>CM037881.1:131934062-134634149 GCA_021292165.1 Shinisaurus crocodilurus | reverse complement strand
CAGACAAACCCAAAATAACCAAGCAGGGAACCCCAAAACAGGCAGGCAGAGGCCTTTGTCTTGGACAATTCAAACTGTGGAACTGGTTAAGAAGAGATCAGGCAGGCAGAGGCAGCCAAACCCAAAATGTCTGAAAGGTTGCATTAGGAAAATGATTTTAAAAAATAAACTTGGATTGTTACTGCAACTGGGTCCAGGCAGCACCTGCAGGTGGCATCAAGCAGGGATGTTGACGAGTCCTTGGTCTCGAGTCCCGAGTCGAGTCTCGAGTCCCATTAAAAATATTGGGACTCGAGTCTGACTCGAGTCAGAGGGGGGACTCAGTCCGACTCACGAGTCGAGTCCGAGTCCCCATCCCTGGCTAATGGCTTGGAATAGATGGCATCCCATCCCCAGCTGGCTCTACCCAAAATTCCCAAAATGTCGTCATTCTACATCCATGCAAGGGGCAGAACTTCCTTGCATCCCCACCTGTATTTGTGTAATGCTCTTGGTCACCTCTGGAAGGCTGTGCAGCACTGATGCAGAGGGTCTTACTGAGGGACGGGGAGAATTTTTTTTGCTTCACATTTTAATGCACACTAAGGATACAATCCAATGGGGATGCCTGTAGGCCTCTGAACTTGGAGGATTATGGGCATCCAATGCAGGGCAGGAGAAGTGCAGAGGCAATCTCCTCCCTGCTCCTCCTGCCCTGCAAATCTGCTAGATGGCTGGTTTGGGCCATCTAGCTGCGGCGCTTCGGATGGGAAGGGAAGGGAAGGAGGACGGCGCACCACCAGGATATGCCGTATCCTAGCAGACACAGTCACCTCCACTCCTTACCCTCCAGAATGCCCCCTTTGCCCCTTCTCCAAGGTGAGTCTTACGACCTCAGAGGAGGAGCCAGCACAGTTCCTTCCACGCCGGCTGTGCATGGGGGGCAATCTGAGCGCGGATATCCAGCTCTGAGGTTTGAGCTCTTTTCTGATCTTGGAGCTGGGAATCTGAAGCATCCTGTGTTCCTCTAGATGCTGTCTAGGGACTATAGGATCTCTCTGTTACCTAATTTTGCACTTTTGAACCAATATGTGAATCGAAACTCAGTTACGGTATCTTTTGAAATTTGTACTTCTCCGAATTTGGCAATGGAGTTTGCCAATCAAAAATGCATAGAGAAATGCATGCATTAGGAGAATATGCGTACAAAAATGCATATATTAGTGAAAATAGTGGTAACATGCATTGTATGAGGAAAATGGCACACCAAAAACATGTATATTAAAAAAAAATGCACGTGTTAGGAGAAATGTACACAGACGTGCATACAAATTTTCATCCAAACTTAAAAACAAAAATTCTCAGCTTTCAGGATGAATGAACTTAAGACTGGATAAATTCTCAAAGTTTGGGCGAACCAAATTTAAGATTGGAAAAATGAGAAACTGAAAGAAACAGAAATTGACAGATTCCTCCATCGCAAGATGAATTCCTTCCCTGCTCCGACATGGCAGCCTGTTGAAGATCATCAGGCTACTTCTCAAGCATTTTGTATTCATCTCTTTTCTGCTCTGGAGGACTTATCAATGACATTTCTTTCACTGATGGTTCTGGTGTCTAATAATACATCCTATTTGAGGTAGGATGGTTTCTACATAACACTGACAAAGAATGAAAGGAGCTAAGAGAAGAGGTTATAGTATCATTTATTTTTTTTAAAAAATAGTTTATAATTTAAAACAAGTTGATCATGTTCATTAATTTTAATGCAGCTTTCCCCATACAGTATATTTTGGCCGAATGCAGTCTATCATTCATAAAGGTATTCATCCTTGAAAACATAAAGGTAAACTTTCAAAGCAATATATGGCAGATTTGGCCACACAATTCCCATGAACATCAATGACTCACTCAGCTAAATCACTGTGTGGTGCTTTGAACATTTACCTTAAGGGGTTATTCGCCCCTTGATACATTGGGGATTTATAAGTCTTGTTCCCGCTAATGTTAATGGAAGTTGAGGTCTCTCTTCTGTTCACTGATCAGAGAATAGGCATTTTTGGGGTAATTTTTGACTGGTAATTTTTTACGTCTTGAAATGAAATGGCTGTTTGGCCTTAGGGAAGGGAAGATCAACAGGCTTAGAAGGTGTTTGTCTTGAAATGTTCCCTCCCCCTTCAATGCAAGAATATCCAGCAGAAGGACTTGACATAATGCTATACGTATTTGGTTGGTATTTAGAAGTTCAAGAGATACACATAAAAAGAAATTCCAATTATATTAGTTAACCAAAATTTCAGAATCAATTTACAAATGAAGATAAATCATAAACAGATTGCTTTTAAATGATGTTCCTACATCCATTGCTTTATTTGAAGTCATCCTTCTTGAATATCCCCTCGAATTGCGTTCAGATAAAAATAGTTTCCAAAGAGGAAACATTTTTGTAATTATGCACAGGTGTGAGGTAGGGAGAATCAGTCAATTTCTCGGCCGTGTAAGTTTGTCATGATTTCAATCATAAGTCCATTCCATCCAGTTTCCACATCAGCCTGTGAGTTAACACCCCCCCCCCTAAAAATTCACATTTATTTTCATACGCAGTTTTCCATAACATGCATTTTGTATGCAACTTCCCCCAAAATACGCATTTTTGTACAAGATCTGCATTACAAAATTCAGAGTTGTAATCCAGTGTGAGGTTTTTTACCCTGAAAAATGGGCTATACATTTATTCAATAAATTAAATAAAAATAACTGTGTTCTGATTCACATATTAGTTCAGGAAGTACAAATTAAGTTGGTTCATTTAAAAATATGGATCAAACAAAATTCTCCCCCATCTCTAGGCCAAGTTGTGTCTGGATTATTATCCATTGTAATACTTAGTGAAGTGTAGCATTCCCTTGTTCAGAAGAGCATTTACATCTGATAAACCTTAAAATACCCATGATCTGAATCATTCAGGCATTGTTAGCTTTTGAATAAATTATATCACCAACCATTTAGCTGACTGTTCAGTAAAGTACAAATCTCTTTTACATTCCACTGCATTCACCTTTTATTCTGTTTGACTTGGCACGCACAGTCAAGTTAAACTTGCCGTGACCCATCAGCTTTTCAAATCTTACTTTCACCCAGTAATAACAGGTAGTGGCAATGGTTGATTATCCGTGAGGTAAAATGGGGTTGGATAGCCCTAGATGTTCCAAAGGGAAGGATATTGCTAAGCAATATACATTCAGATCACACACACCTCTGCTAGGCATACAAGACTGCAGAAAACATTTTATAATGTGTGGCGTAGTGGTGAGAGTGTTGGGCTGGGACTCTGGAGATCCGGGTTCTAGTCCCCGCTCGGCCATGAAACTCACTGGGTGACTTTGGGCCAGTCACTGCCTCTCAGCCTAACCTACCTCACAGGGCTGTTGTGAGGATAAAATGGGGAGGAGGAGGATATTGTGTAAGCCGCCTTGGGTTCCTTGCAGGAAAAAAGGCGGGGTATAAATGTAATAAATAAGTAAAATAAATAATATGTACCTGTATTTTTTGGTTACATTGGAAAGCCCATCATTTCGTGAAGCAGACAAAATGTTCATCCATTTCTTAAAATCACCAAAGAACAGGGGTTGGATCATCCAGGATCTGCCCTCCATGAGAGGAAGGGCTTGCTTGCAGAAGGTCCTTCTGCCGGATTTTTGGGGATCCCCCTCCATCACGCACCAGGCAGCCACAGCTGTCCCCATTCAGCAGGGTCTTCTGACTCTCTGTGTAGCATTTCCAGGGGGCCCGAGGGGCTGCTTTGGCAGGGACGGGAAGTCCACTTCTGCCAGCGAGTTGATCCAGCCTAAATCTGAATCCACCCCCCGGGAGTGTATCAGAATCGCCATGTTGGATCAGACCAGATGTTAACTTCTGCATCATGCCTGCTAGCCGATCCATTCTTCTTGGCTTGTACCTGGCACCTGGTAGTCGGAGGGATACTGTCACAAAATATAGAGGCTGCGTTTCTGGATCGTACAACTAATAGCTACTAACAAGCCTATTCTTCAAAATGATCCAGCCCTCCTCACAACTGAACCGTCCATTTTTGTGTCTTCCCCATATAACTCCCAATCTACTCTTTCTTAGGTGGGGCAATGAAAAAACAAGATACAATGTTCTACACATGGATGCTTCTTAGGCTTATAGAATAGTATCAATGATTTCTACCTTTTCTGTCTCTTTCCTGTGTGTATCTTGTAACATGATGAATCATTATAGCAGCCTTCCCCAACATGGCACAGATGTTTGGGACTACAGTACAAGTGCCCATCAGCCATAGCCAGCATGGCCAGTGTTCACAGTCCAGGAAGATAGGGGTTGTAGTCCAAGTTGGAAGGTGGATTCCCCCGAGTTGGGGAAGGCTGCATTATACTATAACTCCAGATATCTTTTCCTGGATAGTTACGGTCAGTTCATACCCAATCTGTTGTGAATATTTAGTGAGGATTATGTGTCCCAATATATGCATACCTCTTCTTGTTTGTTATTCTGTTTCCCAGTAATCTGATTCAGAAAGAACTTTCTGTAGCTGTTTTCCAGATTTCCTCTGCGTGCATGAACCTACTTGTGCTCCCAAGTGAGGAGGGTGGCTACTATGGAGTGGGCCTACTCAGTGGTGGCACCCCAACTGTGAAACAGCCAGAGAGGCTTATGTGGCACTTTCTTTCTAATCATTTTAGTGCCAGGTGAAGACCCATTTATTCACCCAGGCCTTTTAAATAGTGTGTAGTCTTAATATCTGGGCTCTCAATGTCTGGTTTGTGTTTTATTGTATATTTGTGCTACTAAGCTGATTTTATCTTTTCTTGCACATGCAAATTGGCACAAGTAGAATGAAACTCTTCTACAAAAAAGATCTGATTACGTCAGTGAGCAGACAATGGAATGAAAGACGCCGGGCAATTCATGGAACACAGACGGAACGGAATTCACAAAATCTGTAGATCCCTAAGTTAATGTATTGTATTCTTTTATTTCTGTAAGGCTGTATGTTATGAGCGGGGAGGGCTATTCAAAGACAGTAAGAGGGCCATGCTGTGGTCTACAGACAGCATCCCAGAGGCCATAAGATTGTTCGGAAAAATCCCTCTGAGGCCATATAGAGCGCTCTGACCTTGGAGGGATTTCCCCCCCCCCCGCCCAACATCCAAGCTCTCCTCCTGGCACTGTCCAGTCACTGCAAAGGTTTCCAGAGTGTCTCCCTCTACAAGGTTGGAACTGGATGTGGAGGAAATGTGTGTGCTGGGGGCATGTCAATGGGTAGGGAGGGAGTGGCTGACTTTCTGAGGGATACTAAGTCCTCTCAGTCCCCAACCACTTCTCCAGCACAGCAGGGAAATGGCACAGGCTCTGAGGCCAGTCTAACTGATATCATTGTCGTCGTCATCATCTGTTACATCTATATCCCGTCTTTCCTCCAAAGAGCCCAAGGTGGCTTACTTGATCCTCCTCCTCCCCATTTTATCTTCACAACAACCCTGTGAGGTAGGCTAGGCTTAGAATCAGCGACTGGCCCAAAGTCACCCAGTGAGTTTCATGGCTGAGTGGGGACTAGAACCCAGGTGTCCCAAATCCCAGTCCAACACTCTGACCACAACACCACCCTGGCTCTCAATTTCCCCTTTTTTGGAAGATGGAGAGGCAAAATATTCCTCTGCCGTTCCTTCTGCCCTGCCAGCAAGAGCCCAGCAGGGCTTTGGGTAGAACGGACCCTCCAACATCAGAGTGCTCCATTGTTTGGGCTCCTTGCCCACAGGATTGCACTGGAAACTAATGAAATCATAAATAATAAGCATGCGAGGGCCTACTTCGTGCTCCTCCATTTCTGGAGATGCACTTGGTGGGGACATTATTTATTTATTTATTTATTTTATATCCCGCTTTTTTTCCTGTAAGGAACCCAAGGCGGCTTACATAATCCTCCTCCTCTCCATTTTTACCCTCACAACAACCCTGTGAGGTAGGTGAGGCCTTCGGGTGGCCTCAGGATCCAACCCCAGGTAGCTCCTGGTGAAATTAGCTGAATGAGGGCTTTAGCAAGGCAAGCCTTGTGGAGGGCTACCCATCCCGGACCTTCAGGTAGGTGAAGTAGTCCCCCCGGGCGGCAAGGCCGTGCTGGATCCAACCCTGAAGAGAACTGACCCCCAGGTAACAGAGTGTGTGCCTGGGAGATATAAGGAATCAGGTTTTGTTATTTTTGTAGCTCTATTACTTTGTACCAAAGTGTCTCTCTATTTTGTGCTTCTCTCATTTCCCTATTCTTGTTGTAAAATGCTACCTGAATAAACCTGCTTGGTTTTTTTTACCCCACATGGTGTTTGTGGATTGCTCTGTGGTTCCAGCAACTAAATCCAGGTTACAGTCATAAAGGCAAGTCCCTGAACAGAGATTCAAGTAGGATTGCTTGGCAGTCTGGTACCTTGAGATCTCTGGGGGTCTTGGGTCCTTTGGGGGGTAGGAAAGGGTGGGGGTGTGGCGGGTCAGCCAGCCCCCCCTTCCTCCACATGGCAGTAGGCCTTCTTGGTAGCAACACCCAGATTGTGGGCCTTTCCCCTGAAAGAGGTTGGTTGGCTCCCTCTCTTTTGAGATTTAGGAGGGTGGCAAAGATTTTTCTATTTCACTGTGCATTTTATCTGTTTTAACCTCCTGCTATGGCAACGTATTTTGAAACTGACCCAGCTTATGCCCCTCTCTTGCTGCTACTTTAATGATTCAGTTAATATATTGTATTTGTTTCCTTCTCATTATATGTATTATGTTAGCTATAGAACAGATCCACTGAAATCAATATGATTTAAGTCAGGCTTTCAATAGTTCAGTATCCAACCCAGTGTGTTTTTGTGTTTTCAGTCTGGAAGCTGCTTTGATGGTGTAGATCTTTCTTTTCTTTTCTTTTCTTTTCTTTTAAAGTTATTAATATGGATGTTTTGCCCAAATAATTATTTCATCTTTATGTTCAGTTATTATTACTTATTGATTAAATTTATATCCCACCTTTCCCCCTCTTGCAAGGAACCCAAGGCAGCTTAAATGGTCCTCCTCCTCCTCTCCATTTTTATCCTCACAACAACCCTGTGAGGTAGGCTAGGCTGAGAGTCAGTGACTGGCCCAAAGTCACCCAGTGAGCTTCATGGCCCAAGTGGGGACTAGAACCCGGATCTCCCAAGTCCCAGTCCAACACTCTCACCACTGCGCCACACTGGCTCTACAGTTAGGAATTATTTCTATGGCTTGGATCCAGGATGCTCGTTCCACCGTGGAAGGATACCACTTGCAGAACGGGACTTCTCTGTCTCTCTTCCCGCTGCAGCCTCGAGCCTCCCATGTCCTCCAAATCTGCACAGGAGGGTTGGGGACCCTATGGAGGAGATTTGGAAGGCATGTCGGGAGGGTGGGGGGCTAAAGGGGACACAGATGTCTTGTTCTGCAAGGAGGGGCAGTGCTAGGTACTGAGAAGCTCTGGGGCTCAGGCCCACAGGACAAAAAAAATTTTCATATGCTAATTTTCACATGCTCTAAAGCCTGTGTCTGTGTGTGTCTTTAAAAGACACTGTCTCCTAAGGACACCCCATTTGTAAAAAGGGATGTATTGACAGGGGAGAGGGCAGCATTCAATTTCAGAAAAAAACCTCAGACAGAAAGATGGGTGTGTGTGTGTCAGCAGGAGGTGAAGCACATGTGGGCAACAAGCCAGCTAGTCCAGGGGGATGAGATGCAACAGAGATCATCAGGGCCGGTGCAAGGCAGTCTGGTGCCCTAGGCAAGATCAGATATTTAGCGCCCCCCCTTCCCACTTGAGAGCGCTGTATTTTCTTTTTCAAGGCGCTTCTGGCGCCCCCTTTAGCCCTGTGCCCTAGGCAGCTGCCTAGTTGGCCTAATGCAGTGTTTCTCAACCTTGGGTCCCCAGATGTTTTTGGCCTACAACTCCCAGCATGCCCCAGCCAGCATAGCTGGCTGGGGCATGCTGGGAGTTGTAGGCCAAAAACATCTGGGGACCCAAGGTTGAGAAACACTGGCCTAATGGTAGCACCGGCCCTGTGCATAGCATCAGTATTATTGATTTCAGCAAGTGCCCATGGACAGCAGGGTGGTGGGGCAGGTGGCCTCCCTGAGATTCAGGCCTCCAAATGAAAGATTCGGGGCTGCAGCTCCAGTGGGCCACCCGCTAACACCACCTCTGTCTGCAAGTGGTATCCCTCTACTGGCCAAGGATGCTTGCTCCACCCCAAGGTGACTATTATTACTAAACAATGCATCTTCGTAACAATACATCAAACAACAACCTTCCAGTAAATCAAGGACCCATAAGTCATTACTAATGTCTTGTGTATTTGAAGGGCAAAACAACTAACAGATCAAAAGAATCATTTCAACCTGAAAGAGAATGTATGTGAAACAGTCCTTAGTGATGAAAAAAGTGAAGTGTGCCTTGAAGAGCATAATATTTGGTATACAGTAATACCTTGGATTGCAAGTAACTTGGTTTGAGAGCGTTTTGCAAGACAAGCAAATTTTTAAATATTTATTTATTTATTTATTTACTTGATATACAAGTGACGTCTTGCAATACAAGTACTGTAGTACGGCTTAAATTAAAAATCTCTGTACAATTTTTTTGGGAGGGATTTCGTTTTGATATAAGAGTGTTTTGGATTACAAGCACGTTTCCGGAACGAATTATGCTCTCAATCCAAGGCATGACTGTACTAATACAAGACTCAGTACAATATTAATGCAATATTATGAATACAATAGTAATGTTTTGAGGCTTTATGCACGCACCCCCCAACCTTTTAAGAAAGCCAAAAATATTGTTCCAAATGTGACAAAACTGAATTGTTAAAAAGTGTCAGCTCCCGAAGAAGCCAACAGCAGTACTTCTGTAGGGAAACCAGAACCAGAAAACTTTTCCCTTGTAGCTTTATCTGCCCTAACACAGAATGAACAGTAGCAAAAGGCACTGTAGTCATTACTAGACAGGAAAACTGGTACTCAGTGGCCTTCTCTGCCTTCCGTTTAGGCTGTTGGGAGTTTTATTCTTCCTTGTAGAGAAGATTTATGTCTTTACTACTAAGTCAGAGACAAGGGAGATGAAAAGTAGTTAATAGTTAATAGTTGGGGTTATTTTCATTGTTAGGAAGAAATGCTAGATGGTCATGTTTTTTCAGGGTCTGATTCTAAGTTTAATTGGTTGAAAGTCCCATTGAAATCAGTGGAATTTACTTCCAGGTAAATGATATAGGGTGGGATGCCAGGCCTCAAACATTTACTAGAAAGTAAATTTCATTGACCTCAGTGAAGTGAGAATTACTTTCAAGTAATTGTGTTTAAGAGAAGGGTGCCAACTGGCAATTGCTGTTTTAGCAGTAACATGAAAAATCACATTCCTCACAGATGAGAGTTTTGCAGCTCCCAAGCACCTCTTAGTTTATGTTGGTCATGGAAAAATGTTAAGGTTCACAATGTAATGTACTAGCCTTAGGTCAATGCAAAAAGACATTCATACCGCACTAAAGCTGAGAATGGCTCTCGCTCTCTCGTATATATTCAAGTTTTGGTGTCTATGTTGGTTTGATCAAGATGGTCTCTTGTATTGGGTCAATTAATGATTCAAAGTTCAACAATTTATCGAGCAATAAATAAATAAATATTCAGAGGACAACAAAAGAAGGAAGGGCTCTGAAGTCAGAAAAAAAGTTATGTGATTATAAGTCCATCTAAAATAGAGTGGATCAAGCCTGAAGAGTGTTAGTTGAGAATAACACTCAGATCTTGAGAATAACACTCAAATGAAGATAACAGTTCAAATCTCATTGAAGCTATGGCCTGCATGGTTGTTATCAAGACCATAGTGTGTGGGCAGGTCTGGGGAGGGCAGGTTTAAGCTTTCCATCTTCAACCACACTCAATGAAAATTCCGTCCCCAGCACAGCAAGTTGCATTTGGAAAAAGCTCCATTGGTGCCAATGGGAGGGGGCCCCATGTGAGTTGCTGCACATGGGTGGCTGGGGAGATGATTTTCATGGAGCTTGCAGTTGGGTTGGGAAGGCTTAGATCTACCCTTCCTGCACACAGCAATCCCCCTGTGCCTGGTATTTACTTTTAAACACACACACACACACACACCGACTGGGTTCAGACAACGAGATAACCCGCGTTCAAGGGTTGAGTGTGGGTTGTTGTTGAAACGTGGGTTATCGTGTTCTCTGAACCCAGCCAAGATAACAAAAAAACCATTGTGAGCAACCCACAGTTCATAACCCAGCAACAAACCATGGGTTCTCTTCATGGGTTGTTTGTGGTTAACAAGCTATGGCTTGTCAGCGCAACTGGGTTCAGGCAACACGATAACCCACATTTCAACAACAGTGCACAGTTCAAGGACAACCCACACTCAGTCCATACGCAACCCTTGAGTGTGGGTCATCGTGTTGGCTGAACCCAACCAATATGATTGCTAATCATGTTGTTCATGTTGCATCTAGGTAGGCCCTAAGTAGTGGTCTTAGGCTAGGCACGTACGGATTTTGTTCAATCTGTTCCTTCTGTGTTTCATGGATGGTTGGGCGTCTTTCATTCCATCATCTGATCATTGACAGGGCTGGATTTCTGTGTGAGAATTTGACTCCTGTTTGCAAATACACATTTGCACAAATCCCCACAGGAAGTAAAAAAAAAAAGGTCCACAAGTCCATGGAATCTGCACAACTTGGAAAAAAGCCAGTCTGCTGCGGAATCCACAGGTCAAATTCATAGAAATCCAAACTCATTTGAATCCACTGAGGTTTTCTCTGACATCCCTACTGTATGCGAGCTTATATTTCTCAACCTGAAACTCTCCTCCCCAATCTATAATACTGGGATAACTAGAAACCTGGAGCCAAAGAATTGGCTGGTTACGTCACATCGACATGCAAAATTCAGCCCCTCAGTGGTCTAGTGCTAAATTTTGAAGTGCTGGAGCTCATCGTGACAGTCCTCATAGCTACGCCCCCAAGGAGAGTCAAATTATGCAGGGAGCTGTAATTGATCTATAGCAGTGTTCTCCAACCTTGGGTCCCCAGATGTTTTTGGCTGGCTGGGGCATGCTGGGAGTTGTAAGTCAAAAACATCTGGGGACCCAAGGTTGGAGAACACTGATCTATATGAACAAAACTGTTCTGTTTTCCTCTCCATGAGGAACAGGTTTTTGTAAAGTGAATGGGCCTTCAAAATACTTTGCATTGCGTTGCAACAGTGATGGCTCACAGCAATATAGTGTTGCTGGGAAAATCAATCCCACCCAAGTATTGTGAGGAAGCTCAGAAGGAACAGGGAAGTCTGAGGGTGTGTGTGGCAGAAGATGTCATTGTCCCCACTAATGAAAATTTCCCAGTGCTTTGACCCAGTGAACCCTGGCTTCACTACAACACCACACCCTCCAACATTTCACAGATGAAAATAGGGACACACATGTGAATTTGTAAGAGGTTTGGTTAAGCAACATGTGATCATCAAGAGGGTGTGGCCAGGCAACATGAGGGCGTGGCCAAGGGTATGGCCAGGCAACCAAAGGGCATGGTCAGGTACAAAAGATATTAGAAGAAACACACAAAATCTTATATATTATAATTATTACATTATTATATTATATATTATTTTATAATATTTTATTAGTGGCTTTTGTAACATTTTTTTTACCTTACTTAAACCCTTAATTGTTGATATCTGGTATTTTTCGGGGGGGGGGGGGCAGTGCTTGCAAGGCAATCTCTTTCTTTTTGTTTTAAAATTGTCAGGATTGGTCCTGGCATTTTCAGGGCAGTTGGAGAAAGAGAAGGAGATGCAGAGGAGGGGGAGCTTTTGGCTGGGGGAAAATACAAAAAGACACACTGGGGTTTTGAGCCCCTTCAGCATTTTGCTCCAACACCTCTACAGCTCTGGTTTTTAAGCACAAGGAGGAACTTTGAGGCGCTGAACAGCTTTGTTGTTGTTTGTTACAGTGGAAAGGCCCCACTTTAAAGCACTTTTTGTGTTCTATTCGCACAATTTAGACTTAAAGAAACACTTAAACTGGAATAATCTTACAGAATTTAACTAACTTGAATTAAGTTAAAACAAACAGTGCAATCCTACACACAGTTACTCAGGAGTAAGTACCACACACACACCTGTCTGTTCCCTTCCTGCTGAAAGGGGCCATGGGCAAAATAAGCTAAACAGCTTGTGGGAGGAGGCAGGGGAATTTGTTATGCAGGCAGGGGCTCTGCATAACATGTCTTAAGTGTTTGCGGGACCAGCAAATTCCGGGTAATTGGAGAGTATGCAACACTAATCACACACACTTTGGGCTTCATTGCACCCTTAGGGTTGGCAGAGATCCCAATGCTGCAGGGACAGAAGAAGTCAGGAGGGTTTCCTCTATAAGGATCTAGACTTCAGATGTAGCAACCTTGTGCAACTTTGGCTCCACCCTTGCCTGCCTAAATTCTTCATGCCAATAGTTCACACCCTCCTCTCTTTAAGCCCTACATATCATTTTGCCCTATTCTTACTTCCTCATTGGCTCCTCCTCTCTTCAACTCCATGTCTGCCTACCAACCATTGTTTCCTCAGGTGCTTTGTTTTTCAGAATTTCTGCAGAGCATGTCTGTGAAGGAGAAATATGTAACATCCTTCTTCAGCACTGAAGGTAACTATATGCATGCAGAGAAATTCCCACTGACTTGCATGGAATGGGAGGGGTGAAAAGCACAAATACCATACTATGAGTGCCCTATAAACTGGAGCAATTTGTTAGTACATTTCAAGTGGACACATTTCTAGAGGAGAACAGTGTTGCCTCCATGTGAAACTCCCAATCTAAAACTAAATGTGAAACCTTCCATGAGCCAATCAATGGAGGCACGCAGCCAAGCTGTGTGGGGAACATGCCATTTGTCTTTGTTTTATGAACTTGCCAACTCAGCTTTAATAGTTTTGGTAGTTCTATTTAGCTTTCCTTTGCTGTAATTAACACCCAAAGTAAATAGTCAAAGGAGCAATTTCGAATTCATTTCCTTGTTTGCTTTATGGTGCTTAAAATATTTGTGATGGGGCAGTTGTTTTAATGGATTGTATCCAGTGATGTCACTACGCCAGCTGAAAGCAACTGCTGGCAGAACAGATTTCCCACTGCCTCTGTAGCCCCCCACCCCAACCCCAGAGGCCCCCTTGCTGAAATCTGGTCCAGAGGGTTGGGAGGAGAGGACGAGGAAGTCCCGTTGTGTGAGCAGAAGTCCCATTGCACAAGAGGACTTCCACTCACACAAGGGTTGGATCCAACCCAATGATTCCCACTGTATGGGAGACCTGAGCTACTATCAATTACTACAACTACCAATAATCATCATAATCATACCTAGCATTTATACATGCATTCTGAGTGTTCAAAATGTCCCACATACATTATTTCATTGTAATCGTAGCAATCCTGTAAAGGTAAATCGTATTATATCATCTCTATATTTTGGCGGAGGTTAAGAGAAAGTGACTAAATACCACACATGTAAAGGATATATTAAAAAAACAACATGTTACTCTGAGAAATATTGCATACCTTGAGAGGTGTTACCAAGTACCCCAAGTGCAGTGTAGTGTGATGTTTAGAGTGCTGGACTAGGGCTAGGAAGACCAGGGCCCAAGAAAACCCAGTGATGCTGACTGGGTTTTCTTGGGCCAGTCATTATCTCTCAGCCTAACATACTTCATAAGGTTGAAGTAAAGCTAAAAGGAGAAGGAACCATGCAGTCCACCTTGATCTTCTTAGAGGAGCTGTCTGATATAAATGCAATACACCAATAAATTACTACTTAGCATTTGCACACTGAAAAAGTATACACGTTTGTGTCTCAAGGACTACTACGTATGCCTTTCTTCTATTCACCTTGAATGGAGTTGGGAGTGCAGCCTCTAAAGGTTCCAAGACTGAACTTATCTTCTAGGCTCTTCTTCAAAAGTTTCAAGGAATCGGGGCAAATGGCAGTTTCATATACTAGCTGTAGAAGCCGGAGGAAGCATCATCACCAATTGTCTGTGTGGCCCACCTTTCTCAAACCACCTCGGAATGGCTTCCTTGCCCTTCAGGAGGAAGGACGGAGCCCCAGTTGGTCTGGAGTGGTACAGGAAGCCAGCCAAGGTGGTGAGTAGCAGGGCCAGCATAAAGGGTGGGCACGGTTGGGCACCTGCCAAGGGCCCACGCCCCAGCAGGAGCCCACTGACAAGAATCCCCTGGACTTGCTCCTCCTCTTCACGATGGCAACTTGCTTGTTCACCTGCCTCTCGCTCTGGCCCTGACAATGGCGGTGGTGCGAAGGAGGGGCAGGAGATGCCACCGCCGACCTGCTCACTGGTTCTCTGCCTGTCAAGCAAGCAAGTGGCAGCAACGAGGGGAGAGAGGATGGGGAGCAATGGCAGCAGCTCATGACAGTGAGAATATGGATGCATTGCGGGAGGGGCCCCACCGAAGGTGTCTTGCCCAAGGGCCCCGGCTCTGGCTGCTCCCATCAAAAGCTACTTTCTGAGACTCTCCCTCATATGCAAGGCAGAGGATTCTCAATTCTCTTAGGCCACAATCCTGTTCATGTTTAGACAGAACAAAGTCCTACAGCTCCCAGCATTCCCCAGCCAGCCATGGCTGGCTGGGGAATGCCGGGAGCTGTAGGACTTTTTTTTCCTTCTTCTGTCTAAACATGAACAGGATTGTGTCCTTCGTGGATTTTGAAATAAAACAAGCAGAGAGCAACGTGCCTTCTGCCAAGGCATAGATGGAGGGGGGGGGGCTGCCTGACCTGGAGCCACACTGCTACAGGGCAGGCCACAGATACTACCGTGGAGAAGAGAGAGAGCCTGGCCACAGCTCAGATCCAAGCCTGATACCGGCGGCAATCAGTATTTGGTAAGAGGGTGCTTGCCAAGGAGAAGAAGGGCAGGAGGGAGGGATGTCTGGACCGGACTTGGCAGCAATTGTACTGAAGCGCTGCTGCGTGTATGTGGGGCGATGAAACGGTTAAACGGTGCTCAGGTGGCTTCCCTCAAAGTCAGACAGTGGCTTTCGCTGAAAAGTTAACACAGCACACTAGGTTAACCCGAGGAACACTTTAAAAAGGTACGCGCGTGGGGACACGGCTTCCTTTTACAGCTTTGGTTAAAAAGGGCTCCGCAGACCAGACCTGCACCCACCAAATACTCAGTCATATGTCTGGAAGGGAATACTAGCTAGGGAGACTGGAAATGGAAACAGGAACGTTACTGGTAGCAAAGCAATGGAAGGCAGAAGTTGCTTTAAAATCATGTACGTATCTCATCTCGGAAGTCTCCCATATTTGCCAGCATATCTGACAAACGATGTAAGACAAAAAGGCACATTTTGTGCACTGTGGATGTTTTGGCTATATGTTTAAAATTGTTTTGTACCTTGGGGCAAAAATGAAAAAAAAAAAAGTAAAATCGGTAGATAGAACTGTTTTATCGATAGATAGAACTGTTTTATTTCCATATGGTGAGGAATTTAGGTGAAACAGCACCTTAAAAACTATTCCCCTCCCCAGCACCACCAAAGTGGTAAAGTTCTATTATGTGGGAGTTTATTCACAAGTCACATGAAAGTGATATGGTAAGTAAAAACATGAGGACATGTGAAAAACTAAAAAAAACAAAGTACGCAAATCAGGCCTGTGCCTGTCTTTATATGCATGCCTGTGGCTTATATACTTTGGCAGGACCGGTGCAAGGCAGTTTGGTGCCCTAGGCAAGATCAGATATTTAGCGCCCCCCTTCCCACTTGAGAGCGCTGTATTTTTTTCCCCAAGGTGTTTCTGGCGCCCCCTTTAGCCCTGCGCCCTAGGCAGCTGCCTAGTTGGCCTAATGGTAGCACCGGCCCTGTACTTTGGGTTGCCAACTTCTTCTGCCAGGGCTCCTGTGTCCTTAAAAATGGTATTACAGGCAGAAATGTAAATAACAGCAGGAATTTAACAGCTGCCCCTTTTCCTAGCATGGAAATGGAGTGATGGGGGGAATTGTCTGGTTTTATCACTCATAATTTAAAACCATATATGCACACACTCATCAAACTACCTCTAAACTTACAAACTGGCTGTGTAGGACTTTATTTCAAGTTATACAGTGTTTTATTGGTATAGTTTTAGTTCCTTGAATATGTTATTTCCTTGTCAGAAAGAAGAAGAAAAAGAAACACCTGTGCAAATAAATGTTGCCCTAAAATGGAGCCAGAACATATTTGGCACATAAGAGAAAACACAACTGATATTATATTAAAATGATAACTCAGTTGAAGTTGTAAAAATTAACCATCACTCAAAGTGGTAGGAATGGTGTCCAAAGCAAACCAAGACAAATAGTCAAGAGTTTGATTACAGAGAGAGTAATGGAGAGGGGAAAAGAGACATATGCACAACCCTACAATTATTGATAGGATGGATATTCCTCTTTTTTGACACACAGAGAAAGAGAAACAAAACCTATTATTACAGAGTCCTAATTACATATCTGTAAAATGGATCACTCATTTAGGAGAAATGCCTACTGACTAGAAAACATCACTAATTGTTTCTTTGTTGTTGACATACTATCTGACTCAAATAATTATAGAGCTTTCTCCCACTAACCTTTGGTCTGATGGTCATTGAGACATATTTCTTCTTAGACTACATTCATTTGGGTACATTCTTAGGCTCTTTGGATTGGTTTGCCCAAAGACTGGTGAGGTAGTCAAAACTATTGAGCTGCAGACTGAGAGTGCAATCCTGATCAATGGATTTGTGACCTGCATATATTTTACTTTTTAGTTTAATGGAAACTAGATTGCCTGCTTTATAACAGAATCATAGGACTGGAAATTACCTCTGAGGTCATTGCAGACAAACTAAACTTCCCATTGTCATCTCTGGTGCATTCTGCATTGAGTGGTTGGTAAACAAGTTCCTTCAATTCCTCTTATTTGTCCCATACATAGAATATTTGGAATCAGGCAGGCAGATAAGGCACTGGAGATGGACCTGGGGCATCTGTATGAAATCCCGGCTAAGTTAGAGACTCCCTTGCTGGGACTTGGTCTTTCTCAATTTATACAAGGGGAATAATAGTGACCAGGCAAAGTTGTATAGACAAGATAAAGACAGTAACATATTTTGCACATTAAACAGTTGAAAAATGTTCTTGTTATTACTATCTACCATTGTCTGTCTATTGTTAGCACCTTGTGATTTTCTGAATTTGTTCCTAATGCTTACACCAGGTGGTGGTGTATATCCTGTAAGTCCAAACAATTTTTACTGTTGTGTGGCACTTGTCTTCCCTTGAGAACAATGTTCACATTGGAGTCAAATTTTCTACTTGTCTACATTGTTGAGTAAGATTTGGAGATGTGCAAACTATTTCTCCTCCAGGCTCAATCAAAGGGGCTTTGGCTACGAGCATTTGGTAGGCAGAAGATGCTTGGTTCATTCCTGGCTTTGGATCACTGTCACTCTGCCTCAGCATCCTAGATTTTAGCTCTTTGGTCTCTACCCAAGATAGTCTTAATTTCTCAAAATTTCAGTGAAATCATAGTAACTTTCTATTAAAGCTATCTTAAATTAACTTGTAATTCATTGGCACAGATCTAACTTGTTCCGTTTGCTGCAAGAGTAAGATGTGAGACTTGCTATACTCTTTTTTATATGTCTTCTTAGTCACCCATCTTTCCTTTGCAACTATTGCCTAGATAAGAAATAGGCAATCTGGAGTCCTCCAGATTTTTGGACTACAATTCCCATCAGCCCCAGGTAACATGGCCAATGGTGAGGGATTATGGGAGTTGTAGTCAAAAACTTCTGGGCTGTCCACTGATACCGAAGAAGCTTCCCAGCTGCAGTTTCAATAAACCAAGGAGTACATGTTTTAGTCACCACAATAACAAGAATCACTTCTGAATAACTGTGGATGACCTGGCTCACATATTTTGTTCATCCATGAAAACAGATGGGGTGTACCATGATGTCTGAAATGGACCCATGTAGCTCCTTTTCTCTAAAGTTCAAATTCTGCTTTATGGAGTACAGCCAGGGTGGGCAACCTGGTGGCCCCTTGGTTATTTGGGCTATAACTCCCACAAGCCTTGACCAGTAGGCATGCTGGCTGAGACTTATTGGAGTTATAGTTCAAAACACCTAGAAGGCCTCAGATTGCTTACCTCTGGAGTAGACTAATCCATTGCTTTAGGGGCAAGTCCACATCAGGGTGGACTTGCCCTGATGAATGTAGTCTAATGTAGCCTAAGAAGAAATATGTCTCAATGACCATCAGACCAAAGGTTAGTGGGAGAAAGCTCTATAATTATTTCAGGGTCTGGATACGTGTATTCAAGTCACATGATCATGTCTCCCACCAGTCTGCATAGTGGGAAGGGACCACAGCAGGACCAGTGCTTGCTGCAAAAAAGGTTGTTTTGCATGGCACAACCCAAAGTGTACTGTTGATGTGGGGTTCTTCTCTGTTACTCTAAACTAGAACTTACTTTCATTTTGGTGCCACATTGTCAATCTGTGGTTAGAAGAAAATAAATTGCCATTCAGATACACACCAGAATAAAGGCTACTTTGACCAATCACAGTTTCTGCCACATACCAATATGAGTAGGCGAGTCAGGCCCCAAGTATTTGGATCATTTCATGGGAACAATGAGCTTCTTCCAAAAGTCCCCAAAAGCCCATTAAAATGGCATGGATGACTCTGGTGATCTTAGCATGAGGCTCTAAAACTTTGCACAATTGTGTTTTATTTCCTGTAAACGAATTTGCATTCCAGAACAACATGGTCGATTCTCCAGGTGTCTGGGTGCCTTATTGGTATGCATTTTCTTTATGAAGATGTGTATCTTAGTCGTAATGAATGTGTCACGTGATGGAAAGGTTGTCCTGGCAACTACACAGATTATTGAATAACACTGCAAATTGGTATGTAAACAGTAATACTTATCTAACTTATTGGCACAAAAGTAACTGCTGACAAGTGCATTCCTCAGACTCCCAATGCATTTCTCCTCAAAGCCCTCTTTATTTAAATAGCCTGCTCCCAATTTCTATGGAGCACTCCTCTCCTCTCTCTTTCCTCCAAAAGCTGTGGAGCAATCACATTTCAACATTCACAGGCTGCTCCATGTGGTTTATGTATGTATACCCTGCCCCATGAGCCCACCGGCCTTCATGGCATTTTGGAGAGGTGGTATTGCATAACTCCTGCTGTGTTGACTAATGCTATAAAAATGATGCTCAAGTACTTGTAAATAGAAGCAGGGAGAAGATATCTGGAAGGGCTGGTAAGCACATTTCTAGCATCTCTCTGATTCATTATCACTATACAGTCTACAAAACAAAACAAAAAAAGATGAAGAAGCTGGGGAAAAAAACATTTTAAAAGTGTTTAATTGTCCCATAGTTTTAAATTAATCAAAAGGAACGATACCAGTTTGTGTCAATATAAGGTTCTAAGAAGGAAAAACAAAACAGAAACTATACATTTCATGAGTTGACTTAAGGTTTTAACATTTTCTTTCCTCTGCAGATATTCGGGCTGCAATTATTCCTGTGGTTCTTGGGAAGGCATCCAGGGGCCATAGGATAGAGCTGGCTTTCCTCTCTGGGTTTGGAGAATGAGGTCCACCCTTGACGAAGGAGGTCTATCTTCATAAGGCTCCCCATTGCGAGCGCAGAAACCTCCACAGCCCTTGCGTCAGCGCTCCAACCTTGGAGAAGGCAAAAAGGAGTCATGCTGGGGCAGTCCAGGGTAGGCGTGGCCAGGCAGAGGCCCGCTGACAAGAGCCGTCGCAGTTGCTCCTCCTCTTCACCGTTGCAACTTGCTTGTTCACCTGCTTCTCACTCTGGCCCTGACAACGGTGGTGGTAAGGAGGAGGAGCAGTAGATGCCACTGCCTATTGCTCACTGGCTCTCTGCCTGCCAAGCAAGCAAGTGGTGACAATGGTGAGGAAGAGAGTGAGGAGCAATGGTCGCTGCTGACCACGGTGGTGAGAAGGTGGACTCACTGGGGGAGGGGCCCCATTGAAGGCCACATGCCCGAAGGCCTTCAAAAACCTGGAGTCAGCACGGAGGGGGAAGTCTTGGATCTGCAGGAAGTGCTAATTCCCCTTTACTCGGCACTGGTTAGGCCTCATCTTGAGTACTGCGTCCAGTTCTGGGCACCTCACTTTAAGAAGGACATAGACAAACTGGAGAGGGTTCAGAGGAGGGCAACAAGGATGATCAAGGGACTGGAAACAAGGCCCTATGAGGAGAGACTGAAAGAACTGGGCATGTTTAGCCTTCAGAAGAGGAGACTGAGGGGAGATATGATCGCACTCTTCCAGTATTTGAAGGGATGTCACACAGAGGAGGGCAAAGATCTCTTCTCGTTCATCCCAGTTTGCAGGACACGGAATAATGGGCTCAAGTTACAGGAACCTAGATTCCACCTAAACATCAGGAAAAATTTCCTGACTGTCAGAGCAATAAGACAATGGAATCAACTACCTAGGGAGGTCGTGGGCTCTCCCACTCTGGAGGCATTCAAGGTGCAGCTGGACAGACACCTGTCAGGGATGCTTTGGCCTGGATTCCTGCATTGAGCAGGGGGTTGGACTCGATGGCCTGGTAGGCCCCTTCCAACTCTACTTTTCTATGATTCTATGAAGCCCTCCCATTCCCCCAACATGCCCCCAAACCAATGGCAGCTAAGGGGACAGAACAGACAGAGGCAGCCTAACCTACCTCACAGGGTTGTTGTGAGGATAAAACAGAGGAGGAGGATTTTGTAAGCCGCCTTGGGTTCCTTTCAGGAAAAAAGGCGGGGTATAAATATAATGAATAAATAAATAAGAAACAGTCAGTACCTGGGGTGCTCCCAGGCAGAGGTCTCCCAGCACTACCGATCCAAAAGGCTTTCTACAGAAATCCCAACTTCCCCTCCTTCACAGGTGTGTGTGGCCAGAATAAAGATGGAAGAAGCGGCCGGTGGGAAAACACAGGAGGGCTACAAATTGCAGACAGTGGCGCCTGGACCCCTTGTAAACTTCCATGATTGAGGCAGGGCTATTATTATACAATAAAAACCTCATCTGTAGGCACCCCTGCAGCAAGTCTAAGGAGCCAGTGAAGCAAAACCAGAATCTGCCTGCTGCCAAGGCAGATGATCAGGCCAGGGATCCAGTGGGTTCATAAGAAGGTGGGGTGTTGTGCGTGTGTTGGTGTGCGGGGAGAGCCATGCCAGGACCCTGGAGAACCACGTTAGCAGTTCCCTGCAGCTTCAAGTGGTTCACCGCACAGTGCACCAGCGCTCTGACCAGGAGGCTCCCTCAGCCTACAACCTATGAGGAGCCTAATGCAGCGGTATGATTTATGAATCGTGCCCTATGAAGGTTATTCCTCGCTTCCAGGCACAATATCCTCAGTTTGTTTCAATTGCTTTACCTGAATTATTGAATGCATAAATAGCCATTTCTGTGTGGTTGTCTTTATAGACAATGGATTTGGATCCAGATTTAGCCATGCTTAGAACGGAGCCATTGGTCACATTTGCACTTCACGCTAACCCACCCTGGCAACGGGTCAGGGCAGATTGGTTGTCATGCAAACAACCCACGGTGAGCCCGACAGACGATCAGGCTCGCTGTGGGCTGTTGGCCCCCTGTGATCCAACACGTTTTGAAGGTGCCAGGTTGGGGAAGACCGCACTGATTCTAAACCTACCCCACAGGGTCGTTGTGAGGATGAAATGGAGAGGAGGAGGACTATGTAAGCCGCCTTGGGTTCCTTGCAGGAAAAAAGGCGGCGTATAAATATAATAAATAAATAAATAAATAAATAAATGGGTATCCCAGGGGACACCCCACCATTGCAAGCCATTTCAGGCTTGCTGCGGCTTCCCCACCCTTTAAACCTATTTTTTTTCTGGATATTGTGAAAGCTGGCAGTCAAACCCCATTTTGACACCTATGAGCAGTCCCTTCAAAGTGCCCCAGCAGCATGTTTGAGGGGATGCCCATAGTTGCAAAGCATTAAAAAAAAAAAAAAAAATCTGCGCAAAATTTTTTATTGTTTTAATTTATTTCCCGCACCCTGGCATTTTCACAAATATTTGTGGGGAAAACAATAATATATATACTTTTAGCCATACTTGCACAACATTGAATGTTCACAGTTGCATGGGTGTGGGGATGGGGAGCCTTGGCTGGGCAATGTGCAGGAAGGTGTACCTGTTGGCAAAGTCCAGCAGGTACCCACCCTGGCATTTCCCCTCAGAGGCAGCAAGTAATTCCCCCCCAAAAAAATTTGATTATATCTGACAGCTGTCAAAGTGCGAGCTGTCAGAGGTAACCAAAGAAGCGAGTGATACTTTGCCAACAGCCGCCACTCCTGCACATTACCCAGCCGAGGTTCCCTTTCCCCGAACCTGTGTTCACAGTTGCACAAGTATAGTTTAAAATAAATACATACATACATTTCCGCAAAAATTTCAGAGAGCAATTTTTCTTAAAAAAAAGAAAATTTTAACAAAATAACACAATTTTAAAAAAAATGCTCGGCAACCATGGGCAGCCCCTCTGGCATGCTGCTGGGGCACTTTGAAGGGACTGCTCTCATAGCTGTCAAAATAGGGATTGCAAAAGCTGGCTTGACAGCCAGCTTTTGTGATCTCCAGAAAAAAAAAAAATTTAAAGGGGAAGGAGCCATGGGAAGCCCAAAACAGCTTGCAATCACAGCAGGGAGTGGGGGAAGCCAGTGCCAGCTGCCCCCAAGTGCTGCTCGGGCACTTTAGGGGTACTGGCAGTCGTCTGGTAGCCCATGGCAAGAGTGGCAAGGGTATTTTTCTGCTTTTGCCATGGAGCTTTGTTTCCAAATCCCCATAGCCATGGTGGGGGTGAATCATCCAGGTTTGGATGACACAACAACCCATCATGGGTACAACAGCGCATGGGCTTGTTGACCGTGCACAAGCCACCCTGGGGAAATTGGTCTGGGTTTGCACGACACGGCACCCCATCGTGGGTAGCAACCCACAATGGGTTGTTGTGTCGTGCGAACCCAGTCATTGGAATCAGTGGGACAAGTTAGTCATGACTAACTTAAGCCCCATTTATTTTAAACAGTTTATATTCTAAGCATGACCAAGTCTTGATTCAACCCCATGTTGTTTGCATTCTCATAAATGTAAAAGTGAAGTCTTATTTCTTTTCAACCTGTCCGAAAATTCTCAATTGCTGCACAATATTTATACAGCACCATCATCTGTACTTCCTTGCTGTTAATTGATAGTACAGTGACAGAAGGTTCTAAGGTGAGACCAGCAGTTCAGACAGAGCAATGTGTTGATTTCAAATGGATAAATTTAGACTGATGGGCTAATGAAAGGGGCATTGACAACCGCTTGTGAGCTCCTTTAACATATCTATTTTCAGGAAATGTAACATCTGGTCTATGCCACATTCATTATCCTATCTGCCCAGTTTAAGTGCACACAAAGAATATATGTGCATGACTGATTTCTACCACAATGTCTTTATTCTTATGTTGAAGAGAGGAAATCTGTATATTGGGAGGACTAAACTTTTGCACTTACGTTTTATGCTGTGCATTCTTGTGTCAAATTACAGAAATGTAATTATTTACTCAACATGCTTCATTTTAAGCTGTTGCAGTTTTTCATAACTAAGGCAATGTTTGGAACATGCAAATTATCAATCCAGTCCAATCCAAATGGTTTTCAGTATTGGATTTTGAAGATTCCCTCTTCCTTCTATTAAAAGACAAAGTGGTAAAACAATGCAGCTTTCTAACAGTGATATTTTCATACACACACACGCACGCACGCACAACAATGTTTTTTTTTAAGCACCTAAAGCACTAGACATGTACAAAACATCGAAAAAGACCGTTCCTGCCATATGGGTTCACAATCTGAAATTATGCAGGATAAAATGATATGACAGAAACTAGATCTCTGAGCCTGGTAAAAGGCATGTGGCTTACGCTGGCTCAGCTTGTCTGAGCGTGGAAAGCTAAGCAGGGTCAAGCCTGGTTGTTACTTGGATGGGAGACCCCTCCTCTAGTTTCCTGCATTGAGCAGGGGGTTAGATTCGATAGCCTTGTAGGCTCCTTCCAACTCTATGATCTATGAAATGCCACCCACTTGCCCTGTTCCCATTAAAGTGATCAGGAGCCACAGGTGTGAATTGGGTGTGCATCTATCTACACAGCTGTGCTTTCAGTGGGATGCACATTTGAGTGTACAATCAAATGCACATCCTGCTTAACTACTCACTCTTTCTAAAGCATGACTAGAGCAGGACTGAGTGAATTTTAAAAAAAGAAGCTCTACAGTATTGTGGAAGGCCGACTACCTCTTTGTCCTAGTCGGGTTCAACTTCACTGTGGTTTCAGATTGATTTTCAGTTATATCTAGTTGTCTAAGAGAAGCTGAACAAAGATCAAAACATAAACCCCAGCTCCTTACAGCTGTCTATTTATTTGCAACTTATATTCACCACTTTTCCATAAACTCAAAGCATCTCACAAAAGACAATGCGCAATATATCATGTAGGGCCAACCCTACCATTTGGAAGAGTGAGGCAGGAAGGCGTTGAAGGACAGAGCTGTGTGTACGCCACACAGCCTGCCTTGTATTCCTCAAGCTAGCCAGCTGTCCTCGGGTGCATTGGGGAACGATGCTATCCCATCATCACCAGTATTGAAGATTCGATGGCTGCCAGTTAACTTGGCTTCTATACTTGGGAAGAGGAATTCTATCTTGTCCTCCACTTTGGGCAGCAAAATGCTTTGGTGTGGTGCTGCATAAAAACGTACATTGGGTTGGATCTAGAATTAATCTGAATCAACTGTGCTGGTGGAAGTGGACTCCCCCCACCTCCTCGTCCCCATGGCAGCTCCTCCAGCCCCCTGGGAATGCTACCCAGAGAATCAGGAGGAGATCCTGCTGAATGGGGTGAACTGTGGTATATGGGTGTGTGTGGGGTGGTAATATAGGGGGATCCCCCCAGATCAGGTGGAGGTACCTTCAATGAGCGGAACCCTTCTCACGGAAAGCAGATCCTGGATCCAATCCTCTAAATCAACTCACTTGTGCATGGACTAGAACAGTGTTCTCCAACCTTGGGTCCCCAGATGTTTTTGGCCTACAACTCCCAGCATGCCCCAGGCAGCTACGCTGCCTGGGGCATGCTGGGAGTTGTAGGCCAAAAACATCTGGGGACCCAAGGTTGGAGAACACTGGACTAGAATATGTTGAGCTGCTAGGTTGCTCAGATGTACATCTGAGATGTACTAGGAAGATGTCCTTGATTGCAACCTGTTATGATGCTGGGGCAGTGGGCAACCTAGAGAGGTAGCAAGAATGGATAGGAAATAAGAGGCCCCGATCCCTGGTACTAGGGACTGAAGGACATTCAGCAGACATGAAAATAAGTATACCAATATAGCAGCAAAGCAGACAAGGCATAGCTGCCTGCTGCATGATCCAGAAGCTTTCATAGGCCAAGCAGCTGCAGGCAGATCAAGGGGTTGCCTGGGTGGTCACCCTGGAGCCTAGGAGGGCATCAGCACCCCACAACCTTTTAATATGCAGCCCTGAATAACTCACCACGAGAGGAAGCGCAGCACAGATGTAAAGGTTTCTGGTTCCAGGTTTATTGGCGCCCAACACAACAAGCACACCTTGCAACATTTTAGACACGAGTGATCTAACTGCTTGAAACATCTCGCAAGAGGTCTTAATTTACTCCTAAGCAGCTTCTTAATTATCTCCTTTGCCAGCAAGTTAAGTGGAAGATACAAATGATAATTTGCAAAGTAATGATGATGATTCAATCTACAGTACTATTTCGCCTTGAGCATGGCAATTTGAAGCCTCTTAAACGTATTCACTCTTGGCAGCCATTTAGGAATATGATCTGCAAAATTACTATATATTAATTAATGCCCACACCAGTTTTCATGCATGGGATGGCTGAAGTACCGGGGGCCACAGAGTGGGAACAGGAGGGTGCTTGTAGGACTCATGTCCTGCTTGTAGGACTCATGTCCTGCTTGTAGGTTTCTGAGGAAAAGAACAGAGGACTTTTCTCTGTGTGTGGTCTACTGCACGCACACTGGTTTTTCAGCCCCCCACTTTTACTCAAGTTCCCCATGCCCCTCCCCCCCAGCCATTCCTGAAAGTCAGGGCGCTTCTCTGGAGTGGCATTACTTGAGGCGCAAAGGCCTACCACCAGGGAAGTATTTTGTGCATGCACATAGGCCTCCTTTTATCCTGGCGATGCTCTCTATGGGTTGGATCCAGATTAAATCTGGATCAACTGCGCTGGTAGAAGTCAACCTCCCCTCCCCACCCCCACCCCCTCCTTCTCATCAGCCCCAGCCAGCATGGCCAATGACCCAGATGATGGGAGCTGTAGTCCAACAATATCTGGAGGACCGCAGGTTGCCCAACCTTGAATCAGATGACAAACCCTCCGACATTTCAGAGCTGAAAATAGGGACTCGCATGTTAATTTGAAAGAGGTATGGTGAAGCAACATGAAGGTGTGATCAGGAGGGTGTGGCCAGGCAACACGAGGGCGTGGCCAAGGGTACAGCCACCCACCCCAGGATGTTCTAACCGTTTAAGGGCTCTGACCACTCTGAAGCCACCATCATCCAGACCCATGATGATGGTGGTGATTGCCGTTGTTGTCATTATTATTACTGTACCATCAATGTGCATGGTGCTTTACTGGGTATAAGAGAACAGTTCCTTGCCCCAAAGAGCTTACAATCTAAAATGTAATACAGAGGCGACAACAAATGGTAGGAAGGGGTAAACCAGGGAGGACTATGCCACTATTTCAGTCAAACATAACTTTCAGCCTACTTCCCCCACATTGTGCAGGAAACTCATTGTTTTAAAGATCGCCCTCTCACTTTAAAAATGGATCCTTCTATGGTGGCTTTGTTCTCATTAGTAGTTTGCAAAATAATAATAATAATAATAATAATAATAATAATAATAATAATAATAATAATAATTAACATTTAGATATCTCTGCATGTGCAAAGTGGTTCACATGCCCACCCTGCAAGCTCCTATTTTCTCCACTCAGAAAAAAACATGTGGGCTCTATTGTACTTAAAAAAAAACAAGAACAATAACACTGTGATTGAACAATAATGCCAAAATGGAATGATGATGTTTGTTACTGCTATTTGAGGTATTGGGATTTTTTCCTTCTTTCTCTTGAGGAGGGTGTGTTTTCTGCTAACTCCCTTCTAATGCATTAAAAAAAAAAAAAACCAATCCAAAATCCCTGCAGAATAATTCTAATCATTACTGTAGAGAACTTGCTCCATTCCACTTCAGCTTGTGTTAGAAAAAGACTTTCACATGGGGTACACAGGTAGAGCCAAGTAAATTTACCACTGCTCTGAAAACAGAAGAACAGTGCAATCCCATGCATGTGTACTGAGAAGTAAGTCCTATTACATTCAATGGGACTTACTCACAGGAAAGTGTGTATATTTTAAAGCAATCTACAGCACTGACCATCACATCTTGTGGCAGCAAATTGATTATGCATTGTGTGAAGTGGTATCTTGTAACTGAGGGATAATTGTGAAATGCTGCTCCTTGCTAGAAGAAGAGGTAGCAGCAGCAGCAGCAGTGCTAGGATGACTTTTCCAGAACTATATTATTATATAATATCTTATACATTATAATTAATACATAATTATATATTATTTTATAATATTGTATAAGTGGCTTTTGTAATTTTTTTAACCTTACTTAAACCCTTAATTGTTATCTGGAGTTTTTCGTGGGGGGGGGGTGTCAGTGCTTGCAGGGCAATATCTTTCTTTTTGTTTTAAAATGGTCAGGACTGGCACAAATTCAACAGGTTTGTGCCAATCCCACACCCCCAAACACAGAGCTTCAGAGAGAAGGGAAAGTTTCTTGCATTTCCTTCTGACACTGTGCCTTACCTGTTAGAGGCACAGAGCCAACTCTGTTAGGAAATGAAATCTTTGGCAATATAAAGATAGGAATCATGCAATAAATTCCTTCATTCACCTCTCCGTCCAGCAGAGGCAGTAGGTAGAGTACGCACGCGCACACACACATCCTCATGTCTGTTCCCTCCTTGCTTACTGTGGGCGGCCATTAGAGCTTAAGCAGAACTATTTCAAAGAGGCCATGGGCAAAACTGCAGCTAAGCTAATTTTTTTTAGCTTAGCTGCAATTTTGTCCATGGTCCCTTTAAAAGCACCTTAAAGTAGCTTGTGGGAGGCAGGGCAATTTGGGACTCTGTATAACAAAGTGAGAAGCTCTGATGGCTTAAGGGTTTTCGGTACAGTCCTGGCATTTTCGGTGCAGTTGCAGACTATGAGATGAACAATGTGTAGTATCACTCAGTGGCTTAAGGAATGCAGGGGAACAGTCATTGTTGCCAATGAACCACCCCTGTGACTATCTACTGCGGGGAAACATTGAACTTGTCCCCCACCAAGTTGAATGTGGCCTGTGCATATGACCTGTCAGGTGCTTGACAATCCTCTCCCCTTCCCTAATTTTGCAGTTGGAGAAAACAGAAAGTGGGATGGAAGGCATATATATAGCTGGGGAACTGCATTTGCCTTGGTGGGTGAAAAATTGTGCAGTTCTGGTCTCGATGAACTCCAGCTTACTGTCCCCTGGGACTACAGATTTAGGCCTCTTCTGCTGGCCAGAGAAGCAAGGGCCCTTGGGCAGGCTGCACCCCCTGCCTCCCAGGAAGAACATCACAGCGGGGTGGGGGTGACCAACCTTGCTCCATAATACATCAGGGAGAAGGAACAGCTGCAGGGAGCTTGTTTCACTCTTTCCTGCCAGAAAGAACACCTATTAGAAAGCTGAAACTAAGAACTGGTGCCCGTGTTTTGCTTTTGTCCTCCTCCCTCCCAACTCTTTTTCCTTTTGTGTCATATTTTTTAGATTGCAAAAAGGCAGAGACAGTCTCATTATTATTAATCCTGGTAAGCTGCCCTGAGAGCCTTTTTTTGGCTGAAGAGCAGGGTAAAAAATACTGCTAAGTAAGTAAATAAATAAATAAAAACTTCCAGACACCCAGATCAGAAATTCCTGCCAATCAGCAAAACACACATAATAGTACAGTATATTATGAAAATGATCCCTCAAAGTATCATTCAATGTCATTTGAAATGAATGCGAATGAAAAACAAACTAATCCTGGCGGGTGGAGTGTGCTTGTCTCAGAACAACGGGTTGGCTCAATGCACATTTTGATACGTGAGCAACTTCTATATCTGCTTAGAAAAAAACATGTTCTAAAATTAAGGTTTTTCCGTCTCTTTATGACAGACATCTTTAAAACATCCCCAGATGGGGATGATAGGCGTTGTAGTCCCAGACATCTGCAGGGCACCAGGTTGGGAAAGGCTGGATAAAGCTATTCTTAATATGGTGAATGAGTCAGAGCAAGATAGTACAATCCAGGTAAACGAAGTCTTACTGGAATCGTGTGCACAATTAAATGCATCATTCCTGCTGATTTCAACAGCACTTAAGTGAGCTTAACTTCTTCTGAACTGTGTTTAGAGATTAGCATTCTTTGGAAGACCTCACAGCAGCTAGCTGAACAGAACTCCTAATTCCAAATAATTAATGCTTGAGTCAACTTCTGGTTGGGGAATCGAGGTGCATCTGCCCTGTTCATTTAAGAACAAAGATCACATATAACAACAGCATAAAATACATGAATACATCTTTTCACCAATGTATAGGACCAAAAATGAAGGAAAACATTTCATGGATTCTTAAATGGAATAGTAGACATGTTGCAAAGTGTTCCCCAGGAACTGTGCTCTTGTTTTGTTTTTCTCCTCTTCTTCAAGCTCTCTATCTCCAATCATTTCTTCCATAAGAAGTTGCTATGGCAATGATAATTATTCTTGATCAGCAGGATACCGTAATTACTGCAGCAGAATTGTGTAAAGCTTGCCACAACATGTGTGAGCTAGGGATATTCTTGTCAATTATGTGCTCTCGTCTTTCAGATGAACTCAGTTCCTTCAGTCATGAAATTGCGGCAAGTAAAATGTGAAACTGAATTTTATATTTTTAGCACTTCATTTTTACTGGGCGGGGGGATTATTGGCAGTCGCTGACAGCTTTTGCATTCGTTTAACTTGTCTTGTTCCTATCATCTCCTTCTAGATCTTTAGAGATTTATCTCTCTCATTTCTCAGAACATGCTTGTGATGTCAAACGTTTACCCTTCTTTTATTTTCATGTATTACTGCAGTAATACATACCCATAAATAGCTTCAGCCTGCCTTTCCTGAACTTGGTTGTGTCATCATGATCATGAAAGCAGTTTATAATTTAATCTGTGGCATTCAGCAACATCGGGAACATGGGAGACCCCTCCTCTAGTTTCCTGCATTGAGCAGGGGGTTGGACTCGATAGCCTTGTAGGCTCCTTCCAACTCTATGATCTATGAAATCTATGAAACAAAACAAACAAGGAAATCCAAATGTATAGATATAGAATAAGGGAATGTTGCTAGTCTTGAACATTGCTGAGAAAGCCCCAGTGGTTACAGAAGCTCACAATCGAAATAGCCTTAACCAATGTGCTGCTGTTACCCCAAAGACAAATGCTATTTTGTGTTTAGGAGTGCCATGTGTCCTACTTGAGAGAAACCCTCAATTCTTTCCCTGACTGCCTTTACTCCTGTAATGGCCCTTAGGCCAAGGGCCACTACAGGGCTGAAGGGTGTGGTTAATATTTAGGGAGGGGGGAGCGGCCTGCTCTGCTCCGCAGGGAATGCACAATAGATTCAGGTACCTTCACAACAGATTTTATTTCTACAATATATGAGAAAACACTAACTTCTGAGGAGCTGCATGGCACACTGTCTCAGCTCCAAGGCCATCACGAGGAGAGAGAGGGGAGAGTTTCCACTTGGGCTTCCTGCAAGAGCCAAAAATGGCAGGTTCTCTTAAAGCCATATACACCACAACAACCCACTCTTGCCCTTAATACGTTACACTGCTGCTACAATCAACGTCACAGCCCCATCTGCATTTCCCTAACACACCAGGAAACTGGATAAAAACACTGGACTACACTGCAGAGTTGTTGTACACTACTCTACCCCCTCCCCCACATTGAAAAAAACAACACTGGACTATTTTGCAGGACTTTTACCCACGCTTTCTTGGCCACAGCCCTGCCTCCGGCAATATAGGTATAAATAAGGATGAACTTTATCTGCACACGTTGTCGGGGTAATTTTTTAAATGTTTACAAACTCAGACAAAAAAATATGAACAAGACCTGAGTTAGAAAGATCATGAACTTCCAGGCTGTGGAACTACATCTTGTACTGAGTTCCACAATTTAACTATGCACCATGTGAAGAAGTACTTTGGTCTGTCCTAAACCTCCCACCATTCAGCTTTATAGGAAGGTCCCCAGGTTCTAGTATTATGAGAAAGGAAGAAAAACCTCTTCCTATCCACTTTCTCTACGCAATGCATAATTTTGTACACCTCTATCATGTCCCCTCTTACTCACCCTTTTTTCCTAAGCTACACAGCCACATAACCTGCAGAGCCAGTGTGGCGTAGTGGTGAGAGTGTTGGACTGGGACTCGGGAGATCCGGGTTCTAGTCCCCGCTCGGCCATGAAACTCACTGGGTGACTTTGGGCCAGTCACTGCCTCTCAGCCTAACCTACCTCACAGGTTTGTTGTGAGGATAAGATGGAGAGGAGGAGGAGGAGGAGGAGGATTATGTAAGCCACCTTGAGTTCCTTGAAGGAAAAAAGGTGGGTTATAAATATAATAAATAAATAACCTTCCTCATAGGGGAGGAGTTGTTCCAGCCCCTTGATCATTTTGGTTGCCAAAAAGGTATGGGCTAGTAGTACATTTTTTAAAAATCTATGCAAGTAAACAGACTTTGTAGCCCTATAGCAGAGATAAAGCAAGAGGGGAGGAGTGGAAAAGAAGTATGTGCCATATTCAGTTTAAACACACACACAAACACACACACGGTTAATATTTGCTGTTGCCCTAGAAATGTATGAAAGATTACAGGCCTGTGGCTTATGCTGGCTCAGCTTGTCTGAGTGTGGAAAGCTAAGCAGGGTCAGGCCTGGTTATTACTTGGATGGGAGACCCCTCCTCTAGTTTCCTGCACTGAGCAGGGGGTTGGACTCGATGGCCTTGTAGGCTCCTTCCAACTCTATGATCTATGATGATCAGTGTGGCGTAGTGGTTAGAGTGTTGGACTGGGACGCAGGAGATCCAGGTTCTAGTCCCCGCTCGGCCATGAAACTCACTGGGTGACTTTGGGCCAGTCACTGACTCTCAGCCTAACCTACCTCACAGGGTTGTTGTGAGGATAAAATGGAGAGGAGGAGGAGGATTATGTAAGTTGCCTTGAGTTCCTTGCAGGAAAAAAGGCGGGGTATAAATATAATAAATAAATAAATAAAAATCTATGAAAATCATTTTGGTTTCAATATCCTTTTTGAGGTGGGGTATCCAGAATTGCACACAGCGTTCCAAGTGCAGTCGCACCGCAGATTTGTGAAGCTTTGTGGCACTGGACAAATCACTAGGTCTAATCTAGGGAACCCTGAATAGAAGACTGCTATTTCCTTGCTGATCTTGAGGTTCTCAGAGAGTTATTGAGGTCAGAGAGCAGAGAATCTCCACAGCTCCAGTCAGGGGATATGGAAGGTGGGAGTAAGCAGAAGGTTGCATTTACTTTGGACATCCCGGCCTCTTTCCTTCTCTTATAGCAAGGGTGGGGAATGTTTAGCACTCTAGATGTTGCTGGACTACAACTCCCATCAGCCCCACCCAGTATAGCCAGTGGAGAGGGACAATGGGAATTGCAGTCCAACCGCATCTGGAGAGCCTCATGATCCCCATCCCTAGCTTATGAGATCAGTATCTCACAGTGTCATTTACCTGTTAGGTGAGGAAGGAGAGAGGAGGAAGACCATGAACAATCTTCCCTATACTACCTTACAGGTAATTAGGGTATGGGAAACTTCTGCTGCCAAGACCCAATATCTCCTTCAGTATGTCAGCAGCAGCAAGCATCTAGACAAGCACTCTAGTCCAGTGATGGCGAACCTATGGCACGGGTGCCACAGCTGGCACGCAGGGACCTCTCTGTGGGCACTCGAGCCATTGGTCACCAGATCGCGAAAAGACTGTGCCCTTCTGCAAAACACTAACGATCTTGTTCTTTCTCACAGTGTGGAACAGAATGATTTTATTCTAGAATTCCTGTTACAGAATTAATTCTACATTGTTATCACATTTAAAAGATTTTGAAGAATGATGCACAGAGCATGGCTTGGATGTAAAGCCCTGACAGTTGACCCGAGTGCTGCATGTGTTGCTCTGAAACTAACGGAGTATGAGCCAAGGTTTGACAAATTATCAGCATGCATGCAATAGCAAAAATCACATTAATTGTGCAAAAGCATGCCCGATGCACACTTTTACCTAATGCAGTGTTTGCAGTCCAAGACATATAGTGTTTAAAATGTGTTAAGCACGTTTAGTTTTCTTGTTTATCTTGCTCATCCTAGTACAGGTTGACTTTTACTTTTACTAATCCGACACCTGTAGAAGCAGGGAAAGGACCCGGGGTAAAGCTTGCCCCATACAATTTCAGTCTGGCATATAATCATATTACAAGTTGAGAATCCCTTATCCAAAAATACATGTGCCTAATTATTTAAAAAGTTTGTATAAATTCCCTTCAGGCTATGTGTACAATGTAGTACTATAATAATTTTTTGAGTTGATTTTTCCCCCAAGAAAAAACTGTTTGTATCATTGAAAGCTCTGTTATTGTGTTTTTCTTTTAAGATAAAAGATGTTAATTAGTTTGGACAACTGTATGAGTTGTTTTTCTAAAACTAAAACTTCGGTATTCAGGTTTAATTGCAGTGTTGGCACTTTGAAATAAATAAGTTGGTTTTGTGTTGCAGTTTGGGCACTCGGGCTCAAAAAGGTTCGCCATCACTGATCTAGACACTGTGCCTCATCAGCTCTCTTATAGAAGCATCCTCAAATGAATAACGAAAGAGAGATGGAGGAGATGGTACATTTAAAGTATCTGGAATGCAACAGATATATAGAATAACATGCCAACAAGGGGATAAGAAGAGCATAAAAAAAGCTTTGCTAGAAGAAGATTTAGAAATGCCACGTAATCACTTTGGCCCTCTTGCCTGGAAATGTTTGTTCCAAGCACATCTTTCATTTCACAAGGCTCCGGATTTTTCTTCCCATAAAGCGAGTGGCACAAGATCAGTATTTCCTTCTATGTAAAACATGCAGATCTCTCTGTCCAAACAAGACAGTGTTTCATTTGTTGGCCTTGCAAAAGGAGATGTTGGAAGTTGCACAGACCTTCCACAAGGAGATCAAAGAGCTGACAAGACATGTTGGTCAAGTATTTCCCTTTCATCTGGATATATTGTTTGTGACATGCCATTCCTCAAGGGTGAGGAAGGTTTCTAATCACTGTAAGAAGGAGATGACAGGGGAAAGGGAAAAGGAAGATTAAGGATTGTCTAAACAAATTGCAGAGAATGGGCAGGTAAAATGGCAGGCAGCCGTTGACAGTTTTAATACAATAAGAAATACAATAGGCCCATCTTTATATAGATAAAAGAGATAAACTGAAAATACAAATATATCTAGTAAATATGCTGAATTTTGACCCATGGATATAATACATGCAGAATTTGCTGAGAAACAGAATTCCACTTGCAATTGATAAGATCATTGATACAGTAAGGCTCTCTGATCATTCTGCGGTATTGAAGAAGCGGGGCATTGAATATAAAGTAAACAATTGTGAGTGAAATGCATTTTAATTATTTGATTGTGACATGGTGGTACAGGCTTAATATTGCCCACACTTCAGTTATACACCGTTCAGTTCTTGCCCACTCCTATGGAAGAACATTTCAGTTTATGAAAAGGTAAGCCACATGTATACATATCTCCTTCCACAAAGCCAGAAGCAACTGCTGAATTCATAAAATGAAACAGTTATGAGAGAATGCCCCAGTGATATCAGAGCTCTACTATGAGTGGAGAAGAACTCTTGGTTGCATTCCTGCACCACCCTTAGGAATCTTAAAGCCCATTTATTTCTATGGGGTTTAAGAAGTCCAACTATGGACAGGATTGCAACAGTATTTCCAAATAGGTTGAAAACAACTACAGCATTTTATAAACCTTAGTCTAGTGCAATAATAAACAATTTCCTCAGCTTCCATTTGGAACCTAGTTAATTCCTGAGTCCTGCGCAGTGCAAATCTATGGCTGCAAGACTTTGTCTAGATGGCCATAGGATTATTTGGAGTCCCAGCTCCGACCTCAGAAACTCACTCTGAGGTCGGAGCTGGAACTCCGAGCTTCAAGTACCTGCTCTCCCCCCTCGCAGCCGGTGCGGAAAGAACCATGCTGGCTGCTTCTCCAAGGTCACAAATAAACCGGAGTGCCACAATGCACACAACTGCAAAAAATTCAAGTATGTTTACTTGAAAATATTACACCAATACCACAACAGAAAGAAATGCCATACACAATGATGTTTGACCCAATACAATGATTTATTTTATTTATTATCACATTTATGCATCGCCCATCTGGCGATTAAACTGATTAAACTGACATTCGAAGTATAATCAGGTGCTGATAATAAAGAAGCATGTTATAGCAACCGGCATGCAAGGTGGTGAGTAATGGGTAACAAGTTATAATGATGACACCTGAATACCAGCAGCAAATACCAAATTATATAATGTGTGGAATTGGTGTAATCTTTTCAAGTAAACGGTTTTGTTTTTTGTTTTTTGGCTTTTTTTTGCAGCTGCGTGCATTGTGGCCCTCCGGTTTATTGGTTACTATTTATCAACTGCAGCCTTGTTGTTTTTGGGTTTGTTTATTCTCCAAGGTCACAAACATGACCTCTGAGAAGGGGTTTAGTGGGCATTCCAGAGGTTGGGGAGAAGAGGAGTCCGGTGCCACCACAACATGAAGTATCTTTGCAGTGCCTCAGCCTCCTTCACTCACACTCTGAGGCGCAACACTTAGACAACTGGCTGTCTAAGTGTTTTGCAGGGTGGGAGGAGCGCGGAGGCAACCTACGCCTCCGTGCTCCTCCTGCCTTGCATAGAATGACCGTAATCCTCTGAGTTTGGAGTGCTACGGGCATCCCGATTGGATTGCACTCTGAGATAATGAACTAGGTACTAGCTAGCTGTTGCTTGAAAACAACGTGTATATCTAAATAAAGGTGCTGCAAAATTGCTGTAAACTCAAATCAGGGATGGGGACTCGGACTCCAGGACTCGACTCATGAGTCGGATTGAGTCCCCCCTCTGACTCGAGTCAGACTCGAGTCCCAATATTTTTAATGGGACTTGAGACTCGACTCGGGACTCAGGACGAAGGACTCGTGTTCCAAAATCGTGTTCCTCAAATGAAACATGGATAGGTTTTAGGAAGTACAGCAAGTTTATTTTTTTAAATCATTTTCCTAAAATGCAACCTTTCAGACATTTTGGGTTTGGCTGCCTCTGCCTGCCTGTTTGGGGTTCTCTGCCTGCCTGGTCTCTTCTTAACCAGTTCCACAGTTTGAATTGTCCAAGACAAAGGCCTCTGCCTGCCTGTTTTGGGGTTCCCTGCCTCCTCTGCCTGCCTGATTATTTTGGGTTTGTCTGCCTGGTCTGTTCTTGCCAAAATCAGTTGCAGAGTTTTGAAATAAAAAGGCACACTTGTGCCTAGAATTTATTTAAGCCACACATCTGAAATAGCCTTATTTTGTTGGGAAAAAACCCCATTGATTTTAATAGGGACTCGTGGAGTCAGCTTTGGGAGTGACTCGTGACTCATGACTCGGGAGTCACCATTTTGGACCAAGGACTCGGACTCGAGACTCGGGTCCAAAGACTCGCGTGACTCGACTCGTGACTCGAAACCAAGGACTCTTCAACATCCCTGACTCAAATCTGTTTGAACTCAAGTCAGTAGTGTTGGCACGAAGCATTCTGCCTGCCATAAAGCGCTGGACGCTGGTGGTACAACAAGGTAGTAAGATGCAACCAGTAACACTTGTTTACTACTACTGCTACTGTAAATGCCATGCTAAGGAGTGAAAAGGACTAAGTCATAAATACGTTAGCATGCTTTGTGAGGTGGCCAAGCCAGCTCTGGGAGAAAGCATGACAGATTCCCATAGTAAGTAAATGACATCAGCACCTGCCCCACCACATAACAGAGAAAAATAATTCAAGCCATTCCCATCCAGTGTTTCTACAGTGGCCTGACTGCAAATGCAGTTAAGTTCTTAGCCTAAAGCCAAGTTCTGTGGGGGATAATGAGGAACACATTGCGACGGAGAATCGGTGGCACCTGCCACATGCATCTAATTTTCGTCGGAACCAAATTGCATCGGAACGGCATTGTCGTCGTTTTTGCTATAGTGGAACTAAGAAAGGCTGGGGGGCAAAGTACATGCTATATAAATATTTATATCAAAGAAAACTACTCGGTGTGACCCACAGGTGTACGGACAAATATTCAATTACAAATGGAGTACATTTTTAAAATAGCCTTCAGACAAAAAGCTGAGGTGTTTAGACAGATGGTCAGTTTACTTTAAGCACTTCAATTTACTACTGTTGTTTTCCCAAGGATGGACACAGCACGGGAAACAAACCTATGATCCTTTCAGTAGTACAGCAGTTACTGAAGTCACCACAGTAGTCAGCAAGCAAGGAATATAGACTTTCCACAAAATACACAGGAAATGCTCAGTTTGAATGGGGCTAAATGCTTTCATCCCTGGGAATCCAATACAATTTGAACATCAGATTAATAACACTTTGTTTTCAATTAATTTTGAAATGAAATAATTTTATTTGAGCCCATTCTGAATCAAGTCAGGGGGAGGCTAATGGTGGGCGGCCTGCCGGGGACCTGCCCCGCCTCCAGCTTGGTGGACGCTGCTGCTGCGCCCGCTGGGAACCCGGAAGCCCACCGAGCGGCTCGGCGCAGATCCACTTTTGGCCCAGCTCGCTGGGCGCAGCAGCAGCGTCCTCCAAACCTCTTTTTATATAGAAAATGGCATAAGATATGTTAAAAGCGGCTGCAATTTGCGTAACTTGCGCAAATTGTGGCCGTTTTTGGCGTATCTTCTGGCATTTGCTACGTAAAAAGTGGCCCGCCGGGAACCCGGGAATCACTTCTTCCCTGGCTCGACTCGGAAGAACGTGAGTTGAGCAGGGAAAGCCGGTAGGCGGGATGGAGTTTGGGGAGGTCGAGCCCGAGGAGTTTTGCCAGACTTTCCACCCCCGAACGAAATCCTCACACATCCCATGGGGAAGCTCAGCCATCCTTTCTGAGAGCAAATCATTACTCAGTGTTGCAGTCAGGTAGCACACACACACAGCACAATCCAATGTAGCTGCCCTTAACCCTCTGAACTCGGAGGATTATGGGCATCTAATGTAGGGCGGAAGGAGCGCGGAGGTGAAGGTTGCCTCCATGTTCTCCCCACCCCGCAAAAGACAACGACAGCCGATTTCTGCCTTCTTAATCTTTTGCCCCGGCTCGCAAAGAGGAGAGGCTGAGGTGCCGCCAGGACACATAATATGCTGGTGGAGCTTGGCTCCGCCCCTCCTCGCCCCCCTCCCTGCCCCAAACCTCCAGCTCCAAGGTCAGTCTTCTGACCTTGGAGCCGCAGCCGGTGCAGTTCTTTCCATGCCAGCTGTGAGGGTGGAGGTCAGAGCATAATTCCGAGGACGGAGCTGGGATGCTGACCTTTCCTATGGCAATTCTAGACCCTGTCTAGCAGCCATAGGATTTTGCCCATAATGCATTTCCTACACTGTAAGCCCTACAAGCTTCTGATCAAATTCCGGTCAAGGAGAGATGCTGCCTATATTTTTTTCTGACTATCATTCAACTTCATAGTTATATATCCAGGGCTGACTACAGACTTACTCATATTTACAGTAGACTCATTTAAATTAATGGGCCTTAAGTTAGACTTGACTAACTTGAGTCCTTTTGATTTCAGTAGGTCTACTCTAAGTATGACTAAGCCTGGATCCCACCCCCAATACCTCATTAGTTAGTGAGCTTCTTGTTAGGCTATTTTAGTTGTCCCAGAAGCATAACCATGATATACTAAGGATTGCAGTCAGTGGTTTCTTTAGCCCCTAACCATGCAATCCTCATGTGAGCCAGTGTGGCGTAGTGGTGAGAGTGTTGGACTGGGACTCGGGAGATCCGGGTTCGAGTCCCCGCTTGGCCATAGAATCATAGAAAAGTAGAGTTGGAAGGGGCCTACAAGGCCATCGAGTCCAACCCCCTGCTCAGTGCAGGAATCCAGGTCAAAGCATCCCTGACAGATGATTGTCCAGTTGCACCTTGAATGCCTCCAGTCCAGACTGGGAGAGTCCACCACCTCCATAGGTAGTTGATTCCATTGTCTTATTGCTCTAACAGTCAGGAAATTTTTCCTGATGTTTAGGTGGAATCTAGGTTCCTGTAACTTGAGCCCATTATTCCGTGTCCTGCAAACTGGGATGATCGAGAAGAGATCCTGGCCCTCCTCTGTGTGACATGAAACTCACTGGGTGACTTTGGGCCAGTCACTGACTCTCAGCCTAACCTATCTCACAGGGTTGTTGTGAGGATAAAATGGAGAGGAGGAGGATTATGTAAGCCACCTTGGGTTCCTTGCAGGAAAAAAGGCGGGGTATAAATATAATAAACAAACAAACAAACAAACAAACATATCTACTCAGAAATAAATCCCATTGGGTACACAACCAAGATTTCACTCACTATTTTAGTATATCTAGAATGTGACTAATTTAAGTGGCTATATTCCACAGAATTATTTTTTTTCACAAATTACAATATAATCTAATTAATCTTAATTGGCATTTAGCATTTAATATCATAATTAGGCTATCCTCCCCAAAGAGAAGGGATATTCCTTCCTCAAGACAGTGGCATGGAAAGAAAGGGTTAAATCCATGTCTGCTGCAATCCTGGTAATTCTCAACCCGCATCCAGCAGATGGTATTTACATTTTAACATACACTTTAAATGCGAAGACACATTTAATGCCACATCTAGTTTGGCCTTGTAGCTGGTGTCACTAATTGAGAAAAATTCTTTATTCTATGTCTATTAAGACAGGAAGTTCTTTCCTTTTACAATATAGAGTAGTTGTATAAAATATGTTATATGCCTGATTAACATATTTTAGCCCAGAATTCAAGTCTCATTTTAAAGAAGTTGATTTGATTTTAGAAGAAACTTTTACTTTGCAATGTTTTTGAAATCCTTCAACATCACCAGAACTGGCTGAACTACAATTCTAGAAAAATGCCATTGTCTTTTTATTTTTGATTTTCACTCTGAACATCTAAGATTGCTAAACAATTGGTGGTTAGAAAGATAATGTCCAAATTTGTTGCTGTTTTGTTTTGTTTATGGACAGTCCGACACTGATTTAAACAAATGGGTGGAATCTCAGGCTTGTAGGGTGAAATAATATCCTGAAAGATGGCTGCCAGACCCAACAGGCATTGATTAACTGGAACCATTTTTTTTAAAAGTCAAAAGAAATTACTAGGATAGATTTGAAAAGTGAAGTAATCTGGACACTTTAATAATAATTCCTTCACAGTAAGCAGAGTTGCAAAAGGAGAACACATTAGTCAGCAGACTGCAGGATCAGTCATTTAATACCACTACAGACTCAAAAGCACTAATATTGAATTTTATTGATCTGTACTATAAAACAAACATATAGGCAACCCTTTAAATTCTGGCATAATTTATTCCATTTCAAATAATTTTGCTGATTGACTTTTAAATAAAAGTTAGAAGAGAAGACAATGCATCAGAAGCAAGAGAGGTCATTGTGGCATTTAAGTGTGTTCAATGAATCTTTCATCAGTTCTTTCCCCCTGATCAAATAAGTGGTGATTGTCACTGGATTCTCACTTCAATGGTAATTAATAATAAGGTTTCCTTCTGAAGCTTCATTGCCCTATTTTGACAACAAAAAGTGGTCTACCGTACAGTGTGCTACATCCATGCATATTAGAAATGCCACTCATGTATCCAGTTGCTGATTTGCAGATCGTTTACTTTTAAAAGCCCCTGTCAAGTCAAGTGACTACATTTATGAAGAAATAAAAGGGCCTTGGCCAAAAACAAGTTCATCTGATCTTTTCCTAAAACGTTTCGTTGACTTTCAGGAAAGGTGAGATGAAAGTATAGGATTATCCATATAAGTCAACATATGGCTCAGTTTTTACCTGTTTTGCTTCTTTTCTCTTCTATGTATCACAGATTGACGAAACATGATTCCTTGAAGTGCCAGTTCCTCATGGCCTGCTCTTGAAAAGGAGCAGGGCCACCATTTACACAGGACCGGTGCAAGGCAGTTTGGTGCCCTAGGCAAGATCAGATATTTAGTGCCCCCCCTTCCCACTTGAGAGCGCTGTATTTTTTTTTTCCAAGGCGTTTCTGGCGCCCCCTTTAGCCCTGCGCCCTAGGCAGCTGCCTAGTTGGCCTAATGCAGTGTTTCTCAACCTTGGGTCCCCAGATGTTTTTGGCCTACAACTCCCAGCATGCCCCAGCCAGCATAGCTGGCTGGGGCATGCTGGGAGTTGTAGGCCAAAAACATCTGGGGACCCAAGGTTGAGAAACACTGGCCTAATGGTAGCACCGGCCCTGCATTTACATAGAGTGCGGTCAACCCCTCCCTCCATGTTTCAGATCACATGTGATTATTTTTTGAGTATGCAATCATCATCATCATCATCATCATCATCATCATCATCATCATCATCATCATCATCTACCCATAATACCCACACCAGGGTCACTTAAAATACACTGTGGTTTTTTTCATAAGTAACCTTGCTGTGACCTAATGTTAAGGCTGAGAATGTGTCAATTTCAGTTTTGCTCAGTTTCTCATTTCCCCAGCCATAATCAGTCTGTGAATCATTTTTAAATTCAGGGTGGGGGGGGGGGAAGCCCGCATGAAAATTTGTTTGTGTTTTTGTGCACATTCCTCCCAATAGACACACATTTATTTATTTATTTGTTTATTTTGTATGCCCCTTTCCAGGTGTGCATATTTTTTGTAAGCAATTTCCCCCCTAATATAATGTGTTTTTGCATTACACTCTTGCAACATATGTTTTGCATCGTTTCCCCTAATTTCTGTGTGCACTTTCCCTAAATATATGCCCATTTCTGAGCGATGGACTGCATCGCAAAATTGTGAAAAGTGCAAATTTCAGTGTGCAAGTACCTTCCAGTTTGTGTATGGGTTTGGGTGGGAGGTACAAATTGGGTAACTTCATATAAAAATTTGGACGGAACAAATGTCTCCTTCCTCCCTTCCCGAATTGTTGCTTGGCCCTGATGAGGAAGAACTGTATGATCTGTCATCTTTGTTTCGGGCTTTCAGCTTAATACTCAATTTCTGAGTTTTCTCATAGAAAACCTTGTATCACATTAAAGAAGTGTTCTAGTTGTCTTGACACACACAACTGTCATACTACGCCTCCTCCTGACCATTCTCCTATCCCTATTTTTGTTCCATTATCGGAAGCCTTTCTGTCCTCTTTTTTCAATGCAGAACTGATACCATGCAGTCATTCATCTAGATACCTTGATTTCTTTTGCCAATTGCAGTTAAAGCAGAAGGTACTGCCAAGTACCAGAAATCTTTAGAAACTAGCAATTTTAGGATCCCGTCTCAATCACATATAGCCTTTTAAGTGCACACTTTTGAGCATATTGCATACGCATATGGAGCATATATTACTTGAGCAAGATCCATTTTCAAAAGAAGCCTCTAAATTTTAGAGGAGGAAGAGCATGCGAGGTAAATGCACAGGGATTGCAATGCAAAGGGCAAAAATGAAATGCACGTTGGCGGTTGGTCTCTTGACCATACAGCCGTCCCAAGCATGCCTGCTCAGTGACTGGGCTCACCCGAGCACCGCAGCCCACGGTGGCTTATTTAAGCCATTGTGGGTTGCGGCGTGCGATGGTGGCCATTTTGAATATCCAATCCATGGCCTGTTGTAGGGTTATCTGAGGGTTGCTCACCCCTCCAACAAGCCCTGCCACCTGGGTTGGGATGACATGGCAAATCATGGCAACCTCCTGCTGGGGGTTGAATATTCAAAGTGGCTGCTGGCATGCGAACCAGTGATCCTGCAAACCAGCTGGGTAAGTTCAACAGAGTTCAGTAGGGCTTAGTACTTCCGTTCCTAGTGGTAAGTGTGTGCTTAGGAGTCGGCAGCCTTGATCAGCTACCAGCTCAACAATAGGCAAGTAAAGGGACAATTTCAGCTTTCATTAGTTAAAAAGCCATTCTGAGACAATCCTTAGACAATTCTAAGCAACACTTAGCATCCATTTGAATATGAAAAGATGTGTGAATATGAAAAGAACACATTCTTTAAGCTTTAACAGAGGCAGTAATTTATATTCTAAGAGAACAGAAGAAATATTTGCTAGTAAATCTTATGGGGGGGGGAATAGATTCCTCCTCCTCCTCCTCCACTATCCCTTCTCAGCATTTAAGTTGCATACATTTTAGCACAATAATGCAAGCCGTGACTTCCGAAGACAATTTAAATTACCCTTCAAATGGTGGGGGGGGGGAGAGGGAGAGTAACATATCATTAGCATGACACCTCTTCTTTGCTTTAAATGCACTAAAGTGTTTGTTAGGCTACGGTAAAGTACCAGCAGGTAAGTATAAATGAAAAACACATTCTTTAGTTGGTGATAAAGAAAATGTGGAAACAAAAATGCCAACATGACATCCTGGCTTCTGCTTTTTCTCACTCAAAACAGTCCTACAGTCCATTTAAACATGAATGCAGCTCAGACAATTTGGAGGGGAAGTGCTTTCTATGAGATGTTACCAAAAGATAAATGGTGACGGAGGAATCCTGCATCTTTTCCCCATTGTGTTCTAGCTATGTCAAAAGTTTGGGCTATTGCCACATAAAGACGCCCTCAAAAAGGTGTTCACACCTTTCCATCTATTCTGTTCTCAAAAGAGATAAGATGGCTAAAAGCAGGAATTCAAATTCTAATTTTTTGTGGGGGCAGCCTTCAAACAATTAAAGAATTGCAGACCGCTCCATAATGGTAGCGTGCAGGCACACTTCATGCTTATGATTAGGGATGGACTGGAAGAAGATTTTCACTCATTTATTTATTTGCCTTGTACCCCACCTTTCTGCCAAAAAAATGGCACTCAAGGCAGCTTACAGGTATAATTAAAATTGATTAAAACAATAAAACACATTAAAATGCAATAAAAACACAAGAATTACAAAATAAACAAATTAAAAACTGCACCCAACCCAACGGACCCACTTATAGGCCAAAGGCCTTCTTGAATAAAGGAGTCTTTGCCTGCTGGCAGAAGAACAGCAGAGAGGGTGAGAATCTAGCTTCCCTTGGGAGGGAGTTCCAAAGCCAGGGAGCGGCCACCAAAAAGGCCCTCTCTCGGGTTGCCACTAAACATGACTCTGAAGGTGGTGGTCTCAAAAGAAGGGTCTCTCCAAAAGATCTTAAGAACTGGGCAGGCTTGTATGTGAGAAGGCGGTCTTTCGGGTAGCCTCGTCCCAATCCATATAGGGCTTTATAGGTCATAACCAACACTTTGAATTCTGACCAGAAACAGACCAGTAGCCAGTGAAGCTGTTGTAACAAGGCAGTCACGTGTTCCGTGTAACCAGCCCTGGTCCACAGTCTGACCACAGCATTCTGGACCAGCTGAAGGTCCACATTTAAGCAAACTGACCTAATTTGCACTTCTCATACTAACTGGAACACTGTTATCCTTTGGACTGCACACTCCTTCAAATTTTGCAATGCAATTCTCAGCTCAAAAATTGCTTACAAAAATGTGAATATTAGGGAAAGTTGTGGGGCCGAGCCTTGAGTCGGCTGGAGGCTCGCTCCGGGCTCGGCCCTCCTCGAGCGGCGGCAGCCTGATCTCGCTCTTCAGAGCGGCATGGAGCGTTCTCCGTGCCGCTCGCGCCGCTCACGCTGCTGCCGGAGAAACCCCCCATGCACAGCCCCGCCGCTGCCGCCGCCGCCGGACCCCTCCCACCCCCTGCTGCTGCCGCCAGGACCCCCCCCGCCACCTACCTAGTCCTGCGCGCCACCGGCGCCGCTGGAGCCACTGCTCCGGTGCGCTGGACCCCCGCCCGCACTCTGTTTTGGTGGGAGGAACCAGGGCAACAGGGCTTAAACAGCCCTGTTGCCCTGGTTTCCCTCGCCAAAAACAGAGCGCAGGGGTCCAGCGCAGCGGAATTCCGCGCCGGAAGTGACACGATGGGACCCATCAGACAGCCGAGGAAGGCTCTCCGCTCTGCGGAGAGCCCAGGTAAAGCCCGCGCGGGTGGCTGAGAGCCCGCGCGGACAGGAGCAGGCCCAGTTCGGGCCTTGCTCCTGTCCAACGGGCTGCTCGGCTACATCCCTAGGAAAGATGCATACAGAAAAAATGTGTATATTAGGACAAGCTGCATACAAAATGTGTACATTATGAAAAATTGTGTAAATGTGGATTTTTTTGTTGGTTTTTTTGTTTTGTTTTTAAAGAATCACAGACTTCTGTGGAAATGGGACAGAACAGACTTATGACTGAATACATGCAAAACTGACACAGACTGGAAATAGACTGTGTAAAGGATCGCAGCCGGTCCTATGCGTGGGTTTGGGGCAGAAAGGGTTAACCGGGGCTGAGAAAACCCCTCCTACGCGGCTCTCCGGCACTTAGGATGAAGCTGCGACCAATTTTTGACAGTGGAATAGCGAATGAATGAACTTACTACACTGCTTATGGATAAACAGGTTTAATGAGGCATATCAAAACAAACAGATAGCGTTAACAAGGTGCTCACGCCTCCAATCACTTTTGCAGAATCGAGCAGCAACAGAGCAGTACAAGGGTTACCTTAAATGAACCAAGTCCCTCGAAAGCCGCAGCTTGCCGGCTATCGGAGTTCCAGCTTATTCACCGGGAGCTTCCCGGGGTTGAGTCTTTGAGTCCAGACCGGAGCCCTGGATGTCCGTGCAGCCTTGCACCCACCAACCAACACAACCTGGGGCTTGAAGACCCACCTTTACCTCCTGCCTCCCTCCCCCCTCCCTCCTTGCTCCCCCTCCCCTCTCGCCTTCAGGGGAAACCGGTTTTTCCAGTTGCCTTCTCTGTGGCCTAGGTACTTGGCAGTACTTGGCAGCTCTTTGAGACTGCTCAGCCCTTGGCGCCCCTCCTGTGCCTCAGGGTTGTTTTCCTGTTGGGCAGAAATGGGAGGAAGGAGCTACAGGGGGGGATATGTAGATGGCCCATGGAGGTGAATGTATGTAGATGACCAGGTCACCTGGATGGACTGTTTCTGCCCTAGGCAGAGTCTTTGCTGATTGAGGTGGGAGGGGGTTGGTCTGGGCTTGCTTTCTCTCCACAGACTGATTCACCAATCCCTACTTCTTATGATGACCTTCAAGCTATCACTAACATCAGTGATAAGCATCTTGCCAGGTAAGGAAACTGAGATTCTAAATCTAAGAAGAAGCATCAATAAAAATTAATTATTTTTGTAAAGCCTGCAACACTGATTGGCTGACTTGGTTTGGTGACAAAGAATGTTTGGAACGAAACGGTTTATATCCTAACTTCTATGTGGGAAGGGAAAGTTGTCAGTTTAAGACTCAAGCCTCACACAGGGGCAACATGAGGATATGGAAGAGGTTCTTGGCAAACTACAGATAGAACCTAGAGAAAGGAAGGGCTATGTTAAGGAAAATTTGGCAGCTGGAGGCTGTCAAGAAACCAAAGGGTACAGGGTTGAGTAGGGATGTCCGGAAGTTGTGGAATCCTTTCCATATATGTTTTGCGGATTGTCCGGCATCATTTTTCTGTAATCTGTTCACAGACAGAATCCCCCCCCCCCAAATTGTGGCTGTGGAAAAGTATGTCACAAAAAAAACCCCACTATAGGTTTCACAGCTATTTACATAATTTTTGTTGGTATGTAATGTTTAGCGTATTTCTCCACTTCCACCAGCATTTTATTTATTTATTTATTTATTATATTTATTAATCGCCCATCTGGCCGGTCACCTGGCCACAGCATGGTTTTGTGTTGTATGCACTTAGATCAGCATTCTTACAATGAACAGAGTGCATTAAAAAGAAAGAGTGCTACATGATGGCTGAAGAGAGATCAGAGATGTATTATATGTATTATATGTATTTTTGTAAAAAAAATGGTGTCAATATTCACATAATTTTTCAGAATGGCATATATATTATTGTATTTTCCAGTAACATTCATATTTTCCAACAAATACATTTGTGTAAATTTAAGGAAAGTTAAAAAAATGGTCCGAAAGTTCACAGACTCTGTATAGCTCAGAGATCAGTCCACTGTGGAAACTATGGCTTGAATTAATAGAAATCCAAACTCATTTTAATTCATCTCAGATTTCTCCAGTATCCCTAGGCTTGAGTCTTGATTCTAGACTTTGACAGGGGAATTCTAAACACGCCAAAAATAGGGAACACATGAATATCTCCCCTCCAGAAAGGCTGATGGTAGCATGTTAAATCATGCCAAGGTGAAGGCTCTACACAGTGTTTGGAGAAATCAAGGACATGAAGATAATTAGCTGGAGTGAAGTTTATGCTATGATGGCCTATTGCAGGGTTACGCAGGGTTCTTGCCCAGTCTTCCTGTAAATCAGTATCCTAGATCCATTGTCTAATTATTGTTTTAGCACTATGAGGCACTAGATGTAATAAGACTGCAGGGGTGAACCCATAGCGTTGCAATTTCTCCTCAACGTCTCTTAACCAAAGTTATCTGTTAAAATCAGAGGTGCTCATCCTGTAGGGCTGAAATGTAATTTGAGCCAATAGCTAATCGCGTGGAACCAGGCACGTGCTTCAAGGGAGACCATCCCTGCTTCCACTCTAAGTAGGGTGTTTGGGGTACATCGTGGGACAGCAAAGATGCTTCGTAGAAATTTAGACTGCAGGGCCTCCAGGGTATGAAAGTCTTTATAGACACAAAGTTGCGAGCCGTACCTAAGCTGCCCTACTACTTTGTCCTGGAAGACTTTAATCACGGAGGGTATGTACAGTATGTATGGATGTATGACCTCTTTTTGAAAAGAAGAATTTGAGTATGGCTGTAGTGGCTCTTTGAGTGTTCTTGCCTCAGTGACATGAGAGGAATGGGCTTTCCAAGATCCACTTGCTTGAAATACTACGCCAAGGTATTTGTATACTCTGACCTGTTCAATCACGTGGCTGTTAATCTGCCATCTGTGTTTGGTGGGCCTTTTGCTAAAAACAAGGATTTTTGTTTTTTAAAAAAATATCATTAGTTTCTCCTCAGTGCAGTACATGGGAAAAGCCCAAAGAGTTCTTCTTAGGCCTATTTTGGAGAAAGATAATATGACCATGTCAATTGCATATAATAGGACCGGAATTGATCGATTTCCTAGCTTGGGTGGATGAAAGTCTGGGTGTGCTATGGCTTGAACCATTGAATTAATGTAAAAATTGAATAAAGGGGGGTCAGAATACATCCCTGTTTCACCCCCCTGCTCATTGGGACCAAGGAGGATAAATGAGGGTTACATCTTATTCTTAGAAAATTATGTTCATGTAACCTACGGATGAGTGTAAAGAGTCAGCCGTCAATGGAGGAGGCCTGTAATTTTGCCCCCAGTCTATCCCGGGGGATACTGTCGAATGCCACTTTAAAATCAACAAAGGCACCAGCATATAATGTTCCATGGGGTCTTGCAGTGTATTTCTTGGCCAGGTGGTACAGTAATACCTTGGATTGCAAGTAACTTGGTTTGAGAGCGTTTTGCAAGACAAGCAAATTTTAAAATATTTATTTAATATGTTTTTTACTTGATATACAAGTGACGTCTTGCAATACAAGTACTGTCGTACGGCTTAAATTAAAAATCTCTGTACAAATTTTTTTGGGGGGATTTCGTTTTGATATAAGAATGTTTTGGATTACAAGCACGTTTCCGGAATGAATTATGCTCTTAATCCAAGGCATGACTGTACCAATACCAAGGGTCCATCTAGTCCAGCATTCTGTTCACACAGTGGCCAGCCAGCTGCCCACAGGATCCAACAAGCAGGATATGAGTGCAAAGGCACCTTCCTGCCCAGGTACCCCAGCAACTGGAGTACATAGGTGTATTGCCTCTAATACTGGAGGAAGCATATAGCCAATCAGGACTTGTAGCCACCAATGGCCTTCTTCTCCATGAATTTGTCCAATCCCCTTTTAAAGCTGTCCAAATTGGTGGCCATCATTACATCTTGTGGAAGTGAATTCCATAGTTTAACTATGTGCTGTGTGAAGAAGGACTTTCCTTTATCTGTCCTGAATCTCCCACCAGTCAGCTTCATGGGATGATCCTGGGTTCTAGTATTACGAGAGATGCAGAAAAATGTCTCCCTGTCCACTTTCTCCACACACCATGCATAATTTTGTACACCTCTATCATGTCTCCCCTTACTTGGCTTTTTTCTAAGCCAAACCTTTCCTCATAGGGGAGTTGCTCCAGCCCCTTGATCATTTTAGTTGCCTTTTTCTGTTCTTATTCCAACTCTACAATGTCCTTTTTTTAGGTGCGATCACCAGAACTGTACACAGTATTCTAAGTATGGTCGCACTATAGATTTATATAAGGGCAGGATGATCTGGGCAGTTTTATTTTCAGTTCCTTACCTACAGTAATTATGCCTAACATGGAGTTTGCCTTTTTCACAGCAGCTGCACACTGGGTCAACATTTTCACATCGAGCTGTCTACCCTAACCCCAAGATCTCTTTCTTGGTCAGTCACTGCTAGCTCAGATCCCATCAGCTTATACTTGAAGTTTGGATTTTTTTTGCCCCCAATGTGCATTACTTTACACTTGCTTACATTGAACCACATTTGCCATTTTGATGGATGCCTATTCTCCCAGTTTGGAGAGGCCCTTTTGGAGCTCCTCACAATCCCTTTTTGTTTTCACCACCTGAAATAATTCGGTGTCATCGGCAAACTTGGCCACTTCACTGCTCACTCCTGATTCCAGATCATTTATGAATAAGTTGAAAAGCATTGATCCCAGTGCAGATCCCTGTGGGACTCCACTGTTTACATCCCTCCCTTGGGAGAATTTCCCATTTATTCCTACCCTCTGCTTCCTGTTTTCCTGTTCTTTAACCAGTTACTGATCCGCAAGAGGACCTCTCCTCTAATTCCATGACTGCTATGTTTGCCCAGGAGTCTTTGGTGAGGTACTTTGTCAAAAGCCTTTTGAAAGTCTAAGTAAACAGTGTCTACCAGATCTCCCCTGTTCACATGCTTATTGACACTCTCAAAGAACTCTAAAAGGTTAGTGAGAGAGGACTTATGTTTGCGGAAGCCATGTTGATTCTTTCTCAGCAGGGCTTTTCCTTCTATATGCTTACTGATTTTATCTTTAATAACGCTTGGACTGGTTGCTTGGACTGGTGAGTCCAAGAAGAGTGATCCTAGCCAATCAGCAAAGTGGGAATAAATAAATACTTCCTGAATAGTTGAATACAGTGATTCCCAAAAGACAGGCAAAAGGGGAAGGAGGCCTCTTTCAATGCTGATTAAAGTGTCTTGTCTTTGAAAATTGCTCCCCACTTCCATTTCAGCTCAGCTCTAGAATTATTCTCTCACAGTATGACTTCGATACACAACCATGACTTCGATACACAACCAAGATTTCAATCACTATTTTAGTAGTATATAGAATGTAACTAATTTAGGTGACTAATACTTCAACATACCACAGTATTATTATTTTTACACAAACTACAAGATACTCTAATTAATCTAATTAATCTTAATTGCCATTTAGCATTTACTATCATAATTAGGGCAATATTTCGGCTGTCAAGTGAAGGTTATGCATTCCATGATTTGTATTTTCATACATACGTATAGCACTGACTTTGATGTTGTTTGATTATGTAGGTGGATGTAATGCTATCACCTTAAGCAATTCCAGCAGAGAATCAAAAGGAGTGCCAAACTGAATTTTGAAACGGAAGGCTACCTGATAGACAAAGCAGCCAGAAGTTCATCAGAAATCCTTCTGTAACAAAATGGACACAAAAATTAACCTAAGCCTTTCCCTCCTAAGTTTTATATGTTTCACTTTGGTTTGGTTAAGCACTGGAGGATGGGAACTGGTATTTTGACTGTTTAAACTAAAAGAGGGTAATAAAAGGCTAATATCTTTTAATTAACTTTCCATGCTTCACATTACATCCTTGAGGCTTTCCCTAAATATCACCATTATGTCACTGCAGCTGGGATGGGCATGTGCAAAATATACTATACATGTCTCACCAGGTGAATCTCAGGAGGCATACTGGCAACTAGGATCCTCCCTGTCTGGAGCTTAAGGATACAATACACTGTAGTCATATCCTTAGATATATACTAATTAATACTAATGTTCTTACCTATGGGTTGTGATCCAGAGCTCCATTCAGGCATGGGGCTCCCCTAGTTAGCTATGTCAGATGGAGTCCTGTGGGCATATGGGATTAATTCCTATGCCATTGATTAGAGTGGCTGCAGAGCATCAGGCAGTCATAGTGTGGGTGTGGGAGAAGCATGCACAGCTGGAGCTCTTGTAAAACTGTTATTGCAGATGATCACCTAGCAGAATGGTTGAGCGACTTCCCTATTGAAAACTGGCTTGTCTGTTCAATCAGGTCATTGGCTACAGTAAAACAAACAAACAAAAGTTAGAACCACTCCACCTGACATCACTATGCTTCTTCTCTTACTTCACTTTGGCGATAGTATTTAGGATTGCCACCAATGTTAGATAGAGCCCCTTTTTGCACACAGGATCTGCACCATTGGATAATATGTGGTGCTTTTACAACAACCGAAAGAAAAGTCCCGAATTAAACTGAATACTGAGTAGAGTGTTGTGTGTAGCAGAGTCTACTGTTTGTGTGCACATGAGCTATAGCACATCATTGAATGTGCACTCTCACACTATTCTGTTTCGGTGGTGCAACCTGGATTGTAAAGTTGATCACCATTTCAGTGCCAGTTTTTCAGTTGCCCAGAACTGGTGAGAGTCTACTAGAGACTTTTTGGTCAGTTACCGCAAAAGCATCAGAAGTGTGTTATGTAGACGGTTTTCATGCTTTCTTCTACTGAGATTACAGGCTTTCATTAATCATACAGTTGGCCACTTAGTTACACCCACTGAAGTTCTGGTGCCAAACTACAACATGTACTCTCTTGAAAGGTAGGAATAGTACACATGTCTTGTGCATCTCTTTGGCACATTTTAGGCCTTCTTCTTTGTCATATGGGGCAGGCTTTATGTACCAGTCTTAGACCAGCTTGACAAAATATGAGTTTAAGGATGGCAAAGGTTTAGGTTAAAAGTAAGATCTAGGAGTGAATGTTTAGCTTGAGTGTGTCTTTGCATGTGTGCGTGAGAAGAGAAAGGGAGAGGAGGCATAGGGTTGTGAATTTGTTTCCATTGTTATACCTTTTTGGCACGAGGTCAAAACCTTCCTCTATTCCCCGGCACCTGAAGGCATATGATGGGCTTTTTATGCATCAATTGTTTTTCGTTATTGTCCATAATGATGCTTTGTTTTATTATGTTTTAGAATTTTTAATGGTATTGTCTTTCGCTATTTTATATTTTGTATGTTTTAATAATTTTGTTGGAAGTTACCTTGGGACTTTTTAAAGGGAAAGGTGACAAATAAATAAATAAATAAATAAATAAATAAATAAAATATAATATCTATCCATGGGAAGAATGAGCATAGGGAGGTAAGAAAAGGGTGGGATATGAGAAATGGTGCTACTTCAGTAGTGATTATGGGGATGGTACAATCCAAGCGGAAGAGTATTTTCAAATGTTGCCATGGATGGAGATGCACTGCACATCCAGATCTACATCAAAAGACACATCCATCCTGGTCAATGTGGCCATTTATGCATCGCGGTGGCTAGGGAAGTCCATACAGACGTGCCCCTGCATCAGCTGAGCACGTGTAAGCCTGCTCCTGCAGAACTTCCTTGCTGAAACTGGGAAAGTATCACACATGTTTCAGTACCCACAAGGGAATAAACCTCAACTGCCACTGACTTCTCAGCAATTGAAATACACATTCCAATTGATATGCCTGGAGTGAACCATCCAGTAAGAAAGTAGCAGGAAAGATGGCACTGGAGCCAGGTGGAACTTCAACTATTATTAGGTCCATATGATCCTTCAACGCCAACTTCAGTGGACCGGTCATGTTGTTCGAATGCCTGACTGCCGTCTCCCAAAGCAGTTACTTTACTCCCAACTCAAGAATGGAAAGCGGAATATCGGTGGTCAATATAAGAGGTTTAAAGATGTTCATAAGGCTAATCTAAAAAAATGCAATATAAACATCGAAAACTGGGAAGCTCTGGCCCATGAACGATCTAAATGGAGGTTGGCCTTTCACAAAGGTTCCATGGACTTTGAAGAAGCCCGAGTGCAAGGTGAAAGGGAGAAACGTGCTAAGCGAAAAGCACGTCAAATGAATCCTTTACAGGACCATCTCCTATCTGGTAACCTGTGTCCTCACTGTGGGAAGCTGTGTGGATCTAGAATTGGCCTCCACAGTCACTTACGGACCCATCGCTAGAGTCTACACAATCTTCTTTAGAATTTCCTCCTTTTATCCCGGAAGACAATCTTACTCGGTCACGAGTGATCGCCTGATGATGATGATGATTCTGCAGCCAGGTGAAGGTTGACTGGAATTGGGCTTTGCATCTGGCCATTCAACACTAAGCATGTTGACTCAGAAACATGTCCCAATGAATTAAATCAGGCAGACTCACTTGTAAATGTGTTTAGGATTGCAGCCACAGTAACTGCTGGCTTTGGGCTTGTACACTCCTGGTAGGACCCTGCCTTTTCTTCATTGTATTGAAAATTGACATGTAGCAGCTGACCTTCCAGCTTCCCATGCACAATTCAACTCAGTGATGCTATGCGCAGGGAAGGCTGGTGACTCCTGTGCCTCATCCATTGCAGCTTTTATTGTGAGCTTTATGGGAGCTATCCATGGCGCTGGACTCCACCCCCAAAAGAGGTTCACCACCGTGGAGCCCCATGGATAGCTTCTATAAAGCTCAGAATAAAAGCTGCTGCGGCATAGGAGTCACCAGCCTCCCCTGGATATAAAGCTGCTACTATTTCCCCTCTCTCAAAGCCTTAATCCAGAAAGGCTGATCTGTACCCTAATGGCTCTTCTTCTATGTCTGATGTTGCACACACACACACGAAAAAGCACTGTGCGGTGCTTGTGGTGGTGGAACTGTCACTGTCTCCACACCAAAATTCAGCATACTGCAGAACTGTGATGCCCCACCTACACACGGAAAGGCAATTCTTACAGAATAGTTTAATCTGGGAGTCCTTAATCAGTGAGAAATGGCCAAGACCTCTGGATGAGTACATTCTGTAGGAAGATGGGTTCTTGGACATGTACCTTTCTTTTCAAAACGAGCAACAAAATAATACAAATAATAATAAATGTAGTACACATAGGGCAGAATCCTATGCATGTTTATACAGCAAAAGCCCTACAATTCCCAGCATGCCCCCAGCCAGCCATGCTGGCTGGGGCATGCTGGGAGTTGTAGGACTTTTTTTTCTGTATGCATAGGATTGCGCCCTTACAGATGTTAGCAATTAGATCTCTTGTTGCCATCCTCATTGGCCAGGAATAACCCTAAGAATCTGAACGCATGTGTACGATGACAAAGAAGTTTAAAGAGACATTCTGTCTTGCTTAAAATTAAGAGGTATACTGACTTCTTCCTCTAAGCTGACTTGCCCTGCAGTATTAGGGCTTGCTGGGAAACAAATGTCAGTACAGGAATGTGACTTGTTCAGGTGCTTGAAGATTATTAAAGAATTTTCCTTTCCTCTTCACTCTCAGCCTTCTCTGTTTCAACAAAACTGGCTGTTTACACATATATTATGTCCTTATACTTCATGTGTGTGACTGCACACCTAAAAACAAGATAAATTGATTCCACTGAAAGTGGCTCACACATTAAAAAAAAGAAAAGAAATAGGAAAGCAGAAAGTATTGAGCAGTAATCTGAGGTGCTGAGAGAAACCATGTCAATATTTGAAATTCATAAGAACACTCCAAGATTTAGGTCAAATCATCATTTTCTGGATGCTGCTGCTGATTTCTATACTGCCCAATAGCCAAAGCTCTTTGGGTGGTTCACAGCAATTCACAAAATCAAAAACCACAGATACAAGATAATAAAATACAGCATAAAATTTCATTATACCAAATTTAAAACAATTTAAACAGCTAAAACCAATTTTTAAAATACTAGACCTGTTAAAGACAGCTGACATAAATCATCATAGGCCATTAAATTCCTGGGAGTAGAGGACAGTCTTAACCTGGTGCCGAAAAGATGTCAGTGTTGAAGCCAGGTGGACCTCAGTGGGGAGATCGTTCCATAATTGGGGGCCACCACTGAGAAGGCCCTTTCCCTTGTTGCCACCTTCCGAGCCTCCTTCAGAGGAGGCACTTGGAGGAAGGCCCCAGATGTTGATCATAGTGTCCGGGTAGTTTCAGGTCTGGAGTGGTGCTCCATCAGGTATTGTGCTCCTGAGCCATGTTTGCCTTTATAGTTTAAAACCAGCACCTTGAATTGGACTTGGAAACATACAGGCAGCCAATGCAAGCTGTATTTACTATTTATATAACAATAAATAGTAAAACTTACCATATACCTATGTATGTTTTGTGTTATTTTATTTTATTTTTAATTTTTGTTTTATTGTTATCACACTTGCGATTTTTTTTTTCCTTGGAAGCCACCTTGGAAAAATGTATTTTTAAAACTGGGGTCTAATTAATTAAAAGAAAAGAAATAAATTTCCAATAAATAATGAAACATTAATTTAAGGAAATTTTGTAAAGCCATAAATGCATTTGAAGACCCCCCATCCCACTGTTTTCCAATTTTTTAATAACCAAATATCTGTATTGCAAAATTAAAAACTCATGCAATTTTGAGCAGAGCTCAAGCATAGTTTCAGAAGCTTGTATTAGTCATTTCTCTATCAATTAATAAGTAATATATTTTACAAAGTAGCCAGAGGTGGTTCACATTAAAGAATGTAACAGATACCTTATATACTCTGATTTTTTTTTATTTGTTCTACATATGAAATAAAACATGTTACAGCAAAGAATGAAATTTGATGAGGATTCTACCTTAAGGACAAAAAAATATCACCTTTTATAATAACAAATAGTTGGAACTGGTGCATTGCTTTAGTGACATTGTTCACTTCAAGACAAGTCCAAACTGTTCAACATTATGAAAACTCTGCCTATTGCTTTGTAACAGAAAATTTATTACCCCCAAATCATTTACAACAGACAGCATGCATTCCAAAACTGATTTGTTACTTTAGGCCACAACAACTCACTTTCAAAGTCTAAGGAATTCATTACATTGTACAGGAGGAAGAGCATGAATGGAACAACTCACTGGAAGCTGGTTTTAATGAACATCTACTCTAATATATGCAACTTCAGTTCAGACAAGCTGCTGCCTTGTTTGTAATTTGGCAACAAAATAATAATAATACAGGTATACTAAATTGATACAAAGCAGGGTTTTCTAGGCCTCAGGTCCAATGGTTAATCCTCTCGTTCTTTCTACTTTGCCCTTTTCAACATCCCCATGGATTTATAGGTTTACTTCAGGGATGGGCAACTTGTGATGCCCCAAAACAACAACTCCAGATGTTTTGACCAACTGCTCCCATCATCCCTCACCATTGGCTATGCTGGATAGGACAGATGGGAGCTGTAGTCCAAAGGTTCTGGAGGGCCACAAGTTGCCCACCCCTGGTTTTCTTAGGTCAAATCTGCAGAGGATTTGGTGCACTCCCAACTTCACATACATTCTTAGCGAGGGCTGGCATTTCTACAGGGCTCATGCAGAGAGAGTGTTTTGTACTTATAAATGTGGATACAAGCTGCCCAAATTCAAAGCTTTCCCACTTTGCTCATCTATATATCCTACCTTTCCTCCAAGAAGTTCAAGTTGGTGTAATGTTCTCCTCCCGCCCATGTTATTCTCTCACAACAACCCAAGTTTAGACTGAGATGCAGTGATTGGCTCAAGGTCACCCAGTGAGTTTTATGGTTGAGTGAGGATTTGTACCTGGGTTTCCCCAGGTCTAGTCCAACACTCTAACCATTACATCAGCCTTGCTCAGTGTGGTGCCCTTCGGTACTATAACTTCTGTCATCCCTAATTATTGGCCATGTTTGCTGGGGCTGGTGGGAGTTGTAGTCCAAACTATATGGCTCAGCTTGTCTGAGCCTGGAAAGCTAAGCCGGGTCAGGCCTGGTTATTACTTGGATGGGAGACCCCTCCTCTAGTTTCTTGCATTGAGCAGGGGGTTGGACTCGATAGCCTTGTAGGCTCCTTCCAACTCTTATGATCTATGAAATCCAGAGGGCATCAAGTTGTAGAAGGCTGAGTTATACCATGCTGGCTTCCAAGGCTTCGGGATTGAGATTTTATGCTATGAATGTTCTGAAGAAGATGGGTTTTTTAAGGAGAGATAATAGAATGAGTGGAGGGTTACCTTTTCGAGCGATATGGTGCATATGGGAAAGTGACCCGCAGACTACTACTAAGATAGCATAGGAGGATAGCCTAAAGTGTAGGACCTACACACACACACACACACACACACACCCCAAATCTAAGGCAAGGCTCAACTTAAATCACAGTATTCACAGTAGTAACGGTATTAATTGTGCTCTTTCAAACTTTCAGCTTCACATCTTCTCAGAGTCAAATCTCACTTGCTTAATTAAAAATAAAAGAAAGGAAAGCATTGTGGCACCTTAAATGCTAACAAATGTATCGTGGCATCAGCTTTTATAAATGAGAGTTCACTTCATATGATCAAGATGTGGGTTCTAGAGTCCACAGATATTCGTGCCATGACCGGTCTGTCAGGGCACAACCCTATGCATGTTTAGACAGGGGGGGAAAGTCCCCCAACACGGCTGGCTAGGGAATGCTGAGAGATGTGCAACTTTTTTCTGTCTAAATGTGTGTAGGATTGCGCCCTTAGTCTAAGATGCCACAAGACTCTTTTTGGGTTTTGCTGAAACAAACTAACACTGCGACCACTCTGGATTTGGTCGAAATAGAAACTTGCTCTTTTACCATGGTTATCACCAGTGGCTAAATGAACCCATCCTTTGAAGTGTAAAGAACAAATGCACAAAGCTAATAAATATAATGCAGCTATTACCTGTGTTCTTTGATTTATACGTAATTGCTTTATACACTTCAGGATATATTCCCCCCCCCCCTTCTCTGAGCTGACTTCATCTACTACCTCTAAGATGAATGTGAAAGTATTACAGTATAGGCCTTGAGACTAAAAACAGGGGGTTTGTGGAACATTTATCTTTCCCTCCCAAGTGTTTCTCCCCCCCCCCCAAGCCATGTCCTGCTCTCTTCACCACCATTCTGTCCAAAAAAATCCCTGTGGGGAGTTTTATACTGGCTTGTGGGGAGTTTTATACTCGTTGGCAGCTACTTGCGGCCTTCCAGATGTTGTTGGATTCCAACACCCATCAGCTGCAGCCAGCACGGGCAATGGTCAGGGATGATGGGAGTTGCAGTCCAATATCTGGAAGGTCACCCCTGCTCTAGCTGTGTAGCAGCATTCACTGACTCCCTCCCCCAGCAGCACCAGTACCACCCCACCACCCCGAATCAAGGAGGCTCCAGGCAAGCAAAGCAAGGAGGAAGTTGCTCCTTTTGAAATCGACTCACGTTAAACTGCTCACACAGAATGTTCCCTCCCATGTAGGGTGGCCACTTGCAAATTGCCATAAAGGAGGACATGCATCCCCCAAAAAAGAGGACCAAAGAGGACACCTATTTGCATAAAATTCGCACATGCTAATACATATGGTTGCACATTTAGAAATATTTATTATAATTTAAATAATGATACCAGTGTGGCGTAGTGGTGAGACTGTTGGACTGGGACTCGGGAGATCCGGGTTCTAGTCCCCGTTCGGCCATGAAACTCACTGGGTGACTTTGGGCCAGTTACAGACTCTCAGCCTAACCTACCTCACAGGGTTGTTGTGACGATAAAGTGGAGAGGAGGAGGAGGAGGATTATGTAAGCCGCCTTGGGTTCCTTGCAGGGAAAAAAGTGGGGTATAAATATAATAAATCAAATCAAATAAAAATAAATAAAATGCAGTACATGTCAGGATTGTGGGGAAGCCTGTGACCAGGTGGCCTGTGCTGTGTGCCTGCCTGCTCAGCCTGTGTCCAGGTGCTGTGGATGGGCAGCCTCAAGGCCTCTGGGCTCTCCCTTTGGATGGTTCTTTGTCTTTAAACAGGACTTGGACTGGACAGCCCTGCAAGTAGAGGACTGTCCTCTGTAAAAGAAGACACCTGGCCAACCTACATCCCATGAGAGGAAAGAAGACAAAATAAGTAGCAGCAGCAGCAGCAGCAGCAAACAAAAGAAAGTGAATATGGCTCTATAAAAGAGGAATATCTAATTTATTCCATTTCGACACAACTTTTCTGCAAAATGAATCCTGGTGACAACAGATATACAAATTGCCCTGAAGAAAGCAATTAAGGGCACAGTCCTATGCAGATTTAGACTGAAAAAAAGGCCTACAACTCCCAGCATGCCCCAACCAGCTATGCTGGAAGTTGTAGGGCTTTTTTTGGTCTAAATTTGCATAGGATTGTGCCTTAAGGCTGCAATCCTATACCCACTTTGATGGGAGTCAGCCCCAGTGAATGAAATGGGCTTACCAGGCATGTATAAATTTGTACTGTAAGTCCTTTGCAGCCACCCCTACGCACGCACACACACACCACAACTTTTGCTAAGTTAAATCAGACACACTTGATTCTTTATATTATGTCAGAGAGTAGCTTTTCAGAACAGAGTAGAAAATAAGTCAGTTCCATTGGTTTTGGAGGCTAGCACATAACACCTCAACTTAAATTAATGCATTTCTCTATCATTTAGGAATTTTTACCCCTATACAAGCAGTCCCAGGTTAAGAATGTCCGACTTATGAACAACTCGTACTTACAAATGGACTTCTGGGTTCCCTGGCTCTACATCGTTTACGTAGAGTATAGCAAAGTATATGTAATTTATGCAATTTGCGTAAATGCTGTATACTACTGTTCTGACGTATGTAGAAATGCGACTTAAAGACATTCTTAAGAATGGAACTCGTTCATAACCTGGGGACTGCCTGTATAGATATCTGTCACAAACCTACATATTTTACACTGTGCCATCCCAACCTAGCAGCTTAATACTGTAATTTTCAGAACCATAGAACAGAACCTAGCAGTATGGCAGTTAGATCTAGTATTACTTTTTGTGAGGTCAAGGTTCCGAGAGAGCTTCCGTGTCTCTTTCAGAGTTGTGCAAAAGTCAAAATGGCTCCAGATGCAGTTTCTTTTGTCAATGCCATGGGAAAAGGTGCATCTAGGAAATTTTCTCTGGCAATCTGGCCACCTGGCCTTTGGCACCTTGCTACAAGGCACCAAAGAAAGCAAGCTGGCATCTTATTAACCAACTAGACACAAGTGGATGATATGATCCGGGAATAGATGGGAAACAAAGAAAATCTATGCTAGGAGGTCTGGTATACACAGTGATAAAATAGGCCAGTGTTCACATTAAACAGATTAAATTGGAAGGTAAGTTACCTATTAAGCCAATTGGTTGAACTATATTTTAAACTGATGTGGAAACCTGAACCTGAGCCCATTTCATCCTCAAATTTCTAAGGCCACTGAAGCAAGAAAAAAACCTTTATATATTTCAAGCTGAATGTCTCAAGCCTTGCTTTATCTATGGAAAATACTGTTTGCTTCCCAAACTCATTGTCATGTGGTGACTAATATGAGGCTGCAGTTTACGGGTTTAAGTTCAAAAGGATGTGTTTCTAGTTTTCAAAACAAGCAAGCTGTAAAGCGTTTCTGCTTGTACAAAGTGGTAGCGTGCTAACAGATGGGCAGGCAGCACCACACAGAGTGTCAGTATAAGGATCCATCATCAACTTTTGTTACACCAAAGCCTTCCTTAGCCAGGTGTTGAAAATGTGCTTGGAAGGGCAAGCTCATAAAGGCCTAGAGTCTTTTTTCGCTTTCCCCTTCATGTTTCCAGTGACTTAGTACATCAGAAGACAGATGAAAACATATGATTTTGAGATCACTAGCTCTATTTTTTCCATAGAGCAAATGAACTTATGCATGGAATAAATCTGAATGGAACTTAAGGAATTGTAATAATTATCCCATGGCCCATCTTTTGGGATATTTATTCAATTAGTGTCTAGAATGGAGGTTCCATGTTCTGAGAGAGTACATCTCCACTTACCAGAAGCAGGGGGGAAAGATAGTGGATTACTATCTTCAACATGCTTTGCTTATCTGTGGCCAGCCAGCCAGATGCTTTTAGGAAGCTCTTCCTAAAAGCATCTCTCTGGCCACAGATGGAAACAAAATACTGGACCAGACGGATCTTTGGTCTCATTCAGCAAGCCTCTTGTTATGTTCTTAATATTGCTTATCAATAGCTCATTGTCACCCTGGAGAGAGGGATTCTCTCCTGGTTCCAATTTTGTTTAGCATCTTTGTAAATTACTTCGACAAAGGAGTAGAGGGGAAAGTCATTAGATCTGCAGATGACACCAAACTGGATGTGGGAAGTTAATACCTTAAAAGACAGAAACAGAATTCAAGATGACCTTGACAGGATCCAAAACTACTTCCTCCTCCTCCTCGCCCTCCTCCCCCTACCTACTATTACTATTACTATTACTATTACTATTTAATAAATGTAATATTTACCATTTACCATTTACTTACCATATTTTTTAAAAATCTGTAAGCAGTTTACAAAGAGAATATAAAGTATATTAACATAAAACATTTGCAAAAACATCAAAAGCCAAGTACACACACGACCATAATTAGCAAACAGAATAGGCAGCACAATCACTCAGAGACATCCTGGGTAAAGAGATGGGTCTTCAATTGACGCCTAAAGAAAAAACTAGCAAAATGAATTTCGACAGAGATAAATGTAACATCCTGCATTTACATAGGAAGAATGAGATGAACAAGTCTGTACCTAGCTTGAACGAAGTACATGTGGAAAGGATCTAGGCATTTTAGTAGACTGCAAGCTAAATGTGTGTCAGTAGTGCGATGCAATGGCGAAAAAGGCTAATGCATTTCTAGGCCACACTAACTGAAGTACAGTGTCCAAATCATAATGGTATGACTCTTTGGTCAGACCTCACCTAGAGTACTGTGCCCAGTTCTGGGCACCACAATTTAAGAAGGAAATGGATAAACTGGAACATGTCCAGAGAAGGGCAAAAAGATAGTGAGAGGTCTAGAGACCAGGTCCTACGAGGAAAGGTTGAAGGAGTTGGGTATGTTTAGCCTGGAGAAGAGATGCTTAAAAGACAGTATGATAGCCATCTTCAAATATTTGAATGGCTGCCACATAAATGATGGCACAAATTTGTTTTGTTTTTCTTGCTCCAGAGGGAGGGACTCAAACCAACGAGTTCAAATTACAAGAAAAAGAATTTCAACTACACATTAGCAAGAATTTCCTGACAGTACAAGCTGTTTGACCGTGGAACAGACTGCCTTGGAAGGTGGTGAACTCCTTTTGTTAGAGGTATTTCAGCAAAAGCTGGCTGGCCACCTTGCTGTAGTTGTGGATTTGCTGCTTTGACAGAAAGTTGGAATAGATGACTTTCCACCTCTGTGTGATTCTATGATTTCATGACCATGTATTCAGGACTGTCTGGGTAGACTTTATATATTGTATGCAGGTTATGCAATAAGCACATTTGTGAACATTTGTAAACAGTTCTGAACTTTAATTTTCCTTCAAAATATCTTACTTTTTCCTCCTGTGGTCCTGTGCTACTTTGCTAGAATGTTTCTGTGAAACTTCAGTTTTCATCTGCACAAATCTCATGTAAAGTGCGATCGGTGTACAGTAATACCTTGGATTGAGAGCATAATTCGTTCTGGAAATGTGCTTGTAATCCAAAACACTCTTATATCAAAGTGAGTCTCTGGTGGGCGTGAGCGGGGCCGATTTCGGCCTGCTATGCCCACTCGAGGCGAGAGGTTACATCCCTACACTACTTGTCTTTTTTGCTTGTCTTGCAAAACACTCTCTGACCAAGTTACTTGCAATCCAAGGTATTTCTGTAGAAGGAACAGCCTGCTCGCCCTTACTTTTCAGTCATTAGGAGGATTTCTGTGATTGCAGCAAATGAGTTGATTAGTGATGCAGAAAAAGAATGATGTATCCAGGATCTCATGAACAAACTGAAACTAGATGATCTAATGTCAGCTGAAATGTCATGCTTTCCAGCGGGGACAGTTCACACATTTGGCAGAGAGTCATCATCAAGCCATAGGTGCTCAAGGGATTCAATATGCATATGCAAAGCGGCCTTATGTTTTCAATGAAATGGAGCAGATGAAGTGCTAATCCAAATCTCCGAACTTTCACTGTTTCATTGCTGGGGAAAAGGGGCAAGTACAATACAGGTATCTTTTTTGCACCATAGTACAGTTAATAGCTTCAGGGAAGACAGTTTTGATTGCGGAAATGACAGAGCCAGAAGGAGGTTAGCCCCCCCCCCCAGTTTTGCTGACCAATCCAATTTGGGGGTGCCCCAGAGCTGTTTTTCAGTTTTTAAAAGGTGATTGCTTGATCCATATCCTATGTCATGTGTAATTATTTGATCATTCGCCACTCCACCCATACATAGCTAGCTAGCTACCTTCTGTACTTTTCCTGAAAATGTGGAATATAAATTCTGTAATGAATTACTTAACAACAAGACTCCAAAAGCTGTCCTGGTCTAATTTAATGGCTTCTATCTGTTTTTCATTTATACTTTTTGCCGATAGGGTACCTTGCTGTCTTATTCTAGCTGCTGTCTATGTGTTGGTTTCAGGACTATGATTATGTCTCTGAATAAGAACTACTTTGATTTGCTATTTCCCTTCTATGGTCTTTAGACAAGATTTCAAAATCATTCAAAGTGACTTGGCACACAGCCTATTAAAAAGTACATTTAAGGCCTTTGCAAACAGAGGAGAGGCTAGGGAAAAATGTCATAAGTTGCATCAGAAATCCCTGAACTGCAAACAAAATCTTGGTAGCAATACCAGGATATTTCCCCCCCGATGCTTCACCTTTTATTGTGTACTGAATAATGTGTGCGCTGTGATGGGATTATGTTGTTATTAGGCCTTCTGACATGGCTATATTCAGAAAGGGAGGATTCCAGCAAATGTCATAAGTAATTCTCTGTCAGCAATCATAATTAGTCAATTTTTAGATTAGAATATATTAATGTAGTGAAGCAACTAATGCACCAGCTAGCTGCGATGGGTTGTTGTGTCATCCAAACCTGCACTGGTTTCCCCAGGGTGCCTTAATTTTCAGGAACAAGCCACCCTGACAACCCATGGCTTGTTCTAAGGGTTATTATCATACTTATGATAGGAGGCTGTGTCATCCGAACCCAGGAGAGCAATTTTATCATGGGTTGTCAGCCTCAGCTACAGAGCTGCTTGGCATGAGTGGCAAAACCCCCCGCTGCTCTTCCTGATCTTGCCCATGCCACCTCCAGCCTCCCTTGCCAGTGACTGCCCCACCATCGATGCCGAAACGGCACTTTGAAGGGATCGACACTTGTTCGCCATCCCCCTTTTTTTCAGTCCCAGAAAATCGCGCAAAATGTCTTTGGAGTTTAATTATTTTTGTATTTGTCAGTCTTTTGCAAGTGCGTATGTGTGCACTTAGGGCAGTCTGATATGTGTAGTCTTGCCTTGTCAATGTCCATGTAAATTTCTTCTGTCAAAGGGAGTGAAGTGCAGTAGGTAACATACAAGGAAATTGACAGGGCGAGACTGAATGTAGGCAAATTTGTGCACACTTGGCAAGGACTGGGGGAAAAGCAATAATAAGGGAGAGGAAAAAGGGGGGGAGTGGGAGAAGTAGGTGCACCTAAAAGCAGGGGTGGGGAATATCTCCCACTTAGCAAGGTAATCCTCTCACTTTTACGTGTTGAACTGACACTTGTCACTGTCCTGCTTCCATGCAACACTTCCCCGAGTCTCCAGCAAGTCCAGAAAGGGGAGATATTGGCTCCCCCACTTTTCATGGCTCCCTTTTGCAGCAGTGACCACTGTGGTTAAAGGTAAATGAACGCGAGAGGCTTGGCAGTAAAAGGAGAATTTTGTGCAACTTAACTACGGTAACTACTCCGAAAGGGTTGTACTGTACCAATTCATTTGTAAAATGTTTTGTGGGAAAACATCAACAATGCCAGCACATGAGATTTCTTGGATTGCTACTGAAAAAGCATAAATGGACCTCCACAATGTTTTGAGCCCGATTCTCATTACATGAATGCATTCAACTCACATCCAGGTGAACTGCTTGGTATTCATCTATTACATTTGGCCTAATACAGTTATCCTTGCACCAATTCAGTCATAAAAGACATGGTCCAAACTTCATTTTAATAGCTCACATTGTTCTCCTCAGTATTTGAGAGATTTGGAACTCACTTGAACTATATTTGTGTTCGGGGCTGGCATCAACACCTGGCATCTTTGGGCAGCTGCCAGGGTCCCAGCAGGGTCCACTGCTGATGCCTGCCTGAAACCCCCTTTAAAAATAAAAATCTGGCCTGGTGCTCTGATGAGACCGGGTCAACTGGTTTTAACACCCCCTGAAGTTGGGATTTTTTGTCACTTGCTTACATTGAACCACATTTGCCATTTTGATGGATGCCTATTCTCCCAGTTTGGAGAGGCCCTTTTGGAGCTCCTCACAATCCCTTTTTGTTTTCACCACCTGAAATAATTCGGTGTCATCGGCAAACCTGGCCACTTCACTGCTCACTCCTGATTCCAGATCATTTATGAATAAGTTGAAAAGCATTGATCCCAGTGCAGATCCCTGTGAGACTCCACTGTTTACATCCCTCCCTTGGGAGAATTTCCCATTTATTCCTACCCTCTGCTTCCTGTTTTCCTGTTCTTTAACCAGTTACTGATCCGCAAGAGGACCTCTCCTCTAATTCCATGACTGCTATGTTTGCCCAGGGGTCTTTGGTGAGGTACTTTGTCAAAAGCCTTTTGAAAGTCTAAGTAAACAGTGTCTACCAGATCTCCCCTGTTCACGTGCTTATTGACACTCTCGAAGAACTCTAAAAGGTTAGTGAGAGAGGACTTATGTTTGCGGAAGCCATGTTGATTCCTTCTCAGCAGGGCTTTTCCTTCTATATGCTTACTGATTTTATCTTTAATAACGCTTGGACTGGTTGCTTGGACTGGCCAGAAGAGTGATCCTAGCTAATCAGCAAAGTGGGAATAAATAAATGCTTCCTGAACTCACCAGGCTCAACATCCCTAACTCTGTCCCACCTACCTGCTTCTCCGGCTGAACTCGTATTCTCCCAAGCCAAGTCGGAGAAGCGACTTCTGGGTTCCCCCCAGCGGGCCACTTCTTACATAGAAAATGCTGTAACACGCTGCAAAAACGGTTGCAATTTGCACAGGTTACACCAATTGCGTCCGCTTGTAACGTATCTTACGCCATTTTCCTACATGAAAAGCGGCCCGCCGGGAACCCAGAAAGTCGCCGAGCAGCTTGGTGCACGTCTGCTTTTGGCTGGGTTTGGCGGGCAGAGCAGCAGCATCCACCGAGCTGGAGGCGGGTTGAGTCCCTGGCAGGCCACCCACCACTACTTTCAACCTGCTTACCCAGAACAGACGTTAAGCTAACTGGGCTGTAATCCAATCCATAGTGCACGCAGGGGCAGTGCGAGAAATCAAAATGGTGCAAGAAGACCCAGTTGTCCAGCACTATTTGGTGAGCTGCTTCCTGCCACCAGATAAGCCTGGTGCGGCCATCAGCAAAGCAGAGGCCCACGAAGGTCACTTTGCCCAAGCAAGGTTCTGCTTGTGCTTTTGAAGAGTGAGGAAGGACTAACAACAACAGCAACACACCTAATAGTGGAGAATAACAACATTAACACCTTTAGGACATCTTTATATTTTATTTATTTATTTATTTATTTATTTATGTATTTATTTATTTTAGTAGATGTATATACCACTGATCATATTTTAAAAATATCTCTATGCAGTTTACACCCACCCCCACCCCCAATTAAATACATTAAGGGCACAATCCAATCGGGATGCCCGTAACCCTCTGAACTTGGAGGATTATGGTCATCCTATAGAGGGCAGGAGGAGTGCAGAGGTGAAGGTCGCCTTCGCACTCATCCCACCCTGCAAAGCACTTAGATGGCCAATTTCAGCCATTTATTTATTATTACCTCATTTTAATAAATAAATAATAAAAAATAACATCGAAGCGCAGTGCTTCGGGAGGAGGGCAAGGAGGCCAAGGCACCACCTCATATCTAGGTGGCGCTGGTCTCCTCCCCTCTCCGCCCCCCCCTGGAATGACCCCAGAACAGAAGTACTTCTCCAAGGTCACTCTTACGACCTCAGAGAAACAGGTGGTGCGGTTCTTCCCGCACTGGCTGCAAGGTGATGGGGAGAGGAAGCTGAGCGCGGATCCCCAGCTACGAGGTCAGAGAGATTTTCTGACCTCGTAGCTGGGAATCTGAAAAATCCCATGGCTGACTTCACTGAGGGATGTGTGAGGAATCAATTTGGGGGATGGTGATCTGTTAGATTTCCTTGGTTTGTCCCCCTGGATTCTGGTTCACTGGCTGCGCACTGGCATTGACTCACTGTAGCGCAAGTCGAGTCAGCTTGCGGACTTCCATGTGCAAGACGACTGCAATTTATGTTTGCTTGTTTGTTTTAAACTGCCAATGGAATTTAGAGAAACTGGCATTAGAAAAACACATAGTTTTAATGGGACTTGCATCTTGCTGAGCCACGTGGGTTTTCTGGGGACTGTTTTGTGCAAAAATGGCCCTTTTTGAACAAAGCTCACTAACCCAGGTGTTTTCTAGGTGCTATTTGGTGCAAAGAGGGGCATTTCTGTGTGAAAGAACACCTGGAAAACACTAGGGTTAGTGAGATTTGCACAAATCTTGCTGAGCCGTGTGTTTTTCAGGTGCTGTTTTGCACAAAAACCACATCTGCAAAACACATGGCTTGCACAAATCGTGCCGGTCCCATTAAAACCACGTTTTTAAACCACAATGGAATTTGGTCCAGGAAAATGTGGTTTTAATGGGACCAAAATACCATATTTTGATAGACTGCAGCTTGATTAATGGCCAAACTGGACATTGGATTTTATCCAGTTTTAGTCATACTTAGAGTACACCCATTGAAATCGATGGGACTGAAATTAGTCATGACTAATTTAAGTCCCATTTATTTTGACTAACTTAAGTCTCATTGGTTTCAACAGCTCTATCCTAAGTGTGACTAAATCTGGATCCAATTCCAGATGTTAAATGCGTAATTGCATTCAACGTGTTTGTGTGGATTATTTTTTTTAACAGAGCAGCAGGTGACAGGGCAGTTTCCATAAATTCCATTGTGGTTTAAAATATATATATATATACACAAATCATGGTCTGCCTTGCAGATGGAAGTCTGTGAAAAAAATTTGGATCAGCCCACTTCCGCTCCATCAGATTGGAAGTGCACGGGAAATCTGGTGAGTTCAAACGAGCTGCATTTCCCTGTTCTGGTACATCCTTAAGATTGTGCTGTAAAATACATTGTTTACATTTATATCCCGCCCGCCTTTCTTCCAAGGAGCCCAAGGGAGCCTACATGGTCTTCTTCCTCTTCTCCATTTTATCTTTGCAACAACTCTGTGAGGTAGGTTAAGCTCACAGAGAGTCAGTGACTGGCCTGAAGTCACCCAGTGAGCTTCATGGCTGAGCGTGGGCTAGAACCCAGATCTGAGTCCCAGTCCAACACTCTCACCACTACACCACACTGGCTCTCAACACATTAGAAGATGAGCAGGTGTATGAACCCCTGATGTTGTGGGTGACATTATTAGGTCCTGTAATAGTGTTGCCAGAGTAGATGCGGGGACAGAGCTGGCATCTGGGTCTGCCAAAGGGTCTGGTTCCTGTGTCTGTATCTCAGTTATATGGTCTGTTGTTGCTGGTGAGTAGCTCTTCTGGAGCTCTCTGTAAAAACCACCCAAGGCCTGTGAGAGGGAAGTGGCATCATCCAGAATGGGCTGTAGGTCATCAATGATACATTTGAGTGGTTTTAGCTGGTAAATGCAGGTGAGAAGTGATATTCTGCTGTCTTCTCTTCTGGGCCTGTCCTGTAGTAGATTATTCCTGGGGCCCAGTCTGGCCCTGTTGATTGGTTGTTGTTTTTCCACATTGGGTGGGTACTGTAGTATGAAGAATGCTTGATTTAAGTCCTTAGCTTATTACTCTGCCCAACAAGTCTGAGCAGGTTCAGTTGTAGTGTAGAACTCAGCTTTTAGACAATAATATGTTCTAGGCGCTGTACAAAAGCAAAAATGAACAAGTCCCTGCTCTGAGACTCACAATTTGAAAAGAGACGAGGCAAAAGGAGAGGGAAACTGGAGGGAAAGTGCCAAGGGGCAACTCTGTGTAAGCTGGAAGAGAGTAAAAGAAGGAAATGGTTAAAGTATGGAGTTAGAAAGAATTTTAAAAAGGCCAGTAGAACATCAAGAAGGAAATACAAGAGAGAAAATATGGGATTTCAGAATGAAACACCCCCATTCCTTTACTAGCCTTTTCTGAACAAATACCATATTTTGATAGACTGCAGCTTGATTACCGTAATGGCCAAACTGGACATTGATTGGATTTTATCCAGTTTTAGTCATACTTAGAGTACACCCATTGAAATCGATGGGACTGAAATTAGTCATGACTAATTTAAGTCCCATTTATTTTGACTAACTTAAGTCTCATTGGTTTCAACAGCTCTATCCTAAGTGTGACTAAATCTGGATCCAATTCCAGATGTTAAATGCGTAATTGCATTCAACGTGTTTGTGTGGATTATTTTTTTTAACAGAGCAGCAGGTGACAGGGCTCACATGATCAACACTGCAGTATATGCAGGTGGGTTTTTTGTTTTTTTTTAAACCTTCCCTCCGTGCTGCAGCCTACCCACCCTCAATCACTCTACCTGAAGCAATTTGCCTCAGGAGGGAAGCTGCTATTAGCAAAAAGAGCAGCTTAGTTCAGCAGTAGATTGCATGTTTTTCATGCAGAAGGCCCCAGATCCAGGTAGGGCTGGAAAAAGACTCCTGCCTGTTTGAAACCCCGGAGACATCACTGTGCTAGATGGACCCATGGTCTGACTCATGTGTTTTTCGTTGTTTGAGCGCTTCATGAGGAACACAGTGTCAGAGGAAAGAATTAAACCTCTCTCCCCTGGTACCAAAGTCCCAGTCCTGATGGCTCCATCTTCAGCTGCTGGGTTTTTTTTGTTCGTTTGTAAAACCAGACATGTTAAATGTGATGACACATTTAATGTAGGAGAAGGCCAAAATGGCCACCAAAGTGAGACAGGGAATTTTTTTTGGCGGTATAGCCATAACATTTCAGTAGAAGGTGCTTTCCCAGGCCAGTAGTCCAAGGCCCCCAACCACTGAAGGCAATGGCAATGCATAGCGCCACACCTCTTGCTTTCTCTGGAACAAGTGGCACCTGGAAATCCCCCCCTCTCCGCAAGAGAGAGTGCGGGGGAGAATATTTAACACTGTTTTGGACTACTTTTAAGAAACAAAATGCCAGCAAAATAAGCCCAGCCACTCACCACCAACAAATGTTTCAGGTTCGTCTATTTCTTCTTTTCCACCCCTAAAAATATCAGAATGGTCCTTCCTGTTTTACCACCTCTGAATAGGACAGCAAAACATGGAGAGCCATTTCGTCTCAGTGCCGTGTAATGTGTAGTTTGGCCTTCTCACTCAGGTCATAAAACCTTGTTTTCACGTTGAGGTTGCCCTAACTTGCTCAGCAGATTTTCAGTGTAAATTTTGTAAATGGTTTGACGTCGTTTGCAAAAAGAAAAAAAAGTAGTCCTTGTTCAGACTACTTTTAGAAGATTTTTTTTCCAGAACATGTCGTCCCACGATTTGAACTATTGCTGAAACTTTCCCCGGAGTAGTTCATCATGTGTAAAACTACTGGAACAATCCATGGTGTTAGCAACTTTTGAGTTGTTCCTGTGGATGTACTTCGAGAGCAGCTAATTTTTGTTATCAAATGCCCATTTTCTTTACTAGCTTCTCCAAAATATATGACATCTGTTTCAGACTGCAGTTTACCTCGGCTAATACTTATACCACCAACACATTATTTAAACTACAGCTTAATTGCAGTTGCATCATTCAGATTAAAATACACTCTAGTTGTATTTAAATATTATGTGGCTGCAATCAAAATACACTTAGTCACACCCCCAGAACATTTCTTTGAAACAGTTAGTAAATAACTCATCAGGGCCTTACAACTATATTGTTACAAGTAGTAGAGCATTAATCAAAATGAATATCCCATAGGCATGTATGTGAAATCCCTGAGGATTTCAGTGGGAGTTAGGAGAACATGTAGGAATGCAGATTCTATCTCCCAGAACTTCTGACTTTTTGAAGCAATGCTAACTGGTAGTAGCTCTTGATCTGATTAGAAAGTACTTTAAGATGAGCCCTGTACAATATAGTTAGTAGATTTATCCTGAATATTTGTTGGTGAGGGAAATTGCAATATAGAATAACTTTGATGGAGCACACCCTTTCCTTTGAAACAGAATCAGACAACACAAGCAGTTTCAAATATAAGAATCACAAACTGCTTTCATAATAGACTTGGGGCCAAACTGCATGTTGCATGGAGAGGTCCATAACTGGGACTCCCAATGTCATTTTCTTCCTCAAAAAGCAACAAAAGGGTGGCTCCCACTTTGGACTGAGGTCATGGGTAGGCAAGGCAGGATCCAACCTTTCCCCCTGGGTACTCCCTTTGCCTGCTTTTTGAAGAAGGAAATTATGTTGCTCGTTCTAATCACAAGACGCCAATAGAGCAAGTTACTTGGCCTTGGAATACATATACAGTCATGCCTTGGATTGAGAGCATAATTGGTTCCAGAAAGGTGCTTGTAATCCAAAACACTCTTATATCAAAACGAAATCCCGCCCCCAAAAAAATTGTACAGAGATTTTTAATTTAAGCCGTACTACAGTACTTGTATTGCAAGACGTCGCTTGTATATCAAGTCAAAAAAAAAATTAAATAAATATTAAAAATTTTGCTTGTCTTGCAAAACGCTCTCAAACCAAGTTACTTGTAATCCAAGGTATTACTGTATACATGTGGAGCTGGGCTAGTGTTGTGGCTGTGTGTGACCTAGGAGGTTCCCAGCTGAAATCTCATACCATATGAATCTATCAAACTGCCTTATACCAAGTCAGAACATTGGTTCAACTAGGCCTGTACCGCTTGCTATCATTGGCACCAATGGAGGCTGCTGGCTCCAATATCAGTGGGGCTGTGTATCCACTCCAGATTGCACTCTGAACTTTTAAGGAGCTATCCATGCTGCTGAACCTATGTTGGGGATAGGGATCGGCCCCATGGATAGCTCCTTCAAAGTTCAGACTAAAATCTGGAGTGGATACACCAGCCTCCACTGACTGGCATTGGCTCTCCGGAGTTTCAGGCAAAGTCCGTTCTAAGTCCAGCTACCCGAGATCCTTTAACTGGGGCTGCCAGGACCTTATGCACAGAAAGTATGTGTTGTCTACCATTTTGCTAGGGCCCCTCCTATGCAGACTTAGGCAAGGCACAATTCTCTTTGCCTCAGCCTTCCCCACTTCTGCAATTCCCCACTTGGGAATGGTAAAAAAAAGAGGACATGCATCACGTAAACAGGAGGACAAAAGAGGACACCTTTTGCATAACATTTGCATATGCTAACGTAACATATATATATATAAATTTAGAACTTTTTATTTAAATAGAAACAGGGATGGGATGTTCAAACGTGCAAACTTCACTTCAAAGCTTGGTTCACCTCCATCCCATTTTAATTTGTAATCTGTTTTCTGGTTCCTTTGAACAGGAAAAGTATACTTTTCAAACGGGTAAAGTCCACATTTCTGTGAGCATTTTTCAAAAGTACACACTTTCTCCCATTGACTAAAGCATGAAAATGCTCCCCCCCTTTTCTTTTTTTCTTTTTTAGTGTGTATTTTTGAATGCAATTGCAAGTTTAGGAATGTTTTGAAAAAAATGTGCTCCCGTTCACTTTCTCATTTGGGATTATGAATGGGGCATGTTCGGTTGATCTGCGAATTGAAACAAGATTCTCATGCATCCCCAATCCCACCATAGCGTGGAAGCCTGTGTGAGCCTTGCTCATCCTACTGTCCAGGTGCTGTTGATGGGCAACTTTAAGGCCCAGCTCTTCCTTCTGATTGTTCTTTATACTAAACTTGGATTGCCCAGCCCTTCAAATAGAGGATGTATTCAAAACAGAGGACACTGACAGTCCACTGGCAGACCTTCAAATAGAAGACTGTTCCCTGTAAAAAAGAGCACATGGCCACCGTATCTGCAACATAAGGATCATACTGGCCTATCTTGAAAGATTCTTGTACAGCCCTTAGTCTCATTCAGGGAATTAGCTTTTCCAAAGCTACCATCAAGTCAGACTGTGTTGGGACCTACTTAGTAAAATGAATGGGAGACTCCTCCTGGATTTCAGTTGAGGACTAGTAGAGTTAGTTTAAGTTTTAAATTTCAGTTGTGGGGGATGAGGGTTGAAGACTAACGTGGTAAGCCAAAAGTGTTGTGAAAGTGGTAAAATTTGAGGAGTGATTTGCAGGACGATTCAGATGACCAGCAGAAACCTAGACGTAGGGTTGGGAATCAGGCCTATTGGTCCCTGGCTGCTCCCAACCTTCACATGTCGTTCTTTGGAATTTTTATTCTGCTCTTCCAAAAACTTTCCTAGGGCAGCATATAGCAAAGCATAAAAAAATACAATATACAGTAGTTAAAAAAAAGGGCAACCAGAATTATCAAAGGACTGGAACAACTCCCCTATGAAGAAAGGTTACAATGTTTGGGGCTTTGTAGCTTAGGGGCGGGAAAGGTGAGTAAGGGAAACATGATAGAGGTGTATAAAATTATGCATAGTGTAGAGCCGGGTTCTCCAACCTTGGGTCCCCAGATGTTGCTGGACTACAGCTCCCAGAATCCCTTGTCATTAGCCATGCTGGCTAGGTATGCTGGGAGCTGTAGGCCAGCAACATCTGGGGACCCAAGGTTGGAGAGCCCTGGTGTAGAGGAAAGTGTATAGGAAGATGGTTTTCTCCCTTTCTCATAATACTAGAACCCAGGATCATCCTGTGAAACTGAATGACGGGAGGTTCAGGACAGACAAAAGGAAGTACTTCTTCACACAGCTCACAGTTACACTATGGAATTTGCTACCACAAGATGTAGCGAGGGGCCACAAACCTGGACAGCTTTAAAAGAAGATTAGACAAATTAATGGAGGATAAGGTTAGCTATGGCTGCTACTAGGCCTGATGGTCATATATTATCTCCAGTATTAGGGATAGTATGCCTTTGTATACCAGTTGCTGGGGAACCCAAGCAGGAGGAGGGGGGCTTTGCATTCATGTCCTGCTCGTGGGCTACCCATGTGCATCTTGCTGGTGACTGTGAACGGAATGCTGGACCAGATGGACCTTTGGTTTGTTCTGGCAGAGCTCTTCTCATGCTCTTAGGCTCCTAAAATTCAATATAATATTGTAAATATAATAAAATAGAATAAGACAAAAGGGTTTTGTCTGGTGCCAAAATGAAATCAGCATGGGCACCTGGCAAGAGAGCATCCCACAAATGGGCATCACCACCGAGAAAGCCCTTTGCCTGTACAGTATGTCATTCTGATTGCAGGAAGATGGTTTCAGCATACAGACAGGCTCACATGGAAATAGGCATCACTCTAGGTAACCCAGTCCCAGGCCACAAAAACCTTTAAAGGTAAGCCCCAGCAATTTGAATTGGGCCCCAGAAATGGACCAGGAGCCAGTTTAGCTGTCGAAGCACATTTTCATCTGATCTTCTGTGAAGAGCTTACATCCATACAAATTGTACATGTGCAGGCTTTGCTCAGCGGTGCATCACACGCATCGCATCACACGCAGAAGGTCCTAAACTCAATCTGTCATCTCCAGGTAGGGCTAGGGAAGAATCCTGCCTGAAACCTGGAGAGCCACTGCTGCCAGTCAGTGTCACCAATAGACGGACCAATGGTCTGACTTGGTATAAGGCAGCTTTCTACGTTCTGAAGATCAGATGAATGCATGGTGTTCTGGAGCAGACAGCAGGTACAATCCCGGCCCTGCTCCATGCATTCAGTGGTTATCTGAATAGATGTACTGATAAAGTACCATGTAGGTAGTGGATTGCAATTAAGGTTAAGAAGAAAGTGTTATTTTACATTTTTCTTCTGTCGTAATACGGAGATGTGTGGCATGCGCACGTGACAAGTGCTGCAGATATTTAGAAAGAATAAAACCTCTTGTAGCCATTAACCTGGGGGAAAATGCCCGAAATCCTAACACACATTGTTAAATAAGCATCACCTAGAACCACAAGTACAAATATACCACAGGATACAACAGTGGTTCAGTCAAACAAGCAACAATTACAAACATTGTAGCTGGTCAAGCCATTTTTAGAAAGAACAGTGCAGAGGATGGATGAGTACATCACTGGCTTTTGGAGTAAAGGGGAGCCCAGCAATAGATCAGAGTGTGTCCAGCAGAAGGACATTATTCAAAGGGATAAAAACCTTATGCAAGCTTATAATTATGGGGTTGCTGGCATGGATCTTGTCTCTTAACATACAGATTTGGATTAGGGAGTAGGAGACGGCCACTGGTGAACTGGCTGTGCAGCTGGCATATCATTACTTCACTGAACATTATGGAGAGCAATAAATCACCTAGAGCTTGAGGGATTAGGGAATCCTGCCAAATCCTCAAGAATGTATGACACTTGATAAGAAACAAATATATGAGTTAATGCTATTCAGGTTCTATGCTTCTCTTTAAGCAAGTATGCCCAGTATTTATATTCAGTGTTCTTAGGTTGTCAGAATATTTTATGCCACTGTCTTGACCTGCTCTGTGATATCCCAGTTATAAAACCATGGCATACTAATGGTGCAAACATGTAGATCCTTGAGGTCTAAGGCATCCAATATGTCTTCTGAAGCCATGGGCATTGGTTAAATCAGGAGTGCAGGGCAAAAGCCTTGATTATTATTTTTTTCATTCTGTTCTAACAGAAAGGACTATGCTATGCTTAGACTCTACAAATTCAGGCTTTAATCCATGCGACACTCCTGTTCTGAAAGCTCAAAAGCTTTAACAGTCAACCGATTAAAGATCTTGTAAGTAACGGCTTAAATAACTAATTAAATTTCCATTCAAGTTATACATTGCAACATCTCAATAACATTTCAGTTGGGTGCCTTTTAATATTTTTTAGGATCTGGAACAAAAGTGATGGTTCCCCTGTATGAGATAACTTAATATTTTAAAACTAGATCTACCACTCTTTGCTAGGAGCAAAGGGAAATTATTTTTACGATATTCCTCAGATTTGTGAAACAGATAATGCTCAAACCCTCCAAGGTGTATAGACTTGGCAGTACTCTGAACTTGTCTTCATTATAGACACACAAGGAAGCTTTAAGCAAACCACTGTCAATCACACTGGTCCTCTATCTGTGATGCAGGGATAATAATGAATACAGAGAAGTTCAAGCAGAACTCCACTTGTGCAAGGGGGCTTTCTTGGCTCCTCTCTACCACTACAGCCTCTTGTGCCCCCTCCCAAGCCACTCCTGAGAGTTGAGGAACCCTCTGGAATGGCACATGTGGGGGCACAGGAGGCTGCAGTCAGACAGAGAAATCAGAAGAATTTGGCAAGGCTGCCTTGTGCAACTAGAAGTGCCTTTCCTTTCATGCAAGACTTCTCTAGATCCAAGCCACCAGCTTTACTGGCTGTTGTATGGATTACTTAGATAATGTGCAAAACTTTGAACATTCAGAAAACACTATATATGTTGTTATCGCTCCTATAGTTCTCAGCTGTGGTTCATGTGAACATTCTGTTTGGACGTAGGAGAGATTTGCATATCTGCCTCTGATTGGGCCCCTGTGGAGGCAGTGCATACCAACATTCTATGTGCTGGTTGGAGCTATTTGCATAACGCCTCCTGAATGGCCCCTGCGAGCATTCCAAGCGACGCCATTGGCTCTCATCTATTTTGGGCCGTACAGGTGCGGTGAGGGTTTTTCGGAGATTTTAACCCACCAGTCTTTGTCCTTGGGTGATGGGGAGTATGCGTGCCAAGTTTGGGGCAGATCCGTCCAACCGGGTAGGAGCCAAGGTGACGCAAACCTGCCGCGCGGACCCACGTACGTACGTACAAACAAACATACAAACGGACAAACATTCACATTTATATAGTAGATAAATAGTACATGGCCTAACTCTATCAGAACTAAATAGAACTTTCCAGTCTGTCAATTTTACTACTGGTCTCTATCTTTCCCACTCCCTGTAACTTTTCTGTGAACTGTGCAAACGATGTATCTATGCAAACAAGTGTCTCTAATACAAAGCCATTAAAAACAAATGGAAACAAAAGGAAACAAAAGGAAAAAATGAAATACAGGCAGTCCCCAGGTTACGAACGAGTTCCGTTCTTAAGAATGTCTTTAAGTCAAATTTGTATGTAAGTCGGAACAGCATAGCGTTCTATACATTAAAATCGGCATTTATGCAAATTGTGTAAATTACGCAAATTGTGGAGTATACTACGCTATGTACTCTGCGTAAACAACATAGCGCCTGGGAACCCAGAAGTCTGTTCTTAAGTATGGGTTGTCTGTAAGTCGGACATTCTTAACTCGGGGACTGCCTGTAATGGGACCTCATTCTTTCCTTCCTCCATTTATTTTCAATATAAAATAAAATGAATGAAAACAAATTGGGCATGTTCACTTTGTTTTTCATTCAGCAAGATCTGTGAGTAGGCTGAAGCTAAGTGTTCATGCTGCCTGTTTGTAGGAGGCTGCTTGCCCTCACTATGCTCTGCTTGTATATTTGTAAATAAACATATACTACAAAACACATCATGTCACAGACCTGATGTCGCAGCAACATCCTGTTCCATGAGTGGAAGGGAAAACGGGCAAAATAGTGTGCCCCATTCCTTTTTGTCCTTCTCTCTTTTTTCTTCTTCTTCCTCTGACCTTCTATTGAACTTTATAATCGCCTGGCTTCCTGAGCCAATACATTTCTCTCTCTCTCTCCTTTCTCTGACCTTTTGTTGAACCTCCTGCTTCCTGAGCAAAAGTTCCTGGCCACTAATATTCTAACTAAACCTTTTGCCTTTAAACTATTAACCTTTTGGCTGAAACTGACTAGCATAACCACAAACACACAGATTTAAGCCCATAATATCCTAAAACCAAACCAACTACAAAAATGGAGGGCAATTCTGTTCCTTCATGCATCATAATTATCCAGTGTTCTCTCTCATTTGAAGGAAATTCAGTTCTGTAGTACAGCCCTATAACGTCTCACTGCTTGGGTTAGTGAGGAGCACTGACTCGCTTTCTTCAGTTGTGGCACCACAATGTATTTCATCTCTCCCTTATCATCATGGGCGTGGGAGTCAAACTAAACCTGGTATTCAAATGTCAATAGTTATGCTTTACAGACCAAGTGTAATGTTAATATCTCAGTGCTCAAGCAAAAACCCACATCACAACTTTCCTGGGCCTCTCTTAAAAATGGTATGGGGTTGAGTTAAGATCTGAACAGATAATGTGCCTTCTCTGATACCCCACAGGGAGGCCCTCAGACCCCAAGTAACTGATCTCACTATCTCAAAGAGCTGGGCTCACTATCGCAATGGTAGTTTAACACATATTATCAGGCTGCTCCGTAGTGAAAATAAATGATTATTGCAAAATCTTAAAAATTACCGATTTTTTTAAATTTAAAGAAACACATTTACTGAAGTTTATAGGCATATTAATTCAATTATGCATTTATTTATTTTTAATGTGTTAAAATGTTCCCAAACTTTTTCTATGATGGCTGGCTATCACTGGGATTCTGCAAAGTGTTGATTGAATGACGCAGAAAAATGTGTCAAAATAGTGTGTGTTACGTAGTATTTTTTCCATTAATTTTAATAAGTGTCGTTGTTTGCTAGTTAGCATCCTTAATCTCCCCAGAACACACTGGGATTTATACCAATTTTCTTTTCATTCATTGGTTCCCTGAAGCACAGTTTAGTCATGGAAGCGCTTTAACATGTGTTTTTTTTAAAAAAGTGTAAATGTGCTGAAAGAGTTGTGAATGAGAAGGAAGCTATCTTGTACAGTAAAGGTATAAGTCTCCAATGCAAACTTTATTATTCCAAGTAATGTGAAACAGGGAACACATAGACCACTTGCTGTGCTGGGAAGTGTCCTTGTTAATTGTAAAAATAGGACAAAATGTTTATAGATGTGTGAGAAGAAAACTAAAATAGCACAATCTTTTTTCTTTTCTTTTTTTTACGATCTGCCTAGAAATCCACAGGCGATCCATACAGAGAAAGTGCTTGTGAAACTGTATAACAAAAAAATGTTTTCTTCATTCCCATTTGAAGTGTGCTTAGCTAATGTAAACACACACTTGTCTGTGCTACTTACTCTGATCCTACTCATGGACACACTATTTGTTTATTCTTTGCTATTTATGTGCTTGGAAATATCTGATGAATTAGCCTGAGAAAGCAATGAACTTCAGTATCTGGCTAAATGATTAAAAGAAGTCAGATAAGGATAGAGGAGAGAGCCAGGTTCAAATCCCCACTCCACTATTATGCTCACTCAGACTCAGTGACCAGAGGATAGGATAGAGGAGAGCCAGGTGAGGACAGAGGAGAGCCAGGTTCAGAGCCAGGTCAGATGAGGATAAGGGAGAGCCAGGTTCAAATCCCCACTCCACTATTGTGGTCACTCAGTGACCAGTCCTGATCTCAGCCTGCAAGGATAATATGGGGGTAAGGAAAACAACCTACACTACCCTGAGCTCTCGGAGGAAGGGTGGGATATAAGCGTAATAAATCAGTTAGGGTACAATCCTATGCAGCCTGTTTAGCCAGGAAAAAGTTCTACAACTTATAGGACTTTTTCCTCGCTAAACAGGTGTAGGATTGTGCCCTTAGAAGCTGAAAAGTGTTTGAAACAACATTACCCAGAGGACTGTGGACTGGATGTGCCTCATCTCCGGTATCTGATTATAAAAACAAAATCATGGTTACTCTTACACACCATATAAATAATAGAATTCATTACCTTATTGGCATAAACGGTGTGTTCGTAATTTTCTGGAAGCATCCGGTGAACCTTGATGGAGGACAAGGCCATTTTCTGAGAACTTAACAATATGTTCTGTGACATCCGATGTGCATATCCTGTGGATTGGCCTCAGGGTCGCTCTTATATGCATCTGCGGGTTGGGTTGAATATACCAAATCTGCTTCTTCCATTGAAATAAATGCAGGAGACCTTGCTTGCTAGTGGGATGTCTTCTTCTTGTAGGAAATCTCCAGATTAAGGCCAAAATAGTGAACAACTCCAATAATCCCATAATATAATATCATGTGTTAGATACAGAGGAAGTTTATTTATTGCGCTTATATACCACCTTTCTGCAAGTCACCTAAGTTATTTGACTAAGGTCACAATCCTATGCATGTTTAGAGAGAGAAATGTCCTACAACTCCCAGCATTCCCCAGCCAGCACTGCTGGCTAGGGAATGCTGGAAGTTGTAGGACATTTCTCTCTCTAAACATGCATAGGATTGCACCTTAAATCAATGGGAGTAAACTAATTTCATCTGGATCCAATCCAATGTGTGCAACGACATAGTTTAGATAACATACAAGTCGTATCAGGTTTATACTGGTCCACCCCCAAATTTGTAACTTAGCCAATGTCCTAATTTAGCTCAATCCATAGGATATACTGTATACTTGCAAGCATTTGATAATGAAAAGGCAGGTAGACAATTTAGGCTTTTCTCCTTATTTTGAAATCATCTCCACCTTTCCCTACAACTTAAGCAACTTACATTTTGTAAGGCATATTTTAAACCTATTTGAGTTGAGATGTTAAGGAAGGAGGCAATCAGTGTCCTACTTAATAAAGAGGACTGAAGGCCAACTCAGTTTCTGGAGGATTCTAGGACTGAACCCAAAGTATCACAGTGAGCAAACATGCATAAGATTGCTCTCTAAATTTCTCTCCATCTTGTGTGTCTAGCATCATTTATTTTCTCTTATATTTTTTTCCACAGTATAAGAGAAAATATATGTGGAATATTTTTTTCATTATTTAACTGTTTTTTAATTTCTGCTTATTGAGTAGAACTAGCTGTTGCCCGCAGCTTCGCTCATGTGGCTTTTAGGATTTCGTACAATTGTTTTAAAAAGAAACAAGAGTGTTTTGTCCAAACTGTGCGAAATATAATTTACAGGTTGATGTCTTAATGTAATAAGCAATGTTTCTTGCAGACGTTAGTCAGGGTGTATTGGCTACAAAACAAAGATAGTAGTTCCATTCATATGCGTCTATGAATTTTTTCATAGTGTTATTAGACAATGAGACAGACCAAAAAATTAAAAATTACTTATTTGGCATCTGCAACCTACCAAAAAAACAACAACACAACTATTTCAGTACTTCTTTGTAAACTACATTAGTGGTTCTCCCTTCAGGTGCTAGGATGACCAGAGAGTTAGGTGAGCTCACTCTGGAACAGGCCACCTGGCCACGTAAAATTGCCCATGTGAGAAGCAGTCTTCCCCTAGGTCAATCCCTGCTACCTGCAAAGTCTGCCCCTGCGACTTGGTGATGGTCATGGCGAAACAAACCTTTAGGGGGAACTGAAGTCTTTTGAATTCAAACGGATATTCTGAAGGTATAAGAGGAATTCGTGGTATGAACATCGACTCCCCCTGGCCAGAACCGGTGAGCACCGTAGCCTCAATCACATTTCCGTGGAGAGCTTTCAATCGCAATCTGGTGCCATTGGGACCCATTACTGAGGGGGGAAAAGTTAACAATAACTGAAAATAATAACGCATGGCTCCTAAGAAAGCAAAGCATGTGTCTGAAGCCCAAGAGTCTGAAGAGGCAGTATTCCCTGGGGGAGGGGAAAATAATGGAGCTACACCTATTGCTTCAGAAACTGAGAACCCAGATAGTTTATAAGTTTAGGAAAACAAATTAGAATTTAGGAAAATGGAGCTTGAGGCAGAAAAGGAGGACAGCGAGAGAGAGATGAAAATGAGAAAGCTTGAAGCAGAGAGAGAAAGAGATAGGGAGTTAATAAATTCTATTCAGGGGCAGTGAGAAAGGTACACAACAATGTCTACCCAGCATAAACACCACAATAAACAATAATAGTATTTTGAAAGAGTGTATCCCCCACAGACAAATTATCCCAGTCAGTCAGGACTTCTTCTTTTATATGTGATGCCCCACACACAACAGTCAGTCAGTCAGTCAGTCATTAAAAAATTCTCTCCCCCCCCTTTTCACTCCTTTAGGGATGGAATTTCCAAAAATCCTTCCTTAGTGGGTGCCTACGTCATAAAAACAATGCTCTTTCCAAATTTCACATTCCTACGTTAAACGGTTTGAGCTGGGCATTGATTAGTCAGTCAGTCAGGACTTCTTCTTTTATATATATAGATTGACCACAAATGATCAAACAACAATAAGAATTGGCAATCCTAAACACAGCCACTTGCTATAGAGTAAGCCATTAAACACAGTGGGACTTACTTCCAAGTAAGAATCCTGAATACATGCAGGATTCTGCTGCATGTATTCAGGATTGGGTAAGAGTGTGTGTGTGTATGTGTGTGTGTGTATACAGACATGTTTTGTTAATGTTATTTTTTTCTTAGTATACTGCATCAAGATGACACTAGTTTATGAGCACTTTTATTTACATTATGCAACATGTTTGAATCAAACCTCTAAGATATGCAACAAGGCTAGTCCTTTTTAGGATTCACTTTCATTGTTTGGCACAGAAATTTGGACACATGAAGAGATGTATCTCTCTGCATCAGCAGAATTAGAGAATATACTGTATGCTTTGAAATACAGCAAAGTTAACCCCCAGGGCAGTCTACTTCATCAACTCAGCTTTTTAGTATTATCAGAAAATCTGTATGTTGTGCAATCTCCATTTCACTCTCAAGCAAACATTAGTAAAACGTGTAGTAAATGAAAGCATAATAAAGGAAGTAGCATTGCCAAGTTTCAGATCTTTGTTTAAAGGCCAGTGTCACGAATTAATGTACAGTCTACAGTCTCTACCGTGCTAAAACCTCCAAATCAAAATCAAAACGACAACACTACGTTGCTCATACATTTCAGGGGGTGTGCTGATGGGCAAAATAATCTGATGGGCAAAATAATCATGAAAGAACCCCCTTTGTATTGAATTCAGATTTAATAATTACTTATTAACCTAAATCCAAACCAACCAATACCATACAAAAGTTAAGGGGGAGGGGGAGAAATTAGCTTGGAAATTGACAGAGAGGCTGACAGCGGCCACAGTAGCCACCTTTAGGGCACTCCCCGCTGGGGCTCACGGCTCAAGCTGGATCGCACTGAAGATGGGCACCAGGGCAGCTAACAGCTGGCCCAATACAGGTGAGCAGCAAGGTGCTTTTAAGGTGCGGGTGGGGGCTGCTGTCAAAGTCCCACTCTGTGCCTTAAGAACACAGGTTCTTCTGGCAGGAGGGGCTGCGTCCATTGATTTGCACTGGGGGAAAGAAGGAGCGCATGCAGGGCCGACTCAAGGGGGTAGGAAAACACTGCGCTTCAAAATGGCACACAGCTACAGGCTGGCCTGGCCAATGCAGTGCTTTCATTTACTGCATGCCAAGCCTTGGCCAGCCGCTACTGCCGCTGCCAGCATGGGGGCTGATTCGCGCCCTGGATCTCTTGGCGCCCTAGGCGACCACCCGCTGTGCCTCCCCCTAGAAACAGCCCTGAGCGCATGGAGAAAGAGGATTGGAGGGAGAGGAATGCCCACCGGAGATTCTCGGCTTTGGAGCTGGCTTTTTGACCTGGAATCCTGCTAGTATTCTCTTGCTGTAAGGGTGACAGAGATTATTTTCATGAGTTCCCTGTTGTCTAGTGGAAGTGTTTCTCAACCTTGGGTCCCCAGATGTTTTTGGCCTACAACTCCCAGCATGCCCCAGCCAGCATAGCTGGTTGGGGCATGCTGGGAGTTGTAGGCCAAAAACATCTGGGGACCCAAGGCTGGAGAAACACTGGTCTAGTGGAAGTGCTAACCCTCCCCCAGTTTCCACTACTAGCCACCGGGAATAAACCAAAAGTGCCTCTGAACATAGGAAAAATGCCTTCCACTTTCCACTGAGCAAGTACAGCCTTGCCCCTATTCTCTCCCCGCTCATCTCTCTCAGATGCACACACGCACACACACACACACACACACACACACAGCCTATCATGAAAGACACCAGCCACATTTGCACATCACACTAAGCCACCCTACGAATAAGCTATACAGTGTAGGTTGTTTGTGGAACAACCCACAGTGTACCAGACGGACGATCGGGCTCACTGTGGTGTGTTTGCTCCCGTCCTTCCCCCTCAGTCCTCCAGTCAGTATCCCAGTGTCTTTCGTGGCAGAACCCATTTTGTCTCCTGCTCCCCGCTCTGATTGCTACCTTTTTTTGTTCACCGCCGTTGTTGTTTTAAAAAACTGGAGCCTCAAAAAAAAGTGCAATTGGGGTTGTTTTTGTGAGAGCTGGACTGACCCGGGTTCAAAAGCTTCCCTAGCCAGTGACCCTCAGTCCCAGTCACGCAGGCGGAAGGAGGAGATAACAGCAGTTAATAAAGATTAAAGAGTTTATTTGTAAGACACAATTACATGGGATTAAGGCAAGCAATGCATCTCTACTCACTACATCATTGCAGACTCAAATCCTATACCCCAGTGGTAAGGCTAGATGAAGTGAAGTCCAAGAGACATGTCGAGTCGAGACGAGCAAGACAGCAAGTGGAAGAGAGAGAGAGTAGAAGGACGGAATGAAGCTATCAGCAAGTGTGTTAGCTTTTATACCACAGACCCTGCACTTATAAATAGGACATTACTCACCCAGTTGTATAACCTATTCATCAACATGTTGATCCAAACCTATTCAAGGTCGCTGAGTCATATCACCTCGAGACTATGTCTCATGACCAGAGACCTTGTATACTTGAACTCAAGTGACACCCACCAGGTCAGGTGATAATCTCGATGTCAGGTGGTAATCTCGTTCTGCCTATGCAAAACCCAACAGTTTTTTGGGGGGCGGGGAGAAAATAATAATAATAATAATAATAATAATAATAATAATAATAATAATAATAATTATTATTATTATTATTATTATTTTGTTGGTCTTTCGCAAGAGCACAGGAGCACACTTACGGCTGCCCGATATAAGAAGTCTTGCCTGGTCAATTGCCTTGTCTGTTTCTGCTGTCAAAGCGAGTGGTGAAGTCAGTGGAATAGGAAACAGATTGACAAGGTGAGAGTGCATATAGGCCAATTTTTGTGCACAGTTGCCAGGAACCAATTCCCTAGCTGTCAGTTGAAAAGCGCACTGGGAAAGGGGGGAAAGCAGCAAAAGAAGGTGCACCCAAAGTGTGTGTGTGGGGTGAGCAAGACCTCCCCCTTGTCAATGTGATCCACTCAGTTTTAAGTGTTGAACTGGCAGCTCTCAGTGTCCTCCACCTTTTCAACACTTCCCCGAGTCTCCAGCTACTCCAGAAAGGGGAAATATTAACTCCCCCCACCTTTTCAGGGCTCCCTGCAGGTCTGGATTTGGACGACATGGCAACCCACCATGGCTAGTTACATATGATGGGTTGTCATCATGTTGTGCAAAGCAGCTAAATGGCTTCCAGGAACCACTTTCTCCACACCATGCATAATTTTATACACTTCTATCATGTTTCCCCCTTTACCTTTTTTTCCCTAAACTAAATAGCCCCAGATTCTTTCCTTGCAGGATAGTTGCTCCAGTTCCCTGATAATTCCGATTGCTCTTCTCTGCATCGTTTCCAGCTCTTGAATATTCTTTCTGAGGTACAGACCTGTGCACATGACCCTATCATAAGCCCAAGATCACTTTCCAGGTCAGTCATCACCAGCTCAGACACCGACAGCATGTACCTGAAATTAGTAAAAAAAAATAATAATGCCAATGTACATCAGTTTACACATACATTGAACCACATTCACTATTTTAATGCCCATTTCCCCAGTTTGCACAGATCCTTTTAAAGCTCTTCACAATCCCTTTTTGTTTCTACCATCCTGGATATAATTTAGTGTCATCTGCCAACCTGGCCATCTCACTGCTCATCCCTAAACTGTCTCCAGATCATTAATGAACAAGTTTTTTTTTAAAAAAGCACAAGTTCTGATACAGATCCTTGGGGGACCCCACTTTTTACATCCCTCTATTTGTGAGAACTGTCCATTTATTCCTAATTTCTGCTTCCTGCTTTTTAACCAGTTACAGCATGTACCTGAAATTAGTAAAAAAAATAATAATGCCAATGTACATCAGTTTACACATACATTGAACCACATTCACTATTTTAATGCCCATTTCCCCAGTTTGCACAGATCCTTTTAAAGCTCTTCACAATCCCTTTTTGTTTCTACCATCCTGGATATAATTTAGTGTCATCTGCCAACCTGGCCATCTCACTGCTCATCCCTAAGTCTCCAGATCATTAATGAACAAGTTTTTTTGTTTTTGTTTTTTTTAAAGCGCAAGTTCTGATACAGATCCTTGGGGGACCCCACTTTTTACATCCCTCTATTTGTGAGAACTGTCCATTTATTCCTAATTTCTGCTTCCTGCTTTTTAACCAGTTACCAACCTGTCCTCTTATCCTACTCTCATTTCTTCTTCATGGTGGAGAAATTCTCCACCCATGAAGACCCTGCAGTATGTTTAAGGGGGGGGGGAATGCTGTGTGCCTTTGAGTCTGTCTGTGTGTGTGTGTGTGTGTGTGTGTGTGTGTGTGCAGGGGATTGCCTGCTGAGTTCCACAAAGACAAGACTGTGACTGACTAAGGAGGGGACTGACAGCCAATGTCACCCCCTAGAGTACTGGTATGTAAGGAGGCAGGCAGCGGCAGGGGCGCTAACTGGAGCAGCTTGAGCCTGGTAGGGCACTGCCCCATTTGCCCTAATAAACCAGCCTCCGCTGCATAATATACAATTTATATGGCATGTTGCAGTGTATTAGGTGCTTTATGCTCCATATTTTCATTACTCTTTCAAGAGTTCTATGGATCAGGTTGTGTCTGAGTATAGAGACAGTAACTTATCCGAAGCCCACCAATGGGCTTTAGGGCACACAAGAAATTTGGAGAGCCTGTTTTTTCTCCACCCAAAGCTAAGACTTCATCCTTAATTACTTTGGCTTGTGGTTCACAACTGTGTGAAGATTTCAGACTAAGGGTGCAATCCTATGCAGCTTTAGACAGAAAAAAAGTCCTACAACTCCCAGCATTCCCCAGTCAGCTATGCCAGCTAGGGAATGCTGGGAGTTGTAGGACTTTCTTCTGTCTTAACCTGCATTGGATTGTGCCCTTATTGACTTTGTCCACCTCTTAGCCTAGAAGAGAATAGGATCTTTGAATAGAACTTCACACCTTAATGTGTATGTATGGTGTGTGTGTTGTGTGTGTGTGTGTTCTGGTATGATTGTCTGGTTTATGGGTGCTGCTTTGATTATAAATGGATAAGAAGAACTTACCATAAATAATGAATCCCAGATTAACTTCTTGTATAGTATAATTATAAAGTGCAGACAGGCCACTATGAGAAAGAACACACTGATGGATAAAATGCTTGAGGGAGAGGCAACAGTAAATATCTCCATTTCTGTTATAAATATGAAAACCATATCCCAGATATTATTTACATAGCCTGTAGTACTGAACTGAAAAAATATGTTTCAACTAGATCCAACATGGTTCAACATAGCCTCTATGCAGAACAATAATGAAAAGCTGCTTGAGCAGTCTTGTAGCTTTGGATCAAAACTATTGACTTCATTATATTTGTATAACAGCAGTAAAAGGTTGCTACACTCATTATAAATCACTGTGCGGAGAGCTTAATTATATGATAATAATTAGGAGGCCATATTTAGTCATGCAACCTATCATTAGATAGATAGATAGATAGATAGATAGATATAATTAGAGAGTCAAATGAATGTGTATATTATTTTGCATTGAACATGAAATAGCATTACTACTAAGTAAAATGAGCAAGAAAATGTAAGCTTGCATGCATTGCTTTATATGTATGGCAACAGGGGCCGAGAAACATGTTACATGTGCAGTGGAGCTTCTGCCACAAACAGCCTCCCCAGGGTGAGCGATCCCCTTCCTGGTTGTAATATTTAGATGTGCTTACCAGAGGGAGCATTGTCAGCACATGGAGAGTCTCCACACCCCTCTGGATGTTTCTAGCCATTGCTGGCATGAAGATGCTCAACACACTGCTGCTGATTCCTGTGTAAACACTTTAAGAGACTGGCACAAACATGATACCAATGAAATCAGTGGGAGATGGAGAACCTCACTTGCAAGAATAAGTGTTCACCTGCAAGTATACGCTTGTCTATGAAAGTGATCTAACAAGGAAGGAGTCAGACTGCCTGCTGATAGATTCCTCCCAAGTCTGAATCCGGTGTGTTCCAACATTGGGGAATTTTTGAGCAGAGGCCAAATGGGTTTAGACTTATCCCTCTTGATAATAACATCAGCCAGCAAAGGACCTAGATTCTCCCAGCAGATGCTCACCAGGAAGGATAAACATGGGAATAAGCTATATTCCTAAGAATAATGCTTTATGTTAAAATATACACTTAGGAATATTGGGTGGATGATATTGATTGAAATTAATCCCCCCCACACACACACACATAACACTAAGGATAAAACTAAGTCTCTAGTAATATGTGAAAACCTGAAGCCCTATTCAGCCATCCTGGCCTCTATGCAATTACCATTGTGTGAGGGGCAGTGCTGGGATGAGCCCATTGCCCTCCTCTCACTCATGCGCATTGCCATCCCTGCAGCTTTGCATGTGTTGTAGGCTGAACGTCTGCATGAGGAGCCTTTTCTACTCAAGAGAAAAGTTCAAAGTTCTAAATTCTGTAGGGAATCTACGAGAGTAGAAAAGGCTCCCCACTGCAGAAGTTCAGTCCTCCTATATTAAGAAATATGTCAGTAAGGATAAAAGAGAAATTCTATATACTTATTTGGAGATGGCACCTGACTCTGGTAAGATTAAACAAAATAGATAGTAATTGTTCTCCGTTGTGTTGGAGAGGATGTCAGGACTTGGTACTTATGCTCACATGTGGTGGAGTTGTAAAAGCGTACTGGATTTCTGGAACAAAATTTTTGCAGAAATTTCAGAAATTGTTGGTATTAATTTGGAGGTCTGTCCAAATTAGGGTTGTTATCAATAACAGAGAAACTTGTTTGTTCTCAAGACATAAAGGAACTAATTGTAAATTTGTTAACTGCGGGGAGATTCATGATAGCAAGGAAATGGAAAGTTCAACATGAGTTTTCAATTATTGATTGGTATACGGAGGTGTAGGATATCGCCTTAAATGATAACTTGTAGTATCAAATGTAAAAAGGGACAATTGAAGAAAAATAACTTTAAGGATATTTGGGGACTATTTCTAGAATATATTTTAGTAGAGGGAAAAGGGAGTAAGCCATGTCTAGATATGATGTATTTTTGGAATGATTATTAATAATGGATTGTTATGATAGAAACTTTTTTTTTTTTTTGGCCCCATGGTGGCGGGTGCACTTCTTTAGTTATATGTATGTTTTTTCCTTTCCTTTTTTTTTTTTTTACATATATTGTTTGAAATCAAGTTAAATAAAATTTTAAAAAAGAGGAAGTTCAGTCCTCAACAAGTGGGGGATGCAGGAGGAGGTGGAGCCCGTGGAGGCTGGAGGCTCCAATAAGAGCGGGGCTGTGTATCTGCTCCAGGTTTCACCCCAAACTTTTAAGGAGCTATCCATGGTGCTGAACCCTAACCCCCAAATGGGTTTGGCACCATGGATAGCTCCTTAAAGGGTTCAGAGTAAAATCTGGAGCCGATACACAGCCCGGCTGACATTGGAGCCAGCAGCCTCCACTGGGTGGGGCCAACAGATGCAGCCCCCCCTCTCCCTTTCATGTGATGAGAATCGTGAGGCAGGAGTGGGACAGCAAGCATCAGCACTCAACAAAATAAATACGAATGATTTTTCTGTGCAGCAAACATGTCATAGCAACCATTAAAAGACTAAATGTCCAGGTGAAGATATAGTCTGGCTTCAGCAGGAGGTCATCTGAAGGAGATCTGCTGGACAGAATTTTGCAGGTAGAATGGGAAGTACACACTATCCAAATGAAACATGAGAATTTTCATATTCAAAATTGAAATCTGAGTGGGAATGTTCCCTTCAAATTTATTTCAGCTGCTGTAGGCACATCCAGCATGCAACTAAGATATTCCTCTTGGAAACCAATAGTAGCTTCAATTTCAAGAATGAGAGAGGTGAATTTTTGGATTAACAGGAGGACAAACGCAGAAAAATGTAAGCACATGTTAGAATTATTGGACATCTGGAAAACTGTCAGGAGAGAGAAGCACCGGCTGATTATTTATTTATTTATTTATTTATTTCATTTCATTTCATTTCTATACCGCCCAATAGCCGAAGCTCTCTGGGCGGTTTACAACAATTAACAAGACAGTCCCTGCCCCACAGGCTTACAATCTAAAAAGACACGACACACAAGGAAAAAGGAATGGGGAGGACATGTTTGTTGTAAGAATGCAGCAGTTGCATGCTATTGTGTTTAATTAGTGAGTTAATTAGTGATAGATGAACTTACCCTGAGTGAGTTCGTTATTCACGCAGAAAATAACGAACTCACCCATGCAGGCTTGGATGAGAGTTTGCCCTCAAAGTGAACTCTCATTTTGTGTAAACAAGCTTTTGCACACGCACGGTATCAAAGTGCATCTTGGGAGCTGTAGTTTGCAATCACGTAGTGCCTCCTTGGTGCCAGAGTTGACTTGGTGGTGGTGGTGATTAGGGACATGTGAGGAATCCAGGCGGGGGGGGGATTTTCATGATTTCGCCCCCTGGATTCCATTTCGCCAGCCCTGCACTAGTGCCAACTCACCGGTGATAAGGAAAACTGCTAAGGAGATGGTAGGATGACTAAAAATGGGGGTCGGGAACTGCCAAGTCCTCCTCCTCCTTCTTGCAGAGCCAGAGCAGCAGGAGAGGCAAGGAGCGAAGCAGCATCGGATTAGGCAAGGAAAGGGTTAATTCAACCAATGCATGCACAGGAATGGCATTGTCTAGATGCAGCATGATGTGCATGCCTCATTATGAAATTCAGCAGCATCGCTAGTAATAACAGAGAATCAAAGTTGCAACATTGCTCCCAACCCATGCTTGCTTAGCTTATCTCACATATTTCTTCATTTCATATCTACAGGGCATTTGTAGACCTTGGCATCCTATTTTCAAATCAGAAGCAGTACTGTATTTATTTCTTAAGCAAATATTTTGTGTTGTACCCTGCCTCATCTTGGTCCTTGAAGCATCTTGCAAAATAACTTTATAAAATGAATACAATCATATTCCTAAAATGCAACGATGGACTCCTCCCCCAGCTGCCAGGTTTTTTTTTCCTGGTGGGGGCTGTTGTTACTGACTTACTGAAATTAGTAGAGGGAGGATGTCTCATCTAGTGGTTATCTGGATGAGTGAAGCATACACACACTAAATAATAATTCCCCCTAAAATGGGCCTGTTTGGAGACTGGTTTTTGATGGTTATTCTCAACTAGGCACAGAGATTTTGATTTTTTGATTACTGCCTCAGTGTATGGAGAAGGCATCCTATTCTGCTTCAATAAAGTGATAGTCCTGATCAAAATGTAATCCAGCCCCTTCCAGTAAGCTTCAGTCAATAAATAGTAACATAGATAAAGACTGAATATGGTGGCCCACACATCCTCCAGCATCCCGACCACATCCTCAAGGGTCAAATACTATAATTCATCCATGCAAGCATGACAAACGGGCACTATTGATTCCTCAGGCATGGATGCAGCCTTAACTGTGGCATCCAAGTTGGACTGAATATGAACGATTTTATCAGCCAAGTGACTGGCACACAACGTTTACAATGACCTGCTGATGACTCACCTTCAAGATATGAATAGCAACTTGCAAGGCAATAACTACCTGCATTCACCAGCCAGGAGAGAGCAGGGTGACACATTGCTGATGGAGTGGTAACAAACAAGAACACCTTGTCCTCTTTTATACTGCCACATCATCGGCTTGCAAATACGCTCTATGTCTCTTTGGTCAGATTCAGCATGAGTGTTCGAGCATTTGCACTCCGTCTCCAGGCATCTACCAAACATGCTTCATGACTTTTTCCAGTCAGGTTAGATCTGCCTTTGGAGAGAGGAGTAGGAGATGCTTAATAGTGCAATTTTATAAATACCTACTCAGAAGTAAGTCCTCTTGAGTTCAGTGACACTCCGGAGCAAGTGTGCATAGGATTGCAGCCTACGAGTCACCACATCAATAGATGTATCCAGCCTCCTCTTTGAGAGGCTGACCAAGCAATTGACCAAGCAGCTGTTGACCGTACCACTTATCCTGAGTCAGACCACTGGTCCATCTAGCTCAGTATTTTCTGCAAAGACTGGAAGCAGCTCCCCAGGGCTTCAGATAAGGGTCTCTCCTAGCCTTACCTGGAGGGTTGAACATGGAACCTTCTGCATTCAAAGCATGTATGCTTTTCTACCACTAAGCCAGTGTTTCTCAACCTTGGGTCCCCAGATGTTTTTGGCCTACAACTCCCAGCATGCCCCAGCCAGCATAGCTGGCTGGGGCATGCTGGGAGTTGTAGGCCAAAAACATCTGGGGACCCAAGGTTGAGAAACACTGCACTAAGCTATGGCACTTCCCACACAAGGTCCTTCCCACACACTTCGTAAGCCCCTTGGATCCATATGTCTCCAGGGAAATGGATTATCCTAATTTGGGGAAATGTTATATGAATTTCAGCTCTCGCTATTTACGAGGGACATTCTTCCTTTCCAAGATTCCTCATTAAAAGAATCAATACTGTTTGTTGTTATGGCAAAACCATGCAGTTTTCACACTACAAATCTGAGACAGCCACAGCAGAACTTAATGTGAAGGCTTTTTAGCCCTTCAGTTTTAAAAATTGTGTTAGGGCACAATCCTACGGAGGTGAGCAAACATCCCCGAACACAGAGGTTCATGCTCATCCAATGCAGAGTGGGAGGACCAGCAGAAATTATTTTCACCTCCCTGCCTGCTCCTGCTGCTCGGCATTTTCACTAGATGGCTGTTTTCATAGATTCATAGATCATAGAGTTGGAAGGAGCCTACAAGGCCATCGAGTCCAACCCCCTGCTCGATGCAGGAAACTAGAGGAGGGGTCTCCCATGCAAGTCATAACCAGGCCTGACCCGGCTTAGCTTTCCACGCTCAGACAAGCTGAGCCAGCGTGAGCCAGTTTTCTGCCATCTAGAGATGGCGTTTCACAGGGGGAGGGAAGGAGACTGGAGAGGCCCCAGGATAGCTCGTATCCTGGCCTCCCCAGCAAAACACCCCTTCTACCCCTCTCTGGGGCCACTTTCCTGACCATGGAGAGCAGCCGGCTGCGAGGGGGTGGGGGCAGGACGTGGAACTCTGATCCCCAGGTCCGAGGTTGGAGCTCAGTCTCCGACCTCGGAGCTGAGAATCTGAACTACCCTATGGCCCCTCAGACAATGTCTAGGGGTGGGCACAGTATCACTCCCTTAGTGTGTTTTTAGATCTTTGCTGCTGGCTTTTTATCTTGGTTACTACTTTGGTTTTATTCTGTTTTATACGGTTTTATATTATATTTTACTGTGTTATTGTAACTTATGGTTTTAAGCGTTGGCTTGTAAACTGCCCAGAGAGCTTAGGCTAACAGACAGCATAGAAATGTAATAAATAAATATAACAAAATAACGTATTTTTTTAGAACCCACTGCTGGAATAAGTGCTAATCTTCATAGAAAAGAAAGAGGTAAAAACACACACACACCCCTTCATCTTTCCTGTTTCACTCTGTAGGATGAGTACAGTGCTGTTTCTTTTCACTCACAATGGTGTCATGAGGATTAAATCAACATTATGGAACTGTTAGAAGTTTTTGCATTAAGATAAATGTGCAAATTGCAATACTACATTTGGCTGCATTTACATCTTGTAAATACACCTGTGATGGAAAGCAATAAATAAAAGATCTTAACTAATTTTTCTTGCCTCTAATTATTTTAACTGGCTGCATTTTATCTATTTCTGTATATATTACTTTTCTTTCCATGGGAGCAATGTCTAGAAAAGGGCAGGTATTTCCTTCTTTCTAGGCTACTCCCCATATTTGTCTGGGCCTACCCTGTGCCTTTATGGTTTCATAATGGGAATTAGAAGGGCGACCAAAAAAAGAGAGGAAATGGCTTAAGATGAAGCAATTTCTGGGGCGTAAACAGTAAGCATAATTTTAAAATAAAATGATCTGATATGAGAACATTTCTGTTTAACTCAAAACCACTGTGAAGATTTGTTACAAGATACTATTCAAAAATAACTAATAACAAATGTGCTCATTATGGCTACTGATGAAATGAAAATTCAGGCAACTGCACATATACACCAGATCCACCAAATTTTCCACTTAGAACAGAACACACCCTCTTTTAAGCATCATCTCTGTCCTTTACACTTAGTAATCTAATCTGACATTTTTGCCTTTCTTCTGGTTAATTTCCTTCCACATATATCCAAGTTTCATTTAAAATGGGCCAGTTCATACCCTCTAAAATTAGGGTGCAACCTGTTCTTCGTTTTTAATATTTCTGAGCTCTCCCCACACTAAGTAGAACATTAGTTTTGGACAGAGTTTGCCTACAGTTTTGTCAAGGCAAAAATTACGTGTCTGAACACAGTTCCGTTAGTTTCAAATCTATGCCTTTGAGCAGGGGGGGAAAAAAGCATTAAATAAAAAATAAAAAAGGGGAAGCCTTCCATAACAGAAATATAAGTATGCTTAAAATGGTTGTGTGGTAATATAAAACTTGGGGTTAGAGTCAGATATCCCCTGATATTCTTGTTATATCAGGAAGCTGACTTTCCTGCCCCTTTCCCTCTCCAGCAGTCTCCAGAGCTCCCTCGAGGGTTGGGGAAACCTGCTGAGTGGAGTAGGGGGAGGGGGGAGGGGGAGAGAATCCAGACAACCCGGAGGAGGCAACTTCTTATTGCTCCCCCCCCCCACGTTGGCAGGTATGATGCATGGGCAAACAGGCTTACAGTGCAGTGGTTCCCTACCTTGGCTTCCCAGATATCATTGGGTTACCATTCCCATCAGCCCCAGCCAGCATGGCCAATGGTCAAAGATTATGGACGTAGGGGGTGAGAGAACCAGCGGTGTCTGAGAGCTCACCAAAATTCTCCGAGCTTCATTGTGAAGCTTGGTTCAGTTTGCTCCCGTTTTCATTTGCGAGCTGCTTTTCAGTTCGTTCGAACGGGGAAATGGTGCGTTTCGAATGGGAGATGTGCCCATCTCTGCGCGCCTTTTTCAAAAGTGTGCACTTTCCCCCACCGCTGGCTAAAGCATTGAAAATGCATTTTTATTTTTATTTTTGAAAAAGGTGCATTTAAAAGTGCACATTTTAAGAAACATGCATTTTTGGAATGCGACTGCAGGTTCAGGAATGTGCTAACTTTTTTTTTTTTTTTTTTTAAAGAAAATTCACTCCCATTCATGTTTGGGGTTGTGAACGGGGTATGTTTGGATGATTTGTGAACCAAAATTAAATTCTCGTACATCTGTATATGGGAGTTGTAATCCATCAACATCCGGGGATGCAAGGTTGGAAGCCACTGGCACAGAAATGCAACTTTGAAGATTAAAGGTATCAGTCTGCAGTGGTTTGCATCTCCTTCCTTGCTGAACTTCTTTGCTCTAGGCAGTGGCACTTAAAAAGTATTCTAGCATTCACGGATACCCTTTTAAGGTCTTATTGTTTAAATTTTTTGTGCACTGCTTTGATGGCATTTTAGCAAATAAAGTGGTATATAAATGTTATAAATAAATACTTAAGCTATGGAATTTTCTACCACAAGATGTAGTGATGCCCACCAACCTGGATGGCTTTAAAAGGGGATCAGACAAATTCATGGTGGATAAGGCTATCAGTGGCTATGAGTCATGATGGTTATATATTACTGTTGAAGATACTGTGCCTCTCAATATGCCAGCTTGTGGGGAACACAAGTGGATGCTTTTGTATTCATGTCCTGCTGTGGGCTTCTCATAGGCATCTGGTCGGCCAGTGTGGGAACAGAATGCTGGACTAGACCGCCCTTTCGTGTGATCCAGCATGGCTCTTCTTATGTTCTTAACAACATCTTTGCAGGCTGCTGGATCTTCGGCTATGTGGGTGGAGCACTGGGCTGTTATTATTTGCCGTTATTCCCTTTTTGCATCCAGAGGACCAGAGGCGGTGTTAGGGGGTGGCCCACTAGGGCTGGAGCCCCGACTCTTTCATTTGGAGCCCCGAATCTCTGGAAGGCCACCTGCCCCACCACCCTGCTGTCCATGGGCACTTGCTGAAATGAAGGTACAGGGGCCCTGATGATCTCTGTTGCATCTGATCCCCCTGGACTAGCTGGCTTGTTGCCCACATGCGCTTCACCTCCTGCTGACCCCCCCCTCTGAATCTTTCTGCCTGAGCTTTTTTTCTGAAATCAAATGCCCTCCTCTCCTCTGTTCATACACCCCTTTTTACAAATAGGGGGGGGTGTCCTTAGGAGACAGGGTCCTTTAAAGAGGCACACAGAATTTAGAGCATATGTAAATTAGCATATGCAAATTTATGCTTTTTTTTTTTTTTTTGTCCTGTGGGCCTGAGCCCCGAATCTTTTTGGTACCTAGCACTGCCCCTGCAGACGACCCCCATTTAAACCAATAAAATTTATTCAGCTTAGGTTCAGGTATCCCAGCCAGATCCAAATACTTCAAGACCACATATATCATTTAAGCATGAAAACTGTATTGTTAAATATCAAAGAGCACAGCCGATGGAATGTACAAAATGAAGTCCACTAATGTAGACTAATTTATCAATGGAATATAACACTTAGTTAACAGGTACACATTTGTAATAGCAAATACAAACCACAGTTCGGCAATCCTGCACATAGTTTTTGTTAGAAAACAATTCATCCTAGAATAATTAACTTCTGGGAATCATTCACTGGCTGGTGGAACTGAACACAATGCACTCGCAGTTAGCTGTGCATCAGTGCTTTCAGATTGTACAGAACCGACTCAAGAGAAGGGGTGGCCAGCATTACAAGTCCAGGTTGCATGCAGGATAAAATATCACCCACTGGAGGAATGTTTTGAGGATTAACATTTCAGGTCAGCTTGTATTAAAAGTCTGCATTTTGCTTTTACAGTCAATGATGTCATGCCTAAACTGGATCCCTGTTATCTCAGAGCAGAGTGAATAGACATATATTTAATGTGTTAAAATGAAAGGGTGTGCTTGTGTGTGTAGCTTAAATACTGGCTCTATTCCGATTCATAATTTTACCAATACTGTAGAAACTTTATTGTTAAAATGCCACTGCTCAGCTGCTGACAAATTATCATAAGGAAATAAAATAATCAATGCTGCAGCAATACATCTTGCATGAGCCTTAGAGGCTAAAATGCATGATTGCTATGATTATCCCATGAGGTGATTGGAAGTCTGCAATACTTTACAGTTCTGTTCTCAGAGAGGCTGAAAAAAAATGTGGTTATGCATATTCCAGTATTCCTCATGTACATGGGGCGGGGGGGGGGGGAGAGAAGAGCACTGGATGCAGTACTGCTTCTTGACCATTTATCTTCTTTTGGTTTTTAAAACAAAACAAATAAGTGTGGGAGAAAACCTGAGCTCCCGGGGGGAGGGGGCTGCAGAGGGAGCGTAAGATGCTGTGGATCTCAGAGGGACGTTCGCAGGTGGAGGCCCCTCCAGCGTGGTGGTGGAAAGCTGCTCCGCCGTGGCTGGCCCACCTGCAGCGCTCCATGGTGCTGGCAGCCAGAACACAGAATCTCAGAGGGACATGTTGGTTTGCCGGGGAAGCCCATGGACCAGCAGGATTCGAGCAGCCTTGTTTCCCCTGGCATGTCCCCGAACGGGCGCCACGACTACAGCAGCCCTGGAGTGGGATCGTGAATTCTCTCCCATTGGGAGAAAGTTGTAAAAACAACATAAACAGCTCAAACAGCCAGAAAGAGAACTTCTTCCCCCACTTCAGGCCAATGGGAACCAGCAGGGCTTTGGATGCAGCAGCCACTCCACCGTGGACCTCCCCCCCCCCCGTCCCACACATGGTAAATAGGATTGCTCTGCTTGCAGCCTGTCTGTCTGTCTGTCTGTCTGTCTATGGACAATGCATTGGAAAACCCCAGGACCCAGAAAGATGTCTGAATAAAGATCTCTACTGGTCAGGGAAGGGGACCTTCAATGATTCACATATATAAGGAGCTGCTGGATCTGTGGGCAGCTGCCACATGTGGTGAACCACTGGACTGCAGGTGGCAACTCCTCACTGAAGTACCTTCAGACCTGGACTGATTCTACCCACCCAGGCTGGCCAGTGGATCCTCCTGGACAGGAAGGAGTATAAAATGGCTTCCTGCTTCAGCTGAGCTTTGCCTGAGGTCTTCCTAAGTTCTGGCATGTTTCTGTATCTTTAGCTGATTTTTGGTCCGGGCTTTTTCTTTTTTGGCCTTGCCTCTTGATTCTGCTTCTTTGTTTGTCCTTCATTCTAGCTTCTTTTCAGTCCTGTTGTCTGGCTTGCTCCTCAGTCCTGCTCCTGGTTTGTCCTTCAGTGCTGACATACTCTTTGGTGGTGACTTCTGGTTTGTTTTTCAACCCTGCCTTCTGGTTTGTCCTTTAGTTCTGGCTTGCTCTTTGGTTGTTGCTGCTGGATTGTCCCATGGGTTCCTGACTCCTGAGGCCCACTTCAGACTTCTACCCATGGCCCAGCTCTGACAGCATAGCTCCTTAACTTTCCCTATAACTAATAGAAGCAGAAAAAAATGATGAATGGGCAAATTTGCATGTTATATGCACATTGCAGAATCCAACTTTTCTTGGCTCAGAAGGCAGAAGATTTCTTTTACTGCACAGCTCTGTTTAAAATCTAGCATTGCAATGAAAGGCCATATCAGGGCTGGTGGTTTGGGAGCACATTCAAAGAAGAAGGCCAGTAGCCACCAAGTAAGGAATCTGGGGGAGGTGAAGTAGGACATGCAGATGGGCAAGCAGAATATATCATCTGACAGTGATAGCTTGGCCTCCCCTCTAAATAACAATTGCCTGGTTAGTCCCTACTGACCCTTTGTTCGTCTGATAAATCTCTATTTAAGCAATCTTCAGTACCTCCTGGCCAGCCACACTGGTGTCATCCAAGCACAGTGAACTTCAGGACAGAGGTTCCTTCTTCTAGTGACCTGTCACAGTGATGAAGAAGAGAGTAAGTTGCTAGATTCTCTGGCTGCTAGACCCTGTAGTTCAAGATCTTTAAAGAGAGGAATGAAAGAAAGATCTTAGGGCCAAAAACAGACATTACTTTAAATCTGTATCTAGCAGCTACATCTTTTTCATTTTTACTCTAGAATAGGTGCAGGGGGTGCAATCCAGATTGGGATCATAGTATGGGTTAGGTAGCAGGTTTTTAAGATCCAGATTGGGGGGCCTGCATCTACTCTAGAGTAGAAATGAAAAAAGAAGAAGACATAGCTGCTAGAGCAGTGTTCTCCAACCTTGGGTCCCCAGATGTTTTTGGCCTACAACTCCCAGCATGCGCCATAGCTACGCTGGCTGGGGCATGCTGGGAGTTGTAGGCCAAAAACATCTGGGGACCCAAGGTTGGAGAACACTGTGCTAGAGCATAGCTTTAAAGTAATGTCTGTTTGACCCTTAGTATTATGCACAATCAGGTCAGAAAGGAAAGCCCTATGTAAGAAGTTACTGCAGAGGAATTTGAAAAATGAGGAAGAAGTGGTAAAGTACAGACATTTTCTACACTGTGGCATCTACAGGACTTCCAGTCAGAAGACGTTCCAAGGGGAAAAGGGGACATGAGTCTGTCTTTGGTTATTGAGTGTGAGGTGTCAGCAAGAAATCCATGTACAAATGTCACTGGGAGAATTGGGTAGAAAAGAAAAGTCAAGGCTAACAAATACAGCTGGGTCATATTAGCAGATTGGAAGAACCATGGCAAAACCTTGAGATCTCTCAGGGTCTGGGATGTATAAATAAGGATAGCTACCAAGAGAAAATTAATAATTCAGTATGTAGGAATGCCTTTGGTTATGAATCCATATGTGTAATCTTAGGAAGTGTAGGGAACAGAGGTAGAGAAAGGAACAGAGCTTACCAAAGGTTTAACCCCAATCAGCAGCAAAATGGGGAAAACATCACAAAATAATTGGCTGCTTATATATTTCTAAGGAAAGACATACATTAAAGTAAGTGTCAAGGATCCACTTAATTCAACAAATATGCTATTGAATTGTGTTGTATGTTGAGATTTAGCACAGCGCAAGGAATGTACACAATCTCCATGGTTAAATGCCCATGTCAGTCTTTGCTGCCAAATCCATGAACAAATGAGTTTTCATACCAGTCTTGGCTGCAGTCCTGGAGGAAAATCTTTACTGATGACCTTTACATGCTCTTTGTAGTATGCATTGCACCGGGGACTTATTTCAGCCTAAACAATAGAGTCAAATGAGTAGGAGAGCCATTATGTACAGATGGACACCATACTTGGTCAGATTTTCTGTTGGCTTGCATGCTAATTTGAACATGTCAACATGTGTATGTTTTGAGAATTCCACCCAGCCTAAATAGGTGTTGAACCTATGAGTCACATCACCTTGGTAAGTGCCAGCACTTGTAACCAGGGCTGTACGGACTTTGTAAAATCCATTCCATCTGTGTTTTGCAGATTTTCAGGTGCCTTTGGTTTTGTTGTCCACTCACTGGCGTAATCAGATTTTGCACAAATGCGTTCATATGCATTTGCACAAATTCATACTTCCAAAAATACGCACCCCCCCCCCCCTGCACATTTTCACACTTTAGCCTATGGAGAAAATGCTCATTTTTGGTCAGTGTTTTTATTTTTTGTATTTTTCCATGACTAAAATTTGCATAAAATTATGGAAAGTTTAAAAAAAAAAATGGTCTGCAGGATCCGTGCCACTCGGGAAAAGCCAGTCTGCTACAGAATCCATGGGTCGGATTCATAGAAATTTGAACTTATTTGAGTTTGTTGTGGATTTCCCCAGCACCCCTACTTGTAACTCATGTTTTGAAAATTGGGTCAATGAAAAGATCACACATGAAAAGAAAATCTGTTGTTGAACAATCTATGAAATAGGGTTGCTTTATTTCATAAATCGCAAATACTTTTTACAAATGCTTTTTTTTGGCGGGGGAGAGGGCGGTAAAATTGAAATTATTTCTTAGTTTTGAGAAACAACTATACCCCAACTGACTATATGCCTCCCGTATCTATATACCCTATCAACCCTATCCAGTGATTATTTATGGGTGGAGTTTAGATTCTGCATTAAGCTCTGCGCTCCCAAGACTGTTGCCATTCAATTCCAGTTGAGCAGTCCAATCCACATTAACCAAAGAAAGTACATTACAGAGAAATGTTATTTTTTTTTCACCCATTATTTAAAGTTTTCACCTGCTATACAATTTAAGAATACTTCTGAATGTCCACTACAAAATGTCTAGTTTTTGATAATAATCACCTTAGGGAAGTGGTATTGTAAATGCAAAGCATACAACACACACATCCAGTGTTAATAATAAATAATAGCAATATATCAAGGAAGTGACGTGAAAAGGCACAATATCAGAGAGCAAATCCACGGATGAAGGTTCATTTTGTAACAAAAACACCACCTGTACATTAGCCTAGCAGTACAAAAGGAGGTAAAGCTAAAACATTAGATATTTTGATTTGCAGAAATTTATCTCATGCAAGAACATTAATCATCAAAGCAGGTAGCAAACAGAGTTCATTGTTAATCATGTGCAAAAGTCCCTAGAAAATGGCAGTGCTAAAAGCATGCCAGCCAAACTCAACTAAACCATAAATATTCAAAAGTTTAAAGATGAACTGTCATCTCTAAACAATGGAATTCATTGGAAAGTATTGTTATTTTCTCAAAAGAATCCCTATAGTCATTTAGGGTTTTGAGGATTTTACTTCCAAATTACCATCATCACTATCATGACACCTGCCTTCCTGAGCCCCTTGGTTCCCAGATTACATTAGCACAACATGTTCAGTACCTAACATGTTATGAACACATTCCTAAATGAACAATGCCAACCTTACAGGGTTTGCTCCAATCACCAGTTTGGAATGTGTCCAATTCTCCAAGGAGATTTCAGTGTATAACTCCCCAGTTCACACAAACAAGTAGTACTTATTCCATGGCATACATGACCACACAGAAAAGTTCATCAACAATTTACACAGGGATAGCTATAGCTATTTCAGCAATCACGGCTGTCTTCTTTCACGCTGCCAAGAACATGGCTGACTCTATCCCTGTGTAAGCAGTCATTTCACACTAGTATTTATCCACATAGTAGTGCACTCAAATGCATTATAACACAGAGCAAACAAGTACTACTTGTTCACATGAATTATCTCTAACATGAAAATTAAGATTCCCTGGAGGCTAAGCCCCAACCCCCTGGAGGAACCCCAGGAAGCTCCACAGGCCAGACGGTGGGTTGGATTGGCCCACAGGCTGGGGGTTCTGCACCTCTGCTGCAGGGCTTTCAAAATGTTGCGTGAATGGGCTTTATCACCACTGAGACTCAGTATTGCTCTCCAACTGGTTGCTTATAGATCAGCTGTGATCACCTGATCACAGCATTTCAGGCATGGAAACATTGACTGTAGTCTAATAATCCCAGTCATCAAACAAACCAGAAGCAATGACTTAATATTGGCACTTGCTTGCTGTTTACTGCAAATGTTCAGACTTTGAAGAAAGTTGTAGAAAGAGAAACAAAAACTTTAAATGTGGTTCATATACAAGCAGCTCTCTGGAAGGTACCGTACAGAAAACCTCATAGAGAGATGGGGCTAGTTTGCACCACATATTTTGTATTTTTGCTACATTAGTGCTCCTCTGCACTCAGTGCTCCATTTAATGTGTGTGTGTGTGTGTGTGTGTGTGTGAGTGTGAGAGGGGGGGAGGGAGGGAGGGAGGGAGATCAGAGCCTGAGATATACATGAAGACTTAATCTCTAATTTCATACCTAGAATGAGCAGGAGAACTGCTGATATTGGGCAAGACTAAGAAGGCGTCCATTGTGGCTTTGGTTTTAAGAGACTATACCATTATGGGAAAGGAAGGAACATATTAAGATGTCACAAAGTTATCAGGAGAGGAGGACCTTCCAAGATATTCCCAAATCTAGACTATATAAGATTCCCAAGGTGGTCAATACAGTGTGTGTGTGTGTGGGGGGGGGGAATTCCTGCAGTCATACCAGATTTGGATAAAGCATTGTCAGATTGTGTGACCCACTCAAGCCCCAAACGGGGGTCCTTCCCTGTCCCTAGACCCTACATGGCAGGTACCGGTGCTCCCTGAAGCTTTCCCTCCCTGCACTGCCCGCCACAAGGAAACCTGTTTTGCCCCTTACCCCCACCTGTGCTGAATTCATTCCTGCAGGCACCGCTGCAGATCACTCAAAAATATGTAATTGCCCTCGTCTGACAAATGGACCCCATTGTCACCCCTGTAGAGGTGGGGCAATGGAAACAGAATCCCCAGATGTGGCAAATACTCACCCAACCCTCTGGCTAGTGCATTCCGTAGTTCCCCATTAACACTACACCGTGCTCTGTCCAAACACTGTGGGTCACCTTCCCCGCTCCATGCATGCCTGGGTAGGAGCTTGGATCACACGATGCAGGTTCCCGGCCGATGATTTCGACCCCTGCCTGAAGTCGGCAATTACCCTGAAAATCAGAGCGTTATCTTTTGTGATGCCAAGGCCATTCCCACCTAAATGCACCACTAATAAGATCTGTGCAGGTGGACGATGCTCCACCTTTTCCCAGAGCGTTGGCAACAATCTTCCCCACTTCATGCTGTTCTGTCTGAGCCATTCCACAGTGGCGACTTCACTGAGGCCCAACTGGGACCCCCAACTGGTCTCGGCTGTTCTCTTGGCAGCCCAGTACACTATGCCGTGTCCACAGATTATGACCTTTACTTGCTGGCATCTCGTCTTAACGTCTAAGAAGAAGTAACATGTCAATAACCTCAGATACCATATTAACTAAACAACCACCGCCCTATTTGGGGTCCAACAGCGTGCTCTTCCAGCTACCACAGCAGCCTCACATAGGTCTTATAAGCCTGTGAACACCACCTCCCCACTGCCTTGAATTCCTGCTCTGGAAAACCGAGGATAGCTGCCATGGAGGCCACACTGATCTGAAATGAGTGTGTGCCGAATACCTGCCCTGGACTGCAAGTATTTATTTACCAACACTCTTTTTGTGACTGCCCAAAACTAATGCTTCGTTAGAGAATCCCCACCCTCACGACAGAAAAGGTAACCTGTGCCCATCCCCCTCCTTGCAATGAACCTCCTGTAAGGCTTGCTCAGGGTACGATGCCTCATCCTGAGTGGCTGCCAGTGCTACTGTGGTTCTCCAATGCCTCTGGTCTGTTTTAGACCAGCGCAGCTGGATTTGTACACTGCTTCCCGCACAGAATACATCCTCCACATGCAGCGCATCCCCAGAAGTGTCCACTTTAGAAGATGCCACTAATTCCTCAATCCTGAATGTCCCCCAAAAGGCCATCACCAGATGAAACAAGACTGCCTCATGCAGGGTTGAGCAAAATCTCAGCCAGTTCTGGGCCAGACATTTCAGCGTGTCCGGTGACACCGGGGACCTGGGATTGGGTTCAACTACTCTCTCCCTAGACCACCGCTCTAGCATACGCTTTATTCTAAAGTTCTCAGTGGTGTCCTCCCACCCTTTGGGACTTGGCATGGAAGGCCAGGGCTGCCAGCTTGCTTCTTATCAATTCTTATCAGCTTGCTTCTTATCAATTGGACTGCCAAACCCCACTGGTAGAGAGGTCAGGCAGTAGTAGAGGCCACACGTCCTGAAGCTCCTCCTGAATCTGAAAGCTATCAAAGTCTGACCTGGCCCTGTCATAACTTAACCTGGTGCTGGGTGCCAATGATAGCCAGGGCCGGTGCTACCTTTAGGCCAACTAGGCAGCTGCCTAGGGTGCAGGGCTAAAGGGGGGCGCCAGAAACGCCTTGGGGGGAAAAATACAGCGCTCAAGTGGGAAGGGGGGTGCTAAATATCTGATCTTACCTAGGGCACCAAACTGCCTTGTACCGGTCCTGATGATAGCCCAATGGCCCTCTGTGCTTTAGTCCTCCAAGCACCCAGAGTTCTTCCGGCATCGCCTCCGGCTCTCTCCTGGTTTCTGGGGCCACGGCCCTGAACTGCTCCATATGGTTTTGAGAAAGAACATCATCAATACTATTATCCAACCCCGGGATGTGATGGGCCAGAAAAAGTACATTATGGCAAAGACACTGGAGAGTAAAGGCCCTAAAAAAAACCCCATCACCTGTTCAGATTTTGAGGTAAGTGAGTAAATGACTTGCACAGTGGCCTGATTGTCACACCAAAAATGGTTGGTAGCATCTGTAATCGGGAAGCATTCCAGGAACGTTAAGTCCCAAATTATGCCCCTGACCTCCCTTCTGCAGGCCCACACTCAACACCCCTCTAAAATATACCCCAAAACCAATGGAGCCAGCCACGTCTGATTGGACCTGAAATTCTGCTTCCATCTGTACTTCCTCCTGTCAGAAGGAGATCCCATTGTACTCGTATAGGAAGGAGTGCCAAACAGCTGCAGCCTCCTTTATGCCCCATTACATGGATGTGGTGATGAGGTGACCATGCCTCCTCCACTCAAAACCATCTCAGAAAGGCACAGCCTGGGACCACTACAAAGAGAGAAAGAAAGAAAGAAGAAGAAAAATGTGTCCCAAACTACTAGGTTGAGAAGAAGGCGTCACAGCGAGGTTCAGCTTAACCTGAAGCAGATCAGCACATTAACTTGTGGGCCGGTGTCCCACTAAGCCCCACCATCTGGGGGAGGGGCTGAGATCAACCTAGAGATAAGGCTGCAACTGACCCCAATTGAAGGCCATGATCGGTCCACTATTAAGACAGTGATCAACTGGGAGCAATACGGTCATGATCAGCCAAAAGATTAGGCCATGACCGGCTGCCCAATAAGGCCGCAATTGGCCCCAAGAGATAAGGCTGTGATTGGCCCCAAGAGATAAGGCCATGATTAGCACCACCAAGGCAGCCGCACCCAACCAACCATGCTCAGCTGCACCACGAGGCCATGATCAGGCCATGATCAGACCAAAAACACCAGGCTGTGATCGGCCCCCAGAGCGCCCTCCTTCATGCGATGTTGACTGCTTGCCGACAAAAACACTCTGAGGAAGTATGGGGCTGACTTATATAGCCTAAGCCCTGCCTCCTCATGCTACATGCTGGTTCTGCATGCATGCACATAGGGCAGATGCTGTCCTCCTTCTGGGCCGGCTGCAGATGCCACCCCGCCCGTAACCACAGGTGTGGGCAGGTAGCAGGCTTCTAATAAAAATTTCAATTGGTAACATTTGTAAGGATTTTGTTCAGTGTACATAAAGAGCTGTTGGTTAGGAATGGGACTGAAACTACTAGATTTATATTTAAGTGAGAAACCTTGAACCTATTTGGACTATTGTAATTTGTTCTATGTGGGGCTAACTTTGAAAACTTCAGCTGGTCCAGAATGCTGCGGTGAGACTGTTGACCACGGCTGGATACAGGGAGCACGCAACTCCCTTGTTAAAACAGCTTCACTGGCTACTGGTCTGTTTCCTGGCAGAATTCAAAGTGCTGGTATAACATATAAAGCCCTATATGGCTTGGGATCAGGCTGTCTGAAAGACCGCCTCCTCCCATATGAGCCTTTCCGATTCTTAAAATCTTTGGAAGAGGTCCTACTTCTGAGGCCACTGCCTTCAGAGGCGTGTTTGGTGGCAACACGAAAGAGGGCCTTCTTGGGGGCCGCTCCATGGTTGTGGAACTCCCTGCTGAGGGGGGCTAGGTTCACTCTCTCTCTGCTGTCCTTCTGCCAGCAGCAAAGATCACTTTATTCAAGCAGGCCTTTGGCGAGTAAGCAGGTCTATTGAGCTGGATGATATTTTTACTCTGTTATTGTTGGATTTTTAATTAGTTTTTAATTGTGTTTTAATCTGTTTGCTTATCATTGTTTTTTATCAAGTTTTATTAGTGATTGGAGCATAGCTTGACACTACTACACCAAAAAAAAAAGCTGCTATGCCATTGTCACTAGATGCAGGAATGTTATTCAAAGCTGTCATGTGATGTAACTAAGCATAAAGAGAGTATGGCAGAGGCAACTCTAGATATACACGCGAGCGCACACACACACACACACACACACACCATATCATCTCCACTGGATCCTTTTGTATTTGCGGAAAATATACACAATGTTTCACACTACAAAGAAGCTGAGATTTAGTAACACTAAACACCAAGGAACTAAATTTGACCTTGAAACCTTTCCAAACATTTGGCTCATGCATTCACAGTTGAAAGAAAATTCAGTGATCTTGGCTGTAGGGTGAAATTGAATCCTTGTTTTGAATGACAAACCCAGTTAATTTGGTGAGGGTGTGTGTGATTGTATGCTATATGAACTTAATGAAAGGAAATCCATGCTAACAATGAACTGGTTTTTTAACAGGGAAAAATTGATCACTTTCTCCTGAAACCAATTCTTTTTTAAAGAAGGTCAAATAATTTTTAAGCTATAATATTGTTTACTGGTGGACCATGAAGACCTGTAGATACCCAAATTTGTAGGTCTTATAACATGCACAACAGAAACTGACTTTTGGAATGGTGTCAAGCAGTCTCTCCCAGATTACAATGCAGGTCAGACCACATAGAGTAATCAAAGTCCTGGTTTATTAAAATTTGTAATTTATGAGCTGGAGAAAATATTTCATGTCTGCTTAAGACAAATGAGCTAAAAATTAACCCCTTTACTATTGAAGATTGTTTATAAGTTTAATGAAAAAGGAAGCATAGGATTTTGGTCAAAAGGCTGATAAAACCAAGATGAGAAAACTCCCACACTAGAGTCAACTGGATTGGTTTTTACCCAATAAATCTTCTACCATGCATGGCTGTTTTGCAGGCTCACAAATGTCTTGACCTGATAGTCATAATTCTCATTATCCCCCTATGAAGGCTCCCTTGGCTGTTGCCATGGGACTTTTCATCACTGGAACTGTGGAGGCAAAGACTAGGACGTTTGCTACTGTAGAAAGATAAAAAGGCTCCATCAGGTACACACCCATGAACATGGATGAATTCCTCCTGAAACAATGAATATGGTCACACAGGCAAATATTACAACAAATGGCTACAAATGCCACTTTTAGGTGACAAATGTCAGGCAGCTTTCTGGTGGTCTAGGTCAACCATGCCTATTTAGTCCTGGAGCACACTGAGAAGTGGGTGGTGGTGTCCATACGAGGAAGAGGAAATAGCGCATGGCCTGGTTCATCTGTGCTAAAATGTCCTGGGCATCTTACCCCAACTAAATGGAGGAAATAACATATGAACGGATGGAACCATGCAGCTTCTCGGGAGTGATTTGTGCAAGTACAAGTGGTGAAAAATGGGCCGCCACAAATCATCTGCTGCATGATCTGGTCAACTCACACATTACTTCTTCAATGTGGCTATGATAATGGGACTACTCTGGGTGGGGAATTATAGGACTATGGTATGATTGGTCCATTCCAGCACAGGTTGTTATGCCCCTCCATGGAAGCACAAGGCAGCTAGAGATGTCACTGAGCTCAGTAATTCCTTGACTTGAAATAGGAACCTCAGTGACTCATAACACTCAGCTCAAGTCCCAGTGCTCCTGGTGGAGGACAGATATAATTGGGTGCCATTAGCATACTGATGACACCTCACTCCAAACCTCTAAATGACCTTTCCCAGTGGCTCTAAGTAGGTTTTTAAATGCATGGGAGATAGAACGGAAACACGCAACACTCTTCCGGGCAATTCGCACAAGGCAGAGCAGTTATCCCCATCACCATCATCTGCCACCTATGCTCCAGACACACACAAAACCCCACTATCAAGCAGTGCCACCGACCTTGACAGGTAGTGTAGAAGTATGTTGGGATGCTGTTGAAAAATCAAACATGTACACACACACACACACACACACACACACTTCTAAGTCATCCACCCGTTGGCCAAGGCAGTTTCTGGCTCAACTTGGGTCTGAATCTAGACTGCAACGGATCCAGATAATCAACTTTATCCAAGACAGAGAACCTGCCACTACCTGCTCTTATCATCTTGCCCAAGAATGGTAATTTGGAGACCAGATGTTATTTCCCAGATCCAATGAGTCAAGCGGGTTTGTGCAAAGGCCTGGTGAGAGCTGGGTAGCCAGGGACTATTCCCACCATTAATATGGCATTTATGAGTTCCCTTATAAACCCAGTCAGACACACACACCTCCCAGCAGGCTTTAACCAGCTGCGAAAAGCAAGAATTCACATATGTGGTAAACAGAACAGCTTCAGGGACCTCACCCATGTTCTTCAGCTGCAACGGCTGAAACTCATCCAGGGGAAAGTGGATAGTCAGCGGCCAAGGGCAGATCTTGCGCAGGTGCTGTGACCAAAGTGCTGTCTAAGCCACTAACTCACCGCCTCCTTTGTCTGCCTTGTGTCACCTGGTCTATTGAGTTAAAAGCACTGGAGTTACATTTGCCTTTTTTTCAGATTCCTTCCTTCCCCATCTTCCCAGTGTCCCTGTTATCATACTGCAGTACATACTATAGGCATTGGACTAGGATGACCTAATTTCTTGGCACAGTTGATTGTGATTAGCTCCGGTGACCGTTGTAATCAATGTCTCCTGGATTTCGTCCAAAGTATGCCATCACATACATGTGCCACTTGCTCTGAATGTAATGAAGCTGAGTAATCTGAAATGAAGGCAGCGTTTGGCCTTGTGAATCCAGCAGAGAACCTCCCTCCTTCACTTTTAGCCATCTGCATCACCCTCACTTACTCATTACAGAGCAGCAACAATAATAAGACCAAGTGCTTCTGCTCAGAATTGCAAAACTTCTCTGTGGTAGGGTTGCTTTCATAAGATTTGCCCTTAATGCTAGTCCTTCCTTTTTATTTCTATACTCCTCAGGATTGCTTATAATATTAACCCCATTTTTCCTACTGACATTTCTATATCCAAGTTTCTAATCACGGGTCGTATCCAATGCTGTCATTCCACAGACAGAAGCAGTAAAAATCTGACTGCTGATCCCCCCACCCACACTCAGAATCTGCTTTGGAGGGCTGTTCCAAATCAGATTTTCGGGTGGCACAGAGGCCTGCAGTGGGGAGGAGAGAGGGCAAAACTCCCATCATGCTAGTGGTCTTCCACTAGTGCAACACTGGATTTAATCCCATGACCACAAGACTCATAATACTAATTTTTCAACGCACTTCATGCTACATTGCTACATTGGAGCCAGGGTCAGAAGTAAAATACCTAGGTTGACAGAATAGTTAAAATTGGGATTTGATTATGCACCAAAGGATTAAAATTATATAGTGAAGATAGTAATAATAATAAAATTATTATTATTATTATTATTATTATTATTATTTATTCATTTCATTTCATTTCATTTCATTTCTATACCACCCAATAGCTGAAGCTCTCTGGGCGGTTTACAACAAGTATAAAATTACACAATAAAATACATGGTTTATACTAAACACATAAAGCAGCCTTATCATGAGTCAGACCATTGGTTCATTTATCCCAGTACTGTTGACTCTGATTGGATCTCCAAGGTTTCAGGAACAATTCTTTCCCGGACCTGCTGCTCAACAACATGCTTTAGCTGGAGATGCTAAGAGCTGAACCTGGGACCTTCTGCAAAGCATGTGCTGTACCGTGGACCGGTGGCCATCCCCCCTGTATGAGCAGATACTGAAACTGGTCCATCTGAGTCTCTGGATCAGCTTTCAGGTGGCAGTCTATGTCAGTGCTGCTTGCTACGAGATAACCTTTAGCTGGATATTGCATAGACCAGTGTTCTCCAACCTTGGGTCCCCAGATGTTTTTGGCCTACAACTCCCAGCATGCCCCAGCCAGCTGGGGCATGCCAGGAGTTGTAGGCCAAAAACAACTGGGGACCCAAGGTTGGAGAACACTGGCATAGACACATGGCCTGGGACTTTCTACATGAAGATCATGGATTTTGCAAAGTGGCTTCCTGTGACACCCAGTACTTAGTATGGAGAGCCGCTTTCCTTGGACCATACTGGTGACATGTGAGACAAGCTGGATGTGCAGAGAGTAGGGTGGGGCCTGAAGGTGCAATTGCACTCCATCTGCATGCATATTTACTGTACCCCAGTGTGACATGTATACACTTCTATTACTAGAGCAGGTTTATGTCCAGAATTGAGAATAGAATCTTACTCCAAATGAAGGCACATCAAATCTATTGTATTAAAATAACTTCATAATCCTAAACATGTCGACTCAGAAGTAAGTCCCATTGAGTGTTCAGTGGGACTTACTCTCAGGCTAGCATGGCTGAGGAATGCTGGGAGTTGTATGACTTTTTTCTGTCTAAATGTGCATAGGATTGCACCCTCTGGCTCTGCAATATGGTAAAAATATGAAAGATTGTTGTCAGTTACTTAGTTGGAAGGAATAGACCTTATTAACTCTTCCTTATTAAGTGTACAGAACTTAAAAAAAAGAAGTGGGGGAGGGGCTAGGGAATCGACAAAGGATTGGTGGGGTAGGTGTATTCTGTTACTTGTATCCTTTTTGCTCCTTTTGGAACAGGAGCCTTGATCTAGCAATATGAATGGAATGAAAGAAGAACACTCCTAGCCCCTGGCCACCATTGCCAGTAATTTAATAGAGTGTCTTAAATCAGATCTTGTATTCAATCGACACAATTATATTAAAGGGCTTGCATAATATGCACAATTAGTCAAAGAAATGCTCCTTGACTGTGAAAATGAATGCAATGTGTCCCCCCACCCCCAAAAAAGGAATGGCATTTAATGTATTTGATCACGAGATTTTAAGTTAAGCTCTAATATTGAAGTGGTAGTGGTTTTAACACTTTCCAATCCCTTTAAAGTTTAGATGCTTCAGGCCTGAAGTAAGCTTTGCCTTAGGGAGTTTGAGCATTTAATTATCTGCAAAGGGTTGTTTTTTTTTTTATCATCATGATAGCTAAGGGAAATCATTGCTGTTCTATAGAACAAAGAGAAAAAACAAAACCTATAAATCAATACCTGTTTCTATTAAAATATTAGTTACTGGAACAACATGTGGCAAAGGAGCAGAATTTGTAAATGAATTTTTGAAAAAATCAATAAGAAACACATTTTGAAATGATGATGAGGGCTAAATGGTCAGGCTGGGGGTACAAGGGAAGAGGATAAGCCTAGTGCATTCTTGTATGTTTCTCAGGGATGTTGAAGAGTCCTTGGTCTCGAGTCACGAGTCGAGTCACGAGTCTTTGAACCCGAGTCTCGAGTCCGAGTCCAAGTCCTTGGTCCAAAAGGGTGACTCACGACTCCCTCCCAAAGCTGACTCCACGAGTCCCTATTAAAATCAATGGGGTTTTTTCCCAACAAAATAAGGCTACTTCAGATGTGTGGCTTAAATAAATTCTAGGCACAAGTGTGCCTTTTTATTTCAAAACTCTGCAACTGATTTTGGCAAGAACAGACCAGGCAGACAAACCCAAAATAACCAGACAGAGGAGGCAGGGAACCCCAGAGGAGGCAGGCAGAGGCGTTTGTCTTGGACAATTCAAACTGTGGAACTGGTTAAGAAGAGACCAGGCAGGCAGAGGAGGCAGGGAATCCCAAGCAGGCAGGCAGAGGCAGCCAAACCCAAAATGTCTGAAAGATTGCATTAGGAAAATGATTTTAAAAAATAAACTTGGATTGTTACTGCAACTAGGTCCAGGCAGCACCTGCAGGTGGCATCAAGCAGGGATGTTGACGAGTCCTTGGTCTCGAGTCCTGAGTCGAGTCTCGAGTCCCATTAAAAATATTGGGACTCGAGTGCGACTCGAGTCAGAGGGGGGACTCAGTTCGACTCACGAGTCGAGTCCTCGAGTCCGAGTCCCCATCCCTGATGTTTCTCTTGTTTATTTCTGATATTTGATAAATACATTTAGGGGACGATCCTATGGCCCCTCGACAGTGTCTGAACATAGGATAGTTCAGATTCCCAGCTCCGAGATCAGAGACCGCTCTCCGACCTCAGAGCAGGGGAATCAGAGCCCCGACGCCTCACGGCTGGTGCAGAAAGAACCGCACCAGCTGCTCTCCAAGTTCAGGAAAGCAACCTCGGAGAGGGGTACAAAGAGGCGTGTTGGTGGCTGGGGAGAGGAGGAGACTGGAGAGGCCAGGATACGAGCTATCCTGAAGCGGCTCCAGCCTCCTTTTCCCTCCTCCGAGATGCCCCGGCTAGAAGATGGGTAAAAAAGCCTGTCTAGTGAAAATGCAGGGCGGGAGGATAGGAAGGTGAAGATCGCCTCCACCGCTCCTCCTAGTCTGCATAGGATGACTGCAAGCCTCTGAGTTTGGGGGCCTACGGGCATCCTGATAGGATTACGCCCTAATTAGGTGGTGAATGTTGCCTATTGTGTTGGCTGAGAAATGGTGAGTGGTCTCTCCGTAAACTGATCATGGCTGTGTGGGATTTTAATCCAGGTCGACTTCACCATGCTGGCTCCAAGTTGAAGTACCAGCTGAATTGTAAATGCACTTTTTCCCCCCTTTCTTTTTTTTCTTTTTTTTTTTTTTTACACTGGATCTGCCCTGAAATGTTCAGCATTATGCCCCAGTGGTAAAGACTGGAGGACTGCTTGTTCATCCTCTACTTTCCACTTGCTTAGGAACAGCCCACACGTAGCTTCCGTGCGCCAGCAGCCACTTGAGATGCCACCACACACACAACTTTTCTGTCACAAGAGATTCTCCACTCTGGGTTGTGATGTGCAACACCAGTTACCGCATGGATCACGACCATAATGTTCGGAGTCTCCACACCACCAGTAGTAGATATTTCTAACACTGGATAGCTAATTCTTTAATGATAGATGCCAGTTGGCTTCCTTTGTTTCTTAATTGTAAAGCAGTGTCGTGCTTTGGAATGAGTGAAATTTACTATATTGTGCAGAGATGTGATATTTGGAAATTAGAGACATTTCCCTAAAATTAGAAATATCTGGCAAGCCAACACTGACATCTATGAAACTTCATTTCCTTCATGTATTATACAAATATAAAGTCTAGCGCTGTGCTGAAACACCCCTTTCCTTTTGCATATTTTCCTTTTTCTGCAAGAGAGGCTAGGCATTTTTTGTTTGGTTTTGTTTGCTGTAAAGCCTTTCAACAACTCTCATTCAGCTTTTCAGTGCACTCAGTAGGCAGAGTGCAAGGAAAACCCACGGGAGGAGTCCAGTTGATGCTTTAACTGGATTCCTGCATTGAGCAGGGGGTTGGACTCGATGGCCTTGTAGGCCCCTTCCAACTCTACTTTCTATGATTCTAATGATTCCTAAGTTCCCTAGGGGACTTTTAAAAGCTAAGCATCTGGAAAGGCTGCAATGGTGCAATTTCTTTTTGGCCCCTGCCCCAGTGAATGGCCAAAAATAAATTAGATCAAAAAATTCAACACAGGGCTAGTAAAATCAGCATCGCTGGAAGGTTGCCCATCAGCTATCATCCACACTATTCTTCTTTGCAGTTTTCACATTCCACACCAGCAGCACATGCATTCAAGTCAATGTCAAAGTTTTTAAAATAGTTAGTTAGAGATGGGGCACACATTAGACAGAGGGAAGCTCAAAATGTCAACTCCCACTGCTGCCTTGGGTTCCTTGCAGGAAAAAAGGTGGGGTATAAATATAATTAATAAATACATAAAAATAAAGTTACAGGATCAGGGATACTTGGCTCAGCAATACTACAAGCGAGAAGGATCTTGGAATTGTTGTAGATCACAAGCTGAATATGAGCCAGCAATGTGATGTGGGTGCAAAAAAGGCAAATGCTATTTTGGGCTGCATTAATAGAAGTATAGCTTCCAAATCACGTGAAGTACTAGTTCCCCTCTACTCAGCACTGGTTAGGCCTCATCTACTGCATCCAGTTCTGGGCACCACAATTTAAGAAGGATGTAGACAAACTGGAAAGGGTTCAGAGGAAGGCAACAAAGATGATTAAGGGACTGGAAACAAAGCCCTATGAGGAGAGGCTGAGGGAACTGGGCATGTTTAGCCTTCAGAAGAGAAGACTGAGGGGAGATATGATAGCACTCTTCAAGGACTTGAAGGGATGTCACACAGAGGAGAGCCAAGAGCTCTTCTCAACCATCCCAGATTGCAGGACACGGAATAATGGGCTCAAGTTACAGGAAGCCAGATTCCGGCTGAACATCAGGAAAAACTTGCTGACTATTAGAGCAATACAACAATGGAACCAACTACCTAGGGAGGTCGTGGGCTCTCCCACACTGGAGGCATTCAAGGTACAGCTGGACAACCATCTGTCAGGGATGCTTCAACTTGGATTCCTGCATTGAGCAGGTGGTTGGACTTGATGGCCTTATAGGCCCCTTCCAACTCTACTATTCTATGATTCTAAGTCTGCTCCAACCCCCTTTAAGCTGGGCCCAACCTGAAATGGGGCTTACACCCCACCTCTGCTGCTTCCCTGCCCATCCTGCTTCCCCAAGGGTTGGAGGGAGGACTAGAGCTATGTGCAAGGAGTCAAGACCACCTATTTGTGGGTAGAGAAATTGGGGGGACAGTTTCACCAGGCAGGGCCGGCGCTACCGCTAGGCCAACTAGGCGGTTGCCTAGGGCGCGCGGCTGAAGAGGGCGCGGAAACGCTGCGCTCCTCTTCGCTGCCGCTGCGCCGCCCCGCCAGCCTCCGCCCGCTGCGCCGCCCCCACCAGGCCTCCGCCTCCCACCCTCCTGCGCCGCCGCCGCCCTCCCCCGCCTGCCCGCTCGCTCGCCGCTGCGCTTCCCCCCGCCCACCCACCCACCCACCGCTCTCGCTCAGCCCCGCCTCCCCCGCCCCCCGCTCGCTGCCGCCTCCTCCCACCGCCATCGCCACCCCCGTCACCCCCCACCCCCCCGTCACCCCCCAACCCCCCCCATCACTACCTTCGTCGTCGCGCTTCCGGAGCCCCGCCCACGTTGTTTTGGCGGGAGGAACCAGGGCAGGGCTTAAACAGCCCTGTTGCCATGGTTTCCCCCGGCAAAAAACAGCGCGGGGGTCCCGTCGTGTCGCTTCAGGAGGAGGAGGAGGAGGCAGCAGCAGCAGCAGCAGCAGCAGCCGCCGCCGCCGCCGCAGCCAGGGCGGGGGGGAAGGTAGGTTGGTGGTGGCAGGCGCAGTTTTTTTTTTTTTCTGCTTTGGAGAGGGGGGGGCGCTAAATATTTTTTCGCCTGGGGCGCCAAACTGTCCTGTCACCAGATCTCTCCAGCTGGAGGAGAGATTCTCCAATAGTTTCTCATAGGTAGACCACACCATTGGCAGGGGTTGCAGCAGCACAGTTTCTTTCTTTACAATGGGTTTTTGTTTTGTTTTTTGCATGGCCAGTGAAAGTGACAACAGCACCAACTGTGTTGGCAGCCTGACCCCACTATTTTGCATCCTGGACAATGCCCCAAATGTAGTACCATTCCGGGGCATAGCAATCGCCCCAAAAAATGAAAGCTGAAGCCACTTTGGAAGAAATTCCTCAAAGTGGCTTTTTATTTCTGGGGGGGGGGGGGAAGAAAAAAAAACTTGGAACTTTTCTGAGCAAGATGTCTGCTGAAAAGGCATTTTATAATTCATTTTAATTCGTTTTGGTGGCATTTTTGAGCTTTCCTAATCACTGTGAGGCGGGCGAGGGTGCTGTGTTTTGTTTTCCTTTCCTTTCTATTACCCATCTCTCTATTGTTCTGCAGCCTCCCAGGCTGCCTGTGCTTCCTGATTGGAGAAAGCCCTACAGGAGGAATTACCTTATAATGTATCCTGACTTTAACTGAAGTGTGGGAAGCTGAGGCGGCTGCCAGAGAGATGTTGGTATAAGGAAAGACAGGAGGACATTCACACACACTCTTCGGCCACCTCATTAGTAAGGTAAGCACAAGAATGCTGAACCCGGCTCATGTGAATTTCTCTGAAATGTTCTTCTCCTTTGAGTTTCTTTTCTATCAGATTGAATGAGAATAGTTGAAAAAAGTGTGGAAGACATTTTCAGCGCAGCACTAAAAAAAGAAAAAAAAAAGAGTCTTACCGTGGGGAAGAGAGATGGTAATATGTGGGCAGGGCCGGCGCTACCGCTAGGCCAACTAGGCTGTTGCCTAGGGCGCGTAGCGGAAGAGGGCGCAGAACGCTGCGCTCCTCTTCGCTGCCGGCGCGCTCCTGCCCTGCCCGCCCGCCCGCCCGCCTCTCCGAGAAAGCCAGGTCAGGGATTGCGCCCGGAGTAGTGGTGGGGCCGAGCCTGGGCGCCTCCCCCCCACCTTGCCTGGCCTCCATGCCGCCTCCCCCCACCTCGCGCCGCCTCCCCCCACCTCGCCTCGCTTCTGCGCCGCCTCCCCCCACCTCGCCTCGCTTCTGCGCCGCCTCCCCCCACTTCGCCTCGCTTCGCCTCCCCCCCCGCGCCGCCTCCCCCCCTCGCCTCGCTTTGCCTCGCCTCGCCTCGCCTCGCCTCTACTCCGCGCTGCCTCCCCCCCCCGACACTTACCTTCTCCGCGCTGTTTCCGGAGCCCCGCCCGCGCTCTGTTTTGGCGGGAAGAACCAGGGCAACAGGGCTTAAACAGCCCTGTTGCTCTGGTTTCCCCCGGCCAAAAACAGAGCGCGGGGGTCCCTTTTCGGAGGAGGCGTGGGAAGGTAGGTGGGGGGCGGCAGCGGCAGCGGCAGCGTGCGGGTGGGGTGTCCGGTGGCGGCGGGGGGGGTGGGAGGTTGCAGAGCAGGGCTGCTTTCCGGAGCCCCCCCCACGGTACTAGAGGGGGGCGCTAAATATAATCTAGCCTAGGGCGCCAAACTGCCCTGCACCGGTCCTGTATGTGGGAGAGAGCCAGGAAGGATGCAGGGCCTTCCCTTCACTGCAAAGGACGTGTGTCATTTTCTGCTTGGGATGATGGGACTTACCTGACTAGATGCCCCATTATTCCCAGCAGGAAAGGACATCTGGAGCAAGAGCAGCCCCTTGGCTGTAAGTGACAGGCAGAGCATCACTCACAGGTGAGCAGAAGCCCCTGACCCTACTCTAGTTAGAACTATTTATACTGGGAAGATGAGCCAGTGACCAAAATTAAGGATTAGAGCTGGAAGCAAGTAGCAACCCATTCAGAGGCTGATCATCTTCACCACAATGTAAGTGGTGGGTTTGTCTCCCAACCTGTCCCTTTTGTCACAACTTTAACTGTTCAGCGTGCTGGGTGATATCGGAGCAACCAAGAGCGATGGCATGGCAGTCCTTAGGAAAACAGCCAGCCTCCCTACACATCCATTCTATTGCGATGACTAGAAGAGATGACTAAATTCACAAATTTAGTTTAGTGCCATGTTCAAATTCACACAGTGAATGAATGCTATGGGCCTGGTCGAAAACAAATAGTGCAGGATCCATTGCGATCTTATTCTCCCTTGTTTGTGGCACAAACAGATGCCTGCAGAACTTGAAAGCTAGCTCACTTTTCCTGGCATGTTGGTTGCTCCTAATAAAGGTCTTGTCTAACTATGGAACTCTGAATAGTGTTATTGTGAACCAGAAGCCCCAAAAGAAAAGAAAAAAAGACCCGCAGTTTTGGTAACATGGCTGTGCAGGGTGGTTTGCTACTAATCTGTGTGCCTGTGACGGCTTCATGGGATATCAAGATGATGCCCACTGGCAGGATTTGGGAAGTGGGCTCTGAGGAGGGAATTGAGGGAGCAGAGGTATATTAGGCCCTGTTTCCAATGACTCTGCAACCAACAGCAACACCCTCCCATTGTCTGTCATGGAATGACTGGGTTGCAACCTGGGGTTGGACCAGGATTGACCAGCCAGGATTCCCAAAGGCAAAATCACAACCAGTGAAATAAACAGTATTGTTGGTACCCTTTTGGGTTATTATATATATATATATATATACACCCGTTGCAGGGTAGTATTATATTCTTGCCTTATGCAAGAAAACCAAAGTAAATTCTCCAGACAAGAGTACAACAAAAATGAGTTACAGGACCTGTTCATAAATGAAGAAGAGAAAGAAAAGAGGAAAAAATAAGAACCCCCTGAAGCAATTAGATACCAATCACTTCACTACCACAAGGTTAGAAACAGGAAAGGAACTAGAGCCTGACACATACATCCAGATCTCTTTAATCCTTTTTTCCTTTCAGGCAAATTCCACCCTATTCCCACTTTCCACCTGCCTGCTACATAATTGCTGATCAATTATCCTGTTGAACTGAAGGTGAACCTGCCACGAAGGGTTAAAATGTGCTTTTGCAGAGCCAACTGTTAATTTGAAAGGGGGAAAAATGTTTTTTCACATCCCAAGTACAGAAAATATATGGGCTAATGTGGAAGCTGAATGAAGGATCTTCTCAAAGAAATGTGAGGATGGCAAAGAGTGGTGTTAAAAGACAGAGCCACCCCAGAGAGCTTTAACTGTTTGCTTTTGTTTTGTTTTAAGTATGCTGAGACCCAAATCACACTACTAATTTAAAGATCACACATTTATATGCTCCACAAAGAGAACCACTGAAAATTTTAGTCTTAAGAAAATTTGACTGTTCATCATTACACAGTATTCTGGCCTTACTGTAGAAATAAAACTATATGTGGAGACCTGAGCCAAAATTTCATGCACACTTAATAGGTCACATTGGAACAAATCAGGACTTGCTTCCAAGTAAATATGCATAGGATTGGGATATTTTAAAGGGAATCTTAAAAAGCACACAATAGAGCTATTGAGCCCAAAGCATTTTGTTTACACACAGCAGTGAGGGTAGCAATAGCACCTTCCTTATTTAATAGGTAGAATCCATTTTCCTTCGAGGTCTACATGTTTGCACTTAACGCTGTAACTTATCCTCCCAGTCAACCTATTTGACTAGTGGAATGTCAGCTTTCTTGCTTTGCTACCAGATCTATCCACTTTCTTTGCTAGCATGCACTGAATCTTAAACGGTTGAAAAGATCATGTGGAAGCTATGACAACTACAAATAAATGCCTGCTTATTATGGTATATAAATGTAAAAAAAAAGTCTATCATCAAGGTAGTGAGCCAAAGTACACTGATCAAGTTAAGCTTTTAAAATTATTGTTTGGCAATGTCAGGCAGCAGGCCATATGAAAGCAGACTGTTTCTGCCTTTTAATCTCCAGCCCTGGGGTGGGAAACCTGTGGCCCTCCAGATATTGTTCGACTCAAGAGCCCCAGCCAGCATGGCCAATGGTCAAGTTGACAGGAGTTGGCCCAGCAACATATGGAGCAGGGCTCTCCAACCTTGGGTCCTCAGTTGTTGCTGGACTACGGCTCTCAGAATCCCTTGCCATTAGCCATGCTGGCTGGCTGGGTATGCTGGGAGCTTTAGGCCAGCAACATCTGGGGACCCAAGGTTGGAGAGCCCTGATATGGAGGATCACAGGTTCCTCACTCCTGCTCTAGCCCAAAACAAGAATTACAATCTCATCTTAAGGACCGAGGGTACATAGCTGGGGCATGCTGGGAGTTGTAGGCCTTTTTTCCTGTCCAAACTTGATAGGATTGTGCCTTTAGTTGCCTAACTTACAGACTTGATTGCCACCTTCTGCCCACTGCATTCCATTGCAACGTTATGGCAGCATAGGAGTATATAATCTTATACTTATAGAGGAAATGGGATACAGAGGAGGGGAAACACAGGACAAAAGTATCAGGAAGCTGCTGGAAACCCACCTAAAGCTGAAGTAAACATGAATCACCAATGTATGAATCTGCCTCCCCCCCCCTACATGATTTTCTCTCTGTTTTTATTACATTATTTGTTCAGTTCTAAACTGCCTTACAAGGGTTTGCCCCCACAATACAGGATAGGAATAAATCAGTCATATAGGCAGCAAAGGCTGAGCCTAGCAGTTGCAGGTTCAAGGGTCCAAGAGGTCCAAGGCACAAACAGGGATCAGGCAAGAAGCCAGGTCTCAACAGCCCAGGTGGTAGGCAACAAGGTTCCAAGGGAATGCAGCAGACAAGGGGCAGGCTGAGAGAAGGATCAGAGTTCAGGCCAGGTAACAGGCAACAAGGTCCCAAGGCAACACAGCAGGGAAGGAGCAGGCAGGCAGAGAGTCACGAGTCCCATCCAGAAGTACCCGCAGGGAAGCTGGATTCAGGAAGGTCTGGTCAACATTGCTTCCCCAGCTACTCTCTCAGCCTCACAAGGTTGTTTTTATGCAGAGGCTGTCAGAGTCACACCCAGGCTTCCTCTGTGAGCTGAAAAGGTCCTCCTTGTGAGCAAGCTCCCTATGTGCACACAAGGAGGCCTCTGGCTCAGTCTAGCGCTTCTTCTGGGTTCCTGTCTTTTCAGGCAGCATCTCTATCCAGGGCTTGGGGATTTCTCTGCCTCTGAAGCAGAGTCCTTGTCCTCTACAGGTGATGCCCTCACGGTAGTCACCCCTGCATGGCCTGGCTCCTCCTGGTCTACTTGCAGAGCCTGGGCACTGCTGGTGGTGGGTGGCTCCTGTTCCTCTGGCTCTTCCTCCGAGGAGGGATCTTCCAGTGGGGGTATGATAATTTGAATTATCCAAGATGCCCTTGCATTCTTTTTTAAAAAAAATAAAACATTTTGTCTATGGCACAGTCTACCATCAAAGCTTCTTGCTACCCATGCCTATCTGGTTGGTGTTTTCGACCAGTCACTTCACCCCTAGCCATACAATACATCTGCTATGTGGTCTTGACTGCTCTAAACATCCTTCAATATTGTGAACACTTAAGAGCCAGCCCTCACACTCTTCCCATTAGACAACTCTCACTTTTAATGGTTAATCCATCCTTGGCACCTCACACTGTAAATCTAAAATCCCCTTTTCACTCCATTATGATTAATATGTTTTGTATTGTGACTCCACTCAGACTATTTTGGGTACTTTATTTTATGGGTTTTCCACTTTGGCACAAATGAACTGTGAGGCATAGCTGAAATTCTTGTAGCCCACGTTGCAAAGATACATAAATGACCAGACAAGACCAAGGAGAAGCAGGTGTTTTTACTTCAAAGAAATGTACAGACAGGAATTAAATAATTGTCACTACATCCCTAATTAGGTAGGCATGATTATTTCATGCTTTTAAAGATCTGGAAACATAGGAGATAAAGGTATAAATTATGAGCACAGCAGGTCATGGACAAGCAGTGAGTCTTATGATTTAACGCCTGTCAAAATATGATAAATTCCTTTCATTTTCTCAGGAGTTACACAAATAATATTCAGGGATGTGCTGCACTGTTAGGTCAGCCTCTTGCAGTCCACATCAGAATGATTTCTACCAAAAGGGGGTCTGACTCTGATCATTATTCTTACTTTACCAATGGGCAGCAGGGCTCCAATAGCTGAGGGATTATTTGTGTGTGTGTGTGTGTTTGTGTGTGTGTGAGAGAGAGAGAGAGATGCTGGCGTGGTGATTCCACCACTTAGCCATGTGCACCCCAGCTCCTCCATCTAGAAATTGGTCTTGGAAACCTTCCAGAAGGAGACACTTGTTAAGAAGATTTGAAATATTGTACTTCCTGTTTCTAACTAAAAGCAGAAAGGTTTCTTTTTTTTTTCTTTTCTTTTTTTAAGGTAAAAAAAACCCCAAACTTCCAATCTCAAAATTCCTTCCCATTTTCTGATTTTCACTAACACCACAGATTATCCCCACATCTGAGAGTAAATTATACAATGCATGTACAATTTAATTCATTTATTGATTATATTTTTTATCCTGCTTTTCAGACAAATATTGTCTCTCAAAGCACCTCAGACAAAAAAAATAAGAGACAGGCTCTGACCACAAATTTACAGTTAAAAAGAAAAGACACACAAGAGAAAGTGGGTTGGGGGAAGAGGCAGAGGAGAGGGTTAAGTAAGTTTGACAATGCCAGAACAAAGTGGTGAATTGTTAAGAGGCATTTATATATCCAACTGGGCCAGGCTGATCTTCCCCTGCTGGTGGTCTTACTTGGATACAGGAGCTGTAACTGACTCAGCTGCAGAAATGTGGATTTACCAGAAAATGCTCTTCCAGTCAGCGGGGAGTACAGCGGACAGCGAAGGGTTAACTTCACTTCTGTAGAAGGTAAAGCCACAAACTGAAAAATGGTCCTTCCAGAACAGGAGGGTCCTGTCAGTCTCAGGACCTGACGTCAGCATACAAACTGACGTCAGTTTGTATGCTGTGACAAATATGAGCCAGTAACAAAAGAACATTTTTAAAAGATGGAGAAATGATGAGAGGGAAAGGAAAGCATATATACAAAGATGTCCCTAGCTATAATCTACCAAAGGGCACAATGCGAACACAATGCACATCCTATTCCTAGATGCCATAACCCAGAGAAAAGATGGGGCAAGTTTGTCTGCTCCACATCCTGCTTTATGATTGTAAACTGCCCTGAGGGCATCTGCCAGTTAGGCTGTATAGAAATTTAATTAATAATATAATATAATATAATATAATATAATATAATATAATATCCAGAAGAACACTCAACAGTGAGTCCAACTTTCTGGTCAGTGGGACTGGGAGAGTGGAGCAGAGAAGAAAAACTGGCATGTTCCCTCTTTTAGAAGGACACTGTCTTTCAGTTTGTTGGCCCTGCCCTCTACAGAAGAAGAGTTAACCTTTTTTCTGTTTTCTCCACTCTCTTGCTGACTGAGAAGCCACAGAGTACTTCCCTTCACTTCCACAGTCTGAAGGCAACTGGCGGTTGGACCTGAGCATTCTGGAGGCGTCGGGTAGAAAGCAAACTTCCTGTAGCTGCTGCTTTTCTGGCCCATGGACAGGGCCAGGCTGGTCTTCCCACATTCCCTTGTCATGATGTTTTTCATTGGAGTAAGGGAGTGCCACTTGCCCTTGGTCCTCTGGCTGATGGATATCTGGGGCCCAAAACATCTCTGGGGACCCAAGGTTGGAGAACACTGCTCTAAAGATTGCTTACAGGAATGCTCTCATGAGAAAAACAGGAAACCCTCTCTGAAGGGCTTTCAACTAGTCAGATAGGGTTGGGTTATGAAAAACAAGCATTCCCTTGAGAATGGCCAATGGGGGGCGGTAAGACACCATCACTCAGGATGCTTTCAAGTAACGGCACCAACCTGGCATACTCCTGACTGGCCCTTCCCTCAGGAAAGACCATGGGGATAGATTGATGAGTGGCACCACTCGAAGGAAAGCAGGCCACCTTCAAGCAGCAGTGCCCAACTGGCCACTCTTCCCACATTCCCTTTCTGAGGGAACAGCTCAGCGGTTGTTAGATGCCACTACTTGAAGACTCTCAGGGCTGCTAGATGTTAGCTGAGGGAAAGGAAGAGCCAAATGGAACTTGTCTCAAGGAACATACGTTGCACAGTGAACATGTGTTCAAGTTACCACATAATTGCTTATGGCCAGTGTCATGCTCTGAACAGGTCAGGTCAATTCAACTCCCATTATCAACGCACCAGGTTCACGGTGTAAGCATCGATGACCCACTTAAGACATCCACTGCAAGCCACGAGGAATCAGGATAAAGTTTGATTGTGGCTGAATGCAACGAATAGAAAATCCATCCATGGGCTTGAAAAACATAGCTCTGAAAAGCAATTCTAGGGTGTTGGCTACATTGCCAATGGGTGTCACTGGCTCTTTTTTTTTTTTTTATCAGTGCAGAGGAAACAAGCAGGAGAGGACATGGAAAGAGAAAGCAATGGAAAGGCCACATTTCATGATTATATATATTATAGACATGACAATCTCAGCTACTAAAGTTCAAATGGGTCGCTCATTGAATCTCATATATAGCTATGGAATATATATATATATATATATATATATATATATATATATATATATATATTTTCCATAGCTATATATGAGATTCAATGAGCGACCCATTTGAACTTTAGTAGCTGAGATTGTCATGTCTATACTGCTATATGGGGGCAGGCAGGGAGAAGAGGGATTCAGGTATGCAAGAGAAGTGTCTGAATAATGTGAAAGGGAAAAAAAAGTTCAGAATACTGTACCTTAGGTGTTTACATTCCTATTTTATAATTATCTTAATTAAAGAGTAATTATTGCACTTGCAGATATGCTTATCTCTGACAAGAAACTACCTGTCTGCCATGCTAAAAGAAATAAACATTAGAATTGTATTGGTAACATGCTTCAGTGATTTTTGCTCTTAGTGTAAAGACAGCTTTAACCACAAGGAAAATGCATTATAAATACCGGTGGTATTCTGTACTCAGGAGGGGTAGGGGGGATTGGTTTGCTCATTCTGGAAGTAAAATTTCCAAAAGCAGAACATCTGTAGTAAAACACACACACACAGGAATTGTTTTTCCTTTGAAGAAAGAAATTTAAAACAAGAAAGAAATTTAAAATAACAAGAATGGTTATATCTGCCTTATTATCTTTTTAGTGGTCCCTAACTATAAGATTCAGCAGGTCCCTGATGCCCTATTAGCTGAACATAGGAAGCTGCCTAACGCTGCGTCAGGTCATTGGTCTATTTAAGAAAACCAGAAGAGCCCATCTAGTCCATCTAGTCCAACATCCTGTTTCCCACAGTGGCCAACAGTGGCCAACCAGATGCCTATGAGAAGTACATAGGCAGGGCATGAAGGCAATAGCCCTCCCATGTTGCTGTCCTCAGCATTTAGTAACCAGATGTAGACTCCTGTACATGGAGTATCCATTTAGCAATCCATCATGTTTCAATTTCTTGAGCTCTTTTAAAGTGTTGATTTTTTAGTTGTTTTGTTGGCTGCTTAATTTGTTTTGTTTATTTATTTCTTACATTTATATCCTGCCTTTCCTCCAAGAATCCCAAGGCAGTTAATAGGGAGACATTTTTCTCCCTCTCTGGGGTCGTTCCATGAAGCTGACTGGCGGGAGATTAAGGACAGATCAAAGAACTTCTTCACACAGTGCATAGTTAAACTATGGAATTCACTTCCACAAGATGTAGTGATGGCCACCAATTTGGAGGGCTTTAAAAGGGGATTGGACAAATTCATGAAGGCTAATCCATGGCTACTAGTCCTGATGGCTCTATGCTACCTCCAATATCAGAGGCAGTATGCCTATGTACACCAGTTGCTGGGGAACATGGGCAGGAGGGTGCTGTTGCACTCATGTCCTGCTTGTGGGATTCCCGTGGGCAGCTGGTTGGCCACTGTGTGAACAGAATGCTGGACTAGATGGACCCCTGGTCTGATCCAGCAGGACTCTTCTTATGTTCTTCAACAAATTTCCTTTACCTTCAGAAGGGATTCAGACTATGCAAGCTGTTCCAAGAGACATGGAACAGCATCAAGGATAATGCAGTTTTCCATAAGCCTCTTTTTTTTTTTTTTTTTTACTGTCCCGTTTATGAGTTTAAAATTATCATGTACTTTTGTGCTCCCTTTCTTTAATCCCCAAGACTATGAAGACTGATCAAATGAGAAGGTGGCAGGTTTATTCCTACATGAAGTAGATAGATGACGGATCCAAGACAGTGTAAAATGGTACTTAACATGGTTTGGAAAGGAACTGAATGGCTATAAACATTTGAGGGGAAATGTGTCATAGATAGCATGAAAAGGTTGTTCCTATTTATATGACTTCTTATCTTGACCTTATAATTCCCATGATTCACGCTGCTCTCAGTAATGAGCCCATGGTGTGGGTATGAAATAAAAGCAGAATAAACATTCATCTACAGAATTAGTTAGTTCTTGGATCACATAGCGTTAAAAAGAAATAAAATATAGAAATACATTGGGCTTACTTAAAAAGAAGAGAAAATTAACATCTCACAATCCTATTTAATACATAGTTAAACTTTAGCTAGGCATATATTTTTGCAGGCAGTGGGGATGACAGTTTTGTTATTGACATGACTAGCACTCTTTCCATGCTATAAGGGGGAAAAAAGTGGTGTTTAGATCAACATTTGCATATTGCCCGAGGTCCAGTCAAATCTAACAAAACACTAGTTTATTGGCCCTTGCTCTAGGTTAGATCAGCATCAGGAAACTCATATTACTGTGCGGGGTGGATTGATTTAAATCAAGGCAATTTATATCAGGAAGAGAAAAGGAAACTTCTTCATATATTTCCTGAACAATGATGAAAATCTGACCACTAAACCATGTTCATTTACAACTAAGGGTGTAATGCTATGGTCGCTAGATGCTGTCTAGACAGCCTTAGGAAAGACCGGAGGAGTCTCAGCTCTGACCTCAGAAAAGAACTCTGAGGTCGTAGCTGGGACTCTGACTTTGGAGTGCCCTCCCTTTGCCCTCGCAGTCGGCGCGGTTCTTTCTGCGCTGGCTGCTGCTCCAAAGATGGAAGACCGACTTCAGAGCCGGTGCGGGGGGGGGGAATTCCAGGGGGCAGAGAGGGGAAGAGCAAGGCACCGCCATCCTACAAGGAATCCTGGCAGTGCCTCTGGCTCCTCTCCTCACAAGCCTGTTTAAAAAACTTAGATGGTCAAAATCGTCCGTCTAAGAGTTTTGGAGGGCAAGGGAAGCGCCTCCCCTCTCTCCTCCTGCCCTCAATAGGTTGCCCGTAATCCTCCGGGTTTGGAGGGTTACGGGCAGCCACATTGGATCGTGCTGTCCGTAGAGTATTATTTACACCGTATAAGCAGGCTTTGCATCTCTGACTCACTGTCTATATTTTGCATGCTTTCCTTTTTTAGCAATAGAGGAAACGTCTTAAAATATTCCCATATAGGATCTTTCTTATGACCAACCCCCATGACACCTTGAGGTCAACAGCACAAGCCTGTGCATGTCAACTGAGATATAAGTTCCACTGAGTTCAATGGAGCTTACTCTCAGGCAAGTGGTTATAGGATTGCAGCCTAAGTATACAGGCAGATACACACTGGACATTTCCTCCCTTCTTTTTCTTTCCAGTGTTGCTCTCTTCTGTTTCACTCTGTCTTGGCTCACAAAAACAAAGTAGGAAACAAAATGGAAATGTCCAGGCCTGATAGGTCGAATGCAAGGTTTGCTAGTCACTGCTGAGAACAGTGAGGGAAGAGGAAACTGGGCAGGCTAGAAAAGTTTAATCTCTCCCAGTAGGAGGGCAGGAAAAAATGGCTTATCTCTGATCTGCAGCATACTGGAAGAAAAATGCTTTTCCCTACTCAGTGCTGAGAAAAGGGAGCCATTCTCAGCACTGGGCAGGGAAAATGTCCCGTCCCCCCCCAAGCTGGTCTGGATGGACTACCTGAAGAGGTGGGGCTGGGAAGGGTGTGTGTCTGTCTGCGTCTATGTGTGTGTGAGTGTTTCTGTCTGTGTGTGAGAATGTGGGGAAGTATGCCAGCACTCGCTCCCCCCACTTTGGGCAGTGGTCCCACCTACTGCTGGCATGTGGCTCCTGATGTCCTGGTCACAGGGCCAGTTTGGGTCTTGGGCTGAAAAATGGTTCCCCACCTGTGAATTAGAGTGACAAATTCTCACAAGGGATCAAGGCTAGAGCATAAGAAGATAAGAAGAGCCACGCTGGATCAGGCCAAAGTCCATCTAACCCACATTCTGTTCACACAGTGGCCAACCAGCTGTCCGGGGGAAATCCACAAGCAGGACACACTCTCCCACTTGTGTTCCCAGCAACTGCTGAACATGGGCATACTGCCTCTGCATACTGGAGGCAGAATAGAGCCATCAGGACTTGTAGCCATTGATAGCCTTCTCCTCCAAGAATTTGTCCAATCTGCTTTTAAAGCCCTCCAAATTGGTGAATATCATTTCATCTTGTGGAAGTGAATTCCATGGTTTAACTACATGCACAATGTGAAGAAGTACTTCCTATTATCTGTCTGTCCCACCAAACAGCTTTATGGGATGTCCCTGGGTTCTAGTATTATGGGAGAGCAAGAAAAATGTTCCTGTATCCACTTTCTCCACACCATGCATAATTTTGTACACTTCTATCATGTCTCCCCTTACTTTCCTTTTTTCCCCTAAGCCAAACGGTCCCAGATTTGTAACCTTTCCTCATAGGTGAGTTGCTCCAGCCCCTTGATCATTTTAAGGCACAATCCTATGCAGGTTTAGACAGAAAACTGGCCTACGACTCCCAGCATGCCCCAGCCAGCTATGCTGGTTGGGGCATGCTGGGAGTTGTAGGTCTTTTTTTCTGTCTAATCCTGCATAGGGTTGTCCCCTTAGTCACCCTTTTCTCATTTTTTTTCCAACTCTACGATATCTTTTTTTAGGTGTGGTGACCAGAACTGTACACATTAGTCCAAGTGAGGTCACACCACAGATTTGTGTAAGGGCAGTAATGATCTTGGCAGTTTTATTTCTTTTTTCTTTTCTTTAAAAAAAATTTTTTTGTTTAAAGTTTATTGAAACACAGAAACAGAAAAAACACCCACACAAACACAACATACAAGCAGCTTTAGTTTCAATTCCTTCCTTCCCTGATTATGTCTAACATGGAATTTGCCTTTTTTCACGTAGGGATATGTGAGGAATCTGTTTGGGGAGTAGAAATCCATCGGATTTCCTTGGTTCAGCCCCCTGAATTCTGGTTCGCTGCCCATGCACTGGCACTGACTCACTGAAAAAACATGTGGTTTGGCGAGATTGGCGCAAAGAGAGCCAAGCCACTTTTCGGGTTCCATTTTTCACAAAAAGGCCCTTGTGGATGCCTCACTGATTTCGTTTTCTATCTCAAGATCACCCTGAGCACTGTGGTCTGGGGAGCGATAGCATGTTCCTAGTACTAAATTCCTTTTACAACCCAGTATTGCCACCCATCGTGCTTTTGTGGAGGAGTCTGCCCCTTTTAGGTTTTCTAGTCTACTGGACACTATGTCCTCTTTGACGTACCACCAGTATGCACCTCCTCCAGTACGCACTTAGGGGTGTACCACTCAGCCTCCAGGAGGCTCGCGGGGCCTTACCGGGTCCCAGCGCGGCTCACCTCTCCACGGCTCGCTGCCCGCGCCGCCCACACTGGTCCCGTCGCATCACTTCCGGCTGGCCAGAAGTGACACGACGGCACCCTGCACAGGTGCGCTGGGGCCCCGCACTGCGTATTTTGGCCCAGCGCACCTGCGCAGGGTCCCATCGCGTCACTTCCGGGGCCGGCGCGGCTGGCTCGAGCAGCACGGAGAAATGCTCCGTGCCGCTCAGAAAATTGAGACGGGGGGGGGTGATGCTGCGGAGAGATGAGGCAGTGGCAAGACAGCCCCCCCCCCAAAGGAACGTGAACACCCCTATATGCATTTCCCTGTCTTTCCTATAGAGTTTATAGCCAAAGATGACCATATTCCACTGGTTCTCTCCGTTCCACCAGGTTTCGTTATATGCCCACTATATCTAGGTTCTCCTTTAAAATCAGGCACTCCAACTCTCCTGTTTTGGCCCAGAGGCTTCTAGCGTTTGGCTCGGTTTGAAGGTAAAGTACTAAGACACACAGAGGATGCAATTTTAATGCCTCTCATGTGGAATTTATTGTATTATGTGTAAAGAATATCTTCTTTTTGTCAAACATGGAAAGCTTGTATGAAAATGAGTACTAGTGAAGGACTGTAACCGGTCCTTTATCTCAAGACGAGAGATCAAAGGTGCCAAACTGCCAGCCTTGGCTCTGCCATCTTCACACTGATTTTCTCAGGGCTTTGCCCTTGGTCTATACACTGGATTTGAGCACTGAACCACAGAGGAACCACACACACTGTGTGGGGTAGAACCAGGAAAGTTTATTTAAGGTAAACCGATTACAATAAAAGGTGGGGAATGAGGGAAGGGGGAAAAGGTGGGGAGACACTTTGGTATACACAAGTAGTTCCTTTACTATATAAACACCCAGGCACTTACTCTTTGCCTGGGGGGTTGGTCTTCTTAGGGCCTGCCTCAGCAAAAGCCCTACTCTGCGCTCCTTTGTGTCCAGACAACAACAAAACCCAAAAGCCACGGCTGGCAGTATCGATTTCCCCCCGCCCCTCCTTTCTGTAGTCTGGCTGTCCTTGGCCAATCAGGATGAACTTCATCTGGGCTAGGCAGGGGAGGGGTGGCCCCTAGGTGTCCGAGGGGTGAACTCCTGATCATGACTAGAGTGCTTGGGGGACATTTGCATGCGAATACATGGGAGACTCTGAGGCGGCACAGGGCCATCAGAGGAAACTATGTACATTTGCAGGAGATTCTGAGGCCCAGAGCCATCAGAGGAACTATGTACATTTGCAGGAGGTTTTATTTTTTATTTATTTGTTATATTTATACCCCACCTTTTTTCCTGAAAGGAACCCAAGGCGGCTTACATAATCCTCCTCCACTCCTCCATTTTATCCTCACAACAACCCTGTGAGGTAGGTTAGGCTGAGAGTCAGTGACTGGCCCAAAGTCACCCAGTGAGTTTCATGGCCGAGCGGGGACTAGAACCCGGATCTCCCGAGTCCCAGTCCAACACTCTCACCACTACGCCACACTGGCTCTGGCTGGGGTTACACTTGTTTACACGTGTGTGGTGGAGAAGGACACCGAGGGTCTGCTTTTCTTCACACACACACACACACACACACACATGAGCTGGACCAAAATTTCTCAGAAAATAATTTTCTGATAAATTTTCTGAGAATTTTCTTTTTCAGGTTCCCGCAGAACTGTTGGAGAATTGCAGCCCCGCCCCTGGAGAATATTCAGTGAAATGGCATTTCCCAGTTCTGCCACCCACAAACAGGGTGGAGAATTTGGAGCACAACTATGGGTCCAATCTTAATATTGTTTAATATTATTTTAATCTTGTTGAAGGAAGCAGTGGCTTGGCCTCTACTCCATCCAGTTGTCCTCTCTTAGTCCATTGCTTCCTTCATCCACCAGCACAAACTAACAATATAGTTTCATTCAGTAAGACAAAATTTATCAGAAGAGAATATTATGAGATATTTTCTGAGACATTTTCTATTTTGCATCCACCACCAAACTGTTGCAGAATTCAATCTGCCCCTGTCTGGAGAATATTTGCTGCCTTGAAAATAGGGTGGAGAATTTTGGGAAGCCATTTTTTATAAGCCTCAGCAATAGCTGAGTAGGCTTGGAAAAGGTGAAATTAAACAAAATTGAGAAGGGGAAAGACAAGGAAATACAAGAAAATGTTTTTATAAGTGCTAGGTACCAATATACTACTTGTGCTAGAGAAGCAAAGAGATGAATGTGACTTCACATTTCAAGCTATGACACATCCCTCGTCATAACTGGTCACAATTTATTTATTTCTTATATTTATTAATCGCCCATCTGGCCGGTCACAAGTTTCTTATCCCTCCCATCTTTTCTTGATGTGTAGCATACTATATGAATGACTCCATCTAAGTGATGGAAGTCTTGTGAAAAGGAAGATAGGATGGCCATTAACATCATTTGATTGCCAAAAGGGCTGAAATGGTACCTATATTAATTTGCACCAATAATTATAGTGCCTTTTTTTTTTTTTACGTGCTATACCATTGGCACTGAATAATTTAAGTACTCTGAAGCACCCTTGCCTTTCACATTAGTAGGCATAAGCTTTGTTTTATTGTTTTGTATTATATTGTATTTGTATTTCTATTTTAATGATATTTTTGGTTTTAAGATTGTTTTTATCCTGTTTTTCTGTAAACCGCCCAGGGAGCCTTTGGGCTGATGGGCGGTAAATAAATATATTAAATAAATAATTAAATAAATAATAAATAAGCCAGGCTGGGCCCATTCCCTGTGTCCTAAACCTGATTAGAAGACAACAGAGGTATTTTACATGTGTGTCCTCTACTTGAGAGTTCATACCACAAAGTGGCCTTGGAGTGACTGCTCGGCCTGTCAAGCTGCTCATCTAGAAATTCCCACCTTTTACCAGGTCATCATAAACCCAGGTTTGGCTAGTAAAAAACAGAGGTCTTTTCATTTTGCTTGATGAGCACGTCATATCTTGCCCCTTGAAGCAGTTTCATTACAGCCTCAGTGTGTTCATTTGGTCATATGTATCTTTCCTAAATTTATTCAAATTTTTAAAGAAATGGTTAAAAATATAGTACAAACATTTTTCTTCTGTAAATATATTGGAATGTTTACTTAAAGTAATCTTGAACACTGCCAATGTACTGAGCCAGAACAGAAGAATGTTCTAGAACTTCCTATATGGCTTTGTGTAACTTTTCCCCATGAAAAAGGTTTTTAAAAAATAAATAAATGGAGAGTTGCATTTCCACTTTTCTTTTTAAAGGTTTGAAACTGGATGAGAGAGGAGCAGAAACCCCGAGGCTAAAAATGGCTCATTCCAGAAGCTGACACCTGGCATATTTTAAACTTATTATAAAATGGTTTTTCCCCTGGTCATTATTATTTTTTTTTACAACACTCTTTTTAGGCTTACTCTTGTCAATTAAAGAAATACCTAAGGTTGCCTTGATCAGGCAACCGTATGAGTTTAGAGATATTTTTGGTATGCACATGATTGCAGGATCAGTACAGTTTATCCATCATAATGAACAGAGATGAAACTGCAGTATATTTAAATAATGATGTGAAAAAGTAAATATCTGAGATTATCACAAAGGTCTTTCTAGAAGCTGAGTTATCTCTGTTCTGCCCCCCAGTGGTTCTACAATGGCATAAACTAAAACAAAGAAACTATATTTGCTGGGTGCTTGTTATATCTTCTAGAACTGCACGCATGTATAAAACATAGTACCGTCAGGCTTGAATTACTGTCATCAGAAAACTCTCAACTTATTCTAGAGTGCACATATATGGCAATCCATAGTACAGAATCAGTGGGTTAAGAATTCTCCCTAAAAAACTGCCTATAGCTTAATAAACGCGAGCACATAATGCAGGCACATAATGCAGGCCGGATGCTGAAGCTAAGCAGGTATGAGCCGGGTCAGTGCTTGGATGGGTGACTGCCTGGGCTGCCCACATCTGTTCTCCTGCATTGAGCAGGGGGTTGGACTCGATGGCCTTATAGGCCCCTTCCAACACTACTCTTCTATGAAAAGAAAGTCACTGTACAGTGGATCATCAATGGGCATAAATCAATAAGTGGCATACAAGTATTATCTTATGTTTCTTCTTAACAACAGAAAGGTGCATTCACACCTGTCTGTAAAATGCCAAAATATGCAGGTAAAACTATCCCCCCCCCCTTGTCATGTTATGTTGGATGATACAGTTTGGCAGAGCAGCAAAGAAAATGGAAGTTTTTATGTTTATAGCCCCACAAAGAGAGATTCCAATAAATTGGAACTGAGATATGAACAGCAGTAGCCTGCACCTTATTATTCCTAAAGATACCAGGAAATGGGAACGAAACCGGGGTGGGTGGGGGTGAGACTACAATGGCAATTCCAATTGGCATTTAGTCCTTCTTTATGAATATCACATATACATTCTGATTACATTACTTCAAGATTTATACACAGAGGGTTAAATCTGACATCGCATTAGCGGAAATCTGCTAGCTCAACAGGACTTTCTGCCTCTCTCTTCGCCCCTGAAGCCCTCCGCACTGCCTGAAAATCTGGTCCTGGAGGTTTCCCAGACCTCCAGAGATTATTTGATGGTGTGTGTGTGGGAGGCTGCAAGGAGGGAAGGGGAATTGCCCCTCCCAGTCCCACTGGTGGAACTCCTTCTATCAGCGGAACGACAATGTTGGATCCAACCCAGGAGCTTCCAAATATTGTATTTAAATTTTGTTTAAATTTCTCATGCCTGAAGAAATAAGTAGGATTGTTGACAAATCCTGGTGGTGGGGTGAATTTGGTAGTGAATTGGGGTGTGGGTGTGTGGGTGTATGTGCATGGGAGGTGGGGAGAGGCAATGCACACAGTGGACTTTGTCTGTACCCTCTAGTGCTGGATTTGGGGACCTGGGACCCTCAACCCAACTTTGTGAAACCCACAGTGTCATCTGGCTCTCTGGATGCTATGGGCTCACTCTTGCTCTCTGGACTGCCTTCTAGCAATCACTTTCTCTTCTGCTTTGTGCATGTGTGTGTATGCCCATGCGCTAGAGGTAGAGAAGGGATGAGGTGGCAAGAGAGACAAAGAGCTATGCAATACTGTAATGCTGCAACTCTACCCAGTTTTGGCTTTGGCTCTACCCATCATCTGATCTGGCTCCATCCACCATCAGCTGTGGCCCCCGGTTGACTTTTCCTGTGGGTCAGTGGCCCTTCATAGGAAAAAAATGTCCCCCAAACCCGAATGCAATAGGAACTTAGGAATCCACTTTATACCTGGTTAGACTATTAGTCCATCTAGTCCCAGATGGTCTACTCTGACAGCCATTCTCCAGAGTATCAGGGAGGCAGAGGGGTCTTTCCTATCCCAGATATTGGATCCTTTGAGCACAACAAGTGAAGGACTTGTGGGAGGAAGGTGAAAAAAAGGCATTCTTCTCCTCTTCTGGAACTCCCCCCTGGACAGGAGGACCATATTGCTGCTGTTGCAAGCTGGCTAGAGCCTGAACTGGAGCACTCTTCGTAGGGGATGGCTGGGCCTATACTGCAACCTATCTCATGGCTCACTCATGCCAGAAATAAAGATGGAGAGGGCAGCTGGAGCCTCAGCAGGAGGCACTTCACTGCGCAACGTACCTGCCCGACTAAGCGTGAAAAAAGCAATGTATGTGGTGACAAGTGTCAGTCCCGGTAATCAGCTGCCTATGCCAGGTGCCGACAATGCACCTGTTTCATGCCGCCGCCACCACCCCTCTGCCATCTGATACTGCTGTCTCCTCCGGCAGTTGCCCGCTGTGGGGTCCTGGATTTGTACTCCAAGGTAGTCCCATTATATATAGAAGCAATAGTGAGTAAGCTATGCTGCAAATTATAGCAAGGGAAAGGTTGCATTCCACATTCTATTATATAAAAGCAATATTCATATTTCTATTGTTTCCTCAGGAAAACCCTTCCCCTTGTCAGAACAGGGGTATTTTAACCCCATTATTTTTGTACAAAAAAGGTGACGAAATTATCTCAACCATAATCACAAATGATAGGATTGTCCCTGCCCCCACCCACCCCGCCGGGACATATTTATTACTGCTCTCTGCTGCTGCCTTAAAACTTTGCAGAAAAACTTCTCGCCCATTCAGGCAAGATATATCTGGTTCATTTCCTACGCCTGGGTATTCCGAAAAATGTACTGGCATTTAGTCAAACCAGGACATTTTTACTGATAAAATGAATGGTGGAAGTGAATAATTTGTCAAACCTTGCTATGCATAAGCAGAAAGACAGCCTACAAATCAATATCCGGAAGAGTTCTTCATTAGAATCTCTTTTTTTTTTCTGCAGAAAGAAAAGGGTCAGCCCACTGCTCATTGTCTCCAAGTTACATGAGTAAGAATGCGGTCCTCCTATCTACTCCTTACCAGAAAGGAAATGTATAAGATATCTTGTTCAGCTACAACGTGGAGGAGCAGGAGGAGGAGAGAGGAAGAATTTAGTGACATCACAAAATGCTGGTAATTAGAGCAGGGAGTGAAGACAGAGGGTAAAAATGCTGATGGTTTTGTGGGGTTTGTCCTTACTGCCAGCATTGATTTTTATTTTTATTTTCAATGAAGAAACACTCAGCAAACATTCTGCAATTAAAATTAATTGTTAATTGTGGAAGAACTTCAGAGATTAAAACTTCAAGGATAAGGATTTGATCCTACTTTTATGCTCTTCACTCAGGGCATTGCAACTGAGGGAACATTCCCAGGATGTTTTTCCAGGCTTTTTGTGCAAGGATAACTATATGGGAAATGATGGGGGTGGGGTGACAGAACGATTCGGGCATTATAGGAAATAATGTTCTGGGTTATGATGAATGTCAGAAATAATCTGCAGTTCTCTCTTCTGAGAGGTACCAAAGAATTTCTTTGCTGGGTGGAGACAGGTAAATGCGTTTCTTGGTCACAAATATTCCACGTGCGCAACGTACCTGCCCGACAATTCAAAGTGATAAATTTGCAACATATGAGGTGATAAAGTCTCATGACCTACTGCAAATCAGGGATGTTGGAGAAATCCGAAATGGATTCAAAGTACTTTGGATTTCTATGGATTCGACCTGCAGATTCTGCAACAGACTGGCATCTTCTATTGCGCAGATTCTGCAAACTTGTAGGCTGCTTTGTTTTTACTTTCCAGAAGTGTAGGCAAATGTGGTCGTACAAAAGTTCGAAAGTTACTGGAAAAAATGCAAATATATACACCTTTTTTTTAAAAAAAAAAGCCACAATATTTTATACATCTCTGATCTTTCTTCTGCCTCTGCTGTAGCACTCTTTTTGTGTGTGTGCTCTGCTTATTGATTGTATGCTGAGCTGAGAAAAGCATGCAAAATGTTACAACAACAAGCCAGCAAAAACGACGTAAACCGCGGCAGACTTTTTTTGCAGACTTTTCTGCAGGGGGAAAAAAAATCTGATTCCGTCAATGAGCAGGGGGAACAGAACAAGAGACACCTGACAATGCAGCAGTAGCAGGGCCGGCGCTACCGCTAGGCCAGTGTTTCTCAACCTTGGGTCCCCAGATGTTTTTGGGCCTACAACTCCCAGCATGCCCCAGCCAGCATAGCTGGCTGGGGCATGCTGGGAGTTGTAGGCCAAAAACATCTGGGGACCCAAGGTTGAGAAACACTGCGCTAGGCAGACCCAGGCGGCTGCCTAGGGCACGTGGCGGAAGAGGGCGCAGAAATGCTGCGCTCCTTCCTCGCCGCTGACGCGCTCCTGCCCCGCCTGGCCGCCTCGCCGACAAAGGCACCGGTCCGCAACCACCAGGTCTATGCGGGGGGGGGGATTGCAGGCGCCGGGCGGGCTCGCGGTCACACTCGGCTTTCCTCTGCGCCCAGAGCTAGGCCAGGTCAGGAGCGTGCATGGCGGCGGCGACGGCGGCGGCGACCGGTAGGTAGCGGGGAAAGCGGCTGCTGGAGGAGGCAGCCAGCGGGCGGGCGGGCGCTGGGCAAGCAGGCATTTCCCGGCTGCTTTGCTCCGGAGCCCTCCCCCCCCCCGCACGAGAGGGGGGCGCTAAATATAAGCCAGCCTAGGGCGCCAAACTGCCCTGCACCGGTCCTGAGCACTGTAGGGATGCACGGATTTGACCAAATCTGTGCATCCCTACTGTAAATAAGGCTGCAATCCTTCACTTACTTGGGAGTGAGCCCTATTGGACTCAGTGGAACTTACTGCTGAGCAGACGTGATTAGGATTGCGCCGAAAACCTAAGTACATGTAACTGAAACTGATGTAACTTGCATCATCATCATGCAAGTCAGTGGTGGACAACATGCAGGCTGCATGCAGCCCCGGCTGCCCCCTGCTGTGCCTCTGAATTAAATGGCACTCTGGAGCAGCTGCCAAGGGGAGTGGCTTGCTGCGGAAATCCCCTGATTCCCCCCCCCCCAGGCAGCCAATGAAGAGGGAGAAAATGTCCCCAGACCTCCTGCAGTCGCCCACTCCTGGTGTCGGTTAATAATAGCACATTCTTTCCATGTTCAGCCCTGCCTCGTATTCCCTCCCCTTCCTGTTATTCTCCCTGTGTAGAATTAGAATTTAAGCTTATAAGCCCCTTGGGGCACTCTGTAAAGTACCATGCACACTGATATAAAGAGAAAATGATGATGATGATGATGATGATGATGATGATGATGATGATGATGAATTCAAGAAAAACTTGAAGTGAAGGTCACCACACACACAGAAGCACTAACATCAAAATATATCAAATTAACTAACAGTTCCTGTGTCTTCGCCTTTCTCTTATCATTCTCCACATAAGCACAGTTTCCAGTTTTTTTTCTAGAAGGACTCTCGGGCTTTCAACAGCTCTATGCCCCTTGAAAATTCAAAGTATTTTGATGTAACTTTCAATCCATCTCCATGATGGGAAAAGCCACACCTGTTGAATGTTTGCCCATCATACAGCTACTGAAGGGACAAACGTCTTGCCAGAGAAAAAGTGGCAAATCTATAGATAAGCCAAGAAAACAACATCATTATATACATATCATGCCACTGTATCAAAGACTACGCACTACTGCTCAGGACTACTGCTCAAACTTTCCTTGTTCTAGCAGTACGTAATATATCACAGCTTATCAACTTTGGCACACCAAAGAATCTGCTATTGCCAGCTTCCTAAATTCACAATCAGCCAATTAATTCTAATGCAGCGATCAGGGTAAATAAATAATAGACTGAGAGACACTTTCCCAAGGAACTGCTCACTTTCCTTACTATTGTGTGTGTGTGTGTGTGTGCGCGCGCGCGCGCACGCACACGCACACGCGCACACACACACACACACCAATAGGTTGGGAGTAAAAAATGACACATAACTGTTCTGTGTGAGCTTATGAGAGCTGCCAATTGCTCCAGAAGGAGAGTTACAACAATCACAAGAATGAACAAGAGGCACTTAGTAGTTTTAGAGTAAACGTCAAGAGTGCTGCACTTAATGTGGCAGAAACCCACCTACATGCATGCCTTTTCTCTCTGGAAGTTCTAGAAACTGCCACAGGAAATGGCTAAGGGCCTTCAGAGATAATATCAACAACTCAAGTGGATGTTCCACACATTCATCACCACTGGGTCTCTCACAAACTTGGGTTTCCACCCTGACTAATCATCCTACTTTCAGCGACATCCTTTATGAACAGCTTAAGTCTCATTGATTTGAATGGGTCTACACTAAGCAGGACTAAGTCTGGATCAAGTTCCATATTTCTAGTTGCACGATCATCTGGTCCGTAGCTTGGGAGTGCTCCTTGACCCTATGTTGTCCTGCCTCTTCAGGTGGTGGAGGTGGCAAGGAATATATTTGCATAATTACACTTGGCTGTGCCGGCTACGATTCTTCCCAAGTTGGTCTGACTTGGCAACAGTTATCCATCCCTTGGTTACATCGTGCTTAGACTACTGCAATGGGGGCTACCCCTAAAGAGCGTCCGGAAGCTTCAATTGGTGCAAAAGGTTGCAGCTAGGGTGCTAAGAGATGCACGGTCTGGGGCTCTGCAAACATTTTGAGGAACCCAACTAGGTTTGATCTATGCAGGCAGAGGAATCAGACAGGAATTAGTTGGTAGAATAGGCTGCAGCAACCACCAATTCAGACTACAGGTGTGGGTTCACATGTTTGAATGCTCCCACACATTTAAAAAAAATAAAAAAAATCTGCCTGCAGACTGAAAAATAGCACAACAGGGATAAATGGCATTTTTTTCTCTTCTCCGCCTGCTCTGAAGTTGTTGTTCAGGATGTTTTAATATAGGGGAGCATCCCCCACCTGCAGTCTGTTATTCTATCTCTGGAGCCTTCTCCATTCTGTGTAGTGCTTATTAGAAATAACATAGCATTTGCATTTTGGATTCGCATAGCACAAACGATTTCACTGGTTAGCTCAAATTAATATGTGAATTAATATATTCAGCCCCACATGTCCCCAACCCTGGTTTCCCCTTTGCTTCCTGGCTGACATTTCCTACTAGTCTCTCAACCTCCCTGTATGTCTGCTTCTGCTAACATGGTGGAGTCAATATATCTTGGGACGTACTAAAAAGAAGGACACAAGACACAGAATGGTTAGTGCCTGCCATTTGAAAGTGCCCCTCTCTCGTCACTGCCTGAGCTGCTGTTAGGTCACAGAAGCCCAGAGGAAGTTTGTGGCGTGTGGCAGAAAAACGATGGGAAAATGGCACTAGAGCTTAGCATGACTGAGCCGAGAACATAAAGAGCCGGAGGAACCACCTGTTTTGATGGAGGCACGGGGCCTAGGAAAGCAGCTGCGGAGGAAGCCAAGAGTCAAGTGAAGGATGCACAGGGGAGAGGGGTGGCGAGGTACTGGGGAAATGGGCTGAATAATACACCATGTACAAAAGTGTATTATTGCTAAGCTTGTGACCAATAGACTAATTTCATTTTTAATCGACTGACTTTTTTCCCCCCAATCTCCTTCAGGTTATAAGGGAAATTTTCACAGCTTTCTCCCAAACACCAGCTGAGGCCCTATGATATCACAGAACTGAAGAGCGGTGTGTGTGTGTGTGTTGGACAGGAAGTGTGTGCTGTTAGTGGAAAAATGTGAATAGAGGTAAGGATGGGAGGAGTTGGGTATTCCCTAAGTTTCCATAACATTTCTTAGAACACTGCCTCAGATAGATTGATAAATAACTAGATAGAATATGAAGGTGCTGACAGTATGATCATTGCTAAGATGAAATAAATGTACAAAAAAGAAATTATTATTATTATTACTACTACTACTACTACTACTACTACTATTAGGGGGGGAAACCCAGTACCATAATACTGAGATTGCTTTTTGAAAATAAAAATATTTTTTAAAGTCATTAAGGTCTTTTGACATATAATTCTGCAATCTGTCCTAGAAAATACATTTAGCAGAGAACAATGAATTATTTCCATTCTACATCAGAGGTTAGATTATTTCCGACTCAGTCCAATTATATCCTATTGCATTTCTAAACAGTGAAACACCTTCAATTCTTATTTGTGCCTTCTTTCTTGAATCGTTGCAACGCATCTCTTCATAGAATCATAGAAAAGTAGAGTTGGAAGGGGCCTACAAGGCCATCGAGTCCAACCCCCTGCTCAATGCAGGAATACAGGTCAAAGCATCTCTGACAGATGTCTGTCCAGCCGCACCTTGAATGCCTCCAGACTGGGAGAGCCCACCACCTCCCTAGGTAGTTGATTCCATTGTCTTATTGCTCTGACAGTCAGGAAATTTTTCCTGATGTTTAGGTGGAATCTAGGTTCCTGTAACTTGAGCCCATTATTCCGTGTCCTGCAAACTGGAATGAACGAGAAGAGATCTTTGCCCTCCTCTGTGTGACATCCCTTCAAATACTGGAAGAGTGCGATCATATCTCCCCTCAGTCTCCTCTTCTGAAGGCTAAACATGCCCAGTTCTTTCAGTCTCTCCTCATAGGGCCTTGTTTCCAGTCCCTTTATCATCCTTGTTGCCCTCCTCTGAACCCTCTCCAGTTTGTCTATGTCCTTCTGAAAGTGAGGTGCCCAGAACTGGATGCAGTACTCAAGATGAGGCCTAACCAGTGCCGAGTAAAGGGGAATTATCACTTCCCGCGATTTGGAAGCTATACTTCTATTAATACAGCCCAAAATTGCATTTGCCTTCTTTGCAGCCACGTCGCATTGCTGGCTCATATTCAGTTTGTGATCTACCACAATTCCAAGATCCTTCTCACTTGTAGTATTGTTGAGCCAAGTGTTTGTTTTAATCAATTCAGCATGAAAAGACACTCGGTTTGCTAAATTAAAGGGATGAATGAGGTAATTTCTTTTATTCAGAGATTATTCATTTGAGGAAAAAGCCTAAAAGATTAGGCACTAATGAACACCATGTACAAAAGTGTATTATTGCTAAGCTTGTGACCAATAGACTAATTTCATTTTTAATCGACTGGCTTTTTCCCCCCCAATCTCCTTCAGGTTATAAGGGAAATTTTCATCACAACCAAGAAGGTTTATTATGTCTGAACTTGGTCCTTGTCAGTGGTGGAGTTATGTAATTTTAGAATTCAAAAGGGGTTTGAGGGGGGCGTCTTTAGACCTGGGGTCTCCAACGAGTCGTCTGTGGGTGCCAACATGTCCACACAGACACCTCTCCTGGTGCCTGCCAGGATCCCTGCCCCTCCTAATTGTTTAAAAAAATCACTGAGAGGCTGGCTTGCTGCAAAGCAATGGGCTGTCCTTCAGGGACATCTTTACTTGGGTTCCAAAGAGTGGTACTTAAGTTCCTGGGCAAGTTACTTTTCTTTTAGCCTCAGCAGTTTCGTTCCTGGGAAATGAGTGTTCTGCGAGCAGCCAGGCCCACCGTGGCAGCCATTTTATGAACGGGCAACACCCCCACACACACACAGCAGCAGCCATGGCATTCTCTGAAAATTCCAAATGTGCCCACCAACCCAAAAGGGTTGGAGACCCCTGATTTAGATGGCAATTTGCATTAGTTCACTGACTTCAGAATGTGGTAAACTAGTAGCACTGCGATGTTTAGGGCTCTTCCTGCTCATTTTTCCGACTGGGGCCCTGGATGTCTGCCCCAAAGTCCTTCCCCGATGGCACAACTGGTCATTCTTTCAATCTTGGCCATGCCTTATGCCATGGAGAGGGAACCTCCAGCCCGCAGTCCAAATCTGACCCACCAGCAGGCCAGCCCATCCAGCCCACAGAGCCTCAGCCAAGGCCCTTCTCCCCCCCCCCCAGCCCCACACCTTCAGGGCTAGCAGGGAGAGGAACCCCCACTGTTACGTCCAATCACTGATCAGAAATAACAGCAGGGTTTCCCTCTGGGCAGCCCACGTCCTCCCCAGTGGGGAAGGCATGTGGCAGCTGAAGCCATGTCCATAGGAGTAGGTGGAGGAGTGCTCCTCCATCAGGCACCCCCCCCCAACAGGGGAAGGCACGGGGGGACAGGCAAAGCAGTGTCCTCGGCTGAAGCGCCAGGTGCAGGAGTGCTTCTTCACTCAGAGACTCAGTGTGGGTGGCTTCACCCACCCCGTGCTCTCCCGTGCTAGGGTAAGGCATGGGGCAGGCAAAAGCACTGGCTGGAGGAGCACTCCCCCCACACGGTGTGTCGGCTGGGGAGGTTTCGTTGTGCGCAGGCTTTTACCCAGCCAGGGAAAGCCCATGCACAGTGAAGCTGAGTCCAGCTGCTCTTTCAGCCAGGGACCAGTCCGTTAGAGCCAGCTGTTCAGTCGGGGAGGCGATGACATCAGGCGGTGTGTGACCAGGTGGGTCATCTGCCCCTCCCATTTAAGTTCCTGACCCTTGTCTTTCCGTAATGTATTTATGCAAGCACTTGCTTTTTAAATCTATTTGTTTTTCCTGTGAAAAGTTAGCTTAATGCTACCTTTTATTTCCATGGATATCAACAAAACATTGTGTACTTTTGTAGTTGTATTATTATTACTACTACTACTACTACTACTACTACTACTATTAGGGGGGGAAACCCAGTACCATAATACTGAGATTGCTTTTTGAAAATAAAAATATTTTTTAAAGTCATTAAGGTCTTTTGACATATAATTCTGCAATCTGTCCTAGAAAATACATTTAGCAGAGAACAATGAATTATTTCCATTCTACAACAGAGGTTAGATTATTTCCGGCTCAGTCCAATTATATCCTATTGCGTTTCTAAACAGTGAAACACCTTCAATTCTTATTTGTGCCTTCTTTCTATAGAATGTACACATTCTATAATAAACACTATGTAACAACAACAGTTATATACGGGACATTTCTTCACAAATACTGAAGAAGCCTAGTTCAGCCGGAGACATCAGCTTAATTTTCAACTTCTGACTGCAAATAGGTGGAAGGCCATTTCAGTCACAGAGTGCCACAATGGACAGAGGAATAGGCATAGGAATGACAAGGTGGGAAGGCAAGATTTCATAGATTTCATAGATCATAGAGTTGGAAGGAGCCTACAAGGCTATCGAGTCCAACCCCCTGCTCAATGCAGGAAACTAGAGGGGTCTCCCATCCAAGTAATAACCAGGCTTGACCCTGCTTAGCTTTCCACGCTCAGACAAGCTGAGCCAGCGTTAGAACCACCAGCCGAATGAAGAAAGTGGGAAGAATGTAAGAAGACAGAAAAGCAGGAGGAAATGCTTAGGGAGTTTTGCCATGGAGATCTGGTTGGATTAGGCAGACTCCTACCTGAGCACAGCCACGTCCAGTCAGGTTTACGGTGCAGCAGCATCAACAAAGGGCAGATGGATTGGGTGGGCAGGTACTGCAGTGATCTATATGAAGTCTGTCTTCCTCACCGGATATCACACCTATCTAGTGTATACATCAGAGATGGGAAACTGTGGCCATCCTAGATGATATTGAACTGCAACTCCCATCATCCCTCACCATTGGCCATGTTGGCTAGGACTGATGGGAGTTGAAGTCCAACCGCTGGAGGGCCAGACATTCCCCACCCCTGAGGTACACTTTTGAGCTCTTTAAAATGGGCATTACCTATAATTTATAGAGGTCCTTGTGCAAAGGTCCTTCCCAGGTTGTTAACCCAAGATAATTTACCTGGATACGCCAGAGAACTGTGTGTTCTCTAGAACTAATCAGTTCTTATGGAAATGGCTACTGGACTGGTTCACCATGTATTGTATAAAGCTCCAGTTCATACTACATTTTGCTAGATAGCTGCGTACTTGCATGCGCAGTCAGGTGGAGAAATTTAGCAGTGTCGATCAGCACTGCTGCCTATCCTTTTTCTTGTGTCACTCACCCTTGGAGAAAATGCATGACTAAAAACAGTTTTCAGACCTTACTTTTTGTCAAAGGAAGTGTGTGAAGGTGATTCATGCGGAGTACAGGGATTAATCATTAGCACCAGCCATCCTGAATTATGCGGAAGAGGTGACTTGCGTTTCTGGAATGCTGATGCATTGTTTGTAAAGTCTTGTCAGTCATATCAGTTATTGTACACTTCATTAACTATGTAGGATATTAGGAATGCCAGCATATCAATGACATCCTATTTAATGTAGCCAACTTTATTCAAATCAATCCATTTTCAAACGACATTTCTAGCTGTCATGGAAACTGAATGATAGCAAACAAGAACTATTTGGACCTCAGTATTCAAGCTCTGTCTACTGCTCTCACAGTAGACAGATCACACAGTCATAGATTAGAATGCATTTTGCGCTGTAATTACAATGATTGTACAGGCAGTCCCCGAGTTAAGAACGTCTGACTTACAGACAACCCATACTTAAGAACGGACTTCTGGGTTCCCCCGCGCTACGTCGTCTACGTAGAGTACATAGCATAGTATACTACTCAACTTGCGTGATTTGCGTAAATGCCGATTTTAACGTATAGAACGCTCTGCAGTTCCGACTTACATACAAATTCGACTTAAAGACATTTTAAAGAATGGAACTCGTTTGTAACCTGGGGACTGCCTGTACTGAAAATATGCTACCAGTGGCTTAATATGAAATGGCACTGTGAAAGATTATTTCTTCTTCATCTGGGAATCCATATGAATTGGACTTTCCATTGCCTAATAGGACAACTGTGCATGGCAGCTGTATTCACATTTCTAATATTTCTAATGGATTTTAAAGTAAGTAAATAAATGGTAGGGTTGGGTATTGAAGTGCACAATGCATCTTCTGGTTTGGCAGACCTGTAAGAAGTGCAAAGGAATTTACCATCTGACTTTTCAAAAAGCCAGGGTTAATTCTCTTGTGCCAATACAGCATACAAAGAACTCACTCTCTTAATTCTGATACAGGCCCCAACTTAGTAGCTTTCTACTTTGAAGGAAAAATGTTGTTGCACTCATTAATATATCGAATATTCTATAGCTACCTACCTAGCAGCTTTGAATCAGAGGCCTTAGGCAGGCTAATTTGGGACCTGTGAGAAGCTGCATACATTGCCCTATTGGGTAGGTGCCTTCACTTGATTATACTGGGCTCTTTAATATAAATACCCTTCATACTGCAGCATCACATAAAAGGAGGTACTTCTTCACACAATGCATAGTTAAACTATGGAATTCGCTATCACAAGATGTAGGGATGGCCACAAGATGACGGATGGCTTTAAAAGGGGATTAGACAAATTCATGGAGGGCAAGGCTATCAATGGCTAATAGTCATGATGGTCATATGCTGCCTCCAGTATCAGAGGCAGTATGCCTATGTACTCCTGTTGCTGGGGAACATGGGTGGGAAGGTGCTGTTGCACTCATATCCTGCTTGTACGTTTCCTGTGGGCAGCTGGCTGGTCATTGTGTGAACAGAATGCTGGACTACATAGGCCTTTAGTCTGATCCAGCAGAGCTCTTCTTACGTTCTTATCTTCCTGTTAGTGTACAAAAAAGGTTTACAATGCACTTCTCATTTTTCTTCATAACGAATTCCTTTTGATATATTTGCATAGCCTCCAACTGCCCCCAAAATTCCAGGACCATCCTGAAAACCCTTAAGCCACCCGGGCTTCTCATTTTGTTATGCAGATTCCCGAATTCCTTTAAGCTGCTATTAAAGGGGCCATGGGGAAAATTTCAGGTATGCTAAAACTTTTAGTTTAGCTGTGATTTTGCCCATGGCCCCTTAAAGATAGCTCTGCTTAGGCTCCAACAGCTACCCACCATGGTAGCTGGGCTCCCCATGGCCCCTTTAAGAGACAGTAAGCAAGGAGGGAACAGACGCGCAAGGGTGTGTGTGCATGTGCACACGCGCACGCTGTGCCTGCTGGACTGGACCATCCGAGAGGTGAATGAAGGAATTTATCACATGATTCCTATCTTTATATTGCCAAATATTTTATTTCCTAACAGAGCTGAAAGTAGGCTGAAAGTTATGTTTGACTGAAATAATGGCATATTCCTCCCTGGTTTACCCCTTCCTACCATTTGTTGTCTCCTCTATATTACATTTTAGATTGTAACTCTTTGGGACAGAGAACTGTTCTCTTATACTCAGTAAAGCACCATGCACATTGATGGTACAATAATAATAATAATAATAATAATGATGATGATGATGATGATGACGACAACAGCAATCACCATCAGCGTCATGGGTCTGGAGATCAAAGTGGCTTCAGAGAGGTCAGAGCCCTTAAATGGTTAGAGCATCCTAGGGTGGGCGGCTAGGGTGTTTTTCCATTTTCTTTTGTCTTCCAGTTAAAATTCAGCCCATCTAGATCAGGGCCATGGCATTGGCGAGACTTCTGGTCTCCACGTTTGTGTCTCTGTGATCTGTTATGGGTTATTAGCTGTTTCAGGTTGGTGACTGACAAGCCAAGTTGATACAAATATACATAAAATAAATAAATAGGCATGGATTAAAGGATGCATTTCTGCACAAAGAGAAAATTTGTAGTTGGGCCAAATATTATGACATGGCAAATACTGACAATATAATAAGAGATAAGTATAAACACTTGTCCTTATAAGGAATGCAGAAAAGCCAAAAAATAAGGAATGCAGAAAAGCCAAGGACAACTAATCCGATTTGGATTGAAAGATTGTGGAAGAACCCTCCAAGCTAGGCAAACCATTATTTTGATCCCCAAATAACTTCTTTCTCAGACATTTATATAGAGCAATGAATGACCTTCCTCTAGGTATCTTCTTAAATGTTTATACAAGAGCAATTAATCTGACTTTACAAAGAGACAGGGTTAATCCAAGCTCAATTGCCTGGATTATCTAGTTCTGGTGGAGGCCCAAAGACCTGTGTGTGGGGTTTGAAAGTGATAAAGGAGAGAATAATTAGAATCTGTAACTAACAGAATGAACCAGTAGATGTCACCATTGTTGCACACAATATCCATAGATGTTGCTGTCACACAGGTACGCACCCATTTTCCCTCTCTAGGATCTGCTTTCAGTTTTCCTTTTTTATGCCTTTGTTTTGCCATTTTCCTTCTATTATCACCATGTTCGTAGTCATCTTAGCTTTTCATCTTCGTTTCAGTTTCTTATCACTGCTGCTTGATATTGTAAATAACATGGCAGTTTGGGGATAGTACTGTTTTTGCTGGTACACTTGTTTTTACATTGAAGGGGAATAGACTAAAGGTCTGACGTTATCCACAAACTCAGAAAAACAGCCATGCTATATAAACCAACATGTTCTTTGATTCTTTAATAATCCTTCCCTGTTCTTTTTAGGGGAAGGAAAAGAATAACAAAAATGGGAAGGATTTAGAGGGATGATTGCCACTTTTACATTTTCATACACAGAGGTCCAAAATTATTTTTATTTGTTAAAAGGAATCAGGAAAAAGAAAATATGGGATATAGCAGTTAATTAAAAGTTGACACAAAAAATTAAGACTGTATAGAGGAATAAAGAAAAAAGATACTTTTAAGAAGGACTGGTGAAAGTACATAGATTATATGAAAAAAGATTCGAATAGATTAATGCTGACGGAAGCGTATATAAAATTGTTGAAAAAAGAAGTTTATAAAGAAATGAAACAGGATAATTTAATACAGATTGGTGGAGGGATTGGGGTGGGTTTATGTACTAGTATTGATATGTTTTATGTGTTTTTTTCTGTATGTATTTTTCTTTTGGAAAATGTAATACAAATTAAATATATATATTTTTAAAAAGGAATCAGGTATCTTGGAATATAAGAAAGGCTACTAAGGTTAACTTATCTTTCCTGATATTAGTAAGTGGAAGCCACATCTTTGGAATCTTCTTGTAGGATTGGGAAGGGGGCTTCCTTTGACCCGTTAAGGTGAATTTCTCCTTATCACACTGTTATTAAAAGTAAACCTGAACCAAAAGTGCCTTCCACTGTCACAGTTTGTCTGCAAAGGTGGGGAGGCACTTCCTAAAACTTTTGGGGTGGGGGTGAGGTGCCAGAGGGTAGGTTTCTTCTCTTTTTTGCTCAGAAAAGTAAACCCCAACAAGGACAGTCATCTTTGTTTCCATATGATGCCCCAGCAATGACATCGTTCCATTGGACATCTGTTTAGAAATGAAGATGGACACCATTGGGATAGCCCACAGTGGCTTGGAATAGTGGGAAAGTTGAGCTTTACTTTTTTTTAATCTAAAAAGAGAGAGAAGGAACTTACCCGCCCCCACTATCTTGGGTGCCATTTTCATCCAGCCCGCAACCCCACAAAATCACCCCAGAAGCCTGGGCTGAAAACTTCAATACAGGATTAATTAAAAGCAGAGGAGCCTTGCCAGAAAACAAACAAACAAACAAACCATATGATTGATTTGTAAATTGATTAATGGCTATTAAAACTGAATTCAAACCAAACTCTTTGCTCTTATATTGGGATGGTATTGGTGTATACTCTTATACTGGGATGTACTGTTCTAACAAATGTACATCTGCAAAAAAATAAAAATAAAATGCTTCCAAATGTCTACCTGAATTCAAATGCTATCTGTCTGCTCTGCGTTGTTTTCAATGGAATTCTTGTTTAGATGCCATCTGGATGTGCTCCTGAGAGCACTTGCTGCTGAAGGTGATGCAGTGTGGATAAGTTGCATCTGCATGCAGATGTGTCTTTGAATGTGCATGTGTTTTAGCTCTGTGAAGTTTAAAGGAAGAAAAAAATCTGACCAGGCACATATAAGGGCATGCCTCCTCCAAGGTCGTGTGACTGATGTCAACTCTGCAAGGAGGGTTTTTAAGTTGACTGCCCAGTAAAGGGTTAAGATAGAATATTATAGTCTAGTTAAAGAGCAAAGGCAGAAACCAAGTTTCTCTGAGAAGTCAGGGGGCAGGGTTCAGTGGAGTGAACCACTTAGTGGTATCAGGGGAGGGAATGATGGACGTTGCCTAGGAACAAGTTAGAAATTCCATTCCCTATCTCTCTGACAGTTAGGACGTTCTTATGACAGATAACAGACTTAACTGACACTTGCTTGGTTTTAAGTAAAGGGATCCTGGCCCTTTAAGTAAAGGGCCAGGATCTCTTCTCGATCATCCCAGTTTGCAGGACACGGAATCATGGGCTCAACAAGTTACAGGAACCTAGATTCCACCTAAACATCAGGAAAAATTTCCTGACAGAGCAATAAGACAATGGAACCAACTACCCAGGGAGGTGGTGGGCTCTCCCACTCTGGAGGCATTCAAGGTGCGGCTGGACGGCCATCTGTCGGGGATCCTTTGACCTGGATTCCTGCACTGAGCAGGGGGTTGGACTCGATGGCCTGGTAGGCCCCTTCCAACTCTACTTTTCTATGATTCTATGATTCTATGACCTGTGTTTTCCTCACCTCACAGAATAAGTGACATTTAGGAAACTGAACTTACAAAGTCTGTAACCATCGAGCTTAGAATACCTGAGAAATCTTATGTTACTTTTATTTACTTTAAAAGCATCTACTTAGAAACAAGTCCTGTGTGCACGTGTGCTTGTTGGGTGATGTCTGCTGCTGCTATTATGCTCTGCCATCAGTGATGCGGCAGTATGTTTGCTCTTTTGCCTCAAGTGGCAGGAGAGCTTGCACCAGGGTTGAAGAAGAGTGATATCTGGGTAATAGTTTTGTATATTAATTCTCCTTCTTGCATAACACACCAAAGCCACTGACCATTCTAAGTTAAGGGTGTTGCAATATTACTTTCAAAACATGTGATACTGTATATCCTTGCTTCCTCTTACAATACACAATATACATTTCCCCAGGGCAAGGTCTCCCAGGCCAAGATGTCCCAACTTCAACAACAAATAAATGTGTAAATTATTTATTCCTTGACACAGTTTTTTTGGCTCAGTTCTCCAGAGTGAACATACTTGTTCCACTCTCTCTTCTGAACCCATCTTTTGGGGTTACTCCTAATTACCAGGTGTGGGGTGGCCAAATACTTCTCATTCAGCATGCTTGAGCTCTCCCTTTTCTAGGCCTCCTTCTGGAAGCGGCCATTATGAATTAAGCGTAGTTGAATGCACAGTGATATCCTCCAGTTATCCAGATTAAGTTGTTCTTCCTAATCAAACTAGTCCCTTCTTCATTTCGTTATTTCTTTATTTATTACCAAAATTTATAACCCCACTTCACCCACAAGGGATGCCAGGATGGTGTACACAACGTTAAAAACAAACAAACAAACAAACGCATCCAATATATAAACCATACAATTACATATTAAAATATGAATTAAAACAGAAACTCTTCAACCAGCAAGCCAACCCCCCCAAACATCCCCACACAATAATCAATTAAGTTTAAAATAAATCAAATTTTAAATGGTAACATTCTAAAATATTAAAATGTTAAAATGCTTGGGCTAAAAGAAGTGTTTTAATTTGGCTCCAGAAAGAAAACAAAGTTGGTGCTGTCATATCTCCTTTGGGGGAGCATTCCAAAGTCAGGGTACCACCACAGAGAAGGCCCCCTCCTTTGTAAATGCAGTGTATGTCTCCCACTGATGGTATTTGGAGAAGGGCCTCCTCTGAAGATGTTAGTGCATGTGGGAGTTTGTGGTTAGTATGGGAGAAGGTGGTCCTTCTTCATCTTATACATCCTTAACGTGAGATGTATAAGACTCTGGACTATAATTCTACTTTTCTGTATTTGAACTGAACTGTACTGTATATTGTGGAGTTTCACAGTGGTACAGAACTGGTGTAGAAAGAGATATAGGCAGTCTCTGCCCATTTTGACCTAATAACAAGGACTCCGCAACTATGACTCACACACACACACACACACACACTTCATTTTTTTCCACTCATATATAGCTGATGCAAGAACTGCCAATTATGTTTACATTTCCAGAGCAACTTTGCCAACCATGAATCCTGATTGGCTCATTTTTCTTTGCTGAAAGGCAGAAATCCAGTAAAAATGTAAATTTCCTCTTGCTAACAGCTGGGAAACCAAAATCAATTCCAACAGCTTGCTGAGTAATGAAATTAGCAGAAGGCTCAGAAATGACAAATGCAGCCGAAGAGTGAACACAAGGCCAGCACTGTCATTTCCACTTAACCCCTTTGACTAGTTTTCCTTTTCCAGTGAACATGCACCAGAGATCTCTTCTAAAGAGTAACATTCAATATTCCCTGTTTATTTTAAAGGGCAAGCATTCTTATTGCAAGTCATTATTAATTCTGTGCTCAGAAGAAGATAAAAGGAAGGAACTGGTGTTGCCTCTGGACTGTAAATCCATATTTGACTTGAACAAGTCACAATCTCTATCTCCCTCAGTAATATATATATATATATATATATATATGGGATCCAAATTTAAGCTGGATCAATTGCACTGATGGAAGTGGACATACCCAACTCCATCTTCCCATGGCAGCCCTTCCAACACCCTGCAAATGCCACACAGACAGTCAGGAGAGCCTACGGAATGGACTGGCCTGTGATGTGGTGGGTTTCCCCCCAAAATCGGGCAGAGGGAACTTCTGTGAGCAGAGCCCTTCCTCTCATAGAAGTTCCCTTCTCGCAGAAGGCAGATCCTGGATTCATCCCATAGTGTTTGTTGCTGCAAGCTATTATTATTATTATTATTATTATTATTATTATTATTATTATTATTCATTTCTATACCGCCCAATAGCCAAAGCTCTCTGGGCGGTTCACAGCAATTCATAACACGGGTACAATAATAGAATAGATGATAATAAAATACAAATGCAGTAAAATACGGCATAAAAATCCCAAAAACAGTTTAAACAACTAAAACAACTCCAATAACAAACTAGACCTATTAAAACAGCTAACAGGTCCCATCATATGCCATTAAATTACGCCATTAAATGCCTGGGAGTAGAGGGCAGTCTTAACCTGGCGCCGAAAAGATGACAATGTTGGCGCCAGGCGGGCCTCAGTGGGGAGTCCATTTCAGAATTGGGAGGCCAATTTATTAAGCTTAATAAATATCACAAACAGGAGACTGCAGTGTGCAATAAAGGGACTTTACTGAATAGTGCAACTGTTACAATGAGAGAAAATACCAAGTTGGACTTACACGTGGGGGGGGGGGGACCTTGGTTCAAATCTTCACTCAGCTCACTGGGTGACCTTGGACCAGTCAGTCTCCAACTAACCTACTCCACAGAGTTTTCCTTGGGAGGGGGAACAAACATGTATGCTGCCCTGAACTGCTTGGATGATGGGTAGGATAAAAATATGATGATAGATAGATGATCGATCTCTATATCTATATATATAAAAGTGAGAGCCCTGACTCACTGACTCATCAATTAATCTCCCATTAAGCTAGAAAGCCGAAATTTGGCATGGTTGTTGTGTATGGATCACTGATGAAAACTACATTGTGAAAACTTTCTTTAAAAAAAAAAAACCCTTAAGGGGTCGGGGGGGGGGGGTTGAAGTACTCAGAGTACAGGGTAGAAAGTAATCAGTTTTTTAATCCGTTCGAAGAACAGGTCCTTTAGCTGATAGACAGACAGATAGATAGATGATAGAATAACCTAAAATGGCCACTGGAAGATTTCTGCTGATTTGGTGTCCCCAGAACTATGGTATGTGGTCCCTTTGAACGAATAAGGATAACGTTAGCAGCATTCAACCAAAAACTCAATTAAAACACACTGACCATGACTAACAAGCTGATCCTAAGCTCACTTCCCAGGAAGCAAATCCCATTGACATCCATGGGATCTACTATCAGTTAAAAGTGAGAAGGTGTAATAGAATGTAAGGATGGCCACATTTGGATCAGTGACAAAAATCTCAGTATTCTGAATTGCTTCAACGTTTCAGGAGCAAGACTATTTGGCATGTGCATTACAGCAGCCTTCCCCAACTGGATCAATGGCCATGCATGCTGGCTGGAGAGGATGGGGACTTGGGGGCCAACACAACTGGAAGGCACACTGTTTGGGGAAGGATGGACTACAGGGACCAAATATGCCAACACAGCACACCCATTTGAAGTTCTCTTTTTGATATGCTATTGCAAAAATAATTTAATATTATGGATTTTAAGTTTTAAGTATTCCCTCCTGGCATTGTGGAGTGGGGCGGGTGACAATTGCAATGTTCCTCTCCTGCAAAAAAAAAATCCTTCTACAACAAAAACATATATCTAAAGACAATGCAGAAGCAATAGCCTGCAAATGGAGATCGTAGGCAAGGAAGCACTTTCCTTATTTAATGAAGGCATTGGCTTTGCCTATTAAATTAAGTCATTCTAATTAATTTCAGTATGCCCTTTGTTTTTGTTTAGGTTTTTGTTGTTGTTGTTGTTGTTGTTATGTTACTTTTTAAAGCACCATGCAGATTGCTAGGACTACATGAAAATAAAATAAGACCTTTCCAAAGGAGATCAGAGTTTGGCTCTGAATCAATAGGAAGCATTTCCATCTGCTTGACCCTGGGCTTTGCCAAAATCAATAACCACATCCAGGGCCGGTGCAAGGCAGTTTGGTGCCCTAGGCAAGATCAGATATTTAGCGCGCCCCCCCTTCCCACTTGAGGCCTCCCTCCCTCCAGCCCTATGCCCATTATGAAATAAAAGTCAATTGGCAAAACCTAAAAAAAAATATTATCATAATAAATTATTATCCTTAGCATATTTGATCACTGGGATTCTCTGGTCTGTCTTCCCTCTCTTTCTCCCCCCCCCTCTTATTATCCTTAGCATATTTGATCACTGGGATTCTCTGGTCTGTCTTCCCTCTCTTTCTCCCCCCTCCTTTTCTTTTCTTACCCCTTCTCTCTCTTTCGTTCTCTCTCTCTCTCTTCTTTTTGTTCCCCTCCCCCTTTACCTTCTTTTTTGTGTGTATGTGCAAAATGTATCTCTCTTCCCCCCCACACACCCCATCTCCTCTCCTGCAAGCTCCTCTTCCCCCCACCCTCTCCAATTTCCACTTTCACGTGCATGCAAAATTCTGGTTTATTTTTTGCTTCTGATATTTATTATTAAATAAAAAATTATTATTAATTTTTTTGCTCCCCCAGCCCCCCTTCCTCCTCCTCCCCCACCCCCACTCCTTTTATCATTCTCCCTGGCTAGGGGTGGGGGCTCCTCAGCTTGGGGAGAGTTCACTCTGGTTACCCCCCTCTTTCTTTCTGCCTCCCTCCCTGCATCCACCCACCCCCTCCAGCGCCGCCGCCGCCACCTCCCTCCCTAACCGCCCCCCTCTTAACATCCCCTTATCGCCCCATGTGCTGTACGAGAAAGCAGCTTTGCTAAAGAGACCCACTTGCGAAAGAAACAGGAGCGGCATAAGGCTCGGGCAAGCGGCAGCGGCAGCAGCAGGAGGATGGCGAAAAAAAGGAGAGATCCAAAGTAGCCGCAGCGGGGAAAGAAAAGGAGGAGGGGGAGAGAGGGGGGGGAGAAAGAAAGAAAGAAAGACAGACAGACAGAAAGAGAAAGCAAGCCTGGGGACAACAAAAACAGAAGAAGAGACCGGCACACGGAGAGAGAAAGAAGCGAAGCGAAGGGGGAAAAACCAGGGAGGCTTCTGATTTGGTGTGGTTTCTGCGCCCCATTTAGCCATGCGCCCTAGGCAGCCGCCTAGTTGGCCTAATGGTAGCACCGGCCCTGACCACATCACTCTACCATTAACAGAGCAGTAGGGCAGACGTGGAGAATTCTCTGGCAAATCTGCTGCCAACTTCAAAGCCCTGCTGGCTTGCCGCAGCCAGGCCAGAAGGTGGGCAAGCTCTTCCTTACCTCTCCCACCCATTCCTCTTTATTTTTGAGGGCAATGGGGATGGGGAATTAACTCTGCCAGCTCCAAGGCTGTGTAGTTTATGGCCTTTGGGAGGGCATGTCTGGGGAATGAGGAGTCTTAGGATCCCGCAGGCTCCAGCTCCTCGATATGCCCCCATTTGCACCCTTTGTTTTCAGGCCAACGCTTTGGAGACCCGGACCGACAGCGATGGAAGCTCTGCACTGTCAGGAGAAGACCTCTGCCTGCAGCAGCATCCCAGGGCCCCTCAGCCGCTCCTCCCCAAACCAGGAACATGTTAAGAGAAGGGACATCTGCTTATACCTTATCATGAATCGAATATTACCGGATATAAGAAGAATAGTGTAAGCTGATGCCTTGTAGGGCACACTCTGAACATAACAATCAGTAAGACTTCCTTGCAGGGAGAGGATCAGACCACTCCAGTCTAGCTTTATCCCCCTTCCAACCAGCAGCTCATAACAGCCAGTCAAGCTCAAGGGGGAAGTAGGCATTAAAAACAATGATACAAGAAGCTAGTTGATTCTAAGACCTTGGTTATCTTTTTGCATCATTTAGCATTCTTTTAAAATTAATATCTTTAATACAAAGGCCGCTTTCAAAATGGGGGAATCAGTATTCATAGTGCCAGAGGTAGAACGGAGGGTCAGCATTTTCATTATGCATGCCTGAATCAGGAGGTGTGCTTATATATTTATTTACTTAACAAAAAAGAAAACGATGCCGGTGGAGCTTGACATCTGGCTGCCAGCCCAGAAACACTTTTAAAATGTTTAGAAACACACGCACACAAACCCGTTTGCTGTTCCTTAAATTATAAGAATGTGCAAACACAGAGGTTCACAGATACAAAGGAAAGTTTTGGAGTGCTTACAGTGTGTGCTGAGATTTTCAAGTGTTTATTTTAAAATAGTGGCCTGGTAATCAGCCGGTGGATGCTAGGCACTGCACGTTACCAATCTTTCCATGTGCAGACACACCTTGGCAGTCCAGTAGCGCCAGTCTAAGTTAGGTATTCATAGTATTGGCTTCCTTTGTCTTCAGCTGTTTGGAAACCTTTCGATTTTCAACCTAAAGGCACACAGGGGGCTGGTTCACACGACCCAGGCTGCCGGCAGGGGAGGAACCGCGGGGCCGTCCGCGGGGTCCAGCGGGGCGCCGCACACGACCGGCGCCCCGCGCGCTTGGGCAGACCCCGTAGTCCCCGCACCGCAGTGCGGGCCTCCCGGCGGTAGGGGGTGAGGCCCGGGATGCCCAGAGGGGCCGTTTGCCCCTACAGGCTGGAACGGCGGCGGCTCCGGCCGCTCGGGCTGCCGTCTGTGGGGACCCCGCGGGACGGCCGCCCGCTGTTCCGACGGCACGGTGACCACGCGCGGTCTTACCCCTAACCTGGTCACTTCGGGGTGGGGCGTGCGGGGGGCACCTGGGGGTGAACGACAGGAACCGGGGGGCAGCCTCCCCGCGGTTCCGTGTTGTGAACCGGCCTAAGAGTAGCAAGGTTTCTCCTCACAATGGGTGGCATGGGGGTGGGGGGATAAGGCATGGACTTCCTTTAACGGAGCTAAGCTTTGGCTTAGAAAAAAAGCAAGGAAGGAGACACATGATAGAGGTGTACAAGATTATGCATGGTGTGGAGAAAGTGGATGATGGAGACATTTTTCTCCATCCTCTCATTAATACTAGAACCAGTAGGACATCCCATGAAGGCTGATTGGTGGAGGTTGTCAGGACAGCTAAGGAAAGTCCTTCTTCACACAGCACATAGTTAAACTATGGAATTCACTTCCACAAGATGTAGTGATGGTCACCACTTTGGATGGCTTTAAAAGGGGATTAGACAAATTCATAGAGGAGAAGGCAATCAATGGCTATTAGTCCTGATTGGCTCTCTGCTACCCCCAGTATCAGAGGCAGTATGCCTATGTACTCCAGTTTCTGGGGAACATGGGCGGGAAGGTGCTGTTGCACTCATGTCCTGCTTGTGAGTTTCCCCGTGGGCAGCTGGCTGGTCATTGTGTGAACAGAATGCTGGACTAGATGGGCCTTTGTCTGATCCAGCAGGGCTCTTCTGATGTTCTTAAGCTTCACCCAGAACCAAGGCTTAAAGGCAGGCCCAGCCTCAGCACCTGTCATGGTGGGACACATGCCAGGCCCCGGGATGCCAAAGAGCCCAATGTACTACTTGATGCTGGTTGCTGACATCCCTTTAAAAATGTACAACACTTTTAGGGCAGCAGGCTCAGCTCAGCGCTGTGAGAAGAAGTGCTGGATGAAGTGGCTGTATCCACTGCCTCTTCATTTCCCCCCCCCCTCCCCAGAATGCATCTGGGCCCAGGCATACTGGGTCCCACCGGCATTTGGGGGAAATGAAAACGGTGGCTGCTGTAGCTGCTTTGCCTGTCCCTATCCGTCCCCATCACTGCCCACTCCTCTGTCTCTGGCAAGCTCACTACAGAGGGAGCTCACCAGGGTGGCACAGGGGTGGCGATGTTGGAGGGCACCTTACTGAGCCCTCCAACATCTGCTCCTACCTGGCAGCAGCTTTAAATTTATTAATTTAATAGATTTAATTAATTTATTTATTTAATTAATTTATTTAGGGCACAAACCTATGCATGCTTAGACAGAAAAAAAGTCCTACAACTCCCAGCATGCCCCAGACTTTTTCCTATCTAAACATGCCTAGGATTGTGCCCTCAGTCTATTTCTTAGACACCTTTCCAGACCATAGTCTTCAAAAGGCAGCGTACAGCATAAAAACGCTGCAAAACATATTAATAAAATTCATATCAGATTGTGATGGATTGGGTTTGTTGAGGCCTACACAGGCTTCAGTTTGTTGAAGCCTGAAGGCCCAAACACTTCCCTGCTTGTAATCCAAAACACTCTTATATCAAAACGAAATCCCCCCCCCCCCAAAAAAATTGTACAGAGATTTTTAATTTAAGCCGCACTACAATACTTGTATTGCAAGACGTTGCTTGTATATCAAGTCAAAAAATAAATAAATAAATATTTAAAAATTTGCTTGTCTTGCAAAACGCTCTCAAACCAAGTTACTTGCAATCCAAGGTATTACTGTATATGTGAATTGCTTTGAGTACTCAATAGGTATTATTAAGAATAATATTAAATTAAAATAAACATTACTGTCCTGATCATCCATAGATAGATAGATAATTTGAATAGCTCTTTTCATATTCATAGCAGGCTTAACAAGTCTACTTGCAGTGATTTGCATTTCCTACAGAGATGACAAATTCGCAGTCATAGTGAGCTGATTTTGAAATATACTGGAATACAAATCAAAATACCAGTGTCACAATCACAAATACTAATAATACACATTGGCTGTATACACAGGTACTTCCAAAGCCTGGGACTTCCAAAGCCAATACAACAATGAAAATAATCTTTAAAATGAAACAATAATGTCCACTGGGTGGCAGCCTTGAACTACCTGAAAGTACCTCAGCTCAGACAGTTAACCATCCATTGTGTGACAGAAAGGTTTTAATAAAATAATAAACCATCTCCCTAAACTACCAAAGCAGCAGAGACACCTGCTTTGTAGCAATCTACTCAGTTCAACAACCGTCAGGCAGTAATACATCAAGGCTTAAATGTCTGTGGATTCTTCATGTCTGCATCCAAATAAAAACTGTCTGGGTTCAGACATGATGGCCCACGCTCAAGGGTTGAGTATGGGTTGAGTGTGGGTTGTTGTTGAACTGTGGGTTGTTGTTGAACTGTGGGTTGTTGTTGAACTGTGGGTTATTGTGTTGTCTGAACCCAGCCAAGATAACAAACCATGGTGAACATCCCACAGTTCACAACCCAGCAACAAACCATGGGTTCTCTTCATGGGATGTTCATAGTTAACAAGCCAAGGCTTGTTTAGTGCAGCTGGGTTCAGGCAACACAATAACCCACGGTTCAACGACAACCCACACTCGACCCATAATCAACCCTTGAGTATGAGTTATCATGTTGTCTGAACCTAGGCAGTGGCTCTTGGTTCAGAAGAAGAAGAAAAAATATTCTTTCCTTTCCTTCTCAGGGCTCTGTCCAACTGAAATGTAACATAGGCAGGGCCAGCCTTATCAGAGTGAGGTGAATGCTGGGGCCTGGCGGTGCAGAGCAGAGCGGTGGCATGGTTTTGGATAGAGCTTTGTGTGCCACACAGCCTGCCGTGAGCCCCCTAAGCTAGCCTTCTGCCCTCAAGTGGAGTGGAGGATGGTGTTCTGCCATCAGGGTTCAGGTAAGATTCAAGGGCCAGTCTGGGTGACTTTTGTGATTCGAATGGGGGAGGGGCAGCATCTTGTCATTTGCCTCAGGCTGCAAAATGTCTCAAGCTGGCCCTGAACATAAGCGCCACAAAAGAAGTACCGGTATCCATTAACAAAAGGGGGAAAAAACAGCTCCCTCCTTACCTCGTCACACTGACAGCTCCTTCAGCTAGTGGGAGGCTTTTGATCCAGGAGATCTTTCCCCCTGGCTAAATGGGAGAGGAGGCAAACTGGGCTGATTCCCCTTCCCCTGGCAGTTCCCTATGACCTCTGAAGATCTGCTCCAGCGGGTTTGGGGGTGGGAAACATGCATGGCCTTCCCAGCTTCCTTACACAATCTTCTTTAGAATTTCCTCCTTTTATCCCGGAAGACAATCTTACTCGGTCACGAGTGATCGCCTGATGATGATGATGATGATGACACACAGCACAATTCTCTGGTTTTATTTTTTATTTAAAATTCTTTTTAGGCTGCTTTAAGGGTAAAAAACCTTAAAGGCACACAATGGTGTATGACCCTCCTGCTTGTACATGGTCTCTATGGAAGAAAGTTCTCAGGCTTGAAGCAGCCTTTCACGCAGGTGAAGACCAGTCCAATTCTCTCACAAAGTAGAGCTGAAATGAATTTGCTCCTCATTTCCACACAGCCTCGGGTGAGCACTGGCATCATCATAAGCCACTGCACCACCCTGTGCGTTCACTGGAAACCAGCAAATCTGTTTGCTGGTTTCCCAGTGTCCACTCTTCTCTCAGAACTCCTCAGAAGTTCCACCTGAGGATAAATCACAGAATCCTTTCAGAGTTTGCTTGGGGTGAAATGTCAACTCTAAAAAGCCAAAGAGGTTTTGCTTCTCAGGATCTTGACCTGTGCAGTTCAGTCAGAGCTATAGATACCTAAACAATCAAATTTAAGTTATTTTAGCGTTGTAATGGGGGAATGTTCAAATATTGATTGAAGGCAAACCCTACAGCGATAGCTGCAGCGCTGGCTCCAGGTTTTTGAGGGCACTTGTGCAAGACACCCTCCGTGGGACCCTCGCTCAGTGAGTCTACCTTTTCACCACCACTGTCACTGGATGCTCTTGCTCCTCGTCCTCTTCCTCATCATTGCTGCCATTTCCTTGCTTGACAGGAAGGCAGAGAGCCAGTGAGCAGGTAGGCAGGGGCATCTACTGTCCCTCCTGCTCCTCACCACCAGTTGTCAGGGCCAGAACCAGAGGCAGGCGAACAAGCAGGTTGCAATGGGGAAGAGGAGGAGCAACTCCAGGGGGCTCTTGTCAGTGGGCCCCCGCTGCTGTGTGGACCCTCAGCAGGTGCCCAGTCATGCCTACGCTTGACACCTGCCCTGGATAGCTGTGTAGTTCAAACGGATTCATTATAAGAGATGAGTAAGTATTTGCAGGGTTTTGGGATTGGAGGATGGAGGGGGGGGGGAAGTTCCTAATTAGTCAGCTCAAAGAACTTTACACTAGAAAGAAAAATAAGCCCCTTTCCGACCCAGCAAAGGAGTACCTGGCAAATGTAGGCCAGAGGTGAGGTCCACCCTGCATGCCTTCAGGACCCAGCCAGAGATAATGAGCGCATGAATAGAGCTAAAGCTGTTTTCATATACGGGCTTGCTCAGTCAGTGCACAGTAAGATTTTCATTCATTCATTCATTCATTTAATTATCAGTCTAAAAATGAGTGGCCATGGAAAAAACAGGATGTATGGAATCGCTCCCTGAAAAATTTCAGGGACCGGTATCTTATCAAAACAGTGTCACATATTGCCTTGAAATTTCCCAGGCAGTTTGTCTGAAGAGATACCTCTGAATTCCCTTTGAATTTCAATTTAGGAGGAACCTGGTAATAACAACAGCCTAGGGACACGGAGAAAACCCCTTGAGTAATGTCACTGCTCATATCCGGAACCTCCCACTCTTCTCTCAAAAATCCTCAGACGACGATAACCTGAGGATAAACGTACAGTTCAACCGTTTGCTTCCGGTGGAATTTCAACTCTAAAAAGTTGGACTGCAAAGTCTTGTTCTCCCTGTAGTCTTGTTCTCATCTGTGCACCCATGGCTGTGAATCGTCGCTCAGCCTTCCCAACCGGGTGCCCTCCAAATGTGTTGGACTACAATGCCTATCATTCCCAGCCATGATTGGGGTTGTAGTCCAACGCCTCTGGAGCGCACCAGGTTGGGGAAAGATGGTAGTTTTATCACAGATTTCAATAAGAGGAAATCTCATTGAAATCTAGTCAACACACATTGTTGATTTCCCACCCTAAGCACACACGGGCAGCCGGAGATCAGGCAGGCTAAAGGCAGAGGCATGTGATGAATGTTCGATTTCCTTGATTCTATGTGAAAGTTGGGATGGGGGAAGAAAAAGCAGGGGGACGACACACGGTCCAATGTGTGCATTTTTAGCAATGTTTGGCACTGAAAAGGCCACTTACGTATCACCCCCCCCCAAAAAAAGAGAGGAGATGCATCACTAAAAAAGAGGACACCGATCTGCATATAATTTGTATGTGCTGATTTTCCTATATAGACGCAAATTTAGAAATTATGATACTTCAAATAGAAATTCAGTACATTCTATATTGGGGAAGACTGTGGCCGCCGGGCGACCTGCGTGTCTGCTCAGGCTGCTGTCAAGGCGTTAACTCAGTGTTTCTCAACCTTGGGTCCCCAGATGTTTTTGGCCTACAACTCCCAGCATGCCCCAGCCAGCATACGCTGGCTGGGGCATGCTGGGAGTTGTAGGCCAAAAACATCTGGGGACCCAAGGTTGAGAAACACTGCGTTAACTGTTGGTGGGCAACGACGGGAGACCCCAGCTCGCCCTCTTCACGCTTCTTGATCTCCAAACTGGACTTGGGCCGGACAGCCCTGCAAACAGCGGGCCTGCAGCCGAGGGGTGCCCTCTAACAGCCCTCCAAATAGAGAGGGCCTTCTTCGGTAAGGCAGGGCATATGGCCGCCACCCTCTAAAGGCCCATTTTTAAAAGGTGGACTGGAAAGTACGTACGAAAGAACACGCAGGGGACAGGGCAGCTTAGACCCTGGGTAAGGCTGGATTCTAAGGCGCACCTCTTCTTTGCTTCGGCTTTGCGAGAGAAAAGGACTCGGTGCGGTAGAGAGTCCGGCTGTGTGTCGAAACCTTGAGACACACTGGACGCAATCACCGAGGAGGCCCATTTCCTTCCTTCGAACGTTTCACAGGTAAAAATGAGGACACCTCTTCAATGTGGTACTTATTCTCACAGAAGGAATCACGAGCACCTCCCCCCATATATTGTCCCAGCCTCTTCTCTGGCTGCTATGTGCATGGACTCCACTGTTGCCTGCCCTGCCCAGGGATTGTGAAGCGGGGCATTATCGTAAACCTTCGGCAAGCACAGCGGGGCCTCTGTGAGAGGCAAGCACAGTTAGGATGCTGGCTGCCCACGACGCCTCCCCTCTCCTCTCTCTGCTTTCTCTGCACTGTTCCCCTTTCCCTGAGGAGGGACGACAAGCAAGCCCTGCAGAGGGCACCTGAGGCATAATTTGAGGGGAAACTCCCTGGCAGGGAGGAGAAGGTAGCCTGGTTGCCTGCAGTGGAGGGGAAGAGAAGAGGAATCAGCAACGGTGCACTGTGCAAAGATTCCATTTCAGATGCCTGCATGCGCTTGCTCTCTCTTGCTCTCTCTCTCTCTCTGTGATAACCTGTAGTCTGTGACTTGGCTAGTGCCTGGAGCGTTCTGCTCTTCATGGGTTCTCTGCTATGGATTCACGGACTGTCCTTAGAACTCAGCCTCAGAATTCCTCATCTGCAAAAATGGGTAAATGTTCTAGAATGTCTACTAAAAGTGCAATCCTATGCATGTTTAGACAGAGAAAGGGCCTACAACTCCCAGCATGCCCCAACCAGCCATGTGTTTCTTTCCTAAGTGTTAATGCCTTGCATTTATTTTATTTTTTTGGTAAAGTGCACCAACCCACATTCTTTTCTCTTTTTAAAGTGTTGAGGTAATGGTAGTAGTAGTAGTAGTTGTAGTTGTAGTAGTAGTAGTTGTAGTAGTAGTAGTTGTAGTTGTAGTAGTAGTAGTAGTAGTAGTTGTTGTTGTAGTAGTTGTAGTTGTAGTTGTAGTAGTAGTTGTAGTAGTAGTAGTAGTAGTAGTAGTTGTTGTTGTTGTTATTATTATTATTATTATTATTATTATTATTATTATTATTTACATTTATATCCTGCCTTTCCTCCAAGGAGTCCAAGGTGGCTTACGTAATCCTCCTCCCTCTCCTCTCCATCTTATACAACAATCCTGTGAGGTAGCTTAGGCTGAGAGTCAGTCACTGGCCCAAAGTCACCCAGTGAGCTTCATGGCCGAGTGGGGCTTGAACCCAAGTCTCCCCAGTCTCAGGCCAACTCTAACCACTACACCACACTGGCTCTCACACTGCATTTTTGAATCCCATTACATTTAAAAGTTCAGTTTTGCTAAGTGTGATACATTAAGGGTGCAATCCTATGCATGTTTACACACACACAAAAAGCCCTACAATTCCCAGCATGCCCCAACCAGCATGTTTTCAGTCTAAACATGCATAGAATTGCACCTTCAGTAATATAGAGCCCTTTTTAAAAACAACAACAACAACACAGGTTTAATAGCATTTTAAATGTCAAATATTGATTTTGACTTATCTCAGCATTTCTGTCAACAAACTTTCTCACCGCAGGAAGATAAGGGGTTATAAGATGCCCAAGATAGGTCAGGTTCAAAACTAACCTCTCTGAGGCCCAAATGCTATGGAGCGAGATGAACGGACATGGAAAGTCTCCTGTGCAACAATTCTGCCAAGAAAAGATAGCAATCTACAGTATTTCCAGTGCAAAGTCAATTCCTTTCCGCCCTCCAGTAAAGTACTCTGTGCCCTTTAGCTATCAAGGAAGGCTATTTTGGTCGAAAGGCACAGCTGAGTCCATCTTTGTGCAGAAAGCCTAAACAACTGCTGAGTTTTACACTAAAGCATACTGAGATCCTAATAAAGCCATTGATTTCCTCACTGTCAAGGGAGTGGAAAGGTTACACTCATCTTCTCACTCTGGCAATGGCAGTTAATAGGAAGCTCTGACAAAAGTCCTACCTCTGCACAAATGCAAAGGAAATAAATGATGCAAGGAGAAAGATTGCTTCATGAATATTCTGAACGCAAACACAAAATGCCTCTCATGCTTCCGAAATAAAACAACTGGGGAGGGTGTGTGTTTAAAAATAACACCTGTCTCAAGTCAAATTTGTGTGTGCGTTTGTTATAGTTATATCCTGCCCTTTTTCCTGCAAGGAACCCAGGGTGGGCTCACATGGTCTTCTTCCTACTTTCCATTTTATCTTCACAACAACCCTGTGAGGTAGGTTAGGCTGAGAGTCTGTGACTGGCCCAAAGTCACCCAGTGAGCTTCGTGTCCAACTGCAGACTAGAACCCAGAGAGTTTCTGTTGTAAACTGTCCAGAGAGCTTCAGCTATTGGGCGGTATAAAAATGTATTAATAATAAATAAATAAATAAATAAATAAAACAAACCCAGATCTCCCGAGTCCCACTCCAACACTCTAACCATTATGCTTGCACCGGCTACGCTGGCTCTCCTTCAGTCTCAGATTGCATCTGCGATAATACTGGTATTCATTTATTTAATTTATTTATTTATTTTTTTAAGAATATGCTTCATGTGTGTGTATGTGTGATGGTTATGTCAAACTTGGCAGTAACACACTCCTTTAACAGAGAGAGGTTACTCAGTGTAAGACTGTTGAATCTGGACTACCTCTTCCCCATCTGCAGTCGTTCTAACCATAGACATTCAGAACATCTCAGTTTAAGGCAGTGTTTCTCAACCTTGGGTCCCCAGATGTTTTTGGCCTACAACTCCCAGCATGCCCCAGCCAGGTGTAGTGGATAGTGTTGCAAAAATGCTCTGAGTCCTCTCCCTAGAGAACCCAATTGCTCAGAGAAAGGGAAGCCGCACACCCAGTAGTGAGTTTTTCAAAGGTTTATTTCTATACAGAGGGTCCAGTAGGGGCGCGTGCCCAAATCAGAGCTGGACAAGGATCAGTGGGGCATACAAGCATTCTTATACTTTTTACAGTCATGGGTGGGTTTACTTTCAGCAAATCAGATGCATTCACTAAGCCATGCCAACCAATCAGATACATTTCCCCGAATATGACAACAACCAATCAAATGTGTTTCTTAGAACATGGCAAGTCTTAATCTCTAGTTAGATAGAAGGCCACCTGGCTACCTTCTTCTTGGCTAAGATGTGGTTTCTCATGACCTCTTAGGTCACCCAAGATATGGGGCCTGCTATTCTTGGTACATCTTATCAATCAAAGGGACTCTTCTCCCGCTTGTCTTTTGGGATTTGGCACCCAGGAATAGGCCTTTGGAACTGGATAACAACTAAGGCGAAAACATGGCGGTCAAGCATACAATTCAGAACAAAGGAATACAATACAATCAAAGCAGACCTTCAAGGTTCTCTGTCTGGAATAACAAAGCAGATAAACAAAGCCAGGTGCAGTGGAAGATGGCATGTGGGCAGAATCTAGGTCATCTAACGGGGGTCCAACAGAGTTCATCGGGGCTTCTGGACTTTTGTCTTTAACAAGTGCCTATGGACAGCAGGGTGGTCTTTCAAAGATTTTAGGGGTCTCTAGCCTCTGTGTGGACTGCTCCCTAATGTCCCTCTTGCTGGCCAGGGAATGCTGGGATCTGCAGGACCTTTTGTCTGTCTAAACATGCATGGGATTGGGTCTTCTGTGCAGCTCTTAACTCAGACTTCCGTCATGCCAGGTCACAATGATCTTTTAGGGTTTTAGACTTGGAACTGGGACCCTTTGCTGTGAGACAGGTGAATCTAGGAACCCTTGTATGCAAGGCAGGTGCTCTATCACTGAGCCTAAGGGGTTTTTAGGACATGTGTCTCTCTAACCTGGGGCCTTCTAGGTGTTTTGGCCTGACTGGGTCATTATTATATTAGGGATTTTAAGAATCCATTCTGTCTCTCTGTCTGCCTGGAAACAGCTTCTATGCAGTAGGCAAATGAATTTTGCTAACAAGGCCTATTGTTATACTCCAAGGTATCTTCTCTAGGCAGAAAGTCCAGACATTCCTATGAAGAACATAGTCCGGGCGTGTCGCCAACCTGATAGCACTTTTGTTTTGCAGGCATCTGGCCAGGGGGTGTGTGTGTGTGAAGCAAGAATTGTCTGTTTTTAAACTGAGGCTTTTAATTTACAATGCATGGACCTGTTTTCACGTGAAAGGCAGGAGCTTTCTGTATATGCCCCATGCCTATTTCTCCAACAATAGGATGCTGGACTGGGAGTCGGGAAGCCCGGGTTCTAGTCTGCAGTCGGCCATGAGACTCACTAGGTGACTTTGGGCCAGTCACTGACTCTCAGCCTAATCTACCTCACAGGGTTGTTGTGAGGATAAAATGGAGAGCAGGAGGACCATGTACACCGCCTTGGGCTCCTTGGAGGGAAAAAAGGGCAGGATATAAATGTAATAATAAATGAAATAAAGTAAAATTGAAGACGACTTGGTGCTTCAGCTAGTGCAGAATATGGCTGCCAGTGTTTTAATTGGCGCAGCCAGGTTTCTTCATATTACTAAGAGCCTGTGGCTCACGCTGGCTCAGCTTGTCTGAGCGTGGAAAGCTAAGCAGGGTCAGGCCTGGTTATTACTTGGATGGGAGACCCCTCCTCTAGTTTCCTGCATTGAGCAGGGGGTTGGACTCGATGGCCTTGTAGGCCCCTTCCAACTCTATGATCCTATGAATCCTACACCAATTTTAAAAGAACTGCACTGCTGGCTGCCTATTCACTTCTGGGCCTGATGCCAAGTGCAGGTACTTCCCTTCAAAGCCCTCAGTGGCTTGGGATCCAAGTACTTGAAGGAGTGCCTCTTCCTGCACCAGTCTGCCCATGTTCTGAGTTCTGCTGAAACACTTCTTCTCTAAGTTGTTCTCTTATAGGAAGTGTGCTATTATGCAACAACAAAGGAGAGGGAGAGTTTTCTCAGTGGTGGCACCCCAATTCTGGAATGCCCTTCATAAAAAGTTGTACCCGGAGATGATATTATATTCTTTTTGGCACCAGGTTAAGACATTTTTATTTGTCCATGCATTTCCATTTGAGAAATGCATTAGCCTGCTGTATGTTCTTGATGCTGCGTCCTTATATTGTAATTGTGGTTTTATTGTATAATGTTTTATGATATACGGTAGTTTATTTTCATCATCCTGAATTATATTGGATGAAGAGTGGTATAAAAAAAACTAAATAAATAAGGGCACAGTCCTATGTATGTGCATAGGATTGTGCCCTAAATGTGTGCTTTTTCTCTCCATTTAAGGAAGGCTGACCTTTGCAGGGAGTTCAGTCCCCTTGAGAATTGTGAACCTGAGAATCAGAAATAGATTCAGCTAGGGTTGTGTTAGATTCAGCACTAATTCAAGTGATCACCGTGGGAGCCCCAAAATGACTCTCTCGATCATGGCAATTGCTGTTGACCATATCCCTTTGGTCAACCCTTTGTTCGCACAGAATGCTTCTTCATCGGGACATATGGTCAGGGAAGCTTGGGACTGCTCACATGGAGAGAAAGAAATGTATGTGAATAAACCAGCCCAATATTAAATGTATGTGAATAAATCTGAGCCCAAGGTTATTGGCTCAGATGCAACTTCTTCCTTCTGCCTATGGCAGGATGGGACTCTCCGCCCCAGTAGATTTGGTGTGGGGATGGGGGTGGGGGGAAGGAGATGATGAAGAAGTCCCATTCCACCAGAGGTATCCATTCCACTGGTGGAAGGAGGAAGTTGGATCCAAGCCATTGCTGTTTAAGGGGGATCATAAGCTTTGCAAGTACTTATAACTTCCCCTGGCAGATCTATTTGCCAGAGAAGTGCAAAGTTTACTTGGCAAAAATAACTTCACGTAGAGCTGTGCACAAAATGGTCTATCAAAATTCTCCACCCTATTTGTGGACAGAGAAGTGGTGGGGACAATTTCGCCCGAATTTCTCCAGGGGGGGAGGAGAGATTCTCAAGAGTTTCTTACAGGTAGGGTTCGCCATTGGCAGGGCTTGTGTAGCACAGTCTCTTTCTTTTTTTTCCCTAATGGCTTGTGTGTGTGTGTGTGTGTGTTGCAACAGCATCAAATGGGCCCCATTTTGCATCCACCACAATGTGGGTGTGAGGGGGGGCAGTGTCACGTCCAGCTCCAGGGAAGAGGTGGAGCTAGTGTTGAGCCAAAATCTGCCCTCCGATTTCCTGGAAGTTTTCTTCCCCCATGAAAGGGGCTTCCATTGTTCTGCCTCACTCTCAGGGTGTTTGTCATTCATTTCTGTGATGTTTTTGTGCTTACCCAATCACCAAGAGTTGGCCGAGGCTGCTGCATGTGCTCCCCCCATCTCTCCATTGCTCTTTCTATTACCCATCTCTCCATTGCTCTGTAGCCTCCCAGTCTGCCTGGGCGTCATGATCTGAAAAAGCCTGTGGGAGGATGTAAAAACATCATGGGGTAGAAACATCCTTACCCCCTCCCCCCCCCGTGATGTTTCCCCCTGGGATTTGACTGAAGTGTGGGAAGCCCAGGAGGCTACAGGCTGCCAGAGAGAGGATTGTGCCGTGAGAACCAGGACACTCACACACACACTCCTCAGCCACCTCCTAAGTAAGGCAAGCACTAGAGACCCAGACCCAGCCCATGAGAATTTCTTCGCCATCGAATTTATTTTTGAAAGCAATTTCTTTTCTTTCAGATTGAATGAGAATAGTTAGAAAAAAAAGATGTGGAAGCAATTTTCAGCGCAGTACCAAAAATAAGCATTGCAGACCTGAAAAAAAAAGCAGAGCTCTTCACCGTATCTCAGCATCTCTGAAATGTCCGTGAATAGTAAGATAATTCTTGGAAAATGTTGTCTTAGAATCAGAATTTGGAAACAGATAAGAAGAACAAGGATTAAAATAAACTGTTTAGTCATGGCAAAACAAAAAAGCATGTCGTCGTCCCCCGTCCCCCCGAAATCCAGAATCCAATTTGACCTGCGGTGTGGGAGAATTCCCTCTGCACCCTGCTTTATAAAGGTGTCTGTTCTCCATGATTTTCTGAGATCAGGATTTCCTTTTGCTTACTCCAGTTTTGCCCTTCCAAAGCCCAATTCTGTTGCCTGCTGGGCAATTCTAAACTGCTCCATTCCAATAATATCTTAGCAGAGGAACTACATGGGTAAACGACATGGTTCCTTCCTAAAGGAGTGTCATCCATCCTCCTCGCTGGGAGCACAAGCAAAGGGAAGCTAATACAACAAGTCCCAGGTTAATGCAGGCTAATAACGTTTAGAAAGTGCTCCGGTTTGCACTTTGCATTTAATGTGAATGAATGGCGTTTTACTTCAGCACTTTCTTGAGATATAAGCTAATGAATTCCTTTGTGCTTTAGCATGGCAAAGCATTGCCATTATGAAAAGCAGCTTCCGCCATCTAAGTCACTCTGTCGAGTTGAGAAAATAACAGATGTATTTGTCAGTGTCAGAATGGGGAGATGAAATTTAATGGGAGAAGTCAGCTCTGATGCTGCCTTTCATTTCAACGGGTAGTGTCTGCGACTGCAGTGCAGGAAGACCACTAAACAAACCAATGAGGAGTCGACGCTGGCTCAGCTTGTCTGAGCGTGGAAAGCTAAGCAGGGTCAGGCCTGGTTGTTCCTTGGATGGGAGACCCCTCCTCTAGTTTCCTGCATTGAGCAGGGGGTTGGACTCGATAGCCTTGTAGGCTCCTTCCAACTCTATGATCTATGAAATCTATGAATAAGAGAGAATGTGGCCTTGCGTGGGGGTGCATCATCCTTCAGGTTTTGGAATGGCCACAGTGCGTTGATCCAGCCTTTGTTCTGCCAGCAGGAGCAGCCCGAGCAGACTTCTACCCAGGGCGTTCCCACCGGCGGTAACGAAGAGAGCCAAATCCTTCCTCCCTCTGCCCATTAACTACAACTCTCAGGTAACTATAACTCTCAGGTAAGTAGATACAGGATGACAGCCTTGGACTCCTAGTCCTTGTTTATATATCCAGCAGGACAGCATGGATAGTGCTACAATTATGTGTTAGAGAAGTAGCACACGCCTCTCCACTCCGGCACACAGCCTCCGAAGTATGACCTGATGACCTCGCAGTACAAACAGCCAATCACACAGAGGCCGATCTTTCCCAACTGCTATAGTGGAGAAAAAGAAGAATTCAGACCAGACCTCTACACAATTGTGCATTCACATAGAGCCCAGTTCACCTTGGACGCTCTCTGCTTCTGTGGAACAGACTATAACGTGATAGTATTGGGGCGGTGGGTGGGGGGGAATGCTGTGTAGCCAGTAGCCAGTTGGGGATGTCTACTAGAGCATCTGGTTTGGTTCCTCTACGGCAGGGTGGGCAGTAGGTAGATTTCCAGATGTTTTGGACTTCAACTCTCAGAAGCCCCTGCAGGCATAGCCAATGGTCAGGAATACTGGGAGTTGGTCCAAACCATCTGGAGATCTGCTTTCTGCCCATCCCTGCTCTAAGGCACTACCATCTTGTCCAAGATGGTGCCATTCTAGAGGAACAGAGGCAGCCACTCTCAGATGGCCAAGAAAGGCCTTGGGTCCTAGAGAGGCTGTCTGTGCCCAGTGCCATGTCATTCCTCCCCGTAGTCTTCATTGTCATCACATTCCAAGAAAATGCTGGAGGAGCATGATGGAAACAGGCAACTGGCTTTTATGCAAACGGCCACGTTCACACAAGGGCTGTGCATGTTTCCCTGTGTTAGATTATTGTTTGTTCTGAAGGTGCAGAAGAATTAGCAGTTTTTGGTGAGGATCTGTCTTGCCCTGTCCGTGGCCCGAGCTTCTAGTTCTTACTGCAGTGGCGTTGTGTAACTTTACTGCTAGCTTATTCTGGAATATGATTCCATGAAAGTATTCATATTTCAGCTTGAGGCTCAGACTCTGTGCTAAATCTGCTATAAAACTTTGATTTATTAACTGAAAATTGCAGCCATTTGGATGAACTCTGAGAGCTAGATGGGAAGGCAGGAGACTGGTCCCCCTTTTGCTGCCCTTTCATACTCCTTGGAAAATGTCTTGAGTTCTTGCATGCTGTTGCTCTTCCTATCAGTTCCCTTGACACGCCTGGTGCCAGCAGGCTCACGTGCAAAGGGAAAGCACTTGTCAGTTCCCGCAGTTCTCCTTCTCCCAGCGTCACTAGCGCCTGCTGAGGGTAGTCTGGAAAGAAGTGGTACCAAAGGGAAGAGTGATCAGGTTTAACTGAATTTTAGCTAGGTAGACAAAAGTTTGGCACCATTTCATCTTTGTTTTACTCGCTACAAATCTCCAAGGATGGAGGCGTGTGTGGTTTGCTCAGTTCCGAGTCAGCAGCAGATCAGCTTTTTAACTGAGAAAAAAAGGGGGGGGGATGGAAAGGAGGGAGGCTTCCAGTGCCCCACACACCGTAAACAATGGAAGCATCCAAAGGAATGACAGTATATTTATTCACAGCTGCAAAATGACGTGCAAAGAAAACAATTACAGAAAGAACTGTGAACAGACACACACACACACACACACACTTTAATAGCCAAGACACTCTCTGAGCTTATTGTACATGTACAGTGATGTAGTGGTAAATTTTGAAGTGCCGGCACTCTTCATGGCAGTCCCCCCTAGTCACACCCCTGAGGAGAGTACAAAAATGCAGGCAGTTGCGTTGATCAATCTCTCTCTCACACTCTCTCCCTCTCTCTCTCTCTCTCTCTGCGCGCGTGTGTACACACACACACACACCTCGAAGAACAGCAGTACATAGCATGATACCCAATTTATTAGGACCAGCTGACATTCATAGAATAATGAGCTGGAAAAGGGGTGTGGTGGTGATTAGCGTGTTGGACTTCCGACTGGATAGGCCTGAGATTGCGTAAGAAAGGGAAAGAGAGGGATAGGGATACAGCAGGGTCCGAAACCGCATAAGACCACACCAGCTGAACATTTTCCAGGGGTTTCTTTTCGCAGCACCTGGGCAAAACATTTTCATCTTAAACCAATTCTAGCAGTTTTCATCTCCACCAGGAGCAGCTCTTTGGAAAGTGAACGGGTCTTAATTACCCATTAAGACCAGGCCTCTACAAAACATTTTGCTTTGCAACAGGGATCGCTCACAACAATATATATATATTGTTGCTGGCAGGGCTTTTTTTCTGGTGGAACTCACCGGAACTGAGTTCCAGCACCTTTTCTTCTATTAATTGCATTACAATTTAATCGCCATCTACTCCCGAGGAAATGTAATCCAAGAGTTCTGGTACCTTTTTCTCCAGAAAAAAAGCACTGGTTGCTGGGGAAATCAGTGTCTCCCCCCCCCCCCCCGCTGCTGTGAAGACTGCAGCTAAGCTCAGAGGGAACAGATAAATCTGAGGTGGGTGGCAAATGATGTCATCATCCCTGCTAATTGGAAAATGCCAGTGCTTTGACCCTGCGAGCTCTCCTACAGCACTGTGCATGTGGCACAATAAGCACATGCATGCATGTGCATACACACACGCACACCTTGTTTTGTTTTTTGCAATTTTATTTTTCAATGTATATATCAATCTCCTGGCCGTGGTGAGAGTCATATATCAAATGTTTATGTTTCTTTCCACAGTTGTGTTTTTCTTTTAAAGTACCTTACATTTTCTCACTGTGAACTGATTTATATACACAGTGTAATTCCTGGAGTCCTTTCTTTGTTTACTATGGGCAGTATTATTTAACTGGCAGTGCAAGCTAAATGGATGAGGTCTACCCAATGTACAGATGATGGAAGCTGTAACCCTGACATCCTGTGTTCAGAAAACATTCCTGGGCTATTCACGTGACTTTACCCGTTTGTGTCTGACCTTTGTCGTACATCTGAAACATGTAGCTGACAGAGCAATGCCAACTAACACAATCTTCCAGTTCTGAGTCCTTTTCCTTGATGGATTGGGGAGCTGGGCGAAGGGTGGCGGGGAATGACATGTTTCTTAATCCATAAGTATTGTTCTGATTAGGAACATGCCATTCAGGGAAATGAAAGCACTTTGGTTGCCAAGCGTGTCCAAAAGCCGGCGCTGATTTTAGTCTGAACATAATCCTTTGTCTCCGTGTCAAAGTGAGAAGTGAATGCGAAGAGAGATGCCAGGCTCTCGCTGAAAGAAGTGTTTGTGGAATGCTGTGAAATGACAGGGAAAACATTCTGGCAGGCACTTGAGCTTGTGGCACTGTGAGATCCTGTCCTTTTGAACTAGTCGTATCAGGCGTAACTTTCCCTGGGAACCTAAACTCCGCAAGTGATTGTGGCTGAGGTCCTGGATGTTTGCCACTCAGCGCAGGTTATTCTTGGCAACGGTGATAAAGGCACTTGTTCCAAAGAAGGAGAGATCCAGTCATCAGTTTTCTTCTCCTTTTCTTGAGCCGCCACAAATTCCGATCAAAACTCACGTTGCAGGAAAGGGGGGGGCAGGAAACCTACATTTATCTGAGTGGATTTATGCTCATTTCTCTGTAGACCCTATGATTACTAGCAAAGATAAATTGTTAAATATCTGAAAGAGGTGTACAGTCCAATCCTATTCATGTTTACTTGGCAGAGTTAGCATGAGACATTTTGCTATCTGAGATAAAGGACAAGGTGGCATCCTCTGCATTCCATGTACAGAAGCTGGCTGGCCTGGCAGCTGAAATCTTACTTCAACACTGGCAACAGGCCAGCATTTTCCACTGCACCTGAGGGCAGCAGCCCACTTCCGTGGGTGCAGCAGTGGTGTAGTGGTAAATTCTGAAGTGCAGGCACTCATCATGACCATCTCCATGGCCACGCCCCCCAGGAAAGTCCAAAAGTCCAGGCTGCTGTGTTGATCCACATCAGCAAACCAGTTCTAGCAGTCTTCATCTCCACAGCAGCAGGATTTTATTTTATTTTTTGTAAAGCTGGTGAGTCTTAATTGCCTATTTAAGACCAAGTCATCCCAGAATACTTTGCATTACAACAGGGAACAATATATTATTGCTGGGAAAGTTCATTTCCCTCCAGCTAAGGGGAAGATTGCATTTAAACTCAGAGGGAGCAGAGAAGTCTGAGGGCAGGCAGAAGATGATGTAAGTGTCCCTGCTAATAAAAAGGGGTCAGTGTTGGGTCCCTGTGTGTCCCGGCTCCACTGCCCCACTGGGACCCAGGGCAGACCATAGCCTCGGCAGGGCTGGTGCTGGGTACTGAACAGATCTGGGGCTCAGTCCTACAGGGCAAAAAGTAATGCACACATTTGCATATGCTAATTTACATATGTTCTTCTAGCAAGGCTCTCCAACCTTGGGTCCCCAGATGTTGCTGGCCTACAGCTCCCAGCATACCCAGCCAGCATGGCTAATGGCAAGGGATTCTGGGAGCTGTAGTCCAGCAACATCTGGGGACCCAAGGTTGGCGAGCCCTGCTGTAAAGTGTGTGTGTGTGTGTGTGTGTATAAAGGACTCTGTCTCCTAAGACACCCCTATTTGTAAAAGGGGATGTATGGACAGGAATGAGGAGGGAATTTGATTTCAGGAAAAAAAAACCTGAGGCAGAAAGATTCAAGGGAGGCAGCAGGAGATGAAGCACATGTGGGCAAAAAGCCAGCTAGTTCAGGGGGATCAGATGCAACAGAGATCGTCAGGGCCCCTGTACCTTCATTTCAGGAAGTGCCCGTGGACAGCAAGGTGGTGGGGCAGCTGGCCTCCCAGAGAGTCGGGGCTCCAAATGAAAGAGTCGGGGCTCCATTCCTAGTGGGCCGCCCCCTAGCACTGCCTCTGCTGTCTCCCAACACTTTGGCGCTGTCCCCCCCCCAGCACCTGCCATCTGAGGATCTGAGTCACCCTGCCTGAAAGTTACAAGTGCTTCATTAACTGTAACCATAATTTCTGTGATAGTTTAAAACCGGGAAGATTAAACACTTGTTGGGTTTGGGGGGAGTGGGCGGGGGTTAGAAAGGGGCAGGTAATCCTTTCTTTTGTCCTCATTGCATTTCAAAAAGCTTGTACATATTTCTTCGCTCCTTTCTATGTATCCTGGGGTAAATCGCCATTACACATCAGAACGGACATTTGGGAGAATAATACCACTTTTTACAACTGTTTTATGAGCTTTTAAGTTCATTTTTCTCTTTCTAAAGAATGACTTGACTGGTCTTGTTTCATTTGCCTGCCTTGATTATCTGACAAACTGGGATGTGATATCAGAGTCTCTGATAGAAATATAAATCCCCATGTGTATTTCAAAATGTCACCTTTGATTTTGTTCAGCTCAGGCAAATGAGAATTTTGCTTGCAACATCAGAAAGAGCTGAACTTCTGGACTCATTCCACAGAAATCAGCTTTATGATACCATAAAATATTATACCAATCCAGTTAAAAAGTTGCTGCAATAATTTTATTTGGATAGACATTGATTGAAGCAGTATCTTTACATCTACCCAATATACATATATTTTTTTAATGAAATCATTATGTGTTGTGGATTAAGTATTTAGGCTAGATAAATATCTGGAGTCAGGGAACCTAGCATCATTGAGAATCGGACTAGTCATGCCAATTCATATTGGTTTTTAAAATGAACCGAAGATTTTTGAAAACTTGCCACAAAGGAAATCATCATAGAAGTCCATAATGAGCTACCTTTTCTTTGTATGCATTATACATTTCATGTATTATGCGAACAAATGTCAGTGTACTGGAAGAAGCAAAGACTACTAGCATTGAAAAAATGATCCTTCAACGCCAACTTCAGTGGACCGGTCATGTTGTTCGAATGCCTGACTGCCGTCTCCCAAAGCAGTTACTTTATTCCCAACTCAAGGATGGAAAGCGGAATATCGGTGGTCAATATAAGAGGTTTAAAGATGTTCTTAAGGCTAATCTAAAAAAATGCAATATAAACATCGAAAACTGGGAAGCTCTGGCCCATGAACGATCTAACTGGAGGTTGGCCTTTCATGAAGGTTCCATGGACTTTGAAGAAGCCTGAGTGCAAGGTGAAAGGGAGAAACGTGCTAAGCGAAAAGCACGTCAAATGAATCCTTTACAAGACCATCTTCCATCTGGTAACCTGTGTCCTCACTGTGGGAAACTGTGTGGATCTGGAATCGGCCTCCACAGTCACTTACGGACCCATCGCTAGAGTCTACACAATTTTTCTTTAGAATTTTCCTCCTTTTAAAATCTCCTTTTTGTAAAAAAAAAATTATCCTGGAAGACAATCTTACTCGGTCACAAGTGATCACCTGACTGACTGACTATATTATGCATTTCATATAATATAAATGTTTCAAGTATATATGATACTTTTCCCAACATCATGTCAGGAATTAGGACTCAGCTGAAGGGAGGGGACTATATTATGAGAACTTTTGGAAGTGCTAGGCCTTTCCTTTCGGTAATTGTTTCAGGATTGCTGTAAAATCAACTGTTTCTCTGTTTAGAAAGAATTGCCCTATCTGTGGAGTGGACTGGCTTTTATTTGCCATCAGACTTGGATTGTGAACTCAGAGCTAAACCACATGCTTTGTTAAATGCGTAGCGGGTGGGCGCTAATTACTTTTTATTTCATAAATTAAATGTGGGGCCCCGATCCAGATTGGGACTACTACACATGGATAGAGTAGTTGATTAAGCCTTCTAGCCAGCCACATTTCCCCCTTTAAATTCACCCCCCCTCTCCCAGACACACACGGGGACTTAGGAAAGAAACAAAAACTCCATTAGCACCAAAAAAGGAAAAGTTTAAACCCCCCTCCTACCCATGTGTGTGTAGTTTAGCCCTGAGGTAATATGTAAAGGATACAGTAAATAGTTAAAAGCTTGGGTTCGGATCTATTTCAGCTTGCGGAAGTGGGGCAGAGGATATTGCCGATTCCCCATACAGGCCCTTGAACCTCCTGGGGGAAAAAAAAAATTGGTTCCAGATGGTCAGGAGACCTTCTGGAACAGTGTGGAGGTGGTGGTGGGAACTTCAGGGGAGGTGGCATTGGCAAAAGTTGCTTCCTCCTCCACCCTCTTTGTGGCAGCAGGATCCCTCTATGGGGGTCAAAAACTTTCCATGGATGTAAGGGGCTGTTCTGTCCACCGAAGGCAAAGTCTAGATCTAACCCAATATACCTATGTGTAAGCATAACCATGTATGATTGGGCCTGGTTCATTCACTCACCTGAAGGAGAAACTGTCAGGTAAACACCCTCTGTGTCTCTCAAAATGCACGTGACACAGCTACTCCAATCAGAGAGTAGCCATGTGTGGAGGACTGAATTATGCAACCTCCCTCTTTTTCTTTCTTTTATTTTTCTGAAGGAGAATGTCAGGCCTCTGTGCATACAATTCAGTCAAGGTGGATTGCAGGAGTCACATCTTGCCTTATAAGCATTTGGAGCCTGCACACTCCTCCACTGTAGGAATAAGATATTTGGCGAAGTTAAGCATCTACACAGCATCAAAGATTCCAACAGTTGCATAATATTATTAGACTAAAGCTTTTTAAAAACTATGCAATAGGTACACTCAGCTGAGACATGTTACAAATATTCATGCAAAAAGAAATTAATATATTCCTGCAGTCAAGAGTGACTTTCTGCAGAGATGCAGGAAGCATAAAAAAACAAACAAACTGATTTGCAAAGTAGAAGCCAGGAATAATTAGGTAATATTGAGTGCTGTTTAAAAAAGAACTCGTAATATTAGGTGATTGTATAACAACAATACAATGATAGAAAACTAAATGCTAGGATGTGGGACTAAAGTGTTTTGTATTATATGAAGATGGTCATCTGTGGAAGTTGGTAGACTCAATGCAAGCGATGGAACATTGTCAGCAAGTTTATACAATCAGTTTTATGGGGGGGGGGAATCACTGAGGTGATATTTCTCTATAATATTCCCTTAGTTTGTTTACCAGCTAGTGAAATCAAGATGCAACCAAGTGCAATACAGCAAGTGAAAATTAATGTGATATTGATGTTCTCATGCCTCAGTTCTGCCACAGAGGACTCATCTATTTAAGGATGAATAAACATGGAAGGATAAACAGAAAATGCCATCTTCTTGGGACATTTTCCCATATATATATTTAATATAAATGTACCCTGAGAAACTAGGAATGGCAGACTTGATTATGCTTGATTAGTACTTTGTTAATTAAGTTAGAGTCAAAGTAACCGTATTAATAAAATATTTTGACAATAGAAAACTTATAAACAGTCTCTTTTTATATATCTACAGTCTCTAACATTACGGGAGCTTATACAGGAGACAGAGTTCTTTTTAAATATTCTAACAGTGACTTCAAGTATTCCAATGTCTACTTGCCATATGTCAATTCAGGTCAGCTGCATTGAGATTAAAAAAAAAAAAAAATTCTAGACCTCAGCGGTTGGATCCAGGATCTGCCTTCTGTGAGAGGAAGGACTCTGCTCATGGAAGGTTCCTTTGCCCGATTTTTGGAGATCCCCTTTCTTCCCACACCACATCTCACCCCATTGAGTAAGGTCTCCTGACTCTCTGTGTAGCCTTTCCAGGGGCCTGGAGGGACTGCCATAGAAAGGAGGGTGCAAAGAAGTTCACTTCTGTCAGCACAGTTGATCTGGCATAAAACTGGATCCAACTCCATAAGCTACTTCTTTAAAAAAAACAAAAAACAAAACAAAAAAAACCCTCTCAGCATCATGGTCACCATTTGAAATAGCAAATAATACGGTGACTCAAACGAAATATACACCTGTAATCGAATCATAGGAAAATTAATGCTAGGACATGGGGATTAAGTGCCCTGTGTTATATGAAGATAGTAGAATACTGGTCATATTAGGTTGAGCACCCATTCCCAACGGGTACTCATTAATGACTTGGTGTCGTTTTAAAAATTATTTGTTACATTTATCTTCCATCATGGAACCCAAGGTGGCTACATGTGGTTGCCAGGTGGTCTCCCCTCCAAGCACTGACCAGACCTGCTTAGCTTCAGTAAGGTGGCTGCCTCATGTGCCTTCAGACCATGCCCTGGGACCAACATGTTAAGTGGAGTCCAACAGGGCTCATTCCTAGGCCCTGTGCTGTTCAACATTTTTATAAATGACTTGGATGAGGGTGTAGAAGGGATGCTTCTCAGATTTGCAGATGACATGAAGCTGGGAGGGATTGCAAAGAAGACAGAATGAAGATTCCTGGTGATAGATAGTCTGCATTTGTGGAATTCACTTCCCCTCTGAGCTTCTTGCAACTCCATCATTACTGGCTCATTAAAAAAAAAAAAAAAAAGCATGTTGAAAACTTTTTATTTTGATGTGCAAATTATTAATTGATATCCTGTGGATTTTTAGTGCTGTTCATTTTAGAAGTGTTTGTGTACATATTATAAGAACGATGATTTTATATTGCTATTACTGTGGTATTACATTCTATTTATTGTTGGTACACTACCTTGTGAGGGCTTTAAGTGGCTTAGAAATGTGAAATGTGGTTTAGAAATCTGTTAATAATAATTTTAAAAGATTCAGAAGAATCTTGACAGGCTGGAACACTGGACTAAAATTAATAAGAGTAAGTTCAACAGAAATAAATGTAACCCTTGCATTTAAGTACAAAAAAAAAGGCAAAATTATGGGATGGGGGAAGACAACTTCGCAGCAGTACATGTGAAAAGGATCCAGGTGCCTTAGTGGATCACAAGCCGAATATGAGCAAGCAGTACAATGTGGCTGCTTAAAAAAATAATGTGATCTTAGGCTGAATTAACAGAACCATAGTGTCCAGATCATGAGCAGTAATAAGGCCTATTCAGAAGACACATGACATAGGGACCCTGTGGGTTCTTGGAAGCTTATTAAGGCTTCCTCCATGAGGTAAATAATGGCGGACAAGTTTCCATGAAACACAGTGTACCAATCTTCTTCCCTGCAATGTTCAGTGACAGGGGCATGATGCCGCTCTGTGACAGTCTCTTCACTTAATTGAGTGCATCACCTAAAACCCTTCTTTGCAGAAAGCAGGGAGCTTGTGCTTGATGTTCAAGGTCTACTTGGCACACAAATCCACGTGGAGAATGTAAAAGGTTTTGAAGTCATGGTTCCACTGTACTTGTGTTACGATAATAATAATTGTACTGCATTTCTCTCCTAAGTTTAAGTTCCTTGAGTTTTACATTGTGTTCTGCATTTAATATATTTTTTTATTCTGTAGTTTGTAGTATTACAGTATTCTGTGCTAATTTAACTTCTACTGCTTCCGTGCTGGTGTTCATTATTTATTAGAACCCCACACCATGAATGGTGGGATTCTTTATCCTTCTCACCTTGGTGATCATTAGGCTGAAGCTTCTAGCAGATATCAGGCATTCCTGCTGTGTGCTTATTAAACACACAAGGAGGGGGAGCACGCTAGACCTGCCCCCCCTCAGTCATCACTCTCATCACCCTGTACACATGGAGGGTGACTTTTTGAAGAGGAGAGCCTTCTCTATCCATGGGGGCTCTCCATGCAATCCAGAATGCTGGATAATCCCAGTGAAAAGTATGCACCTTTCCCAGGGATATTTATGTATACTGCTGGCTTTGTGCTACAAAACCCAGTGAGGAGCATGGGACATTGCTACAAGCCTGAAATTACTCCTGCTGGGCTTGTTGCTTAGTGGTAAGCCAGGAGTGTGTACATGCCCCGAATATAAAATTAATCCAGCCATAATATTCTGACCTGCCCACTGAAATGTCAAAGCTATATTGCGATGGCAGGCTTCTTATAAGTCATGAAGAGTCCACCTATGGTAAGTTAGCTGTGACTACAGAGATTCCAGTTCCGTCCCCCCTCAAGGAAGGAAAAAACAATGTATTCTTGACATTTTTACTAAAGCCAAAATGTCACTCTGTGATGGAAAAAGCAGAGTGGGTGTGCCAAAGAAAGAGAGATCTGCCAAAGGAAGTCTTTTAGAAGCACTAGCAAAAAAATTTGGGGTGGCAAACTAGTCTGTTTGGGGGCCCATCCACTCTCTGGGCTTTCTTTATCAAATACGTCTCTTAGAAAATTAAGAGTCGTCATTGCAAACTGCCAGTGACTTAACAAAATGATTGACTGTGGTTGCTTCTTATCAGCAGAAGGTCTCTAGTTACAAATTACTTGTCCATTCTGTTTCTGACAGGACAGACCCCTGGAGCTTGAATGGCATTTACACTCAATCAAATGCTAATGTTGATTGAAAATGCTGCTGGGTTTCATGCAGGGGCAAGGAGGGCTCCACCACTGCATCATGCTTCTGTTGCACAAAGCATTTTAAGCCTTGGAGATGGGCAAACCATTCCACATCCCTTCTGGAATCTGTTTTATTATATTCTGGCACTACTGAAATCTATCTGGTACCATGCCAGTTCCTAATATGTTCCTGGTCTGTTCCAGTTTGATTGGTCCTCAGTTGAAATCCAAGGCCTGCTACCTGTGGTGGAATTTGGCAATTTCTCCAATCAACATATTTCTTCCTGAACCTTTACTGCTAATTTCTCAAGTTGATGAGCTCTAGAAAGCTTGTAGCTGTTATTTTGTGGCTGTTTATACTCTAGGCACCTTTTCTGCAATTAATTCACTCTCTCCTGGAATCACATGATCTTCCGGATCTATGATCTGGTGTATGGATAGCCCTGCCTTTGAGTGGGGTAGGTAGGATAAATGGCTTTATAAACCCTTAACAGTGCAATTCTCTGCATGTTTTTCATAAGTAAGTTCCACTGAGTTCAATGGGACATTCTCCCAGGTAAATGCGTATAGGATTGCTGCCTAAGTAAGGTTTCCTACTCTAGGGTTGTCAAATCTGGAGACTTTGTCCCTCCTACCCCATGTCTCCAATGGTCCCTTTCCCAATTCTTGCCAAGAGAACTCTAGTTGCAGCCCCAACAGGTGACTGTGAAAGATGGACAAAGAGACCACTAGACAACTATGGTGGGAGCTATTGCTACTGCATTGTGTCTTGCAGCCACCACACTCTTAAAGCAGGGGTGCAGAACCTCTTTCAGCCCAAGGTCCGAATTCCATTTTGGAGAAGCTCTCGTGGGGTGCATTGCAGTGGTGGGTGGGGCCAAAAGCAGTAAGGGGGAGTGACCAAAGACAAAAGGGGCAGGGTCAAAAATACCAGCACGTTTTAGCGTACAGCTCTTACTGCTAGTAACTAAGCCTTAAGGGATATAGCACAAAAGTCAGAAAGCCACAAAATGATAGGTGGTTGGGGAAAAGGGGCACGTGACCAGCTTTGTAAACCCAGAGGGCTGGATTGAGATCTCAGGCCTCAGGTTCTGTGCGCCAGTCTTAAAAGTGACATATTCGTACCTGGTAATTCTACTTCCAGTGCTTGGATTCTATGTATTGGAATGTAATGTTTATAGAAATTGTTTAGATGGGCTAGCAAGTATGCTCCATCCGAGCACTACAGATAAAGAACCAGCACACACACCCCAACACACACAAATTATACACACGCAACTATGTATAACATCAGCTACAACAGTACTTATCTTTTACTGTGTACTGAAATCCAGTCAAAAATAGCATTGAAGAAAATGATCAATGATAGCACATCTTTCTACCCCATATCCTTTCTCTCCCTTTAAACATAAGAAGCATTTACATGTTTAATCGTATTCATCGTACAAATTAGTATTTTACATATCATAATACTTTTTCTACTACTAAAAAAAGGCCCTAAAGCTCGGTGTCCTGTTTTATATACAAAATAAGATCCAGTATAAGATATTGAAAGGATTAAACTATTCCATCTATCTATCTATCTATCTATCTATCTATCTATCATAGTTATTATTATCAACAATACTTTTATAGATTACGTATAGCTGTATTAAAAGATGTGCAATAAAATTTCAGCACTAGAGACTATTTTATCTAAAAAAACAAATATTTATTTTTAAATTTTGCTGTTCACTTGTATATTTCCACAAACCTTTTGATTATACTACCCACTTGTGGCCCATGGATTTAGACCTCATCCAGTTTTTAAAAAAATATAAAATAGGAGAAATACAAAACAATTTAAAAGTTGCATTGTGCTATTAGTATAATATATGGTCTATACAAGCTGCCAAATAACTTCCCACTTTCACCATGTGATTCAAGCTGGAAAAGTAGAAAATAAATCTAATTTGTTTACTTCAAGTTTTATCTTAATGTTCTAATTGGACAGCCATGCAATTCAATAAGGCATTTTTGAAAATTGTAAGCATCTTTGGTTTGGCATACTTCATCTTTGGCATTTCCTTGAAAGAGTATAATACATCTTGTCTGCACCTAAAGTTTCTTGAAAATAACGTGTTCCTTCAGAACCGAATTTAAATACAAAACCAGGCAAGTGCCTCAAACTGCAATGCAAATTTCAGCAAGAAAGCACAACGCATCCCTCTATTCCCTTAGATCTGAAAATACCTCAAAAATATTTAACTTTAAACATGGATAAATGGCCACCCAAGTTAGGCCCAAGTAAGTTAGATAGAGGCTTATGTTTGTAGACAACTATGCATGATTTATGAAAAAGAAAAGCCATTTATTAATGAGTGACTGACAGGCAGCACAATCCTATCATGTCTACTCAGAACTAAGTCCCATTATATAGGATTGCAGCCTGAATGTCTATCTTGCACCCCAACCATAAACACTGGCATGAACATTTAAGGGCTGTTCTGCACTTAGGGTGGCCAGATGCCAAAGAGGGGAGGGCTCCTGCACCTTTAATGTTGTGTAGAAGAGAAATTTTAGAGGGAACTATTAAAGGTGCAGGAGCCCTCCCCTCTTTGGCATCCGGCCACCCTAATTACATGCAACCATGATTACTGCATGTACACAGCATGTACAATTAGGGTCCTCAGATGTGCGCGCACAGGTGTTTAAAGGCATCCACACTGGCTCCTGGGCAAAGGGCCTTTAGTGGGTCCCCTCCTGCTTAGTGTTGCTCAGGGGCATGGGAAAATGCTTAAGAAGCCAGCAGAGTCACTCACTCACTAGAGCTGCTCCTCTTAGCACCAGATAGCAAGGGGGGGGGAAATACGTAAAGGGGCCCACCTAGCCCAGTGAAGAGGTAGGGATCAGTGGTGTTGGGCTCTGGGCCGCCAGCATTTGCCCGAGGATACTGTGTGGTGGCACTGGGCCAGAAAAGTCCAGGTGTATGTTGTTCACTCTTTACATATTTCCTGTAAGAAATGATGTACACACAGCAATTATGTTTGCCATGTAAAGGTTGGCACTGATTTTGCAGTGCTGCTGTGACATCTCTGGTATGCAGATGATGTACTTCCATAGCCCCCGAACACTATGAAAATTGCTCAAGGTGTCTTTTCCTAGACACTGGACATAACCATCGTGCCTGAGACTGGCTCTCTTTCTTTCACAAGAACCAGTCCTTAGGATATATAAAGAGAGTTCGCTGTGCTGTGAATTGGCTGTGAAGTCTATAATCATATTAAGATTTGTCTGTGACATACTAGCAAATCAGCTGCTTAAATGTCTGTCTTGTCTCTCCTTGCTCGCTTGTCTGAAAGGTTACTCTGTCTGCCACCAGACCCTGACCCTCCCCACTGCTGGGCTGTATCCTAGCTGGAGGAAGAAGAGGAGGCGGCTGCAGCCAATGGGCAAGCAAGTGAATGGGGAAGGGGCAAGAGTAACATATCAGCATCTGATTTCTCTGGTATGCTAGAGAAAGATATTAATATAAAGACAGACTCTGCACTGCAGTCACAGCACAGCAAACTCTCCTTATATACTACGTGTATCTTCTGCCAGAGGGGCATCTTTTCCTTTTAAAAGCTGCACTGGAAGAAACTTAGAAGATGAAAGGAGGTCACTTGCTGTCTGTCTGCCATGCAGTTATTCTTCAGGCATTTTCAAGGCCAGGAACTAGCATCCTACCCAATCCAGCTTCACTTAAGCACCTTTTATAGTCCAGCTGATTTCAGTGGCTGCATACTTAGTTCACCCTCTGAAATCAATAGAATGTTTAGATCACAATCCGATGCATGTCTACTCAGAAGTCAGTCCCATTGAGGTCAATGGGCCTTACTCCCCAGTAACTGTGTATAGGGTTGCAGCCTGAATCACTTAAGTTTGGGTAGATCATGCCTCCACCCTATGTAACAGTTTCTGAAGTCGTCACTGGTGCAGTACCAACAGAAGGTTTTCGAACATAGCGTAACTACTGTACATATATTTGCTTTATAGCTCAAAGCCTTCTTTTGCTCAGTTAAAAATCCAGAGTTATAAGAGAGATGAGTTAATATATTTTAAGTTAATTTTACAAAAACAAAGCTGTTTCAAGAGCTAGAAAAATAATATAAGAGGCTAGATATATAGATGTGTCTACCATCATTGTCAGATCTGGTAGAATAGCACCAATAAACTCCAGCGGCATTGCATAGGCCTCAGTATGCATGAGAAGTGATGAAGATATAAATTTTGGCCAGAAAAGTTGTGTATGTTCCTTGACGCCAGAGCTTCATTTCAACATCTAACAAAAAATCCTTGGGTTCCTTCACTTGCCGCTGAAGGTAGACGATGCCTGTGTAGGAATTTAGCTTCCTGGTGCTGAAGTAGCTCTCTTCATTTCCTTTGTGGATTGTAAGGATTATGTTGTCTCCAGCATAAGCAGGCGAGGGACCAATTCGGAAAATATGAGCTGGGACAACAATGTTAGTTTGGAAGTTAAGCTGATAGTAAGTGATTCGCAACGGAGTGTTTTGGCACTCCATATAGTTGAAGCAGTTGATACGCTCGCATCTCCTGAGAGAAGAGGAAAAGGAAATATTTAGCGCGGCAGTAACTGCAATTCAAAAGATACGCATCTCGGCAATTTGCAGAGTCCCAGAAAACCTCTCTCATGTGTTAGGAAGAGACACAGCAGAGCTACAAACTTTGAATGTGCAATTAACAGCTGCTTGTTCTCCTTTTCCAACACTCTTGACACTAATGTCAGCATAACAGCCAAGTATTGAAAGACCATGAACCTTGAAAGCCCTTCCTGGAAGCTCTGCAATGTGCACATAGAGGAATACAGACAAAGTTATACTGTGTAGGTTGCCTAGATAAAGAATCTGTGATTCATCAAATGTGCAACGCTCTGATCAGGCTGTATGAAATCCTAGAGAGTCACGCTTACAAAGGCTGCACATTTTCTGTTTTCATTTCAAGCTGGCCTTATACTAAATCACACCAATGGTCCAGGACCCACATCTCTGCCTGGGTGGGACAACTCTGCAGAATCTCAGGCAGAGCTTCCAGGGCAGGCCTTCAGGCAGACACATCGGATGCACTACTGTCAGGGACCCCATCTTGATTCTCATTGTATATTCCCTGAAGCCATATATTCTTGTAGGCAATTTGTGGAGATTGTAACGCATATAACGAGAAGCCACTGTGCGTGAATTTCCCCACAGGGCCTCGTGTCGTGGTGGCCATTTTGAATATTCGGGGCATGGCAGTGGTGTGCCATAGCTTCTCATTACGTGTGAAACCAACGAGGATGGGTTGTTGGGGTGGTTGACAATTTACCTGCAACCCTAAAACAGACCTTGGGTTCTGGTGGCTCTTCAACCACCACCCCAACAACCCACCCTCGCTGGGTTCACACGTAACGAGACGCCGTGGCGGTGGGGACTTTGATTGGCAACAGTGCCCATGGGCACTGCAACCCACAGCAGTTAATAAGGCACGGTGGGCTGTGGTGATTGTGCAAACCACGTCTGTATTTCTGGTGTTCTTGGGAGGGTCCCTCTCCACCATGGCAAAGTCTGCAGGGAGAGCGAAGATTGCCTGGGTGGAAGCTAGAAGCTGGGATGGGCGAGATGTAGGTTACGTTAGCTGGAATGAGAGTCAGGAATGAGGTATATGAAAGTCCGTTTACCATGCAAACAGCCAGCAGGTTGAAGCAGTTACAATTTAGATATCTCATCATATATAAAATAAATAAGAAGCATTTAAATATGGAATTAGAGATGACAACGTATAAAAGACTATCACTAAGAGCCTCAGAATGCACATTAAAGGCACAATCCTATGCATGTTTAGACAGAAAAAAGGCTTACAAATCCCAGCATGCCCCTGGCTGGGGCATGCTGGGAGTTATAGGCCTTTTTTTGTTCTAAATATGCATAGGATTGTGCCTTAAGAGAGACTCCTTCTAATTCCTAGAACCACATGTGGGAGTTCATACAACAAAGTGCTCCCTGTCTCACTATGCTGTATCTTTCCCCTTAAAGAATTGGTCCGGTAAAAATAACCACCCGTTTAGGTCTCTTATTCTCTGCAATTAGTGGTGCCTCTCATTTTGAAGGGAGGCCCTGGAATTTCTTTTTTAAAATCATGATTTACTTCTATTTTGCTTCTTTTCTATTCTCAAAATCATGTCATCTAGACCCAATCCCCCCACCCCCATCCAATATAACTGTAATTAAAATCAAATTTGGCTTGTACCAAATATCTGTAGGGAAATGTTTTGGTACAAAGGCCGGGTGGTGGTGGTGGCTTTCAGGGGGAAGGGGCCAAAAATATCCTCCCCAACTCTCAAGTGTTTACTGATTTGAACCTGCTCTCTGAATCTTGCTTCATTGCCATTAAAAACTAACAAAACAGCCATTGGGAAGAGTGATCCCAGCCCAACAAGAATCATGTAGCCAGTGTGATGGCATCATGATGCCTCATAGTCAATTAAATTTGACTATTTTATGAATGAGTAATTACATCAATGATATATAGTCAATCAGATTTGCTTCCTGTACTCACTCTGGATGGGCAAATAATTATGCTTCTGTTTGCAGCCCTCTCTAAAATTGGCTACAGGCAGGGTGCTTTTCTCAGGGCATGAAGGTATTCATGTAAAAAACACCCACCCCTGTTTTGGCTCAGTCCGAGCTATGTATGTTTCAGAATATCTAAAAGATTGCCTTCTCCCATATGAACATGCCTGTAATTTAAGATCTTGTTTGGACACCCTTTTCCATGTTCCTCCACCAGAGGGGCTAGGTTGGTGGGAACGCAGGATAGGGCCTTCTCTGTGGCAGCACCTCATCTGTGGAACTCTCTCCCAAAGAAAGCTAGGCTGGCAGCTGGCTCCTTCTCTATTCGGTTTTAGGCAAGCTGTTGACACTTTTTTTTAGTTTCATATGGCTTTTTAGTATTTTAAATGTATTAGCTGCTCCACACTCTGGGCGTGTTCACACGACACGGGAACCGCGGGGGAGCAGAGGTCCCTCGCGGTTCCCGTGTCGTGCGAACGCTGACCAGGGGTGCCCCGCGGGACGGCCGCGCACGGGACGCACGCAACCATGGGCGGTAGAGGGGCAAGCCCCTAACGCGTGTGGCCACCCTGCCGTGCGAACAGCGGGTGGCTGTCCCTGCGGGGGCCGCACAGAGGCGGCAGCCCAGAGCAGCCGGAGCTGCGGCTGCTCCAGCCTGTAGGGGCAAATTGCCCCTCTGGGCATTCCTGAGCCGCCACCCCCTGGTGCTGGGAGGCCCGCACTGCGGTGCGGGGACTGCCAGCTCCACTGGGGTCCACCCATGTGTGCGGGGCGCAGGTCGTCTGCGGCATCCCACCGGACCCCACAGACGCCCCCTGGTGCCTCCCCCGCTCGCCACCTGGGTCGTACGAACCGGCCCTCTGTTTTTAAGTCTCCCTCCTGCTCTTAATTCTGTTGTTGGTTATGCTTTAAAGTTTTAAATTTGGTTTTAGTTTTCAAATTTCTAAAAAGTTTCAAATTTTTTTTTAAATTAATTTTAATGCTTTTAAATTGATAAAAGTTTTAATTGTAAGTCTCTTTGGGGGCCCTATGTGTGGGAAAGGCAACTCATAAATTTATAAATAAAATAAATAAAAAGAAGTATCTGATCCAAAGAGGTCCCAGTAACATCAGCTGAAATACACTGAAGCCTGGGAACGTTTAATCATGGCTACTTTAAGAAAATATCCCTGGAGTGATTGCAGTGCGCCATCCAAAGAAAGGATAACAAAGGCACTCTCCACTTGGATCAATAAAGAGAACAAGGACACTACCCATGCTCCTTCATATTATTTCTATAGGTACTTCACAATTGGCTTTGACGAACAGCAGCACTTTGTTTTAACCTGCTCTGCGCTATAGGAACCTCTGTAAGTCCAGTGGACAAATAATCAGATCATGCTCTGGGAGACCTGGAATCAAAGCTCATTTCTGTCACAAACTCATGGTGTGGCCTTGAGAAAGTCCCTCAGGCCTCACTTTGCCAGTTCAAACATGAACATAACAGTGACTCATATCACCAGGTTGTTGTGTGAGGGCCGACCTCAATAAAGGAGGCGAGGCACTTTGAAATTAAACAAGTACTGGAGATAGTGGGCAGAATTATTCAAAGACCTTTGAAAAGAGCACAAGTAGCCTGAGTAGGGTTGCAACAAACGATCAATGATCAGACAGAATAATAATTGTAGAGAATGCTAAAAATGTCCTGTGATTTAGCTGCCTGTTGTATATGGGGGATGGGTAGTGGTGACATGGATTGGACTTACATGTCAGACACTTTTCTGTAGTTTGGTGGGCACTCAAACAAAAGACATCGGAAGCTGCCTTGGATATTGTAACAAGACTCTGTTGTTGTACAATTGTGGGTTCCCATTGCACATTCATCAATATCTGGGAATGAAACATATAGGAAAGATTACACAACACAATTACAAAACAGTGTAGCTGCAACCTTATTACAAAACCATGCAAGAAATATCACCTGTGATACATTTCTGTTAGCAGAAGTGGGGAATGCATGCATTTTGCTTCAATATAATAAAGGTTTAGCGTTAAGCCTATCTACCCCTTTGTGAATAATTTTGTACATTGGCTGGTATGAAGAGTTCATTTGACAGGTATCCTCTCTGATACTTCCATTAAAGTTAAATATTTAGTATCACTAGAATTTTGAGATGCACTTTGCAACAACAATAATAGCACACATAATATGCACACTTCAAAAATGCATACATTAAAAACATGCACAAAGATGCATATATTTGGGGAGCAAAAGCATTGAAAAATCACTTGAAAAAATGCACACATATGCAAAAGTGCACAAAAAGTGCAAAAATTTAAAATGCATACAAAAATGCATAGAATTTTTGTGTGGACTTTAATAAAAAAATAATATCACTATTTGATGCAGAAATGGGATGGAATGAACCTTAAAGTGAAAAAATGAGAACCTGAGCTAAAACAAGTTTTACAGATTCACCCATTCCTACTAGAGTTATCTACTCCTCAATTAAGATGCAAAAAGACAAGCAAAGTCAGTAATTTTCACACATGTAGAATGCTATATGGGTGGGTTCACACATGCAGGTTTGGACATTTTCCTCCTTGTGGACCTGCCTTTCACTAGCTTCTTACTTGGACACATTACTTCTCTACATGCTTGGGAGCATCACATAAGATTTTTTTTTAAAAGGCCCAAATTACATATATGAAGCTGCGTGTAATTTCACTGCATTCAAAGGAATTTATTTCTACATAATGTGCTTAAAGTCAGTATTAAAGACCCCTTTTGTTACTGGGCACAAGAACAATTCTTGAACAATAAGATGACAAAATAGTAAAGCGTGGTTCCGAAGTTATGGAATACCAGATGCGATGGTTCCAGTTCAAGCAGGAAAAAACTGGCTCAGCTCTTGTAGCCACACAGAAAACTCTCAAATGTCTAGACAGCATTCAGAGGTTTACGAATAAAATAAATGTTAACAGACAATCCATGTGGCAAAGTACTGCGGTGAAATTTGCCAGTTGTCATACGGGAGACAGGCTCCTAAAGAAATACCATAACCTTCCCTGAGGGTCTAGAATTGCTCTTGCATGGAGTGTGGTTTGGTTTAAAAGCCCAAGGAAAAAAAATTAAATATGAAGTCAGAGAGAAGTAAAGTAAATTAAGCCCCTCCTCACTGATTCTTAAAACTAGGTAAAAAAGTAAATTGTTTCCATATGGTCGCAAAAAGATTTACTTCTCCATCTTGGCTCTCTGAAGCTTTACCACACAACTTTGAAAACTTTTATCCATAACATAAAAATCTACCATGCCAGTTCAAACAGATCAGCTTGAATTCACTAAGCTGTAAAATGGCCATGAATGAAATGAAAAGGAAAGGAAAAAAACATTCATTGGATTTCAGGATAAAATATCCTGGATAAAAAAGATACTTTCCCCTGCAATCTCCCTACACATGGTGTGGAAGAGAAATCACATCCTATTCTGTTCACTGGGCCATCCTATCCAATGTTCAAGGCCTCTGGAGGTTACACATGGTTGTAATGTTTAAATAGGTTTCATGTGCTGGAAATCCAACATGCACAAATCATGTGGCTAGTATCTCCCCAAAGTCTGGGGACTATCCATGCGATTTGGGCTTATGACCCTTGGATGTATACTGTATTCAAATGTTACACCCATGCATGGGCTTCAAGAGGTGTCACACTTAGAATGGTTTTGTTCTTACTCCTCCTCCTCCAAAAGTAGGGAAACGTTAGGCAGGCTATCATCCAGGCCATTCCTGGGCTAAAAAATAAACATCCAAGGATCTTCAGTTACGTTGATTTCCACTTTCATCACAGTCAAAAACTGTTTTGGACCTCATACACCCAATTTTCAGGCAGTAATTGTAGTAGCATTGATATGCTGCCAGTGTTACTGACTTCTGTCAGGAAAACAACAAGAAAGAAAGAAAGAAAGAAAGGTGTTCCGTTTCAGAGACAACCGATTTGAGCATATGAGAGTATTTAAATAGCCGAAAATGCCACTGGTGTGCTATGAGAAGAGTACCAGTGGTATGTGTCTATGTCAGCCTTCCTCAGTTTGGTAGCCTCCAGATGTTTGGGACCATAGCTGTGAGGGGGGAGGCTGGCAGCTGCAGCGGTGTTGCCATGGGGGGGGGGGAGAAGCGGTGGCATGTAATTGGTAGCCTAGTCAGCAGTGGGAGGGGCACACGGACAGCCTTCCCAAGGGCAGCCCACTTTGCCCAACGTAGGGCTGATTCACAAATGCACGTTCATCACATGATACGGTCACTGCTTGCTTGAAAAAAAAATGTCATCCAAAAGTGGGAATGGTTTCCATTGCACAGTATTACGTTGGAGATGACATCAGGCAATATGAGACCAATGAGAGTTTGGTCCTCAAAGGGTAATCTATGATGGCTGACTCATACATGTAAACCATCATTTGATGCTGCACTAAATGAATGATTGATGATCTGTATGTGTGAATTAGTCCTTACTTCAATGGACAGCTAATCTGGTCTTGATTGGATAGTATCGTAAGCAATGCAATGCAACAGAAGGCAACAAAGGACAAGTGTCTCCAAAAATTATCCCCCACCCAGCTCTCCCCATCATGGTAGGAGGCTATGCTCAAGAGTTGGGAAACAAGCAAAAAAGAGCTTTCTGCATTTTCTCCCCACGGCAAGCCACGCATGAGAAACAGAGCTTCTTATTGTTCTGCCACTATAATTTCACTTATTGTTATTTTTATTATACTGGTAATACTCGCAAACAGTATGATGAGAGGGCATAAATAATGTCATGCTTAAGGATCTGAGGCACTTCAGCCTGATTCTTACCTCGACAAGTCCTTCCGTTTGCTCCCATTGTATAACCTTGATCAGGACAAGCACACTGATAGCTTCCAGGTACATTGAGGCAGCGGAAAGTGCACAGAATACCTGCACTTTGTGCACATTCATCAATATCTGGAACAAAAGCAATTACAAACATATGAGGACAACAACGTTATTCTCCAACAGGAATGTAAAACCATATTGGTGTAGGAAAATCCAGAACGTACCTTTACAAGAATGGCTGTCCCCTGCTAATTGGTAGCCTTGCCGGCAGTAGCACTGATAGGAGCCATAGATATTAGCACATTCTTGACTGCATGGATTGTTGTCACATTCATTGACATCTGTATAAAAAAAAGTGAGTATAAAAATCACATTTATTCAATCGAACCATTGACACACCACCTCTGTCATTGACCAGTATTAATGATGGAAAGAAAGGTGAAAATGCCCCACTGTAGATAGTCACTGAATAAGTGACTGAATAAGCACCTTGAAAACAATGCAGTGATTACTAGAAGCCAGCATGGATTTGTCAAGAACAAATCCTGCCAGACTAATCTGATCTTATTTTTTGATCGGGTAACCTCCCTTGTGGACTGTGGGAATGCCGTGGACATCATATATCTGGACTTCAGCAAAGCTTTCGACAAAGTGCCTCATGATATCCTGATTAGCAAGCTAGCTAAAAGTGGGCTACATGGAACAACTATCAGGTGGATCCACAATTGGCTACAGAATCGGACTCAAAGGGTGCTTATCAATGGTTCCTTCTCAAACTGGGGAGAGGTAACGAGCGGGGTACCACAGGGCTCGGTCCTGGGCCCAGTGCTCTTCAACATTTTTATTAATGACTTGGATGAGGAGGTGCAGGGAATGCTTATCAAATTTGCAGATGACACAAAGTTGGGTGGAACAGCTAATACTCTGGAAGACAGAAACAAAATTCAAAGTGACCTCGATAGGCTGGAGCGCTGGGCCGAAAACAACAGAATGAAATTTAATAGGGATAAATGCCAAGTGCTGCACCTAGGGAGAGGAAACCAAATGCAGAGTTACAGAATGGGGGACACTTGGCTCAACAATACTACAAGTGAGAAGGATCTTGGAATTGTGGTAGATCACAAACTGAATATGAGCCAGCAATGCGATGTGGCTGCAAAGAAGGCAAATGCTATTTTGGGCTGCATTAATAGAAGTATAGCTTCCAAATTGCAGGAAGTGATAATTCCCCTTTACTCAGCACTGGTTAGGCCTCATCTTGAGTACTGCGTCCAGTTCTGGGCACCACACTTTAAGAAGGATGTAGACAAACTGGAGAGGGTTCAGAGGAGGGCAACAAGGGACTGGAAAGAAGGCCCTATGAGGAGAGACTGAAAGAATTGGGCATGTTTAGCCTTCAGAAGAGGAGACTGAGGGAAGATATGATTGCACTCTTTCAGTACTTGAAGGGATGTCACACAGAGGAGGGCCAGGATCTCTTCTCGATCATCCCAGTTTGCAGGACACGGAATAATGGGCTCAAGTTACAGGAACCTAGATTCCACCTAAACATCAGGAAAAATTTCCTGACTGTCAGAGCAATAAGACAATGGAATCAACTACCTAGGGAGGTGGTGGGCTCTCCCAGTCTGGAGGCATTCAAGGTGCAGCTGGACAATCATCTGTCAGGGATGCTTTGACCTGGATTCCTGCGTTGAGCAGGGGGTTGGACTCGATGACCTTGTGGGCCCCTTCCAACTCTACTTTTCTATGATTCTATGATTCTAAGTTGACTAGTGCAAAAATGGCTTGTATCTTGAGCCAAGAAGATAGATTCCAGCTTGCACATACTGACACATATGACATAATTAGTCATTTTATGAGTTGTGCAAGTGGATGCTCGTGACCCCAGAGGCTCACCACCAGAGACCCTTTCTGTAACATTTGAGTGTGATGTTATTGGGACACTTACATTGGGTAGTGTCCCACTCCCTGGAAACTGGCTGAGGGTCCAAGAAGCATGTTCACCATTAGGTTTGGTTATGCTGTCTACTGATTACAGGGTTTAGGCGATTCATCATCTGCCTAATAAAATAACTGATTAATTAGCCAATTAAATGTAAATATATCTGATCATTACTAAAACCTCAATATAGTGCAGTTACCACTTATTAGAAGGGAAGTCTATACGTAATATTTTCCTTATCATCTCTGGATTACTATAAAATGCAAGAAAACAAAAATAACCTCTAAATAGCAAACAAGCACACACGACTCAAAATCCATTGATTAAATGTTGCCCACGCTGATAGATCAACCAATATTGATAAATTTACTGCTCAAACCAATTAAAGATTGTAGCCCTATTTTTCTAACATGCTATTACCATTCTAACATTATAGAAAAGAGATGATAAGCCTGACTTGAAGTTTTATTACTTGTATATACAGATTCACATAGGAAATACTCACTAATTCTATACAAGTGAATAAAAGTAGACCACATGTCAATTAAGGCAGGGACTCATCTCTATATTTTAATATATGAAGGGACTCCTAGGATTGGGATTGATTGCTTATATCTAGGGTCTACACAAAACAGAAATGTAGCATGAGCAATAGATATTGGATAACTCACCATAACGGAAGTATTTTTTTTAAAACCTAAAAATGCAGGCTTGGATCCAGAGATGTCTTGCATGAGTGGAAAGGCACTTCCACTTGTGCAAAGCAGCTCTGCCAAATTCTTCAAATATTCCTGTCTCACTGCAGCCCTCTATGCCCTCCAGAGAGTCCCTTGACCCATAGAGGCCACTTATGGTGGGGTTCAGGGGGCTGTTGTGGGGATGAGGAAAGCCCCATTGCATGAGTGGAGTTCTGCTCGCTCTTCTCTGGATCCATTCATTGTCTCTAGTTCAAATAGTTAGATAGAAAAAAGTCCTACAACTCCCAGCATGCCACAGCCAGCTTGGCTGGCTGGGGTATGCTTGGAGTTGTAGGACTTTTTTCTGTCTAAACATGCATAGGATTGCACCCTAAGTGAGGATATACTCTATTGTTTTGAATGGGATGCACATTCAGATATGCATTTAGTAGTCTTTCTGTCTGTCTTTATTTATTTTTTAGGCTGCCTTTAAGGGTGGAATCCTCCCAATCTGAATTTGCCTCCCCGCCTATGTTGTCGCACAAGCAACCGCATGTTAACTCCTCAACTAATATGAAGTTTGATGTCAGAGCTACTGCACATGAAACTATCTGCTCACCAGCACAGATGAAAATAAATCATTTTTGTCCATTCAACACATGTAAAACCATCCATTCCTGGCTTGAGTTGTGGCCTCCATACTTAAAAAGCCCAGGGAAGCTCATATAGCATCCCTGAAAGTCGCCTATCTACATGTTTTGCTCTCATAGTTTTGTCTTGGAAAAGAGTAGTGAAGTACCTTCACAATGCTTCCCATCATAAGCCAGGCGAAAGCCAGAAGAACAGGAGCAATGATAGGACCCAGGTGTATTTTCACATGAGTGTTGACATAGTCGGCCTGGATAATTCCAGCATTCATTTATATCTGCCACAAACACAGGGTGAACAAGAACATAAAACAGTTTTGAGAGTCAGGGAGAAAAGAATATGGCAAAAAGTGCTGGGGGCTGATTTTGTATCATTGGTTTGATCTCACTTTATATTTCCTTATACTTTGTACTCTAATTAGTTTGAATGAATGTTGAAATATAGAAACAGACCATTATTGCTATTATTAGGAATGGGCATTCCTGTTATTTCTGCAGAGTGTTCTGCGTTTGCATTCTACGTTCTCTGATATCCATGGAAAGTTGCCTCGTACTTCTGGACATGCAACTGTTTTTAGAAATTCCCAAAAGAGAAATTGGGCAAAGGGATGCACATCACAAAGGAGGGTGTGCTCACGCATATTGGCACACCCAATATTTACTTGGGCAAATTTACTTGGGCAAATTCATGCAGCCAATGGATTTTAATTTATTTCTAAAGAAATCGATTTGCAGTATTGCTTGTACCATGATTTGTACTGTCAGCACTGATTCTGGATTATGCCGTCACCAAACAAGGCAGCCAAGAGCAGCAATAAAACTAACAATTCTCCTACACACACCATAAAGCCACATCATTAATTCTACTGTTTTTGCATTAATCTGTGATTCTTATTTTAATCCCCTCAAAAACGTCCTTAAATGTGTATTTTTCTCTAAAGATATCATTTAAATGCATATTTTCACTTAAGTAAACATGCATAGGATTGCACTGTTAAAACTTGCTGAGAACTGCATCACCACATTCAGAGAAGTGAAAAAATCTGGTGGACATCTAAGTTCTAACCCACATATTAGTCTAAGACACGCAGATGTAGGTCATCACGTATAGGAATTTGCAAATATCGAATTCCTCAAACATTCCGCAACGTACATCTCTGTTTCAAGCCCCTTATCAATTTCACCTCTGTTGTTGCTGCAGAGGTGTGTGTGTGTGTGTGTGTGTGTAGGTTTCTTGTTATTTGCTATTTGCAGACAATTCCCCAAGCTTACATAACATGTTCCTCAGTTACTTTTCCTCTCTGGCTAGCATGCAGAAGAAGTTGAGCACCTAGCTGATTCTTTTTCAAACTAGCAGCACAATCCTATGGCCCCTAGACCAGTGTTCTCCAACCTTGGGTCCCCAGATGTTTTTGGCCTACAACTCCCAGCATGCCCCAGCCAGCGTCGCTGGCTGGGGCATGCTGGGAGTTGTAGGCCAAAAACATCTGGGGACCCAAGGTAGGAGAACACTGCCCTAGACAGCATCTAGAGGGCCATAGGATTTTTTCAGAGTCCCAGATCCGACATCGGAGCTGGAACTTGATGCTTGGAGTGCCCTACCCCACTCACAGATGGCATGGAAAGAACTGTGCGGGCTGCTTCTCTGAGGTCGCAAAAGCAACCTTGGGGAAGGGGTTTAGGGGGCGGGGAAGGGGAGGAGGCCAGCGTCGCCAAGATACAAGGCATCCTGGCAGTGCCTCAGCCTCCTTCCCTCCCACTCTGAAGCACCGCAGTTCAAGACAGCTGAAATTGGCCAAGGGGAGAAAGCTTTGCAGGGTAGGAGGAGCGTGGAGGAGGTGACCGTTGCCTCTGTGCTTCTCCTGCCCTGCATTGGATGCCTGGAATCCTCCAAGTTTGGAGAGTTACGGGCATCGCCATAGGATTGCCCCCTAGCATGCTCAAGTTTTCATATCCAGCTGCCAATAATCTCCCCCCCTTGAAAATTAATTTGCATAGAATTGGGCAAAAAAAAGGAGGGTCCATGGTGCAGATTACCACCTTGGTGTACCTATCTATTGGGACCGATTTTCTTGGAAAGCATAGAAACATTTACATAGATAGATAGACAGATAGATAGATAGACAGATAGATAGACAGACAGACAGACAGACAGGATCCAACTTTAGGCATGTACAACTGGGTTGGTGGAAGCAGACTTCCCTGCCTTCTCCTCCTCACGGGTCCATCCAGCCCCCTGAAAATGCTACACAGGCAGTCAGGGGACCCTACTGAATGGGATGAGCTGTGCTGTGGGTGGGTGGGTGGGTGGGGAGGGCAGATCCCTGAAAATCAGGTGGAAGCACCTTCTGTGAGGAGAGACCTTCCATCCACAGAAGGCAGATCCTGGATTCAATCCAATGCACAGAGAAAGGGAGGGAGGGCGTGTGTTTAACTTTTGGGTAAGGACTGGATTAGGTTGACCCCAATCAATTGGTCACACTTGAAATAAAATGTGGACATATTCTCAGCAGCGCTTCTGATGAACATCTGAGCCAGTCACTGTGAATGAAAGTGGTTTTAGAAACAAGTCTATTATCTCCTTTGTACTCTAGTGCTGTGGAATTAATAATTGCACTGGAAACAGCAGCACATAAACGCTGGCCTGAGGTCCATGTCTCATCAATCAGCAATAACATCTCCTCCTGTGCTGTACATACCAATACAGGTTCTGCTGAATGAATCATACTGATATCCCATCTTGCAGTCACAGCGGTAAGCTCCAGGTAGATTGTGACAAATCTGTCCGTCTCCACAGCGGTGTACACCGGTCTGACATTCATCAACATCTACAGAAGCAAAAGGTAGCAATTACTCTCACCACAGTGGACCAAGCTGATGGTCACTCTCTGAATATCACAGTTTGCAGGCAGCTGGATTGAATGAAGGCGTTTGCATCGTGAGAGTCAAAATGAAGCAGAGGCACTGTCAATTTTTTCTTAACACTGCAGGAAAAGTGATTAGCAATCACTAGTTCCCTTTTGCCAAACTGGTTTCATGCAGTTCTGTGTTACTCATGGGCAAACACAGTGTTTAAAATAAAATGAAAATGCAGCTTGCAAGGCCCTAGAGTGAACACTACATTTGGTTCCAAACGAAAGATCCTATCGCGTCAAAAAAGATGTGCCCTTGATGTTGTTACTAGCTGTTGCCCACAGCTTTGCTCGCGTGGATTTTAGGATTTGGTACAATTGTCTTTAAACGTGATGGTGCCTATGCGACTGACGCCCCACACACAACAGTGCATTCAGTCAGGCAGTCATTTAAAAAGTTTCCCTCCCTTTTCACCCCCTTAGAGAACATTCTAAATGGCCTAGGGGAGATTTGCATACCCACTCCTATTGACCTCTGCAGGAATTCATACGAACATTCTAAGTGTTGTATGGGCTATTTGCATAACTGCTCCTATTGGCTCCTGCAGCAATTATGAGGTGAGGCCGATTTGCAGAACTGCTCCCCTGTTGTTTTGCCCATAGGAGATATGAGAGTGGGGCGATTTCCCCCCTTTTTCACCCCCTTAGGGATGGAATCCCCCAAAATCCTTCCTTAGTGGGTGTCTACGTCATAAAAACAATGTTCCTTCAAAATTTCATGTTCCTAGATTAAACGGTTTGAGCTGGGCGTTGATGAGTCAGTCAGTCAGGACACTTTCTTTTACATATATAGATAAGCAGCAACATTTATATCAACATCTTGTTTGTGATGCTCTGATTTATTGTAACTACCATTTTCCTACACTTCAGATACACCCATGGTGTATGAAGGCTTCAAACTGTTGGAACCGCCACCCTATTACAGGCATGTGTGTATCACTATTCCATGTCACTTTAACCAGGCTCCTAAACAGACATCTCCTCTGACCACTTTCTGCTAAGGGATAACTAATATCATCTGTTCCTGGACTACTGACCACCTGTTCCCCTTCCTTCTATTGACTAAGCTCTAAGCAGTTCTTCAGTTTGGAGTGTAGCCAAAATAGCATTTGGTTTATTTAAAAAAAACCTACTTGACACATTAGGTCAGGAGCTATGCTAGATCTTTGGAGGTGGAAAGTTGCTCCTAACAGAGGGTGATTTCCCCCCCTCTCTTGGACATCAACAGGGATGATGCCTGCCCTGTCTAGAATTGAACTTGCCATATAGAAGGAAGCTGGCTTTGCTCTCTGATTAAAGTAACAAGCCCTTTTTGATGTTTAAGGTTTCCTTTCCCCTAGCTTGTACAAAACCTCTTGTCTTCCTTTCTCCACTTGGTATTTTGTTACTTGGTTTATATTCTTTAGCAGAGTGAATAGAGAGACTGGAACATCTCTACATTAAATAAGAAAGAGGTGCATTGACTTTATTTCAGTTCAGCTATTCCTGTTTTGGCATTTGGTGCCAATATCTACCTCTATGGATATAAACTTGTGATAGAATGGTAGAAGCTACTCTGATTTCAGTGCTGACAAGAAAATTGGCTACTATATTCTCTTGTATGTATTAGAAGTCACCCTGTGATGGAGTCTGAATCAATGTGCGAAGCATATTAGCACAGCACCCAGATCAAAGAGAGTGAATCTAGGTGCAACATCCATTTCTCTCTTCTGCTCTAATTTAATAGCCTTCCCTTGAATTCTGGATATTCAATAGTCCTATCTGGGTGTTCACAGGAACATGCATAGGCTAAAAATGAGTAGGGGGGCGGAGTGTGCACACAAAAGCCTCAGCGCCAAATCCCTGTGCATTAGACCCTCATGGAGGTCTAAAGAACCTGCAAAAGTCTAAAGAGGGTTTTAAACTCATTTAGCTGACTGCAGTTAGAAGCCTCCCACTATCAGGAACCCTGTTTTATCGAGTCTGAAGAGGAGCGTGCGAACACAAGGGCATTGGGGGAATGTGATCATGTGATCAGGTGAGTTTATATTTATATATGTCAACTTGCAAAAACCCACTGAGAAGCATGTTTGTAAATAGATTTGATCTCATTTTGCATGGAAAGACAGCTGGAAAATGTTCTATAAATAGATTACATGAATAAATATCTGTAGTGTTGAAATTCATAGGTAACTTGGGTTTGGCTAGAAATATTTCCTGACTGTTGGCGTTTTATCTGTTTTCTAATCTACCTTCTTTTAAATAAGACTGACAATGTATGATATGAATCAATAACTGAAAGCATGAACATTGTTATTAAAGTGCTGTGTCTTTGCTTCTCTCCTTGTGTCAGAGCAAGCATTAAAAAGTTAATTTTAATACAGATTTAAATCTGCAAATTAGCAACTTTCGTTGCCATTAATTCATTTGTTCAGCCCTTTGATTAGTTTCTGTGAAATTATGTGTTCCCATGTGTTCTGCCTTTAATTAGGTCCAGAACATTATTCAGTCAGAAGTGTGCCATATTTCATGATAGCTACAGTATTTTTCAATTAAATATTGGAGGAAAGTGCTGCTAACCAATCTACTGAACTAGAGAAATTGAACATTATTGGGAAGATGAATTCTCTAAACAAAAAGAAGCAACCGGCGCACAGACTCAGTTCTGTTGCAAAGACTTGTCCAGATGATCTATTTCTATTACCATAATCCAATCTGAAATCTAATTATCCCCAGTGATGCCTCCTACAAAAGAAAAGAGGAAATTGGAACCACAAGGTCTGCTGTTTTTGTTGTTTGTACTCCTCCCTTATTTAAGGAAACCATACCAGAGCATTAAAACTCTAAGCACAAGTGGCTCACTTACATGCCCAGAGGCACAAAGCTTTCATGTACTATATCTTACTAACATTACAATGAACCACAAAGTTTCCAAATGGACCGCAGTTCTGATTTCCGTACTTTCAAAATATGCCAGGTTTCTAAATGAATTCTCACTGGTGGTCACTGTGGTTGGGCAGACGCAGAAAGCAGCAGATGCCACTGAGCAAGAACCACATGGGTCCAGTGCCAGCTCCAGGTTTTTGAGGGTCCTCCTTGGGCAAGACGCCCTCAATGGGCTCCTTCCCTCAGTGAGTCTACCATCTCACTGCCATGGTCACCAGCTGCTATTGTTCCTCATCCTCTCTCTCCTCCTCATGGCGGTCACTTGCTTGCTTGACAGGCAGAGGAGCAAGTAGGTGGTGGCACTGGCATCTGCTGCTCCTCCTTCTCACCACCGCCATTGCCTGGGCCAGAGTGAGAGGCCGGTGGACAAGCAGGTTGCCATGGTGAAGAGGAGGAGCAACTCCGGGGGGGCTCTTGGCACTGGGACTCTGCTGGGGACTGGGCCCTTGGCAGGTGCCTGACCATGCCTACCTTTGCTGCAGGCCTTGACCCTGGGTCTAGGTAATTTTAGTCCCTGGACCACCCTTTAGATGGCCATCTGTATTACTTTAGTTATGAAACACACAACTAACATGTATCTTCTCCCCCCCTCCCATAGAATCATAGAATCATAGAAAAGTAGAGTTGGAAGGGGCCCACAAGGCCATCGAGTCCAACCCCCTGCTCAATGCAGGAATCTAGGTCAAAGCATCTCTGACAGATGTCTGTCCAGCTGCACCTTGAATGCCTCCAGAGTGGGAGAGCCCACCACCTCCCTAGGTAGTTGATTCCATTGTCTTATTGCTCTGACAGTCAGGAAATTTTTCCTGATGTTTAGGTGGAATCTAGGTTCCTGTAACTTGAGCCCATTATTCCGTGTCCTGCAAACTGGGATGACCGAGAAGAGATCTTTGCCCTCCTCTGTGTGACATCCCTTCAAATACTGGAAGAGTGCGATCATATCTCCCCTCAGTCTCCTCTTCTGAAGGCTAAACATGCCCAGTTCTTTCAGTCTCTCCCCTCATAGGGCCTTGTTTCCAGTCCCTTTATCATCCTTGTTGCCCTCCTCTGAACCCTCTCCAGTTTGTCTATGTCCTTCTTAAAGTGAGGTCCCATCACCACTCCATGCTTCTACATAGCTGATACTTTAGAGCAAAAACAAATATTGACTTGGGGACAACACATTTGCCTGTTTGCATGCATTTTGTTTTTAATTTGCCTGTACACTGCCCAGAGAACTCTGGCCATTGGGAAGTCTAAAAGTGCCATAAAATAAGCACCATTTTGTGATAGAAAAAGATAAATACATTTAAAGGTAAAAATAATTTTAAAATGAGCATCTGTGACCTTGTTCGTGTCCTGCCAGCCCTTGACTATATATAAGAAAGTGTGTGCATGTATGTGAAGAACGATGCGGTGTGGGTAAGCAGTCTCAGCCCCAGTGAGCCTTGTCATTCCTATCTTGGCCCAGGTGTTGATGCGGGGCCTGTTTGTTGCTGGCCCATCAACTGCTAGTCTCTGGGCGGTCATTTTCACCACCACCCCAGGATGCAGGGCCCTGCGCCTCGGCCCTGAGCTCCAGCCCAAGCTGCACCACTGGAAGACCAAGACAGATGAGCATATTATCATACTCTCATCGCCAGTGCCTGTGGCTTGACAGTGGAGCCAGGGGTGTCTTGAATGGCACTGTGCAGGTGTATGTTATTAAACATAACATAGCAAGCGGCGCTCTGCCTCCACCAAGCAACAGCCACAGGCAAGCACATATCCCCCCTCTTGCCTTGGTTGCTGTTCAGCAAATAAAAGATGTATAAGAATTTAAGTTCAATTCACAAATCACTTGAAAAATGTCCCATTCGCAATCCCAAAATGCGAACAGGAGCACATTTTCTCAGAAAATGTTCGCAGACTCCTGAACTTGCATTCACCTTCACAAAATGTGTACTTGAAAAATGCGCACAACTTTCTCAAAATGCGCAGCTTTCTCAAAACGCACAACTTTTAAATCACCCACGCTTTAATCTTTGCGGGGGGGGGGGGATTTGCATAAATTTGGGCACTTTTTTGTGCAATTTTCCCATTCACCCCAAACAAACAACAATTGCAAACGTGAGCACCAATTGAGAAGAGACGAGCAGCGAGCTGATGTTCGGAGAATCTTAGTTAGCTCAAACATTGCTCACATGCTCCCTGTGACCGACCCCTGTCAACAGTCTGGCTACAGCATTCTGGATGAGCTGAAGTTTCTGAACAGTTTTCAAAGGCAGCCCCACACAGAGCACATTACAGTAGTCCAAACAGGATACAGTCAGTCATGCCTTGGATTGAGAGCATAATTCGTTCCGGAAATGTGCTTGTAATCCAAAACACTCTTATATCAAAACGAAATCCCCCCCAAAAAAAATTGTACAGAGATTTTTAATTTAAGCCGTACTACAGTACTTGTATTGCAAGACGTCACTTGTATATCAAGTCAAAAATAAATAAATAAATATTTAAAAATTTGCTTTGTCTTGCAAAACACTCTCAAACCAAGTTACTTGCAATCCAAGGCATTACTGTATAACTAAGGCATGCATGACGGTGGCCAGATCAGACGTCACTAGCCTCAGCTGTGCAAACGCTGTGCAAACTGCCAAGACCTGGGCATCCAGGTTCAGGGCTGAGTCCAGGAGTACATCCAAACTGCAAGCCTGAGTCTTCAGGAGGAGTGTAACCCCATCAAGCACAAGTTGAATCCCAATTCCTTGATCTGCCTTTTGACTGGCCAAAAGCACTTCTGTCTTGTCTGGGTTAAGCTTCAATTTCAACGTGGCAAAAAGCCGATTCAAGAACAAATTGTCCTTTCACCAAATGTTGTGCCCTCCAGAAAGGAACTTTCTCTTCTCTCCTGTGCAAATATGCATGAGATCCAGATATTCAAGAAACCTGTAGTGCCCAAGGTGCACTAGTTTCCTTTTGGGGTACTACTACATCCAGTGAAAAGAGGAAGCATGAAGCACTCACACATCTATATTTATTTTATTTACTTATTACATTTCTATGCCATCCAATTGCCGAAGTTCCCTGGGAGGTACATCTTTGGTACATATGTGTGTGCAACATTGGTTCATTGGTGCAGTTACCGCAGACTGGCTAATCCTAATGATCAGGGGTGCTGAACCTTTTTCAGCCCAAGGGCCAAATTCAATTTCTGTGAAGCTCTCAGGAGCTACATTCCAGTAGTGGGCAAAAGAGATGGAGCCCAAAATACCAATAAATAAATAAATAAATAAATGTCAGCATACTGTAGCTGAAAGCTCTTACTTCCAGTAACTAAGTCTTAGCAGAGGCATTTCAACCTTTTAGAATGGGGAGGAAAAAGTGTGCAAATGCTGGGAAACCACAAAGCGATAGATGGTTGGAGAAAAGGGGGAAGCCAGGGGATGGGAGCATGACCCTCTGGAGAAGTCAGGATGGCCAGATTGACACCTCAGGAGGCCAAGATGTGGCCTGTAGGTTTCAAGTTTGACACCCCTGCTGTTGGCAATACCAAGGATGAATGTGACTACTTTGCCAGACAACGTCACCTGATGCATAGTAATTCCCAGTGAAAAGCAATTTCACTGCCAAGGCCTCATGGGTTTGGCAGACCTGCTATTACCCTCACTTGCTCAAATCTGTCTTCAGATATAGCCAGTGGCGGGGAAAGCATGAGGGCGAATTTCCTTTTGGTGGCAGCTGAGGTATTCCATCAGAAGCCAGAACAGTATTTAGATGTCATCACTAGCATGAAAAATGCTTGTAACAAATCCTTCCACTTGGGGATTTGGGATATGCGGAAGAATTTCAAAAACGGTTTGAATTTAACTGTTAGAACTTAAGGCTGCATTAAATCCATCCATACAGTCAGCTTGGTTCTTTAATCTGAGTCTTACCAACACATCTAGCTCCATCTTCACTCGAATGATACCCTCTGCTGCAAATTAAGAGGTTCCTCTGACAAGTATAAGACCCAACAGTATTGATGCAGTTGAATCCAGCCTTACATGGCTCAGAAAGTGATGTACATTCATTAATGTCTGTGGGAAAAGATATATATTAATGTATCAGTATCTGCGATTAAATTAATCAGAGACCCATCTTCCAGCTGTTGGTCCTTTCTTGTTCATTTGGCTTTGATTTATTATGCAATAAATCCCAGGCTGATGGGAATCTATTAAGCCAACATTTAGAAATATAACATTATGTAACTCTAACTGAATTTTAATTTAATTTAATTTAATTTTTTTCTAAAGAAAAATGATTTTTAGATGGCAGAAATAGTGGATCTTTAAAGACCATTAAATATGATCAAATATGGGTGATGTAAAAATATCTGGAGCTCATTCACTTAGGAATATATTGTCCAAGGTGAACTCACCGACACAATTACCCTCCGGATCTTGTAAAAATCCATCCATGCACCGTTGCTTTGATTCACAATAGAATGATCCTTTCGTATTTTGACATACAAAGTTTATCTTGCAGCTGTGAGTTCCTCTTTCACATTCATCAATATCTTTTAAAAACAACAACACACCCATTAATTTAGCCAAAGATAATGGACATCACCCCCATTAAATGCAATGTACCTAACAACAATAATCTTTCATTAGCTGAGCCAGCTCCAGTGTAAAAAGCATTACTCACATGTGCAGCGAAACATATGCAACCTCAGCTGGGGACTAGCCCTTTACTAAAATTTCATTAACTGTTAAAAATGTCATTAACTGTTCATTAATGTACAGCAACACAAATGCAACCTCAGCTGGGGCTAGCTAGCCCTTTACTAAAATGTCATTAATTGTTAAAAACTGTTAAAAACATAAAAAAATCCTGACTGTTAGAGCAATAAGACAATGGAACCAATTACCTAGGGAGGTTGTGAGCTCTCCCACTCTGGAGGCATTCAAGGTGAAGCTGGATGGCCATCTGTCAGGGATGCTTTGACCTGGATTCCTGCACTGAGCAGGGGGTTGGACTCAATGGCCTTGTAGGCCCCTTCCAACTCTACTTTTCTATAATTCTACGATTCTATAAATGTGCTAAAAAATTGATGTGCCTCTTCATTTTATGTCAAACAGCCATTCTGAGAATATTTAAGGAAAGCCAACCAACTAGGAAGCCAAGCATTCCCATTTCTAGCAAAATCCATTGATGCAGAAATCGATGCCTCCTGCTGTCAAGTATCAGAGCCATATCTTACACTCTCTCAATTGTTAACTGAATTGCTACGCCTTTTTGCCAAGAAGAGAGGATGAAGCATCTAAAGATAACAGTGATTCACCTACTCCGAATATAATGTCATATGCAAAAGGACAGGAATGACAACAAGTAATCAGTCATTGCTCATTATAGGAATGCTTGAATTTTAGGCCTAGAGGCCAGTCATTAATTCGAGGACCACTTAGACACCGGCTTTGTCATCTTTAATATGCTATATTTGAAATTAACTAGCATATTAAATGTGTCTGCTTGATGCTTCATATTAAGCATGTATCAAGAAATGTTCCTTGGCAGGTGCACAAGCCTTGCCACACTCTACAAATAATTTCCCATGAAATCATAGCATTGAAAGGCAATAAATGACTACTGAGTTGACCCCTGATGTGCTCCACTACACACATACCCCAGCCCCACATACGTAACAGGAACAGCATACTGATGTCACCATGCCCCAGATATCCCAATGATTGCTCCCAATGGATTCATATAGATATTAAACAGCATTGGGGACAAGATAGTACTCTGCAGCACCACACTGCACAAATGCCAGGAGTGGGTGACATACAGTTACTAAATGCATCTCTCTGGCAACAACTCTGCAGGTAGGAGTGGAACCACTGCAATAGGATGCCTCCCATCCCCAGCCCACAGAGCTGGTCCAGGAGGATACCATAGCTGATGGTATCAAACGAGATCAAAGAGAAGCAACAGGGGCACGTTCCTCTCATGGTCATCACAGGGCAACACGTATACCTGCCCAAAACCGGCCGAAGAAGGGCATATGAGATGCAAGCCATCTGGCGGTCAGCCGCCACCTGGCGATGTCAAAAATACCAACACAACCAAGGATAACTTAACCAATTGAATGGTCTTTAAACACCCCATTTCCGCTGAGCAGTTTAATGCACGGCGGAAGCTCATCACGGAGGGGGCATGGCGAAGGTCACTAGGGAGGGAGTTCCAGAATGTGGGGGCCGCCACAGAGAAGGCCCTCTTCCTAGTCCCCACCAGCCTGGCTGCTCTGGCTGATGGGATAAGGAGAAGGCCGTCCGTGGCAGACCTTGTTGAGCGGCCTACTTGATGTTGCTCGAGGCGCTCCTTGAGATAAGGAGAATCTAGATCAGGGGTTCTCAACCAGGGGGGAATTGGGACCACAGACTCAAACTGTTGGAATACTGATCTTTCTACAAATTACAATTCTACAGATTGTACACAATCTACAGGACATCACACCTTATTGTACGGCACAGATTAAGTCAGACAATCTTGGAAAGGGGGGAATGACATTCTGACATATGGTGAAAGGGGTGCATGGGACAAAAAAGGTTGAGAACCACTGATCTAGATTATCTAGGCTCTAAATATTCTGTTTCTTCCAAGAGTGCCTAGAGTTTAGCTGCTTCCACCCTCTCAAACACTTTACCCAGAAAGAGGGTGTTTGCTGTTGGCCAGTAGTTATCTTATACCTCTGGAGCCAGGATGGGCGTTTCCAGGAACAGATACACTGCCACCAAAAATGAATATAGGTCCTACACATGTACAACCAGGTGTGTAGGGGCCTTCGTTACACTCTGCCCAATGTAGAGAAGCTGAGCAGGGCTTGCAGATACACAAAGGTCAAAGTGGAGCCAGGTGGCATGATCACACTTGCCTCCAAGTGTTGACTGAATGTGTGCAGGGGATGGGTGAGAAGTGGGCTCATTCATTCCCTGAATAAACGATACAGTCCAGACCATTAAATGAATAAAAGGTGGGGAGGGAATCCCTGTTTCTGGAGAGAGTTTGAACTTGCTAGTGAAGAAAACCACTCCCAAATATTTGTATTTTTTTTTCCACATAAAGACTTTTTGGAAGCATCAGGAAATCAGGTACTACTGTGCTTCAGCCCCGATGTTCAAGATGGGAATAACAGTAATGATCTACTTCACAGTATTGTTGTATTGCTGGATTAATGGCCGAGTGCTTTGGCATCTCTGCACTGTCACAATATAAATGCAAGGCCTGCAGGCCCATGCACAACTACCCAGAGGTAAGTTCCATTTAATTCAGTGGGATATACTTTTGAACAAACATGAGCAGGATCAGGCTGTAATTAAGTTACATAATCATTACAGAGCAATCCTATGGGGGCAGGTGTGGGAAATCCAGAGTGGAAGAGCCACCTCGTCCTGCCTAGGGCAGAAGGTGGACTGGGGTGGCTAGAGGGGAAACTAAGTATGGCAGCTCCAGGGTTGCCATATTTCCCCTCCTTTGTCAGGGGTGAGTCCGGGAAAGGAAGAGCTTTAGATCCTGCAGAGCACCGACACAGGTGGAGGGTTCTACTGCCACAACAAGGAGGGCTCCGGGGGTGGACCTCCTTCTCTGCCTGCAGCCCTCTGCAGCCTGCACCCTTGTAGAGTCAGTGTGGTGTAGTGGTTAGAGTGTTGGACTGGGACTTGGGAGATCCAGGTTCTAGTATCCACTTGGCCATGAATCTCACTGGGTGACTTTGGGCCAGTCACTGACTCTTGGCCTCACCTACCTCACAGGGTTTTTGTGAGGATCATGTAAGCCGACTTTGGTTCCTTTGAGGGGGAAAAAGGGGGATATAAATGTAATAGAAAATATTGCTGTAAACTGTTCTTACAGTGTTTCCTTTTGGTTAAATTCCTTTGGTTTAATTATGACTATATACTATTTAAAAAATTATATAAACAACAATAAAAATGGGTTTATATTAATCTTAACATGCCTCCTATAAGTAGACTATTAAATGTGTTGTTTCCAAAAGAAAAAACATGAATTTTGAGTCATGGTTTTGACTCATAGGATTATGTATAACACCTGATATGAGCTAAGAGTATGAACCTAGCTTTTAAAAACAGATCACCACTCATTCAAAAATAAGTAAAGTTCTGGCCTTACCAACACATTCACCATCCTTAAGTTCATAACCTGATTGGCAGCTGAGTTGCTGAAGACATGTAAACGATCCAACTGTGTTGACACAGTGTTCCCCTCTCTTACAGGTATGAGCATCTGTTACACATTCATTAATATCTGCAAAAGGAAACAGATGCCAGCATATTACATACCAAAGAACTGCCTCTTTTAAGTTCACTACAGGGGAACAAAAGTTCTCAAAGATTTAGCAGAAATTATTTTGTCCAAAGGGAAACGTTTACATGGTGCTATTTTCAGTGTTTCCTGCCAATGTAGAGTAGCTTAAAAACACTTTCAATGTATAGGTAGAGCTGTGAGACATGTTTCTTCTTCAGATTTTTGCACTGAATGATTCATTCATCAAGGTCATGGTGGAAAGAACTGATTAGACACAGAAGTTCAGAAAGCTTTGATAGCAAGCTTGGAATATCATGCAGAGAATGACCCTAGCAAAGACAGCAAATATAATTCAAATTTCATGTTCATTAAAATGTTTTTGGAAAGACTCAGTCACTTGGGCACAGCATAGCACAAAGGACATACATGAATGCAGTGATAAAGCAACCTGGAGTAACAGCCACATAGAAGCACTGAAAGAAGGAACAACTTTTTGCCAGTTCTTAAGAATAACCAAGGTAGGGATGGACCCAGGCCTGTGGCTTATGTGGCTCAGCTTGTCTGAGCGTGGAAAGCTAAGCAGGGTCAAGCCTGGTTATTACTTGGATGGGAGACCCCTCCTCTAGTTTCCTGCATTGAGCAGGGGGTTGGACTCGATAGCCTTGTAGGCTCCTTCCAACTCTGTGATCTATGAAATCTATGAAATTTGTCAGTTTCACTGTCTCCTACAAGCAATTTTTAAACAAATAAATAAATTTCAAGTTCTTTACATCCTGTTTATGAAGAAATTTACAGATTACATTCTTATTTATAAAAAATGACCTGAGCAAAATTCTCACCCACCTGCACTGGCCAAATTGAATAGGTACAGCTATAGCAAATAGCAAATCGCAGCAGTTTTAAGGTAGTTTACCTTGGTATTTACATAAAAAATGCAGCGCTGGGGACCCAGTAGTGACGCACCGCAGACCTGGAAGTTTGCCGAGTGCCACAGCTGCCGGGCACTGAGCGCTGCGGGACAAGCAGAAGACAGGCCTGTGGCTTATGCTGGCTCAGCTTGTCTGAGCGTGGAAAGCTAAGCAGGGTCAGGCCTGGTTATTACTTGGATGGGAGACCCCTCCTCTAGTTTCCTGCATTGAGCAGGGGGTTGGACTCAATAGCCTTGTAGGCTCCTTCCAACTCTATAATCTATGAAATCAGATAAGTGGCCATCCCTAATTACAGATGCAAGAAAACAATGTAAACTGAATCCCTAAATGACCTTGAACATTGAGGCAAAACTAGAATAATATGGAAACATGAAAACAGAGAACATCTCCAATTGTTTCCCCATCTGCAAGATATATAAATAACTCTCTCCCTGGAATATATACAAGTCAAAGAAATTTCACAGGTTTGACTTGCTTGTTGATTGACTTCATTTGGATCTGGAGACTTAGCTGTGACAGGATATACAAAATATTTTATTTGGAAAATGTTGGCCTGTCTAGAAGCAAACTGAATCTCACTGTGAAGCAAATACTTTCAGCTTCTTCAAACTTATTATGTGAAAAACTGAGATGAGATGTGATGCCTGTGAAACAAGAATTAATTTTTTTTAAAATGGGAATGTATAAAAAATAAGTCTAATGAAATGTTCAAAGAAAAGTGTATTTGTGGCCCAATCTTGGGCATGTTTATTCAATCGGGTTCACTTCCAACCAAGTAAGCAGGCCTCAGAACATTAAATCCCCAACACTCCTATGGGACTATGGGCTAAAAGCTCCTTGGAATACGATTGTTGTTATCACTGAAATATTATTCAGCCTATCCTAGCCCTTTTTTGCTTACAACATGCAACATGTTCAGTTCTAAGAGTCAGGTTCCCCAATATGTCCAGCATATGGTCATATTAATATACTGAGACCTGAGCAGAGATTTTAAGTGGAATCTTTAAAGGTTTTTATTTAAATTGTTTTTCTAATATCCACTCCATTTTAGCACTGCATCCTGTGAACATCTGGACAGCTGTAGACAAAGAAACTGCAATTACGTCAGTCTAACTGTTTCTGAGCACTTCCAGGACTCCCCACTATATATTAATTGCTTTTACTCTAGTAGCCTTTCTAAAGGTGGTAGCTTAGAGTGGACTCATAGCCAGTCTATCCGTCACAAAATGATTGTCTGCCATCACCTCTTGGCTAGTGTCTGTACTGTACACTCACACGCACGACTGGGTGTTTCAGTCTGTGCTAGTTCCTGGCAGTTCACAGTCCTTAAAGCAAGGTGGGGAACCTCCAGTCAGATGTACTTGGACTGCACCTCCCATCATGCCTGGCCACTGGGGCTGATGGGAGTTGGAGTCTAATGACATCTGAAAGGCCACAAGTTCCCCACCCCTGCCTTAAAGGGACTGGGATGGAACTGGTGTGGGCTGTGCAGTGTATACAGCTGGCTTCCCACAGTAAATGGAGGGTAGCCCAGCAAAAATGGACCCTGCTGTTTCTCATTCCATGTTTATGTTGAGATACTGTGGTGTGGTGCCCTTCCAGGAACATGGGAAAACTGTTTGTCCTCAGGCCAAAAAGGTTGCCACCCCTGCTTCAAAGGAAGGAAGAAACAAACAAATAAGGTCTTCATGGCTTTAATTCCATTTTCAAAGCCATTTACTTCCTGATAGGTGGGGGGGGGGGGAGTCTGGATGGGAAAGGCATACTGAAGTCAGCCTCAGCTAGCATGGCCAAGGGTCACGGATGACAGGACATGTTGGCCAAAATATTTGGAGGGCACCAGGTTGAAGAAGGCTGTTATACACAATTAAGGTCGGACCACTCATGGGTTTGCACACACAATGGCAGTGAAAGTGGAGTTTTCCTCATTAGGCAGATCAGCCAAAGGGAAGATGGAAAGGAATGGATCTTCTTTTATACAAGATGTCTTCATACTTGTAAAGCTTACCTGATTTTCAAGGACTCACTTTCATCTGTGATATCCATAAGGACAAGTTCTAGAAGAGTAGCCATGTTAACCTGTTACAGCACGACAACAGAGTTTCTATGGCAACTTGATTTACACATGTATTGTGTGGCATAAGCTGTCATGGGCCAGGGCGCTCACTTTGTCAGATGCATCGAGTGGTCACCCTCAAATAATAATAATAATAATAATAATAATAATAATAATAATAATAATAATAATATCCTTCGAATCATAACAACAAAAACAACTGCCACCAGCTCCCGATCCCCCAGCAATCCTAACGTTGCTGAGATTGCTCTCGGCTATTTTGATCCCGACACTGCTGAGATCACTCTCAGTTATCTCGGTTACAGAGGATCACACCACTGGGGGATGGGAAGGATAAAGCTTCCTCCCCACGCTCTTGATGCAGAGGAGATCATACAGGCCTGTGGCTCACGCTGGCTCAGCTTGTCTGAGCGTGGAAAGCTAAGCAGGGTCAGGCCTGGTTAGGACTTGGATGGGAGACCCCTCCTCTAGTTTCCTGCATTGAGCAGGGGGTTGGACTCGATAGCCTTGTAGGCCCCTTCCAACTCTATGATCTATGAAATCTATGAAATCACTGATTCCCCACTGCTAATAGTTGTGGGGAAACAGCCATTGTCATTGGGATCGTGGGAACTCCCTCCTGATCAATTCTATCCCTACATCTCTGCAGTCAGGGAGGAGAGATTTCAACCTCCTTTTCCCTGCACAGTGAGAAGTGGTTGGTTGGGTGGAAGTGTGTGTGCGTGTGCGCACGTGTACGCGCATGTGTGCGTGTGCAGCCTTGACCTGCCAGCTGCCATCACATGTAGTCCTCAGGCCAAAAAGGTTGCCACCCCTGCTTCAAAGGAAGGAAGAAACAAACAAATAAGGTCTTCATGGCTTTAATTCCATTTTCAAAGCCATTTACTTCCTGATAGGTGGGGGGGGGGGGAAGTCTGGATGGGAAAGGCATACTGAAATTTGAAAACAATTTCACTTGGCATTTCCCCCCTGTGGGCACTGGATACATGGGAAGGTGCCTATGCCAGGTCAGGCTATTCGTTCATCTAGCCCAGTGCCCTGATTGCCAGCAGCTCTCCAGATTCTCAAGCAGGGGTCTTTCACACCACCTGCAACCTGATTTTGATGCCAGGCATTGATCCTGGGACCTTCTGCATGGAACACCTGTGCTCTGCTACTAAGCTATGGCCCCTCCTTGTGCTGTGGATCAGTCCCACAGACAGAAGCCAGTGACCTGTTATATTTGTCAATGGAAGACAGGGGGCTGGTGGAAGAGAACAGACACACACACACAGGGCCGGTGCAAGGCAGTTTGGTGCCCTAGGCAAGATCAGATATTTAGCGTGCCCCCCTTCCCACTTGAGCACGTTGTATTTTTTTTCCAAGGTTTCTGGCACCCCCTTTAGCCCTGCGCCCTAGGCAGCTGCCTAGTTGGCCTAATGGTAGCACCGGCCCTGCACACACAGTGAGTTCTTCTTCTCTGGGGTAAGTATGAAGCTTTCAAAAGTAAAAATAGGGCAGTGCTTGTTCAAGAAATTACACAAAGATATGTCTGCATGCTGCATAAACACATGGGTGACTTTTCAGTAGCATTTGGTTTGCATTTCAATGCAAACTTACCTAACTTTACATTTTCGTACTAACATACAAACGGACACTGTTTATTCTTCAAAATTCGCAGTTCTCCAAATTTTGCACTGGTGCTCTCCAATCAAAAATGCATACAAAATGTGAATATTAGTGAAAGAATGTCAAAAATGCACTATAGTAGGAAAAAATGCTGGCACAAAATGTGTACGGTATATTGGGCAAAAGTGCATACGAAAATGCATGTAATTAGGAGAAATGGTCATAAAAATGTGTCTGGATTTTCATGCAAACTGAGGGGGGAAATTCTCAAAGTTGGGATGAACTGAATTTAAGACTGGAAAAATGAGAAACTGAGAGAAGCCAAAACTGACAGATCCATCCATGCCTGACCATCAAAAATTAAAGAAATCTTTTTATGAATGCACCTGAAATTTAAATCTTGTTATGATTTAACTCAAGGATTTTTAAGTGACATTCTTCTTCTTAACTGATCTATTTTGGAGAGGCAAGGTAGAGAGACCCTTTACTATGTGTACACATACTGATGTTATTAAAAACTTTAAACATTAGAAACTTATAATTTGCAGACATGTAGCTTTACATTTCCTCCCAAATACTTCAAGATGGAGCACAAAAGCAGTTTAGCTGGCCAAGGATTCCTTATGGCTGCATCAAGGGACGAAGACAGCAGCTCAGTAAATTAGAAACCATAGTATATTTGTGGTTTTTCCTGTACCCCAAAAGTCAGGAAAACGTTAACAATGGGAAATGTTCTCTATGTACCACACGTACACCAGAGGCAAACACAAGGACAGGAGACACATGCAGTGGGAATATGTCTCAGAAACAAAGTTCACAGTCATGGATATCTATAACCGGTTGTGCTGTAGCAGTGATGAGGCAAAACCTAACTAGAAGACACATGTGTCTTTTTGAGAGAACAGCCATTCTTTGCATGTGCACCCTTTAAAAATGTATGCGTTATATATATATCATGCTAATAAGACATGTTTTATATCAGCTACAGCAATTCTCAAATAGTGGGCTTGGCGTGGAGCTACCAGTGGATAACAGTGGACTTTCAGGATGCTCTCAACATGGCGTAAAAAGAGAGCAATCTGGCACAGATTTCATATGGCAGTCCTTCCCTGCCTCCTCCTCAGGATGGGCTCGCTACCCCTTGTCACGACACTTGGCCCTGCATGAAGTTCCATGACTTCAAGGGTAGGCATGGTCAGGCGTCTGCCAATGGTACTCCAATAGCCCCCCACTGGGATCGCTCCTGTTCTTCACCATTTCAACCGGGTGGTTTACCTGCCTGTTGCTCTGGCCCAGACAATGGTGGTGGTGAGAAGGAGGAGGAGTAGATGTTCCTGCCTACTCGCTCCCTGGCTCCCTGCCTGTCAAGCAAGGAAGTGGTAGCAATGAGGAGAGAGAGGAGGAGGAGGAGGAGCAATCGCAGCTGCTGACGATAGTGGTGAGAAGGTGGCCTTACTGAGGGAGGGCGCCCACTGAGGGTGTCTTGCCCAAGGTAGGGATGGGCGACCCGCCCAGCACTTGACTCCCGCCGCGCGAGCCGAGCCAAGTGCGAGCGCCAGCTGAGGCGCTCGCCGGACTTCCAGGTCCCTGGCTCTACATTGTTTACATAGAAAACAGCCTAATTTGCGCAAATTAGGCCATAATTGTGCAAATTTAGGCCGTTTTCTATGTAAACAATGTAGCGCCGGAACCCAGAAGTCGCTTTCCCTGGCTCGGCCCGCAAGAACGCAAGTCGAGCTGGGGAAAAAGTAGGGTGGGTGGCGTTCGGGGGGGGGTCAAGCCCGGTGAGTTCGCCGGACTTCCATCCCCCCCCCCAATTGAGCTCTGTGCACATCCCTAGCCCAAGTGCCCTCCAAACCTGGAACCAGCACAGCGTGACTTCCTATATAGTAAAGCAGTTTATCACTACTACATTGATAGGCAAGTACCAATGCTTTCTTCTTTGCCCTGGAACGGGATGGCTGGAGGTCTTACTGCACTGCAGTAATATATTAGAACTGGAGCATATAGCAGCTTAGCATGTTTGTCTGCTCAGGTGCAAAATTGGAGAGAGAATAATGCTGCACCCATGAAAAAGTCATCAGTATGGCTCAGTCTATATCAGTCTTTGACTGATTTATCATTTACTGCAGTGGTTCTCAACCTTTTTTGCCCCATGCACCCTCTTCACCATATGTCAGAATGTCATTCCCTCCTTTTTAAGACTGTCTGACTTGATCTGTGCCATACAATAAGGTGTGACGTCCTGTAGATTACGTATGTACAATCTGTGGAATTGTAATTTGCAGAAAGATCAGTATTCCAACAGTTTGAGTCTGTGGTCCCAATTCCCCCCCCCTGTAACCCTAAAATCCCCCCCAGGGGGGGAATTCCCCCCTGGTTGAGAACCCCTGGTCTATATATTCATATCATAATTTTAATATTTTAGATCCAAACAAAATTTGTCTCCAACTTAACATTACAACCATGAGCTAGAGAAAATTTGATCACCACCCACCCACCCCTCTTATATGGGGCCTTGCAAGTTCTGACTAAAATCTCCTCCTCATTGCTTTACCATAAACTTTTTTTAATGGGGGATCCATGCAGCAGCACACAAAAGCAGTCTTCTGAATTCACAGCAGGGTTGCACAGAAAAAGGGAACCTAGGCAAGTGACTTCAAGATCATGAGTGCAAATTGGGACGGGGAAATTCATACAGCAACACAAAATCACTTGTTTGGACCCACATTTCTTTTCCTGCAGCAGCAACCCATTGCACAGAAAGGGCAAACTGAGACATGCAAGTAAACTTTATGTGTGGAAAGCAAAGGTTTGGGGAGGGAGGGTCTGGCCCACACAAGAACAATATACAAAAGCACTCCTTTGAGCTCCAGTTGTCTGTTCCAGCAGCAATTCCCACTGCATAATAAAGGCAAACTGAAGAAAAAACAAAGAGGAAATGGGGGGGATGTAAAAATTAATACACTCGCGGAATGTAGCAAGAATAATTGAAAACAGTATATAGCAGTGATGGTGAACCTATGGCACGGGTGCCACAGCTGGCACGCAGGGACCTCTCTGTGGGCACTCGAGCCATTGGTCGCCAGATTGCGAAAAGACCGTCCCCTTCTGCAAAACACTAATGATCTTGTTCTTTCTCACAGTGTGGAACAGAATGATTTTATTCTAGAATTCCTGTTACAGAATTCTTTTCTACATTGTTATCACATTTAAAAGATTTTGAAGAATGATGCACAGAGCATGGCTTGGATGTAAAGCCCTAACAGTTGACCTGAGTGCTGCATGTGTTGCGCTCAAACTAACGGAGTATGAGCCAAGGTTTGACAAATTATCAGCATGCATGCAATAGCAAAAATCACATTAATTGTGCAAAAGCATGCCCAATGCAAACTTTTACCTAATGCAGTGTTTGCAGTCCAAGACATAAAGTGTTTAAAATGTGTTAAGCACGTTTAGTTTTCTTGTTTATCTTGCTCATCCTAGTACAGGTTGACTTTTACTTTTACTAATCCGACACCTGTAGAAGCAGAGAAAGGACCCAGGGTAAAGCTTGCCCCATACAATTTCAGTCTGGTATATAATCATATTACAATTTGAGAATCCCTTATCCAAAAATACATGTGCCTAATTATTTAAAAAGTTTGTATAAATTCCCTTCAGGCTATGTGTACAATGTAGTACTACAATAATTTTTTGAGTTGATTTTTTTTTCCAACAAAAAACTGTTTGCCTCATTGAAAGCTCTGTTATTGTGTTTTTCTTTAAAGACAAAAGATGTTAATTAGTTCGGACAACTGTATGAGTTGTTTTTCTAAAACTAAAACCTCGGTATTCAGGTTTAATTGCAGTGTTGGCACTTTGAAATAAATAAGTTGGTTTTGTGTTGCAGTTTGGGCACTCGGGCTCAAAAAGGTTCGCCATCACTGGTATATAGGTTGCCATTAGTCACAAAAGCACATGGATCACGTAATGCAGGGGTCTCCAACCTTTGGGGTATATCTGAAATTTTAAAAAGAGTCTTGGCTGCCCCCAAGTGCTCTCTCTCCCTCTCTCCGTGTGTGTGTGTGTGTGTGTGTGTGTTTCCCCCCTCTTTCTCTGATTCCCTTTACCTGCTTCCCCGCTTCCTCTCTGGGTTTCGGACTGCCTCTACCCCTTTCCCTTTGGCTCGCTCTGGCTGCTTTCCCTCATCTTTCTCTGACTTCCCCCCCTCTACCCCAGCTAATAGATAACCCAATTACAATTGCACAGAAGTAGGCTCAACCACCCTGAGTCCCTTCTAGGGTTTTTGTTTGGGAGTGGGAAAGGAAGTAACTACTTATCAGGAATAGTGATGATGACCCTTAAAGACCTTTACATAGCTGAGCACGTATAGGTCTGTTGCCTACCCCAGGGTCAGTACAAATGGTCTAAAGACAATTTCCTGGAATGTGACTAATCATCATGCTCTTATTGCACTCCAAGCACCCATTTTACTTTATAGATATCTACTCTTATCAAAATTGTATCCAAACTGGGAGTTTCTATATCAAACAAACATATAATAGCTTTGCATGACATAAGAACAACACATGTCAGCCATGCTGTTCCACCTCACCATCCAAGGGACTGCCTTATTACTAATCTTTGTAAGCTACTCTGGGAGCCTTTTTCAGCTGAAGAGCTAGATAAAAATGCTTTAAATAATAATTTTTTTAAAAAAAAGATAATAAATTACACAATGCAACAAATCAGTTCCCCATTCCAAACACTTACTTGCTAGCATACTTTATTGTAGAATAAAGATGCCAATGTTATTATTAGCATAGCTGAAGCCACAGATGTTATAGCAAGGTTTTATTATGTGACCATTATATTGACAAGACAGTGGCAGAGCCACCAAAAAGTTAAGCCAGATATTATAAATTAGTTATATCTTTTCTTTTAGGTACATCCACACATGCCACGTCCTTTGCTGCACTGGCTTGCATTGTTTTCATGAGATAAATACATGGAGTCGATCTGCCAGTACTGCAAAGCTAAAGCAGTAAAAGTCAAACTGTCCAGACAAGGCCTGGTGAGAAAATGGTTGTGTGAGTATAACCCATTTCAACTATCTTCTATATCAGAGTTGAGCCATCATAGCGCTGAACATTTGGGCCTATAAAGATCTTGACAATGTATTGCTAGGGCAAAAGCCAAATGACACAGAATGGATGATGTTAAAAAGAAGCCAGAAAATGGGGCATGTATTTTCATGGACTTAAATACAGATAGAGAGACATAAAGCACACAAGATCGGAAGTTGAACACACTGCGTAGTATGAAGAGTGATGGTGCCAGCGTGAATTGTTTACACCTATCATCTTACCAACACATTTTCTATGCATGTTGAGTACAAAGCCCTCTGTACAGATTACATTGTGGTTGACACAGTAGAATGATCCCCGTGTGTTCACACATAATTGTCTTCTGGAACAACCGTGAATACCTGTAAGGCACTCATCCAGGTCTTTATCAACACATTGCAGCCGAAAGGGAGGGGAAGGAAATAAAATGATATTAGAGTTACTCCTGGGATGAAATGGCATTTCTTCCACAGTGGAACTACTGTACCGTAATTAACAATGTCTCTGAGTTACAACGTTATTATTTCTTTATGCTAACTTTATTTATTTGAAGTATTTTATGCTGTTTCTCAGCCAAAAAGGCTTCCAGAGTCATATAATACTTAAACAAGACTCTTCCCCCTCACCCCAAGAATTGGAATGTATTGATCTTCATCTGGGTCTCTTTGCACTTTTGACACCATTCTCTACATTGCTTCTCCAAACTTCTCAGCTTCTTTGGAATGTGTGGTGTTCTTTCTGGTTCCTTTTAAGTGATATGCAAATAGGTCAGGAGGTGAAAAGCTTTCATCAGGGTGAAGAATGTTCTTCCCAGCAAATAAGAAACAAATAACCTCTTTGCTCCTACTATTGGCTCTAGCAGACTGGTCACACAATAACCGTGCTGAGGTTGCCTTGCACAATATTATCTATTCCTGTAATATCTTAGACTGAATGGCTAAATCCCAGTGTACATATTTTCCCAAGAGTGGCACCAGGCATCTTTAAATGACCCCAAGGTTGGTTTCCCATTTAGCTTGCCATGAGAACCGGGGCATTTTCTCCATGTCATCAAAATGATTGTTTTTTTAGTTTTGTAATGCCAGGGAGGAAATTCCCTAATTACTATGGTATGGTCTTGCATGCAAAGACCTTCTTGCATCACGGAAGCCACATAGTCTCCATATTGTGGGCATTTCATGGTGCACTGGCCCTTAAGTCAGATGTTGTTGGACTGCAACTCTCATCAGCCCTACTCAGCATGGCCAATGGTCAGGGATGATGGGAGTTGCAGTCCAACAACATCTGGAGGGCCACAGGTTCCTACCCGTGCCTTAAGTCATGCAGGAGTGGGAGCAGGTTCGGTCTGATCATGAGGAAGAGGGAGTGAAGGAGATGTTTGGCTAAGTAGGGTAAGTGCTAGGTGGTTACGCATCTATAAGAGAACAAAGTAACTTGGGTACATGACAAAGTTAGTGGGAAGATGGGGTACATACGGTTTTGAAAATACTAGGCAACAGCTTTTACTCTTCACCACATTTAGAGACATCATCCACCACACAGAACAACAGAAAATGCTGTTCAAGATCTTCTGCAACCTTACATCCCAACGTATCATTGAAAATTACATTATATGAAAGTGGATGGTTGTCTTAGCATGGGCACAGGCTACTGATGTCATCTGGGTGACTATCCACCCAACAACCATGTATTTTTCATGGTGCTGGTGGGTGTGCCGTCTGTTATCTCCACCACCCTCTTCTGGTGCCTAAAGGTAACAGCAGGAAGGCCCTGCTCTTCTGCATCACCACATCATGGCACCTGGTAGTTTCGCCGAATGCATCACCTCGCCGGCCGCCACCACTATGGGCTTCACAACAAAATTTTGAGGTTGAGCTGGATGCCTGGCTCCTGAGCAGCTTGGTTTCGTTTTTCCCCACTCTTGTATTTTATTCACCACCGTTTGCATTTTAAAATATTTTCTTCACTCCCCACCTGGATTAATTTTCCTGTCTGGACTTTGCTGGGTCTTACACCTTGGATTCTGGGATAGGTCGCTACCAATCTTCATCTTGGTCCACAGGAGCCTCTTCCTCAGATTTCTGCCTGGAATAGGTAGCTATGGTTTTCCTTCCCCCCCCCCTTCCTCTTCCCTAAAGCTTTAGATTACATTGCTATAAAGCTGGAAGCTTTAAAAATACATTTAACTACTCTGGACTGTGGGAGTTTAGGGTCCTTAGTTTTAGCTAAGTAACCATTCAAACTGCGGCAAGTTTGGCCTATCATAGCTTTTGTATGCCATAGCTATTTCATTTAATGCTCTAACAGCGCAATCCAACGAGGCTGCCCGTAACCCTCCGAACTCGGACGATGACGGGCATCCTAAGGAGGGCGGGAGAAACGCAGAGGTGAAGCTCACCTCCATGCTTCTCCTGCCCTGCAAAACACTTAGACGGCCAATTTCAGCCATCTACGTGTTTTTTCCCCAGAGCACAAGGAGATGAGGCTGAGGTTCTTTCCGCTCCGCACCAGCTGCGAGGGTGGACGGAGGAGGGTACTCCGAATTCGGAGTCCCGGCTCCAACCTCGGAGCCCATTTCTGAGCTGGTAGGAGCTGGGACTCTGAATTATCCCATGGCCATCTAGACTCTGTCTAACGGCCATAGGATTGCACCCTAATATAGTTTTCCTAATATAATTGTTTTCTAATAGCATTCAGCAAGAGCTAAACTGTAGTTTACTTTGCATAGTGCAGTCTTTGCATGTAACAGTCACACGGCTTTGTGGTTCATGGGTACAACTGCATTTTCTCTGTAATCAATACATGTTTCACATTTTACTTCTGCATGTGATGTTCTTTTACATTTACTCTTTTCTATAAGTTGTTTATATCTTAATATTTCCTGAGTGGCATGTTTTTTTTTTATAAGTTAAAAGGCATTTACTGTTTCCCTGCTTGAGTTTTAAAACTATTTTCAAATACATCGAACTTTTAAGTAGCCTTGGCTCTGCTCTGGTTTCCCTGCTTGAGTTTTAAAACTATTTTCAAATACATCGAACTTTTAAGTAGCCTTGGCTCAGCTCTGGTTACATTCTCTTGCCCATAGGCGGGGGGGGGGGGGGACCCAGAGCTTTCTCAAGTTCATTTTGGTCAATTTCTGCATCAGTTGGTGAATTTGGCAAAACAAAACAAAAAGTCCACACAAAAATGTGTACACGTCTCCTGATATGCACATTTATATACAAACTTTTCCTAGCATGTGCACTTTTTGCAAACAATTCCCCCCTAATGTAGTATATTTTTGTGCACACTTTCCCCAAGACACACATTTTTGGGTGCATTTTTCCTTAATACACACATTTTTTGTGTGCATTTTTAAACTGTGAACTGCATTACAAAATTCTGAAACGTGCGGATTTCTGCACAAGTCCGCTGCAGTTCCTGTATAGGTTCAGGAGGTGCGAACTGGGTGAGTTTGTATAGAAATTTAGACCAAAATAATTTCTCTTCCATTCCTAGGCCGGCCAGACAGACAGGGTCATTTTCCATTATAACCCTCCCGTGTTTTCCAACCGCTTCTTCCACCTTTTTTTCTTACTGACAGAGCTGTTCTACAAATATTTGCAGAAGAAATTGAGCATGAGTTAATGCAGGGATATCATGGATAGGTTCGAAAGGAATTCTCGGACGTATTTATTTATTTATTATATCCCATCTTTCTGCCAAAAATGACACTCAAAAGTGGCACAACCTCTTGCAGGTGCCGCGAGAGAGGGTGGTTGAGTGGGCGAAGGCCCCGGATCTCTTCTGGCCGGCCCTGGTTGTTTTTGAGCTGGATGGGGGGCAGTGCAATTGGGCACCCCTCACCAGCAGACTCCTGGATCCTGAGCGGCCTTCTCCTGGCTGCTGCATTGCCCTGCCAAGGAGCAGACTTCTCCTCCCTCCCTCCTTCCCTCTCGCTGGCTGCATCTCCCGGGAAGTAAGGCAATGTCAGTAAAGGTTGGAGGGGAGGAGACGCCCTGCCTGGACTGGCCTGGACTGGCTGAGGAGAGGGGGGCGGGTGGGCAGTCAGTGCGCTCCCATGCGCTTACGGGAGGCTTCAGCTGAGAGTCCAGCTTGCGCAGCTGCGATCACTGCACACAGGTAGGATTTGGCTTCTGCATAGCGGAGGAAGAATGGAGTAGCGGGTCCACCTATTTATGGATTTATTCAAGAGGGGTGTGTGTCATGTGTGGGGAGGGGGCTGAGGGTGGATGCCATTGCCATAACCTTTTCAGGGGTGGGGAGCGAGCGAGTGACAGCCTGGGGGGAAGGGGCTACACCTCTGTGCAAAGTGTTCCAGGTTTGCTGTAAGGATAGCACGGGATCTTTGTGCTGTGCCAGTCTCCTTGGGGAAAGGGTGGGATAAAAATAAATAATCTCATGATAAATAAATAAGTACCTCCCAAGTAAGCATGTTTGCTCATTGCAGCAAGGCTTACTCCAAAGTAAGCATGCATAGGATTGTAGCCTTAATCTGAGCTAGAGCTCTGCCCCAGAATCTGTTTTTAACTACCAGGTTTACAGTGAAAGCCTATTCATGTCTACTCAGAAGCAAGTCCCATCGAGTTCAGTGGGACTTGTCTTACTTGCAGGAAATTGAATATAGGATTACAGGCTTCCAGTGCAATCCTACACATGTCCGCACAGAATTAAGTGCCATTGTTTTCATAGACTGCAGCTTTAGAATCTGAGCTGGACTTTTACTTTTTTTTTTTTCCCCTGGCAGAACTCCTGTTCCCACCTCCGCTGGAGAAGGCGTTGGGGTGGAGGGAGCTTTGCTTGCCTGTTGAATTCCTGACTCTCCTGCAGCTGTGAAAGGCACAATGGCCTTGCCAGGTTTTAAAAAAATAGGTAGCAAGCAAGCAAGCAGGCAAGCAGGGAAAAGGAGGGAATGATGAGTGAGTGCCTTTAAGCATATACAGAGTGATTTACTTCCAGCAATAACAACCATATCTTGCTAGAAACTTAATATTGCAACATTTGGAGTAGATTTTAGGATTTCAAGAAGTTAGAACCCAAAAACTGTAAATAAAAAAAAAAGAAAGAAAGAAAGAGAGTGTTTGAGAATCCCAGAAACTATCAAAATAAAGTATTTGAAATAAAATGAGGAGCCACCTTTGACAGCGTCTCTCTTTGCCTCCTCACCTGGTCCGAGGAGCAGGAGCAGGAGCAGCAAAGCAACGTCCTCCAGTCCTGAGGTCTCTGTCCAGTGCTGTTTTGTTTATTGGTGAAGGGGGATGGGGGAAGAGTCAGTGAGGATTTACTCAAAAGTAAATCCCACTTTGTTTAATGGGGGCTACTCCCTACCTAGTAATTGTGTAAGTTTGCAGACTAAAAGCATGGATTATTACAGTCTAGAATACATGTCCACATTTTCCCTTGCCGCCAGTGTGCCATGTTCAGCTCGCAAGTAATTGGTAAATGTTTAAGGTGCCATGCAGTTTTTTGCCGGTCCCAGGAACTCCATCCTCCCAATCTGGATTTGGGTCTAAAAGACCAAGGAAAAGTGTGGTCGCATACAGGGTAGGTTTTAAGCAAACACAATTTTAGAACATTGCAAAGTTCTGTCCTGAAAGCAAGCAAGAGGTTAATTAGCTTGCCTCCTATAAAATTTAAATTTTAGTAATTATTTCTAATTATGCACATACATTTGTGTATGTAAATTAACATATGCAAATTTGTGCAAATTTTTGTCCTATGGGCCTGAGCCCTGGATCTTTTCAGTACCTAGCACCGGCTGCTGACCTCTTGAACAGGCAGAAACACATATTTACATTTTAGATTCACTTTTCTCATGCTGTTCTCTAGCATAAAGTATAACATAGCCTGACCATAAGTTGAAGATGCCTCCATGTGCATCTATAGATAACTCTGAGGTGTCACTGTTTCTACCACCTGAGGTCAGATGTGGCTTTCTTGAACCACAATCCAAAAGACAGAGAAAGAGAGAGAGAATGAATGAATGAATCATAGAGCTAGACTGAAGCTGCCAAACCACATTTCAATCTATGAAAACTGAGTAGAAAAAATGTCAACATTCACTTACCTTCACAGGAAACCCCATCTGACATGAGGGCAAATCCAGGTGAACAAGAGCACACAATTGCCCCTTCCGCAGTATTACATATGTGCTTGCAGGGACCATTATCTGGGAAACACAATGTTTCAAAATGCATAAAACATCAATGCAAAGTAAAATCTCTTAGTTTAAAGTTCCAAGGCTTCTTTCCCCTAATTATCATCCCTGCCATTGCACCAGAATGTAAAATGTGAAAACAAACTATCTATTCTCGTAACCTTAATCACTATGTACAATCCTTCTTTTATAGGCAAACACACCTGTGCCATTCATTCCCATCTGTGTGCGTTTGAAATTACCCTGTACAGCTGTGTTGCCTAAACAACCCTAAATAGCTAGTATTGAAATAACCTTGAATTTGGAAGCTAACCTCAAATTACCTCAGCATGTTACCCTCTGAGATTCTGTCCGTCTCTCCCTTCAGGCTAATACTGGAGCAACTAATGTATGGACATGTGCTGAAATGAAAACAGTCAAGGAAGCTTTGGAATTTATTATAGGCTTGTAAAAAAATATATATGTATGTCTCCAGTTTGCCTTTTACACATACCTTTACACTTATCTTCCTCTACATGCTCATCCTGGATCTTCAGGACTTCGTGCGCAGGCTGAACATTCAAGGCTTCTGGCACAAGAGTGGCTTTGTCCCCTAATGCAGCGTTTTCAAAATCTTCTTCGAGATCTATGCATTTATATTATATAAAAGGGGGGGGGGAAATCGACCTTAATTATATTGCTTCAGCATATTTCTCAGCTTCCACAGGAAAAATATTCCAAGTGAGACTTTCTGAACAACGCCTAAGCTATTATGCGTAGCTTGTAACGAAACAGAATGAACAGCACAGTGTCATTTGGTGCCGTCCCCGCGCTGATGGAGGCGTGGGGCGCTGCGGTGGGGGAGGCCTGGAAGGCCTTTTCCCACGTTGTTGGATGGCGCGGCGTCTCGCCGCGCCGGGCCAAGCTGGAGCTCCCGTCACCTGCATGGGTGGGGGCCGCGCGGCAGAGCGGCGGGCGCGAGTTCACTCGCGTCCGACGACCGCAGCCATGCTGGCGGTCGTCGCTGCTGGGCGGGGGGGGAAGGGGGAGAAGCTCAGCCCCTGCCCTAATCATAGGAACTTGGGGGAAGGGGAAGGGCCGAGGCGCCTGGGACCCGAATCCCTTCCCCCCCTTAATGAGCCCAAACCCCCAGGAGGAGTTGCTCCCTCCCCCCCGCCGGGCCCTCCCGGGACGGATGGGGCATTCCCTCCATGTCTCGTGGGGGTTATCCCGGGTCAGGCCTTCTGCTTTTCCACCCAGGGTGGTGGCTTGAGGCTCTGGGACCCTTTCCTACCGTCCCGGCTTTGTTGAGGTTTCTTTCTTCTTCTTTGATTCTTTTTTCCTTTGTTTTCGCGCTGGAGCAGCGCGAGGTGTCTGCCTCCTTCCCGAGGCAGGAAACTAAAACTGAGTTTCCTGGGGAGGCCCCACCTCCTCCGGGAAGCTCAGATCAAAGTCTGCCTTCCCAGCCCCGGAGGCGGGGCTTACCCCAAGCTTGCTGGCCTCCGACACTCTAGGAGAACAGCACAGTGCCATTTGGTCTTTAGGATTCAGTATAAGGCAGCTGTTCAAACGGTCTCCTTGGTCTGAAGTCAAGGTCTTTGTCAGACGTAACACTCCATATCCTTGGACTGGATGCATCTAGGATGGAACCTATAACATGCAACATGCATGACATGGTATGACACCTCCACAGATGAACTATTAAGGGTGCTATAGCTGGCTGGCCGGCTGGCTGGCTGGGAGTTGTAGGCCTTTTTTCTGTCTAAACTTGCATAGGATTGTGCCTGAAGATACTGTACATTTATGATATCGTAAGGGCAGGTTTATGATCTTCAACGTTATGAGCTCTGACAAATTTGTGATCTATCAAACAATGGGCATGATCCATTCAAAGGTGAACTCGTGAAAGCCCTGTTGAGTTACAGTAATACCTTGGATTGCAAGTAACCTGGTTTGAGAGCGTTTTACAAGACAAGCACATTTTTAAATATTTATTATTTATTTATTTATTTTAAACTTGATATACAAGCGACGTCTTGCAAGACAAGTACTGTAGTACGGCTTAAATTAAAAATCTCTGTACAAATTTTTTTTGGGGGGGGGATTTCGTTTTGATATAAGAGTGTTTTGGATTACAAGCACGCTCCCTGGAACTGAATTATGCTCTCAATCCAAGGCATGACTGTATATATATATTGTTAAAAAGTTATATATATTGTTATAAACACTGATATATATATATATATATATATATATATGGAGTGTTAAACAAGTGTTTAAGTGTTTAAATCTCTTCCACTTAAAACAGTGGTACAGAGATAATGATGAATGCCATGACAAATAGGCCATCAGTTTAGATGTACTGTAATTAATCTCTATGCTTATTGACGTAACAATGCATGCAAATCTGAAATTCCACCACCCAGCCTTACTACACTCTTCCAGTATTCTAGAAATGGATTGTTCCCTTACTATTTTGCAATAGTGAAACCACATTGCAGCATGAGATCCAAAGTGTCAAATAAATACCCTTTTCATACTTGTAAATCCTACCATATATCAAGCAGGGCAACTCGATATGTACAATATAATTTTAACCTTTTGGACTTATACACCTTTTTGTGCTCATATCCATTTATATCCATCTGCCTCTATATGTCTGCTTTTAAAAATGACAGGAATGTACACTTTTGAGTTCTAAACTTTGGGTATCATCCAGCCAAAGTTAAGTACTTTATTTCTATGTGGATGAAAATGAAGGGCTGCCAATACTGCACAGGGATTTTAAATAAAGTTCACAAAGTGTTTATTAAATCCCAAAGCACAATGAAAAACCAGAATAGCATTACTTGGTTCTCCTCAGCTAGAATGTTCCATGTCCCAAAATGAGGTAGACAGACTCATGCCTGAGATAGTTGGATTTCCTAATGAAGAGAGCCAGCACAAATGAAATACATTCGAAATTAGTTTTATTTCCCACACCTCATTTCCCCCCCCCTTATTTTGCTGAGGGTGAAGTAATTACATACTGCAAATGTTCAGACAAAAATCACTTCATTGCTGAGGACAGAGTAAGCATAAAAATCTGAACTAAAATGCAGCGACACGTTTTTGGTTTTGTTTTAAATTAATGTTAAACACGATGCAGCGCCGCTGCTAGCGGGATTGGACCAAGAACCACAGCTTGGTGGTAGAGCTGCTGCTCTGCATGAATAAGATCCCAGGTTTGATCCCCGGCTGCATCTCCAGGTAGGGCTTGGAAAGAATCTTGCCTGAAACCCTGGAGAGCTGCTCCCAGTCAGTGTCAGACAATACTGGGCTAGAGGGACCAATGGTCTGATTCGGTATAAGGCAGCTTGCTGTGTTCCTGTGATTATCCTCCTGAAAAGCTAAGGAAACATGCGCTGCAAGTTTGCATTTTGTTCCCATGCTATTTAACATCTGCATGAAACTGCTGAGGGAAGTCATCCAGTCATTTGGGCTGCAGTGTCACCAGTATGCAGATGACATGCAACTCTATCCCTACTTTCTACCTACTCATCCCAGGAAGGCTGTGGAACTCCTGAATAGGTGCTTGGAGTCAGATTTGAGATGGATGAAGGAGAACAAGCTGAAGCTTAATCCAAGATGGAAGTATTGTGGGTGGGAAAATCTGGGGATCTGGATGTAGGGTTTCAACTGGTGTTGCACTCCCCTGGAAGGACCAAGTTCCTAGCTTGGCAATGCTTCTGGATTCAATGCTAACTGTAGAAGCACAGGGGACTTTTACCAACTTTGGTTGGTACATCAGCTGTGTACCAACTGTTGGTACATTTCCCCAACCTGGGGAAAGCAGACCTAGCCTCAGTTATGTATGCACTAGTCACATCCACGCTGGACTGCTGTAATGTGCTGTACATGGGGCTGCCTTTGAAGACAACTCGAAAACTTCCGCTGGTGCAAAATGGAGCCCACTCAAGCCCATTGTTGGGAATAGATGGTCAGATCATATTACGCCAATCCTGTATCAGCTGCACTGGTTGCCAATACATTCCCAGGCCCAACTCAAAGTGCTTGTTTTGACTATCAAAGCTCTAAACAGTTTGAGTCCAGGTAAACAACGACCTACACCCTTATGAAACTACTCATGCGTTGAGATCATTGCCCCACCACCATTAAGATCTGTAAGGCAGGCACAAGAGAGAGGGCCTTTTCAGAAGGGGCCCCTTCCCTATGGAATGTCCTCTCAAGAGAGATAAAGCTGGCTGAAGCTGTGTTAAGAGGAGTTTTCAAAACATCTTTGTTTTGTCTGGCTTTTAACAGAAGGTTTTTTTAAAATTATGAATGCTGCTTTTGTTGCTTAGAGAAGTTTTTGATTTGTGTTGTTTTAAATTGTATTTTATTGTAACGGGTTCATTCTTAAAATTGATGTCACGAACTTGTTATAGTGGGATTAAACTGAATGTTTTACTATTGTAAGCTACCTTAGGAAGACTGTAGTCTTGAAAGGCAGCTAACAAATGTATTAAATGAATAACTACATTTGGTCGAGGACCATCAACAAGTGTTCAGTCGTCATCAGCTGATGTATGTTCACATGTGAACTGGTACTTAGTCCAAAGAGGGAAAGCTACATATGAAAGCAATGCTATTATAGTCAGGTCCGGTACACTTTTTCCCCCCAGTGTGGGTGGGTCCCAGTTTATTTTGTCACCTGGATTGCAGCTGAGCCCATCATCCTGCAGAGTAAATCTTGGGAAACATGAGCACCTGTAGGATCCCACGGTGTTGATACAGAGGTGTTGGCAGAGCTCTCCAGGATAGGCAAGGCACTCATCCAGGTCATCCCCAGGTAAGCTGTTTGACAATTCGGCTTCATTACTGATCGACAAGGCTTCATTGTGATCCTCAGTCTCTGAAACTGCCAACATTCCTGAGCCATTAATCATGATCAGAACCCAGGGAAAATGCATGCTCTGTATATGTAGAGTACATGACTTTGAGCATTGTTATGTATTAGCAAAGAGCCCATCACTTTGGCAGGCTGTATCTGGGAGAGCAGGAATAACCCTCCCCTTAACCTATCTGTGAATTACATTGGTTGCAGTAATACAGCTGACAGGGAGACTTCAGGGGACGACAAAGGCAATTGTGTCTCTCCCCTCCACCCGGGTTCCAGTTAGCAGCCCTTGCCTGCCCACAATCGGATGTTGCGGTGACAGTAGTGGCAGCATTTCTCCTGACAGGAACCCCGGGGGACGTGGCATAGTTGCCTCCCAGTCCCTTGGCGTAGTGGTGAGAGTGTTGGACTGGGACTCGGGAGATCCGGGTTCTAGTCCCCGCTCAGCCATGAAACTCACTGGGTGACTTTGAGCCAGTCTCTGCCTCTCAGCCTAACCTACCTCACAGGGTTGTTGTGAGGATAAAATGGAGAGGAGCAGGAGGATTATGTAAGCCGCCTTGGGTTCCTTGCAGGAAAAAAGGTGGGGTATAAATATAATAAATAAAATAAATTAAATTGATCACACCAAGCCTTCTGGTACACCCATACCCTGTAGAGGACATTAGGGTGCAGGGTGGCCACTGAAAAGCCAAATGACTTATACATATTATAATGCAGCAAAACACAGTATATGAGCAGAGATGGGATAAACAGCAATACAAACACAAAGTGACACATGGACGAAGATGGGATACATTTGCCCAGGTTCAGAGATTTTATGCATGCAGAGTACCATCTTCAAGACAACAGCAGTGCACGGGAGCAGCAGATGCTAGCTCGCCAAGGCGGAAGTACCTACGCTGTGAATCGTATCGGAGGTTCATAGACTTTGCCTCATTCATCACACAGGCACACAAAGCACACAAAATGAAGATGAAGACCATATGGAAACCCAGGAGAGGGGATCCGTTTTTAATAGAGTACATCTTGTTTCCTGTCCTATCTAGATCCTTGCCTCTGGGCAAGCCCTAAGCATACAGACACGTTCACACACCGCCCGGCAAGTTAGCTGTTCTTCATTCTGCTTCTCTGAGTTGGAGGGGGAGAGGAAGCCTAAAGGCCAAACTCAATTGATCACTACACTGGTGGGAGGGACAACTTGGGAGAGAAGGAGAATTGAACTTTAAAATGGCCATTGATTCAAAGGAATTGCTTTAGTTCTACGTTCACAGTTCATTTGGTCAGCAAATGGAGAGGACAAACAGAAGAAACAAAAGGGAATGGATTTGCCTGAGATCATACAGAATAGGCAATGGCCCGTAAACTTCAGACAGATTTGATTTCACCATGCCATTTCTCAAGAAAGGGACATAATAACATATGAGAGCAAAATACCATATCTTAATTACATATCTACTGGGTTGGATCCAGATTTAGTCATACTTAGGGGTAGACCATTGGAATCAATGAATGGAGCAGACCAAAGAAATCATGACTAACTTCAGTCTCATTGATTTCAATTGGTCTGCTCTAAGTATGATTAAATTCATTTCATTTCATTTATTTCATTTCTATACCGCCCCACTAGCCGAAGCTCTCTGGGCAGTTCACAACAGATATGTGCATAAAAACAACAATAAAAACATACAAAATAGTTAAAAAGATTAAAAACCAAATTTAAAAACACAGTGTAAAATAACAATCCAAAGTTAATAAAACTAAGCCTGCAGGTGACAATCCCCTCCGTGCTATTCCAAGCTCCTAACTAAATGCCTTGGCATAGAGGGAAGTCTTAACCTGGCGCTGAAAAGATAGTAAGGTTGGCGCCAGGCGGGTCTCAGTGGGGAGCTTGTTCCATAATTGGGGGGCTACCACTGAGAAGGCCCTCCTCCTTGTTGCCACCAACCGAGCCTCTCTTGGAGGTGGCAGTCGGAGGGCCCCAGATGTTGAGCGTAGTGTCCGGGTAGATTGCGGTTGGGAGAGACGTTCCATCAGGTATTGTGGTCCTAAGCCGTGTAGGGCTTTATAGGTTAAAACCAGCACCTTGAATTCGGCTCGGAAGCATATTGGCAGCCAGTGCAAACGGGCCAGAACTGGTGTAATATGCTCAGACCTTCCGGTCCCCGCAATAAGCCTGGCTGCCGCATTTTGCACAAGCTGCAGCTTCCGAACAGTCTTCAAAGGCAGCCCCACGTAGGGTGCATTGCAGTAGTCTAGTTTAGAGATCACCAGAGCGTAGATTACTGAGACCAGGCTATCCCTGTCCAGATAGGGGCGTAGCTGGGCCACCAGCCAAAGCTGGTAAAGGGCACTCCTTGCCACTGAGGCCACTTGAGCCTCAAGTGACAAAGATGGCTCCAGGAGCACCCCCAAGCTACGAACCTTCTCCTTCAAGGGCAGTGCAACCCCATCCAGAAAAGGTCCTGGATCCAACCCGCTGTCTTCTTGTACCAGTAATTTTTTTTAAATGTACTGGTGGGAACTATGGATAGGGTATTCCTGGCAATGGCCCTCCGCTTGTGGAACTCTATTCCAGTTGATGTCCACCAGGTCCCAGACGTATAGGCCTTCAAGTGGGCCTTAAAGATGAACTTATTTATCTTGGCCTATAACTGAGTCAAAACTTTATTGGGTGCTGTTGGTTATGTGGTGCTATCTGGTTTTAATTGCCAGTTTTGATTTTATTATTGTTTTATTGCGTTTTGTGGTTTTAAATTTTGCAACCCACCTTAGGAGGGTTTTGCCGTAAAAGGCAGCTTATAAATCTTCTAAATAAATAAATAAATGTGGCACTCATGCAACTTGCTGCAGAAGAGATGAATGCATCTGCTTTCCAGCACAGCGAGCATTTCTTTGCATAGCAGACCATCGACTTCTTCTCCCTCTCTTGTCTCTTCCACCTCTCCCTCATCAAAATTTGGATTACCTCCTCAGGCAGGAAATTGTCTTCCTTATGTCACTCTGTAAGATGCCATGTCCATTGATGGCACTTGATAGTATACAGAAGAAAAAAATAAAAATAATAACCTTCAGCTATATTTAGCTGTTACACTAATGAAATACTTCAGTATTTCCTGTTATTGACATGTGTCCCTGGAATTATTTTTATGCATTTCTGTTTGACGAGGAAGCTTCTCCTTTGCTAGTGCAGTAGCTCCGTTTTAAAAGTGAATTAGCAACATTGTTATTAAAGCACAATTCTTCAGGCTGTTTTAGGTACACCAGGTTTCGACCATTTCCTGTCACAAAGAATTAAAACGGCAAAGAGTGGACGAGAGTATCGCTGCTTTGTTTTTAGCACAGCATTTAAAAATCCAATTGTATTTCTAGGTTTGTGAAAATGTCCCTCAGAGGAGACATAGGCAGAAACAAGAAGCAACATGAGAAACACAAGAATCTGAGAAGAGCTTTAATAAGAAGAAAGAAAGAAAGAAAAAGAAAAGGCAAGAATGATACAAAGCCACAATCTTTCTTTTTTATATATATAAATCACAGCCTCTGAAGTATAGCGATATATTAGTACAAAATTGTTCATATTTCCCTAAAGCAGCTTCAGTCTATGAGAAAGGAAGGTGTTTGCTTCTGATAAGCTCAGTGTAGCAACTGTAACTGACTAATCAGTGGGGTTTTTTTTTTTTTGTTATTTTCTTTACCGTTCCCCCTGTTTATTTCTTTTTGTGGCTTACCCGCAGTTTTGGTTGTTGAGCAGAGAAACAGTGTGAAGAAAGAGGCGATATCAATTTATATTTTGACCTGGAAAGTTAAAGCAGACCTCAGCTGAGCTGAAATTTCTTTTAATCCGGTCAATTCTGTACTGTTTGAGCCCATAATTCCAGTAGACCAAACTGTGGTATTATAATAAAAGATGGGGCAGTGGTGCAAGAAGCTTCTGTTTTGGAAAAACGAAGCACTTAGCTCTATTGCAGACAAGAGTGCATGAATATTAGCAAGGAAAAACCCAGGTGCCAGATGATCCCTTTTGTTGTCTGCTTCGGTAATGCCATTAAGGCACCAAATATAAGGCATACAAATATCAGATGTATTTCCCTGCACTCTCTCTCTCTCTCTCTCTCTCTCTCTCTCTATATATATATATATATATATATATATATATATATTCCCCTTCTTCCATTGCATGGCCAGAGGAAGGGATTTTGCCATGCATAGGTCTGAGAAGGAAAATGAACGGGCTTCACTGGCTCCAGTGCAGGGTAACCGTAGGTGGGGACACGTCTTGACAAAGCCCCATTTCACCATGTATGATTCATACTGCACAAGCAATGTGTTCGGGGATCCTGCCTGAATAACAAAAGGACTAAGCTGGTTGGTCATGCTCTTGACATCTCCCATTGCCTACTTGTCAGGGACATGAAGCAGCATCTGAAGGATTAGCTGGTGGCCGCTGCTGCAGCTGCTGCTCTGCTTGACAGTGACAAGAGTCTCCATGAAGGGGGAAGGATCCAACAGTGTCTGGATGCTAGGACTATGGATGATGCACTGGTGGAAACCAATGCTTGTGCAATGTCCATCGTGCTAGCAAGCCGCCCACACTTCCTGAGAGCAGTGGAGGCTGGTGGGTCCAATGTCAATGGGGTGGTGTATCCACTCTGGATTTTAGTCTGAACTTTAAAAAGTCCATGGTGCTGGGCCCTATCCCCCCCTACCCCTCCAAAAAAAACCCCTAGGCTCAGCACCATGGATCGCTCCTTAAAAGTTCCGAATACAATCCAGAGTAGACAAGACTGCCCTACTGACTTGGGAGCCACCAGCCTCCACTGCCTGAAAGGCCTTGGGAGGACCTCAAAGTTCAGGCAGTCCAGGAAGCTGCCTGTGGAGTGCCTGAGTGGTTTCTGGGAGGGAGAGTGGGCTCTTGGCCAGGCCGCAGCAGGCTGGACTGGTAGGCCTGGTTGCCAGATCCAGCCTACAGGCCAGAGATTCCCTCATCATCATCAGGCGATCACTCGTGACCGAGTAAGATTGTCTTCCGGGATAAAAGGAGGAAATTCTAAAGAAAAATTGTGTAGACTCTAGCGATGGGTCCGTAAGTGACTGTGGAGGCCAATTCTAGATCCACACAGCTTCCCACAGTGAGGACACAGGTTACCAGATGGAAGATGGTCCTGTGAAGGATTCGTTTGACGTGCTTTTCGCTTAGCACGTTTCTCCCTTTCACCTTGCACTCGGGCTTCTTCAAAGTCCATGGAACCTTTGTGAAAGGCCAACCTCCATTTAGATCGTTCACTGGGCCAGAGCTTCCCAGTTTTCGATGTTTATACATGCATAGATTGGCTAAAGCTGTAGACCTGGGAAGAGACGTCACATAGGGTCTGTTTGTCAAAGCTATACGAAAGCCTTGAAATCCCAATATATTTTGCCTCACTAAACACCACAATTGGTGATCGCATAGGCATAACAACTTGAGAAAAAAGGATTCTTTTGAATACCATACCAGTTTCCCCCTCTCTAACTGTTCATCCCCCAAATTCTCACATTTAAGTGCATTTACAGTGCCTTTACTACTGGCCAGTTATCATGATCTTCTTGGCCACTGGGCCTTAAGAGCTTGAGATGATGAGGAATTGGGGACAGAAATGAGAGACTGACTGACTGTTAGTGAGCCAAAGGGTTTTTGGTGGCTATTCGAAGTTTGCAGAGTAGGGAATGGAGGGCAGGGGCAAATTTTAAGTGGGTGTATGCAATGGCACTTAACCAGGACAGATACCTTTGGCTCTTGCAGGTGCAAACAGGTTGGGAAGGAGCTTGCAAGTAATCCAGTTGTTATTTTCACGAATTGTGAGGGGGAAAATAGCACGTTCATCAGAACAGCAAGCTCAGCAGATAAATCTCAGCCCACTAACTTCCAGGCTTGCAAACTATGTTTACTCATAGACAAGACCCAGTGATTTCAGTAGGCCCTATTTCCAGGTTATTGCACTTGGGACTGTGGTGCCCTTTAAAACTTTACAGATTCTCCCCCACTGCCAGTCAATTACATTAATATTTATATTAATAGTCTTGAGACTTGCGAGGGGGGGAGGAGGAAAATGCGGATTTTGAGACTCTGGTATGAGAATACCCAAGGACCACTCTATTTACATGGAGAGATTTCAAAGGAAAGTGGAAGCAGGAAGATTCAGGGCTGGAATTCATTAACAACGCAATCATGTTTCTTGGAGCTTGAAGGAGAATGACAAGCATTTATTTTACTCCAGTATGTCTCCTATTTGGCTAGATATTGCATGAATAATGGCTTGGGTCAAATGACATGCCAGCATGAGCAGAAGAAGCCGCTTCTGCTCACATCAGGCTGGGTCTCCAATTTCCACAGTCCCCCCACCCCACCCACCCCAGCTGCAGCCCCCTGTGCTGCTCACATGCTATTCTAGGGGGTCTCCCCACACCCATCAGAGGGCTTTCCAGGAAATTCAAGGGGCTGCAGTGGGGAGGAAGATGTAAGGAAGTCCCAAGGGTGGAACTCTGCTCACAGTTCTCTGGATCCATGCCGATATATTTAGTACACTAGTAAATAAGCCTTATTTAGCTCTTTCCTTGCTGTTTTGGTTTTCAGCCCCTGTGCCTAGGCCTGTTCTCAGTTCATTCATGCAGTCTGACGAAGGAGGCTGTTGAGTATAAATCTTAAAAGCACATGCCTAGACATACCAATTAGCCTTTAAAGCTGCCATTACACTATTCCCCACCACCACCACCACCACCACTTTAGCTTCTAGAGCAGCCTTCCCCACCATGGTGTCCTCCAAATGTTTTGGACTCCAAATTTGATCAGCACTAGCCTGCATGAGCAATGGTCAAGAATGCTGGGAGCTGGAGTCCAAAACATCTGGAGGGTGCCAGGCTGGTGAAATCTGTTCTACAGTCTAGCCTGCTTCCTCTTCTTGAATTTCTACTCATTCATTTAAGGCTTATTTTCCCTAATAAGTGCATTCATGATAAAGCAACACCACACTTTTAGAGTGGCTTTATTGTGATTCCATAAAGTCTTCCAGTCCCGCTCTCTTGTTGGAAGGGGCCTACAAGGCCATCAAGTCCAACTCCCTGCTCAATACAGGAAACTAGAGGAGGGGTCTCCCATCCAAGTAAGAACCAGGCCTGACCCTGCTTAGCTTTCCACGCTCAGACAAGCTGAAGCCAGCGTGAGCCACAGGCCTGTATCTTCTCTCTCTTTCTTTCTCTCTCTCTCTCTCTCTCTCTTTAAAAAAAAAAAAAAAGATTTTCATTAAATACACATCTCTCTTTACCCCATTATTTCCTGACAAGGATTTTGCTGTAATATATTACTGCATTCTGTTTTATGCAAGTCCTAATTAAACGTCAAAAATAATAGCATGCCACATTAATTCCTTCATGATCTCTAGAAGCATAATTGATGGAATATTAAAGTAAAATAATTCAGTCACACCCATGCAGTCCCTGAAGGTAAAAGAACTGGAAGGAGAAAACTTTCAGAGCCTCCATGGTGACAGCTGGAAGTATAACATCTGCAAACAACCAGAGTGAGAGTGGGCATAATTTCACTTGAAATTGTCAAACCTATCAGCCCATCAGCCCTATGTTTAACCAGGGCCACAAGACACATGTACAGTTTCCCCAGGCACTGGGAATTTGGAAGGGGCTGCGTGCTAACGCTTTATTGCTCAGCTAGCTCTGTTGCTACTTCTGGCCAAGAATGAAATTGCTTACAATTACTAGCAATTACAGCAAGAGCTCTCAAAAGAACTAGGAAAAGAATGGGATGTGGGAGTCCAGGGAGGATCTGCTCAAAAGGATGGTTCGGACAGCTCAATGAACTAATTTCTTAGATGCTAGCTGTTATGTTGTAACCAAGTGGCAAACATTATTATACAAGCAGAATGCCTGCCATTTAAACAGACACAGGCTAGCAGGGGGCAAGCAGGGATCGTGGATCTCACACGTACACAGTCTTGGGGACTGCACACAGAGAGGCAATACTCTCCCCCATAAATAGGGTCATTGGCACATAGGGTGGGCTGTGCCATGGACACACTCCTTTCCACTTCATATTTATCTGTGCCAAGGAAATAGAGGGACAGAATGATGGGAACCGCCGTATGCATTCTTACATCGGCTCGCGCCATTCTCGAGGAGTGAGATGATTATGGTTCAGAGGATTCTCCACCTGCCTCCCCAAATTCTCTGAATTCCACCCCTCCTCCATGAGGGGGTCCTATATTTCCTGGCATGAAGAAAGGAGGAATTACAGACACAACTACTACATTTCAGTGCGGTATTACATCGCTGAATAGAATTTTATGTACTGAAAGAAGTGGCCTTCTGCTTGATAATATGAATTAACTAAGGGCGCAAGCCTATAGCATGTTGAGACCGAAAAAAAGTCCAACAATTCCTAGCACGCCCCAGTCAGACATTTAGGGCTGTCGGACTTCTTCCTGTCTAAGCATGCATAGGATTGCACCCTAATAAGGATATCAGTTGGAAGGACCGGGACTGCTGTATGCCTGGAAGCGACTGAAAATGAACACACTAGGCTACACCAGTGTTTCTCAACCTTGGGTCCCCAGATGTTTTTGGCCTACAACTCCCAGCATGCCCCAGCCAGCTATGCTGGCTGGGGCATGCTGGGAGTTGTAGGCCAAAAACATCTGGGGACCCAAGGTTGAGAAACACTGGGCTACACGCAGCACCATGCAAATGGGCTTTGGCTCGTGCAATGGGACTTTCCCGCCCTCTCCTCTACTGCACGCTCCCCAAGTCTGCTCCAGAGGGTCCTCCAGAGTCCATTCTGCTGGAGGACAGACACGTTGGATACAACCCCCTGCATTCAAGAAAATTACAACAAGAAAACAAAGAAAGATGTAAATGTAGTTAACCTTTAATTAAAACTTACGTTAAATCTAATGGAATAGTAATGACTGTGAAACATTATCTCAAGGAGCGCCTCCAGCCACATCAAGTAGGCCGCTCAACAAGGTCTGCCAACGGACGGCCTTCTCCTTATCCCATCAGCCATAGCAGCCAGGCTGTGGGGACTAGGAAGAGGGCCTTCTCTGTGCGCCCCACATTCTGGAACTCCCTCCTAGTGACCTTCGCATGCCCCCTCCGTGATGACTTCCGCCGGCATTAAAAACATGGCTGTTCAGGCGGGAATATGGGGTGGGTTAGGTTTTTAATATTGAGAAATTTTTTATATGGTTTTAATTAATTATATTTTATTGGTGTTGTTTGGTTGTAATTTTAATTGTACATCGCCCAGGGGGCCGGGTGACCGGCCAGATGGGCGATTGATAAATATAATAAATAAATAAATAAATAATTTTTTTTTAGTTTCTACTCTACAGGCCTGTGGCTTACGCTGGCTCAGCTTGTCTGAGCGTGGAAAGCTAAGCAGGGTCAGGCCTGGTTATTACTTGGATGGGAGACCCCTCCTCTAGTTTCCTGCATTGAGCAGGGGGTTGGACTCGATGGCCTTGTAGGCCCCTTCCAACTCTATGATCTATGAAATCTATCTATCATGCAGCCTGAGTCCACATTTGCTAAGAGCAAAGGGTCTCGCCTCCTCATATCCCTGAAAACTCATCCCCTTTTCAGTTCTTGCAAAAAAAACATTGCTAAGATCTTTGTCCAAATGGCTCTTTTGTGTCCTTTCATCAGCTGCAGTGAGCAAGATTCCTTACATGTGAATTATGTTGTTCATCTGGAGTTTCCCTAAGCTATTTTAGGCAATTCACATTGGCATTTATCAATTGGCATTAACCAAGTGATTGTTTATCATGTAATAAGATTATTGCTTGCTAAGATTATCTTCGGTTTACACGTTTAGCACTTGCATCATAAGAAATCTCTATTGATAACAGTTGATAAGTGAGAACCATTTTTTCACCCAACCCATGTACCATGATAGCTGGAATTCTCATGTGATAAATATGGTTGTATGTATGAATTGGTGCCAATACTTTTATATCTGAACATATTGGGGGGATACATTTTTATACTGTCTTATTTTTACAATGCAATTGTCTCAACAATAACTGTAATGCATTGTACTACTTTTCGGTACTATGTGATATTCCTTCTATGATATAATTTACTAGCATACAATCAGGGCATTTCATTTTTATTTTATTTTATTTTTTGAAAAAGTTTAATTTTTTTGATGAGTTATTTGTTACAATGAGTGTTTTTGTTGTTGCTGGTGTTGCTGTTTTAAGGTTCGAAGCTGTCCATTTCCCAAGAAATATAGACTGAGCAGGGGGGAGAGAGATTCAAGTATCTTAAATTATATTTGCCAGAAGCATTTTGTCTTTGATCAACACAGATTCTAGGGAAGGAAAAAATCTGGAAATACAAAGTAAAACTTTATGGAAGCAGAAATTCTATATTTAGATACTTCTCTATTAGATGCACCATTTATGTCCCACGGTTCCTATATATTTTTGAATGCTTTATGGTCCCTTTGATTCCAGATGTATTCTATTCCAGCAGGCAGATTCCATATCCCCTGGTATATGTGGACACTGTATGCTAATAACCTCCATCAATGCATCTTGGAACAATGGGTATATATCTATTCTCCTCAACAGCCCCTTGTAAAACCTGTTTGGCCTCTCTGTAAAATGTGACACTTTTCACAAAGGCTGAAACAAGCTATAAACAGAAGAGACAGGAGCAGCAGAATCAAATGCGCCGGAGCAAAGGCAAATAATTGCTATAGCAGTTGAGAGTCATCTACATTTCTTGCAAATGACTTGCTAGAGAAAGTAAGGCACTTAGCCTGAGAGAGGAATGTTGTCTCATGTACCTCCAGGGCTGACTGTTTTTATGGAGTGAGAAGAGGACGACTTGCATCTCAGCTTCCTGTAGTTAACAATGCAGCACTTACGTTTCTCAGGTGTCACTGTTGGCAACGGTTCAGGGTGCCTCTTTAGCTCTGGAGGGATCAGATGGTCTTCTCCTTCACAGCAGGAAAGCATCACATGGTTGCAAGGGTAGCCAAGGTTTGGGTTGGACTCACAGCTTTGAGCCTCGCCTTTTACTCGTAGGCCCAATGCACAGCAGTCACAACATTGCTGTAAGGAAAAGGGCCGTATTAGCACAGCAACTATGGCTAGAAGGTGCCTGTACAAATTACAAATTAGGCCTTGTACCTAATTTGTGGATTCAAGCGTTTATTTCTAGTTACATTTTTCAGTGGCTGTGCACAGGCTCTGGCACTCCCTCCCAAGAGAGATTCCTCTCATCCCCACATTTCCTCCAGATGACTAAAACCAGAAGAATCAGCTCAAAGAAGAAGAGAAAGACCGTACTCACACAGAAGCATACATTTTACCACAGCCACCAAAGGAGGAATGTATAAATGCAGTATATTCCAGGCACTTCCTCAAGTAGCAGCATTAAATTAAGGAGAATCTATGTATTTATCACATGCTTTTTATTCCACCCTTCCTCCAAAAAGCTCAGGGTAGGTTATAAGGTTCTGTCGCCTACTCATTTTATCCTCACAAAAACTATGTGAGGTAGGTTAGGCTGAGAGAAAGTGACTGGACTAAGGTCAACCAGTGAGCTTCATGGCTAAGTGCAGATTTGAACCTGGCTCTCCACGAGCTCTTGTAGTCTAGTACTCTTGCCCCTCCTTCCCCAAACTTATGCCCTCCAGATGTTTTGGACTTCAAATCCCATTGGCCCCGGCCAGCATGGCCAATGGTCAGGAATCCTGGGAGTTGTAGTCCAAAACAGCCAGAGGGCACCAGGTTCAGGAAGACTGTTCTGTCCATTATGCCATAATGGGAAAGCTACCTGTCAGGAAGGAACAAGACAGAGCTTGGGCAAATGCCCAGAATGATATTTGTCACTTTCAAAATTTGGAACTGGACAAGCAGGTCACATTTTCTCAGGGCCCTCAAAATACTCTTTGTGGTCCTGTTATTTACTATTCTCTTGAGTTGAGGATATTTCCCTAAAAACCAACCACACGTCTAAATGCTAAGAGAAGCATATAAAGAGAATTTCTTATTGGAAAGAAACATTATTCATTATTTAAACATTCAACATTATTTAAGAAGTGATTAGATATAGTTGGACTAGCACAACTTCAGTGCTGCTTAATCTTGAAATCAATGCACTGAAAGCTTCACAGCATAAATACACAATTCTCTAACTTTTGAGGCATTTAAGATATAGTAATTGACATGCATTTCTCATTACTCACTGGGTATTTTTACGTCTGATCTCTGATGCAAGTGGTACTGTACACTTATCATAGTGGCATCCATGGCAGGTAAGTGATCTTTAACACATATCTCAGTATGGCATTTTTACTTTTTTTCAGAAATACTGAAATAATATTCTGAAAATTAACTTCTTCCGTAGGAATAATAGCTTTATCAACCAATTCAAATCTGCAATGCACCATGAATGACCTTACATTTTTTGTAACTGATGAAAGTATTTGTAAGACATTTTGATAACAAGACCAGGCAGGACTAATACATTTCCTGTGGAGGCAATGGAAAATACATGCAGGAGTATCAAGTGGCTATGTAAACTGTGATCAGTGTTTAATAAATTCTGAAACTTTTAGTTGGCTACAATCTGTAAGTAGGGACATAGCCACTGGCCTTGAGAGCCAGTGTGGTGTAGTGGTTCGAGTGTTGGATTGGGACTCAGGAGATCTGGGTTCTAGTCCCCACTCAGCCATGAAGCTCACTGGGTGACTTTGGGCCAGTCAGTGACACTTAGCCTAACCCACCTCACAGGGTTGTTGTGAGGATCAATATGGAGAGGAGGAGGAGAATTATGTAAGCCACACTAGATTCCAGGCAGGAATAAAGGCGGGATATAAATATAATAAATAAATAGATAAATAATAACAAGGAGTTGGATTCTGAGCTGGCAGAAACTGGCTAAGCTCCATTTCATGGGATTCACTGGACTGAATGAAGCTGTGCAGATTTTTGCCAGGCAAGAATTCATTCCTTAATTTAGCACCAAAACACTTAGGGAATAATAATAATAATAATAATAATAATAATAATAATAATAATAATAATAGTAGTAGTAGTAGTAGTAGTAGTAGTAGTGGAGAAAGCTGGAACACACACACAGTGACATGAACCCTGACACAGTTTCCCCTTGGTAACCACACATAGTTTTCCCTTGGCAACCCCTGTCTGCATAATCCCCACCTGGGGGACAGGAGATGCAAGTCTGGCCAGACAGGTAATATGTGACTCCATCTACATATCCTCAATGGGGCACATCTGCCGAATCCACAAGAAGAAGCATGGACCATCAGGAGGTGAAGGGCAGTCTCAAAAGAGCTGCGAAGTATTCCCTAAAGGGCACCAGTAAATCCAAAGGCGCCACCTTTTCCTGGGCAGGAATAAGCCCACCTGATCGCAAGGGACAGGGATAAGCCCACCTGATCAGCAAGGGAGGGGGAGGATGGGGGCAGAAAACCCCTCTGCCAACCCAAATCTGGTTGTTGGGAACACGGGACGGGCTGTCATCTTCAACCCTAGCTTCGGCTAGCTCAAGCAACTTCTTTCCCCGAGCATGGGACGGGCTCGGAGTCAGGCTAGGCAGACCGCTACCAGAAGCTCGTGAGTGTAAAGTATTTGGTGCAAGGTAACTCTCTTGCTGCAATACGCTAGCCTGGGAATTGAAGGTTTCCAATCAGTCAGGTCACGACCTGGTCTTGTTTATGTTGTAGTATTCCTAGATGTCTAGTAGTTCCGCTCCATTAATAAAAGTCTATTCTTTGGTTTAAATATGGTTGCGAGTGATCTTTCGGTCGCGGTTGGGTTTAAATCATGTGATATGCCTTTGAAGGGCAATATCTCAGTGCCGGTTAACCCGTTAAGTGCTGAACCCACGCAGAAGACCCGGTTGTTGGTCTTCAATAATAATAATAATAATAATAATAATAATAATAATAATAATAATAGATATATTATAAATACATAAATTTATACTATCTTTACTTATGAGAAAAGTTTCTAATGTAGTCAGATAATTTTTTGATCTTTTAAGTCAAGTCAGTGACCTGCTTAGTTCAATTCCAATCCTATAAATGTGTCTAAGCAGAGAGGGGAAAAAAACGGACATAATCAACTTCCTTGATGATCTATAACATGATTTTTAAAATATATATATATATATATCATACTGTTAATTATCATTCTGGAGATAGACTTCTTAAGGAAAGTACTTATTTGGTTTTTTTTTAATCAATTAGATTTTAAAAAATACAAATTGTATGAAAGCTCCAAAATTTAAGATTGTGCATCTGGTTCAAGTAAGAAATAAACACAAACAACAAAAATACTAAGCTAAGTGAAATTTTCATTTCTTGCCTGAGATGCAATTAAGCAAAAACAAGCAAGCAAACAAACAAAAAACATGGAACACACATGCCAAACATTTAATAATGCAGGTGTTAAAGCTGCTTTGTATTATCAGTGGTGCCACAGAGGTTTTGGGCTTGTCTCTTGCCTTATAAAGTGATCCTCCACAGGTATCCCTTTCATCTGATCCGCACAAATCACCTTCTCTGGCAGCAGTCATGCCAGCAATGCAGCTGTTTTCCTTTAAATACGAGACACAACACTGCTTCTGAGCAATTCTACAACAAATAGAGCATAGGTTGCTTTCAAAAGGCAGGCTTCCAATGTGCAAACACCATCATACGGCAAGGATGGGCATCACTGGACACACCAAAGATCCATTTTGTATCTTTTCTGCTCTTCTCACTTCCATGATTAACAGGGCCGGTGCAAGGCAGTTTGGTGCCCTAGGCAAGATCAGATATTTAGCGCCCCCCCCCTTCCCACTTGAGCCCTCCCTCCCTCCAGCCCTATGCCCATTATGAAATAAATTTCCCTCCCTGGGAACTGCCAAGCCCCATAGAAAAACTTTGTGGACTTTGAGACTTTTCCTTTGTGTTCACACGTTTTCTGCCTCAACGTGCGTAGGATTGCGCATGGCTGGCTGGGGAATGCTGGGAGTTGTAGGACTCCCCCCCCTCCAAACACAGGTAGGATTGCATCCTAAAAGCATTTAAAACCAAAACACAGAAACAGCATGGTAAATAATTAAAACATTGGAGCCCCAGCTAGCTTAAAATACCTTTCCCTCCCTCCCTGGTTGCTGGAAATAACTGCTTTCAGGGGATGTTGAGCTGAGGAACCTGAGGTGCGCGCCGGAGGGAGGGAAGGCGAAGGAGGTGTTTGCAGGTGCATCCTTCCCGGTTGTGAGGAGGAGCCTGCCTGAAGCTTCAGCGGCGCCAGCAGCAATAGCAGCAGCATCGGTGCCAGCAGCAGCTGCTGCTGCTCCTGGTAACGCTGCGAGGCTTGGAGACCGAACCCTGAGGTGGAGGAGAGAGAGGGAGGGGCGAGCTTCTTTCGCCTCCCCTTCCCCGCCACAGGACATGATTGGTAAAACAAACTTGGTAAAATACGCATTTTGGCGCTGTATTTTTTTTCCCAAGGCGTTTCTGGCGCCCCCTTTAGCCCTGCGCCCTAGGCAGCTGCCTAGTTGGCCTAATGGTAGCACCGGCCCTGATGATTAATCAACGACTCAAAACACTGAGTGAAGTCGCTATCAGTTCTTGCTCTTTTATATTATTTATCATTTATTTTATATTAAATTTCTGCATGGGTCAATTTGGTTGAAAAGTGTCCCACGGACTGCAGGAGGGGTTAAGTGCAACTGACATTTTCTTGGCTGCAATCCTGCACACACTTACTTGGGGGTAAGTTCTATTGAACTCAATAGGGCTTACCTCTGAAAGCACTTTTAGTGTCCTCAAATGTACACGCTAAGATAAGAGTAACAGGCAATAATACATCAATGGATATAATCGAACAATTGAACAGAGTAATTCATTTTAAGTAATATTTGTATTCTAGGATTGACTTATCCATGCAGGAAGGTGAAGCAATGTTCTTCAGGTGGCATAATGAAGGGGGACTGGATGAAGGCAGGAAGGAATTGGTGTCTGAATGGTGTATCGAGGCTTTTTAAAGTGTTGCCCCCCAGCAGGGCTGTGTGGTGAGCAACTGGTTTCTGCTTCAGGCTTCAGGCCACAAAATGTCATGGGCTAGCACTGGGCTCAAGTTATCACACGTGGACTCACATTTTGCTACAAAAGAGTTCTAACCAGCTTTAGGTTACCCCCCCCCCCTTTCAGTAAAGAGATGTCCAGCAAGCTGATGTATCTTTCCATAAGGAAAGGAAAGAGTAAGCCTCACTTTAATTCTCTCTCAGGAGTGATGCTTGTAAAAAGAGTAGGAGCATGGGACCAAAGTAGAAAAGGTTGAGTTTTGCCAATTTTTCTTCGTGAGTTCATAACAGTTTCATTATTTTCTCATATTCATAACCAGTAAGCATGAAATAATTGATTTCCACATACATTACTAAAAGCCCTACACAGTGCCACATCTCTCTCTCTCTGCCCCTTCTAGCAGAGCAAAGACAGATGCCAGGGTCGGTGCAAGGCAGTTTGGTGCCCTAGGCAAGATCAGATATTTGGCGCCCCCCTCTTCCCACTTGAACCCTCCCTCCCTCCAGCCCTATGCTCCTGGCGCCCCCTTTAGCCCGGCGCCCTAGGCAGCCGCCTAGTTGGCCTAATGGTAGCACCGGCCCTGACAGATGCACATATAGGGTTAAATCTAACATTCCACGAGTGGACTTCTTGTTATGCGATGGGACTTCCCCTTGCTCTTCTCCCTGCTGCAGCCCCCCATATACCCCCCAAATCTGCTCCAGAGGAGATTCAACCCTCAGTGGTTTTTGTTCTGCTGGTGGGCAATGAGCATTGGATCCAACCCATCTTTGGTGATTTGATCAATTTAAATTCACTGATCCAGCCAAATTCACGTATTATTGCTGCATCCACAGCAGACATGGATTCGATAATTCCCGCAGAATTTGGAACGAAAACAGATTTTGGAACGAAAACTGCCTTGGTCACCCTGTGGGATGACCTTTGCTGGAAGAGGGACAGGGGAAATGTGACCCTATCGATTCTCTTGGACCTCTCGGCAGCTTTCGATACCATCAACCATGGTATCCTTCTGGACAGGCTATCTGGGCTGGGAGTTGGAGGTACTGCACAGCAGTGGTTCTGCTCCTACTTGGATGGCCAATTCCAGAAGGTGGTGCTGGGGGGATTATTGCTCTGTCCCCTGACAGTTATGTCATGGGGTGCCACAGAGCTCTATTTTATCCCCCATGCTGTTTAACATCTACAAGAAACTGCTGGGGGAGGTTATCCAGAGATATGGACTGAGGTGTCACCAATATGCAGATGACACCCAGCTCTATCTCTCCTTTTCATCAAACCCAGGTGAGACAGTGGGCATTATGAACCACTGCCTGGATACGGTAATGGACTGGATGAGGGCCAATAAACTGAGGCTCAGTCCAGACAAGATGGATGTTTCACCTGTTCTGGTGGGGTTTGCAGTCCCCCTAAAGGATCAGGTTCATAGTTTCGGGGGAGGTGCTCTTGGATCCAGCATTGTTACTAGAGGCACAGGTGGACTTGGTGGCATGGAGCACCTTTTATCAACTTAGGCTGATATACCAACTTTATCTGGACAGAGATAGTCTAGCTACAGTTATCCATGCTCTGACAACCCCTCATCTGGAGTACCACAATGTGAGGCTGCCTTTCAAAATGGTCCAGAAACTTCAGCTGGTCCAAAATAGGGCAGTGAGATTGCTAATGCAGATTGGACAACATAATCATATCATGCCAGTACTTTTTCATTGGTACTGCCTGACAGTCCATTTCTGGGTCCGATTCAAAGTGCTGGTATTAACATTCAAAGCCTTAAATGGCTTGGGGCCAGGTTACCTGAAGGATGGTCTCTTCCCATATATGTACACCTGCCCGGACCCTAAGATCATCTTCAGCAATCCTTTTCTATGGGAAGGAAGCCAAAGGAAGTGAGGTGGGTGGCTACTAAGAAGAGGGCCTTTTCTGCTGAGGCACCCCAGTTGGTGAATGTGCTTCCCAAAGAGGCTTGCCTGGTGCCTACACTGTGCTCTTTTTGGTGTCAGGTGAGGACCTTTTTATTTTCCCAGCCATTTTAGTTTTCCAGTTTCTGTTTTAAATCTGGTATTGTATTTTAAATCTTTGCACTGTGGCTAGGTTCTATTCGGTTATTATTTTTAAACTGTAGTTTTAAACTTTTCAATTTTTATATTGTATTTTATAATCTTGTATTTTGTGGTTTTGTTGTGAACTGCTGCCCAGAGAGCTTCAGCTATTGGGCGGTGTAGAAATGTAAAAATAAATAAATAAATAAATAAAGAGCAGGAGTCCAGTCTGATTTTTACATATAAAAAGAGAATAAAGGCCCATTAATTAAAATGCTAAATCCCTTTGTGTGGAGTTAATTTGCTTTATATTTGAACTTTAATTATTTAGTTTCCAGTTGTACTAGGCATTCCGCCCTGCCCCATAACTTAAGAGAGGAACTCGCTCAAAGTTTTTTCTTAATTGCAACAGTTCTGCTCTGAGCAAATGGGCGTAACGAATGCAGTGAGATTACACAGGAGTAATGTACTGTGTAAAGGCCAAGATCTATATGGTTGTGAATGGAAGAAACAATACCCCTCTTCCAGTTCTATCTGACTATGCACAATCGTTTACCTAAGTTGTATGAAATTTATCTACACAGTTTCTGAGAAACAGTTGTTTGCATTTAGCAGAGATTCTCAGCATTGAGCTGGATTTTTCTCAGGCAAGACTGAAGCATTATCTTGCTCTTTTATAATATAACATTTCAATGTATTATCTGTCATAAACCAAAAGATAGTTACTCTAGTTGGAAGAAAGTGCCTTAAAAAAACTTCAATTTAATTTATATATATACAGTAATACCTTGGATTGCAAGCATAATTCGTTCCGGAACCGTGCTTGTAATCCAAAACACTCTTATATCAAAGCGAGTCTCTGGCGGGCGTGAGCGGGGCCGATTTCGGCCCGCTCTGTCCGCTCGAGGCGAGCGGTTACATCCCTACGACTACGAGGGCCTTGTCTTGCAAGACCTTGCTCGTTTATCAAGTCAAAAATTTAAAAAAAATTCCTTGTCTTCAAAACACTCTCAGACCAAGTTACTTGCAACCCAAGGTATTACTGCATATATATATATATATATATATATATAGAGAGAGAGAGAGAGAGAGAGGGAGATGGCAGTAGTGTCACCTGGAATACACTTCAAGCATAGGATCATAGGATACAAGGCCATCAAGCCCAACCCCCTGCTCAATGCAGGAAACTAGAGGAGGGGGTCTCCCATCCAAGTAAGAACCAGGCCTGACCCTGCTTAGCTTTCCACGCTCAGACAAGCAGATCATGAAGTGCTTATGTATTGTGGGTCATATATCAGATCGTAAAGTGCAAGGTGTTTTGTGATTTTCAGTTCCTTCACTTTTGGTTTACATACCTGCAAATGTCACCATCAGTTCCACTTACAGGGATTTCTGTACATTCACTATTGTCAATGGCCCACTGTTGTCCAGCAGCACAGCAAGTTTCAATTAAATCTTTGGTTGAACCTGAAAAATGGCAGACATACAGCTTTATGAAAAATGTTTTGGTTATTAGAACAGACAAGTGGGACCGGTAACAAAATGCATGGAGTCCTGCTGTTGAGGATTTTTCCTCCCTCCTCCCCCAGTTTTCTGTTGTTTTTTCTCCCATAGTCAGTCAAGCATTCCATGGCCACAGAGCACATTAATTGCACAATCCTATGGGTTGTGCCCTTGTGCTATGTAGGGCGGGATCAGCAGCAGAGGAGATCTTCACTTCCCTGTCCTCCTGGCCTGCATTTTTTTTTTGGCTAGGTGGGCTTTTTTTGCCTGTCTAGCTGGGGTGAGTTGGAGGGAAGAAGGCTGGAGGGGCCCCAAGATAACTCGTATCCTTTTCCCCTTCTCCGAGGTTGAGTTCCCAGCCTCAGAGAGCAGCCAGCATGGTTCTTTCCTTGCTGGCTGCAAGGGTGCAGCGGAGGGGGGTTGGAGCTCTGATTCCCTGCTCCGAGTGCTGTCTCCGACCTTGAATTGGTGAATCCAAAATATCCTTTGCCCCTCAGACACTGTCTAGGGGCCTTAGGGTTGCTCCCTAAGACTTCATTGGGTTGTTTTGGGGTGACTCCCCCCTTAAGTTTTTTTCCTACAAATTTGTTGTGCTTCTGCAAATCTTAGGATCTTAGGATATAGGACACACATCATGTTTGCATATATTCTACTAGCAGTGTGTGTGTGTGAGAGTGAGACAGAGAGACCCCATCGTGGCTTCCATCCTAAATTCATTCTCCAAGTGCGGATCATTACGTAGCCAAAATGACAACATCCATAAAGAAGAGGGAGGTATCGGCAGGCTCAGGGGAACCCCATGATTTACAGAAGTGCGAAGAAGTTCGGGGGGGGACCTAAGGGGAACCCCCACCCTCAAAACAACCCAATGACGACTGAGTTTGCTCAGTGGCCACAGAATGCTGGCTGACTGTTGGAGGGAGAAAAATGAAAAACAGAGGTGGGGGTGGAGAGGGGAAATGGAATGGAGTATGTTAGAAAGGGCATGGCTGGCTGGAACCCTGAACAGGAGCGCTGCGCGTTTCAATATTCTGTTGCAAGTCCCATTTGTATATTCAATTTTGCAGTACATTTTTCTTCGGAGTTATTTCACAAAACATCTGGCATTGTTAGTCAAGAAGGCCTTATGCACTCCCAAGTTCAGCTACTCATGCCTCTGCCATTCTAAAAGAAGGTCAAGGCCCCTTCCAGCGTTCTCCTTAACTGTATGGGTGTCCCTGCAGGGTCACTTCTTTCAGTGCTGCTTGGCAGAATCGGATGTCTGTGGGCCAAAACAGAGATTCTTTCTTTCTCATTGCATGTTAGAAAAGGTTGCTGGTGTTTTCTAGAGCGCCTTTCAAATTAACCCCTATTGCAAATGGTATGAACAACAATATAGCATACTGGGACAATATGTACCAAAGATTTAAGAAAGATTTATCACTGATCTTGATCAATGCCCAAGTGAGTACCGTAATATTACATTAGGCTGCTAGGTCTTGTACTAAATAGGATTATTAGCCAAATATTGGCTGTAGTCAATGAAAAGGTGACTCCTCGGGGACCTTAAAGCCATTAAGAGTAAATCTGAAGAAGCTGAACTTTGCTTGTCTAGAGACCTCCAATGCTCAGGCTCAGTACAAAAGGTCAACGGGATGACTCCAGATTGAGTGGTTTGTGGCCCATAGCCTTAGGCATACTAAATTACCAGCCCAATTAACAGGACAGATGCAGCTGGCAACCAATTTAAGAGTCCAGTGCTGTCAGCAAACCAAGAGTATGACAGACAAGTTGATCACTATGAGCTTTCATTGTTGATTTTTTTTTAAAAAAAAATCTCACACAAAATGGCTTGCTTAGTTGCTTTGCAAGTTAGCAATAACGCTAACACTGGCTGACCTGCTGACAAACAAAACAAAACAAAAGTCATGTCCTCTGTTGTCCATAAGTGCACCCAAAGCTTTGGATATTACCTCCAAACTAATTAGTGTTCTTTGCCAAGTATAATGAGCACAGTTGTTGGTAAGCAACAAAGCATGCAGATTTTGTTGCCAGTCTTTAATTTAACCATCAGTCTAAATATTCTGTAGGGTGAACCCCCTTACCACACAGGGGCAGCTTAGATTTAAAGAGCTGTTTGGTTCTTTTTGCTGGAGTTCTTCAAAAACACCCCATTTTAAAATTTGAAAAAGAGGTGCTCTTATTCCTAGTCTGAGGAGGGCAAAATGAATAAGCCTGCTTCCTTTCCTACGGCAGATCTCAGGAGTGGGATTAGTGAATTCAAGGAAGGGCACCTGTCTTAGGGTCAAACTAAATGTTCAGTTAATCATGGCTGACTGGGGCATTCTGGGAGTTGTAGGCCTTTCTTCTGTCTAAACATTATTATTTTGGATCCGATTATTTGGATCCGTGCCAGTCGGGCTTCAGGTCTGGACATGGGACGGAGACGGCCTTGGTCGCCTTGGTGGATGATATGAGGAGGGCTTTGGATAGGGGCGAATGCTCCTTTCTAGTCCTCCTCGATCTCTCAGCGGCTTTTGATACCGTTGACCACGGTATCCTCCTGCACCGTCTGGAGGGGTTGGGCTTAGGAGGCACTGTATTGCAGTGGTTCCGGTCCTTCCTCTCTGGAAGGTATCAGAGGGTAGTTCTCGGGGAGGAGGCTTCGGACCCTCGGCTGCTCACTTGTGGAGTGCCGCAGGGTTCCATCCTCTCCCCGATGTTATTCAACATCTACCTCAAGCCGCTGGGAGCTATCATCAGGAGGTTTGGGGTGCAGTGCCATCAGTATGCGGATGACACGCAGCTCTACCTCTGTTTTAAGTCCTCACCGAGGTTGGCCGTTGAAACCCTGTCCAAGTGCCTGGAGTCAGTGGCTGGCTGGATGGGAAGGAATATGCTGAAACTGAACCCCGACAAGACCGAGGTACTTCTGGTGGGGGACAAGGGAAGGTTAGGGGATGTTGACCTGGTGCTGAATGGGGTACATCTACCCCTGAAGGACCAGGTCCGCAGCTTGGGGGTCATTCTAGACTCCCAGCTGTCCATGGAGGCTCAGGTGGCAGCTGTGAGCCGGGCGGCGCTGTATCAACTCCATCTGATACGGCAGCTGCGCCCCTACCTTCCTAATCACCTGCTCCCATCAGTGGTTCATGCCTTGGTCTCCTCTCGCCTAGACTACTGTAATGCGCTCTACGTGGGGTTACCCTTGAAGACGGTCCGGAAGCTTCAGCTGGTACAGAACGCGGCGGCTCGCCTGATTAAGGGCAGCCGCCGGCGTGATCACATCACGCCAGTGCTTAAAGAGTTGCACTGGCTACCAGTTGCTTGCCGAGCCGAATTCAAGGTGTTGGTTTTGACCTTTAAAACCCTACACGGCTCCGGCCCAGCTTATCTCAAGGAGCGCCTCCAGCAACATCAAGTAGGCCGCTCAACAAGGTCTGCCACGGACGGCCTTCTCCTTATCCCATCAGCCAGAGCAGCCAGGCTGGTGGGGGACTAGGAAGAGGGCCTTCTCTGTGGCGGCCCCCACATTATGGAACTCCCTCCCTAGTGACCTTCGCCATGCCCCCTCCGTGATGAGCTTCCGCCGTGCATTAAAAACATGGCTGTTCAGGCGGGAATATGGGGTGGGTTAGGTTTTAATGAGAATTTTTTATATTGTTTTAATTATATATTTTATTGTGTTTTATTGTATTTTAATTGTACATCGCCCAGGGTGGCCAAGTGACCGGCCAGATGGGCGATTGATAAATGTAATAAATAAATAAATAAATAAATAAACATGAATAGGATTGCACCCTAAATGCAGGTTTTCTCTCAAAATACATATTTAAATGTGTATTTTGATACATTTAGGGTGTAATCCTATGCATGTTTACACAGAGAAAAGTCCTACATGCTGGCTGGGGAATGCTGGGAGTTGTAGGATTTTTCTCTGCCTAAACATGCATAGAATAATTAGAATTGCACCCTCTCAATCTACCAAGAACTGCATTACCAAAAGCAACCATCAGAGTGGTGGTTGCTTTTGGTTTTCAATATAGACCGCATCACAACATTTGGAGAAGTGTGAAATCTGGTGAACAGCTCAATTTCAATGAATGAATGAATGAATGAATAGCTTGATTCCAGGAAATAAATAAATTTGAATCCATGCATTGTTCCAAGAGGTGTGGGTCGTCATTTCATATGGGAATTTGCAAAGAACGAGTTCCTCAAGAGTTCCCCTTTCCAGAGCAATAACACCAAGGAAATTTAGTAAAAGATTTGCATTGGATAGTGAACTATTTTAAAAAATTATTATTACATTTATATCTCATCCTTTTTTCCTCTTGCAAGGAACCCAAGGTAGCTTACATGGTCCTCCTCCTTTCCATTTTATTCTCACAGGCTGAGTCAGTGACTGGCCCAAAGTCACCTAGTGAGCTTCATGGCCAAATGGGGACTAGAACCTGGATCTCCTGAGTCTTGGTCCAACACTCTAACCACTACACCACACTATGTCAGTCCTGCCCCTGCCATTCTGTTGACCTGACTGGTAACATGCCCCACACTTAGGCATTCCCCACTCTGTGGAATCAAATCTAAGTTCTGAAATACAATCAAGTAAGGTACATTTCATGTGCACATACATCCCCTCACCCCCATATTCAAGTATTTTCAATATTTGAAAACTAATATTTAAATCCAGAATCAGGTAATGAAAGGTATCAGGTTCTGCAAATTTCTTTTGATGATAAACATGGCTTGATACTGAAATCAATTAAAATGTTGGGAGAAGCAGAATACCAACAACAAAACAATCATTTTATTGAACCCATTAGGAATTCTGAATAATTGTTTGATTTCAGAGAATAACTTACGGAGTTGTGAAAACCATATCATAGTAGGGATTGTGAGGATAATGCCATTAGTCACCAGGTGGCACTGGACTTTGGTGTATCTGGGTGGAGTGAGGAGTTTCATCTGTCTGTTCTGTTCTTGATTAAAGAGACAATAACGGTCCTGTCTAGCTCCACGACTGGTGTGTCCTCCAAGCCTTCCATGACAGAGGTATACAAGTTCAGTGCCTTGGATACTCTTTAATTCCCTATTTACTTGGAAAGAATCACTCTTGTGACTAGTGCCTCATGTTCCTCAGTCACAGAACCTACATTAAGGCAGATAGGCAAATAATGTTATGCCTCAATGCATCTCAGCTTATACATAATGCATAAGAGAGTTTATATATAGGTTTGTCTATTTTTCCCTATTCCTTCTAAATCTATTGCCACATCTCCTTCCAAATGCATGCTTTCATACATTGCTTCCTCTTACACTATCCTTTTTTGTTCTTTGCTATGCTTCCAATAATGCTCTCTTTTGTCCATGGATTAAATTTTGTTTCATAAATTCCTTGGCTTGGTTTTTCAGGAGTTTTCTAAAGTTACTGTGCCAAAATGCAAATACGAAAACTGAATAAACAGTATGATCTCCCCACCCCATGCATATAACATATCCCCATACATATAACTATCAGCCTGAATTATTTGGTTAAGTTTGCTCTTCATGCAAAGGAATAAGCAAACCAATATTCCTTCTGGCCAGAGTGTTGGCTAATCCTTCTACTTTAAACTTTGAACCACCTGGGACAGAGGTCAACTCATCTAGCATGCTTTGTGTTTCCATGAGAGCACCGTTTATTAGATCCAGGTTTAAATGGAAAGGAAAGAAGGCTCTGCTGATCCTCAAAGGTCCTTCAGCCTTGAAGACACTCCAGCCTTCCCCAAACTGGTCCCCTCCAGATGTGTTGGACTACAACTTCCATCATCCCCAGTCAGCATGGCCATTGGCTGTGCTGGCTGGAAGTGATGGTAGTTGTAGTCCAACACATCTGGAGGGCATCAGGTTTGGGGAAAGATGATTCAAATAAATTGTATCTTGTCTTGAGGATCAGGCTGCCTCAATTTATATGCTGTCTAATATTTTGGATGTCCAGAAAGCTAAGGAGACTTCTTAATTGTGTGTGTGTGCGCGCGTGCACACGTACTCTTTCTTTCTGGACCACACATAAATATATTGCAGTGAAAGAAAGGATGTAGGTTTGCACCTTTGTTTATGACTATAAGGCCTAGTTTCCTTAGGTGATGCTGATTTTTCACAGTATTTCCTGCAATACATTTCTACTCAGGGGGCTTGTCAACATATTCCGCAAAATCAAGTGGTACAGTGCTTCTGGGATTGTCATACTCAAGAGTGCAGGTGGAGAAAACATGTTTGAATGCTCTCTCTCTCTCTCTCTCTCACACACACACACACACACACACAATGCCACCCTTCATGTAGCAAACTAGCACATTGGATAGAATGGCCAGGTTCACATGATCACCAGTTGCGCACCATGCGATTGCGCACCTAATTACCCTCATGGCGCGCTGGTTGCTGTGTCAACTGAACCTGGTAAGGTGCATGGCAGGAGGTGGCTTCCAAACCACCCCAGAACCATACCATGAGCCATGCGTTCTGGGGTGGTCTGGAAGCCACTCCCACCATGCATCTCGCTGGGTTCGAATGCCTGCACGCCACAAGGGTAATTAGGCAAATTGTGCAGCGTGAAACTGGCACACGCAGGGTCAGGGAAAAGAAGCCACTGTGGCTTCTTTTCCCCAGTGATCATGCAAACCCAGCCAATGTGGAAGGATAGCTAGACACTTTATACCCGCCCGGACTACTTTTCTACATGCAGAGATACTTTTGCAGGAGGGCATTCGAAAATTCTAAACCAATTGTGCCAACCAAACCAACCAAAATATTCTGGGCAGCTGCTACACTGGGCCAAACACAGACAGGCATAATGTAGTCATAATCCTATGCTGAACGGAACCAGCTGCAGATAGCGCCTATGTCTGATGTCCAATCTCTGCATCATGTACAATGGTACTTTTCCCCCCCTCCTAGGCATCACATAAATGCTTCAGTTAAGCTAGCCTTCCCCAACCTGGAGCCCTCCAGATGTGTTAGACTACAACTCCATCATCCCCAGATATGGCCATGCTGACTGGCAATGATGTTGGTTGCAGTCCAACACATCTGGAGGTCACCAGGTTGGAGAAGGCTGAGTTAGGCAATCCCAAATAGCATTTACTCTTATTTTGGGCAACTGTATCACATTTCTGGCTCATATTAAAGCCATAATTCATTGCACGTAGCTCTGGAGCTTAGCTAAATTTCCCTCCTGTGTTTTCAATGTACAATACATTTCATGGCTTACAGACCTGTGCAGCAATTCATTGAGGTAATTCTGATTTTTTTTTTACCCTGTCATGCACATTTTACATCAACTACAGCTTTGTTGGTAATATTTTCTGCTGCTTCATCCAGCTCATTAATGACCATTTTGATCCACGTGGAACATAATTTTCTGCCTCCCCCTGGTCTAATCTTAATGCATCTATTACTGCTCTTAGGCATTCCAGATAATATCAACAGCAATGCCAGGGATGATTAAAAACAGATACACATTTAGATGCTAGGGGTGGGATAGGATCAGTGATAACCAGGAGTGGAAGTGGGGAGATGAATAAGCACATGTGGTTATTTCCCCAGGAGTTCCTATACTGCTGCCCAACTCACTGGTTCTACACAGCGACCTGGTTCGCACAACAGCCATGGTGGGTCGTCGTGTTGTCTGAACCCAAGGCGGTTTTTGCAGGGTGGCTTATTTTTCACAAACAAGCCACCCTGCGAACCCATGGATTGTTTTAGGGTTGTTCTTGCCCACGATGGGTTGTTGCGTCACCTGAACCCGGCAGGGCAACTTTATCGTGGGTTCTCTGGAATGGCTATGGAGCGCCACTCAGCAAGAGCAGCAAATCCCTCTGCTGCTCGCCTTTTCAATCTTGCCGGTGGCTGCCCTTCCACAGAGGCTGAAAGAAACAGCACTTTGGAAGAACCATCACTTCCTCCTCAGCTTTTTTAAAAATATATTTTTTGGAACCTCAAAAAAGCATAATTGGGGTTGGTTGTTGTTGTTTTTGGCCCCTGAAAATTGTGCTTTATATATGTGTGTGTGTGTGTGTGTGTGTGTGTGTGTTGTTTGCAAGTATGCACTTAGGGCTATCTGATCTGTGTAGTCTTGCCTGGTCAATTTATTTGTCTGTTTCAGCTGTCAAAGGGAGGACAAGGCGAGACTGCATCTAGACTAATTTGCGCACAGTTGCCAGGGACAAAGTGCCTAGCTGTCAATGGGAAAGCACCAGTCAAGGGGGGAAAGTGGCAAAAGTAGGTGCACCGAAGGGGGTGGGGGCAGTATCAACCACTTAGCGATGTAATCCTCTTGATTTTAATTGTTGAACTGCAGTTCTCAGTGCTCTCCACCATTTCAACACTTTCCTGAGTCTCCAGCTACTCGAGAAAAGGGAGATATTAATTCCCTCACCTTGTTGGGGCAGTTACAGCAGGTGTGCAAATTTCTCCTCCTTTTAAGAACATAAGAACCATGCTAGATAAGACCAAGGGTCCATCTAGTCCAGCATTCTGTTCACGCAGCGGCCAACTATTTACTTCCCAGTCCTTAAATTGGCACACGTTTCCCCTTCATTTACTTCCCCAGCCATGGAATTTGCATATATTTCTGTGTGTGTTTGTTTTTTTTAAAAAAAACTGTCAAGTAACCACAGCAGTAAGTGCTCTGAAAAGAAGCCGCATAAAGATGAGGGCAGATACACATATTGGATAGCCATAAGTGCGCACTTTCGAAGGACCAACGCACAAAAAAATATATTTTAAATTGCGCAATTTTCAGGGGCTGGAAAAAAAATTACCCCAATTGTGAGTTTCTGCTGCAAAGGACACTGGGGTACAGCTGGAGTCAGCTGGAGAAATTAAGGGGATAGGAGGGGGAGAACAACAACCCACAGTAAGCCCGATCGTCTGTCGGGCACACCATGGGTTGTTGACTCAGCGAACAACCAACCCACCATGGCTTATTCGTAGGGTGGTTTAGAGTGACGTGCGAACCTGCCCAGTGACTCCAACCCAGAGAATGTTTAGCATGTGTACCCAGTACATGGGCCTTTATAATTGTTCATAACCATAATCACTCTCTTGCTCTGATTCAGAGAAAGTTAGTCATGCTTAACACGTGTTGAAATCAATGGAATGCAATCCATTTCTTTGCTGAAAAAAGAAAAGCATAACTGTTTGACCTTGGTTGAATACATTGCTATAGTTATCATGATGTATTAAAAAAAAAATAACCACAAGAAATGCTTGTAGAATACACTGCCATTTTTCAGATTTAATCTTGAATTTCTGCAGAATCAGTCTTTAAAGCCTGCTGGGAATCTTCTCCCCTGATATTGAAATGGCTCCCCAGCTAAACATTTAATAATGCTACAAGAAAGGACTCAGCACCAGGGGCGGTGGGGATCAAAGTCCAAGGACCCTGCATGTGCCCCCACAACCCCCCCCCCCGATCCCTTGTTGCAACAGGTCAGTCTCCTTTCCCCTGTAATTAAACTTGCAGCAGAGCCATTGCAGTTGTGGGTACCACAGTTTGCTCCTGCGTCCCTCTTCCTCTGGCAGTGACTTATTTTGCTGAACTGCACGTGCGCCCTGATCGCGCATGCACAGATAATTCCCTGCCACATTGGTCAATGGGGGTTGCCTTCCAGCTAGGGTGACTGGGAGAAAAATGGTCTCCCTTGAAGTTTTAATAAAGAAGTAGAGGCTCTTTCTGCCTCTGTGGAAGCCTGAAAGGAAGAGCCTGGGCGATTTTGCCCCAGTTAGCATCGCTGTGGGTGTCCTGAGCAGCTGCCCTGATGTCAACGCAAACATCTAAAGAAATAATAATCACATGACTGCTTAAAAGCTTCCAGGCTACTCTTGAGTAGTACCTGCTAACAGCAGAGCAGCATGGCTGACTGCGGGAAAGAAGCTGAGGTAGCTGAAGATCTATCGTTTTTAAAATTATTAGTTTGAAGAAGAGGGAGGCAGAGAGTGAGACAGTGAGCAAGAGGGAACGTGTGCTTATTATTTCAATTTCTGCTGCATTGTGTTTGCAAAGTTTCTTTCTTCTTCTACCATTGTTTGCTAAGAGGAGCCAGAGACTAGAACAGTCCGGTGCCGTGAACTGTATGTAAACTTATGTGCTTTCTTTTATTTGTGTGTGTCTTGCTGTTATTGCTGGGGGGTATGGGGGGTGGCTAAGATAATTCTCAAAACCATTTGAGAATTGGTTGGTGCTGGTTGGTGGCCACTGAATTTTTTCAAAGCCATTTCTGCAGCTAGTGTGCCATTTTATTTTATTTTATTTTTCAAAGCCATTTGTGCTGGCTGGGGGCCATTTAGTTTTTTCCAAAGCCATTTATGCCAGTTGGTGGCCTTTATGTGCTTTGTTGTTGTAAAACTGGACTTCTGCTTACCACAGCAGGTGGGGGGAGTATGTGAAATAAAAGGACCAGTGAAGGAATGGGGCGGGAGGCTTTGGAAATATCAACGGCATGGGCAGGATCCCTAGGTTGCAATTTGGCCTCCCTGTCTCAGCTGTCATGATGAGTTTTACTGATGAGAACCAGAGCCAAAGGCAAGAGAATGTGGTGTCATGAGTTAGCATTTGCTTTCAAATCCCAAGAACCTCAGAAGCCCAGTTCATTCCATATAAGAGAGCTTTTTGACAGTGTTTGGCCAGAGGCCCCTGTTAAGAGGAAGGAAACCATTCAGATTCTGGCTTGACATGAAGATGTCAAGCCCTAGGGCTTAGCTAACACTCTTGGTTTGGATTTAACTCTGTGGACATCAAGTGGTCTGTAGTACCAACTTTATAATGATGAATGGTGGTGTTTGTTTATGCTACTACGCTCGGAAGTAAATAAACAAGCCAAAATCTGTGGGAGCTGAAGTACTGAGGTTGCTCTTGGCTTCCTTCTCTGCAGCTTTATTAGCTCCTGTAATCAGCATTTGCGCAAGAATGTTGGCAATTATGATCACAGCCCATGGTCCTTCCTGGATTAATGAAAAAGTTGATAGCCCAAAGCTTTGCCTCGATCCATTAAACCCAGGCAGTTCTTAAGTCCTCAGGAAATTCCTGAGGCTGGAGCTGTAATGGCTGTTAAAAAAATCATTGTGGGACAGGTGGCTGGAAGAGATGGGTTAGTCAACAGGTCACCACCGCCAGCCCAGATTAAATAAGATAGTATGTGCCTACAGGCACAGTGGGAAGCACCAATTGGAATGGTTGTCGGCTTAGCTTATGAGCAAGTCAAGGAATGTACTGGTAACAGCAGCATAGTCATAAATGCCTTTTGTGTATATAGTCAACCTATCTGTACGTCATAAACCTCACATTGCTTAAAGTGCCTAAACAAATAGCTTTTCATGGTATATATTCTGACTTCTGAGCAACTCACAACCAAAAATGAACAGTCCTATTTTTCTAAGGTTAGGATTGCCTAACCTGATTATATATACTTCGCTACTTAGGTTACATATACTTAGGCAACAGAAGGCAACCTTGTTGCTTCCCCTTGATCTCACAGCAGCTTTGGATACTATTGGCCATGATATTCTACTGGACTGGCTCCATGAGGTTGCTTTAGGGACCTCTTGCAGTTGTTCCATTCATACCTGTCGGGTCAGTTCCAGAGAGTGGCACTGGGGGGTTGTGTCTCGGCACCCTGGCAATTGACGATCCTGTCACCAATGCTTTTTAACATCTACATGAAGCCATTGGGTTCATATAGTCATTAGTGGATTTGGGGCAAAGTATCATTTAGTTAGTTAGTTAATTACAGCATTTTTACCCCGCTTCAGCCAAAAACAGGCTCCCAGAATGGCATACAAAGATTAACAATGAAACAGTCCCTGCCCTCAGGTTTACAATCTAAAAGACATGACACATAAGGAAAAAGGATTGGGGGGGGGGGGCGGCGGGGAGCAAAACCCAGGCACCAGTTCTTAGTTACAAGGTTCTTATAGATATTTTTGTTTGTTTGTTTTCTGGCAGGGAAGGGCAAAACGAGCTCCCTGCCGCTGTTCCTTCTCTGGCCAATGTGTTATGGGGCCAGGTTGGTCTCCCCCTTGCTGTGATGTTAACCCTGGGAAGCATGGGGCACAGCCTCTCAGTGGCCCTTAGTTCTCAGTATGCTGATGACACCCAGAGCTCCATTTCTCTGTTACACCTGAGTCAGGTGTGGCCATGCACAATCTGGACCGGTGCCTGGATGCGGCTGGGGGGAGGGGGCTGTATGAGAGCCAACCCACTGAAATTGAATCCAGGTAAGACAGAGGCTCTGCGGGTGGCTGGTTCCTGGGTCCGGGAGTCAGGTAATTTACCTGTCCTGGATGGAGTTGCACTCCACCTACAGCAGGGGTGGGCAACTTCAGGAGGTGTGGGGGCCATTTTTGTCTCCTGGACCCTTCCCCCCCCCCTCACAGGCCACACACACACACCCATGGGTGCCAAAAACAAAAACAAAATGGTAACCACAGCTGCTACGGAGCTGCTCAAGCGACAGCCAAGGCTCAGAGATGCGGTCAGATGAGCCAGTTGAGTCTGTGGCTACCATACAACTGGCTGAAGGACACGACCAAGTTCTACATACTGAACCAAAGGCTGAGAGCTGTGAACCTGCAGACTGAAGCCAGGACTGTCACAAATGGCCCCCCTCAACCCAACTCCTCTGAGGAACCAAACAAACACCCCCCCCCCACACTCCAAAACACCTGCCCAATGTGGGGGGTGAGGTGGCAGGCAAGAAGCCATGGAGAGACAAAGAGGTGTTCTCTTCAAGGGCAAGGGTCATCAACTAGGAGAGGTTGTAGACTAGGAAGAGGAGTTTGGCCTGAGGGAGCGATAAGGCCTGGGCTGCTTGAGGTCAGGACATGAATGTGGTATAAAGCTGACACACTTGCTGATAGCTTCATTCTACTTCACTTCTCTCTCTTTCACTTGCTGTCTTGCTCGTCTCGACTCGACATGTCTCTTGGACTTCACTTCATCTAGCCTTACCACTGGGGTATTGGATTTGTATCTGCAATGATGTAGTGAGTAGAGATGCATTGATTGCCTTAATCCCATGTAATTGGGTCTTACAAATAAACTCTTTAATCTTTATTAACTGCTGTTATCTCCTCCTTCCGCCTGCGTGACTGGGACTGAGGGTCACTGGCTAGGGAAGCTTTTGAACCCGGGTCAGTCCAGCTCTCACAGAGAGGTGTACTTTAAACTGTGCGCCTGCAAACACAGCCTGCCTTTTACAAACCCATGCAATGGCACCTGGAATTCTTAGGTGCACGACTCCTATATGCAGAGGGCCCTAGGGTGGCGATGGTGGTAGTAAAGAGGGATGGTGGTTGTTTTTGCAATTCAGCTCACTGAAGTAGGCACTCGCCCTGAAACATCGTTGCTTGAAACTGTATTACCAGTATACAAACTAACCGCTACACACTTGCATTTTGCAGTGGATTAGCTGAAAGAAGAGAGACGACAGCACTGAACGTTTTACAGAGATAGCGATGGAAATTAGGCATCAAGCCTACATTAGAAGTAAAGAAGAAACCATTTATATGTTGCCCTTGAAATTTCTGGCCCTGTCTAATTTGGTAGGTGCTTTCAGAAATGTCTCTGTCAATTTAGATAAACTCCCATGGGGGGGGGGGGGAGAGAGAGGACCCTTCATCTATATTTAGTCACGATTCCTTTCAAAGCCCTTCTTCTCCCTTTTTCAGATTATATATATATATATAGTTACTACTATATATATATAGTAGGACTGGGGAAAGATGTCCCCTTCCCCCTAATTTCACCAGCCTATCACAGTGTGTAAAGTTGGGGAGGTGAATTTTGAGGACTGGGGTGGGCAGGAAGGGTGCGTGTGAAACTGGGTTCCCAGCTGTCCCAGCAGGCAGCCAAGCAAGGGCAAGAAAACATTACCTTCACTCTGGTTGGCTTTGGAATGGTGCTATGCATCCCTCACAGTAATTTCAAAAGAACACAATGACCTCAAAAGAAATAGTCTTACAGCTTGATACATATTTACTCTGATGTAAAGCCCTGATGGAAGCTGATTCCAGAGGTGTGGGGCCATCACTGAAAAGGCCCTCTCTCTTGTAGTCACCAGCCTAACTGAGCTTGGGGGCAGGCAGATGAGAAGATTACCTCAGAGTGTGGCAGGCTGGTATATGGAATCTGGGCTCCACTGGTAGATCTCTGGGTGATCTGCAGTAGATTGGCCAGGATTTCTGACTCCTAATGGCTTAACAATCGCATCAACATTAGACTGCTGAAATGAACAACGTATGGGTTAACAAGGAGTAGATTTTTGTGTGGAAGGACTGTGCTCTCCATTCAGTTCTGGTACTCAAAATAAGTTCTGGGCTCAGAATTCCTTAATGCTAAGTGTATGCCTTTTTGCCAGGCTCTGGTTGGTGCATCTCAGGATTCTAGCAAAAGACAAAGTAGCTCCCACAAGCCAGAAAACTGGCCTGTGCAAACATGGCGATGCTTTCCTGTCTTCCCACACTGTGCAGCAGAGAACTATGCCAAAGACAGGAAAGAGGGGCCTGCCTGCCTAGGCAATGCAGGCACACTTTCCTGATTTTATTATAATGTGCTGTGTGGCACAGGAACACAGAAAAGCATCCCTGCATTGCCTTGGCAACTCTCTTCTCTCTGTCTTCCAGAGCGAAGAAGAAAATGGCTCTGGTGATCAAGAAATGAAATGCAGGCGTGTGTGTGTGTGAGAGAGAGAGAGAGAGAGAGAGAGAGAGAGAGAGAGAGAGATCTGGGCTACAAAGATAATACGGTAGTTTCGGCTCAACTCTAAAATACAAACAGCCCAATGAGCTGTCTACCATCCTACTCCCCCAGGAGCTCCAGCAGAGGCAGCTCATTCTCCGGCTGCAACAACCATGGCATGGCTACTGAAGGACACTATAGGCTACTACCCCAGGAGAGAAAAGAGGAGACAGGAGATTCTGTCAGATAAACTGATTAAAGAGAGAAACATGGGGGGAAAGCAGGTGTGAGTAGATACTTAAGCCACCAATTAGCCTGTGATGAGCATGGAAGCCAGCAACTGCAAGCAAAGTCTTTAAACCCCACTGGTGTTTTTTGTTTTTTAATTGTACATCACCTCGGGCATGTTTAAAGTGGAGAGGCAATTCATATAGAAGTACAAATACTACATATGAAGGGGGAGTTGTGGGAATTTTCCTTCCTACCCCCACCCCAAAAGGGGGGGGGAAGCTCTCTCCCAGACACTGGGGTTGGATGGGAAACACCCCAGTTCCGTGCCGTGCTGCTCAAATTTTGGGGTGAGCCCTGTCCAATACAAAGCAAGGAGAAAGAGCTCACCCTCCTATGCACGCAGCTTGGGGGCCGGCTGAGCAGTTCAACGTACAGAGGGCTGGGAAACCTGTGGCCCTCCAGATGTCATAGGACTACATCTCCCATCACCCCCGACCCATTGGCCATGCTGGCTGGGGCTGCTGGGAGTTAAGAGTCCAGCAAGCAGCAACATCTGAAGGGCCACTGGTTCCTCGATCCTTCCTGCTGTACATCCGGTCCTGACTCCTCCAGCTGACCTGTAGCACTCTGGGTTGTGGGCTGCCTCCGCTGACCTTGCAGGCCCCTGCACTTCCCTCTGCTTTATTGGGAAGGGAGCCTGATCCCCCCCACTCCACATAAGTCTTTGCAGGCCCCCAGCCTGTTTAAGCTGGAGCCACGTGGATGCAAAGCGTGTGGCTTATTGCCAGGACGGAATTGCTGCAACAGTGCAAATGTCCCCAATGAGTGCTGCGCAGGCTGAAGCAAAACAAAGCATGTGCTGCCTGCTACTCCGTTCTCCTTGCTTCCAGGGCAAGCAGGCACACATGTGCTGCTGCTGCGGCATCCCCCAACAAGCATTGCTCTTTTCCTCTCCTAGTCGTCTTCATAATAATAATTTAAAAGGCTGCTCATTTCCACACACAATCTGCTGCCTGAAACAAATGAGCAATGAGTAGGAACAAAATAAATTACGTAAGCAGAATAGTACACTTTCTGGCGAGGAATATCTTGTCCCTAAAGCGCTGATTCCAAGTCAACACTGCTTGTTTGGGCTACACAATGCCAAAAGAGTAGTCATGATGTGGTGGGAAAAAAAAAGAAAGAAAGAAAGAAAGAAAGAAGACAAGAAGTAATACACATCTTTCCGTGAAAAAATAAAAAATTAAAAATTATCCCTAGTAGATGAGCTCCCCCTCCCCCTGCAAAACAGTAATTTCTACATCATTATAAACAAATGCATTCTTAACATGATTAATGAATGCTCTATAAAGTTGCTATTGGAAGGACTAAAAAGTGACAAATAAAAGGCATGTTGAAGTCACAGCCAGGGACTGTTAAGTCCCATTGATTACATTATTCTCCAACCTCTACCTCCAATCCCCGAGAGGCATTTCCAATCAATCCTATGGCCTCTGAGACACTGTCTCAAGGATCACAGGCTTGCCCTGTAAAAAGTGTGTGGGGGGGGGGAAGAGAAATCGTGGACTAACTGTACAGTACAGAATGTTTATTTATGCTCTCTCTAGTTCTATACTGAATCTCAAGAGAATTAAGGAGAAGCTGTACATCAAGAGCTAACAATAAAAAAAGCTGAGTCTGTTTGGCTGACAGCAGTAACTTACACAATACTGCCAAAGGGGCCATAGAGTCACTGAGTAGCATGTCCTTTTGTCAGATCAAAGCCTTGTTTGACTCTGCAGTTGCAGTCCAGACCCCACAAATGCAGGAATTTCCCATATTCTTTTTCAAAGCAGCAGTTTTGAGAAGACCTGTATTCATGGAGATCAGTACACCGGGTTTAAAGTCCCAATGAAATGATGTAAGTGTGTAGGAATTCTTCTTGGTAGATGACATACTATTTTTTTCCTGCCCTTAAAATCTCTGCCCCCAAGTAGATTACCGAGTGGGACAATATTTTGTTATATAAAACCTGTAGTGTGCTGGGGTTTGTTTGTTTGGTTTTCTCAAAAGCAGTGCTAGGAGAACAGCTTCAAGTGGTGCTTCATTAATTTCTCATTAGGGATTTTGCAGTACTTTAGCTAATAGAACTTCCTTGCAACAATCTGCTAGAAAGCAAGAATAACAGAGATAAATTATGGACATGGTCCAACTAAAGTTAAACACTTAATTCTAATAGTCTGCAATCTTATGCTCTCTAAAATGGGAGTAATCTCCATTGAATGCAATGGGGCTTACTCCTGAGTAGACATACTAGGATTGTGCTGTTAAGCACCATTTATTTTCAAGGGAAGAGTTAGTTACATGCTCAGCTTTTCCCTTTTGAAATTCATGATACTAAATGTCTTTATCTTTGGCTGGACTGCTGCCCTTAATTTATAAAAGTGTGGGTAGAAATTAATGAATTAGATGGTTATCAAGAAAAGAAACATGTAGTTCGTTCTACATCAAAGAAGCTACTAAAGAAATACCCCATTTCTTTATGTGATGGACAGTGAAATCCTCTGGCCGCTCTATAGCATCTTGATGGCCATAGGATTTTTTGGAGTCCCAGTACTGACCTTGGAAACTTGCGCCAATGTTGGAGCTGGGACTCTATGCTCGGAGCGCCCTTCCTCCCCCTTGCAGCTGGTATGGAAAGAACCACGCCAGCTCCAGCCGGCTGAGAGGAGGGAGATGAGAGGGAGCGCAGGGCCATTAATTCCACCAGCCCTGCTGAAAGGCCGCCCTCCTGAAGGCTCCTCCTCCCTCAGCTGTCACCAGCAGCAGCCATTCCAGCAGGCTGAGAGGAGGGAGATGAGAGGGAGCGCAGGGCCATTCCACCAGCCCTGCCAGGGAGTATTCATTAATATCCCCCCTTCTTCCCTCCCCATTCCTTTTTCCTTGTGTGTCGTGTCTTTTTAGATTGTAAGCCTGCGGGCAGGGACTGTCTTGTTCATTGCTGTAAACCGCCCAGAGAGCATCAGCTATTGGGCAGTATAAAATGAAATGAAATAAATTAATAAATAAATAAATGTGTTCTGGGGGGTGGGGAAGGGGAGGACACAGGCGCTGCCATGATACGAGGTATCCTCCCTCCCCCTCTAAAGCACCTCAATCAGACTGCCGAAATCAGCCATCTAAGTGTTTTACAGGGTGGCAGGAGTCTGGAAGTGACCTTCGCTTCCACCTGCCCTGCATAAATGCCCGTCATTCTCTGAGTTTGGAGGGCTATGGGCAGCTTCATTGGATTGTGCCCTAAATCCAGTTTCTAGGTAAACATTGCAAAATAAAATCTTAATATATTTTCAGACCTTTTCTTCCTTGATTGCAGGCATAATAAATACCAGACACTTGAAGGTAATATAATAAACAAATGGAGTGATTCATATTTTTTTTTTTTTGGCCACAAGAAGAGGAGAATATTTAAAAATCGTATTCCCGGAAAGAGACAGGCAATTGATGGCAACCACTTCAGATGACAGATTCGTCTGAGCATCACCCACATCAAAAATGCCAGAATCCCAACCAGACCCTGCAATTCTTCAGGCATTGAACAATACTCTGATAAGATACTTAACATATAACACTTCTTCTAGCTTTACTCCCCAGTTCAGTATCAAATTTACTAAATATTAAAAGATAATTAAAAGATAATTGTGCCAACAGAAAACAAATGGTTCATAAAAGGAAACAGCTCATGTATAGTACACCTGAGTATCATCACCGAACGGAGAGAGAGAGAGAGAGAGAGAGAGATGCACAGTAGCAAAAAGGGACCATGCTGCAATACATGGGTTAATAGAGATTTCCACCTTTTCATTGCGAGAATAAATTATCAAAAGAAAAGATTGTGGTACTTATGTCCAAAAATTCAGTACCTTATGAATTCTTCTTTTCTGCAGTGACTCTCAGATAACTACTGTCCACAGAGCACTCTCTGTCCAAAAGCAGCTCACTTTATGCTATCACTATGGATAAACAAGGACTCTATTTTCCACATGTGTGAAAGCATCTCTTCACTACCCAGTGTTCTGAACACTGTAGTCTGGTAGAGACTTTAAGGGATTATTATCATTGCCATCACTAGGTCATGCTATGCCTCTACCTATGTCCTATCACCACAGGGTGCCATCACTGTTCAAATTTTCAGATTGTCATTGGATGCATGCATAACTGCAAGTATTTCAAAGCAATATGGGTTGGTCCCTGAATTATCTAGAAGCAGGTTTACGAGAGTTACGAGATATAGCTGGGAAAGGGGTTAAAATATCTACCTTCAGGTACATTATAGAGCGGGACAATTTTCTCCCATAAAACCAATGATACATATGCTAGGTGTGTGTTTTTCTCTCAAAAGCGGTGCTAGCAGAATGACAGTTCATGTGGCTTCAAGTGGAAAAAAGACTCTGAAGATAATCTCCAGTTCCTAAGGCTCTTTCATATATTTCTCTCCATCTCCTCAACCCTGGCCCCCAGTACACATGTAATTTCACAGAGTTTGATCAAATCACCATCTCACCCAATGTCCTGACAGACAGCAATGCCATCCACAGGTCAGCCCTCCCAACCAAGTGTAGCACTAACATTTGGCAGAATCAGGCAGCTTCCTCAGGCAGCAGATGATGAGCAGTAGCACGCACCAAGGGGTTGGCGGGCGGGCAAAGCTGCCGTGTACCCTGCTTCATCAAGTAGAGGACAGATTCAGGTGAGTCACAGGTTACCCCCCCACTTTGAGGGAATCCACAACACTCCCTTCTATGCCCTCTTCAATACCTATATGTAGCACTCCCAGCAACTTCTGACTTTGAGGATGACTCTGACAACGTAAGAAGGTCCGTGCTGGACCAGACCCAAGGGTCTATCTAGTCCAGAATTTTGTTCACACAGTGGCCAACCAGCTGCCTGTGGGAAACCCACAAGTAGGACATGAGTGTCCAACAGCAAGCTCCCCATAGAATCATAGAAAAGTAGAGTTGGAAGGGGCCTACAAGGCCATCGAGTCCAACCCCCTGCTCAATGCAGGAATCTAGGTCAAAGCATCTCTGACAGATGTCTGTCCAGCTGCACCTTAAATGCCTCCAGAGTGGGAGAGCCCACAACCTCCCTAGGTAGTTGATTCCATTGTCTTATTGCTCTGACAGTCAAGAATTTTTTCCTGATGTTTAGGTGGAATCTAGGTTCCTGTAACTTGAGCCCATTATTCCGTGTCCTGCAAACTGGGATGATCGAGAAGAGATCTTTGCCCTCCTCTGTGTGACATCCCTTCAAATACTGGAAGAGTGCGATCATATCTCCCCTCAGTCTCCCATCATGGTCCCCCGCAACTGTTATACAGAGACATACTGCAGACTATGCTGCACTTTCTCCTATCCCTCAGCCATGTAAGAGCATGACTAAAAAAGAAGAAGAAAAAGCCATGGGCCCTTTAAGAATTACAGTCCACATCCAGCAGGGCTGGAGACCAAGCTCTGCCAGACTTTTTAAGGCCTGTGTTGACTGTGTTGTCCTTGGCTGAAACAACATCTTTTCCCAGCTCAGCTAACTGAAGACACTGGGATCTATCCATGGTCCTGACTGCTGCTTGCCTGAACCTGCTGAGACTGAAGAGTGCAAGAGTGGGGAACCTATGCCCCCCCCAGATATTATTGGGCTCCCATTCCTATCACCTTTCTAGGAGTGAACTGGCTTGCCTTGACCTGTCCTGACTTACCATGACTTTATTGACCTTATCCTGATGTATCTGACTGGGCCTGACTTACTGAGACTTGATTGTCCTTAAACTGATCTACTCAGTGTACCCTGCCTCTTCCCTTGTCAGCTGCAAGCCCCAGCAACCAGGATAAGCTGTGCATGCCACGTGGCCTGCCCTGCACCCCCTCCAACTAGCCTGCCACGGTCAGCTATGGCGGGAGGATGCTGTCTCATTGCCAGTGTCGAAATACGAGTCAACTGCCAGTCAGGCTGGCTTTGGCACATGGAATGGAGGAGGGTGCCATTTTGTCCTTCCCCTCAGGCAGCAAAATGTCTTGGGCCAGCCCTACTCACAACCCAAACTACAGTGTGCTACAAGCATGTGTGCAGTAATAGGAACCTGTCGAGCAAATAGCTCTGGCTGACTCTAGAAAGCAAGATGAAACAACGACATCCATATCCAATTGTGTCACAAGCAAAGAGCAGAATAAGCCAAAGGTCCCAGAGATTACTTCAGAAAAGGAACAGGAGTTTTTAGAAACAAGCTGTTCAAAATGCAGGCCAGCTAGTTCTTTGTAATATGGTCACTGTCAGGAAAAGGGATACAGGGAAAGAGATCAGACAGAGCTGCTAGAGCAAGATGCATAAAAGATTGGCATCCCCTAGCTTCTCTTGCCCAAAAACAGTTGTTTAATGATTTGATGAAATGTTCATGATTTTTTGTTTTTATAGTTCATTTGTTTGTTTATATGCATACTAGTCACCTAGGGTGCTCTTGCAGATGAGATCTTGTGACCAATGGGATAAAACCTTTTATTAATTAATGTCAAACTTCTAACCTGGTCTATTTCCCAAAGCCTTGGAGCAATCCAATTCCAGTGAATAAAATAGCTGAAACATAATAAGTGATAACATAAACATACCTACATATGCCAGTTTACTGTCAGACAACAAAAGCTAAGCCAATTAATAATTTTAAAAAAGAACCTTTATTTGGACATGTCTCAAGAAAAAGGCACAGCCCTTTGGACCAATGCCATGTTTACCAGCAAGATGGTTACAAAATGTACATGGTACATCTTCTTACCATGAAAGTGTCACTTTGTTTCGGAATGGTACCAGTGATACAGATAAAGTTGTTACTTCATTATTTTTTTGGCTGATTTCATAACTGGATAGTTTTAGGGGTTTAGATGTTCGTATCTTAAGGATTGTTAAAACAGTCTCACCCATACTAAGCTTTAGAACTCTGATGGATTATAAATTAAGAGCAGGTCCATTATGGCTTTCTGTAGCCTCCAGGCTGTTAGCCAAGGAGCTTTGCTCAAGTGGCTCATCGGGCAGGTATCAAGTTATCCATTTTCCGCTGTAAAAGGTGGAAACAACTGATCTGCTCCCTGTATGTCAGCTGTTCTTAGCTCTGGGGATTGCAAATGGTCAGGATGTAGCCTGCATATGTGCACCAGAGGTTTTCCATTCCTAGCATCCAAAGCGAGTTATTATGGTTACATGATCACATCGACATTGGCATGCAAAGATACGTCGCCTGGCACTAAATGCTGGCTCTGGTGCATGTAGAGCAAGAAAGGCCTGGAGCAACTACACACAGCCAGTCCCTAAAATAAACTGTTCAGGAAACTGTATCATGTCAAACATTTTTATTACCATAAAATTAGCAAGCTGTGCATTCAAGTTCATTATTTGGCATGGAATTCCCTTTTTTCCTCAGTACAGTAGACAAGATTGCTATCGTCTCATGCATACAAAATATAAAGTCTCCTATAGAGACTCAAACATATTCAACCACAAGAGTACATTCCAGATACAGTCTGGTTCAGAAATGTAAACAATGTGAGGGGGTTTGGTTGTTCGTTTGCAGCCTGCAACTAATTAAATGCCTATTTCGTACCACCTACCAAGGGGAAAAACTGGAAAGGAAATAAAACACAAAAGGCAGACTATACAATTCAAGGGCCAGCCTTTTGACTTGTATAAATTGGCAAAGTTACATCCACAGCAGCAGAGTCACTGAAATTCAGCACTGCTGTTTTGACTTATGCCAGCTGAGAAACTTGCCACCAAGTTGTGCATGTGTGCATGTCCAGGTATGCATGTGTACAAATATATATAGACTTGAACATGTTTACATCAGGTCTTTCTGCTAAAGAACAACCCAAGAAGGCTGAGTAAATGAATGTTTACTCAGAAGAAACTCCCACTGAATTCAATGAGTTTCACTCCTAGGTAAGCATGCTTAGGATTGTAGCCTCAGTTCCAAATAGTAATAAAAACACACATACAAAAATGTATCACAAAACAGCTACCTAACAATAAATACAAGTGATCAATTACAATACAGAAATCCAAATCTTCCTCTTTCAAACACATGCTTGAACAAAATTGTTTTCACTTGCCATCTAAAGGAATGAAAAAAATGAGGCCAAGCAGACTCTTCTGTGGGGGTGGACATTCAAAAGATCAGGTCCACTAGAGAAATAGGTCTGTGCCTGGGAAAGACAGCCCAGAAAGGTCCTAAATAAATAACTATGTCAGGTATCCTGGTCTCAGACCATTTACCATGTAAGGCTTCAAACTGAGCTTGGGAAACCAAATAGAGATGTTATTTGAATGGGGTGGGGGTGGGAGAGCTAATCACAGCAAGTCCGAATTAACACTTGGGTTGCCATGTACTGGACCAGCTGTAGCTTCTGGATACTTTTCGGAAGCATGTAAATTGCACCGTAGAAGTCTAGGCTGGAAGTTATCAAGGCACAGGTCAGGGGTGGGGAACCTCTTCCATTTCAAATTCAATTTCAGAGAAGCTCTTGGGGGCCACATGCCAGAGGAGGCCAGGGCCAAAAGCAAATACCAAAAATACCAACCTATTTTAGCTCAAACCTCTTATTGCCAGCCACTAAGTCTTAAAAGAGGCATTTCAACCTTTCAGAATGGGGGGGGGGGGACTACACAAAAACTGCACAGTGGGTGTCTGGGCGCAAGGGCATGGCCCTCTGGGCAGCCCCAAAGGGCTGGATGAGGGCCCCAGTAGGGCCAGATTTGTCCCCCGGACCTGAGGTTGCTCACCCCTGGCTGGCATAGATTATGGTGGCAAGGTCTTCTGTCCCAGGTGAAGGCACAGTTGACACACCAACGGAAGCTGATAAAAGCAAGGAATTTTGGTGACGGATGCCGCCCGAGCAGCCAGGGGCAAAAGCACCCCCAGGCAACAAAGCTGGCCCTTAAGGAGAAGTGCGACTCCATTCAGAACAGGATAAACACCAACTCCTGACCACCAGCACCTCCATTTAGTTTGTATTGGATTTCAATTTGTTAGTTCTCATCCAGACCATCCCTGACACCAACCACCTTTTCAGAATGTCAGCTGCCATTTGTGGATTACATGAAAAGGAGAAATACTGCTGCGTGCCACCAGCATATTGAAAACATTCCGTCTCAAATCTCCAGACGAATCATTCCATCAGTTTCATACACTAGTGATGTCCACAAACCTGGGGGGGGGGGCTGCCCTGCCCCGCCTCTCCGTGGCGGCGGCGGCGGCGGGGGGGGCGCCATGATATTCTCAGCATCACGGAGCAATTCTCCACACCGCTCGAGCCCACCAAGCTGGCCGCGCCGGTCCCGGAAGTGATGTGACAGGACCCTGCACTGGCACGCTGGGACCCCGCGCTGCATATTTTCCAGAGAAACCAGGGCAGCAGGGCTGTTTTAAGATGCAGCGTGGGGTCCCAGCGCACCGGCGCAGAGTCCCGTCGCGTCACTTCTGGCCAGCCAGAAGTGACGCGACGGGACTGGAATGGCAGGCTTGACATGCAGGGCTGGATTAAGAGCATTATGGGCCTGGTGCTGAGGAGGGCGCGCGGCTGAAGAGGGCCTCCCCACCCTCCCTCCCTCCGCCACCGCACCCTCCCGTCCCGCTCGCCGCTGCGCCTCCCCCCACCCTCCCGCTCGCTGCCGCTGCGCCTCCCGCCGCCGCCGCCATCACCACCACCCCGCCACTTACCTTCTCCGCGTCGTGTCGCTTCCGGAGCCCCGCCCACGTTGTTTTGGCGGGAGGAAACAGCCCTGTTGCCATGGTTTCCCCGGCAAAAAACAGCGCGGGGGTCCCATCGCGTCACTTCCTCATCCTCCTCGGCGGCGGCGGCAGCAGCAGCAGCAGCAGCCGCCGCCAGGGCGGGGGGAGGGTAGGTTGGTGGTGGCGGCGCAGGGTTTTTTTGCAGAGCAGGGCTGCTTTGGAGAGGGCCCCCCCGCTAAATATTATTTCGCCTGGGGCGCCAAACTGCCCTGCACCGGTCCTGATTGTGGGCCTGTTTTGGGGTAGGGGCCTGGAGCTGCAGCTCCAATAGCCCCTATCTTAATCCGGCCCTGTTGACATGGAGAGGCGAGGGAGCCCCAGGACCCGGTAAGGCCCACTCGCCTCAGGCGGGTATGAGTGAGGCCGATTTCAGCCCGCTACGCCCACTCGAGGCAAGCAGTTACATCCCTACATATAGCTGTTAAGCAGCAAAGGAGATCTTGTGGCACCCCCCTTATTGATGGAAGAGTGCAAAAGCATCAGCAGACTTCTCTCAGATAAACACCTGCACACACAGGACTTGTTTTCTAAAGTAGATGCTTTTAAAAGATAAATAACTGTAACAAGATTACTCGGGTACTAAAGTTTGATGGTTACAGAAGTGCAGTTACTTAAATGTTACTTATTCTGTGAGATAAGGAAAGCACACACAGGTCAATCCTTCATGGGTAAACCCAGCAAGTGTCAATTAAGTCAGTTGATTCTAGACTAGTCTAACTGTCAGAGGAGTGTTAGAATGGAAGTCAAACCTGTTGCTAAGCAACATCCAGTATTCCCTCCCCTGATTCAATCAAGTAGTTCAGTCCACTGATCCCTGTCCCTGCCCTTCAACCAGACTATACACAATCTGCTTTAAACCTTTAATGGACAGTTGACTTTACAAAAAAAAAAAAAACCGCCCTGAAGAGTTTACATCTTCTCGTCGTATATTCTAACAATAATAACTGCCATGGTGTGTGTGTGTGTGTGTGTGTGTGTCTGTCTGTCTGTCTGTCTATCTATCTCTCCCAGTACTAGTTTCTGGAATTTTCAGTAGGGGGTTTCCAATTTCTTTCCCAGACAGGTGGCCCAAAAGAATACCATGGAAGATGGTACCAAAAATCATCTAGAGGTCCTGGAGACTACACAGAGCTCACATTCTCAATCTATATAGACACAAGATGGATTCATACATGCATACATCCATTCTTTGCAACAGTTTCAGCTAAGAAAAGACATCATTTGCTTGTCAAAGTGAACAATTGCCAGCAAGGCTTTTTTTCTGGTGGAACTCACCGGAACTGAGTTCCAGCACCTTTTCTTCTATTAATTGCATTACAATTTAATCGCCATCTACTCCCAAGGAAATGTAATCCAAGAGTTCCGGTACCTTTTTCTCCAGAAAAAAAGCATTGATTGCCAGAGATCACTGAAAATGTCATCACACCACAATAACATTCACATGAAAGACTCCAAGCATATGTTATAAGAGCCAAATATTTCAAAGTCCCCGAAGTTGAATTCATTTGTGGCAACCAATACTTTTGGAAAAGGTTTCTATGCTCAAGCCAAAACATATTCATGTTTTCTTTGCACATTCTGGAGGGAGATGAAGGCAAAGTTGGCATGTTTCCTAACATTAGAGATATTTTAAGGGGGGAAAATATCTGAGAAGAGTGTCTTTCTTTAACATTAATAATCTAGTGCCCTTGGAACAAAAAACCCTTTAAAAAATATAGGTCTGTGCCTCTTTGGTAAGAAAGTAGCACAGTACTAGTGCTGGAGTTTGACAGGCCTCCTGGGGTCATAGACAAGAAAGTCCTTGAAGTGTGAAGATTTTTTTTTTTTCTTTCCAGAGACTCTGCCAGTGTGAACTCTTTTTGCAGTAGCTGCAGGATGACATCAGCAAGTCTTATCTGCCCTCTCCACAGCAATACCGAAGCCCTGACTATGATAAAACAGGCTTCAACATGACTTCAAACTTACAGAGACCTCAGCAATCTGGCGTGCAGCATGTCTGAGAGCCCTATTCAGAATTCCATTTCTGAACCTTAAAAAAAGAAAAGGGGGGGGGAAGATTGTGGATGTGACAACTAAACAATTTTCCCTATTGTGTAAAAGAGCTGGATGTGTTGCCTTAAGGTTTTTTAGCCAGTGGTGTGGTCAGGGCAGGACTCTGGGGCAGGTGTCCAGGGCCCTACGCAACAGAATTAATAGGAGGGCCCCCAAATGCAGTAAGTCTTGCTGATGAACAATGAGAAGCGCTTTTGCATGGAAAAATCTTGTCACATTAACCTTTTTAAATGCCATGAAGATGCAGATAGGGGTGAACTGACTGGAACAGACTGTATAGCTGGATTTTTAAAAAGCTTTTGCCGATTTACTTAATCAAGGGTTCCTAAGGACACTAGGAGTTTTGGGATATGAGAATCAGCAACTGCTTAAAAGAGAGAAGGCCCAGGGTAAAAAAAAAAAAAGAGAGAGAAGAAAAAAGGCAATCAAAATGAGCAGGGAGCTGGAACAACTCCCCTATGGGGAAAGCTAACAACATTTGGGGTTCTTTAGCTTAGAGAAAGGTTGAGCGGGGGGGGGGGACATAACAGAGTGTATAAAATTATGCAGGGTATGGAGAAAGTGGATACTTTCATCAGAAAATGGTGGGAAAACTTTCATCAGAAAATGGTGACAGAATCAGGACAGATGAGAGTACTTCATCACATAGCACGTCGTTCACTTCATCCACAAGATGTAGTAATGGCCAACAACTTAGATGACTTCAGGAAGGGATTATACAAATAATGGAGGATAAGGCTCAGGGCTTTTTTTCTGGTGGAACTCACCGGAACTGAGTTCCAGCACCTTTTCTTCTATTAATTGCATTACAATTTAATCGCCATCTACTCCCGAGGAAACATAATCCAAGAGTTCCGGTACCTTTTTCTCCAGAAAAAAAGCACTGATAAGGCTATCAGTGGCTATTGTTACGATGGGTATATATTACCTCCAGTATCAGAGGCAGGATGCCTCTGTATACCAGTTGTTCGAGAACATTACTGGGAGGATGCTGTTGCATTCATGTCCTGGTTGCAGGCTTCCCACAGGCATCTGGTTGGCCACCGTGCAAGCAGGATGCTGTACTAGATAGGTCTTTGGTCTGATCCATCAGGATTCTTCTTATGTTCTTAAACCAGCAGTGTCCACAATATTGACAAATAGGGTCTCCCATAAATATGATTTGGGACCTGCGATATTTAACTGATTAACAGATGATCTGCAGTCAGGGGTGAAGTAGTGAGGCTTGTAGCTGTCAGTCACCCAATTATTCAGGACAGTAAAGTTCCAAGAAGAGTGTGAAGAGTTTAAACTGAGTGACTGGGAGCAGAATAGCAGATGACATTCAGTGGAAGTAAGTGCAAAGTAAGGACTGGGACCAAAAGACCACAGACAGACACTCTGAGGACAGAACTGTATTATGTTATGATAAATACAGGGCGGTGGTCAAAAAATGGCATCCGTGTGTTCAGTTCTCCTCATCTGACTCCGAAATGAAGGGGTGCAGAACTGCTTTCAGCCCGTGAGCCAAATGCCGTTTCAGAAAAGCTCTTGGGGGCTGCGTTCCAGCAGTGGGTGGGGCCAAACGCAAAAGGGGCGAGGCTAGTGGCAAGAAGGCGGGGTTAAAATACCAGCATCTTTTAGCTTAAAGCTCTTACCTAAGCATTAGGAGAGGCATTTCAACCTTTTAGAAATTGACAAAGGTTGGGAAACCACCAAGCGAGCAGTGGTTAGAGGAAAGCGGGCAGGGCCAGGCAGGGCCATCTAAGGAAGGAACCCAAGAGGCTAGATTAGGAGCCCAGGCAGGATGGACTGGGACCCCAGGCCTGAGTTTCTACACCCCTGCTGTAACATACAATAAAATCTATCCTAACATCAAGTTGTGTACTTCTCCCTCCTCCCCCCCCCCCCGGCATCCTGACAGGAGCAGCCAATGATGCGGCACACAGGTGGAGAAATATACAGCATTATGATATCAAGACGACACAAGTATGTTTTAATACCTCTCACAGAGATTGAAAAATTGATCCAGGGCTGCTATTATCAGCAGAAAGCTCATATTTATCATAATGTGTTTTGCCAATGTCTAAATGCTGCAACCACTCATGAGATCTTGGGGATGCATTTATCAATATTGGGAATTGCCAGGGAAGGGATTCCTAAAACAAGAGCAAGTCTCATGATGCTGTTCTGCAAATCAGTGACGTGCCCATATTTGAAATACAGGTCTGGTTTACTTGTATCCTAAAGGGCATTGTAGAGCTATATAGAATCATAGAGTAGCAGAGTTGGGAGGGGCCTATAAGGCCATCGAGTCCAACCCCCTGCTCGATGCAGGAGAACAGATGTGGGCAGCCCAGGCGGGCATCTGTTCCCATCCAAGCCAGCACTGACCCGGTTCGTACCTGCTTAGCTGCCCACGGGTCAAGGACTGACTATCCTAATTTGGAAAGGTTGCAGAAAGAAGTTCTGGTGAGTCACATTCCTTTATGTCACATATTTTCAAATAGGATACCATCGATGTATGCAAATTTCTCTCACCCGACCGCCCCCGCAGCCCTCCTGACAATACAAAACTGCAGAAGGAGGAGAGGAAGTAGAAGTTGTCCCCAGAGCCAGGCTATATACAGTGTAGCAGTCTGTTTCATGCGCCACCATGAGGGACAGGAACTGGTGTCCATGTGGTGCAGCAAGACTTCTTAAAATCTTGATGCTAGTTGGGGGCTGGAGAGTGTAATGTGGCATTTGGGGCCTGCTTCAGGCAGAAACATGTCTTGCAGGCACCAGTTCTACTGAGCAAACCATTCGCTATTTTCAACATGAGCATTGCAACCTCCCACCGCCACAGTTTTCCTGAATAATTTTTTCTCCCTTCTATCCCTTAACTTGCAGCACTGGAAACCCTACTCATGAAGCCTGGACAAGGGAGAAACATTGCAAAATAATGGGGTTGCCCCGCCCGGGTTTCCCCATGTCTCCATATGCATCTTCAAGTATATTCCAAAATGCTGTATTTTAAAAAAAGGAATTTGGAACAAAGAGACGATTCTGTCATAGGATGAAGGATGGATGCTTTTGGCTTTCAGAAGGAAACTCATTAAATTCAGCTCGTGTATGCACTCTGAAGGAATGACCATGGAATTAAATTCTTGTACACGTCGTTGTCGTTGCCTTCTGCATCTTCATGTAAATTATTTCTACCCACGAGACTGACATTTCCCTTATGGAATTTGCAATGCCAAGATAAATAGCTACAATAACATTCATGCATAATTATTGTACATTTCCATGAAGTGTATTTTAAATAAATTAAACATAAGGGCTTGGAAGAAATAATTTGATATGAATGATTGTGTTCCATCTCAGTTCTGGATATCTGAAGTCTATGGGGCAGTAAATGCAAGCAACAACATCAGCAACTTCATGAAATGGTTGCCGAGAAGCAGGGATCAGGGGTCTTCAGGTTGGATATCACACTGGCAGAAGGATGGGGCATAGGTTGGGATCACCAGAGACCAGGCAAAGCAGCTGAGAAGCAAAGATGTTGCTCCAGCAACAGCTACAAGTCAACGAATGCTTCACACTAAGCAAGAAACTATACATTGAACGGTGCCAAAATTAAACTTACTGCAATATATGGATATTTCACATAGTCATTCCCCCCTACTTATGAGCAGCAGTCACATGAGAAAGTGTTTGTGCGAACCAGCATAGACAGAAATACAACTATTTCCAGAACTGCAGCCATGAACAAATGACTGTGCACACTAATGCTTCTTGAGGAGATCAAGGTCCCACAACTGCTTGCATGAAGGGGGAGCTGACTATATGAATTATAGATTTCATAGATCATAGAGTTGGAAGGGGTCTACAAGGCCATCGAGTCCAACCCCCTGCTCAATGCAGGAAACTAGAGGAGGGGTCTCCCATCCAAGTAACAACCAGGCCTGACCCTGCTTAGCTTTCCACACTCAGACAAGCTAAGCCAGCATAAGCCACAGGCCTGTGATTACCATGCTGATAGATTCATAGATGAAGTTTTGAAGCATAAAGGTCCTTATAGAGTACAGAGTAAAAATGTTACCTCAGAAACCATCTGCTCCCATGTGAGCCTACCCAGCCTTTAAGGTCAGCTTGCAAAGCCCTAAAACTGCCCATGGGTTCTGGGTGGCTTGTCAGCCACCCCAACAACCTACCCTCACCAGGTTCGCATGTAACGACACCACACCCTGAATATTCAAAATGGCGGCCACCACCGTGACAAAAAAGTCCCGCTCCCGCAGGGAAATTCACCCATGGTGGCTTCTCATTACGTGCGAACCAGGTCTCAGACTTCTCAGTGATGGTGCTCTAATTGTCAAACGCCTTCCTTGTGGAGATTACATTGGGCAGCTTTCCCAAACCCGGTGCCCTCCAGATGTCTGGACTACAACTCCCAGCATCCTCAACAATTGTCCATGCTGGCTGGGGCTGATGGGTATTGTAGTCCAAAACATCTGGAGGTCGCCAGGTTGGGTACGACTGGCATAGGAACACAGCAAGCTGCTCTAAACTAAGTCAGACCATGGGTCCATCTAGCCCAGTGTTTCTCAACCTTGGGTCCCCAGATGTTTTTGGCCTACAACTCCCAGCATGCTGGGAGTTGTATGCCAAAAACATCTGGGGACCCAAGGTTGAGAAACACTGATCTAGCCCAGTATTATTGACACTGACTGGCAGCGGCTCTCCAGGGTTTTAGGCAGGATTCCTTCCTAGCCCTACCTGGAGATGCCAGGGGTTGAACCTGGGACTTTCCGCATGCAAAGGTCTACCACTGAGCTACATCCCCTTCTCAGGCTCTCTTTCTTTCCATCCTTAGGCAGTTAGTAAAGACCTTTTTTATTTCAGCTGGCTTTTAATCTGCTGCTTTTCGATTTAACCCGTCACTTAGTTAGTTTGTTGTGGCTCTACATTCTTGTTGTTTTACTGTTTTAATTGTTGTATTGCTTATTTTTCGTGTCTTATTCTGTTGTGTGTGTGTGTGTTTTTTAAAAAAAACAACAACACTATTGCAGGACACTTCCATTATTATTTTAACAGAAAAGAGAGATAGAAATAATTATCTAAAAATGTACCCTTTTCTCATTTTAATCTTATGGGTTTTATTTGGCTTTATTATGTACTAATAAATCCATTGTTCAAAGTGAAACTTACAGGAGAAATTCAATCTAACCGATAGGTTGATATTGCTAGTCTCTAGGCAAATGTATGCCAGTGAAAGAATGGACCATCCGCTCTCCCTGATTACTATGCATGATAAATGACTTGATGATGAAGTCTTGATAATGTTGCCTTTAAATGAAAAATGAGCTTGTGAAACTGTTATTAGAGACCAAGTGGTGACCTGAGCTAATCCACACTGTGATAACAGCATGTTCGCTAGTTTCTGTAATGACTTTAAAAATTTGGCAGTCGCCCACATCTCCTGTGTCTCTCTTTTGAATTAAGCTGCCATAAATTGCATTAGGACTCTGTTTGCGTGCTTTGATTCAGAACCAAGGAAAGCACAAGTTCTGTTATCAGTAGGATCATCAGGCATTGCAGGCAGTTCAAGCGATTTCAATGGAAAGCCAGTCAGTATACGATTCACACAGTATCACCATTTTGCAGTCCTATCATTTGTGCAGCTTTGAAAGAGGAGGTGGAAAACTGCGAACGGTTTGGTCTAAGATGTAGTCGGCAAAGGTTGGAAATGATTAAAGAACTCTGAGAAAGCAAGAATAGTGCTGAGCCATATAGTCTGAAAGGCTCCATTACTCTGGCTAAATTTACAGCAATATATGATGTGTGATCTCAGAGTGCAAAATGCAGCAATAAAGCTACCGTATGTTTCCAATTAGAGATTATTTGAAAACTCTCCAGCTGAGTGGATAGCACTCCTTATCTGACACTCAGAAATATGTTGGGGGAGGGGGGGGAACCTTTCTATTTCAATCCAACATACTACCCAAATAATGAGTATAGATATAGCTCTATTTCTTGACTGATTATCCAGGATTATAAGGAGCGTTTCTGATGACATTATTATTATACCTTCTCTTTGATGGCATTCGCATCTTGTTTTAAAATTTGATTCTAAGTAGAGCATGGTTCTCATATTACTAAAACACTCTAAGGTGGGGGGGATGACACTATAAACCGGTGACCGGCCAGATGGGCGATTAAAAAATATAATAAATAAATAAATAAATAAAGAGAACCAGTGAAGCATAGTGGTGAGAGTGTTGGACTGGGGAGAACCGGGTTCTAGTCCCCACTCAGCCATGAAGCTCTCTGGGTGACTTTGGGCCAGTCACTGACTCTCAGCCTAACCTACCTCACAGGGTTGTTGTGAGGATAAAATGGAGAGGAGGAGAATTATGTAAGCTGCCTTGGGTTCCTTGCAGGGAAAAAAAAAAGGCAGGATACAAATATAATAAATAAATAAATAAAAGTTACATATTAATAATAGACTTTTCTTATATGAAAAATCTCCCAGGTTCAAAAGTTTAATAACCCTTGTTCTTTTTTCTTACAACTTTAGGAGCCTCAAGATCCCCTAAAGCAAAGACAAAATAATGTCCTTGCTGTGATTTATTTTTTTAAAAAGCCCAGTGGTGCCTACCAGGCAATACTTATTCACATGTTTGGGAAGGATTACAGATGACTTGCTAACAAGGCTGGAAAGCAGGGAGCCATCATGTTTAATCATGAATGGTACCATCAGACCAGCTGAGCTTGAAGGAAATATTTATTGCACGGTTTCCCAAAATTTCTAGGTACCAATGCATATTCCTAATTGGTGAAACCTAAGGAGCTTGCACACCAACTCTGCCACAGTTCTAACTCACATGTTCTCTATCCTTTCAGGTATCACAATCCCAAGGCCTATAAATGAAGTTCCCATGTTTTGCTGCCATCTGCTACTTTTTTCTCCTCTCTCAAATTATGATGAAAAGTGTGTGTATGTGTGTGTGTGTGTGGGGGGATAATACTTCCTGGCTTTTAGAGATCAAAAGGCAGCCTTCCCCAACCTAGCACCTTCCAGATGTGTTTTGACTACAACTCCCAGAATCCCCCAGCCAGCCATGCTTAATAAAGCATTAAGATTCTCTTAGTGACAGTTGTCTCTGATGTTTCCAGTCAGAACGTGTAGGGTTAGGTTAAGAGCATAAGAAGAACCTTGCTGGCTGGCTCAGACTAAGGGACAAAACAGACATTACTTTAACTCTGGTTCTAACAGCTACATCTTTTGTTCATTTTTATTCTAGAGCAGACACAGGGGGGTCACTCTGGACCTTAAAAGCCCCTCTGTCTGTGATGATAAGAGGAACAGAAGCTTAAGAAAAAAAGCAGTTAGATGGTAAGCTACTAACTAGACAGCTGGGAGTGAGAGCAGATTATTGTGTGTGTGTGTGTGTGTGTGTGTGTGTGAGAGAGAGAGAGAGAGAGAGAGAGAGAGAGATTAAATAATAATTATAAAATGTCACCTTGAACTGTAAATTTTATCAAACAAACAACACACTATCCCCCATGCTAGGGTCCCAATCTTAATTGGAGCCACTGCATCTATTCTAGAGTAAAAATGAAGAGAGAGAAAAATACATTTAAATAATTTAAAGTAATACCTGTTTTGGCCCTAAAGATCGATCAACTTCCAATTTCCCATAGTAGGCCTCTGGGAACCCCATGAGCAGGAAATGGAGGTAATATCCATCTCCTGTTGCTCCCAGCAGCTGGTGTTCAATGGCTTTCTGCTTTTGAATCGATAATCTTGGCTGTCTGGGAAATGCTGGGAACTGCAGGACTTTTTTTCTATCTAAACATGCATAGGATTGCACCCTTAACCTTCATAAATGTGTCTAATCCCTCCCTTTAAAGCCATCTAAGCTAGTAACTATCACCACTCCTTTGGCAGTGAATTCCATACTTTAATTATTATACACTGTGTGATGAAATGGATTCTGAATCTACTGCCAATCACTTTCATTAGATGACTCTCTCTATTATTAGGAGAGAGAAAACAAAAACCTCTCTCTATCCACTTTCTCCTTACCATGCATAGTATAAATGTCTAGCACAGCCTTCGCCAACATGGTGCTACCAGATGTTTTGGACCACAGCTTCCATCATCTGACCATGCATTGGTCATCGTCCTGGTTGGGGCTGATGGAAGTTGGCCATTGGCCAACTCTGAACATTCATTGTCCATCCTGGAGAGCGGCACATTGGGGGAGACGGCTCTATTATGTTTCCCTTTACTTGCCTTTTTTTCTAAACTAAAAAGCCCCAGTTGGTGGTGTCATCTTTCCTTGTAGGAAAGGTAGTCCAGCTCCCAAATCACTTTGGTTACCCTTTTCTTCACCTCTTCCAGCGGTACAATATCCTTTAAAAAATAAAATAAAAAGCAGTAAGAGCAGGTGCCAATGGGAGCTTCCCTTCTTGGTCTAACAGCAGTCATGGAGTGGATGGAGGTGATTTTTGTCAGAACCATAGTGGAGGAGGATTCCCAAGGACACTGGAGTGCAAATGTCAAAACCATTTACAGATTTAATTGGGCCTTTGGACAAAAAACCTAGACTGGGGTCCCTTGTGCAAGACATGCTTCTCCCCTCACTGCCCAAATCACTGCTGCAGCAATTCTTAAGTCTTTGGGCATGAAAATACACTTCACTTTTAATCACATTTTGTGTGATCAAAAACTACTTGCCCTTTTAAAATAACACATTGAATTGGCCTAACGACCTCCATATTGATACACTTACAACATCCCTCACCATGGGCTATGTTGGCTGGGACTGAAGGGAGTTGCAATCCAACAACATCTGGAAGGCCACAAGTTGCCCACCCTGGATTTACCTGCAAAAATGAAGTGTTGAAGGAGTCCACCAAGACCAGTGGTGGGCAAAAAGTAGATCTCCAGATGTCTTAAACTTCATCTCCCAGCACTTCTGACCACTGACCATTCTGGGAGTTGAAGTCCAAAACGTTTGTAAATCTACCTTCTGCCCACCCATCCTAGACAACTGGTTGTGAGAAACACAAACCATTCCTAATATGGCTACTGAGCAAAGAAGAACACAGTGACATAATCTGTTCCTCTACTGGCCGCCATGGTGCCAATACCCAATAGACGAACATCTGAAACTGCTTCATATTGAGTCAGACTGCACATTCATCTGGCTGGTATGTTATTCTGACTTGACAGTGGTTCTCCGAGGAAGAAATCTTTCCCAGCTCTGTTAAATCCTATTAACTGAAGATTCCAGAGTTGAGACTAGGACCTTATGCATGCACTAAGATATGGGCCTTCCCCCCAAAGGATGCAGGAGTCCTCTCTCCTGGATGCATTAGCTTGGCCAACATACAAAACTGTCATCCCTCCACAGATTATAGCCATGTATACAGCTGACAATATGCAGAGAATGAATGCAGGGACAGGAGGCTGGGATCATGCCCACTGACCCCAACCCGGAACTTCACACATTCATCCAGCCTATGGATGAATAGGTTCATAGCCTATGTATATACATGCTGAATGTACATAGGCTTTCTGTAACCTGCATTTTTGCAGGATAATGAGTTGGATCCTGGGTCTGCTTTTCGTGGGCAGAGGGACTCTGGTCACAGAAAGTGCCTCCGCTTGGTTTGCAGGAATCCTGCCTTTCTCCCTGCACTGCAGCCTATCCCATCAGCAGAGTCCCCAAACCCTCTGTATAGCATTTTGGGGTGTGTGAAGGGGCTGCCCTGAGGAGGAAGGAGTGGAGACGTCTGCTTCAGGCTTCAGCCAGGCCAGTTGCATGTATCTAAATCTGAATCCAACCCAGGATACACAGAGATCAAATGTACATACAGTTTGTGTACACACATAGACTGTGTGCAAAAGTTTAGATGAATGTATGGGGACCTAGACCAGAGTCCGCACGGCAGGGGTAATTCTCTCCGCCACCCCCATCCATGAGTTCACTGACATTCGATCAGCCTTCCCCAACCTGGTGCTCTTCGGATGTGTTGGACTACAACTCCCATCAGAGCTGCCTGGGGATTACTGGAGTTGTTGCCTAACACATCTGGAAGGCACCAGGTTGGAGAAGGCTGCCTTAGGTTGCCATCTGCACAGACAGGGCTAATAGGGTGGCACATTGTATTTTTCAGCAGGGAAACCAAACCCTATCCAAGCCTGAATGATTTTAAATATGACAAAGGTCTATGAACATGGTTACAAATAGTAACTGTCACTTTAATGTTAAAGGAGCCACAAATCATCACTTATGTCCATGTGTTTCCAATTTCAGAAACTATCACATTTTGGATCATAAAGGTTTCAAAGGATCGCTCTTATAATATTTAGTTTGCTACATGAACTGAAGTCATTTACAGAATGGGGGTGGGGGAGGGAATCCCTAATCATTTATAACCAAAGATACAATATAAGCTTATGCTCAGGGTCACAAGGTTTCCCTCCAATCTGTTCCTTTCAATTTTCAAATCAAAAAGTAGGGCAAGCCTTGAAACATGGAAATTCTTTTGTCATTCTTCTTTATGGTTTCTGTAATCACAATGCAAAATACTCAGCCAAGCTTGAGCTTTTGAGTCCCTGCCATTTTATCTGTATTGTATTTCGATAATGAAAGACTGAAAACATGTAATCCACTAACAGGGATCCAAAAAAATGCCCTAAAACAATGGTTCCTCATGACTTTTCAACAAAGGCAGGAAGGAGTTGACATGCTATCAAGGTTTGCTGGTTTTAATGATAACCTAATGACTTCTAACCCTCCAAAGGACACTGGCTAAGATCCACGTATGACACCAGAGACTTTGAGACGGGGGGGGGGGGGGGACAACTCATGTCAGCAAAAGCAGACAGTCTGGTGACAGTCAATAAAATAAGAGAACTTTCCCCCACCAGAAAGCCCTTGTAAACTATCAGATTCTTTTGACTTTCTATTTAAGAATCCCTAAAGAAGTAAGAGATATTGCCTACTTCAATGCCCAGTATATTTTTTTCATGAGTAAGTTTATGTTAAAAAGTTCATGCACCAAGTTACATGCACTCAGATCTCTTTGGTTTAGTGACACAACCACACTGGATACTACAGCTGCATAACTACAATTTCCAGGATTTCTTGGGACAAATCATGACAGTCCAGCTGATTTATTTGTTTGTTTGTTTGTTTATTTTTGTGTTGGTGTAAATGTCAGTGACACAATTCCATGAGACTTGGATTTAAGCACTGCTAAATTTATAGCTAGGGCTGTCCAATAGAGATTACAATTCATAGCACAAATTGGGGTTGCTTGCAAAGGCGATGAATTTATCTAAATATATATTGCTTTTGTATTTTATTAACTACAAGTTCTGTATAGTTTACTCATTTACTCATCTTTTTCATTTACTAATTTATCTATTTATTTATCCACCTACTTTATCTATTTTATGTCATTTTATCTAAATCTGATTTTATTGAATTTTATTTTATTTATTGTAGATTTGATATGGTCAAATTGACTAATCAATAAAGACACTACTACTACTACTACTACCATGAGACTTGCGCTCCTAGGTGGAGGACTGCAGTCTTGGGGCAGTAAACAACAGTGTCATGCCGCAAACTCAAGTAGTGCCAGAAGAGCTCCATCAAATCTTTCCATTGCACAAGTGTAATGCACTAGCAATTGTGCAAGCATAATGTGGAACCAGCTGTACAACCACTGGGACAGCCGTGCTTATGCAAATATAACTTTAGTTGGATTCTCCTCTTGCACTTTGGGTAGTATCCAGTGTTAGTCCTACTTAGAGTAGGCCTATTGAAATGAATGGCTGACTTAAGTTCCATTCATTTCAATGGGCCTACTCTAAGTAGGACTAACACTGGATACCGCCCATAGTTTGGAACCTAGTTTCTGCTAGCGCAACATAATTTGCACTAGCAGAATGATACAGTTGGATACTGCTCTATGTGTGGATATGTACATATCTTTTATCCATCACAAAAATAAGCCTCACAGTTGTATTGAGTCTTTTAAAAACCAGAATCTTGCACTACTGCAGTTAATATTTTTCATAATGGGCGGGTTTGCATGGCCCAGTAACCCACCCTGCAAATAAGCTAAGCAGTGTGGTTGTGTGCCCAACAGACCAGCAGGCTTACCATGGGTTGTTCTCCCACTCCTTCCCCATTGGTCCTCCAGCTGGTATCCCAGGATCCTGTGTGACAGAACCCATCATGTCTCCCCCTCCCTGCTCCATGTGCAATCCCTTTTCATTTGTGATTGTTGGGGTGGTGGTTTCAGAGCCCTGTGCCACCACCAGTGACAGCCACTCCACTGATGCCCAAGTGACACTTTGGAGCGACCATCACTGGCTCCTTACACACTCCCCCCCCCCCTGAGCGGCACGAATGTGCACAATTTTGTTCATATATTTTTTCCCCACTCCTTCACAGGTGCAGCCATGAAATCTGGGTATGTTTCCCTGTCCTCCCCTCCCCAAAATGCTCGAATTTGCTAGGTAGGTTGAAAGAAAAGAACCCTTTCAACCTACCTAGCAAAAGAAAGTGCTCATGAAAAGGGAGTGGGATGTAGACCTCCCCTTTCCAGAGCACCTAGAGGCTTGGGGAAGTGTGGAAAAGGTGGAGGGGACTGAAACCAGTCACGGCAATACTAAAAAACTAGAGGATCACACTGAAAGGTGAAGATGTGCATTGAGCAGGGGGTTGGACTCGATAGCCTTGTAGGCTCCTTCCAACTCTATGATCTATGAAATCTATGTACTCACCTCCCCCTTTCAGGGGTGAAAACCCCTTTGCTGCTTTGCACAAGTGTAATGCACAAGTGTAATGCAACTCGCCAACTGACAGCCGTCAAGTGTGTGCAAAGCAACTTACATGCCGCCTCGCTTGGTCAAGGTCCATAGATGTCGCCTAATGCACTTCGGCAGCAGACACTTACCAGGACATTGGCCAGGCAAGGCTCCACATTTCAGGCAGCTGTAGGTATGCACCTGTGAAGGACCAAAACAAATAATAGTAATAGGGGGGGGATAAGGAGCCAGTGACCATTGCTCCAAAGTGCCACTTGGGCATCGGTGGAGCAGCTGACACTGGCGGTGGCACAGACAAGACTAGCAAGAGTGGCAAGGTTTTTTTTTTTGTCATTCTTGCCGAGAAGCTCACTTGCCACTTCCCTCAGCCCATGATGGGATCGGACTCCTGGGTTCAGATGACACATCAACCTATCGTGGGTTCAACAAACCCTACCAAAAACAAAACAAAACCCACTGGTTGTCATGGTGGTTTGTTGCCCTCAAATAAGCCACCCTGCAGGAAGCAGGCCAGGTTCGTACAACACAACAACCCACCATGGCTAGTTACCCACAATGGGTTGCCTTGTCATGCACACCCAGTCAAGGTCTTCCTGTCAGTATTATGTTGGTTTAGTTTTTATGAAATAATTTTTCGCAATGGATGGTTATTAGATTCAACCTGCCCTTTACTGAGGGCCTCCCTATGTTCCATCTCTAAATTGATCATCATCACGTACAAAACAAAGGGCTCCCAAGGAGGCATTTTTACTAACTGGTCCACATTTATGCTACTCCTTTCCCACAGAGGCCACCTGAGTCTTATGCTGAAAATATTTCAGGAGTAATGTAATTGTATCAGCATCAGATCTCTGGACTGCTCATTTGGAATGTTTATAGCACAATCCTTTACATGTTTATTCAGAAGTAAGTCCTATTGGGTTCAAGAGAGCTTACATTCCAAGGTACCATATTTTTCCGTCTATAAGACGCCCCCATGTATAAGACGACCCCCACCGGGCAGTTTCGCAACCGCGTGGTTCTCTCCTTGGCTTACTTCCGTGTATAAGACGACCCTCGATTTTTAGTCTAACAATTTTAGGAAAAAGTATAGTCTTATACATGGAAAAATACTGTAAGTGTGCATAGATAGGATTGCAACCGAACACTAAATCCTGTGTATAGCCATTCAGAAGTAAGTCTCATTGAGTGAGCCTGCAATCCTATACCCACTTTTCTGGGAGTAAGCCCCATTAACTCAATGGGACTTACCGGTACTTCTGAGTGGTCATGATAGGATTATGCTGTAATCATCTTCTCTGTTTGAAGCTGCCTATTGCATATCTTTGAGGCAGATGACGAAAGAGGCCTGGTGTTAAAAAAGACAAGCAAGCAAGCAAGCAAACCAAAATAAGCCACATGGGTTTTTTAGAAGCATTTTCCTCCATTGTCAAGAATGCATTTTTTTTAGGGATCACAATCAGCAAATCCAAGTGCAATTCGTTGATTGTTCTGAGCTTTATAAACCACCATGTTTCTTCAGCTCAATGCATCCCTACTATACAGGCCGAAGGGAAAAACACAAAACACAAAAACAAATCAGCAATGTAACTACGGTAACCAGAATCCTGTTGATCAAAAGACCAGTTCTCTTGCAGGAAAATGTACATGAAATTATGGGAAAGCAGTAATAAAACTTGACAGCGATACTTCCAAGTTATTTTATTCTTCTCAGCTTTGGTCATGGCTTTCACAGAATGAAGAAACAGGGCATATGGCAATAACTAGCCTTTTTTGTTACCCTTGTGAGACTTATGGGATTGGAGCAATATTAAAGTCCCAAGCAGGAAACTGTATTGAGAAAAGTCAGTCTGTTCTCCCTCCTCCTTGGTCGTAAAAAGTGCTTGAGTAATGAATTTATGCCCTCTGAGCTGAGTAGCTACTTGTACTTCACTATGAAGGTTCCCAACAAATCCTTATGGAATGTACTAATTAGCATTTTGCTCTGGGAACTGCAAAAGGACTAATGCATTGCCGAAAAAAGGATGAGTCTGAATATAGGCAGTGGCAGAAGAGAAGAAAAGTTTGAAAAGTTTCCCTTAGTGATGTGGCAACACAAACAAGAAGTGAAAGAAAGGAAGAAAGAAAGAAAGAAAGGAAGAACGAACGAACAATGTCTTAGGAAGTAGCAAAATAATTTAACTGTCAGAATAGACAATGGCAGCCATTTTACATGCCCTTTTACACGGGGACCTCTCTTCCGAATCCTAATATATCCACAGGCATGTTACAAGATAAACCACAGCTTCTCAGGAATGGCCACCGAGGTATCGGTTCAGAAATCCTGTTCAGACATAATGCCTGATACTGGGCTGTTATCTCAGCATTATCTTTGGTTAATGAATAAGTTTGACATAAAACATAAACAGTGGTTGAAAGCTGGTATTTCATTTCATCAGCTGTAGTTGACCTAGTGGAGCAGTGTCATATTTTGGCTAAGATATGGCAGATAGCCAGGACAATGTAGTTTCACCCTTCCACAATACAAGCATTACATCTAATGGCATCTGCTGTGATCCTTCCTCCCTAACATAGATGGTATCTTGAACACAGATTTACGGTAACTGGAATGTAGGTTGTACTCACTAATCATTATCTTCAAAACCTCTTGCTTTGATCTGTGTCTCTTGTCTCAGATTAGCCCACCTGAACTAACAAAGGGTAATTTGCATTCTGTGGTCCCAATTATTAGTTTCCTGAAGGGCTGTAATGCTTGGAGCTTTGGATTGTGTTTGCATTGACAGAATGTTACCTCAATAATTATCTTAACTTATCCCATGCCCATCAGTTATTCTTTCCATAGAGAAAATGCAGTGCGCTTTGCACTAAAATACCAAATTAAAAGAAACATGGAAATTAAAGAAAGAAAAAGAAAATCCAGACTACAGCATATTATTATGTGACATTTCACAGGTTAAAAGCTCACATGATTCAGAAGATGAAAACTGAACACCAAACAGAGACATTTTTTAAAACAACAACAACAACACATAAGCAGTAAAGCCAGATGTTTAACCAAAGGCATGAGGGAACCAACCACATCTGAACTTTTTTTTGCCAGGAAACTGTTAATAAGAAGAACAGAAAGATCAGCATTGCTTCCCACTTCAGGAGAAATACAATCATCAGTATGAGCAAGAATTCTTCTGCAAACAGAAAGCTTCCTCAATGCATGCATATTTATACAGGTTATCTTTGTTAGCTTATATATATTTAGGTAGATCAGGTCCTCTGTAAACTATCAACACATTGATAAAACATTCATGGATTTCTTGAGGTACATAAACAAGCATTAACATTACAGCAGTGTTTCTCAACCTTGGGTCCCCAGATGTTTTTGGCCTACAACTCCCAGCATGCCCCAGCCAGCATAGCTGGCTGGGGCATGCTGGGAGTTGTAGGCCAAAAACATCTGGGGACCCAAGGTTGAGAAACACTGCATTACAGACAGACAAAAATGGATGTGTGCAGAGCCCAGTAATGTACCATTTACAGCGCAATCCTCTACATGTCTACTCACAAGTAAGCCCCATTGAGTTCAGTATGGCTTACTCCCAGTTAAGTGTGCAGAGGATTGCAGCCTAGGTATAACAATGTGTAGGTATAAGTGGTAGGCAACACAGTCGGATGTTTATAGGGGGAATTGTACTGGGTTCCCCAAGGACGCAGAACTGCAGTCTGAAGCACGGCACCCGCCTAGGACAACACCAGCCGTGATGTCCTCACATGTTGATTTAAATCAGAGATGGGAAGCGTCTGGCCCTCCAGATGTTGTTGGACTGCAATTCCCAACATCTCACACCATTGGCTATGTTGGCTAGGGCTGATGGGAGCTGCAGTCCACCATACATGCCCCACCCTGGTGTAAATGATACATATAGTACGTAATTATTAATGATACACATGGTATTTATCCCCCTAAAAGACCCAAGTATGTAGTCTGGGAGTCCTCCTGGACTTTGCACTAACTGGGGAAGCCCAGGTGACTGCAGTGTCCAGGAGTGTGTTTTGCCAGCTTAGGCTGGTACACCAGCTGCAGCCCTATCTGGAGAGGATGAACCTTTCCTGGGTTATCCATACAGTAGCGACATCCAGGCTTGACTACTGTAATGCACTATATGTGGGGCTGCCTTTGTAGATGGTTCAGAAAATTCAGCTGGTGCAGAATGCAGCTGCGCAAGTGTTGGTGGGGGCAAGGCGATTAGAACATACATAACACCTATACTGCACCAGCTGCACTGGTTACCAGTTTATTATGTATTATTACATTTATGAATCGCCCATCTGGCCGGTCACCCAGCCACCCTGGGCGATGTGTTTTTCTGAGCCCAATTTAAACTGCTGGTTTTGACCTTTAAAGTCTTAAATGGTTTGGGACCAAATTGGGACCAAATTACCTGAAGGGCTGCCTTCACCCGTATCCTCCTGCCCACACTTTAAGATCAGCAAGACAGGCCCTTCTCATTTGCTCACCTGTGTGGGAAGTTAAGTGGGCCTTAACTACACAAGAGAGGGCCTTTTCTGTAGTGGACCCACACCTCTGGAGTAAGTTGCCATCGAGAGTCCACCAGGCCGGGTCAATACAGGCTTTTAGAAAGGCCCTGATAACCTGCTACTTTACTCTGGCCTTCTCCTGATTGTGTTTTATCAGACTGGGTTGTCACTGCAGTTGTGTGTTGTAGGTTTTGTTTTATGCTGGCATTTGTTGTTTTTTAGAAGGTTTACAGCTGTTTCTGGTTTTACTCTTTTTATTACCACATCAGTTTTTATTATGTAAATTTTACTGTTCTTTGCCACCTTGGGAGGGCTTCTGCCCTGAAAGGTGGCCAGGAAATATTTTAATTAATTAGTAATAAAATAGAAGCTCAGTTATTAAATAGATTCTTAATTATTGAAAGTGGTTCTCTGGTTGCCAAGCTGTTTTCCAGCGCAAAATCCCCGTTGAGCTGAAAACCCCATTCACCCTTTAAGGGCGCAATCCTGTGCAAGTTTAGACAGAAAAAAGTCCTATAAGCATGGCTGGCTGGTGAATGCTGGGAGCTGTAGGACTTTTTTCTGTCTAAAAATGCATAGAATTGAGCCCTAAACCTCTATGAATCTGAGAAATCCCAAAGCCTTCTCCTTGGTGATCGTATCATCCAGGATGGCTCTGGCTCAATGGGAACCGCTTTCCATATGGGAATTCAAGTTTTCCCAGAAGAGAATTAATTTACCCAACAGACTGCCTTCCCTGTTCAGTGACTTCAGAGCCTTTTAAGTTGGAAATGACTGACTAATCTCACCTTGCTTGAAAGAGAGCTTAGCACCTGGCCCTTTTAAATCAAATATCTTATTGTTTTTGTCAGTAGGCATAATTACTGTAGATTTCTAAAAGTCAGGCACCATAAAGAAGTTCCAGCCTCTGCACTAACTTACCCATTAGATGTGGCCTAACAAATCTATTTTTTCCCATTTTTGCCCGGTCAATTTTTTTAAAACCTCTGGCTACAGTCATCACTCATACTAGCTCTAGGAGTTACCAAGAAAAAAAAAATCCCCATCAACATATGTGTTTAATCATGAAGCACATATGGATACACTCATATGAGTCACTATTACCCCAATTAAAGCAACTACCATTACCAAGCAGTAATTTGGTTCCATTCCCAACCATGACAGAAGACATTTCTCATTACGAGAGGCTTTTATAGATCCTTTGTAATCTTCCAGTTTAAAAAAAATGTGTCAATATCACCTACTTTCATTGGGAAATGTAAAACAAATGCTTCAATGCCTGTAATTTGCAGGGATGGGGACTCGGACTCGAGGACTCGACTCGTGAGTCGGACTGAGTCCCCCCTCTGACTCGACTCAGGACTCGAGTCCCAATATTTTTAATGGGACTTGAGACTCGACTCAGGACTCGAGACCAAGGACTCTTCAACATCCCTGGGCTGTGCCAGAAGGAGTGGAGAGGAGTGCGATCGTCAGCGAAGAGTGAGGGTGAAATTATGATGAAACCTCACCGTTCCAGAATGGGGGGCAAACATTTAGAAAAAATAATGTTCCTCAAATACAACATGGATAAGTTTTAGGAAGTACAGCAAGTTAATTTTTTAAAATCATTTTCCTAAAATGCAACCTTTCCGACATTTTGGGTTTGGCTGCCTCTGCCTGCCTGTCTGGGGTTCCCTGCCTCCTCTGCCTGCCTGGTCTCTTCTTAACCAGTTCCACAGTTTGAATTGTCCAAGACAATGGCCTCTGCCTGCCTGCTTTGGGGTTCCCTACCTCCTCTGCCTGTCTGGTCATTTTGGATTTGTCTGCCTGGTCTGTTCTTGCCAAAATCAGTTGCAGAGTTTTGAAATAAAAAGGCACACTTGTGCCTAGAATTTATTTAAGCCACACATCTGAAGTAGCCTGATTTTGTTGGGGGAAAACCCCATTGATTTTAATAGGGACTCGTGGAGTCAGCTTTGGGAGTGACTCGGAACTTGGGACTCGGGAGTCACCATTTTGGACCAAGGACTCGGACTCGGACTCGAGTCCAAGGACTCGTGACTCGACTCGTGACTTGAAACCAAGGACTCTTCAACATCCCTGGTAATTTGCACAGCCCTAATTATATGTAAATCAGTCTTGTGTAGCGGCAGCATTCATGTTTCAATGGAATCTACTCTATTTGTATCTGACTAAGAAGGACCAAGTCTAGCCATGGTTATGCTGGCTCAGCTTGTCTGAGCGTAGAAAGCTAAGCCGGGTCAGGCCTCGTTATTAATTGGATGGCAGACCCCTCCTCTAGTTTCCTGCATTGAGCAGCGGGTTGGACTTGATAGCCTTGTAGCCTCCTTCCAACTCTATGATCTATGAAATCTATGACGCCTCCCATTTAGAGAACTGCAGTGCATTATATGCAGTGGATGCTGGTGATTCCTGTGTCAGTGGGGCAGCCTTATCCATTGCATCTTTTTGTTTGAGAGGTCTCCATGGTGGTGAACTAATTTTGGGGGTGAAGCCTAAACAAAGAGATGCAATGGATAAGGAACCCCACTGGCACAGGAGTCGCCAGCCTTCCCTGATTATATGTGAGGCTGCCCTGGTAGACCAACTGCAGCTGGTACAAAATGCAGCAGCTGGCGGGAGCAGATATTGCAAATTTTGAATGAGCTTCACTGGCTGCTGGTTCATTTCCAAACCCAATCTGAGGTGCTGGTGCTTATCTATCAAGCAAGCCCTTTATGACTTGGGACCCTGGTGCTTAAATAAACACCTCTCATACCAACCTTCCTGGATGCTCCTGAGACTTTGTTTTGGGTACCTGCAACATCAGATGTGACATCAGTGGTATCCAGAGAGAGGGCATTCTAGGCTGTGACATCGTATCTGTGGAACTATCTCCCCAAGGAGGTTCACATGGTGCCTTTTTGGCTGACCACTAAGTGCCAAGTACAAAACATCTCCATACCCCAGGCCTTTGGGGTGTTCTGTGTATGCCTTTGTGATCGTGCTCCAAGCTGCTGTATTTAGTCCTTTTTAAACTGTATTTATGATAAAGATCATGTATTTATTATTTTAATTATTGTAAACATCATTGGATGGACAGATATTAAATATATATATATATTTAAACCACTTCTAAATAAATACATAAATACAAAGAATGCTTGTTGTTTCTATTTCTAGATTAATTGCTAATCCAGTGTTAGTAATCCAGAGCCAGTGTGGCGTAGTGGTTAGAGTGTTGGACTGGGACTCAGGAGATCCGGGTTCTAGTCCCCGCTCGGCCATGAAACTCACTGGGTGACTTTGGGCCAGTCACTGACTCTCAGCCTAACCTACCTCACAGGGTTGTTGTGAGGATAAAATGGAGAGGAGGAGGACTATGTAAGCCGCCTTGGGTTCCTTGCAGGAAAAAAGGCGGGGTATAAATATAATAAATAAATAAAATAAAATCCTGATTTTGTTCCTACTGCTCTTGTTTAATGCCAGTTTGTTAGTTAAGTCCTATCATAGCTAATAGAGGGTCTTCCAGGATGGACTAGGGAAGAAAAGCTTTGGATGGATAGAACTGGAAGAAGGTGTGATACTCATGGTCTGATCATTTGGGTGGGACTTGCAGTGTTCCCAGTTTTTGGAGGCACCAGCCACCTCTGTTGTCTGTCCTCCTTCTAAGAAAACATATGGTTCAAGTTTGCTGGTACTGCTACAAAACCTATCCAGCCCATGTCAGCAAAAGTAATGTCCACAAAAAAACCCCACCAGATTCTTGCCAACATTTAAAAAATACTTTTAAAATGATGCCAAAGTTAGTCATAGTGGCTACCTGGAATCATGATTATAATATAATGGGGGAAACTGAAGCAGTTTGAATGACTTAGTTCTAGTGCCTGAAACAGTGTTCAGAACTATTTCAGGGTCCTGTAAATGCAAGGGTGGGAATGATGCTTCCAGTGCCAGAAAGTATAGCCATTCTGCATCCCATTTCTTCCATACATACCCATTTTGACATCTCAATGCACCTCAACGTCAAATCATACATTCCATTCAATAGGTAGCACATAGCTGGTGGTTCTTTCTACTTAAAAGTAAGCATGGGGCCCCAATCCAGATCAATACCACAGCATGCATAGCAGGCACATTTATCTTTCCCTCCCCACCATGATCTCAACTAAAAGATTGCCCCCATGTGCCAATTAGTGTTAAGGAAAAAAGCTCCCATTGTCATCAATGGGAACTTTTTGTCTAACTCTTACGTAATTGGCAGAAAGGGGGGAAACCTTTATTGAGATTCATGGCGGGGGAGGGAAGGACTAAATCTTCCCTCCCCGTATGTTGCAGTGCTGATCTGGATTGGGGTGCCTGAACTTTTAAGTAAAACACATGCGCGCACATACACACACACACACACACACACACACCAAAGAGATGCAGCTACATGCTACGTATTAAATATAACAGCCAGGATTGCACATTTTAGGGGGGGGGGGAATCCGGGTTCTTGTGAATGTGGCAGCATGCTAGTACATGCTGCCTGAATGATTGCTTCCAGTGCAAGCGGGAGCAGCTAAACAACCCATAGACCTTCCATTTGTGGTTTGTTTAGCATTACATGTGAACCAGGACTCTGGCTTGTCTCTCCCCCCAACAAGCCAGAGAAATAACCCATCAACAAAATGTGTTGTTGGGAGAGACAAGCCAGAGTTCCTGGTTGGTTTGCATCCAAACCGTGGATGGAATGTCCATTAATTGTTTAGCCCCTCCCACTTGCAGCAGGAACAATCAAGGCAGCCTTTGCTAGCCATGTTCACAATAACATATATTATTTTATCTTTAAACTGGGTTATTGGCATGTGCAAACCAGGCCAATGTGTAGTTTGACCCTTAAATACACTTGGGTTTACGTATTAACTTTTTATACCCAGCTGTATTCTATTTTCCTTCCGCGCTCTCACTTTTGGGGCTATGTGGTGGACTGGAGGGTCTCTCACACTGCTCCTCCACCGCATTGCAGTGCCATCTGCATTGAATGTATGCGCTGGGGTTTTGCCCTCCCGCTCCGTCTATGCATGTGGGTATAAAGCAAATACTTTTTAAAACGCATACTGAAGATGGAGCAGTGCTGTCTCACCTAGCAGATGTTTTCATGGTAAGACACTAAATAATGCTGACCCCTCCCCCCAAAATCATGCTGATTGCTGCCAGGAACTGTAGAGGGCTATGATCTAGAAACAGCACTTCTGTGCACAGTTGCCCTACGAGGTGAACCAGAAGAGTTGCAGGTTGGAATGTTTCCCTGGGAAGTCAAGGCTTCCCAGATACCAGAGTCACCAGGCTGACCACTGACCTTCTTCACCAGGAAGTCTTCCTGTGCAAGCTGAGACTTTGCTTCGACAACAATCACGTTTATTAGCTCTGGCTCATTCTGACGCTCAGCTCGTTCTCTGGCTCTGAATCCCAGCTCTGCTCTTTGGCTTGACTCCTGGCTCCTGGCTTCAACTCCATGGTTGCCTACAGTTCAGCTCTGACAATTCCCTGCAGTTCTCTTAGGCCAGATCAAAGTTGCCAGGCTGTGACTGAGAAACAGCAGCCCCGTGCCTTCTCTGCTGCCCTTGGGAACATCTAGTAAGGCCTGACATGATTTCACCATACTTCAACCCAAGCTCCCTGTATTAATTCACTGGATGCTACTTGCAGGGGTGGGGACACTCCCAGCGCAGTGATGTGACATCACGCCTTTCATATTACTACTAGGGAAAGGGGAAGAGGAGGACATGCAGGGCCGCTATTTTTGGCGGCAGCGACATGTCTCTCATTACATCTGTGTCCAACCATGCCATAAAGCACCCTTCACCAAAAAATGGTTCCCTCATCCCTCTAGATATTTTGGACTACAACTCCCATCAGCCCTAGCCAGAATATCTAATGATCAGGCATGATGGCAGCTGACATCACCGCTGGCCACAGTCACCAGTGGTCATTTGCTCACCCGCTCCCTCTGGCCCCAATCTGCACCACTGCTTAGAAGGAGAGGGCAAGGCCAGCGGAGGCTGCTCCTCCTTTTTGCTCTTCTCACAGCTTGCATGCTTGGAGAGGGCAGTTGAACAGGCAGCCACAGCAAGGAGGAACAGTGCCTGGGGCGTTTGGGATCAGCGGTGTGCACACAATTGGGGTTTTGGCCCTTGACAGGGGTTCAACAATGCTGGCCTCTGATGCCAGCCCTGAGTTCAAGAGCCACAATGCTTTCAGCAAGCTACCGTATAGAGTGCACATGACCTAGATTCAATGCTTAGCCTTCCAGCCAGCACTGAATCGAGGCCATTTGCACTATATACACTGGCTTGCCAAAAGCTGTGTGGCTCCAGAATCTGTTCACCGGCCCTTTCTAGGCACACAAGCAGTGACAAGAGGAGGATGTCAGAGATGCTTTGACCTGGATTCCTGCATTGAGCAGGGGGTTGGACTCGATGGCCTTGTAGGCCCCTTCCAACTCTACTTTTCTATGATTCTATGATTCTATGAGGAGGAGGAGGAGGAGGAGGAGGAGGAGGAGGAGGAGGAGGAGGAGGAGGAGGAGGAGGAGGAGGGGAGACTCCGCTGGCCTTGCCCCTATCCTTCTGAGCAGTGGTGCAGATTGAGGGCAGAGGGAGAGGGTGAGCGAATGGCCAGTAGTGACTGCAGCAAGGAGTGGGCCTGCTCAGGGATGGGGGCCCCACTGAAGGCAAGTTTCCCAAGGGGCCCCCAGAACCAAGAAGTGAACATGTTGGAACTTAGGAACCATTCCCACACACATTCCACACTACAGCGGGGAAAGTGGTTTCTAAATCCACCTGGAGAGTGGTTGATGTCAGTGCTGCAGAAGGCTTTTTCTTGCTGAACACAAATCTTTACCTTCCTCTCTCCGGGGCGTCTGCTTTCCAACAGATCACTGAAGTGGCAACTTCCCAACTTTAACACTCACCAGCCAGGCATGCAGCCCATTCACCGGACAAATGAATGCACGCTATCTTTTGGCACTAGGATGTTTGACCTAGTTCAGGATATTATTTTACCACAATTTGAACACATCAGGTCTCCGTCTGATTAGGATGGCAATCATGAATGATTAAGTCAGTGTTGGCAAGAAAACAAACAAGAAATGCAAGCACAGAGGCTCTTGGACTGGCAGGAAAGGGAGAGGCAGGCGTCCCAATCTTTAGATCGTGAACATAGTTTATTTTGGACAACAGCCATTCTGATCTGATCTCAGTTCTCATCTTATCAGAGTGGGAACAGGAAGGGATCACTTTATGACTTATTGTTGCCACGAAGAAATGCAGTGAAAGTCAAGCCCCCAAATAATCAGTGTTTCCTGAACATTTTGCAGATATTAAATGTGGGAACAAATAAACATGATTGTGAATGTATTAAAACACTTCAGTGCCATAACACTTCAATGTCATAAAGGTGACATTAAGTCTAATGGAAGCCAAATCAGACAGTGCACCGTGTGTTAGTCCTTCCCTATATTTACATCATAAGGAACATAAGAAGCTGCCTTATCATGAGTCAGCCCTCAGTGGGGCGACACTGACTGGCAGCAATGGCTCTCCAGGGTTTCAGGCAGGATTCTTTCCTAGCTCTACCTGGAAATGCCAGGGATCGAACCTGGGACCTTCTCCATGCAAAGCAGGTGTTCGACCACTCAGGGATGTTGAAGAGTCCTTGGTCTCGAGTCACGAGTCGAGTCACGAGTCTTTGGACCCAAGTCTCGAGTCCGAGTCCGAGTCCTTGGTCCAAAATGGTGACTCACGAGTCACGAGTCACAAGTCACTCCCAAAACTGACTCCACGAGTCCCAATTGAAATCAATGGGGTTTCCCCCCAACAAAATAAGGCTACTTCAGATGTGTGGCTTAAATAAATTCTAGGCACAAGTGTGCCTTTTTATTTCAAAACTCTGCAACTGATTTTGGCAAGAACAGACCAGGCAGACAAACCCAAAATAACCAGGCAGGCAGAGGAGGCAGGGAACCCCAAAGCAGGCAGGCAGAGGCCTTTGTCTTGGACAATTCAACTGTTGAACAGGCCAAGAAGAGACCAGGCAGGCAGAGGAGGCTGGGAACCCCAAACAGGCAGGCAGAGGCAGCCAAACCCAAAATGTCTGACCCTAACCCAACCCCCCCAAAACAACACATCAATCAAAATAAATCTCAACACATCGTTGGGGCTGCGCTCCTGGTAGCTGTCCATAGTGGCTGAGCAGCGGCGTGCCTCGCTTCCATGCGCTCTTCACCGGTGATCGCGCTCCTTCTGGCACAGCCAGAAGACTCGTCAACAGGCCAGGGATGTTGACGAGTCCTTGGTCTCGAGTCCCGAGTCGAGTCTCGAGTCCCATTAAAAATATTGGGACTCGAGTCCGAGTCGAGTCAGAGGGGGGATTCAGTCCGACTCACGAGTCGAGTCCTCGAGTCCGAGTCCCCATCCCTGCGACCACTGAGCTACAGTACTGCCCTGTAATTGGTGGCCATTGCTTTCATGACTCTAATGAGAACAGCATTTAGGTTACCATTTGTGGGCACTTTTGTATGTTTGTTGCAGTTCTCCAAAGTGTTCCACAACACAGAATGTATGTGTGTATGCTAACTTTGTTCAAACACACTCAGTGGCTACAGGTGGCCATTTTCATAGATTTCATAGATCATAGAGTTGGAAGGAGCCTACAAAGCCATCGAGTCCAACCCCCTGCTCAATGCAGGAAACTGGAGGAGGGGTCTCCCATCCAAGTAATAACCAGGCCTGACCCTGCTTAGCTTTCCACGCTCAGACAAGCTGAGCCAGCGTGAGCCACAGGCCTGTTGCTTTACCCAATGACAGCTTACCTCAGGGCAGTGCTTCTCAATTATTTTCTGTCATGCCCCCCCTAGGAAGAAGAAAACATTTCGCGCCCCCCGCGCGACTGTAAATAGTATCATTTGTCTATAAAATTGTTATAAATACACCTCTGCATAACACTGTATCCTTATTAACGTATAAGAGAATAAAAAAAGAAAGAAATGTGGATCAATTTACAACAAAGAATAGCTTTATTAACTGTAGCAGAAAAGATTTAAAGGAGCACAGGATTTAAAGGAACACAATATTAAAAAAAACTTTTAACTGAGGTCAAACGAGCCCCCCTTTACGGAGCCTCGCGCCCCCCCTGGGGGGCCCGCCCCACTATTTGAGAAGCACTGCCTCAGGGTCATGCAGCCATGGGGAGGGTGGTCATCTGAACTGTAAGAAAAACTTTTACCACTTCACTGCTTCACCATATTTTAGGTCACTAACATAATAAAATGCTCCTCAGCTCATGGTTGCATGCTACAGGTAACACAGGCAGTTTTGTGCACACTGTGGTAGGCAATCAGAGGAAATTGTCTCATAGATATACATGTGTGTGTATTCATTTACCCACTGTAGAGGCTAATCACAAAACACGATCACTATTTACATACATAGTACTGGCCATTTAGCAAATAGTCAGACATTAACCAACACAGCTCATCAAGAATCTCAGCATATTTTTCTTGTTAAGCAGAACACAGCTACCCGTTAAACACTTTTCATGAGCCTGCTATGTTGTATCTAAGATGATATCTCAAAATACATAGAATGGTCACATAAGATAAGTCAACATGATCACAACTCAATAGTTGTTGTTTTTTTAAATGGGCTGTTATTTACCTATTATATTTTAAAACTGGAAACTTATTTAACCTTCTTTAAACATAACAACTGCCAGCTATACTTAAATTAACACCTAATTAATTACAAATTAACACTTAATTTGATTATAATTTAGCATTTTCCCCATTTAATATTTAAACTTTATATTTAAATATTTATATTTAAACTTTGACTTTTCCCCCCATTGGTAAGTAATTTCTCAGGCTGAACATCTCTAATGATACATGACACCTGATGAGAATGTCGACTATCTATGGATTAAAGTAAAGTGGACAGCAATACAATACAGTAAAACTGAACAAATATTCACATAAAATCAGGGCTGTTTTTTTTTTCTCCAAAAGGAAAAAATAAGGCAATTGATTATATATACTGCAGCTATTACGGTAAGTCATGGAGGGAATGATCTTATGGCCCCTAGACATTGTCTGAGGAGCCATAGGATAGTTTGGATTCCCAGCCCCAGAGCTGGGAATTGGAGCTCTGGGCCCCCACCCCCTCGCAGCTGGTGTGGAAAGAAGCACACCAGGTTGTCTGTGAGGTCCGGAGAGCGACCTCGGAGAGGGGATAAAGGGGGTGTTTCAGGGGCGGAGAGGGAAGGAGACTGGCGCGGCCAGGAGACAAGGCGTCCCGAAGCCGCTGCAGCCTCCTTCCCTCCCCCTCTGAAATGCCATCACTAGACAGCCAAAAATGGAAAATGTGGAGTGGGAGGAGTAGGAAGGCAAAAATCACCTCTCCTGCTCTGCATTGGATGAGTGTGAGCCTCCAAGTCTGGGGGCTCACGCTCATCTCCATAGGATTGTGTCCTCACTCTGAAATAGTTCCTCTAAACTAGAGGTGCAGAACCTCTCTCATCCCAAGGGCCAAATTCCATTTCAGAGAAGATCTCGGGGGTTGCATTCCATTCCATTGGTGGGCAGGGATAAAGGCAAAAGGGGCAAGGCCAAAAAGACCAGCATATTTTAGCTTAAAACTCTTACTGTCAGTAACTAAGTCTTACGAGAGGCATTTCAACCTTTCGGAATGAAGGGGGGGGGGAACTGCACAAAAGCCAGGAAACCACCACCAAACGATCAGAGGTTGGGAGAAAGAGGTGGAGCTAAGTGGAAGTCGGTGGCCTTCTGGGGAATCCCAGAGGTCCAGATTGGGACTGTTGGAGGGCCATATTTGGCCCCTGGGCCTGAAGTTCTACACCACTGCATCTGAAGCTACAAGCCACAGTTCAGCAGAGACTTCTTGATTGTGGCCGCTGAGATTGTGAGAGACTCAATATTATTGAAGATCACAGCCACATTTGATATTGTATAAGGTTGAAAGAAGGCAAAGACAATGATTTCATGTTATAGTATTGAATACAAAATCTTACCTTCTGGTAACTTGGAGGAAGTATGAACAGAATTGGGATCTACATCCTCATCAGGCTGGTAATGATAAAGTGTTTGAGACTGTTTCTGTGATATCCGGTTGTTGTCTTCCTTCAATGCAATGGGAGATGGTGGCGTTGGATTAAACTTGACCTGGGGGAAATTATCTCCTTCCTGTTTCTCCAGCAAAGAGTTTAGCCCATGCAACCGAGTCATATTGGAGTCTTTTAAGCCCAATAATTTGTTTTCTTTCTGCTTGTTGTCTTTTTTCATGTTTAGTTTGACTCTTAAGCGGGCATTTTCTTCTTGCTCATTTCTCTCTCTATTTGCTGGGTTTTTCTTCTCCAATCCTGCCGTATTTCTGGGCATCTCAGTTGTAACCACGGCTCGTTCCTTCAGAATGCTGCTTGCGGTGGTCACTTGTGGTATGCCTCCGCTGCACCTTGGCCGTTGATACTGTGCTTGTATGAATTCTTTCCTTGCTACGTTCTGTGGCATGACTAGTTTCAGGATGGTGCATAGTAGGAGCATTTGTGCTCACCGGTGAAAGAGCTTCTGTGTATGAAACAGGATGGGTTAGTGCAGGCGGAGTGACACTGCTTGTAAGATCATCATAATACTTCACTTTGCTCTTGGCCAATGCTCTCTTGTTCCGTATGTGCTGAATAACTGTAGTACTTTTTTGGTGGCTCCACCTGAGTCGTGTCCCCTTCTGGGGCCTCCTGGTCATAACTGTAGGGATCATCATAGTGCCGCTCCTGGTTCAGTGTCTCCAGTAGCAGATGGGTTATGGGGGTTTAATGTAGATTCATTACAGTCTGGCAGCTGATAGCACATGAGGTCCCCTCCAGAATTGGGGCAATGGCACACCTTGCACGGGGGCATATGGAATGTGTGCCCTGCTGCATATTTCTGATCTTCATGGACGCAGCCTATTCTTCCACACTGAGGGCACCCATCAGATGGTAGCACAGCATCAATGCAGTTGGGTGGAAGGTCCGGGCATAGCATGAACTGGCAGCTGATCTTGCCTCCCCCTTTGGGGCAGGAGCATTCAGTGCTTCCGAAGTCGACAAAATAAGACTGCCCTTCGGGTACTTTGCCATTGATAAAGCCCACATTTACGCAGTCATAGTACTGGTAGCCTTCACAGGTGCAGCCATGCTGGAGACAAGAGGCACAGCATTCATCCGGCTCAAGCACTTCTTCTATGCAATTTTCCAGCTGCTTACACTCCACACCTGTGCAGTCCTTCTGGGCTTTGGAAAGGCCCGTCCAAATAAGCGCCAAGAGGACCGTGTTCATAAAGTGTAAATGTAACACTTGGTGCCTATCCGTAATCATCCTAAATAAATGTGGCAACAATCCAGGCTTCCTCATCTTGTACTGGGTTCTTTCGCGCTTTTTCCCCCTTTGGAATTTCTATGCACTCAGCTCCTGGTCAGAAATATTTCCCTGGATTCTGCTTTGCAACTAGAGCCTAGGTTTATGAAAGAGAACTTTGTTAAAGGCTATACTCCACACATGTCCTGCTAAACATTAGTGATACTTTAAAATTGGGATAAAATTCCAACATCTGGAAACCTACATATAAAATTAATCATAATGTCATCCAAGCACTGTAGACAGCAAACTCCAAGCAGCATGTTTTTAATTTCTCTGTGCCTTTTTCTTCCCTATGCTATCTTTTTTAAAACACACACACACACAGCAAAACAAGGATGTTGCCTTTTTATCTATTCATAAAATATACACATAGTAAAATAAAAGGCAATAATTTGTAATTCGAGAAATATTCCTAAAATATTCAGAGTTGTGGGGTGTGGGGGTTGTTGTTTTTTTTAGCATTTTGTTAAAGAACAATTCTTCACAGTGAAATACACAATTCTTCAGATATAAGATACCTTCTTCAGATATCTTCTCTAGATCACTATTTTATTCTACATTACTGATGGTACCAGATTTCAGGTGGTGGAGGAGTATAAAAACTTTAATATTCTGAAGCCCAATTGAAATTGGGCTCAGATCCCTTTGAAGTCTTTTTGGCTTGAAATGGGCTTATTTTGGCACCCCCTACTCCTTGTTTCCATGGTTACCTTTCCCTGACACAAACTATCTTGACAACAGCAAGTGTTCACTGCAAGTGTTCACTGCAGAACCATTAAACCCTAACTGCTGCCACAAGCATGAACAATAGTGTCTATACTCTATGGTCACCAGGAACTATGGGAAATTTAGGGATATTGGGAAGCAGGGAAGCAATTTTCCCAAGATTCCTTGGGGCCATAGACCTATTTTCCCATGATTCCTTGGGGCATGGTAGAATCTATTGTCTAATGGGGGCCCTTTCCAATATGAATCCTTGTCCCTGACGCTGACAGCAGTAACATTTGAGGAAAAGAAGGGTCTGTTGAGTCCTTGACCTGGTCATCATCACAGTGGCATCACTGGGAACACAATGGAACACAAACTTCAGAATGGGCTCAATCTAAAAATGCTTTTCAGACTTGAAAATAAATAATTTTCCTTGAATCCATTCTGGGGGAAGTTCAGCATCACTACTCTATTTTTATAAAGATCTGCATTACACTACCCTCTTAGTCAGCACACTGTGTTATCCTGTAGAAATATGAAAGTAATGTAACTGCTGCCACAGAAATTAAACTACACTGCAGTATTGAGTTTCAAGAGCTGGTCAAAATGTTATGAAGAAACAAGGAAACAAATGACTAGAGTTTGCTCACTTCTGAAGGGGGGCTCCTGGATGTCAAATCAGCTGGATATCACTGCAAGAAAGATCAACCCTACTCCAGATGTTTCAGTGGGTTGGATCTGTCCACCAGTAAAATGGAAACTGGTGGATTTTCCTGCTCCCTGCAGGCCAACCAAAATGTATTATTTATTTAAATAATTATGCTTGTATTTGTTTTATTATTGTTTTGAACAGGTTTTTATTGATCTATGATTGTAAGCCACCTTGATGCCATTTTCTTGGAAGAAAGTGGGGTACAAATCAAATACATAAATTTATATACCACTTTCCAATGTACAGAAATACCTTGGATTGCAAGCATAATTCGTTCCGGAACCGTGCTTGTAATCCAAAACACTCTTATATCAAAGCGAGTCTCTGGCGGACGTGAGCGGGGCCGATTTTGGCCTGCTATGCCTGCTTGAGGCGAGCGGTTACATCCCTATGACTTGTCTTGCAAGACCTTGCTCATTTATCAAGTCAAAATTTAAAAAATAATAATTTGCTTGTCTTGCAAAACGCTCTCAGACCAAGTTACTTGCAATCCAAGGTATTACTGTACTATCAAAGGGGTTAACAAAAATAATAAAATAATAAAATGACAATAAAAATGCAAAAACTGAATCACTGGTCAACTATAACTATACTGGCTGGGTCACCCCTCAAGGAAAACCTGCATGAAGAGGTGAGTCTTGACCAGCGCCGTAGCAGGGTCTAGAACCTAGTGAACTTCTCTGGAGGATTGGGGGACCCTCAAAAGCATATTTTGGGGGTGTGGGGTGCAGAGCAAGGGGTAGTTGCATTGCATGTGCAAACGTCCACTGACAACATAGGACAGAGCCCAACATAACCATGTGAGTGAGTTGCACATCTTCTTTCCCTGGTCCTTCATAATGTTTTAAATGGTTCTTCAGGCACTTTGCAAGAGTCATGTTTTTTTACCCTTAAAAAAATGGAAGCTAGCACAGAAGTATTCATCCAATATATTCAAACTTTATCCAGCTTGCATCAATTGTTTTAAAATCTTGATTTATCTTGTTTCCAAAAAGATCTGTTATTGCTTTTTAGCAACTTTGCAAGTAATATATTATAAAAGCTAGAACTGATTGTAGGTTTTGACTCTAAAATAAAACTGAGAATAAAATCAAAATGAAAATGGCAACAACCTTGGGACAATACCGAATGATTTTGCCACGAGCCAGGCTTTTTACTTCCATATGTGAAGGCAGCAATGTCACGATCCATTGTTTTACCCTGGCTAAGCCCACTTGCTAACCAATGCTGCAGTTGAAACTATGCTTGAAGCTATTTAAATGAGAACAAACAAACACCTATTTGTTGGACAGATTCTTTCATTTAATAGGATTAACAGCTAGTGCTGCATTGAGAGTGGAAGTGGGCACACTGATCACTAGGTGATCGGTAGCCTCCAGGGGTGGGGCTTGGAAAAGTGGAGGAGCTTGGGGAGCTGAGAGGGCAGGGCCCATGGAGAGAGCACAAGACTCCACAGGCCAGTTGTAGAGCCTCCACAGGCCAGATTGGGCCCTCAGGCTGGAGGTTCTTCACCCCTGCTCTAGCAGCATCAACAAGTCAAAGACTGGCCACTGTCTAAGTTATTGTTTCTGTTTATCTGAACATGTAAAATATATTAAGGAAAGTCATTACCCCATTGCAAAGTTTGTGCTGGAGCTCAATAAACATATGAATGTTTGCAGTATTTCCAACTTTTCTAATTTCCAGTAATCCATAATAGGGGTAGGAATGCTGAATCTCATTTGTACATGTGCTTTGATGTAACATTTCAAGTTCTCCTATTTTATTCACCACCCTGTTGCAAAAGATATGGGTAAAGAAAAAGTATTCTTCCATGAAGCCTAAGGACAGGACAATTTCCCTCTTCAAAAAAGTTAACTTGTTTTGCTCGGAGTTGTCTGAATGTAGATTATTTGAAACATGCCTTTAGGATTTAAAAGATATCACTTAATTATGCATGTGTTTTTCTTAAAACAAGGTGTGTCGTTTATGCTTAGAACCTTCTACAATGTAAATTGATCTTCGGCTTCAGGGCTACAATTTTGATCCATCTCAAGTTTCCATTGCAGAGCAGTTTATGCTCTACATTACACAGGATTATTTCAGCAAAAACTATTTCAGTTGCTTGCCAGTTGCTCATTCATGTTCTGAAAGGCACAAAGTTACCTCTCACAATGTGGTTCAGTAAAATTGCCAACAATACTCTCAGTACTTTTGGTGAGATCACATATTTCCGGATTGTGAGGGTGTGTGAAAGGAAGTACTAATCCAATGGCTGGCACTGTCTTCCAGAAACTGCAAGTTTTGTATGTTTCAAACACAGGAAAAATCTCTTTCAAATATTTTTCCCCATCTCCTTTTAATTTAAAACATGTTTTCATATGATCTTACCCACCTCCATTTCCTTTGCCATTTGCAATCTTTAGAGCTACTATTTGTAGCAAATTAAGTGAAACTAACAAGGTCTGGCACTGTATGGTGGTAAAAACACAGAATATAATAACATTGTACTATACAGATGTATTTTCCAGATCATGATACCTTATAGTAGAACACTTAATATTCTGAGTGATCTACTGATTCTCTCATCAACCTGACTAGGTGATTAGTTTTGCCAGCCAGCAGTGAACAGAGACCCCTATTTCCATATCCATTCAAAGTTTTTATAGTCTATCCTAAGAAGACATCACATGCATACTGATAAGGAAACCTGAAAACAAATTAAACAAACACTCTTGTAAAGCACAGAACCTGAATGGTGAGAAAAGCAGGAAAGGATGAGCAACATAAAAGAGAAGAAAAAAGGAAAGCAGTGGAAAAGAAGACAATGAAACAATGGAAAAATGGGAATATAGACTTTCTATCAATAGAAAGCAAACTATCAATGGCAATTTTAAAAACAACAATAGGGACTGATTTTGTGTCTCGTGTGTGTGTGTGTGTGTGTGTGTGGTGGCTGTGTGATTTAGAAATATGCCCAGTTTAATTTTATGATCAGAACTTGGAATATGAAGTTACAAGAAGAGAATGATGGATATCAATGTGCTTGTTTGGATTGACATGCAAATGAATGTGAAGGATGATTTGAAGCAGGTATGCAAATGAATCTTCCATCTTGCCGATTTTCCAGATTCCTTGGGGTTCTGTTTTTTGTTTTGTATTCTTTAAATCTCATGGATGCATTGTATAAACAGGTGTATACACTTTGCCATATTTCATTCATATGGGCAAATAGAAAATTGAGCAAGTGGTGATTTTGGCCTTCAAGTGAAATATTCATTTCAGCATTAGCTTCCCTGTTTCCTCCTCTACGAGCTTGCATGTTTCCTATCAGTAAACTTGCCTCCAGTGCTTTCAGTTCATAGTGCACCTACATTCTTTTTCTGCTGGGAACTTCTGAAGAGAATGGAAAGTGTAAAAGTAGAATGAGTAGCATGCTTCTGCCACTCGAAATATTATCTTTAGGACTGATTTTTAAATAAATAACTTCTTCTCTTTTAACACTTAACTTGAATGTTACTCTAACATCTATGAATAGCCAGTTGTTTTACTAGGGCTGGTGGGGGGGAATGTGTCATTGGAAAGATCATACACCTGGGCTATTCTCCTGAGACCCTTCCTTTTCCTCTCCCATGAGCTATTCTAATTAAACACATATTTTCAGCCATAGAAAATCAAGTTTGTGTTTTAACTGGGCCCCTTGCATTCATGTGAACAGACTGTTATCATTAGTTGTACTGTAAGGATTTTTACCTGGTATATTCTTAATGTAATGAGTAAAACGGAGATGGAAATAATCAATACTAAGTTTGAAAGTACCACAAATGAAAAAACAACAACCGCTTGTGGAGTTGGGACCTGTAAAAGAAGAGGGATGAGAGCTGGGCCGTGGTCCTCCTAAACCGCTTATTCATTTTTCCATGCAGGTTTTGTCTTGATACCAAAAGAAAGTAAGAAGAACCCTGCTGAATCATCATCATCAGGCGATCACTCGTGACCGAGTAAGATTGTCTTCCGGGATAAAAGGAGGAAATTCTAAAGAAGATTGTGTAGACTCTAGCGATGGGTCCGTAAGTGACTGTGGAGGCCAATTCTAGATCCACACAGCTTCCCACAGTGAGGACACAGGTTACCAGATAGGAGATGGTCCTGTAAAGGATTCATTTGACGTGCTTTTCGCTTAGCACGTTTCTCCCTTTCACCTTGCACTCGGGCTTCTTCAAAGTCCATGGAACCTTTGTGAAAGGCCAACCTCCATTTAGATCAGTTCATGGGCCAGAGCTTCCCAGTTTTCGATGTTTATATTGCATTTTTTTAGATTAGCCTTATGAACATCTTTAAACCTCTTATATTGACCACCGATATTCCGCTTTCCATTCTTGAGTTGGGAGTAAAGTAACTGCTTTGGGAGACGGCAGTCAGGCATTCGAACAACATGACCGGTCCACTGAAGTTGGCGTTGAAGGATCATTTTTTCAATGCTAGTAGTCTTTGCTTCTTCCAGTACACTGACATTTGTTCGTCTATCTTCCCAAGTAATTCGCAGGATTTTCCGGAGGCCTATCTAGTCCAGGATTCTGTTTACACAGTGGCCAACCAGCTGCCTGTGGGAAGTCCCCAAGTAGGACATGAGTGCCACAGCACTGTCTCCCCGCCCCCCCGTTTCCGATTCTCTCCATGTTGAAAGGGGAAGGTCTGTAGTGAAAGTATCTCTGTGTTCAGCATTTTGATGGGGAAGTGTAAAGTTAGGAGTCTAAAGTTAGGAGGGGACAGGGCTGGAGCACATGTCCCCAGCTCCCTCTACACAATTTTAAATTGAATGCTTCTAGATAGCTCTGGATGAGGCACTATTGTCAAATAGGCCTATTAAAACTGTCTTCTCTGAGCCGGCTGAGAATTAGACTTTTGACATAATATATCTGGATCTTTCTCCAAGGCTGAAATCCTCTACTTCAGCGGTCGGTAGTATGTGGCCCTCTAAATGTTGTTGGACTGTAACTCCCATCAGCCCAGCCAGCATGGTAAAGGATGATGGGAGTTACAGTTCAACAACAACTGAAGGGCAACAAGTTACCTATCTCTGCTCTACCCAGTTACTTCGGAATCAGTCTACTGAACTCTGTGAGACCTCTGAGCAAGCATGTATACAATACAATGGTGCTGGAATGTCACTTTTTCTCATAGCCATTGGTTGTAAGATGAGAAACAGATGATTCCAGGGGGGAAGCATAACAGATATTTTTGAGGGCCTAGTTTCCATATACAATGGAACAAGGTATTAGGTACAGGAGTGGGCCACTAGATTGTATATGTCAATCCACCTCTCAAAATTATTCCATGTTTTCATTTTTAAATACTAAGTATGCATCCCCCTGAGAACAAGGAAAGGTTACAATAGTTGGGGCTATTTAGTTTAGAAAAAATGTCAAACCTTAGCATTTCATGAATTAATGGATAAGGGGTGAAGGAGAGCTTTAGGACACCCTAATTTTTCTGTGACCATCTGACCTGTTCAGACCACAGTTTTTCTGCTACCAAGATACCTCTGTCCACCATACGACAAATATAGATTAGTGTAATAAACACAAGCTTTCATCATTCTGCACAGAAGCCATGATGGATTACAAACTAATTAAGATTCCTTCAATATTCCTTTTGAATATATTAGCATATTATATGCTGAAACAAATCAGCATACAACGTGGGAAGTTATTTACTTACTTGGGGCTTCTAAATTCAGTATTCATCTTTGTAACTGAAACAAGAAACAAATTATCTAGTTCAGCATATTTCTGCCACCCATTACACATATAAAACACATATGCAATATTAAAAAGCATGGAACAAAGTCAATTCCACAGCAAGCATGGCAAGATGCAGCCCACATAATATTCTCCACACTCATTAATTACAATGTGACTGGTGTAATTTTACAATGCGCACTGCAAATGTTTGTCATGTATTGTGCCGCATGTGTACCTAGAGGGAACATAAAAATTGTAAAGCAGTATTAATATGCAATGAAAGTTGTAATCAAAGACCATAAAGACCAATCAAAGACCATAAAAGTAAAATAGTTTACAGTACTTTGTAAAAGAATGCACAGATGTTCAACCAATAAAAAAAAAAAAGAGAGAGAGAGAAGCTAAGTTGGATGCTATAGGAATGTACTTGGGGGGAAATTGGTTAGATTGGCTCTGGACCACATAACAGAGAATACGGGTCGGGAATAAGGAGATGGCAAGATGGACTGTGTAGGGAAGAAACAAGGAAGGTGGAGTAAATAGACATGATGAGGGTGGGCCAATCAGGATTATGTTCATACTTGCTTGTATTTTCCCCCATTTTTGTCCACTGAATATTCTCAGTCGTATCCGGTTGGTGACCCTCCACTGACGGAAGGCTTCCTTCAGTGGAATGGGCATGTCAGCAGAGTGGGAAAGGGGGTGATTTTCATGATTTGCCAGTCTACCCTACAATGCCCCCCTATCTGCTCCAGAGGGTTGGGACAGTGTAGGATGGTGGTGCAGTGGGCACATAACAGGAGGGGGGATTGCTGAAAATGGTCTCCCTTCCCATGATTTCACTCCCATTCCTACCTTCATTGGATTGAAGGCCCTTTCATCTGCAGAGGGCCACCAACTGGATATATAATGCTCTGTGCATGATGTTATCCACCTTTGGGATGGGGGAGGCTACAAGCCAAAATGTGTAACACACGCACATAGGAATGTAGAAATCACATATGCATTATGATTATGGTTATGACCTATAAAGCCCTATATGGCTTGGGACCAGGCTATATGAAAGACCACCTTCTCCCATACGAGCCATCCCAGTTCTTAAAATCTTCTGGAGAGGCCCTTCTTTCGAGACCACCACCTTCAGAGGCGAGTTTGGTGGTGGCCTTTTTGGTGGCCGCTCCCAAGGTGTGGAACTCCCTCCCAAGGGAGGCTAGGTTCACTCCCTCTCTGCCGTCTTTCTACTGGCAGGCAAAGACCACTTTATTCAGGAAGGCCTTTGGCCTGTAAGTAGTTCTGTTGAGTCAGGTGCTGTTTTTTATTGTTATTCTGTAATTGTTTGTTTCTATTGTATTGTAATGTGTTGTTTTATTGTTTTAATCTATTTTAATTGTATCCAGTAAGTGCCTTGAGTACCTTTTTTTTTTTTTCTGTAGAAAGGTGAGGTACAAATCAAATCAATAAATAAATACACTGGTCTTCAATTTTGCAGTTATAAACGGTGAGGCACTTTTAAAAGGTGTCCTTCCTCCTTGCTTTAAACAGCTCTCTCACTCTGTTCTGCAACTCATATTGAGACTATCCCACAGTAACAGATGAACCACCAAAAGTATAACTTCAGTGGGCAGATTCTCCAAAGGAGCTTTGATATTTAAAATATTACACAAGATGTGAATATACAAAGGTCCAGTTCACTCCAGCCATATTTCGGAGGAGGCGGGGGGAAGGTAGGTGTGGGGGCAGCGGCGGGCGAGGGGGTCCGGTGGTGGTGGCAGCGGTGGGGGGGGGTTGTAGAGCAGGGCTGCTTTGCTCCGGAGGGCCCCCCCACGGCATGAGAGGGGGGGCGCTAAATATAATTTAGCCTAGGGCGCCAAACTGCACCGGTCCTGCAAGGCACCCCCCCCAAGGTACGCATTACGTATTACAGCACAGTACTGTACTATACACATTTACAGTATATAATAAAATGGTTGTGGAACAAATCATCTGAGTTTCCATTATTTCCTATGGGGAATTTCGCTTTGATATACGAGTGTTTTGGATTACAAGCATGTTTCCGGAACGAATTATGCTCGCAATCCAAGGTATTACTGTATAGGCAAAGATAAGCTACATTTGTTCACATTTGGGAAAAAGTGGCTGCCTGCCTCTGATGAATGAGAAAGAAATAGTACTTGGGAAATGTGTCAGTAGTTCTCATCGGGACTGTTCACATGACACAACAGCCCACCATGGGTGATTTAACCCATGGTGAGGCTGTGGCACATGAGGGACTTGTGAGGCCACCATTTTGAATATGCAACCCCTGCTCGGGGGTGGTCCTGCTGAGTGAACCCAGTGAGGCAGAGTGGCTAAACCTCAGTGGGTTGAGAGGCAAAGTGGTTTAGTGTGTTGTCTGAATGCTGCGTGGTGGTTTATAAGCCAACCTGGGTTGCCTTATAAACCACCCCGCTAAGCCATGGTTTGCAGGAGGGTTAAGAAAACCCTAGTAGGTGTAATGTGTTGTCTGAACCCAGATGACAGCGAACCCATTGAGAAGCAAAATAGGCACGAGCCCTGGCAAAGTGGCAAATAGGGGTGCCACGCTGTAGCTAAGGGGCAGCAGAAGAACGCTGCGCTCCTCTTCGCCTGCCGGCCGCTCCCCCCCCGCCCGCCCTCGCGAAAAAGCCAGGTCAGTGCGGGGGATTGCGCCCGCTACCTGTTTCTTTTACATTAAAAAAAACCGGTTTGGGGGAATAGAAAGCACCCTTTGCAGCAGAATCTTTGGGTCTGGGGGTGGCTCATATCCCCCTGGGCTGCCCTCACTTTCCCAAGTGAGGATAACCCAGAGGCACAAGGGGCCCGCCCTTTAAAAAAACCCAAGAACCTGGAAAAAAAAGGTTGTTTAGGGGGACACTCCCTCAATTCCCCCCTTCCATAAAGAATCCCCAGGGTTTTTGAGGGGTGCTGGGAAGCCCCAACTGTCCCCTCACTTTTACCATTTACCTAAGTCGAGAGCACCTCAGGAAGTGGCAAAACCAGAGGGAATCCCCAGTGGTGGTGAGGATTAGTGCAAATGACAGCTGGGGGGGGGGGAACTCAGTGCTCTTGCAGGTGTACCCTGAGACACCTGCAGGAGGACCGATGAGGGAAGAGGGTGGCGGAGATGGCCAGGGAACCCTGCTGTGGCCGATCATTATTCCGGGCCCCAGGCACTTTAAACCCACAGAGGTTTCAGAACCTCTGTGGGTTTAAAGTGCTGTGTGAACCTAGCCAGTGTGTTGATTAACCCTCGCATAACCCATAGTCTGTTTTAGGGTTACGCGGGGGTTGTTTAACCCTCACATAACCCACACTTGCTGGGTTTGCATGACATGACAACCCCTGAGCATGTTGTGGTGTGGTGTCCAAACCTGGTCATTGTTTCCACTGTTAATTTGCCAGCTGTTTTTCCTAAACCAAGATTGTATTCTTAGCTCTGTTGAACTTTATGTTAGCAGGGGCGGGGGGAATTGGGAAAAACCAGAGCTAACCAGAATGCTCCAGATCAAACCCTGGCATCCAGAAGTCTTCCATTGTAGGTTGTTCTTTGTTACTATCCCCAGAAGGTCCAAGCACATTACACCAGTTCTGGCCCATTTGCACTGGCTGCCAATATGCTTCCGAGCCGAATTCAAGGTGCTGGTTTTAACCTATAAAGCCCTACACGGCTTAGGACCACAATACCTGACGGAACGTCTCTCCCAACCGCAATCTACCCGGACACTACGCTCAACATCTGGGGCCCTCCTCCGATTGCCACCTCCAAGAGAGGCTGGGTTGGTGGCAACGAGGAGGAGGGCCTTCTCGGTGGTAGCCCCCCAATTATGGAATCAGCTCCCCACTGAGACCCGCCTGGCGCCAACCTTACTATCTTTTCGGCGCCAGGTTAAGACCTCCCTCTATGCCAAGGCATTTAGTTAGGACTTGGAATAGCACGGGGGGGATTGTCACCTGTAGGCTTCTTTGTACTATCCCTAAATTTCCAATTATCCCTAGTAGTTTCACAGACTGTTATAGTCAGATCTCCAAAATAATACATAGGATTTGATTCAAGTGTGATAATGAACTCTGAAAGAATCACGGTCCGTTTGTATCACAATAAATCACACTACAAGAGTCTATCTAGTATTTATTGTGTGTGTGGGGGGGAATTATCAGCCAAAGTTGTCTAGACATCACCATTTATATGATAAATAGTGAAACTCTACTGCTACGTACACGTTAATTGCGCCATATTTTGCTTTCTCCACATCAATCTTGAACATGTTTTGGTTGTGGCTGTTCCTATGATTTTCCACACTTTTGACAGCAAGAGACTGATGGCTTCAGATAAAGCTAGAGTTCTGTTAATGTGTTTACACTTTGATCTTCAAAACACTTGTGGACTGTCTAAGAACTTTGGCTCTCCTGAGGATAAGCTGCCAATCAAACCTTGTTTTCTAGACTGGTTGGTGGTCTTGTAGTGGAGGCAAATGTACATCAGACACCTTCTTAAAATTTAATCTCTCTCCCCCCACTTTTGAGGGGGGTGCAATTCACAAAGAATGAACCCTGTTGCTCTTCAAATAACACTGTTCAGAGTAATTCAAATGTATTAACAAACTGATTTCTTTCCTCTGCCACACTCAGATCTGTTACTCTTTCTTAGATGTTGGGTAGTACTTGGCAACCAATTAACCACTCTGCTTGTGTAAAAAGAGATGAAATCTCTTAAAAGAGATCAAATATTGGATACCTTTATTTCTGTTTAAAAAAGAGAGAGGTAATGTTTGGATGTAATGCTTGGGTTGGTGCATTCCTTCCCTCCCCTCTTCCAGCATGACTGCTTGAAGGAAATTGGAAGCTTCCACGTCCATTTTAGATTAACTGCACTTTAGTATGTTGCCCAAACCGTAAACTGTGGTTTCAAAGGAGGTGACAAGCTGCGGTTAATCTAAAATGGCAGTGAAAGCTCCCAAACTCCTCCTTGTGGTTGCGGTGAAGGAGGAAGGGAGAGCGCACGAGGACAAGGCTCTAATTGGCTTGTTCTCCCAATGTTAAACCATGGTTTCCTAAATAAACCTGACTGGATGGTAGAAGACCAAGAGGGCGAGCGCCAGTATCTGCTCCCCAGTCTCTCCTCAAAGTGATTTTGGAGATGTAGAATGGAATGGAATGGAATTGTTGTTATTATAAGATATCATAGAAGTACCATGGGAGAACAGTGGGCTTCTCTACAGGAGGCTTTTAACCAGCCATTTTACCGAGGCTTCTGTTTCCGGATACTTTGCAGGATTATTAAGATCAGCTCCTTTATACGTGTGTGTTTTCCCAGGGCTCTCCTTCTCTGCCTTTCTAGATGTTCCATTATACAACCACTAGGTGGCGTTGCATACTTGCGCAAGTACACAAGCTTCTCGTTCTGGTTCATTCCGCCATTTCCAGATAATACCTCACTTTCCTCAGTCTTAAAAAAAAAAAAAAAAAAAGATGCAGAAATGCTTGGAAAGCATGGGACAAGTCCTGGAGGATGATGTCGTGTAAAGCATCCGCTAACTACTGTGAGAAATTGCAAGTGCACAATAAATGCCTCGTGCAGTAGAGTAAACCCAGTATTCAACTGACCATTTGCCAAAAGCTCTTAAGAATGGGCTTACTTTTCACACGCAGATGAGGTGATAAACCTGTGCGCCTGGACCACGCCGTTTGTGTTGATGCAGATCCACATGGTGGAGCGCTCCTTGGGACACCATTCTTCCAAGTGTCCCAAAGCAACTGGGATTGTCACATTAGAGAAGGAGCCATGGCTCAGTGGTAAAACTGAGTCACCTGCTTTGCATGCAGAAGGTCCCAGGTTCAATCCCCAGCATCTCCAGATAGGGCAGGAAAAATTCCTACCTGAAATCCTGGAAAGCCATTGCTGCCAGTCAGTGTTAACAGTACTGGGCTAGAGGGACCCATGGTCTGATTCAGTAGAAGGCAGTGTTCTACAGTATGTTCCTATGACTATCGACTAGATACATTACTGGAGTTTGTGTTTTTGTTTTACTTCCTTGCTAGCAGATTCCCGGGATGGCAGCAAGGCTATAGAGATGTGGTGCTAATTAACTCATCTTTCTGCTTATTGTTGACAATGGGGGTGGGGGTGGGGGGCAGTGGCTCAAGGAGGCAGGTATGGAAGCCTGGCTTCACAGGACAAAGAAGAAAAGGAAGTAGTTGTTTCAAAACTTCAACTAGAGGTGTCCACCCTCTATGCCACCAACACACTCTCTGGCCTGGTTTTTGGACGCACATCCACGCTCAGCTTATCAAGCAAAGATATGCAAGAGCCTTGTGCCTGAACATGCTGCCCCATTTCTCCTCCCTTCATGACTGAAAACTTCCTAGGTTCATTAACCATAGCTTCCCATTACATTCAATCAAACCAGGAAACTATGGTTACCACACTCAGAACAAGCCAGGATCTGAAACCAACTTTTAGGATACAATCCTATGCATGTTTATACAGAAAAAGGCCCCATGCTGGGAGTTGTATGCCATTTTTCTTCTGTCGAAACATGCATAGGATTGAATCATAGAATCATAGAAAAGTAGAGTTGGAAGGGGCCTACAAGGCCATCGAGTCCAACCCCCTGCTCAATGCAGGAATCTAGGTCAAAGCATCTCTGACAGATGTCTGTCCAGCTGCACCTTGAATGCCTCCAGAGTGGGAGAGCCCACGACCTCCCTAGGTAGTTGATTCCATTGTCTTATTGCTCTGACAGTCAGGAAATTTTTCCTGATGTTTAGGTGGAATCTAGGTTCCTGTAACTTGAGCCCATTATTCCGTGTCCTGCAAACTGGGATGACCGAGAAAAGATCTTTGCCCTCCTCTGTGTGACATCCCTTCAAATACTGGAAGAGTGCGATCATATCTCCCCTCAGTCTCCTCTTCTGAAGGCTAAACATGCCCAGTTCTTTCAGTCTCTCCTCACTTTAGCTAACTAGTTAACACTATTTGTTAGCTGTTCTAGGAAATATTGAAGATAGGAATCCCCCCCCCAATAAATAAATATTCTAGACTTTCATGAATGAGATAACAAACAAACAAAAACATTTGCAAATGGATGCACATTACTAAGGCTTCAGTCGTTTTATGTACTTGATTAAGCCCTATTGAACTCAGTGGGCGTTACTTCTGAGTAGACATATAGGATTGTAAGCTTAAGGGTAATTCTGCAGTCTCATAACACCTAAGAAAGATATTGTTTGGGAGAAACAAGCAATTATAAATACTTGACAATGAATCCCCAGTTACTGCACAGTCAATGTGAGAGGAAATGTTATCATTATTATGCTTTATGTAATACTAACACTGCACAATAGTTCTTTACAGAGTAGCCCCCTGGGGTTCCATATTGTAGCTTTGGATATGAAAAACAAAAACAGCTGCTAACGTGTTTTTAAAATTTTTGGAAGGACGTTATAAGCTTATTAATTTAAGCCTCCACCCCACCCCAATTTCTTTATCCGATGCTGGAATTCCTTCAGTGGTAGAATCGGAATAAGTCTAAATTTGATCTTGAGAGAAGCCAACATCCCTAATTTGTCTGTGTACAAAAGGTCAAATTTGGATTTTAAATGGATTGCTGACAGTCGTCTCTGACAGTATGAGACAAACAACAGATTCTGATGTTCTGGAGATACGGGCCGCTACTAGGCTCACCTGTGTGAAACAGAGAGCGGTTCACACAGCCACGGAGGGAAAATAAGCCACAGTGGCTCCTTTTCCCTCCCTGCGCATGCCAGTCACTAACTGACTAATTAGCATAATTACCATTGCCAGGCGCGGGTTGTTGGGATGTCCGAACTTGGTGACAGTGAGCGGCTGGGGTGGTTCACAAACCATCCTGAAACCCTACAACAAGCCACGGGTGACTTGTCGTGACCGGCATGGGCAGGGAGGGAAAATAAGCCACCATGGCTCAATGTCCCTCTGTGATCGTGCAAACCCGGTCACTGCCTCCACACAGGACCGGTGCAAGGCAGTTTGGTGCCCTAGGCAAGATCAGATATTTAGCGCCCCCCCCTTCCCACTTGAGAGTGCTGTATTTTTTTCCCAAGGCGTTTCTGGCACCCCCTTTAGCCCTGCGCCCTAGGCAGCTGCCTAGTTGGCCTAATGGTAGCACCGGGCCTGCCTCCACATGTGTGGTACATACAACCGCATGCCAATTCCTAAGATGGAGGCCATTTCCAGTCCCCACAGTACATCTGTGAGAGGATACAACATCACAACATTGTGCCCTTCCAGGGTTATTGCTGGGAATTCCGTTCCCAGGCTGGTCCAGTCTTTTTCCTGCCAACAATGTCCTTGGATGGATGTTAGGTCATGTCATCCTTCCACAGAGGCACGGATGGGGGTGGAATGCCCACCAGAGCATACCAGGAATGCTACAATTGTTTGCTGCAGTGGCTGGAAGTATTATTTTAACAAGGAAATGGGGGGAGAAACTGAACATAGGGAGGCACTGGTTGCCCAGTTCTAATTTACACTCACCGGCTCAGCAGGAGGCAGATGCCACAAACAAAGACCAATGGGATTCCTATGAAGCTTCAGATACTGCCCTGGCCCCAGACTGCACATCTCTGCTTATCTATGTAACAGACTCAACTGTATGACTACCTGCCCTCTCATACCTGCTGTTCTCTAGACTGCCAGCTCAACAAACAAGCAAACAAACCGAAGCCTTAAATACAGACTACGCAAGCCTTTACTTTAGAGCTAGCACACAAGATTGGATGGGTTAAATTAAATCACTAGAGATTAAGACATGGCAGTAATGCTGCATCTGCCTTTTCTGCCCACAGCCAACTTGTTTGATTCACTCTGAAACTCAATTGACAAAACAGACTTTCCTAATAAGAATGTATAAATACCAATTAGTGCCTTTTAGCTGAAGACTAAAAATTATTGTTTTAATGGAGGAGAAGCTGAAGCACTTGTTTGAAATACTCTAGCTAAAATGTTGATCACGACCACAGATTTCAAATTAACTGAATTCAAAAAAAATGTTTGGGGAGCGGGGTGGGAGAAAGTTTTTATGATACAAAACCCAAATATGTTGTGAAAGGAAATTTGCACTTTTTAATTTTTGTCCAAGAATGAAAATGAAATCCTAAAAACTGGTGCTTGAATCCCTCTTTCTCTTAATGAGTCTGCAACCACAGATGTAACCCATCAATCAAAACAGCTTGAACAGAATCTTGCCATAAAAGATAATGGAATTAATTTGATTCGTTAGATACAGAGATTCACGCCTTTCTGTTTCATGTAAAATGCTGTCATTCAGAAATAACAATAACACCAGCTGTAGAAGTTTCTCCAACAAATTCTCCTATGTAACTTGTGTTTATTTTTCAGTGGACTGTACTTGGAATAAATATCAGCAGGAAGCAGATGTACGGGATTTGGGAGTACAGTGTCATTGATACGTGGATAATGTTCACCAAAGAGGGCTTAACTGTAAATGTGGAGGGAGCCAAAGATGCACACGCCGTCCTTGTCCCTTCATCCCAGCCTCTTCATGTAGACAGAGAAGGCCCGCAAAGGCAAGGCAAGTGCATTCAGCTGAACACACACTGCTCCCCACGACCGTGAACCCTGGCTTATTAGAGTTCCCATCAGGTAGGGCCGGCTTTGTAATTGCATCCTGCTCAGTGCACTTGTGACAGCATCCTTAAGAGTATACGTCCCAAGCTCCCTCCATGCTTTGGTGAACAGCTACAGAGGGCTCTCTCCTTTCCATCAGGTGCCATGGAGGCAGTGGAAACCCTTAGCCAGCGTTCAGGGGCTATGAAGGGCTTGATGTGGGCTCTCAAGCTCAGGCTTAATCCAGACATGACAGAGTTGCTTTTTTTATGTCAGTTGGAGAGTCTATCTGGGAATTACAATTTAGCCTAAGGCAGTGTTCTCCAACCTTGGGTCCCCAGAGGGTCCCCTGGCTGGGGCATGTTGGGAATTGTAGGCCAAAAACATCTGGGGACCCAAGGTTGGAGAACACTGGCCTAAGGGATGGGGTAGCGCTCCCTCTGAAGGACCCAATGTGCAGCTTGGGAGGAGCCCGCTTTGCTCCTGGGTGACCAGACTGCAGCTGTAGCCAGTGCTGCTATGGCACAGCTTTCGCAAGTTTGCCAGCCACAGACGGCCCTCCCTGGAGAAGGCGGATCTGGACACTTCACATATGCTTTGGTCACATCCAGGTTACACTACTGCAATGCGGTCTCTACACGGGGCTGCGTTTGCAGGATGTTTGGAGGTTAAAACTGGTGCAGGATGTGATTAGGGGATCGCTACTATTATTACTCTGGTTTTAGCTTGTCTGCAGCTGGTTCACACAATCACCACAGCCTACCGTGGCTTGTTTAGGCCAGTGCCTACGGGTGCCAGGTTGCCGGTTCATGCCCCCTGCCACAGCTTCTCATGTCCTCCAAACCCGGTGAAAGTGGCTTGTTGGGGTGGTTAACAAACAGCCTACAACAGGTCATGGGTTCTGGGTGGGTCAAGACAACCAACACCTGGTGAGGAAATGAGCCGACACATGCAGGGGTGATTAACAAGCCACCGTGGCTTATTAAACATCCTCGTCTTGTGCAAACTGGGCCATTGGTTCTGATTTGTTTCCATTATCATTGGAAATTATCATTATCATTAAAGCCCTAAAAGGTTTGGATCCTAGGTATTGGCAGGAACAATTACTACATATGATTCTGCAGTAAGATTTTCACAGGAGGCTCTGCTCATCTGCATATCATCTGAGGATGTCTGAGGTTAAGAACACAGGACAGGGCCTTCTCTGTGGTAGCACCTGGGCTCTGGAGCTCCCTTCCTTGAGAGACCAACATGGCCCTTTCCCTCTCTGCTTTTTTATATCTTGTAAACAGGGGCAGTGCTAGGTACCAAAAAGATTCGGGGCTCAGGCCCACGGGAGAAAAAAACATACACAAATTTGCATATGCTAATTTACATATGCTCTAAGGTCTGTGTGTGTCTTTAAAGGACCCTGTCTCCTAAGGACACCCCTATTTGAAAAAAGGGATGTATGGACATGGGAGATAAGGGCATTTGATTTCAGAGAAAGAAAAAAAACTCAGGCAGAAAGATTCAAGGGAGGCGGCAGGAGATGAAGCACATGTGAGCAAAAAGCCAGCTAGTCCAGGGGGATCAGATGCAACAGAGATCATCGGGAGCCCTGTACCTTTATTTCAGCAAGTGCCCATTGACAGCAAGGTGGTGGGGCAGATGGCCTCTCAGAGATTCGGGGCTCCAAATGAAATATTTGGGGCTCCAGCCCTAGTGGGCCACTCCCTAACACTGCCTCTGCTTATAAAGACACTCACAGTTATATTGCAATGGATATTTTACGATTGATATTGTCCCTGTATTAGATTGTGAAAGCTGCTGTCGTGATTTTTAAAAGAATCGGTTTTATTGTTTGCTGTGATCCTCCTGTTGTATTTGGTGTTTTGTTTTTAAAAATGTACTTCAAGACACTTGGGGGGGGGGTTGGATGAAAAAGTGGGATAGAAGTGCTAAGATAGATGGGCAAATGGGATTGTACCCCTATAGTGAATTTTCAATATGATCCTGTGCATATATTTACTAAACTCTCTGATAAGTATACATAAATTTGCAACCGTAGATGTGGAGCTGAAAGAAGATTCTTGGCTTCGCCTATACATTAGTTGTGATCATCACCAATCCAGGAATCCACCATTATGAGAACTGCCCCTGAAGTCTAAACATTCTAGACTCAAGCCCCTTTCACAGATTCCACTTCAGGCCTGTGGTTCATGCTGGCTCAGCTTGTCTGAGTGTGGAAAGCTAAGCAGGGTCAGGCCTGGTTATTACTTGGATGGGAGACCCCTCCTCTAGTTTCCTGCATTGAGCAGGGGGTTGGACTCAATAGCCTTGCAGGCTCCTTCCAACTCTATGATCTATAATCTACATGTTTAGAAAAAACATGGAAATCGGACAGTGCCAGCTAGCTATGTCCCTGACATTGTGTTCCCCTCTCTGGACATGTCCCCCGGTGTCCACAAATTCAACTGAATGTATGAAAGACACCACACACACACACACACACACACACCTCTGTCTGTATAAAAATGGAAGAATTATGGTCAACACTGCATGATTTCGTTAATAAATGTGTAACATTCATGACCCTGAATTCATCTATATAGGTCCACATCATCTTCAGGCACAAAGACCAAAGTGGCATGTGTTTGAGGCTGCACTTCAACTATGGGGCACCTCTCCTTAGAAAACCACCTAATCAAGAATCTTTGGAAGCATTCTATGAGCTGGCAGGTCTGCATGGCAGAGTTTATTACCTTGGAGTTTCCTCATTTGAATGGAATTTAAAACAGAATTGTATTTCTCCAATTGTATTAATACCGCCGCAAAGCATCAAGGAAACCCAACCCTATACATCCATATTAAATGCATATATTTTACCATGAAATGGGGGAAAGGTTGTTATCATGGTAATCTACTCTATGCATCAGGTCCATCTAATATTGCAGACCAGGACATAAACTGGGATCTAATGAACTACAGTAATACCTTGGATTGCAAGTAACTTGGTCTGAGAGCGTTTTGCAAGACAAGCAAAAAAAAATTAAAAATTTTGACTTGATAAATGAGCAAGGTCTTGCAAGACAAGTCCGTAGGGATGTAACCGTTCGCCTCGAGCAGGCGTCGCGGGCTGAAATTGGCCCCGTTCATGCCCGCCAGAGACTCACTTTGATATAAGAGTGTTTTGGATTACAAGCACGGTTCCGGAATGAATTATGCTTGCAATCCAAGGTATTACTGTATTTTAGATGTGCCTGGGATTTAGACAGGTTTAGCCGGATTATCAACTTTGGTGGCGGGGGGGGGGGGAGTAGATTTCCATGACATATAATAAACCGCTTTTGAAAGTTGACTCAGTTTCCCCCAAGCAGATTGCCATGTGACATGGGGAGGAGTTAATGTTTGAGGATCACAAGCTGTAAAGTTGCGGACTTGGCCAGAAAGTACACATTCAAGAAAAACTGAATAATTGAGCCTGGTGGCTGCCTTTACCAGGTTTTTGGACAACAACCAAAGTATCTGAGATGTATTGTTAGTTTAATTTAGTTTACAAAACGCTTGAGGTCTGGGTTTAAAAAACAAAGTAGACTGCATAGAATAAAAAGCAAAGCAATTGCAAATGCCAGCCTTCCTGGGGTTCTTGGGAAAATACTTATAGTCAAATTATGCTCTTGATGCATGTGTGTGGTTCTTCGGTTCTTAATGAGCTTGGAGCTTGGTACCAGATTTCCCCTATAAACCAGAATTACGTTAGAATATCTGTTTTGGTTTCTTTTGTAAATTATATATTATGTTTCCTTATTACCACAGGAAGTTGTGGTCTTTTCCATAAGTAATATGTGGTTTACAAACCAGTTCTGTATTGAATTGACTGTGCTATACTTTATTAACAAATAGAAAGAAAAGCCAAAAGCTGAGGCCCCAATCCTACAAATGTTTTATTACTGTGGCTAGTCTCAATGACAGCAACAGCAACAAGATCTCCCAGACACTTTTCTCAACAAAAAATAAGACTCAAGGCAACGTACAACAATATCAAAACGTAAAAAATTTAAAACAGCTAAAACAATTATCCACTAAAATGCCAACACCCCACAAGACAACTGCACCATCAGTGGCAATCATAAATAATTCAGCTGATGCATTAAATAGCCCATTATATGCCAGTCTATCTCAAGGAACGTCTCCAGCAACACCAAGTAGGCCAGTCAACAAGATCTGCCACAGACGGCCTTCTCCTTGTCCCTTCAGCCAGAGCAGCTAGCCTGGTGGGGACTAGGAAGAGGGCCTTTTCTGTGGTGGCCCCCGTCTCTCGAGTGACCTTCGCCATGCTCCCTCTCTGCTGAGCTTCCGCCGCTCACTAAAAACATGGCTATTCAGGCGGGAATATGGGGTGGGTTAAGATTTTAAAATTTTATACTGTTTTAAATGTATTTTATCCTGTATTTTATCTTGTGTACATCGCCCAGGGTGGCTGGTTTGCTGGCCAGATGGGCGATAAATAAATGTAAATAATAAATAAATAAATAAATAAATAAAATGCCTTGGAATAGAGGAAAACCGGGTGCTGAAAAGACGACAATGTTGGTGCCAGATGGGCCTTGCTGGGGATTTCATAGATTTCATAGATCATAGAGTTGGAAGGAGCCTACAAGGCTATCGAGTCCAACCCCCTGCTCAATGCAGGCAACTAGAGGAGGGGTCTCCCATCCAAGTAATAACCAGGCCTGACCCTGCTTAGCTTTCCACGCTCAGACAAGCTGAGCCAGCATAAGCCACAGGCCTGATAGAGCATTCCATAATCAGGGGGCCACCACCAAAACGGCCCTCTCCCTTGGTGTCCTCTTCCAAACTTTCCTCAGAGGAGGGGCTCAGATGTTAATCATAGGGTACAGGTAAGTTCATACCAGGAGAGGGGCTCTGTCAGGTATTGTGGTCCCAAGTCATATAAGGCTTTTATAGGTTAAAACCAGCATTCAGAAATGTATAGGCAGTCAGTGCAAGTGGGCTGGAATTGATGTTATATGCTCAGACCTTCTGGTTCCTTTTATCAATGTGGCTGCCACATTTTGCACAAGCTCCAGTTTGCAGTTTCTAAACCATCTTCAAAGGTAGCCCCACATAGAGTGCATTGCAGTAATCGAACATGGAGGTGTTATTTTGATGCTCAAAAACAGAAACAAGATGAAATACACTAAATGGCAATGAATAAGCATTTAAACACAAGTTTGAATGTAGGCTCAAATGTTCTATGCAATAACTATTTCTAGAATCGAATTGCTGAGGTGGCCGTAAACATTTCACCACCTAAGGAAATATTACTAGCCACCAGCCACAGTCCGACTAGTTGGTCTCTGCTGCCCACCTACCCTGCCAGCCTTGGCCCCCATGTTTACTTGGTCATGCCAGCAGGTTCCTCTTCCAAGGGGATACCATCATCCTACAGTGGTGGGTTTTTTTAAGATAGCACAATCTTGTTCAAGATGGAACCATGCGGGAAGAAGTGGCTGCTCTAGGAATCTAGCATTTTCTTAGATGCTCTGCTGAATTATCCTCCAAGATGGCTTCTTTGTCCTATAGTAAATTAGCTGCTTAATTGGGGGCGTACATCTTGTGGCAAGATTCTTGCCCAAGATTGCTGTTTTCTGGCTTGCTGTGAATAACTGGTTGCGTATTTTAATCTTGATTATAAGCTGCTTTGGATATGTTTTATATGACAGTGGAATATAAATCTCAATTTCAAACAAACAAACAAAATTAGCTATAAAGCAGATATTACTGCTTTATTCCTCGGGTGGTACTGTTGCCCCACTGACCAGAATGCTCAGGCTGAAGTCATGATGGCTATATATTACCTCCACTATCAGAGGCAGTACCAGTTGCTGCGAACATGAGTGGGAGAGTGATATTGTGCTCATGTTCTGTTCTGGGCTTCCCATTGGCATCTGGTTGGCCACTGTGGGGACAGAATGTTGGACTAGGTAGGCCTCTGGTCTGATCCAGCAAGGTTCTTTTGTTCTTCTTACAGAAACACAAATGTCCAGTGTTCTTTCCTCCAAAGGAGGTCAAACCCTGGTAGCACTACCCTGGAACTTCTCACCACTCATGGCAGTGGGGAATGCACAACACTGATATCAAAGGTGGGATATCACCTTCCCCAAGCATTGTTGTATTTCCCATTCCAAACATTCCATAGAGATATCTCTATCAAGAAACTATCTTCTAACAACTCGCTCTTGTAAAGACATATCAACTGATAATTCGGGCTCTTGACAAAGCCAATACTCTGATCAGTCATCTTTGTAAGGCAAAACCATAGCAATAGAGCCCACAACAATATCATGTGACTCAAACAGTGAGCATCTGGCTTACATAAGCCTCATGCAGTCCAGTTAATGGTAGGCTGACCCATCATGTGTGTAGGCTTTGGGTGCGGTCAGGGAGCAGAGCTGGACAAGGGATATAAAAGGCAGAAATTCCTGTGTAAAAACAATCATGGGCCAGAGAAGAGTCCCAATATTGGCTGCTGACTTAATCTTTCATTCAAGCTAAGAGGGAGGTGAAAATGGGTTCAAACCTATTTTCAGGAGGTGCCAATGCAGTAACTTGTTAGGCCATTTGCACTACAGCTGCCTAGGAAGGATATGAAACTTATAACCAAGGAGATCTCTGGAGCAAGCTCCACACATGCACTGAGAACATTTTCATTGCCCTGGTTGGGAAAATGCTAAAAATCTTCTAGAGGAATATGAGCTTCAATGGAAAATTAGTTATTTGGCATTCATAACGTAATTTCTTTTTGCATCTATTTTAATTATCCAAATGAAGCTCACACTTTTATGTACTAATTAATAAGTAGAACACAATGTTGTTGTTGTTGTTCACAACACAGTAGGGTATCTTTAGTTCCTAGAGAATCCCTACACACATAACTTCCAAATTAAATGTACCTGTTGACTTGAGTTTATATTTGGCCCAAATTAAAATCAAATATATTTCAATGCAACATTGTTTACACAGGTAGTTTCCCCTGATCTTACCACAAGAATTAAAAACCCTTATCTTCTAGCTTTTAAAAATATGGGGCACATTTTATAAGGAACATTGACTGGATATGACTTAGTAAAATGATTGGTGATTACTGAAGAATACAGCTGTGAGGGCATGCCTGTGGGTCTATTGTTACCAACCTATATGAAAAATCAATCAACTCTTTTGGTTTTGGGGGCAATATATAGCTAATAAATATGTTTCCTTCATCTGTGTCAACATCTTGTTTTTGTTGAGCACATAAAAATATTAGAAATTATGGCTGAGTTTCATTAAGATTAATATCCCCATCATCACATGGTGTAAAATAAATGGGTGAATACAAGTCATTTGAACATGGTAGCCTCTACAAGAAATGTTCCACTTTTGCCAATACTTCTTCCCTTTCAAAACAAGCTACTTTTTATTCATTTTCCAGTAAAGGAAAATTATAAACACAAGAGGAATCAAGCAAGGGAATATATAGCTCATTATTACAAGGGAGAAAGAAAATGAGCTAATGCTCAAGCCATCTACACATGTTGCCCATAGTCCACTGACAACAGATAAAACAAAGACCATAAAAATTAATGCAACAGAAATAAGTATGCAAAAGAACTGATATGCAAAAAGAGGACTTCAAGGAGATACAGTTACAATCTGATAAAGTGTACCATACATTATCTATAAAAGTAACACTCAGGACATATGGCTACAACACCTCTTTCCCAGTTATATGAGTCAAATGTTTGTCCCAGATTGGATTTGGCTTGATAAAAATCAGGGATAGCCCTGCGAACACTGAAAGGGAGTGGGGCAGATGTAAATCCTGAGTTAAATTACTTTCCCAGAGTCTTCCAGAAACTATTATCAGAATTATATGATACAGGGATTAGTTGGAAGCATATTTCCAGTTCCAAGCATATTTCCAGTACCAAGGAATGGGACTGTTCCAGTTCCAGGAAACTGAGTGGAAGCAGGCCCAAATATGGACAGTCAAGCACACTTCTGGCAGGAAGACCAAATTTACAAATTATCTGCTACTTCCAGTTCCAGAAGAGAAACCACCCTTGTCCAGAACAGAGAAGGAAGACACTGATATAAGCTTCCACCTGCAAAAAAGGTGTAAAAGATGAGTCTGTGACATGGACTGTGACATGTAGATAGGAGTGCTGAAGTAGAAGAGTTGCACTTTGCACCTTCCTCTATTGCAAGGGTGGACAACTTGTGGTCCTCCAGATGTTGTTGGACTATAACTCCCATCATCACTCACCATTGGCTCTGCTGCCTAGTGCTGATGGAAGATGAAGTACAATAACATCTGGAGGACCACTAGTTGCCCACCCCTGCGCTACTGCTTCTCTAAGGTGAACCTCATGAACTGGCCATTTTCAATGTGTCCACGAGTTCATATCCAATCATTCAAGGTGGGGGAAGCTCTGCTTCTGTAGAAGGAATTCATCATTCAAAGCAGAGGCTACAAAATGTAATCATAGTGAGCCTCCCCAAGTGAAGGAATAACCTTCACTAAACCAAATATAGGCTGTCTGCCTGAAAGTTGCTGTTCGGGCATCTAGTGAGGAATATTCTGGGCTAATTTGGTTGGCTGCCAACTAAAAACAAGGACCAACTGTGTGTCTAACTTTATGGGAAGCCCTATTTCTTTAATGGTTTCTCCACATGGTTCAGGCAATCCCAGTCTATGGACATAGGAATTAGGAAGGCGCCTTCTACTAAGTCAGAAAGACCATTGGTCCATCTCACTCAGTATTGTCCACATTGATGGGGGACACTTGGCTCAACAATACTACAAGTGAGAAGGATCTTGGAATTGTGGTAGATCACAAACTGAATATGAGCCAGCAATGCGACGTGGCTGCAAAGAAGGCAAATGCAATTTTGGGCTGTATTAATAGAAGTATAGCTTCCAAATCGCGGGAAGTGATAATTCCCCTTTACTCGGCACTGGTTAGGCCTCATCTTGAGTACTGCGTCCAGTTCTGGGCACCTCACTTTAACAAGGACATAGACAAACTGGAGAGGGTTCAGAGGAGGGCAACAAGGATGATCAAGGGACTGGAAACAAGGCCCTATGAGGAGAGACTGAAAGAACTGGGCATGTTTAGCCTTCAGAAGAGGAGACTGAGGGGAGATATGATCGCACTCTTCCAGTATTTGAAGGGATGTCACACAGAGGAGGGCAAAGATCTCTTCTCGTTCATCCCAGTTTGCAGGACACGGAATAATGGGCTCAAGTTACAGGAACCCAGATTCCACCTAAACATCAGGAAAAATTTCCTGACTGTCAGAGCAATAAGACAATGGAATCAACTACCTAGGGAGGTCGTGGGCTCTCCCAGTCTGGAGGCATTCAAGGTGCGGCTGGACAGACATCTGTCAGAGATGCTTTGACCTGGATTCCTGCATTGAGCAGGGGGTTGGACTCGATGGCCTTGTAGGCCCCTTCCAACTCTACTTTTCTATGATTCCATGATTCTATGATCAGCAGTAGGTCTCCAGAGCCCCAGGCAAGGTCTTTGCCAGCTCTACCTGGAGATGCCAGGGACTGAAGCAGAGACCTTCTGCACTCAATGCACATGCTGTTCCACTGAGCCTTATGGGGAAGAGGGGGTTGTTCTGGCGTGGAGGAAACCACTGGAATGACATGGGATCCAGCCTCTTTGTGTGTACCAGCACCTCGGGAGCGTTGTACATGTATTATTTCTATGATCCCCACAACACTTTTTTTCAAGCCACTGCAGTCTCTTTGAAGAGTTATAGGGCAAAGCGAAAATCCACATTGAATAAGAGCTTTCCCTATTCACATGCTTTGCTTTCCCATGGGGACAAACAACAAAGCAGGCTGTTGCCTACCTGCTCTGCTTGTAAGTTGCCCAGAAGGATCTGGCTTGACCACCCTTGAAAACAGAATACTAAACTAGATGGGCCCTTGGGCCAATCTAGCAGGGCTTTTCGTATGCTCTTATATTTTTAACCCAGCAGATGTGTCTTGCGACGGAATTGGTACTAAACTCTAGCCAAGGTTCGCACAGCAAATGCAAACTTGATGCCTCGCCTTTACATAAACAGAGAACATCTTGCTTTTATTGGCTGTTTGCAATAGATGTCAGTTCTCTGGAGCTCTTATGCTGAGCAGTGCCTACTGTCTTCCACAATGAGCATTCCACTGCATGCTTTATTTATTTAATTTATTTATTTAATTTATACCCCGCCTTTCTTCCTGCAAGGAACCCAAGGCGGCTTACATAATCCTCCTCCTCCTCCTCTCCATTTTATCCTCACAACAACCCTGTGAGGTAGGTTAGGCCGAGAGTCAGTGACTGGCCCAAAGTCACCCAGTGAGTTTCATGGCCGAGCGGGGACTAGAACCCGGATCTCCCGAGTCCCAGTCCAACACTCTCACCACTACGCTACACTGGCTTCCACCTATCTGACAAAAACAACACATTTCACTGTACATAATGCCTCTCTGTTGGGAAAAGGTTGGGATGCAGAACCATAGGTGCATGACAGTGTACTGTGTTCCTACAAACTCTGCTCTCTCTTTCCCCCCCAAGATGGAATGCAAAATTTACTTGTTTACTTTATGCAAACCCTATTTCTTCCTTACAGATGGATACGATCTGTCAAAGACCTGGAACATTTTATCCCATAGCAAAAACTTTGTTTAAATTACCATCTGTTCTTTCTAGAAGGGCACAATAAGACCAGGAACTATTTACCATTCGATAAATTAAGAACAGAGTTTGGTTTTTGGACAGCTTGTTATAAAAATGAGGTAAGGGATGACTTGGGAGTCTGATGACAGAACTGTTATTAGGACATTCTTCATAAAGGAGTATCAGGCATTGTACTTTTGTTTGGGTTAAGAAGTCCCAAATTGATTTAAGATCCAAGGGATAACTTCAGTGACTTCAATGGAGGTACACAACTGGGACAAATCTGTGGCTGACTGTGCTGCTGAGTCCTCAACATGTTATATGTCTCGTATCCCTATGGATAGAGATTTATTGGCAAGGGACACCACAATCTGGATCTTTGGTTAAATACTAGAGTCAAGGATTTGGCTTGCCTATTTCTGATCAATATGTGGACATTGGCATCTTTCAGCTTTGCATGCCCTGGCCACATGCTCCAGTCTTCCTGTTCCCATTATCTCTTTAGATGTCTTCCTCAGACCTCTCTCTCTCTCTCTCTCTCTCTCTCTCTCTCATCCTTTTGGACCACTTACTCTTCCAACCATCTAATCCTAGATCCTCCCTTGACATGCTGCCTTCTGAGCCCACTGCCTCCTTGTTTCCTAGGCACCTACATCTTGGAACTTTCCTCTCCCAGGCCCTGCTTTGCTTTGCCCATCTCTAAGATCAGAGGAGATCAACCAATGACATCTAGACATGCTGCTGCTGCTGCCTGCCTGGCCTATCTTTAATAGGTTCCCTTGCTAACAGAAGCCTTACAACTTCCACCACCACCACCACCACAACTCCTTCAGTGCATTACAGTATAGATGACTGATTGCTTTATATTCTTCAAATGAATCGGTTATATGACATGTTTTTAAAAATACATGCGAATGAACAAAAAAATATTCACTCCTTATGTTGTGTCAATTCCTGCAGGATTAGGTAAAGTGTAAAAGCAAAAAAAAAAAAAATGTGCTCAGATATCTTTGGAATATATCTCAGGGACCTGATGATTAACCAACAACAGGACTTGCAAACTATTCTCTTATGGTTATGTGAATGTCTTTCATTTGTCTTCTATACACTCAAGAAAATAGCTCGATTCCAAAACAGAAATATAAGACTGAAAGAGAATCTATTCATCAAAAGACTGGGTTTAAAAAAAAGACAAAAAACATACCCACACACATCTGCTTAAAAGCAAGAGTCAGGCGGGAAAGCTATTCATTGTTATGGTCTTCTTAGGGACAACTGTTCATCAAAGAGAACATACAATTTCTGTTAGTAGTGTTAATGGAAGTCGTGTGAGTTGCATTCCATCACATGCCACAGAGAAAATGTAACCCTTCTTAAGAGAAGACTGATACTGTGAGATATGGCTTGTTCCAAGCAAGCTTTTTTTGGCTTTTTGTTTTAAAGGATAGTTAAGGAAACAGGCTCATCACCAACTGGAAAAAAAAACCCACAGATGTATTACTTTAAAACATTGTTAATACTGATTGATTAAAACTCAGTAGAAGCCATTTCTAAAATTAGTTCTATGGCTAGCAACAGAAGATACTAGCATTTACTTATTATGCACTCTTTTTAAATTATAAAGATTCCCTAAGAAGAATTCACACCACAGCACAGGAAATTCTGAAATTAAGATTTAGCAATTCCCAGGCATTTCCAATCACACAAGGCAATGGAATGAGAAAAGAAGGGGGGAAAGTTTATAAAGCAGCAGACATTGTCAGAATCTAAAGTATTCTCTGATATTTTGTAACACACGTAATCAGCTTTTATAAGGGCTTAACCGTGTGCAACCTCATATGGCTTGCATTCAATATGTCACACTGAATCATGACTCCTTCTTGACTTGTACTAACAAAAACAAACTTAACTTTCTCTAAGTATGTGAGGGAGGAAAAAAAGTTCCTTAATTCACATTCTAAAGGCCAGAAGCAGCATCTGAAATAATTGTTTCTCATTTGCAAAGAATCGATAAACCAGTTTGTAAAGTTTTGACTAATAATATACAAATGCTTTGTGTGTGCATCTGAGGTACCCTACAGGAAGGTAGACTGCAAAGAAGCTTTGTGCAATGTAGCCATAGTTCTTATATACTCAGTATACTTAAAAAGTGTCCAGTAAATCTTTTTACATCTACCACACATTTTCAGACTTTGTCAGAGAGGAGATATTGAGCAACAGCTTGAAATGCTGAGAGTTAAATCTTGAGAGCAAAACCAAAGAGTAACAGAGCAAGATATAATCTTTAGAGCCAGCAAATCACAACTAAAGCTAAACCAAGAAATTTTAAGTAATAGAAGGAATTAAAAAATCCATTAGAAATCTTTACCAGGAATATTTAGTCAACTACTGCAGTCAACATGTAAATTTACAGACCTGAATGTAGTCACAGTTCCTTATAACCTTTTGTCTCCAGTCATATTACTGGTGCTCTGTTTCCAAGTGCTGCTTACAACTCACAAGTTCCTTTTCCCAACCCTATCCAAAGGAACTGCCCAGATTTTGTGGTGTAATCTGAGCAGGGAAATACCATGTGCCTATGATACGGTTAATTCACATTTTACCTCCCCTCTGATGTGCAGCAAGGAAAAAGCACAAAAATGAAAAGACTTTTCTATTCTGCAGGATCTAGGAATTCACAGCAGCACATGTATATGTGGCAATTTTTGTTTTTATTATACATTTCAATACTAAACTGAAATGTATAATTCCTTCTCTAAAATGCCATCACTTGAGCATTCATAAATCCTGACCCTAATCCTGCCAGCCTGAGAGGTACACATCTTTTGCTAAGTTTTCTACAGGCTCGGGGGGGGGGGGAGTTGAAGTGGGACTGGAGATCTCAATGTAACCATCATACATTGTATAGAAACACAGCCTTGCCATCTCTCCCTGTTTGAAGAATAGATTTTTAAAAAATACAACTGCTAATGACTTGCTCCAACCTTTGAATCTTTTCTACTGCATCCTCGTTGGATTTTGTTTTGCCTATGGTCAAATGCCTTAACTGGCCATTAAGATAAGCAGTAAGATACACTTTATAAGACACCAAGTGCTAAATAGAATCGGAACTCCCCCATCGTTCATACAAAGTAAGATAGTCACATAAGCAATGGAATAGCTGGGTTCTGTTTCAAAACCAGAACTTTATGCACCGTTTCTACTAGTTTAGGGTGCAATCCTATGGCCCTCCGACCTTGTCTGGGAGACCATAGGGCATAGGAGAAGTTGGACTCACCACTGTGACCTTGGAAATCCCTTAGTGGGGAGTCTGAGCATAGAGCAGTGATGGCGAACCTATGGCACGGGTGCCACAGCTGGCACGCAGGGACCTATCTGTGGGCACTCGAGCCATTGGTCACCAGATCGCGACAAGACTGTCCCCTTCTGCAAAACACTAATGATCTTGTTCTTTCTCACAGTGTGGAACAGAATGATTTTATTCTAGAATTCCTGTTACAGAATTCTTTTCAACATTGTTATCACATTTAAAAGATTTTGAAGAATGATGCACAGAGCATGACTTGGATGTAAAGCCCTAACAGTTGACCTGAGTGCTGCATGTGTTGCTCTCAAACTAACGGAGTATGAGCCAAGGTTTGACAAATTATCAGCATGCATGCAATAGCAAAAATCACATTAATTGTGCAAAAGCATGCCCAATGCAAACTTTTACCTAATGCAGTGTTTGCAGTCCAAGACATAAAGTGTTTTAAATGTGTTAAGCACGTTTAGTTTTCTTGTTTATCTTGCTCATCCTAGTACAGGTTGACTTTTACTAATCCGACACCTGTAGAAGCAGGGAAAGGACCCGGAGTAAAGCTTGCTCCATACAATTTCAGTCTGGCATATAATCATATTACAAGTTGAGAATCCCTTATCCAAAAAGACATGTGCCTAATTATTTAAAAAGTTTGTATAAATTCCCTTCAGGCTATGTGTACAATGTAGTACTATAATAATTTTTTGAGTTGATTTTTTCCCCCCAACAAAAATCTGTTTGTATCATTGAAAGCTCTGTTGTTGTGTTTTTCTTTAAAGACAAAAGATGTTAATTAGTTCGGACAACTGTATGAGTTGTTTTCTAAAACTAAAACCTCGGTATTCAGGTTTAATTGCAGTGTTGGCACTTTGAAATAAATAAGTTGGTTTTGAGTTGCAGTTTGGGCACTCGGGCTCAAAAAGGTTCATCATCACTGGCATAGAGTGTCCTCCCCCCACCTCACAGCCGGCACGGTTCTTTCCATGCTGGCTGGGAACCGCAGCCAGAAGACCGACTTTGGTTCTGGTGGTGGGGGGTGTTCCCAGGGGCAGGGAGGGAAGGAGCGAGGCACCTCTGGCTTCCGAGGAATCAAGGCAGTGCCTCAGCCTCTCCTCCTCGCAAGGAGAGGAAAAACGTTCAGATGGCCAAAATCAGCCATCTGATTTTGAGCGTGCGGGAAGCACGGCGCCAATCCTATCCACCGCGCTCCTCCTGCACGTCTTCTGCACTCGGGTTTGGAGGGTTACGGGCACCCACATAGGATGGGGCTGCCCGAGAAGCAGAATAAGCTTTGCTAGATTACAGTGCAGCTGCTTGCATTTTCTTAGCTCTTCAGATTAAGGTATGCATAACCTTTGCAAAAGCTCAGCTGCAGGCTAAATACATACTAACAGCACACTAAATGCACGCTAACAGATAAGGATTTTATTGTGCAGTTGCCCTGCCTTATCCACTGAATTGCATGGGGCCCAGACAATGTTGTATTCTACTTATATCCCACTCCTGTTTTCCACCACTACTTCCTCAGATGGCCGTGCCCCCTTTCCCCAGCCCCACATCCTTTCCGCCCAGCTGCTGATCATTTGGTGGTTTCCTGCTTTTTGTGCAGTCATTTGCCCATTCTAAAAGGTTGAAATGCCTCTCCTAAGGCTTAGTTACTGGCACTAAGTGATTTATGCTAAAAATAAGCCGGTATTTTGGCCCAACCCCTTTCACCCCACCCCCTTTTGCATTCGGCTCTGCCCACTACGGGAATGTAGATAAAAATGCTGATCAATGTAGTAGAGAAATCTGCTTTGTTGCTGCAAAACACCTAAGCCCATTGTATGTTTGATCAAACTTTTAGAAAACTTCCAAAATTTGTTCTAGATAACAGTGTGTGCAGGGTGCTCCATACAGTTCCAAACTATGCAAGTTTGGATCTGATAACCCGGACGGTAGACTGTGGAGAACATGTCGACCAGTGGTCTGAGTTCCTTGGGATAAAAGGAGGTTCCAATTGTATAGTTCTCACACTAGCAGTTGGATCACTAAATCTTAAAGTAGTATGTGCATTTCAGGAAATGCTCAACTACTGCTAAGCAGGGTAATGCTTCATGGCTGGCTCAGCTTGTCTGAGCGTGGAAAGCTAAGCAGGGTCAGGCCTGGTTGTTACTTGGATGGGAGACCCCTCCTCTAGTTTCCTGCATTGCGCAGGGGCTTGTAGGCCCCTTCCAACTCTATGATCTATCTATCTAGTCTCTGTCTGAGAGGTTCTCCAAAATTGAATTTGGCCCTTGGGGCTTGGGCTGAAGAAGTTACAGGAGGGGGGATACTTGGCTCAACAAGCCTACAAGCGAGAAGGATCTTGGAATTGTGGTAGATCACATGCTGAATATGAGCCAGCAATGTGATGTGGCTGCAAAAAAAAAAAAGGGCAAATGCTATTTTGGGCTACTTTAATAGAAGTATAGCTTCCAAATCACATGAAGTACTAGTTCCCCAGCACTGGTTCTACTCATCAGCACTGATTAGGCCTCATCTTGAGTACTGTGTCCAGTTCTGGGCACCACACTTTAAGAAGGAAGCAGACAAACGGAAAAGGTTCAGAGGAGGACAACAAAAATGATTAGGGGACTGGAAACAAAGCCCTATGAGGAGAGACTGAAAGAACTGGGCATGTTTGGTCTTCAGAAGAGAAGACTGAGGGGAGATATGATAGCACTCTTCAAGGACTTGAAAGGTTGTCACACAGAGGAGGGCCAGGATCTCTTCTCAACCATCCCAGAGTACAAGATACAGAATAATGGGCTCAAGTTACAGGAAGCCAGATTCCACCTGGACATCAGGAAAAACTTCCTGACTGCTATAGCAATACGCCAATGGAACCAACTACCTAGGGAGGTGGTGGGCACTCTGGAGGCATTCAAGGTGCAGCTGGACAGCCATCTGTCGGGGATGCTTTAACTTGGATTCCTGCAGTGAGCCTTATAGGCCCCTTCCAACTCTACCTATTATTCTAAGTTCGACACCATGCCGCCCATCCTGTTTCCTTCATGTCACTTCCCTCCCATTCCCTCACTTTTTCAGCTGCAGGGCTCTGGCTGGCTGGCTCAGCTCTCACGAGACCAGATTTGCTGAGTTCTTGTGAGACCCAGCCGAATCCTCGTGACACCCGGCAGTCACGCTCCCATGAGACCTGGCCAGTCAAGTTCTCAAAAGACCAGGCCAAAGCTCTCGCGAGAGTCCCACAGCTGGAAAGGAGCGTGAGGTGGAGGCAGATGCAGGGGGTAAGATGCATGAGGCAGAGGGGGTGGCCGTGTGTGGGGGGAAAGGGGCGCAAAGTGAAGGTGGCGGGAAAGGGGTGCGAGGCGGCAGTGGCAGCGGGGGGGAAGGGGCAAGAGGCAGCAGCAGCAGTGCATGTTCTTGCCTCAGGTGGTAAGACACTTGTATAGTGTCCTCACTATTTATCTAAATAGAGGACTAGGAGTCAAGCTTAGAGTTCCTCATCAGCAGTGTTCACGAACCTTTGGGGGGGCTTGCCTCTCCGCTGCCTCGCCTCTCCGCAGCGGCGCCCCCCGCCTCTTTCTTCTGAGCGGCACGGAGCATTCTCTGCGCCGCTCGAGCTGCTGGCAGCGCCCGCACTGGTCCCATCGCGTCACTTCCGGCACACCAGAAGCGACGGGACGGGACCAGCGCGGGCGGCTCACCTCTCCGTGGTGAGCCACCGCCAGGAAAAGGTAGGCCCGTGCGAGCCTCACGCGGATGTTAGCGGGCCCAATTCCGGCCTGCTACGCCCACGAGAGGCGAACGGTCACATCACTATTCCTCATAACACGTCTTTAACTGAATGCTTCCAGAACAAAACTGAACAGACACAAAACAAACGCTTACCTGGAACCACCTGTTGGCAGCCCCGAGCAAACGAACAGGAGCAACGGATAGCAGGCAAGCCAATCAATCAGCAACCATAACCCATACACTACAACTTGGAGCCAGGGCTGCCTGAAAGGGACAGTAACATGGGTTGCGGAAGGATGACCAGGGGTCTCTGGGTCCCTAGCCAGGCCCTGAGTTATTCTCAGTAGACTAAGGCTTGTACAGATTTGCTACAGATATGTATTTTGGGGAAGAATCAGGAGAATTTGTTCTTCCCACCCACTCCCATTATTTTTCAGCTACCAGTGGTAGAAATCTTCCTCCAGGGTCACCATCAAGGGTAGGCAGCATGGGCCCACCGACAAGAGCTTGCTCCTCTTCACTATTGCAGTGTGCTGTGCTGTTCACCCGCCTCTTGCTTTGGCCCATACAACCTTGGTGGTGAGAAGGTGGAGCAGTAGATGTCACTAGCTGCTTGCTCATGGCTCTCTTCCTTTGTTGAAAAGTCAACAAAGTAGGTGCCAGACAGACCTCTCTAGGGAGGGCATTCCACATTTTGGGGGCCACCACAGAAAAGGCCCACTCACAAGTAGCCACCCACTGAATCTCAGTATGTGGACGCTCTCGGAGCAGGGCCTCATATGATGGGTCAGGGCATGGAACATGTGGAAGGAGTTTGTCCTTCAGATACTGTAGTCCCAAGCCATGAAGGGTTTTACAGGTTAACACCAACACCTCGAATTGGGCCTTGAAATGAACCAGGAGCAATAATAACGGTACAGTACTGGCGTCATTCACTCATAATAATGACAAGTTCCACTGATGGGACACTCCTGCTGCAAGAAGGGGGGACAAGCAAGTCTTACTGATTCCCCCTTCCCCCTGCAGCCTTCTGTATCTCACAACAGTGTGTGTCATGCACCCTCTGAATGACTCCTCTTCAGAGGATGACTAGGAACCCCCCAGCCCAAACACTGCAGAGGAGCTGGCTTTGTCTAGGGACCTTGGGCAACCCTGGGTCCTCGGGGGGGGGGGGTGGCCATCACATAGCCAACTGAGTGGCCACCTAGCCCCAGGGAGCGCCAGCATCAAACGGTTAAGGCTCAGCCAGCTGCCAGGTGCAGAAGTGCCCACCTGAGGAATAGGGATGCCTCATGAATCAAGATATACTCCTGATTAGACCTTTCCTCGGGAGGCACTGATGGGGCTCTTTTGGCTCAGGCTTAACCGCCTTCAGTTCCAGACACTAAGCGCTGGAACAATGTCTGAGTACCAGCTCCCTGATATTTCCCTGTCATCCCACTTCTTTCCTTTCTTTGGACGGCATACTGACCTTACCTTTGGACTTGATTCTATCAGGATCCCTGGAACTCTGACCCAGGCAGCACCACCATGAGCAGGACAGTGTGGGATCATCATCATGGGAGGAGGAATTGTTGGAAAGTACTTCGCCTTCCACAAGCAGGAACTTTCACTAGATCAAAGGCCCTTCCATCCATGGAAGGGCAACTCAGAATCCAAGAAATAGGCTGCAATCCTACACCCACTTGCCTGGGAGTAAGTCCCATTGGGTCCAATGACACTTACTTATGAGTAGACATGTACATGTTTGCACCATTAGTGGTAGGTGCCTACATTGTAAGCATCAGTACCTTTACTTGCTCTTCTGAGCTTTTCTAAACACTTTGATTTAACACCCACAGTGAGTTAGACCTCTGCTGTGTGTGTATAAAATTTCACCAATTAATTAAATTAATATTTTGTTTAAAAGTGTCATGCCTGTTATTATTCTTGAGCAGTGAAAACCACTATGCAATTTGTAGACTACAGGCATTCTGACTAAATTAAAATAAACATTCTAGCCTATTAATCTAGTTCATAAATCCATTAATAGAGTGTTTCTGAAATTTTGCCTTTAAACATTCTTGGTCCCAAATTGTTCCAATTAACCTCATGCTCCGAGACTCCAAGCTACAGAAGTATGTTAGCCAATTAGTAAACCAGAGACTTCCAACTCAAACAGAATTGGTATACTCATTTCAGAGGTACACTAATTATTTATTTACATTTATATACCGCTCCACATCTAAACGGATTCTGGAGTGGTGAACAATAACAGATAAAAGGAATAAAACACAATACTAACAGTTTTGTGTTTTGTTTTATAAAACACAGTACCAATTTAAAAAAAAAAAAACAGGGCTGGTCAATTGTGGAAGGCTTGTTGAAATGAAAATGTAAAAAAAATGTTGGTTCTTGTCTGACATCCAGAGGCAGGGACTTCCACACAAAGAGAGCCACCACACAGAAGGCTCTACTCCAGGTGGATTCCAACCAGGCTGTAGCTCCATCTAGCACCTCATCTGGAGACCTCAGTGAATGGCAGGTTAGTAAGGGAGAAGGTGCTCTCTCAAGTATCCTGGTTCCAAGTTGTTTAGGGCTCTATATAACAGTAACAAAACCTTAAACCTGGCCCAGTAGCAAATAGGCAGCCAGTGCAGTTCCCTCAGCAACGGAGTTACACATTACATGATGAAAAGGGGCATGATGAAAAGCTTCTGACAACAGCTGAAGGTTCTGCACTAGCTGCAGGTTATGGACCACCTCTAAAGGCCGCACAGAGTGCATTGCAGTAGTCCAGTCTTGAGGTTACTAGCACCTGTGGCACTGTGGCCAAGCTATCACTGTCCAGGAGAGGCCATAGCTGGCGTACCAGCCAAAGCTGGTAAAAGGTACTCTGAGCTGCCATGGCCACTTGGGCCTCCAGTGACAGTGATGGATCTGGGAGTACCCCCAGATTATAAACCTGATCTTTCAAAGGGAGTGCAATTTCATCCAGAACAGGTGATAAGTATATCTCCCGGACATGGGAACCACTGGGACACAGAGCTTCCATCTTGCCAGGATTCAGATTCAGTTTATTGGCCCTCATCCAGCCCATCACCGAGTCTAGACACTGTTCCAGACTTGCACAGCCTCACTTGAGTCAGATATCACAGGGAGATAGAGCTGTGTTTCATCAGCATACTGATGGCACTTTGCTCCAAATCCCCTAATGACCACTCCCTGCAGCTTCATATAGATGTTGAACAACATTTGGGACAAGATGGTACCCTGCAGAACCCCATAACTCAATTGCCAAGGGGCTGAGGAATGGTCACCCAAATCAAATCAATGGTCAAATCAAATTGACCATGCAGGTAAGACCAGAACCACTGTAACACAGTGCCTCAAATTCCCAACCCACAAAGCCAATCCAGGAGGATACCATGGTCGAAGGTATCAAAAGCCAATGAGAGATCAAGCAGAATTAACAGGGTCACACTCTCCCTGTCCCTCTCTCGATAAAGGTCATCCATCAGGGCGACCAAGTCTGATTCGGTCCTGTAACCAGGTTGAAACCCAGATTGGATTGGGTGTAGATAATCAGTATTCTCCCAGAGTACCTGCACTTGCTCCACTATGACCCACTCAAGTACCTTCCCTAAGAAAGGGGCATTTGCGACTGGGCAGTAGTTGTCAAATACCTTTGGGTGCAGAGTAGGTTTCTTCAAGAGTGGTCTCACTACTGCCTCCTCAAGGCACCACCCCTTCATGCAAGAATGTGTTTACCACTCCCTGGACCCACCCAGTCATACCCCCTCGGCGTGCTTGCAGCAATGCATCAGGCTGCAACAACTGAAATTGATCCCACAAAATCTGGTAGATGGTGGTGTCAAACACCTTGACTAGAACTGTGCTAACAACAGCATCAAGTTCGCTGCAGAGACAAGCAATTTTGTCCTCAAAGTGCATTGCAAAAAGGTCTCAGCGTCAGCGGATCACTGAAGCGTCCTGGGGCTCCATTCACTTGGGAAAGAGTTAACAACCCCCAGACCACCTGAAAGAGCTCCACTGGATGGCTATTCAAGAATGCAACGGAGGCAGCAAAGTAACGCTTCTTTCTGCCTGCACTGCCATGCAATAGGCGTGATTATGTGTTCTACGGCATGCTCAGTCATCTTCACTTCAAGTCTTACGCAATTTGCACTCTAGCCAATGTCCAGCCTGTTTCATGGCCTGCAGCTCCTCAGTATACCAAGGAGCAGAGCAGGTTCTACAGCACCAGAGAGGGCACGCAGGTACAGTCGAGTTGATGGTCCTCCTGCACCTCACCGTTCCACAGGGAGACGAGGGCCTTGGCTGGATCACCAGCTCTCTGAACTGGAAAATCCCCAAGAGCATTCAGAAATCCATTGGATTCCATCAGTCTCCTGGGGCGGACCATTCAAATGGGCCCCCACTCCTGCAGGAGGGACACAATGCCATGAGTTCAAATCTCACCAGGAAATGGTCTGACCATGGCAATGGGGTTACTTGGACCCCCCTCCATGCTGAGGCTGTCTCTTGATTTGGTCTTTGCTCCGAGCTTTGAGATGAGACTGCTCATCTCAAAGCTCGGAGCAAAGACCAAATCAAGAGTATGTATGCCCCACTTCATGACAAACTGAGACAGCCCCACGGTTGTCATGGAGGCCATGATGTCCTAAGCTGGAGCTCCAGAGACAGCCTCAGCATGGAAATTGATGCCATCCAGGCTTCAAGTCCGGGGCTCCCCAGATGGCCACACCTCCTTCTCACGGCCCCACCCCTTTTCTTCAACCACCAATCATTCAGTGGCTTTTGCACATCCCCCCCCCCCATTCTAAAAGGTTGAAATTCCTCTTAGTTACTGGCAGTAAGAGCTTTAAGCTAATAAATGCTGGTATTTTTGGTATCTTGGTCCTGTGCCTTTGGCCTTTGGCCCTGCCCACCACTGGATCACCTCCATGTCCTGAAGCTTCTCTGAAATGGAATTCAGCCCTTGGGCTTAAAGAGGTTCTGCCCCACTGGTGTAGAACATGGTGGGGCAAAGCAAAGGGGGCATGACGGAGAGCGCAGCAGGGCTTGCAAACGTGGTCCTGTTCGATCCTCTCACACAATGAAGGTGAATGCCTAAATAAGGCTGCACTCCTGCCTGTTTGCCTGCCTCAGAATGATCCAACATCTGGAGTATTCTGGGCGGTGGGAACTGGGGCTATCAGGAGCAGCCACTAAAATCAGGCTCTGCTGTTCTCCCACTCCTGAATGAGTAACGAATGGGTACACATGGTAGAGATGAGAGAATACAGATCTTGTTTTTAATCCAGATGTTATTATTGTTAGCTGCCATGAGCACCATTTCTGGTGGAAAGGTGGGCTATTAAACAAACAAACCCATTCATGACTCGTGGCATTCATTTCAGAACCAATAAGAATTGAACAGAATAGGCATCTTCAGGTTCAGTTTTTCTTTCATTCACAAATGAATGCAAATCCATAGCTGTTAAGGGGAAGCTACAAGATCATATCCGCAACACCACCACTCGGGTAATACTGGACTGGAGCTTGCCCTGTGATTATTCCTCACTATTTGCAAAAGCATTTTTTACAAGCAAGATTTCCAAATATGCCTATAGAAAGGATAGCTTCTTGCCAAAGCAAACATAGGTGAACTTTCCGAAACTTTCTTCAGTTTTTGGTACTAGATGAACTAGGGATGTTTACCATACAAATGTTCTAATCTTCACAAGGAAATAGGCAACCTTAGTAAAAGCAGCCTTTTTTTTTTTTTTTACATTGGTAAAGGAGAAAAGAAAAAGAAAAGAAAAGAATGTTCTTTGTTTTGAAGGGGAAATGGTAAAGAATAAGAAGAAAACCACAAAATGTTCAAACTAAACCTTTAAAATTTGAATTTCCATCTGTGTTGCCAACAATGAGAAATGTCTCACAGCTCTAATATAGGTAACTTTCACTAGCACGAAGAAAAGCAGGTTTTACTAACAATGGCTCCTTCCATTCAAAATCCTTGATAATTGGTTATCAAGGATACAATAGCTATCTATTTCAACAAAATATACATAAAATAGATCCAAATGATGAATATAAAGAGTTGTTGTTTGGTGGGGATGGGGTGGCTAAATCTTTGTGTGTGTGTGTTCAAGAAATTGCACTTAGAAAAATGGTTCTAGAAAGTTTTCATTATTTACAGTATTTTTCCATGTATAAAACTATACTTTTTCCTAAAATTGTTAGACTAAAAATTGAGGGTCGTCTTATACACGGAAGTAAGCCGAGGAGAGAACCGCACGGTTGTGAAACTGCCCAGTGGGGGGCGTCTTATACATGGGGGCGTCTTATAGACGGAAAAATACAGTATTTTATCGGACGTTCTGGATATTCCAAATTGATGCCAGACATTCTGCAATGGGCATACACTAATTGCTTATACAGATGGAAATTTTAATGTGCACAGCGCTCTCTCTCTCTCTCTCACACACACACACACAGTCTTTCCCATTGACATCAACAGTAGAGGCATTTGGTTCCACATATGGACAGGATGCATTCTCTGAGCAATACCACCCCCACTAGAGCAAGGGGCACAGAAGCCTTATGGATGTACTGGTATTGGATCCCATATAGATCTCTGGTATAGATTTTTCAAGATGGCTTTGTTGCAGCATCCATTTATAAATCATCCCAAGTAAAATCACCAACCTAATCTCAGCAAGGTGCCAGAAACCATAGCTTGCACTACAGAGATAAAACAGGTCCTGTGCCTGGCAAGGAGGGCAGACACAGAATGTCTCTGCCTGGCTTGCCAATCACTTCGAATGGGAGCTCAGATGGGGGAACATAGCAAAAATACTTTGGGGATTAGATAAGAATACATTACTATCTTGCTATAAAACCTCAGCACATCAAATTGCTGATAACATTGGATTGATGCTCACAGCCTGCAAGCCTGTTCTGTATTTTGTTGTACTTACATTAAACCAAAAACATATAAAGTAAAGAATAGATAAAGAACATTAAGGAAGAAAGGCATTTTTGGTATCAAATATAAAATCCCTTCCACATGCAAAAAGAAATCCCTATAGATTTCAAAGGAAGTTACGCAAGTAATCTGGAATGGGGGCATAACATCTTAGAGTATTGCAAAAGGAAAGCTTATACCAATATTCTAAATATACTAAAGGCTTCTGCAAATAGACAAGATTCTTAAAGAATTACAATATTCAGTCTTTTAAAAACAAATCTAAACTACAGTCATTTTGAATTTCTTGTCTGCATACTTTCAAAAGGAGCATGTTTTCCTCCTGTCAAAAGGTAGCAGAGCAGCTTTTAAACTGCTCCCTGGGGGAAAGCTGACAGGAACTGGAGGAGGATTGTCCAGTTTGGGAAGGATTATCACTACGGGTTGAGGGTGAAAATGTTTTTGATTGCCCAAATGGGGATTGGGTAGAAATAGACCATGAACATACAGTAGAACATGATAGCCAGTGAAAGAGGCCAAAAGCCATGAGGGGAAATGTACATGCCAGAATCATTCGGAGAAGGACACTGTCGTATAGATGTTTTTATGCTAATGCTAGATGCCTCCAGCCAAGGTGGGAGGATTGGAGTGCTTGGTTTTAAAGGAGAACATGGATCTGGTGGGCATAATGGAAACCTGGTAGAATGGAGAGAACCATTAGGATGCGGTCATCTCTGGATACAAATAGAAAGGACAGGGAAGGGTGTGCTGGGGATGGTTCCCTTCTCTTTGTCAAAGAGAGCATATTGTCAAACAAACTAGAAAACTCAAAAGGGCAGACTCCTCCAAAAAGCATTGTGGGTGACAATACCAGGCCCCAAAAGTAATTTAGTACTGGGGACAAGCTGACCTCATGGAAAATGAAATCAGGGTAAATTCTCCCAATGGAGGGATGTAAACTGTGGGGTTCCACAGAAATTGGGATCAATGCTTTTCAACTTGTTCATAAATGATCTGGAATTAGGAATGAGCAGTGAGGTGACCAAATTTGCTGATGACAGTCATGACACCAAATTATGTAGGGTGATTAAAACAAAAAGGGATTGTGAAGAGCTCCAAAAGGATATCTCCAAATTGGGCATCAAAATGGTAAATGCAGTTCAGTGTAAATGATGCAAATTGGGGCAAAGAATCCCAACTCCACATATAAGCTGATGGGAGTTTGAGCTGGCAGTGACTGACCAGGAAAGGGATCTTGGCTTTGTGGAGGATATCTCAACGAAAAAGTCGACCCAGTGCACAGCATCTAGAAAGAGGTGAATTCCGCATCGGCCATGAAACTCACTGGGTGACTTTGGGCCAGTCACTGACTCTCAGCCTAACCTACCTCACAGGGTTGTTGTGAGGATAAAATGGAGAGGAGGAGGAGGATTGTGTAAGCCGCCTTGGGTTCCTTGCAGGAAAAAAGGCGAGGTATAAATATCATAAATAAACCACTGAAGGAATTAATTGTAAATTTGTTAACAGCGGCTAGGTTAATGATTGCAAGGAAATAGAAGGTTCAGCATGTCTTTCTAATCACTGATTGGTATAAGGAAGTATGGGATATAACTCTAAATGATAAATTAACTTGTAGTATCAAATGTAAAAAGGGACAGTTAAAAATAATTTTATGGATATATGGAATCAGCTATTAGCTTATGTGTTAATAAAGGGGAAGGGGAGTATGCCTTGTCAGGATATGTTATATTTCTGGAATATGGAATAGTAATTGATTAATGGGATGGAAGTATACCATTTGGTCCCTAAGAGGGTGGGGTGGGGTGCACCTTATGATTTATTGTACACAGTTTTAGTTGTGTGTTATTGTTATATTGTGTTTTATTTTGTTTGCAAAAATTAAATATACATTTTTAAAATAATAATAACAACACCTGCGAATAGCATAATGCCCTTATATAAATCGATGGTGTGACCACACTTGGGAGTACTGTGTACAGTTCTGGTTGCCGCACCTCAAAAAGGACACTGCAGTGTTGGAAAACGTGCGCAGAAGGACAACCAAAATGATCAAGGGGGCTGGAGTAACTCCCCTATGAGGAAAGGTGACAATGTTTGGGGCTCTTTAGCTTAGACCAGTGTTCTCCAACCTTGGGTCCCCAGATGTTTTTGGCCTACAACTCCCAGCATGCCCCAGCCAGCATAGCTGGCTGGGGCATACTGGGAGTTGTAGGCCAAAAACATCTGGGGACCCAAGGTTGGAGAACACTGGCTTAGACAAAAGTGAGTGGGGGAGGGACATAAGCAGGGCCGGTGCTACCATTAGGCCAACTAGGTGGCTGCCTAGGGCGCCGGGCTAAAGGGGACGCCAGGGGCATAGAGTTGGAGGGAGGGAGGGCTCAAGTGGGAAGGGGGGGCGCTAAATATCAGATCTTGCCTAGGGTACCAAACTGCCTTGCACTGGCCCTGGACATAAGAGAGCTGTACACAGTAATACCTTGGATTGCAAGTAACTTGGTTTGAGAGCGTTTTGCAAGACAAGCAAATTTTTAAATATTTATTTTTAAAAAATTTACTTGATATACAAGCGACGTAATCTCTGTACAGATTTTTTGGGGGGGGATTTCGTTTGATATAAGACTGTTTTGGATTACAAGCACGTTTCCGGAACGAATTATGCTCTCAATCCAAGGCACGACTGTATAAAATTATGCATTGTGTAGAGAAAGTCAATAGGAGGAGCTTTTACTCCCTCTCTCATAAGTACTATAAACTGGAGTCATCCAATGCAGCTAAATGGTGGGGGGTTTATTTATTGCATATACACACACAGCACATAGTTAAACTATGGAATTCACTACCACAAAGTGTAACAATGGCCACCAACTTCGATGGCTTTCAAAATCATTCTTGACAGCTATATTATATCACCTCCAATATCACGAGTGGGAGGGTGCGATTGCACTCAGTGTCCTGCTTGGAGGCTTCGCACAGTCACCTGGTTGGCCACTGTGTGAACAGAATGCTGGACTAGGTAGGCCTTTGCTCCGATTCAGGACAGCTCTTCTTGTGTTCTTATGAAATAGGATTGCAGCCTTAATTCTGTGAAATTCTGCGCTGATGCACTTTGTCATCAACATGCAGAGGCACCCTTCTAAGGAGAGATGTGTTAGGTTTTGCATAGGCAGAACGAGAATTGTCACCTGACATCAGGATTATCACCTGACATGGAGGTTGTCTCTTGAGATGAAGTACACAAGGCTCCGGTCACCAGACATAGTCTCAAGGTGATATGACTCAGCAGCCTTGGACAGATTTGGGGTAAACATGTTGATGAATAGGTTATACAACTGGGGTGAGTAATATCCTATTTATAGGTGCAGGGTCTGTGGTATAAAGCTAACACACTTGTTGATAGCCTCTCTTCTCCTCTCACTTGCTTTCTTACTCCTCTCGTCTCACTCGACTTGTCTTGTTCTGGACTTCACTTCATCTAGCCTTACCACTGGGGTATTGGATTTGTATCTGCAATGATGTAGTGAGTAAGAGATGCATTGCTTGCCTTAATCCCATGTAATTGGGTCTTACAAATAAACTCTTTAATCTTTATTAACTGCTGTTATCTCCTCCTTCCGCCTGCGTGACTGGGACTGAGGGCCATTGGCTAGGGGAGCTTTTGAACCCGGGTCAGTCCAGCTCTCACAAGATGATTCCCTTCTCAATTGAAAGGTAAATTAAAACGATCCCCCTTTCTCTTTAGCAATAGCATTACTGCTGGCAATTGCTGGCTGGATGGCTGATGACTAGAGCTCATTCCTCACTCAACAGATGGGTCACATACACTTAGGGGGTGATGCTATGCAAGTTTAGACAGAAAAAACTGCTGGGAGTTGTAGGCTTTTTTCTGTCTAAACTTGCATAGGATTCTGCCCTTAGTTTCCGATCAAGCTTACAGGTCAATATGTGTTCTTATCCTTCATGCCACTAATGAGACCTGCACAGCTTCCAGTGCCAACTTTCATTCATAAAATGAATGTTGGTTCAGAAGTAGGGCTGTTGTGTGTGTGTTTTTTTTAATGCATCAGAACAATTATTTCCAATATCAGTTAAATTCCTCTGGTCATATTTCAGCACTAGCAGCATGGAATCCAGGCTGTTTATATTTTCTGTGTGCTTCTCTGGACCCAGTCCAGGAACAAAGTTCATTAGCAAGTAGGTCAAAACGGAAATGTTCAAATCCTCTGAAATAAGGGATTACAGTACATTGAAACAGCTTCATTTTAGGGAACGGAAAGATATGCAAACAGGTAACCAGAAGATAAATACAATTCGACAACAGAACATCTCCTCCTCCTTCTCCACATGAGATTAATGTAGATACGCCCTTACCCTTTTACTCACATTTGTTTCTTCAGCGCTCTCTCTCTCTCTCTCTCGCTCTCTCTCTCTCTCTCTCACACACACACACACACACTTTAATGTTTTTAGCATTAAAATTGTACCTAGAGCAATAAAAATATTTTTGTTCCAGCTTCCTTTAAATAGGGGAAGGACAGCAGTGCAGCACATGTTCTGCATGCAGAAGGTCTCAGTTTCGATCCCTGGCAACTCCAGGTAGGGCTGAGAAAGACTCCTGCCTGAAACCTTAGTGAATGCCTACCAGGCAGTGTATACAGTATTGAGTTCGATGGACCTGTATAAGGCAGCTTTCAATGTCACTATTGCATTGAGAGGATGCTAGGGTAAGTCGATTTCCTCAAGTGCCACCAATGGCCTGCAGCTGTGCTCTGGTGGGGACTCTGGCTCAGGCTTAAAGCCTTCAGTTCTAAGTACACGGTACAGGGTGCTGGAACAATGCCTGTGCACCAGGTCCTGCCTTGTATGTCCCTGAGAACCTTGCTCTTCTTTTGGAACTCCCTGTGTTTGGACTTCGAACTGCCTACTGACCTTGCCTTGGAACTGACCCTGACTGATTCCCTGGAACTCTGCTCCTGCACCACTGCAAGCAGGACAAATGCTATGGGTTGCTATGCAACAGTGCCCTGGTATGAGCAGAAGTACCCTCTGCTCATGCATGGGCTTTTTGTTTTCTACCAATTCTCCGTCTCCTTTATTGCATCAAATACTAGTCCAGGGCATCTCCTGATGCTCAGGACTGGCTTTTCAGTGGTGCAGGGGGAGCAGCAGTGAGAAGGAAGTGGAAAAACTTCACTTTGCAAGTGGAACATCATTTTTGGTTCTTAGAATTCAAGTCTGTGTGTGTTCATATGGTTATTTCACAAGACCCAAGAAAACTCCTAGGATGGGAAGAGACCTAAAATTAGCACTAGTTAAAGACAAAAGAACCACACAGAGAGAAGTGTACTGGTTTTTATTATACTTGGTTATAAAAATTAAAGATACCTACAGGGAACTCTGAACCAGCCATTTCCAGCTCGTGTTCCAGACCAGTCCAATTAGCAGTTGTTGGGAAACTTCCATCACAGATTCCTAAGCAAACTCTTGACTTTGGAGGGTGAACTCAAGTCTTGATTAACTGATACAATTCAGGGCTGAATGGATATATACTCTCTTGTATACTTTCTACCTCTCCTTTTCATCAAACCCAGGTGAGGCAGTGGATGTCCTGAAATGGTGCCTGAGCAGGGTAATGGACTGGATGAGGGCCAACAAACTGAAGCTAAATCCAGACAAAATGGAGGTACTGTTAGCAGGTAGTTCGTCTGTCCAGTTGAATGATGTTCAACTGCCCTGGAGGGAGTTGGACTCGCCCCTGAAAGATCAGGCACACAGCTTGGGCATTCTCCTGGATCCACACATGACACACACACACACACACACACACACACACGGTGCTTTAGAAATTGTATTACACAAAGGAACTGGAAGCCCAAGGGACACAGCACATCAGCACTGAGAATTGGTGCATTCAGTTATGGCATGTCATTGGCATAGTTTACAGTAGCTACATGATCAAATATTTGGATAGATATACATATAGATACACACACACAGCTTTCCAGAGATTAGTGTTCCCATAAAGGAGGTTATAAGTAATTATGATGTTGCCACGCATTTTGGTAAGATGAATTATATTTAGTTCAAATTTCTGGAAATGGAACAAAGCCAAAGAAAAATGTCTCAGAAGAATCATCTTCCTTGACCTTATCGAAGTCCACACACATACACGCTTTGTTTCTTTACTAGGGAACTGTCCAGCAAAAGGAAACACAAACAGTTCAGCCAGAGGATCTTTTGAATGAGATGCCTCTTATTTGAAAGGGATTTCCTTTATTCCAGGACATTTTTCTCCTACAGAATGTCATGCATGTATTTTCACACTTCCTTAGAATAGGTGCACATCAGCCACCACTGAGCCGCTGCCAAACAAGGTAAGTCAGGGGGGTGGCCAGGTGGGAGGGCGTGGCAAGGGGGGGCCGGGAAGGCAGGGAACAGCAAGGCAGGATGGGGAAGGATCTTTCTCGGGGTGGCCGCTGCGCCGAGAAAGGTCCAGGGACGAGTTCTGTGGCACTGTGTTTACTCTCGAAGAAGCACAGCACCATGGGGCTCATTACCATTGCTCAGCGGGGCTGCAACTCTGGTGAGTAGCGGCCCCACCGAGGAAGGGCAAATGACAGCTGGTGAAAGTGCTGCTTCTCCGAAGTGCTTGGGCACTTTTGCCAGCTGTCATCCCCTCTCGCTGCACTCAGTGCTCCCGCGCGCTGCCCCCTGGGATACCGGACTGAGGACTGAGGGAGAACGAGAGGAGAGGTGGAGCCTCCAAAGCCCCGCTGTGTCCGGGCGCAGATGGGCCCCAGGCCCACTTTAAAGCCACAGAGGTTCCAGAACCTCTGTGGGTCTCAAGTGATGTGTGAATCCAGCCACAGAATGGGTTCACACAACACGACAACCCACACTCGAGGACAAGTATGGGTTGTCTTGAACCATGGGTTGTCATTGAAATGTGGGTTGTTGTATTGTGTGAACCCAGCCACGCTATAACAAACCATGGTTTGTTAACCATGAAAAACCTACAAAGACTGGGTTCACGCAACACACTGAGCCTCAGTAGGTTTACTGGCAGAGTAAACCTACTGAGGTTTAGTATGTCGTCTGAACCCGGAAAGGCTTTGTTAAAGTGGTTTTAAGTTTGGCTTATTAACTGCCCTACGAAGCCGTGGTTCGAGGTAGGGTTTACTTAACCTACTGAGGTTTAGCATGCCTCCAGGCAATTTCCTGACAAGAGAAGCTAAAAACTCCCTGCCGCTCCTGCTTTCTTAGGCGAATTTGTTTCCCAAGTTCTGCCTAGCAACACATTGCATGACATCTTTCACCAACTCTACCTATCAACTGATTACACCATAGCTCCTTCCTTCCCCTCTTCACTTCTCGGAGAAGTCTTTTGCCTTCCCCGCCTTTCTGCAGCTGCATGTTATCTGCACGGATTCCCTCAGTCCCTCAGTCCCCACCTCCACTACTCACGGTCTGTGTTTTGCTTGGCCAGCGGCTGCGGTTTGGGGTTTGAAGGAGCTTGTTTTCCCACGAAATCAGGGCTCTCCAAGACTCCAACCTGGGGTCCCCAGATGTTGCTGGCCTACAGCTCCCAGCATACCCAGCCAGCATGGCCAATGGCAAGGGATTCTGGGAGCTGAGAGCCCAGTGCTAAATGAAGCTCCATTTGGGACTCTGCCCGCTCCTGCTCTTCTCGCAGAGCTCGGCGCTGGACAGAGCAAGGGCAGCGGCTGAGCGCAGGGAGAGTGCAGGCGTGTCTCAGAAATGGGCACTTTCATTGCTCTCTGGTCTGGAGCAACCCAGAAGTGCAGGGCATCCTCCCATCGAGCTTCGATAAAACAGCAGCATCTCTGAAGAGATAAACCTGAGCAGTGTGTTCAGTTGCATGCCCGCCTCCCTCGCCCCAGGCCCCTTCTCTCTGTGTCTCTCTCTGACTTGCCCAGTGAACTGGAGAGTGTCTACTCAGTAGTAAATCACTTTGTTTTCAATGGCCTTACTGAGAAGTAAATGGCAGTGACTTCAGTGGGGCTTTTCCACTCAGTAGAAAATCACATTAAGCTGCTTGGGTAGGCAACGCTGTAAACCCAGCTGGGGCACCCGCCTCCTCCACCTGAGATTGGTCAGGCTGAAAGCGGCAGAGCCACAGAGAAGCCCCTGTGTGTCTCCTTCTCCCTCTCCGATTCCTTCCTTCCTTGCTGGACTGAAGTGCCCTGCCGTGCCCCAGAGGAAACCGAAGGGGAGGAGTGTCTACTCAGTAGTAAATCACATTACAGTATTTTCAGTGGCCTTACTCAGAAGTAAATCTCAGTGATTTCAATGGGGCTTTTCTCCGCCACCCACCCGATCCCAACCCTCCAAATGTGATGCTGGCATCTTGGTATATGCCCGGGGTGGGGTGGGGGGAACATCTTCACCCACAGAGAAGGGATGGTGGGTGGGTGGAGGCAACAAAGGGGGAACGGAAAGGAAAATGTTCTTCCTCCTCCAGGGAGGATTTGGGAGGGAAGTCGGGCGGCCTCAAGCAAACACAAACCACAAGAAGCGGGGAAGTGGCAGATGGGATGGAGCTTTGAAGAACAATAGACATGCCCCCCCACCACAAAGTGAACCAATGGGGAGGGGAAGTTGCCGAATGAAGCAGCGCCGGACCAATGGGGAGAAAAGCTGGTGGCGCAGCACCAACTGCAACAGACCACAGGGCACTGTTTCTGCTGCAAAGACGCCTGGGATATGTGCCACTACCAGTGGAGGTACGAGGTGGAAGGCAGGGAAAGGCAGGAAACTTAAACCAGATGGAAAACTGATTGTCTGTCCGGCAATTAAGCCATAGTGTGTGGTTTAAATTCCCAAGAGACTTAGCGTGTCGTGCGAGCCCACCTAAAGAGAACCCATGGTTTGTTGTTGGGCTGTGAACTGTGGGCTGTTTGTGGTTAACAATCCATGGTTTGTTAGTGCAGCTGGGTTTACATAATACAACAACCCATGTTTCAGCATCAACCCACAGCTCAATGACAATCCACACTCAACCCATATTCAACACTGAGTGTCGCTTATCATATTCTGTGAACGGAGTCAATGAGTTCGAAATTACGATAAACCATCCAAGCAGAAGTATTAAAGAGGCAGCTGGAGATGCAGAATTGGATTGGGTGGGTAGAAAGAAAGAGAGAGAGACAGAGAGAGGCAGGTGTTATCCTGTATATTGATACCTAAAGCCATATCATTTGATGAGGTCACCCAGGGATAGTGTGTAGAGAGAGAAGAGCAAAGGGCGAAGAACAGATCCTTGAGGAACCTCAACAGAGGGAGGGAAAGCTTCCTCCTATGAAAACACTGAAAGAAGGTTTAGACAGGTATGGGGATGAGCCAGCTAAGGACAAAATTGTGGAGGCCTACGGTATAAAGGGAATCCAGTAGGAGAGAATGATCATCTCTGTCAAAAGTGGTGGAAAGGGCAAGAAGAATAAGGGCTGTATAGAGGACTTTAGATTTTGCAGTGAGAAGGTCATCGGTCATTTTTTATATACAGTACAATGGCAGTTTGAGTATAACGTACTAGACTTTTTTTTAATACAGTTCATATCCTGTGATAGCGATATCCCATTTATTTTCCCTTGCTCACAATATTTATGTGAGCAAATATGGCTTTCTTTTTAATAGTACTCTTATTCAACCATCTTGTCTTTTAGGCGTCTACCAATTTCACATAAACACCTAAGCTCTCTATAATCACCTACATAAATCACCTACACATTTTTTACATAAATAACCTAGATCTTTTACATAAACACCTAGGGTCTCTGTTTAAATGTCTTTGGGAGGGAGGGTATAAAAACTAGTGTCACCGGCATCATAAGTGTCTTTTTGAATTACTCTTCCTAGTGTCTCTGTGTTTGTTGTCAGCTTCTATCCTATCCCCACGGGGAGGACTTTGTGTCATGTAGAACCTCATGCCTAAGGGATGAGGCATTTCAAATTGGATGCTTGGCAGCACCTGTTGGATGCCCCCAGGTGCATTCCTAAGCCCTAACTGGTTAACATCTATGTCAGAGAAGGTGTCTAATGGGCTGTTTTGTTTCAGGAAGGACTTTTGGGAAGATATATAAAGGAGAAGAGAGAGAATATACTGCCGACAGAAGAGGTAACCTTTTATTTATTTATTTCATTTTGGACATAAGTTGCTTGTTTGTCTTTTACACAGAGTTTGGAGAGCCACTGATGTCACAACTGGTGTACTATATATATAGCAATAAAAACAACAAAGATACTTGCAACGTCACACATACGGTATGTTACCAAACAAAAAATATGCCTTTTTTCTGAGGCAATTATTCATTTCTGCATACAAATCAAAAATAGTGTGACTGGCATAATCAGTTGTCAGCAGAGAAACAATAGAAATCAAAGTGCTGACTACAGATGGCACCCATCTAAATCCATTCTCCTCTCTTCCTCAGATTTCTTAGATACGGGCCACTGGAAGAAGTTCCAGTTATAGAAATACTTTTGTGACAATGAGGGAGAGATAAGAAGAGTACCATAAGTTAAGATAGAGAGGCAGGGAGGGAGAGAAGAGAAGATCCCTCCTACACAATGATCAGCACTCCCATAATAATACTACTTAGAATTTATGTAACACTTCAGATGTTTAACACTTCACAAACAATGGGTTGAATCCAGATTGTCATACTTAGAGTAGATCCATTGAAATGCCAAGCACTGAGCGTGGAAACCTAAGCAGGGTCAGGCCTGGTTATTACTTGGATGGGAGACCCCTCCTCTAGTTTCCTGCATTGAGCAGGGGGTTGGACTCGATAGCCTTGTAGGCTCCTTCCAACTCTATGATCTATGAAATCTAGTCATGATGACTAGCCTAATTTCCATTGATTCCAATGGGTCTGCTCCAAGTATGGCTAAGTCTTGGTTCAGCCTATTATCCTTACAAGAGCCTTCCCTAAACTGGTGCCCTCCAGACATTTTTGACTTCAACTTCCATCAGCCCTAGCCAGCATGGAGAATGATCAAGAATTCTGGGAGTTGTGGTCCAAAACATCTGGAGGGCCACCAGGCTGGGAAAGCTGCCTTACAACAACCCTGTAAGGTAGATTGGCATTACAGGTGGAAGGGAGAGTGGCTTGTTTAAGGACATGGAGTGAATTCACAGTTCAGATGAGATTGGAAGTGGGGACTTCCCAGCTGCCCTTTGTCCTGCCTGCTTTGCTCTGATTGTAAAGTAGTGGAGAGAAAGACTATACAGAGCCCCATATATGCAACTATTTTACCACACATTCTAGCATTTGATGTGTGGTTAAAAAATTATAATAAATCATCCTTACCACCTCTTAACAGGATGTATAGATATGCACAAGCAACCACTGGAGAAGGTCTAATTCCAAAGATAGTTTGGTCATCTCTACGAACTCGAGAGTCACTTCTGAGTTTGATTTTGTGCACTGCACACAGATAGCAAACAATACACATTATGTATAGGAATGAGGAAGTCCTACAGAAATTTGGTTACCATTCCCCCGCCTTTTCCACATTGTTCATTGGTGTCCCTGCCTAGTCCTGACCTGTCCCCCAGTTTCTTTTAAGCTTCCCACCATAACCACTCATAAAACTATAGGCTGGGAACCACAAAAAGCTTCTTTCTCCATTACATTTCCCCCTAACTCTGTATCACTTGATCTGCAGGCATCCACCAAACAGCCTCTATCCAGGGAAATTATTTGCAGCCAAGCAACAATTTAGAAACTTTTAAAAGTGGTGTTTGTTTTGTTTGTTTCTACTCCCCACCCTTTTGTCCATGTACTTCCCAAATAACATAAGATAATATTGTAAAAAAAATAATAATAATAATCTTAGAAGTCTAAAACAATGAGTGCTTCCAGATGAAGGGCTCCTAGCCCCACCAATCAAAAGACATTGGGGTGGATCCAAACTTAGTCATATTCAGAGTAAACCAATTGAAATCAATGAGACTTAAAGCAATGGTACTTAAATTAGTTATGACTAACTTAAATGGGTCTACTTTCAGTATGAGGAAATCTGGATCCAACCCATTACGTAGCTATTCTGCCTTTCTCTCCTTAATGGATTTTTTGTGTGGAAAGAAAAAAAAAGTGGAAGTGATGGGTGGGGGTGGGTTTTTTACAAGTTGTTGGGACTTGAAAAAGATACTAGGAGAGGATATATTGTAATATCCTTCCTATCTCACGTTAGTGATATCAGCAGAGTAGAGTCCCTCTCCAGCTTAAAAGAAGCTTAGATTTGGCTAGTGTTAGCCAGTTAGCATTTGGTAATCCAGGATGCTTTAAGGCAGACTGGATTTCCCTGGTTTTGCCCCCTTTTCTCTCCCTCAGAACAATAATCAGAGACACAGTCTTGTAAAAGTTAAAAGTAACATTTACTCACTCAGCTTATGCAGTTTCATTCAGGCAGGCTTAAAAGCGTTTCTTACAGTTGGTTACAAGTTCATTTGTAGTTACTTGGGGTCTGAACTGAACTTGTGGAGTTCAGACCAGCAACTCTGGCTACATGCTGCTACAAGGACCACGCGGAGACAACAACCTGGTGGTGCCACGCTCACAAAGAGTCTGAACAGAAAGAGGAAGAAGCTGGGAGCAACGCCCACTTCCTGTTCAGGCTGTTAATAATTCACTGAGTACCTTCTAGGAAAACCACCCTAGAAGGTATCAGTGATCTTAACCATTTCTCCCAGTTACCTGGTGAAACATTAGCCATAGGTTTTGACTGCAATTTTAGTTATCCAACACAAGTGAAAGACGGCGAGGTCTGGATCCCACAAAAAGTTCTGTGAAAAAGGCAGGACAATTGCTTTGCCTGGAAGCATCCAGACCTTCCTGGCTCATATAATTTCATATTCTATTGGCCAGCAGCAGCAGCAGCAGCAGCCGTTTTCTATGTGCTATAACAGTTCCATCACTTTAGGAGGGCCACACGCTGTTCAATCACATTAGTGGTCCTCACGTTCTGAGGCGAAGAGCCTTTACTTCAAGAGTTCAGATCGTGCGGTGTGAGGATTAAAGAAGAAAGCCACAAATTTCGCATCAGGGAAGCCACACAGTGACCACTGGCTGTTTCGTCCTCTTCCAGGGTTATTCATTTACAAATACTGTTCATTACAATTCACTGGGGGGTGGTGTGGGAGGGAGTGGAAGGAGAGAATCAAGGAATTAGGAGGACTTTCACAGAGCGAAATCGAGCAAGGGAGGTCTCTACCTGTCCCAGTGCCTGGGAGTGCAGCAGTCACACAGCGTGCTTTTCGAGCCTTGACGACAGGGAGTGGGGAGGGATCGTTTGGCAGAATAACGCTGGATCTGGAATTGATCGTTATTCTGAAGCTTGCGTGTATATAGGCTGGGGATTCTGCTTCCATCTGTCCTCATCAGTGACTTTCCCCGCCGCCGCCCCCCCTTCTAGTCAATTACAGAGACGGGTCCCCGCCGTCCACCTTCCTGCAACCCACCTCTAGCTCCTCCACAAAAAGACTTACCCCCCAAATGCACAAACGGGTTGTGCTGCTGCTGCTGCTGCTGCTGCCGCCGCCACTGCTACAGCTGCCTTGTAAAAGGGGGATTTTGGAAACCAGGAGGAGGAGGAGGAGGAGGAGGGACTTTTAAACAAACCACAAAAAAAAAAAAAGTTACAGTGAAACTGACCAACTGCACGAATTGTTTATCTAACCTGAAACCCGGAGGCAGTGGCCCATCAATCATTGTTAATTATACCCTGATGGCAAAGCCTTTAGAGACCTCTTGATCTCTCTTCCCCCTCCCGCTTGCACCTTTTCAAGAAACAGCAGCGTGGCTGTATTCGTTGAATTATCGGGGGGGGGGGAGAACGCCTCCCTTCTACTCTGCCTCACTAGTTAAAAGTTTTATGGGGACGAGGACATACATGGAACTTAGTTTTGTGAGAACCACGACATAGACATAGTTACGTGCGTCAAGTTCTGCAGCAGGAAGATCACACACACACACCACACACACACACAGTGGGGGAGGCCGGTTTAGAAATGCAGGAAAAGAGGATGGAAAGGTCTGGAGGGGGGGAGGGGGGACCTGGAACTGTTTCACTCTGGAATGAAATGGAAAGAGGTGTGGTCTCCCCGCTGCATCATCTCCCTAAAGACTGCACATAGCATCTTCCTGCGGTGAGCAGCAGACCATAATATGCTCATCTCTTTCAACAACTGGGGGTGGGGGGTGGGGGGTGGGGGAGAGCTGGACATTTTGAAACAGTGAAATCGTGAGGAGTTTTCTGGCATTAATATTTAAAAGAGAGAGGAAGAGTTGCAGTGAGTTTCCTAGGGGTTTTTGCGGGGTGTTTTTTTTGTTTGTTTTGTTTGTTTGTTTATTTGTTTGTTTTAATTCTTCTGGATCAACAGGGCTTACTTTGCATTATGTTCGTGTTGCCGTAGTTGTTTGTTTTATGTGTTACCCAAAAGTTACGGTTACCATGCTAGGCAAAATGTGCCTGCCTGGTAGCTTTTGACAAAATAGAAAAGGTACCTTTAGGTTTCATTTGCAGAAAGAAAAAAAGTAAGGGGGAGAGAGAGAGAGAGAGAGAGAGAGAGAGAGAAGAAACCACTACTGATAGTGAAGCTATAAACTTCTATTTCCAATAAAGAGTGATTTCTCATCTTTATACGGGACTCTGTTTACAGAAAAATTCCATTCTGCCATAAATGTTGCCTAAACTTAAACTCATCTTTTGCTGACTTAGCAGAAAGCAGGCTTTCTCCTTTGCTTTGTCTGGGGATAATATCAGTTCTATTAAGGAAGGCAGTGGTTTGAAAAAGATCTTGAACATTTCATAGATTTCATAGATCATAGAGTTGGAAGGAGCCTACAAGGCTATCGAGTCCAACCCCCTGCTCAATGCAGGAAACTAGAGGAGGGATCTCCCATCCAAGTCATAACCAGGCCTGACCCTGCTTAGCTTTCCACGCTCAGACAAGCTGAGCCAGCATAAGCCACATTGTATTGTCAATGCAAATCCATGAGTACTGGGCTGAAGGGGTATGTGGAAATTCTAGTAGGTTGATGCTTCATGTCCCACCTAGAGAGATCCATAGGTGACTGCCAAATATTAGCCTTTACACTCACATCAGACTTTTCAAACAAGCACAACAATGTAGCTCAGGGCCAGGGCCAAAACAGATATTACACTAAGAGCTTTTCTACACAAGGCTATTAACCCACCGTATCTACTTTTGGTTTTGTTGCAGAATTGAGATCCGAATGCTACACAAAGAGCATTTCTTTTCCTGCTTTTCTGCTACATAACCTCTAGGTGGCACTATGGTGTAGTGGAATCACACAATTACACAAGTGGAAAAAGTATTTTCTTTTGCTTTCACAAATAATACCACATTTTCCCTGCTCTAAAAAAACTTGCCAAAACAAAAAGTGCTGTTTAAAAACAGCAGCAAAACTGGAGGGTCATGACATTGTCTAAAGAACCCATAAACAACCATGAGTAGGGAATGATGAGTGCTTTTCATGTAGAAAAGCTCTCTGTATCTAGCAGATATGTCTTTTGTTCATTTTTATTCTAGAGAAAGCACAGAGGAGCCAATCCAGATCTTAAAAGCCCCCCTACCCCCCACACTAGGGTCCCAATCTAGATCAGGGCCCTGCACCTACTCTAAAGTAAAAATAAATTTAAAAAGTCATATCTGCTAGGCACAGATTTAAAGTAATGTCTGTTTTGGCACACAGTCACTTGCACAAACCGTGGGTGTAAGACCTGTGACCCAGCCCTAGTGATGGCACAGTAACTACCCGTGGCTACTACTGGTGATGCTGCCTTTGCCCCGTGGGCACACAGAGAGAGGAACTGGGCCTGCGATGGAACTGTTAGAGTTGCTCCACAGTAAGGATTTCAGAACAGGCTTGATGGGCTAGAACAGTGATGGCGAACCTATGGCACGGGTGCCACAGCTGGCACGCAGGGACCTCTCTGTGGGCACTCGAGCCATTGGTCACCAGATCGCAAAAAGGCCATCCCCTTCTGCAAAACACTAATGATCTTGTTCTTTCTCACAGTGTGGAACAGAATGATTTTATTCTAGAATTCCTGTTACAGAATTCTTTTCTACATTGTTATCACATTTAAAAGATTTTGAAGAATGATGCACAGAGCATGGCTTGGATGTAAAGCCCTAACAGTTGACCTGAGTGCTGCATGTGTTGCTCTCAAACTAACGGAGTATGAGCCAAGGTTTGACCAATTATCAGCATGCATGCAATAGCAAAAATCACATTAATTGTGCAAAAGCATGCCCAATGCAAACTTTTACCTAATGCAGTGTTTGCAGTCCAAGACATAAAGTGTTTAAAATGTGTTAAGCACGTTTAGTTTTCTTGTTTATCTTGCTCATCCTAGTACAGGTTGACTTTTACTGTGACTAATCCGACACCTGTAGAAGCAGGGAAAGGACCCGGAGTAAAGCTTGTCCCATACAATTTCAGTCTGGCATATAATCATATTACAAGTTGAGAATGCCTTATCCAAAAATACATGTGCCTAATTATTTAAAAAGTTTGTATAGCCCTTCAAAAGTTTGTATAGCCCTTCAGGCTATGTGTACAATGTAGTACTACAATAATTTTTTTGAGTTGATTTTTTCCCCCAACAAAAAACTGTTTGTATCATTGAAAGCTCTGTTATTGTGTTTTTCTTTAAAGACAAAAGATGTTAATTAGTTCGGACAACTGTATGAGTTGTTTTTCTAAAATTAAAACCTTGGTATTCAGGTTTAATTGCAGTGTTGGCACTTTGAAATAAATAAGTTGGTTTTGTGTTGCAGTTTGGGCACTCGGGCCCAAAAAGGTTCGCCATCACTGGGCTAGAATGACAAATGGGACTTGGGTTCTGGACCTCGGCCCCTTAAACTGGGTGCTGGTGAATGTGTCTATACTGCCAATATAACAGTCCCACAGCACTGGGGATGCTATGTCCTGCTTTATGGTGTTCTTCTTTGTTTAGCCCTTGGTCTTTTGGGGGCCAAAGTAGTATAGGGGATACATGTTTTGAAGCTAGACCATGGATACCTGAATCTGAATCTCAAACTTTGAGGGATCATTTTTCTCTTGGTCCAACCTTCCTACCTCATCGGATAAAAAATGACGCCACACATGCTTTCCTGAACCACTTTGAGTGCATCAAGAGATGGACATTTCATACCGCTACCAATCAAAAGGCGTTGTGCAACTGTTCCCTCTTTCCATCCTTAACAGATATTTTTTCTGGTAAGAAAAAAGATGGAAGTGGTGGGAAAACACAGGAGGATTACAAGTGGAAGATGACAACATTTGAACCACACACCCTGCCCAACATTCCATGAATGAAGTAGGGCGATTGAATAATAAAAGCCTTATTTGGAAGCACCCTCTGAGGAAAGATGAGATAAATAAATGAATTCCCCTCTTACACATTTATTTCCAGGCAATGAAACTCTTAGTACCTGGGAATAAATTATTTAAATGCATTTGAAGATGGAACAAACGGACTTCTTTGCATCCATCTGGAAAACAGCAATGATGCCCTTTGACTCGCGCGGCTGTTGGGAACGGTACACATTTGAATCCCTACAAAGAACAAATTGTACAACACCCACACAAATGCGTCCAGCCATCAATCACTCAGAATAAGTAGTACATATCTATTCAAGCATCTCACCAAATCACCATCCTAAACAGCATTAACTGAATCTTGAACTTAAGGTCATCTTTTCCCTGCACTTCGGGGTAGGTTAAAAGTTGCATTTTGAAAAATGCCCAGTAGCTCCCATTATTACCCTTTATTGACAGCATTTCTAATGACCTTAGCCCTGCCATGTGCTGTCATTGGCTCCAGCCATTGCTGAGCTCCTGAGCAAAATGTGCATGCAATTATGAAAGACCAGAAATGTAAGAGTTTCCATATTTCAGTAATATTCTATCCCCTTTCTCATACTGTCAAAGCTAGTTTTTAAATGTTGTGCTATAAAATGTTACATTGTCATATCAATTTCATTCTCATTTCTCAGATCATTTTTTGCTAGTGTGATTTTATTTTAATTGTACATGGTAATTGTGTCACTATAATCAAAAGGAAGACATTACTTTCAGATAGAATTTTCCTAGGTATTAAAACACACACAGAGAAGGGGGGGGGGGGACCACAAATTATTTTTTCAACACTCCTAACCTGAGGCATTTAACTTGCATTCTGTTTACAAAGGAAGACAACCAAAGGTCAAATGAGAGTGCAGTATTTATCTTTTGCTGATCAGTAGTTTTATAGCGCATCATTAAATGTTAAGTGCTGTAACTGATTGTGTACATGACAGAGAAGAAATGGAACAAAAATTAGAAGAAAGAACACTGGAACGTGCTTAAATGCGGTCATGATGACTATTGTAGCTAGCACTGGATGCTATTCATTGTACAAGTTACTGACTGCATGAGCCAGGGATTTATTCAAAAGAAGTGGCCAGCAAGGATCAGTCCTACAATGATTTGCATTTGAACTGAGGCATAGGCAGTGCCAAAGGGGAGCTGAGGAGGGAAAGCAAGCATCCCCTGTGGGCACCTCTCCCCCACCCCACCCCATTTTCTGCCCCCCTGTGGTTCCTTGACCAAAAGGCACTTTTCTTATACAAATAATAACTGAATCATAAACAGGAAGTTAAAGTATGGCTGCAATCTAAGTATGCTTGCTTAAAAGTTAACTCAATCAAAACCAATAGGACTTACCGTACCTTAGAGAAAATATGTTTAGGATGGGAAGGTTAATGTGAAATCTACCACCATTTCTCTTTCAAAAATCAGACATGTGGGACAATGATCACTCCCCCCCCACCCCAAAACAACCCCACATAGTTTGGGCCACCCCTCAATACATTTTTCTGGTACCAGGACTGAACTAAGTAGTGATGGAATCTGCAGCGCAGAGGCAAGCGGCAACTGCTCTGCGTAATGGCCCATTAATCCAAAATGCTTGAAAAACAGATGCAGTGTCCAGGTCAGGAGGTGAGGTTCCTAAATACATATACAGCTGGAAATTATCCCACCACGCGCGCGCACACACAATTATCTTGTCAGATTTTGTTGCGGAATATTCGGAAGATATGTGCCATCAATACCTGACACCCAACAACATTTGACTTTAATCTTCCGACAGTGATTGATATCTGTCCTGTAATGATACTTGCTTGCATTTGACTCAGTGCATCTGAGAGCTTTTCAGAGACTTTTGTAGAACCGTCATCGCCCCCAACACATGCATTCGTTGTTGTCTGTACACCCATAGTCAAACTATTTTGCATGTGTCTGTAGCTCAGGGGTGGGCAACATGTGGCTCTCCAGATGTTCTGGCCTACAACTCCTATCAGCCCTAGCCAGCATAGGCAATGATGAGGGATTATGGAAGTTCTGGCCCTTCAGATGGTTCGGCCTACGAGTTGCTCACCCCTCCTGTTGCTCTTTAAAGGAGTACCTGAGGACCAAACTGGATATAAGAGCAGCAGACCCATTTGTTTAGACTGGTTTCTACCAAATCCCATATAAAGGCATGTCTCCTCCCATATGTACCTGCTCAGACTCTTAGGTCATCTTCAGAGGCCCTCCTCCGTGTGTCCCTGCCAAAGGAAGCTAGGCAGGTGGCTACAAGAGAGAGGGCCTCCTCAGCAATGGCACCCCACTTATGGAATAAATTTCCCGAAGAAGTTCACATGGCACACCTGCATTATTATCTTTTCTGCACCTTTCTTTTCTCTCTGGCATTTTGGAGACCTAGTTCTAGCTTATTATTTTATTTATTTATTTATTTATTATATTTATACCCCGCCTTTTTTCCAAAAAGGAACCCAAGGTGGCTTACATAATCCTCCTCCTCTCCATTTTATCTTCACAACAACCCTGTGAGGTAGGTTAGGCTGAGAGTCAGTGACTGGCCCAAAGTCACCCAGTGAGTTTCATGGCCGAGCGGGGACTAGAATCCAGATCTCCTGAGTCCCAGTCCCATTACTGATTTGCATTATATTACATTTTATTCTTTTACTGTATTTGATATTTTAACTGTGTTTTAAAATGGCATTTTAGTTTTGTAACTGATTGTAATCTGCCCAGAGAATATTAGTTATTTGCTTTATAGGGGAACAGGGGGCAAGTGGGTGAGGGAGTTAAACCTTGTCTGTGCCTGCCCCTTTCTTCCCCCCCCCCCACATGGCCTTATTCCCCAGCCAACCACACTTCTGGCATCAGCTGAAGGAAAACTGACAGAGACTGGGTTCAGACAACACAATAACCCACACTCAAGGGTTCATAGAATCATAGAAAAGTAGAGTTGGGAGGGGCCTATAAGGCCATCGAGTCCAACCCACTGCTCAGTGCAGGAATCCAGGTCAAAGCATCCCTGACAGATGGCCGTCCAGCTGCACCTTGAATGCCTCCAGAGTGGGAGAGCCCACCACCTCCCTAGGTAGTTGGTTCCATTGTCTTATTGCTCTGACAGTCAGGAAATTTTTTCTGATGTTTAGGTGGAATCTGGGTTGCTATAACTTGAGCCCATTATTCCGTGTCCTGCAAACTGGGATGATTGAGAAGAGATCCTGGCCCTCCTCTGTGTGACAACCCTTCAAGTACTGGAAGGGTACGATCTATCTCCTCTTCTGAAGGCTAAACATGCCCAGTTCTTTCAGTCTCTCCTCATAGGGCCTTGTTTCCAGTGAGTATGGGTTGAGTGTGGGTTCTTGTTGAAACATGGGTTACCCTGTTGTCTGAACCCAGCTGCACTAACAAGCCATGAAGAGAACCCATGGTTTGTTGTTGGGTGTGAACTGTGGGTTGTTCACCATGGTTTGTTAGTGCAGCTGGGTGCAGACAATACGATAACCCAAGGTTCAATGACAACCCACACTGAACCTATACTCAACCCTTGAGTATGGGTTATCATGTTGTCTGAACCCAGTCAATCTGTGGGGAAGTAAATGGGCTCAAGTTACAGGAACCCAGATTCCACCTAAACATCAGGAAAAAATTCCTGACTGTCAGAGCAATAAGACAATGGAATCAACTACCTAGCGAGGTGGTGGGCTCTCCCACTCTGGAGGCGTTCAAGGTGCAGCTGCACAGCCATCTGTCAGGGATGCTTTGACCTGGATTCCTGCATTGAGCAGGGGGTTGGACTCGATGGCCTTGTGGGCCCCTTCCAACTCTCTATGATTCTATGAAAAGCTTCCACCTGTGCACTCTTTTTGCTCTAAAAACTGGATCTCAGCCCTGCTTCATATGTTTACAGGTTTAAAGAAGCAAGTTCGCTACTGTCCCATCCAGTTTGGTCCTGAGAAAAAGAACAACATACATGTGTTAAAGAGAAAGAAAAAGTGAAGGGCTTCCCTTTCTCCTATAGCCCAGTCAGTTTGATCTCTGCATGGCCTCATTTGGAACTAGGGAGCAGTCACTGCAGTTATGGGTAAAATGATAGGAATGAACAGGTTCCCCTCTTCTGACACATGGCTGGAGAAGAACCCATGCCATGTGCCATATTAAAAAAAACAAAGCAAGACTTGGCCTCCTGAGTAAGCTACATTAGCAATCTGTAATGGTACTGAAAATTAATTTAAGATAAATATAGGAAGATTCATATGGTTTTACATCGAATTAAAATATGGTATGTGTGATCCATGATAGCAGAGCGCTAAGTAACTTCTAGGTACAGAGAATGGAACAATCAAGCTATCCAAGAATGACTAGTGTGTCTTACATTGCAAGATGCTAACTTGAGTGGTATTTTGGAGAGAAATCCAAGGTTGATTTTCTCCTCTTCACCCCCAATCCCCTGGAGCAGATTTTGAGGGTGCACAGGGGGCAGCAGAGGGAGGAGAAATAACCGCTCCCCAGTCTGCTGATGGAAACAGTTGCATTGTCAGGAGGACTTCATTGCATCCCACCCTTTGTTGGGCCTAGCCGTACACATTCATCAGGCGATCACTCGTGACCGAGTAAGATTGTCTTCCGGGATAAAAGGAGGAAATTCTAAAGAAGATTGTGTAGACTCTAGCGATGGGTCCGTAAGTGACTGTGGAGGCCAATTCTAGATCCACACAGCTTCCCACAGTGAGGACACAGGTTACCAGATAGAAGATGGTCCTGTAAAGGATTCATTTGACGTGCTTTTCGCTTAGCACGTTTCTCCCTTTCACCTTGCACTCGGGCTTCTTCAAAGTCCATGGAACCTTTGTGAAAGGCCAACCTCCATTTAGATCGTTCATGGGCCAGAGCTTCCCAGTTTTCGATGTTTATATTGCATTTTTTTAGATTAGTCTTATGAACATCTTTAAACCTCTTATATTGACCACCGATATTCCGCTTTCCATCCTTGAGTTGGGAGTAAAGTAACTGCTTTGGGAGACGGCAGTCAGGCATTCGAACAACATGACCGGTCCACTGAAGTTGGCGTTGAAGGATCATTTTTTCAATGCTAGTAGTCTTTGCTTCTTCCAGTACACTGACATTTGTTCGCCTATCTTCCCAAGTAATTTGCAGGATTTTCCGGAGGCAACGTTGATGAAACCTTTCAAGGAGGTGGAAGTGACGTTTATAGATAGTCCATGTTTCGCAGGCATACAATAAAGTTGGTAATACAATGGCTTCATAAACCAGTGTTTTGGTCTTCTTACAAATATCCCGATCCTCGAACACTCTATGTTTCATTCGAGAAAATGCGGCACTTGCGGAGCTCAGACGATGCTGGATTTCACTGTCGATGTTAGCTGTAACAGAAAGATAGCTGCCAAGATAGAGAAAATGATCGACATTTTCCAGTATTGTCCCGCCAAGCTGGATAGATGGCATCACCAAAGGATTGGCTTGCACTTGCTGATGAAGCACTTTGGTTTTTTTGATGTTAAGTGAGAGACCAAGTTTTTCGTATGCTTCTGCAAAAGCATTTAGGATAGTTTGGAGATCATCCTCTGAATGTGCGGAGACCACATTATCATCAGCATACTGAAGTTCCACAACGGAGGTTGTAATTACCTTACTTTTTGCTTTCAGCCTGCTGAGATTAAAAAGCTTTCCATCTGTTCGATATATAATTCCCACACCGGTGGGAAGTTTCCCCTTGACAAGATGTAAAACCATGGCGATGAAAATGGCAAATAATGTTGGGGCGATAACACATCCCTGTTTAACACCTGATCCCACTTTAAATGGAGCACCATGAGAGCCGTTGTTGTCCAAGACCGTTGCCGTCATGTTGTCATGGAGAAGTCGCAAGATATTCACAAATTTATTGGGGCATCCAATTTTCATAAGGATAGTCCAGAGAGCTGTACGGTCTACAGTATCAAAGGCCTTAGCCAGATCAATAAATGCCATATAAAGGGGTTGATTTTGCTCCCGGCATTTTTCTTGGAGCTGACGTGCAGTAAAAATCATGTCTACTGTCCCTCTAGAGGGGCGGAAACCATATTGAGTTTCAGGGAGGATCTCTTCTGAAATAGATAGAAGACGGTTTGCGAGAATCCTAGCAAATATTTTACCTGCGGTTGCTAAGAGAGAAATGCCCCGATAGTTTCCACAGTCTGTTCTATCACCCTTCTTAAAGAGGCTGATAATTATGGCATCCCTGAAGTCTTCTGGGATCTCTTCTCTTATCCAGATTTTTTCGATGAGTTTATGAAGATGTTGTACAAGTTCGGGCCCCCCTTCTTTAAAGATTTCAGCAGGAATCCCATCTGGTCCACTAGCTTTGTTGTTCTTCATTTGATTAATGGCTTTTTTTACTTCATCCAAAGTGGGGAGTATTGCAAGTTCCTCTTTAATTTGTTTTTGCGGGATTTGCGAAAAAATCTCATTATCCACCTTAGATTTACGATTTAAAAGGTCATAATAGTGCTCTTTCCAACGCAGTGCAATAGACTCTTTGTCTTTTAAGAGTTTGGTGCCATCTTTTGATTGTAAAGGGTTTGTACCATAGGTTTTTGGTCCATAAATGGCCCTTGTGGCCTTAAAAAAGCCCCGTGCATCATGAGATTCTGCAAGTTGTTGAATTTCTTCAGCTTTCTTTTTCCACCAAGTGTTCTTAAGTTCTCTTGTTCTTCTTTGGACCTCAGCCTTTGCGCTAGCGTAGGTTTTTTTCTTGGCAGCGCAGTTAATATCATTTTGCCATATTTGGAAGGCTTTCCTTTTTTGGTCAATTATATATTTAATCTCATTGTCATTTTCATCAAACCAATCCTGATGTTTCTTAGTTTCATATCCAATAGTTTGTTCACAAGCTGCAGTAATGGAGGTTTTCAGCTTAGACCAATGGTCCTCAATGTTGTCAGGAGGTTCCGTAGGTAGATGTTCCTTAAGAAGTGATTGAAGACGAGTTTACTTAATAGGATCTTGAAGGACTTGGATGTCCTTCAAGATCCTATTGATTGAAGACGAGTTTGCTTAATAGGATCTTGAAGGACTTGGAAACAACATTTTACTTTTTGGCCCAAATTTAATTTCTTTTTTCAGATTTGGCCATAGCCCTCCATAGACCTAGTTGGATATTGTGATGTACTGGTATCTTGATGCATTGTTAAAATGTAATGTAGTTTTAAAACCAACAGCACTTGCTAATGACAGGAATCCCTGATGGCATGCACTTCCTCACTGACACCTAAATGTGATTTTACGCAACTGGGACCCTTTCCACATGTTACTTTTTAAAGATGTATATACCTGTGAGTTTTTAAGTCTACGCACCTAGTAACACAGAGTGTGAATGCAACAGAATGACCTGCATGCCACGGATACATTCATCAGAGATCTGTGATTGGCTGAAGCTCCCTGTAGAGTGTTTACTTCATGGCAAACCTAGGGTTGCTGCTTTTTTATTGTGCAAACCAGGCCTAAACCATCGCACATAATATTTTGAACCAGCTGCTGCTGTTACTGTAAAAGAATCAGAATAGTGAATTCTGATTGCTCATTGCTATACTCTTTTCCTGTGTTGAAAATACCGGCTTGGATCCAGGGATATCTGGAGGAACTGGAAATACACCTCTGCCTACACAGTTGTTTCAATTTTTAAAATCTTAATAAAATAAAGATCAAGAGGGACAGGGAGCCTGATGGGTACAGAAGAGGCACATTGTCACCACGCTGGAGACCTCAGTTCTATACTATTGTAAGCTGCCCCATAGGAAAAAATGTTCTAAAAGGTGGGATATACATTTATTAAACGAATGAATGTATGAATGAAATAGGGGCAAGTGTAACAAAAACCAATTGGAGTTCACTGACTGATTTGCCCATTTATTTGGGCTTGAGTAGAGGCTGAGATTGGTTAAGTAAGCCCCACTCTTTGCCGGGCAAATGTCTAAGCAATGATTCCAGTGAAACAAAGTATGGAATTCCATTTGTCAAATTATCTGTTTGATGTCAGGAAAAGGGTTTATTGAGAAGTTTAAGAGTGCTGATCCTGCTGAGGTAATGGTTCTTACAAGGTCAGCCGTCTCCTTTTCACTTCCTTAATCTCCTCTGCTGATGCTTCGAGATCCATCTGCAGGTAGCTTGCCTAATACTTAGCATCTGTGAAGCAACTTTCAAGGAAATGGCTTGCCTGGATGGGGTGCACATGTCAAATGTCAGTTGAGAAGAGCTTGCTCATTAGGGAGCAGGCGGCTTAAACCTGACACTGATACAAATGGTCAGATGTTAGTTACAGTTTGATTTTTCCAGCACTCCAGTCTTGGAATTTCCGCTCACCTCTTTGTAATCATATTCCCTCTCACAGAGAAACCAAGATCTGTAAATTAGGTCAAGTGAAGTCAGGAACGAAGAAGACTGAGCAATAAGCTAGTTAGTTCATTCATTCTTTTTCTAATAATGACCTTCATAGTTTGCAGAAGACGAAAGTTTCTATTTTGGATACAAAAAAAAAGAAAGAAAAAGGAAACCCTCAAAAATTTGCTACACATTTGTTAAGAAAGAGAGAGAGAAGATTAAAGTGCACTGGTTCAGTGCACTGGTTTTGGGGACAAAGGACATTTACATTAAATAAACATCTCCCCATCCACTGCCACAGCCCAAAGGACCTAGTGCTACTGGGTTTCTTGTGGCAACAGAATCCTTGTCTCATTGACATGTTGAAGTCAGGGAAAATCTGTTTCAGCTTTGAGTTGGAGCCACACAAACAACTAGCAAGACAAATAAGAGGTAACACTTATTAATGATGCCATCAAAAAATGTCATGCAGTTCAGACTTTAACACCTAAATGTGCCACATTTCCCTTTCAGCTCATCATGCCTGGCAAAGTATATCTTAAATATGCTGAGGCTTTACAAGTTGCCCAGTTTTGATTGGGCTGGGCAAGTCAGATTTTGCAAGGCCAGTTTAAATGAAAAGAGTTTAGGTCTCTGGACACTGCAGGCCTGTGCACAGGGGGAATGGGAGCGGGATTGCACTTGATGTCCTGCCTAGAGATGCGAAGGCCCAGGGAAAAACAATAACAAAATTTTAAAAAACTTTATTAAAAAAAGCCCAAACAGTTGTTTTCCAGGACTTTTTTGTCCTGGGGGGGGGGGGGGATGACACACAGGAAAAATCAGTTTTCTCCTAATTTTTCTGGGGCTTGCCCCGTTTTTCTCTGATGGGTTTTCTGGGCCTTCATGTCTCCATCACTATCCATATGCTCTACATTTTGTTCTAAACCTCTACATAGTCTCCAATTGCCAAGAAAATGCAGGGACCCTCATGATAACCCTTAAGCCATCACGGCTTCTCACTTTGTCATGCAGAGTCCCAAATTCCTCTGCCTCCCACAACTGCTACTTTAAGCTACTTTAAGCTGCTCTTAAAGGGGCCATGCCATGGGCAGAATTGCAGCTAAGCTTGCAGTTTTAGCTTAGCTGCAATTTTGCCCATGGCATGGCCCCTTTAAGAGTACCTCTGCTTAGGCTCAAACAGCCGAAGGGTCTCCACGAGAGACAGACGCTGCTGAGCTGGGAGGGCCAGGCAGGTGTGTGTGTGTGTGTGTGTGCATGCATGCACGCACGCATGCTCTACCTGCTGAAAAGGAGGTGGAGGCTGCACCCGCTGGCCTGGACCGAGGGAGAGCTGAATGAGGGAATTTAGCAAATGATTCCTATCTTTATATTGCCAAAGATTTTATTTCCTAACAGAGCTGACTCTGTGCCTCTAACAGATGAGATACAGTGTCAGAAGGAAATGCAAGAAACTTCCCCTTCTCTCTGAAGCTCCATGTCTGGGGGTGTGGGGTGGGTGGGTAAGCTTCACCTGTTGAATTTGTGCCAATCCTGACAATTTTGAAACAAAAAGAAAGAGATTGACCTGCAAGCACTGACACACACCCCCATGATATCAACCAGACACCAGATATCAACAATTAAGGGTTTAAGTTATAAAATATTATAAAATAATATATAATATAATAATGTAATAATTATAATATAAGATATTGTATAATAATAATATAATTCTGGAAAGTCATCCTAGCATTGGCACTGCTGCTGCTACCTCTTTTTCTAGCAAGGAGCAGCATTTTACAATTATCCCTCAATTGCACGATACTTCTTCACATAACGCATAATCAATTTGGTGCCACAAGATGTGATGGCCAGTGTTGTAGATTGCTTTAAAACATGGAGTTTCAGTGTTTAATACTGGATATATGTGTTCAAATGCAAGATATATGAATTGTGGGAAGGAATATATGAATTTATTAACCTCTAACCATGATTTTTAAAAAAAATAAAAGTTGAAATATTTTGTCCCAGAATACGTTTACATTTAAGGCATACCCTTTCTCCATAATAATAATAATAATAATAATAATAATAATAAACTGTTAGGCCTTCTGAGTCTTTTAACAAAGCATAGTCAATACCGGTGGCCCTCCTTGACAACTTATTATTGAATTTAGCTAAATGTAATAGTGTGATTCAATTGTACACTTACTTTGGAGTAAGCCCTATTGAATTCCATGGGACATCCTTCCGAGTGATCATGCCTAGGTTTGTACTATAAGGCAGCAGTATTCTGGCCACTTCCTTGAGAGTAAAGCCCCATTGAAAGAATTGGGAGTAGCTTTTGAATGAACATTTATAGCATCAGGCTGTAAAACTAGACTTTGCTCCTATCAGAACTCCAGGAATAGGCCTTGATGGTCAGAGACTTGCAGCATCTCATGAATTTTATTCTAGAGACTGACACAATTTGTGCCCTTAAAAGGCTTGTGCTCTGAACTTGGCTGTCAAAAATTAACCTCCAGATTGCCTTATTCAACCCACTGTGAGCCAGTGTGGCGTAATGGTGAGAGTGTTGGACTGGGACTCGGGAGATCCGGGTTCTATTCCCCACTCGGCGATGAAACTCACTGGGTGACTTTGGGCCGGTCACTGACTCTCAGCATAACCTACCTCACAGGGTTGTTGTGAGGATAAAATGGAGAGGTTCTGTTTGTCCATGCACTTTTCTCTGTGTCAAATGTGGTCAATATTTGGTTTACATAAAACAGGGGTGGGAATTGTGTGGCCCTCTAGATGTTGTTGGACTTCAACTCCCAGCATTCCTCACCATCAGCTCTGCTGGCAAGGGCAGCTGGGAGTTGCAGTCCAACAACATCTGGAGGGCTGCACAGTTCTCACCCCTGCCATAAAAGGTACAAGTTTGTTTTGAGGCTATCTTTTCCCTGCTTTTTCCAAATCCACAAGTGATGCACTATGTGACTTTGACTTTTGTTTCTTAATGTTGCAGAGTGCTTTCCTTCGGTATAAAACATGAAACAGGTTCCCTGGTGACACTGAAAGAAACTAAGTGGCAGTAACTCCTTTGCTTGTGTTGTGTTGTTCCAGTTGGAATTTTATGGAAAGGACTTCTGTACATTAGGATGTAATCCTATCCTATACACACTTTCCTGTGAGTAAGTATTCTGTTTTCAGAGCAGTGGTAACTTTTATTTGGCTCTACCTGTGTACCCCATGTGAAAGTCTTTTCACTCTATGTGAAAGTCTTTTTCTAACACATGCTGAAGTGCAATGGAGAAAGCTCTTTACAGTAATGATTAGGATTATTCTGCAGGGTTTTTGGATTGTTGGGGGTTTTTTTATGCATTAGAAGGGAGTTAGCAGAAAACACACCCTCCTCAAGAGAAAGAAAAAAATCCCAGCTACCTCAGATAGCAGTAACAAACATCATCATTCCATTTTGGCAAATCACAGTGTTGTATTGTTTTTTTTTAATAAAGTGCAATACAGCCCACATGTTTTTTCTGAGTGGAGAAAATAGGAGCTTGCAGGGTGGGCCTGTGAACCACTTTGCACACTCAGGGATATCTAAATGTTAAATATTATTTCTTTGGCAAACTACTAATGAGAACAAAGCCACCATGGAGGGATCCATTTTTAAAGTGGGAGGGAGATCTTTAAAACAAGTTTCCTGCACATCACAATGTGGGGAAAGGAGGCTAAAAGTTATGTTTGACTGAAATAATGGCATATTCCTCCCTGGTTTACCCCTTCCTACCAGTTGTTGTTGCCTCTATATTACATCTGAGATTGTAAGCTCTTTGGGGCAGGGAACTGTTCTCTTATACTCAGTAAAGCACCATGCACATTGATGGTACAGTAATAATAATGGCAACAACAGCTGACAGATCAACGTGGCTTCAGAGTGGTCAGAGCCCTTAAACGATTAGAGCATCCTAGTGGCTATACCCTTGGCCACGCCCTCATGTTGCCTGGCCACACCCTCTTGATCACACCTTCATGTTACTTAACCATACCTCTTTCAAATTAACATGTGTGTCCCTATTTTCATCTGTGAAATGTTGGAAGGCGTGCCTCTTCCTAGGGCATATGTATGTACAAGTTCACTGTACATGCCATCTGTACTCTCTGCTTCATATGTGCAATCTGTAAAAATGCAGGGTACACAGTGTGGACTATATGTGTACAGCTTATATGAGCATAGGCTGTTGGCAGAGGGTTCAGATCAACATGTAGAGGGCAGGGACAAAGAACACAATCCTGCTGTCCCAATCTGTACATGCAGAGATGTCATCTGCACTAGGCTTTTGTCTTCCAGAGTGCTTTCCTTTGGTCTAGCAAACTCAGCTTCGCATGACACATTGCACGTAGTCATTTCTCTGTTTGGAGTTACTGATTTAACCAAGGGAGGCCATAATTTGGGTCTGAAGAAATGGTCAAACCCATCAGCAAACAGAATTTTGTTGGCTTTGCCCTAAGAAACAAACACAGCAACAGTTTGGGAGTTCGTTCCATGAAGACACAGTCTGATCAAGTTGAGTCTTCAATGCAAATAAATTGTGCTATGGGGAAAAAATTACTGGGGGGAATCATAAACCCTGTCATGCACACACACAAAAAAAATCCACACCACTTTACTCATTAGTGGCATTTTAAAAGAACTCCATGCTAGGGGGTATATGAAAGGCATTATGCACAGCAAGTGGTCCTGCATCCAGTTACGTTTATGCACACAAATCATCCACAAATTATCTTTTGCATACAGTCTATGGATTTCCACTCCTATGCACAGTGATCAACACTTTATTGTATAATAAACTCTTTCTTTGGTGCCTTTGGATCCTGAATATTGTATTTGTTTTTCATTAACACTGTGGGTTATTGTAAATGTGGCTGTTATGGGATCACTGCACAGCACAGGAGGTGTGGATTCACCATTACTAATTGTTTAGAAATGTCACAGCAGTACATCCAGAGTTTTGGAAACCCATAACCACCACCACCCCCTCTCTCTTCCTCTTGCTGGAGTTTCCAAGGCAATGATGTAGTGGCTATTCTGCAAAGTTACACACAGTCCATTTTACAGGATATTGTCAGCTTTAACAGTCTTAAAGGAATGATGCAAACTGTCTACAGACAGCCCTCTTCTACCTTAACTACCGGTATGCATTTTTGGCTACAATATTCACATGACTTCATAAAGAAACAAGAAAGAGTCTTGTGGCACCGTTATGATGAACCCATTTATCATGGGATAAGGTTTCATGGACTAGAGACCACTTTATCAGATGCATGAAGTGTTATCTTCAGATGGTGTGTGTGTGTGTAGATATAGATAATACATTGGTGTAGAGGGGGAAACAGTGTGAACAGTGGAGTCAAATGACAATGAAATATAAAAAGTACAGTCTGTGACAATTCAATTAAAGCTTCAATATGACCTAGACATCAGGGACACAATTTGTGTGTGGAGCTCCATTCTCAGAAGGTGCTTCTGCCCAATTTTCAGGGATCAACTCCATCTCCCTGAACCACACTGCCTACCCCATTTAACAGGGGGCCCTGACCCTCTTTGTAGCATTTTCAGGTGGTTGGGGGGCTGCCATGGGGAGGAGGGGGCAGGGCAGTCTGCTTCCACCAGCCCAGTTGCACATGCATAAATCTGGATCTGACGCATAGTCTTTAAGATGCCCCAAGACTCTTCATTGCTTTTGCTGCAACAGGACAATCAACGCCACCTCTCTGGAAGATATATCATATAGAACATTCTTACCAGAAGATACATGGCCACCACTTCAATCCAGAAAGAAACCTTCCATGTCAGTAATACTGACTTTATTTAGGGTGGCCACTTGTGAATTGCCAAAAAAGAGGGCACGCATCACCAAAAAAGATGACAAAAGAGGATGCCAATTTGCATAAAATCTAAAATGTATGTGTGCTAATTTATATGTATAGATGCGAATTGAGAAATAATTCTTATAATTTAAATATAAATGCAGTGCATCTCACCACAGCAGTGAAGACGGTGAACAGGTGAGCCCTGTGCCTTGCTCAAGTCTTCTGTCCGGGGCTAACTGGTGATGGGCAGCTTCAAGGCCCAGCTCTTCCTTCTCATCATGGTCCTTTACATTTGTACCAGACTTGGACTGGACAGCCCTTCGAATAGAGGATGCCTTCAAAATAAAGGACAGTCGTCTGGCAGCCCTACAAATACAGGATTGTCCTCTGTAATAGAGGCCACCTGGCCACCCATGCTTTATTGCTTGAACTAAAAGTCTCATAATTTCCCTGTCCACTGGATAGTTCCTTCAGAGATAGGTTCTCAGTCTCAATCCTTCCTGGAAGCCATAGCCAGTTACCTGCCTCCAACCTTTTTGGAAGAAGGGCTTCATTGCCTTCATTGCCTTCTGAACCAGCATAAATTTACTTGGTGAGACTTTGCCCATCATTGCATCTTCATACTAAGCTCCATTCTTTGCTTCTCCTGCGGCTGTTAGACATGGGGGAGCTCTGCCAGACCAAACCTGCTCTTGTCTTGATCCCAGATGTGTGGCAGCTGGATGTGGTTACTCCCCCGGTGCAGGAAAAAGCACTTGCTTTTTCTCTTGCCAGTAAGACTGAGTTAATATGTGCATATGCAGTGTGCACTAAACTGGTGTGTGTGGTGGCGGCAGGGGGAGGAAATCTTGAGATGGCAGGGAGTACAAAGATTAATAAAGACTGGGCACCAATTATTTAAAGAGCTCAAGGCAGAGGCGGAGACGGTCAGGCCAAGGAGCTCGTGCCATAAGCTGCTGAAGAGACAACTGAAGACCTGAAGGGATTTTGCTGTTCTATTCTTTTGGGCAGAATCCAATGGGGCGTTTATGCTCCCACCAATTCTCTTCCACCCTGCCAACTGCATTGCACAGGTGGCCAACACTGCTTGCGCAATGGCAATTTAGTGCTTCCGGGCCACCCGAAATGAGTGGAAATGCTCGTTTCTGGAAGGAGGTAGGTTGGTGGAGCTCACATAAGAGAGCTCCACTGCCTTGCACCTTGGCAGAAATGTGGTATACGAATGCAGTGTGGGGGGGGCAGTGAAATACCCAGAGGAAATGCAATTCTAGTGCCCCACCATTAGGAGAATGCAGCAAACCACAGAATTTCAAGGCAAGCTGGCTGGTGCAGGCATACCTTAAAACACATCCTTCTGATCCAGTACAACATACATTTAATCAATAAAATGGGGATTCGTCTGCTGAAGAAGTAGGTGTGATTTCATAAAGCCAATATAAATGAAGAGGAGCCAGATCAGATGTGCAGGCACACACAGCTCTGGAAATCATCCCAAAGAGAGTTGGTGTGCTGCTGACTGTGAGTTTCAAGCAAGCCAAAACTGGATGTTATGGAAAATAGATCGTCCACAGTCAGAAAGTTGGGGAGGAGGCTAGTTTTAAATTAATCCATTGCCCCAAAGGAAAGTGGGGTACATTCTGATGAAATACTGTTTGTTTCAAAAGCAGGCAGTTCTAGACTCTCTCTTCACCCCATTTGGTCCACTTCCAAACTGAGAATTATTTTTGAGTTTCAAATGAGCCTCACTTGCAACCCATATAAAAAGTTTATTCCTTAGTGCTGACAGCCATGCCTGACCACATAAGGAAGCAACATGACTAGGACTATTATATTTCCTGGATTGGATCCTACTTAAAAGCCAAGTGTGCTGAAATGCATGCCATCATACTGAATGGTTCTCAGATTTCTGTAAATGGGGATGCATGAACCTCACAAAATGGTTTCTGAGGCAAGGCTTCCTTTGCAGCTGGTCTGCGATTTTAATTTTCCAAAATTTGGCCAGGTATTCCCGTGTAGGTCAAAATCATGAACATAAGCAATTTGGGCAGAAGAGGGGTAAAAGGCGGAGTTTATTCCATTTTCTTCTTAAGGGTACTAGAGAGGATGAAGCATGGTCTTGTGTTTTATAGATTCATTAAAAACACTACAGTAAGGACTTCATTTGCAGCAGTCCAGTCTGTTCCTTCTTAAGCTATTTGCTAGCTGGGGGCAGGTGGGAGGTTACAGTAGATGGCAAATGGCTCCTAAGGTGGTCTCCCACATGCTTCAAGCAGTAGAGCAATGGAGACTTTGGGTCTCCCTTTAAAATAGTAAGCTAGCATTAAAAGCTTTTCAGTGTTCTATTACTCATGTATATTAAAGGTTCATGTGTTGAGTTTAAAAATGCAATCTGTACATATGCTCCTAAGGACAAAGATTTCAAAGTAAATTTCACTGACATCAAGATAACAAATTTGTTACTACTACACATAGAACTCTGGGAAGGCGGGGGGAATGGAGCCACTCCAGTCCATCCCTTCAGAATACGGGATTCCACAATGGGCGAGTTTGCACCTCACGCTAAGTCACCCTGTGAATAAACCATGATGGGTTTGCTGAACAACCCATGGTATGCCCAACAGACGATCAGGCTTGCTGTGACTTGTTCTCCTCATCCTTCCTGCCCAGTCCTCCAGCCGCCTCTGGCATGTATCCCAGGCACCTTTGTGGCAGAACCCCTCTGGTCTCCTCGCCCTGGGCCCCTCTCTGCTCCAATTGCTATCCCCTTTTGTCTGCCACCTGTTAAAAAAATATTTTCTCAGTGCTTCAGGAGTCCACAAATGTGTTCTTAATTCTTTTTATTTTTTTAAAAAATAATCCTGTTCTTTTGGAATTGTCCAAGAGCACCTTTTCACCTGTCCAATATGTGTAGTCTTGCCTTGTATGTTGCAGCTGTCAAAGGGAGTGTTCAAGACAAGTAGAGTAGGTAACATACAAGGAAATAGACAAGACGAGGCTGCATATAGGCTAATCTGCACACAATTGTGAAGGACTGACAGAAAAATAATAAGAGAAAGGAGGGACCCAGTAGAGCAGTTCAGAAGCACTGAAAATGGTGAGGAAAGACATAGCTCCTAAGGTGGTCTTCACATGATCAAGCAGAGTTAGTAATGGGGCTGCATTGGACAGAGTGAAGGGTGGACAAGGAATGGGCCCTTGGGAGGGTAATGCTGGTGCAGCACCCCATTTGCTCCATCCCATTCAGACATTTGTTTATTTATTTATTATATTTATACCCCGCCTTTTTTCCTGCAAGGAACCCAAGGCGGCTTACATAATCCTCCTCCTCCTCTCCATTTTATCCTCACAACAACCCTGTGGGGTAGGTTAGGCTGAGAGTCAGTGACTGGTCCAAAGTCACCCAGTGAGTTTCATGGCCGAACGGGGACTAGAACCCGGATCTCCGGAGTCCCAGTCCAACACTCTCACCACTACACCACACTGGCTCACACACCACACTGGCTCACAGTTTAAAAAATCTTTTGGGAATATTTGCACAATATTTGCACAAATTTAAAGACTGGGAGGTAACTGGAGGGGAATTTTGAGCAAATTTAACAGCTGGGAAGTAAATGGAAGGGAAATTTGCACACCTGCAGTAACTGCTCTAAAAAGGAGCTGCAAAGAGGTGGAGTTAATAACTCCCATTTCTGCAGTAGCTGGAGACTCAGGTAAATGTTGAAAGGAGGACATTGAAAAGTGTCAGTTCAACACTTAAAAACAACAATTTCATTGCCCAGGATGAGATATCCCCACTTTAGGTGCAATTACTCTGTTCGCCTCCCCTACCCACATTTCTGGAGCTTCTGAATTGTGCTACTGGCACTCCCTTTGACAGCTGAAACATACAAGGAAATTGATCGGGCAAGACTACACATATCAGACAGGCGAACCTTATTCCCCAGCCAACTACACTTCTGGCATCAGCTGAAGGAAAGCTGACAGAGACTGGGTTCAGACAACACAATAACCCACACTCAAGGGTTCATAGAATCATAGAAAAGTAGAGTTGGAAGGGGCCTACCAGGCCATCGAGTCCAACCCCCTGCTCAATGCAGGAATCCAGGTCAAAGCATCCCTGACAGATGGCTGTCCAGCTGCACCTTGAATGCCTCCAGTGTGGGAGAGTCCACGACCCCCCTAGGTAGTTGGTTCCATTGTCGTATTGTTCTAATGGACACTAGATAAGGACAGTAGAACAAATACAATGTCAAAGATATAAAAATGTACAGCTAGCATATTAAGGTAACTTCCTAAACTCACTGCAAACAGACTCAAGTAACTTAGGGCCAAATTACACAAGACATTAAATATGTATTTTGTATTTAATGTTCACATTAAAAAATGGAAATAGCAGCTATGGGGGGGGCGGAGCTGATCATTACTGGGGTTTCAGCAGGTGGGGAGGGAGGGGACCTTTAACTTTTTCCTTTCATGCTGCTGTCCTGATCCTGCTTCTTGGCTTGGGGTGGGGGGTTCCTCCAATACAAATAACACTTTCAAAGGAGCTATTTTCATCAGGAGTGCAGCAGGCGAGGAAGGCTAAATGCCCCCTCCCTCCCTTCCTGCTGTGCTCCCAATAATCATTCCCTCTACTCATGGCTGCTATTTGGAGTTTTTTTTAAATGTGCATTTTAAGTGCAAAGAGGCATTTGGGCTGTAACATCTCAAAAGAACGTATGTTCCCAGTGCCTCCATAGACCAAATACAAGGGAGGGATCCTTGTGCACTGGGTTTATTGGTCTGCTATGTGCCATCCTCTACAGGCAGTTCAAATGCCCATTCCAAGCCAGATTCTTTCATTACCATTCCCTTCTGCCAAGGGCAGGAACTGTTGAGGCCTGTTCATCAGTTATACTTAGACAATGGCTGCATTTATTTCTTGTCATAATAGTAACCTCTTGCACAACTCAGGTGTTGAAATCTGTCTGATGGGTAACCTATTTAAGCTTCCTTGGAGCCGAAGACAGAATTCCTGGAATGAGCCTGAAAAGCAATTGGCAATTAGTGCAGGTCTTTCAGGACAGGCATAATATGGTCCCAATACCATGCACCAGCCTATCTGCCACATTTTGCACCAAAATGGAAGCTTCCAAACACTCTTCAGGGGTCACCCTATATAGGCTCTCCCAAACTGGAGGCATTCAAGGTGCAGCTGGACAGACATCTGTCAGAGATGCTTTGACCTGGATTCCTGCATTGAGCAGGGGGTTGGACTCGATGGCCTGGTAGGCCCCTTCCAACTCTACTTTTCTATGATTCTATGAGCCCATTGCTGTAGTCTAAGTGTGATGTAACCCAAGTCAGGTCAACTCTGGAGGAGTCACAGCTGGCGCACCAAGCACTATTGTGCAAATACACTCCTTGCCACCGCCGCCACCGCCTGAAGATCCAGGGACAGCATAGAATCAAGGAGCACACCCAAGCTATGGACCTGATCCTTCAGGGGGAGCACAATTCCTCCCAGAACAGCCCAGGTAGGATCCCAATCCCCAAGTTAGGCTTTCTTCTAACCAACAACACCTCCATCTTGTCTGGATTTAACCTCACCTTGTTCACCCTCATCCAGCCTATTACTGAAGCCAGGCAACATTCAAGGATTTTGACTGCTTCCTTGGTGTTAGGTGACAAACAGAAACAGTTAGCTGCCATTAGCATAATTTACTGCAAAGCTTTGAATGACCTTTATCAGCATATTCATGTAAATATTAGCCAAGATCAAACCTTGTGGGACATGAATGGCTGTTCAGTAGAACAGTAATCCCTTAGCTAGCACCACCTTCTGGACACAGCTAGGCGGAATAGACTGGAGTCACTGCAAAACAGCACCCCCAAGGCCCAGCACCACCAGGCAGTCCGGAAGGATACCATGGTTGATGGTACTGGAAGCCACCAAGAGGTGCTGGAGAGCTAATAGGGTTGCGCGCGTCTCTCCATCCAGTTTTCAGCGTAGGTCATCCATCAAGGTGACTAAAGCCATTTCAGTCCCATATCCCATCTGAAAGCCCAAGTGAAATGGGTTCCAGATAATCAGTATCAACCAGGGGAAAAAAATAACTTACAATTTTCTGGATTATAAAATAACTTCTAGAATGCACCTATGTTGGAAGAATCACTGGATTGGGGGTAGGGATGTGGGAGCATAGTATAAGAAATCTTCTACAAACCCAAATAAAGGAGCAGAAGCATTAATTGTGAAACAAAGCACATCACATGTTGACCTTTAGTGTGACCTTTACAGGATAGCAGAGCATGAAAGGGCAGCATCAATTTTAAAAGTTTAACATGTTGCACATAATTAACATATTCCAGAAGAGCCACAACACTTAAATTTTATTACACGTTAGATGGCAATTAAAAATGTAATAGAAGCAAGGCCTTTTGATTTAATTTGTGCACAGATCAGATACTAATTTCATGTATTTATATTCTCATTGAAGGCATTTCTAGCCACAGGCTTCGTGAGTGACAGGCTCCAGCAACAGAGGGGTGAAAACAGCAACATTCGCACCAGCCCCTCACCTAACTTGGTACCACTTCTTTTCCCCAGAGTCCTGGTTTGTGGCACCATCGCTGGAGAAGACAAGTGTCAAGAAGCAGCCTAAATTGCAATGCACATTGTCTGAAAGTATGTATTATTTATCATCATCATCATCATCATCATCCACATTTTTAATTGTTGTATAAATTTGAAGATGAATTAGAGCTTCAGCAGTAGTAAAAATGCTCATCAGCACCATTTCCCCTTCAAAAATCCTTCACAGAGAGATCCTAACCCCCTAAATATAGTCCCTTACCGGCACTGCTGCTACCATGGCTTCTATAGATTTCATAGATCATAGAGTTGGAAGGAGCCTACAAGGCTATCGAGTCCAACCCCCTGCTCAATGAAATTAGAGGAGGGGTCTCTCATCCAAGTAACAACCAGGCTTGACCCTGCTTAGCTTTCCACACTCAGACAAGCGGAGCCAGCGTAAGCCTAGTAGTTGCTCCTATGCTGGTTTAAGATTGGGCACTGCCTTCCATCCACATGTTAGGTCCCAATCAATGTCCTGCCCTCTAAGGAATTGTGCTGTTTGCATGCTTTTAAATAAAACCCGGTTGGAAACAACTATTTTTAAATAACCTTTTGGCATATATTATCCAGCCAAGGCAGTTAACAATAGTTAGTAAAACAATTATCTTAAGATTGCACAAAAACAGTAAGATTAAAATATTAAAATAACAGCAGCACAACAATGTTTATAGCTTTTGTACGTTATATGTTAAAATTTAAATAATTTTTTTTAAAAAAATGAAACAAAGATCAACAGCAGATAAAACAGCAGCAGCATTAAAATAGTGTCAGCAGATAAAACAGTTATATAGCACCGTAAATCATTCAAGAGCTGAATGGAATGAGCCCTCCAAAAGGAAGGGGGCAAACATTTTCCTGGGCAGTGCATTGCAGAGATGCAAGGTCAGGAGAGAGAAAGGCCCAGGCTCTGGTACCCGTCAGCCTAATGCAGTGTTCTCCAACCTTGGGTCCCCAGATGTTTTTGGCCTACAACTCCCAGCATGCCCCAGCCAGCGTAGCTGTAGGCCAAAAACATCTGGGGACCCAAGGTTGGAGAACACTGGCCTAATGGCTCAAACTGGTGGACCACAGAGCAGGGCCTCCGATGCTGATTTTAAGGCTCAGGCAGGTAGATGTGTGTGTAGGCAGATATTATTATTTTTTTAAGGGTACAAAAATGCATACATTTGGGGAAATTGCATTCAAAGGGGAAAGTATTAGGGGGGAAATGCTTGTAAAAATGTGTTCATTAGGGAAACTTACATACAAAGATGCCTACGAATTGTTGTTTGCATGAAAATGCATGCAAGCTTTCATGCGGACTTCCCACCCACCCCTAAAAAAAAAAAAAGCAAACTGATGCAGAAACAGGACTGAACAAACTTACGTTGGGAAAAATGTGACCACTATAGATAGGAAAAAACTGATTTGTCCATCCTTAGTTCTACCACTGACCTCTGATCACTCTCCATTCACTACTGATTCCATAAATGTCCTAGTTCAACTGAGTTGAACATGTTAAATGCATTATTATTTTTAAAAATCCTTTTTAGAGCCAGAACAGTATTTCTCATCAGCTAATAGGAAAACAGTTTACAGATTTGCTTCCCTTTTCTTCCCCATCCCATTGTCTGAGGAATGCACCACCACTGGGTTGTGCTAACATAGCATTCTCTGTTCGCAGTGAGCCCCTACCAACGTCCAGTGACACACTGCATGATGCCCGTATCCTGCTGTTCTAGAAAAGGGAGTTCAACGGTTCAAGTCGCCTCGGTGCCTCATAAAAGAAAGGCAGAAAGCCGAAGCCACCACCAAATACAGAGCAAAGGAGAAGCTATTCCCATCATCGCATACAGCTAATATGGGTGACCTGGTAGGTCATACTGAAAGAGGTGTTGCTTCTTGAGAAATTAGAATAGGACACACAGAAGTAAAACATGGGTCAGTTAAATCTAGCAAAAATATTGGTCTACTATGCCACCCCCAGAAATGAACACAACCCAAGTGCTTTGAAGGAGTAGCTAGAGCCAAATAGAGTGGGAGGTTTATGATGTGCAAGGCTGTTTTAAATGAATCCCAATTAATATCATCGATTTAGACTAAAAAAATAATAATAATTACACAGATAGCAATGAGATTAAGTGTAATCCTAGACCTGTCTACTCAGAAGTAAGTCAAACTGAATTCAATGGGACTTACTCCCAGATAAGTGTGCATCAGATTTAGTGTATGTCAACACTAAAAATCGTTAGTGGTTTTAAACCAGTTTATCTGCAATAGCTCCGCCGCCCCAAGATTTCTAGCCATTTTAGTTTTGCAAGGGTCCCCCTGATAATTATGTTTAGAGATATCATTCCCTCTACCCAAAGTTATAATTCTCAGAGTTTCATTGAAGGAAGAACCAAGAGAGATAAAGCAATGAGTTATAGACACTCAGCTGAAATCCAGATACTTCGGGTTAAACTTTTGTGAATCAATATGTACATTTTGAGAATATCCAGTTGTATGGGTTTGTTTGTTTGTTGTTGTTTTTTAAAGCTGAAATCTTTGTAGATTTTAGGGCTTATGTAGATTTTATAATGGAGCTATTCAGCTGCATTTCCTTTACAGTCTCTTATTGTGACTCAGAGTCTTCCTGCAATTTGAAGCGATTCTGGCAGCCTGCACTTATTTTACTCAAATCAATTTAGTTTCATTACTTTGAGAATGAGCTCAAAGGCAGTAAGATGTTCTTTCCCACCAGATGCCTTAGTTACAGGTGATTTACATGAGAAAAAAAGTGCAAGAAATAATCAACACTTGCATCTTTAGCATTATTTCAAGATGTCTGCTCATTCATTTTCCCCTTTAGTTTTTCAATATATTTAGAAGGCTCACTTTGATTTTACTATATGTGCATATGAGTCTCATTAGCTTAATGATGTGCTTAGTTATTCTTCATCAAAATGCTGGCAGTTTATTCAACTGCAGCAAAAGGCTAGATGAATTGCATTTGTTTTAAAGATACAGAACTACTGAGTCTATAATGGCCCCCCAAGAAATGACTTGGGAAACATCAGATACCAATAAACTGATTTACATTTTCTCCTCAACAGGAAGTTATTTAGTAATTTTTCTTAAGCAAGGAATCAAAACTCTGGCAATGGGGTAGCTGAGCATTTTTCTTTCAACATTCTCAGCCCAATTATCTGTTCTTTTACAATGGGAGCATTCGCACGTCACACCAGCCCACCCTGGCAATAAGCCACGGTGGGTTGGTTGTTGGTGAAACAACCCACAGGGCGCCCTGTTGGCCCCCTACCTCCTTCCCCCATGGTCCTCCCGCAGCTATCCCAGGGGACACCATGGGAGGACCAAGTTGTCTCTCCCCTCCCCATGAAAATCACATGCTGTTTTCGGCTTGCCATGGCTTTTTTTCCCCCCTTTACCCTTTTCTTTTCAGAGATCAGGAAGGCTGACTTCTTGACAGCCGGTTTTCACACTCCCCATTTTGACAGCCTCTGACAGCCCCTTCAAGGTGCCCAAGCAACACCTTGGAAGGGCTGTTTTGGCTGTCAGAACCTTTCTTTATTTTTTGTGTGGGAAAAAAGCACTTTTAACATTATGCACGTGTGCAACTGCAAACCTTCACAGTTGTGCGAGTGCAGGGATTTGAAGCCTTAGCTGGGGCAATGTCCTAGGGCAGTGTTCTCCAACCTTGGGTCCCCAGATGTTTTTGGCCTACAAATCCCAGCATGCCCCAGCCAGCTCTGCTGGCTGGGGCATGCTGGGAGTTGTAGGCCAAAAACATCTGGGGACCCAAGGTTGGAGAACACTGTCCTAGGGGATGCTTGCTGCCAAGGTACCGCAGGTACCAACCTTGGACATTGCCCAGCAGATGCTCCAAATTGGTTCCCTCCCCTTTGGTTTTTCTTGACAGCTGTCAACAGGCAGGCTGTCAAGAGAAACCAAAGGCACGAATGATCTTTGCTTGCAAAAAGAGGTGGTATGATTTTATACCCCCTTCATGGCAAGATCCTCCACTCTTCTTCCCCAGGTAGTCCACATGCTGGTGTACATTTTGCACTTCTTCCCGAGCCTCTTGGTGCTCAGGAAGGTGCAAAAGTGCACACACCCTTTTCCTTGGGAAAAGGAGTCCCTTTTAAAAAGAGGCTTTTGACAGGGCACTGTGTGGTTTTTGACTGGGACATACGGCATGCCCCTGTCAAAAACACCTTTTGAAAGGGGAACAGGAAAAAAAGCTGCAGTGGGCCCAAAATGGCTCACTATCATGATGGAGAAGGGGGAAGCTGGTGCCAGCTGCCCCCAAGTGCCACTGGCAGTGACAATGCTGGCACTGGCATTCACCCTAGAGCTGCTTGGCAAGAGCAGCAAGGGTAGGTTGCCCAGGTTCGGACAACATGATAACCCATTGTGGGTACAAAAACCCATGGGTTGTTAGGGTGGCTTGTTGCTCACGAACAAGCCATGCTGGCAAAATCGGTCCAGGTTCACATGACATGGCAACCAATGATGGCTTGTCATGTCATGCAAACCCACTCAATGTTTTACACACGGACAAAATAGGCATAAAGGCACACACCTTTTCTTCTGGTAGTGTCATATTCTTAAATGACACTACAGAATGCATGTCACTGGAGAAGAACTACCTCTAGGTTCATATATTTCAGTTATCCACATATAAGGATCCATCCATCATCACACAAGCTGACTTCTGCTGGTGCAACGGGACTTGCCCTTGCTCTCTTCCTCCCTGCTCCCCTATCCATATGCCCCCAAATCTGCAGAAGTTTCCATTCTGCTGGTGGACAGACAGCATTGGATGTAACCCATAATACTATGAATAGGAGGCATATGCTGTAGCGGACGGGACCCCTCCTCCAAACCACACATCCTCAATGTGTACTTCGCTCTCACCAAGTGCCACCTTGTATTGGTCACTTCAGACTTTAAGCTGTCTTCTCAAGCTGCGTTAGCCGATTATATGTCTTAGGTCTTATATGTAGCTGTTCACCCACGTTTGTTTGTCTTTATTAAGAGCAGTTTGTTTTATTTGATTACTTGAAGTAGGGTGCCCCTCCGTTAATTCCTTTCTTACTTTCCTGTCCACCAGTCAGACTCTGGAGAATTAGAACTTTGAATAAAAAGATTGATTTATTGTTCTAACAAAGTCTCGAAACTGATATTCAACTCAGGCACAGATAACTTGGATTTTCAACAGTTAATTCAAACTTGTTCTTTGCTTAGATTCAGGTTAAAGGCAGGCAGATGATATACAGTGCTCTTTGTATCAACTTGGCTTGATTACTTGAAGTTACAATATCAGACCAGGGAACTTAACTGTCCCTCTCACTAGTCCAGAGCTTCACCTTCTTCCTCAGACAGAAGGTCCTTCACTCCCTAAGCGGAAACTCCTGTGAACTGTTCTCTACTAACACCTTCACGTTTGCTTTCTCACAACTTAGTTACTAGATTTCCTGTCTGAACTCTTCTCTTCAGTACCACCTTTCCCTGCCTACTCTACTAACCTCCCACTCCCTCTCTCTCACTCCAACCCACTCTCTCCCCAACTGACAACCAACTCCCCTTAACTGTCAACTCCCTGGGGTTCTATGCTCTCTGCTTCAACCAATCAGAGCCTCTGGAATGTTCAGGTTGGCCCCTCCCCGGGCTTCTGCCTGTCACTCCGCCACATATGCCCCCAGCAAGAGAACGGTGGTCATGCTTAATCCCATTGAATCAATGAAATAAATTCCTCACAATTAGCATAAGTCCCATTGGGCCTTCAGGGTGATTTTCTCTAAATCATGGTCATGGACTATAGCAACAGATTTTAAAAGTTAACTACAAGCTATTATCAAATTCAGAACAACAGAAGAGATGACTCTGGAGAAAGGCCTGAGAATAAATGCTGGCCTCTTTAAAAATCCAGTGTACCTAGCACAAGAGCTTAGGTTCCCATCCCATAGCATTGGACTTGTCATGGCCTCACCTCACCGCTGCCGCCGCCGCCCTCGCCGCCGCCCTCGCCTCTGCGCTGCCGCCGCCGTCCTCACCTCCTCCTCCTCCGCCGCCGCCACCACCGCCGCCGCCGCCGACCTCGTCGCCATCGCCGTAGCACACAGCACGCCGTGTCACGCCGCTAGCGACGGCGCTCTGTTTTTGAACCACAGCAACCCCGCCAAAAACAGAGCGACGGCGCTGGCGGCGTGACGCGGCGTGCTGTGTGCTACGGCGATGGCGACGAGGGCGGCGGCGGCGGCGGAGGAGGAGGAGGAGGAGGTGAGGGCGGCGGTGGCGGCAGAGGCGAGAGCGGCGGCGGAGGCGGAGGAGGAGGAGTCCTTGGGCTCGAGTCCCGAGTCGAGTCTCGAGTCCCACATAAATTATTGGGACTCGAGTGGGACTCGAGTCAGAGGGGGGACTCAGTCGGACTCACGAGTCGAGTCCCCGAGTCCGAGTCCCCATCCCTGATCAGATTCCCCCACCCCAATGGTTTGGACTGCCAGGAATAGATGAGAAATATCTCCCAGTTCTCCCCGTTTCCGTACACCTTCCTGGGCTGTTAGAAGGTACCAGCAGCCCATCACTTGCTCTGCCCATCTGTTGGACATGCCATGTCCCATGGCCAAATTGTGGGCTTGGGGTCAGAAAGGTTCGGGAGGGGTGGCGCAGCCAGGGACATGATCAAAGAAAATCAGGAGCAGCACTTGCGCGTGTAAAGGCGAGATAAAAGAAGAGGCAGACACAGTGATAGGGTTCAATCAGGCGCTACATTTATGAATTGACGAGCTGATGAAGGGGAAGTGCGTTCGACCTAGCCCGCCTTGGCCGGAAAAAAGACCAATATTTGGCGAATGATCTAACTGAACGGAGGCGGGAGGCCCGCCCGCCATAGTTGCCTCCTGTGGAGCTGGAGGGCCTTACCAGGCGCCTCCAGGCTCCAAGTAGGTGAGAAAGGTAAAACCCAAAGCCGTCTCAATCTCCTGTGCCACGCCTCATGGAATTGGCGGAGGGGCCTTGGGTAAACGTCAGCACCTGAAAGGTGCCAATGCGATGATCACCATAACCCTAATTGTTCTGCCTAACCGCCACTTCCCGCCACAGGGAGAGACAAGCTATCGCTTAGTTGAATCTCACTTTGTGCCAATGTAAGCAGCCTCCACCTGGTTGGTTGCGATTCCCGCCCCCTCTCTCAGTGTAATCAGCCACATCCCAATCTTTTCCAGCGGGTCCCTGGACAACACCCAGGAGAGGCTTTGGGGTGGGTATGGGGGGACGAGAGGCTACAGTGCGGGGTAAGGACTAGAGAAGCTTTGCTGTGTGAGCAGCTTTCAGCTCATGCAACATGAGGGTACAACCCAATTAAATAAATGTGCACAGTTGGCAACTGCACTGTACAATTCCAGACTGGCAGCTCCTAGCACTCTCCAATCTTTGCTCTTGCAGGATTGTATTGCAATTGACTTTCCATGCTTCAAGGCTATAGAGGTTCTGTGCACGTACACCCTGCTACACTGCATCCACAGCAGGTGGGCGAGAAAGGGACAATTCACTGCATTATTTTTTTTAAAATCAATGTATAATTTTCTCTAAACTGCTATTTTACATAGACGCTGTTGTTCGATTACAATGACTTATTTTCAATGGTAGGCTAAAAAGTGTTTTAGTGCTAATTAACAGATGTGGGAATAAACATAGTGCTAAAATGGTGTTGATCAGAAAAACAGCATTTTCTTTTTTAAAGGGGTATTTAAATTTGTGACAAAGCACTTTCATTTAAGTACTATTGCACACATACACAGAGATAAAGATTTTAGTGCAAATTACAAAATGGATTAAAAATATGCTGCTAAAATGGCACCAGCCAAAAAGGTAATAAGGAAAGAGTGCCAAAGAGTAGGTGTGAAGTGATAGACTCATCCACTTTATATGCCACTACACACATCACAACCACCCCTATTCAAAAAGACAGAAAAAGTAGCACTAAGGTGATTTACACCTGCAGAGATTTCACTACTGTTCCATTCTTCTTTTTTTTTAGTCAGATTGTCTGAAAAAAGACATCAGAAACATGGGAGCAAACAGAAGGTCAATTATTTGATGAGGACATCATATGGAAGCCCCATAAATAGTGAGTGAACAAAACATGTCAATTCTGCACTAAAAAGCTAGGGTTGTAGCCAATGTTAGTCCTACTTCATGTAGACATCATTCATTTAGATGAATGATGACTAATGTAAGTCCATTCATGGGCAGGAAGGTGCTTAAGTCCCATTGATTTCAATGGGTCTACTCTAACTAGGATTAGGTCTGGGTCCAATCCCTAGTATGGAATCACCAAGTTTCTGTAAGTCACTTATGCGGAACTTCCTTCAGGATAAAGAATCTGAAGACTGGAGCTGGCAGGCATTGTCCTGCTGTTCCACTAATCTAGCCTTCTGCACCTTATAGATCATAGAGTTGGAAGGAGCCTACAAGGCTATCGAGTCCAACCCCCTGCTCAATGCAGGAAACTAGAGGAGGGGTCTCCCATCCAAGTAATAACCAGGCCTGACCCTGCTTAGCTTTCCACGCTCAGACAAGCTGAGCCAGCGTAAGCCACAGGCCTCGGTGCTTGCTGCCCTCCATGCTGGCTGGGGGTGATGCAAGCTGTAGTCCAACACATCTGGAAGGCACCAGGTTTGCCCTAATCTTACATCCATAATCTACTGGACTCAACCAGTGCTTGTATTACCTGTCCCATACACATCCCAAAATGTCGGATTAGTTTGAAAGTGATATGTAAATGGCATGCGTGAATACTGTATGTATTATTTTGTGTACTGGTGCAGGTGTAACATGAAAGGGGGGATATGAGAAAGTGTAGGGGAATAAACATTGATTTTGTGCATGGAAAATGTACAAAATGTCATTTATTTCTAAGAGGCCCAAAAATGCAATGCTAAAGTGAAGGGATATGATGTGTGTGACTCAGTAGCATTCAACGTCTATATTCTATGATAGGCCAGTACAGGAAATGAATGATTTTATTAGTGGAGGTAAAAGAACATGTAGGCAGGAAATCCTTTGCTAATCAGCGATATGGAAAATCTTAGATGACTAATTACTTGTGTGCCAATTGCACTTTATAGCTTTGTATACTACACTGCATACATAAACATACAGCACAGCCTGGGAGGCAATTTTTGCATCTCAGAAATTATTTTTTTTTAAAAACCAGAATTCTATCTATATTGTAAAAATATTTTGTTCTGATAGTTGGGTGCCACCTTAGAAAACTAAAAAGGCATGGTGACATTCTGGGCTGTTATACCCCTCCAGGAGAGACAGAGACCCAGGAAAATCAGTGTCCTGGCTCATGAGAGCCTCTGCAGATACAGGAGACTCTCCCCTTGAGACCACCGTCACCCTACATGAGTACAGGGTGATGGAAACGCATGAGGAGGGCAGTGGGGCTAGAGCACCCCATCTTCTCACACATTGATTCTACACAGATTTAGAATGCCTGAACGGGGCTAAGGAGTCCCACGGAACCACCTTCTGGAATCAGCTATCATGGTAGGAATGGAACTACAGCAGCATAACGCCTGATATTCACACCACAACCAACCCATCCAGAAGGAGACCATGCTCAATGGTATCGAAAACGACCGAGAGCTTCAGCTGTGGGGTGGTATAGAAATGAAATGAATAAAATAAAATAAATGAGAGGTCTGGGAGAATGAACAGATCTCACTCCCCCATCTTTCTCCCAGCCTAGCTCATTCATCAGGCCAACCAAAGCACTCTCAGTGTCAAAACCATACCTGAAGCCCCGCTGAAATAGGTCTAGAAACTCAGTCTCATCCAAGATTGCCTAGAATAGTACCACAACCACTTCCTTTTTTGTTCCCCGCTTTCCTTCATTAGTCATCCTTAAGTATCTTGTTACTGATGATGTGTGCAGAAGTCAATATTCCTGTTTACTTTTAGTCTGGGAAACTCATCTCATAGAAAATACTCATTAAGCATGTTAACAGAACCTTGTCTTGAATGTTATATGAGACTGTTGAAGATTAAAGGAGACCAGTCATAACTGTCTGAAATCTCTCACCATGCTAGCAGAAGTTAAATCTTCTGGGAAAAGTTTTACTAGATCCTGTGGATTCACGGGGACAGATGGATGAAGCAAGCAAGTCATTTCCAGAAAGTTGAGAGTTTTTATTTTATTTTGTTAACATAGATATATTGAGAACTGTCCATTAGTCCACTGATAGGACAGAGGGAAGGCGCAGACAATTAACTTTGTCCTCCAATTATGTTACGTAAATAAATGAGAGATAATGATAGATAGGTTAAGTAGGATTTTAATGAGCACACATGTTTATTCATTCCTCTCTTCTGGGTACTATGCACCTTGGCTTGGACTGTGGGAGGGTGCTGCTTCACCTCAGGCGGCAAAATGTCTTAGGCCTGCTCTAATTAAAGTGCACTCCCATCTTGGGATGGAGGCAAACACAACAAGAAAAAGTTCAGAACATAAGAGCCATGCGGGATCAGACCAAGGGCCCAGCTAGTCCAGCATTCTGTTCACACAGTGGCCAACCAGCTGCCCACAGGAAACCCACAAGCAGGACATGAGTGCAACAGCACCTTCCTGCCCATGCTCCCCAGCAACTGGTGTACATAGGCATACTGCCTCTGATACTGGATATAGCCAATCAGGACTAGTAGCCATCGATAGCCTTCTCCTCCATGAATTTGTCCAATAAAGTTAAGAATTGCTCATATGACGATACAGATTTAGAACTGGCAGTTAAATACTAATGACCCTTTGTGAATCACTGATTAAGATATTTCTTCTGTAGTCCATACCGGGAGCTACAAGTGAGATAAAGATTACCTGCTTGAAGAAGAGAGCCCATGCTCCTACTCCACATTTGTTGACATTAGATAAACCAAAGAGAAGTGGCCTGATGATAAGCAAGCCATTGTGCCTGCTCTCCATTAAATCACTGCTACTTGATATTCCTGAGACACACAGAGGCTCAGAATAGCTTTCTTTTTCCTTATGATCCCACCAAGCAATTCAAAAGCTTCCATATAATGATTGGATTAATTTCCTCTACATCTAATGAAATGTTAAAAAGAGCAAAACAAATTACCCAGTTTAACCTGTTAAGATGATAACAAATAGAACCTCATTAGTATGTTCAAATGGTGGTAAGAGCCCAAAATGGATTAAATGGCATTTAGGAATTGGATAGTAATTAGGTCCAACATCCTCCAAATCTGTATTATCGCACATGTGGTGACAGAGCACAATGAAATATTCATTTGAGTCAGCTCTCTTTAGTTTACAGAGAACAGTAACTATCAACATCTCAAAATCTACTCATAAGCTACTTCTTTGGGGGCTGTGGGGTGTTCAATAAATGGTGTCTTTTCCACAGTATGGAGGTATGACAGAAAATGGCTGTGGAGAGAAAACAGTTCTCAAGACATGACAATTACTTCCTCTCATACTCCATTGATATGGAATGTGCTCCATGTATGCTTGAAGATGGTTCAGGTTGTGAAGAATGTTGTGGACCACCATCCAGTACAGGGGTTGGGCAACCTAGTGCCCTCCAGATATTTTGGACGACAACTCCATAATTCCTAACCGTTGGCCATGCTGGCTAAAGCTGATGGGAGTTGATGTCCAAAACATCTGTTGGACAACATGTTGCCTAGTAGGTGTGAGAATGCAGGATCATGTTTATCAAATACTGATACTGTGGAGGCAGCACTCACTTCCAGTTAGTGCCCAGGCCCAACTCAAGGTGCTGGTGCTGCCCCCTTTAAAGCCCTTCACTGTCTGGGATGGGTCTGCACATCTCCCTCTGCATGGGAAAATCTTATGTTTCTCACCCGTGTTTGCAGTTTCACAAAGAATGTCAAAATTAAGGTGTGGCATCTACTATCACAATGCTGTGATATAAAAGTTCAGAAATAAGCTGTCATAGACGCCGCTCAAGCATTCTATACCATATGTTTTGCATTAATGAGGTTCCCAATTCAATCCCTGAGAAGTCTGAGGAAGAATGATCTTTAAGAACCAAAACAGGCATTACTTTAAATCCATAACTAGCAGCTATGCCTGGGTTTTTTTTTGGGGGGTGGGGTGGCGAGGGGCGGAGTTACTCTATGCGCAGGGCCCCCAGTCCAGATAGTTCATAGCAGGAAGGAGGGTTATTGGAACCCCTTACCTGGATAGGAACCCTTCACCTACTCTAGACTAAAACTGAAAAAAGACATGGCTGCCAGATACATAGGTATTTAAAATACTGCCGTGTTTTGGTTCTAAGACCATAGGTGAATACAGCTAGTCAATGCTGACATTTGAACCATTCGTCTCACTTGGTGTAAGAACATTCCTTATATTTGATTTATTGTTCTTCAGATAGTTTCAGAGATTAATTGATAAAAATGCTTCCAGTTCTTTCTGCTTGCTCCTCCATGCATGTTCATGGATGATAGTTTTATCATCAAAATGATAAAAATGGAAGAGCTCCATTCCAGTAAGATAAACATTTCAACACAATTCCTTCTGTTACGTTCCTAATAAAGCTCATCACTTTTAATTCAGTGTTTCCATTCCTTTCAGTTGCTGGCTTTCTCCTACAAACAGATAAATGTCTGGCTGACCAGACCCTGAAGCAATGCGAATAGCAGCAGATTCCAAAATATGAGCCATTTTCATGCCTCTAATCTCCATCCCTTTGTATTCCTAAAAATGGGCTTCATTGCAAAGTGGGATAGGGATAGGACATATGGCACCCTAATATTATAAGAGCAGCCCTGCTAGGTTGGACTAGAGGTCTACCTATCCCATGTGGAGCACATTGTAGTAGTCTAAGAGTGATATCATCATCATCATAATCATTACATTTCCTCGGGACTAGATGGCGATTAAATTGTAATGCAATTAATAGAAGAAAAGGTGCTGGAACTCAGTTCCGGTGAGTTCCACCAGAAAAAAAGCCCTGATCATAATCATCATCATCATCATGCGATCACTCGTGACCGAGTAAGATTGTCTTCCAGGATAAAAATTTACAAAAAGGAAATTTTAAAAGGAGGAAACTCTAAAGAAAATTTGTGTAGACTCTGTGCAGTGTGAAGAAGTAGTTTTGCACATTGCCAAGGGCAAATATTCATAATGCTCTACTTATAATGATCTGCCATTGACGCCCATAACTCTACTCATGTTGACAGCATTATAGCCATCATAGTTTGTAGTCCTATACATGCTTACACTTACTATCTTAAGACTGGGAGTGAAAGAAGGTAACTTTCAGGCTTGATTCTTCCATGTTCTACATTTTCTTCTTTTTTAGAATTATTCTGAGTCACTGGGCTGCATGTAATATAAATTATTCAGTAACACATTGTTCAGTGACAAATGAAGAATTAGTGTCTCATTTATATGTGATCTAGAAACTGATTTAATAATAGAGACATTTGCTTAATTAATTGATTCAGTATAAAGAGGAAATATTCATTGGATTCATTATTTGTCATTAGTATTCAAGCATATCTAATTGAGGAATATTTTAATCCATATTTTTGGTATGGAAAGAAGTACACAGCAAGCTACTCGGTGCAGCTGCAGCTTTTTATTCAGTGCACATTCAGTACCAAACTATTTTCTCAAGGGCAGAAAATCACAAGGAAATCAATCACATTTCTTCTTGATTTTAAGGCAGCCGCCCCCACCACCCACCCCCACTGGTCCAGTTTCACCCCAAGGAAGAAATTTGGAGACTCGCACCAATACCAGTGCGCGGGCACAGGTAGGCAAATGGTGTCAAGTACTTGCTCTCACAGATGTCACAGAGCTACATAGGCATTGTTGGAGTATCAACAGCATGCTATGAGTTTTTATTTACAGTACAGATGGGCTGCTATCAGGCATTGCTAGGCATTGTTTATGTCTGGGCTTCACAGTGTTCACCGTGTTTTTCCTAGGCTATTCTTGGTAGTCCTCAGGGAGTGTGGGAACCAGTATGTCATGTGATTTCATGCTGGTGACATGGGTGTGTTGGTCAGACAGCAGCCATGTTATAGGTCCTGCTCCTCTCAGTCTGAAGTTGTTCCTCTTCTTCTCTCTACTGGACTTATCCTCTCTGGATGTATAAAGCTTGCTGGACTTTTGCTTGCTTTGCTTCTGTACTCTGCAAATGGACTGTGTATATATGGAATGCATACTTTGTAGTGATTATTTCAAATAAGTAAATGAACAGGTAGAATAGACCTGCTTGTGTCTACAGAGTGGTTCCTGAGTCCTGGATTAATCTGCAACTGGGAGAACGGAACACTGCTGCGTGGTTTGGACACAAACTCTGCTTGCTGTGTGTGGAAGGCCAACGTCGTATGCAGGCTAGCACACAGATTACTATTTTGTTTCGACACCAACAGGCATCAGCACTGTTCTTCAGAGGGATGGACAATCAACATGAGTTGTTGCTGAATGGACAACAGCTGCCCACTATTACATTTTGAATGGTGTGCCTTGCTTTGAGTGAGCCCTGCCTCTCTGATGGAGAAGTTGCAGTTTTGGTGAACAGCCATCTTGCCCAGCATCTGTGGCAGTGTCTAGGAATAACCAGTGAACGGGCCACCCATCCCTACTGAGCCTTAAGGCCTACGCACAAAACTCAAGGAGCTGGCATGATGACTGGATACAATGAGACAAACTAATATTATTCTTTTGTGGGAAGGGTCTGGAAAGAAAATGAAAGTCTGAGTGGAAATGAATTTTGGGGGATTAATTTTGGGGTGGCATTTATGCAAGAAATGAATTTTGGGGTGGAAAAACCAGGTGGGATGTGTACACGAAGAAAACACCTTCAGTGCATAAGGGAGGACACTGTCCTGTTAGGCTTTGTTGGGCTCATCCCTGGGGTAAACTAGGGGCAAATCCAGGACCAGCATCAAGGGCAGGCACGGTTGGGCACCTGCCAGGCACCCCCCCCACCCAGCAGGGGCCCCACTGACAAGAGCCGCCTGAAGTTGCTCCCCCTCCTCACCTATTACCTACTTGTTCACCTGCCTCTCACTCTGGCCCAGACAACACTGAGGTGAGAAGAAGGAGCCGTAGACGCCACTGCCTACTTGTCCATTAACTCTATACCTGTCAAGCAAGTTGTAGCAAAGATGAGAAAGAGCCGAGGATGAGCAGCAACAGCAGCTGGTGACCATGGCAGTGAGAAGGCAGACTTACCAAGGGAGGGGGCCCACTGAGAGTGTCTCAGCCAAGGGCCCTCAGAAAACCTAGATCCAGCGCTGGGTAAATCAATTGAGCAACATCAATATGCAAGCAAAAATATTATTACCAATTCAGGGGGGGAAAGGCAGGTCCAAAAGCAAGATCTTACCAGGGATCACCAGAACATGAAGTCAGTCTAAGAAGAAGAGCCAAGGTATTAGGAAGTGAAATAGTATTATTCCAGTAGCACTCCTTGCCTAGGACTGAGGTGTATAAGCTGGAATTTCCAAAGCTCCACCCAGGACTCAGCGGCAGCATATGAAAGAAGTCCTCCTCATGAGGAGCTGACTCATGCGAAGTCATTTACTAATGAGGAGTCTTCCTTTGCAAATAGGCACTGCCTTCTCACAGGGGTTCTTCTGGCCTGCCTCTTGAAACGCTGCCACTCCTGGGGGCCAATCAGCCTCTGCCTCAAAGGCAGGGTCCCCTTCCTCTTGTGGGGATGGTCCCATGGCCATCTCCCCCAAGGGCCCAGGCTCCTCCTGGCCTGCTGACACGGGCTACATTTTGATGCTTTTTGTCCCTGGGACCTCTAGCTCCTTCTCTGGAGAGACTTCTTCCAGTAAGGGCATGCATGACAGGAGTGATAAATCGCGACTGGTGGTAGGCAATTCCGCGGCGACCTGACCCACCGCCAGCTTGGCGGATGCCACCGCTGCATCCACCGAGCCGGGCCAAAAGCGGACACACGCCAAGCTGCTCGGTGGGTTGTTTTTTTACCTAGAAAATGTCGTAAGATCTGTTAAAAGTGGCTGTAATTTGCACAAGTTACGCAAATTGCGGCCACTTTTGGCATATCTGACATGGCATTTTCTACATAAAAAGCGGCCCACCAGGAACCCATGAACTCGGGAGAACACGAGTCGAGCCAGGGAAGGAGGTAAGCGGAACGAAGTTCGGAGGGGTCGAGTATGGCCAGTTTGCCGGATTTCCACACACACACCCCGAACGAACTCCTCACACATCCCTAAGTCATGGTTCCTTTGCTACATTAGAGAGAATGATGGGCAAAAAATGCTTCCTCTGCTCAATTCAGTATTAGCTTGGTATTTTAGAGATTTCTTGGCAAGTGGTAGGGAGGAAAGTTCATCTATTTTTTGCAAAAAATTCTCCCTCCCCTCTCCCCTCACCCCATTCAGCTCTAATGGTTTGTGACTTTTAATACCTCAGGGGGGGGGTCCTGATACTTAGGGGGGGGGGAAATCTAAGCTAGCAGCCACCATCATACCTTGTGGCAGTGAATTCTGTAAGTTAATCTTGAATGGTGTGAAGAAATAATATTGTCTACATTGCTAAATGGGGTGGCCTGAATTTGTTTCTCCTTTGCTTTCTGCCACATGGCAAGTTGGGATAGGACGAAGAGCAATTCAGAGATAGCATACCATTACACTGCATACGGGCCTGTGGCTCACACTGGCTCAGCTTGTCTGAGCGTGGAAAGCTAAGCAGGGTCAGGCCTGGTTGTTACTTGGATGGGAGACCCCTCCTCTAGTTTCCTGCATTGAGCAGGCGGTTGGACTCGATAGCCTTGTAGGCCCCTTCCAACTCTATGATCTATGGAATCTATGCAGCAAATGCTGGGTCAAAGGAGTGGTAATGCAGGGAAATTGCCTAGTCTCTCTGATTCACTAGTTTTCCTTCTGTAAAATGGATGTCATCGTGTTACCGCAGCAAACACAGTGTCAAAGAAGTAATGTGAGGTTCAGACCCCACATCTGCCTTGTACTCAGGGGAGGCTGGTGTCTCCTATTTCGGTGGGGCTCCTTTTCCATTCATAGGAGCTATCCGTGGTGCTCCAAGGTGGTGAACCTAGGGGATGGCATTCAGTACCATGGGTAGTTCCTATGAAGCTCCAAATAAAACCTGGAAAACCTGCAATGGAAAAGGAACCCCACCAAACTGGGAGTCACCAGCATCCCCTGCTCCAGTAGTTGTCTTGGGATAGTCACTTCTCTCTATCTACTAATCCTGTTTCCAACAGGGGTTAACCATGTTTCTATAGGAATACAATACATTTCACCATAGTGGGAAAGACTGGGACCAGGTGACCTGTGTGCCTGCTCAGTTTGCTATTGAGATGCTAACTGTTGATGGGCAACTTCCAGGCCCCTGTTCTCCCTTCTTATCTTTCAACCTGACGTCAACTGGACAGCCCATCAAGTAGAGGCCACCTTTAAATAGATGGCTGTCCTCTAACAGCTCTTCAAATAGAGGACTGTCCTCTGTAAAGTGGGACCTTGCCACCCTAGGAGTAAGCACCACTAAGTTCAATGGAGCTTACTCCTCGCTAATTATGTATGTGATTGCAATAATGCCCATAAACTTAATTGTGAGATTGTATTAGTGGTTGATTTTTGTTTGTTTAGGATGAATCTATTTTATAGCTAAGTTTTTAACCAAAGTGTTAGCACCTTTGGGAATCTACTGATGGAAATTGTAATCTTGCCTGCTTAAATCAACGAGGTAATGTAACCACTAGTTACAGTGGGAGGAAGGGGTTAATTGAACAATCCCCAGGGCGCATGTTTTGTAAACCCCCCTCCTCCCTACTTACGGCCTCTCTGTGGCCAGCGCTCTCTCTCTCTCTCTCTCTCTCTCTCCCTCTCCAACCTGATGGACACACGGTCTGAGCTGGCTTCCAGTCAGTGATCTCCAATGAAATGGACTCTTAACACCAAAGACTCTAATCTGCCTATATGCATCCTGCATATATGAATAAACGGACTGTAAGTAAAACTAATTAATGTCTTTATTAGTTTTAAACCTTGTGTGGACAATCCATTTCCTTGAAAGAGCCTTTTATCAGGGTTTAGCAACCCACATGGTGATAACCAGTTTCAATAACTAGGCTGCGCATAAGTGGGAAAACTGCTTCGTCCTAACCAGTATAGGACCGACTCCTTTCCATATCCTCCAACATCTACATAGATATGGAGCGGTATACAAATACTGTAAATAATAATAATAATAATAATAATAATAATAATAATAATAATACAAGGAATGTATATTTATCCAATGGCCCCAGGTGATAGTCACACTTGGGGGCGTGGCTAAGGCTTCTCCTTGGAGGTGTGGCCATGTGGGCTGTCACAGTGAGCTCCTGCAGTTGAAAATGTAGTACTACATTTAGTACCCCCTCTCTGATGAGCTTCCGTCGCTCATTAAAAACCTGGTTGTTCAGGCGAGAATATGGGGTGGGTTAAGATTTTAAAATTTTTATATTGTTTTAATGTATTTTATTGCATTTATGTATTTTATTGTGTGTACATCGCCCAGGGTGGCCGGTTGCCGGCCAGATGGGCGATAAATAAATATTAATAATAAATACTACGTCACTGACTGTACTGCCTCTGAACTTGGAGGTTCAATTTAGTTATCATAGCCAATAGGAAGGACTTCCATTGTTGGAACTATGGAAGAGGAGATAAGAGGAGCTTTGGATAGATGGAGCCAAGGGAAGGTGTTGTACTATGAGTGGCTTGGCAGGGTGAATGGGACTTATATCACTCCCACTTTTTGGAGACACCAGCCATCCTTGTCTAAGTGAAAATCCTTTAGCAGGCACAATAGAAGCATAAAGTAAAATACTGTATGGTTAACTTTGGGGCATCCCCTTTCTTTGGAATTACTATTTTGCATCGTTAATTATGAATAATATTTACACAGACTGCTAACAGGACTGTCAAGTGAAATTAATGCTTAGCTTCTCAGGATTGATGTTAGATTTTGTAGGCGTATTCTACTGATCAAGAATTAATGAATAACCTAGCGGGCAACATACCACAGAATGGTTTCTATATGGCAACTAAGACAACAACAAAAGCTAGAGCCATTTAAACAAGGGGAAAAAATCCAAGTTGTTTCATAACCCTCTTGGGGAACTTGGTTGAAGGTGGGTTAAAAATATCTAAAATAAATAAATTAATGTAACATAGATGTTGTGTACTTCAAATCCTCAGGAAAACTAACACTATTTCTTGCAAGTTTTTAGTTGTTTTAAAATATTTAAAAGGCTGCTTTAAAGCTCCCCACATATTCTTTTAAAGGTTGTTTCTGACCCAGGTTCACATGCAATTTATTCCTGCACATACACTTCTTTTGATCTGTGTTTGGATTTTTAAAACATGGCCTTTAAATTAAGTGCAGAACATACAGAGAGAGAGAGAGAGAGAGAGAGAGAGAGAGAGATTGAGAGATTACCTTACACCAGCCTTCCCCAATCCAGCACTCCTACAACTCCCATCATCCCCAGCTCCAGACATGTGTGCCTCCCTGTTCAGCCTGCTATCCAGGTGCCAATTATTGATGGGCAACAGTCCTTAAGGATCATTAAAAGAGGACACCTGGCCACCCTACACCCCCAAGCCCTTTGTCCATAAAGATCTGTTAACTAGAAATAGCACCTTTTATAGCAAATAGCAACTGGGGGGGCAGGTTACAGTGGGAAAATAGTGCAGGGAGGATATGTTAAACCCCCTTCCCTGCATCCCATGGTCCCAATCTGCATCGGCAGCTTTTCCTGTTTTAAAAAATGGCCCATTCTAAGCTCACTTTGAAAAATGTGTGCTCAACAGGACATACAGTTTGGCTCTCACTTAAAATCAGTATTGATTCCATTCACTGCATAGGAGAGAGATAGGCAGAAATGTCCCAGAGCATGGGGCAATGTAAACAATGCAAGACATTTCAGCTTCACCCAGTCATTTCCAGGGATGGGGACTCGGACTCGAGGACTCGACTCGTGAGTTGGACTGAGTCCCCCCTCTGACTCGACTCGGACTCGAGTCCCAATATTTTTAATGGGACTCAAGACTCGACTCGGGACTCGAGACCAAGGACTCTTCAACATCCCTGGACTGTGCCAGAAGGAGTGGAGAGGAGCGTGATTGCCGGCGAAGAGCGCATGGAAGCGAGGTGTGCCGCTGCTCGGCCACTATGGACGGCTACCAGGAGCGTAGGCCCAACAGTGTGTCGAGACTGATTTTGATTGATGTGTTGCGTACTTGGGAGAGGCAGAAGAAGGACCTGAGATTACTCTGTGTGGCTGCTCTGAGTGTGTTTCTGGTTCCAGCAAGTTCATCACCAGTGCAGCGGGTGTTCAGTGAGGGTGGAATTGTGATGAGATCTCACCGTTCCAGAATGGGGGCCAAACATTTAGAAAAAATCATGTTCCTCAAATGCAACATGGATAAGTTTTAGGAAGTACAGCAAGTTTATTTTTTAAAATCATTTTTCTAAAATGCAACCTTTCAGACATTTTGGGTTTGGCTGCTTCTGCCTGCCTGTCTGGGGTTCCCAGCCTTCTCTGCCTGCCTGGTCTCTTCTTGACCAGTTCAACAGTTGAATTGTCCAAGACAAAGGCCTCTGCCTGCCTGCTTTGGGGTTCCCTGCCTCCTCTGCCTGCCTGGTTATTTTGGGTTTGTCTGCCTGGTCTGTTCTTGCCAAAATCAGTTGCAGAGTTTTGAAATAAAAAGGCACACTTGTGCCTAGAATTTATTTAAGTCACACATCTGAAGTAGCCTTATTTTGTTGGGAAAAAACCCCCATTGATTTTAATAGAGACTCGTGGAGTCAGCTTTGGGAGTGACCAAGGACTCGGACTCGTGACTCGGGTCTAAAGACTCGTGACTCGACTCGTGACTCGAGACCAAGGACTCTTCACATCCCTGGTCATTTCAGACATTTCACCAGCAAGGGGCAAAATGTTTTCCCTTCTTCTGTTTTAACTAGCCTCGTAACTGAGGTGCTATTATATTCCAATTTAGTATATATATTTTTTGTCAATTAAAAAGCAAAGGTAGCACGGACCCAGGGCACTGCTGCTAAGCTGTCTAAATACCAAATGCCAAGGCAAGGAAAGATACTAATGAGATTGCTGAGAGAAAAATTATTCAAAGGGCTCAGAGAAGGGGGTTGTAATCTATGGTCTATATATTCTATCCAGCCCAGAATGAAAAACTGAGTTCAGTGTGAGTCCGCCATCACCTGCAAGACAGAATTGGAGGTTTTGATAACGTCATATCAGCGCCAGCGCCAGGTTTTGGGGGGCCCTCGGGCAAGGTGCACACAGTGGACCCGCTCCTAAATGGGCCCACTTGGCGTCCCTGCAATCCATTCACTTGCCTGATCCATATAACTAGCCAGAGTGCAAGGCAAGTGGAGAGCGCTGCTCTGTTTCCTCTGTCTTGTCACCACCTGCATGCTCAGAGGGAAAAAGTGAACAGATAATGACAGCAAGGAGGAGGAGAAGCACTCATCGTAGGGATGGGCAAATAAGCGATGTTCATGATTGCCAAGATACTCCGAACACTACCATGGAAGCTCAGCTCACCTCATTTTCCATGTTCAACTGCACTCTTTTTCTGTTTCATTTGAATGGGGAAAGTGCAGATATTGAATGGGAAAATGTACATTTTTTAAAAGAACATACCCAAATGTGCACTTTCCCCCCCCCCCATAGAGTAAAGTTTTAAAATGCAATTTTTGGGGGGAAAATGCACACTTTTTATTAAAGTGCTCATTTTTTTAAAACATGAACACAAGTTCAAGAATTTGCAAACATTTTGAGAGAACATGTGCTGCTGCCCATGTTTGTGTATGGGATTGCGAATGGGACATGTTCTCATGATTTGCAAACATAAATGAAATTCTCAGACAGAGAGCAGAGTCAAGGGGCTCTAGAAGGTGGCACTGGGTCCCCCACTGGGGTGTGGACCTCAACAGATGCCTATCCCTGATGCCAGCCCTGCTTCCATGTGCCATATTTTGATATCACCGGAATCATTTGAACTATTTCCAACTAATAATTCTGGAAGAATGCCAAATTTTCATAACAACGAATAACATGATGGTGTCACAACACCATATTACACTTGGTTGCTCTCTCCCACTTCCAGCAAGGAAGAATATTAAAGTTTCCAGTTGTTGTCCATTTGTGCAAAAGGACAAAAACTGTTGTCCATAATTCCATAAACTGGGGGGGGGGACGGGACGGGGACTCAGGAGAGAAATCCAGACAAGGTATGTAATATCACATGTTTTCAGTGATTTAAGTAATGCACCATGGAGAATATTGTTCTAGGAGTTTGAAAAAGAAAATAAAATAGAAAAAGAAATAATGATCACTTTAAAAGTTCATTTTTCTTTGCCAAATTGCCTACAGGCTAATTCCATTATTAAACATGACTGAGTAGCTTTAATATGTTAATGATAGATTCATGTCACAGCAACCTATTTCAATAATTGGGTTTCTTTCAGCTCAGTATTGACTAATGGCATATACTTATGGCAATTATTAAAATCCATTGAAGGGGGGGGGAAGGTCCATTTGAAATTTCACTCAAAATGACTGCAGTAGCTTAAGAGTCAAACTTGCTATGACAGTGGCAGACAAGAGGCCTTCCCATTCACACATAAAGTGGTGTCTGTGTGTCTTGGAATTCAGTATAAAAAGTTGTGGTGTAGGTCACCAACTTGGATGGCTTTAAAATTGGATTAGTCAAATTCATGGAGGACAAGCAATCCATCGTCGCTACTGGTCATGAGGGCTATCTATTACCTCCAATATCAGAGGCAGTATGCTTATGTATATCAGTTGGTGGGGGAAACGAGCAGAAGGGTGCTATTGCACTCATGTCCTGCTTGTGGGTTTCCCATTGACAGCTGGTTGGCCACTGTGGGATCAGAATGGGGGACTAGAAAGACCTTTGGTCTGATCTAGCATGGTTCTTCTTTTGTTCTTACAAGTAAAAGCAGCCACATGAGTGATGGTGAAGACCCCCAGTGCCTTACCTCTGCACCCCTTCCTTCTGCTCTGTGAATGTTTCTCTGTTCCTTGCTCAGTCCCAGTATCAGAGCTGGGAATGGAGCAAAGTGCTTGGATAAAAACGTTGAAGGGAGGGAAACCACAGGAGAGACATGATTCAGTTCCCCGCTCTTCTGCACTTCTTTTTCTGTTAAAGTAGCATGCACCCACTGTATATACGAACAGGGTGGATACATGAATAACAGACCCACCACATTTTGTTTGGTTGTTAGATGCTACGAATGAAAACACAAATGAATTAAGTCACCAGCAGAGAAATGCTGAGGTTACTGGACAATGGATTCCTTTGCTGAGATTCATTCTTACTGTAACTGTACTTTGTGGTTGCTATGGGCTTTTTCTCAAAGAATTGCTGACTTATCAAGTGCCAATGTACCCATAAAAATAATTCATTACTTACCCTTGGCTTCCCACACCTGCAAAAACAGTCAAAGGAGGCAAAGGATTTTGAATAAACCTTGTCCTGTTTTTAAATTTTTATTCAATCTATAACAGCATCATACATCTAAGGCTTACTAAAAGGAGGACTCTGGCAGCCTGATCCAGTGCATTTTAATTGAAAGCAAGTCCCAACAGAAAGCAAGTCCCAACAGAATTTTTACTCCCAACTAAGTGTGTGTAGGAATGCAGTCTTAGTTAATCATCAGTCAGTGTCCATTTAATATAAAACAAAGAGGAAGTGTCTTGTTTTTCCTTGTTGTGTCCTAGACTGGAATTAGGATTTGCATTCTCATGACTGCAAAGTTACTTAGTATTTCACAATCAAATGGTACAGAATTCCATGCTTTGCTTTAAAAACATGCTTCAGCTAGAAAATCCTATTTCTATGCTATTAACACATTTTAAAGAAATGTTGGATTGTATCCAATGATGTCTGTCCACCAGCAAAATGGACACCACTGGTGGAATGGATTTCCCCTCCTCCTACAGCCCCCATGCATGCTCTGAAAGGTTGGGGGACCCTCTGGAGTAGATCTGTGGCCATGCAGGAGATGCAGGGGGAGGAAAGGAGAGGAGAGGAAAGAGAAGTGCTATTGTGTGAATGAAAGTCCACTTGCATGATGTTGGATGGAGCCCAACGTACATTCATTTGAACAGATAACGCCTGTTCTATCAATATGCAAATTTAAAGTATTCAAGGATTGGGGGTTTGCAGAATTGTGAAGATTTTGAGAGGAAACAAGGTGTTGAAAGTGAAAGACAGGTGGTGACTGATGAGTGGGTAACAGGTATATACAATCATAGATTTGAAAGGGGACCTCAAACCTGCAATGCCAGGTCCGTTACCCAGAAAACATCTCTCATCCATGACTTGATCCTGGATGAGGGGGCGGACCTGGCATGTATTACGGAAACCTGGCTGGATGAGGCCGCTGCTCCAACTCTGGCGGCCTTGTGTCCGGCTGGTTTCTCGTATGCCCAGCAGCCAAGGGTTGGGGGACGGGGAGGGGGAGTGGCTGTTATCTATCGGGAGTCCTTGGTCCTTACCAGACTCCCTCTCCGGGAGACCAAGTTTATTGAGTGCATGTACTGGAGGTTGGGTCCCAAGGGCAGTCTGGGGATTCTGCTCGTGTACCGTCCACCCCGCTGCACGACAGACTCCCTGGCCGAGGTGCTGGAGGTGGTCTCTGATGTGCGTGTGTTGTCCCCCAGGCTATTGGTGCTGGGGGACTTCAATGTGCATTCGGGGGCTGTCCTCACGGGGGCACCTCGGGACTTCATGGAGACCATGGCTTCCTGGGAGCTGCACCCTGTATTAACTGGACCTACCCATGTAGCCGGTCATGCACTGGACTTGGTTTTTGTTTCTGGAGAGGGGGGAAATGATCTGGAAATCGGGGGTATATCCGCCACCCCCTTGTCATGGTCAGATCACTATCTGGTGGGGTTGGATTTCTCGATGCCACAACCCCTCTGCAGGGGTGAGGGACCTATTAGGATGGTCCGCCCCAGGCGTCTTATGGATCCGGATGGATTCCTGAACGCGCTTGGGGAATTGGAGCACACAAACGGTAGCTCAGTCGAGACCCTGGTGGACGACTGGAATGCTGCAATCACCAGGGCATTAGACCGAGTTGCTCCGAAGCGCCCTCTTCGCCTAAACAGAGCGCGCGCGGCGCCATGGTTCACTCCGTCGCTGCGTGCTCTGAAACAAGAGGTGAGAAGGCTAGAGCGCCGATGGCGAAATTCCCGCTCCGAAGACAATCGAACACTGGTTAGAGCAGCATCTTCAGCCTACCGGGTGGCGGTGAAGGCAGCAAAAAAGAATTTCTATGCTGCCTCCATTGCGTCTGCGGAGTGCTGCCCCAGGAGGCTGTTCCAAGTGGTCCGGAGTCTGGTCGGTCCAGTCGCTCCGGACCCATTGGAACAGTCTAGAGCCTCCTGTGAGGCTTTAGCGAAGCACTTCGCAGATAAAATCGATCGGATTAGGAGTGGGATATCGTGCGTCGTGGATACAGGGAGTGAGCGGGAGGAGGCCAATGGCAGACCGGTTTTGTGGGATCGGTTTCGGCTTCTTCCTTCTGATGAAGTGGACAAGGTGCTTTCATCTGTGAGGCCGACCACCTGCTTGCTTGATCCTTGCCCGTCCTGGCTCATCATGAGATGCAGGGAGAGACTGGGTGAGGGGATCAAGGCGGTGGTGAATGCCTCCCTCGAGGAGGGAGTGATGCCATCAGCCCTCAAGGAGGCAGTAATAAGACCACTTCTAAAGAAGCCCTCCTTGGATCCCCAGGATTTAAACAACTTTCGCCCAGTCTCCAATTTACCATTTCTGGGCAAGGTGATCGAGTGGGTGGTGGGTGCTCAGTTGAAGGCACACTTGGATGAAGCCGATTATTTAGATCCGTGCCAGTCGGGCTTCAGGTCTGGACATGGGACGGAGACGGCCTTGGTCGCCTTGGTGGATGATATGAGGAGGGCCTTGGATAGGGGCGAATGCTCCTTTCTAGTCCTCCTCGATCTCTCGGCGGCTTTTGATACCGTTGACCACGGTATCCTCCTGGACCACCTGGAGGGGTTGGGCTTGGGAGGCACTGTATTGCAGTGGTTCCAGTCCTTCCTCTCTGGAAGGTACCAGAGGGTAGTTCTCGGGGAGGAGGCTTCGGACCCTCGGCTGCTCACTTGTGGGGTGCCGCAGGGTTCCATCCTCTCCCCGATGTTATTCAACATCTACCTCAAGCCGCTGGGAGCTATCATCAGGAGGTTTGGGGTGCGGTGTCATCAGTATGCGGATGACACGCAGCTCTACCTCTGTTTCAAGTCCTCACCGAGGTTGGCCGTTGAGACCCTGTCCAAGTGCCTGGAGGCAGTGGCTGGCTGGATGGGAAGCAACATGCTGAAGCTGAACCACGACAAGACCGAGGTACTGCTGGTGGGGGACAAGGGGTGGTTAGGGGATGTTGACCTGGTGCTGAATGGGGTACATCTACCCCTGAAGGACCAGGTCCGCAGCTTGGGGGTCATTCTAGACTCCCAGCTGTCCATGGAGGCTCAGGTGGCAGCTGTGAGCCGGGCAGCGCTGTATCAACTCCATCTGATACGGCAGCTGCGCCCCTACCTTCCTAATCACCTGCTCCCATCAGTGGTTCATGCCTTGGTCTCCTCTCGCCTAGACTACTGTAATGCGCTCTACGTGGGGTTACCCTTGAAGACGGTTCGGAAGCTGCAGCTGGTACAGAACGCGGCGGCTCGTCTGGTTAAAGGCAGCCGCCGGCGGGATCACATCACGCCAGTGCTGAAGGATTTGCACTGGCTACCAGTTGCTTGCCGAGCCGAATTCAAGGTGTTGGTTTTGACCTTTAAACCCTATACGGCTCTGGTCCAGTTTATCTCAAGGAGCGTCTCCAGCAACACCAAGTGGCGCTAACAAGATCTGCCAGGATGGCCTCTCTGTCCTTCAGCAGAGCAGCTAGACTGTGGGGACGAGGAGAGGCCTTTCTGTGGCGCCCCGTACTGTGAACTCTCTCCAGTGACCTCCACCATGCCTCTCTGATGACTTCGTCGCTCATTAAACTGGTTTCAGGCGGGATGGGGGGTTAATTAAAATTTTGAGAATGGTAAATTTATTGCTGTACAAGCCCAGGGTGGCCGTGGGCCGATGGGCGTAAATAATATACATATAATTAAAATATCAAACACTATATAGTCCAGTGCCGGAAATCTGCTGCTACAGAACCTCTGATAGGTAGCCATCCAGCCTCTACTTTAAAACTTCTAACAAAGGCAGCAGTCTTCTGAGTCAGTCTGCTCCACTGCCAAATAGCTTGTATCATCAGGAAGTTCTAAATGTTTAGCCAAATTTCCCTTTGTTATAATTTGAACCTGTTGGTTCAGGTGCAACTTTTGGAACACCCGATGATAACATTGCTACCATTATTATGAAGTATAAAAAGTAACTGCACCAAATAGGGATGTCAGAGAAATCCACAGCAAATTCAAATAAGTTTGTATTTCTATGAATCCAACCTGTGGATTCCGCAGTGGACCATCTTTTTCCAAGTCACACAGATTCCACGGACTTGCAGATCAGTTTTTCAGTTTTGGGGGAGATTTGTGCAAATTCCGTTTCCGTCAATGAGCAGAAAGACAACTGACAATGTGCGAAACACAGATGGAAGGGATTTAACAAAATCTGCACATCCCTAGCACCAAATGCTCTTAATGTAGCACCTTGGGGTCTCCAGCTGATGATCCATAGTTTAGACTTCAGCATTTTATATAAGCTGGCTCCAATGCAAGATTGTGAAAAGTTTACTTCTATATCATGACAACTATCTTCCTTTTTTGCATTTGGATCAATTGACAATTAAGTATGTCTTACTGTGGAAACAAGATCCTGCCTAAAGATCTCTTTCAGTTAATCTTTATACTTCATAGTATTAGCATAGCAGAAATGACAGTTACAAGTGATGAATATCTGCAAGTTCTGAGTGCATATTGGAAACAGATAAAGGCACATTATTGTGAGCTACTTAATGGTTAGGAGCATAAAGTGCAGTAGACTGATATATATATATATATATATATATATATATATAAGACTATATATATAAGAGTGGAAATGATAAACAATTTGATCAGTAGATCAATCAACTGGAGCTTAACTGCAGATTAACATTTGCCCCCTAATTAAATGGTGGGGTCAGGATTGAAGGGCACACTGCCATTCAGGCTGCACAGATGTACCTGCTCCTCCTTTTCATGACAAATTTGATGAAACAGAAGCATAAAAGATGGGTTTTCCTTCCAGTTTGTATCTAAAACTAGTAAACAATAGTCAATAATTTAAAAAAAAAATCCTGCCAGTTTAAGACCAGAGTTAAGGCTATCTCATGTTGGCTCAAGCTCCACAAAGCCAGGAAACTGGAAGCTTAGGCTGATGCCTTAACAGATGTGCCCTGTGATTGTTCAGTGATGATGTTGTGCAATGTCACAAATTGTGCTTGCTTACAACTTACCCCTCCATGCACCCACACTTTCCCTTGGTCTAAATCCAGATGGGGAGGATGGAGTGCCTGGGACCAGCAAAGATGCCCCATGTTGCCCTAGTCCTGTATTGCCTTCTGAAGTATCTGAGCCTTACTGTATTGCTAGAGGAATCCTCCTGTGAGTTGATCCATGCCAATTTGTTGCTTACAGCTGGCAGGATAGGTTAAACAGGAGCCCTCTTCTAGCAGGAAGGCTTGATGCTTCATAAGGCAATACAGGACCAGGACAACATGGGGCACCTTTGCTGACCAAAGAAAAATGTGAGTGCATGGAAGGTGCATCGTAAGCAAGCACAATTTGTGACGTTGCATAACATCATACCTGATCACAGGGCACATCCATTAGCTTCCAATTTCCTGGTTCTGTGGAGCGTGAGCCAACATAAGATGGCCTTAACTCTGATCTTAAACCGGTAGGTTTTTTAATCAATGAATTTCTCTGGTTTTTGAAAAGGAAATGTATAATTACAGTGTCGGCAATCTTATCCTCTCCCCAATGTATTTGAATCTGCTTTCTTGCAAGTTTCCCTATATGATAAATGGACTTATAAATACTTAACTAATGTTAATCATGGTTTCATTTCAAGAATCAGTATTCTAACATCTCAGGGAGATCTTCCATAGAAAGAGGAAGCTTACATTTTGGCAGTGTAAACTGGAGGCATGAGGCAGCCTGAACCAGATTGGGACAACAGCGTGGGAGGGGGCAAAGGCTTGAAGTATCCCAGCTGCCCCCAGTGCTAGGGTCCCAATCTGTGTAGTAATGTGTGGTCTCACCTTATGAGGTCACATTCCATAAGTAAAGGAATAGGCATGGCATATAGAAGCCCTCTGTAAGGGAATTCCACCTTGGAATACTGGCAGCATTCGAGCTTCAGAGTGAAACTGAGAATGCTCAACATAACTTTGCCAGCAGTTGCTGCCTATAGGCTTCAATGAGGCAGAAAAACCTTAATAACTTTTGAACTGCTGCTCAGAATTTCACCAAATCAATGAAAGGCACAGCTCTTTGACAAGCCAGAATAACATACTTTGGTCATTTTCACCAACATTTGAAAGAAATATATGGTATGCCCAGCTGCAACTTGGAGAAAAAAGTACAAATGTGTCCATTTTCAGCACTTTTTAACTTGCTGTACCTGTGGCAATTTGTATCAGATTGATTTGAAATTTTGATCAATTGTAGACCCCATCAGATAGATCATAGGTGCTATGTTTCAAGTTATGAGCTCAACAGATGTCACATTGATAAGCAGTAGAATTTAGAATGATGGAACCTTTTTTTTTCTTTTTTGGCAATTCACCTTAACTAAACTCCCATGGCCCTTTAATTTTACATTTTAAAATTTTACATTTAACATTTTAAATTTTACATTTTAAAGGAAACCCTGGCTTTCTTTCTGGCACTAATAATCACAGGGGGAACTCAAGATGACATTGCACAGCTGAAACCGGTTCCCTACACATTTTAAATTTGGATCATAAGAACATAGAGTCATTCAACTGGAGATACTGGTGGTTTTACCCTGAAAGCATGAGCAATACCACTAAGTTATGATCCCTCCCTGAATTGCTAATCTCCAGCAGTACTAATGTCACTGCCCTTGGTTTCACATGGAGTCATCTGAGCTTCCTCCGATCTCAATAAAGACTGGCAAAAATTAGGGATGGGTGATCTCTAGGCCTTTGCTTTTGATAATGAATCCTTTGTTTACAAAATAAAATAGCCAAGTTATAGAAGGGGAAAGATCCTTTTATTTTGTCTAATCTTTATTTTGTGCTGACACTCATTATTTTGTTAAATATTTTTCAGTCTCTTGGGTTAGCTGCTGAATAAAATATTATTAAGCGAAACAGGCCATGTTTTGGAACACAAGAGAGTTTATTATTCAGAACAGCTAAAATTACACATCAGCTGTTTGCATAGTTATCTAAAATGAGCTTCTGGGGGAAAGTCCTCTGGTCTGTATAAAATTAATCTAAAATGAAGCATATTTAATATGAAAAGTATTCCCAGTTCATAATTTTCTATGATAACAATATTAATTTCAAAATGAATATAATTGTATTTTAGATTATATCTAGCTATAGAACATGTGAAACTATGGCTTGGAACTGGAATTCCATCAGTGGAGTTCCTGATCTTGTGAACCGCAGAGAGCTTTGGCTATTGGGCGATATAGATATGGAATAAATATATCTACCTACTCCTCATGCATTTGGTCTTTTCAGGTTCAGAACACCTGAATAGGGCTTTTATTTACAGCCATTCAAAACACTTCAAAAGAATTAAAGTCTGAAGCTTTAGGAGTCTCTTCACATACTGTTTTTATTTGCACACCTAAGAAGTTTTACGTGTAGACTTTTAAGCAGGTTAAGTGTGCATGTAGCAAATACAAGTAGCACACAGGTACAGTCTGGAATAGTTGTAGATACCTGCTGAATGGGAAATCCAGGTTTGCCCCCTGAATAAGTGCGCCTTTGTTCTTTGGGAGAACTTCACCTGGCTCAGGTATTTGTCCCCAACCGTTGCATCATCTAATTATGTAGGGGGGAATTCCTAGCACATACAGTAATACCTTGGATTGCAAGTAACTTGGTTTGAGAGCGTTTTGCAAGACAAGCAAATTTTTAAATATTTATTTAATATTTTTTTACTTGATATACAAGCGACGTCTTGCAGTACAAGTACTGTAGTACGGCTTAAATTAAAAATCTCTGTACAAATTTTTTGGGGGGGATTTCATTTTGATATAAGAGTGTTTTGGATTACAAGCACGTTTCTGGAACGAATTATGCTCTCAATCCAAGGCATGACTGTACCAGGAAAAATCCTGGTAATCCCTAAAATTTAACAAACAATATGAACATGCTTGAATTCCATCAAAATTTCAATATATCAACAACAACAACAACAACAACAACAGGTGTAGAATCTACACTGCAAATGATGGTCATGATCCAGCAACAGGAGATTCAGGTGTCTGTGCACGGATCTCCTCCACTGCTTTCAGCATCCAGCACTTGAGATTGGTGGTGCTCCTGCACTGTGTGTGTGTACCACGGAACAGAAGGGGTAGAATCCAGTCCAAAGCCTCCACTCCTCCCCAAAAGGAATGGGTGGTGCTTATCATGTGTTCAGGATAAAAGTGTTGGAGGGGGGAGACCTATTTATGAGCAGCAGTGGGAGTACAGCCATCTACTGCACTCATGCGTCTGAATATAAACATAGTCAACTGAATATAAAGCAAATAACTACAAAGTAAATGTGAGGCACTATCATAATGCTCAGAATCAGATCCCATCTCTGAACATAAAGCTATAAGATATATGAAATGGACTGCAGCATCGTAGCTTCTATAAGTAATTATGATATGACAAAGACTGAACAAAAAAGGGGGGGAAATGAAAAAGCAATGGTTATTTCATGAAATGTGTGTGCGTGCGGGTATAATAGCCAGCCACAGCAGAGGGAAAACTTTATATTCCAGGGGTTGGATTCAGTTAAGTTAGTCATGACTAGCTTAAATCCCACTGATTTTAATGGGTCTACTTTAAGTATGACTAAGTCTTGGATCCAACCCCGGAAGGCTTGGATTCAAGAACACTTTTGAAAACAAGCTTAAATTCCGCTTGCTGGACTATTTAATACTATAGACTACATTCTGTTGTTATATTTGGCACTTGCAGTCTGGCAAAAAAAAAAAAAAAAATATTAAACAGAAGCTTATCCCATCCTTTTATCTCTTTTCTGCAATTGGTTTACAAGTACTAATCTCTGGCTAAATTGCAAAGTCATCCCTGATGTAATGCATTTCTGATCCACACCCTGTTCTTTCCATTTCCTATTAAGCAAGATTCTGCTCACAGTGGCTAAAATGTGAGGCTAAAGTTGAAATGTGAATTGTCTGGGACAACAGCTGTAATGGGCGTTCTCCCTCCTAAAACTTCCAGGTAACTCCCTTCTTCACAATACAATGTAGGTAAAGTATTTCCCCTTTGCCTTCTGCTAAAGGAATCCCCAGAGGGAACTGTTTGGCCACTGCCCAGTGGCCACTGCCTCCGGTGCTCATCACTGCCATGAAGAGGAAGATGCCCAAACAGCAGCAGCACAGCACCAAAACAACTCCTCCGTCCCCTCATTCCATTGGAAGCAGGGTGAATCTGCAGAGCAGTACTTAAAGGTACAATCCTATGCATGTTAAGATAGAAAAAAAAGTCCTACAATCCACAGCATGCCACACAACTAGCAATCAATGCTGAGAGTTCTAGGACTTTTTTTTTTTCTGTATAAACATACATAGGCTTGTGCCCTAAAGATGTTAAATGACCTGGAGAAGGGCAGGGGCTCTGGTTGACTGATTTATCAATCAATTAATTAGATACACTTTAACCCCACTTTTCCATATAAGATATTCAAAATGACTTAGAAAATACTTTTACAAATGAGTGAGAGTGCAATAGATCTAACTCACTACATGGGTTTGGACAGGGCCGGTGCTACCATTAGGCGAACTAGGCAGCTGCCTAGGGCGCAGGGCTAAAGGGGGCGCCAGAAACGCCTTGAAAAAAAATATGCAGAGCTTAACAAGCCTTAAATCCTCTTGCTCCCCCCGCAGGACCGTCTGCCTGCTTTTGCCTGCGTCTTCGCCGCCTCCACCACCATCACCTCCTCCTCCTTTGAAGCCCCCAATGTGCTGGTTGCTGCAATGCAAGCCCCAAAATGAACTTACCCCAGAGGAGCAACCACCCAAGTTTCAATGAAATGACGCCATAGCAAAGCCGCTTAAGGCGGAATCCAGCGTGCACGTCCCCTGCACAGGTCCCATTGAAATTCATTGCGCGAGGATAGTCCACTTGTGCAGGAGAACTTCCCAGCTGCATTGCGTCCTTAGCCATCAGTCCCCGCCCCGTAAAAGCGAAAATCAGAACAGCCACCATCATCCTCTGTCTGTAAAACTACCAGCTTCATCTGAGAGAGAGATCGCGTCTTTAAAAAAAAGAAGAAAAACACCCGATCAGGGCAGCAGACTTCAATGTCATATAAGAGGCGCTATGTGACAACCATCTTCAACCTACTTGATCAGGGAGTTTCACATTTAATGTGAAATCTATGGCCCCAATCCTATCATATCAAACGCCAGGGTTTCTTCTACAAAGCCTTTTCTTTCGTCAAAGTTTCCCTAGATTTGCATTTCCAGCACTGTTTGTGTGGGAAGTGCAGTCCAACTTTTTTAAAAAAATCTTCACCTTAGTCCTTTTGTGGCGCAATCCTATGCAAGTCTACTCAGAAGTAAGCCCCACTGAGTTAAATGGGACTTACTCCCAGGTAAGTGAGTATAGGCTTGCAGTTTAAGGGAGTGTGTATAGGATTTTTATTTCATAATGGGCAGAGGGCTGGAGGGAGGGAGGGCTCAAGTGGGAAGGGGGGGCGCTAAATATCTGATCTTGCCTAGGGCACCAAACTGCCTTGCACCGGCCCTGGGTTTGGAGTACTTTAGTAATGGCCCTGCTTCCCCCACAAAGTCGACTTGGCCAATGCTCTTTTTCCCTCACTGCCCGGAATAAGGTGAGGCGATCCCAGCAATATTTGCAGCACTGATCCTAAGCTGCCCCTCCATCTTCCTCAGCAGGAGGATGTTTTAGCAAAAGTACAGAATGTCAACAGCAGACATCCCACAATAGCCTGGCTGTAAACTATTCACAGTCACTCCCGTCACGTGCAGATTACGAATACGGTAGATTTGTTGTCCTGCCCTGGAGTGAAGTACTGAAAATTAAAATGGAAACCTAACATTAAGAATTTAGAAACTGGCTTGGATTTTTGTTTTCATTGAGCTCAATTCCATTTCATTCTTGTTGACAGTTTAACAAAAAGTGTGATTTATAAAATTCATGGGATTGGATCCCGAGTTAGCCATACTTAGAGTAGACCCATTGCAATCAATGGGATTTAAGTTACTCCTGAGTACAGCAGGTGCTCTAATATGCTTTTTATTTTTACAAATATTTTCTCTCAGGTTCTTTAGCTTTCCACTGAAGAATTTATCTCTGGCTAATGTAGGCATTCCATTAAATGGATTTAATAGTTTTATGTTTCCCTATGGGAAAGAGAAACACCACATGTGCAATGTACAGGCAAACGGATTCATCCTATCTCGCCACCAGTCAATACCTAGAGAGAGGTCCCATCTCATGCTCATTTGGCCTCAACCACTTATCCTCAGTCACAGTAGATCAGATAGCTTTAATTTAAGAACCCACTCCGCATATTGCTTCCATTAATTCAGTTTGTGGTGACCAAGCTGGAACCCTACCACTGATTGACTTCAGACTCTCCTGGATGCCACAACATATCTGCATACCTCTTAAAAGCCCCATAAAGCCATCATATTAAAGCAGTGCATTTCCATTGCATAAAACTATGTCATTGCTTCCTTGGTTAAAAAGAAAAGAGAAGAGAAGAAAAAGGAACAGAACAACAATTCTAACTCATAGGTTATAACTCACGTGTAAAAATTCTCTTTGGGCTGAGACCTGGTACATGCCATGTTTTGAAGAAAAAGGTGCAGAAATTTACCAGTGGTTCCATGAATTACATGCAAAGATTTGGTATTGCTGTCATTTTTGCATATGCTGCTATTAAAGTAGAGCCAACATAGCAAAGCTGGTTTCTATTTATTTATTTATTTTATTAAAATGTATATGCCCTTCCTTTTGGTCTTGTAAAACACACCCAAGGCATCTAATGATCAGCTTAAAAACCAGCAGCAAAGCATTCAAACACATTAAAATAAATACTGATTTATTAATTCATTAAATAATCTATAAACCACTCCGCATCGAGAAATAATTGGTGTACAATAAATTAAAACACAGAATACAAAAAGTTACAGTAAAAGCAAATACCAAGTTAGACAGGATAGCCAACACAAAGGAGAAGTCATCGCCAGACTGGCAGAATTCAAAGTCATGGTACAGTTACCATCAAGCAAGCCTCCCATGCCACACAAGGCTGGACAAAAGAGAGATGTGTTTACTGCTCAGTGGAAGGCCAGTAACGATTGGAATTAGGCTGACCTCTCTTAGCAGGCCATTCCACAACTGCAGTGGCATGACCAAGAAACCCTCCCCTGCGTAGATAGGGGGACATGGAGAAGGGCTTCTGATATTGATCTAGTGGTCATGGAGGTAAACAGGAGTAGAGATGGTCCTTGAGAAATCCTGGTCCCAGACAGTTCAGAATCTTAAAGGTCAAAACCAGCAGTTTGTACTGGGCCTGTGTGGAAAAATGCTGTGTACATAACTCTTTATGTTTTGTTATGTTTAAGAACTTTCTTGTGACCTCTGTGAGACTATAATGTCACTGAGTAGGCCAGAGGTCTAGCTTTGTTACTATGTATGGAGCCTTCAACAGTTTATTTGTTATATTTATACCCCAGCCTTTTTTCCTGAAAGGAACCCAAGGCGGCTTACATAATCCTCCTCCACTCCTCCATTTTATCCTCACAACAACCCTGTGAGGTAGGTTAGGCTGAGAGTCAATGACTGGCCCAAAGTCACCCAGTGAGTTTCATGGCCGAGCGGGGACTAGAACCCGGATCTCCGGAGTCCCAGTCCAACACTCTCTATGAAGGGAGGCATCAGGCTGTTTAAAATGTCTAGGAGACGGGAGGGCAAACTTCGGCCCGCCGCCAGGCCTAATCCAGCCTGGGCGGGACCCATTCCGGCCCACCGCACCGCTGCTGACAAATGCGTCGGGTGCTCAAGGTGGCCACTGTGAACAGTTAACTGAAAAAATGCAGTCGCTCTTCGCCCTTCAGCAGAGCAAACTGGGAGTCAGTAGGAACTTGGACCTGTCCAAAGAGCAAAGAGCTGGCACAGGCCCAGGGCTGAGAGCCACGCTCTTCTACACACATCTACGAAAATTCCACACCACACACACACACACACTGCACCAAATCCACTGCGAGGCGCGCAGCCAGAGCCAAGAGGGAGCACCTGCCTGGATGGACTGAGTTGGGCCCTGGCTTAGAGCCGGCTGAGGAGAAGCGTCCAGACGCAACAAACAGAGCTTGGTGGGGCGGCGGCACTCTCCATGGGCCCTCCCCTTTCCCTCCACAAGCCTCTCCTCTTTCCCAAGTCCTGCCCCCTGAGGGAGAGCTACGCAAAGGAGAATCCCTTTGTTATCTCCAGTCAGAGATTGGAGATAAGCTGGAGATTTCCCTGAACCACTTCACGCACCACCTGATTGGCATGCGAGTGGTGTGAGGAAAAGGAGCCCAACTCAGCAGAGGCTTGCAGGAGCTGGCTCTTGCAAGCCCTGGCCAAGTCCCTTTCTCTGCGCAGAGAGAGGCACAGAACTCCATATGCCTCTCTCTGCAAGGAGGGGGGAAAAGTGGATGGGGTGATGGCAATTGATGCCATGGGAGGGGAGGTGGCTCCTTGGTGGTGTGCCCTGCCCCACTGACATCACTCGGCCTGCCAGCTTGGTCCAAGGGAGTAATCTGGCCCCCAGACCAAAAGTGGTTGCCCTGCCCTGGTCTAGGGGGAGAAGTTTCCTTGTTTTGGTTAGCCAACAAAGATGATTGGCAGTGTGTAGTTCCATAAGGAACATTATTAGTCAGGAGATTTTAAAAAAAGAATAGAGAGGTCTGTTAGAGACTGTTAGGGACAGTGAGAGAGTGGGTGACCGGGAGTTGGAGTTACAGGTGGTGAGCCAAAGGGAGTGGTGCCTAGAGCTGGGAAAAGAGAAAGCCCGTCTGAGAAAACGCTTCTCCTGCGTAACCTGCAATCCAGAGCAGGTGGCTGAGAAGAGCAGGAGGCCAGGCTGCGCGGTTGTGGTGATACTTCAGAGGGGATTCAGCCAGAGGTCTGCGCAAAGGGAGCTCCAGCAAGTGATCCCTGATACTGTCAGGGATGGGGACTCGGACTCCAGGACTCTACTCGTGAGTCGGACTGAGTCCCCCTCTCTGACTCGAGTCAGACTCGAGTCCCAATATTTTTAATGGGACTTGAGACTCAACTCGTGACTCGAGACCAAGGACTCGTCAACATCCCTGTACTGTGCCAGAAGGAGTAGAGAGGAGCACGATCACCGGCGAAGAGCGCATGGAAGCGAGGCGCACCGCTGCTCGGCCACTATGGACAGCTACCAGGAGCGCAGCCCCAACGGTGTCGAGATTTATTTAAGCCACACATCTGAAGTAGCCTTATTTTGTTGGGGGGAAAACCCATTGATTTTAATACGGACTTGTGGAGTCAGCTTTGGGAGTGACTCGGGACTCGCGACTCGTGAGTCACCATTTTGGACCAAGGACTTGGACTCGGACTTGAGACTCGGGTCCAAAGACTCGAGACTTGACTCGTGACTCGAGACCAAGGACTCTTCAACATCCCTGGATACTGTATCATCATCCCAAGACCCAGAGGCAACAGGAGGAGCTCAAGGCAGAACGGTGCTGTATAGCATCCATTCCTGGTTGTGAGGGATTGGCTGGGGTGGAATTTAGGGAAATTGAATCTGAAGGGAAAGCTGTTGAGAGCTTTATTAGAAGGGAAGACTCACTTATTAGGTACGGTAAGTAGGACATTTAATTTAAGTATGTTTAAGCATTAAACCCTTTAATAAACAGCCTGTTAATAGTTCATACTGTCTCTAGTGTTGTTGCCCATCTCATGCCTAAGTCTCTTATACCACTATACTACTAGGAGATTTTAAAGTATTCAAAGAGAATTGGTGGCAGTGGAAATACGTCAATTTGTGGGACTCTTATGGTGGCAGGGAGTTCCTTAGGCCCTGAAATAAAAGCATTTCTAAAAAATTAAAAACAAAACAAAACCCTTTTTAAAGAAAAGAAAAAGGAGATGAGGGAACAGTTTCCCTCACAGCCTGGAAACAAACTGGTAACTAGTGAAGATGGAACAATTCTGGAATAATATACTCAGCATGTCTCGCCTTAGTTAATACTCTGGCTAGGCATGTATGGATTTTGTGAAATCTGTTCCATCTGTGTTTCATGGATTGTCAGTCATCTTTCACTCTGTCATCCGCTCATTTACAAATTTGGATCCCCCTCCCCCGCTTCAGAAAAGTATGCAAAAAAAGTCTGCCACCATTGATGGAACTTTTTCTGGCATGTAACATTTTGCGTACCGTATTTTTCTTAGCTCAGGGTACAATCAATGAGCAGAGTGCGCACACACACAAAAGATTGCTACACAGCAGAGGCTGAGATCAAAGATGTATAAAATTTTGTGTGCACTTTTTTTAAAAAAAATGGTGTATATCTTGGCATAGTTTCCAGCAACTTTTGTATTTTTGTATGACTAAATTTTTATACAATTCCAGAAAATAAAAAACCAGTCCACAAGTCTGTGCGACTTAGGAAAAAATGGTCTTCTGTAGAATCCACAGGCCGGATTCATAGAAATCCAAATTCGTATGAACCCATTGTGGATTTCTCCAACATCCCTGGGCAGCTGCATTTTGAACAAAGGAAGCCTCACATAGGTTGCATTACATAGTACAATCTGGATGTTATGAAGACTTGAATGACAGTGGCCAGGTCTCTCTAAGCATAACATGAAAGATTGTTCTTTGATTTCAGATCGTTATCCCTCCCTTTATTCCCACAGCTACTTTCCCTGGCTCTTCGGAAAATAAAATTATTTATGTTAAAACCTTTACTAAGCATTCTTCCAAGGAAACTTAAGTTAAAGGATAATTTATATATCATACAGATTCCCTAAAACATAATATATGGCCAAACGTATAAACACTAAGGATTCCATGCTATACACGCTTACCTGGTAGTAAGTTCCACTGAGCTTGGTAGAGCTTACCTTTCAGTAGACATGTGAATAGGATTGCACTGTTAGTACAATTTTAGGGAAGGGTGCCTTGATTCATACGTATGCACATGTGAAACTGCTTTATCTTGAGTTAGACCATTATTATCCACCTAGCCCAGTATTATTGACTCTGACTAGCATGGTCTGTATACGATCTCCATCCTTGTTTGCTGAGATCTTCCTAAGCAGCGACGGCTTGTTTCATTACAGCTTATTCTGTTAATGCAGCAAGATTCACCAAGTGCCAGGTTTGGGGAGTTTCCAGCAAGTACAATGGAAATTGTTACTCCGCTAGTCTGAGTTTCACCCAGCTCTTCTTTTGATTTCTTTAATGGAATACAAAATATATCTGCAGTTTAGCTGCAATACATTTTGATCATATGATACCTACAGGGCCAACTGCTATCATCTACTTGACCTTTTATAATGATATTGTGGATATCTCCTGATAACTTGCAGCAGCAACAGAATACATTGTGTTTTTTGCTGAACGTCCCCCAAATTTCATATTGCTATAAATCTAATGTCATTCTTTCTGCAGGTTGAAAATCCAAGTGTAGCCCAGTGGGAGGTGAGTCATTTCCCCATACACTTCCATTCTGCTGCAGCTGCAGCTTTCCGAACCTTCAGTTGCACTTAGTGAAAGAGAGATTCATTTAAACAACTTTAATCACACTATCTGGTAATTGAAAAATGCTTTATAGGAGAAGTTAAATATTCTGATTCAGTCACATATGGCAGTTAAATAATGACATTAGTGATGTAAAAATTAATAGCCAGAGGGGAAACATACGCGATCTCTATACTATATGCATCATTTGGGTACAGAAATTGATCTCTATGACCTCTTCTAATGCCACAGAGGTCATTAGTATCACACAAATTTATCATCTCAACTACAGGTTCCCAATCATGTACAATTTGCATCAATCGTGAACACAGCAAAAATTCCAACTAAATATTCCTGGAAAAATATATTACATAAATGGGACATATGCTTGCAACATGAGATAGCAATTCCACATCTGCTGTGTTTACAACAAGCCAGCTTTCAAGCACTTTGGGAATATGATTCATTTAATTTAAAAAAAAAAAAGACACACCCCTGCACTTCTACTTCTGATATTAAGAAATGTCTTTATTGTAGCAAAGGTTATTTCTGAACTGGATGAATGAAAAAGCTCAGCAATGTTGTTACTCATCTATTATAAAAAGCCAACATTTCTCAGTATTTGTGAACCAATGAGTAAAGTTACTTTGAAGTAACTCCCATTGGACCAAGTGGTACTTACTCCTGAGTAAATATACAACAATAAATGAAATATACAACAGTTTGGGATTCAAGTGTAATGCTAACATCTTGCATATTGTCTCTGGATTACCAAATTTGATGAAAGAAAAATTATACTTCATTTTCCTTGGGGCATTTTTAAAAGAAATGGCTAGACTGCTAAAATAAAGAACACATTGTACGTACTCCCCTATTTCTGTACTTTGTAAAAGCATAATACATAATTACATATTAAACTGTTGGCTTTACTTTCTTGACCATACAATACACTAAAATGACAATTGGCTTGACAGACAAAGGATGTGCAGGCAGTCTTTGCTTGCATGTAGATAAGCTGTCCTAAACTCATATTGCTACTCTGCTCAGTTGAAATAATATGCAGACTCGTGTTTTAAATCAAATGTTCACAGTGGGCACATTTCCCCTCCTTCTGTTTGCAAATAAGAAAGAATCAAATGCAAACAGCAATGCTTGAGTCCATCTCTGCTGATGAAAGGCAGCATGAGAACATCAGCAAAGCCTTGACCAAGGCCACGGGTTTGGGTTGCACTGGAGTTATCATGGAGTGCAGCGAAAAAGAAAAAGAAAAAAAGACACCTTTGCACTTAAAGAAGTTTACATTTTCATGTTCATGCTATGCAGATGAAATCAGCATAACATTATTTTATATAGCTTGATGATATACATTGTGATATCATCACAATATACATCATCTCAGCTTCAGTATATTATACATTTATTTTTACACAACTTTTTTAGCTTCAGATTTGCCGGCCAGATGGGCGATACATAAATGCAAATAATAAATAATAAATAAATTTCCATATTCTATGAATATTAATTTCAGGAGATTAAGACCCTGGGGCTTAATCAGGCTATATCAGCATGAAGATATAAACTTCTGATGTCAGTTACTTCATAATATGTATTATTTGATTTATTGATTGACTCAGCTAACTGGCTATTTCTGAAGTGGCTTATTCTCCTTTTCTTACCTTGTTCCATCAAGGGAGAGCTTTGTCACAGCTGGTAGGTACATGCTTCAGCATTGCAATGCTCAGCCAGGCCCTACTGAACTCCGCATCCAGTACTACTAGTCACACACAGCATGGGCAATTACAGTCTGGGGGCCTACCTCTGTGGTTTATTTCCCCTCACGGTACTTCCAAAGCTATGTGGACTGGATATGTACTACAGCAGTTCAAAAGGAATGGTTGGTAGTGAGATGGAAACTAAAGAATCCTTTTCTCTCAGCTGCTAGCACTCCCGAAACCTGCTTTCACCAATTTTGGGTGAAGTCCCAGTCTACTCCTCTGTTTGGATGTTTTACGATTCAGGGCTGTTCTCCAGCATCTAGGAAGACTGTTTGCACAATTCTGCCTCTCCAAGGTGGACTCACTTCCTTCATAAATCATCTCCAGATGGGGAGAACTCTTTCTGAGCAAGCATCTCTTGGTTTTCTCTCTTTTCCCCTCACTTATTCTGTGCTTTGGTAGCACCACAGTAGCAATAGCACTAGTGCATCATGACTTGGGAACTATTTGATACACTTGAAATGTAAGCAACTTGAAATGTAAGCAAGATCACACAGAATGACATAATCTGTTGATCATGCTCCTCAAGCATCCAAAGGATGTAATTCAGTGACTATTTGCATGGATGGATTTCAATGGTGCTATACTTGTCACTTGGATAAAGATAGTTGAGCTACCAAACTGAGAATATGACCTTCATCTGAATGGAAGGTTTGTGGGTATTCTGTTTCTATTCACAAGTTCGCTGTAGAGTAGCTAGCTTCCTTCCAATACTAGCATGCCAATGAATCTCTTAAATATTTAAATTATTTGCCTTCGAGCATTATTCTTCACAACATGATGTCAATTGTTACATCCAATGCAGCAGGATTCTGCTCAAGATTGATGGTCTTTGCTCAGTTCCATCATAAACCTCTGAACCCATGACATGAAAGTAGCCTTGACATTTTCCAAAATGTTCTGTTCCTGTCTCAGGAGAGAGATCTATAAGGAGTAAAGGCTTGAAAAATGGCTTCCCCAACATCTTTATTGGAGAGGAAAGAAAAAGAGTACAAGGCAGACAGAGCAACAGTAATGATGTACAGTATATCGTCTCTCCTCTACAAAAGTGGAGCGGGGAGGAGGGGAAAGAGAAACTAGCTCTGAAACTAGCATACATGGGTATGCAAAGGAATAAAACTTGTAGAGCAAAGCCCAGAGAAACCATCTGCTAGCAGGCAGGGAGAAAGGGCTGTATACACCCTCATGTGCTTTGGCTGCCAAATGCCATTAAAAGAGAGAGCATTGAAGTGGAATATTTTCTTTCCATCAAAAAGATAGCAGGGTTGCAATCTGTTGCTTACATGTATAAATGTCAGTACAGAGAAAGGTGACCAAAATTATGTCAGCAATTGCTCTCTAAACTTATTTGCAAGATAACCTTGTAATATTCAGGAGGTGTACCAGCAATTGTATTCTGGGGCAAGAGGTATGTGTCTGGAACTTAAGCTTGGATCAGCAATGACTCAGTATAGTTGTATACCAAATATTGACCATTGTAGGTGAGACTTTTAAAGTGGTGTATGTAGGTTGCTGGCAGCAAGCAGGGGACAAATATTTATACATATAGTTATTAATAAAATTATTAATATAATTATAGTTATAATATAATCATTTATACATATAGTTCTTAATATTCACAAGTTATGTGTCTACAAAATCCACATGCAGAACCATATCAAGCTTGACAGACTCATGCACTTCACCTTACCAGTTGCTGGTTTTGCATCTTGGGCTGACCAACACAGTTGCTTTCATGGCAGGCACAATTATTATTTATTTTTTAAAGGTAACTTTGGGTTGGATCCAGACTTAACCATGCATGCTTAGAGTGGAGCCATTGAAATCAATTGACTTCATTAATCATGAAAATAAGTCCTCTTGATTCCAATGTGACTATTGTAAGCATGACTACATCTAGATCCATCTCACAGATTAACACCAGCCTTCCCCCAATTTGGTGCCCTTCAGGTGTTTTAGACTACAGCTCCCAGGATTCCTGACCATGTGCCATGTTGCCTGGGGCTGATGGGAATTAGTCCAAAACATCTGGAGGGCACCAGCTTGGGGAAGCCTGGAACAAACTAACCAAACACCTTTTCATTACTCATCTCCCTTCCCCTTGTATGAATGTATTCCCCCCTAAACATCAGCCAGATGTTAATTGGCAGTGGTGTGAGTGAGCTATACCACTGGCATCAACAGAGCCAAGGTTTTAATCACTCCACTTTCTCTTAAGAAGCTGTTTCTTCTTTTGAAATGAAGTGTGGAGTGGAGCCATAGTCCATGGGTTTTGTAAGATTTCCCTCTCCTATCAGCCTTGTACACCTCCAGTCTATTCAGACTAAAAAGAAGTTATGTCTTTTTAATATAAAAATCTGGCAGTTAGTTATTAAGGCAAATGAACAAAAATGAACGAAATGCTTAATGCCTTTTTAAAGACGCTGCTAGCTGTATGACCAAAATCTGGATGTTAATCTATTATGCTTATCATATATTAACTTTGAAATGCAGAGTGAAGAGTGTTCCGTAAAAAGATGACTATATTGTTGCCTAATGAACAGCAGATGGTAAAATGAATTGCAAGAGACTTTGAAAAATATTAGAAAAATTACTTAAATACCACACTATATAACTCTGTCTGAACTGCCAGAGTATCCATTACAAACATTTAATATTACGTGTGTTGGTACTTTTATTTAATTTGAGCTCATGGTCCCAAGGAGTTGATGCACGTATAATATATAGCATAAATATGCCTCTTCCATAACACACACGTCAGTAATAGTTAAGTTCTTCCTAGTACCAGGAAATTCCTGTCAGTACAATTAGCCATATAAATAAGCAAGGCCTTTCAGAGGAGGAAATAACAAATCTGTTGTGATAGGAATCTTTTCTTCATTAAGATGATAAAAAAATAAATAAAAGTCTACCAAGAATGACTGAATGCATTCTTCTGTCTAAGCTAGGGAGAGCAAAGGCGCATATATGCTGCTTAGAGTCTAGTGATGTGACATGAAAGGGTTACTCCAGAATAGGGAAAGAATAGGGCTAAGCTGAAACTACTCCACGTTGAAAAATGTCACCATCTCCTGCCAATTTCTCAGCCATGCCTGTTTCACTATTCACTATCTTGCTCTCTGACTCAGGGCGCTGCTCAGAAGGCTCCAAACTCCAAGATTCGTATGCCCTGCTGGGCTGAAGTCAGTCAGCCTCCCCATCCTCCAATCTATATTTTCACTAGAAGAGCTTTTAAGCCCTCTAGGGGGGACTTTGGAGGGAGAGGGAAAGGGAAAGAGGCTGAAGAAGGCTCAGGATAATAATACCCTGGCTTCTTCGGTCCCCTCCCCTCCCCACCCATTGGAACGTCCCTTTCCCCCCTCTCCGAGGTCGATTTTCTGACCTCAGAGCGGGAGCTCGTGGAGGTTCTCTCCACACCTGCTGGAAGGGGTCAGGGGTTGGTGCGACGACACAGCCCTTACACTTTAGGACCAGGTGCATAAACCCTTCTCAGGACTAAGCACCAACACTTAAAAACCTGAGGGGAGGGTCAAATGAAACCTTTCCCCTACCAATGAGGGAAACGATTAATACAGATTAAGGATCTATTTTAAATCTATGATACTGTGGGTACAAAGGTGTGTGTGTAGATTTAACAGTAATGCAGGTTAATAATGCCAAGCTGACACGTAGGATTTGGGTAGCAAACAAAATAAAAATAAGTTTCTTTTAATTCTCAAAATCTTAGTTCCAGAAAATAACTTTAAACCTGCCTACAGCAAACACTTTATAATTAACCTAAGTCCCTATAACTCCAAATACTTTCACACTTCAGACAAGCACTGATTTCTCTCAAAACTCCTGACAGACAAGACACGAATAACCCAACTAACCTAACTCCCCAACTCCCAACTCCCAACACTCCAAACACACTCCCAACACTCTCCACACACTAACCACTAACTCTGACATCACTCAAACACTCCTTATATACTCATCCCCCCACCCTTTCCAAGACACATCACAAACCACACCCACTCAGTTCAACATTCTATACTCGCTAAACATACTAATGCAGACATACACCAGGGAACTGAATTGTGGGGTTATGCCACAGTTGGATCTTTGACTCCCCATTCTGAGATGTCAGACCTCTGATCTCAGAAGGGGTTTTCCGAGCCATCCTATGGTCCCTGGGACACTTGCTGAGGAACCATAGGATTGCTTTCTTGGTTGGCTTTGCTTACCTTTGGCCATGCCATCACATAGCCAAATCAGATCGCTGCACAGCACCATAATATCATTGACTTGTATCATAACAGAATTAGCCCTTCATGTGTCTAATTTAGGAAAAAGAAAGAAGCAAGTAGCCAATAACTAAAAATAACCTGATTTTTGTGAGGTAAACATTTAATGTGTCCATATGCGTTGTGTGTAAAACCAGGGCTGAAAATGAAGGGGTTAACAATACAAGAAAAAAAATATTTTGTTCATATTACCTTTATACAACTTAATATATTAAATTCCCTAAGCAATTCACATTTCTGATCATGGGGCACATCTCTTAGGGCATCAGTCTTCACTTCCAACAACATCACTAACAACATCAAGGTCAACAATAAAGATTTTTTTTAATATATCAGAAGCAGGAAACCAGCTAGGGAGGCAGTTGAACCACTGGACGTGAATGGAGTTAAAGGAGGATAAGGCAATTGCAGAGAAGCTGAATGAATTCTTTTCATCTGTCTTCCCTGCAGAAGATATAGGACAGATGCCTGTGCCTGAACTGATGTTTTCAGGAGGGGAGTCTGAGGAATTAAGGCAAATAGTGGTGACAAAAGATGAATTTCTCAACCTTATTGACAAATTGAAAGTCAATAAATCACTGGGCCCAGATGGTATCCATCCTAGAGTTCTTAAAGAACTCAAATATGAAATTGCTGATCTTCTAACAAAAATATGTAACATGTACCTAAGATCAGCCTCTGTACCAGAGGACTGGAGAATGGCCAATGTAACACCAATTTTTAAAAAAGGATCTGGGGAGATCCGGGAAATTACAGACTGGTTAGCTTAACAGTCTGTTCTGGGTAAATTGGTCGAAAGCGTTCTTAAAGGTAAAATCAGTAAGCATATAGAAGGACATGCCCTGCTGAGAAAGAATCAACATGGCTTCCGCAAGTCCTAGCTCTCTAACCTTTTAGAGTTATTTGAGAGCGTCAATAAATATGTGGACAGGGGTGATCCGGTAGACATTGTTTACTTGGACTTCCAAAAGGCTTTTGACAAAGTCCCTCACCAAAGACTCCTGAGCAAACTTAGCAGCCATGGAATTAAGAGGGGAGGTCCTCTTATGGATCAGTAACTGGTTAAAGAACAGGAAGCAGAGGTAGGAATGAATGGTAAATTCTCCCAATGGAGGGAAGTAAAGAGTGAGGTCCCACAGGGATCTGTTTTGAGACCAATGCTTTTCAACTTGCAAATGAAAATGGCAAATTCCATGTTAGGCATAATTAGGAAAGGAATTGAAAATAAAACTGCAAACATCATACTCCCCTTATACAAAGCTATGGTGTGCAACCACACTTAGAATACTGTGTACAGTTCTGGTCACCACACCTAAAAAAGATATTGTAGAGTTGGAAAAAGTGCAGAAACAGATGACTAAAATGAACAAGGGGCTGGAGCAACTCCCATATGAGGAAAGCTTACAACAGTTGGGATTATTTAACTTAGAAAAAAGACGAGTAAGGGGAGTCATGATAGAGGTGTACAAAATTATGCATAGTGTGGAGAAAGTGGACAGGGAGAATTTTTTCTCCCTTTCTCATAATACTACAACCTGGGGTCATCCCACGAGGCTGATTGGTGGGAGATTCGGGACAGAGAAAAGGAAGTACTTCACATAGCACATAGTTAAACTATGGAATTCACTTCCACAAGATGTAGTGATGGCCACCAATTTGGATGGCCTTAAAAGGGGATTGGACAAATTCATTGGAGGATAAGGCAATCAATGGCTACTAATCCTTTTGCCAAAAAAATTATTTTAAAAAGAAAAATAAAACACAAACAAACATCACAAACACACAATAACACCAAACTAAAACCAACTTCTGTTTTTCCCCACAACAAAGTATAAGTAACATTATATATGCTACTCTGTAGTTTACAAATACATTTCTCTTTTTTCTACTGTCAAACATTTTGCTTCTTATTCATCCACCTCCCAAGTTCACCACACCTTATTATTAACCATAAACATACATGTTACTTCTTCTAATTCTTCTAATAATCTGATACATTTCTATTTAATACAGTTCCCTAGTTCATTCCCTCTATTGCATTTATGAAAGGCCAAGCCACCACCTATTTTCCTCTTAGATCAATACCTCACACCCCAAATTTTTGACCCCTTTTATTCCATCCATTCCATTATTCATTCTCAATCATTAATTTCAGCAGAGATCAATACATTTTACCAATAACACTTTACCTTTCACGTTCTATATTAGTAGTAAAACAAATCTTTATTTTGTTCTAACAATTCCAACTTCTTCAAAAATCATTTTTCTGTTAAAATCCTTCCCACTAACATTGGTAGATAAGTATACCCTTAGAAGCTTCTCCAAATTATCATTTCTATAACCTTTAGAAAGATTTTAAAAACTAAAAGAAGAAGGAGGGAGGGGGAGAAGAAAAGAAAGGAAATCACCAGTGATCAGTAACCAGCATAATATAGATTAAACCATTTCTGTCAAGTCCAATAGTCTGAAATTTGTCCTCTTATTAACCTGCCCCCCCCCCATTCCCCACAGTCAAACACAGTAACTTTATGGTCAAGTCTCATAATAGTGAAAGTACTATCTCTCTTCTTACAGATCTCCATAAACAACTCCTTCAAAACAAGCCTGACTGTGTTTAGCGAGACAGCATTTTTTTCCCAGTTCAGTAGAAATATATTTCTTGTAGACTTGATTTTCTCCCTCACTGGCAAGGTATTTCTTCTTAGCTTGAGTTGTTATTTTCTGATTCTGATCCAGTTCCAGCCAAGCCTCCGATTCCACCTCTCTGTTTAAAGTTTCACTTTTTAACTCTTGTAACATTCCAACCATATCAGTGCTTTGTTCTTTCACACTTGATGTTTGCACTTCAAACTCTCCACCACCAATTTCTATATAGGAGTGGACATTTTCAATTTTTTTGTAAAAAACGCACTTCTAAATCCTCCAGCTTGCCAAGGATTTTTTTTCTCAAATGCATCAAATCTATTTTTCCAACTAGCTTAAACCACAAGTCCCATGTGGCCATCTTGACTCTTTGTTTCCAGCACCAAAGACAACAAATACCATTCTCACGCTGTGCCAATTTATCACACAACTACTTCTCTTATAAACTTTCCCAAGATTAAGAATAAGAAAATTTAAGATATCTCTTTCTATCCCATTTCAGAACTTGCTTATTGATCTTCTCATCTCATTGTGAGGCTTTAAACCATATTTCTTTTATAATTTCCGGGGGAAAGATAGTGTTGCTGCGACGGCACAGCCCTTACACTTTAGGACCCGCCGCATAAACCCTTCTCAGGCTAAGCACCAACACTTAAAAACCTGAGGGGAGGGTCAAATGAAACCTTTCCCCTACCAATGAGGGAAAAGATTAATACAGGTCATTAAGGATCTATTTTAAATTTATGATACTGTGGGTGCAAAGGTGTGTGTGTGTGTGTGTGTGTGTAGATTTAAAAGCAATGCAGGTTAATAATGCCAAGCTGACACGTAGGATTTGGGTAGCAAACAAAATAAAAATAAGTTTCTTTTAATTCTCAAAATCTTAGTTCCAGAAAATAACTTTAAACCTGCCTAAAGCAAACACTTTATAATTAACCTAAGTCCCTATAACTCCAAATACTTTCACTCTTCAGACAAGCACTGATTTCTCTCAAAACTCCTGACAGACCAGACCAGACCAGACACAAATAACCCAACTAACTTAACTCTCTAACCACCTAACCCTCTCAACACACTCCCATAACACACTCAACTCCCTCAACTACCCTGACATCACTCAAACACTCCTTATATACTCCTCCCCCCACCCTTTCCAAGACATCACAAACCACACCCACTCAGGTCAAAATTCTATACTCACTAAACATACTAATGCAGACATACTCCAGGGAATTGAATTGTGGGGTTACACCACAGTCGCCATAGGAGGTTTGAACTTCATTGTAGATAAAAAAATATCTCTTTGTTACAAATTGGCATCATAAATCTTAAAAGAAGTGAAGAGTTTGCAGGCTTAAGTGTCCTTTTCAGATCTCCAGCCACTGCATCGAGCAGAAGTTGTTAATCCTTAACTCCGAGTCCTTCCCCAGTCAAAACGGACAGAAATGACAATTAAAACTCCAAATGACGAGTCTAAGGAGTAAATAAGGCTTATCTCTTGTCATTCCCATTAATTCAAGGGAATTTTCCTCAGCTGGATTGCCTCCCAGCCGGGATTAAACCATGGAGTGTCTCCACAAGATTTATGGAGACGGTCAGCTCGTCATCCCTTCACCGGAAGTCCAATGGCTACTAGTCCTGATGGCTATATGTTACCTCCAGTATCAGAGGCATTATGCCTATGTACACTAGTTGCTGGGGAACATGGGCTGGTGAGTGCTGTTACACTCAGTTCCTTCTTGTGGCTTTCTTGTGGGCAGCTGGTTGGCCACTGTTTGGACAGAATGCTGGACTAGATGGACCCTTGGTCTGATCCAGCATGGCTCTTCTTATGTTCTTAACTATGTAAATCAATGATGGATCTACCAAATTTTATTCACTGCAAGTAGGACTGACCAAGCTCAAAGACAGCCTGCAGTTCATAAAGTGAAGCTCATCTGACAGAAATTCTGGATCAAGAAGACACAGATGTTGACATAGAAAATCTACTAGATTTTGTGACTAATACATGCACACGTTGTGGAATTGTTACCCTACCGGGGGTGGGTGCCTGGGTGGGTTGTTTTTTGTTGGTGGTGGTGGTGGTTTTTGTTTTATTTTTTGGTGAACCTGATTTCATTCCCCCAGAAACAGCTTGATATTCGAAATTGTGCTTGGCACCTTCTGGGTACTGACAATTTAGAGTATTATTCTCAGTATCCAACATGAAGCCCAGCAGGAAATATAATCCCATGCATGAAGCTAAATATCTAATGTGTGTGTGCATAACTATTTGGTTCTCATTCATGAATTTTGCAGAAGAAAAACTAAAAAGGAAACTCAAACCCCATGCTTTGTTCAATGACTCTTGATTCATTTAAACCCAGCCATGTGTAAGGTAGTAATGTTCCAGTTTATGAAATCCATTAAAGGTAACGCTTGCTAGGGGGGGAATGTGAATCAATTAGGTGTTCTGTGTTTTTTTTTAAATGTCTCTTTAAAGAGGATCCAAAGTTTTTTGGGCATGTTTCCTATAGCTTTAGTATATATATATATATATATATATATATATATATATATATATATATCTTAACCTAAAACTTTAAGGAGGTATAAATATAAGGATATGTGATCAGATCTGTGATTAGTTCTCCCATCACTTTAAATTTGTTTAAGCAGCAGCCATGGGAGGGTAGTTCAGGTCATGACCATAGTACTAGGGGAGAAGTAGTTTACTCTCTCTTCCTGCATCATTTTTCTGATAAAAGTCTCCCCAAGGATAGGAAATTTACAGGTACTTGTCATATGAAAGTAGTTTTATTCTTTGAATAGATATAATTTCAGATCTTTTCCCTGTCCTTATAGTTGTTTGGTGTTGTTTTAAGCATCATCACAAAAGGTCTGCACACCTAGTGATAGACCATATTAATGTCTAGTGTGTGCATAGAATTGCACAGTTCAACTCACGATTAGTTGATCCGTAGTTCCTAGCACACCAATGCACCATATATATATATATATATACACACACACACACACACACACACACATATACATACACACACACATATACATACACACAGCCATATACACATTATCTCTGTGTTAAAATAACTGCACTGGCTGCCTATTAGCTACTGAGTCATGTTCAAGTTTATAACATACAAACCCCTAAGTAACTCAGGACCAGAGTACCTAGCGCATCGCCTTCCCTTATATACACCCAGTCAACCTTGAAGATCTTCAGAGGAAACCTCTCTGGTAATTCCATGACCAACATGTGACATCTCAAAAGCAGGCCTTCTCAGTAGAAGCACCCATTCTCTGGAACACCCTCCGCTCTGCAATTCAGGAGGCAGAAAATGAATGTGGTGAGTTTTAAATGCTTCCTGAAAACATACCTGTTTACGCAAGCTTTCCCTGACTTGTAATTGATGATCGTGATGCTGCTCCGTTTGATTGCTTTGGGGGGGGGGGTTGACTATGTGTATTTATACACTTAAAAGCTGGTGTATCCCTGTTATTACTTGGAATGCTTACTGAAAAGGGTCCTAGGAAGCTGCTCCCGTAATAATTCTAATTTATCCTCCCCACCCCATACTAAGCAGCTTAAAATTGATGAGTTTTTCAGATCTGAGCAGCCCATATTAGATGATAGAAAGTTTACAATTCCTACTTCCAATAGGTTTGATGTCTTAGAAACTGAAAGTTTAGAATTTCAGTCACCATACATAGAAAATCCTACTGCTATTATTAATAATCATATAAGTGGGAATAGCATGAGAATATTAATGAGACTACTCAGTACTTTTTTTCTGGAGAAAAGGGTACCGGAACTCTTGGATTACATTTCCTCGGGAGTAGATGGCGATTAAATTGTAATGCAATTAATAGAAGAAAAGGTGCTGGAACTCAGTTCCGGTGAGTTCCACCAGAAAAAAAGCCCTGAGACTACTACTCTCCCTAGTGATCGTGTAATTTTAGCAGAGCAATGTAACTTGGTGGCTAAAACAGTTCAAGATATTTATAAACAGCTTAATGTAATTTCAAATAACATAGATGGCGTTATATCTATTATAACAAGGGAAAATACTGCTACCCTTTCCAAGACCACCATTGGGAAACGGGTTGGCATTAATGCGTCAAATAAAGATGAATTTAATCAATTTTCGGAACCTATTGGGGTTGGAAAGAGTCCATTCATGGATTCTAATTTACTTCTTCAGATTCACCAGGTAGCTTTAATGGTTTATCCCTATAAAGGATGTATATTATTGTGGAATACGACAACCCAGGCTTTGAAACATCTCAGTGTTTTATTATGTCTACCAATGAAGGACATTGATCTTTCATTTATTAAAGTTTTGTATGCTCCCCCTCACATGCAAAAATGCATTTTAGTATTTAAGTCTGATAAAATTCCATCTTTATTACTTAGGAAGAAAGACTCCTTGGCTATGTTAGGGGTATTACCTACTAGGGGTTTTTTGGACACAATGCGGAAACCACTTCTGACCTTAAATAATTTCCAGGGATTGAGAGGTTATTATTTTGGGCCACTCCAAAATAAGGAGTGGATCCCAAAGGAAATACCCTTGATTTCCTCTAATAATGAAAATCAAGATTCCAGACTACATTTGGTATCAATGAATAATTTGGAGAAAGACTGTCTTCCAAGTTTACCTAGTAACTCCAGGGCCACTGAAGAAGAACAGTTAATGGGCTCATTCAACCTACTGCCCCAAATTGAGCAAAAAGCTATTATAAATAGACTAGATAGCCTAAGAGAAAGACTAATTTTGCAGAGCAGGGCTGAGTCGGACCTAGACCCCAAGGTCTTACTAAGCACTACTTGTAAACTCAATAGGAATGATAATACTGTGTCCAAGGATTATTTGATCTCTCACGAGGTCTCTCCCAGGGAAAGAAATGTTGTCTTTAATAAATCACGTCAAATTACGGACAACTGGTTACAGATGAGAAGGATGGAGCCTAACGAATTAGGAGAAGAGAAAGTTGACAGAAAACTTACCACCTTTGTGGAAATACACCAACCACAAGATAATCTCTATCTCCCTAAGAATGGGTCAGTAGTATTCGCAGAGCAGGCCATTGAAATGGAAGACACTACACAACAATGACAACCAACACAAATGAAACTTGGACTTAGTTGTTTATCCTGGAACTTGGCCAGATGGAGGAATAAATTAGAGGATGATGATTTCTTGCAGTATATAATGACTTTTCAAATTTTGCTGCTGCAAGAAACCTGGTTAACTCAGGAAATCTGGCTAGCAGGATATGTGGCTTACTTGAGCTCCGCAATTCATTCCCCTAAAGGAGGTAGACCAAGTGGTACTAATATAGACCAAGCTATATTAGTAGCTACTTATTTACTTATTTACAGGCATCAACTATTCACCTTAAAGGGTTGGCTCCATGTGCTATGGCAGTCCTTATTAAAAATACAGTATACTCTTATATTTTTGTTAATATTTATGTTCCCCCTAGGAATTCACCATACTATGATGTAGATTGTTGGAACAAATTAGAAAATTATTTAGGAGAACTTAAGGATGAATTCCCCTCAGTTCCTTTAATAGTGTCTGAAGACTTTAATGCACGTATGGGCTCAGCTAATCAGGCCATTGTTAAGGTTTTAGGAAGCTCAATGGAGTTATGGGATGATCTAGAAACTCGGAAATCTAAAGATACAAAGATCAACGACTCTAGCCTTGCCCTTTTTGCATTAGTTATTAAATTGAATCTAATACCAATTAATGGCTCTCAATTTGATAACTCACAAGGAGAATATGCCTACATAAGCAATCTTGGTGCAAGTATTGTGGATTATGTGATGATTTCCTATTTGTTTCGACTATCAATTTTGTTTTTCTCAATTGATTCAGTAGTTGGTAGCGACCACCAGCCTCTTAAATTCTTTTTGGGGCCCAATAGTGTGATTATAACTTCTGATACTTTTTCAAATTCTGATCAAGCACTATTGACATCAGATAAGCGGATTAAATGGAATCCCTTATTACAAGCAGATATGGAACAGAAACTTTATTCAGAAGAATTATTGAAATTAAGAAGTGATTTGGTCCAAGTGTCTAATATTGAATCAGCAATACAGTTATATGTAGGACTAATAGATGCCCTTAGACCCCTCCTTTAAAAAAAAAAAAAAAGGCACTTTCTTCAGGCAACTATCAAACCAGAAGGGGTAATGCCTGGTTTGATGGGGATTGTAGGAATTTAAAAAGACAGATGAGGAAAGTAATAAGATCTTATCATACTAGCAGATCCCCCACAATTCCCCCACAATTCTATGAAATGCGTAGGGAGTATAAAAGGTTAATCGGGGGGGGGATCTATTATGGGGAGCAATGGAAGGAACTAGGTTTGGCACTCCAGCAAAAGAACCCAAGTAAATTTTGGGATATACTTGCAAGATTGGAAAAGAGATTGGCCCCTGCTCTGGAAGGAAATATTGCTAAGACTGAATGGGAAAACCATTTCAGGAGAACATTCAATGAGTCTAACCCTTCTAGCCCTTCTTCTGGGGCTTTAGTCGAATGTAATTGGGAACATTGTTGGGAGAATATTTCAATAGATAGGGCCAAATCACTAATTTTAAACCAAAAAAATGGCAAAGCCCCTGGAGAAAATGGTCTTCCACCAGACATCTTTACTACATTCCCTGATTGGTGGGCTCCAATATTTGCATCACTATTCTCCTTAATCAACACCACTGGGACTGTGCCCCCCAGTTGGTTATCAGCTATTGTGGTTCCAATCTATAAAAAAGGGCCTAGGAGTGATCCAACAAACTATAGGCCAATCAACCTATTGGATGTTCCAGGGAAGATCTATGCCAGATTTCTCCTAGAAAAATTGGAGGGCTGGGTGGAGGATCATGCTTTGCTCGTCCCAGAACAAGCAGGTTTCCGACCAGGTCGGTCAACTTTAGATAACTGTTTTATGTTGAAATACATCATTGATAAGTATTTGGCTGGAATTGTAAAACATGTTTATGTAGCTTTCATTGATTTGAAAGCTGCATTTGATTCTATTTCACGGGAATGCCTTTGGAGTAAGCTACAATTAATGGATATTGACCCACAGCTTTTTAAATGTATAATGACCTTATATTCTGGGACATCCCTGCAAGTTAGAATTGATGGAGGATATCTATCTGATTTTGTATCAGTTACAAAAGGAGTGCGACAAGGGTGTTTACTTGCACCACTTCTTTTCAACTTGTTTTTAAATGATGTAGTAGAGTTTTTAGGAGGTGACTGTTATTTCCCAGTTAAAGTGGGAAATCGGAAGTACTCAATCCTCCTTTATGCGGATGATGCCATTTTGATTTCATGTACCCAGGTGGGCTTGCGTAAACTGCTGAACCAATTCAGTTTATATTGCAGGAACGAGCTTCTTTCTGTCAACTACCAAAAAAAAAATCATGATATTTGGTAAATCCAAGAAAATTCTTAACTGGTCACTAGATGGGAACAAACTGGAGCAAGTGCCCTCTTTTAAGTATCTTGGTGTGGTTTTCCAGTGGATGGGGGCATGGTCCCTACAGGTTCAGTCAAACACCCTGCTAGCTGGAAGAACATTAAATGGATTATTATGATTTTATCACACAAAAGGGGGTAATTTGGTCCAGCCCATTTTAGAAATATACAAGACCAGGGTTTTGCCAAAATTATTATATGGAGCTCCACTATGGGCTATGGCCAATTTAGATCCACTAGAGAGAGCTCAAAATAAATTTTTGTGTATTCTGTTGGCAGTTCCTGTTTCTACAAAACTAGAATTGGTTCGTGCAGAACTGGGTGTGATTACCATAAAAGCTGAAGCCCTCAGATTAGCCTTGCTTTTTTGGTTAAAAATCATTTTTAAGTGGGTGTCAGAATTTATTTTGGTGTTATTAGAAAAGATGGGCCAAAACTAATGAAAGCAAAAGATGCAATTGGCTGTTATGAGTCTGGGATTCTCTACTTCTTTTCTTTTCACTCAAGGATATGATAGAGCCAAAGTGATACTGATTCAAAGACTTAAGGACACTGAGATGCAATCCCAGATTGCTGGGATTATGGTCTGTCAATCAAACACTTTTTATGCCTCTTTTATTCCATCATATTTATCCCTCCCAAAATATTTGGTAGACTTGCCAAACATTAAAATGAGGGTAGCCTTTACTCGGGCAAGATTAAATGTTTTTCCTTTGGCTGATTGGGTGGGCCGTCTTAAAGGGATTCCTAAGAAAGATAGAGTATGTGATTGCAATTCGGTATCAGTTGAAGATATAACTCACGTACTCTTACAGTGTTCAATTAATAATGATCTTAGAATTAAATATATTTCTCCATTGATAAAACCATTGAAGGGAAGGTCATCATTTGCAAAGGTATGTTTCCTGTTGTCTAATGTTGACAAGTATATATCCTATAGAACATCCAAATTCCTTGTAAATGTTTTACAAATGTATACTGTAAAAACTTAATGTTATACGGGAAATTATTTGATTTCTGAAGATCTATTAACTAAGTTCTGATCGTGTATAATGGCAAATTGCTATGATACAATAAAGTTGTTGTTGTTGATTGCTTTCTATAGCTGTTTTTAATTTTTTTAAATTGATGCTTATCCTTGTTTGTTGTAACTGTAATTGTTTATTAATTGAGTATTTTACAGTGATTTTAATACTTTGGCATGTGAACCACTTAGAGATTTCGTTATATCTCTAATTTTGGGGGTCATAAAAAGATTTTTGGTGACATGAAAAAGCAGCAAATTGTTAGTTATTAATTTATTATTATTGGGTTGGATCCAGACTTAGTCATACTTAGACTATACCCAATGAAACCAATGGGACCTACATTGGTCATATTTTTACTGCCAGGGAGTGGGAAAGGTGTTTGTGGGATTTTCTGCCTCAGGTGCCAAAATAGCTTGGCTGGTGTTTTGCCAATAGCCAATGGTTCTTTTTAGGATATTCAGAGGCAATAAGCACACTAATAGGTGAAGGAAATATTTTATGAAAGAGAAGCAGATTAGCAGAAGTAATTGAAGCAAAGGAAGCTGTGCTTCAGTTACTGTGGGGTTTAATGATGTCCAAGCCTCTTCTCAAAAGGGTTGTAGCTTTTCAGAAAAGGCTCCTGAAAATCCCAGCAATCCCTGCTCCATACATAACACAGGTGCCATGGTATCCTGGCAGAGCATATCCTGCCTGGGCCCTATAATAATTCCTTAAAGGGCAGGGTCCCCTTATGTTTTTAGGATAGCCATTTTTGTTTTATTTTTAAAACACCAGGGCTCTCTGGGGGCAAAAGTGCAGCTTCACAACCACCTTACCAAGATGAAATGGTACATTTTTGTTCTTGTCCGTCACACACTGGGATATAGAGAGGCTTGTCATAGCCAATGTTGATACGCTCATTGTTCTGTCAATGCATTGGTACACAACACAGTAAAGGTGCGTAAGAGTCCCCCACTATCTGGTGCTCCATAATGTCTGAGTAGTTGTATAGGGTGTTAAAGCCACCGGCGGTAATGTCTACCGCAAAAGGCAATTTTTTGACAGGGTGTCCAGGAAACAGTCTTAATATGTGGGCCAGCTCTGCACTACCTAGAAAGGTATGTGTTTCTGTGGCTTTTAGACTAATTTTTCTAGACACTGAATTGTAGTGTAGGATCACTTCTGGCACATCATGGGTATCTACCTAGTATAATGTTGTTCATGTTTTCAAGCAGCTCAGGAATGCTAGCATAATGGCCACAGCGCAGAAAAAAGTGTCGCTTCCTTTCCCCCTGAGCAATTTCAAATCATGCATCAGCACTCAGAGTGTTTCAGCTGTGTGGGTACTGTATCTCAACCTAGGCCAACCTAACCATTTCACTAGGTGATACTTTCTGTACACCCTATCCTCCTTGGTATTAACCTTCTGTAATTCTTCAAGATATAGATGGTCCCCACAACTGCGTCTCCTTCATAATCTTTTAACTGGTATACCGGCCTCTTTGCTCTTTTGGTGACTTGATCCACTAGAAATAACTCTGTGGTGAAATTCTGTTCATAACCCTTGGCAAAGACCTCCTTGCTTTTAGAAATCTGTACATGATCCCCTTTTCTGAACAGCGGCACTTCCTGTTTTCTTTTTACAAAACCCCCATAAACTACTTTTCAAACTACCAGGGAGTTAGACTGATTAACATCCACAAGTCTAGCTTTGATGGTTCTGTGAAAGCTATGGTTATAATTTTTTAGGAATTGCGATAGCACATCTATATTGGTAAAGGTGTTGTTAGCTGTGAAATACTTCCACATTTTTGTTTTTAAAGTTCTGTTGAATCTCTCCACAACCCCTGCCTTGACTTCATTATTGGTAACGACATGGTGCACCCCGTGTTTTTTTAATAGGTGGCTCACATCCTTGTTTAGGAACTCACGGCCTTTGTCCATCTGTATTTTGACAGGCTGTCTTCCATCTGGTATGAAAATTGCTTTTAAAGAGCTGGACACCTCTCTGCCCGTTTTGTCTTTTAGAATTTGTGCTCAGGCATATTTAGAAAGAATGTCTATCACCGTTAAAATGTACTTGTAACCATTATTGTATTTAGAAAATTGCTGCATATTGACTAAATCAGCCTGCCATTGCGCATCCACTTCAGACATGATGGTCTTATTTCTTTTAAAATGGATCCTTGCTGGTTGATGCAATGTGTAAGCATCCTGATCTGACAGCATCCTGATCTGATAACCTCTCCTCTGACTAGCGTTTTGCTCTGTTTTTTGGCATCCTGAAATAAGGGGGTTACTCCACCACCAAAACTCCCAACATCCCCAGGGGTATAATAAATCTTCTTTAGGATTTCTTTGTGCTCTGCCATTTCGTAGATTAACACAAGAATGGATGCATAGGGAAACTTTTTATTGGTGCAAAATACGACAGCAACAACAAAATCACCACATATTCCACGTTCCTATGTAAAACAAAGAAAAGCTTTTAATCATCTTACATATATACAGGCCTGTGGCTTACGCTGGCTCAGCTTATCTGAGTGTGGAAAGCTAAGCAGGGTCAAGCCTGGTTATTACTTGGATGGGAGACCCCTCCTCTAGTTTCCTGCATTGAGCAGGGGGTTGGACTCGATAGCCTTGTAGGCTCCTTCCAACTCTATGATCTATGAAATCTTCATGTTCCACTCAACAATCATTCTCTACATACTATTAAGAACAAATTTCAGAAATAAAACACTTACTGGTGTGCCTCCTTTCTCTGGAGTGAACCTCCAGATCCTCAAGGGGTGACAGGTAGGTAGGCCAGGTTGTGTCAGGATCCCCCAGCTCCATTTTCTCTACAGATGTTTTGGCTATTTTAACAAGTACCCCGCCATCCGTGTCTTCAACAGGCAGCCCAGAGGCAGAAATCTCTTCCCCCTTTGCCTTTAGGAGAACGGATTTTAGATCACAGCCACAATCACACTCAGTATCAGACCATTGTTCAGGGCAATCCATACTCTGATTGGCATGGAATGCGGTTTCAGGAACAGACCCTTGTCCTGAGGGAAATACAGCTAAAGGTAAGTTCTCTGTTGTAGCAGAACTCTTGTTTGTTAGATTCTCAGGAGCTGTGGCCACAGCTCCCTTCCACAGTGTTATTTTTATGCCTGCCGGTGTCATCTGGGCAGCTTCCATTTTTCTGGGGCTAATGTCCAATGGCGCCAGGGGATAGGAAAAACGCACAGGCTGCAGAGTGAGTCTTGGTGTCTCCATGTTGTCTATGCAGGAAACTTGTCTGGGCAAGGAAAAAGGCGCCTCTACCCAATCTTACTGCCCCTGCTTCTGATTGGCCGGTGGAGAAGGGTGTTTTTTCTGGTGAGGTGAAGCTCTCTCTATTGGTCAGTGGTGTTGGGGTGTGACCTTACAGGGCCACATGGGCCCTGCTTGGCCAATAGTCATCCTATTGGTCCATTGTGATGGGGAGAGTTCGTACAGGGGTCACGTGACACCACTGGGCCAATCCGGAGAGGGGTCGGAAATAGCCCCATATGTTAGGGCTTCAAAGGCTCTTCCTATAGATCCTGGTGAGTTCATAGAGGGGTCACATGACCCCACCAGGCCAATTCAGAGAGGGGTTGGAAATGGCTCCCTCTCTCTGGATCATCACCTTGGAGTGGTGAGTGGGCTTGCGTGTTCCGATGAACCCTGTGAGCAATGCCGTCAGGAGCTATGTACTCCCAGTAGGGTCACCCATGGTGGTAAGGTCCGGGGAGAGGAACCAGACAAAGAACGATCCAAAACATAAAGTCCTCAATGGCAGAACAGGCGGAAGATAATTAAACCTAAATTACAATGGCTGTGAAAGCGGATGAAGGCTGCAGCAGAGAATGGTTTTCTAATAGTCATGGTAACCGTGCCATTGGATCATTGCTGTACTCTGTCAAGTTTGTGTGGTGATTCGTTTGTGCACCGATCTCCACACATAAAACAATTTCACAGACAGGCGTCTTCCAACCCAAACAACCAAACAACAACAACAAAAAGTCCCATGGCGACTGGTGAATGGCGACGACCCGACAGGGGCAGGACTGTGAATCCGGAAGCCCCTAGTCATGGACCAGCACATGGGCGGTGGATGCAGATTCAGTCGCCCTGTTCAAGGAACGAGGTAGTCGAGCAGCTCGGCAGCTGTATCCATGACTGAGCAGCCCTATTTAGGATCCACTCTGCTCACCCCATATGGGGAGGGGGCTAGAAAAGGTGCCCTAAACATAGTCTGCCTCTTTCTCCCCTGACTGGATTACCGCATTCAGTGGGGTCACCATTTAGCGGTCGAAAAAAGACGGACCTATCGCTAGAGCCTACACAATTTTTAATAATTTCCTCCTTTTATAATTTTCCTTTTGTAATTTTTATCCTGGAAGACAATCTTACTTGGTCACGAGTGATCGCCTACTACTACTACTACTACTACTGGAAATGGCTCCTGTGAGGCCATTTCTGCCCCTGCATCTATTATGGTTCTAAAGCCTCTTCCTATTGGTCCATGGTGGCATGGTGAGTTTATAGAGGGGTCACATGACCCCATCAGGTGACCCTGATGGTCACACGGCCCGGTGACCTGCTCCTTCTGGGGCAGGAATTGCAGAGGTGGGACTTCCAGGGGCACTACCTCCAGAGTTGGGTGGGACTTCCAGCTAAGGCTGGACTTCTGGTCTCCAAAGGGGGTGGGGCACCTGTCAAGGGGTGTGGTTTAGAGTTTGATTAGAGGTACCCACCTTCATAGTCCAGTCACGTCGAGAGTGCTTCATACATTCCTGTAGACTGGAAAACAACCAGCTTCAACAATTGGCAGGCACCCAGCACAGCATAGATCTCTCTCTTCTCAGCTATGCTAAGTTATGCTCAAGGGTTATCTATAAGCTTTTAGCTGTTAACAGAACCAGCCCTGGGAACTAGCATAGCTATTCAGTTTAATAAACAGGCCCAGACAGAACTCTAGACATGGGCAAGATAACTGGTTCATCACTATTCCTCGAAATAACAATGGTTTTCTGCATTTCCACTGCAGTTGGCCTTTGCTACTATGCACCTGGGGGGTGGACTGGACACCATTTCCTGCTCCACCTCAGGCAGCAAAATGTCTTGGTCCTGCCCTGCCAATAGCTTCCTCAGATACAGCAGGTAAGAAAGTTAACCACAATGCAAGTGGCCGAGTTTCCTTAAACATTAAAAAAAAAAAGAAATAGTAGATGGCACCTTTTCTGGTGCTACTGACACATCAACTATTGCAGTGTCACCACAAAGGTGACAAGACAGAGTGAATTTTAGGCCATGCTTTGAAATGGCCTTTTATTACTAGCACTTCCTGTTATTTTCCAACACAATGTTGCAGGTTTTGTTAAGAGAGGCTTAGGCAAATCAATCTGACATAAATTTGTATTTATTTGCTGTTGCTTCTTAGTCCAACTTTTCCACTAAAAGAATCATTTGGGATTTTGACCTGTGTAAAAGCAATGAATTCTAAAGGGACGGATGTTACACTTGGACTTTGTCTAAGGATACAGTGCAATAATAGATTTTAATGGTTACTAAAACCAGCCCAAGAAAAACATAAAAACCTGGAGGGAAATAAATCCAATGCTAACCTTTAAGATGTGGGGGGGGGGGGGGAGAGAAGATGACATTCAAAGCCACAGTAAAAAATAGAGGATTATAAAATGTTAATAGACAAATGTAGTGATCATCTGCAAAATGCATAATAAAAGGTATACATTTGGGATAGATTATGATTTCATCGGTCAAATCAAGAATATAATGCCCTTTGTCAACATTTACATTTTTATGACTAACTTCAGCAAATCACGGAAAAGGATTAAGGGCAGCTCTGAAGTTAAATTATACATATCTGATACATATTAGAAATATATTTGGTTGCAATATTCCCATGGTGTTTTCCCCCCAAATGCTGGGATTTCATCTGTTGAGTGCTTCCACACATATGACAGCGTCCACAACCTGTCATAGAAATTTATAGCACTAACTGTTCTGTCAATAGTAGTCAAGCCTCTGCATTAATAGAGCTTGTGAGGAGATCAAGTTGTCAAGACAAAGTAAAGTGAGCAGGCTGTCAGTGCTAAAAAGAAAATCCAGGAGCGATGTAAGGAATTGCTGCAGTTCAGTGGTACAGCACATGATTTGCATGCAAAAGGTCACAGGTTCAATCACCAGCATCTTTAGATAGGGCTGGAAAAAATTATGAGAAGAGTCGCTGCCATCCGTGTAGACAAAACTGGGCTAGATACACAAATGGTCCGACTCCGTGTAAAGCACTTTCCTATATAATCCTAATTGCCAAATCATAATCCAACCGGACAGTTCACACGTAGGGAGACAGAATCTTCAACCACTGAGATTGAACAGCAGGAGCTTGTAGAAGTTCAGGCCATAAGAGAACAGGAACTCATAGGAGGCCCAGCCCAGCATGCTGAATGACACTGAACCCGATGGTTGGAGTCAACACTAAAAATTGCAGAGAAAAGCAAAGGGGCTGACATATGGCTGCTCTATAGAATGTGGTTGTTTTCCATGTACAAATAAAATGCAAAAAAAAGTGTGTACCTGACAGATGTTTGCAAACCTGTATTATAAATGTGCACATGTCAGGGAGTACTTGGCTGCGCTGTATGATAGCGAGATGGCCCTGAGGAAGCAGGAACACAGGACAGCCAAGGAAACAAAAGTCAGGTCAGAAGGAAGAGTGAACTTTTTCTGTTTGAACGCCCAGATGACCAGAAGAAGCAGCTTCTAGCAAGGGCTGCTGAAGCCAGGTATATCGGCTATATGACTAACGGCAGCTTTCCAAGGGAAGTTCTGCTGTAGTCAACTTCTCAGGAAGACATTTCATGTTCTTTTACCACAGTCTCTTGGCTCTCTGTGAAACTCTGCCCAAAAAGGCATGTGTGGTAAGCACCAAACCAGGAACCACTAGAAGATAGGAAGCTGCCTTATACCAAGTCAGACCATTGGTCCATCTAACTGAATATTGTCTACACACTGACTGACCGGCAGTGCTTCTCCAGGATTGCACACAGTTTTTCTCAGCCCTTCCTGGAGATCCCAGGGACTGAACCTGGGTTCCTTTGCATGCAAAGCAGATGTTCTACCACTGAGTTATTCTTGCGAAGGAGGCTTCGGACCCTCGGCCGCTCACTTGTGGAGTGCCGCAGGGTTCCATCCTCTCCCCGATGTTATTCAGCGTCTACCTAAAGCCGCTGGGAGCTATCATCAGGAGTTTGGGGTGCAGTGTCATCAATATGCGGATGACACGCAGCTCTACCTCTCTTTCAAGTCCTCACCAAGGTTGGCCGTTGGGACCCTGTCCAAGTGCCTGGAGTCAGTGGGTGGCTGGATGGGAAGGAACATGCTGAAGCTGAACCCCGACAAGACCGAGGTACTTCTGGTGGGGGACAAGGGAAGGTTAGGGGATGTTGACCTGGTGCTGAATGGGGTACATCTACCCCTGAAGGACCAGGTCCGCAGCTTGGGGGTCATTCTAGACTCCCAGCTGTCCATGGAGGCTCAGGTGTCAACTGTGAGCCGGGCAGCGCTGTATCAACTTCATCTGATACGGCAGCTGCGCCCCTACCTTCCTAATCACCTGCTCCCATCAGTGGTTCATGCCTTGGTCTCCTCTCGCCTAGACTACTGTAATGCGCTCTACGTGGGGTTACCCTTGAAGACAGTTTGGAAGCTACAGCTGGTACAGAACGCGGCGGCTCGCCTGCTTAAAGGCAGCCGCCGGTGAGATCACATCACTCCAGTGCTCAAGGAGATGCACTGGCTACCAGTTGCTTGCCGAGCCGAATTCAAGGTGTTGGTTTTGACCTTTAAAACCCTATACAGCTCCGGTCCAGTCTATCTCAAGGAGCGTCTCCAGCAACACCAAGTAGGCCGCTCAACAAGATCTGCCACAGACGGCCTTCTCCTTGTCCCTTCAGCCAGAGCAGCTAGACTGATGGGGACTAGGAAGAGGGCCTTTTCTGTGGCGACCCCTGTACTGTGGAACTCTCTCCCGAGTGACCTCCGCCATGCCCCCTCTCTGCTGAGCTTCCGCCACTCATTAAAAACCTGGCTGTTCAGGCGGGAATATGGGGTGGATTAAGATTTTTTTAAAAAAATTATACTGTTTTAAATGTATTTTATCCTGTTTTTATCTTGTGCACATCGCCCAGGGTGGCCAGTTGCTGGCCAGATGGGCGATAAATAAATGTTAATAATAATAATAATAATAATAATAATAATAATAATAATAGCCCTTCCCCTAAAAGTCCTCTTCACATGTTTGAAAAGTGCATACAATGAAAATGCAGAGTGGGATTGGGATCCTCTTCCGTGACCTCACTGCATCTATTGGCTCTGTATGCACAAAACCTATGCATGTATAAGTTATACACACATAGGATCTGTGCACATAATCTAGTATCCTAGAGAGCTTTGGCTATTGGGTGGTATAGAAATGAAATGAAATGAAATGAAATAAATAAATAATACAGTCCCCAATTGGATAGAGAAAGGCTTTTATTTTCATATAGACTCTGTGCACCAGTGCTGGTCCAAAATACTTTGCTGCTTGAGGCAAAGCAGTAAATGGCACCCCAACACACACAGATCCCACCACCAGGCAAGGTGCAGAGTACCCAAGGCAGGTCAAGTTATGTTGGCACCCGAAGCAGAACATTCCACAAGCACCTCCCCCCACTGCCCGGCAGTAAAAGTATAATAATTACTTTTAGAAGTTAAGGGCACAATGCTATGCATGGATAGACAGAAAAAAGGACTACAACTCCCAGCATGCCCCAACCAGCCATGCTGGCTGGGGCATGCTGGAAGTTATAGGCCTTTTCCCTGTCTAAATATGCATAGGATTGTGGCTTAAATAGCTAATAATTTGCTGCCCTTTCATGACATCCAAAATCAACTGACTGCGGCAGCCACCACCTCACTTTGCCTAGTGGTAGGGCTGGCCCTACTGTGCACACAGAAACCATGAATGAAAGGAGGCCAAGGGTAAGGACGGTGGGCACAATCCCAATCTCCCCCACTCCCTCCTCCACATATTCACTGCACACATTTTAACATGTGACGTGACTAATGGCTACAGTAAAACACTTCTATGTGTATTCCATAGAAATGCAGCCCTCTGTACAAACATATTTTTTTTTTCTCATATTGGGCAAAGTGCAACACTGTGGTAACACATATCACATATGTACACACACACACACACACACACACACACACCCTTTCTGCATAGTGGAGAACACCACACATGCAGAGAGGAAAATGGTCTAATTGTGTTTCAAAAGAGAAATGTAGCTGCAGGGTCCAAGCCTGCCTGCCAGCCAGGAATCCTGTTTCTTAATCCTAATTGTGGGAAGGCAGAACAAGATACATGGTGAGGGAAACTTTGCACATGCAGAGAGGCTTTTCACATAATATTCTGGGAAGCAGCAATGAGTTTGGAAACAGATTCCAGACTGAAGTCTTTAAGAATCCTGGAACAAACGAAATCCTGAAAATGGCAGCAATGGCATCAAAATATCGAAGACACCCTCAGTGAGCTGACACACCATCTTAGGGCTCCATTTCAAGACCTGCCTCTATTGAGGCATGGTGATATCATAGCACTGCCAACACCAAAGACTATACTTCATACAGTAGAATGCTTTAATTAAAGAGGCTGTGATGCATATTCAAACTAAAACCAAACTGAGCATTTAAATTTAAATAGGCTGTTAGCATTTCGCAAATATCAAAGTGAGGGTTCCTCCTCCACTCGCTCCTTCATAAAAGTCCTTAGATTTTTTATCCTGCCCACGGTGATTAGTGTTACCCAGATCATCAAAAGCTGAGACATAAAATAGAAATTGTATTATGTGGAAACTGACATTTATGAGTTTGGGGTAAAAGATCTATTCAGTCTGCAAAATCAAAACCATGTGACATGGGGACAAATCTCAAAAAATAAAATTCCAAGTAGTCACAATGGAAAAGGCATAAGCAATTCATATCTGGATATTTTGTTTAAATTTGAAGGTGGTGGGGGAGGGGCGTTAATTAATATTTTTTAAAATGTCCATGCATAGGCAATTCTGAAAAAAGCTACTAAAGTCACAAAATAATTGATAATGTATTACTTCGAGTCTAGTCAAGACAGGAGAAACACAATAAATCTCTCTGTGGTGGACATACCTTGGAAAAATGCCTTGGATACATACAAGCAAATTCCCAGTGCAGTCATAACGAATTATGGATATAGCACTTATTCACACATTTGAAGATGCCAGAGATTCAGTTGTAGAAACATGAATATAGGAGAGCAGATTACACAAAAAAATACATTACTGCAAACAAACTCAGCATTTTGGCAAGGAAAGCAGAAAGTTATAATGGAAAAGATCGACTTTATAAAATGTGCCGCCTATATGTCCTGGGATTTCGCTGTAATGCTTTGGCTGCAGCTCTCAAACCACTTGTTCTGGAATACTCCCACTGACTTCAGTACAGCTTATTGAAACAGAGGCCTCCATCAAAGCAAGGAAAGTGCACTGTGAGTCCATATTGCATGTCACGGAATGATGACAATACTGAGTTCCAAAATGCAGACCGCGCACTTCAATGGTCAATTGGCATTCCCATCAACAATTAGTACCTGGGCAGATTCACTATTAATTGAACATATATTTTTTTATTTCTTGAGAGGGGAAAAATAGGAGATATGAAATGGGTAGATAATCCTCTTACGAAAGATAAAGCTCTTCTGAAAAGAGTTTTTAAAATGCAAATATTTTAATGTGGCATATAAAAAGGGATTATTTACCCATTTTAAATCTCCTATTTCCCCCCTCCAAATAAAATGTGTTCAGTTAATAGTAAATCTGTCCAGGTGCTAATTATCAAGGACTGTTTTGTGTAAATTAGAACACAAGGTCATCCTACATGACACACGTATACAAGGCATATGCCTATATTTTTATACAATGACTGGATTCACATGACACGACAACCCACCATGGGCAGCCAAGCCTGTGTCATCCGATTTCCACATCCACTGAAGTACAGTAACCACAGTAGTAACTGTTCCAAAAAGGAGCCGTGAAAAGTGGGGAGTGGGGGGCCGGGCAGGAGTTAATAACTCGCATCTCTGGACTAGCTGCAGACTAAGGGAAGTGTTGAGAGGGTGGAGGACACTGAGAACTTTCAGTTCAACACTGAAAAGCAAGAAGATTACATTGCCAAGGGGGAGATATTGTCCCCACCACAGTTTTGATGCACTCACTCGGTTCACTTTCCCCCTCATTCAGTGCTTCTGAATTGCACTACTAAATCCCTCCTTTCTCTTACTATTATTTATTCCGCAGTCCTTCGTAACTGTGTGCAAACTGTGTGCAAATATGCAACCTCATCTTGTCAATTTCCTTGTACGTTACCTACTCCAGTTCAGTGCTCCCTTCGATAGCTGCAACATACAAGGACATTGACAAGGCAAGACTACACATATCAGACAGGTGAAAAGTGCACTCTTGCGCATGTGTGAAAGAAATTACAAACACATTTGCGCACTCCCTATGCACACAAAAAAAAGGTGGCAAATGAAAAGGGGTAGCAACTGGAGTGCAGAGAGGGCCAGGGTGAGGAGACAGGATGGTTCTGCCACAAAGATGCCTGGGACAGATGCCAGAGTGGGCTGGAGGACTAAGAGGGAAGGAGGGAGAGTATAAGCCATGGCAAGCCCGATCATCTGTTGGGTGTACCGTGGGTTGTTCAGTCAATAACCAACCCACCATGGCTTATTTTCAGGGTGGCTTAGCATGCCATGCAAACCTGTCCAACAAAAAAGAGGAGGGAAACTATTCAAATTGGTGCTAGCTTGCAGGCCAGCTGTATCATGCTCTTAGAGTAAGGAGCCTTTCACAAAACATACTACATGCCATTTAATAAAACCACTGTGGATTCATATTGCTGCCAAAACACTCTTACATAGAAATATTTGGGAATTTTCCCCTTTCTTAATTGCAAGAGTTTTGAAAACCCCTAGGAATGGGAGATAACAACAGATTTCAGCTTTTCAAGGTTTAACAGACTTCCTTAACATCCAGTCGGCTCCTTTGCCCACCAACCAAACTCCGCTGAAAATGTCTGAATTGGAATTTACAAAGAAAGCAGAATCATGTTTCTGCATCTTCATGATGCAAGTATTAAAATACCTGATCTACTTTTGTCCAGGATTATATAGTTACATCAGGTGTTAGTGGAGCTACCAATAAATTTGGTAGGGCATATTTGGAAGAAAGAAAATATGAAAGGACAGGAAAGCAAATGCACTGGTAATAAAAGGAAAATGTTGTTAGGATGATTATTTGAAGGGCTAAGTAGTAACCTGAAACCTGAAACAACTGGCTTTAGCACTGTCCTGTTCAAATCAGTGGGATTATATCTCAGGTAAATAGCTTCAGGGTGACCATTCATTGTTTATCTATTCTAGGTGAGGTTTCAAGAGTGACTGTATGATTGATGAGAGATACTAACATAATTCATATTGGATGGGAAAGAAGTATAGAGGGAGCAGAGTAAGTATGTCATGTTTGAAAAGGTATATAAACTTGCCATGGTATGAAGCATTTGTGCAGAACTTGATTCAATTCAATTGGATTTCATTCAGGAAAGGGCTGTAACTCAGAGGTAGATCACATGCTTTGAATGCAAAAGGTCCTGGCTTCAATTGCCAGACTCTGCAGGTAGGGCCAAGAAAGACTTCTGTTTGAGTGAGCATCTTGTCTACTGAGCAAGATGGATCAATGGTCTAACTCAGTCTAAGGCAGCTTCCTATGTTCCTAACAGAGATATCGTCTGTATATATTTATTGATTACATTTATTTATTTATTTACATCAGTTATATACCACTCCACATCTAAACATATTCCAGAGTGGTGAACAATAAAAGATAAAACACAAGATTAAAAGTTTAAACAAAAAAACAAAACACATGGTCAGGGATGACCCTGTAGACATTGTTTACTTGGACTTCCAAAAGGCTTTTTCCCTCGCTAAAGACTCCTGGGCAAATGCAGCAATCATGGAATTAGAGGAGAAGTCCTATTATGGATCAGTAACTAGCTAAAGAACAGAAAGCAGAGAGTAGGAATAAATAGTAAATTCTCCCAATGGATGTATGTAAACAGTGGGGTTCTTCAGGGATCTGTATTTTCACTTTATTTATTAATGATCTGGAATTAGGAGTGAGCAGTGAAGTGGTCAAATTTGCTGATGACACCAAATTATTTATAGAGTGGTTAAAACAAAAAGGGATTGCAAGGAGCTCCAAAAGGATCTCTCCAAACTGGGAGAATGGACATCAAAATGGCAAATGCGGTTCAATGTAAGCAAGTGTAAAGTAATGCATGTGGGGCAAAAATCCCAACTTCAAGTATAAGTTGATGGTATCTGAGCTGGAGTGACTGACCAAGGAAGAGATCTTGTGGTTGTGGTGGACAGTTCGATGAAAATGTTGACCCAAACTGCCAATATCATACTCCCTTTATACAAATCTATGTTGTAGTAGTAGGCGATCGCTCGTGACCGAGTAAGATTGTCTTCCAGGATAAAATTACAAAAAGAAAATTATATAAAGAGGAAAGTGTATAAAACTGTGTAGACTCTAGCGATGGGTCCGTAAGTGACTGTGGAGGCCAATTCTAGATCCACACAGCTTCCCACAGTGAGGACACAGGTTACCAGATGGAAGATGGTCCTGTAAAGGATTCGTTTGATGTGCTTTTCGCTTAGCACGTTTCTCCCTTTCACCTTGCACTCGGGCTTCTTCAAAGTCCATAGAACCACACTTAGAATGCTGGGTACAGTCCCTCCCCTCAGGGCAATTGGAGGAAGACGGCTCTGAAGTGAGGAGAGTCCAGTTGGAACAGGAACAGGTGTCTGGTGTTTGTAATGATAGAGTTTATACTTTATTGACACTCTCTTAGTAAAGAGTTGGTAATTCGAGGACTTTCCCTAAAGTCACATGGCCTGGATGGTTCCAGTAGGTTGTTGTACAAGAGATTCTTAGATGCTCCTTAAAATAAAGGTATACTTTAAGTTTTTCCTCATTCCTTTCACCTGTTTTGGACCCCGAAACATTACATGTTATCCTCATCTACCACCACTCCTCCCTCCCCACTCTCTCTTTCCTGGAATCTTCCCACAGGGCAGTTGGTGGCAGATGGCCGTTTGGGAGGTGGGGAGGGGAAAGTCCAGCTGGGGCAGGCCTAGGGGTCTTCTTTGCCTGCCTTTCTCCCTTCTGCTCAGACATTATGTTAGTCTCTAATTTAGTTTGGAAATTTAATAATAGCACAAATATATTCACAGCGCATGAAGACAACTTTCTCTTATACCTGCGGGCAAAGCTTTGATTAATCAGCCAATCCAATAAGTTGGAATTTTATTAAATATTCTTTAGATCATGCCCTTTGGCAGGACATGTGGTTTACACACGCACGCACGCACGCACGCACGCACACACACACACACACACACACACCTCCTAATGCTATATGTTCAATTATTTGTATTTCTCTTCCATGTTTTGACCCTAGATGCTTTAGAGCCTCAAAACTCATTTCTCTTTCAAAAATATGTTTTGCATCTGGATGTCTTTCGGGCAAGAACAAACCTCAAGAGACCCCTGTGTCAAGAGACCCCTGACTCTCATTTAACAGCAGCACTTTTTCAACCATTGTAAGAATGGATTCCAGTTTGTTGTGTGTGTGTGTGTGTGTGTGTGTGTATAGATAGATAGATAGATAGATAGATAGATAGATGAGACAGCATTAACACATATTACTTATTTAGTGCACTGCTTCCTAACAGAGAAGTTTGATCTAAACTCAAAGATGATTCCTACAATATATTATCATTTGGGTCAATTTACCTTCAAAGCACTGTTCCTCTTGGCTGTTTCCCATAGAGATCATACTTTTTGGATTACATAAGTTCTTCTGTCTCAAGAGGACCTTGTTGTTTTCCCTCTTTTGTCAAAATTTCAGACATTATTTGGCTATGGGTTGTGAGCATAGCCACAGCAGATTTTTCATATTAAACTTTTTTTAAAAAAAAATCACGACACTGTCTATTTTATGGAGTGCCAAGGGTATTCTGATTATTAAAGCTATTCCAAGGGGAAGCTGCTGCATATCAACAGCGAAGGATGTTATAGAAAAGCATAAAAATACATTTGATGCAATGCACATGGCTCTCCCAACGCAATGTCGGTGCTGCATCTGTATCGATTGCTGAAACCCTTTGAGGTATCATGTTTCTCCGTGATCATGCCATCACTTATTGGAGTTGGCTTCCAACCTGGAGACCCTCTCAGCAGCTCTCAAGGACTGAATGAGCCAGCTCTGTAATTCAGACCAGCAGAGGGCCTGTTTCTGTCAAACAGAGTATTCAGTGTGCAGCATTCAGTATCAATTTGCCACCAATTTGGAGGAAAATAATGTGTGTGACTCACAAAAAAAAAGGTTTCCAAATACTTTTTGAATGCTTATTTCTATTGTCATAGAAATAATTCAGGAGACTTAGGCAAACGGCTTTATTGGCGCACGCAGTATCTCTGGCCTTGAATCTATCTGACGACCAAACTGGATGATGCACTTACTGCATGCATGCATTTAACATTAACATTGTGTCTGATTTTTTATTAAATGGCAATTGCAGGAGGGGATCAGGACTGGGACCAGGCAACATATAGGTTAAGGTTAAATCCTTTTCCATATGCCAGGGTCCTGAGTAAACGTGGTGCAGTGTCGGACTAGGACTGGCAAAATCTTACTCACAGCCATTAAGATCACTGGTTGACCTTGAGCTAATAACGATTTCTCAGACTAACCTATCTTACAGGGTTGTTGTGAGGGTAAGCATGGGGAGGGAGAACCATGTACAATTCCTTGGAAGAAGGGCCTGATATGAATAGGTTGGATAAATAAATCCCCTTTCCTTCCTCCAGCCCCCCCCCCCCACAAAGCTACTATTTGTCCTGAGAGAGAAGGTCCCATTGACAGCAATGGAAACTTCCCTCTCAAGACAAATTACAGTCATGCCTTGGATTGAGAGCATAATTCATTCCGGAACCGTGTTTTGTAATCCAAAACACTCTTATATCAAGGCGAGGCTCTGGCGGGCGTGAGCGGGGCCGATTTCGGCCCGCTACGCCCGCTCGAGGCGAGCAGTTACATCCCTAGGGTGACTTGTCTTGCAAGATGTCGCTCGTTTATCAAGTCAAAATTTATTTTAAAAAAATTGCTTGTCTTGCAAAACACTCTCAGACCAAGTTACTTGCAATCCAAGGTATTACTGTACTGGCTTTAGATGGGTACATATTGCAGGGAAGACGGTAAGCCCTGCGGCACAGCCTCAATCCTGATCATCACACACACAGCATGGTTTCTATCGAAACGACAAAAATCAAACATTAAATGCATGCATGCATTCAATGTATTCTCTAATTTGGCTGAGAGACACATCGGTGCTTTGAGCCCCTTCAGCGTTTTGCTCTCCAGCACCTCTACGGCTCTGGTTTTTAAGCTGTAGAAAAGCCCCCACTTTAAAGCACTTTTTGTGTTCTATTCACACAATTTAGATTTAAAGAAACACTTAAACTCTTACAGAATTTAACTAACCTGAATTAAGTTAAAACAAAGCGCAATCCTACGCACAGGCACAGTTACTCAGAAGTAAGTACAAATGTCTTCAATGGGTCTTGCTTACCCCGGGGGGGGGGGCTGGTCAGAGGCAGCAGGCAGAGCAAGCGACTGCGTGTGTGTGTGCGCGCGCGCACACGCGCACACAGAGACAGAGATCCTCAGTCTGTGGGACTGTCCCGGCAAATTCAGGGAAATTGGAGGGTATGCCTCCCTGCCCCTGCCTTGCACGTGTGATGCTAGTCCAGTGCTTTCACAAACATCTTGAAAAGGTTCTCCTCTTCAAACCATTTCACAAAGGACGCAATCAGTAACCATTTATTGTCATTTTCATGAGTCAACTAAAAGCCCATTGCTTATAAAAATGTGTTAAAGCACAAAAACAGTCCCCAAGCCAGCAAGCAGAGTGGAGTGAATGGGGGGAGAACAAGAGGCTTGTGCACTACGGAGTTTACTGCCACGGAACACCAGGTCCGATTGCCAGCACAATTTAGCAGGGATGTTGAAGAGTCCTTGGTCTCGAGTCACGAGTCTTTGGACCCGAGTCTCGAGTCCGAGTCTGAGTCCTTGGTCCAAAATGGTGACTCACGAGTCACGAGTCCTGAGTCACTCCCAAAACTGACTCCACGAGTCCCTATTAAAATCAATGGGGTTTCCCCCCAACAAAATAAGGCTACTTCAGATGTGTGGCTTAAATAAATTCTAGGCACAAGTGTGCCTTTTTATTTCAAAACTCTGCAACTGATTTTGGCAAGAACAGACCAGGCAGACAAACCCAAAATAACCAGGCAGGCAGAGGAGGCAGGGAACCCCAAAGCAGGCAGGCAGAGGCAGGGAACCCCAAAGCAGGCAGGCAGAGGCCTTTGTCTTGGACAATTCAACTGCTGAACAGGTCAAGAAGAGACCAGGCAGGCAGAGGAGGCTGGGAACCCCAAACAGGCAGGCAGAGGCAGCCAAACCCAAAATGTCTGACCCTAACCCAAACCCCCCACAACAACACATCAATCAAAATAAATCTCAACACATCGTTGGGGCTGCGCTCCTGGTAGCTGTCCATAGTGGCCGAGCAGCGGCGCGCCTCGCTTCCATGCGCTCTTCACCGGTGATCGCGCTCCTTCTGGCACAGCCAGAAGACTCGTCAACAGCCCAGGGATGTTGACGAGTCCTTGGTCTCGAGTCCCGAGTCGAGTCTCGAGTCCCATTAAAAATATTGGGACTCGAGTCCAAGTCGAGTCAGAGGGGGGACTCAGTCCGACTCACGAGTCGAGTCCTCGAGTCCGAGTCCCCATCCCTGCAATTTAGTATACAGTAATCAAATGGTTCAGCAGAATGCTTCAGCAAGGAGGAATGAAATTATTTTCCTAAATCCTGTTTTGTTCCTATACCAGAGCTGCACTTGGAATATATTCATCATATCAGCTCTTGCTTTAAAAACACCCCTCTCAATTCCCCTGCTTGGAGTTGCTGCAAAAAACTGAGAGGTCTGTTTTGCTAATTTCTGAATTAGAAATCAGCAGTGGTGGGCAGCTACGCCTCGGCACCTTGGCAGTTGAACTGTGGGCTGCCACGGGGCACTATCTTATCCCCAATGTTATTTAATATCTATATGGAGCATTTGGGAGTGGTCATCAGGAAGGAGATTTGGGTCAAGGAGCCAGCAGTATGCTGAGGACAGCCAGCTCTATTTCTCCGTAACATCCGAATCAGGAGAGGCCATGCACATTCTGATTCAGTACCTGGATGGATGCAGTTGTGGCTTGGATGTGAACTAATAAACTGAAGCTGAATCCTGATAAGACAGAGGCCCCATGGGTGGGTGGTTGCCAGGGGCAGGAATTGGCCTGTTTGCCTGTTCTGGATAGGGTTACATTCCCTCTAAAGGAGCCGGTACATAGTTTGTGGGGTGCTCCTGGATCCATCCTTGTCACTGGACCTCAGTTGTGTTGTGACATGTAGCAAAACAACAGCTGTGGCACAATTGTTTTCATTTGGAAAGGTACAGGATGGCTAGAAAAACAGTCATATTGAGTCTGGCACTACTGTTCTGTTCTCATGGGAAAGTAGGTGTGTACGAAATACGAGCTGATCACATGGTTTGTACTTTCTGATGACGTTGTATGAGTTGTTAGGTTTCGTTTCCTGTAACCATTTTAGTAGAGAGAAGGATTGCTTTCTGTGTGCTTCTTCTTGTCTCTTCTCTCTGATGTGCTAGAGTGGACTTGATCCACTGGACTGGCTATGCACTGGCTATGCATTATAATCTGCAATATAGACTGTAACTTAGGAGATTGTATTTACTCTGATATAGAATAAACAGGTAGTAAAAACCCTGTTGTGGAATCTATGGAGTTAATTCCTAATTACAGTTGAGCTGACAGGACGAGTGAGCTGCAAGCTGGCTGAAATCCGAGACGCTTGGAAATGCTGCGTGTGGGAGACCAAGCTGGATCTCTGTGTGAACTACATGGGCCAGTTACACACACGAGACAGAGGCTATATCTTCCATCTCACGCTCTGCTGAATCCACGTAGGCAGGCGGGCCTACAGGGTGGATTGTGAGCCATCAGGGCTGTAGCCAATTTAGCCCTTTCAAGTTGCCCGGAGCACCCATTACCAACTTCGGTTGGTGCGCCAGCTAGGCCCGTTCCTGGGTAGGGACAGCCTAGCCATGGTGATCCATGCACTGGTAACCTCATGATTAGACCACTGTAGTGTTCTTTATGTGGAGCTGCCCCTGCACCTGGTTCAGAAGCTGCAGCTAGTGCAGAATGCAGCAGCTAAGAGGCTCAGTGGGACACTCAGCTATGTTCACATAACACCTGTGTCAAAAGAACTGCACTGGCTGCCTGTTAGCTACTGAGCCATGTTCAAGGTTGTATTGCTAATATACAAATCCCTAAACAACTTGGGACCAGGATACCTAGCAGACTGCCTTCACCAATATATACCCAGCTGACCTTTAAGATCTTCAGAGGAGAACTTTCTGGTCATTGCACAACCTACAGAATGTCAACATGTAATATCTTGAAGGTGGAGCTTCTCAGTGGTGGGCATCCACCCTCTGGAAAACCCTCCCCTGTGTGGTCTGGGATGCAGAAAATGGGGTATGTTTCAAATGTCTCCTGAAAATGTACTTGTCAACCCAGGCCTTCTCTGGCTTGTAAATAATAATTGCAATTAATCGTATGCTGTTCCATCTTACTGCTCCTTGTATTGTTCTGTATTGTTACTGTAGTTTGAAATTGTTTTTAATAGTGCATTTTAAATGTATTTGTATTGTTATTGTAATTGAAATTGAAATTGTTTGTAATTGTATATTTAATAGTGTATTTAAATGTGATTTTGAGAGCCAGTGTGGCGTAGTGGTGAGAGTGTTGGACTGGGACTTGGGAGATCCGGGTTCTGGTCCCCGCTCGGCCATGAAACTCACTGGGTGACTTTGGCCAGTCACTGGCTCTCAGCCTAACCTACCTCACAGGGTTGTTGTGAGGATAACATGGAGAGGAAGAGGAGGAGAATTGTGTAAGCCGCCTTGAGTTCCTTGCAGGAAAAAAGGCGGGGTATAAATATAATAAATAAAATTAAATAAAATTAAATAAATTGTATTTATTTATTTATTTATTATATTTATTCATCGCCCATCTGGCCAGCCACCCGGCCACCCTGGGCGATGTACAATTAAAACAATACAATAAAGCAATACAATAAAATATGATAATTAAAACAGTATAAAAAATTCTTTTAAAATCCTAACCCATCCCATATTCCCGCCTGAACAGCATGTTTTTAATGCACGGTGGAAGCTCATCACGGAGGGGGCATGGCGAAGGTCACTAGGGAGGGAGTTCCATAACATGGGGGCCGCCGCAGAGAAGGCCCTCTTCCTAGTCCCCACCAGCCTGGCTGCTCTGGCTGATGGGATAAGGAGAAGGCCGTCCGTGGCAGATCTTGTTGAGCGGCCTACTTGATGTTGCTGGAGGCGCTCCTTGAGATAAACTGGGCCAGAGCCATGTAGGGTTTTAAAGGTCAAAACCAACACCTTGAATTCAGCTCGGCAAGCAACTGGTAGCCAGTGCAACTCCTTAAGCACTGGCGTGATGTGATCACACCAGTGGCTGCCCTTAATCAGGCGAGCCGCCGCGTTCTGTACCAGCTGAAGCTTCCGAACTGTCTTCCAGGGTAACCCCAGGTAGAGCACGTTACAGTAGTCTAGGCGAGAGGAGACCAAGGCATGAACCACTGACGGGAGGAGATGATTAGGAAGGTAGGGGCGCAGCTGCCGTATCAAATGGAGTAAATAAATAAATAAATAAATTTTTAATATTTATATGTGAACTGCCTAGAAATTTTTTATATGAAGCGGCATATAAGTATTATTAATAAATAATACAATAAATAAATTGCTCCCCACTTTGTATTCTGTTTTTTAAGGGGAACCCACCTTTCCAGTTTTAAATTAAATGCCTTTTCTGTAACTAGGCGCACTATAGTCCTTGTGCTTGAAATGAAACATCACATTTTTATGCTTCCATCTGTAGACACAACAATCTGTTTTTCTTTTCTTTTATGTTATTTTCTAAAGGTCAGGAAATAAGAGTTTCCATAAGCTAAGGTCAAATGCAATGAAGTGATGATAAATCATCAGAAAACTCCAAGTTGTTCCCATTATTTATTGGCTGATGGGCTCAAGGATTTTTTTCAAAGTTTTAAATAATGCCCATGTTGAACTGTGCCAGTTATAAACCTCAGCCTAGACTTAAAATGGGCAGCTTTGGAGCTGAGATCTGCAGAGTTAACTTCCAATATAGGTTAATGACGGGGAGAACTGAATCCCTCTAAATAAGTGCAGAATCAGTCTCCACTTGTTTAAGGTAAGGTTTCAGAAAACCCTTTAATGTACAGTAATACTGGGGGAGGGAAGCTCATGGCACAAAACAGGAGAAGGTGAAACCTGGCCCGGTTCAATATTGTCTATACTCAGAATACCATATAGCATACGTACTTGTAATTAATATTCTAACTCATTGTAAAATTGGTTGTTTTCCAAATGTTAATCAGTTTGCTGCACTGGAAAAATATTACTGTGGAATTCAGTGAGAGGCAAGAGTCCAGAGATTTTTCATATACCGGTATATTTTTTTTCAGACACGGTGGGAGTCCTGGAATTTTTCAGGCCATGGCACATATTTCCACATCTCTACTTCAGCCAAAATCAGCAGGCTTCATTCATTGTTAAATGAGTCTCCTGTGCATTTGCGGTGGAGACAGGAGTTCTAATCTTTTTTCAATTGAGCCAAATCAACCTTCCAAATTCCACACAGATTCAAGAAAGATGTCCTCCAGTAAGAATAGGGTCTCTAACAATGTCTTTTAGAAAGGACCTTTTTTTTATTATTTATTTAAGTAATGCCAATACCAAAACACACTATAATAATGGTGTGGGAAATAATTCCGGAACTATTAGCTATCAGACCAAATATCAGCTGTCAGACATAAGAGGCAGCTTCAAGCTGTGGTGCCCACTATATATGTGGCATTATTATATGTTAGTAAACAGTGTCCTTCTGAAACAAGGGATAACTGGTCTGGTGTAGCATGGTGGTTTAATGGCTAAGTCCAAAACACACTTCCATCACAAATTCGTTAAGGAAGCAATCTGAGGGACCGACACCTGAGGGACCATAGGATTCTTTGGATTCCCAGATCGGAGGCTGGGAATTGGAGCCCCGCCCACGACCCCTTGCAGCCAGTGCCGAAAGAACCACAACGGCTGCTCCCTGAGGTCGGGAAAGCAAACTTGGAGAGGGGTAAAAGTGGGTGCGGAGGGGAGGAGACTGGGGGGTCCAGGATATGAGGTATCCCGAGATGCCCCAACTAGACGGGCGAAAAAAGCCCATCTAGCGAAAATGCAGGGCGGGAGGACGTGGGAGACCCGGGTTCGAGTCCCCGCTCAGCCATGAAGCTCACTGGGTGACTTTGGGCCAGTCACTGACTCTCAGCCTAACCTACCTCACAGGGTTGTTGTGAGGATAAAATGGAGAGGAGGAGGAGGAGGAGGATTATGTAAGCCGCCTTGGGTTCCTTGCAGGAAAAAGGTAGGATATAAATGTAATAAGTAAATAAATAAATGGGGAGGCGAAGATCGCTTTCGCAGCTCCTCCGGCTCTGCATTGGATGCCCGTAAGCCTCCAGGTTCAGGGGCTTCCGGGCATCCCAACAGGATTGCGCCCTAAAGCTGCAATCCCATACGCAGTTACCTGGGAGCAAGCCCCACTGAACTCAATGGGGCTTAATTCTGAGTAGACATGTATAGGATTGCACTGTAAGTAGCCTTAGACAAGCCACTGTTATCTCAGCTGCAGCCCCCCCCCCCACCTCCGCAATATGGGGAATAATGCTGCCTAACTTGCAGGGCGGATGTAAAGATACCATAATGCATGTAAATCACTTTGAATATTTACAATGCGCTATATAGATGCAGATAGAGAGCCAGTGCGGTGTAGTGGTTAAAGTGTTGGACTGGGACTGCCCAGGTTCTAGTCCCCACTCGGCCATGAAGCTCATTTTGGGCCAGGCACTGCGAGGATAAAATGGAGAGGAGAACCATGTAAGCCGCCTTGGGTTCCTTGCAAGAGAAAAAAAAAATGTGGGATAGAAATGTAATAATAAAATAAATAGACAAACAAACAAAGTACCATTGTTAAAATGAGGAACATCTAACAATCCAAGATAAAGCTCTTTTCTGCAAGAGTACACCACCTAAGCTAAAATTAAAGATAACAAAAATAAATACACATATATATTCATGTGGCGAATACACACACACACACACACACACACACACACACAAAACTCAGAGGGCACGGCAGTTCAGCCAAAGCAAAGCACACTTAAGGGACAAACTACATGCAACATTAACTGTGTAAATGCAAATAATGTGGTTTATCTTTTAAGTTTAAATTGCAGCAGGGGCTGGAGGAATCAGGATTAGACCATGGTGCACAGGAGTGGTATTGTCCCAATGAAAATCCCCTCTGCCCGCAATGCTGCTATTAGCCTTAGAAGGGAAGCTCCCATTGGTGCCAGTGCAGCATGGGGTGTGTGTGATGGTTTCCATCAGGACTGTGGCAGGGAACAACCTCACCTCTCTTAATGCTGTGGGTGTGGACCCAGTCCTGATCATGCCCCCCCCCCATGGCTGCAATTTAAATTTTAAAAATGAGGCACATTAAGTGCATTCATACAGCAGTGGGTAGTTTGGCCCTATGTCCCACAGTGGCAGAGTTAAGCATGCACTTAACTGTCATCAACGGAAATCAATTGGTGTTAACTTTGGCTGGATTGTACCCACTATGCTTTTGAATTGAACCACTCGAAAAATACTTGCAAGCCAGCAGAGGTTTTATACACATCCTTAAAACAATTGGCAGTGCAATCTTAGACATTGAGTTCAGTGGGCCTTACTATTAGGTAAGTGGATATACGATTACAGCTTGAATTCCATTAAGGAATTTATTTTGCTATCTTCTCAAAATATGTAGTGCTATCTATACAAATTGTTTAGAGTAGATGCAATTGAAATGATAAAGAATAGGCAGTGTAGGTAATGGACTTTTCTTTGGCCTAATGTAGCTATTTTTCATAATATGTGCTTGGAAAGAAATTCAAAAGGATCAGATTCTTCTCTTATTTTAGGACACTGAACTCAACTGACAAAGAACGTGGCAGAACTACCTGTGAAACTTTGTGATTTCAAGGATCTTGCTGTCAAGCCATTTGGCAAAATTTGCATACTGGCCAATGACCGCAAACCCACAGCTGCATTTAATAGCCAAACCTCTTTGCAGGGAGATGTCCCAATATGTATCTCTGCTCATAAAGGGCTCCATATTCTAGCATCTGTAAATAAGACCTAGTTAGCTATTCCCACTCTATTCCAGCGCTAAATTGTCTAGAAATATTATTATTCATTAGATTCATTTTCTATGAAAACTCATAGTTTTATAAAAATTATAAAATATAGATTATAAAAATGGGTTCGCATTAAACTAACTCACCTCCAAATTGAGCCAAATACAATAAAAGCTTAACAGTGCATTTTGATTGATGTTGTGACTGCTGGAAGTGCCGTAGAGGTGGGGAGTTTCATATAAAGGGAGTTCTCCAAGCATATTATTCCACAGCCCTATACCAGCTGCAATTCATTCCAGGTTGCTTCGTGTCAGCCAAAGGTGATATGCTCTGAATCCTGTTGCATATGTTTGAACTGGGATATGACAAACTGGATTGCCACAATTTTTACTCTTAGTGTATGAAAGCATCCTCACACGTCACGACCACTAGCTTTTTGCCCATCATGCAGGCTGGGGGGAGGGGGGCGCAAAGTAGTTGCAGAGCAGCCTCAACTGGCTCCTGGCTCCCTCTTGCTCACCCACCCCCTGGCAGTAGCTTTAGCTTGGTCCAAGGTAGGGGAAGGAAAGTATTTCCAATCACCTCCCTGTGCCTCAGCGCATTACACAAGCAGGGCCAGATTAAGAGCATTATGGGCCTGGTGCTGAGGATTTTGGTGGGCCTTTTTATGGAAATAAATAAAAGAAGACGCCAATTTTATTATTAAAACAATTAAAATATTTTAATTACCATTTAAAGTGCCAAAACTCAAAAACTCCTGCAGATCAATCAGTTAAGGGGTCTTCCCAATTTCCCCCAACTTTATTTATTTCAAAAAGAACAAGCAGCCACAACAAAAGCCAGGAAGCTTGGCTTACCAAGAATAATTGTGTTGTTCTTGTTGCTTTGTCCTTTCGTTTTGTTTTTTTGTTAACCTAGGTCATTTGAACAATTGAGCTGCGAATCAGGAAGATCTTTTGCTTGAGGCTGGAGAGAAGCGGTCCCTCTACATCTGAATATTACAGACCCTTAGCAAGGCCCCATGTGCTTCAAGAAATGGATAAGTGTAACAGTGATTTGAAATGCAAAAAACCTACCCGAAATGCTAATTTGAGAACCAACAGTTCTGGCTAAGGTTCTTGCCTCAAGCCTTTGTAATGCAGCTGTTGTTCGAACACCTTTCTAATCTTTGAAAAATGCATTAATTTATGCTGAATTGATAACTACTCAGAGCTAAACTCACATCGTGGCCGCGTTTGTGTCCTAATTTAGTGGGCCTATTGTCTGTTATGGGCCTGGAGGCAGCCGCTCCAATCGCCCCTATGTTAATCCGGCCCTGTACACAAGTTTGTTGCAGCAGTGTAGGCAGAAGAAGAATCGGAAAGCTGTTCTCAGCAACTTGTAGTGAGAGGCTTACAGTTTCTGGCCATGTAACAGTAAACTATAGTTCCTTGGGCCATCGTAGCCATTCCCCATCCTTGGTGAACACAAACTAGAAATTCAGTGTGACTGCAAGCCTACTGCATATTTACTAGGGAGTAAATCCCATTGAACAAAACGAGGGAAATATCTCTCTGGTGATCTGGCATGGCCAGTCTGCACATACAGGAACACTGTTGTTGGTTACAGTATTTTTCCATGTATAAGACTATACTTTTCCCTTAAATTGTTAGACTAAAAATTGAGGGTCGTCCTATACACGGAAGTAAGCCGAGGAGAGAACCGCACGGTTGCGAAACTGCCCAGTGGGGGGCGTCTTATACATGGGGGCGTCTTATAGACGGAAAAATACGGTATATGGAAAGGACACCGTGAAGAAATACCATGTATATAACTATTAATGTTTTGTGTTTTGAAAAAGACTTTCGTGGCCTCTAATGTTAGTGTAAAAGTCAAGGTTTGAGGCCTTGTGTTGTTACTGTGTTGCAGGCCTATTTAGTACTAGCTGTTTAGTGACAGGTTCTGAAATGGGATTGAGAGAGAGAGAGAGAGAGAGAGAGGAGAGAGAGGGATGTTGTGATATGTATCACTTTACCAGCTGCAGCACAATTGGTTACGCATGGAAGGTACAGTGTGGCTCTGTAAACAGTTCTGTAGTGTCTACACAGAATGTCTATTCTCAGAGTCTGATCTCTGGGAAAGGAACGAGCTAGTCACATGGTCTGTATGTTCTGATGACGTGCTAACTTGTTCAGTCAGAAGCCATTTTAAGGGGAAGGTTTTCTTCTTGTTGTTTCTCTTTTTCTGTTCCTTTGTTCCTGCAACAACGTAATGTCTTTGCTGAGGTGGAGTGAAGCTCAACTTACTCCACTGGACTTAATGCTTGCTATGCATTTATACTCTGCTGCGCATGGACTGTGTAACTAGGAAATGTATACTCTGTAGAACTTTACTTGATAAGTAAATAAGCAGGTAGTATTAGAACCTGCGGTGTTCCAGAGTGTTTCCTGACTCCATGGATTAATCTGCAACAGGGAAGCTGGAAGCAAGGGTCATTACAAGCGCAGGCTGGGCTGGGGAGAGGTCTGTAAAGGTCTGTGTGTGGAATTCCAGGCATCTGTTAGCACACAGATGGGATTATAAATCTCCCAACTCCAACAGCCACGACAAGGGCGGGGGAGAGAGAATCTCTTTTAATATTTATAGACAGGTCCTGGATCAAGTAAACATCAGACTCTGATTGTCTAGCTAGTATGGAAATTTGGGCAGTTAACGGACAGATGATAGTTGGGGGAGAGATTCTGTTGGTGAAGGTAGTGTGAGAGAAGGACCAGAGAAAGCTGAGGTAAAGCTGGATAGCTGAGGCTGGAATATTAAGCTATTCCTGTCCTGCATGATAACCGTACTTTGCGGGTGAAGATCAGAAGAAGGAAGCGGGTGGCGGTGTTATGCCAAGAGGTCGTCCTGTGTTAAGGTCTTACCAGAAGAAGGTTAAGCATTTCTGTCTCTAGTGTTGGTGCCCATCATACTTGGGCCTACTGTACCAAGCTACTAGGAGTTTTTTGGGTTTTTAAAAGTATGCTGTCAATAGAACTGGTGACAGCGGAAAAGTGTCAATTTGTGGAACTCTTAAGTTATTGTGGCAGGGAGTTCCTTAGGCCCCGTAACATGAACATTTCTAAAAATAAACAAATCTAAACACGTATTTTTAAGGCAAAAGTGGGATCGAGGGAAGCATTCTCCCCATAGACACTAAATGAGTCTGTGGGTCCTTTCCCCACAAAGCTAGGGGAAAGAATGCCCTGCATGCGGAATTGAATCAGTATGACAGACTACAGTGGTAATCCTACCCAGCTTATGTACTCAAGCCCCAGTAAGTCTAACATGATATAATAAGCACACGACACATCACAGACTTGGAAAGTAGAGTTTCACCCATTATTTTAATGTGCTTTGTAACATATACAAAGTCCTTTTGTTCATTATCATGATTGTAAAAAAATATCCTAAATCATGCCAAAATATACTGAAGCACAACAAAATTCAGAAAGTGACAGATCTGGCCCTGGTGACATATGCCTTAATCACTTCTGATATAGTCTATTGCAACACGCTCTACATGGGGCTGCCCTTGACGAGTGTTAGGAATCTGGCTCGTGCTGCCAGATTACTTCCTGGTGTACATTTTATAGACTACACTGCATTGGTTTTATATCAATTGCACTGGCTTCTGATTTTTTTGCTGGACCAGGTTGAAGAAGGTCCTGGTGCTGACCTATAAAGCCCTAAACAGCTTGGGGCCAGGATATCGTAATTGAACTTGTAAAAAAAAACCTGAAAAACCAAAGATAAACTTTTAATAAAAAATATATATATGCAATCACCCAGATTAAAAAACAGCTATTTTAAAACCAAAAAGAGCAGAACGACACTCACATATTAAAAACCATTAGAAGCTGAATAGAATAAAAATGTTTTTACTGCCCACCTAACATTAAGCAAAGATAGGGCCAATCTCACCCCACTTGGGAGCACATTCCACAGTCTGGATGCTGCCACTGAAGTGAAAAGGCCCCATCCCATATTCCCACCGGTCTAACCTCTCTTGGTAGTGGGATATTCAACAGGGCTTCAGAAGAAGATTGTAACTTATGGGCATGTTACTATGGGAGGAGATTGACTTTCCGATATCCTGATTTCTCCATCTCACACACACACATACCCTCCCCAACCCTGTGTTTTTCAGTTTTGTATTCTCACTTAGTGCACATTGTTTCCTACAGTTCGATTCTTATGGGAAAAGGAGAAAGGAGTGGGGGGAGAAGCACAGAGAGTGGGAGAGGTACAGAGATAGGAAAGGGAGAAGATAAGGGAGGATGGGAAAGGAAGGGGACGTAGGGAGGTTGTGGTGTCATATGTGGTGTATGTTCTAGTTGTTATTGGTACTGGTCTTTTATTCCACATATAGTTTGAAGAAGCTGTGCCAAATTGTTGTTTTAATGTTTAGGAGCCCTTTTTAGGGCTGAAATCCAGTTTATAAATATTTCTATAAACAAACAAACCTCCTGAATAAGGGGCAGAGACAAAAAAAAAGTTGTAAAACACTCTGGAACAAGGGACAGCTCTGCATGCAAACACCAGTCATCTGCAATGCTGATGGTTATCCCTTCCTCTGACTAGCTAAATTTTCCATAAGGTAACTGGAATGGAAGAGCATGTGTTTGCCCACAGATTTTCATATTATAAACATTTGCTAAAACTGAATACTAAAGTAAAACCCAATCCTCAAATTAACTTTGATGTATATGCTCTATTTAGGAGGTTATTTTAATCTATCTGATCTTCTCATTCATCTGTTATCCACCTTGGAGGAATAAATCATAAAATGAATGTATCATTTCGGTCAAGCAATATCTTGCTATTTCCTCTTAGAAAATGGAAACACTAAATCATACATTTTTTTTCTCACTGCCAATATTGTGAAAGGTCTGCATTCTTACATATTTCAGCCTCAAGTCTTCCCACTGCTAAAACCTATTACTGAGCCATTCAGGTTCGTAGGGCATTCCCACGCCAGCTAACCAATTAATCCAAACACAAAGCTGTTTAACATGCAGACTTGGTAATAACATACTTATCCAAAATAAATAACGGTGTCTTCTCACTAGAGATTTATTATCATAATGTACTTGGCTACAACACTGGCCTTGGAATAGAGGTCCTAGGGGTTCTGAAAGCATACACATATTAAAAAGGGAGATTCTAAAGCCTCTAGAGTTGCAAAATTCTATTAGGAAGCAGATGGAAAAGATAATTATCCTATAACTCATCATACTACTAATTGGGTATCCTCTTCGCATCACATTTGCTTTATGAGATAGCCATATTTCCCCCTTATTTGCAGTGTTAATAATAATTAGCAGTTAACCTTAGCTCTTATGAACTATCCAGGAAGAGTAGAGTCAGAGATTAAATTAAGCTTGTTGCAATCCATTTTTTCTTTCTTTCTGCACATTTCAGTTGTTTTCTGAACAGTGCAATCCTATACAGAAGGAAGCCTCACTGAGTTCAATAGGACTTTGTGCAAAGGACCAATCCTATGGCCCTCTGACCTTGTCTGGGGGGCCATAGGATAGGTCGGGAGTCCCCGCTCCGACCTCAGAAGTGCCTTCCAAGGTCGCAGCAGGGACTCCGCCCACGGAGCGCCCGCCCCGCCCCACACGCACATCCAGCGTGGTTCTTTCCACACCAGCTGGGCTCCAAAGATGGAAGACTGTCTTTGGAACTGGCGGTGGGGGGCAGTTCCCAGGGGCAGGGAGGGAAGGAGCAAGGCACCACCGTCCTCTGAGGAATCCAGGAGGAGGAGGGGAAAAACATTTAGATGACAGAAATCGGCCATCTAAATGTTTTGAAGGGTGAAGGAAGCATCGCAGCCATCCTATCCACCATGCTCCTTATGCCTTCCACTGGATGCCCAGAATCGTCCGAGTCTGAAGGATGGGGCTGGCCATGAAACTAATAATGCTCCATGAGAAGAAATCAGATTAACAGCAGAGGATGTTCCAGAAGCAGTGGTATTTATTTATAGATGTATTTATTAGACCTGAATACTAACTTTCAGATACTGTTTGTGGTGGTAAAAGCTCCACTCGCATCCCCCTTAAATGTATGACAATATAGGGGAAAGATATGAGTTAGCACTCCCAGATAGAAGCAAGAACAACTCATCCGAATCACTCTGCCTTCACTTTAATTTTGGTTTTGAATGTATGACTCCAGGGATGAATTTCAGTGAGCTAGCAAATTAAAAACATAGCGTCCTGTGTAATAATTAAACCAGTACAAATTCTGGAAATTGAATCTTGAATAGCAATTTTTACCTGTCATACAACATGCAAGCACAAGTGGCGCCAACTATGCCCAATTTGCTAGGCACGTTGAGAACAAAATTGCTTATATCTGCTCTGATCTTGATGCCACTATTAGAGCAGTCCCTATGGAAGCATCCAGACCACTGTCTGGTCTGGTTGTATAGGATCCTTTTCAGTTGATGCAGTCGGAGGAATGGAGGCAAGGTGCTTGGAGGGGTTTGGCTGACCGCCTGTGTTCTTGCCCATCTTGGCAAGGATTACCACAGTGGATTCCTGCAGTCTTCCCCAACCTGGTGCCCTTCAGATATGTTGGACTACAATTCCCTGGAATCCCCCAGATGCTGGCTGGGGGATTCTGGAGGTTGTAGTGGGCCTACCTTTGAAAAGGGCTCAGAAACTTCAGTGAGTTCAAACTAGAGCTACTCGGCTACTAACTGGGACTCATCAGTACAATCATGTGACACCAGTGCTTTGTCAGCTGCACTGGCTTCCAGTCTTTTTTTTTCGAGCCCAATTTAAGGTGTTGGTGTTGATCTTCAAAGCACTAAACAGCTTGGGGCCAGAGTATCTAAAGCAAGGGTGAGGAACTTCTGGGACTCAGGAGGCCGATTCCAAACCCGCCCCCCCCCAGGGACACACACACCCCATTTTGCTGCACGTCTTGTTCTAAAGCTTAATTTGGCCTCTTAAGTCTACTGTCATGGTTTAGTGGCAAACCACTGATTGGAGTCCACCAGGAGAAGAGCCTTCAGTGTGGCGGCTCCACTTATGTGGAATTCCCTGCCTCTGGAGGTCAGGCAGGTTCCAACATTGTGCTGCTTCCGGTGCCTGCTGAAGACCTCCTTGTTCCAGGAAGCCTTCTCTGCTCTTCAACCACCAGTGTAATTTTAGTTTGTTTTCAATGTACAGTCAGTGCCTTGGATTGAGAGCATAATTCGTTCCGGAAACATGCTTGTAATCCAAAACACTCTTATATCAAAACGAAATCCCCCAAAAAATTTGTACAGAGATTTTTAATTTAAGCCATACTACAGTACTTGTATTACAAGACGTCGCTTGTATATCAAGTTAAAAAAAAATTAAATAAATATTTAAAAATTTGCTTGTCTTGCAAAACGCTCTCAAACCAAGTTACTTGCAATCCAAGGAATTACTGTATTGTTTTTGTTTCTGTTTTCTGTTTTTGTCTTTTTATTGTTCACCGCTCCGGAATCTGCTTGATGTGGAGTGGTATACAAATACTGTAGATGATGATGATGATGTCATCAATCATCCCAGTTTGCAGGACACGGAATAATAAAAAAAATAGGCTCAAGTTACAGGAACCCAGATTCTACCTAAACATCAGAAAAAAATTCCTGACTGTTAGAGCAATAAGAAGACAATGGAACCAACTACCTAGGGAGGTGGTGGGCTCTCCCACTCTGGAGGCATTCAAGGTGCAGCTGGAGAGGACGGCCATCTGTCAGGGATGCTTTGACCTGGATTCCTGCATTGAGCAGGGCGTTGGACTCGATGGCCTTGTAGGCCCCTTCCAACTCTACTTTGCTATGATTCTATGTATATGGCAATAGCTATACCCACTCCACAGCTTGGTTCCAACTCTTAGAAAGGCTTAAAAGGACCATCCATTTTTATGCACTAAGTCTCCGGAGGCAGTATTTATTTATACAGTATTTGTATATCGCTCCATATCAAGCAGATTCCAGAGCAGGGAACATTAGAAAGATAAAAACAGATAAAAGAAACAAAAACAATGCAATGGAAACAAGGTATCATTAAAATGGTGGTTGGATTGCAGAGAAGGCTTCCCTGAACAAGGAGGTCTTCAGCTGGCGCTGAAAGCAACACAACTGTCGGAACCTGCCTGACATCCAGAGCCAGGGAGTTCCATAAAAATGGAGCCACCACTGAAAGCTCTTCTCCTGGTGAACTACAGTCGGGCCATAGGTCCATGCAGAACCACCAGGAGAGTGTCCTCCGATGACTTCAGTGGCTGGGCAGGTTGGTAAGGGAGAAGGCGGTCTCTTAGGTAACCTAGTCCCAAGTTGTTTCGGGCTTTGTACACAAGTACCAGAACCTTAAACCTGACCCGGTAGCAACTAGGTAGCCGGGCAGTTCCTTCAGCAAAGGAGTTGCATTCTGAAAAGGGGCAGCTGTGTCATTCTGTTAGTGCAAATGACATTGTGTTAGTGGAAACTAGGTTCTGAACTATGCACAAGAGGAGAATCCAACTAAAGATTCTGCATTGTGCTTGTGCAACCTGTTGTGCAAACAGTTTCACATTATGCTTGTGCAACCCATTGTGCAACCGGTGACACATTACACTTGTGCAAGCAGTTGTGCACTACACTTGTGCAACCCATTGTGCAGCTTCTTTTGCATTATGCTTGTGCAACCCATTGTGCAACCCATTGCGCAACCATAATGCACAACCAGTTGCACAACTGAAAGATTCAGTAGAGTTCTACTACTGCTGTTTGAATTTGCGCCACGGAATGATACCATTGGATACAGCCCCTGGTCTCAGCACTTTAATGGCAATGCAGTCTGTTTTTTGAACTTCTAATAGAATTATATTTGAACATCTAACCGTATATCATTGCATCACTTAATCACATTCCAAACATTGCATGTAAGTAACAGCAATGGCACTGAATGAGGCAGAGCATTAAAAACATATAAGTATTAACCTAATCCTACACTGCTCCTTCCAAATTTAGCAATCCATTATATATCTGTGCATTGCCACCTATATCGTCCCACAACTTCTCTCATTAGTATTTTTTAAACTGAAAGGATGTCAGTCAAAATCACCTTGGGGATAGGAACAGATGATTTTGTAAGATCTTTGCTACATGGGCTACAGTTTAAGATTAAATTCTGATAAATAACACAATATACATTCCAACTACATGTGAATCAAATAATGCTTTTAAAATCTACATCATTCTGTACTTTGTCAGACAGTGAAGTTTGTATTTGAATCCCTTAGGAATTGAAATAAACATAGAATAGTGTGCTTAAGGTAAGACATAATTTATTAAATAACAACTTGTGTCTTCCTCGTGCCATTTCAACATTTTTGGTGTATTTATTTATTTATTTATTTATTTATTGTGTGTATATGTTTGCAAAAGAGAAATTGTGCATAGTTTAGAAGGCACTGATGTAAGAAAGAATGGCAGCAGGACAGGTGTTGGTTTCTTTCTTTGCTAGCATATCCTTTACCTATGCAACCATGTGCATTGCTAGCTAATAGCAGAGCTAAAGCATATAGGGAGCAGGATGCAAAGCAATTTATGACAGGACCACACACAAGGCAGAATTAGTAATGAGGTAAATGAAACTATTGGCTGCATGCAAGTTCCTGCTGCTTCTGCAATAGTCAAAACCAGTCTCACTCCATGACTCTAATGGGAAAACTGCAAGATTCAACCCAAAACCTTGTTTACATCTAGATACAACAAAAGGGCCATAAAATGATCATCACACAGTATATTTATGCACAGATTTATTCGGAATGCAATGAAGTGAACACTCTCTCCCAGCTGAATGCAAAACCAGCTAAAATGCTGTTTGCAGTTGTCAATGCTTTTTATTCATTTGTTTCAAAAGTACTTTTTTGATCTGATGACCTTTAAGATTAACCTTATTGATACTAATATCTCAGTTGTGACACACTTATATAAAATTGGCTGTTTGAATGTCATCCACAGAAATGTAACTATCTAATAGTCTAGTTCCATGACAAAGGCACAGAAGTCATAAGCCAAAGCAAAGGAAACAATTAACAGTTGTTTCCTAAGGAGTGCCTACTATAGCTAAGTCAAATGAACTTGTGTTTTCATAAAGCCAAATAAATCTAAAGCCAAGTATTCCAACAATCAAATTGTGATCAAATGTTAAAATTGAAAAGGCGGTAGAAGGATTTCAAGAAAAGTACTGACATCGTAACTAAAGGATTGTCCTGTGCAGTGGACTACATTCAATGCTATGCTACATGAATGGAATTCAAAGGAATGGGAGGGAGTTTCCTCAACCTCAGCAGCCTCCCACATGGTTCCCAATCTGCTCTGGAAGGTTCCCCAAGTCTCCATAGCAGACTTGGAGTGTGTGCAGAGGGTTGCAAGAAAGATGGGGAATTTGATCCACCAGTAGTGTCCATTCTGTGGGTGGAAAGAAACCATTGGCTACAACCTAGTGATTGGGACTTACCGGTATTTTCATTTATTTTCTACCATTTTGTCATCCAAGTTCACAGATTTAACAGCAATTGTTTCTAATATATAGGGGTAGGATCAAAATGAATAGAAGTGCGCATTTATTTCCAAAATTAATGAAAAACCAAAAAAATGCATCTCTATTCATTTATATGAGAAACAAATGAAAATATAGAAACATCTGAATTACGAAATACTTTGGAGAATATACTTTTTCTTTATTTATTTAATTTATTTATTTATTTATTTATTTCATTTATACCCCGCTCTTCAGCCAGAAAAGGCTCTCAGAGCGGCTTACACAAATTAATAATAAGACAGTCCCTGCCCTCAGGCTCACAATCTAAAAGACATGAACACAAAACATCAAGGAACACTGAATATAGTATTTTAAAAAATAATCTACACAATATAAGAACAATACAAGTTAAAAAATATTTTAAAACACTAAATATTCAAAAACAAAATACAACAGAAATAATTACAGATACCAACAAACAAACAAAAAAAGGCAGGAGCAGCAGCAACCTTTGTAGCTGGAGTCAGTCAGGCCCCACCCTCCCTAGCCAGGTGTGATGAGCCAGGGAAGCAGGGACCAGGTCTTGCAGGACTCACAGCTAGATGGTCTCCAGGCACCTTCAGCAGGAGCAGCAGCAGCCTTTTTAGCTGGAGTCAGTCAGGCCCCACCCTCCCTGGCCAGGTTTGATGAGCCAGGGAAGCAGGGACCAGGTCTTGCAGGACTCACAGCTAGCTAGATGGTCTCCAGGCACCTTCAGCAGGAGTAGCAGCAGCCTTTGTAGCTGGAGTCAGTCAGGCCCCACCCTCCCTGGCCAGGTGTGATGAGCCAGGGAAGCAGGGACCAGGTCTTGCAGTATTCACAGCTAGATGGTCTCCATCTTTACAATAATAATAATAATAATAATAATAATAATAAGATTTCAAAAAAAACATGGACAACCCCTTTTTAAGACGTTTGTTAGAAATTTGGAGTACTACGAAGAATATATTTATACCAGGGATTTCTCCTTTAACTCCCGTGGTGGCTCTAAATGACTTTCCCAAAAATTTAAGAGTGGATTTGGAGGGTATACTAAGAGAAGAAAGGGTTATTAGATTATCAGATTGGGTGGAAAAGATGGGAACTAGAGACCAAATACTGGAAATTGTTGGGAGAAGAGTGTCGTGGTTAAATTTATTACAGTTAGAACAGTGGTCAAAGAAGTGGAAAAGGAAAACTGAGTATGAGAGAGATTTAACCAAATTTGAAAAGATTGTTATGTCTAGAGATGGTTTAGAAGGGAATGCATCAACAAGAGGTATAACAAGGGATTTATACAGATTAATTCAAAAAGCAGAACAAGATGACCTTCTAAAGACAGTATGGGATAATGAATTTGAAGAGGTGACCTTGAAGGTGGGCTGGAACAATATATGGGATAGACAGATTGTGAAAATCATGTCAACTAGGATAAAGGTGAATTTCTATAAATTAATACAGAGATGGTACCTACCGTAACTCCAGTAAGATTAAATAGAATAGATAACAATTGCTCCGCACTCTGTTGGAGAGGATGTCAGGAAATAGGTACATATGCCCATATGTGGTGGAGTTGTAAAAAGGTACTGGAATTTTGGCGAGAGGTTTTTACAGAAATATCAGAAATTATTGGTATTAATTAGGTCTGTCCTAAACTTGCATTGTTATCAATAACCGATAAAGTCACTTGTGCCCAAAATACAAAGGAACTAATTGTAAACTTGTTAACTGCAGCTAGGTTAATGATAGCGAGGAAATGAAAAGTACAACATGTTTTTCTAATAACTGATTGGTATTAGGAAGTTTGGGATATAGCCCTAAATGATAAACTAACTTGTAGTACCAAATGCAAAAAGGGACAGTTAAAGAAGAATAATTTTATGGATATATGGAATCAATTATTAGACTATGTATTCATAAAGGGGAAGGGGAGTATGCCTTGTCAGGATATGTTATATTTTTGGAATGTGGAATTCAATTAATTAAGGGAATGGAAGTATATTAGTTGGTCCCTAGGTGGGTGGGGGGGGTGCACCTTATGTTTTACTGTATTTGCATGTTTTTGTTTTACAGTGTTGTATGTAGTTCATAATAACTAAATAAAAAAACATTTAAAAAGAAAATATAGAAATTAATGAACTCCTTTCATTTTGTTTCTCCAATTAGTTTTTCATCGGAGGGATTCCAGAAACTGTGAAGAGGCATGGCATTGCATCACTTAGCAAATTGATACAAATAGATACATGCAGGGAATGGTCTGGAGGGGGGGGGATCTTTAAGTGCTCTGAAAGCGACAAGACATGAAAATGCCCCAAGCTCAGTCATAAAGTAATGGGAAGATAACAGGATCACACTCTCTGTTTTAATTGCTTATGTCCTTTAGGGCGCACTCGTGTGGGGATGCTAATCCTCCGAAATCACAGGCATCCTATGCAGAGCGGGAGGAGCATGGAGGTGAAGGTCTCCTCTGCGCTCCTCCCACCCCGCAAAACATACAGCCAATTCCAGCTGTCTAACTGCAGTGCTTCGGGGGCGGGAGGGGGAAGGAAGGAGGCTGAGATGCCGCCAGGATATGTCTGCTGCCCTCCCCCTTGAACACCTACTAAATCCCTTCTCCAGAGAAGTAGCCAGCGCGATTATTTCCATGCTGGCTGCGAGGCGGAGCAGGGGATCCAAACACAGATTTCCAGCTCTGAGGTCAGAGTGATTTTCTGCAGGGCCAGATTAAGAGCATTATGGGCCTGGTGCTGAGGATTTTAGTGAGCCATTTTATGGAAATAAATAAAATGAAGACGCAATTTTATATTAAAACAAATTAAATATTTTAATTACCATTAAAGTGCCAAAACAGAAACATATTGAAAATATTTCTTTTTTTGTAAACAATAAGCTTGTTAACTCAATAAAACCATTATAAATAGAACATTCACAACAACCATTTTTAAATAAACATAAACCATATAAACAATTTAAATATAAGTGTATGATGTTTGGCTCATAAAAATTTGTTCCTTAAAGTATTATTATTATTATTATTATTATTATTATTATTATTATTATTATTATTATTGCATCATAATCAATACAGCCTGCGTTATGATTATGGTGCAGAGAGTAACTCTTGAAATAAATAGCAACCACTAGTTTTAAACATACAAACAGGTTATTCACTGAACTCTAACCTGCATTTAAACTAAATGAATCAAGCTGGTAGATTAAAATAAAATTACACATTAACTTTTCTTCCTTTTTTACTTGCAAATTCCTCAATTTGGAAGGCAGGAGGAGTGGCGGGCACTGCAAACACTGCAGGTCCGGGAGCCTTTTGCAGCAGCTTGCACCGAGAAGCCCCTCCGGGAAGCGGTCGTCTCCCACCCCCCAACCTTGCTCCTGCTCTCACCCAAGTGCTGCACCCGGAATCCCTGCCGCTCTTCAGCTCATCGCCCAGGAAAACTCGCGAGGAGGCCAATTTCCAAGCGCACCCTCTATGGACCATAGAGATAGGAAAGGGGGTTTGAATGAAACACACACAGCCTAGACTTCCGGCTCCCTTTGAGCATCAGGCAACTGCCTAGCGCAGAGCGAGAGGAGCTGCTCTACAGCCATAGATGCCCTGGTCCCATCTCTTTGCTCAGGGCGCTCTCCAAAGAGGCCGCGTTCGCTGAGGAACCGGAAGTGTCGCTGCGGTTTCAAGGGTGCCAAGAATTGGGCTTTGCAGGTTTGCAGACGGACAGTAGCTGAGACTCAAGGGCAAGTGCGGCAGCGGCGGCGGCGCGGCTCGGGCGAGTGGGCGCTGCCGGGCCTGTGGGCCTATTTTGTGGTAGGGGCTTGGAGCTGCAGCTCCAATAGCCCCTATCTTAATCCGGCCCTGATTTTCTGACCTCAGAGCTGGGAATCCAAACAATCCTATCGCCCCCTGGACACTGTCTAGGGGCCATAGGATTGCTCTGCCCATTGCCTCTGTCCAGTGTGTCTGAAACTTGGCAGGTCTGATACCTTAGATGAGCAGCACAACACTAGCAATAGTTCCATCTGAATAAAAAAACAACACCAAAGTTATACAAAAAAACCTCCTCCCCTGTTTCATCTTAAGACCTGGACCATGCAGACATCATGATTTTAACATCAAAGTTGTCCTTTTTCTCACTCCCATTCCTCACACATACACACACACACACACACACACGCACACCACCTACTTTTTGTAATATCTTATCTGATGAAGAGATCTGGGTATCTCAGAAGGTTGCACATTTCTGTGTCCTTTGAATTGGCCTAATAAAGATACTACACTAATATGGATTTTAGGTCTACACTGTAATCAACACACACAGAGAGAGAAAAAACGATTGAGTAATGAAAGAGAAATGAAACAAATGAGACAATAAGGAATGGAAAACAAAAGAAATGCTGCTATCAGAGACGAAACGAAAAAATGGAACAAAAATGAAAACTTTCCTAGTGCACATCACTAAAAATGAATGCTTAACTACAGTTCCAGTGGATTTGGGGCACGTTGTTACCAAGGAGGACAATCTGTGTTTGTGCCACTGCACGTGGAACTCACATGGTTAAGTTCTCCTCTGCCCACCCCCCCTCTCTCTTTGCCTTCTTCCTCACATCTGGCCTCCTATGGGGAAGGAAATTTTATAAAGAGAGAAGCATTCAATCATGCAAGCACCACCTGCAGTCCAAAATGATACAGCTTAGACAAAGGTTTCTCACCTCAGCGAGAATGAGGCCTTCAGCTGGGAATGTTTACCTCGCTTCTCAGAAGTGATCCGTCTCCTATAGCCACTTACATTGTGAGTGTGATTATATGTTTTGGGATCACTGGCTAAGGAGCTCATGTGGTCAAGTGCTAACGATACATTGTTTGCTATACAGGTTCTGTATCAACAGCAAAATGAAACTCATCCTATTCAGCCTGATCCCACAGTTGGATTGAGATAAAAAATAAAAATAAAACCAATACCACTCTGCTATTTTTCTTGCTGAATATTGTGTTCCCACTGTGGGCTTATGCCTTGCTATATCTTTTTTACTTTGCTGGTTCCTAGAGCAGCCATGTCAGTGACAGAAATGCCTCTTTGTGTGACCTTTTTATATGTCTGTGCTTTCAGGTTTACTGCAGTATGTATGATCAGCTAAACTTCTTGTAAAATGATGGGGATACGCTCTGGAATTTATCTCGGAGAACCGCAGTATTTTCAGGGCAAGAACTGCCAAAGACATTAAATTCCAAGACATCTGCAAAAATAGTCACTGTCTACTAAAGCTTATTTATTAAAAGGGGGGGGGGGTTCCTGTAAAAGATATAAATGGATACTAATGCAGAAGCTAGGCCAAAATGTATCAGTACATACTTAAAAGCACCGAGAACCCAAGTGTTCCTAGCAAGATTTGTTGTACATGCTCTGTAAAAGCGTAATGCAGACTATTTAAGAACGTACAACTTGAGCCAATTCTTTATCCTCCCATTGATATATATGATAGGTGCATTGGCAGGAAGACTCACAGGTAGCTGCTGCACAGGTTTAGCTCACCCAGAGACAGCCCTGGAGTCAAGATTGTGCAAGACGAGTGCACAAGTGGCTTGTCAGGGATACAAATATATTGCAGTCATGGAAAATAATTAGACGCTCCCTCCAACCATGAGTAAAAAAAGTGGCCACATGATTTAGTACAGGTGCTGTGTAAATATTTACCTGACATAGAGAACGTGTCCCTTGATCATCAGTGGGTTATTTGTGCACTAAAGAATCTTGAAGGAACATTAGTCCAGCAGTCTCACAGCACTACAACCTCACAAAGCACTGATGTATCTACGGTAGTTTGAGGCCCAGCCTTTATGTAGGTAGTTATCCAGTTTGGCGTGTATCTTACAAAATGTCAGTGTAAATGGGTAAGTGGCGATCGTTTGACAATTTAACTCCTCCTCCTCCTCCTCCTCCTTTTTTAATGCCTCCATATTTTTTCTTATTTAACTACTTTATTCATTTAGCACATTTATATGCTGCCTTTTAAAAAAGTAAAATAAAAGCATTGATATTGCTGAATACCTCAGGATGAATTTATCACTCTCATCTAAAAGTTGAGTGTGGAGTTGTTGTTGTTTGTTGTTGTCCAAAGGACTTTTAACAACCAAAAAACCAAACCAAAAATGCTTCGCTCAGCTTTTAGGCAGCAGCACTGGAAAGCCCCAGGAGAGGTAGTCCTTGTTAAGTCCTCCTGGGAACTTTTCAGAAAGCTCAAGCAGCTGGAGAGAGACTGCAAGGACAGAACGGGATAAAAATGGTAAAATAAAGAGCGCACTTAACCCCTCAGGCAGCCACCTCCATACAGTAAGGTAAGCACGGAAGCCTTGCACCCTGAGAAATTTCTCCGAAATTCTCAACATCCTTGCAAAAGAGGCAGAAAACAAATTGCCTCTTTCACGGGGAAATGAAGAGGTTGCGAAAGGGCAGGTGGGGTTTCATCACAGTACTACTATTCAATGTTTGTTTTTGTTTTTGTGGACTATTGGACTTCTAAAGACCATAATTCTAAAAGTAATTTATTTATTTATTTAATTTATTTATGAACAACATTTCGATACTATTTTTCTAGAAAAACCAATCAAAGCAGTTTACCAAAAAAATTCAGAAAACCACAAATCACAAACAATAAAGACATAGTAAAATGTTACGGTTTTTAAGGTTGTTTTTAACAACAATTTTAAAAGCCAAATTAAAAAAAATGTGTCCTTGACCCCCTTCCTGAATGCAGAGAGAGTGGGGTAAAAGTAAGCTTCAGCCTATATGTTTTTTGTGTCATTATGAAACATCTTACATTTCCCGTACATTATCTATTTTATATAATCATTGCAGTTGCACACAGTCTGCAACCAAACCCATGCAGATCAGACACTGGTCCACAGGAAAGTGTAATTTGCGCTATACAAGTAACATAGGCTCGTGTCAGGGGTTGGCTTTGTTGGGCACCTGCAGAGGGCCCACTGCCAACCTCTGAAGTGCCCTGGCTCTGCTCCTCCTCCTCCTAGTGTGCCCAGGTGTCCTTTATTTCTACTGGACCACCCAGTATTTTACCAGGCTGCCTGGGAAAGCATCCTTTTTTTTTTATTCTGGTACCAGACAAAAAGGATGAGACAAGGCAGCTGCTGAGCTGACTTCCTTTTAATGTAATGAGCAAAAAGCAAGACCACAGCTCAGTGGAGGTGATGGGTTCACAGTGCGGTGTGAACTGAAACTTCAAATGCCTCTGGGTATGGAGGAAAATGATGTGAGTTCCATTTCCTTTACAAAGACAATTGTACATGAAAAGAAATGGATCTCCCAACGAGCAGGCTGAGGGGACAGCCATTACTTTTTCCATACTATTGTCCCTGTAACGGAAATGGAAGTGATGTCATTTCACTCCCTAAACACAGTCATTTCTAAGGGTGGCTTAATTACCTATGAACAAAAGAAAGGCAAATAAGCCTCTCACCTGATCTCATGCCTCCATCTCATAGTATCCCACTACTGCCACCAGAAAAGAATTGCAGTGCAAACCCTATTTATTATGAGTTTAATTTGATTTAGGTGGGGCAGGGGATAATGATGTGAATGGTTGAATTGAACAGAGGTAATTTGTCAAAGGGAAATTGAATTTGGGGGCAGAATCGGGTTCATCTTGGGGGCATATATTAATTGAATAAGGCAAGCTGATTTGGGTGACCAGGGATGGGGTGTACCTTGCCCAAGGGTCCCCCCAAACACTGAGCCATCACTGATGCCTGTGCATAGACCTGTAGGCACTGACTGAACAACAACATTATGTGTCAGTGGCTACCGCCTGTGGTGTAAGAACACAGACAAGATCTCTTATCCTCCCTTCTTTTCCCATCACAGGCAGAATTTTGCCAAAGCCATTGATTTCCTGTAGAGATCTACTGCCCAGGGCCACCTCCCACTTGCTGGAGTTCTTATCTGTGGGTTGGAACCGTTGGATGCAGAATCTGCCTTACTTGGAGAAGGGCCTGTTGAGAAGGTGACTTGCCAATTGGGGATCTCTTCCCCTCCCCAATTCCCTCTCGATCACCCATTCAGTAGGTGACTCGTAAGCATTTTCATAGATTTCATGAAAGTGGGGGAGGTCCTACTCCATCCCACCCCCGCTCAATCAGGAATCTAGTCAAACCTGACTCTTCAGCTGCACCTTGAACCCAGAGGGAGAGCCCACGACCTCCCTAGGTAGTGCTCATTGTCTATGCTCGACAGTAGGATTTTTCTGAGTAGGTGGAATAGGCCGTAACTTGAGCCATATCATGTCTGCAAACGGATGACGAGATCTTCAGTGGGAATCCTTCAATACTGAGGGGATCCAATGGGGGCTGAGGGCTACGGAGGGGGCTTGAAAGTCCATTTCTGCCAGTGCAGTTGATCCAGTGTAAATCTGGATTCAACCCCAGATCTGCAGATTGACAGATATTTCCAAGAATATTGATCCTTTGCTCAGGTTCACAGGATAGTCTTACGCCAAGTCTCTGAGCCTTGCATGGGTTAATTCCAAACATAAGGGTTCGTTATCACACTTGCCACTCAAGTGAGGCAACAGAACTGAACACAGAACTAAAAAAAAAAAAACAGAGGCAGAAAGGATTGAGTACATTGTGGCATACTCATTTACTTCGCTACCCTGCCCTAGCACAAAGTCATGACACTGTTTCCACTTAGTGCCTTTAACAGAAGATAAAAATGTACTCTGAAGGACAAATCTCACAGTTGTTTCCCCTCGCATATATCTGTTGCTATGGCATTTGTGTGGAAGTATTGAACCCAAACAAGAACAGAAAAATAAGAAACAGCATCATCCATTCTCTTGCACGTTACTCTTGGCAACCTCTGCCTTCTGAACAGCTGCAAGAACCTAAGCAGAGGCAGTTACTTTGTCTGAGTTCATGCTACAGCAAGTCTGAGCTAGTGCTACTTTCCCCCTTGCGTGAACTAGATTGTACATGATAGCATGAATGGACCATTCAAAAAGGAATTTTTGCTGGTGAAAAATCCCACTGGGGAACAACTGCTTCCTGCCTAAAGCTTTCCCGTGATGTTTATGCCAAGTTTGTGTTTGGTTCAGCGGTCTAAAATAGAGGCCTCAACGCTATTACATTTCTATTAGCATTTACATTATTTTAACCATCTAAGCATGCTTTGGTCTTATTTGACACTGCTAAATTTAATCCAATTTTAGATAATGCTGTCAGCCATCTTTCCCCAATCAGGTACACACCGTATGTTTTGGACTGCAACTCCCATCATACCTCACCATTGGCCTTGCTGGCTGGGGCTGGGAATTATCAGAATCTGGGTGAGAGCTATGGCTTTCAGTGGAGCCCGAAGCATTTCCAGAATGGATCCGAGACCCACTGCTAACCAGGAGGTCCCACACCAATCTGTAAATTTTGGGCAGCCTCCACTGTAACATAGGATTTCATAGGATCATAGAGTTGGAAGGGGCCTACAAGGCCATCGAGTCCAACCCCCTGCTGAATGCAGGAAACTAGAGGAGGGGTCTCCCATCCAAGTAATAACCAGGCCTGACCCTGCTTAGCTTTCCATGCTCAGAAACGCTGAGCCAGCGTGAGCCACAGGGAATTGCGTCCCTCTCCCTGAGAGGCCTTGGCACATGCAAGATGTTTTCTTTTCATCTTCCCCTCAATATGACCGCTTCTCCAGAAGCAAAGAATCTGACTGCAGATTCTGCATATGGCCATTCCAGTCAGATGCATGGTTATGGTGGTGGTTGCACGGCTAAAAGTAAAAGTTAGATGGGGAGTAAGATGATTGCTTGGGAAGCAATGCAATGGGATGAAGACTGAGAAATCACTCTATAGACCTCATCTCACAATGTTAGATGGGGGACCGTCTACCACAGCCATGGAGCTAAGCTAGAGCCGTTTTCCCACAACTGACAGTCGGAGATGCAGGTAGGAAGGTGGCCTGTGGACTGAGTGATGGAATGAATTATGGATTATCTATGATTTTTGGTGGACTGGAATAAATTCCTTCTCTCTGGCAAAAAACTAAGCTGAGAGCAGAACCAGGTGTTCCTGCCATTCTCGTATTCACATGGCTAAAGTGTCAATATAACCATTTGAATGGGCAAAAATGGGCTAGGTAAGGACACCAATCAACTATACATTGGAAGGGAAGAAACACAGCTTGAAAATCACAGCAGCTGTTCACAAAGGCTGCTGCGGTATAGTGCACGGGAGTTTTACCATTGACTTGAATATAAATAGAATTGAACCCAAAGTTATAAATACCAAAATAAATAAACAGGCAACTAAGCATGGCTTCCTATCACCTCCCTTAAATCCAGGCAATTAGGGGAGGATGTAGCAATGCATGCACAAGCCGGTGGTCTTCAGTCATTTATAAGCTCTAAATACATTTTTTATAAAAAAAAAAATACTAGCATATTAACTTCACATTCTTGTAAGTCAAGCTTAAAAACAAAAGTGGTTTTTTTTCCCCTTTTGTTTTAATAATTACCTCAGAAATGCTAGAAGACAAGCATAAATTTAAGACGAAACTGGCAGTATTTGGCATGAATGTCTGATACGTGGAACATGTTGGCTAGTACTGGAAGATCAATGGAGCTTAATTTTTTTTTTTTAATATAACATTCATTTTTCCTTCTAATGACCTATTTTTCCTACTTTGTGGGAGATTTCATAGATCATGAGTTTGAGGATCTACGAATATCGATCAAATGCTAGTGCGGAACTAAGAGGTGGGTTCCAAGTAAAAGAGCTGACCGGTAGCTTCACGCTCAGCAAGCAGGCAGATGCACTGCAGTTATTTATTTTGATAACAAATCTGTATTAATAAAGAATATGGTACTATGACGAGAAGACCCATAAAGAACAAATTCTCAGAAATAGTGATATTTTACTTCAAGCTGAATGTTTACCATTAAGTGTGTGTGTATATATATGCGTATGTATTACTAGCTACAAAATGCATCTCTAGTGATATGGAAGACCATTTGAGAATATTAGTTACGCCTCACATTCTTCTTTCATGGTTGAGGAGACCCACACAGGTGGAATCTGTTCAGGATCCACACAGTAGCTCTACCTGCTAATGCTGAAGTCTGCACGAGAGACTAACTAAAACTAATGTTCGCATATGAAGTCCTAACAAACTCCAACAGGACAAGTACATAAAAAGAAAGAATGAGCTGAAACAACTAGATGACGTTTTCCTGCATATTTTGGCCTGTCCCCCTGTATGGTACAGGCACAACACCGCACATGACTAGAAGAGAATTAAGAAACTGAGTTGAATCCGCAGTCCAGCTCCCTATAGCAAAGTTAGGTGAGCCAGAAAGAGAATGAAGCAAGAACATTTATTTATTTATTTATTTATTTATTTATTTATTTATTTATTATTTATTTTAAATCTAGTTAAGATTCAGATCCTATGATAATTCACCCCATTCCTAAAACAAAATGAAGTACCTCATGAGGAGCCTGGGCAGGATGTGATATACATGCAGTTTATAAGATGCCTCTTTAAACTGTCAACTTCAGTGCCAGCTCCAGGTTTTGGTGCACTCTTGGACAAGGTATCTTTAGTGGGTTCCCTTGCTCACTGTTCTGCCCAATGACCATCTGCAGGCCTACTTTCTCTGGGCCCAGTACATACCATCAACCAGAGAGAAGGAGCAAGGCAAGTAGAAGTCCTGTTCCTTTTCCCTGCTCCTGTCGCTGCTTGTTCACTCACTCAGGGCAAGTGAACAAGCAGAGACATAAAGAGGAGGAGCAGGAGGCCCAGGAGCTCTGGGGGTTGGCTGTGGGGGCCTCCTGCAGTGGTCCGGGCCTTGGCAAGTGCCCAGTGATGCCAATGGCCGATGCTGGCTCCAGTCAATTTATTTAGCCTCAAGTCTTTTCAAGGCAAGTCTACTGCAGACAAAACTGCAATGGATCTGGGAGTCAGTATTTGTTGATGGTTACACGACGAGGTATCTGAAGAACCGAATACAGTTAAGGATCACTGTGTTACATCACAGTGCAATCCTATGTATGTTTACGCAGAAGAAAGTCCCACTGACTGGGTTCACACGACACGACAACCAATTAACGATAACCATCAATGGTTGGTTGTGTCGTGTCGTGAGAACCCAGTGCGGGTTACCCACCGTGGGTAGTTTTTTCCCCCCAGACTACCCATGATGAGAACCGATAAGACTGTTGTTTGTTTTTTCCATGGTGGGTTGCCGTGTCATCCGAACTGGGAGGACCAATCCCACCATGGGTCAAGACCCACGGCCAGCGACTCGCTCAGCACGAGTGGCAAGAAACCCCTTGCCTCTCTTCCTGAGATAGCCCTGGCCGCTGCCAGTGCCGACGACTGCCCCACGAGTGCCGAAGCAGCACTTGGTGGTGGCCGGCACTGGCTTCCCCCCCATCCCTGCTGCCATGTGGAGCCATTTTTCGATCACCGCGGCTTCTCTGTTGTTAAAAGAAATGTCAGGATAGCCCAGTGTTTCTCAACCTTGGGTCCCCAGATGTTTTTGGCCTGCAACTCCCAGCATGCCCCAGCCAGCATAGCTGGCTGGGGCATGCTGGGAGTTGTAGGCCAAAAACATCTGGGGACCCAAGGTTGAGAAACACTGGGATAGCCAGCTTGACAGCTTGGCTTTTCCGATCCCTGTTGGGCAGCCACAAGGGACCACTTCAAAGTGCCCCTGTGGCACCTTGGAGGAGCTCCCCATGGCTGCCATCAGTATTGATGATGATGATGATGATTCCTCCCATTAGGCAAATGCAGTAGTTTGCAGAAGCACTAAGGAAGCATTTCAAGCCTTGGCTGGGGCCCCATGCAGGGGGGTTCCCGCTGCCCAGGAGCAGTGGGTACCCTCCCTATGCCGTGGCAAGCAAAGGCCTGAAAACTTTCCTTCCCCTCCCCCCCCCTCCCCCCCCCCGAGTTTCTCTTAACAGGTCAGCGAAGATTGGTCAACAGAAACCCAAGTTGCCAAGTTCCCTTGGCTGAGAAGGGGGTGTTTGGGGGGACTTCTCCCCTTCTCAGCAGATCCTCAGCTTTTCAAGTTCCCTCCCCGCTTTAATGCCCATGGGGGAACCACTTTTGCTCTTTCCCCCAAATCCTCTAGGGGCTGGGAAAAGTGAGCCCGCCCCCACTTTTTAAAAGAAAAACTGAGTTTTACAGTTGACTGTCAACACTGGGGGGGGGGTCCCTTTAAAATGTCGGGTTTGATCGGGAATTGGTTGGATTTGTACTGGGACATACCTCCTGAGTATCTCCCAGTCCAAATCCCCAATATCCCACTCAAAACTCCCATTTTAAAGGGACCCAGAGTTTGACAGCCACCTGTCAGACTTCGTTTCCCTTTAAAAAAGGGGGGGACTCACTTTTACACTTTCCAAAGCCCCTAAAGGGTCAGGGGAAAGTGCAAAAGTGCCCCCCCCCAATATGGACTAAAGGGAGGGAAAGTGAAAACATGAGGATCTTGCCAAGAATGGGGGGTAAATCCCCCCCAAACCCCATTTTTGCAACAAAAGAGAGAACTCTTTTGGTTGTCATTTCAGGCGGGCCCAGTCTCTCTCTCCCCCCTCCTTACCCCTAATTGCACGTTACCATTAAAGGGTCCTTTACAGGTAAAAGATCAGGAAATGACACAAGGAGCATCAGGAAGCAGGGGAGGAGCCAAGTAAGTGTCCATTGTGTTTTTTTTTTTGTTTTATTTTTGTTTTTATTTATGCTCTCTATTTACCACCCACTTGCCAAGGGTCTCCGAGCAGTTTACCACAAACATATAAAAACTGAACAACACACCATCAAACACCATAAAATCAAAGTAAAGCCAACAACGGCAAATGACATTAGTTCAAAGAATCTAAAAAAAAAAAAAAACATGATGCACTATTCGCATTTAAAAGCCTGAGAAAATGAAAAGGTCTTCACCTGATGCAGGAAGAGACTATATATAGCGACCACCCCTAGAGTAATTATGTGCCTGGCTACCTTAAAGCCCTGAAATGAAGTATCTTTAATTTTTGCTAAATTTAAGAATATGATCTGAATAAGTGCCATTCCAAGGGTTTATTTCCCCCTTTGTTTCATTCGAAGTGAAACAATGAGGACTTCAAAATCAAGGATAGGAAATTTCCTTGTTTGGGTTTTCAAAAGCTGGCAAGTGCGTTCGTAATTATTTGCAATCAATCGAGATGGCAAGCGTAATGCAAATACTTCTTCCAAGGGTCTGTTGAATGTCCCAACAGTAAAAGGTTTGGTGTGACCTTCGGCACTGATTCAGCCATTATAAACCCTCTCTAAGGCATTCAGGCTGCTCACATGAGAGTGGAAAGTGGGGAGAGGACACGGGTGCGCCCGCACATCCCCATTTTCTCAGTCCCTGACTGGCAATTGCGTAAGCATGGGTAGCAGGGCTAGCTAGATCAACACATTTTGCTGCCTGAGGGGGCACAGAAGATGATGTTGTCCGTCCCCCCACCTCACCCCCCAGGCATAGTACCCCAAGCAGGTGCCAGATCTGACAACCCTTCGCATAATATGACTACCAGTGGTTTTTCTGTGGAACTCACTGGCGGTTCCAGCACCTTTCTTATTTAATGCATTACTTTTCGCCATCTACTCCGAGAATAAATTATTCCGACTTTTTCCAAAAAAGCACTGTGACTAACACAGCTCCCATTCTAAATATGACTAAGTCTGGATCCAACCCAATGACAATCAATTAATAACTAACAATTTGCTGCCTTTTCATGACACCAAAAACCTGCCGCCTGAGGCAGCCTCCTCACTCTGCCTAATGATAGGGCTGGCCCTCATGAGTAGAAGCCTCTGCGTGATCAGGTGGGGACAGAAGCTCCACTTGAGGCTTGTCCAACTGAGGGGTGATGGTGATGTGGATGGTAATCCCGTGGCATTGTAAAGTGCTGGCTAGGAACAGAGAGACAACTATTCCAGGGCCCCAAGCCAAGGGAGCGCATCCCAAAGATTTGAAAACGTTCCAACACTTGAGATTAATAGGAACCCGCACCGGTGGGAGGGAGTTTAGGAGTTAGCATCTTGACCCATTGCAGATCCTTTAAAGTTGTTGTGAGGATACAATGGAGAGGAGGAGGATTATGTAAGCCGCCTTGGGTTCCTTGCAGGAAAAAAAGGCAGGATATAAATAGAATGAATGAATGAATAAATAAATAAAGTTGCATTAAACAAAGGTTGTTGCCATTTGAAAACCTAAACCAGTGTCTCTTCTCATTAATGGTGGGATCTGGGTGCAGATACCTGTACTAAGCATCTATAATATCCTCCATAAAGGTCCTTTCATAGTCACTCCCCACTAAGAGAATTACAACCACTAAATCAAGGCATATGAATAATCAATGCAAGCTAGTATAGTTTTATTTATTGTTGCAATTTTACCCAGTGAGCATGGCTCAAAAGAGCCCACAGGTTGGCTTATTTTAATATAAAATAACAGTAGGTGAATGTATTTATACATAAGTTTTACCCTTACAGTTACTCTCTGATGTATATTTTTGGATCTTCTTTAACCACACTATTTGCACTTCTAAGGATATTCCAATGAAACCTGAATCAAAATGAAACCTTTGAAAAAACATGTCTTTCCTCACCTTCAGTTCAGAAAAAAACAGTGAAAGTGATTTTGACTTATTTTCTAACACTAGGTCTGTAGACAATCAAGGGTCCAAGTGCTATTTCCCAAAATATACACCAAGCTTTATCTTTATTTCTCAAGGATTCTCTATAATGGTGACTACTTCAAGCTTAGCTTGAGCTTTTCTAAGGTCATAAAAATACTGTAAATTTAAATTTCCAGAAGGATGACAGGAAAATCCATTTTATGGAAGCTATTTTTCTATCCTATTTGTAACACTGAGGTGTAGTAGAGGTGTCAGAAAAATCCAGTCTTAACTGCACATTGCATTCTAATATATATATATATATATATATATATATATATATGATGTAGTGATTCTTTCACCTGGACTCATGTAACCTACATAGTGGATGTTACTACAAAACCTATTAGATATACAGGCCTGTGGCTTATGCTGGCTCAGCTCGTCTGAGTGTGGAAAGCTAAGCAGGGTCAGGCCTGGTTATTACTTGGATGGGAGACCCCTCCTCTAGTTTCCTGCATTGAGCAGGGGGTTGGACTCAATAGCCTTGTAGGCTCCTTCCAACTCTATGATCTATGAAATCTATGAAATCATAAACTATCCGGGAAGTATTTTAATTTAAGATGATAATACCTTATAAAGGGTTATCGGTATCAGGAATCAACATTGATATTTTTCAATCTGCAAAACAGGTCCATAGCTGGAGTACTTTAATTTGCAAAAAGATACACAGGATGGATTTTTTTTTTTTTTTTTTTTGCAATCTCTGTTTCATTTAAGCAATAAAAACTGCTTCAAAGAGTTTCATGTAATATAAACTCTCAAATGGCTAATTAAGTCAGTGTATCTCTGGGTTGCTTTTCCAAATGAAGGATCTTCCTTTTGAAAATTAAACAGCAAAGAGAGCAATTATCTATAAATCTATCCAATTTAGGCTGTAATCCTATGCACGCTTACCTAGGAGCAAGGCCCACTGGAAACAGGAGGACTTACTTCTGCGTAAACATACATAAGGTTGCACTGCCAAACTTGTATAGCACAGTAATCTTTTAATTCTTTTGTAGGATTTAAATACAAATGTTAAATCTGTATTTCACATTTCACACAGTACAAAAAGGTAGGTTTACTATTAATCTTTTAGCCTAGTTCCAGTACTTTCCAGTTCCAGTACTGAAGGTCAAACTCAACTTTTATAGAAAATGCTGCAGTGAGTATGCCTGCTGAGCTAATTATAATTCTCTTTAAGAGCTCCCAGTGTCTTAGAGTATACCAAATAAGACTAAAAGTATTGCTATGCTTCTGTTGGTAAACCAAAATATATATATTTGCATTCCAGCCACTTGATGGAGCTACAAGGCAAAGTAAATTTATACCATACAGTGTTTGTTTAATTAGCTGCATCCCCTAAAAGGACATATAGATATAGATATAATAGCAAAATCATCAAACCCAGTAACTGATTATCTAATAATTTTCTATGACCAATTAATTATACCATGGCTAGTTTAAATTTCATAGCACACAGCCCTAGTAACAACACGAAACCCTATCAGTTGGATACAGTGTTTGTTCCTGCCAGGGGGAGCACTTCCTGAACAGAGTTCCACACAGGATGCTCCTGGAAAGAGGGGAGGATTTCCACCAGTCCCCACCTCTCACACCAGGGATGTTGAAGAGTCCTTGGTTTCGAGTAACGAGTCGAGTCACGAGTCTTTGGACCCGAGTCTTGAGTCCGAGTCCTTGGTCCAAAATGGTGACTCACGAGTCACGAGTCACGAGTCATGAGTCACTCCCAAAGCTGACTTCACGAGTCCCTATTAAAATCAATGGGGGGTTTTCCCAACAAAATAAGGCTATTTCAGATGTGTGGCTTAAATAAATTCTAGGCACAAGTGTGCCTTTTTATCTCAAAACTCTGCCACTGATTTTGGCAAGAACACACCAGGCAGACAAACCCAAAATAACCAGACAGGCAGAGGAGGCAGGGAACCCCAAAGCAGGCAGGCAGAGGCCTTTGTCTTGGACAATTCAAACTGTGGAACTGGTTAAGAAGAGACCAGGCAGGCAGAGGAGGCAGGGAACCCCAAACAGGCAGGCAGAGGCAGCCAAACCCAAAATGTCTGAAAGGTTGCATTTTAGGAAAATGATTTTAAAAAATAAACTTGCTGTACTTCCTAAAACCTATCCATGTTGTATTTGAGGAACATGATTTTGGAACACAAGTCCTTGGTCTCGAGTCCCGAGCAGGGCCGGCGCTACCGCTAGGCAGACCCAGGCGGCTGCCTAGGGCGTGTGGTGGAAGAGGGCGCAGAAACGCTGCGCTCCTTCCTCGCCGCCGGCGCGCTCCTGCCCCGCCTCGCCAACAAAGGCACCGGTCTGCAACCACCAGGTCTGTGCAGGAGGGGGGATTGCGGGCGCTGGGCGGGCTCGCCGTCGCGCTCGGCTTTCCTCTACGCCCGGAGCTAGGCCGGGTCAGGAGCGTGCGCGCGGCGGCGGCATCAACCAGTTGGCAGCGGGGAAAGCGGCTGCTGGAGGAGGCGGCCGGCGGGCGGGCGGGCAGGCGGGCGGGGGGGGCACTGGGCAAGCAGGCATTTCCCGTCTGCTTTGCTCCGGAGCCCTCCCCCCCGGCACGAGAGGGGGGCGCTAAATATAAGCCAGCCTAGGGCGCCAAACTGCCCTGCACCGGTCCTGGTCCCGAGTCGAGTCTCGAGTCCCATTAAAAATATTGGGACTCGAGTCTGACTCGAGTCAGAGGGGGGACTCAGTCTGACTCACGAGTCGAGTCCTGGAATCCGAGTCCCCATCCCTGTCTCACACTGTTCCAGAGCAGATTTGGGGGATAGAAGGAGAGGGAATGGCTAAACGTCATCTCCTCCCCTCTGCCAGGGGAAATGCTTCACACCTTTTCCAGCTCTACAATATCCTTTTTCAGATGTGGCAACCAGAACTGCACATAGTATTCCCATGGAAACACAAAGGCTTGGATACAAAAGTGCCCTTGCACTAAGGAATCCTCTTCCATTCGTGGGAACATAGAAAGGAAGCTGCCTTCTCCCAAACCAGACCATTGGTCCATCTAACTCAGTGTTGTTGACCCTGACAGGCAGTGGCTCTCCAGAGTTTCATAGAGGAGTATTCCCCAGCCCTACCTGGAGATGCCAGGGATTGAACCTAGGATCTGCTGCATGCAAAGCATGTGCTGTTGGACTGGGACTCGGGAGATCCGGGTTCTAGTCCCCGTTCAGCCATGAAACCCACTGGGTGACTTTGGGCCAGTCACTGACTCTCAGCCTAATCTACCTCACAGGGTTGTTGTGAGGATAAAATGGAGAGGAGGAGAAGGACTATGTAAGCCGCCTTGGGTTCCTTGCAGGAAAAAAGGTGGGGTATAAATGTAATAAATAAATAAATAATAAATTCACAGAATAGATCCCATCATGGAAGGGCCAATTCTTGCTTCACAAAAGAGTGTTGCCTGTGGGGGGGGGGGGGGGATGACACCAAATTCAGAAAGGTTTTTTTCATTTGTGCAAGCTCTTTCACAGGACATAGAACAAGACCTTCTCAGGCCTCACTAGAGTTCATATCAGCCTTCTGCGATGTGCTTCTCTGCAGATATTTTGGTATACAACTCCCATCTGCCACAGCTAGCATTTCCAATTGTCATGGGTGATGGGGGTTGTAGTCCAAAACATCAGGCTGGGTTATATGCTACAGCCTGTATCTTCCTTATTCACCATGTTTCTCTTATTGTAATGCAACCCGCCCTGGCAATCCATTATAGTGCCGCACAGCAAGATGTCTTCTATGTTTGTATTTTGTTTAGTTTTTAAATATATCTGCTGCAAAATTAGCTTTCTTTGTAAAGGGCACAGCTGCTACAATGTCATGAGTCAGGACCTCTGTTTTGAATAAAACTGTTTAATTCATTCACCTGGTGTACATCCAGATCTATAATAGTTGCCTTAGAAACAACTATTCTTTCAGATAAAAGCTGGAATACAGAGAAACAAAATCAAAAAGACAATTGGGAAAGGTGAGACATTTTAAAATTAAGGTTTTATACTTGCATAGAATAATCCATTATGGATTATAATGAGTGAATTATGGATGGTAGATATAATTTGACATCTATTATATCGCCATATTTTGAAACGTTTCACTTAACAATGCTTTGTAAAACTGCATGAAGAATTTATACAAACCTATTATTTAATTATTTAACCATTTTTTTAAACCACCCCCTGCACCCTTGTGGACACTAGGCCAGTGTACAAACATGATTAAAATAATAATACATAACACAATAAAAACACTAAAACATCCACGCCCAGCTTGGCACCCTCCAGTTGGGTTGGGCAGCAACTCCTATAATTCCCACCCACCATGGCTGGCTGGGAGTTATGGGAGTTGCCGTCCATCATATCTGGAGGGTGCCAGGTTGGGCAGAGCTGCACTAAAACCACATCATCATGAACAGACAGATCACTTAATTAAAGTGCTGGGCAGCCCCATCCTACGTTAAAGGTTAGGGGCATCCAATGGAAGGCAGGAGGAGCACGGCAGGTAAGATTGCCACTGCGCACCCCTCGCCCTCCAAAATATTTAGATGGCCAGTTTCAGCTGTCTAAATATTTTTCCTCTCCTCGTGAGGAGGAGAGGCTGAGGCACCGCCTGGACTCCACGGAGGACAGTGGTGCCTCGCTCCTCCCCTCCTTGCCCCCAGGAACGTCCCCCCCCCCACGCCAGTACTGAAGACAGTCTTCCATCTTTGGATCCCAACCGGCACAGAAAGAACCACACTGTCTGCAAGGGGGAGGAAGGGTGCTTTCCAGGCAGAGTCCCTGCTGCGACCTTGGAAGGGGTTTCCAAGGTCGTAGGGGGGGACTCCAACCTATCCTATGCCTCCCCCCCCCAGGCAAGGTTGGAGGGCCACAGAATTGCACCCTGAGTAATCAAAAACATTTTGAGCTGGCACTGAAATAATTGCTATGTTGGCACCAGTTGCACTTTATAAAGAGGGTATTCAACAGCTGGGCCTCCACAACAGAAAACACTATTCCTTCTTAACACATAATGTACCCAGAGTACTTGAAGAAGAGCCTCCCTTGACTATCTTAAGTATGGGCAAGGCGGTGTAGGGAGTGGCACTACTGCAGATATTTGGGTCCCACGGTTTTTAGGGCTTTAATGGTAACCGCACAGCACCTTGAATTTGGCTCAGAAGGAAGTGAACAGGAAATCACTAGATGATTCAAATTTACTTCATTCCTTCCATGGAACACAGTGACAAAGCCATTTTTATTTTTCTATTTAAGTACATAAATAAATCCTCAATGTATCCAAATATTTATCAGTTTATGATACATTCTCAGTTACGCAGATAATGTATATGTTGTCCTATTCACAGGATTCAGTTCTTGGCTTCCTTCAAATCCCACTTTTTTGTGAAGGACTATGATTGTGGTTCTACAACAACAGTTATAGGGTTACCCCAGGGCACTGCCTCAATGAGAGGGTGCTTGGGAAAGTCGCAGCTATATTATGTTATTATATTATATTATATTATATTATATTATGTATTAACATTTATATACCGCCTTATTTGCTAAAAAGGCATCAAGATGCTGCACAACAATTTAAAACAATTAAACTTTAAAGCAATAAGAAATAAGAATGTTAAAAACTATAAAACATTAAAACCAACTATATAATTTAAAAGGCTAAGGGTGCAATCATATGCATGTTTAGGCAGAAAAACTCCGCTGACCTGCCCCATTCTAGAAATGAGTGATTCTGCTCATTTCTAGGCTTGCTCTAGGAAGCACTACATCGCTGTTGTGCAAGTGGTGGACCCCGCTTGCTGAACAGAATTGGCGGGGCTGGTTGCGCAAAGAACAAAACTGGAGGTGGGCCCCACGCGTGGACAGGCAGTATTGGATACTGCCCATTGAGTTTAATGTAACTTACTCCCAAGGAAGTGTGTGTAGGATTGTGCCTTAGTTAGAATGCCAGTTGTTGTAGAAAATATCAGTCACTATATGTACAAGGCTACTGAACAGATTACTTTATTAGCCATGCTTCATTAAGCCAGGACCATTAAAATGTTAATAAATAGAGTCTCCAAAAATCCTACACAGTGTCACAGTTTGGATGATCACCTCTGCCCACCATGGTTTTTTTAAGCCACAGTGCGGCACAGTGCATACCAGGCTGTTTTTTAATATTTAGCCACAGCCGTGTCTTAAATATTAAGACTTGCTGTGTCATCTGAACCTAGAGACCATGGTTATGTGAGAGTTAAACAACCCTCACATAACCCATGGTTTGTTGTTGGGTTATGTGAGGGTTGTTTAACTCTGGCATAACCCATGATCCCCAAGTTTGGATGACACAAGCATGATGGCCAGTTTTTCTTGTATCCTACCACATTGCTCCTGAACATTCCACATTCTTCATCCATCAAAACCTCAGGGCCAATCTAAATGTTCTGTTAATCAGATACAAAGGTTCGAGATACCTCCCGGGTTAACTTGTGCCTTTTGTAAAGGAAATATGGCACATGGCTAATCTGAAGAAACATCTACCCAAATGTGAATAAAGAAAGATAGGGATGAGGTCAGCAGCTACTAGAGTTGGACTTTGGGGTTAAAATCTGGCCCAATTTCACTCCTTGATATTAGAAGTCTTCCCAGAGTGGTTATGAGAATGATAATCATGTCACATCACTCACGAGAAAACTTCCTGATCCAGCAGAACACGACTGATTCTCACAGCCATGCCACAATAACAACAGATAACAAGATTCTTCTTCTCAATGGAAAAAGGCGTGCAATGGGCCTCTCACTCTCAGACCGTGCGAAACCTGCTGACCGGCTCTTTACATCCAATTTTCCCAGGTCACCTCAGTGACAAGCCTACAAAAGTTATTAAATATTTCATTTTTGTATCGATATATAAAATTGACTCCAAAAGAACTAGTCTTGGGAAATGACGACCCTGTTCGCACGACACGCTAAGCCACCCTGTGAATAAGCTACGCAGTGTGGGTTGTTTGTGGAACAACCCACGGTGCACCCGACAGACGACTGGGCTCGCCGTGGCTTGTTCTCCCCCTTCTTCCCCCTTGGTATCCAACCGGTATCCCAGTTTCCTTCACAACAGAACCCAGCCTGTCTTCTCCCCCTGCCTACTCCGATCGCTACCCCCTTTCGTTCACCTTCATTGTTGTTCTTTTTTGGAGCCTCAGAAAAAGCACAGCTGGTGTTGTAATTTGTCTTTTTCGGCCCCTGAAAATTGTGCAACTATGTTTGCTTTGGGGGGTGGGGGCAGTTGGCCTTTCACAAGTGCACTCTCATGGTGGTCCAATGTGTGTGGTGTTGCCGGGCCAATTTCTTTGTATGCTTCAGCTGTCAAAGGGAGGGACAAAATGGAGTAGGTAACAGATTGACAAGGCAAGAAGACTGCATATAGGCTAATTTGCACACAGTTGCCAGCTGTCAGTTGTCTAGCTGTCAGCTGAAAAGTAAAGAGGAAAAAGCAGCGAAAGTAGGTACACCAAAGGGGGAGCAATATCAGCCACTTAGCAATAAAATATTCTCGATTTTAAGTGTTGAACTAACACTTCTCAGTACCCCCCCACCTTTTCAACACTTCCCTGAGTCTCCAGCTACTCTAGAAAGGGAAGATATTGGCTTCTTCCCATTCTTCCCAGCTCCGTTTCAGAGCACTTACTGCAGTGGTTACTGCAGTTCCCTTAAAGGTGCACAAATTTCCCCTCCATTTACTTCCCAGTCATTAAATTTGTGAATATTTCTGCATTTTTAAAAAAAGAACTGGCAGGGAACTGCAGCCCCATCTGCACTCCTTTAGGCAATGGATTGAAGGGTTTGTCCCTTTTGACCGCATGGATGGAGATCCAACACAGCAAAAGTATGCAAGCATCACCACTGCTGAATCAAAGTAAGTGAATAATGTTTGAAACTTTATACATACAATCTCTATTATTAATTTTGAAAATTAATCCTCTAATTCCTAGCCAGTTACTATAAAGGCACGACAACTAGAACTAACAACACTATTACTAGGATGTGAATATACTGCTGCTTGTGAACATTAATTGCCCATCCCTCTATCAATGGCTAGTTTCCCTGCCCTAAAAATATTACAAAATAATATTACAATAAATATTGAATGGAATACAGGGGGTCAGAGAGTAAAAACAGTAACACAGGTATTCATAGAGAGCCAATGTGGCGTAGTGGTGAGAGTGTTGGACTGGGACTCAGGAGATCCGGGTTCTAGTCCCCACTCAGCCATGAAACTCACTGGGTGACTTTGGGCCAGTCACTGACTCTCAGCCTAACCTACCTCACAGGGTTGTTGTGAGGATAAAATGGAGAGGAGGAGGAGGAGGTTATGTAAGACCCCTTGGGTTCCTTGCAGGAAACAAGGTGGGGTATAAATATAATAAATAAATAAATTCATTGTGCTTTTCAATCTAGATATTTCTCATTATTCTAATCCTTATCCAAAAACTATTAAGGAGAACTACTTCATACTCTTCAAAGTAAAATGTGCAGGACCATACCCTTCAGAATAATGTACATGAAGCTGTCACTTTAAATATATTTTGTGTGTTTCAACCATAATTCATTATTTCACAATTAATATTAAATTTGCTATGTGAACACTGACCCCTAGTAGCCAAACAGAAAAATGCGTAATGTATGGTCTTCTTTACAAGATCTACAACTGGCTAGGACACACACGTACCTAAATACAATTCAATTTATGGTGGAAGCCATGAAATAGTGAAGAATGTATAATTTTCCCTAGAGTATCATTTGTAGTAGGGAACTGTTTCCTTTTGTACACGCATGCTAATCATTTCCTTATTCCTTTTGTAAGAGAAATACTATAATAGGTTGGAATACGGGGGGAAAGTAGCCTAAAAATGTGGTTTCATTTTAACAGAGATATTTTGCCACTCATGTGAAAAGTATCATTCAAAACGTTCAGCAAATCCAGAGCCTTAGTGTAAAAAAAAATAAAAATCAATTACTGTGCTAAGAAATATGGTCAATGTGGTACGTAACATTTGCCCTATGCAGTACCACTGAACATTAATAAAAATGTGCAAAGTCATAATCAGGGAAGAAGTTACAAAAAGCAAGGGGGGAATCGGGCTGACTTGATGTAAAAGTCATTCTAATCAGGTAAAACTTCATACAGAAGTGTTCTTTAAAAACAGTGTCTGATGTTGGATACATACTAATGACGAAATCATTGCACACTTTTCTTCCACATCAAAGCCATCCAATTACACCATCCAATTGGATATTGATATCCACATTTCAGAGGATTGGCAGCCTAGGTTAGGTTTGATCCCATTCTGCAATATAGAAAATCAATTAATAAAAATAGATTTGCTTTTTCTTAATACATAGGCCAACAGGCATGTATAATACAACTAACAGGGTCAAGATCTAATTGCCCTTCTAAGTGTAAGGTAATTAGTAACAGTGGAATGGGGAAACAAAATAACAAAAAACATTGGGTTGGATCCAGACCTAGTAATACTCAGACTATGTATTTATTTATTTATTTATCTATTTCTTGTATTTATGAATCACCCATCTGGCCAGCAAACCAGCCACTCTGGGCAATGTACAACATGATAAAATATAAAATACATTTAAATCAGTATAAAATTTTAAAATCTTAGCCCACCCCATATTCCCGCCTGAATAGCCATGTTTTTAGTGAGCGGCGGAAGCTCAGGAGAGAGGGGGCATGGTGGAGGTCATCACTAGGGAGAGAGTTCCACAGTATGGGGGCCGCCACAGAAAAGGCCCTCTTCCTAGTGCGTCTAGCTGCTCTGGCTGAAGAAGGGACAAGGAGAAGGCCGTCTATGGCAGATCTTGTTGAGTGGCCTACTTGGTGTTGCTGGAGATGCTCCTTGAGATAAACTGGACCAGAACCATATAGGGTTTTAAAGGTCAAAACCAACACCTTGAATTCAGCTTGGCAAGCAACTGGTAGCCAGTGCAGCTCCTTCAGCACTGGAGTGATGTGATCATGCTGGCGACTGCCTTTAACCAGGCGAGCCGCCGCGTTCTGTACCAGCTGTAGCTTCCGAACCGTCTTCAAGGGTAACCCCACGTAGAGCGCATTACAGTAGTCTAGGCGAGAGGAGACCAAGGCATGAACCACTGAAGGGAGCAGATGATTAGGAAGGTAGGGGCGCAGCTGCTGTATCAGATGGAGTTGATACAGCGCTGCCCGGCTACCAGCTGCTGCCACCTGAGCCTCCATGGACAGCTGGGAGTCTAGAATGACCCCCAAGCTGCGGACCTGGTCCTTCAGGGGTAGATGTACCCCATTCAGCACCAGGTCAACATCCCCTAACCTTCCCTTGTCCCCCGCCAGAAGTACCTCGGTCTTGTCGGGGTTCAGCAGCTTCAGCATGTTCCTTCCCATCCAGCCACCCACTGACTGCAGGCACTTGGACAGGGTCCCAACGGCCAACCTTGGTGAGGACTTGAAAGAGAGGTAGAGCTGCGTGTCATCCGCATACTGATGACACCACACCCCAAACCTCCTGATGATAGCTCCCAGCGGCTTTAGGTAGATGTTGAATAACATCGGGGAGAGGATGGAACCCTGCGGCACTCCACAAGTGAGCAGCCGAGGATCCGAAGCCTTCTCCCCAAGAACTACCCTCAACGGCCAACCTTGGTGAGGACTTGGGGCACGGATTAAGGATGTGACAGAGCAGCTGCCGAGGCTCATGCAGCCCACCGACACATACCCCTTTCTTCTCTTCCACGTGGGTACAAATGATACTGCCAAGCGGAGTTACAAAGAAATCACGGCAGACTTTGAAGAGCTGGGAAGGGAACTCAAGAAATTCGGGGCCCAGATAGTTTTCTCATCCATCCTTCCAGTACTTGGAAGAGGCATAGAAAGGGAAAGAAAAATACTCCGAGTGAATGACTGGCTACGAAGGTGGAGCCGACGTGAGGGATTTGGATTCTGGGACCACGGGCTACACTTCCTGGAAGATGGACTTCTGGCAAAGGATGGGTTGCACCTCACAAGGACTGGGAAGAATGTGTTTGGACACAGCATGAGGAACTTAATCAGGAGGGCTTTAAACTGAATCCAACAGGGGAGGGAGACATAAACTCGGGGGTACCAATGGAAGAAGGCCTCTTTGCCACAATGGAGAGAACAGCTCCAGCGGTGCCCATTGATAGTCTACCACAAAATGTAGGGGGAAAGTCGGACTGTAAAGCACATAGTCTTCAATGTCTCTATACTAATGCCCAGAGTATGGGCAACAAACAAGACGAACTTGAACTCTTGAAACATGAGGGCAAGTACGACTTGATAGGGATAACTGAAACCTGGTGGGATGACTCCCATGACTGGAATACAGCAATTGAAGGGTATAACTTGTTCAAAAGGAACAGAAGCAACAGAAAGGGAGGTGGAGTTGCACTGTATGTTAAAAATACGTATCTCTGCACAGAGATACAGGAAGAGGAGCTTGGCAGCCCCATTGAGAGCATCTGGGTTAAAATAAAGGGGGCAAAGAATAAAGCGAACATGGCGGTTGGAGTCTACTACCGACCACCCAATCAAGGAGAAGACGAGGATGGAACTTTTGAAAAACAAATTGCCAGTGTTTCAAGGAGGCACGATGTGGTAGTAATGGGAGACTTCAATTTCCCTGATATCTGTTGGGAGACTTATTCAGCCAAACATGGCCCCTCCAAGAAATTCCTGAGCTGTGCTGCTGATAACTTCCTCCTACAGAAAGTGGAGGAAGGAACTAGAGGATCGGCTATCCTTGACCTGATTCTAACCAACAGAGACGAGTTAGTGGATAAAGTGGCAGTTTCGGGAACTCTGGGGGAAAGTGACCATGTTATACTTGAGTTCTTGATTCTAACAGAAGCAAAAGCTGAGTGTAGCCAAACACGTACCCTGGATTTTAGGAAAGCCAATTTTAACAAACTCAGAACAATGATTAGTAAGATCCCATGGCAAATGACTCTCACGAGAAAGGGAGCCCAGGAGGGGTGGGAGTTTTTAAAAAAGGAAATTTTAAAGGCACAATTGCAAACAATTCCCACAAGGAAAAAAGGCAGAGGGCAACAGAAGAAGCCAATGTGGCTTCACAATAAACTCAAAGATGACCTGAAAAAAAAAAAGGACACGTATAGGAAGTGGAAGGAAGGACAGGCTACAGGGGAAGAGTACAGGCAGGTAGCACAGAACTGCAGGAATAGTGTCAGGAAGGCTAAAGCTGAGAATGAGCTAAGGTTAGCGAGGAATGCTAAAAGCAACAAAAAAGCTTTCTTCAGATACATGCACAGTAAAAGACAGAAGAAAGAACTGGTGGTTCAACTACGCAATGAGGATGGCAAATTGATAACAGAAGACAAAGAAAAGGCAGAAGTGTTCAATTCCTACTTCGGCTCGGTCTTCTCCCAAAAGAGGGTCTATGACCCCCCTGGCAAACCTGAAGTGCAGACTGAAGGGGCAGAATTGCAGCTTGAGATTGATAGGCAAATGGTCAAGGAGCACCTGATTACTCTGAACGAGTTTAAATCTCCAGGGCCTGATGAGCTGCATCCTAGAGTAATAAAGGAACTGGCAGAAGAACTCTCAGAACCACTGTCTATTATCTTTGAGAAATCATGGAGGACAGGTGAAGTGCCAGACGACTGGAGGAGGGCAAATGTTGTTCCCATCTTCAAAAAGGGCAAGAAGGAGGAACCTGGGAACTATAGGCCAGTCAGTCTGACATCAATCCCCGGGAAGATTTTTGAGCAGATTATAAAGAAGTCAGTCTGCAAGCACCTTGAAAACAATGCAGTGATTACTAGAAGCCAGCATGGATTTGTCAAGAACAAATCCTGTCAGACTAATCTGATCTCATTTTTTGATCGGGTAACCTCCCTTGTGGACTGTGGGAATGCTGTGGACATTATATACCTGGACTTCAGCAAAGCTTTCGACAAAGTGCCTCATGATATCCTGATTAGTAAGCTAGCTAAGAGTGGGCTAGATGGAACAACTATCAGGTGGATCCACAATTGGCTACAGAATCGGACTCAAAGAGTGCTTATCAATGGTTCCTTCTCAAACTGGGGAGAGGTAACGAGCGGGGTACCACAGGGCTCGGTCCTGGGCCCGGTGCTCTTCAACATTTTTATTAATGACTTGGATGAGGAGGTACAGGGAATGCTTATCAAATTTGCAGATGACACAAAGTTGGGTGGAACAGCTAATACTCTGGAAGACAGAAACAAAATTCAAAGTGACCTCGATAGGCTGGAGCGCTGGGCCGAAAACAACAGAATGAAATTTAACAGGGATAAATGCCAAGTGCTGCACCTAGGGAGAGGAAACCAAATGCAGAGTTACAGAATGGGGGACACTTGGCTCAACAATACTACAAGTGAGAAGGATCTTGGAATTGTGGTAGATCACAAACTGAATATGAGCCAGCAATGCGACGTGGCTGCAAAGAAGGCAAATGCAATTTTGGGCTGTATTAATAGAAGTATAGCTTCCAAATCGCGGGAAGTGATAATTCCCCTTTACTCGGCACTGGTTAGGCCTCATCTTGAGTACTGTGTCCAGTTCTGGGCACCTCATTTTAACAAGGACATAGACAAACTGGAGAGGGTTCAGAGGAGGGCAACAAGGATGATAAAGGGACTGGAAACAAGGCCCTATGAGGAGAGACTGAAAGAACTGGGCATGTTTAGCCTTCAGAAGAGGAGACTGAGGGGAGATATGATCGCACTCTTCCAGTATTTGAAGGGATGTCACACAGAGGAGGGCAAAGATCTCTTCTCGTTCATCCCAGTTTGCAGGACACGGAATAATGGGCTCAAGTTACAGGAACCTAGATTCCACCTAAACATCAGGAAAAATTTCCTGACTGTCAGAGCAATAAGACAATGGAATCAACTACCTAGGGAGGTGGTGGGCTCTCCCAGTCTGGAGGCATTCAAGGTGCGGCTGGACAGACATCTGTCAGAGATGCTTTGACCTGGATTCCTGCATTGAGCAGGGGGTTGGACTCGATGGCCTTGTAGGCCCCTTCCAACTCTACTTTTCTATGATTCTATGATTCTATGACTTGAAAGAGAGGTAGAGCTAGACTTAAATTAGACTTAAGATAGCCTAACTTAAGTCTTATTACAATGGGCCTACTCTAAGCATGATGAAGTTTGGATCTAATCCTCTTTTCTTACCATTCTTGCTTGTCCTGTCCATGTTCTTAGGGGTCTTGGCATACTGCCAAGCCCTTTGGTTATGGTGGGCCATACTACAGGGCTGTTTAAAGATCAGGCAGTGGATTGCAGAAAGGCATTCTGACAACCACAAAAATCTCAAGCCTTGCATGTTCTCTGACCTAGTTTTTAAAGGTGCTGTTGGCAAGTTCCTTTCATACTTTTTCTGTTCCTTACATCACCGATTTTTTTTTTTCGGACACACCTTCTCAAATATGTCTGGCTTTAAACTGGATTACCGGTATATGCAAAGGTGAAGAATATAGGGCTAAGGTTGCAATCCTATGCATGTTTAGACTGGCTGGGGCATGCTCATAGTTGTCATCATCATCATCATCATCAGGCGATCACTCGTGACCGAGTAAGATTGTCTTCCAGGATAAAAGGAGGAAATTCTAAAGAAGATTGTGTAGACTCTAGCGATGGGTCCGTAAGTGACTGTGGAGGCCAATTTAGATCCACACAGCTTCCCACAGTGAGGACACAGGTTACCAGATGGAAGATGGTCCTGTAAAGGATTCATTTGACGTGCTTTTCACTTAGCATGTTTCTCCCTTTCACCTTGCACTCGGGCTTCTTCAAAGTCCATGGAACCTTTGTGAAAGGCCAACCTCCATTTAGATCGTTCATGGGCCAGAGCTTCCCAGTTTTCGATGTTCATATTGCATTTTTTTAGATTAGCCTTAAGAACATCTTTAAACCTCTTATATTGACCACCGATATTCCGCTTTCCATCCTTGAGTTGGGAATAAAGTAACTGCTTTGGGAGATGGCAGTCAGGCATTCGAACAACATGACCGGTCCACTGAAGTTGGCGTTGAAGGATCGTTTTTTCAACGCTAGTAGTCTTTGCTTCTTCCAGTACACTGACATTTGTTCGCCTATCTTCCCAAGTAATTCGCAGGATTTTCCGGAGGCAACGTTGATGAAATCTTTCAAGGAGGTGGAAGTGACGTTTATAGATAGTCCATGTTTCGCAGGCATACAATAAAGTTGGTAATACAATGGCTTCATAAACCAGTGTTTTGGTCTTCTTACAAATATCCCGATCCTCGAACACTCTGCTTCATTCGAGAAAACGCGGCACTTGCGGAGCTCAAACGATGCTGGATTTCACTGTCGATGTTAGCTGGAACAGAAAGATAGCTGCCAAGATAGAGAAAATGATCGACATTTTCCAGTATTGTCCCGCCAAGGACTTTTTCTGTCTAAACATGCATAGGATTCTGTTCTAAATGAAGTAAGCACAGGGAAAAAAATGTTGAGAGAAACTGAACTTTTCAGCATCTCACTTTGAAGTACAATATTTTTAGCATAGATTTTAATATAAAAATAATACAGAAAAACATAAAAGAACAGAAAGATGGTCCACTCTAAACATGACCATCTGTACAAAGGTAGAAATACAGAGCAATGATGGATAATAGCAATAATTTTGATGCAGTATGTTATTTATTTATTACATTTTTCTTTTCTGTACCGCCCAATAGCTGAACCTCTCTGGGTGGTCCACAACAATTAAAACCACAAAATACAACATAAAATACAGTGTAAAATTTTTAAAATTTAAAACTACAGTATAACATAGGAGTAAAAGCCGAAATAAAACTTAACAGCAGTACAGAGATTTAAAATACAGTAAAGGATTTAAAACAGAGACTAAAAGACTAAAATTCCCGGGAAAATAAGATCTTCACCTGGCGCCAGAAGGAACACAACGTAGGTGCCAGACAAGCCTCTTTATGTAGATAAAGTATGTTGCCGTATTGTTGGTCATGAGCAAAACTGCACAATTAAAATGACAACACAATGAATAACTTAAGTATATTCATAGCATTTTCAAGTATATAACAAAGGCGTAAAATGGCTTCTGGAATATCTCTTCAAAGCTTTCTACTATATGCTTCTGTAAGCTGTACCAAAAAATAGTTGAAGGGAATATAATTCAAACATCTTGAATAACTTGCAGCTATAGCTAATCTCTAAATTATATGCTGTTTGCAATAGCTGTTTCCAAGGCAAATTTAAGTACCAAACAGGTTTCCTGCCAACATTTCAAATGCTGCTCTACAGAAATGATATGATACTATATGCTAAACTGCAATTTACTTAGATTCTTAAAGGGGGTTAAAAATACAGATGGTGTATTATATCTGTTATGATATGGCCCCACTAGAGAAGCATGAGTTTTACTATTTTGCATTTTAAGGACAATTATGAAAAGTTCATTTCTACCCCTACTTCTGACAATTACAAGGATTAAGGAAAGAAAGCTGTCTACCCACCCACCTTCTGTACCCAGAAGATGATTGGTGGCATACACTGGGAAACTCAGGTGATTGCTGCTGGGTTAGGACAAAACATCTGCATAATTCAGCCAGCACCTCTAGGGTTTGGCCAGGGATGATGATGATGATGATGATGATGATGATGATGATGATGATGATGATTCATTTTATTTATATACCGCCCAACAGCCGAAGCTCTCTGGGCAGTTTACAACAATCAATAAAAAACACAACAATACAACATAAAATATACACACACAAAACATAAAAATTTAAAACCAAATTTAAAATGACACAAATATGATGTGGAACCTCTGTCAGCACAAGGGCCGAATTCAATTTCAGAGAAGCTCTCAGGGGCCACGTTCCAGAAGTGGGTGGGGTCAAAGGCAAAGGTGACGAATACCCCAAATACCAGTATATTATAGTTTAATCCAGTTGAGATGCTCGTAAGCCTCCGAACTGGGAAGATCATGGACATCCTACACAGCGTGGGAAGAGAGGCGGAGGCAACCTGCACCTCCCCACTCTGCATTTTTTTCTAGATGGTTATTTTCGGCCATCTAGATGGGGCACTTTGGTGGGGAAGGGAAAGAGGCTGGAGAGAACATCAGGAAACCTCATATCCTCCTGTCCTCTCCAGTCTCCTCCCCTCCCCGTCCCCCAAAATGCCTCCTTTTACCCCTCTCTGAGGTCACTTTTCCAACCTTGGAGAGCAGCCGAAGCTGTTCTTTCTGCACCGGCTGCAAGGGGGTGGGGGAGCACTGTCTCTGATCTTGGAGCTGGGAATCCGAACAATCCTGTAGCTCCCCAGATGGTGCCCTAAGGGCCACAGTGTCACTCCTTAAAGCTCTCACTTCCAGTAACTAACCCTTAGGAGAGGCATTTCAACCTTTCAGAATGTGGAAAAAACTGCAAAAAAAAAAAAAGCCGGGAAACCACCAGTCACTGGTTGGGGGGAAATGGTCACAGCCATCTGGGGAGCCCTGTGGAACCAAACTGGGACCACAGGTGGGCTGGATTTGGCCCCCAGGCCTGAGGTTCCTCACCTTTATGTTAAGCAGTCTCTTCGTGAGTTTACCATCAGTCTTGATCATTTTCTTCACATTTTTGGTGGTGTGGTAACCCTTTTTTTTTCATTTTATTCAAAAACAAAATACAAATGAACACTACAGATCATAACAAAAAAAAACCCAGCTAAAATGTGTGGTAACCACATTTTTTGTGTGGTAACCCTTGATTTGTACACTGAAGCAAATGTTTTCGAGTTATGTTATTTCAGTGGATCATTAAATGAGAGGGGGTTGCTCTGATTAATCATTCTTTCAAATTACAGACTGCCATTTGTATTCCTTGCTCACTATCCATCAGCAAATTATTGGTCATATCATCTGTTGCCATATCTTTTGTTTTCAAGGACACCAGAGGTGTGTTCTTGTTATCAGGTTCTGCAGCTTTCTGAACCCATCTGTTCCTCGGGGATTTATTTTTTCATCATCTGCATCATGTGCCCATCGTGTGGGGAGATCCTCAGAGGATATTTCACTTCAGCACCAGTGTTATTACATTATTTTTATGGGCTCTAAACTGGTTTGAGGACCATAAATAAGCAGGCATAGTTTTGCATTCAGCTTCAGAAAAATAACTACAGTAGAGCCTCAATGGTTTGGAAGTCATGACAGAACATTCTTTAAAGAAATCAATCCAACTCTTTGGTCGAGACAGGAAAGAGGACATGTGCTAGCTCTGTTGGTTGTGGGAATTCTTCCACACATTTAAGGAAGCATATAAACATAGGTGGCGGGTCACACAAGATTCAGAAAGTGGGGGGGGGGGAAATGGCCATGAAAAAGAGGATTTTCGTTATTGCGAACACTCTACAGTTAAGATGCAATCCTATACGCACTTACCCAGGAGTAAGTTACATTGGTTTCCTGCCAACATTTCAAATGCTGCTTTACAGAAATGATATGATACTATATGCTAAACTGCAATTTACTTAGATTCTTAAAGGGGGTTAAAAATACAGATGGTGTATTATATCTGTTATGATATGGCCCCACTAGAGAAGCATGAGTTTTACTATTTTGCATTTTAAGGACAATTATGAAAAGTTCATTTCTACCCCTACTTCTGACAATTACAAGGATTAAGGAAAGAAAGCTGTCTACCCACCCACCTTCTGTATCCACTGGGAAACTCAGGTGATTGCTGCTGGGTTAGGACAAAACATCTGCATAATTCAGAAGTCTGAGTAGACTTCTGATGTCTACTCAGAAGTCTACTTACTTCTGAGTAGATATCCATAGGATTTTGCTGTTGAATTACCATCCATTCCCAATGTTTTTGTAACACTGATGTTCTATTATAAAGAAAAAAGCAGTTTACAGCAGAAGGGTGTTTAATTCCACCCCCAAATGTACACAAAATAGAGAGACTCGTGTGAATAGTCACATATGTTGCCAGCCTCTCACAACAAAATCTGCCTGAATTTGAAGTGTCAAAAACCTTTCTGGCAAAGAAATCATGGAAAGGAAGTGTTGTTTCATTCGTATTCTTTTGTTAATTCAACATCCCTAGTAGCAGCTTCCAAGGAAAAAAAGAAAGAAACTGCAATAGCATAATAGTATTCTCCAATAAACTATGAGTGGACATTTTCACAGCAATTAGAATTGCCTATTGGGATATACTTATGTTTCATTTATGAATTTCACAAGATGTGAAACCCATTTAGAAATTCCTGGAGATTTGTCAAAGTTCAAGCTGTAATTATTTCTGAACTAAAAACACAGGATTTATTTCAGCCGCTATTAAAACACTCTCCGGAGAGCACACTATCTGGATGTCCAGTTGGAAATGTACTGCTCAGAGCAGGCTGCAATCCTGTACAAACTTACCTGGGAGTAAGTCCTATTGAACTCAATAGGACTTACTTCTGAGTAGACATGCATAAGATCATGCTGTCAGGAGAAGTTCATACATTCACATCCATCATTTAATGACTGCAATAGTACTGCAAATATCGGTTCTACTCCTGATTTGTACTATTTGTATTGTGGGGCGGGGGAACCCCACTTCGTGTATTTTAAGACTCCCACACCACACGTGAATCAGACAGAGACAATGCTTTCATATTATTTGTAAGTTCAGCTAAAAGACATCTGAGTATTAGGCAACTGAATGATGCAACACTGAGCGTTCTCCATGCATGTGTGTATCAAGGCCATTTCATACACAGTAATGTTCCGATATGCAGGAAAAATGGGTAGACATCATGCGCACACTGTCAATGTGATGGATGCACATGTGTGAAATACATCTGAAAAATGCAATTGTCCATTTCGGCTCACCTTTAGCAACTACCTTTGGATGTATCTCCTCTTGGTTAACTATTTGCCCTTCTCCCCCTTATGGCAACCACAGCAATGCCTGGGTGCTTTTCTCTGCTGGTGCAACAACAGTTAAAGTGAAGGATAACAAGCTGCAAATGAGCAAGAACAACAAAATGGGAGGGGGAAGCGAAAAAGGCATTTCAGAGAAGAGCACAAATCATACAAAGAACAGCTTCTTCTGAATTACAGACAAGATCAATATGACTTTCCAATAACCCTTTCTCTGTTTTCAAATGCAGATGGAAAGCATCCAGATCTTACAGAATGGTTTCTGCATTCATCCACAGTAGTATCAACTGATTTAATTTGTCCATATAATATTATATTTATTTTATTTTAAAGCCCTTCCAAATAGAAGTAGTCAGCTAGTGTTTTCTATGCAGCTTTCATACGGAAAGATCTATCCACTAGTTTTCAAGCTTACAAATACAGATGGCATGCAAGATTGTAATTAAGGCCTGTCTCACCCTTGGGCACTCACTTCAGTTTTTCCTGTTGCTTTGTATTCTGCTGCTACTTGTGTGTCTTGAAGTATAAAACCTCTCTTTTCAAGAGTTAGGAATAAAGTAATGCCTGAACAAATGCCCTTCTAAAATTACATAATAATTGCTTAATGGTTTCAGGTTATTTATTTATAGAAGAACATCTTGTATGGCAGTGTTCTATTTTTAACTTATATTAAATACCCCCCCCACCCGCAATCTTCATTGTAACCTTAGCACTAGGTCTAACCTAAGACTTTAAAAGTTACCCCTTGTGGATACTAGGACCCTAAAGCTGTGGAGGAAATTTCTTCTGACCTAGGCATTGCTGTTTGGCTCACTTAAATTTGCCATGCATGGGGCGGGGGGGTTCTTTGAACGCATAGTGGTGAGAGTGTTGGACTGGGACTCTGGAGATCCGGGTTCTAGTCCCTGCTCAGCCATGAAGATCACTGGGTGACTTTGGGCCAGTCACTGACTCTCAGCCTAACCTACCTCACAGGGTTGTTGTGAGGATAAAATGGAGAGGAGGAGGAGGATTATGTAAGCCGCCTTGGGTTCCTTGCAGGAAAAAAGGCGGGGTATAAATATAATAAATAAATAAATATGCATGTGAGAGAGAGAGAGAGAGAGAGAGAGAGAGAGAGAGAGAGATGCAGTAAGGGTAGGAACAAAGTTTGTTCCAAACACAAGTAGAATATATAACACCTTTAATCAATTCAAGTAGCATCTTGTGTGGACAACTAACCGTGCAATTTTATGTGTGTCTACTCAGAAGTAAACCCCATTGAATTCAATGGGGCTTACTCCCAGGTAAGAAAGTACAGTAGAGGATTGCAGCTTAAAAGGTCTTCCTCAGTTGCTTCTCCAGTTCATAAAATCAAGTCATCTGCCATTTGTTTTTTCTTCAGAATTGAAAAAGAAATGACAACCAGTAACATCCAAATAAGATTCACCTTTCAATTCTACAAAAGCCAGTACATAAAACTTTCCAATATACAGACCGCCCATTTGCTTTAAACACATAATTAAAAGTTTTAAGCATATAATTACAGGCTCTGGTGTGTGTACCCAAAAACATACTGCATATTTAAGCATAAACATTAAAATGTTCAGTATGCTTATGTTTATAACATTTTATAATTGTTGTTTTCTGTTCAATTTAAAGTAGTATTAGGAAACATGAAATAAACAGGAGAATATCTGAGGTTAAAGGCGCAATCCTATGCAAGGTTAAAGGCGCAATCCCCAGCTATGCTGACTGGGGCATCCATGCTGGGAATTGTAGGCCTTTTTTCTGTCTAAACCAGGGCTCTCCAACCTTGGGTTCCCAGATGTTGCTGGTCTACAGCTCCCAGCATACCCAGCCAGCATGGCTAATAGCACATAATTCTGGGAGCTGTAGTCCAGCAACATCTGGGGACCCAAGGTTGGAGAGCCCTGGTCTAAACTTGCATAGGATTGTGCCCTAAAAGAAGAACGAATATCAAAGGGTATTTTGTATACCAAACAGAAATAGCTGGAAGACTCTGGCCTCATGCCATTAATTGTTTACTTCAGTTCTTTATTCTGATTCACTGCAAAATCCACAGCCGAAAACTAGTGTTTAATTCACTGAATCATTAGAGCAGAAAATGCCAAAATTCAAAGAACAATAATTACTTAGAGAGGTGCGATAATAACGGAACATTTAGGATTAATTGGAACATTTAGCATTGTCAACCCCCTATTGATATTTAATTTGCATTAGCTTGAAAACAACTATTGCTTGCACTTCCCATTTCTGATCAACAAGCAACTTACCTGCAACTTAGAGCCAGTGTGGTGTGGTGGTGAGAGTATTGGACTGGGACTCTGGAGACTCAGGTTTAAGTCCCCACTCGGCCCTGAAGCTCCCTGGGTGACTTTGGGCCTGTCACTGACTCTCAGCCTAACCTAGTAATAATAAATAAAGACATAAACTTAGGCATGGTACAGATGATAGGTTTCCATAGCATTGAAAGCAGTATGCTAGAGCTATTTCTGCCTGAGGGTACACGCTTTGCTTTTGCTTCTCCCACTATGGTTTCTGGCAGAACACGTTCTGAGGTTTGGGGAGCACATTCAACCACCTGGAAAATGCATTTGGCCAGAGACTGGAGAGGAGGAGGTGAAGGAAAAAGTCAAAATACATAACAACTCCTCAGATGCTGCCTTCACTGATGGGCACTAACTACTTTTAACTAAAACTATTGCATAAGAAGTAGTCTTCTTTACAAATGTTTCTGCATTATCACATAGTATCAACTGTTTAATGATCTATTGTGGTGCCACAGTAGTATCAACTGATATTGACTACTGATGAGACACACTACCTATACTTGCAAAACCGTAATGCTGCCCATAAAATCACTCTGAGACCAAGGCAAAACCATAACTTGAATCAATGACCTAAAGCAACGCAGGAAGAAAACAACACACACACACACACACACCCCTATAAAAACCAAACAAAACTTTTTAAAACAAGAGTAGTAGGCAATCTGGTACGGCTGCCTGCTGTAACCCTCCGAACTTGGGAGGATTACAGGCATCCTATGGAAGGCGGAAGGCGCATGGAGGCAAAGGTTGCCTCCGGGCTTCCCCCCTCACCCTGCAGAGCACTTAGACAGCCGATTAGATTGTTTTGCCCCAGAGCTCAAGGGGAGGAAGCTGAGGCACCGCCAGGATTCCTCATAGGATGGCGGTGCCTCGCTCCTCCCGTCCCGCCCCCTCCCTGCCGACAAAATTCATTCTTCATGGTCACTCTTGGGAGCTTGGAGCCGCAGCCCGGCGTGGTTCTTTCCCACGCCAGCTGCGAGGGTGGAGGGAGGGGGCACTTGCGTTCAGCCTCCCAGCTACAACCTGAGAGCACGTTTCCAAAGTCAGACTCCCGAGTTATCCCATGGCCATCTCTAGACTCTGCCTAGTGGACATAGGACTGGCACCCGAAGAGAATAACACATTTAATGCAGCACTTAAACAATTAAAACAAGGAGCAGAGAAGTCAAACATTTTGACAGAATTAAAACAATATTAAACTACAGCATCATAAAGGTTTAAAATGTCTGGGAAAATAAAATGGTATTTGCCTGGCACCAAAATAACATTGAAGACCAATCCTATAGCTGCTTAACAGGGACTAAGCCCCATTGACCCCAATGGGGCTTACTTCTAGGTAGACATGTATAGGATTTTACTGTAAGTTAACTACATTTTAGTAAAAGTAATTGGAACTACTTCTGAAACCATCATGAAGTGGTTAACTATTATAAACTACCGTATTTTTCCGTCTATAAGACGCCCCCATGTATAAGACGCCCCCCACTGGGCAGTTTCACAACCGTGCGGTTCTCTCCTCGGCTTACTTCCGTGTATAAGACGACCCTCAATTTTTAGTCTAACAATTTTAGGAAAAAGTATAGTCTTATACATGGAAAAATACTGTACATTTTTATATATAACTAATGCACATGACATACACACACACATACACCATGGACTGAAAATTAAAATACTTTTTAAAAAGTTAATGTGGAGAAACGAGCCTTTGGGGGTACACACACACACCTCATGTGTGTACCAGCTGGGGTGGGGTGTGCATAGTTAGCGTGTAGAGAAAAGAGTTTTTAGGGTTCCTGCATGCATGCATGCAGGAACACACACACACACACACGCCTCCTCATGAGTAAACCAGGTGGGGGCTGGGAGGAAGCAAAAGGTGCATGGAACATGAGATGGGGCCTGGCGTCTAGAAGTCTGGAGGAACCAGGCTGAGGGCATTCATATGCAGATAGTTCAAGCCATGACTCACAGTTCCCTTTCCCCTGCCTGGCCAGTTCCCTCCCCCCTGCCTGGCCAGGTGAAGTTCAAATTGATTGGCTGAAGCAAGAAGGTTACAGAAAAGGGGAGGGGGGAGAGCTTTTTCCCCACGTGTAAGCCTTTGTTCTTGGTCAGTCCTTTTTGGTAGCGTGCCCAGCATGGCAGCGCGCCAGCGAGGGGCCCGAGCCTTTAGGGCCCCCCCCCCTCAAGAACCGACCCCAGGCAGCCTCTGGTAAAATTGGCTGGTTTGGAGGCACTGGTGAAAGCAAGCCTTGTGGGAGTTTGCCCATCTTGGACCTTCGGGTAGGTGTGGTAATTCTCCATCGGGCGGCAAGGCTGTGCTGGATCTAACCCTTTGAAGAAGACACCCTCAGGTAACAGGTGTGTGCTTGAGAGATCTTAAGGAATCAGGTTTTCTTATTTTGCAGCTTTACTGTGTACTAAAGTGTCTCTCTATTTTGTGTGCTTCTCTTATTTGCCTAATCTTGTTGTAAGATGCTACCAGAAATAAACCTTGTCTTGGTTTACCCCACATGGGTTTTGTAGTACTCTGTTGGTTCAGTATCTAAATCCAGGTTACAGAAATAAAGGTGAGTCCCTGAACAGAGATCCAAGTAGGATTGCAGAGACAGCTGAGGCTGGCAGTCTGGTATCTTGAGATCTCAGAGGGTCTTGGTTCCTTTGCCAGTAGGCAAGGGTGGGGTAGTGGTGGGACAGCCAGCCCCCCCTTCCGGGCCACATGGTGGCAAGTGCTGGGTTTTCCTTTTGCAGGGAGGAAAGGGTGGAGGTCTGGCGGGCCAGCCAGCCCCCCCTCTTCCTCCACAGTTAAATAGGTCAGACAAAACAGTTTTCTAAATGGCATGGCCTATCGAGGCCCATAATAACTTTCAGGAAAGCTATGCAACATTGAACGTTAACATTTAACAAATAAATAACTTTATTTGGCCAGTGTGGTGTAGTGGTTAGCGTGTTGGACTGGGACTCGGGAGGGCTTGTCTCTAGTCCCCGCTCGGCCATGAAGCTCATTGGGTTTCTTTGGGCCAGTCACTGGCTCCCAGTCTAGCCTACCTCACAGGGTCATTGTGATGATAAAATGGAGAGGAGGAGGACCATGTGTGAACCACTTTGGGTTCCTTGCAAGAGGAAAAAAGGCAGGATATAAATGTAATAATAAATAATAAATGAAATAAACTTTCTCTGCTTTCCTTTTAGAGGCTGCTCTGATTAACAATACACACCTATGCATGTCTACACAGAAGTAATTCACATTACGTTCAATGGGATTTACATACCTGTAAACAACAGACACCAGGCAGATCTGCCCACTCCTACAGTGCAATTGCTCTAATCCTTGGCCAGGCTAAACTACTAAAATATCCTGAGTGCATCCCATATTCCCCTTAGTAACTGTTTTGATATTTACATGCAGTTTTCAGTATGATAATAATGAATTGTTTAAATAATAGGCTCTGCCCTCCGCTCCATGGATTGAATGCAATTATTATTGCTAGTTATTAAACACTGCAGTTAACTACCAACAAAAATACTTGACCTATGTGGTTTGAACTACTTTCATACAGTAGTTGTAGTTGTAATTACAATTCAACTATATGAAAAGTATTTAACTACTTATGCATCACTGACCACTTTCAACTCTCTCAGCACATTGATTTACAATATAGACAGCACTCGAGTCAAAACTCTGTTACCCTTCCAAACCACTTCAGTAGACTTCTGTTCATATGCATTAATATTGCCCTATTGCAATTCAATTCTTTTCTTAGGAGTTGTGCACAATGCTATGCGCACACAACGATCAGTCTACCATATAAATGGTTAGTGCTATAAGCTTTGACATTGCCAACACCAATATGGGGAGTAGAAGACAACTGGAATTAGTCCTCCTTATGCTTAGGTCTTATCCAGTCACACCTAAGAGTTCTGACATTTGGTCGACAGGCATGTGCATGGCACCAAATCAGCTAGCGTTCTGAGCATGCTCACCCATAGGAACTCTACATAATTGGGACATCCACACAACCTGCTGCTCATGTGTAGGGGTTCCTTTCGAGCCAAGCATGCTCAATGTGCAGATGTCAGAGGGTGCTCCTGCTTCACCACGAGTGCCCTGTATGTGAGAAATGCATGAATAGGGCTTTTGTGTTCTATCTGATAAGAACATAAGAAGAGCCATACTGGATCAGACCCAGGGTCCATCTAGTCCAACATTCTATTCACACAGTGGCCAACCAGCTGCCCATGGGAAACCCACAAGGAGGACACGAGTGCAACAGCACCCTCCCACCCATGTTCCCCAGCAACTGGTGGTGTCCATAGGTCGAATAGCCACTAGACTTTAATTGAAAATAGGGCTGGTCAGTGTTCCACTTTAATTGAAAGGAAGAGAGAAAACGCAGCTTATACTAATCAAGAGAAACCAGGACTGGACTAAATGTTTTTCTTCAGAATCCATTTAAAGGTTCTTCATGGTGGATTGGATGTGCTTGATTTGGTTTTTTGAAGCTACTTAGTACACTGCTGCGGAGAACTTCTTACTTTTTCCTGTCTGTATCCTCCATAATTAAAAAAAAACAACTTATTGGTAGATTTTTCTCTTTTGCTACTACAAGGTCATGTTAGGAGACTTTTGTAATTACTGCTTGTAATTACTGTTAGCATTAGGGAGTAACAGGATTCTGATAATGTCTGTGAACCTACCTGCTTGCTTCACCTCCACCATTTCTTCACCTCCACATTTTGTTATATTCATTTCAAATGTGTTTTTAAAGCAAGAGTTCAGTAGTGAGGCATACAAAGTGTGCTAATCTTTCCCTATCAGTCCCAAATGTCCTTTTGCACGTATATGGTGGCACCATCACCTCCTCCACATCTTGGGAAAAGAAGTAATGTGTGTAGTGGGGAAGGGGCTAGAATCAATAACTATGGTCAACATTGCCAACACAATTAGAATCCATACCCACATATGTTCTTAGATAGTTGTACTGACGTTTTCTGCAAATATGCACTGCAGCACTTTGATAATGTGGGAAATCCCATATGGCTGCCACATTCACAGAATAGATAGAAAGTCTGTATCAGATCTAAGGAATCATAGCATGTCCATAACTTTGGGAGACAATCCCTGATACCTGAAAGTGTCCCAAGATTCTTTACCTATGGAACAGGTTGATTATAGCATGAATCCCCCAAATGCTTTAAAATTCATTTCTGCAAAGTAAGGCAGACATATTACAATGTCAGTTCTGGATTTGTATTAGTGCCAACAACAACCAAAGTAACTTTCACCTGGATGAACTTTCGCTCTGTACCGTCCCTCTCATTTTAATTTAACAAATAAATTTAACATTTAACAAATAAATAACTATTTGGCCAGTGTGGCATAGTGGTGACTGGTGAGAGTGTTGGACTGAGACTCAGGAGATCCGGATTCTAGTCCCTGCTCGGCCATGAAACTCACTGGGTGACTTTGGGCCAGTCCCTGACTCTCAGCCTAACCTACCTCACAGAGTTGCTGTGAGGATAAAATGGAGAGGAGGAGGAGGAGGTTATGTAAGCTGCCTTGGGTTCCTTGCAGGAAAAAAGGCAGGGTATAAATATAATAAATAAAATAAATAATAAATAAATTTAGTATTGTAAGACCTGTTTAATGACCCCATAGTAAACAAAATGAACTAGAATTAATTGAACAACACTTAAGTAATTAACAATATATGATCATCTGGTAAGGTAGGGAAGAAGAGAAATATTTTGCTACAGTAGAGCTGAACGTATCGACCCTGCCGCTGCTGTGCCATGCTGCCAAATTCGAAAGTGACCAAAAAAGTCAGCAGTTTGCCACCAGATTTTGGTGGCAAACCACTACGGAGGGGTAAAGCTAAATTTTCTATTGTTTTCAATTACTTTCAAGCTAAATTTGTCAATTTCACCCTTCTGTAGCCATTTACTGCTGGAATTCAACAAAACCACCAATTTTCTGCTGCTGCCACCATAAATTTCAGGGGCACAGTGGTGGCAATGGCAGAGGGGTGAGATCCACATGTGGCCCACGAGCCACCTGTTGCCAACCCTTAGTCTAATATATAACCCGAGCAAGAAAGTAATCATAACAAGTACATACATCAATAAGAAACAAACAAGAAAGTATCTTTTTGAAAATTGGCTTTTTAGGGGCTATCAATATAGAGATTTCAGACTGAAATTATTGATGGGAGAAATGAATAATATGTAAATGATTCCAATATTTGTCATAATTTAGTTATAAATTTAGAGAAATGTATATTTGTAGATGGAATAGTCTGAGCCGGGTATTCTTTCCTTTATTATTATGTTTTTGCCCTCCAGGACACAAGATGTGTAGAATGATGTTTCATACAGGGAAGTGAGAGAACAGGCAAGATTGGAGTGTGGGAGGAGAAGTCATGGAATAGCATGGGAAAAGATCATGGAATGCATTCCTTCCTTTTAATGCAAGCATTTTTATGATATAGGCATTTACTGAAGCAAGAGATTTCCTTAATATGGATTTCTGTGAAGGATTATTTGTCATTTTGCAATATTCGTTACAGCAGATGCCTTAACAATTGATATGCATTCGTAGCCTCATTTCTGTAATCTTCTCTTACATAAAGCTTCCACAGTGTTTGTCCAGAAAACAGCTTATCTGCTTACCAGTCTGGGAGATCATATTATTATGCCAGCCATTCCTGCCAAGCAGGGCCTCTCACTTTCCCCTCCCTTATGCATGGTTTGAAGAACATTTAGTTTGGCCCTGTATTTGTGCTGAATTTGGGTTGCCACCTCTTTTTTTTCTGACAAGCTCCTCTTCTTTAACAGCTACACATGGCAGGCAGGTACAACACGGGGAACAGCTGTACCTATTGAATTTGGCTGATGCAGATGGGTGAGAATTTTGTATGCTTTCCCCCCACCTAAGAATTTACTAAGGGCGTAATCCTATGTCTCCCCAACCTTGCCAGGTATTGCCCCAACCTCGTAGCCGGTGCAGTTCTTTCCATGCCGGCAGGGAACTGAAGATGGTCTTCCGTCTTCGGTTCCACCTGGGGGCAGGGAGGGGAGGAAGCGAGGCTCCGCCGGATCCCAAGGAACCCAGGCGGCATCTCAGCCTCTCCTCCTCGTGAGCAGAGAAAAAACATCTAGACGGCCGATTTTGGCTGTCTAGATGTTTTTAAGGGCGAGGGGAGCGCAGCGGATACTCTATCTGCCACCCTCTTCCTGCCCTGCTTAGGATGCCCACAATCCTCAGGGTTCGGAGGGTTGCGTCACGTGCACCCTCATAGGATTGCGCTGCTCGACTTGCAAATTTCTTTATATGCAGGAAAGTGGGATTTTCAAAAAATTAGGATTTTTTAAAAAAAGTAAAAAACACCCCTGAATATGGTGGGAGAAAAACAAAACAGACAGATTTGTCCACCCCTGTTCTGAACATAGGAACTGGATGGTCAAGCCATACCCCTAAATTCATGTGTGCACATACTCAATACTATGGCTTCCATACTTGTGTACCAGTAGCCAAAGGTATTATTTTCATGTAAATGAGTCCATGTATTTGTCCAGGCAAGGACTTATATTGCACAAGGGGCCAGGTGTGTTACTTCATAAGTATCTATGTATGATGTACCCAGGTTCATTCCATAAATAACTAAGTAGTAAACTGCTTCCATATATCCACCACTGCCCTGGGTTCTGTATTTTAATCTGAAAATCATAGAAAGCATTTAATTTGACATAAACAAGAGTTTATTTTACTAGACAAGAGTTATAATATTCATTCTAAACAAGCTTTTAACTGTTCACTGAGGGTCATAAATAAAATATTCAAACAGCCAAAATAGCACTATGTCCTGATGTCCAGGTTCACTTGAGTCACTTCATCCTTTGTTTGTTCAAATCAGGAGTATGGACTTCCATTGTTTTAATATTTTATATACAATCATAGATAGATAGCTTGAAGCGCAATAATTGTAATGATGACTAAAACAGACTTCTGCGCAGCTTAATATTTCTACAATGAATGTCCCACTATTAAATAAAACTAGTCCATTTTTCTGCAACAATGATTATCTTTTGTATTCCATTTTTTCCAGTGCGTCTGTTAACTTACACATTTTGGCTAAATCCAAGCATTTGGACGGTTCCTGAACAAGTGGCAGGTGAGGGTGTTTCCTAACCCAAACAGTTTTGGCTGCAATCATTAACATTATAGTTAAAGATTAGGAACATCACCGTCAACATGTATGTCTGTTAGGAATATCATCTCCAATAACATTGACTGGGTTCACAATATGACACAGTAAATCTCAGTAGGCTTACTGCCTGAGTAAACCTACTGGGGTTTACCGTGTTGTGTACACCCAGGAAGGGTTAGTTAGGCTGATTAAGGAGACCCCTTAACCACCCTATTAAGCCATGACTTGCAGTAGGGATTTACTTACCCTACTAAGGTTTAATGTATCATCCAAACACAGACCACATGCTGACCCGCTCACAGTTGCAAGCCAAAAGGGGCATAGAGCCTCTTGGCCAGAGCGGCAGAAAAGGGCTGCCGCTCTGGCCAATGACAGCCGGCCATGTGCCCAAGCAGCACTTAGCGCAGGCTGAGCAGCTGTCATTGGCTTTCCTGGTGCACTCCTGTCCTGCCGACGTCAGGAGAGCGGGATTGCTTGTGAGCGATCCCGCTCTCCCACCATTGGCTGAAGCGTGGCGCATGTGCGCCAGACCATCACTCCCGCCGGTGTGGCGCGCAGATGGGGTAACCTAGTCTGCCACATGCCCTCTTCCCACTTAGGAAGGGGTCGGCTGGCAGACCCCGCTGGTGGCAGAGGCGGCAGGCAGTGGACAGCAGCAGCAGCAGTGCGTGGGGCTATGGGGGGAGGGTGGAACATGGGGGGAGGGGGAGCGAGTGGGGGAGGCAGCTGGGGGGCACACTTTCTTGGTGCGGGTGCAGCGGCCATGCCGAGAAAGGGCACGGAGCCTCTGACAGCCGGCGAAAGGTGCTGCTTGGGCGGCACCTCCAGACCCCCCAACCATTAGCCAAGCACAGCCGGGGCCTGGCCTGGGGCCACTTTAAACCCACAGAGGCTTCAGAACCTCTGTGGGTTTAAAATGACGCGAGAACCCTGCCGTTAAATAGTACCAATAGGGGTTCTATTTAATTCTTCGGAGAATTAAAGGGACGCTCCTTAAAAGCCAAACCTTTCCTATTTATTAGTGGGGGGGGGACACGCCCCTTTGATTTTCAGTATATGTGTGAGGTACCAACTATTACTGGTGTGACAAGAACGCATTGTTATAAACTACACCGTCTATGACACTTGTATTGCAACCAGTTACTGAGGTCATGAATGGTGGCTGTATGCATTTTGTATACATTGAAGCTTCACACAGAATTGTCGCAGGCTGCTATCTGCATATTATGGCCGCCCGACCCCGCTGTCCACAACCCCCCCACTCTGTGCTATAGCTATATGGGCATGTGTGCGCCAACCGAGAATAGGAGTCTTCGTACACCTGAAGAAGAGAGGACTGTGGTAAATGGATCTGTTCGTCTTTAAGACACCTCGTGCTTCGCAGTCGGGTTTTGCCCGTCATTCCGCCTGTCGCCTGTTTCAACTTGTGGTGGCGGCAGCCACAGCATCTCCTCCCTCGCTAGGTGCCAAAGCAGCCTCTCCGCCCACCACCAGCTGGCGGCTGGACCCCCCCCCCCCAAATCCTGTCACTCATTACTCACAAGCTCCAGCCTCGTAAAAATGCCATAGACCAGGGGTCCTCAAACTTTTTAAACAGGGGGCCAGTTCATTGTCCCTCAGACTGTTGGGGGGGCGGACTATAGTTTGAAAAAAATTTGAACGAATGGATCAAGTAAAACAAAAGGACCCGGGTCCTTTTTTTTTACTTGATAGGGGTGAATTTTTTCCCCCCTTAAATGGAAAGTTACTTTCTTTATTTATTTGTTTCATTTTATACCGCCCAATAGCCGAAGCTCTCTGGGCGGTTTACAGCAATTAACAAGACAGTCCCTGCCCGCAGGCTTACAATCTAAAAAGACACGAGACACAAGGAAAAGGGAATGGGGAGGGAAGAAGAGGGAATATTAACGAATACTCCTGGCAGGGCTGGTGGAATTTACATATATAGTTGCACAATTGTTTCATGCGTAACACGAATATACTTTTGTTTTTGCCATCACACAAATGAGCATACTCTGCTTCAATCCAAAGTAGCATTTTTGAAACATTAGAAATCTGACTTAGCTACATCAGCTCATACATAAGAGGTAAAACACCACCACTAATTTTTCCATATTATGGAAAAGAATTAAAAGAATTGGCGCTTGAAGCGAAAGAGTTAAAAAAAAGTCTGCTTCCGCCAATCGGCCGGCGGGCCGGATAAAAAAGGCGGGCCAGATGTGGCCCGCGGGCCTTAGTTTGAAGACCCCTGCCATAGACTGCTGTTGCTGAGCATGTTTGGTTTACCTCGACATGCCCAGGCACATCAAACACAGTTGCCCGCCCCTTGATTGTCCTCACTTGCCTCTCTGTTAGGTACAGTTCATCGAGATAATCCCCCAAAAGGTAGTACATTGGGAAAGGGTCTGGCTTTTAAAATATATATTACAAAAACAAATGAACAGGAATTCTGTGGATGAGATTGCGGAGGGTACAGGCCCTCCTCAGTTGCCTTCCCTTGAATCCACACCTTGGAACGCAGGTCTTTAATATTGATGTTTGGGTAAGTCTAAGGGATATGGGAACACAAATAGGAAAATGGAGCCGAGAAAGAATGATTCCCTGTGATTGTGGAGACTACTGCCCTGGGGGTAAGTATTTCCTCTGGCAGTATACATTGCGCATGTCAGTCAAGCATAAGAGTTTATCTGACGGGGCTTACAATATGTGTATATATATTTCCCAAGCCACAGTTTCCAGGACAAAGAAACTGGGTTATTATTAGCAGATGTGTCAAGAAAGCAGAATCATTTTCGGGATCTTCTAATCTATGACATTCAAGCCAATAAAAAAAGGTTTGATCTCGAAGTTCTGCCATATGATATCGCAGACAACAATGAACAGAATGGCAGACTCACCTCTGAAAAAATAAAAAATATTTAAGAACCTTGTAACTAAGAATCATAGAATCATAGAAAAGTAGAGTTGGAAGGGGCCTACAAGGCCATCGAGTCCAACCCCCTGCCCAATGCAGGAATCTAGGTCAAAGTATCCCTGACAGATGTCTGTCCAGCTGCACCTTGAATGCCTCCAGAGTGGGAGAGCCCACAACCTCCCTAGGTAGTTGATTCCATTGTCTTATTGCTCTGACAGTCAGGAAATTTTTCCTGATGTTTAGGTGGAATCTAGGTTCCTGTAACTTGAGCCCATTATTCCGTGTCCTGCAAACTGGGATGAACGAGAAGAGATCTTTGCCCTCCTCTGTGTGACATCCCTTCAAATACTGGAAGAGTGCAATCATATCTCCCCTCAGTCTCCTCTTCTGAAGGCTAAACATGCCCAGTTCTTTCAGTCTCTCCTCATAGGGCCTTGTTTCGAGTCCCTTTATCATCCTTGTTGCCCTCCTCTGAACCCTCTCCAGTTTGTCTATGTCCTTCTTAAAGTGAGGTGCCCAGAACTGGACGCAGTACTCAAGATGAGGCCTAACCAGTGCCGAGTAAAGGGGAATTATCACTTCCCGCGATTTGGAAGCTATACTTCTATTAATACAGCCCAAAATTGCATTTGCCTTCTTTGCAGCCACATCACATTGCTGGCTCATATTCAGTTTGTGATCTACCACAATTCCAAGATCCTTCTCACTTGTAGTATTGTTGAGCCAAGTGTCCCCCATTCTGTAACTCTGCATTTGGTTTCCTCTCCCTAGGTGCAGCACTTGGCATTTATCCCTATTAAATTTCATTCTGTTGTTTTCGGCACAGCGCTCCAGCCTATCGAGGTCACTTTGAATTTTGTTTCTGTCTTCCAGAGTATTAGCTGTTCCACCCAACTTTGTGTCATCTGCAAATTTGATAAGCATTCCCTGTACCTCCTGATCCAAGTCATTAATAAAAATGTTGAAGAGCACCGGGCCCAGGACCGAGCCCTGTGGTACCCCTGCTCGTTACCTCTCCCCAGTTTGAGAAGGAACCATTGATAAGCACTCTTTGAGTCCGATTCTGTAGCCAATTGTGGATCCACCTGATAGTTGTTCCATCTAGCCCACTCTTAGCTAGCTTACTAATCAGGATATCATGAGGCACTTTGTCGAAAGCTTTGCTGAAGTCCAGATATATAATGTCCACAGCATTCCCACAGTCCACAAGGGAGGTTACCCGATCAAAAAATGAGATCAGATTAGTCTGACAGGATTTGTTCTTGACAAATCCATGCTGGCTTCTAGTAATCACTGCATTGTTTTCAAGGTGCTTGCAGACTGACTTCTTTATAATCTGCTTTGGACTTCTGGACTTTGCTGATACAACTGTAGCAGAATGGAACTTACTTTCACATGTTATTGGATGTCCAATAAGATGGAATTTTGGTTGGAAGTTCTGGCATAAACAACCAGAGATATTTACACCTGATCTTGAAATAGTCCTTTTAAATCTTTTGTGTGTGTGTGTGTGTGTGTGTGTGTACAAAACAGAATTCCTGCCACTGCGAACAGTTGGCTTCACACATGCTAACTGCAACAACAATTACTATAGCTAATTATTACAAGCAGGGGAAAAACCCAGCAAAGAATCAGCGGCATGCAAAAATCTGGGATATTATCCAAATGAAAACATTAAGACATCAAATGAGGACAGACAGCTATGGGTGACCAGAAAAAAGGCCACCTTTTTATGTTATTTTTTTAGAAATATGGTTTCCTTGACTATTCCACATTTAAAAATCTCCCAGGGGGTCACTGCAATAGAGGCCTTTCATTTCTACAGTGCAGGAGCTGGAAACCAAAAATGGGATGGGGGATGATCCCCGACCCAGCCCTCCATGGGCCAAATGATATGTAAGGTAGCGGGACTACATAGCCTGATGTCAAAGGTGTGGGGCCATCTTTCGCCTTCCCTCACTCATCTTTCATCCTATAGTAAAGTGATTAAGACCTCCTCTTATGACCAAGTGCAACAACAACACAGTCCTTTCACTCTAGGCCCAGTCGCATAAACCCTTCCCAGGCTAAGCACCTAAAACACCTAAAAACCTGAGGGTCAGGTCAAATGAAACCCTTCCCCTACATATGAGGGGAAAGATCAATAAAGTTTATCAAGGTTCTACTCTAAATATATTCTACTGTGGGTACAAATGTGTGCATGTGTAGGTTCAACAGTAATGTAGGTTGATAACGCCAAGCTGATTTGGGTTGCAAACAAAATACAAATAAGTTTATTTTAATTCCCAAATGTTCAGTTCCGAAACCAAAAACTTCAAACCTGCCTACACCAACCACCAGCAGACACGACAAGACTAAAACAAGAACAAGGACACAACACTGACATCACTCGATCACACCTTATATACTCCTCCTCCCCCCACTCTTTCTAAGACATCACTAACCACACCCACTCTTTCCACATTCTATGCTCACCAAACATACTAACGCCACACCAAGCTAGACACCACATGGGAATTCATGAACAGACCCTCTTGGGCCCTGTGCACCTGGAGGCACTGGAGGCTGGCGGCTCCAATGTCAGTGGAGTGGTGTATCCACGCCACATTTTAGTCTGAACTTTCAAGGAGCTAGCCCTGGTGCTGCTGAGCCCTATCCCCAAACAGGTCCATACACTTACATATACTAAACATATCCTTTTCTGGGTGCCTCGCCTTCTGAGATTAGAGGGCCATTTTGTCAGTGTCGTGACCTGCCTTGAGAATGCTCTCCATCGGGAGGCCTCCATCGGGAGGCTCTTTTGTGTTTTTGGTGCCAGCTGAATACCTTCTTTTATTTTCCTGTGCCTTTTACACTCTGACTGAATCCCATTTATAAAAATAAAACATTTTGAAAAATCTGGGATGTAAGGACTTTTAATCAATCAATCAATCAGTCAATCACAATCAAGTATAGGAGCCATGGAGGAAATAGGATTGAGGCCATGATACCCGAAAGAAGGGATGTAACCCCTTTTCCTAGTTCCCTTTTTACACTTAACATTCTGCCTCCCCCTTTATATAAATAAAGCTTTTAAACTCTGGGATGTATCTAGAGCAGGGGTGGCCAACCCATGGCCCGGGGGCCAAATGCAGCACCTGCTACCCCCTGCTGTGGCCCCCACTGCCCCTGAAATGTGTGTGTGTGGGGGGTTTTCCTAGGGCTATAATCCTATGCACACCTACTTGGGGGTAAATCCCCTTAAATTCAGTAGGACTTAATTCCAAGTAAACATGCTTAAGATTGGGCTGTAAATGTTTGTATTAATGAGAGATATACTAGTGACTAGGGGGAAGATTGTCAGTTGTTTCCACATTTTGTTTTTGTTTTTCTCTGGATTTGCTGAATCATTTGCTCTTTAGGGGGGGAAAAAAACCACTAGATTTTTCACTGAGATAAGACAGGGAGGTCTACGTTTTGCAACATTAGAAGGCTGTAGCCACATTTCTAAGGCATAGGATCATAGTTAAATTGCCAATACAGCATTCTCTTCACCTATACTAAAAAACTGCAGTGTGGTGCTATTGAAACCATTAAAACAGCTACCACATCCCATTTTGCTGAAAGGTTAAATTTCTTCTCCACAGATTAGATAGGATATGAAGTGCTTCAAGATGATAGATGCTCCAGATCTTCATGCAGAGGCGAGCGCTAATGTTGCAGCAGGTACCTAGCATTTTGCTGAAATCATTCACATTCTTCCAAAGTAGTTGCTGCAGCTTGGGGAAGAATAATGGGCACATGAAGTATAAAAAGTGATCTATATCTACTCTAATTATATTTAAATGGACTTAACTTCTATGATGTGTGGGGACATATTTCATGATGAACAATGCTTTTCACTTTTCCTAAACACATTTATGAGAAAGCATGTTCCGTTGACTTTACTGGAGCTTACTTTCTACTAAGAAAGCTTAATATTGCAGTCTTAGAAAGCAATCCTATGCAGATCTACTCAAAAGTGAGTCCCATTTATTTCAGCGAGGCTTACTCCCAGGCAGGGCCGGCGCTACCGCTAGGCCAGCTAGGCTGTTGCCTAGGGCGCGTAGCGGAAGAGGGCGCAGAACGCTGCGCTCCTCTTCGCTGCCGGCGCGCTCCTGCCTTGCCCGCCCGCCCGCCTCACCGAGAAAGCCAGGTCAGTGCGGGGGATTGCGCCCGGAGTAGTGGTGGGGCCGAGCCTGGGCGCCTCCCCCCCACCTCGCCTCGCCTCTGCGCCGCCTCCCCCCCACCTCGCCTCGCTTCGCCTCTCCTCTCCTCCGCGCCGCCTCCCCCCCGACACCTACCTTCTCCGCGCTGTTTCCGGAGCCCCGCCCACGCTCTGTTTTGGCGGGAGGAACCAGGACAACAGGGCTTAAACAGCCCTGTTGCTCTGGTTTCCCCCGGCCAAAAACAGAGCGCGGGGGTCCCTTTTCGGAGGAGGTGTGGGAAGGTAGGTGGGGGGCAGCAGCGGCAGCGTGCGGGGGGGGGGTCCGGTGGTGGCGTGCGGCGGCGGCGGGAGGTTGCAGAGCAGGGCTGCTTTCCGGAGCCCCCCCCCCACGGCACAAGAGGGGGGGCGCTAAATATAATTTAGCCTAGGGCGCCAAACTGCCCTGCACCGGTCCTGCTCCCAGGTAAGTGGGCACAGGATTGCAGCCTTAATTAACAGCAACTGAGCTGAAATGAACTAAGAACTGACTACATTTCTATCTAACAGGCTGCAGTCCTATACTCACCTGTCTTGTTGAATTCAATGGGGCTTACATCTGAGTGGACACATATAGGATTGCACTGTTAATAAACTGTCACATTTTAACTGTTTCCACCACTGTGTGATTTAGTTAATTATCATTTCCATCAAAATAAAACTATATGTTTGCTTCTTGAAAACTCCACTCTTATTTTGAATTAGACATGAAATTTCAAGATTTGTGAACAGCAGAGGGCAGTAAAGCCTACGGCCACTAGACAAGATTTGGGCAGTGTGTGTGAAGACTGGCTTGCACAGGCATTGAGTTGTTTGTTTCTCTGGTTAAAAATGCATAACTCTTCGCCCGCCCCGCCCCCCGCCGCCGCCAAGGTGGACAGTTTGATTCTATTGCTGTCTGTAACTAGTGTGGTACAAGCAGGTAAAACGGGAGTGGGAAATTTGTGGTCCTCCAGATGTTTTGACCTACAACTACCATCGGGGCCGGCGCTACCGCTAGGCCAACTAGGCTGTTGCCTAGGGCGCATAGCTGAAGAGAGCGCAGAAACGCTGCGCTCCTCTTCGCTGCCGGCGCGCTCCTGCCCCGCCCGCCTCGCCGACAAAGCCAGGTCAGTGCGGGGGATTGCGCCCGGAGGTAGTGGTGGGGCCGAGCCTGGGCGCCTCCCCCCCACGCCGCCTCCCCGCCCCGCCCCACCTCCCCCTCGACACCTACCTTCTCCACGCCGCTTCCGGAGCCCCGCCCGCACTCTGTTTTGGCGGGAGGAACCAGGGCAACAGGGCTTAAACAGCCCTGTTGCCCTGGTTTCCCCCGGCCAAAAACAGAGTGCGGGGGTCCCGTCGCGTCACTTCCTTTTCAGAGGAGACGGGGAAGGTAGGTGGGGGCGGCGGCGGTGGGCGGGCGGGCGGGGGGATCTGGTGGCGGCGGCGGCAGGCGGGCAGGTCCGGTGGCGGTGGGGGTTTGCAGAGCAGGGCTGCTTTGCTCCGGAGCCCCCCCCATGGCACGAGAGGGGGGCGCTAAATATAATTTAGCCTAGGGCGCCAAACTGCCCTGCACCGGTCCTGACTACCATCGACCGTCAGCACTGACGATGCTGGCTAGGGCTGATGGGAGTTGTAGGCAAAAACATCTGGAAGGCCACAAGTTGCCCACCTCTGATGTAAATGCTTGAGTGCTATAATAGCAGAACCCTATATTAAGCACGCAGAGCAGAGCTTACATCTTTCCACTGTCCTCTTTTGCTCCACCTAATTGTTAGCACAGTTATATTATACTCAAGCATTAGGTCAGTCTTGTGCCCTCCAACATTGTGCCCTCCAGATGTTTTGGATTACAGCTCACAGCATCCCTGACCACTGGCCATGCTGGCTGGGCTGGTGGGAATTGAGGGCATCAGGACGGCACAACCTTGGGGAAGGCTGCAGGAGGTGGTTGAGGATGATCCGCACTGCCTTTGGAATTCCATGATAGGGCATACAGCAGGGGTAGAATCATAGAATCATAGAAAAGTAGAGTTGGAAGGGGCCTACAAGGCCATTGAGTCCAACCCCCTGCTCGATGCAGGAATCCAGGTCAAAGCATCCCTGACAGATGTCTGTCCAGCTGCACCTTGAATGCCTCCAGAGTGGGAGAGCCCACCACCTCCCTAGGTAGTTGGTTCCATTGTCTTATTGCTCTGACAGTCAGGATTTTTTCCCTGATGTTTAGGTGGAATCTGGGTTCCTGTAACTTGAGCCCATTATTCCGTGTCCTGCAAACTGGGATGATCGAGAAGAGATCCTGGCCCTCCCTGTGTGACATCCCTTCAAGTCTGTAAGATGCGTCATATCTCCCTCAGTCTCCTCTTCTGAAGGTAACATGCCCAGTTCTTCAGTCGCTCTCAGAGGGCCTTGTTTCCAGTCTTCCTGTGCCCCCTCTGTCTCCTTTGAATATAGATCATAGATCATGGTTGGAGGGGCCTACAGCCATCCACCCTCCAGAGAATCTGGCTCTCACGATTTCAGTGCACTTGAATGCCCCATAGGGAACCACGACTCCCTTCTATCTTCTTAAAGTGAGGTGCCCAGAAATGGACGCAGTACCAAGATGAGGCCCTAACCAGGCCAGAGTAAAGGGGAATTACACTTCCCGCGATTTGGAAGCTCTACTTCTATTATCAAAGCCCTAAAATTGCATTTTGCCCTTCTTTGCAGCCACGTCGCATTGCTGGCTCATATTCAGTTTGTGATCTACCACAGTTCCAAGATCCTTCTCACTTGTGGTATTGTTGAGCCAAGTGTCCCCCATTCTGTAACTCTGTATTGGACCTCTTTCAACCCGAGGGCAAATTCTATTTCAGAGAAGCTCTCAGGGGTCACATTCCAGTGATGGGTGGGGCCAAAGGCAAAAGGGACACAGCCAAAAATCCCAGTATATTTTAGCTCAAAGCTTCTGCTGCCAGTAGCTAAGCACTGGGGGAGATATTTCAACCTTTTAGAATGAGAGAAAACTGCACCAAAGCCAAGAAACCACCAAACGATCGGTGGTCAGTGTAAAGGGGTGGGTCTAGGGGAAGGGGCGTGTTCTTCTGGAGAACCCCAGATACTGCCAATATCTATGTATGTTTGTATGTATTTATTATATTTATATCCCGCCTTATTTCCTGCAAGGAACCCAAGGTGGCTTACATAATAATAATCCTCTCCATTTTATCCTCACAACAACCCTGTGAGGTAGGTTAGGCTGAGAGTCAGTGACTGGCCCAAAGTCACCCAGTGTGAGCTTCATGGCTGAATGGGGAATAGAACCCGGATTTCCTGAGTCCCAGTCCAACACTCTAACCACTACACAACACTGGCACATTAAGTGTCAGCAGTACTGAAACTTCAAATGCATTTGTTGAACCCTGTCACATAGATACAAAACAAAAAACTTCTCTTCTACTAGAAGAGCTAATCAATAAAAGTATACCATAAACAAAAATCAGTGACAGTATCCATCACCAGTGACTGGAGAGCTTTTATCATTTTCTTTGGAGAACAGAACTGATGCCCTAACATGACAGCCCCAGATAAATGGTTTCCAATTTAAAACCTCTTTCTTTTGTGTTAATGTTTAGTTTTGATGGATGCGTGGACTTCACCTTGGCATTTATTTAGCAATAGGGGGCCATTATGCCCTGGATATATTCTGTTCCTTTGACACAATCTTTTAATTAACATCTCTTTTTATGGTGGCCTTTTATGCTAATACTTCAGAATGGCAGTTCATTTCTGGTGACAGTCTTTTTTTACTGCTGGTTGGTTAATTCGGTTTTACCAGATAGGGTTTAATTTTATATATTTTACTCTGTGCAATAAATATTTAGCTGTTACTGGATATTTATTTAGTTAGGTAGTAGTTAGTTAGTAGTTGCACAATACGTTTCTGAACTTTGTTTTTACTTGAAAGGCCTTTTCCTTAATGTAACATCTATGTAATATAATTATTGCTAAAGAAAAAAACAAGTTGCCAGCTTTTTATGTTGGACCTGCTTGTGTGTCATTAACAGAAGCATAACATGCAGAAATTAAGCTGATGAAGCTTTCCCTAGCATGATGACAGCAAAAGCTCCTTCACCTGCTAAATATCTACATGCTGGGCTGCTGTTGTTAAAGGCAAAGGAACAGGATTATTGAAAATGGTTTTAAAAAACATGCAGTAAGGTTGAGACTGCATCTTAATAATATTGCGCAAGCATCTGATAAACATTTGCAGAATGAAAAAAATGTCAGATTTTGACAGCAGTCTTGCAAAGCATTGTATGTGGGAAAGTTTATAAGAAGAGCCATGCTGGATCAGACCAAGGGTCCATCCAGTCCAGCATTCTGCTCACACAGTGGCCAGCCAACTGCCCATGGGATCCCAAGCAGGACATGAGTGCAACAGCACTTTATTTATTTATTTATTTATTATATTTATACCCCGCCTGTTTTCCTGAAAGGAACCCAAGGCGGCTTACATAATCCTCCTCTTCTCCATTTTATCCTCAAAACAACCCTGTGAGGTAGGTTTAGGCTGAGAGTCAGTGACTGGCCCAAAGTCACCCAGTGAGCTTCATGGCCGAGCGGGGACTTGAACCCGGATCTCCCGAGTCCCAATCCAACACTCTCACCACTATGCCACACTGGCTCTGGAGTACAGAGCAACTGGAGTACATAGGCATACTGCATTCCTTTGACTTCTGTGGGATTTAGGTCTGTGTACAGAATCACAGGCTCAGTCCCATAATCAATCTCAATTGTGTAGAACAGTCTTCCAATGGCCCCTCACCTGGGGCCGGGGAGAAGGTTTGCGCGTGGGGGAGGAGAGAAGAGTCAGGTAACAGGTCAGGCTGGTCACAGATACTGGCTCAACTAGGGCGGGGACTCAGGAAAAGGCTTATTTAGGCACCTGGATTCCCGCCCTCGGTCTCTTTTGCTCCAGTTTAGTGCGGGTTTAGGCAGTAGGGCTTAGGGTTATGATGATCATCCAATGGCACCGTTCAAGGTGACTGACGTTTACCCAAGGCTGACCTCGCTAATGCCCTGAGGCTTGGCAAGAGAGAGATTTGGGACGTCTTTGGGGTTTTACCTTTCTCACCTACATTGGCTGCCTTGAGGCGCCAAAGTAAGGCGACGATTGTAAGGCCCTCCAGCTCCACATGGAGGGCAACTGGCTGGTGGCGGGCCATCCCGCCTCCGGTTCGGTTAAGATGTATTCGCCAAATATTGGTTTTTACCCGGCTAATGGCCGGGCTAGGTTAGTACCGCCCTTCGCCCTTCTCAGATCTTCAATTCAATAAATGTGGCCCTGATTTAAAACCATATACTCTGTGTCTGGCTCTTCTTTCTCTCACTTATACACGCGCAACCATTATTAGGGTTGCACCATTCTCATTGTCAAGTAAGCCAAGGATGAGGACAGTGCTGGCTCCAGGTTTTTGAGGGCCCTTGGGCAAGACACTCTCCATGGGCCCCCTGCCTTGGTGAGTCTTATCTTCTCACTGCCATGGTCACCAGCTGCTCCTGCTCCTTATCCTCTTTCTCATCATTGCTACTACCACTTGCTTGCTTGGCAGGCAGAAAGCAAGTACGGTAGGTAGTAGCATTTACTGCTCCTTCTTACCATCCCCATTGTCTGGGCCAGAGTGAGTGGCAGGTGAACAAGCAGGTTGCAGTGGTGAAGAGGAGGAGCAAGTCCAGGGGTCCCTTATCAATGGGCCCCTGCTGTGGTGTAGACCCTCAGCAGGTGCCCGACCCTTGGCACCAGCCCTGGATGAGAAATACAATGGAATTTTCTGAAAGAGACTGAAGCTGCAATCCTATGCACTTAGCTGGGTGTAGGTCTTATTCAAGTCTTTCTTCCGAGTAGACATGCATAGGATTGTGCTGTGTGAAGCTGTAATCCTAAACAGACTCAGGAGGGAGTAAACCCCATTGAAGGCAATGGGACTTTCCTCTGAATATGTAAGATTTGGCTGTGAATGTCTTATTTTCAATCCTTAGAAAAATGGGAAATAGGGCTAACCAATACCATTATTTTTAACAGCGAATTTCAACTACATGAATGGCAAAGAGAGATGTGAGCCTGAGCTACACATGGTGATAATGAGACTGTGAGAATTGTAATGTGATGTATTTCAGAAGCATCTAAGCCTTGCATTTGCAGCAGCTGGGGAACATCACTAAGATATGAACTCTAAAGCAGCTTCTGTGCTATAAAAAGAACAGTTTCTGCATAGCTGGATTATAGAAATCAATAGTTGTATGTTTTCCTCACATAGTGGAAATAGGTTTCTGATCTCAATCATGCTACCTAGTAAGAGATAAAGGCCTTCAGGATAAAAGACATTTAAGCTGTACAGGTTCCCAAAATGTTTTCCATTAAAAGTACTAATTCAAGATTCCTTGGAGATTCTTGTAATGAATCTCTGTGGGGCAGCTAAGAGGGCAAAGAAGATTTGTTTGTAAGCTGCAAGCCATCAAGATTCTCTGTTTATTCAAATGCTTGTGTTTTTTGTCTGGAATGTCAAGTTGCGTGATAGGAGAAACCTGCTTAGGGAATCATCTTTCATTGACAATGCAATGTAAAATTGCTTCACATTTCTAATAAATTCTCTGACACAAGGTTCAGTATTGTACAACTCATGAATCTATGAGAGTAGAACCTGGCTGCCATGTAAGAGCAATTGAGAGAAAACTTATCACCTCTCTAGTATCTTCACTTTCCAGATGTTGAACTGTTCCACCATATATAAGGCTGTGGTTTTCACACACACAACATGCTGAAACTATTGCAGTTTTCTTACTGCAGTGAGAAAAGAGCATACAATATTGAAAGAATATAAGAGAAAATCTTATTTGTGATGGCAAGGGTTTTGCTATGTGAACATAGTAGTAGTAGTAGTAAGCACATTTATCCATCGCTTTTCTGCCTGCTGGAAAAGCAATGTTTAAAATTTCAATTTAAAGCAACAATACAGCAATACAATAAATACAAAAATAAAGAGTCTTTATGGCACCTTAAAGACTAACAAATGTATTGTAGCATAAGCTTTTGTGGACTATAGTCCACTTCATCAGATACATGGGGTGTTATAGAAAGTTTTATATTTATATACAGTACATATGGTGGAGGTGGGGGAAGAGGCAATTAAAGCATGGAACACTGTGGCCAGACTTGCCTTCCCCAGGAAGGGGCACACCAGTTGAAGCTGGGCAAAGGCATTCCTCCCCAGGGATGTTGAAGAGTCCTTGGTCTCGAGTCACAAGTCGAGTCACGAGTCTTTGGACCTGAGTCTCGAGTCCGAGTCCAAGTCCTTGGTCCAAAATGGTGACTCATGAGTCCCAAGTCCCGAGTCACTCCCAAAGCTGACTCCACGAGTCCCTATTAAAATCAATGGGGTTCTTCCCAACAAAATAAGGCTACTTCAGATGTGTGGCTTAAATAAATTCTAGGCACAAGTGTGCCTTTTTATCTCAAAACTCTGCCACTGATTTTGACAAGAACAGACCAACCCAAAATAACCAGGCAGGCAGAGGAGGCAGGGAACCCCAAAACAGGCAGGCAGAGGCCTTTGTCTTGGACAATTCAAACTGTGGAACTGGTTAAGAAGAGACCAGGCAGGCAGAGAAGGCAGGGAACCCCAAACAGGCAGGCAGAGGCAGCCAAACCCAAAATGTCTGAAAGGTTGCATTTTAGGAAAATGATTTTAAAAAATAAACTTGGATTGTTACTGCAACTGGGTCCAGGCAGCACCTGCAGGTGGCATCAAGCAGGGATGTTGACGAGTCCTTGGTCTCGAGTCCGAGTCAGAGGGGGGACTCAGTCTGACTCACGAGTCGAGTCCTCGAGTCCGAGTCCCCATCCCTGCTCCTCCCACAGCAGCCACCTGGCCCTCCAGGAGAAACTCTCAGTCCAAGAGCACCCCCACCAAGCTGTGGACCTGATCCTTTAGAGGGAGTAAAATTTAACCCAGAATAGGCTGTACCCCCAATCATGGGTTGGCTTGTCTACTGACTAACAAAACTGCCCACATCAATTCCTTACTGCATCCAGACAATGATTTGGGATCCCACAGCATCCTTGGTGTCAGTTGAGAAAGAGAGATGATCAGTGTGGTGAAGAGACCCAGTGGCGAGAGAGAGAGCAATCTATATGCAGATCCCTGTGGGAGGGAGTATAGAATACAGATGGTGGGGAGGAGAAATCAGTGATAGTGGGAAATTGGGGGGGGGAGGTCACCCTTGAGGTTTTGCACCCCTGCCCTAGCACAAAGCCATCATTGGATGCAACCCTTTGACTTGAAACAGGAATGTGTGTTTTCAAGAATGTCTACTCAATCAGATTAGAACATAATGATTCGGTTTAAAATTGGTCATATTCTCTGCCATTGTGTGGATAGAGAACTATTTGATTGAAGGTACCATTACATTCTGTGGAATTCCTTAAAATGCATGCTAAGAGTGCATGTCACAACCTGGAAGGAATATCCATGTAGCAGAAGGGTGTGACAGCAGTATAATGAATAAATAGAAACAAATCAAATTGCACTCAGTGCTTTCAAATGTGGTGATCTGCAAATGCTTTTAGAAGCATGTGGCAAATTAACAAGGGAGGAAATGGAAAATGCCTAATGAGCCAAAATATAAATGGAACTCCTATTGTTTCTTGTTTTCACTCCTTTCCCCAAATCACATACTGCATATAGGCATACTTAAATATATAAGAGAAGTGTACAACATTCTTAGTAAAATACAATAAAACAGCTACACTTCGTTATTTGCTAGACTTACAGCTTTATGTACACAGGGGTGTCATCATGTTCATGTGAAGAAGGGACATGCCAAGTCAAGTGCTATTTCCTCCATATACTGAGTTTGTACCATCTGAAGCAGCTGTAGGTATGTAGTGGTCTCAGAACCTATGCACTCTATTTATGCTGAAGATTACTTCTTCTGGTTCTAGATCCTCCTTAAAATATCCTGAATGAAGCACAGCAATAGCATGACAAAAGCCTCATCTGGAAGCACCTTTGCTTTTCTTATGACAATGACACATTCATTTCATCATTAACTAAGGATGGGCAAACAAACAACGTTCAAGTTCATCATGGAACTCCATTTTCCACCTCCATGCTTTCAAATGGGAGTGTCTTTTAGTTTTTCGAACCGGGAAAGTGCGCATTTTCGAATAGGAAAAAAGTACATTTTTCCAAGCATGCACACAAATGTTCACTTTCCCTCCATTGATTAAAATGTGAAAATGCCTTTTTTTTTTAAAGTGCATTTTAAAGTGTGCATTTTTAATATATATATATATATATATATATATACGATTTGCAGATGCAATCATAAGCTCAAGAATATGTGAGTTTTTCTCGAAAAATGCATTTATGTTCTGGATTACAAGTGGGGCATTTTTGTCTATTTATCAAAAAGAAACAAAATTCTTGTATATCCCTACCATTAACCCACACTGACTTTCTAGACTGGAGTGCCCTGTTTTGTTCAGAAGTGTATCCTTCAAACCTCTAATTGCTCCTTTCTGCTGCTAGCTTCTTCCTTGTTTCAAATATCACTTTTCTTTGGGGGCAAGGAAGGGCTGTTTGCTGTGTCACCACTGGGCTCAATGTGCTCAGAACGGTACAGCTGTCTTTGGGGGCTCCCTTAGAATCATAGAAAAGTAGAGTTTGGAAGGGAAGGGGCCTGTAAGGCCATTAAGTCCAACCCCCTGCGCAACGCAGGAATCCAAGTCAAAGCATCCTTATCCTACATCTTTCCTTCCCCACTGCATTCTCCTCTCCCCCTGCTTTCATCACCTCTGCGGCTTAAGGGAGGTGGTGTTTGTGGGTTCTGGGACACCAACCCCACCCCTCCCATTTGCAGCCTGACTGAGCTTACTGGATGGGCCAAGTGTGGCATGAATCGGATGCAAGCCCCTGCTGTGTTGCACTCCTCACACATATAAATATGAGAGGCCCTTCTCATTTGCCCACCTTTGAGGGTAGTTAGGTGGGCAAGTACATGAGAAAGGGCCTTTTCTACAGTAGCCCCACACCTCCGGATTAGGTTGCCATTGGGGGTCTGTCAGGCTCCATCATTGCAGGATTTTAAGGAAGGCTGTAAATAGTTTACTCTGGCCTTCTCCTGATTATGTTTTACTGGACTGTTCGGGTTTGTAGCTGCAAATGTGTTGTAGGTTTTAGAACTGTTTAGGCCAGATGTGTTGTTGCTGGTGTTTGTTGTTTTTATAAATTTCTGCTGTTTTATTACTGTATTGGTTTACAACTTTTTATTATATGGGATTTTATTGTTGTAAGCCGCCCTAGGAGGGCTCCTGCCCTGAAAGGTAGCCTACAAAAATAAATATTTAATCTTTGCTATGGTTGGTAGGATGCATAGGTTCAAGTAAAAAAAATTAATGTATAATTTGTCTTTAATTTAAAATTAAAAAATAGAAGTTATGATTTGAATGCAATTAATGTAACTGAATGATTCATTCCTATATATTGCTGTTAGTCTTTTACATTAATTAATTTGAGCCCAGAGGCTGAACATATAAGCTAATCGCATTTTCCCCCAAACTTTAAAAAAAATAATCAAAGGCGTTAGACCTGTGAATTATGAACAAAGTGACTTTGTTTGTCAATGAGAAGTACTAACTGAAAGATATATTTTCATAATCCTAAAATATTCCACAAATCAGACCTATATAGAACCCATTTTCCACTGGGAGCCCTACATGTGATTTTGTTTTACAAATGCAGAGTTAAAACTAGCATCTTGTAATTAATTTTGTGAAATTAATGCATAAAGGACATGAAGAAAAAATTCACAAAGGGAAACCACATGCTGCCAAGTAACTTTGAAACCTTATTCCCGCTTTCCATGAATTAGCATTTCAGATATCCATTTATATAGAGTAACTCTGCAATTATCTTTTAATCAGAATAATTTAAAATAAATTATATTGCTTGCCTAGCATGCGATTAAAATTGTTATGAAATGAATAAAGGGAATGAGATTTACTTTTTCGATTGCTTTTTTCACCTGATATAACATTCAGTTACAGACCCACCCACTCCCTTTTCTGATAGTGAATGGAAACCTGGGTTCAAATCATGGTGGAAGGGGCTTAGTTTTAATGGTGCTATGTTCCAAACAGGGTTGAGGACTCACTTTTCTTCTTCCTCCCCACAGAAGAGGGCAAGGAGGTTGTGTAATTTCTTGCCCTTAGCAGGATGGGAACAACAACTCTTCTTCCCACATTTCTGTGGGAAGAGCAATGACTGTATTCTTGCCTCCTATCCTGCTTTGCTTTGATCATCCTTCCCTCATCCAGTGGTACAGCTAGGTAATTTTAGTCCCTGGACTTAATGGTTTTATCCCCCCCCCCCTTTAGACAGCCATGTGTATTACTTCAGTTGTGAAGCACACAATTAACATTTTTCTTCTCCACCGCCGCCTGATCACCATTCCGTGTTTCACAACTGCTTCTACATTCCTGATATGTTAGAGCAACCAAATAAAAACCCTGTTTGCGAACCCTGATTCAAAGAGACAGACAGACAGACAGACAAACAGACAGACTCTGAGCACGTGCAGTTTCACATTTTAAACTCACTTGAATCATAGCACCATTGTCACTATAGGAATAAAATGGGAGTTTGCTTTTGCTAATGCAAAATACATTTACTTGGGAATAAACACCACTGTGTTGTAGAAAAGGATACTTTATTTTAAGTACGTAATAAAATGAGCATCTGTAGCCATGTCCATGCCCAGACAGCGGTCCCCCTTTTTTTTTTTAATGCCCATACCAGCCCTGGGGCTGACTCTGGGTCTGTTTCATGCTGCCCTGATCACCTGCTACTCTCTGGGCAGGAGTGTGGGGGGGGGGGCTGCAGGACCCTGGATTTTGTCCCCGAGGGCAAACAGAATGGAGGTTTGCTGTAAGGGCCAAACTCCTTCTCAGGTTTATTGCATGACTGCAGTTAATGTATTGATTTTTTTGTTGTGTAAATAGCAGACATGGGGAAGCCTGAGCAGACTTAGGACAACCAGGATCCTTCACTCTTGAGGCCCAGGGGGTGAAGGGAGGGGGAGAATCTGGGATTGAGGCAAGGCTTGGGGTATGGTCAGAGGGGTTATCGGGGGTGGGGGAGGTGAGACATCCATGCAGTGCTACCTCCAGATTTGGGGGGGGGGGACCCTGGGGCAAAGCACGATCAGTGATGGGCCCTCCCTCAGTGAGTCTATTTTCTTACCAGCATCGTTACCAGTTGCTGCTGCTCCTCTTCCTCTTCCTCTTCCTCATTGCCACCACCTGCATGCTTGCCTTGCCAGAGAGAGAGTGAATGAGCAAATAGGCAGTAGCATCTGCTGCTGCTCCTTCTCCCCTACCACCATTGTCTGGGCCAGAGTGAGAGGCAGGTGAACAAGCAGGTCACAGTGGTGTAATCCCTGCTGGAATGTGCCTGGCCATGCCTACCCTTGATGCCAAACCTGCATCCGTGAGACAAGGCACTTCTGGCTACCTTGAGAGTACAGTGGGTTCTTCCAGCTCCTCAGTTGTACTAGGGTTCCCTGCAGGGTTGCACACTTCTTCCTCCGAGGATATCTCCATGGAGTCCACATCAGGTGGGATCCTGTCAAGCCATTCAGAGATATGAGCAATCATTAAGCAAGATGCAGCGAGGGTCACTAACATATATGGCTTTTAAGAGATGATTAGACAATGTAACAGATCGGCCAATGGCAATTGATGATGGCCATATGGAAGACCTTTGAAGAAGCCATTGGATCCTAGTTGCTGAGGGGCAACAGGAGAACGGTATTGCCTTCATGCCATGCTTTTGGGCTTCCTAGAGGCACCAGGTTGGCCACTGCGGGAAACAGGGTGCTGGATTAGATGGTCCTATGGTATGATCCAGAAGAGCTCTATGAGATTTAAAAAAAAAAAAAAAAAAGTAACTGGATGGGTGTCCTGGTTTGATCCTGACAAAATTGTAATATTGGGGAATAGTAGAAACCTCTACTAACACCTTATTTCTACCAGGTTAGAAAAATACTTACAGGGACCGGACTACTCCACATCCAATAGCTATACTATAGCTATTAGATGTGGTGTAGTTACCCTATCCCTGTCTGTGAGTATTATGCCAGCCTAGTAGAAATAAGATGTTTTCTAAATATTTTCCCCTCAGTCTGAACACTCTGAAGAATTAAATTACTTTACGCCTATAACATGCATATTTTAAGAAGGTTCACTGACTCACATTGCTCTCCAAAGGGGGGTGGGATACTTGGAGACAATGTGTCTTAGTAACTTCCAGAAATTTAAATTGAACAACTATTCTAATTTCCTGTAAACTATGTCTATTAAAGTCCTTAAATGGGATATAAAAATGCTGTCATTAAGAGCCCAACTAGTTACAAAAGACAGCGATGAAACTAAATTTGAAAATTCATAGTGATGGCCCCTTGGTTGTAATAATAAAAGAATATTTATGGAGTGGTGATATCATGCAGAGAGCTGAACATTCATACCGATAACTCAGCAGAAATGCATCTGGGAGCATATCAATAAATGGAATCATGTATAAATAATAAAGGACAACCTATAAGGCTCAATTTAAACATAATATAGGAAGGCAAAATGTGAAGGTTGCAGACCAGGGCAGTTTCCCCCTGAAGTGACATTACAACAACAGATTACAGTAGACTGGAATAATCCAACGTAAGATAAATGGTGTAAGCAGAGCATTAGAAGTAATAAAAACTGTTGAATCATGAAAGTCCATGTAGTTAATATAAAATTTTCAAGCTTTCATCTGATCATGAATTGCTCCCTCACACTGACAGAGTAGAGTTGAAAAATCCTACATTTGAAATAAAATGGGCACCTGTTGTATATGAAAAAGGAACTGCCATTTCAGACTTGAATGAATATATCTAATAAATATTGTTTCAACTGCAACCTTGGGGGGGGGGGGGGAATATGAATAACATCCCAGTAATGAACCAAGTTAGGAAATTATGCACCACACAAAGAAGCTACAAATATAAAGTTAATCCATTTCTCTGATCCTTGAAAATATGCTTGAGCAGATTTCATCTATACTTATTATAGGGTGCTTCCAGATGGAGGGCTCCTAGCTAGCGGTACCAATGAGGAAGCATTGTGCAGCTTTTCCATCTTTCCTTGCTTAACAGATTATCTGCAGTAAGAGAAAAGACAGAAGCAGCACCAGATGTGGCAGCAGGTGGTCACCATTTGAAATCCCCGCCCCGCCCCCAAATGCAATGCCTTCCACGCCAGCCTCACTTTAAGATGCTGCTGCCACCTGGCAGCACCAGGTATGCTGCACTCCTTTTTCTGGGGGAGGGTGTAACTGGCAGTAGTGGCGGCGGCAGCAGGACCCCAATTTGGGGGAGCAGCCTTTGTTTGGCTGCCTCAGGTGACAGGACTTGGGCCAGCCCTGCTTGTAATGGTGTAAGACAGTTATTAAGTGGTTGATGAGCCAGCAAAGTATACTGACCTCACTTTCACTGATTCAAGGAACAGTGCAGCCATGGTCATAATGCCAACGCCGCAGAATTGTATTGCAAAAGTTGATTAACACAATTCAGTTAACTCTTGAGAGCCAGTGTGGCGTAGTGGTGAGAGTGTTGGACTGGGACTCGGGAGATCCGGGTTCTAGTCCCCATTCGGCCATGACACTCACTGGGTGACTTTGGGCCAGTCACTGACTCTCAGCCTAACCTACCTCACAGGGTTGTTGTGAGGATAAAGTGGAGAGAAGAAGGAGGATTATGTAAGCCGCCTTGGGTTCCTTTCAGGAAAAAAGGCGGGGTATAAATATAATAAATAAATGACTCGATGTGTAGTTGTGTGTGTGTGTGTGTGTGTGTACCCACTGAATACAGTGCCACCTACCTCCCAACAGGAGATGAGCGATGTCACACAGTCAAACCATGCAAAATCCTGTTGCTAAGGGAGGCATTTGGATCTAATCAAATACAGTTAACAGCATGCACAGCTTTGGGTGCTGAACAGAGGGTTTGGTTTTTCTGCCAAACGGAGCACCATTCTGTGTACACAAGACCAAAACCAGGAACAAGACTCACGTACAAACGTACTTCGAGATGCAAACATCTTTGCTGAAATTTTGACAACTAGGGGTTTTTCCCCCCACACAAATGCAGCCCTCAGGCATGTGCTCCCCCCATTGTCGAACATAATGTACGAACTGGGTAATTATGGATGTGGCTGGCAATAATTATCTGATTGAAACAGCATTTTTCCAGAGGCCATGATCCCAGTAATTGAATGGGACACATGTTACATTTGTTTATGTGAATGCATACCAAGAGATTATCAGGATTGCCTGCAGACATTAAAGGTAAGACTGTTAACATGCTCCTTCTCATGTGCCTACTGTATATAACAGACTTTCTGATCTAATTCAGATTCAAATCTATCCACTATATATTCCAGGGGCATTAAAGAGCCTGCAGCATCCCTACATGCTACACATACATTGCCACCATCTTGAGAGCTAGGAAGCAAGTGCTGTTAGTAAAGCAACGAGGATGATTCACCAATGTTCTCTACCACATACCCCATAACAGTGCTCACTGTTCTTTACTACATACCCCATCATCAAGGGTGTGGGCAGGGGAAAGCATCAGACAGCATCTCTGCCCTACAAGCAAGTCATGTGAGCGTATGATATTGACATTTTTCAATGAAAATTACACATGTTGCCCTGGGTATCTGCTGGATAAGGTACGGTAGGTAAATTCATGTTATTTTGACGCCCCTGATTCACACAGTTCCACCTCAACAACAAGAACAACAACACGCTAGGTGAATTACATTTATTTCCATTTAGTTTCTTTCTTATACAGCAAGAGTTGTATTTGTTTGCTTTGCATTTTTCAGCGAAGTACTAGAATCCCTAGCCTGCAATCAAGTTCTCTAACAGTCAATAGCTAGGAAGTTGTTCTTCATTCTGCTGACACTTTTCAATGCTGATCTAATGAAGCCTGAAGTTTTTATAAACATCAACTGTGCACACTTTCTGAAATCTCAAGAAGCAAACTGAAGTCCCTTACTCCCTTTACAAATGTAAACTTTGCCTTCAACGCCTCTTTAAGGTTTTTCTTTCCAGTCCCCCCAGACTTGCTCTTGGATACAAGGAATTATCATGGTCACCTACCAAGCATGGGCTGAAGTAGTCCAGAGAATGAAACAGTGCTCACCCAACTACTTGGGGGCATCCTTTACTATTTTGCCATCTGTGAAGGACACGACATGGAATGGAGGGTTGGGGGGGGCTGCCCCCAAACTCTCAGCTCCCTACAAGGTGGCCACTGGCCAGGGGGCAAACAAATTACCCGGTGGACTGCCACCACCCCTTTTACATCCACCCAGTCCAAGCCAAGGGATACTTGGATGTTTCCAAATATCCAGGGGGTCCAGAAATAAGGGATCACCTGGTCAACCTCTATTTCTAGCCCTCCAGCCTAAAACCCTAAACAGTAGCAGGACCAAAGCAGCAGGCACTAAATTTAGTACTGAGACCTGATCTGAAAACAAAACAGACACAAACCTGAAACAGTGAACTTTATTTATAATCAGGAAGTGGGGACAAAAGGGTAAAAAGGTGTACAAATATCAAAGAAGATAGAAAACCAGAAACAACTCTTTTAGAAAAGCCCTAGAACCAGGCTCCGACTTTTTAAACAATGGAGAAACCTTTTGAAACCATGTTGCAGGCTAAAATAATAAAGCTCTATCTAGCCTCTCACTATACATTACCCACAATTATTATTTACATTTATTAATCGCCCATCTGGCCAGCAAACCAGCCACCCTGGGCGATGTACACAAGATAAAAACAGGACAAAATACATTTAAAACAGTATAAAATTTTAAAATCTTAGCCCACCCCATATTCCCGCCTGAACAGCCAAGCTTTTAGTTAGCGGCGGAAACTCAGCAGAGAGGGGGCATGGCGGAGGTCACTCGGGAGAGAGTTCCACAGTACGGGGGCCGCCACAGAAAAGGCTCTCTTTTCTAGTCCCCACCAGTCTAGCTGCTCTGGCTGAAGGGACAAGGAGAAGGCCGTCTGTGGCAGATCTTGTAGAGCGGCCTACTTGGTGTTGCTGGAGACGCTCCTTGAGATAGACTGGACTGGAGCCGTATTGGGTTTTAAAGGTCAAAACCAACACCTTGAATTCGGCTCGGCAAGCAACTGGTAGCCAGTGCAGCTCCTTGAGCACTGGAGTGATGTGATCACGCCGGCGGCTGCCTTTAAGCAGGCGAGCCGCCGCGTTCTGTGTCTGTACCAGCTGTAGCTTCCGAACCGTCTTCAAGGGTAACCCCACATAGAGCGCATTACAGTAGTCTAGGCGAGAGGAGACCAAGGCATGAACCACTGATGGGAGCAGGTGATTAGGAAGGTAGGGGCGCAGCTGCCGTATCAGATGGAGTTGATACAGCGCCGCCCAGCTCACAGCTGACACCTGAGCCTCCATGGATAGCTGGGAATCTAGAATGACCCCCAAGCTGTGGACCTGGTCCTTCAGGGGTAGATGTACCCCATTCAGCACCAGGTCAACATCCCCCAACCTTCCCTTGTCCCCCACCAGAAGTACCTCGGTCTTGTCGGGGTTCAGCTTCAGCATGTTCCTTCCCATCCAGCCACCCACTGACTCCAGGCACTTGGACAGGGTCTCAACGGCCAACCTTGGTGAGGACTTGAAAGAGAGGTAGAGCTGCGTGTCATCCGCATACTGATGACACCGCACCCCAAAGCTCCCAGCGGCTCTAGGTAGATGTTGAATAACATTGGGGAGAGGATGGAACCCTGCGGCACTCCACAAGTGAGTGGCCAAGGGTCCGAAGCCTCCTCCCCAAGAACTACCCTCTGGTACCTTCCAGAGAGGAAGGACCGAAACCACTGCAATACAGTGCCTCCAATACCCAACCCCTCCAGGCGGTCCAGGAGGATACCGTGGTCAACGGTATCAAAAGCCGCTGAGAGATCGAGGAGGACTAGAAAGGAGCATTCGCCCCTATCCAAAGCCCTCCTCATATCATCCACCAAGGCCATCTCTGTCCCATGTCCAGGCCTGAAGCCCGACTGGCATGGATCTAAATAATCGGCTTCATCCAAGTGTGCCTTCAACTGAGCACCCACCACCCGCTCGATCACCTTGCCCAGAAATGGTAAATTGGAGACTGGGCGAAAGTTGTTTAGATCCTGGGGATCCAAGGAGGGCTTCTTTAGAAGCAGTCTTATTACTGCCTCCTTGAGGGCTGATGGCATCACTCCCTCCTCGAGGGAGGCATTCACCACCGCCTTGATCCCCTCACCCAGTCTCTTCCTACAGCTCATGATGAGCCAGGATGGGCAAGGATCAAGCAAGCAGGTGGTCGGCCTTACAGATGAAAGCACCTTGTCCACTTCATCAGAAGGAAGAAGCTGGAACCGATCCCACAAAACCGGTCTGCCATTGGCCTCCTCCCGCTCACTCCCTGTGTCCACGATGCACGATATCCCACTCCTAATCCGATCAATTTTATCTGCGAAGTGCTTCGCTAAAGCCTCACAGGGGGCTTTAGACTGTTCCATTGGGTCCGGAGCGGCTGGACCGACCAGACTCCGGACCACTTGGAACAGCCTCCTGGGGCAGCACTCCGCAGACGCAATGGAGGCAGCATAGAAATTCTTTTTTCTGCCTCCACCGCCACCCGGTACTCCACAAGCAAAGTTCTTCCATTAGGACAGGGGCCCAGTCAGGACTCCAGGCTCACAGATGAAGACTGAAGATCATAATGCCTTCCACATGAAGGCTGAACGAAGAATGACTAACAGTCATAACCCTCTTAGCTTTATACCGCCCCTACCGCAGGCCCTTGACCAGTGTGAGGTGAGCCTCCATAGCCAATCACTGTTGGCCAGATAACTTACTCAGCTTCCAGGAGGGGGGACATTGAACAAATTCTTACTGCAACCCAGCTGAAATCAGTCAGCTTAATTTTTTGCAGCCATTCAGCTCCAACCTTGAAGCCTAGAGACTAGCAGAAAACTAGCAGGCATGCAGGTGGTTGTGATGAGTGTGGCCAGCCCCTCTTCACGAAATGAACCTTCTTGTTAGCAGCAAAAATCTCAAACGAGAAATGGATTTCTTCACACCATCAGCGTTCAATAACAATAGAATCAGGGCCATCCAGTGTCAAACTCAGTCTGGAGTTAGCAGTTCCTAGTCTAGATTTCATATTTGGCTTCAACTTGCATTAATAGAGAAGTACCATAGACACATCTCAAAAAAAAAACAACAACACCACCACCACCACCACCAAGACCCAAGCCAAATTTAGCTAAAGAACACTCTTTCCAACCCAGGCAAGACCCATCTACTGTTCAGGAGTGGGTTTTCCTTCACTTTCACCAGAAAGGACTACCACAGAAGCTTCACCCTTATTCCGATTGTCCTTTCCTCTGCCCTTTCTCTAGAGGGGGCTAATTGCACTGCCAGAAGATGTCTTCACATGGCCATTACATTGATACAACAGAGTTAATAAGTGCCACTGAAACAGTTATAGCCACTGACAGCATAGCATGGCACAAACACACACAAGGTGGAGCAATGGCAGGATGGGAGAATCATCCATACACAATTCTAAAAATGCTCTGGCAGCTCTGAAACAAACTGCATGTGCATCCAGCACACACATCCGTTTGTATTCTCGTCTGTAAGCCAGGAAATGGTCAAGGTGCATATGAAGATTGGTATACAATACGCAATAGAGCATTACAATCTCCCTGCTTACTGAAGAGAATGAAGCCAGGCTTTGTGTGATTGCAGGAAGCTCAAAAATGGATGCTCTGTTTTTTAAATTAATTGGTGGGATCTGTGATTGCAGTGAAAGAAAGGATGCTGTTTTTTAAATCCCACTGAGCTGGATCTGTGTGGTTGCAGGAAGCTAAAAAACCTTGGCTTTGCCTCCAGTGATCTGCCCTCCACCCCACCAGCCACAAGCCAGCACTGATGGAGCAGCTCATGTACACATGAAGCTTTGAGTCCACAACTGAGCCCATTGCATTGACCCTAGCACCAATTAATGTTGGGGTTTTCTTGGAATGAGTACCATTTGCCTGAGAAAGCATATTAGTAAGGGCACAAAATGGGGCCTTTTCTATTGTGGCACCCCATTTGTGTAATTCACTCTCCAAGAAGGCCTGCCAGAGCCTCATATTGTATTCTTTTAGAATGCAAATTAAAACGATTTTATTTAAGCAAGAATTTGAGTTAATTTGAGCATAACATAATGTTGTTTATCCCGATTCTGGTTTTATGAGTTTTTATTGTAGTTTTGTTCTGTTTCCACTTTAGAGTTTCGTTTGGGAAAGAAAATAAATGGGGGAAATACATTAATATGTAGTGGTATAATATTATCATTGACATGAAGTATACCAGAAGCTCCATTTGCACTGCAAAAGAAACCATTCAAAGAATTTTGGCACACACACAAATCTGACCAATGGAATGGCTGAGTTACAGGATTGGGGCTTTAGCCCATGTTGGGTTGGATTTGTCATGAGTCTTATGTCACTGTCGCTCTAGTCATTGTCCCTCGTTTCATAACCTAAAGACCCCCAGGCCACCAGCCTAGCTCTACTAACAGAGAGAGGACATTCAAAACGATAGCACCAACTGCTTGAGTCATTTCTCCATTCCAGAGATTGACTAGGGCTTCAACAGAATCACATGTAGTGCAAAAATTGACAGGAAAATCCCCAGGAGGCACCAGAAAACCATTTAGATCAGCTTTTCCCAACCTGATGCCCGATGTTCAGATGTGTTGGACTCTCAGCATCTTCCAGCCAGTGGAGGTGACCAGGTTGGCAAAGGCTGACTTAGATCCATCCTAGAGAGTAGAATTTATTTATTTTATTTATGTATTATATTTATACCCTGCCTTTTTTTCCTGCAAGGAACCCAAGGCACATAATCCTCCTCCTCCTCTCCATTTTATCCTCACAACAACCCTGTGAGGTAGGCTAGGCTGAGAGTCAGTGACTGGCCCAAAGTCACCCAGTGAGTGAGAATAGTTGCCACACAGTGGAGTATGTTGCTTAACACTTCCCACACCCATGGCTTTTCCACTGCAACATCATTCTCCCCAGCTGCCTTCCCTCTCTATGCCAGGCATGTGTTTGGCTTTGCAAACAAGCATCCAGAACACAGGGGCAGTAGCACGTGGAACAAATGTTAAAACACCCCTCACATGCAATTGCTTTGCTTTCCCACTTAAGATCATCCCCTCTCAATGCTGCTTTTTGCTACAAGTAGCAGCCACCAGATTTTAATTACATGAGTTTGTGTGAATCATATCATTTTGCTGTTAGTCTCTCAACATATGAAAGCTGTTTTCCATCATCTAATATTGCACGATAAGGCACAAACTAGAGTAAGGCCTTTAACTGGGCTACATCAGAGACTCCACCATGTATACAGCTGAAATGATCCCTGTATTATTATTATCATCCCCATGTATTAAACCAATTGACAGGACGGGGTACTTTTTGTAGCATAAATCTAAGGGGAGATATTATGGCTATCTAGTGGTTTGGATGGGTTGCAGGAAAGAGGAAGTTTAAAGATAATATTCATACATACTCATGAAGCATCCATTGTTTGTAAAATCTCAGTTCTCTCTTGTAGTTTGTTGTTTTATATACCGGTAGTTTAAATCTTCATATAGCATTTACATACACACAATTTCAAGTTTTGATATGGGTGGTAGGTTTGCAGTTTTCCTCCCACCGCTGCAGGCCCAGAAGAGAGCTATTGTGACTGAATGTTATAATATTTGCAATTAACAGGGATGTTGAAGAGTCCTTGATCTCGAGTCGAGTCACGAGTCTTTGGACCCGAGTCTCGAGTCCGAGTCCTTGGTCCAAAATGGTGACTCACGAGTCCTGAGTCACTCCCAAAACTGACTCCACGAGTCCCTATTAAAATCAATGGGGTTTCCCCCCAACAAAATAAGGCTACTTCAGATGTGTGGCTTAAATAAATTCTAGGCACAAGTGTGCCTTTTTATTTCAAAACTCTGCAACTGATTTTGGCAAGAACAGACCAGGCAGACAAACCCAAAATAACCAGGCAGGCAGAGGAGGCAGGGAACCCCAAAGCAGGCAGGCAGGGGCCTTTGTCTTGGACAATTCAACTGTTGAACAGGTCAAGAGACCAGGCAGGCAGAGGAGGCTGGGAACCCCAGACAGGCAGGCAGAGGCAGCCAAACCCAAAATGTCTGACCCTAACCCAAACCCCCCCCAACAACACATCAATCAAAATAAATCTCAACACATCGTTGGAGCTGCGCTCCTGGTAGCTGTCCATAGTGGCCGAGCAGCAGCGCACCTCGCTTCCATGCGCTCTTCACCGGTGATCGTGCTCCTTCTGGCACAGCCAGAAGACTCGTCAACAGCCCAGGAATGTTGACGAGTCCTTGGTCTCGAGTCCCGAGTCGAGTCTCGAGTCCCATTAAAAATATTGGGACTCGAATCCGAGTCGAGTCAGAGGGGGGACTCAGTCCGACTCACGAGTCGAGTCCTCGAGTCCGAGTCCCCATCCCTGGCAATTAAGTATTTTGAGGTCTAAACTTGTGGTAATGGGGGGGGGGGGCAGGATAGTATTTTGATTGAACCAGTGCATAAATCGGGGGGGGGGGAGTGTATGTGTGTTTAAATTATTATTACCGACTGAGATTGCAGTAGGGCAAAACCGTTGAGACACCCGTAGCTGCGACTGAAGTTACTGCATGCTTTCAACTCCTTTTTCGTTTCTTAATTATCCGTGGTAGTGTCTCGAGAATCTATACAGTAATACCTTGGATTGCAAGTAACTTGGTTTGAGAGCGTTTTGCAAGACAAGCACATTTTTAAATATTTATTTAATATATTTTTTTACTTGATATACAAGCGGCGTCTTGCAAGACAAGTGCTGTAGTACGGCTTAAATTAAAAATCTCTGTAACAAATTTTTTTTGGGGGGGGGATTTCGTTTTGATATAAGAGTGTTTTGGATTACAACAAGCACGTTTCCGGAACGAATGATGCTCTCAATCCAAGGCATGACTATTACCAACATTAGCACCAAAACCCTAAACTAGGAAAAGTGACATGCGCAAGGAAAACTTTGCGAATATGGCCCCTTCCTCAAGCCTCCTCCTCCAGCTAAAGAAGCCCCAACGGAGCCGCTTTATGGAGCGGTGTTGACAACAAACAAGCAAGAAATGGCCTCCCCAGAGGCGTCAGGAAGCAGGCCCGTCTGCAGCAGTGTCCCCAGCGGCCGCCATGTCATCTCGGCTCGGCACCTGCTGCTGCCGCTGCTGCTGCTGCGCTTCACCCGTTTGCGCCGAAGGGCCGGCCCTCCCCCGAGGCACCGCTCCCTCCCCGCCTCCACGCCAGCGCCCGGCCCCCAGCGCGGGGTCTCGGCTTTGGTTTGCCCGCGCGGTGACGTCCCTCGAATCGCAGCTCGAGGCGGGTGGTGATTCCTCCCAAGGAGGCTGGTGCGGCGCAGCAAGCCAAAGCAGCAGCTTCCCTTTTCCTTCGCCTTCGAGCGGGTCCGCGGCAGCAGGGCGCGCAGTCCCGCCCAGAAGACGCGCACCCACCACTCGCATCCCCGCCGCGGCTCGTTTCCCTCCCTGGGCCGCCAGGTGAAGAAGAAGAAGGCGCCCTCCCGGCGGCTGCCCAGCAGCATGCCGCCGCCGCCGCCACCACCCGCCGCCAGCCCTGCGCCTTGGGCGTCGCTGGCGCTCCTGCTCCTCCTGCCCTCGGCCGCGCTGCCTTCCAAGCTGAACATCCCCAAAGTGCTGCTGCCGTTCACTCGGAGCACCACGATTAACTTCACCCTGGAGGCAAGCGAGGGCTGCTACCGCTGGTGAGTGAGGGGGGGGGAGAGAGAGAGAGAGAGAGAGAGGGGAGGACGGCCGCCTTTGAGCGCGCGGGGCCCGGCGGAAGGGAGGCGCGGGGCGCAGGTGCGGCCGCTGCAACACGCGGAGAAAGAAGCTCGGGCTCGGCTGCAGCCGCCCTCGGGAAAGATTAGACGCCCGCTCGCTTTGCCTGTGTGGCGGGCGGGCCGTTCCTATTAGCGAGGTATTACTAGGTCGGCGTGGGTGGAAGTCGAGCAACTCCGTTGTTGAGCGCTCCCCGCCGAGCGCGCGGCTGCTGAGCTCCAGGAGGGCGCCGGCGCCGCGCACCGCCCACCGCCCACCTCCGCCTTCCAGTGAGCAACCCGTAAAAGAAGTCGTATGCACCTTACAGCCCGAGGGTCATGCGGAGTTAGCCGCCTTAATTGCCCCAGGTTCAGGCTGTCTGTCTGTCTGTCTGTCGTACGGACTGGACCAGAAAGTTCCCTCTCGGAAGTGGAGCGCGGAAGCATAGGTTCTGACTGAGCGAGTGCGGCTCGCGGTGTGAGCCGCTGAAAGTTTTGCGTGGAGTTTCCCCACCACCAGCCACAGGTGGTGACGATGTGCCAAGTCGAACAGAAGCCTGGCCCAGTAGGAATATGGTGGTAGAAATGCAGACGAGACCAGAATGGCTGTAGTAGGACTATTAAAACAAGAACAACACACGCACGGCACGTGTACATCTAACAAAAATGATAAAATGCCATTGTGGACAAAGCCAATGGCCACAAAGGTTTTGGAGTACAGTAGTAACATGAAGTAACAAGTTGTGTTTCTCAAAACGTAGGCAGATGATTTAGTGTGAAGTTCTGTGAGCTTGGTTGGTACCAAGATTGACAGATTCTCTCCCCCCCCCCCTTTGCCTCCCCACCATCCTGCATGCCCCCCTCACCTGCCAGTTTCAAGGTGGAGTGCTCAGTGGTATGGTACTGTGATATGATTGAAACTCCAAAATGGTTGATTCCACCTTGCACACTTCTTCCCTGCACTTTATTTATTTATTATATTTATACCCCACCTTTTTTTCCCGAAAGGAACCCAAGGCGGCTTACATAATCCTCCTCCTCCTCTCCATTTTATCCTCACAACAACCCTGTGAGGTAGGTTAGGCTGAGAGTCCGTGACTGGCCCAAAGTCACCCAGTGAGTTTCATGGCAGAGCACGGACTAGAACCCGGATCTCCTGCGTTCCAGTCCAACACTCTAACCACTATGCCACACTGGCTCTTATTACACTTCTTATTGCATTGTTCATTACAGAAGAAAAAGAGAAACAATTCTTTTAAAAGTTTGAAGTGAAAGTGCAAATTATACATAGGGTATTAATCTACTAAACAATCAGTTTAGGGTGCAGTCTTATGCATGTTTAGTCACAAAAGTCGTACAACTCCCAGCATTCCCCAGCCAGCATAGCTGGGAGTTGCAGGGAATGCTGGGAGTTGTAGGGAATGCTGGGAGTTGCAGGGCTTTTTTCAGTCTCAACATAGGACTGGGCCCTTAATTATAAAGAAAAACATCTTTAAATGTTCTTGTGATTCTAATCTTCTTACACAAAATGAAAGACCATTTTATTTCCAAATAATTCTATTTGGCTTATTCTAACCAAATGGAATGTTGTGCTCTGTAACTGCTGATCTTTCCACACATCCTTTACTTATTTATTTAAGATATTTATAAACTGCCATTAAGGGTAAAAAGAAAAAATCCTTCCAAAGCAACTTCCAATAATCAATGTAAAATACAGGTCATAATTCTAATCATCATTCCTGGCAGCATAGGATAGAATAATAGTAAAATCATATGCGCGTTTTCTCAGAAGTCCCACTCTCAGGTGAACATCACAGCCTTTGTGTGACGACCATAGCAATTTAACAGCATAATCTAGGGGTAGGCAATGCAGTGCCCACAGGCACCAATGTGCCCTGGACACCTTTCTTGGCATCACCAAGGTGCTTTAAAAAAATTAACACATTTTCCTACTGGCAGTTGGAATTACTGTGAAATAGGTTTCTGCTGGTGCTGAAAACTGTGGGTTCAAATGAGTTCTTTAGTGTGCTGCGGTCAGACCATACCTCTGCCTTGTACTTAGTAGTTTGGGCATGTTACTTATCTTTTGCCATGCCTCCCATAGCAGCCATTTTGTGGTGGTGCCCAGGACAGTTTCTCAGATTGCCATGTGTGTCCACAGGCCATAGGAACATAGGAAGCTGCCTTATACTGAGTCAGACGATTGGTCCATCAAACCCAGTATTGTCAACACTGACTGGCAGTGACTCTTCAGGGTTTCAGGCAAGGTTTTCCCCTGCCCTGCCTGGATATACTGAGGATTGAACCTGGGACCTTCTGCATGCAAAGCAGGTGCTCTACCACTGAGCCGCAGTCCCAAAAAGGTTGTCTACCCCTGGCATAATCTTAGCATGTTTACTCAGAAACAAGTTCCACTGAATTCAGGTAGACTTAATGCATGCTTAGGATTGGGGCTTTAACTATTCAGGATGTGCAGCTTGGATACTTGGTTGATTATGTGTATGTATATGTCACATTCGTTCTAACTCAGAAATACAAAATATTGAAATATTGTTTTTAATTATTTATTGACAAACATGAGTCGACTGTGAAATCTGCAGAAATTATAACCCAACAAGTACAAATACAAATACAAATATAAGTAATACAATTACAGGTACATTTATTTGAAAGATACTTTCCCCTGCAATGTAAAGTTATTTATTTATTTTTATTTATTTAATACATTTTTATACCGCCCAATAGCCGAAGCTCTCTGGGCGGTTTACAACAGTTAAAACCATAAAATACAATATAAATATAAATTTAAAACCACAGATTAAAACAAACAGCAAAGCTAGCAGCAGTTCAAATTACAGTAACAGCATTAAAAACTACAAGATAAAAATGAATTAAGATGATTAAAATGATTAAAATGCCTGGGAGAATAAAAAGGTCTTCACCTGGCGCCGGAAAGAGGACAATGTGGGCGCCAGGCAAGCCTCTTTGGGGAGCTCATTCCACAACCGGGGTGCCACAACAGAAAAGGCCCTCCTCCTGGTAGCCACCTGCCTCGCTTCCTTTGGCGAGGCAGGTTATGAAGATCTTAATGTCTGGGCAGGTACATATGGGAGGAGACGATCCTTCAGATACCCTGGCCCCAAGCCATTTAGGGCTTTGAATGCAACAGAGGTGACTATGTAGCCACATTCCCCCAGTTGAACTAGCCAGGGATTTAAATGGTATGCTAATTTTGAGAAACTGGATTTTAATTAACATGTTATTCACATAACAGGATAATTTTGGTGTTACTATTTGATTTATTCTTTCTAGAAAGCATGACATATAGGAGCTGCTCAGAATGCAAATTCCGTAACACTCTAATTCTAATTCAATCTCACAGAAATATTCCCAGATCAGCTTTACTTGCAGTCTGATCCTAAGCATGGTTACTCAGAGTAAGTCACAATGAATGAATTAATTGAGATTTACTTCATAGTAGATTAGTTTAGGGTTGCATATCAATACAACATAATTCAAGGCTTGAGGACAGCCACTCATATGGTCAACAGTGGCAAGTAGCAATTGCCTCTACTGACCAGGCAGATAGCTTTTTGCAAAGTGAAAGAGAGCTGGTTTTTTCCCCTGCCTCTTTTTCAGGCCGCCCATGTGCTGCAAATGATTTACATAAGTATATACTGTATGGGCATGCAGGTAGGCTAGCAAAAAACACTTGTGGGCCACTAAGGGCCAAACTATATGTAACATTAAGGATTCAATCCTATGCATGTTTAGACAAAAAAGTCTTACAAATCCCAGTATTCCCTAGCCAGCTGGGAGTTGTCGGACTTTTTTCCCCTGTCTAACCATGTGTAATATTATGCCCTAAATGTTTCTTTATCTTTAATGTTCATGTTTGTTAAAATGCCAATGACAGCTGCTGGGGGTTCTGAGAGTTATGATTGCAGCAGACAGGAAGGGGAAGTTTAACCATTTCCTCCCCTGCTGCAATCCTGACAAAAATCACTCTTTTAGAGCTGTTACTTCATTAGGGAGAAAGCTTCCACTGACACCATTGCAAAAAGACATTTAACCAAAGACAAGAGAGAGAGAAAACTCCAAGTGCCAATAGAGATCTTTGTGTATTTTTATTTGTGGCACAAATACACAAAGATCTCTATTGGCACCTGGAGTTTTTTTCTCTCTCTTGTCTTGGTTAATAGTGCCTTCCCCCTGGTTTGTTTGTTTTTCTCAAAGAGACATTTAAGGCACAATCCTATGCATGTTCAGACAAAAAAAAAAAAGTCCTACAACTCCCAGCACCCCCCAGCCAGCATGGTTGGCTGGGGAATGATGGGAATTGTAGGTCTTTTTTCTGTCTAAACATGTATAGGATTGCGCCCTTAGAGCGTAATCCTATCCATGTCTGTTCAGAAGTAAGACCCATTGATAACTCCCAGGTAAGTGGGTATAGGACTGCAATCTTAACCTCACGTTTAGTTCTAATTCTTGTGAGCATTTGCAGAGCTTGTGTAAATTGACTGCTTATGCACTTTGGCCATACATTAAAACCACAAGGCGACTGGCAAATATATATATTTGCTCCAAAAGCAGACACCATCTGATCATATTAAGTGAGTGTTAAAGTAGCATCGCATGTGTATTTAACTGGGATTTCAATGTTATTTATTGGGTAGGGGAGTAATATCTTTAGAGTTTATTTTAATGTTTTTTTTTTAAAAAAAATCTATATTGATTTAGTTTTACATTTTTATCCCATCAACAGGACTCAGCAGAGCCTTCAGGGTGGCCTACACCAAAATAATTCATTAAAGCAGCTTAAAGCAAAACTTTGACACATTGGATAAAATGGAAAAATTATCCGAATAAATAAACTGACTTTGTCTAAATCCATGTTGCACTACTCTGATGCCACCTGCATGTTTAAACTTTGACTGACTGACATAATTAGATTTACCCAGGCCAGCAGAGCTCATGAAATGTTAACAATTACCCCTATGTTCAGAGCTTTCCTCTGTTAGACTTGCTGGACAATTGGTGTTTAGGAGCAACTGTATGTAGTGCTGGTTTCAGTTCTCAGCCAAGAAGCACATGCAGATCAGTGGCTGCAGGCTTCTTGCCATTTGTCCTGATTACATTGTTTGGAGTTACACAATCAACATAATTGTATGATTGGACCAATTCCCTGTAAAAGACTGTGCAATAGCATTTCTTACGAATTATCCTTTAGAGAACCATATGTGCATTGGTGAAGGCATTCATGTTCCTAAGACTGGAACACACAAAGCACGGTTTTCACCAATTGGTGGGATTGAATCTTAAATCTCAAATGTTACTAACGGTCATGATTGCAAGTGAGACTTGATCCAGCCAAAGTTATACCACTTAAGTCCCATTGATTCAGTGGGAGAGGGTTAAGCGTGCACTTAACACTTCCAATATCTACCACCTGACAATATTTAGGGAGTACAAGAAACATAATTAGTCCCAATGAGCTCAACAGCCTTCTAAAAAGTGAACAGATGTTAGTATTATTTCAGTCTGTCAGAATCTTCATAGCAGATACATATTCCCAATGGAGAGTGTGTTTGAACAAGCATGTGGGCTTTTAAAAACAATCTTTTGAATTTAGTATAGCTATATGAACAGGATGCTTAAACAAACCTCAAATTCTATCCAGAAAATCTAGATCTGTAAATTATGGCAATCATATATGTTGTTCATATGAATCTACTCAATTTGCATTCCCCTTCCATCTTTCTGCTTTCTCAGAATTTGAAGTCTTCTAATTTTTTTGTAGATCCAAGATGCAGGGTCTGGGGATTTAGGAATAATAATAGTGAAAGGTGTGTGGAAGCAGAGAGATTGGTGGAACCAGAGCTGAAGAAGCCTTATATCGCTCATTGCAAAAGGCAGGTTAGATTACTGCTGGTTTTCAAGTTAAGCGAAAACAGGCTCACACGTTCAGGGTTTCCTCCAGAAGGACTGTAAGTCTGCTCTTTTCCAAAATGAAGCCTTTCCTATACTGCTGGATATATCTGCTTCAGTATTGGAATATATGTGGTCTGAATTTTGAAACATAATCCCCTTCATATGCATTAGACTCCTTTGACGTATAACTATCTGTTTGACAAAATGTCAGTATTCAAAACCACTTACAGTATTATATTGTTGATATTTATGTTAGTTACAGTAGCTAGTTTTAGTTATTAATGTTGTTTGGACACAAAAGAAATACATTCCAGAGGAATATAATTTCTACTGTGTTAATCAACTCAGGCCACTAATCAGACCTCTGTGCACTGGTTTTGTCCTGATGCTCATTGCTTCTTTGTTTGGTCTTTTGCTTGTAAGTGTTTGATAGGGTTGCTTTAAAGGATTTTGCCGCACAGAAAAAGATAAAAACAGGAAGTTGCATCAAAAGTGTGTTTACCGGTAATCTTATATTCTCTGTGTAGGAAGGGAAACGGAAACATTCAAATTTTGAATGTGGCTTTTTAAAATTAGAACATTGGTATACATTCATTTATATTATCATCTGGAGCTGTTAACTGTGCAATCTCTTATACATGTCTACTTAAGAGGTAAGCCCCATTGATTTCAATAGGACTTACCCCCAGATAAGTGATTATGGATTGCAGCCTAAGCCAGTCAAATTTTATTCCATTGATGTTTTTTTCTTATAATTAATGCTGTCTGGAACCAATCAAACATCACAGTTAGAGACACTGTTAACTTGAATCATTTGTTCTCTGCTGTAGCTGCCAGTAAGTGTTATAATTAATTCATTACCAATTCATTTGCTTAAGCTAAAGTAGACAATACTTATTTAATACTTTTGGGGCACGATCCTATGGCCGCTAGGTGCTGTCTGGACAGCCATAGGATAATTTGGAGTCCCAGCTCCGACCTCAGAAACTCGTGTACCATTGGCAGTGAGCTTATTCTCTTTGGTCCTGCCTGTTTCACTCTCCAAACAGAGCACATGTTAATGTTTTGAAGTATACAGACTGTAGAATGTTTTTTCAAACACATTTGTGATAAGCATTATTTTCCTGCCTTGGTGTAGATGTCTAAAACACAAGTGGCAGGAAGTGTGGGTGATATACATTATATTTTTTGTAAGAAAACATGGAAGAAGTTGCAGCACTTACAGTGCAATCTTACACATGTTTACTTGGAAGTAAATCCCACTGCATTCAGTGGGGTTTACTCCCAGGTAAGTAAGAACATAAGAGCCATGCTAGATCAGACCAAAGGCCTATCTGGTTCAGCATTCTGTTCGCACAATGGCCAACAAGATTTCATAGATTTCATAGATCATAGAGTTGGAAGGGGCCTACAAGGCCATCGAGTCCAACCCCCTGCTCAGTGCAGGAAACTAGAGGAGGGGTCTCCCATCCAAGTAATAACCAGGCCTGACCCTGCTTAGCTTTCCACGCTCAGACAAGCTGAGCCAGCCCATGGAAACCCCACAAGCAAGGTATGAGTGCAACAGCATCCTCCAGCACATCTTCCCAGCAGCTGGCATACTGAGACATACTGCCCCTGATACTGGAGGTAATATGTAGCCATCATAACTAGTAGTCTAATCCCCTTTTAAAACCATCCAGCATAAGTCAGTTGGCCAGTCTACATTTTCTCAATTCTGGTTTTTCCTTAAAAGATAGACAAAATCAAGCTAGTCTAGCAATTAATGCAAGATTTCTTGCCATATCTGCTTACTTACTTAAATCTGTTTTGTTTTCAGTTTAACTGTCAAAGATTCCCTCAAAGAGTCTTGGGAGCTGTAGTTTAGCGAGGTGCTGGGAATTTTCTTATCTGATAGAGATCTACCCCTTACATAACTATAGTTTCTGTAGTTCTCTGGAAAGATGGAATCACCTCTAACCAGTATAAACCTGTAGAGGTTGCACAATGAAAAGGAGGGTGAATGTAGCTGCTGACATATATAATATGCAGAAAGCAGGATCTTCTTTCACTGTGGCCTGGTTCACACTTCACAACATCCAGGGTTTTTTCAAACGCTGAGCTGTTGTGTGAATGAGTGGGAGCTAGCAAGGTTAAACAACCCAGGGTCGCTTTGTCTAGCTGAAATTGGCTGTATAGCTGACTTGCAGGGTAGGAGGAGCGGGGAGGTGAAGTTCACCTCTGTGCTCCTCCCTCCCTGCATAGGATGCCTGAAATCCTCTGAGTTTGGGGGCTTACAAGCATCCCCATTGGATTGCACCCTGAATAAATAAATTAAAATAAAGAACTTTTGCAGACCTTAGTTTAAGAACAGAAAAGATTTGCTTTGTAAATTGACTGACTATGTGGGTAATTCCAAAGTTCCCCTTTACTCCTTCCCTTGTTTTGTCCTCCAGAAGTTGATTAAGAAACATTTTTTAAAAGACTGTTTTGAAGGGGAGTTGCTGCAGGGAAGGAAGAAACATCTGGAGTGAATTTTGTTGGGAGAGAGGGAAATGCAGTGTCTCCTACCCTTTTTTACCCTGGTTTTGAAAACGGATGCTTGCTATGGTGTGTTGGGGCTTGCCAAGGAATTGGGGGCAATATATTTAGTTTTCAGAAAGAGACCTGCAGGGGACTTGGGCTTATGGAAAACAATTCCCCCTGTATTATTAGTCCTTCTCAATTCTTTGGGAGGGATAAGCTACATTTGTTGTGTGTGTTCAGAGGCTCTTTTACTATATTCTCACTGGCTAGCAGAAATAATTTTTGGCTACTGAGCCTGTACATAATTTGATTAAGACTCAGCACAGTTTGTCCGCATTGAGTCATAGTGCTAAATGGAAGTGTGAAGGATCAGCAACAGGATCCTTTGCGTGAGTTCAGCAATTATAGGGTTAACCGGCAATGAGAAACAGCTTCAATTAGCGCCGGCAATCACCTCCGAGCTCTAGCGACCACCCGCGAGGCTTTTACTCACAAAAGGAAAACCGCAGCCCTTTAAATGCCCAAATAAGGCTTTTATTTGTTTATACAATAACACAGGATGGAACTAGCAGGTATTCAGGAATACTATACTGTCAACACAACCTTATCTGACCCCCGTCTTACCCATTGAGCAGGTTCCCAGGCTAGCAGATCGAATCTTGTCAGTGTCCTTAGATCAGAGACTCTAGCCTAGTCAGTGTCAGCCTAACTCCCGGTCGGCGCCTCGTGGATGAGAATGGTGTACCCGGACTGCTTGCTTTAAGGTGGATCTGGCCCTGGCGTACCCGTGGTTCCCAACAACCCAAACCCGGAAGGGAGAGGGGTTTTCTACCCCTGAGTTCCCGCTTCCCCGCCCTCCAGGTCAGGTGGGGGCTTCTGCCTGCCCCCTTCGTTCAGGTGGGCTTATCCCTGCCCGGGAAGAAGGTGACGTACTGGTACTCTGCAGCTCTTTGAGACTGCCCTGATAGCTTGATGATCCTTGATGACTCTTCCTTGGTTTTGTGGATCTCCACCGAGACCCTCCTTTGTTGGGGATGATGGTCCGTCTGCTACTTCTCCAATGACTTCATCCCCCCTCCCTTGCCCCCTCCCTTGGGCGAAAGCCGTGTGTGTGTGTGTGTGTGTGTGTGTGTGTGTGTGTGTGTGTGTGAACCTGTGTTGGGCTTTCTCCACACCCTCCCATTTGGGGGAAGATGGCATTGGGGTCCACCACCCCAATCCCTATCTAACTATCTCCAACTGAGAAAGCCCGGGACAACCCATCTGCCACGATGTTGTCCTTGCCCTTGATGTGTTCAACTGAAAAATCAAAATCTTGCAGGGCTAAACTCCACCGCAACAGCTTCTGGTTGGACCCCTTCACCCTATCCAGCCAGCACAAGGGGGAATGGTCGGTCTGCAGCCGGAACCGGCGGCCCCACAGGTAGGGGCGAAGCTTGGTCACTGCCCACACTATTGCTAGGCACTCTTTCTCGACAGTGGCCAAGTTCCGCTCCCGAGGCAAAAGTTTTTTACTCAAAAAGGCGACCGGGCACAGCCCTTGCTCTGGCCGCTCCTGCAGCAAGACGGCTCCCATCCCCGCTTCCGAGGCATCCGTCTGCAGAACAAAAGGGGCTTCAAAGTCTGGGGCTTGCAGCACAGGGGCTGCCGTCAGGCAGGCTTTCAGTCCTTCAAACGCTGCCTGGCAAGCGGCTGACCATTGGACCTTAACGGGTTGCCGCTTTTTGCACAAGTCAGTCAGGGGGGCGGCTAGCTGGCTAAAATGGGGCACGAACTTACGATAATAGCCAGCCAGCCCTAAAAAAGCTTGGACCTGTTTTTTCGTCTGGGGTTGGGGCCAGGTGCGAACCGACTCTATCTTGGCTTCTAGGGGTTTGACACTTCCTCCCCCCACCTTGTGTCCCAGATACTCCACCTCCCCCCGCCCAACCTGGCATTTCTTCGCCTTCACCGTCAGCCCTGCATCCTGAATCCTCTGAAATACCTGGCGGACATGTTGCAAATGCTGCTCCCAGGTGGAACTGAAAATGGCGATGTCATCTAAATACGCACAGGCGAACTCCCCCAGCCCATTTAACATCCCGTTTACCAGCCTCTGGAAGGTAGCCGGACCATTTCGGACCCCGAAAGGGAGGGTGGTGAATTGGAACAACCCCAGGTGGGTCACAAAAGCAGACTTCAGGGCAGCATCCGAATCGAGCGGGACCTGCCAATAACCCTTCGTCAGGTCCAGGGTAGTAATGTACTTGGCCCCCCCAAGCCTCTCCAACAGCACATCCATGTTGGGAATGGGGTAGGGGTCAGGGACGGTCACTTTGTTGATTTTCCGGTAGTCTACACAGAACCGGACACCCCCATCTTTCTTGGCTACTAACACAATCGGGGAGGACCAGGGGCTCGAGCTAGGAACAATCACCCCTAGGTCCAGCATGGCTTGGACCTCATCGGCGACGACTTGGGCATGGGGCCCCACGGCTCGGTAGGGTAGGGACTGTATGGGGGGGCTGTCCCCTGTATCAATGGTGTGTTGTGTGAGCGTGGTGCATCCCGGACAGTCCGAGAACATGGGCTAAAAATCCTCTAAGACCTGGGTGATCTGTTGCCGCTGCTGTTCTGACAGAGAGGGGGACAGTTTGATCTCCTCCAGTCCTCCCCCTTCCCCCCACTCGGCCAACAACTCTCCGTCAGGGTCTCCGTGTTCCACACATTCCTGCACTCCCCCCACCTTTGTTCCCCGTTCCACATACAATTTCAGCATATTTACATGGAATACCTTTTGCCTCCCCGGCTGTCCAGGGAAAGCCACTTGATAGTTCACCTCCCCCGACCTTCCAATCACGGTCCCTGGGCCCTCCCACTTCAAGCACAATTTGTCCGTTTTTTGGGGGCGCAGTACCAACACCTGGTCCCCCACTTCAAAAGTCCGTGGCACAGCCGTCCTGTTGTACCACGCGCTCTGCCGCTGCTGTGCTGCTCCGAGATGCTGCTGCGCCGTCTCCCTTACTTCCCGAAGGACAGTTTGGAGGTGCTGCATGAAAGTATGCACCGGCATGGAGGCTTCTGCGGCAACCCCCTCCCATTCCGCCCGCAACAGAGCCAAAGGTCCCCTGAGCTCCCTTCCAAACATCAGTTCGTTGGGGGAGAATCCCAGGCTCTCCTGGGGGGAGTCCCGGTAGGCAAACAACAAGTAGGGGAGGGCTTGATCCCAAGTCCCAGGGTGCTTAGCCGCATAAGCCCTGATCATTTTTTCAAGAGTCTGATTGAACCGTTCCACCAGCCCATTGGTCTCGTGATGATATGGCACCGAAGTCAGGTGCTCCACACCCCCCAGTTCCCATATTTTTTTAAACAGTTTGGACACGAATCCCGTGCCGCAGTCCGAAACCACCGTGTGGGGCATTCCTAGGCGGGCGAAAAGAGAGAGGAGAGTCTTAGCCAGGCTGGTGGCGGAGATGGAGGCTAGAGCGAAAGCCTCGGCATAGCGAGTGGCAAAGTCAACAACAGTCAATATAAACTTCTTCCCCGTCTTGGTGGGGGGATTCAAGGGTCCCACGATATCCATCCCTATTCTTTCAAAGGGGATGCCCACAATGGGTAGGGGTTGCAGGGGGGATTTCGGATGGTCCCGGTTATGCCCCACTCGCTGGCAGACATCGCAGGACCGGCAATATTCCCGCACTTCATTCGCCACCATAGATTTCATAGATTTCATAGATCATAGAGTTGGAAGGAGCCTACAAGGCTATCGAGTCCAACCCCCTGCTCAATGCAGGAAACTAGAGGAGGGGTCTCCCATCCAAGTAATAACCAGGCCTGACCCTGCTTAGCTTTCCACACTCAGACAAGCTGAGCCAGCGTAAGCCACAGGTAAAACCCCTTTGTCACTCTGGCCAATGTCCGTTTCTGTCCCAAGTGACCCCCCCCCCCACGCCACATCGTGGGCCAGCTGTAGCACAGCCTGGCGGTACCTCGCAGGCACAACCAATTGTCTTTTTCTTGGTTGGGGACCCGGTTCAGTCCTTGGGCAGAATTCTCGGTAGAGGGCTCCTGCCTCCCACAAAAACTGCTCTGACTGGTCCCCTGCCCCTGACCCTTGACTGGCCCGATCCCGACACCCTTGAAGGGATGGGTCGCTCTGCTGCTCCTCCTGGAATGCCTTCTGAGTCCCAAAATCTCGGGCCATTGGCGCAAACCCCCCTGGGTCTTCTTCCTTCCCCAAGGCCGAGGGGAGCGGCGGGGGACGGCTGACTGTCTCGGCTGGGGTCACTTTACCGCGACCGGGATGGGAGACCGGGGACCGGAGAGGCTGCGGGGCAGGGGCTTGTTTGGCCTGGTGCCGTGTCACCACCCCCACCTTGACCTGGGCAGCCCGGAACGCAATGTCGTTCCCAATGATGATCCCCCATTCTTGTTGTCCATGCACTATACATCCACCTCCCCTTCCCATCCCTTGTACTTGACCCAGACCCGGGCGAGGGGAACAGCTATGTTGGGGGAGTTATAGGGCTTTATGGCGCAGGTGCGCCCTTTTAGCAACTGCCTCTTCTTTACCTTACTCCAAGGTAAAGCAGTTATGTCCGCCCCAGTGTCCCTATACCCCACATGGGAAACATTGTTCACAGAGATGGACTCACAGAATTTGCTCTGGCTCCAACGCAGCTGCTCCGGTGAGGCAATGCGCATCAAGGATGCCTGCGAGATGGCCCCCAGGGAATACTGTCCTCCGCTCCTCAGGGACCGCGCCGCGTCTTCCCCGTCTTCCTCGAGGAACGAGCTGGACCGCTGATCCTCCTCGTGTTCCTCCGGTTCGCGGGACTCTGGAGCAAGCATCCTCCCCACCTTGCCCGGGGATGCCTTGGCGTTACGATTCTTCGCGAGGAGTTTGGGGCAGCTCCTCTTGAGGTGCCCCGGTTCTTTGCAATAAAAACAGCCACTGGCGCTGGGGCTTTCCTTGGGTTTGCCTAGGGCCCCCTCCCGAGGTTTGGGGTTGCCCTTTTCTGCGCTCCCTCTAGCCCCGCCACGATTGAGGTTGCCCCCCTTTGTTCCTTTGGGCTGCCGATATAGTCCCATTTGGTCGGCCAACTTGCCCATTTCCCGACAGTTTGGGGGGTCCCAATCCCTCACTGCCGTGGCTAAGTCCTCCGGGATAGTGGCACAAAATTGCTCTTGAATCAGGAGCTCCCGCACCTCCGCCAAAGTGGTCTTCCCGGTGGCCCCGATCCATGCGTCCCAAACCTGCCCCAGGTGCGCTATCCAGGAGGCATACGTGTCCCCTGGGGTAGGCTGTCCGTAACGAAATTTACGGCGACAATGTTCGGCGGTGAGGGCAAACCTCTCTCTCACCGCTTCCTTGAACGCCCCATAGTCCAAGGGGGCAGTTTGGATGTGAATACCCAGGAGATCAGCAAGCTCCCCGCTGACTTGAGTCCTTAGGGCAGACATCCTTAAATTGTCCGGCACCTTCTGCTCCAGGCAGGCAGCCTCGAACAGGGTGAAAAAGATCAGCACACCTTGTCCAGACTGGTAGGTGGGGAATTGCTTCCTGTCCCATTTAGGGGTCGGGGTGCTCCCACCCTGGGGTGCAGGGGATCCCCCTTGTCCAGTGCCCCCGGTCAGCCTGGCCAACTCCAGCTGCATCTGCAGCGCTGCTTGTTGCTGCTGGAGCATTTCTTGTTGATGCCGCATCACCTCCCTGGCTTGCTGCCAATTAAGTTGGGGAAAGAGGGCATCCAACCCTCCTCCCCCCATGGCTCCACCAGCAGCCCTTCTATCGAGGTCTTCCTCTAACTCAGGGCCCCTCATATCGCTTCTCCTGCCGCTGCTGGTAAGGCTGGGGCTACCCCACTGCTTGGGTTCCTGCCCTACTAACACAGATGAGGGGGCTCCCCCCCTTCTTGCCTTGCAGTCTTCGGCCGCACCACCCACTCCATTGTGGAGGTCTGGGTTGGGGTCTCTGGGCTGCTTACTAGCTCCAACTGCTCTTGGCTCAGGCTATTCATTTTCTTTGGTCTGAGCGCTTCCCAGCAATCTACTAGCCTGCCCCAAGCCCTGCTAGTTCCGCCTGTCAATTGTGGTTTCCAATTGTCCCGTCGTCTGCCACCATGTGAAGGATCAGCAACAGGATCCTTTGCGTGAGTTCGGCAATTATAGGGTTAACCGGCAATGAGATACAGCTTCAATGAGCACCGGCAATCACCTCCGAGCTCTAGCAACCACCCTGAGGCTTTTACTCACAAAAGGAAACCGCAACCCTTTAAATGCCCAAATAAGGTTTTATTTGTTTATACAATAACACAGAATGGAATTAGCAGGTCTTTAGGAATACTATACTGTCAACACAACCTTCTCTGACCCCCGTCTTACCCAATGAGCAGGCTCCCAGGCTAGCAGAGTGAACCTCGTCTGTCCTTAGATCAAAGCCTAGCTCCAGATCGGCGCGGCGTGGCTGAGAATGGTGTACCCAGACTACTTGCTTTAAGGTGGATCTGGCCCTGGCGTACCCGTGGTTCCCAACAACACAAACCCGGAAGGGAGAGGGGTTTTCTACCCCTGAGTTCCTGCTTCCCCTCCCTCCAGGTCAGGTGGGGGCTTCTGCCTGCCCCCTTCGTTCAGGTGGGCTTATCCCTGCCCGGGAAGAAGGTGACGTACTGGTACTCTGCAGCTCTTTGAGACTGCCCTGATAGCTTGATGATCCTTGATGACTCTTCCTTGGTTTTGTGGATCTCCACCGAGACCCTCCTTTGTTGGGGATGATGGTCCGTCTGCTACTTCTCCGATGACTTCATCCCCCCTCCCTTGCCCCCTCCCTTGGGCGAAAGCCGTGTGTGTGTGTGTGTGTGTGTGAACCTGTATTGGGCTTTCTCCACACATTGTTTGGAATTACACAATCAACATAATTGTATGATTGGACCAATTCCCTGTAAAAGACTGTGCAATAGCATTTCTTACGAATTATCCTTTATAAAATCATATGTGCATTGGTGAAGGCATTCATGTTCCTAAGACTGGAACACACAAAGCACGGTTTTCACCAATTGGTGGGATTGAATCTTAAATCTCAAATGTTACTAACGGTCATGATTGCAAGTGAGACTTGATCCAGCCAAAGTTATACCACTTAAGTCCCATTGATTCAGTGGGAGAGGGTTACGCGTACACTTAACTCTTCCAATATCTACCACCTGACAATATTTAGGGAGTACAAGAAACATAATTAGTCCCAATGAGCTCAACAGCCTTCTAAAAAGTGAACAGATGTTAGTATTATTTCAGTCTGTCAGAATCTTCATAGCAGATACATATTCCCAATGGAGAGTGTGTTTGAACAAGCATGTGGGCTTTTAAAAACAATCTTTTGAATTTAGTATAGCTATATGAACAGGATGCTTAAACAAACCTCAAATTCTATCCAGAAAATCTAGATCTGTAAATTATGGCAATCATATATGTTGTTCATATGAATCTACTCAATTTGCATTCCCCTTCCATCTTTCTGCTTTCTCAGAATTTGAAGTCTTCTAATTTATTGTAGATCCAAGATGCAGGGTCTGGGGATTTAGGAATAATAATAGTGAAAGGTGTGTGGAAGCAGAGAGATTGGTGGAACCAGAGCTGAAGAAGCCTTATATCGCTCATTGCAAAAGGCAGGTTAGATTACTGCTGGTTTTCAAGTTAAGCGAAAACAGGCTCACACGTTCAGGGTTTCCTCCAGAAGGACTGTAAGTCTGCTCTTTTCCAAAATGAAGCCTTTCCTATACTGCTGGATATATCTGCTTCAGTATTGGAATATATGTGGTCTGAATTTTGAAACATAATCCCCTTCATATGCATTAGACTCCTTTGACGTATAACTATCTGTTTGACAAAATGTCAGTATTCAAAACCACTTACAGTATTATATTGTTGATATTTATGTTAGTTACAGTAGCTAGTTTTAGTTATTAATGTTGTTTGGACACAAAAGAAATACATTCCAGAGGAATATAATTTCTACTGTGTTAATCAACTCAGGCCACTAATCAGACCTCTGTGCACTGGTTTTGTCCTGATGCTCATTGCTTCTTTGTTTGGTATTTTGCTTGTAAGTGTTTGATAGGGTTGCTTTAAAGGATTCTGCCGCACAGAAAAAGATAAAAACAGGAAGTTGCATCAAAAGTGTGTTTACCGGTAATCTTATATTCTCTGTGTAGGAAGGGAAACGGAAGTAAAATTTTGAATGTGGCTTTTTAAAATTAGAACATTGGTATACATTCATTTATATTATCATCTGGAGCTGTTAACTGTGCAATCTCTTATACATGTCTACTTAAGAGGTAAGCCCCATTGATTTCAATAGGACTTACCCCCAGATAAGTGATTATGGATTGCAGCCTAAGCCAGTCAAATTTTATTCCATTGATGTTTTTTTCTTATAATTAATGCTGTCTGGAACCAATCAAACATCACAGTTAGAGACACTGTTAACTTGAATCATTTGTTCTCTGCTGTAGCTGCCAGTAAGTGTTATAATTAATTCATTACCAATTCATTTGTTTAAGCTAAAGTCGACAATACTTATTTAATACTTTTGGGGCACGATCCTATGGCCACTAGGTGCTGTCTGGACAGCCATAGGATAATTTGGAGTCCCAGCTCCGACCTCAGAAACTCGTGTACCATTGGCAGTGAGCTTATTCTCTTTGGTCCTGCCTGTTTCACTCTCCAAACAGAGCACATGTTAATGTTTTGAAGTACAGACTGTAGAATGTTTTTTCAAACACATTTGTGATGAGCATTATTTTCCTGCCTTGGTGTAGATGTCTAAAACACAAGTGGCAGGAAGTGTGGGTGATATACATTATATTTTTTGTAAGAAAACATGGAAGAAGTTGCAGCACTTACAGTGCAATCTTACACATGTTTACTTGGAAGTAAATCCCACTGCATTCAGTGGGGTTTACTCCCAGGTAAGTAAGAACATAAGAGCCATGCTAGATCAGACCAAAGGCCTATCTGGTTCAGCATTCTGTTAGTTCAATATTAATAGTTCAATATTAAGCCTGATTTTAGTACAATGGAGTGCTTCAGAGGGTCAAAAAATATTTGCTGTAATTTTATTTTATTTTTTAAATGCAGCGTAGACCTGTTTTCTACTTGGTAGGGTAGCTAATCAGAGGAAACTGCTAGTACTGCAAGATTCAGCATGGTACCAATGTGTTTGTCATAAGTAATAGGTGAAGTAATAATTAAAAACTGAGTGGCTTGAAAATGTAGTAGTGCATCTTTTATTTGAAATTGGCATTGCTAGAAAGGCAAAGCACCTGATATAAAAGAATGACAGAAAGTGAGCCCCAAAACATCAGGCTTTCTATCAGTTTCTGTAACTCCTATATCTATGGCAGACTTCAGCTGAGGATATGTATAATAAGTCAACTGCAGATTAATAAGTAAACTACAGTACATTTCTTCTAGGTCATTAGGGCAAAGTTTACCAGAGCTTCATTTCCATAGAAAGTAGTAGAATAAACTGTGCATAACAACATTACTTTCTCTGAACACTGAGACAACTATCTAAATATATGGATACTTACAGGGGACACCACGGGAGCACTGAGGCGAGCGGAGCGGGGATGACAGCTGCCCCAAAGTGCCCAAGTGGCACTTTTCGGCAGCCGTCAGAGGCTCCCTGCTGCTGAATCCAGCAGAGACACCTCTCTGCCGGGATCGGCAGCAGCGGGGACGAGCTGCGTTGTGCTTCTCTTGTCTTGCAAAACAAGCAAGTCACAACATGACTCATCCCTTCCCGTTGCTTGGCGGTGCTGTCATCAGGCTTTCTCTCAAGGAACCCAGTGATAGTGCGTGCGCGCCCCCAGCCCAGAGTCGCTTGGCCAGAGCGGCAAAACTTCTTGCTACTCTGGCCAAGGGGCTCTGTAGCCAAAATGGCTTGACCGTGGCCAGGACCGTGTTGTCCAGGTTTGGATGGCACACTAAGCCATGACGGTTAAGCTAACCCTAAAACAACCCATTGCTTCGTGGGGTGGCTTCGTAGCCACAGTGGCTTAGTGTGTCGTGCGAACCCAGTCACTGTGTGTGAGACTGTGTGTATGAGCTCTCAGCACATCTCCCACAGGGATTGGAAAAAATGCTTCAGGGGCAGCAGCTGCAGTAGGCATCATGCATGTGTGCAATGCGCACACACTCCTGAGCTGATGCTACTGCTGCATTTTGATGGGGAGAGCTAGTGGGCATGTGCATAAGATTTCAGCCAAAGAAAGAAAGGAAGATTGAAAGAAGGCTCAGCTTGTCTGAGTGTGGAAAGCTAAGCAGGGTCAGGCCTGGTTATTACTTGGATGGGAGACCCCTCCTCTAGTTTCCTGCATTGAGCAGGGGGTTGGACTCGATAGCCTTGTAGGCCCCTTCCAACTCTATGATCCTAATACAATAAAACCTTGGATTGCGAGTAACCTGGTCTGCAAGTGTTTTGCAAGACGAGCAAAAATTTTAAATAAAATTTAACTTGATAAACGAGCGAGGTCTTGCAATACAAGTACAGGGAAATTTGCTTTGATATACGAGTGCTTTGGATTACAAGCACGTTTCCAGAACGAATTATGCTTGCAATCCAAGGTTCCTTGGATTGCAAGCATAATTCGTTCTGGAAACGTGCTTGTAATTCAAAGCACTCGTATATCAAAGCAAATTTCCCCGTACTTGTATTACAAGTAGGGGTGTACCGATTTGCCTCGCGTGGGCGTAGCGGGCCGAAATCGGCCCTGCTCACGTCCGCGCGAGGGTCGCGCAGGCCTACCTGTCTCCAGCGGTGGCGAGCCGCCTGCGCTGGTCCCGTCGCGTCACTTCCGGCGTGCTGGAAGTGACGTGATGGGACCAGCATGGGCGGCGCCAGCAGCTCGAGTGGCGCGGAGAACAGCTCTGCGCCACTCAGAAGAACGAGGCGGGGGGGCGCCACTGCAGAGAGGCGGAGAGGCGGCCCCCCAGACAGGTTCGTGGCCACCACTAATTGCAAGACCTCACTCGTTTATCAAGTTAAATTTTATTTTAAAAATTTGCTCATCTTGCAAAACACTTGCAGACCAGGTTACTCGTAATCCAAGGTTTTACTGTATGTATATATATATATATACAGTGCTTTTTTTCTGGAGAAAAGGGTACCGGAACTCTTGGATTACATTTCCTCAGGAGTAGATGGCGATTAAATTGTAATGCAATTAATAGAAGAAAAGGTGCTGGAACTCAGTTCCGGTGAGTTCCACCAGAAAAAAAGCCCTGTATATATATATATATAAGAAAGAGGGAGGATAGATGAGGGCATTGCAGAGATAAAGGAGAAGGCATTGCAGAAATAGAGTAGTGTGATGCTATAATGTTTTATTGTGTTTGTATTGTAGGCTATATTTCATTTTTCACAGTTAAACCTTCAGGCAAACATTTCCCAATGATTCACTATGTTTTCCAACAGTAGTCAGGGCAGTGTGCTATAGTTGTTAGAGTGTAGGATTAGGGCAGAGGAGACCACTGAAGTTCAAATCCCAGCTCAGCTATGAAGCCCAATAGGGCTTTTAGTTGAAACTGCTCAGTAAATTACTCCTGGTCATATCTTGACTAAGATCATCATCTGAGGGCCTTCTCCAGGAGTCTCCTCCAATTGAGGCCACAAGAGATAGGGCCTTCTCAGTGGTGGCACCCCATAAGAGGAATGCCCTCCCCAGAGAGGCTCACCTGGCCCCTACATGGTCTTTTCTGCATCAGCTAAAGAGCTTTGTATTATTCCTGGCATTTTAAGAACTATTTGCAGTGCTTTTAGATCATGGCACTTTTTTTTTTTTTTTTGCTCCTGGTTTTACTTTGGTTTTATGTGCTCTAGTCCAGTGTTCTCCAACCTTGGGTCCCCAGATGTTTTTGGCCTACAACTCCCAGCATGCCCCTGGCTGGGGCATGCTGGGAGTTGTAGGCCAAAAACATCTGTGGACCCAAGGTTGGAGAACACTGCTCTAGTGTTTTTACTCTTTGCTGCTGGCTCTATCTTCGTTTTATTATGTGCTCTTTTTTCCCATTGTTTTATTATTTGTATTTTATATTTTAATGTATTATACACATCCCAAAGAACTTGGGTTATTGGGAGGTTTAAAAATATCCATGTATACATCAAATAAATATGAAAAAACTCTGTATTTATCTATTACTTTATTGTCTCTGATCAAAAAGCAAATACAGTTTTCTCTTTTCTTTTTTGGGGTGGGGACTATGCTCATTACATAGCTGATCAGATTGTCTGTAAAGATTTCTGTTGGGTTTGAATGTAGTTTAGCCCATGAAATCAATACAGTCATGCCTTGGATTGAGAGCATAATTCGTTCCGGAAACGTGCTTGTAATCCACAATACTCTTATATCAAAACGAAATCCCCCCCAAAAAAATTTGTACAGAGTTTTTTAATTTAAGCCGTACTACAGTACTTGTATTGCAAGACGTCGCTTGTATATCAAGTTAAAAAAATTAAGTAAATATTTAAAAATTTGCTTGTCTTGCAAAACGCTCTCAAACCAAGTTACTTGCAATTTATTTATTTATTTATTTATTTATTATATTTATACCCCGCCTTTTTTCCTGCAAGGAACCCAAGGCGGCTTACATAATCCTCCTTATCCTCCTCTCCATTTTATCCTCACAGTAATCCAAGGTATTACTGTATATAACAGAGCTGCTTTTTTCAGTCTTGCATAACTGCAGTTCAGTCCCACACAAGTATTGTCATGGTCATCACCACTAAATCAGCCAAGCTTTCCTTGAGAAAACCTATGTACATGGCTATAGATACACATTTTATTTTTATTTTAAATATATATTACCAGAATTGCTGAACTGTTGTTTTCCCCCTAACATATCAGGAATGGAGCAATTCATAGATTTCATAGATCATAGAGTTGGAAGGAGCCTACGAGGCTATCGAGTCCAATCCCCTGCTCAATGCAGGAAACTAGAGGAGGGGTCTCCCATCCAAGTAATAACCAGGCCTGCTGACCCTGCTTAGCTTTCCACGCTCAGACAAGCTGAGCCAGCATGACCGAAATCATGGAATGGCAAGGTAGGGCAGGGGGGGAAGAGCAGATATATGTTAGTGGTGTGTTGCACAACTGAAGTGTTACACATGGTGATCTAAAAGGGGGCGGGGGTGTAAAACCATTAAGTGCAGGGTTTAAAGTTACCTAGCTACTCCACAGCTAATTTTAGCATGTAAGTCTTCCCTTTTCTTGTATCAGCTCACTGCTGTGAAACTGTAAAGTAATGATCTGCTAAGGGACTTTGGATTGGAGTTTTATATCAAGGATAGCAAAATGCAAAGTATAACTTAGATCAGAGATGCTACTGCAGTGGGATGAGCTGAAAACGTAGCTGTAATCTGCAAGGGTACAAGAGAAGTTTAATTGAGACTAAATATGGCTGGTTATTTCAAATCAGTATTTGAAATTCCCAAAACTCCACCGTGCCCCTTCCTTGCTTCTCTGCCACCAAGAGGCCACAGCCATTCCAAGTTCCGTATCCCCCACTATCTTTTGGCTATTATTTTCTCAGTGCTGCCTCTTCATTAGTCCACTACCCATTAGAGCCAACATGGTGTAGTGGTGAGAGTGTTGGACTGGGACTCAGGAGATCCGGGTTCTAGTCCCCGCTCGGCCATGAAGCTCACTGAGTGACTTTGGGCCAGTCACTGACTCTCAGCCTAACCTACCTCACAGGGTTGTTGTGAGGATAACATGGAGAGGGGAAGGTCATGTAAATTGCCTTGGGTTCCTTGCAAGAGGAAAAAGGCAGGAGATGATGATGATGATGATGATGATTTTACTTACTTATTTATTATATTTATAACCCGCCTTTTTTACTGCAAGGCTTTTGTCTCATAAAGAGGCCTGGTCAGTTTTAGCAATCTCAGGCTGTGATGACATAGGAGTGGCTGTGGCTGTGGCATGTTAATTTCCTCATGGCCCAAGTCCTCAGAGTCTGAGGACAATAATGTGACCTCTGGATGCAGGGGAGCTGGCCCTGGGGTCTTTCTGGAAATCTGGATCCCATGAAGGTGGAAGCCACATGATGCCTTTCTGTAGCCAAATCCTCTCTCTGAACTATTAACTCTGGAGCCTCTTCTGCAGACAAGGAGTCAGACTCCTCTGAGGATGAGGGTTTGGGGAGTTCCGGTGGGGTGCTATGGCAGACTGATGTCTTCACTTTTTAGTGAAGAAACGACACAGCTTTAAAGCCAGTTTGGAGGGGCTCCTCCAGTCGGCAAAATATTCCTAGATTAAAGGAAGATGAAGAGATTAATCACTTGTACTTGTACCTTTAGGATTGCTACTAGTCGGTTATCTGCAGTTTGCAGCCAGCTCGGGGGAGGGATCTGAGGTTGGAATTTACAACTTGCTCGAAGTTGCGTCCGAGTATCTTTAAGGGTATAAAGCCCCCATTTCTTAAGATTGATGGACTTTAGCTGTTTACCAACGAAGAGAGATTTTCTCGACAACAAAGTTGATCTTTCTTACAGTGAGTTAAAACTTTTTTCTGGGACTCCAAAAAATATCGGAACTTAAGAAATTTGGCCAAAAGCCCCACAAAGAGTAGATTAATAAGAAAGTTTTGAAATGGGAAAGAAAGAGGCTTTTTAATCCTCTTATTTTTACTCTTGGTGAAAGTGCATACCTGGAAAAGCTGCTAGATAAACCTGCACAGCGTGGGACTGGCTACTGTTTATGTTAGCAGGCTGTCGGAGATAAAGCAGAGTAAAGATGGTTACACTGGATTTGCTTTACAATTTCTTTGATCAAATGGTGAATAATTTGGAAAACAGGATGGATGCTTTTGAGAAAAGAATGGTCGAGAGGCTGGTGGAAATAAAAGTGGAGATAACACAAGAAGTTGAGAAAATGGATAGCCATATAAAGCAATTATCTGGAAAGGTGAAACAGATCAATGACAAGGTTGAAACCTCAGAAAACGAAACACAATTACGAAATAGAGAGTTTGACAGAGAACGAGACAGTCCTGTGGCTTACACTGGCTCAGCTTGTCTGAGCGTGGAAAGCTAAGCAGGGTCAAGCCTGGTTATTACTTGGATGGGAGACTCCTCCTCTAGTTTCCTGCATTGAGCAGGGGGTTGGACTCAATGGCCTTGTAGGCCCCTTCCAACTCTATGACCTATGAAATCTATGAAATCTTTTGGTCCTGTTGGAATTGAGAGGAAAAGATCATTGCCTGAGATTTGGTGCTATTTCAGAGTCTGAGAAGCTAAGAGATATACTGGTTCATCTTGGAAGGAAAACAGTGAATCAAGTTCCCCAGCAATATTTATCTTCTGGAATGGAGGTGGATGACATGGATATGGTTGTCTTGAAGGAGGTGCCTACTGCTATGTGTAAGAGGAGAGACTGTGCCCTTTTTATTTTAAAGTTGAAACAGAAAAAGTTTGTTTTTGATAGAGGAAGAATAAGTGAAGGATTTGAAGAAGATGTTGGAACTTACAGTATTAACTGAAGAAAAGATAACATCTATGTTTATTGTAGAGTGGGAACCTCTAAATGACTTTTTACTGTTTTTGATAGAGAAAGATCATGTGATTGAAGGTATGATAAAATGGGCCTAAAACTTTGGTTATAATATATTAATGGAATACTAGGAGAATATGTGCTTAAAAGGTTTGAAATTTAATTGAAGTTCTAGTCTTAAAGAAAAATGGTATAAGATGAGGTATTCTGGGTTTATGTCACTGGATGAATTGGTTAAAATGTATAAAGGCATTTCGGGTGTTTGCTGGAAATATGACTAATAAGGAATATTTTTATTTTATGTGGAAAGAAGACAAAGGATTAAATTTTCCAATAACATCTTATTACAAGAATGAAAGGAGAAGATCTAGACTTAAATGTGATGGATTATCCTGGAAGCTATAACCTTTATTTTATTTTCCATTTACCATTTTGTAGAAAAATGGTAAATGGAAACCCTTAATAGATTAATTGTGGGCTTGATGAATAGAAGAAGATTTTTAGACAATAGAAAAAAGAGAACCTTTGCAATTATAGAGTAAGAGAAAGTTTTGTTACTTATATTTGTTCTAGAGAAAATCAGAAGTCCATTTTAGTTTTAGTTTATGTTGATTGTTGTATGTCTTTTGTGGTGTTTTTGTTGTTGATTTCAATAAAAAATTATGGGGAGGGATTATGGATGAGCGTTTGGGACCCTAGTCCATGACACTGACAGCAGCCATCCAGGGCTTTTGGAAGGGGTCTTTATCGGGCCCACCTGGTGATGGTGGAGATTGAACCTGACCTGAGACCTTCTGGATGGCACACATGTGCTCTACTCTTCTCTGTTCCCCGTTCCTATATAGAAGCTGTTTATGAGGTGCTAGCACTTAGGTCACTGAAACAAGTTCTCTCTGGTATGGTTGCTGGCTTGAGCAATAATCAAACTAAACTCTTGGCAAACAGAAGCAGTTATATACCTGAAAATGAGTCTTCCTTTACTTTTGCAGCCGTGTTTGTACATCACAAATATTCCTTGGAGAATATGGTGTGTACTGTTTTAATGCTGTTATTGTCTATATGGAGTATATTTTATGTTTATATTCTGTTTGTAAACTTTGTATGATTTTGTTACAACCAATTATCTAACCGAATATAATTACTTTTACATGGAATCACGTTCTGCGTAGTGAAAAAAGCAACAATGAAATAGCCTTAGGAAGAACGTACATGGAAACCCATCTTGCTCCTTGCAGCTACCCTATATTCTTTTTCCTCTTCAGTTTATCTTAGCAATAGTGCAAAAGGTTTATTCCAGAAGCATTTGCTATATTACCTTTCTTTCCTCCATCTACTCACACAGTCCTAAGACAGAAAAAAGGGATGTATAGCAAACATGTGCACATCTAGTATGCCCCCAAGTCTAGAACAAGTACAAGTACAACACATTAGCTTTGGTTTGAGATTAATGTAGTTTTGGAACAGACTCCTTGAATTAGAACGATTACAAGTCTGTTTGAGACTTTCAGTTTAAAGCAGAAGAAATGTAACAGAATTGTTTTTAGCCTATATAATGAGGGACTTTACAGTTGATGATCTAGTATTTGACATTGATGGGAGCTGTTGATACTGCAAAGTTAAATGTAGTATGGTTTTGTTTAAAAGTAAAGCAACCTTTTATAGGTGTCAGCAATTATAGTTGACTTATACTCCAGTAATTTTAAAAGTGATTTTTTTAAATATATATATATATATATAGGTCTTCTACGAGACCAGAAGTTGCCAGCATAGCAGCTATAGAACAAGACAACCAGCAGTGTTCACAGAAGGCTATTGTCCAGGCCCGATCATCACAAGTAACACGTCTTACAAGTATTATTTTGGCTGAAGATGTTTGTAAGTACAATGGTCCCTCCTATACCCACTCTTTTTACGAAATAGGAGAGTGGATGTTTTCAAGGATTTTATAATGAGAATTCTACAGCATTGTAGGGTTTGTATGATTTACACTCCCTCCCCATAATGGATACAGTAACAGTGCAGTAAGTCCCACAGTATTCAGTGGGGCTTACTTCCTCTTGAGCATAGGATTGCAGACTAAGTGTATACTCTTCTACATGTGTGAAATTTGGAGCTTTCTAAAAAAAAAAGAGGAAGACCTAGAATTGAAACTGAAATATAGTTCATCCATACCTTCTGCTCATTTCTTCTGGCAGGCATCACCTCTTTTCTAAATCGATGGATTTGGAGAGAGAGGCATGTGAATCCACCCCAATCTTTTCTACCATTTGATAGGCAGGCAAAATATTTGTAACTAACAAGCAGCCTGTGGAGATGGAAAAGTAGCAACAGCTTGATCTATGTGCATGGAGGGAAAAGAAATTGAGAGGTATTGCTAGGGAGCAGGAAGGAGCAAAGTGTCTTTTTGGCTGCTAGAGAAAGAAGAACAGAGGTCAGGAGAAGGTGTACATTTAAAGTCAAAGAGGAGAAGTTTGAAAATGAAAACAAAATGGAAAAAAAATGGGTGGCAGAAAAGTTGGTAAGACTGATAATATCCTTGGTCTTTAAATTCTGCATTTAACCATTTCCAGCCCGCTCATAGAACTTGTCTTGATGGAGAAACTCCAAGAATGTCCATAGCTTGTATTTGCATGGACTGGTTTGTGTGGTGGGAATATGCTAATTGACAATTGAAATATGGATAGCTAGTAAGTGTGATAAGTGTGCTGAGTGACTTTGTGTATCTGGCAAGTATTCAGCTGTGAGAATAACAGTCTAAAATTATGCATGCTCACGCAGACATATGTCCAGGTTTGTTCAGTATGGCTTACTTTGAGGTAAGTGTGACTAGGATTGCTGACTAGGACATTTTGGTGTAGGATGTCTGTCAGTGGTATTATAATAAATGGATTTTGTGCATCATCAAACTGATTGTAACAGAAAATACACATTAAGGAATATATGTCACATAGTTTTACCAATATCGTTCTGAAGATATTTGAAACTGCCTTATCCTGACTCATTCCAAGGGTCTACTCTGGCTGTAGCAACGTTAGACAGAGGCTGGTTATGGCCCTGGGACTTTCTACATGCAAAGGGCCTCCTGAATAACTCTTATAGTCAATAAAACAATTATTGCATCACAGTTTTAGTTTGTAATAAAACACAGAAATCTATTTGTTGGAATATAATATTATTCTTATACAACAATTATCTGTAAAGAAGGTTGTTGACGTTTTTAAGTAACAGAGCTAAGCTTATGTCTGGGAACAGTTTTCAGTGCTAGAGCTTAATACTGGACTATATAAAGGAAGAATATGCCTCTGAACAGGTGCTGAATGCATTTTCCTCACCATTGAGTAAATAGAAAGAATTCCCATACATCAGGGGTGAGTGGAAGAACTTCCAAATCAGAGGTTGGTTGCCAGACAGGTTTCAGCCCTGGCATCTCCCGTTCTAGAAATGAAGCATGACAAAATGGCTTGGATCCAGAGACCACTGACAGAAAGAAGCAGAAAGATGGATGCACCTTCTGTGAGCAGAGCTCCATCCATTTTTTTTTGGCTAGTCCTCCCATTTCCCATCAGCCTTCCTGTTCCTCAGGAGAGTTTTTTCAGGTAGCCGCCAGGGGAAGGAAGGAAGGTGCAGGAAAGCAACCTTCCAGCACCGCTTCTCTAAATCCAAACTGTAAGTAAAACAAAGACATGGTCATAGGAAGTAGTGTGTGGGCTACTAAGAGCTGTAGCAGGCTTTCCCTGTTGGATACACTTTGAAAGTATACTTGTTCCCCTCCATTTTATTATTACCATATTATATTGCATCTGTTTTGTGTTGAACAAAACCATTCCTCCCCATTGCCTGAGAGATAATGGCTTGTTATCTCAAAATATTTAAACCAGATAATAAACTGTAGAATGCGGTGGTTTCTGAGGTCGATTAGATCAAGTAACTTGGTATTTTCTTGTATCTCATTAAGTGACTGGCCAAGTGCTTCGCTGTGATGCTATAGTTGACATTATTCACAACGTTCACATTGTGTCCACCACAAAAGAACTATATTTAGAGGATTCACCACTGCAACTTAAAATTCAGGCATTAGATTCCGAAGGTAAGAGATCTTCTAATGTATTACAGTATTACTGATTTAATATAGCACTATCATCCATGCGAAGAGCTCCTCCTGAGGTCATGCAGAAAGCACTACTTTCTTTCCAAATGTGTGGCTGCACATAGGTAGACTGAGCCAGAAATCCATGTCTGGGCTTCCATATTTACATTTTAACCATCTTGATTTTTCTTTTCTTTTTTATTTTAAAATTATGAATGGATAGTAGGAATGGGATTTCAAAATAACCTATTATCAAATGTATTTATTTCTGACATCTTCTACCCTGCTTTACTATATAAAAATATAATCAAGGTGATTCTTGAGATGTTCTTATCTCAGGTTTTTGGGATCTTTTCATTTCAAAAACAGCACCTTGCATTGAGCCCAGAAACAAATTGGCAACCAGTGAAGGTGATAGAGGATCAATGTAATGTGATCTGATCTCACAGCTCCAGTCTGAATTCTAGCAGCTACATTCATCTGAACCAATCAAAACTTCTAAACTGTCTTCAAGGGCAGCCCCACATAAAGTGCATTGCAGTAATTAGTCTAGAGGTGACGAGAGCCTGAATGTCCACAGTCTGGTCTGATTTTTTCCAAGTAAAGCTGCTGGTAGCGCGGAGGGTGGGCAGAAGGTAGAACTCCAGATGTTCTGGACTTCAGCTCTTAGAAGCCCATGCCAGCATGGTCAGGAATGCTGAGAGCTGAAGTCCAAAACATCTGGAGATCTGCTTTATGCTAGCATACCCACCCAATGAAACTGGTGGAAGGCACTCCTATCTATGTTTAGAAGCTCTGTCTTAAAGATGAGAGAGAAAAGGAAATGACAGCAGGACTTCAATGAAAGGACATGCCAGAGTACAACCAATCGCATTTCCCCCATGATCATAATTCATAACTTCAATATTTGCCAACATTGGATAGCAGAGACTCCTCCTGCTCATGAATTGGACTAATGGGCATATGTGATAGTGATGCTTTGATTTCAAGGAGAATGGGCTGTCACCTGAATCATAGAATCATAGAATCATAGAAAAGTAGAGTTGGAAGGGGCCTACAAGGCCATCGAGTCCAACCCCCTGCTCAATGCAGGAATCTAGGTCAAAGCATCTCTGACAGATGTCTGTCCAGCTGCACCTTGAATGCCTCCAGAGTGGGAGAGCCCACAACCTCCCTAGGTAGTTGATTCCATTGTCTTATTGCTCTGACAGTCAGGAAATTTTTCCTGATGTTTAGGTGGAATCTAGGTTCCTGTAACTTGAGCCCATTATTCCGTGTCCTGCAAACTGGGATGAACGAGAAGAGATCTTTGCCCTCCTCTGTGTGACATCCCTTCAAATAGTGGAAGAGTGCGATCATATCTCCCTCAGTCTCCTCTTCTGAAGGCTAAACATGCCCAGTTCTTTCAGTCTCTCCTCATAGGGCCTTGTTTCCAGTCCCTTTATCATCCTTGTTGCCCTCCTCTGAACCCTCTCCAGTTTGTCTATGTCCTTCTTAAAGTGAGGTGCCCAGAACTGGACGCAGTACTCAAGATGAGGCCTAACCAGTGCCGAGTAAAGGGGAATTATCACTTCCCGCAATTTGGAAGCTATACTTCTATTAATACAGCCCAAAATTGCATTTGCCTTCTTTGCAGCCACATCGCATTGCTGGCTCATATTCAGTTTGTGATCTACCACAATTCCAAGATCCTTCTCACTTGTAGTATTGTTGAGCCAAGTGTCCCCCATTCTGTAACTCTGCATTTGGTTTCCTCTCCCTAGGTGCAGCACTTGGCATTTATCCCTATTAAATTTCATTCTGTTGTTTTCGGCCCAGCGCTCCAGCCTATCGAGGTCACTTTGAATTTTGTTTCTGTCTTCCAGAGTATTAGCTGTTCCACCCAACTTTGTGTCATCTGCAAATTTGATAAGCATTCCCTGTACCTCCTCATCCAAGTCATTAATAAAAATGTTGAAGAGCACCGGGCCCAGGACCGAGCCCTGTGGTACCCCGCTCGTTACCTCTCCCCAGTTTGAGAAGGAACCATTGATAAGCACTCTTTGAGTCCGATTCTGTAGCCAATTGTGGATCCACCTGATAGTTGTTCCATCTAGCCCACTCTTAGCTAGCTTACTAATCAGGATATCATGAGGCACTTTGTCGAAAGCTTTGCTGAAGTCCAGGTATATAATGTCCACAGCATTCCCACAGTCCACAAGGGAGGTTACCCGATCAAAAAATGAGATCAGATTAGTCTGACAGGATTTGTTCTTGACAAATCCATGCTGGCTTCTAGTAATCACTGCATTGTTTTCAAGGTGCTTGCAGACTGACTTCTTTATAATCTGCTCAAAAATCTTCCCGGGGATTGATGTCAGACTGACTGGCCTATAGTTGTGCTGTGGCCAATGTCACAGCAGGAATGTCACTTTTGCTGAATGTCTGCTGCAGACCTGCACTTTCAGCACTGTTCCAATTCCCTGCGCTTTAAAAAAAAATCTCTCTGATTTCAGCAACATTGCTGGAAAATTTCTTAGCTTTGCAATGTTAAATTATGTGTCATGAAAACAACCAATTATGATTGTACATCTTGTACGTACCCTTGGGCACTGAAATCTATTTCTCTGCGTTACAGAGAATATTTTTAAATATGAGGTTTTAGGATGAAAGAACAACAGACAGCACTTTATACTCTGTTTCCACTATTTAAAATGCATACACCCTTTACTCACCCAAAACTGAAAAGTGTGTATAATCCTAGAGAAGGCTTGAATGCAGTTTGAGTTGGACTAAAGGGTGTCTGTGTTTTAGATAGTGAAATGGCATTTATTTGGCAGTGAAATTACATTATTGATTGTGTTTCAACTTTTAAAATTAAAATAACTGCAACATAGATCAAGTCCCAGATTTGTCCGATTAAGAAAAGTGTGTCAGATTACTGAATTTCTATTATCAATTAATTGAACTAGTCTGATTTTTGCCTCTGTTTTCGGATAAAGAAGAAGATATTGAGCAAAGTCATGCAGGAAGTATTGTTAATGTACAGAAATGGCCTATGAATGTTCACTAACAACGCCATCCAATGTGGCTGCCGCTCCGTACTCGGAGGATTATGGGCATCCAATCAAGGATGGGAGGAGCGCAGAGGCGACAGTCGCCTCCACGCTTCTCCCACCCACAAAACACTTTATGGCCAAGTAAGTGTTTTGCCCCTGCTCACAAGGAGCAGGGGATGAAGAGCTGCTGAGGTACGTCGTGTCCTGGCGAAGCCTCACTTATCCCCTCTCCGCCCCCCAGAACACACGCCCCCCAATGCCAGCTCAGAAGTCGCACTTGCAATTTTGGAGCCGCAACCAGCACGGAAAGAACCACGCTGGCAGCGAGGGTGGAGGGATGGCACTCTGCGGTCGACCTTGGAATGTATTTCCGAGGTTGGAGCTGGAACGCCAACCTATCCTATGGCCAGCTAGACGGTGTCTAGCAGCTGTACGATTGCGCCCCTAATGCACTGAACCTACATCATCCAGAAAGTTTTCTCTGTTTAGCTTATTGTAGATCAGTGTTTCTCAACCTTGGGTCCCCAGATGTTTTTGGCCTACAACTCCCAGCTATGCTGGCTGGGGCATGCTGGGAGTTGTAGGCCAAAAACATCTGGGGACCCAAGGTTGAGAAACACTGTTGTAGATTAACAGTACAATCCTTTACATGTCTCCTCAGAAGTAAGCCCCGCTATGTTCAGTGGGACTTATTCCTAGGTAAATGTGTGTATAGGATTGCAGCCTCAGTCTTGTATGGCAATCCCATTACTTTGCATTACTCTGATTCTGATTCTGATTCTGGTCGCACGATTAGCATTTATAAAGTTTGAGCCACACAACTGTGCTCTTCATTTCCTTCTGATCCCAAACGATAATGTGATAGACTCAAGTATGATTTCCAGGGGAAGCAGGTTGTGGGATGAGTTCATTCTTCTGCATTTTTAAGTTCATTACGGGTAAGCAAACTATATTTGTTATTAAAGCTGTGTCTTCGAATTGACACCATTGAGAGATGAAGTGACGGCAAAGACTGATTTCATGAATGAGGAGCTGGACATGAGTAATGATTTTAAATCCTCTTTCCTCAAACTCATGAGGATTGATGTAATAGCTATTAATGAATGTGTATGCAGTAGCAACTCCTGAGATTTCAGAGACTTGAACATTCCCAAGAGTTATTGAGGCAACTTGTGCAGTGAGGCTTGCGAGACAGTTCAGATGTTATAAGTGCTGGCTCCTTTGCACAAATAAGTGTTCATGCAAGTGATGTACTTGCATGAGGAATGTAACACTGGACAAACATATCTGTTTTATTTTGCAGTATCTGATTTGTTTCCACATACCACAGTTATATAGGGAAGTGGGGATGTCTTGGAAGTATGACAGGCCTGTGGCTTACGCTGGCTCAGCTTGTCTTGAGTGTGGAAAGCTAAGCAGGGTCAGGCCTGGTTATGACTTGGATGGGAGACCCCTCCTCTAGTTTCCTGCATTGAGCAGGGGGTTGGACTCGATAGCCTTGTAGGCTCCTTCCAACTCTAAGATCTATGAAATTTATTTTCTTTCTGACTAACTGCCCACTTATCAGTACCAGGAATAATACTGGGTTTGTGAGCCAGATATACGGGGCAGAGCCTGTGCAGATTAAACTTCTGTGGGTGTTGGAATGCCTTGCAGTCAGGCTGCAGGTCTGTGCAGGAAGTCTTGAATAAAAAGATGTACTTGTGAAAGATTGTGTACCTAAAATTTTATCTCCTATGGTTATCAAATCAAATCAAATCTTTATTACGGTCCAAGACCAGCATAAACAGACAATAGATACACAAAATTTGTACAATACCAAGTTTTAGGCTGTCCTTCAGTAAACCATATCAGGATGGCATACAATAAAAACAAAATATCAGTATAAAATCACACTTAAATATGAGGAAGACAGAGCAGGGTTTTGGCCCTTTCTCACAGCTTCAGACAAGGCCTAAGAAGTTATAAGTGTATGGCGTGTTCTCTGTAGCCAGAAAAGCAAAATTTGTGCAACCTTATATGTTATAAAAGGGTCTCTGTCCGCAAGTAAATGCATGGTGTAAAATTCATCAGTGTTACCTGGAACTCTCCTATGGTTAATTATGCACGGATGGCATTAATGAAGACTCGGCTTTAATGCAGGCTGTTTCCACACTACTACTAATTTTCCACAGTTGCCATTTCAGTTCTTCCAATCTTTTAAACGTCATTGTATCAACTTTCATGAGAATTAAATCCTAGATACGTGTGTGTGTGTGTGTGTGTGTGTATAGATATATATATATATAATCTCAGCTGCACAGATATTACATCATAGAATATTTGATACAAATCCCTTGCTTTTGTTTGATGAGTCAATGGTGCTTGGACTTGAGTTTACAGCACTAGGGTGGGAATAATAATGAACAATCAAACATTGCAGGCTACTTCCGCCATGGGTTTAATTCATTCCATCTTGTTTGGTTCTTTTTCATTTACTATATTTGTGCATGTGTTTTCCTGCTCATTGTAATTTCCAAGCATTTGTGATGTGGTTGTATGAATATTTTCCAAGATGCGGAAGATGGTATTGCTGTTCTGACGCTTGATATTTAGTTTCTTGAATTATTTAAAGGGAACACTTTTAGCACTTTGGCGGGGCTTGCATTTGAGTGGACAGTCATGAAAGACCCAGCAATTAATGGATTCTCAGATTCCCACAATGCATTGCGGTAAGTATCATTTACATTATTCCATTTGTTAGTTTATGCATAAAGGGCAATAGCTCAGTGGGCAGGCACAAGGCAAGTGCAGCTTCACTTCTCTGATCCTGTTGGCATTGCCCCCACCTTTCTATTCATTACTTTCCTTTTGCAAGTCCTCATCTCTTTCTTTCATTCATTATGAGGACATATTCTGCCTTCCTGATTGAAAAACGAAAAACAGTCATAGCTAGCACAGATCTGATGAACCAAGCTGCCATCACACACACTCACAGACGGGAAGATTATTGAACCTCTGGTGGGCTGCCCTACATGCAGTGGTGTAGTGGTAAATTTTGAAGTGCAGGCACTCATCATTCTAGCAATTTTCATCTCCACCGGGAGCGGGTCTTTTGTAAAGCTAATGGGTCTTAATTTCCCATTCAAGACCAAACCATGCAAAAATACCTTGGATTGTGACAGGGAATAATATATTGTTGCTGAGAGAATTCATTTCCCCCCAGCTACTGTGGGATTGCAGCTAAGCTCAGAGGGAACAGGGAAGTCTGAGGAGGGTTGGCAGATGACATCAGTGTCCCTGCTAATAGAAAAGTGCCAGCATCCCCGTGAGCCCTGGCTCCACTGCATCATTCAAGACATGGCTGGTAGATTGTGTTCAGCTTACTGGAAAATAGCCTTGATCTTGCTGATTTGCAGTTAAAAATTGAAGTTATCTGAAGTACTGCATATGAGTTAATTAAGTTAGATTTATAACAGTTGCATGTTCCATTTGGTACTCTCAGCACACTCATATGCCATTAAAAAGAAGCCATAATTAAAATAGAGTCAGTTCAATAATACACGGTCCATAGCTTTAATCCACAAAGTAGGAATAAAGTAAGGACATTCCTTCTGCATGTTGTTGACTAATTCAACAACAAGGTCAAGGAATAATTATGGGTTCTGGACAGTGAGTAGTCCCTGTGGTAAGACAGTGAAAACGGCACTTTCAGTAGCTGTCTATGAGGAGTTTTGAATAGGAGGTACTCTTCTTTCAGATGAAGATATCATTATAATTTTATTTCATAGTATTAGATAGCTAGCATCAATGAAAACACAAAATATAAGTTGGTCTGTGTTCATATTGCTTTAATATTGCAAAATGCAGTAATGCCTTGGATTGACAGCATAATTCGTTCCGGAAACGTGCTTGTAATCCAAAACAGTCTTATATCAAAGCAAGTCTCTGGCGGGCCGCCCGCTCGCTCGGACTTGTCTTGCAAGACCTTGCTCGTTTATCAAGTAAAAAAAAAATTGAAAATTTTGCTTGTCTTGCAAAATGCTCTCAGACCAAGTTACTTCCAATCCAAGGTATTACTGTAAGTGAAAGAAGGTGTGCATTGAACTTATACGGCAAATGTCCTAAAAAATCAACTTTTACTTTGGCTCAGAGAGTAGTAAAGAATGTAATTTTCTTCCATAGTTTTAGAAAAGTTGTTTGTTTATATATGTAGGTATTTTATTTATATGCCATCCAAATAATATAGTTTGGCTTCAAATACAAATTAAAATAAATAAATATAAACCAATAAATAAATACAAACCAAGATGATAAAACTATAAAAATTTGATACTGAGAAATAGAATATCTCTTTGCCCCATATTTTTCTGTAACTATTTTTGTAAACCCATGCACAAGCATATCCATTATAAGTAGAAAATAAATGTTGCTAGTATTTTTCTCCTGCTGAGCATACATGTCAAAATTCTTGTTTCCTATTAATAGTCTGCATCGCAATTTGCCAAAGGTTTTCCTTCCTTCCTTCCTTCTTCCTCTCCAATTTAGCCTTAAGTCTCATGGGTAACAATTTAAAAGTAACAAATAGAATGGAAATAAAACAAAAATGAAGATAAAACCAGACATTCAATGTGTTTTTAAATACTCAGATTCTGGTTTAGGTAAACTCTGCAGCTGAGTTTACTCCACCATTACTCAAAAGAAGGTGAGTTTACACCTTCTTTTTTTAACTTGGCAAACAGATGGTATAAAGGCAAGAGGGCATTCTTGATTGGTGTGCAAGATCACAGTGAGGCGTAAGGGAGGCAGCAGAGATACCTAGGGTCCAAGCCATATTAATTTTGCATGCATGGCTCCTCTGGAGTGTTGCCTCTCCAGTGATGGGTTAAAAAACAGACTCTATTTTTCTAGGAGTTCATACATATGAAATCATTTTAATGATTTCCATTAGAGATACTGGATGAGAAGTCCAACTAGGGCTGGAGATTATTCTCATTTCCTTTAATTGTTTTGAAAGATGTGGGGATGTATCTGTTGTGGAATCCTCAATCTGCCTAGTTGATCTCTACTTCTGTTTTCCACCAACCAAGGAACCTGTCTGGTTTATCCAGGATGGAAACAGTTTTGAGTTAACAGCTGGATTTCGTATCTTTAAAAATGGAGGATCTACAGTTGTCTGCTACTTTCTCCTTCCCAGTGGTCCTAGGAGCCCTGAAACGATCACATCACCTGCCAGAGCCCAGTTTCAATGTCTGCAAATGCTTCTCCTCCATCTTAAGACTCTGACTATGCAGACATCCTGACTACAACATCCAGACAACCTTTTTCTCCCTCCTATTCCCCCATTTCCCTGACAACTAGCTTTTTGTAACATCTCACTTGCTGATGAGATTGGGAGATCTTAAAAGCGTGCTCATTTTTATGATCTTTGAGTAATAAAGTGATTACACTAAGATGGGTTTTGGAATTTTTCTTATGGCCAACACAGCTGCCTTTGCTTTTATTTTTTTTATAAAAACCTGTTAGCAGTGAGATTAGGAAGTTGCAGCTGACTCTGCAGCTCATGGATCTCACCATGGAAGAGCTTCATGCTTATCAGCTGCATACATTAACTGTGCAAAATGGTGAAAAGCAGAAGCACAACTCTCTTGCATTTTTGCTTTTACCACTTCAGCATCTGAGCCACCTTTAAAAAGAGCCACACTTCGTTGCTTTCAGACAGAATTTTTGTGTTTCAGTTTTCATTTTTGTTAAGATGCATCAGCTTTAAACGCTATCCAGGAGCACTGTCTCTTTGGATATTTTTCATTCCAGTCTTCTTATGTGTTGCTGTAGCTCTGTTATTGATACTGACTCTTTGAAAATAGGTCTTTAATGAAGCTGAATCTCTTTGTATACCCCAATTCGGTTACTATCCATCATAATAAATGGAACAATAGGCATGCTTAATGTTCATGGAGCCTCCGAAGTGCCTTTCTTTTACATTTTGGCGTTTCTGGCCATGTCCAAGAAGTACACAAAACACTAAATCAAATTTTTCTCATATAACAACTTTTGCAGATTAGAGCCAAGTAGAACATTAAACAAATTGATAATCAGCAAGGAAAGGCACAGTAAATATAAACTTGATTTCGAGGCCCCAGTTTTATTGAAAAATGAGCAAGATACAGGCAAAATTAAGCCTGGTCTCATTGCTATCATTGCTGTGCTCTTTTCAAAGAAGGGAAGGGGGAAGGAGGGTCCGTGACATTGCAGTTGGGTGGTGGGGAATGGTGAGCAAAGGACAGTAGATTATTCATTATGGAATAAACAAACAGGAAGCATACTCTTAGGGCCAGTTCGTACGACCCAGGTGGTGAGCAGGGGAGGCACTACGGGGACCCCGGTGGAGCCAGCAGTCTCCACACCGCAGTGCGGGCCTCCCGGCGCTAGGGGGTGGCAGCTCGGGATGTCCAGAGGTGCAGTTTGCCCCTACAGGCTGGAGCGGCCACAGCTCCGGCCACTCTGGGCTGCCGCCTCTGTGCGGCCCCTGTGGGATGGCCGCCCGCTGTTCACACGGCAGGGTGGCCACACGCGGTAGGGGCTTACCCCTCTACCGCCCATGGTCACTTTGCGTGCGTCCCGCACATGGCCGTCCCGCAGGAGCACCCCCGGTCGGCATTCGCATGACCCAGGAACCTCTGGTCCCCCACAGTTGCCGTGTCGTGTGAACATGCCCTTAGTCAGGACTGATCACTTTTGGTATTTATTCAACCAACTCTAAATTCCTCCTGGTGTGCAAAACTGTAAAATAGCTAATTGAAAGTTTTCAGTATTCTTGTTAATCCAGAGGACTTCTCAGCTGAGGACAGAAATTCCACTTTTAAGGGGAAAAAATCTGTGTCTTATCATTCAGGCCTCTGTGTTTGTGCCACCTTTCCATATAAAATAACTTTTATAAAAATCCCCCCTATCCAGCACCTTCCTAATGATATGAAGCCCAAAGCATTTTTTTAGGATTGGCAGGGGGTACTTCATATGTTTACATCTTGGGCTGACTAGATAGTGGTGTTTTTTACTGGCATTAAAACAAAATTCAGAAATGCTAACATCTAAAGCTATTTGCAATTTTACAGTATCCTGAAGTTCTCAGAATCAACATATACACCACCTTCCTATATATTAGAGATGGAAAAAGTTGCCAAGCAAGGAGACATTGTTTTAGTGTCTGGCATGAAAACAGGAAGTTCAAAATTAAAAGCAAGAATACAGGAAACTGTTTATAAGGTAAGGTACTTTTAACTGGTACATATATTAGAGCCATATCTGAACACAATAATTTTTCTCCTTTTTACAACCATTGTTAGTGATGGAAATAAAGTACTACTGATAAGGGAAACACACATATTGCACACAAAGCACAATTCAGCAAGAATTCTGTAGCATCTTAAGGACTAACAGATGTATTGTGGCATGAGCTTTTGTAGGCAAGATTCATGAGGCAGACTGTGGACGTAAGATATGTGGATACATATTTCCTGCGAAGAAAGGAATCCTTGCTCTTTTGTAAGTGAGATTGAAAGATGATATAAGATGATATACTCAATCACCTAAATGTGTGTTTCTGCATTCACTTTGCTCACTTGTTGCAGAAGTGGGAAAATATATACTATATTTTCAAGCATCCACCTGGGATTGTCAGCATTCAGAGGTGGATATAGTGTTCATAAAATGTTGGCCATTGACTATAACAGGTACCTCGTTATTCCCCTGCCCAGAATTAACCCAACATTTAACCCTTAAACAACCCAGAGTTTTTGGGTTCAGACATCATGATTAAAAGCTAGAAAAATGAGCGCTCTGCTCTTCCCCACAATTCCTAGTTTAAACAACATAGGAATTGCCAGCATTACATCCAAACCTGGTCAGTGTAACCATTTACCTAGAGGAGTGTTGTGCTCAACCTTGCTGGAGGTCTTCAAGAAGAGTCTGGACAGCCATCTGTGTGGGATGCTGTTCTTGATTTTCTGCATCGAGAAGGGGTTTCAGTGTCTTACAACAGCTCGATGGCTTACAAGGCCTCTTCCAATTTATAAGTGTGAAGGACTGCAACCGGTCCTTTTATCTCAAGAAGAGAGATCAAAGGTGCCAAACTGCCAGCCTTGGCTCTGCCGTCTTGACACTGATTTTCTCAGGGCTTTGCCCTTGGTCTATGCACTGGATTTAGCACTGAACCACAGAGGAACTACACACACCGTGTGGGGTAGAACCAGGAAAGTTTATTTAAGGTAAACCTATTACAATAAAAGGTGGGAAATGAGGGAAGGGGGGAAAGGTGGGGAGACACTTTGGTATACACAAGTAGAGCTACAAAACAACAAAACTACCGTAGTTACTTTACTATATAAATACCCAGGCACTCTTTGCCTGGGGGCGGGGTTGGTCTTCTTAGGGCCTGCCTCAGCAAAAGCCCTACTCCATGCTCCTTCGTGTCCAGACAACAACAAAACCCAAAAGCCACGGCTGGCAGTATCTATTCCCCCCCCCCGCCCCTTCTTTCAGTAGCCCCGCTGTCCTTGGCCAATCAGGATGAATTTCATCTGGGCTAGGCAGGGGAGGGGTGGCTCCTAGGTGTCAGAGGGATGAATTCCTGGCCATGACTAGAGTGCTTGGGGAACATTTGCATGTGAATACATGGGAGACTGAGGCACAGAGCCATCAAAGAAAGCTATGTACATTTGCAGGAGATTCTGAGGTGGCCCGGAGCCATTAGAGGAACTATGTACATTTGCATGAGGTTCTCAGCCTCCAGCTGGGATTACACTTGTTTACATATGTGTGGTGGAGAAGGATACCCAGACTGTGTGCTTTTCTTCACAATAAGCCATCTAACCCTTGTAAGGACTATCTACCCCCGTCCAGGCCACGTGCTCATTCCTAGTCACAATCCTAACTCCAGAAGTGAGGAATGGCACACAGCTATCAAGACTGTTGTAGCTACTTTTTTTCCCCCTCAGAAATGTTTCTTGAGGCTATTGTCAATGTTACTTTATTGAGTTTTTCCGGAAAGGTTGTTATAAGTAAAACATTAAAGAAACAAGTAATGGGGATCCTAGGGTTATCTTTTTTTTTTTTACAAGGGATTACAAATTGCAAAAATGATACGTTGGGCAGTATCCAATGGTGTCATACCGCAAACTGAAATAGCACTAGCAGAGCTCCGCTGAATCTTTCCGTTGTGCAAGTGATTGTTATGCACAGCTGGTTGCACAATGGGTTGCACAAGCATAATGTACAACCACTTGCACAACTGCAGCTTTAGTTGGATTCTTCTCTTGTGCATAGTTTGTTGTTTATTTACTTATTTAATATATTTATTTACTGCCCATCAGCCAAAAGGCTTCCTGGGCGGTTTCCAAAACACAACACAAAAATAGCAACAAAAATAGTATAAAAAGACAAACATATTAAAATATAACATGATAAAAACAAGCAGCCAAATTCAATCTGGAGTTACAGTGGCAATAATAAAAGGAATTAAATCAACCATTAAAATATTGGGCAAATAAAAAGGTCTTCACCTGGCGCCTGAACGAATAGAGGGTAGGCGCCAGGTGCACCTCCTTGGAAAGCTGATTCCATAGATGGGGTGCCACAACTGAGAAGGCCCTTCCTCTAGTAGCCACCCTTCTAGCCTCTTTTGGAGGGAGCACTCTGAGAAGGGCCTCTGAAGAAGATCTCAGGGTTCGGCCTTGTATGGGACAAGGTGTTCCTTCAGACAACGTGGCCCCAGACCGTTTAGGGCTTTTAATGTTAATGTTAGCACTTTGAATCGGGCCCAGACCTCAATTGGTAGCCAATGTAAATCATAGAGGACTGGCGTAATATGTTCTTGTCGGCCAGTCCCCGTTAGCAGCCTCACTGCCCTGTTTTGAACCAATTGAAGTCTCCAGACCGTTTTCAAAGGCAGCCCCACGAAGAGTGCAATACAGTAGTCCAAACGAGAGGTTACCAGAGCATGGATCACTGTTGCTAGGCTCTGCCTGTCCAGATAGGGTCGTAGTTGGTAAATCAGCCTAAGCTGATAAAAGGCACTCCTTGTCACTGAGTCCACTTGTGACTCCAGCGACAGTTCGGAGTCCAGGAGCACCCCCAAACTACGAACCCTGGCTAGGACAGGTTGAGTATCATCCCTCCAGACAGGTGATCTGCCCACAAACAGCACCTCCATCTTGTCTGGATTGAGCCTCAATTTATTGGCCCTCATCCAGTCCATTACCAGGCCCAGACACTGATTCCAAGTAGTTCAGATCCTACTTGCCACTAGTGCAACATCATTTATGCTAATGGAATGACACAATTGGATACTTGCCATTGTTTTCTGCATATTACATTTTTCTGGGTATTCAGAAGAATAATTTCAGTTCTTGCTTATTGAAAACAGGTAATTTATGTCAGATTTTTTTTTCTGCTGGTGAATATATTCCAGAAATGAAACACTAGGGTATTCATATTCTGATCTGAATGAAGTTTGGCATGCTCCTTGGCCCTACACTGTCCCCGGATCTTCAGGTGGTGATGGTGCCAACCAAGGAGTGCATTTGCACAACTATGTCCAGTGTGCTAGTGAGGCCTTTCCTGAGTCAGTCTGATCTGGCGACTGTTATCCATTGCTTGGTTACATCATGCCTAGACTACTGCAACGCATTCGATGTGGGGATACCCCTGAAGAGTGTTCTTCAGTTGGTGCAAAATGTGGCAGCTAGGTATTGGGACTATATTACACCTATTTTGGAAGACTTACACTGGTTGCCGGTTGCTTTCTGGGCTCAGATCAAGGTGTTGGTTTTAACCTTTAAAGTCCTAAATGGCTTAGGACCTGGCTATGTAAGGAACTGCCTGTCTTGTTATGAACTTGTCCAGTTATTAAGTTCTGTAGGAGAGGCCCTCTTGAGGGCACCATTACCCACAGAGTCCCATTTGTTGGGCAGACGTGAAGGGGCTTTTCCCTGTGTCGCTTCCAAACTATGGAATGCATTTCTTCAAGAACTACAATTGGTCTCCACTCTTAGCTTTTAGAAGGGGAGTGAAGATGCATCTATTTAATCTAGTCTTTTAAATTATGGTGTTGTTTTAATGTTTTACTATTCTTATGTTCTTTTTTATTATTTTGAGGTTTTATAGTTTTAAATAGTTATGCACCGTCTTGATTGCTTTTAAGCAAATAAGGTGGCATATAGGTAAACGTTAATAATAAATTTTAAAAATTACTTTCAATTTCCCATAGTCCCCACAACACACAAGAAGATGGCAATTAATAGTAGGTAGAATAATTTTAGACATTTTTGACATACTTATCTTTGCAATAAAATAAAATGGGAAGCAGGTTAGAAAGTGACATGACTAAATGCTAATGGCTTTCTTCTCCAAAACAGTTCAGAAACAGGGACCATATTAAAAATAATAATTTTCATTTTCTACCTTCATTATTTCATCCTTCTATATTTATTTATTTGTGCGTGTGCACGCCTGTTACGCACTTTTGCCCTACTTAACCCACATTATCTTCATAATTTTTCCAAAAACAGCTTCAATACATTGTTGATCTATTCTATACATTTTGAGTCCCCTTCTCTCTAATTTAGGTAAATATTGCGGAAATTACAGTGCCAAAGTCTTCAACCAGCATGGAACAAAAATTGGTTTGAGGCCTGTGCCTTTTAAAATGTCATGGGACTGGTGGGGGAGGAAGCCACAGGAAATCTTATAAAGTATTTTTAGGCTTCATAAACCTACAGGGAGAAAGTACTGTACAGGTGATGGAACAAAAGCCACTTTCTACTTTGTTCCGGTTCACCTGGTGACCTATTTTAGCAGTTTCTTCTTAGCTGTCCAAAGGATTCTTGGTTGAACTTGCCTTCACGTTTACTTTCCAGTGAATATCAACTGGAAACAGAATGAGATTTCTAGCTGAAAGTATTAATTGCTGGTTTGTTCACACTGAATTTTCCTCATTCACTGGTTACTTGAGTGCACACACTCATTCAGTCCTCTTTTGAAGAGAGTCCGGGTTCCACGACACGCTAAGCCTCAGTAGGTTAATTGCTACAAACCTGGGAAGGGTTAGTCGGGGTGGTTAAGGAGAATCTCCTTAACTACCCTGCTAAGTCATAGCTTGCAGTAGGGTTTAGAAAACCCTAGTAGGGTTAGCGTGTCATCCAAACCCAGACGATACGCTAACCATCTTACATGCCAAAAAGGCACAGAGCCCCTTGGCAAGAGCAGCAAACAAGTGCTGCTGCTCTTGCCAACAGTCTCTGGCCAATAACAGCCAGCCAAGTGCCGAAGCGGCACTTGCCATGGCTGTCATTGGCTTCCCCCCATGCTCCTGCCAGTGTCGGGAGAGCAGGATTGCTCACGAGCGATCCCTCCTGGCATTGGCAGGAGCATGGGGGAAGCCGTCGGGGTCTTCTGTGTGCCGCCTGTTCAACCTGTTTGGATCTTGGGGAGGCAGCCCATGGTGGGGAAACAAGCCGCCTGGCCTCACTTCCTTGAGAGGAAGCTGAAGCTTTCTCCTCTTCCCCTTTGCCACATTCCCTCCTGTGGCTGAAGCTCCCTCCTGTTCCCTGGCTGCTGTTTCCCCTCGCCCTGGCTTGTCGGGGTGCCCGCGGGTGCTGTACCAAGCAAGGACTAGGGGGAGGTGTTTCCCCCTTGCTCTACCATGAGGCGGCCTGTCCCTTCCCCCTTGCTAGGCACTGCCACAGGAAGGGATGAGCCACCTCGCACTGGGCAACTTCCCAGCCCGAGGTGGCTTGTCCCTTCCCACAGTGGTGCCCAGCAACGAGGAAGGGATGAGTCCCATGGAGATCATCTGGGCGCCGCCAAGCAAGGGCAGAGGACAAGCCCCATGGAGATCGGCCTACTGAAGGCTCGTCCCCAACCCTCCAGCATCCCCGCCCCGTGCTCCTGCCAGTGCCGGGAGAGCAATCCTGTTCTCCTGGCATTGGCGCGAGTGCAGGGCAGGGAAGCTGATGACAGCTGCCAAAAGTGCCAGTTGGGCACTTTTCGGCAACTGTCATCCCTGTTCCCCTCAGTGCTACAACAGTGTCCCCTGGGATACTGGCGGGAGGACTGAGGGGGGGAGAGGGGGGGAGGAGGCACCCTACCCCCCACTGTGCCCAATAGAATGTTGGACATAGGGGAAGCCCTTGGGAATTTTAGCCACAGTGCGTGACTAAAATTCCCAGTGGGTTTAGGGTGTCCTGCAAACCCGCCCTTTATCTTCATTTCCCCTCTCCTAAGGGCTGCAAAATTCTTAAAACTTTGTGGGCAGTTTGAAGGTGGGGGTGGTTTCTTTTCTCTTTTTAGGAGGATTGTATGAGAAATGAATGTGGTTCAATTTGTTTTTGATCAGAATTTACGCAGAAGTCATCCCATTCAGAGCCCTCAAGGAAACATCTGCCAGCCATCCAAGGGCCAGTAGCCGAGACATTTGCCTGACAAAAGGATCAGGCTGGCACACTTGGCCACTGACCATTAAGGAACTTTATTAAGCAGTCCTGGCCCCATTAACCCTTCCTGTTCAAATCGCCAAACTTGCAACAACATGTACACATTGGGAAATAACAGACTATGATTTTAAAAATCAGTATAACTTATTGTATTTTTTTTATACTTTTGGCTATCAGTACAGTAGTAATTAAATGTGGTGCTTGTATGAACAGACATAGTATGTATACCAAAAAAAGGATGTTATTTGTATTTTACACATTAGTGTACTGCCTTGTAAGGTATTGGGGACTTTTATGTACAGCCGTATATGAGAACAAAACTGCAAGAAAAAGGATTTAACTTTAGATTTTCTTAATTTAATTTGCTCATATCCATTCCTAAGTGAGGCATGATGTCATTTGCAAAACAACAGTAGTGTGTTCATGCTTTACATTCTCAAAGTTTATTAATAAATTAAATACTTATGATGAAGCTAATTATTTCTTTGGAAATACATGTGTGTGGCTGTTTCTTTAAATCAATTCTCCTTTTAACCAACAGAATGTGCCTGCTGCTGAAGTCAGATTGTTTATTTTGGAAAACATCATGCTAAATCCAGCTTATGATATCTACCTACTGGTGGGAATGTCAGTGCAATATAAAGTTCAGAAAATAAGGCGAGGAAAGATTACAGGTTTGTCTATTTTTTCCAGTGACCTACATGCTGGTGTACAGTAATACCTTGGATTTCAGGTAACTTGGTTTGAGAGTGTTTTGCAAGACAAGCAAATTTTTAAATATTTATTTATTTATTTTTGACTTGAAATACAAGCGACGTCTTGCAATACAAGTACTGTCGTACGGCTGAAATGAAAAATCTCTGTACAAATTTTTTGGGGGGGATTTCGTTTTGATATAAGAGTGTTTTGGATTACAAGCACGTTTCCGGAATGAATTATGCTCTCAATCCAAGGCATGACTGTAGCTACGTTTAAGTCAATAAGACTGCAGTAGAGTCTGTGAGTTGGTCAGAGTCAAATTTTGATGTGTCCTTTAGTATTTTATATGGCAGATACTTCCTTGAAACTCTTGTGAGTGGAAGGAATGTTTCAATTAGGCTGCATCCTCTCAGCCTGAATGAACTCCTATAAATACTACCTTCTGCGTGCATGTGTGCCTATTAAAAAAAAACTGGCAGTCTGTGTCTCGGCAGCAAACGTTACCTGTGATATGTTTGATGGTGTAGCAGCACAGCCCTGGTAAAGCTTGTTAGAAGTGTGCATGTATGAGAGAGCGAGAATTCGATACCTGGGTGTCATTGTGCAAGTTGTGCCATGGCTCTATATACATCGCATAGTAGGTGCCGCCTATACTTTAGGAACCAATGGATATCACAGGCCGTACTTGCATTGCATTACACTGGATGGGCATTGTATAGCCCAAAAGAAGAATCTTTGCCCTTGCCCAATTATTACTAGTTGGCGTAGTCGCATGCCACCAGAGTCAGGAAACAATGTTTTTCATAGCTGGATTCTGTTTTACTTCAACTTATATGGGAAGAGCAAGAACATTTAAAATATCCAAAGTGGGGTTTTTTGACATTTATGTTCTTCCCTTATTCAGAGGAGCTCAGGGTGTCATGGTGATTTCACCTTATTCTTTTTATGTGATAGGCTTAAGAGAGAGTGGCTAGTCACACAGGATGCATTCACATGTCACGACAACCCACCCCGGCAATAAGCCACAATGGGTTGGTTGTTCTGCAAAAACCCATGGTGTGCCCAACAGACGATTGGTTGGACTCAGCATGGGTTGTTTGCCCCCTCGGTCCCCCCACGGGTAAATTTTAGTTTTTTAAAAAAGTTTTGCTCCACTTGCGAAACTGCAGGGGTGTGCAGTTCTGCATGTGTGGCAGTTGGAAGTCTCGGCTGAGTCAATGTCATGAGGGGTACCTGCCCGTCATAGTATAGCAGGTACCAACCCTGAACATTATCCCAAAGAGACTCTAAATAGGCTTTCCCCCTCCTTTAATTTCTCTTGACAGCTGTCAAAAGATGATCTGTCAAGGAAAAGCAAAGGTGCAGGTGATCTTTGCTTGCAGAAAGAGGATGGTCGGATTTATACCCTGTTCATGGCAAGATCCTCTTTTTTTTTTTTTTTTGCGGTTCGTTTGTTTGTTCGCACTAGACTGTCCTAAGGGTGAGCTCACTTTTCCAGTTGTTCCCAAGACTCTAGGTGCTTGGGAACATGGAAAAGTGCAAGCCAACCCCCTTTTAAAAGGAGCTGTCAGGCCATCTAGCAAGAATGCAGAGCAGAAGGAGCAGGGAAATGAAGATTGTTTCTGCCACTCCTCCCACTCTGTATTGGATGAGTTTGACCCTCTGAGTTTGGGGAGTTATGCTTATCTCCATAGGATTGCGCCCTATGTGATTGTTTGAGGCTACATTCCTGGGTCATGTTCCAGAGAACTACTGCCCACAAGGACTTGCGTGTGCCCAGTGTTTGTGTGCCCATATGACAAATTGTGCTTAAAATTCTCTTAAATTTCAAAAGCAGTTTACCGTGCAGCGCAAGGGAGGAACTTGTGTTCTGAGAAAGCCAAAAGCTCCTTTGTGTGCGTGGCCCTGTTATTTTGGTTAGGAAACGTACAGCTTTCCTTATTGCAAAAGATATTTCATTTAGCTCATTTGAGTTGTTGCTTGGACCCAGTCTTCTTGGTTTGGGATTGGGATCTTTTAGTCCCAATGCCTTTCTTAAGTGATGGGGATAATTTACAACAGAGGAAGGCAGTCTTTTCAGTCCTGATGGCCACACATAATGTTGCCTGGGCGGCTGGGGACCACACATGCACACACATATACTTTCACCCTTTCTTTACACCTCTGCCCCCCACTAAATCGTAATGCAGATTACTGGGAAGAGGGAGAGGCTTTAACTTTGCCAGCCTACCACCGATCGTGCTCCAGATGGCTGGTATGGGGGGGGGGAGTGCGATTAAAGCCTACCCCAACTATCTTGATCCAGATCACTGTGTAGAGGAGAGGATTTAATTTGCCCACTTCCCAATGATCTTTCTTGGGAAGAAGGTATGTGGGGATGGTACTCCCTGTGTGCCTTCTTTCCCAGCAGGATCAGGCTTCCAGCAGCCAAACAACTGATTGGTGGGCTATCAGGAGCCCAAGCATAGTGGGAAGAAAGCATGCAGGGATGACTCTTCACCCACCCCTCACCCCAGACTCTTCCCCAGCACCATCGGGCTCTCCACAGCCCACCAAACAGCTGTTTGGCAGGCTATTGGAAGCCTGATAGTGCTGGAGAAGAGGAATCGGGTGTTGGGGAGGGAGTAAACCCTTTGTGCCTGCATCCCTAAAGTGACATGGTGGGAGAGATACAGGGAGGGGCAATAGTGGCACTGGGCACCTACATCGGGCTGCACAGGTGGCCTCCGAGGGCCACGGGTTGCCCACCACTGATTTACAAGATGAATAGAAAACTTGTGGTGGGAATTGTAGATTGCAGTCAACTAGTACTGTTTTATTTCTAGCAATAGGTTTAACGCCGCTGCATTTTGAAATCATCTTTTCCATATTTTACTGCTGGGATATTTGTCTCTTCTTTTAAAGTTATTTTAAATTATTGTTGCTGCTTTTAAAATTTGTTTAAAAATTATTTTGATGTGTTTTACTGTATTTGTGATGATTGTGTATGTCTCCCTGAGAGCTTCAGCTATATGGCGACTCATAAATTGAATAAATAAAATATAAAAATCTGGAAAACCCTGGACAATTGGCTGTAAACTGCTTTCAAAGATTTAGGAAGAAGTATCTGTAAATCAAAAATTAAAATATAGGGGATATTGAGTTTGATTCAGACTAATTCAGACTGAAATAAATGGGACAAGTTAGTTCTGACTGAACTTAGGTCCCATTGATGGAATCAATGGAACTTTGGTGCACCTGACTTACTCTGGATCCAACTGATTGATGAAATAATTTTGTAAGGGTGCTATATTCATATTTTCCTAGTCCCCTGATTAAAAGCTGCAATTTTAAAAGAACATGCAAGATCATGTCCACCTCACCACAGTTACAGGGCAGCATCTGTTACAGGGACTCTGATATATATGCCAAAGAAAAGGCTTTTATGTATTTGGGAACAGATAGCCAACATAAACAAGGCATCCCTTTGTAAATCTGACCGTGATGAAACACATTGGTATGCATTGATTTTAATGATAAGTGTTTTAAAGAAACTGACCTCTTGATTTGACAATGGAGATTTTGATTTCGCTTCCGAAAAGTTTCTATTACTAGAATTCAAAATTTGTTCTGCTATCAGTGTCTCTCATAAGCACCGTAAGGAATTATACACTGTCACTTTCTCTTAAGAAGTAGATTTAAGAAAAATAACATTTTATAGCATGATACAACCTTGGTCCCGCCGCCCCCCCGAAGTAGCCATTCACTAAACATATGCTTATATGCTTAGCACAGATTTATGGATGACTTGATTTTTTTTTTTTTGTATAGACCGGATCCAAATATTGAAACCTTTTTTGCCTTCATTGCTTCTTGTGCCTTCTTGCTTTTTGTACAGAATTAATGATGCCTTGTGACCAGTATGAACTGCAGCTTCAGAACGACACACTCAGCCCTGGGGGAGATACAGTCTGGCCTGTTGCCAAGCTGAATCAGGCAACATCCACAGTTACTGCATTGCAGCGCGGACAGAGTAACGTCGTGCTTTCCCACAAAAATATCCTTTCTGCATGGGTGTTCTTCGGATCCACCGATTTTCTACCTTTAGCCCAGAAGCTTGATACAGTTATAGATGTAGCTTACATAGCAGCTGGTAAACTGGCTGCCGTGTGTTCAGAGACCTCTGGACAGTAGCAGCTGTCCAAAGCAATAACTGCAAACCCTTCCAGCTTTCTGAATAACCCCACCACTGCTGTTCAGTAAGTATCCGTGCCACCACCAGGCTATCTCCAAACACCAAAGAGCATTGTGGATGCTGCTGTGACATTCCTTCACTGTGCCTTTCCTGATCCTCTCTGCCATTAGAAGACGCAAAGCAATGTCTAGGCCCTCTAGAGAGTCAGTGAGCAATTCATCTGTGGCAAGTTACAGTGGCATTGAGAGGGTGGAAAGGGGCTCTTTCGGGTTCCTCAGCCATTATGACAGCTGCTGCTACAATTGCCTGGAGCCTGCTAAGACTATGGTAGCTGATGCGTGATCCCGACCACCGTTTTTGCTCTGGTTTATGGGAAATGCCTTGTAGTTTATGGAACCATGCAACCCTATGTTATTGCAAGTTATCGTTATCCCCTCCGTTAGGTGTTTTTCTGCCTTAACTGCCATGCTATCAAATGTAGTCTACCTCCATGGGATATTTTGTTTATAGCTCAGCTTGTGAAAGAATACAAATATAATTATAAAAGGCACAGATCTTATTCAGACATAATGGGAAACCAGGATTCTTCACTATATGAAAAAGCCACGATGAGCTTCAGGCTTGCACACTCACCTCTCTGCTATTTGCAGCTGCAAGGAAGAGTTTGGAAGCATCCTTTTCCACTTTTAAATGAACCATAGTTGCCTGTTGCATCCAAACTCAAGAAACTGTGGTTTGTTTAAACTACAGTTAGTGAGAACAAGGCAGGATCAAGCCATTGATTGCTGTTAGTGATGGTGTCACCCTCATAGATTTAAGTGAAATAACAAATTACTTTTAACTTGAGGGCAGACCCATCCGATATGGGTGCCTTTAACCCTCCAAACAGAGGATTATGAGCATCCAATGGAAGGTGGGAGGAGTGTGACGGATAGGATTGCCGCCGTGCTCCCCTCACCTCCAAAGCATTTAGATGGCCATTTTCGGCCATCTAAATGTTTTTCCTCTCATCGCGAGGAGAGGTTGAGGCACAACCTGGATTTGTTGGACAATGGTGGTGCCTCGCTCCTCCCCACCCCAGAATACCCCCCCACTCCGGAACGAGGATGGTCTTCTGTCTTTGGTTCCCAGCCAGCACGGAAAGAACTATGCTGGTTGCAAGGGGGGGCGCGCCACAGGCAGAGTCCCCACTGCGACCTCAGAAGGGATTTTGGAGGCCGTAGCAGGGAGTCTGACCTATCCTATGACCCCCCCCCCCCAGGGCAAGGTCGGGGGGCCATAGGATTGTACCCTGAGCTGCTATTCTTTATCAAATCTTTATTCCTTGACTAATTTCCAAGCGTTTCTATGCAAGGTGCTTCCAAATTACCAAATGGCACCATTTATGTTGTGCACCCAGGATACTTAGGTTGGTATTGGATGTTCAGTGCTGCTCTTTCAGTTTTTCTTGCTAACTTTGGGGGAAAAACATAACTTTTGTACATTCTTCTAGTAATCATAGCTAAATAACTCCACAAATAATTTTATACTATAGTGTATTGGCATGCATTTAGTATAATTCATTCTTCTGTGAGTGGCTGATGGGTGACTCTGAAATGTGTATGGCCACAATTACCTTTCAATATTTCCAGTAGTTCAAATTCTCGAATAGCTAGTATCTTATTTTCAATAAATTTGCAAACATGTGAGCTGCTAAACATCGAGTCGACCACTTGCAAGTGCATGAGCTGCCTGCCTGCGTTCATCCTGGACTTTCCCACATTCCCAAGCCCTTTCTCATCTTTTCATCAAATGTCCGTTCCCTTAACATGGCCATGTCTGTTTTGACAGGATTGATTGGTGTCTTTCAGTTTCTTATAGTTCCCTTTGTTTCTGATTTCTTATGTTTCTGGCTGCCTGGTTTTGTATTTATACCTAAACATGGCGGTATGGCATGTATTTATATTAATTATATGCAAGTGGCGAGTGGCCTTTAGGCTCCTTGTCCCTGAGATCTGTGGCTCACGCTGGCTCAGCTTGTCTGAGCGTGGAAAGCTAAGCAGGGTCAGGCCTGGTTATTACGTGGATGGGAGACCCCTCCTCTAGTTTCCTGCATTGAGCAGGGGGTTGGACTCGATATCCTTGTAGGCTCCTTTGAACTCTATGATCTATGAAATCTTACCTCAGCTCTTCTAATCCGTGCACTCTGGAGACCAGAGGCCTAACTCATTTAAGTACCGCAACCCTTTCCCTACAGTTTGTTTTCTTTTTGGCAACTAGTGAAAACCTATTTATTTGTCCAGGTCTTTTAAACTTTTTAGATCTTGGGCTTTTATCTTTGGAAGTATTATTTGCTCTGCTTTTCATGTTCTATTGTTTTGTATTAATAGGTTTATTGTTTGATTTTTTTATTGTGTGCCTGAAGATTGGGATAATAAATCTTAAATAAACAATAAATTAAAAATAATTTACTTCACAGAATTTGGTGATCATTGAGTTTTTAGTTTGGCAAAATCTAGTCCCTGGTTTAATAACAGAACCCTCTTTTTAACAAACAAAAACATAGTTTTCATAGAAAACACTTTTACAGTCTAAATATTATTCTGATGGCTCTTTATCAAATATGTATTCCTATCCCACATGATTTTTCAATGCTTTTTGTGCATTGTAGGATTTTCAATTCGTCCTGGTGACAGGTGGGTCCTGGAAACAGAGAGGATATATGAAATCACTATTGAAGTGTATGATAAATCAAGTAACAAGGTGTATTTATCTGATGTAAGTGAAATATGGGTATACATTTTCTATTAAATTTGTTTGTGTCTATGGCTAATAAAAATGTCAGAAATTATTGGATTTTCCCATTGGTTTTTAAATTAGGATTGAAGACGGGAGAGACACCTAAAGAACAAAGTGAGAGGCATGCCTCAAGCTGGTGACTAAAAGTAGTAAATTGCTTGAGCTGTCTCTCCCTCTCTCTGACTGGGTTTACACGACATGGCAACCCATCGCCATGCTGGGTTGTTTGAACCCAGACCTTTCCTGCAAGCTGGCTTATTTTGGGGCAACAAGCCACTCTGACAACCCATGGCTTGTTCTAGGAGTTGTTTGACTCACGATGGGTTGTCGTGTTTTCTGAACCCAGGAGACCGATTCCATTGTGGGTTGCAGGGAGCAGCTAGTGAGCCACTTGGCAAGAGCAGCAAAAAACCCTTGCCGTTCTTCATAATCTCACCTGTGCCGTCGCCAGTGACAGCCCCTCCACCAATGTCCAAGCAGCACATTGGGGAGACCATCATTGGTTTACCACCTTTAAAAAAAAGAAATTGGCTCCAGAAATAAATGTCTTTGAAATTATTATTTTTTTAAAAAAAAATAGTCAGACCTTTGGAGGTGCACAAGTGCGCACTTAGATCTGTCAGAAATATATGTAGTATAGCCTGCTCAATGTCCTTGTAAGTTTCAGCTGTCAAAGGGAGCGAAGTGCAGTTGGTAACATAGACAGAAATTGGCAAAGAGAGACTTCATATAGGCTCATTTGTGCACAGTTGCCAAGCTGTCAATGGAAAATCACTGGTAAAGGGCAAAAAAGTTGGTGCAAAGTAAAAAGGTGTTGACAAGATCTCCCCCTTAGCAATCTTAACCTCTGGATTTCAAGTGTTGAACTGACAGTTCTCAGAACCCTCCACATTTTCAACACTTCCCCAGGTCTCCAGCTACTCCAGAAAGGGGAGATATTAAACCCCTCTCCCCTGCCACCTTTTTGCGGCTCCTTTTCGGAGCACTTACTGCTGTGGTTACTGCGGGTCCCTGACAGTTCTAAAATAAACCTGATGAGACATCTGAATAGGATGGAGTGAATGGGGCCACTTGGTGGGGGGGCGGCGGCGGCAGTGGGCGTATGTTCCACTGATGCTGGCACCCCACTTGCTCTGTCCCATTTTGCCACTTCTAAGGATTTGTGTTTTTTTAAACTGTCAGACAAATTTGCACCTTTTTTTTTTTTTTTTTTTTTACTGGGAGATATACACAAATTTCATGGCAGGGAAATAAATGGAGGGGAAATATAATGCAACACATTGAGCACCAAGACTACATATATTTCTGACAGCTGGAAGTGTGCATTTGCACAACTACGAAAGACTGATCCCCACCCCCACCCCAAAAATGAAGACATTTGCACCTATTTCTGGGGCTTAAAGGGGGAAAAATGACCCCAATTACGTACTCATTTTTGAGGCTCTCAAAAAAAGGGAAAAGTCAGCCAATGAAAAGGGCTAGCGATCGGAGAGGGGAGGGGAAGACAAGATGGGTTCTGCCGCGAAGGACACTGGCATGCCGGCTGGAGCAGTGTTCTCCAACCTTGGGTCCCCAGATGTTTTTGGCCTACTGGCATAGCTGGCTGGAGCATGCTGGGAGTTGTAGGCCAAAAATGTCTGGGGACCCAAGGTTGGAGAACACTGGGCTGGAGGACCGAGGGGATGAACAACTCACAGTGAGCCCGGTCATCTCTTGGCTGCACTGTGTGTTGTTCAGCAAACAAACAACCCACTGTGGCTTATTCGCAGGGTGACTTAGCGTGTCATGCAACACCCCCCCACCACCCCCTGTTCTTTTAAGTTAGGGTTGCTTGCTACCTTTATTTACTTTGCCTTTCTCCTGTGTCTTTAACAGCAGGCTGATACGCTTAAACTAAGCCTGTGAAGTTTTCCTGTACCTGTGAGATTATTATTTAAGGTACAAAGAGCGTGGCAAGTAAAACTGGAAGCCACCCTAGTCAGGAGTCCATATCCCTTAAGCAGAAATAATGTACTGGCATTTATTACTGATATTTAAAATTAAAGGTTGGTTGGTTGGTTTGCTTGGTGTTTTTTTTTTTTTATATAGTTACTACATTTTTACCATTAATATTAATCAAAAACTGGTTTAATTCATTGAAATATAAAATACTTCTCAAAACATTTATTTTATATTTCAGTTCCTAAGGGGAAAAAGCCTAAATTGAAACTGAAATTAGATGCAGGGCATTGTCAATAAAAAGCGGTTCTTCACTTCTGCAGCAACAGCGTGTGTGCGTTGCAGGTGGAGTTAACCGTTTTCTTTATGGATCACCATTTTGCAATAGAAATTATTCTATATCACAAAATCAGAAATGCCATATATTCTTTTACTGTTATTTCATACTTTAATCTGTGTTTTTTGCAAAGTATATTCTCATATGTTCAGTAATTGCACTCACTTTTTAATTTCAGAATCTCAGAATTGATACGTCCTTGTCAAAAGAATATTTCCAGGTTCTGCAGTCCTCTTTGAATGGTTCATATCACCATGTGAAAGCGCTAAAGGAGGGACACACCATTATAAGTGCTTCATTAACGTCGATTGTAGATCAGGTATGTCTCTTTGAAGAGAAAAAGTTTGACTTGCATTTGTTTCAAGTTGAAGCTTCGTACCTGAACGGTGTCTGTTAGCAATATGATAATTTGACTGTCAAACCCCAACAAAGTCTATAGGACTTTGTTTTTAACAGAAATGGAGAACACCTTTCAACTCAATCATATTTATTTGAAAATAACTCCCATTGGACTTACTTTCCAAGAGGACTTACTTTCAAATCATTGTCTTTGGAAGTGCAGGTTTACAACATATTCCTAAACACATTACTTGGAAGTAAGTCTTGTTTAAATCAATGGGACTTATTTTCAAGTAAATGAGTTCAGGATTGAGTTGTAAAGGTTTTACGCAAATCGCTGAGACAAATAGCAAACCTTCTGTGCACAAATTAAAAATAGCACGACTGGGAGTGGGAGAAGACTGTGCTGCACCTGCCCGCTAGCATGCTGGTTCTGTATGTACAAGGAGGTTTGTTGTTGTTTTTTCCTCCCGTAGGGGAGCATTCAAACATATAGTCCCACCCTTCATCTGGGATAGCTTTTGTGGATTATATAAACTGGACTGACAGATAGGGATTGGAGTATGTGAAGAACGTGCTCACTTAACAGGATTTGCTGGTCATCTTTAAAGCTTTAGCCCAGGGCTCTCCAACCTTGGGTCCCCAGATGTTGCTGGACTACAGCTCCCAGAATCCCTTGCCATTAGCCATGCTGGCTGGGTATGCTGGGAGCTGTAGGCCAGCAACATTTGGGGACCCAAGGTTGGAGAGCCCTGTTTTAGCCGGTCCTACTACTTGATGTAAGTCTCGGATCTCTACGCTCTCTGATCACAGGATCTTCTCAGATTCATCTTCAAACCAGTAATACTACAAGCATGTATGCCAGGGTACAACCTTTTCAGTCCTGGGGACCAGACATGCGTGCATGCACACATGTACTATACATGAAAGCGTATGCACACACATCGGTAGATGTGCTGCTTCAGGGTTGCTGGGAGAGGGAGAAGGCTAAAGCCTCCTCATCGCCTCAGCAAACCCGATTGGGATCTCAGCAGCCTCGAGGATGGATAGGGAGACCAATTGGGATTGCGGTTTTCCTGCCAACATTAATGGCAGTAAAGCAGTGACTCCAGCTGCTTCAGGGTGGTCACCAGTGAGGCAGGGGGGCATTTTCCCAATTTGGATTGATAGTCCAGCAGAGGGCAGAACATCAGCTGGACTGTGGGAGAAGCTGGCCCACCTGCAGGCTCAGTGGGCCACTCAGCAAGTGGCGGAAGGCCACATGCAGGTCACAGGTTGTGCACCGCTGATCTAGGCAAAGCCACAAATGGATTTTATGATTGTAGAACAACATTGATGTAGAGCAGAATATGTAAACCGGAGAAGGTATCTTTATTAGTAAACACAGGAAGATAAAGGCATAAAAATGCAGGCAATTTGGAAAAGAAACATACATATATAGAGACAGACAGACAGACAGACAGACAGATATATGATAGATTTTCTGTTCTAGTTGTGATAGTTTGTTGAGCTAATATGTAAAGACTTTGAAAATTGCTAGGATAAGTATTCTTATAAGCCCTATGCAGGTGTTTAATTGCAACACAAGTACAGCTAAAGTAAGGATGGGATGTGGGTGAGCACACAGGTCCACCCCCAAATGTACTTCTGGCTGCGTTAAAGATCTTCATGTGTTGAGCATGGAGATCTGAATAGGGGGCTTGAAAGTGCATTCAGGAATCCTGATAAGGCAGGGTTTGCAGTCATGGGAGCTTTGTCAGTGAGTTCAGCCAAATGCACTTACAAACCCTTACTCAGATCTATGTGCTCAGAGATCTTTAACAGCAGCCAGGGGCACAGGGACATTTGTGTGCTGAGGATTGCACACTTGCTCCATATTCCATCCCTACAGTTTATCTTTACTTGTGTTGTAGGCGAACGCTTGCATACCGCTGCACTTGCCACTGAGTTGGACCCATGACGGGCAGCATTTTCCCTAGATGGATAATTCCCGTGTCCCACCCCAAATAGGCAAATATTCTGTTTCAAAATCCAAAATTTAGGAGGTGAAATATTGCTTTGGAACTCTTGGCCAATGTGAGCTGGTGCTTAGTGCCATTTGCAAATTTGGGACCAGTTTATGGGATTATTAGCTTTGAAGCTGTACTGTTCCTGGTGTTTTGTTAATTACTAAAGGCAAATGAAGTAGGAAGGAATACCTTGCCAAGGAATAAGGAACAATCTATAACCATGTAGCTTGATGTGGATCAGTCAATTGCCTAATCAGGTTGATAAGAAGTGGTTTGGGTTTAGAGGCATAATTGGTATTTCCTGGAAGGTGACTAATCCAGCATGTTCTCCTGACAATCTTGGGGCCAGTTTTAATGTATAGATAGCTGGTGGATCAAAATGTATCCAAAAAAGAGATTTCTCTATCACCAATAAATAATAAACACATGGTCATGTTTTGTTGCATTCTGTATGGGTCAGATTTGGAGTAATTAATAAGCACGTTGCAATATTGTTGTACTTACTAGTTAAATCTTGTGTTATTCCATTTCATGCACAGGATTTTCCTCCCACCAGCCAATGTTTCTTTATTTATTCTAAGCATTTCTATCCCACTCTTTGGTCAAGAGACTCCCAGAGCAGCTTACAAGATTCAACAATCAGACAGTATTGGTATTTGCTACAAAAAACCTATCAAGTTTTCTTCATACATAACAAATTATCATTTAAATATTAGATGGGCTGCACCACCATGTGAAAGTTCTGAAGAACTGTCGCAGCCAAAATGATTGGTTTGAAGTGGTCTTATCAGCAGCTTCCCACAGGAAATGAAGCAACACCTCTCTAGCTAATGAGCAGGAGCCACTCAAGGCTGCAGATTTTGGCAGCCCTAGATACTTGTAAGCTGATTTACTGTCTAGAGAGTTTCTTAGTTTGGAAGGAAGTGGCTTTTCATAGCAACATAATTGCCAGTCTGGAGTCCAAAAAATGCCGTTTCTGGGAAAAGAAAAGCAACTGTTTTCTTTAAATACACTTATTTCCGGTTTGATGTTTAATGGATGTTAATGTTAATTGTTGTTGCTGTTGGGAAAAAAACTAGAGTTGGTTTATTTTTGTCACCATTTTTTGTCACCATTTAATTTACTTGTGAACAAACTTGTACTCACGGCCTTTGGTTAATGATCGTGATTGTGATATACAATAGATTAGCAATTGTATGTGTGTAAATATGTGATTGAATATTTATTTTAATAGGATGGAGGTGTTCACACATTATCTGTTCCTGTACAAAACCAGCAAGACGTGGACATTTATGTTCCCATTGCTCTTGTGCCAAGCATTCTGACGTTTCCATGGCAGCCAAAAGCAGGAGCCTATCAGTACGCAATAAAGGTAAGTGTTGAAAGCCATCTAAATGCAGAAAAAAACAGGCAGCTCAGCTATTGGGCACTTTATGATTCTAGTGTGCGTTATTACCTTTTGAGGCTGCAACCCTATTTCTATTAGAAAATGGAATCGTGCCCCTATTTGGCTGCAATTTGACACCTGCTGTTTTAAAAGCTGAATTTTGTTTTATGGCACATTCTTATGATTAAGGAGCCTTCCTTTTACACTTAAGTATGATTGCAGAACATAATCTTTGATAGTCACCAGTGACAAATGGAAAACAAATAAAAATGCTTGTGGTTTAGTGCATGTGAGTTCCATAAGTTAGCAGATAGGATGACTGCCAAGAAGATATCCAGAGAAGAATAAACTTCTCCCTAGAGCACTGGCATTGACATACTTCGCTTCCTCTTGTTTCATTCACTGTTGCAATGACATTGTTATTGGAAGGCAAAGGCCATGGCTTTATTTATAGTAGATCTTCCAACCACGACTTTTCTTCTGCACTTTTCATGCTTTCCCCATTTCCAAGGAATAGGGGTAGCCAGAGAGCCATCTTTTCTTAGAACTTTTTGAGAGAAAACAAATTCTGTTATGCATTTTTTAAAGGTAACTCAATTAAGGCTGTCAAAGCCCTTGAGATTGTTTACAGAGATGTTGATCCTCTGTCTAGAAGAATGCTTTCCTTCAAAAGAGACAGCTACATGAAATGTACTTTGAAAAAATGACAGGTTGATTGTTGACATATATACTGAAGGGGGGGGGCGGGGGTGTCTGTTCTGATCAAGCTGCCTAGTTACCAATCTTAGAGAAAAATAAAGTTATCTTTAATCAGACTGCCTTAATTCATATATAGCTGTAACTGAGAGTGAGCCTCATTGAACACAGATCCTCTTATTTCGGACTAAACCTGCATAAAATTGCACTGTATACTATTTCTTAAAACTTTGAGCTACAGTGGACTCTGGGTTGTATCCAATGATGGCTTTGCCTGAGTGGAAAGGGTTTCCTCTTGTGCAAGTCATGGGACCTGATCCTGACTGATCCCCTCCCCATTGCACTTAAGCCCATGCCCTCCGGAAAGCAGCTCCCAAGGGTTCTGGGACTCTCGGGAACAGGATGCAAAACAGCATGGAGGGGCAAATCGGTGACAACTGGGTGTCCCAAGTTGATCAAGAGGAAGCACTTTCTGGTAAGGGTAAAGCCAGCATTGAATGCAGCCCTTTGTTCCTTCCAACTCAAATCAAAATATGGATAATAAAGTGAAGTACCGTACTTCGTTTTGTTCTTATTTGAACCACAAACGCCAGTTATAGGATCATTACGCCACAGAAATTGGCTGTCACAGTATCTGCCAAATGTATAATCTAAAGCTTCTTGCAAGGTATAGTATGGATTTAACTGTATTCATCATGTTAGATATACTTGATTCTTTGAGCAGTTTTGGTCTGGAAACTAAAATAGAACTTTTATTTTTTAAAGTGACATTATTTCCGTGACTTCTTATTTTGTTTCTAGTTTCTATAACTAAATGCTGCTTAGAATAATACCACAGCAAGTTATTCCTGATCTGTGCAGCTCTCTGCATGCAGCCAGGGAACTGGTCTGGCCTGGGGAGAGGGCCAGCGGGAAGGAATTCTGCATGCTGAAGCAGTGCAAGGGAGAGGGGAGGATTGGTTGGAGGGGTGGGGGAGGTTAGATACTGGGATGTGCTCTTATTGTTTTTTCCCTTTGCCATAATTAAATACACAGATCAGATTGACAGATTAACAATATGCTACTTATGATGGTGGGGAAGCTCTGTTCTTCTGGATTGTTATGCTTCTAGGAAGCTGAAACAGATGGTAGACATCTATGATATCCATAGCATACCAAGCTCTCCTGCTGCTTAATGTGCAAGGTCATTCATCTTTCCATAGTCACACACTATAAAAACAGTATAAACTACATCTTCTTGCTCAGCTCACAAAAATGAAATAAAGTTAAGCTCCTGCAGATTTTCTTTAAAATAGTTTTGGTTTTAGGAAATCTGATGACACAGATTTTACAGCTACTGAATCCTTGGGGAGGCTAAGGATGTTATGTGGGAAACTACTTGGACTTCTGCAAGCATCATAGTAGATACAGCAGGCACTCTTTATTGTTGTCAATGACTGACTTCTGATGAATTTTTGGAGCCATGAGTATACAAAGCTAGCCTCCCCTTAAGGCTAAAAATAAAGACATGATGACAGCAAGAAATCAATTTTCTCCCTTTCTCTGCCCTCTTTTGCCGTTTATACTTCTCAGCAATTCCCATTGGTAGAAAACCCTTTCAGCAGTACACAGGTTAGCTGCACTGAGACTTAAAATCATTCAGTTGGCTGTCTCAAGCTTTCAGTAAAAGGAAATTAATTGTAGTTCTAAAAAATTCAGCAATCCTATCAGCTGGCCCTCTTGTGTGCTGACTTGTGAAATGATATGCTGACATACAGGCACTATTAATCACTGGTATCTCTGGGTATCAAAATTTTGCAGGAGAGGGACAACCAGAGGGAGAAAGATGTGTTGTGGCTGTTATAACAATGAACAAACATCAATGTGTAAGAAAATAGAGGATTGAAATGCAGTGGTGTGTAGATCCCTGATGTTTTTAGCTGAACAGAAGGGTTTTTTCTCCGTGAATTTCTGGCTAGAAATTTTAGACTGGACTATTCTCTTGCATTTGTTTGAGTAATTTGTAGGATGGCTAGTTTATGGGTATACATGAAAGCCAGGAAACCTCAGTAATGAAACTAACATTTTGATTTGTTTTGTTTTTCTTTTATGATCTAGGCTCATGGTGGAAGTGGCAATTTCACTTGGTCCTCATCTAGCCAGAACGTTGCTACAGTAACAGTCAAGGGAGTAATGACAACTGGGAATGAGATTGGTGTCAGTATTATACGTGCCAACGATGTTCAGAATCCATTACATTATGGGGAAATGAAGGTAAACAATATTTCTTCCTTGTAAAAAGAGCTGCAGAGAAGGCTTGTTGTGCTTTCAGTCAAGAAACAGAGGCGGTCCTAAGTCATTACTCTTCCTGATTTTAGGGAGTTTTACTTGTGGGCTTCGGAGCAAACAGGAAATCTTGGACATCTTTTCTCTAGTCTGACTAGAAGGAAACTTTCCTAGATGACTTAAGGTGTAATCCTATGCATGTTTAAACTCTTAGGATTTCCCAACCTAGCGCTGCTTGTTGGGGAATGCTGAAAGTTGTAGGACTTTTTTTCTGTCAAAACATGTATAGGATTGTGTCCTTACTTACGTTTGTTAAGCAGCCACAGCCTGAACTGAACACTTAATCCACCTCATTTAAAAAAAGAATAATTCAGAAGCCGTTTTTCATACAGAGTACCATACCAGTGGAGAAGCAAGGTCGAATTCAAAAATTTAGCACATCACCAAAATTATAATGTAAGTTCCTTTTATCTCAGAAGGAAATAATGCTGTGTTTTATCCATAGTCAAGATACTTTATTAGCATTTATATGTCTAGAAAATGCTAACCATCATCCTATAGATAGAAGCTGAGAGACATGGAAAAGCTTGAGGAGGGACATTGAAGCCTCTGCTCCATTTCTACATGTCTTGCAAATGTATTGGCAAAATGCGGGCAAAACATGACTTACCTGAAACATTCTTTGGACAGAAAGAGAAGAAGGAGGATTCTTAATTGTCTGTTTTCTTGAATGATCTATTTCCCCCCATAGCAGAATTATAAACTGTGGAGCCAGGTTTTCCCAATTTTCCACTGCAGTTATATATAATGACTGATCCACCATGCTGTGCTGTGCGTGAGGATTTCTGCACACTCACCTGCCAAACAGATGGTTAACTGCACTTATCACCTGTTGAGAGATTGGATTCAGTTTCCCCCGCTCCCTTCTAGTTTTCCATGTAAATGATTGGCACTGTCAGAGCTTTCCACATCAAACAAAAGAGATACATATGCAAACCTACAGCCTAATCCTATGCATGTGTACTCAAAAGTAGGTCCCATTATGTTCAATGGGGATTATTCCTAGGTAAGTGAGTATAGGATTACAGCTCTACTCCAGTAGGGATCACCCTACATGCAGAGCCAAGTGCTGAATGTGTGTGTGCATAGGTGTGGTGGAGCGGGGGTGGGGGGGAAGCTGTTTACCCAATACAGCATCTGTTTGCACAGTAAGATCACATTCAGCAAGGTGATGATGCAGCCAGGGTAGTAAACTGAAAGCAACTAAATTAGCAGGCATGAGGTCCACTGTAAAAGTCAGATTGTATGGTCGGAAGGCAAACATTCCCTTAGGGACATGAGTTTCTGCATACAGGCATGTCTTCTTTTTCCTAATCACAGATTATCGTGCTATATCAGGGCCTCTCTTGACATTTCCCTGTGTGTGGAGAAAAGGCTTATTAGATTGTACAGATATCTATGTTAGGATGTGGGACTCAGAGCACATGGAACTCACCTAATCCTTCAGATCCCAGCCTAACTTTGCTAGGTAACTGGTACTTTCCATAATAAAATAACAGCAATGCTTTTCACCACATGGTTGTGAAATGTTACTTTTAGTAATAAAGGTCTAAGTACTCTGCTTCCTGTAGCCAAATTTAGCCCACGTTAAATCTCAAGAAGTCCAGCTCCTGATGTTTTCATATGGATTAAGTGCAAGTCTTTAAAAAGGGGGGGAAAGCATTGTGGCTTTTAAGTTCAAAGCATTTAGAGAGCCCTGTAAAAGGAGAGGGGATTATTACACTGTCTTTAATAGTACTAGCAAAGGACAGCTGCTGAGGGCAAGCAGTCATGATATGTGCCTGGTATGACTCTTTAGAACCTTGAATCCATCACATTTTTGTGTGCGCATGAAGTTATACAGAGCCTTGTTCATCTGGGCTACCACACTTATGTATAACAGATAGTACCTCTTGGGCCAGGTGTAATGCAGCAACTGATGGAGAATATCTGGTTACAGAGCCACTACCTGCAATTCTAATCAAGAGCTATTGGGATCCTATCAAGTCTGTATTACATTTTTGATTTCTAAAAGCTCTTTTGCTTGGGTGTATTTCTCAGGAATATAGGGTATGTTCCAGAATGAAAAGCCAGGTATTAAACAGACATTTATGGTATAAAAGTAATATGTGTTTCAAGAAATGTATTTCTAAACTAGTCTTGCTTACTTATAACTGTTCTCAAAGTTGTATCTGCAGTGTTTTCGAAGCCTACAACAGTTGACTCTCAATCTATTTTAAGTAGGACATCTATCCTGCCAAATTTAGTTTTAAATGGACATTAAATATAGTGGTTAGATACTAAGTTACAATGTTCTCCTGCTTGTTAAACCATTATTAAAGCAAGATAGAGTTTAGTTTACAACCTCACACTGATGTATGGACCATACAGAAGCTGCGTCCCAAAGATGTCAGTTTTCAGCAAATGATAGTTGCCTGTGGGAAGTTCAGAAATGATGTGTTTAATTAAAACTTTACTTTCGGATTCATGATTCAGAGCACATAGCAATACGAGTGCATTTCATCCCATTTGAACTTGCAAGAACAAGCATTAAATGAAATGAGTGTCTTCAATTTAAGATTGTATCTGTCTCTGCTCAAGCTTTGCATCTTGTGTTTGAAGCAAGCATCTGTCTCCTGACCTTGATTATCAGGTTATGCAAGTAGTCTATAAGTTCCGTAAGGATTACAATTTTAACACCGTACCATATGGTCCACAATTTAACCTGAAGCAGTAGACAGATGGCTTAAAAAGTTAGACACGCCAAATGAAAAGCTTTGATCAAGCAGTTGTTATGAAATGTTGCTATCCATCTGTGATGGTTTCTTTAATGATAGTAAGGAATAAAATATAAACATACCGTTCAAGCATCTGTTTATCCCCATATTTGAGATAGCAGTTCCACATGTAAGTTTCAGAAAATAAGTTATGGAAGGACTCCCCACTTCAGAATCCATAGTGTGCTGTCACGCACACTGAAATCCTGCTGTGCATTCAAGCGTGCTAATTCACTGTAACGAGTGGCAGTGCTGCAGATACTTTCTCGGGTGTGCATGAAATTGCCGCTCCCCTTGTACTAGAAGGAGAAGCCCTTGTTCAGGTGAGCACCATGCAAGCATCAAAACCAATGTAATTCGTGTGATTGACCACACTTCTGTCCCTGTCCGCATGCCTGTAAGCCTGAGGTCTCCAATGTGGTGCCCATGGGCGCCAATGTGCCCCCCCACACCTCTCCTGATGTCCACCAGACTCCCTGCCCTCCTAATTTTTATGACTAGATTATATTCCCTCTGGCAGTGGACCTTCAGTTATTGGCGGTGACAGCACCAGTACTGTCCTATCACTCCAGTGTGATTTGGGAAGAAAGCGAGTCAGAAAGAGCTGCTACTTTATTCTTGTATATCCCTGTTCATGGCTTGAGGAAGTGGCCAGAAACCCTTTTCTGTTGCCTTTCTAATGCCTTTTTGCATTACTAGTCCAGTTTGTAGACTGTCCCATGCAGGCTGTATGCACGCTATTGCATGCAATGAACTGTAAACATTCACATCTGGAGTAGATGATGTTTGAAGCCTTGGGTGAGCAGTAGGCAACCTGGTGCCCTCCTGATGTTGTGGACTACAGCTCCCATAATTCCTGACTGTTGGCCATGTTGACTGGGGCTGATGGGAATTGTAGTCCAAAACATCTGGAAGGCAACAGGTTGCCTACATCCATGCCTTAGGTGTTTAAATGTATTTCAGTTTATTATTTCTATTTCCAAACAAAGCGTCCCAGCTTATGTGTTATCAGTATACTTACTGGAAAACATCATCAAATATCTTCCTCTACTCCTGAGGAGTCCTTTGGTGATAGAAATTTGGCTTAGGCACTTTCACTGTCAGTATATTATGACAACAGAGACCCAAATATTTAAATCTCCCTGGTAACGGAATAGGCACCCCACATAGATTATGTTAGCAAATGTCTTAAAAGTGTTAATCTGTATTAGTATTACTGTCAATATACAGATTAAAATGTTTGACAAATACCAAAGTTAGAGGTTCTTAAAGGTCATCATGGAGAATTCCCACAAGTGGCTTCTTCTCTGTGGAACTCGCTGCCTGTTGATGTCAGGCAGGCACTGACTTTGTTTTCGGCGCCTGCTGAAGACATTTTTATTTACTTGTGAATCTTCATAATTAGAGGGTATGAGTGAGATGTGTGGACTACAGAGAGTCTCGGGAGCTTTGCAAAGCATTTTTGTCATACTCATAACAAACTTGCTTGTCCGCAGTCACACTTTTCAAAACATAAGTAGGACATTATTCATGTCAAAAGTGATACCCTTAGGCAATTAAGAGATGCTAAAAATAAGGAACTTCCTTTTGGAGTTTTGAATTTTCTGGATCAGATTTTTTTTTGTTCATTATCTCTGCCTGGCCTCCATGTCTAACCTCATTACTTTCTCTTAGGTATATGTGACGGAGCCCAGTGGCATGGAGTTCACACCATGTCGAGTTGAGGCACGTGTGGGTGAGATACTGGAGCTGCCTCTGAGGATTAATGGCCTAATGAATGAGGAAACCAGTCAGATGGTCACCTTGAGTGACTGTTCACATTTTGATTTAGTTGTCGACATTGAAAACCACGGGGTGTTCAGTCCATCTCAAGGTGATTTAAAATGAAATCATTCATTTCAGTTTTTAAGATAAATAGAAAGACAAATATGCAATCCACTTACTGATATGTTACTGTTTCTTTTGTGAATAACAAATGTTTGTAAATGTTGAATAGCAATCATAAATTTTACTTACATAATTCAGCCTCATTTCAGATAAATAGCAGTTATCCCCACGTGTTACCAAGTGACAAACTACTCAGTATTGGTGTAGCTTATACATCACATTATCTCTTCTAGCATTAAATGGCTTCTACTTGCCTTTTCAGACTTCATTTGAACTTCTTTCTATGTGCCTTGTGTCTGATCTTTTAGCATTTTACCAGCAGAGTTTCACATTTCTTCAACCATGGAAGCAAGATGCATTTATTTTTCACATGAAGCTGGAAGTAACCAAAGTGCATGAGCTATTCAGAAGACCTTGTATCTTGCTCGGCCCATTCTATATGGTAGAATAAAACCATTTACTATATAAATAGAATGAAGAGCTCTAGCACAACTATATTACTATCCAGAAAACCGTTTGGTGCCACACAAAAATCTTTTTATTATGACGCAGGAACTGAGGACATAATTAATTTCCATAAATGTCAGTAATTATCAAAATATGCAGATATATTGAGATGTCTTTTGAATGTATGGACTATTTCTTTTTCTTGTTCCTTGTTTTTCTTTGTGTGTATTTTTATTTAGTTTTTTATTTTATCGATTTGTAGTGATGATGAAATCTTGTAACAACATAATTGGTCACAACATGAAGACAGCCTGAACTAATTCTTCTTTATTTTCTTGGGCCTTTTCCATTTTATCAGTGTTTTTCTGCACTTTTATCTGATGTCTTTTGATTTTGTTATTTATTTTGTTTTGTTTGTAAACCCCTTGAAAAAAATATATTGGTGGATAATATATAACTTCTTAAAATAAATACAATTAAATTTGTAATCGAAATGTACATTTATGATCTGTTCACATTTGCTTTTCTCAACAGGGAGACTAAAGCCAACTCCTGAGTACTGCAGTGGGGTCAGAGTAAAAGCTGAAGCCCAAGGATACACAATACTTGTAGTTAGCTATACACATGATCATATTCATCTCAGCACCAGTATCACCATATCTGCCCATCTGTCACTAAAAGTAAGCCGGGAGTTTCTATTTTTTACTTGGTCTTTATGAGACTCATTTTGATTCTTCAGTAAGTACTGATTCAAGATAACAGGTGAATTGAGCTAAAGCATCTTAAAGATACATCCTTTTGTCCTTGACAAAGTATTTCACTCAGAATTGAATTAGCTTCATTCCAGTATTCCTGAATCTGTGATGTTTTCTGTCTGGAACACTCCCTAAATTGTGTTTAGAGGTTGAAGGGACTACAATATGTACAACCACTTGTAGGCATATGCCTTTGAGACGATGTACCCTTTTCATTAATGCTGCAATAATAGCTAAATTGAAAGATGTAGCATTTGTATATAGAGCCCTTCACAAAACACTTCTTGCATATAAGAAGCTTGAAGTACTCTATGGTAGCTCTCTGTGGTCCATAGCACCTGCTGTCATATCCTTGAATGAATATCATATTGGTTCTAGGAGCAGATTCAGATGTTCAGAAAAAGCACCCCATGTTTGTAACATGTTTGTAACATGCAGAAATCTATGTTTGTAACAAACTTCCAGTTTAACAAGAAAATTAAGCTAGCACTATTCCTCCTGTGATACTAGCTTTCCACATTCAGGGACATTTTGATATGAGGGACTATTTTAATGTGCCATTAGTGTCCTGCATTCTGGAGGTGTGTGTGTCCTCAACCTTCTTCCCATCTCCACAAAGTGGGTCAGGTGGTGGTGGTTCTTGTTTTATATTTCCTCTGTGCAAATGCTAAATTCTCCCACAGTTATAATTATCACTATAAGGAAGGCAACATTAATAAAAACCCATGCTTTACAAACCTCAGTCAGTATATAGTATGAGTGCTGGCTGCTGGGAAAGTCGATTAAATACCTTACTCAGTCTGTACTAACCTTACCTGAATTCAGTACACGGGGAAAAGTATGTGTGTTAATTTTAGTAAACAGCTGTTGATAGTTATTGTGCATAACTAATGTTAACAGGCCTAGTGCTGTTTAAAAATAATTAGAAAAGCCTAATCTAATAACAGAAAGTCACAATTGAACAGAAGTTAGTACATGAAACAGCTGCTTGGTTTTATTATTACTGTTGTACAAAGCTGTGCATTCTCATATGCCACCACTTCTATACACCTGGAGGATTTGGGGGGAAACCTCCTTAAGAAAGAATTGAACAAAATACATTGAAAGCAACTGACATTAATAATATTTAGGACTGCCTAATAGCGCAGTCCTAAATAGATTTACCTAATACCTTTTGCTTGTTAACAATATTAACAAGCAAAAGCAAACAACAAAACTCACAGCAGCCAAAATACCTGGAAGGGCTCTATGTTTAAATTCTTATCAGAGTTTAAACATAATGACTAATGTGAGAGAACGGTTAGATATACTATTCCGATGAGATGATTTTTAGTACTGTCTGTGGTTTACAATATTTTAATCGGTATTATTTTTCTTTCTAGACTGTGGATCCTGTTTCTGCTGCCTTGGTAACTTTGGGCTCTTCCAAAGATATACTGTTTGAAGGCGGCCCCAGGCCATGGGTTCAAGAGCCATCCAAGTTCTTCAGGGACATCAGTACTGAAGATCCAGAGAATGTTGGTTTGTCCTTGCTAGGGCCACCTACAACTAGGAATCCTTTCCAGCACTGGGTTAGAGCATCTTGCAAAGCCCTGGGGGAACAAGTGAGTGACACATGTGCATATGATATATTTTGGTGGACTCTGAGGCCACCATAATTGAGAGGGACTATTTTAGCTGACAGCTAAGGAAATAAGGTTTCAAAGGGTTATGCTGAATAACCCAGTAGAAAACTTGAAAGCTTAAATTAGTTGCTGCTCTTTATGTATTCTGATGCATCTGATGACACTCCTGGAATTAAGCATTCTTAAATTATGTTAACATTACAAGTGCTTTTTCAGAGGACTCATATGTCATGGAAGATGTTAATAGCTTTAACAGCTCAGTGTATTTCATGTGTACAAGACCACTGCTTATTCACAAAGGGCATCGAACTCACTTATTTTTTTTCCTTTAACTGCTAATTTTCAGATATTTTTTCCAAAGTTCTACAGATACAGTTGGAAAGCAATAGAAAGATAAGTGATAAACAGTCTTGAGGTTACTAGACATTTACAGATACATCATGTAATTATAAGCACAATTACAAATAGGAGCAAAACAAATAATTTGTGTCCACCTATATCTCTCAGCAGTTCAACTCATACAGTTTGACCATATTAGACCTTTTTGGAGTCTATTCAATTGTAGGAGCATCTCAAGATTTTAATGCTGTGCATAAAATAGCATGCATCTGCACATCTGTTTAGGTGAAGGTAACCTAGTGTCCATGCTCAAATGCAGCCAGGCATGTTCATAAACAATATTACTTCCTTATGAGTAATTATTTGAACACACAATTTGTCTTTAACTTAATTACATTGAATGATATACTAAATGATAACTATTAGGTTTGACATCATGCACAATCCCAAAGTACTCATTCCAGTGAGTTATACATGGATCTCCTGTACAAGCATCATTGAAATCAGTGGATGTTGAGCGGCAGCAACAGGAAAATTGCTCCCATAGTCCTCGTATAACCTACAATGACTTGAGATGTGATGTAGCTTGCTATTCTTATTGTATAAGAATATCACTTCTGTCAAGGAAGGAAGAAAATGAGGGTTAAAATGTAAATTAATTACTCTTAAAGCAGCCATCAGTATGTGTATGTAATGTATACATTACAGACTGCTCTTTCCCTTAAGAAAAAAAGAGAGCTCTGCCATCTGTTTCAAAATCTTGAAAGCTTAATTTTCATTTTGCACTGGTAAGTTGGATCAAATAGCTATAAACAATGAAAAGTTGTGCTTTGATAATGGACTGGAACTGCCTCTGAAAATAAATGTCAAAATGATACATCTTTATCAGTCAGGAGTGCAGGCTATTATTGGAACATAAACTCCTGGTGGCTTAATGCTTCTTCTTTGAACTATGCAGAAAAAGGAAGATTGCATTAGACTAGACGTAACCGCCAAATAAGCATTCCTAAACATACCTTTCCTTTTCTCTTTTCGTTTACAATTTTCTCACATTGTTATGCAGGTAGTTTCATTAACAGTTGGAAACAAGCCCACTGTTACTAACCCCTTTCCAGCTGTTGAACCTGCTGTTGTGAAGTTGATCTGTGCCACTCCCTCTCGACTCAGTTTGGCACCTCTATATGCAAGTCCTGAGCTGGGTATCTCCTGTCCTTTTCTTCACCAAAACAAGCAAGGGGTAAGTGTAAAGAATAATGACAGAACACCCACCTCTGACTCTGGTAGTTAGGTAACCTGTAGATATCTACAGAAATAGCTTCGGAGCTGCTTTTCTATGACTTCATCCCACAATGCTGCTGAACTATTTAAAGGCCCAGTAACTTGGATTACAATTCAACATGGCTTTGCCTTTGATTCTACACATAAATACTCTAAGGCTATTTTTTCCTGTTTATAAATCAACTTATTTAACTTCCAGGTTCCTATCTCAAATTATCGCAATCCAGTATTGGAGCTGGAGGTTTATGATCAACAGGGGCGTAAATTTGACAATTTTAGTTCCCTTAATATTATCTGGGAATCAACAAAATATTCATTAGCCAGCATAGAGGCCAATATGCCAATGGAACTGTCTCTGAAAGATCATGGAAGCAGTGAAAAGAAAATGCAAGGTACTGTTCCAATACATTATGTATTCAGTCTGTTTGGGTGAACTGCTTATACTCGGTGGCATTAGTGCTGAGTCCCAAAACTTTTCCTTCTCTAGGATTTTTTTTCTTCCTGGGATGGGTTTGATGTTGGCTTACTTGTTTTTGATCCCAAGAAATATTTTGGAAGGACTGTAATATTTTTCTCAATAAAATCCCTGTGGTGTTTTTTTTAAAGTTTGTTAAGGATATATCAAGCAAAAGGGCGTGAAAAATGTACAGATGTATAACTTTGAAGACCAGTTAATTTCCATGCTCCTTTATGTTGACGATTAATCACATAGTAAATGCTGCTTTTTTCAGTTTTGTCTGTTTATTTTTCTTAGGTTTACAAACTGTTTTAGTTCATCATAAACCTGGAACAACAACTATATCTGCTACTGCAATTGGATATCAGCATTTTCATCTGATCGCCAATGAAGTGAATAAACCGGTAATGTAAATTTTCTTCCAAGTTGTCCTATAATACTCTAGTAAGGTATATTTGCTGTTGCAAATTTTAGTAGTATATTTTAGTACATTTTAGTAGCTTTTTAAAAAGTTCGACATAATATAGACACTTAGGGGCAAAACAGAACCCCTTCTATGCTTTTTTTTCTAGCACCCAAAGTGCCACTGCTCTCCTTTTACTTTTAGTAGTACCATAAATTCATCATTATGTGCTCTCTTCCAATCTCTGAATGTAGGTTTTGCACACAAAAAATATTCAGCCTGTTTTTCAGTTATGTGAAAAGTGACCTTGAATGAAACATTAGTAATGCAGATGTCACTGGAAAGCAAATATAGTTATGATTGCACTGGGGAAAAGAATGAATGTTTTAACTTGTGCAGTTCCAAAACACAGTACATTGCCCATAATCTAAAAAGCTTCAATAGGTTCAGGAAAGCGCGTGCATGAGTCCAATGGGACTTTGGGGTAATTTTCAGCCTTTCCTCCTATCCCACTCCCCACAAATGTCATGCCATATCACAAACTGCTTTTGAAATCACCCTGAGTTTCTTAAGGCGTTAGTGGTGGGTTAGGTTATTGTTACAGTACTTTTATTTCGAATAAAAACAGGTGGGGATTTAACAGCAAGCAGAATAAGCTAGTAAGGCAAAATAATAGAGTCAGTAATTGAGCTTACATGTCTTTCAGAATGTATATGGAGCAGCACAGAAGTTTGAATTTTAACATCAAGTTTTCGAACTAAGAGTGTAGAATTTGCTGCCTAAGCGCTGGAGTTGTAACTTTGTGCAGTATCGTGTTTTTTTCATGGATTTGCAAATTGCCTCATCTTTGGAGATAATGTGGCCATTCAAACTAAACTGTAGATTATAATTGAATTATGTTTTAAAAGAATTGTATCTATGGCCTCGTAATCAAATTGCATGTGGACAGTTGCTCTAAATTATTGAGTTGAGGAAACAGGCAGTGGCTTTTAGTTCGTGACCGACATAGACTAGTTGCTTAGAAAATAGTAATTCTTGCAGGGTAGGATTTTTTTCATTACACATTACTTTCATTTCTTGAAAAAGCGTGGACATATTTTAATGAATTGTGCTGACTTTAAGAGGCCTATATCATGAATGTAAGTAACAGGGATAGAACCTGATAACTTTTGCTTGCAAAGCATGAGCTCGACTGCCGAGTTACAGCCCTTCCTAAAGCTTGTGTGTGCAAGCACTATGGGGCTCTTTGGACCTTTTAATTTTATTTATTTAACGAACCTGTGTACTACCTACCCTTCATTAAATATTTCCAGGGAATTTTCACAAAAGTGACTACAGTCATGCCTTGGATTGAGAACATAATTCGTTCCGGAAACGTGCTTGTAATCCAAAACACTCTTATATCAAAACGAAATCCCCCCCAAAAAAATTGTACAGAGATTTTTAATTTAAGCCGTACTACAGTACTTGTATTGCAAGACATCGCTTGTATATCAAGTCAAAAATAAATAAATAAATATTTAAAAATTTGTTTGTCTTGCAAAACACTCTCAAACCAAGTTACCTGAAATCCAAGGTATTACTGTATATCCTATTGGTGTGAAGTGATTTTTATTTTAATTTTTTTAATGGAAAATTGGTTTTTGACAAGGTAAAGATACATACAAATATTAATTAAATTAGATATGTAATTGTCCAATCCCAGTAATGCAGGAGCATTTGAAACAATGTGCATATTACCAAAGTATGCGTGACTATTCCAAATATGTGAATTGTTTATTCAGTAAAAGCAAGCAAACAGAAATATCAAACGTAACTTCTGCATTCATTTACCTGATTTAATAACTGATCCTGCCTTCTTGCAGAGTATGCAGATCTTATGGCTCAAACATGAGAGTCAATGTGGTTTACCCTTGCATAATTAATGGCAGGATTGCACAACATAGGTCCTCTTTTAGACTAAGGGAATATCATTTTCATCATCATATAAGTAACATTCACTGACCTCTAAGACTTTACAATGTTAAGTTTCAACAATGGAGAGATGCAAAGAGAGGAGAAAGGAAGGAAGGAAAGAAAGAAGGTAGGCAATTTGAGAATGTGGAACTAATGTGAGGAATTGATGAAGTCTAATTTCCTTTAGAGCTTAAATAGGAAACATAATTAGATTTGTTTTTAAGTTACATCATTCAGACATCAGCTAAAGAATATGCTTATTGTGCTGAGGCATACCAAAATACATTAGCAGTGCATGATAGTTTCATAAATACTCACTCATTTTGTGAAAATAGAGAGATCCAGGGATGGTGAGCTAGTTAGCAGATCCATATCTTGTTTCAAGAAAGAAGTCTACTTCTTCACCTCCTCTTCCACAGTCTGTTTGCCTATCTATATATAACTTTGTTCCAAAGCCTTTCCCATATGATGTCAGGCTGGAAATTTCATGTTACCGGGGGGTTTTTTTGGTCATCTTCATTTTTCCTTGCAGTATGAGCCTCTTATACCTGTGTCTGCAACTATTGAACTAATACTTGTGGAAGATGTAAAAGTGAGTCCTAAAGAAGTGACAATCTATAATCACCAGGCTATCAAGGTAAGAGCCTACCTTTGCATATTATTTTAAGTAGTCTGTGTGAAATTGTAAATTATATAATATGTATTTTCCTTGGCAGGCTGAACTGCTCATTAAGGAAGGCTCTGGATACTTTTTCATTAATACCAGTGTTGCCAGCATTGTAAAAGTGACTTATGAAGAAGCTCAAGGCATTGCTGTGGTAGGTATCATAATGCAACCATTTTCTGCTCACTTTAGGGGGGAAATATTTAATAGCCAGTAATCTTTGTAAAGTAGATTGAGTAAAGCCTTAAATCATGCTCATTAGCTTTAATCAAGTAAACTCAGCATTACCAATGAGATAACTAGTGTAACTATGTTTGGTCCATGGAAACTATGGGAACAGTCCACCAGGAACATCTCCTAAACAAATCCAATTGGAATTAAATGGTGATACGCAAGGCCCTGTGCCTAGTGTCTGAGACCACATACGACAGGGGACTAGGCCCAGGCACTTCAGAAAGAGGGAAATCAAAACCTGTCAGCCAGTGTCAAATGCCTGGGAAATACTTATAAGCCCATCCCTCTGTGTAGTGAAATCTCCTAAGACTCTGACTGAGTCCCATCTCAGTCCTGAAAAAATCCTCCCCTGGTCAATTTAGGCAAGGTTATTAAATTCAAGCAAAAGAACTTTCCTCCTGTCCTATATGAATATTTAATTACTTGTTGAATGGGTAAGCAACACAGCTCTCTTTCCAAATGTAGAAAGTGTGTGTGCGTTCTCAAGAATAAGTTAAAAGCATTCTATAGTCACAGTACTGGATAAAATGAATTCTTAAAATTTAGCCAAAAAATAGTCTTGGTAGATGTGGATTAATACAGTATTGGAAATTAACTGGGCCAGTTGTGGCATTTCTATTCAAGCAAGACCAAAACCAAGGGAAGATCAGCCTGGCCCCAGCTGGATATAAATGCCTCTGAACAACTCAACACTTTGTTCTGGCATTGTCACACGAATCTCCCTTCTCTAGCTTTTTCTTCTGTTCGCCTTCTCTTGTGTGTCTTGTCTTTTAGTTGTATGCCTGAGAACAGGGCCTGCCTCCCTTAGGAGACACTATTTGTCTGAAAAGTTAGATTAAAATATTACTAAAAAAATAAATAGGCAATAAGATTGATCCATACTTCATCTGATGTTCTCTGGCTTCCAGCAGTAAAATTATGGACCTTTTATGAAGTGTCACATTTCAGCATGATATATGTGCTTTGCCAGTTTATAAAGAAATGGGTGTGCTCATATGTTGTGACAGCTGAAGCTAAAGGAAGTGGGTTGATGATATTACAGAAAATTATAGTACCTTACAAAGTATAACAAAATACTGTTTAATCACAATGGTATTCGCTGAAATCCTAATTTGTTCTTCATGAAGCTAAGGTACCATCAATTCATGCAGAGTCATTAAGAATACAATTCTCAGTGCTGCAGATGTGCTTGTTTTTTCTCGTTCAGATTTTGTCTGCTTTGTCTTTTTATCATGTCTTCTTTTTACAAGTGGTTCTTTCTCTCCATGATTTGTGCTTTGTTTTTGTTTTACTGATTCCGGAGGGGAGAATATAGGACTAGAGGCTACCCACTGCATTAGGGTCTATTAATGCAATTGCTACCTATAGGCCATTTGCACTAACTCAATGACATGAGACTACTCAAATATATTTTGGAGCTTTACTTAGAAAGGGCAGCTTCTCCTTCAGTGGAAAAACATCTTTTTACATCTTACTATCATTCTCTTTTGTCCAGGATATCAGGATCCTATTTATTTTTTGTTCTAAGAACAATACCTTCAATTTTAAATACAATAAATTCAAACTGGTGAAGAACTGCATTTTGTACATTCTTCTCTCCTGTTATTTTAGGTATATCCATTACATCCTGGGTCAGTGTCTATAATGGTTCATGACTTGTGTCTCGCTTCTACTTCTCTTGCCAACGCTGAGGTATATGTTTCTGATATACAAGAAGTATACGTTGGAGTTGTTGACAAGGTTAGTATTCATTTCTAAGTGACTATATTGTTGGCTCTAAAACATTATCTTCAAGTAAATAGGACTCTTTAGCGTTTATTTATTACAGATGGTCCTGGAAACTAAGTTATAGGGAGCTAGTATAAAATGCTGGCAAAGAAACCAAGCTGTGAACTCACTAGGTGGCCAAAGACAAGCAACTATTTCTCAGTCTACTTTGCAGTATGAGAATAATAATACTGACCTCCCTTGCAGGTTTGTGCTAAGGTTACTGAAATAATGGCCTTGTTTGCATGTGAGGCTAAGCTATAGTTCAGTGTTGCATCTGAAGGAAGCCATTGCATATGAAATGTTTTTAACACTCTAATGCAGGGGTCCCCCGTGCAGCGCCCCGCCCAGAGGCGCCATGGCCCCTTGGGGACCTCCAACAGCTCCCATGCAGCTCTCCACCCCCTGCCCCCTTCAAAAATTTATTTTTAATTTTTAAAAAACTTGAAAAATGTTAGGGCACCACATTCTCCTTCCTGATCCTGGACCTGCCATTGGCAAGCTTTTCAGCAGGCAGGAAGAGAAGGAAAGAGTTGCTTCTCGGACCCACCCAATCTTCTGTCCATCCCCTTTGTGTTGTCTCTTACGTCTCCACTCCCAGCCTCTAGCTTTGCTATTTCTCTCCACCCAAGCCCTTTCCTAGCTATTTCTCCCCCTCCTAGCCTCACTCTTTCTCCCCCTTCTCCCCCTTTCCTTGCTATTTCTCCTCTCTCCCAGCATCTAGCCTCGCTATTTCTTTTGACTAGCCAGGCTCCCGCTAGCCACATCCTCCATAGGAGCCATTTCGTGGTGGTGCCCACCGTAGTTTCTCAAATTCCCAAGTGTGACCACAGGTCGAAAAATGTTGGTGACCCCTGCAATGTGCCATACAAATGCCTTTTCCTAAACTGGCACAGCATACAAATGTACAGACTGTTTCTAGTGCTCCCAATGTTCTTGGTCACAGCCTGCCCAAAAGGAGGACTTATTGGTGTGAAGTCCCTGAGCTACATTCCCATCAAGCAGGTTGGAGATTTTTGAGGCTCCCCCAGAATCTCTTGGGGTTAGGGGCACCCTTGGTAAGCTTACACCCAGTAGGACTGAAAGCAGTTGGAGGCTTCAACCAAACCAGTGCTCTGGAAGCTCCAAGTGGGGAGGAAATCGTTTTCTGCCTCAAAAGTCTGTAGCCATAGACCTGTCCATCAGACACCCCATGTATAATGGGAGAGGTTGGCTATTCCAAGCATGAACTGCTTTGAGGCAAGCATGGCTTCAGACTATCACTTCGGAGGTGTAATGAGAATGACTTTGCAGTTATTGCTACCATGGCACTGACTCTGGTCTGGTCTAGCATTAGTAGCTTGATAACTGTAGAGTATTAATTAAGGTGTTGATAAACAAGAGAGTATTGCTTCAGAGGAAATGTGAATATCTGTAAATGCATTTGCAGGTAGAAATTGGCAAGAAAGTTAAAGCTTATGTCAGAGTGCTGGATGCTTCCAAGAAATACTTTCCAGCTAAATACTTCCGTTTCATGGACTTAAACCTAAAGGCAGCATCTCAGATTATTTCTTTGAAGTAAGTGCTATTTTAATTATGCTCTCTTATAGGCAGAAGAAACAAACGTAATACTGCAGGGAATTTGCAGAGAGGTCATAATAGTGTGCATTCAGAAAGATAAAAATTGTGATATATTACAGTGGGTTTGAAAGATTATGGTGTTAAAAGTTACTGCATGGTTTTTATTTCTACATGTATGTGTTTATTTTCTATTAAAAAATATTCAAGGCGACCTACAAGCTACTAAAACCAGCAACTAGTAAAATCAAAATACTAAATAGTACAATATACATACAAAATACTGCTAATAAAAGTAGCATAACACTCTGCTTGAAATGTATCAGTGTTCATCGGTTGCTTACAGAAAGGCTAAATGAAATAATAACAACTTTCCTTGCCAACAAAAACTGTTCAAAATGGGAACAAGGTGTTCTTTACTAGGGAAGTAGTTTCAAAACCTTGGTGCCACTACTGAGAAAGCCCTATCTAACTTTTGTAAGGGCGCAATCCTATGCATGTTTAGACAGAAAAAAACCCCTACAACTCCCAGCATTCCCTACCCAGCATGGCTGGCTGGGGAATGCTGGGAATCGTAGGACGTTTTTTCTATCTAAACATGCATAGGTTTGTGCCCTAAATGAAGAAACATTGAAGCCACTTGGTTCTTCCCATTTTGACTAAGTAGGATTGGTGAGGATCAAAAACACCCTGGCCTTTTCGTGGCAGTCACAAAGCAAGGATGCATGACCATTCTTTCCAACTGCAAGCTATTTACAGTAATACCTTGGATTGCAAGTAACTTGGTTTGAGAGCATTTCGCAAGACAAGCAAATTTTTAAATATTTATTTAATTTTTTTCCCCCTTGATATACAAGCGATGTCTTGCAATACAAGTACTGTAGTACGGCTTAAATTAAAAATCTCTGTACAAATTTTTTTGGGGGGATTTTGTTTTGATATAAGAGTGTTTTGGATTACAAGCACGTTTCCGGAACGAATTATGCTCTCAATCCAAGGCATGACTGTATTTTAAGTTGTTCACCTTATGTGAATGGACAGCTATTGCACTGGGCTCTGCTCTGGATCTGTCAGGCCCCTCTGTCCAGATCCACCAACAATTTCTGGGCTTCTCACCTTGTCAGCACCTCCTGAACCTGTTGTGGGTTCCGCCCCCTAAGTCCCTTCCAGGTAACATTTTTTTTTTATTTCAAAAGTGGCAGATGTTATGGTTGAGCCTCTTGTTTAATAAAATCGTTTAGCCAGAGTCTTAAGGATCTTTGAAATTCACTAAATTATGTCCTCAGTCCTGAGCTATTGAATTCTGAAGAGCAGAAATAACTGGGGAGACTTGTCATGGCAATCACTTGGCTATAATCCAAACAATCTTATTGTCATATTTGTAAAATCAGTCAATTTGGATTGTCATGCCTTCACATCATGTTTTTTCATGCTTCATATTGTTCAAACTCTAAGCCTCATAAATGTCTTATATACACGATTTTCCGGACAGATCTCTCTATAACATGATTGCCGAGCATGTTGGTTTTGATGGTGTTACTGTAATACCAATGCCTCATTCTTAATTAAAGCTGCTTAAAATTCAGTCAGTTTCTGTGCTTTTCAATTCAGGTGGTTGTATATTATTCCACTTAGGACTTTATCATTAGCATGCAACTTCTAGAGGTGCAAGACTAGATCCCTGGGACAGAAAGTCCTATTTATTCCTGTTTACATAAACCAGTTTGTCTAATTAATGTTTTTTTTTCTTACTGCAGACCTCTCAGCGAAGCTTCTGATGAATACACTGCTACCTTTCTAGTTCATGGCATGGCCATAGGTCAAACCACTCTTACAGCAGTTGTCACTGACAGATATAGAGAGAGAATCAATTCAGCTCCACAGCAGATCGAAGTAAACCTTTTCATTGTTAATAGATCATGCTTTCTGGATTACTTACTATGATGGGGCTGTCTGTATTCTAAAAGAACTCATCCTTCAAAATGATTAACATTTCTGAAAACAGTGTTGTTATTTTTAATGGCCTATCATTAAGCCAGAAAATGGGCATGGTTGTTTTTTCTAGGTACTCAGCTTGCTGAAGTCAGGAAATGTAGTATTAATCATTTAGTAGCAATAGTGATAACAGAGAGGCAGCACAGTCCTTGTAGGGCGAACTGTTATTATTTTGTTTGTTTTTAAGACTGATCAAGGCACACTGACTGACAAAGGGAGAGATGGGGGCAAGGATGGGGGAAGGCACGCATAGAGCTCCGGAAGATGTGATAGAGATAACTGTTATGGGAAGAATCTGGGTAGTAATAAGGAAGCTCCAGTAAAATTGCTGAAGCTTCAAAGTTATAGCACTGTGGAACTGGGGGAAAGGCCATGCAACGTTCAAAAAAGAAAAGGAAGCAGACTGTGGAATTGACAGACTGCAGCCACAAAGAAGTGAAAAAAACTACTAAATTGCATTTGGAGAAAAAAAATGTAAGGGAAGGATGAGGAGAGGGGAATGAGAGCGACATGTATCAGAAAAGAGCCCACACCTCTGTAGCATTCTTCACCACAGGGAAAGGTGAAAGAGGCCTAATCAGGAGACATAAGCCAAACGTCAGAAGGTGGAGCATGCAGGAAGTGGCAAGACACTGTGAGTGGTGTGTTCAAGACATAGTAGACATTAGAGATATTGCAGAAGGAGAGAATACATGAAAGGGAAAGCCGTACAAAAAGAGAATGTGGACAGGAAGAACAAAGCATTGAGATGAAAATGGTTACGTAATCCCTGAAAAGTTGGATGTTATAAATTAAATATGTATACACACATATTAATGTTTGCCCTTTCCCTTCTAGGTCTTTCCTCCTTTTAGACTGATACCCAGAAAAGTCACCTTGCTGATAGGTGCAGTGATTCAAGTGAGCTGTTTTTAACATTATTGCACCAAACTAATTCCTTACTAGAAAACCATTACAGTAAATTAATAGATAGAAGCTGTAATCTTATTTCTGGATCTTGATATGGCTTTGCACTTACCTTCTATACTGTCATGAACTGTACAGTCAGTGGAGAACAACCTCCTGCTGATACCCCCCTGATGCAGTAAGTTATAACTAAAATAGGGAGGTGCTCCTGGGTAACCACCTGCAGTCTCCCCAGCTGCCTGGATCCAATGAAGTCCAAACTTGAGAAGCAATCTAACACCTTTTTATTATTATTCTGGCAAGCATTTAAGTTACTAGGGAGTTCTTAAAAATACTTCTGCTAAAGGACGATATTTTTGTTTAATCTTTAAGATTGCAATCCGATACTCACTTACCTGGGAGTAAGCCCCATCAAACTCACTGAATTCTGAGTAGACATGCATAGAATTGTACTGCAAAATGCTTTTTTTAAAAATAACAAATCAACTTTCAATTATACAAGCTTCCTTGAATCTTCAAGCATATGGTGAGTTAAACATCCAATGAGATAAAAGAAAAATGTATGCATGTGCACTCAAACTCGCCCTCCAACACATCACACAGAAGAATTAGATGATATGCTTGGTAATCCATGTGTTGAGGGTTTGGGGAAGGGGGTTTAAGAAGAAAGAGCTAATAAATACTTTTGAATTACACTGGCCTGCTGAACATGGATAAGCAGGCTGTGTCTGCGTGTGTTATTAAGATATGAATATGTTGTGACCAGATCCTCTATAATCTATTAGTAGAGGGGAAGCTAGGATATGTGGTACCACTGATGACTGTTAGTACGTAATTATTTTTCTTTTAACAACTAATCACAGATTATCTCTGAGGGAGGACCGCAGCCTCAGTCTAACATAATCTTCTCTGTCGGTGATACCAATATTGCCTCTGTGAACAGCGGTGGCCTTATAACAGGCGTGTCAGTTGGCAACAGCACTCTTACAGGGATGGTTCAAGCTGTTAGTGCAGAGACTGGCAAAGTTGTGGTTGTATCCCAGGTAACTTTTTAATGTGTGCATACCTTATAACCCTGAGTTAGAGCTTGATCTTGCTTTGTTCTTGTTTTAAAATTTGCATAAGTACAATTCATCATTTTAAACCAAAGGAGGAATTTTCATGCTTAGGCTTACTACATTTACAAATATAACATGTAAGAACATAAGAAGAGTCCTGCTGGATCGGACCAGGGGTCCATCTAGTCCAGCATTCTGTTCACACAGTGGTCAACCAGATGCCCACGGGATCCCACAAGCAGGACAACACCACCCTCCCACCCATGTTCCCCAGCAACTGGTGCACATACTGCCTCGGATACTGGAGGTAGCAATTAGCCATCAGGAATAGTAGTCCTTGATAGCCTTCTCCTCCATGAATTTGTCCAATCCCCTTTTAAAGCCCTCCAAATTGGTGGTCATCACTACATCCTGTGAATGTGAATTCCATAGTTTAACTATGCGCTGTGTGAAGATGTACTTCCTTTTATCTGTCCTGAATCTCCCTCCAAACAGCTTGATGGGATGACCCCAGGTTCTAGTATTATGAGAAAGGGAGAGAAAAGTGTCTCCCTGTCCATTTCCTCCACACCATGCATAATTTTGTATACCTCTATCATGTCTTCTCTTACTCGCCTTTTTTTCTAAGCTAAACAATCCCAGCTGTTGTAACCTTTCCTCATGGGGGAGTTGCTCCAGCCCCTTGATCATTTTAGTTGTCCCTTTCTGCACTTTTTCCAACTCTACAATGTCCTGTTTTTAGGTATGGTGACTAGAACTGTACACAGTATTCTAAGTGCGGTCTCACTATACCTTTGTATGAGGGCAGTAATAACTTGGCAGTTTTATTTTCAGTTCTTTTCCTAATTATGCCTAACATGGAGTTTGCCTTTTTCACAGCAGCTACACACTGGGTCGACGTTTTCATTGAGCTGCCTATCACAGCCCCAAGAGCTCTTTCTTGGTCAGTCACCACTAGCTCAGATCCCATTAGATTATATCAGATCTTACAGAGCAATCCAAACTGGGGCTGGGGAGGAGTAGAGTGGTGTAGCCACCGCTGCATCCCAAGTCCTGCTGGCTTGCACCAGCGAGGGCAGAAGGTGGAGGTGTTTGTTTCTTGGGGGGCGTGCGGGGGCTTGTATTTTTCACTATGCCAGCTCTGTTGCTTTTTTCACTTTTACTTTACAATAGGTACAGGGACCTAATCCAGATTGGGATTGTAACATGTTAGTAAGGGGGGGGATTTCCTCTCCCCACTACTGTCACCACCTATGGGGAAACTGCTCATTCACTGGGCAGTCCCACCTATGGGGTTTCTTATTTAGAGCAAATGTTTATATTTCTGGGCCTAAGGAGCTCTCTTCTGCTATAACTCAGAGTTCCACAAGATGACTCTTTCCCACTGCCACCAATTCTGTTAGAATACTTTAAACCTTCTAGTAGGTGGTACACAAGGCTTGGGCGTGATGTGGGCACCAAACCTAGAGACCAGATGAACTATTAAACAAGTAATTTATTAAAGAGATATTTTGTACTTAAGGGATTACTAGTATTTACTTTGGGGTCAGTTACTGCTGAGGTTCCCTGACAGTTCTTTTTTTTAAAAAAACTGAGTAATTGGGGCCCCATGGGGGGGGGGTGTAATTACCACTGGTGCCTCATTTGCTCCGTCCCGTTCTGCCACCCCTCAGAGTGTTTATTTAAAAAATAACTGTTGGGAATATTTGCACATTTTGGGGGGACTGGGAAATATAGGTAAATTTAATGGCTGGGAAGTAAACGGAGGGGAAATATGCGCTCCTGTACTAATGGAGCAGTTAATGCAGGTGCACAAACTTCCTCTCCATTTACTTCGCAGCCCTTAAATTTGCACAAATTTCCTTTCCATCTACTTCCCAGTACCAAAAAATGTGCAAATATTCCCATCAGTTTTTAAAAGAAAACCCGGGGTGGCAGAACGAGATGGAGCAAATGGGGCACCAGCAGTGCTTACACTACCCCCCCTATGGGGCCCCATTCACTCCGTCCCATGAAGCCGCCTTCTTAGGGTTTTTTTGATATTATCTCCACCCCACACGTTTGGCGCACTTACTTTCCCCACCCGGCACATTTTCAGTGCTTCTGAATTGCGCTGATTTCTTTTCCTTTACTATTATTTCTTCCCTGGACCTTCACAACTGTGTGCAAATTAGCTGATAGGCAGCCTTGTCTTCTCAGTTTCCTTGTATGTTGCCTACTCTACCTCAGCACTCCCTTTGAGAGCTGAAACATACAAGAAAATTGACCAGGCAAGGCTACGCTTATCGGACAGCCGTAAGAGCACACTTGCGAAAGACTGACAATAATAATTATTACAACGCCCACTGTACACTTTTGAGCCTCTGAAAAATAAACAGCTGGGGAATTAAAGGGATAATGATTAGAGCGGGGAGGGGGCCAGGGAAAGGAGACATGACAGCTTCTGCCTCAAAGTCCCCTGGGACATGTGCCGGAGCCGGCTGGAGGAATGAGCTAGGAGGAGCAGGAGGACAAGCCATGGCAAGCCTGATCATCTGTTGGGCGTACCGTGGGTTGTTCCGTGAACAACTCACACTGTGTAGCTTGTTCACAGAGGTGGCTTAGCATCATGTGTGAACCCGCCCATTGGCTCAAATTAAGAATCCATCTTCAATCTCTTCTACCTGCCCCACTTTTGTCCCATAAATACTGTTTTTATTATTATTATTATGGTGAGTGCTTATTAAAAGGCCTTTTATAAGACTGTGCTTCTGAATCTGATATCCAGCCTTAACACACCATTTTATAACAAAGAATCTAAATCTCATTCTGTTGATATATTGCTTTCGTTGGCTAGATTCTGACGTGTCATTTATGGACAAGCACTTCATACTGAGCTGACTTTGATCTGTCATTGGGTTTTTATAGCGTCCTGATTTATACATCACATCTGTAGTTTCATCTACTCTGTTGGCATATCTCAGCTAAGCTTAAATTCTTCTGAAAACCTGTTTACTGTTTTTAATTCAATGGGAAAGAAGGGTGGTCAAAAATTAATAGGATTCACAGTAAGACTATCTGATTTTCTGTTGAATCATAGTTAAGCAAAAACAAATATTATAAAGATTATAATATCCTCTCTTCCAATGGCAGATACAAGTTACGTGTGAGTGTTTTGTTTTTAAACTGAAATATCAATCTGCTTGATGGATATATATTTTGAGTATTTATAAACCACTTACATCTACAGATTTCAAAGCAGTGTACACATATCATTCTGTCTGATATTTTCACATCTCTTGTGTTTATTTCATTTTATTAGTGTGCTGTCTCACACATTACTGTTTTTCTGTACATTTGTATTAACTTTTTGATTTTATTGATCATGCTGTTAATTGCTTTGAGTGCCTCAAAGACAGGATAGAAATACTTTAATATTCATCACTCCCTCTTAATAGCTAATTCAGGTGGTAAATGCCTACAGAAACGGAACCAAAACAGGGCTACTGAGAAACAAGAGAGAGGTATCAGCTTACTGAGGGGAATCCTAAGTTTTACAGAAGTACAAACAAACATTAAAAAAAATAATTACCCAAGGCTGAGGGGACTCCAAAAATAGCACAGTGAGGAATGAGCATGCTCGGTGACCACAGAATGTTGAAAAAGAAAAATGGAAAACTAGTGGAATGCTCTGCTTGGACGGAATGCTGGCTGGAACTCTGAGCAGCAGCACATTGGAACATGCTGCTGCAAGGCCCTATTTTGTTCTCTCTAATAGAGAATTCAGGTGGTGGAGTGCCTATCACTCTGGAAGCAAAACGGGACTATCCAAAAATAATGTAGTGGTTTCTAATGTTCAGGAAACTCCCTAGTTATAATAGAAGTATATACTTTTCTAAATTAAATGCAAATAAAATTTTAAAACCCCAAAAACAATTGAACAAGAACCTGTGAGTCTTCAGAATGTATGAAATGTTGAGATGCCAGATGAGAGAGAGAAAGAGAGTAGCTATGTGAGAGTGAGTGAGTAAGGAGTGGGGAACAAGCCCCTAACAACATATAGTAAGTATCAAGGAGGATACTGGGATGTTTCAGGAAAAGGTCACTTTTTCTCTTCTCCACTCTCCAGAACCTCCCCCCCCCCCAGGGCCGGTGCTACCATTAGGCCAACTAGGCAGCTGCCTAGGGCGCAGGGCTAAAGGGGGCGCCAGAAACGCCTTGGAAAAAAAATACAGCGCTAAAATGCGTATTTTGATAGCCCCGTCCGTGTGCCCAAGCATTTAAAAGAACGTTGCCCCCTTCTCCAGCCGTGCTCTCCGCCCCCTTCTGCTACCCCGGCTGGATTTAATTTCTCACTCTGCGAGCAGCGTCGCCTCGTCGAGGGGGTACCCAGGCGCCGCCGCGCGTGCTTACTGAGAAGCGCGCCCCCCTTGATCTCCACGGGACTCGCTTCCGGGAGCTGCGCCGTGAAGAAGCGGCGCTCGAGGTTAGGGGTTTGTTGGAGGCGCTTCTAACCGGGATCGTGATGGAAGCTTCCGGCGAGGGAGTGGCTGGAACGGGCCGGCCCAAACTCTTACAAGAGAGTAAGTCCCAGTCAACTCCGTGGGACTTACCTCTGAGTAAACGTGCCTGGCCTTGCACGGCTACGAGAGATCGGGGTTTTCTGGAGTGGCAGAATTGGGCAGGGGGGAGGAATAGTGATCCTGCGGGCCCCGCCCCCTTGTGGCAGTCCTGCTTTCCAGGTGCCTTGACAGGTTCAGCAGCTCCGCTCTGACCTGAGCAGCGACCAAGGGACCGAGAGCCTCGCTGGAAGCGAAAGCGAAACCCACCCATCCCCGTCCACCCCTCCTTCCTTAGAGGGGAAGCGGCAACAATGGTCTGGGCAGCGGACCAGGACAGGGCCGGATGACCCCAAGCCTCCCAGCCACCTGGGAACGTCCAACTGTGAGCGCCTCCGGGGGGGCGTTTACCAGCAAAGCTGGCAGAGAGGTGGCCGGGCCTGCCGAAGGCCCTCCCGCCAAGCCCCAGGGAGAAGGTGCAAGGATGCCCCTGTTGCCCAGTCTTCGGGTTGGAAGGAGAGCAGCCCAGGAGAGGTGAGAAAGGTCGCGTACTCCTGAGCAGGGGCTGGCAACCTGGCGCCCTCCAGATGTTTTGGACTACGGATCCCATCAGCCCCAACATAGCCAATGGTCAGGTATTGTGGGAGTTGTAGTCCAAAACATCCGGAGGATGCCAGGTCGCCTTCCCCTGCTGGTGATGATTCTGGATTGCCTGCAATAGCAGGTCTGGAAACTGGGAGCAGGCTGCAGAGATCCTTTGCAATGGGGGGGGGCATTGCACGGCTCATTATTATGATAATAATTTTTTTAGGATTTGCCAATTGACTTTTATTTTATAATGGGCATAGGGCTGGAGGGAGGGAGGGAGGGCTCAAGTGGGAAGGGGGAGGCGCTAAATATCTGATCTTGCCTAGGGCACCAAACGGCCTTGCACCGGCCCTGCCCCCCCCCCATATCTATAAAATGCTGACATTCCTGAGCCCTCTATCTCTATATAGCACAGCACGGGAAGGCTTCAGAGGAGTCTTTCCCTTCTCTCCTTCTGAAACTCCTCCCTCCCCTGCCAGGTCTGAACAGGACTACAAGGCTCCTGTTCGAGGCTTGCTGGACCCTTGAACTGGAGAGCTCCTCTTAGGGGGTGGGGATACATTTTTAACGTTTTGTTGCAGGTCTCACTTCTAGTAATATAAAAGGCCATGTCCCCATATTCAATCTCTTCCATCCATAAACTGGAATGGCTGTCATATTTTTGTCTCTAATATACTGTGTGCACTGTAACAGCACTTTCTGTTTTTAAGAGCATATGCTTTCCAGGCAAAGTCCTGCAACCAACATGGTTTACTTTAAGAGCTCGCAACATGCTGTGCCAGCATATAAAAGCCATTGTCTAGCAAGGTCACCTAATCACCTCTCCGATTTTTTAGCATTTGGCTTCAGTGGAATTGCTCGGAACAAGACAAATTCACAGGTTCCTTGTTCTTTAGAAGACTGCCTCTTCCCTTTGTACTACCATACTCTGTCAGATCAGACCCTAGGTAGAATATATCCTTTGAGTATTCTATCAGTGTGCAAAGTTCAAAGAGCCAAGGCATCTTGAAAGTGTTTCTTAATGACTGCCCCCTCAAATTAGGGGTGTACAGATTTTGTTAAATCCATTCCATCTGTGTTTACTGATTGTTAGGCATTGTTCGTTCTGGCTTCCTCTCATTGACCGAATCAGTTTTTTTAATTTCATTCCTGTTTGCAAATGTATGTTTGCACCAATACGCACTTACACTCACACACCCCAATTTTTTAAAAAATGGTCTGCGCGACTCAGAAAAAGCCAGTCCACTGCAGAATCTGCAGGTTGGCTTCATAGAAATTCGAACTCATTTGAATCTGTTATGGATTTCTCTGACATCCCTCCACAATATACAACTCTCTTCTCTCATGTTTCACCAAAGTCTGAACTTAAGACATTCTCAGAACCATTGAAAGACTTTAATTTGAGCAGTTTTGGATTATTCAGTGTTAATTGTTATCTGCCCTGAGATCTAAGCCTGAACTTAAGATCTTCTCAGACCTTTTAATTTGGGCTAGCCTGTGTTGATCAGGGTTAAACTGTTAATTGATGTGAACTTTTAATGTACGTTGTTTTTTATTCTCATTTTATTGGATTAAATGTTAATTGTTGTCTGCCCTGAGCCTTAATGATGAAGCAGGCTAAAACATGAATGAAAATAATCTAGGTATCCTGAAGGTAGTTAAGGAAGTTTCTACATTTCTCTCTGTAAACAGAGTACCGGTAATTCAAAAGATGCTGAGGTGAAATGAAAGTGTACCTCTAGAGCACAATTAATTGGATTGAGCCTGGATTTTCTGCCTTTTCTTTTAGGATAAAGTTGAAGTTGAGGTAATTCAGCTTGAGGCTGTTAGAATCCACGTACCCATTACACGAATGAAAACTGGCACTCAGGTGAACAAATGACTACTATTTTGGATTTCATTCTTTCTTTTGGTTACTATTGTATGAAATAAAATAGAACTTTGATGGTATAATATAATTGGTAATGCAATACCGCATCTTATTACTAGCATATTTTAACTTCTTCCATGTTTGTGACTATAATTTTAAAAAAAAACATGCTGGGTTTTTATTGTAATTTCCTTTTTAAAATGAGGTAAATCTGTGCTTTTCTTCTAGATGCCAGTGTATCTCATGGGCATCACCAGCAATCAGAGCCCTTTTTCATTTGGCAATGCAGTGCCAGGATTAACGTTTCATTGGTCTGTCACTAAGAGGGATATCCTGGATGTCAAATCAAGATTCAGTGAGGTAAACTCATAATTTCTATAATGTGATTTAGTTTCTAAACTTTCTCAAGAAGTTAAATTTGGTAGAGTGAAGTTAGAAGAAAACTTCTGAGTCACACACATGGTTCTTCATCCATTAGTGTATTTACTTTGATCTGCAGTTTGCTGGTAGCATACCTAGATGTCAACTACATTCATCAGGCCGGTGTCCGTGTTTCAGTCTCCCGAGTCAATTGTGCAGAAGTTGTATCTTCTTCCTTCAAGTTTTCCCCCCACAGACTGTTGGTTTTCATTCCCTCCTGCTTGCAGAGGATTGACTTTTGGTCTTACAAGCATCCCTCCCCAAGTATAACTGCATTACCCGTTCTTCCTCCTGTTTCCGTTGGCAATACCTGTTTCCTGCAATGCACCTGGTGCACACCTTCCATTTCCTTTATGAGAGGCTTTTCCATGTAAGCAAACTGTGCATCAGTCTCCTGGGGTATCAGAGTGTCACTAGGCATCATTCAGAGAGAGGGGGAAACCCCAGAGGAATCTTGTGTCAAGGTTGGCATGGGGTTTGTGCAGACATGGTATCTAGAGGTATCCGTGTAGGCTATGGCATTGATCTGGCTTTTCGCTGTGGCCTCACCCCTACCAGATTGCTCTTTTGTGGGGATCACAAGAGACCTCTTGTCCTGCAAGTTGAGGACTCTTGATGCTATGCACATGCGCAGTCATGTAGCATCGTGAGATTTGCAGTTCCCATACTTGGAAGTATCAAAAGGCAACATAAGTCGAGCATCTCCTGCCACCTGTATCCTCAGCAGAGCACATTTGGCAGTGATGGAAGCAAGGGTCAATTTATTTATTTATTTATTTATTTACCGCATTTTTATCCCACTCTTCAGCCAGAAAAGGCTCCCAGAGTGGCTTACAAAGATTAATATTAGATAGTCCCTGCCTTCCGGCTCACAGTCTAAAAGACATGACACAAAAGGAAAAGAGATTGGGAGGGAGGAGGAAGAAAGCAAAACTCAGGCACCAGTTCTTAGTTACCAGGTTCCTATAGATATTTTTTTCTTTTCTTTTTGCTGGCAGGGAAGGGCAAAACAAGCTCCCTGCAGCTGTTCCTTCTTTGGCCAATATATGGGGCCAGGCTGGTCTCCCCCTTGCCATAATGTTAATCCTGGGAGGCATGGGGTGAAGCCTCCCAGTGGCCCTTGGTTCTCTGGCTGATGGATGAAGCCAGAGTCTGCCACCCCAGGGAACTCAGGGGAATTCTACGTTGCAGACCACAGCCTGGACAGGGGCCTTTAGGTGCTAGCATGGGCGGATACATCAGTTGTCTTTGGTGCCTAGGGCACTTTGGGCAGGACCAGTCGTTGGCAGACTGACGATAGGGGGACTTGCTAGACCTCTTGAGGACTGATTGGAATTAGGTAATTCTGAATTCCCATTGAGAGCTGGAATTTGGCAGCAACCCTAGTGTACAGTGTTGGCTGGAGGACCACTGATGGGGGTGATGTAATGGTGAATATCCTGCATTGGCAGGGTGTTGGACTAGATTACCCTTGAGGTGCCTTCCAAGCTCTACGATTCTATCATAATTACACAGCTATGCCTGAATTTACAGGTGGCTTCCAGTGAAAGTAAATTCCGTGGTCAGAGCTGAGAAGATCTGGAGCCTAAAGTGTTTGGGAGGCAGGATGTCAGCACCAAGATATTGAGTGCAATCTTTTCATTGCCTGAACTAATATTTTGTCTTTCAGGCTTCTCTTCAGCTTTCCGCCCAAAATAACTTTGCTATGGATGTTTATGGTAGAGGGAAAGGAAGAACAGGTTTGAAGGTTGTTGTGAAAGTCCTGGACCCTTCAGCTGGACAATTTTATCACATGGCAAGAGAATTGTCAGATGAAATCCAAATACAGGTATTATGTTGGTAATCCATATACAGTAATACCTTGGATTGCAAGTAACTTGGTCTGAGAGCGTTTTGCAAGACAAGCAAAAAATTTTTTATAAATTTTTACTTGATAAACAAGTGACGTCTTGCAATACAAGTAGTGTAGGGATGTAACCACTCGCCTTGAGCGGGCGTAGCGGGACGAAATCAGGCCCCGCTCACGCCCTGCTAGAGACTCGCCTTGATATAAGAGTGTTTTGGATTACAAGCACAGTTCCAGGAACAAATTATGCTTGCAATCCAAGGTATTACTGTAATCCATTGTGCATGGTGAAAAACCGCCATCTTTGACTGTAGTGTCACTAGAGCTGCATGTGTCTGCCAATTCCACATAAGCACAGGGGGAAAGCATGCAAAATGGCTATGGCCACCAAATTTATCGCCATGGGGGACCTGAGGCTTTTTGTTTGTTTGTTTACACTGTGCATGTGAAGATACAATAAAAGGAAATAACCTGATGAAGTCTCTAAAGCCAGAGGAGTGGCTACTGGGCAAGTGGTGTGGCATAAGTATCATGCAACATCTTATTCCCTCCTTCTAACTAGCAGAAGTACTCAAGGCCAGTGACTATGGGGGGGGGGGGGATGGTTTAATTTGCATAAGCTAGAGGTTGCAGATTTCAGCTCTTATTGTTACAGAATTTTGGTATTCCTTGGTGTATGGTAAACACAGTCCTGAATTTAATGCATCACAGCATTAGACCAGTGCAGCAAAATTCTCATGTCATTCTAATTACAGAATTGCAATCATATGATACAAGGCCTTACATTAATAAGGTGCGGGAGTGTAGAGGAATATGTCAGTGCAATATGCACTGGTGTCAACACAGACCATAATCCTGTCCACATCAAGAAGGATCCCACTTGCAGCAGGGTTTCAGATTTTCCACAGGTGTTTGAGTTTGCTTACTTTAAGTTCACAACAACTTTCCAATTCCATATCAGACTGGCATTCATCACTTATTTGGAGGCTCTCTGGTTGCTCAGATTATCCAATTATGCTCAACAGATAAGTCTTCAGTAAACCTGGCACCTCAGTCTTAACACAGTTACTGCAGTGTAAGTCCCGTTCATTTCATTGGATCTTAATTTGAAAAAAAAAGTGTATTTAGAATTACAGTCAGATGAATGAAACTGAAATGACATTTTCATAGAGTTAAATAATTAAGGTTGAGTATAATGTGTAAAATGCAGACTGGATGATTTCCATCATCTTAAAGACCAGTCATCAGGGTTAGTTTTGAATAATGTACATGTGCATTGCATTATTCAAATTGATCACATTTTTCTTTATGTACATATTAAACTTGCCATTTCTCTAAGTAACTTGCTTCAGGAAAGGAAAAAACAGGTTGAGGTCCCTTTAAATGTATATGCAGAAAAGCCCCAAGCGTAAGACATTTGAAGATTGCAGTTTTATCTATATGCCAATCCTGATCCAGTTATTCTCCCAGTGAGTTGTGAAGTGCACAACTATAGAGAAATAAAGATATGGGTGTATCCTACCCAACTGGCAGAGAGCATCCAGGCAGCCTGGACTTTTGCTTTCATGTACTCTGTCTAGCTGCAGCTGCACCCTGCTCTTACCAGATACTTTTCAGTTAAAAAAAATAAAAATTGTTCACTATGACAACCAAGAAACCCAGAATCCAGTTGTAGAAACAATAGGAGACAAAAGTATGTGTGGGATGAAGAACCATGAAAACATGCCTGGGATGCATCTTCCATTCAGAGAAGTATAATGCTTTTATGACTCAAAAACCAATTGTACAGGCAAGCCCTGAACAATCACTTAAAGCGCTTACAACAACTCTTAAGATTTGCCATCCAAGATCCTGTGCGCCTGATACTTACATAAATTATGTCTATTTGCATTCTGCCTGATGGATACATGTGGGTTCAGGAAAGATTTAGGTTTTATGTGTGCCCTCATACTGGTGTTTGGTTTTTTTTTTATAGTTTAAATCACAGGTGACTGCATTAAGGTATTGATATTTAATAACAACCGCTTTTAAAATGGCATTTTTAGGCCATCCCGGTGCTAGCATGTACTTAAAGCTCTTTTTGTAGTAGATAATGGCACTAAGCTGGAAATGTCATAACTCGGGGCTAGTTTAAGCAATATCCCTAGCAGCACGTTTATTAGCAGAAAGAATAAATGGGTTGGATCCAGCTTTTATTCTGCCTGCAGGAGCAGCCCCCGAGTGAAGTTCTGCTCCCAACGCTCACAATGGCGAAAGCAGAGGGAGGCTATCTTTGCTGATTCCCTTCTCCCTCTGCAGCCCTGAGCACCACCTTTCTCACTGTTCTGGGCTGGTGGTGGTCCCCCAACCCTCCAGAGCAGATTTGGGGGGGAGGATAGGGGACTGCAGGGAGAAAGGGGAGAGTGTTGTACTGGGACTCAGGAGATCCGGGTTCTAGTCCCCGCCCGGCCATAAAACTCACTGGGTGACTTTGGGCCAGTCACTGACTCTCAGCCTAACCTACCTCACAGGGTTGTTGTGAGGATAAAATGGAGAGGAGGAGAAGGACTATGTAAGCCTCCTTGGGCTCCTTGCAGGAAAAAAGGTGGGGTATAAATATAATAAATAAAAATAAATAAAAACAAAGATCACCTCCCCCTACCCCTTCCATGAGCATAATTCCACCACTGAATCAGCAGCCTCCCATGCATGGAAGAAGCCCTTCTGACCAGAGGGGGCTTAGGCTGGATCCCACCCAATATATTCAGCAAAGATATAAAGGAGGAAAATGTTGAGCTTTTGTGCCTCACTTGTGCAACATCTGTTTACGACAGTAGTAGCATTTAGCCGTGTTTCCCGGGCATTTTAGCCAGAGTATCCCACCAGTCGAATTTGTTTCTCTGAAATCTTATCTATGTAGGAATGAAATCCTGTTTTTCCAACCACTATTCTGGGAACCCAACCTGAAAGGTTTCCACAATTCACATTCCATTTGGGAATTAGGGCCAGATTAAATGTTCTAATCACGCATTGCGAAGCTATGCACTTCACCCCAGTGTAAGCTTGCACAGCCCCTATTCAGAATAGGGCTGTGTCCTCACTGTGGGAAGCTGTGTGGATCTAGAATTGGCCTCCACAGTCACTTACGGACCCATCGCTAGAGTCTACACAATTTTCTTTAGAATTTTCCTCCTTTTAAAATCTCCTTTTTGTACATTTTCTTTTTTTTTATCCTGGAAGACAATCTTACTCGGTCACGAGTGATCACCTGACTGACTGACTGACTGTAGTGTAGCACTCATGAGAGGGGAGTGTTAAACCTTTCCTCCCATCATCTGGAAGCTTTTTAAATATTTTAAAATCAGCACACACACACACACACACACGAGTGGGGAGTGGAATTTTGGAACAGAACAGATAGGGGGAAGGTTTAACATACACACCCGAGCACCATGGTCCCGATCCAAATGGGGACCGTATGTGCTTACACTGGAGTAAAACAAAAACAAAAAACCCTACCATGCATACCTTCACTATGCATGATCAGAAGAATGTTCAGTTTCTTTTTATTTCGTGAACTGCTTTGGGATTTTTTGTTCTTGAATGAAAAGTAGTATATACATTTTCTAAAATAAATAAAACTAAATTTATATCCCACTGCATAGCCCAAGTGGAGCCTATGTATTTTAATGAGAAGATGTATTCACATATGTGTGTGCTTCCTTGCTCCAAGTTTACACAAAATAAATATTGGATGGTGGAAGTGATGGGGCAGAGGACAATCCAATAATACATACTATCTTCCCTTCCCTTGCCCATCCTTTCTCTCCAACACTTTCCTGCTTGTCTCCAACCAGTCTCTTTACAAGCCCCTTAACAGCTGTTCCCCATCCCAGGAGGAGGAGGATGGATGAGCTGCTGCTACCCAGCCGTGCTGGGCCCATAGAGTCCTTTCTTACCCACTGCCACCCTGGCATAGAACACAGTGGGAACTACCCACAAGATGGGGACACTAACTTCTCATAGTATATATAAAATTTAAATTGTTTAGGCTGTGATCTAAAGCTCTTGGAAAGAAGTCTTATGCAATCTTACCATGATAGGAGTATCAGCTGAGAGAGGAACTGAAAGGATTACTTTTTTCCTACAAAGTCCTGTGTTTATATATAGCATACAAATAGGACGACTGGCATTAAAGGACTTACTTGCCTTTTTAAAGTTAAGCAGTGCCTCAGTCCTTTGCAATTCCCTTCTGAACATTGCATTAAAGATAAGGAATCTTTCTGTGTTAAAATAAGTGCCTTCCTTTCGTGTGTCACATGATTTTGTTAATAATTTCCTTTTAGTTGTTTGAAGATGAAATAGTCTATGTAGTTATTCATTACTAGTATAAAGACCTAAACAAAATTGTTTCATTTTCTAGGTATTTGAGAAACTAGTTATTATGGGTGTAGAAGTAGGACAGATCTTAATGTCACCGAACTCTTTTTTTAAAGTTCAAACAAACAGGTAGGTGATCTTCACATTATAATGTTGTACCAAGGTCTTCTAAATGATAGGAAAGAGTCGGGGGGAGGGGAACAGGCTGGTTTGGAAGATCATATCTCAGCTTAATAAGCAAATATATGAATAAGCCCTGTGGGTGAGCATGTAGTTCCTTTGCTCCTCCCTTCATGGAGGGAATGAACAAATCAGGGACTTTTCCATTAACTATAGTCTCCCATTTTTTCCAAACTGGGAAACGATGGTTAATGGCTTCAGAACAGGCCAAGATATAAAGCCTGCATCAAAATATGGGCATAGCAGTCTGGCTTCATAAATCAAATCCCCCAACATGGCCTTCCTTAACTGATTCACCTTTGTTACTCTGACAAGATGAAGCTTGAGTTGATGAGGAAGACAAGATGAAGTTTGAGTTGATGAGGAAGACCTTCTAGATGTTGGCCCACAGTCCATTTATTGGTGCTTTACATTGAAATGGAACTGCTAATTAAAACAATGTACATTGAGCAAAAAACAACAATAAAACACTTTTCTTTTGTTTGATTAAATCCCAGTAACTTCACCCTTTCTACTGTCTTAGAACAGGATTATGCATACTGACAAGTAATTCTATTTGTAAGGAAAATCTATATTTCTGGCTGAATGAAAAAGCTAGTACTGTTATGTGCCATGTAGATTAGGCATAAGTCATATTCATCTCTGCACTATTTATGTTTAGTGCCTTATACAACAATACCATGGAGACACATTATTTTTTTAAATAAAAAAAAATCAATATTATGTACGAATAATTTCCAGGAAACTACTGAGTTCTGCTTACCTAGTTATGTCCCTGTCTCTATCTCTAATACCAACATTGACCCTAGCAGAGTGATCTCACTCTGAAGGTTCTTTATACAAAATACTTCTGAAGGAATCAGACTATAGCCTTGTCCATTTGTATTCTGAATCAAGTTTACATCAGTGAATGATGACACTGCAGGGCAGCAAGTAGACTGTAATGTATGCACAAGCACAGATAAGACCTCTTACAAGGAGGCTTGAATCAAAATCTGAACCATTGAATCTTAGATTAAAATGCTTTTTGGGTGTATAACAGCAAGGCAGAGATGTGCCAACAAATGGCAACACAGTTTATATAAAATTATGCTGTGAACTTTGCATTTTAAGAGTCTTATGCTGGTTTTATTTATATTTATTTACTTCTTTGTTTTATCAAGAGACAGAGTTGCTTCTCTGAGTTACCATGTACTGGATGGTCAAGATAGAATCCCTGTGGTCCAGATTGATGAGAGTGGCCTTCTTAATTCTGGATCCCTGATAGGACTGTCAACAATAGAAGTAATTTCGCAAGAGCCATTTGGAATCAACCAGACCCTTATTGTCGCTGTCAAGGTAGTATTTTTCCATTCCTTTCAATTAAGATTAGGAGCTGCCAGAGTGAATGCCATTTGCTCTGTTTAAAATTGTAATTTCCCATTATTCCAGCTGGAGAAAGTAAATGAAGCTGCAGTTTGGGAAGGTGTCAAGTGAAGAGTAGCCTTCAATTCTGTTTTAACAGAATGGCAAAGCACTGATTTTATTCTGTGATGTTGTGCATTTAGAAAAGATTAAACATCTTTTCTAAAAGAGAACCAGTGTGGCATAGTGGTTAGAGTGTTAGACTGGAACTCGGGAGATCCAAGTTCTAGTCCCCACTCAGCCATGAAACTCACTGGGCCAATCACTGACGCTCAGTCTAAGCTACCTCACAGGGTTGTTGTGAGGATGAAATGGACAGGAGGAGGATTATGTAAGCCGCCTTGGGTTCCTTGTAATAAATAATAAAAAATTAAATCCTTAAAATAAACAAACAAACATAGTAGTGGTGACCAAAATTAAGAATGATGGGTGCACATGGCACTTACTGATGTTTGATGGTGAAGGATACAAAATGATACATTGCAAGGAACGCTGGGAATAAATGTGCTTAAATAACAGTTTGTATAAGCTATAATAGGTCATTCTTCTCGTGCTCATTAAAATCCTTGAAAGCTGCCTATTCCTGGTGATCGTTACTTCACCTTGATGAGCTTAACATGCAGAGGTGCATTCCACCATTTCTGAAAATGCACCAAAAAAAGTGATCCTCAAGCTGGGACCATTGTTTTGCCCCTGGGTTGTATCAGACTATCATATAGGATGAAGGGCTACCAGTGCTTGTATTCTCACCACCACCACCATCACCACCACCACTACCACCCTTGAAAACAATCACAATAAGGAAAGAGTCTTGCATTTGCTAGCACTCTCCTTCTATTTGGATCACACAAAGAAGTCTGGATTCATGTACGTATGCTGCAAGCATTAAAATAAGGATACCTTGGGGATATTAAGATGTGTTGGAAACACTAGACTTGCATGCTATGTAGCAGCAAAGTTATCTCCAAAAGCTCATTCCACTGGAGTCCAGCTGGCATTCCCATATATTGTGAATAATGTATGTGCTTGAGAAACAGGTAGATTCAGATACATCTATAGGAAAATCAGTACTTCGGAGATTTCTTTATATAATTGTTATGAGAACTTTCCATGCCCATCTCCAAATAAGAGAGACATGGGACTGCATGGGATCGCTTACCCGTAACTGTTATCCGCTGTGCGCACCACTTCCTTGTTCCCAATACTGTCTCCTCAACTGTCAAGATAGAACTGAAAGGGTGTTCACTGAACCTCCGGTGCGTGCATAGTACGCACGGTGGCATAAGTGTGTGCCATTCTAGAAAACACGGGTGGGAAACTTCTTTCAGCCCAAGGGCCAAATTCAATTTCAGATCAGCTCTTATTCCAGTGGTAGGGGAGGCTAAATTGGATGGGGACCAAAATACAAAAAATACCAGGATACTATAGCTTAAAGCTTTTACTGCCCATAACTAAGCTTTAGAAAGGCTTTTCAACCTTTTAGAATGTGGGGGAAACTGCACCCAAAAAAATGGGAAATTGCCCAATGATTGTTGGTTGGGGCAAACCTACCTCACAGCGTTGTTGTGAGGATAAAATGGAAAGGAGGAGGATTATGTAAGCCGCCCTGGGTCCCTTGCAGGAAAAAAGGCGGGTGTAAATATAATAAATAATAAATAAGGGGGTGAGGGGCCATCTGGGGAACCCCGGAGGGCCGGATTTGGCCCCAGATGTGAGGTTCCCAATCCCTGCTCTAGAATTATGTTTGTGCAATTCCCTCCCCAGAGAGGCTTGCCGGCTTTTTCTCTTTTGGGTGCCATTTCTATTTTATCTTGTTTTTGTGAACTGCCCTGGAATCTCTGCTGAACAGTGGAATAGAAATCTTCTAAATATATAGTTTGATCTATACTACATTCTCTATGCCTTTTAGCTTGCATGTATAAACTCTCATAATGTGTAACTGCATCTCAAAATCTTTAAGAACAGTAAGCAACTCTATTTTAGGCCTTGGCCAAAAAAATAGCCCTCATGACCGTTCCCCAGCAGGCTTTTCCCTTCCCTCCTCCATGGTCAATTCCACCATTACTCCCACCTTAGTCATGAGCTAGCAGGAGCAGAACCCAATACAAAGGGTGGGTTTCGGACGACACGATATCATTGTACGGCACAACGATGGCTGCAACAGATGATCACACCACTCCACGCTAGCGTTGTTCCGCTCAGTGCCCGATCCCCCTCCTGTTCACGTCACGTATCCCAGGGGCCTTTGCAAGCCAGTCCACGTCCCAGGATCTCCCCCGCGCCTTTGCGACGTCAGCTGCTCCATCCCCACTGGCCCGCCAAGATCTCAGGGTGGGCATTCCCTCTCCTGTCCCCCAAAGCGCAGTGTAACCCTCTCCTTGCCGCCTCCTAGGCAGCTTGTGTGAATGAAGCCGAAAAACACACTTTGTACATGTCACCCAGCCCGCCTCCCTCCCGCCTCCCAGACCATGTCAACCCTGCATGAGCAGTGATCACCACCTGTTCCCTCACCCCAACGCATCCTTGCCCGTGTCATGAGCAGCCTTCCACCCCTCTGTTTCCCCGCCGCCGTGGCAAAGCATCCTACACACACCCTCCCCAAACCCCCCAGCAGCACTTCTGGAGCGAGCCGTGGCTCTATCCCTCAGTCTCCATCCGCTCCCCCCATCGCCTCCACACAGCGCACAGAGGCCCTGCTTCGCCATCCCCCGGTGCAAGTGGCTGGCTACAGAAGGCTGGCCCCTGTGGGAACTCAGGACAGTCTTTCCTGATATCACCGGGGTGTCCCTGAGGAGGGACATGACTCCCACACTGGAGCGAGTACGCTCTCCCAGGTATTTACAGCCATGAGCACTGGCTAAGACAAAACAGTGCCTCCGGGTGACATGGGCTGGGGCAGCGGTCCCCAACCTTTTTGGCACCAGGGACTGGTTTTGTGGAAGACCATTTTTCCATGGACCGGTGGGGGGGGGGAGGGAATGGTCTCGGGATGATTCAAGCGCATTACATTTATTGTGCACTTTTTTCCTATTATTATTACATTGTAATATATAATGAAATAATTATGCAACTCACCATAATGCATAATCAGTGGGAGCCCTGCACTAAAAATCATGCTAAATCTAATCAGAGCTGTCCTACCCAAGAGTACATTGCCAACATATAAATTTCATAAAATGTTAAAATAGTTGTGTAATCGTAACCTAATTTATAAAAAAGCATACACCTTACAACTTAAAAATCATTCCACTAAAACTTTAAAATTGCATACAGGTAAGCAAGTGATCTTAAAACGCTTTTATCCTATTTACTGGATTACAGATCACCAAAAATTATACATAGTTACAATTCATTCAAAGCCATCAACATGTAAATTTCATAAAATGTTAAAATTATACAATTGTAACCTAATTAATAATCATCATACACCTTACAATTTAAAAATCATTTCTCTATAAACTTTAAAATTGCATATAGGTAAGCAAGTGATCCTATCCCCTTTGTAATGAACATTAGAACGCTGTTATCCTAATTGCTGGATTACTAAATTTAACAGATCCCCAAAAATAATTATACATAGTTACAATTCATTCAAAGCCATTTATATTGCTTATCTCTACACCAAAGACATTTTTGCCAGAAGGTAACCAATCGGCATCAAGAGTCCCTTCAAAAAGGAAAGCAGTTTCCCTTCAAAGAGTATGTACCTGAAACCCAATTTAGTAGTCTTAAAATTTTCTGAAACAAAGCCCCCAACTGTTATAACAACGGAAAAGTCCTAACTCATTATTTTCTAATGTTTTATAAACATATTCCTGACTGATAAGAAAAAACCACAACTCACCGCTTATTTTCTAATATTGTTCAAGGCAGCTTCATCAATTTCCTGAGTATGTAGATTGTGAGTTAATCACCAATACTCAAACGCCTCCAGGTGACGCTTACAAAACCATTCACCTAAATACTGTGGTAAAATACCTTTGCTATTCGTGGCCGTTTTTAAGGTACTTTGCCATTGTATTTATGTAAAAAGAGCAGCAAGGAGCGCTGGAGAACCAGGAAGTGACAGGATTGAAATGCTGGCTGGGAGGCAAGCAGAGGGATGAGCGGCGGGGTGCGTGCGTGCGTGTGGCCCGGTTCCTAACAGGCGGACCGGGGTTGGGCACCCCTGGGCCGGGGGACTGATCATGGGTGTGCCTTTTTAATGTGAGGGGTATGTGTGAGTTTCAGGTTTGGCTTCCCTGTTCTCAAAAGCTCTGACTGATCTGAGTGAGGCAACACGAAAGGAGAGCAACAAGCTCCCGCATTGGAGCTAGGCACAGCTTGAAATAGTGAGCTCCAAGGTCACACTTGAGCACTCCAGGCGAGACGGGACAGAAAGGAGTCAACAGGTTGCCGTCTGCGGCTGGAAACACTTGGAGGGGGCTGGCACGGGACAGCAGCCTGTAACAGCGAGGCTGGCGTCGAGGTGCCTGTTGCTAGGCAGACTTGGGGATAGAGACCTGGGGGATAGAGCAGCCGCGGATTTTCCCTCTCTGGCCATGCAGCTCTGTGGAATTTGTGCAGAAACAATGATGAGAGGGCTCTCCCAGGTTTGGACGACACAACAAGCAGTCGTCGTAAGAACAAACCATTGTTTCTTATCGTTTCTGAGGACAAAGCAGACCATTGTGACTCACAACGACTGGGTTCGGACGACACAACAAGCAACAGTTGTCTGTTATCGTTGTTTGCGTGTTGTGTTGTCCAAACCCAGTCAAACTAAGGGGCTGGGAAGGGAGGGGAAAAACTACACTTCTGGTTAGGGAGGCGCAGGCCTGAGCAAGGGCCCAGAGGCCAAGGCCAAGGAATTACTCGCCCCCTCCTGTGTCTTCTGAACCTTTCAGCAGGATGGGCTGAGGCACAGACCAAGTCACAACCCACGTGTCTCCTGGGGCAGGCTGCAGCAAGGGACACAAAACAGACTCAGTACCCACCACAATCCCTTTTCTTCTTCTTTGCCACTCGGTCTGTTAAAAGGAGAAAGGCAGCTAGGATTGCTTCTCAAACAGACCATGAAACTTCAACTGTTCATTACAGAGGCAGAAGAAAGACTGGCTCCAGGGGAGAAATGAAGGGGGAGGGCGCTTCTTAGTCTGTAAGGAGCTGCCAGAAGTAGAATTAGGAAGCTTTGATTCTGTGTGTAGCTGCTCCATGTGGCAAGCCACAGAACTGCAGGTTGGTACATATGCCTGGGCTGTAAAGTATTCTCAGGCTCTGGACTGGTCCACCCATGCTCACTTCCCATTGGGTCTTCCTGGACAGGACAGGAAGGGCTATAAAAGGCTTCCTGTTGGGACTGGGACCTCGCCTGATCAGCAAGGTCTTCCTGCCTCTGATGTGTTTTCACATGTTGCTTTGGTTCAGACTGCCGACGTCAACTCTTTGCTCCTGGTTTTTGGTTCCTGGCTCATCTTGGACTATGGCTCAGTTCTGACATAGTCAAATCCCTAGCTAAGTCTTGAATCTGCCTGCAAGTGGATGGAAATGAGAGCAACCGAGTGCCTGGAACACTAAATAGTGACAAGTAGAGAGAACAGTAATTCCCAATCAGTGTGCCAGGGCACACTAATGTTGTGGAACACCTTGCCCCATGAGGCTCAGATGGCCCTCCCTGATTGTCCTTTGCCAGTTGGTAAAGACATTTTTATTCCAGCTACAGAGGGCGGAAATTCTTATTCTTAAATGTGTGTTTTGGATCAACAAGTAAAGAGTCCTCTTTCCTCCAAAGAATAAACTTTGGATAAATAATTTTGATTAGGAAATATGTACTTTAGCTATTGGAAGTTTGGAAAACACTAACATAGACTAATATTTAGAAGTAATACACTGTGGGAACAAAATATATGTTGCAGCTTGACAAGAGGTATGCTCTACTTCTGCTGAAAATGGTCCAAAGTCTAGATATTTTTAAAAAGTAATGTGTAGTAATATCAGACTTGTCACTTGCTCAAGAGAGTTAGATGCAAAACCAACTTGAAAACATTCTTGAAAATGGTTTTACTAGCTGTCCAAGTCAAAGGGGATATGTACTGATAGGATAATATTGGCTAATACAGAAGAGAGTTATATATACCAATTTTTGGGGACACTTTTACTGTCTCTAAAAATGCTGTTTGCTTCAGGCCAAACCCATCCATTCCTTTTAGAATACATGTACATTTTGCAACAAAACATAAAACTATCAGAGCCTAATGGGGAAGAAAAAGAGAAGGACCTTGTTACAAGGTAGGCTTGGAGGAAGCATTCAGCATAGTATTCTTAATCAAAAAAGGTTGTGATGGGGTGGGAGTTGTTTCTTTAGGTTCCTGTCATTTATGTGCATTCAATGTGCATTCGGGGGCTGTCCTCACGGGGGCACCTTGGGACTTCATGGAGACCATGGCTTCCTGGGAGCTGCACCCTGTATTAACTGGACCTACCCATGTAGCCGGTCATGCACTGGACTTGGTTTTTGTTTCTGGAGAGGGGGGAAATGATCTGGAAATCGGGGGTATATCCACCACCCCCTTGTCATGGTCAGATCACTATCTGGTGGGGTTGGATTTCTCGATGCCACAACCCCTCTGCAGGGGTGAGGGACCTATTAGGATGGTCCGCCCCAGGCGTCTTATGGATCCGGATGGATTCCTGAACGCGCTTGGGGAATTGGAGCACACAAACGGTAGCTCGGTCGAGACCCTGGTGGACGACTGGAATGCTGCAATCACCAGGGCATTAGACCGAGTTGCTCCGAAGCGCCCTCTTCGCCTAAATAGAGCTCGCGCGGCGCCATGGTTCACTCCGTCGCTGCGAGCTCTGAAACAAGAGGTGAGAAGGCTAGAGCGCCGATGGCGTAATTCCCGCTCCGAAGACAATCAAACACTGGTTAGAGCTGCATCTTCAGCCTACCGGGTGGCGGTGAAGGCAGCAAAAAAGAATTTCTATGCTGCCTCCATTGCGTCTGCGGAGTGCTGCCCCAGGAGGCTGTTCCAAGTGGTCCGGAGTCTGGTCGGTCCAGTCGCTCCGGACCCATTGGAACAGTCTAAAGCCTCCTGTGAGGCTTTAGCGAAGCACTTCGCGGATAAAATCGATCGGATTAGGAGTGGGATATCGTGCGTCGTGGACACAGGGAGTGAGCGGGAGGAGGCCAATGGCAGACCGGTTTTGTGGGATCGGTTTCGGCTTCTTCCTTCTGATGAAGTGGACAAGGTGCTTTCATCTGTGAGGCCGACCACCTGCTTGCTTGATCCTTGCCCATCCTGGCTCATAATGAGCTACAGGGAGAGACTGGGTGAGGGGATCAAGGCGGTGGTGAATGCCTCCCTCGAGGAGGCAGTGATGCCATCAGCCCTCAAGGAGGCAGTAATAAGACCGCTTCTAAAGAAGCCCTCCTTGGATCCCCAGGATTTAAACAACTTTCGCCCAGTCTCCAATTTACCATTTCTGGGCAAGGTGATCGAGCGGGTGGTGGGTGCTCAGTTGAAGGCACACTTGGATGAAGCCGATTATTTAGATCCGTGCCAGTTGGGCTTCAGGTCTGGACATGGGACGGAGACGGCCTTGGTCGCCTTGGTGGATGATATGAGGAGGGCTTTGGATAGGGGCGAATGCTCCTTTCTAGTCCTCCTCGATCTCTCAGCGGCTTTTGATACCGTTGACCACGGTATCCTCCTGGACCACCTGGAGGGGTTGGGCTTGGGAGGCACTGTATTGCAGTGGTTCCGGTCCTTCCTCTCTGGAAGGTACCAGAGGGTAGTTCTCGGGGAGGAGGCTTCGGACCCTCGGCTGCTCACTTGTGGAGTGCCACAGGGTTCCATCCTCTCCCCGATGTTATTCAACATCTACCTCAAGCCGCTGGGAGCTATCATCAGGAGGTTTGGGGTGCGGTGTCATCAGTATGCGGATGACACGCAGCTCTACCTCTGTTTCAAGTCCTCACCGAGGTTGGCCGTTGAGACCCTGTCCAAGTGCCTGGAGGCAGTGGCTGGCTGGATGGGAAGGAACATGCTGAAGCTGAACCCCGACAAGACCGAGGTACTGCTGGTGGGGGACAAGGGGAGGTTAGGGGATGTTGACCTGGTGCTGAATGGGGTACATCTACCCCTGAAGGACCAGGTCCGCAGCTTGGGAGTCATTCTAGACTCCCAGCTGTCCATGGAGGCTCAGGTGGCAGCTGTGAGCCGGGCAGCGCTGTATCAACTCCATCTGATACGGCAGCTGCGCCCCTACCTTCCTAATCACCTGCTCCCATCAGTGGTTCATGCCTTGGTCTCCTCTCGCCTAGACTACTGTAATGCACTCTACGTGGGGTTACCCTTGAAGACGGTTCGGAAGCTGCAGCTGGTACAGAACGCGGCGGCTCGCCTGGTTAAAGGCAGCCGCCGGCGGGATCACATCACGCCAGTGCTGAAGGATTTGCACTGGCTACCAGTTGCTTGCCGAGCCGAATTCAAGGTGTTGGTTTTGACCTTTAAAACCCTATACGGCTCTGGTCCAGTTTATCTCAAGGAGCGTCTCCAGCAACACCAAGTGGGCCGCTCAACAAGATCTGCCACGGATGGCCTTCTCCTTGTCCCTTCAGCCAGAGCAGCTAGACTGGTGGGGACGAGGAAGAGGGCCTTTTCTGTGGCGGCCCCCGTACTGTGGAACTCTCTCCCGAGTGACCTCCGCCATGCCCCCTCTCTGATGAGCTTCCGTCGCTCATTAAAAACCTGGTTGTTCAGGCGGGAATATGGGGTGGGTTAAGATTTTAAATTTTTTTATATTGTTTTAATGTATTTTATTCCATTTATGTATTTTATTCTGTGTACATCGCCCAGGGTGGCCGGTTGCCGGCCAGATGGGCGATAAATAAATATTAATAATAATAATAATAATTTTTCGAAGCGGTACTAAAAAAAATATTCTTTTTTCCTCCCTTTTTGATAGTTAACCTAAATAAGTCAGACAGGTTTGCCTTCATTAATAAATCACAAAAATACCATCCCATAATAAACTGTTTGCAAATTCATTGGCTTAATAGACACATCCATTTAGACTGCTTGGAAGGTAGTAATTGAAGAATCTGAACTCTGTATATGGAGAAACCATCACTAAATGGATGAAACATGGGGAAATGAAGCAGATAGATCAGGCCGGTACAACTTGTGACTCACCAAACAAAATGCAGTCTACCAACAATATATGATGGCCTACCAAGTGCTTGACATCCTATTATTATTATTATTATTATTATTATTATTATTATTATTACCTGTGTTTACAGAGTCAGTCAAGCCGCAATACAGAGATTTACTGAGCTCATGATGGGCTTCATTCAGCTTGGTGTGCCACAAGTTCTACAGACCTGAGACAGATAAAACTCAGTCTTGACAAAATGGACGTTCTGAGGATAGGTGGCTTGTTTGTTGAGAGAGATGGTGTCCAACCTGTTCTGGATGAGGTTACCACCCCCAAAGGATCAAGTTCATAGTCTGGGGAATGGGATACACCTGGATCCAGTTTTGTCACTGGAGGCCCAAGTAGCCTTTCATTAGCTTAGGCTGGTATGACAGCTGCAGTCTCTTCTGTATAGCCTGGCTATCTCCGTCCAGTTATCCATGCTCTGATAATATCCAAGATTGATTGCTGTAATGCATTGTACAAGGGAGCTATTGACTGGTACAAGTCTGTGGGAACATATCTTGCCAGTATTGAAAGAACTTTACTATGGAGTTTACTGGTTCCACTGGTTCACAGGCTTCCAGTCCATTTCCAAGCACAATTCAAAGTGCTGCTGCTGCTTGCCTTCAAAGCCCTAGTTAGCTTAGGACCCAGGCACCTGAAGGAGCTTTTTCTCCCATACCAACCTGCCTGTGAATTGAGGCCACCTTCAGAGGCTCTCCTCCAGGTCCCTGCCATCTGAGGAAGGCAAGTGGTGACTAGAGAGAGCCTTTCAGTGGATGGCACTACGTTTGTGCAGTTCCCTCCCCAGAGAGGCTTGCCTGGCAACAAGCTTGTTATCTTTTGGGTGCCATTTCTATTTTATCTTGTTTTTGTGAACTGCCCTGGAAGCTCTGCTGAACAGTGGAACAGAAATCTTTTAAATATATACTACATTCTCTCTAGAAGTCATTTATAAAAGGACTTGTAAATTATTATGTTATCTGATTGTACATACACTTAGTAGATCCTATACATCTGATATCATTTTTCTTTTCAATCCTATTTTTTTAAACTTATCCTAATGTAACGACCTAATGAGGCATGTAACCCCTTTACCTCTTAACAAGGAGGTTTAGCGGGTTACTACTTTAGCTTGTATGCCTACAGAAGCTGTAGAGGGGAGGATTTTATCACAGGAGTGTTGGATTTGGATTAATGGCTTCGATCCTAAACTGCTCCTCCATTCGCATATGAAGTGCCCCACTCAGTATCCCACAACCATTCCCAAGGATCACCCAATCCCCAGGAACAGATTTCAAGGGCCACAAGGGGCTGCAAATGGAAGGTGGAAACCCCAATTTGCTGAACCTGAACTCTCAGCCAGTTTTTTTGGATGTCATGAAAGTTCACCAAATTTTTAGGTATTTAATTTATGGTCGTTATATTTTTTACTGCCAGGAAGGTCAGATGTTCTGCCTTAGGTACCAAAATAACTTGACCAGCCATGGATAGTATGAATCTTGTCTTTGGGGGAGGAGGCATTTAGTGCTTTGCCTCAAGCAGCAAAATGTCTTGAGCTGGCCCTGATCCAACCCATACTTTCCATAGACATGCTTAATGAACTTTACTATGACAAAAACAAAAACAAGATAAAATAGAAATGGCACCCAAAAGATAACAAGCTTGTTGCCAGGCAAGCCTCTCTGGGGAGGGAACTGCACAAACGTAGTGCCATCCACTGAAAGGCTCTCTCTAGTCACCACTTGCCTTCCTCAGATGGCAGGGACCTGGAGGAGAGCCTCTGAAGGTGGCCTCAATTCACAGGCAGGTTGGTATGGGAGAAAAAGCTCCTTCAGGTGCCTGGGTCCTAAGCTAACTAGGGCTTTGAAGGCAAGCAGCAGCAGCACTTTGAATTGTGCTTGGAAATGGACTGGAAGCCTGTGAACCAGTGGAACCAGTAAACTCCATAGTAAAGTTCATTAAGCATGTCTATGAACTTTACTATACGTTGTTCAAAATCCCAAACGTGTTTATTAGTGGTGCGGGGTCAAGATCACAAATGTGTTTATTAATAGTGAAATAAGGGGTCAACTTCATTGATTATTTGCATCTTGGGCAACAGGAAAAATTATGTCATATTATATATTCTACTAATCATATCATACAGGTGGCTCCTATTTCCTACCTGAGGATATCCATGAATCCAATTTTCCACACACACAACCATGAGGCATTAATGACATTACCGTTGGGTATGACCTTCACCTTGACCATCCATTTCCATGACAACTTTGGAGATATTTTCCACTCACAAAATTCTGTGCTTGGCTTTGCAATCAACAGGTAATTGTCAATACCAGGGGCAATTTTATAGGAGTTATAAATAGATTAGTAAGTGTGCTAATTCAAGGTGCTGCTACCATTAACCAATGTCTCCATTGGGCCAGCTGATAAACACACTGAATTAGCAGATTAAGGGCTCAATCCTATTGCCAGTAGACACTTTCTGGCTGGCCATAGTTAAAGTTGGAGTCCTAGTTCTGATCTCAGAAAAGCCCTCCAAGGTTGGAGCTGGGACTCGCAACTTGGGAAGGCTCTCCCTCCACCCTTGCAGCTAGCTGCCGCTCTGAAGACAGAAGGCCGACTTTGGAGCCAGCGCTGGTGGGGGGGTGTTCCAGGGGGCGGGGAGGAGCGAGGCTCCACCAGGATATGAGGAATCCCGGCCAGCAGTGCTTCAGCCCGTCCTCCTTAACAGTAAAACACTGTTAAAGAACCATCCTAAAGATTTGCCTGTTGGAAATCTAATGGCTGACACTTCTGTCGCATGCTAGATACATGTGAATGATGAGGCCCATCTTCATCTGCTGTCTTTTGCCCTTCCTGTACCCATGATATTCAGAGATATGATAAAATGTTCTGTCTGCCTGGCTACCACAAATGTTTATTATTACTTATTTCTGTCTACAGAGATGATTTTGTGCAGGTTGGGAAAGGAGTGTCCAACAACACATTAATAATTCGAACAATGAATGTGGGCCAAAGTTTGCTTAAGGTTTGGGATGTAGAGCACAACAGTATTGCAGATTATGTGCCGCTTCCTGTGCAACATGCCATCTACCCTGAGCTCAGAGATATCATCATAGGCGATGTCATTTGCTTAACTTCCTCACTGGTAAACCAAGAAGGTAAGAAATGGTTTAATAATAATTGACATTAATTGAAAGTAAAAGAGAGGGTTGCCAGCAGCACTAAATTGCCATGGAATCTTTGTACAGTTGTTTGTGTGGCACATATGCAAAACAACCAAATACATTATGCATGATGTTGTTCACTATCAAATGTCAGCCCCTATTCTTGCTAATGGGGTGAGCAGACTTAATCAGCTCCTTCGTATTTAATGATATCAAATCAATATGTCATTTATTCTGAACTGTTGTCATTTCTATTGATCTGTAAAACAATATGTTTAATAATATATAATTGCATTTTGCCACGTGTATACGAAAAAATAGTGTGACCAGTTTTTATACTAAGTAGGTCATGAGGCAGATTATGTGATTTGAAGGAAATTCTGACAGAAAGCCAACGTTGTTGCATCCGTGTTTTATATGAATGTTTAACAGATACACAGTTTTGAGGGTGCGGGGTGAAAAGCTCGTGTGGTGCTGCTGGCAGTGTTGGTGTGTCGCTACCAGATTGCTGGCCTAAAAGACATACCATGCAGTTGTTCCTGGGCCTGGTTGGCAAGAGCTGAACGTCAGGCAATGCACAAGACAGTGATGGAACCAGCTGAAGCATGCTAAATAATGCCACCGTATCAGAAAGAAAGTGCATGCATGTATGCACTTCAGAAAAAGTTGATAGTATTCCCCTAGCCAGCTTTTATATTGCCTAGGCAGTATAATGTGGGCAGACTGGTTTAAGAAATGGCCTGGTAGCAATCCTGCCCCTGCTGTGGCTCTGCTTCTACTTCTATCCATGTGTATGTAGTTGATGCAATAGAAAGAACTTCCAATGGCCCCTACGTGGGAGCAGGGAGAAGGCTTGCGCGTGGGGGAGGAGAGAGGAGGCAGGCACCTGGTCAGGTGGGTCACGAGAAATGAGCCAATGGCTCAAAAGGGCGGGGACCCAGGTAAGAGCTTATTTAAGCTCCTGGGGGCAATGGGCATGTTTCGCCTACTCTACACTGTGAAGCAGGGTATGGGACTTTTTGAATTCGATTTTGATCCCGCCAGGGGGTTCTTAGCTAAATTCGTCGCATTGCGGGAAGTGGCGGGTTTAGGCAGGCAACAATTAGGGTTATGGTGATCATCCAGTGGCACCTTTCAAGGTGACTGACGTTTACCCCAAGGCTGCCCCTCGCCAATGCCATGAGGCTTGGCACAAGGGAGATTGGGACGGCTTGGGGTTTTACCTTTCTCACCTACTTTGGGAGCCTGGAGGCGCCAAAGTAAGGTGACGATGGTAAGGCCCTCCAGCTCCACATGGAGGGCAACTGGGCGGTGGCGGGCCATCCCACCTCCGGTTCAGTTAGGATGCATTCACCAAATATTGGTCTTTTTTCCCGGCCAAGGGCCGGGCTAGGTTAGAACCGCACTTCACCCTTCACAGATCTTCAATTCAATAAATGTGGCCCTGATTTGAAACCATATACCCTGTGTCTGCCTCTTCTTTATCTCGCCTTTACACGCGCAAAGCTGAACTACAGTCTATCCAGACCTTTTTTACCCTTGTTGTTTTTGATCTTTGTTGTCACTTTGTAAACGCTGCTGGTTCTGCTATTGTTCACCATTTTTGTTACGTCATTGTGGGGAGGCAGGGTTGTGCATTAAATCTTTTTTGTGAACCGCTCTTGTAATCCCTTTTGTAACTGAAGAAAAATATATGAATTATCTTAAATACAATACAAATAATACCCCTTGTCAGTGCCAGCTCCATATTTTTGAGGGCCCTTGGACAAGACACCCTCAATGGGCCCCTGCCTCTTCTCTCACCACCATTGTCACAAGCTGCTGCTGCTGCTCTTTCTCATCATCGCTACCACTTGCTTGTTTGGCAACCAGTGGGCAAGTAGACAAGAGCATCTACTGCTTCTCCTTCTCACCTCCACCATTGTCTGGGCCAGAGCGAGAGGCATGTGAACAAGCAGCTTGCAATGGCAAAGAAGAACAACTACTCCAGGGCGCTCTTGCCAGTGGACCTCCGTGGGGATGTGCGCCCTCGGCAGGTGCCTGACATACCTAGCCTGGACACGAGCCCTACCCCTTGTGTCCCTCCCACCCTGCTTTGGTTGGTCCAACCTGAAATGCCCCTTCTCAAGTCAGTGGCAGAATTGGACTGAGAGCGTTTCAACTTACGAATAACCTCCTCAGAAGCTGTTGGCATGTTGCATGGAAGCCAGGTTTGCTAGCATGAGGAGGTAAGCCATTTGTGTACAATGGCTCAGCACACAGCTGGGGCAATTTTCTTCATGTGAACGGAAACTTTTTCTGGGAGAAAAGTGTCTTGAGCAATATAGGGCAATCTTAAGCTTACACTGAAGGAGTTCTTCAGCATTCTGTTTGTGGCCAGAGATAATCCATCTGCCTACTTCCTGTCTGAGTAGCAGCAGTGGCTTTGAAGCTGATGTTGAAGCAGCCCTGTTGTGGCTGATCAAAGGTGGTTGCTGTTACTAAACTGGATATTGGGCTTTCCGCAAGATGTTAGACAAAAGCAAAAACCCCAGCAGTGGAGATTTAGGGGAAATGTATCTCTTTTGCAGTCCATAGCAAAAGGGAAAAAAAGATAAGCAAATGAACATGATTAGGACTTTCAGTCCTCCTCCTTGGATACTGCTACTTCCTTGTGCATTGCTGGATGGCTATCTGCCTCTGCTTACAAAACAGTGATTTTACAGAGTGAGTGTGTGTGTGTGTGTGTGTGTGTGTGTGTGTGTGTGTATTTATGCATATTTGCCCAATTTGTATAAGGCATGGCTCATAATTCTGACTTTAAAATATTATTTTTTCCATTTATGCAATAGGCATACTCCTTGCATGAAGAGGGATGAGGTATATTGAGACTGACTGACAATTTGGTTATTTTTTTACAAATCTTGTTTTTTCACAGGTATGTCAGGAACATGGAGTTCTTCTTTAAACAGTATTCTTCAGATGGATTCAAAGACAGGAGTAGCTATAGCAAGGAATTCTGGAACTGTTACAATATATTATGAGATTCCTGGACTACTTAAGACATATCAGGAGGTGAGATACTTTTGCGTTTCAGTTGTACTGTTGGTATTCTGCGTGAATCTGGCTGTGAACAAGGGGGAAGTCCATGCACTGTCCATACATATCCTTCTCATCAACTGCCTCCTCAAAGCCCCTCAAACTGCTTTGTAAACTTCTCCATTTACAAAAAGTAACTTGAGATTTAGGGCTGCTCTACACAAGGCATTTATTGTGTGTTTGTGAGTCCTCCTCACTCACGGCAGTTTGCGGGAGCTTTACATGACATCATCATCCTCCGGAGCCTCTCCCGTGCTTTGCAGCCCTTTTCGCAGCTTTTTATAGAGCGAGGAAAATCAGGTATTACTTCCTAATCTTGTGATAAGATGCTATGACAGTGATGGCGAACCTATGGCACGGGTGCCACAGCTGGCACGCAGGGACCTCTCTGTGGGCACTCGAGCCATTGGTCGCCAGATCGCAAAAAGACCGCCCCCTTCTGCATTCAGCGTCGGGTTTCCATAGTAACTCCTCTCTACTCATAGAATCATAGAAAAGTAGAGTTGGAAGGGGCCTACAAGGCCATCGAGTCCAACCCCCTGCTCAATGCAGGAATCCAGGTCAAAGCATCTCTGACAGATGTCTGTCCAGCCGCACCTTGAATGCCTCCAGACTGGGAGAGCCCACCACCTCCCTAGGTAGTTGATTCCATTGTCTTATTGCTCTGACAGTCAGGAAATTTTTCCTGATGTTTAGGTGGAATCTAGGTTCCTGTAACTTGAGCCCATTATTCCGTGTCCTGCAAACTGGGATGACCGAGAAGAGATCTTTGCCCTCCTCTGTGTGACATCCCTTCAAATACTGGAAGAGTGTGATCATATCTCCCCTCAGTCTCCTCTTCTGAAGGCTAAACATGCTCGTGTATTTTCACAATTCTGCTATATCACAGCTATACCACACACCACCTAGTGGTTGTGTCGTAGAATATATAGAAAGGCAGAGAAAGAAAAACTCAGGGGGAAAACCACGTGTAAAGGACCTGTTCTTAATCCTGCAAAGAAAACAGAAGCAGAAGCTTCAGTAAAGTGGTGGGTTAAAAGCCACATCTAGAGAAGCCCTTGATGTGAGAGCAGTTTAAAGAAAGTGTGTGTGCATCCCTTTAAATAGTTCTGCACAAGGGCTGTGGAGCCTTTGGACCCACACATCTTTTTGGACTCCCAACTCCCATCATCGCTGACCATTGGACTGCAGTTCACCAGACTCCTTTCTGGATTGTAACCATAATCTGTGTCAAAAGCAACCATGGGCAGTATCCCACAGGGCTACTCCACCTCTGTTGGTTGCATCGCACTCACAGAAGCCACCACCTATACAATGGGGCTTTGGCACTTCTGAAAATGTTACTGGAAAAGAGTGGAAATGCTCATTTCTGGATCGGGACAGGTCAGCAGAGCTCCCTTCTGCAAGCTCCGCTGACCTGCCCAATTCTGGAAACGAGCATTTCCACTAGTTCCGGGTTATTTTTAGAAGCACCAAAACCCTGTTGCACAAGCAATGCATACCATGAGCACGCAGGCACAATAGGATACTACCCCATGTCACCTAATATATCTTATTTTAGCTTTTTAAAATTATTATTATTATGTGGCAAACTTCATGTGTTTGGTGGGACTAACATGTTTCTAAATTCTACATAGCTTTAAGTTAAATGGTACTCTGTTCTGGGTGAAACAGCATGCTTAAATTTAAATACTGACAACATTAAGCTGTAGTACAATTTTAGTTTGAAAGAATGCATCTTTCATGACTGTATCTTCAAAACTTATTTATAGATAAAAGTTTCTCCTGGGCTCTATGGGAATTGCATCCCAGTAAGTGTGCATAGGATTACAACCCTCAGTAAGAGATACTGTGATCTCTTCTTTTTCCTTTAAGGTGTCAATTAACGTACCTCAAAGGATTGTGGCAATGCATGTAGGTGGAATGAAAACAAATATGGAGGACGCTTCGACTTCAAAAGTTATAGTTAAAATTGGGCACAGAAGCAAAAATATGAAAGGTAAACTTATTAATCTTTCTGTTTCTGAAAGCTTGTCTTCTGCGTTTCTATGTAACGTTATTTTTCTATGTAAATATTGTGAGAGCTGGACTGACCCGGGTTCAAAAGCTTCCCTAGCCAGTGACCCTCAGTCCCAGTCACGCAGGCGGAAGGAGGAGATAACAGCAGTTAATAAAGATTAAAGAGTTTATTTGTAAGACCCAATTACATGGGATTAAGGCAATCAATGCATCTCCTACTCACTACATCATTGCAGATACAAATCCAATACCCCAGTGGTAAGGCTAGATGAAGTGAAGTCCAGAACAAGTCGAGACGAGTGAGACGAGCTAGCAAGCAAGTGAAAGCTATCAACAAGTGTGTTAGCTTTATACCCTGTACCTATAAATAGGATATTACTCACCCCAGTTGTATAACCTATTCATCAACATGTTGATTCCAAACCTGTCCAAGGTTGCTGAGTCATATCATCTTGAGACTATGTCTCGTGACTAAAGACCTTGTGTACTTGAACTCAAGAGACACCCACCAGGTCAGGTGATAATCCTGATGTCAGGTGATAATCTCGTTCTGCCTATGCAAAACCCAACATACACAAAATATCTCTATACAACTTACTAAGTTTAATTATGGGAATGTGTTTAAAGCATTATTATAGAACAGGGCTCTCCAACCTTGGGTCCCCAGATGTTGCTGGCCTACAGCTCCCAGAATCCCTTGCCATTAGCCATGCTGGCTGGGTATGCTGGGAGCTGTAGGCCAGAACTTCTGGGGACCCAAGGTTGGAGAACCCTGTTTTAGAGCATATACAATTTTTCAGTGAATTTAATCAGTAAAGCTGAGTAGGCTTTAGTGGAACACACACCTTTTGTCAAAGAACACCAATGCCATACATTTTGTTCCAGCCTCAATACAGGCATGTATTCCACACCAATTCCATAATCCCCCTTGGGGTCATTAGCAGCACAATCCTATACATGAGGCATATCCCACTCTTTCTGCCAGCAGAACAGAAACCGCTGGTGGAACAGTTTGCACCTCCCTGAACCCCACCCCAGATCTGCTCCAGAGGTTTTGGGGGCCCTCTGGAGCAGATGTGGGGGAAGTGCACAGGGGGATGCATAGGGGAGGACTGCAAGGGAAATCCTGTCATGGGAGCGGAACTCATGTTTGCGCAACGTTGGATTTAAGGCCATGTTACTCAGAAGTAAGTCCCACTGAGTTCAGTGGAGATTTCCCCCAGGTAAGTGGATATAGGACTGCAGTCTAAGGGCATGATCCAATGCCCTCTGCCCTCAGTGCATGTAAGCCTCCAAACACGGAGGCTTACATGCATCCAGTGCAAGGTGCGACGGCAGCAATCTCCACCACCGCCACACCTCACACCCTGTGTTTCACCTAGACAGCCATTTTCGGCCATGGTGCTACACGAAGCACCATGGTGGGGGAGGAGGGCGGGGCACCATTTGGATATGGCGTAAGCTGCCAGCCCCGGACTCCTCCCTGCCCCGCCCCCAGCATGCCCCTTTTCCCCCCTCTCCGAGGCTGATTTGCGACCTCGGAGAGGCAGCCGGCGCAGTTCTTTCCACACTGGCTGTGAGGGGGCAGGGGCTCGGCATTCAGAGTCCCAGCTCCGAGGTCACAGGACCTTGAGCTGGGTCTCCAAATAATCCTCTGGACCCCAACAATATCGGGAGGCCGTAGGATTGTGCCCAGAATAATGTAAGCCGTTTTGAAAGCAGGCTATAAGGTTAATAAATCAATCAAGTGGGTGCTCCCACAGACACATGCCTTTGTAGGTGGAAGCCCAATTTATGTGACTCTTCCCCTTCATTAAAGGGCGCGAGAAGATCATAAAAATCATGACTATACACACCCAGGCTTGTATGCAGATGCCCTTGCTTACCTGTGCCTTCATATGCTCGGTGAAGAGGAACAGTCACCCATTCTTTCCCCCACAGAAAGGCCATTTCAGCTGGGTGTATATGTGAAATGGCCCACTATCTGCCAAACGTTTGACCACTTTTCAACACACCTTTTTTCATCCCTTTTATATAACTTAATTATTACTGTTTGAGAACCTATCTGTCTTAAAATGATCAACAAGAGTGTTTCAAATTGTGGCATAAATAATAGTTTCTATGCCACCACAAATATTTAATGATTAATAAGCAAGTATATTTTAACAATGCAATGCAGAGCACTCAGCAGTTTCTGATGTATTGAATATATTTCCAAGGAAACTAATGCCCCATTTCAATCCAGTAATAAATGACACCATTTATCTTCTTGACAACCTCTGGAAAACACATTAGTGAGACTTCCATAGTATTCCAGACTTACTGTGTTACAAGGCCTTGATTCAAGGTTTAAATGAAGTGAAATTACATGCAGCTCAATATGACCCGTCACTTAACAACACTTTATACCTCATTCATTTTCAATAATTATTGTTGTAAAGCTTTCGATGTTAAATGCGTTCAGGTCATAGGTGAGAAAGTCATCTATGTAAGTCTTCCTGCTCTAATCAACACCTCTTCTTTTAAATGCTTTAAAATGTAATGAAGATGACAGATTGACATGATTGGTTTTTGTTTTGGTTTTTTGGGGTTTTTTTTTTAACCAAAGCTAATCATCAGATAGAGTAGTGTTTTTGTGATATCTCAATTCCTTTATCCAATTTTCTTTAGGAGAATGTTCACCTGCCCAAATCGAAGCAATTGAAGAAATGAGGCCCCAGTCTAGTATCAGTTGCCAACTTCATTTCAACAACAATGTATTTGATTTCCCAGCCTCTGAAATTTTTACAGCAGAACCTTGGTTTGATGTGGCTTCAGGTAAGAGGAAAGTACCAAATTGTATTAAGTGTGTGCAACTATGATTTTGGATTACGATGGCACTAAGAATTTTATGGGGAGAAAAACTGAGGCTAGAACAGTAAATATAATCTTCCCTTTCCACAACTGATAGATAGGAAAGGTAAGCCATAGATAACATGTTTATATATAATGAAATATAGTGTTCATCTTCTTTCCTATTCCTCCTCAAAATGGTTGTATTATTTTTGGCACAACTTCTTGGTCCTTATCTCCTACTGAAACTAAGTCTGACATGTAACTGACCCAAATGCATATTCTTCCCTTTTTACTGTTGCCTCTCTTAGCTGCCCTCTCTCTGTTGCCTCCCCTATGTGAAGCTGTAAACTCTTTGGGGCAGTGTTATGTCATCTCATTGATACTCTGCAAGGGAGCTCCCTGCCCCACCCAATTCCTCTCTTCTTTCCCCAAACTTACCCTTCTTATGTTGGGGACAGGCAGCAGCAGAGATGTCAATTTTAAGACAGGAATGGATCAGACTAAGGTGTCCCGTCTAGCCCAGCACCCTGTTTCCAGCGATGTTTCGCCTGATGCCTCTGCTTAAAGTAAAGCATGTATGAAGTAGATTGTCTTTGCCTTCAGCATCTGTCATTCAAAGGCATACTGCTGCTGGACTTGTTGGTCCTATTTAGCTATTGTGGGTAATAGTTATTGATCTGTCATTGAATTTGGCTAGTGTCTTTTTAAACCCATCAAAGCTTTGCTACATCTTATTTATTTATTTATTTATTATATTTATACCCCGCCTTTTTTCCTGCAAGGAACCCAAGGCGGCTTACATAATCCTCTCCATTTTATCCTCACAACAACCCTGTGAGGTAGGTTAGGCTGAGAGTCAGTGACTGGCCCAAAGTCACCCAGTGAGTTTCATGGCTGAGTGGGGACTAGAACCCGGATCTCCTGAGTCCCAGTCCAACACTCTCACCACTATGCCACACTGGTGGTAGTATGTGAACATCATAATTTAATTATATATTGTGCAAACTAGAGTTACTTCTTCATGGTTTCTGTGTATAACACGCATGTGGGGTGTGATACAGAAGGCCTGCACAGTGCCTTGGTCAGAACATTCTAGAGCTGAAGAGCATTTTGTCTGGGGTTCTGACCCAACCCATCTAGCATATCCCCAGACGCATATCCCCTGCCTTCCCCAGTTCCTCTACAACCGCCAAAGTGGTTGCATTGCAAAGAACATTCTCTGAGTCTCCTGTGGAGATTAGGAGATTAAGCTGTTGAGCTTCTTCCATTTTATTCCTTCTCTTTTCTTGAGAGAAAATACATTTTCTTACCAGCAGCTGGGATCACTTCAAAACAAAGTGACCTGTGTATGTACATATGCATGCAGAGTTTGCCTTTGAAAATTAGGGGTGTGCAAATCAGCAAAACAAAGAAATTCTCCAAATTCCATTTCAAAGTCCATATCTGATTGCAAGCGCTGTTTTTTTTTTTCTTTTTGCATAAAAATCCATATTCTTTTTGTGCATATTTTTCCAAATGTATGCCCGTAATTGTCCAAGTTTGGAGGGTTACAGACAGGCACATTGGATCACGCTGCCTGATGGCTTAACTATGTGTATCTCTATAATGGTGCCCTGATTTATTGTGGTTAATATCTGCACTAGAATAGTATGTAGATCATCATCATCATCAACATCATCACGCCATCATCACACCATCATTTTCTCTCTCTCTCTCTCTCTCTCTCTCTCTCTCTTGATATTTCCAAAGCTGTGTAATAGTATAATAAATAATTGTTTTGTCCCTCGTTTGTTCAAGTCTCCTGCCAGCTCGACCTTTCTATATACACCTTTCTGTACAGCTCAGATAGGATAGCTAAAATGCAGATGGTAATTTTTGCAAGATTTAAGGAATTGAATACAAATGTATTTGTTTCCTTTAATAACTCCTCAAATTCCACTTCACACCCATGAGCATATTCACATAAACTTTAACTAATTATTTGATTTCTATTTTTATTAGCTTGGTAACGGAACTAACTGAAGGTGAATTTGCAGTAGGTGGCCTAAAATTGTCCAGTTACCTGAAATTAAAACAGCAACTTTGTTAAAATATATATAGAATATACAGATGAAGGCCTTAGCCCATCTAACTTAGTCACTGCCTTGACCTTATTATAGTGGCCTCTCTAGGGAACAAAATGCATCTCAAAATGCATCTCAGTTGTGCAATCTTTGAAATGTACAATTTTTCTCCCATTGATTAAAGTGTGTTTGTGTGCATTTCTTGAAAGTATGCATTTTTCATGTGCTTATTTCAAATGTACGTATGCAGTCAAACACATTTATTTTTGGGTCTGTGACTCACACTGCAAGCTTGGAAATGTACAGACTTCAACCACAGATTGCATCCGAGTCCGTGTTCCATCCAGAAGGTGTGGACTGGGTAGATCCTGATCAAAAATGGACTGAAACTACATTCCTGGGATTCTGTGAGCACTAAAAACTCTGGGTTACCTGGAATTGTTTAGTGTGCTGGGGCTCAGACCCACCTCTGCCTTGTACTCAGTCTTTTGGGCAGGTTACTTGTCCTTTGTGACTAGCCACAACTCCCATGACAACCATATTGTCATGGTGCCCATGAAAGTTTCTTAAATTGACAAATGTGTCCATGTGTCCAAAAAGGTTGCCTTACCTGCCCCTGGCATAAATGAAAGCCATCAGCACTAAAATTGGTCATTTCCATATCTAGAAAAGAAACCGAACTAAACACATTTCAGTTTTATGCTCAAACTCATAATCTTTCCAGAAACTTTATATCAACATTTCTACACATAACCATATTTACATTTATTTGTTGTGGGTATTCTATTTTGTTTTTGATAGATATATACCAGTGAAAAAGAGGCCTTTATGTACTTGTGAATCTCACCAACAACTCTTTGGTCCTTGGTGCACGCTCTGATATTATATTTAGCCTCTTAATGTAATACTGAGTGAGCAAAAATAATAATCCAGTAGATAAGTAATAAAGTAATAATTAGCAACCCGGGGATATAAAGATACAAATGTGCCAGACAAACTTAATGATGATTGGCTAGAATTGTAGTGTTAAATGAACAGCAGGTGGTAGCAGATTTGATTTTCAATATCAGCAAACACCCTCATGTCTTAGCACTTCAAATAGTGAAACATGTTGCACCTGGAAAAGTTCTTTCCTCAAGGCAGTTCAAACGTAAAAGCACAGAGCACTGTCTCCTATGGAGGCTGGCCACTCTAAGGGCAGTATCCAGTGCTGCCCACACGCCAGCAGGATCCTCCGTTAGCACTCCCTAAAGCAACTGGAAACGAGCTGAAATGTTTTTGCTCATTTGCAGGGCTGCGCTAAGAAGTGTTAACCAGGGGAGGCTGGTGTGACTCCTATTTCGGTGGGGCTCCTTTTCCATTTCAGGTTTTGCAGGTTTTATTTGGAGCTTCATAGGAGCTATCCATGGTGGTGAACCTATTTTGGGTGTTAACTTCCTCTTGCACTAGCAGTGGGTCCCACTGCCACAACACAAACAGCGGAGGTCAGGTGTAGCAGCTGGATTGGATACTCCCCTAAATTTGGTATTGATTGTTTCCACACTAACACTATCCTATTGACATTAGCAGGATGTACTTCTAAGTAAGCATGCTTAGGATGAGGGTGCAGAACACCCAACAGTAGTATAATCTAGAAAACTACCCTTGAAAACGAGGGTAGCTATTAACGTTCAAATCGTTCTTGTCTTTTTAGGACATTACACTTGTTCCATCACAATGCACAGACTTGACGACAAGCAGCTAAAGCAGCTGAGCATGAGTAAAACTGCTGTCATCCTAACAGCTTCGGTCCAGGGCAGCCATTTCTCTGCAGAGCAGATCAGTGCTGAAGTGCCATTTAATCCAGGATTTTATGCTAATCAGACCGAAATTATCCTCAGTAATCATTACACAAGTTCTGATGTGAAGATCTTCGGAGCCACTGAAATTCTTCAAAACCTTGAGGTAAGTTATGACAAGTATTCACTATTAACTTACGTGGCATGGTCATAAGCTAGTGTGCACACCACTCTAATAAATAATGAAAAATTGAGCTGCAGTGAAGAAATCAAAGCAAACTGGATTTCAGCCAAAAACAGAAACTTGGAGTACAAAGGCAATATCTCAGTCATATTTGCAATCTGTGTGCATACAGTTTAAAATAAAATTGCAAGTACTTTGAGATGCATTTTGTTCCCTAGAGAGGCCACTAAAATAAGGTCAAGGCAGTAATTAAGTTAGATGGGCTCAGGCTTTCATCTGTATATTCTATATATATTTTTACAAAGTTGCTGTTTTAATTTCAGGTAACTGGACAATTTTAGGCCACCTACTGCAAATTCACCTTCAGTTAGTTCCGTTACCAAGCTAATAAAAATAGAAATCAAATTAATTAGTTAAAGTTTATGTGAATATGCTCATGGGTGTGAAGTGGAATTTGAGGAGTTATTAAAGGAAACAAATACATTTGTCTTCAATTCCTTAAATCTTGCAAAAATTACCATCTGCATTTTAGCTATCCTATCTGAGCTGTACAGAAAGGTGTATATAGAAAGGTCGAGCTGGCAAGAGACTTGAACAAATGAGGGACAAAACAATTATTTATTATACTATTACACAGCTTTGGAAATATCAAGAGAGAGAGAGAGAGAGAAAATGATGATGGCGTGATGATGATGATGATGATGATGATGATGATGATGATGATGATGATCTACATACTATTCTAGTGCAGATATTAACCACAATAAATCAGGGCACCATTCTAGAGATACACATAGTTAAGCCATCAGGCAGCATGATCCAATGTGCCTGTCTGTAACCCTCCAAACTTGGACAATTACGGGCATCCTATTGAGAGCGGGAGCAGCACGGAGGCAATGATTGGCCCCATGTTTCCCTCGCCCTCCAAAACACTTAGGCGGCCAATTTCAGCCATCTAAGTGTTTTGCACTCTTGCGAGGAGAGGAGCCGGAGGCACCGCCAGGATTCCTCGTAGGATGGTGGTGCCTCCCCCCTCGCCCCCTGGAATGCCCCCCAGCACCAGCTCCGAAGTCAGTCTTCCTGCCAAGGTTTGGGCTTCCTTATCTCCTCCACTCTGGACATTTCAATCACAGAGCTACCCAGCTGCGAATCGTTTGTGTCAGCACTGGTTTTGGAAATAAGGGCTCAACACTTGTCACTACTTTTGCTTAACGTGTACCTAGCCCAGTGTTTCTCAACCTTGGGTCCCCAGATGTTTTTGGCCTACAACTCCCAGCATGCCCCAGCCAGCTATGCTGGCTGGGGCATGCTGGGAGTTGTAGGCCAAAAACATCTGGGGACCCAAGGTTGAGAAACACTGACCTAGCCCCTGTGGCCTGTAAGGAGGATGCTAAGGCAAACTGGCTCAAAGTGGAATGCTATTTTATGGAGCTGCTTGCTCAATTTCCTTGTGCTTTGCCAATTCTTGCTGGTGACTTCAATGCAAGGATTGGGTCCCATTCTCAGGATCCCAATTTGCTTGGCTCCTGTTCTGTCAATCTGGGCGAAAATACGGGTAGCTTGCGCCACTCCAAAGATAGACATGTTAATCCTGCTGGGATTGGTCTGCTTCAATTTGTTTCAAAATCTGAATTGTGTATTCTGAATGGTTCTAATGCCAATGATGCTTGGGGGGAATACACATTTATCTCCTCCAGAGGTTCGAGTGTTGTCGACTACTTTTTGGTTCATAAGGAATTAGAGAATATGTGTTGTAATTTTAGAATTGGTGATCGCACTGATAGTGACCATCTCCCACTGGAGATATCCTTTGTGATTCCTAGTGCTATTAAGCTAAGTTTACAACACCTCTCTTCTAACCTTTTTATTTCTGGTAGCTCCAAAAAGATTAAATGGTCCAGGTCTACAGTTGAGGCTTTTCAGAGGTTTATTGACTGCCCTCACACAATAGCTGCTCTTAGACAAATTACTGTTGATACTTCCCCTGAGGAGGGTATCCTAAACTTTGAGTCAGTAATTAAAAATATGCACTCTCATCTTCAAACTACTGTTTGCCCTTCGAACCACTTAAAACCTTCAAAAAGTTGGTTTGATGGAGAGTGTGCCAGTCTTCGGAGGAGAATCCATTCTGTGTATAGTTTCTATCATGTAAACAACGAATGTCAAGTACCTCATTCCTATTATGAGTTAAAGAAAGAATATAAGAATCTCTTGGCATGGGAAAAAATAGAGGCTGATAAAGGATCTTGGCAGATGTTAATTTCAGCATCCCTTACCCATAACTCCAGAACCTTTTGGAAATTGGTCTCTGGTGCTTTAAGTCATAGTACTGGATCTCCTGATTGTCATATCCCAGCTAATGTTTGGGAAGACCATTTTCGTTCAATTTTTAATAACCCCAATTCTGTTGTTTCTAACTCCACCCCTCATTTAACATCTGACATCCCCGACTGGCCTTCAGTTGAGTCAAGCAGTGTAGAGGAACTGTTACTCCAGCTAAAACCAGGCAAGGCTCCGGGACCTGATGGTATTCCGTCTGAGCTTTTGAAGTGTAACATCAGTTGGTGGGCCCCTCTATTAGCTACTCTTTTCTCCCTAATAAACAAATCTGGTGTAATCCCTGGGGTCTGGCTAAAGGTTTTTATCACACCAATACATAAGAAAGGGCCCAAAGATGACCCAAATAATTATCGGCCTATAAGCTTGCTTTCTATAGTGGGGAAAGTATATGCAAACTATTTGTGCCTTAAACTGAAAGCCTGGATCAATGACCATGATATCTTAGGGGAGGAGCAAATTGGGTTTCAATCTGGCCACTCTACTTTTGATCACTGTTTGGTTCTGTCCCATTTAATACACAAATACTCCACCCCAAAAGGAGGCAAATTATTCACTTCTTTTATTGATCTAAAGTCTGCTTTTGATTCTGTATCCCGTTACCTCCTTTGGAGCAAATTGGAACAGCTCTCTATTGATAGGAGGTTATTGTTTCTAATCCGTACCCTACATCAAAACACATCTGCCCAGGTGCGCTGTAGTAACTATGGCCATTTCTCTCAGGAGATTTTCTCCTCTCGTGGTGTTAGACAAGGCTGTGTTCTTGCTCCCACTTTATTCAATCTGTACCTGGCTGATCTTCCCACCCACCTACGGTCAATAGCCTCCCACCCTCCTAAGATTTGCTCCACAAGAATATTCATCCTCCTCTATGCAGATGATGCCGTTTTAATTTCGCAGACACAACTAGGTCTCAAGCGTTTACTATCTGGATTTGCTGGGTTTTGTAATAAAAATCTTTTAACAATTAACTACTCCAAATCTAAAGTTATGGTATTTGCAAGGAGGAAGGTTAGATACTCTTGGTTCATGGATAATAGCAGGCTTGATCAAGTTGACTCCTACAAATATCTGGGTATTTGGTTTCACGAGGCAACAAACTGGAGAGTTCAGGCAAGACGTGCGAAGGTTAAAGCTGAACAAAATTTGGGTGCTATATTACGGTTCTTTTTTACTAAACGTGGGAATTTCATTCCAGCTGCTACCCGTGTTTTTCAAGCCAAAATAGTATCTCAGATTTTTTTCGGAGCCCCTATCTGGTTTCCTGGCCTTAAAGACTCTCTTGAAGGTGTTCAATCCTACTTTCTAAGAGCGATATTTGGCGTGCCCAAGTGTGTGGCTAGTGCTGTTCTCTATCTGGAAGCTGGCCTTAATTCTCTCGGCTGTATGGCTTGGATACATTCTATTCACTTTTGGCTTCGCTGCTGTTCTCTGTTTAAGCTTAACTCTTTTGCATTCCAGGTGATGTTAGATTCCCATGTGTCTGCTTGGGACAAAGCAGTGGTGAAAAAGGTTGTCTCAGCCGGGCTGTCACCCTCCTACTTGTTATCCATGCCTTGGGAGAAAGCTAAATTTCTTGTTAAGCAAAGATTAATTGACATCGAATTCCAAGAGCTCCATGGAGCGGCTCAGGGCTCATGCTCCCCCTTGTCGATGGGTCTGTCAGACCTTTACTCTACAAATGGGATGCTATACTTAGATTGGTTATCTATTCCAAAATATAGGAGAGTGTTTTCCTTGGCTCAATTTAATGTTCTACCCTCCAAACTTTTGGATGGTAGATTCAATAAAATCCCAATGGAAAACAGGTGTTGCCCCTGCAATAATGAGGAGGTGGAAACTGTTGCACATGTCCTTTTTAACTGCAGCTTTTATCGAGGGGCTAGAGAAAACATAATACATCCAATCACCCAGACTTTCCCTGGACGATCCTCAGAGTTTCTTTTGTCCATTCTGCTTGACGGCTCAGATAGCTCAATTACCAAGGAAGTTGCAAAATTTTTGAATATTGCTATTGTGACTAGACCTTTTATGCTTGTCTGATTCTGTTTTTATTTTCTAAGTTTTTATTTGAGTGTATAAGAGCTGGTGTATCTTGTTTGTATTGTATTGTTTTACGTATTGGTGTGGTCGGTACACCGTAAATAAAATATTCATTCATTCATCTTCGGATCCATAGCCAGCGCAGAACGAACTGCGGCAGCTGTGAGGGCGGAGGGAGGGTACTTTGAAGTCAAGAGTCCTAGCTCTGACCTCGGAGCGCTTTTCCGAGGTCAAAGCTGGGACCCGACTTTTCCTATGACTGTCTAGACAGCGTCTAGCAGCCAAAGGATTGCGCCCTTTCAGAAAAGGCTCTTATGTCCAGCTTGGTATGAGGTTGCCATGAGCAGAGAGTGTCTATCAAGTAGTCAGTGAATGTCTGTGAGAACCAACTCTCTCATCAAGACATCAAAACAGGAAGGGGAAATTACACTGAGGTGACCAATAGGTCTCTTAATTATTTGATCAGGTGTCAAACACAGGACTCATGCAGCTCAAAGAGAAGTCAAAGAGGTTTTGCTACAATTTTTTTTCTATCACTGCTGTGTATGTTCAGGAAGAAAGGCTACTGGATGCTTTTGGTAAACAATACATTTTATCTTACAGGTGAAATCTGGCTCACCTATGGTGGTGGCCTTTGAGAAGGACAGATCCTATGGCTTGCCTAGTTATGTAACCTATACTGTGAGCTTATCAGACCCAAGACTCACAAGCAGAGGGTTGTTGTCTACCACGCTCACTGTATCCAGCGCAGTAACTGACCAGTCTATCACTATCCCAGTGACAATGATTTATGTATCTGACAGAACTCTAGCGATGAGACGTAAGTTTCTCTCTCTCTCTCTCTCTCACTCTCTCTCTGCCTGATATTGGAGTAAGTCCCTTTTTGTTAATATTAAATGGCTCCTTGTAAACTTTGACACTCTAGTGCTGGGTTTACATGAGTGTTATCTACAAAGGTATGTGCGGTGTGCTGGCATAGCATTGTCAGCACAGAGATTTTATTGCATAATTATTTTTCCTCATCTCCCAATTTGAGAAATTTCAGAGAATCCGTGCTGTCTGGGACCTAAACGCTCCATGGGTACACCAAAGTCCCTGAGCCTCTCATTTCGAAAGCAGCTCCTTGAGCTGCCTAAAAGCTCCTCCAAATTTTAGAAGACCTAGAGAAGGGGTGCAGAACCACTTTCAGCCTCAGAGCTGGATCCCACTTCGGAGAAGCTCTCGGGCCACATTCCAGTGGTGGGCAGGGCTGAAGACAAAAGGGGTGGGGCCAAAATACCAAAAGTACCAGCATATTGTGGCTTAAAGTTCTTACTGCTAGTAACTGAGCCTTAGTAGAGGCATGTTAACCTTTTATAATGGGGAACAAACCTGTGCCAAAGTTGGGAAACCACAAAACGATTGGTGGTTGGGGGAAAGGGGTGGGGCCAGGGAAGTGGGTGTGGTCTCCTGGGCAGTGGAGCATGGTGGCTCCAATGTCAGCGGGGCTCTATATCCGCTCTGGATTTTACTCTGAACTGTTAAGAAGCTATCCATGGTGCCAAAACTATTTTAGGGATAGGGTTCAGCACCATGGAGAGCTCCTGAGAAGTTCAGAGTAAAATCTGGAGCGGATACTCAGCCTTCCTGACATTGGAGCCTCCAGCCTCCACTGCTCCTGGGGAAACCCAGGTGGCCAGATTGGGACCTCCAGAGGGCCAGATCTGGCCCCCAGGTCTGAGCTTCTGTACCTCTGACCTAGAGAGTGCATCAGAAACAGCTTCAGTACAAAGGGGTAACTTGTGAAAGCCCCAGTATGCATGCAAATCTGCTTGGGTGCATGCATGAGAATTTTTGGCTACTCAGCACCATTATTATTATTATTTATATTTATTTATCGCCCATCTGGCCGCCAACCGGCCACCCTGGGCGATGTACATAGAATAAAAACATGGCCTTCATCAATAATACTTCAGAGCTATGCTTTCCTTAACAATTATAGTATAACATTTTCAGGAACGATTAGTGTTTGGCAGCTTAGGAAGCAATTTGTGTTGACATTTCAATATATTTTTGAGCTATCATGGATAAGCATATTCCAAATTTTGTTTTAAAAATTTCTGCCATACTCAAGTGCAGCCATGCTGTTTAATGTAGTTGGCTCAAATAAATCCTCACAACAAAAAATATGGACATGTAAGGGAAGTTCCCAATTGCATTCAAAGTAGATTGGGAAGTCATGTTACTATTTACTGTTTACTAGGTTACATTACTGATACCTGCAACTCTTCTTTTCTATCTCAGATGGAGCGAGTTTATTCCAACACTTCCTTGATTCCTATCAGGCCATGTTTTTCACACTTTTTGCACTGTTGGCAGGAATGGCTGTTATGATCATAGGTAAGAGAGTCAAGTGATGCAGAAGTATTTTCCTCCTAAATTTTTCAACATTTTAAGCCTGTGAATTTAAATTAACTTCAGTCCTGTATTTTGTTCTGTAATATCTTTCAGTACACTATGCTATTTTCTCACCAAAGGAACAGCAAACTCATCCAGCTTTTATCCCAAGGACAAGTCCTCAACACAGACAACGTAAGCAGATGTTATCCAGTTAAAAATGTATAAAATATATAACTGAAGTATTGTACCTGAATAATATTGCATCTAGCAAGGGCGTTTCACTCAGAGAAGGTTGCCCTGAGCTAATTGGCACAACTGTACTTTGCAGACATTGAAATCTATCCAATTTTACTGTGACATCATACACGGCTTCTTTGGGGGCAGGGGGGCAGGGAGGAAACAGTCAAACAGGGATAGATCCTCAGCAGAAAACTATGCATGGCCCAGTCCAGGTCAGGAGCGTGTTCTGTGTCAGGGCCCCACAGCTGCTCTTTCTACAAGTGGCCAGATTAAGCATGCTTGTTTAGCACTTGAATAAGGTGACATGTAGTTGCCCCTTAGTTGTAGGGCTCAGCATTTGATAATAGGTTGTAGGGTTAGTGCTTCCCCCCCCCCTTTGTATCCACATTTCGCTTATGTCCTGAACCGGGTTTGTATGGCCCCAGAAAGAGCCTTAACACCAACCCACTTACAAACTGGCAACATTGCTACCCGTGTGTGTGTGTGATATGAATACTCATTATGCTCTTTGTCTATAGATGTAGGGTTTCCTGTTTCATTTGCAACTTCCTTCAGTCCTACATCTTCAAGCAATGAAAACGGCTCTCCCACCAGGCTATGGAGTCCTGGTTATGCTTCGCAGTAAATAAAGTTATTTTCTACACCAACTCTTGTTTGGATTTTAAGTGCTAGTGCCTTTACTAGTAACTAATTCAATGCAAGATGGAAGTTTGTCAAAGTTTAGTTTTGCTAGCTTAGCTTAAGAAAATATTTTTCATTTAAAGAATGCAATGTAATTACAGCGTACATTTTTAATGCACATGCCTGTAATACTTCAGTTCTGTAGAATCTGCTCCTCTATTATCTGTCATTATGGTGGGGAAATAGCACTGGGTGATATCCAGTATCTCTGCTGAACTTTTTTTTTTTCCTTTTATCTTTTTTTCATGCTCCTGTCAATTTCAGCAGTACCTCCTAATTGTCAATATAGATGCATTGCATTTTTTTTGTTTACTTCCTGTGGAAATTATATTTTTATAGTTTCATAATGAGGCTTTGTGCTATTAAAGAACAGAGGCATAATAACAAAAATATAAGCCAAACACGTGAAAGAGTATATGGTTCTAACGGACTAAAGTTTTAGTTTGTTTTCAGGTTTTATTAATTTATTTTGAGACTCAGGAATGAAGATACTGCACTGATATATTTTCATACTATTTAGCCTTACAAATCCTTTAAATTTGCCAGTTTAGAAAGTAGTTATGCTGTAATAACGATGAATAGCTGTGCCTTTTTTGTGTATGAAATGAAGCCCTTTACCAACAACAACATGCACTTCACCAGTTGCTGCTGCAAATACAAAGACCCTCTGCCATTTGTTTGTAAATGAAACTTTTTACTATAGCTACTATATGACTATGCATACTTTTTTTAAATGAAGAGTTTATTTTAACCAGGGGTTTTTTTATTACACACACACACACACACACACACACACGTTAATATAAATGTAAAAGAGAGTGCATCTTTATTAGTTCTTTGAAAATGTTAAATACCTCAACACAAATTGAGTGTCCATGTACATCTGCTCACCTGTAACCGTATCATAGATCAGAAACCTTATCCCTGAAGTGCTGCCCAAGTGTGAATTCCACTGAAATGTGAATAAGAGGCCCAGTTCAATTATCACAAACTGACACATACAACAGTTAATATTCGACTTTTGTTTTGTTTAATACTGTGAACAATGTGCACATGTGCATACCCTGACCCGACTGAAGCTAATACAAACTTACTGTTCATTTCAGACAGAACCAAATTTCTCCTAAGAATACACACCTTCATGATTTATAGATAAAGTTGGTACGATTAATACTTTACCTAGGTATATACTCAACAATATGCACATATAACATATTCCTATATAGCTGGTCTGCTGACCTCAATCATTTCATTTCATTTACTGCTATATATGGTATCAAACTGGACTGAATTTGCTATTTAGCCATCTGGTTTCGTTGGAATTACAAAAGTGATTTGTTGTGGACTTCCTTTTCTTCCTGCCATTGTTACTGGAATGGAAGTTACATATTTCCATTCCATGGCTGCATAACCATAAGCATGGTTCTCGGATCTTGTAGGAACTTGGAAGTTCAATGCAGAGTCATTGTTTCCAAATTACGATTTATTAGCCGCATCTTCACAAATGCACGGCTGTCCAGAAGATCTTTTATTGGATCAAAGAGTAGGTCACTGTGGAAATCCCAATCTCGCCAACCTGCCAAGAAACAAGGCTGCCAATAAAATATAAAGATGGAGTGTTTGCAGCGGTTGAAATAAAATAATGTGATGTTTACAAAGAGAATGTTCTCAATGTCTGTTCTTAAGATAAACACATTTCCTCATCTGTAGTATAAAATACTATCTGGTATTGGAATTATATCATAAATCCTTTCCCTTCAGTCCTAAATGTTTTTGAGAATAGGAAATCTTAGCACTGAGCAGAGCAATCCTGCTGAGTAGGGCTGGTGGAGTGGAGGGGCGGGGGGGGGGCAAAGAGTGACAAGGCAGATCCATTGCCTTCTCCACAGGCCAGATGGCTTGTGCCAGCCAGAGCAGAAGTTGGGGAGTCATGTTTTTTCTCTTCCCCATTGAAGCAGAGGAAGAGTAACAGTGGAAATCCACCCCCCTCTGGGGTTACATTCCTCTCCACTGGTGGAGGCCAACAGAGGCACCAAAACAATATCCTATTTCCCTACCGCCATTATGGGGAGGTGGATGGTAAGAGACTTGAATTCTAATACTGTGAGGGTTGTGACTTTAGCAATCTGCTTAATTGCGAATTCTTTTTAAAACTCTGTTAATGAAGGTAGTATTGCATAGAAAATTTAAAAATTGTACAAAAAGTCATGTGACATAGCTGTATTTGTATATTATTGAAAAAGCAAAGTTTTACTTGGTTTTCTATAATTTATTTGCCTGGTGCTTGAGAAATAAAGATGTGCTTTAACACGCAAGAGTTGCTTGGAAATGATTGTATAGAAACAGTGGAGGCTGGTTATGAACGCTTAACTTTATAGACCTTTTCATAATTACAACTACAGCGATGCATAAATTGGGGATAAGGGAAGGAAGCAGCGATATGCACCAAAAGGAGAATAATAGTGTGATCTTAACTTACTTTCCTCAGGATTCAAATGAGAAGATCTAGTATGGGAGCAGACCCCAAGGCAATTAAACTAAACACATTTATATTATCCCTCAATATAAGAGTTACAGGGGTACACAGTGGGAATAACACACTGCAAATAAAACCGTATTATCTAGAATTAGAATTTCCAAACGTCCCAACACTCAATTACTCCTACTGTTTCAGTAAGGTATGTTTCTTGTAGTGACTGTCCAGAGGCGCTCTCCAGGCGTGTGTCCCAGTGAAATCAGAACCCCAAGCCAAGCAGCTTATGGTTTAAATAAAGTTCTTCCCAGCTAGGCCTAATCTTGCTAGCAACAACTCTGAGGTGAAGAACATTCTAAGATCCAAAATACTTTGAGTCAGTATCTAGCAGCTACAGGGGTGTGGGGGTGTATTTTTTTTAAATTCATTTTTACTGTAGAGTAGGTTTCTGAAATCCCTGTTTTGCCTAATTAAAGTTACCCTCAGGTTTGATGTGCTTTTCATGCACATACCATGGCAGAATCAGTGTATGGGATTTCATTCTAACCCGTTGGCAAAATGGTTCAAATCTGTTGCAAAGGATTTATTTATAGCCTGAACTAAATGATAATGCTACTTACTCGAGGCAACATGCATTTGCTAAAATGTGCATTAAGCAAGGAACTGCCTGGTGATATTGGGGGGCAGGGGTGGTTGTATTTCCCTATCCTTGCCACTTTTGGAACTATAAACTGAGCAGGAAGTGTCCTGAAACAGAATCGATTATCTTTGTCCCATTCCCCCAAAAAAACTAGATAGTGTTGTGTTTGGTTTATGAAACGTATCCAGTGATCTGACACTGATAGGAAGCTTGAGTAAAGTACTGTAGTGCAAGTCTCCGTATCCCCCAGTTGCTCTCCTGCAAAATCTGCTGCCTGAGAGACTCTGCAGTTCCACTCTGAATCCTGGATGAGCAGAACAGCTTGGTTCTATTCTGGAAGGTTTTGGAGAACTGGGAATGGATCCATTCATTTTGCCAAAATGCTAGAATTCCTAGATTTGGAAGGAGCCTACAAGGCTATCGAGTCCAACCCCCTGCTCAATGTAGGAAACTAGAGGAGGGGTCTCCCATCCAAGTAATAACCAGGCCTGACCCTGCTTAGCTTTCCACGCTCAGATAAGCTGAGCCAGCATGAGCCACAGGCCCTAGGCTTGGCTTACAAGTACACAGAGAACTAGATTGGCTGGGGGGGGGGGGGTGTGCAAGTTGTATAAGGCTGCATCATGTATGCTATTTCCAGAATGGGTCTCAAACCAGCGAATGATCCAGAAATTATTCAGCTCATTCTAACAATGGCATAATCTGCTCACAGAACTACTCAAGAGTAGCTTCAGTGCAGAATTGTAAATTAGCACACACACATGATGTTGTCCATCTTTCCACACTTACTATGCATTTTTAGCATATCAATAATTTGAAAGTAAATGTAATGAATGGAGAAACCCCTGTTTTTTTGTGCCCAGCACTTAGTATTTAGAAGTATACTCCTGCTGGACTTGTAGGTTCCATTTAGTTGTCACGACAAAGAGTCTACTGTATCTTCCATGAATTTGTCTAATCACCTTTTACAAGCCAACTAAGCTTGTGGCAGCAAGTTAATTGTGTGAAGAAGCTTACTCTTGTCTGTCCTGCATCTAGTACCAATCAATGTCACCACATGTCCCTGAGTTATAGTGTTGTGAAAGAGGAGTGGATTATCTCCTTTCCCTTTTCTCCACTCCATAATTGGATAAACCTCTTTTCATGTCACCCCTCAGTCATATTATTTCTTAACTAAAAAGCGCCAAGAATCCTTGTACTTTTAATAGAAAAAAATGAAAACCACTCTAAGGTATTTTTTTTTATATAGCTTCTGCCAAAGTACAAGCAGTTATTTTAAAATATATTGAATGTAAGTGATAAAAACATGGAGATTGGATTTTGAAGTTAAGAGTACAGAGACTAAGGGTTGGATCCAGATGTAGTCATACTTGGAGTAGACCCATTGAAGTCTGGATCCAACCCTAAGACAAGTTTGCTGCCATGGGTAGAGTTCTGCGAATGTATATATTGAGAGAAATCCAAAGACATGTGATGTATGCTGGCCTTGACAAGTGCCAAGCAATAATCAGAAAATTAGCCTATTTTAGGTCATAGGGTGGTATCAAATTATCCCCTCCCATTGATGGTATGGCTCCCACTGGCAGAATGGAGAGGGGCAACTCCTGCTCCCCTTTGCAGTTCCCATGCACCCTCATTCTGCGCTGGAGGGTTGGAGGTCCCTCTGGAGCAGATTTGGGGACACGGGGCTGCAAGGAGAAGCAAAGGAAACAGGAAGTCCTATTGTACATCCAGAAGTCTGCTCATGCAATGTAGGATTCCACCCACAACCTATAAAAACATGGACCCATTAAAAATTTAAGCTGGGAATGAATCCAGTTGCCCGTAAGGATGAGACATGAATTCATGCAATGACTGAGTTGCTTTGTTGCCCCTGGAGGTTGAAACTTTTAAGTGGGCATGGTAAAAAGTTGACATAACTGCCTCGTGCATTATAACTGGGACACATACTTGTATCCAGATGCTCTAATAAGGCCCATTAGGACTGGCAACTCTGTTCATCCTGTAGGAAGGAATAGCCAGGCAACGCCTTCACATGTCTTTGTTCAAAGCATAAGGAAAACTACCCTGACAGGTAGAAGAGTGGGAAGAGGGAGAACAAGGCTTTGTGATGTGGTTGGAGCAGCCTTCAGCCTGGTGCCGAGCCAGAAGTTTTGCACTACAGCTCCCATCATTCCTGACCATTGGCCATGCTGGCAGGCGCTGATGGAAGTCAGTCTAAAACATCTGGAGGGATGGGGAAAGCTGGGTTGGAGTGTTGATCTAGAGGATCGGCTGAGCCATAAGCTGTGTTCACTCACTGTAGTTCCAAAAGGTGCAAGCTACCACTTTACCTCTGCAGATCTAATCGCTGGGCTGCATTTCAACTGTTGAGTTGCTTAGTGCACAATCCTGTCATGCTTAGACAGAAAAAAGTCCTACAACTCCCAGCATTTTTCTGTCTAAACATGCATAGGATTTTGCCCTTAAAGCAGTAAGTGAAGGGTCTCCCTTCTTTTTCACTTGACTCCCACCCTTTGAGCTAGAAGTTCACTAACACAAAAGTATCCGGACTGGAGGATTTCAGCTTTGCTAAGCAACAGTCAATCTGAAGATGGTGACGACAATCTACTGTAATTATAAATAGGCCTTTTTATACCACTTGCCCTCTTGAAAGGTAATTGATGGTATATGTGCATGGCATATTCTGTAATGGAAAGAATTCCATTTCGATTTGTGGCAGGCAGATAAATATTTAGTATCACATTATTGTATATTGAATGAGGCTCATGATTACTCTGGTACAAGTGTGTACTGTCATTACCCAGCACTGGAGTTTATGACTATGCTTTATAAGAGCCATACTGAACATTCATCTTTGCTTAGCCTCTGGCACACACAAAAACTACCTTGAGCAGTAAGCTGATTTTTTTTCTTGATACTTTCATATGATGCTGCTTCTCAGAATAAAGATTAGGGTTGATTTTAAGTAGGATTATACACACACACATACATGCAAGTATTTTTCATTACACGCAATCCACAGGGGGTGAGGGAACTTTTTATAAGCTTGATGCATCTAAGGCAGAATCAATGGCTCAGAATCCCTCTCCCTTCCCATTCCATTTCTGTCCATGTGTTGTGTCTTTTATATTGATCTGGTTCGGATGACAGGACAACCCATCGTGGGTAACAAGCCATGGTTAGTTGTCGTGTCGTCTGAACCCAGACCACATCCTGCTTGTTGTTGTTATTTCAAACAAGCCACCCTGAGACTCCATGGGCTTTTGTAGGGTTTATTTTACCCACAGTAGGTTGTCGTCTTGTCTGAACTCAGGCAAGCAATGCCACCTCAGGTAAAGGGGAAGTGGTGAAAGAGGCATTCGTCATGAGCGGCAAAAAAACAAAAACCAAAACAAAAAAAACCCTTGCCACTCTTGGCAATCTAACCATGCTGCACTTTGGAGAGGGTGTCACAGATTGGCCACCCCCTTAAAAAAAATTGCACCCCAAACGTGCACAATTTTTTTCATGTTTCCCCCCCCTCCTAGTCTGACTTGCACAAGTGTGGAGGTGCGCACTTCCACGCGTCTGTAATGGGAAGCCTTGCCTGGGCTATTTCCTGGGGGGTACCTGCTGTCAAAATGCTGTAGGTACTAACCCTGGACATTGACCCAGAGAAGCTCCAAATAGGGTTTTTTTCCCACTTTGCTTTCCCCTGACAGCTGTGAAAAAGCAAACTGTCAAGGAAAAGCAAAGCCGCAAGTGATCTTTGCTTGCAAAAGGGAGTAGTCACCTTTCCCCCCCTTCATAGCGAGATCCTTAGAGTTTAGAATGTGTGTGTCATCGTCCCCAAATATCCCAGTGCCCCCAACTTTTCCACCCATTCCCAAGACTGAAGGTGCTCAGGAAGGTGGAAAAGAGCACCCCGCTTTTCCCTGAAAGAGAAGCAATGAAAGAGAAATAAGGACTCTCCTATGGTTTCCCCGGTTGAATAGTTTTCTTTTTATCATCTCTCAGTTTTATTGCTTATGATGTTTAATTGATATTTTCATTTGAAGTTTGAATGTATATCACCCTGTAATCCATTTGTTAACAAATGTGTGGTATAGACACATTAAATAAATAAATAAATAAATAAATGATACATCAGCTCCAAGTCCGGCGTAGTCTCCCTTCCTCGTCAGAGGCATGCTGGGGGGATGAGGGAGCTTTAGATGCTGTGTATCGAAGCCCTCCGCCAGTGCACCCCCAACCTTCCCCCAAAATGTCTCTTTCTCCCCCAACCCCAATACCACTGGTTGAACCCTGTCAGAAGTACATCTTTGCAGCTGGAGCTTTCCGTTAGTGTTCTGGGGCCTCCTAGAAGATCCCCCAGGGGCATAAGAGGCCAGTGGATGGGCTGTAATGTTGCGGCCTTCCTAAGGTCCTTGAGGCTCCCCCCCCCCCAAGAAAAGAACCCACCAACCAAGCTCATTAAAGAGGTATGAGCTTTTACACAACTGGTCTGAAAAGAAGTGGCATTTGGCCCTCTCCCCTTTATTATGCAAGCCTGTCTCTTTTCATGTCATTTGTCATTTTTAGGCACCCCATTTGTTCCTTGCAACTGTACAATCCATTCAAACCGTGGGACCCAACATTAAAGGCCATGTCACTAATTCAAGATAAAAAATGTAATATTCATTTCCAAGTTGGGGGGAAAGGAGGGAAAGGATTGAAGGTAGAGCATGTATGACAAATCCAGAAAAATCTCCCCTTGGACTATGAGGAAGAGAGTAGGCAGGAGAGCAAAAGGAGAAAGGAAAACAAAGAGGCTCCATTATGACCAACACAACTGTGACCTTAATCATGGGATGGCCAGTTGAAACAGCCTCAGTCTTATGCAATATCTAGCCTACTTCCATAGGCTAGATTTTCATATCTAGCCTACTTCCATAGGCGATTTTCACTGACTCCCCTCTAGTACCCCTCATGAAAATTTGCCCCAGAGGGTTGAGATGCCCTCTGGCACACCGTTGAAGGTAGCATGGGGGCTTCAGGGTTCAACCAGTAGGAAAATTGTCCCCACACCACTAGTAATTTGGAACACCAGATGTCAATGCTCAAAGAAAATGAAAAGCATTCTCTTTTCTGCTTTGCCATGTAATATTTACAAATGGCCAATAACAACAGAATAGCCCTTCTTCCTGCCAGCAGAATGGGTGTGTGTGTGTTTTTCATGAATTTACCTTCAGCCGAGGGTGGCCATGTGTCCTCTTTTACAGAGGACTGTTCTCTATCTGAAGAGCTGTTCTGTCCAATTCCATTTTAAAAATCAAAAGCCATCAGAATTGTTGCCCATCACCAGTTAGCACCTAAGCAGCAGTCTGAACAGGAAGGCACACAGATCACCTGGTCACAGTCTTCCAAACTATGGTGAGATACCCTATATTTTTATTTAAATTATAATAATTCTTTCAAGATTTGCATCTATACATATAAATTAACGCATGCAAATTTTATGCAAATCACTGCCCACTTTTTCCCTTTTCGGGTGATGCATTTCCTCTTTGAAGAGAATTCATAAGTGGCCACCCTGAAGCCCCCATGCTACCTTCAACGGTGTGCCAGAGGGCATCTCAACCCTCTGGGGCAAATTTTCATGAGGGGTACTAGAGGAGTCAGTGAAAATCACCTCCCGCTCCTTCCATTAAGCAGATACCACGAACCCTTTCCATGAACAGAAGTCTACTTCCAGGATCTTAGGACACAAGGGTGATTAACCACCCCTGCACATGCCACCCAATTTATCCAATTAGCCTTGTCATGGCAGCCGAACCCGGTGAGGGTGGGTGGCTGGGGTGGTTAAGAAAGAACCCAGAACCCATGGCCTATTCTAGGTTTGTGAAGCACCCCTCACCCTTGCCAGGGTTGGACATCACAACAAGCCATGCCCGGCAAGGGTAATTAGGTAAATCGGCAAGCACACATCGGGGTGGTTAGCTAGCCACCGTAGCTTATTAACCACCCTCGTGTCTTGCGAACCAGCTCACTGCGCTTGTCCTAGATTAGAACTTGAGCAACACAGTTCTCTTGCTTAAATGAACACTCGGGATCCATATTATGAGGGCAAAATATAGCAAATGAACTCCAGTACTGTATACTGATTTATAAAACAGTTAAAATGATCATCTCAGACAATGTCAGTGGCTGCACCACCTTGCTCATGAAGTGGATCCTCTCCAGTTAGTGGAGGCATTTTTCATTCAAGCAGGCATTTGCCTGGTTAAGTACCTGGTGTTTTGTTTAACGTTCGTGTGTTATCTGCAGTCCCTGCCTCTGTTGTATTTTTTTATTGAATATTGTTTATATTGAATATTGTAGTTTTAAAGTGTCGTCAGCTGCCCTGAGTAGATGGACGGGATAGAAATATTTGTATAAATAAATAAATTAAAATAATCTTAAATGGAAAAAGGAGGAATTTATCATTTGGTTCTAGATCATATGCTGCAACGGTAGATATACATTTTTTAAATGACCTTGCTATAAATGCATTTTACTTTTATCAGAAAATGTATCTAGCCTTGACATGATTTTCAATGGATTGCTTGTCTGTCCTGTAATCAGCAATCAGATGCCAAGATCTAGGCAAAGTTAACTCCACCGAACATGAATCTCTTCTCCTGTAATGAGGTCAGACCAGCTGGAACAACTGTACAACAACTGCTCTTCAATTTACCTCCGTACAATCCTTATGCAATATTTCAAATACTAAGGCTGTCTCCCCCCCCCCCTTTTGTGTACATTCTGTTCCTGACTCTATGGAAATGAACCAAAATACAGGGATGGGGACTCGGACTCGATGACTCGCCTCGCGAGTCCGACTGAGTCCCCCCTCTGAGTTGAGTCCCACTCGAGTCCCAATTTTTTTGCTTTGCATCCATTGATACTGCAGTGTGGCAGTCCGTGACGGAATGCACATCATCTGAAATTGAACATGAATAAGACTGAAATTCTGGTATTTCAACTTGATTGTGTGTCAGCTCCCTTATTATGTCCTTCTTTGCATATCCAGGGCTCAGTGGTGGCCCCGGTTTCAGCTGCCAAGAGCCTTGGTGTTTTGCTGGATGATCGTTTGTCCTTGCGTCCTTTTATTAATAGGACTGCTAAGGCATGTAATCTTCACCTTTTGAACATTCGCAGGATTCGCAAATTTTTGTCTCCTGAAACAGCCCATCTGCCTGTTCAGGCTTTGGTGGTATCCCGCTTGGACTATTGTAATAGCTTAATAGCTGGCTTGCCCTCTTCTGTGCTTCTTCCACTGGTTCTGGTTCAGAACAGCGCTGTTCGTGTTGTTCTGAGCTTGCCCCGATACTCCCATATTACTATGGCCCGTAGGAATCTTCATTGGCTACCCATTCGGACTAGGGCCCAATTTAAATTATTGGTTCTTGCCTTCAAGGCTTTGCGCTCTAATGTCCCTCATTACTTATCATCTAGGCTTTCCTGGTATGTTCCTGGTAGGAATTTAAGATCAGTGGGCCAGGGATTATTAGCGGTCCCACCGACACGCTCTGCCTTGTCAAGGCTGCGATTTCCTGCAAACCTTTCAGGACCTGGTTCCACTTTTGTGGAACAGGCTTCCCATGGACCTCCAATTGGAGGAGGATCTTTCCCGCTTTCGAACGGGATTAAAGACTTATCTTTTTAGTCAGCCAGAATGAGTGGTTGGGCTAATGTGGTGGTTGCTGGGATTTGATACTGCATAGTAAGTGGTTGGTGTTGGTTATTTTATTGTATTGTTATGTTTACTGTATGTGTTATTTGTCCCGCCCTTTGGTATAAGGGGCGTTATAAATAAACGTTTATTATTATTATTATTTCAATGGGACTCGAGACTCGACTCGGGACTCGAGCCCAAGGACTCCGCCACCACCGCCCACCACTGCTGCCGCTCACGTCACTGCCGTCGCCATCTCCCTCTCCACCACCTGCACGCCGCCGCCACCACCATCACACGCAGCCGCCATCACGCTGCCGCCATCGCACGACGACGCCCGCGCCGGTCCCGTCATCACTTCCGGCGCGGGGGAAGTGACGCGCCAGGACCCTGCTCCGGCGCGTCACTTCCGCCACGCCGGAAGTGATGACGGGACCGGCGCGGGCCGTGTGGCGTGCGATGGCGGTGGTGGTGGCTGCGACCGGGTGGCGGCGAGGTGAAACGGCGATGGCGGTGATGTGAGCGTCAGCGAGGCGAAGGCGGCAGGCGGCGGCAGGTGGCAGGCGGCGACGGCGACTCGAGCAGCGCAGAGAACGCTCTCCGTGCCGCTCAGAAGAGCGAGATTGGGCCGTGCCGCCGCCGCAGCGGAGAACTACGAACCCTCATAATGCATCCCTGGTGCGACAGCGGCAGCAGCAGGAGCAGGGACGAGGGAAGGACCTGCCCATGGTAAGTGGGGGTGGGGGCGGCGGCGGCGGCAGCCCATGGAGGGAGCGGGAGGGTCTCCGCGGGAGGAAGGGCAGCTCTTCTTCCTCTCGCGGAGACCCTCCCGCTCCCTGCATGGGCCGCCGCTTTGGGAGTGACTCGGGACTCGGGACTCGAGTCACCATTTTGGACCTTGGACTCGAGACTCGACTCGAGACTCGGGTCCAAAGACTCGTGACTCGACTCGTGACTCGAGGCCAAGGACTCTTCAACATCCCTGCCAAAATATAGCTAATTTTATATAAGAGAAAATATGTATTTTTCTTGAAAATATGCCCATTGCACTGCAAGAATTTTAGTACACTTCTATCTGAATGGAGGAGTTTGATGGCTTGGAATGTGTCATTTTTCGCTGAAAAATTCTTGTTGTACTATCTCTGTTCTATGCTTGTTTAAGTGTGTAGTACAAATAGAGCACCATCAGAGCATGTATCATGCATTTGAATTCCGCCCTCTTCTTCCATATAGTAAGTATGAAACCTTCTTCTGAGAAAGGGGAACTGGATGTGCAACAGCAGTCCCTGACTGGCAGCCAATTTTAGCCAGGCCTGATAGAAATAATAAGTGCCTCCTGGCCTTCTGGTCTTGCCTGCTCAAACAAGGCAGTATCTTCCACTTCCAGCTCAAGTTTCCACTGCCAGCAATGAAGGCTACTCTTATCCCAGTCTGGCTCAGCTTGTCTGAGTGTGGAAAGCTAAGCAGGGTCAGGCCTGGTTATTACTTGGATGGGAGACCCCTCCTCTAGTTTCCTGCATTGAGCAGGGAGTTGGACTCGATAGCCTTGTAGGCTCGTTCCAACTCTATGTCTATGAAATCTATGAAAAGTATGAGCACAGCATAAAAATTCCAATATACGTTGCTCCCAACAGCTGTTGAGACTTATTCTTACCTATCTTTGTTGTTGTTTTTTAATCAGGGGATGAAAAATGGAACTTCTGAGAAATCCAAATAAAGGGGATGAAAGCTGAGGGGAAAACTAAATGGTGGATGGGATGGGAAACGGTGACATTTCTACCAGATTGACCTATATTAATTAAGTGACTTAGCTCTGAGGAGTGGCTGGATGTTATGGACCTCCTTCTCCACCGGTGTAGGGGGAGGTCCACAGATGGTGAAGCCCGAAGGAGGTCTGCCACCACCAGAGGCCTCACTATAGTGGCAGAAAGCTCCTCAGACATCACTGCTCCAATGTCAGTAAGGGGTGAAAAATGGGCTGGATCCACAGGATCCCAAACGCTCCCATTTATCTGACGTGCCCCTGACAAGGGAAAAAAACCGATGGGAGAAGGACAGAATTAAACAGATGGCCAATTTTATTCTATTTTTAAAGGCATAAAGGAAAAAAGCTGCCCCCCTCCATCTTCCACCCCAGCTGGCACAAGCCTGGAAAGATTTAGGAAGTGGTGGCTCCTTCCCCACAGACCTCCCCCCCCCCCTCATTTTTTATCTTGTCTAATGGTTTTTTAAAAAAATAATCTCTGGTGTCTTTTACCCGATAAAAAATTCAGTTATTTGAATTTCTTAGATTGTGAGCACTTTGGGGATAGAAATGTACATCTGAGGGGGGAAATGCTGACCCACAGAGAGAGAAAGAGAGAGAGAGAGAGAGAGAGAGAGAGATGCTATAAATCTAATAAATAAATGAAGTAAATCTCTAAGGATCTCACCACCATTATAGTTCCCTCAACTTCCCACGCTGGACTATGTTACATGCTTTACATGGGACTGCCTTTGAAAATCATGACTCATCATTCCAAGCTGATCAAAACTGTGTCGGCCCTCTTGTTGATCAATGCTGCTTATAGAGATCTTCATTATGAGAGCTTTATTGGCTCGTAAGTGTTCGGACAAATTCAAAGCGGTCATACGATTCTTCAAAGCAGGGGTGCCCTCCAGATGTTTTGGACTGCAACGTTCATAATACCTGATCATTGGCCATGCAGGCTGGGACTGAAGGGAGTTGTGTTCAAAAGATCAGGCGGGGACCAGATTGCTTAACCCTGAATATATGAATGGTCTGGACTGGCCATTTCTAAATAAAGCCTACTTTGATTTCAGCCTTCTCATGTGGAGATATGCTTTCTCATTAGTAGCACCATCTTTATGAAGCTTGTATGCTGGGAGATTCGCAGGCTAGTTCTCTCCAGGCTCTCTCTTTAGGAGCTGGCCAAGGAACTCTTATTTTGAAAGGCCTTGAAGGAGCTGGCTAATAAAATTTTATTACTACTGATTCTGCATTTTTATAGATTTTTTAGCTCTCTGGTTATTGTGGTTGCTTTTCTTTCTATTTTATTGTGCTTTTAACTGTATTTGGAGTGATTCTTACACGAACCTCCTAAGAGCAAAATAACAGGATAAAACAAAATTACCGGTAAAATGAACAGTCTTATGACATATTTTACTTCATATTTCACTTTTCAGTATTTTTGTATTACAGTTTCCTAACGCACAAACACACACTAGCTCTACAAGTTCTTGTGAAAATGCTTTGGTTCAGATTGTCTGAGCGGGCAGAATAATGTACAATACAAAAATCTATTGTGCAGACAATTCAACTTCAAGGAGCAATAAGTAAAAAAGTGCTAGTCAACATTTTAAAAATTATTCCAAGAACACAAAGGCAGGTAAAATGGTTCTGCCAATTCTTGGTAACAGTTAGCTGTGACTGTAATAAATATTTTGGGCAGCCATTCTTCAATTCAGGGATAATTTAAAAGAGTTGACATGCAGTCCTGGAAAGTTTGCTCGGGGAAAAGAATATCTGGAATCTATCTCTGAAGATTTTACCTCATGGGAGGATCTGATTTAATTCCTTTCATTCTGGATCAATAACCCAATTAATTCTTATACATGCCTGGACCATATTTAGATCCTACAAAGATTTTGCACATTGCTCTTGCGTGCATAATGCATTATTCCCAATGCTATGAGATTTGCTGAAAATCTTAAGAGGGTGCAGTCTTTACAGATCACACATGCATGTAAAGAAAAGGCCCACTGTTGACAAAGGAAGCAGGGTGTGGACCTGATCCAGCAGAAAGGTATGAATTAAGTCAAAATGCAAGAGAAAGTTCTTGTGTCCCTAGACATCACCTAATTCCCACCCAAGATAGGGATGGACGGACAAATCTGTTTGCTTCACTTTCTCCTGCATTCAATATTTTGGGTCTTCCATGACTTTATGACCCCAGTTATAAGTATGCCTCCCAAAAGCACTGCTGTAGGCAACACCACCAACAGCCAGCAGCAGGAGCGGTGCAGGGCAGTTTGGCGCCCTAGGCTAAATTATATTTAGCACCCCCCCTCGTGCCGTGGGGGGGGCTCCGGAAAGCAGCCCTGCTCTGCAACCTCCCGCCCCCCCCCGCCACCGGACCCCCCCCGCGCTGCCGCTGCCTGCCGCCCCCCCCACCTACCTTCCCAGTCCGACGCCTCCTCCGAAAAGGGACCCCCGCGCTCTGTTTTTGGCCGGGGGAAACCAGAGCAAAGCCCTGTTAAGCCCTGTTGCCCTGGTACTTCCCGCCAAAACAGAGCGCGGGCGGGGCTCCGGAACAGCACGGAGAAGGTAGGTGTCGGGGGGGGAGGCGGCGCGGAGGAGAGTTGAAGCGAAGCGAGGCGAGGTGGGGGGGAGGTGGCGCGGGGGGGAGGCGGCGCAGAGGCGAAGCGAAGCGAGGCGAGGTGGGGGGGAGGCAGCACGGGGGGGAGGCGGTGCAGAGGCGAAGCGAGGCGAGGCGGCGCGGGGGGGAGGCAGCGCAGAGGCGAAGCGAGGCGAGGTGGGAGGCAGCGCGGAGGCGAGGCAAGGTAGGGGGGAGGCGCCCAGGCTCGGACCCACCACTACTCCGGGCGCACTTACCTGGCTTTCTCGGAGAGGAGGGCGGGTGGGCAGGGCAGGAGCGCGCCGGCAGCAAAGAGCGCAGCGTTCTGCGCCCTTTTCCGCTACGCGCCCTAGGCAACCGCCTAGTTGGCCTAGCGGTAGCGCCGGCCCTGGCCAGCAGATATAGGCCTTGTAGGCTTATCAGAGCTGAAAAAAACCACTACATATTATGTTTTTGTTGTTGTGGGAATGTGGGTTATCAGCATAGTTTTACAGAGGAGCTTTAGATGTGCTATCTCTTTGACATGCATAGTGTGTGCTGTGCATTTAATTGGCATTAACGTGACACCTTTGCTCAAGAATCCATTTTGGTTCCTGAAGACACAAAGAGACTATTATTGCTGTTGTTGTTATTTTCATTTATATACCGTCCAATAGCAAAAGCTCTCTGGACAGTTCACAGCAATTCATAAAACACATACAGTAATAAAAAATACAGCATAAAATACAGATACAATAAAATAAAATACAGCAAAAACATTCAATATACAAAATTTAGAACAATTTAAAACAACTAAAACAATTTCAATTAAAAAAAAAACTAGACCTGCTAAGGCTTACTGCATATATTCATATGCAGTAAGCCTTAGCAGGTCTAGTTTTTTTTTTAATTGAAATTGTTTTAGTTGTTTTAAATTGCTTTCTGTGTCAAAGTGGCATGATGTCATGATCACATTGCACCAGCACGAGATCTCCTGATCCGACATTGCACACCAATAGTGTTATATGAATATAGGAAGCTCAACTCAAGAACACTGATTCCATAAATGGATTCCACTCAGCTCAAAGGCAGAATGGGAACCTCCACGATTTGAAGGTTCCAGAAGGAAGGCTGAAGGCTCATTGCACAGTTGGATGAAAGTTCTGCATCAACTAAAACTTGACCAGAAATCAGATGAGTCTGCTCATGTCATGCAGTCTTTATCAAAAGTGTTTATGGCTACAATCCTATTTATACTACTACTACTTATCTGGGAGTAAGTACCGGTAGGTCCCATTGAAGTCAGTAGGGCTTATTTCTACCAGAGATGCAAAAAGTGTGGCCCATGCAGGTGCCGCACTTCCAGCCGTGTGTGGTGGCCACCCAAACCCTCACCATCTGCAGCCACCAAAAAGGGGGAAAGGAAAAAAAAAAGTTCTAGAAATGGCCTCTGTGGTTCCTGCCATAGAGGCCTCATTCCTAAAGCATGCTAGAAAGCAGTGTTCCAAGATTCCTGGCTGCTTCTTAAGACACTGCAGGGATGCTCTAGGAGTGAGGTTTCTATGGCAGGAACCATAGAGCCCGTAGCATTTTCAGGGGAATGGAGGGGCTGCCATGGGAAGGACGGGTGGGGAAGTTCACTTCCATCAGCACATTTGATCTAGTTTAAATCTGGATCCAACCCCATATTATCTTTGTTATAAAGAGAGAGAGAGAGAGAGAGAGGCAGGATTGGAGGTTGAGATGTCTGTATGTTTCTTGGCGGGGAGCTAGGAAATGCTGATGACACCTTATTTCTACGAGGCTGACCAATGAAATATCTCGAACCTGACATTCTGCGACAAGAATCTCGGTAAGCTAATATCTAATATTTGTTAGCACTTGCAATATCTATTCCCACTGTATCATGCCAAATGGACATTCATAGACCTTTACATTAGGAACAATGCTTGCTATTCTGTCCTCTGCTTTTGATATGAGTTCTGACAGCAATGCTTTCCCCTTTGCATTCGCTGACAATGTCAGCTAGTTTAATTATACAGGGCACCTGACTTTCAACCTTGAAAACTCAGATGCATTGCTACTTTCTGGCAAAAATCCAGGTTGAGTAATCATCTTCAAATCCAAGCTTGGTGATCTTGCCTCTGCAGTCATGGTCCATGTCTTCAAATCCCTCTGTCGTTTCGTTTGGCATCCCTTTATCATCCAGTAAACACTCTAAGTGTGATTCAGTGATAACTTTTGCTGCACAGGCCCTGCTGCAATGACGTTACAACAGTGCTTGCTTAGGCAAGTTGCTTCCATTGATTCATCTGATATAATACTGTGTGCTGTATAAATTAACAAAATGTGCATGTAGTCTTCCATTGTCAAAAGTGATCTCACATCTTTATGTAGCAATGTAATATTACATTTGATGTACCTTTTTTTGTAAGGCACACTGGGGTATTTTATTTATTTATTTATTTATTTATTATATACCCTGCCTTTTTTCCTTCAAGGAACCCAAGGCGGCTTACATAATCCTCCTCCTCCTCCTCTCCATTTTATCCTCACAACAATCCTGTGAGGTAGGTTAGGCTGAGAGTCAGTGACTGGCCCAAAGTCACCCAGTGAGTTTCATGGCTGAGCGGGGACTAGAACACGGATATCCCGAGTCCCAGTCCAACGCTCTCACCACTACGCCACACTGGCGTATATATTAAGTATATAATGCAACAAAGCAGCAAAAACTACAATGCAGGGAAATGTCTGTGCTATCGTCAATATATCAGAATGATATTTTGAATATTGAAAACTGGTTTACCTTTGAATAACGCCTTGCCTTTACAAATAGCAATTGTTTTCTTCAATTAAAAATTTCCTCAGCTTCCTCCAGTAAAATAATCCTGTTCATATGCTTTTTCCAGATAGGGTTTGCTATCTAGCCATCAGAAAAGCAGAATGGCCACATTGCATAAACATGCAGTTTTAAATAGGAGAGGAGAGGCAAAGAACACATGGTTTCCCATTTCAAATGTTATCAGAGCAGCATTAATCTGACCATGTGAAAGCAGCAACCATGCCACTCAGTTCTCTCCCTTACTACCAGCTTTCTCTGGTGTCCACTGTCCAGGACATGGATGGAAAATGGGGGGGGGGGGTTGAGATCTTTCAACACCAACATTTTCTTTTTCCTTTGGAAAGCTCTTGACTTTTTTGGTCTACCGTATTTTGTTTTCCACCTAGAGGAAGCTGGTGGGAATGCAGGGAATTTTGTGGCATGGTTGCTGGACAGATTTGATGCTGCACTGAGCATGCAGTGTGTAATGGGCAGATATGAATGTTATTTAAGAGGAGAGCCCTAGCTCAGTGATAGAGCACAAGCTTTGCATGCAAAGGGTCCCAAGTACAATCCCTGACATCACCAGTTAGGGCTCAAAAAGGCCTCTCTTTGAAAGTCCCAGGAGCCACTGCCAGTCATTGTAGACAATACTGAGCTAGACAAACCAATCACCTGTTATTTCCCAAGCAAGTGCCACACTTCCCTTGGGATGACAGCACTGGTGTGAGAAGTAGCCATAGTACAGAAGAGGAGCCTGCCTGTCCCACGTGGCCTCCCTGTTCCAAAGACTAACAATGCAGCAAGAGACCCTCTCCACAAAATCAAAACTGGCCAACACACAGCAGAGGTAATATAAGAATCAGTTCTCAATAGCTGTGTAAGAACATATTCTTCCACAGTCGTCTGCTTTGAGCAAGTCTGATCCCAGCTGTAGATTCAACCCGACAGAATAAAGCTTGATCCAGTCGTAAACAAAAGTAGATCATATTTAGCATATGGGAATCCTTTACCTTAGCAAGCCAGAATTTCCCAAGTATGGAAAGGATATCCTTTAGGCAGGTCCCCACTTGCTCAGTGTTCTTGCTAAGTGGAAGTAACAAGGTGGCCAGGACTTTTAAAATATTGCTGTCTGAGTCATGAACATTCCATGTAGTTCTCCTTAAATCCATAAAGATTATGGTGAATAGAGTGAATACACAGACGCCCTCTTCAGGCATCCTGAAATGGAGCATCCACCCTCTGACTTTCCTTGTGTTGACCGAGAAGATCTGTAGTGAGGCTGTAATTATGTTTATCTAAATGCAGTTACAATTCTCCATGGGATCAGGAACCTGATCGCACAGGGTTCCCATTCCCATGGAGACTTTAATTGTATTCAAATGGGAGTTACAGCCTCACTACAGAACATTCGCTGCCAATGTGGGAGGGTCATTGGTGGAGGGGGCCAGGCCAATGCATGCATCTCCATCTGTCCTCCACTCAGAATGCCAGAAGAGGGCCATAATGTCCAGCAGATTACTTTTATCATGGCACAAATAATAAACCACACACTTTAGGATAAAACATTATCCTAAATTATTATTATGATTTTCGAAGGACAGTATTACCTTGTAGTATTCATATACACTATATCAATTACACAACTTTTACAGCCCTTCACACTTATTGGTTCCCTGTCATTTTTGTTTTGGTTTGTTTTATGTTGTGGGATTTAACATACTCAATCATGTGTGAATTAGCTATATAAAATAAATAACTGTGATAATAAATTTTCACAACAAAACTACAAGATGACCTGTTTGTACAGTGAAAAGCATACCAACATTACTATCCAGTGCTGATGACACTTTATTGCATAGAAAAGATTAAAGCGATGGCCCCTTACTGTATTATATTTCTTATTTCCTAAGAAACACAAATGCTCCAATCCAGCTAACAAGATCTGAGCATGCAAACCAGCTTCTATGCATTTATCATTTGCTGGATTAGGAACTGTGGGCCTAAATCGGAAATACGTACACAGTCGTATTGGAATATCCAAATAAGTATGCCATCTAATTACAGTTGGACGTGCATTTGAATTAAAGATGGTCCATGTCAATTTTGCATCCATTCATTCATAAATCTATATTCTATTCCATTTCTACATTAATTTGCATTGTATTGTTTTTTAAATCCTTACAAATATTTGCATATTATTACTATTTAAGTATGTATTCTTGAACATACTTTCTCATGAAATACACATTTTGGGCAGCGCAGTCCAATGTGGCTGCCTGTAACCCTCCGAACTCAGAGGATTATAGGCATCCAATGGAGGGCTGAAGGAACACGGAGGCAAGGGTTGCCTCCATGCTTCCCTCTCCCTGCAAAAGACTTAGGCGGCAGATTTTTGCCATCTACATCTTTTCCCTCAGCCTGACTCCTCCCCCTCGCCCGCCCCGAATGCCCACAACAAACCTCCGTCCCTGACCACAGCCAGCACTGTGTTTTTCCAAGGTTGGAGCTGGGACTCCGACCTCCCCTAGACTCTGTCTAGCAGCCATAGGATTGCACCCTAAATATATGTTATCTAAATATGTGTATTTGTAAAAAAAAATAATAATTGTCAAATATATATTTTTAACACAATTTGGTACATTTTTTTGAGCTGAGCATTGTATTGCAAAATTTGGAGAAGTGTGAAATCCGAAGAATAATTATGTTCTGATCCGTACATTAATATGGGAGCTGCCGATCATTTCAGTTCACAAAGACATTCACAGAGACTGAATGAATAAAGCATCCCTAATTTGAACACACATCTCCATCTACCCTTTGAAAATACTCTTCATATGCACAACTCAACTCCAACTGTTCAGTAAAATTAAATATGACTTATTCATAAATAATTTGAGCTTTGGGAACAAATGGGCCAAAATTTTAATATGTTAGATCTTGGGGTCCAGTAGTATGTAGGTCCCAGTTGAGAAAGTCTGGCATGGTTCAGAACCACAAGCACATGATGACATGGAAATGTATGCAATCCAGCCAACGTTCTCACCACTGGCACTGTATCCTCCAAATGGTGCATCTTCCCATCCCTCTTGCCATGCGGATGAGATTGCATATCCACATCTGCTAATGGGGTTAACTGTGTACAACAGTTATTACCCACATGTATCTAGTCAGACAAAACACATTGCTCCACACATTTATCTCTAGAATACGGGCACTGATCTCTGTGCACCACAATCTAGATTTTATGGATTATTATTTGCACTGTTTGGATTAGATGGCCTTCAGTTCTCTTTCAACCCTATGATTCTTTCTCCCTCCCTAACTCCTAAATATATTCACTTGAGAATCAACACAATTTAAAGATACATATCCTTCTTGGGGTCACAGACTTTTACAAGGTCAAGATAATTTTAAGATGAACATGCTGTTATGTGGCTTCTATATACACACAGGGAAGCAGGAAGGAAGCACAGAGGAAATATGGCAACATGTTGAGTGCAGTCAGGGTACAAGGTAGCGTAGGGTATTTCTAGCTTATTCTTGGAAAGTTTCCATTCTCTATGAAGCTTACTAAGCATTGTGCAGGAGCCAGCAGCAGATCAGCAAGGAAAAGGCTAATGAGTGGACAACTATCTGTTTCCTAGTCGTTTGGAGCCAAGGCTGAGCACATCCTGATTTAGTGCGGTTTACTTCAAATAGAAGGAAAGGAGGGAGGCCACCAATACAGAAACAAGAAGAGAGGAAACCTCAGAGGGGCACTGAAGATTTAATTCATTGAGCCCAAGGTTGAGTCAGTGTCTTCTTCAGAGGTGCTATAAAAATAAGGTTGTACACAATCCATTTAAAACCCAATAGGACAATGTTTAACAATCATATATAAAAGCTTAAATGGATCATAAAAATAAACATCAACATAGTATAACAACATAATATTAAAACATTAATGAGGGAAATGTATTGGATCTTCACATTGCACAGATTCACAGATTCTCTCTCTCTCTCTCTCTCTCTCTCTCTCTCACACACACACACACACACACACACACACACGGCACACACCTTAATGAAGAATTTGGGTGGGATCCAATTGGTGTAGGAATGCCTACATGACCATCTCATGTGATGCACCTCGGCATGGTCATGTGACCATACCAGTAAGTGCTCGTCCAGCTGAAACACTATCTCTGAAGACAATCTTGCTGTTACAGGTGCAAAATGAGGTGTTTCTAAAGTACTAAGAACTTTAGAAAAGCTCATTTCTTCCTGAAAGGACTGAGAAAAAAGTAATGCAGACTGTGCAGGCACTCGTAATCAATATTGATTTGAATAATGAAGTTAGTGGGATAGCCCTCCAAGCTTGGTACACATACGAGCATTACAAACATAGGAGAGTCGTCTTAAAAGCCACCTAATTTTGAGTTTTGTTGGTATCACTAGTACCCATGCTAGACCAGTGTCTCGATCCATTTTATCAGCATCGATTAACTCTTGAGCTATGTCTCTGTACCAATATCTTTCTAGTGTGACAAAGAAACATCAGAAATTATACCAGCATTTTACAGCAGTGGAGGCTGTCACCCAGAGGCTCTGAAATGACACTGTCTTCACCATCATTATTTTGGTTGGGTTTTTTTTTTACTGTGCTGATATTGGGTTGGAATCCAGCATTGTGGTTCTGCCAGCAGAAGGATACCACTGGTGGAGTGGGACTTCCATGTCCTCTCCTCCGCCTGTGTGCATCCTCCAAATCGGTTCAGTAGAGGATTTGGTGGGAGCTCAGTGGGGCTGCAGCGGGGGAATAAGACGTGGAACTCCTGTTCCTCCACCAATATCCTTCCATTGACAGACCCACAATGCTGGATCCAACTCATTGGGTTGTATCCAATGTTAGTCTAACTTAAGTCCCATTCATTTCAATGAGTCTGCTGTAAGCAGGGCTGGTGCAAGGCAGTTTGGTGCCCTAGGCAAGATCAGATATTTAGCGCCCCCCTCTTCCCACTTGAGCCCTCCCTCCCTCCAGCCCTATGCTCCTGGTGCCCCCTTTAGCCCGGCGCCCTAGGCGGCCGCCTAGTTGGCCTAATGGTAGCACCGGCCCTGGCTGTAAGTAGGACTAACATTGAATATAACCTATTTTTATTTATTTATTTATTTATTATATTTATACCCCGCCTTTTTTCCTGCAAGGAACCCAAGGCGGCCTACATAATCCTCCTCCTCCTCTCCATTTTATCCTCACAACAACCCTGTGATGTAGGTTAGGCCGAGAGGCAGTGACTGGCCCGAAGTCACCCAGTGAGTTTCTCCTGGTCACTGAGGCGAGCAATATGTGATGAGTCCAGCTATTATTTCTGGGGTGTGGGGCGTCTAAAAATGCCAGCCGTTCCCGATTCAAGCGGCTTCGTACAGCTCTGCGTCGAGAAAGGGACAATGAATCAGGAACTGGGAGCCGCCCAGAAGCCAAGCTGAGCCTCAAGGCTGATAGGGGCTGTGCTGCGACAGTAGCAAGGTCACCGCGCAAACGTTACGATTTGCTGGTGCCGGCCCACTTCTCTGCGCCCACATTCATGCTGTGAACCCTCCATTTCCAGGCATCTTAACCATGGCAGCCGCCGTTGCCCTTTTTCCTTGTGTGTTGGTTGCTGGGCATGCAAATAGGTCTGAGCTGAAGAACAGCGTTACGGCTGCTTGCGGTTACAGAGATTCTGATGGCTTCTGAAAAGAAGGAACTAGAGGAAAGAGCATAGGGGAGAAAGCAAACTAAGACATACGTATAGCATTTTCATATTTTGGTATAGTGTATTATTTTCTCTCCATACCATTGCAGGTTTCACAAGCAGTCTATTGCAGGGGGCGCTGCTGAACCTCTTGCAGCCCGAGGGCGGCCAAATTCAACTTCAGAGAAGTTCTCGGGGCGGGAGGGCACATTCCAGTGGTACAGCTGGGAAACCGCAGAACGATCTGCGCTTGGGGGGGAAAGCGGGAGGTCCCATCCTGGATTGGGACCCGTGGCAGGCCGGTTTGGGTGTTCTGCACCTTCCTGTCCCGTGAACCTTTGTGGTGGTAACTTGTCCTGCCTGTGCAGGGACACAGGAGGAGTTCACAAGGGGGGCATTCCGCAAGATGACTACGGACGATCTCGGGACTTAAAGCGACTTCCCAGCCCCTTCCAGGTGGGAATGCATGACAAAAGATCTTGCATCAAAGACATCAATCTCAAGGAGCGCCTCCAGCCACATCAAGTAGGCCGCTCAACAAGGTCTGCCACGGACGGCCTTCTCCTTATCCCATCAGCCAGAGCAGCCAGGCTGGTGGGGACTAGGAAGAGGGCCTTCTCTGTGGCGGCCCCCACATTATGGAACTCCCTCCCTAGTGACCTTCGCCATGCCCCCTCCGTGATGAGCTTCTGCCGTGCATTAAAAACATGGCTGTTCAGGCGGGAATATGGGGTGGGTTAAGTTTTTAATGAGAATTTTTTATATTGTTTTAATTATTATATTTTATTGTGTTGTTTTGCTGTATTTTAATTGTACATCGCCCAGGGTGGCCGGGTGGCCGGCCAGATGGGCGATTGATAAATATAATAAATAAATAAATAAATAATAAAATCAAGAATGGCTCTGCTTTTGTGTAAAATTGTGTAATGCTATGGCTGGGAATTGTTGGTAGTGATAGGTGAATTCGTTATTTACTCTGAAAGTAATGAATTTGTCTGTGTGAGCTCAGGTGAGAGTAACAAATGCGTCCATGTGAGCTCAGACAAGAGTTCTCCTTTAATACAAACTCTCATTCCATGTGCAATATCAAGGTGCATCTTGCAAACTGCAGTATGAAATCGCATAGTGTGGCATGACACCATCCATTACAATATTATGCCCCTTTTCTGATTGGATGTTTTCATGTGGCCCGCCTGCATGATGATGCCTTGTTATGCTTCAAGAAAGTTTTTTGGGGGTAGGGTAACTGAAAATTTAGGGAGGGTAATCAGTGTACTACTTTACTGCGCATGCTCTGAAACATGCAATCAATTCTGAATCTGAATTTAACAGCAAATTCATAATACGTCGATCCTGGCTCACTATGAAGGTGAGCATTACGGATGGGCAGGTTTTGACCAATGAGCTGACTAATTATGAAATTCAGTGGCATCGCTAATTGTTGATAGTGGCAAAGCAGAACACTCACAGCTAACAGGCCTTTCCCTCGAGAGGGATGTAATATAATCTACTGTCCAGTTGGTGCCACCATCCTAGCAAAGATTACCCAGAGCCAAATATAGGAGGCATAAATCACAGAACATGGGGTATAAAAATATTGCTTAACTTACTAATTCTTTCTGTTTCTCCAAACTCGTTATTCTGTGCATAAAGTTCCCTTTAAAACAAGCAAATGATCTCAGGAAGTCTCAGTTAAGAGATGGGTGCTCTCTTGAATCCAAAGGGAAAATATATTTAAACTTAAATAACTATTTGTTTAAGAAAAGGGGGGTGAAGAAGCAATCTAGTCTTTACAGAATGAGAAAAGCAAAAAATGAATGTGCTGTGTGCACTCTTTGCTACAGCTAGTATCAGGCACCAGAGGGGCAGATGTTACCAGAGTCACAGAAGCATACAAGTCAGTTTTCTATGTGAAGGAAGCAGTGGCCCTTTTCTACCATACAGACGGCAAGCAGCCATGCTGTGCCTCTCATGTAGATTATTAGGCCATGCAAGGCCCTCCTTGAAATAATTACTTTTGACTTTGAAGTGTAAACAATATTTTTCCTTCAACTGTTTGTATTCTTCCCCAGCAACACTGGAATTCAGTTACAGTAATACCTTGGATTGCAAGTAGCTTGGTTTGAGAGCGTTTTGCAAGACAAGCAAATTTTTAAATATTTATTTAATTTTTTTTTACTTGATATACAAGCGACGTCTTCCAATACAAGTAATGTAGTATGCCTTAAATTAAAAATCTCTGTACAAATTTTTTTGGGGGGATTTCGTTTTGATATAAGAGTGTTTTGGATTACAAGCACGTTTCCGGGACGAATTGTGCTCTCAATCCAAGGCATGACTGTACATGGCTTCTTCTCCACCCCACCCCATGCATTTCAGAACAATTCTCAGGCCAAGCAGCTAAGATTATACAAGAATAGTGTCCAGTCCAGCTGAGGGGATCCATGTACGTAAGCAGATGTCTGCATACTATGACTTGCTCTTAAGGAACCAGGGATGTAAAACTGATTCCTATCCAAATGTATATCAGACTGTTCATGCAAGTGCTAAAGCCATTTACATGTGCTTTCAATGGTGTGTGTGTGTGTGTGTGTATACACACACACACACACACACACACACGTTTATTTCTAAGAATATTTCTAGTCCACCATTTGGCCCTAGCAAAGGCCCCCAAAATAACACTCAAAAACTAATAAATTCATAAAAAATAAATTAACATTAAAACAGATTAAAAAGCCAGAGAGAATGAAGAAGTTAAAAATTAAATACCACAAGTAAGAAAGATTACAAGCCAGATGAAATAAAAGTTTTACTGCCCATCTAAAAACCATCTATGATGGGGCTAGTCTACCTTCTTTCAGGAGGGAATTCCATAACCAGGGTGCTGCCACAGTAAAAACCCTGTTGTGTTTTCCAATCAACAATACCTCTTTTGGTAGCAGGATATAAGGCAGGACCTCAGAAGACATTCAGAGCCTAGAGATAGTTTCAAACAGGAGGAGGCAGTCTTTCAGATATCCTGAACCAAACCATTTCAAATGCATATCTCATCCACATTCTGGTGTATAAATACATCAAGTGGTGTATCAATACCTGCTTAAAGGACAACTAAAGTTGAATCAGAACACAGGTCTTTTTCTTTCTTTCTTTCTTTTTTTAATATCTCGATATTTACTATCAGTAATATCTGAGAATTTCCAGGCAGGAACCTTAAATTAGATCTGCAGCATCAGGGGTCTAGCTGGATTTACTTACAAGCTGGATTCTCTGATACAGACAGTTTCAAAAAGTAAACATATGAATACATTTCAAAGGCACACAACTCCAAAAGGATATATATTGACTCCATAATTCAACCACTACTCCATAAACTTCTTTCATATATTAAGGACACTACAGATTTCCTTAAGAAGGAACATCAATTTAACAATGATACCATTATTGCAACCTTAGATGTTACTTCTTTATACACTAACATACTCCACAAAGATGGCCTCTCAGCCTTAACACACTTCTAAAACAGCAGAACTTCTAATGAAACTAGTACTGGAGTTTTAACCTCCCTATCAAGGCTGGTACTCAGTTGCAACAATTTCATTTTCAATGACAATCACTATTTACAAGGCCAAGGTACAGCAATGGAAACATGTATGGCCCCATCATATGCCAATCTATTTAAGGGACAACTCGAAGAAACTATCAACAGAACTTCCCAGCATATGGTGGTGTTACACAGATGACATCTTTGTCCTCCGGGACTATGGAAGGTATAACTTGAAGAATTTTACTAAGTTTATCAACACTATCCACCCAACAATAAAGGTTACCAGCAAATTGAAAACCCAAAATTAGCCTTCCTAGATGTCTTCTTAACCATTGAAAACCATCAAATGGTCACAGACTTCTATTGTAAGCCTACGGATTCCCACCTGTGCCTTAACTACAAGTCATGCCATCTGAACCATATAAAGAATATTATATATAATTTGGCTCTTAGAATAAAACACATTTCATTTGTAATAATAAGAAAACTTCTCAAAAAGATGTAATGAACATCTCCAACAATGCAGATACCCTAGTCACATTATTGACTACAATATCAATCAAGCATCAGTAATATCCAGGCATACCCCTCTTTATGAAGCAAAGGCTAACTCTTCAAAAGAAAATCGCATACCATCCTGCTTCCCCTACCACCAGATTATGAAATATAGTTACCCTATTATAGACTACTGTGCTCATTTAACAGAAGCCATTAATTCTCTACCATGCATCATGTTCAGAAAACCGTCTAATTTACGTAAATTACTACATAAAGCAGTACTTAAACAAAATATTTGCAACCCAGGATCACACCAGCAAAAATCATCCTGTTGCATTACCTGCAGTTACCTTCAAGGAACTACTTCGTTTAAGAACACAGTTACTAACAAAACTTATTTCATTAGGGAAGCAATAACAAGCACTTCCACTAATTTAGTTTATTTAATTGGATGGGAGGAGGAGGAGGAGCAGCAGCAGCAGCAGCAGCAGCAGCAGCAGCAGCTTATATGCAATATGTAGGAAAAACTACCACGGACATAGGAGCAAGATTCTGAACCCACAAATCTGCAATTCTTACTTTAAAAAAACTAGAGCAGCCTGTTGCAAGACATTTTAGCTCACTTGTACATCATCTCTCAGACTTCCGATGGCTTCCAATTGAACAAATAAAGACACTGTCATCCCTGACAGAAAGGAAAATGTCTGGATCTACAGACTCGGAACTCTTTGTCAGTATGGCCTTAACCTGAAGGACAATCCAGAAGCTTTATACCACTCACAACTCTGTTTTTTCTTCTTAGAAATTTTCATTTCCCTGCTTCCAAACCGCCATACTTGGAATTCATTTACCTTTGCTGCTATTGATGAAGGCAGAAGCCAAAACATTTAGTGCTCACAGGTCTGAGTCACCTATAATTGCTTTTTTGCTGAATGTATTCATTGCTCTACACTGTGTCTACACAGTCCACTGATATGGTGAAATTTATTTATTTCTGCTCTTTATTTCTGGCACAATCAATTTGGAAGATGTGTACAAGTATTACAGTGTTGTGGAGTTTTAAAAATTGTGTACCAGGTCAAGGAGGGCTAGATCTAAGCTTCCTTTTCAGGTTCTGACACAATGTAGGAAGTCTAATCTCCGCTGTGGTAAGTTCTCTGAACTTCAAATGGCTTCCAGTGCTCAGAGAACTGATCATGGGGGAAATCATATACAGTATCAGGGCAAGGGAAGCTGTAGCCCTCCAGACTAAAACTACCACCGTCCCTGACCACTGGCCATACTTCTGGAGGGCCACAGCAGGGCCAGCTCTACCATTAGGCAAAGTGAAGCAGTTTCCACAAGCAGCAAATGCTGGGAAGCAGCAGCAAGGTGTTGGAGGGAACATGGCCTGCCTTGCACCCACTAAGCCTGCCTTCAAGTGTGGTGGAGGATGCTATCCCATTGTCACTGTTGAATAAAGATTCAGTCCAGTCGACTTTTGTATACAGTAATACCTTGGATTGCAAGTAACTTGGTTTGAGAGCGTTTTGCAAGACAAGCAAATTTTTATATATATATATATATATATATATATATATACTTGATATACAAGCGACGTCTTGCAATACAAGTACTGTAGTACGGCTTAAATTAAAAATCTCTGTACAAATTTTTTTGGGGGAATTTTGTTTTGATATAAGAGTGTTTTGGATTACAAGCATGTTTCCGGAACGAATTATGCTCTCAATCCAAGGCATGACTGTATGGGATGGGAGGGGGCGCCATCTTGTCCTTTGCCTCAGGCAGCAAAATGTTTTGGGCCAGCCCTGGGCCACAGTCAGGGTACTCATCAAGGGTAGTCATGTTCAAGCATCTCTCGAGGGCCCAAATCCCAGCAGGGGCCCACTGTCAAGACCCCCCTGGAGTTGTTCTTCTCCACCGTTGCAACCTGCTTGTTCACTTGCCTCTCACTCTGGCCCAGACAACAGTGATGGTGAGAAGGTGGAGCGTAGATGCCACTGCCTACTCGCTCACTGGCTCTCTGCCTGACAAGCAAGTGGTAGTGAAGATGAGGAGCAATGGCAGCTGGTGACAAAGGTGATGAGAAGGTAGACTCACTGAGGGAGGGGCCCCACAGAGGGTGCCTTGCCCAAGGGCCCACAAAAACTGTCATTCTGTGCATTAGGAGCTTGCACATCTGTGTGTGTGTGTGTGTGTGTGTGTGAGAGAGAGAGAGAGAGAGAGAGAGAGAGAACAGTTTGGGATGTGATACAGATGTAAGAGAACAGGAAGCAGAGACAATGGCACTTTCTGTTTCCCTGACTGAATCTCTGCATTTGTTTTTCTTTTGAATCATGATGAAAATGTTTCCCTCTACAGTTACATCACACACACTCACACACACACACCATAAAATAAATACGTGAAGGGAGGGAAATGCCCTCCGGAAGTATGTTACCATTGGCCCAGAAATGCAAAACAAGCATTGAAAATTATGTGATGTATCTTTGAACATTTCTGATACAATTTTAGGAAGAAAAATCTGTAGCTATATATACATGGGTTGATCTTCCCTCCCCCACATTTGACTTAAAATAATTTGGGCATCAGAGCTAGAATGAATCGGTGCAGCGATTTGACTTTGTGACAGCAACAGAGTCACATCACTTTTATATCAATTGAATGAAATGGCTGTAATATAAACGATGTAATGTCACAGATAAGGAAATTATTTTGTTAATAAGAAATTTATAAATGAAACCGGTACAGTTTTGGCAACCATGTTTAAAGTAGCAGGAAAAATAAAATAAAATTAATAATAAAAACTGCTAATTATGCTGTGTGTTTGTACAGAGAGAAACTACAGAAATACTACATCATATGGTGAAAAAAATATTTATTTTATTCAAGATGTTTTTGATCAGTACCCTCCTGCATCTTTCGATGCCTTTCATTGCAGTTTGGGTATTACTATTGAACTTATTCCTGTTTCTCAGTACATGTATGCACCATTCATAACTCGAATACTTAAACCTGTGTATTTGGGGAGGGTTACTCTAAAGATGGAACCTTCTTTTGTTACGGTATTATGATTCCATAAATGTTCAGTGAGTTGCAATGCATATTGTGAAGTGACAGGTTTACTTTACATGGATTCCTTTTCCATACCCTCCTCCTTCCCCTCAATGCTGCTGCAGTTTCCCCTTCTTCCACTTGTGCCCCACCCACCCCTCCTCCTAGGCCCCACAGGGGTTTCCCTTTCTGCCACTCACACCTCATTCAGTGTTCCCCATTTGGTGGGGCTGAGCACACACCCCCTCCTTTCTGCCACTCATGCTGCTTCACTCACTTCCTCCTTTGCTTCGCTGTGGCCAAATATTCAACACGGCAAGGCCTGAATTGGGGGGGGGGCAGCATTCCTGGAGACATCGGGGTGTGACCAGCATGCAGGGCCCCTTCCCAGTACACAGCTCACATGTTCAGGCAAGCACCTGAATACAGCTTTGGCCTCCATTTTAAACTGGTGTATGCCTCTCCAGCAATAGAGGACTGTCTATTATTTGATGCATGCGCAGTACCCATTTCCTTTCCAGATCTTCATAGGTCTACATATATTCATAGGCCCTCAAAGTCACAGCCCACACTCATTTAATTGTGGCACTGCTTTCCATTCGTTGAATAATGAAATCAGGAATTTGTGCTCAGTGCAAATTGTACATTTTCATCTATATATGTACTTACAAAATTTCTGCAGTCCAGCTATATCAGGTCATGCTTCCTGGCCCAATTGTGAATACATGGTGTTCAGCAGCCAACATGTTTTCTGACATAAATCCTACTGGTTTCTGTGATCCATCATCCATCTGATAAGCTAGTACTACTCCTATCTAACAAGGAGAAGCATCATATGTCCAAACCAATTCTTTATCTGTGTGAAAAGAAAAGAATTTCTATGCTGCCTCCATTGCGTCTGCGGAGTGCTGTCCCAGGAGGCTGTTCCAAGTGGTCCGGAGTCTGGTCGGTCCAGTCGCTCCGGACCCACTGGAACAGTCAAAAGCCTCCTGTGAGGCTTTAGCGAAGCACTTCGCAGATAAAATCGATCGGATTAGGAGTGGGATATCGTACGTCGTGGACACAGGGAGTGAGCGGGAGGAGGCCAATGGCAGACCGGTTTTGTGGGATCGGTTTCGGCTTCTTCCTTCTGATGAAGTGGACAAGGTGCTTTCATCTGTGAGGCCGACCACCTGCTTGTTTGACCCTTGCCCATCCTGGCTCATCATGAGCTGCAGGGAGAGACTGGGTGAGGGGATCAAGGCGGTGGTGAATGCCTCCCTCGAGGAGGGAGTGATGCCATCAGCCCTCAAGGAGGCAGTAATAAGACCGCTTCTAAAGAAGCCCTCCTTGGATCCCCAGGATTTAAACAACTTTCGCCCAGTCTCCAATTTACCATTTCTGGGCAAGGTGATCGAGCGGGTGGTGGGTGCTCAGTTGAAGGCACACTTGGATGAAGCCGATTATTTGGATCCGTGCCAGTCGGGCTTCAGGTCTGGACATGGGACGGAGACGGCCTTGGTCGCCTTGGTGGATGATATGAGGAGGGCTTTGGATAGGGGCGAATGCTCCTTTCTAGTCCTCCTCGATCTCTCAGCGGCTTTTGATACCGTTGACCACGGTATCCTCCTGGACCGTCTGGAGGGGTTGGGCTTGGGAAGCACTGTATTGCAGTGGTTCCGGTCCTTCCTCTCTGGAAGGTATCAGAGGGTAGTTCTCGGGGAGGAGGCTTCGGACCCTCGGCTGCTCACTTGTGGAGTGCCGCAGGGTTCCATCCTCTCCCCGATGTTATTCAACATCTACCTCAAGCCGCTGGGAGCTATCATCAGGAGGTTTGGGGTGCAGTGTCATCAGTATGCGGATGACACGCAGCTCTACCTCTGTTTTAAGTCCTCACCGAGGTTGGCCGTTGAGACCCTGTCCAAGTGCCTGGAGTCAGTGGCTGGCTGGATGGGAAGGAACATGCTGAAACTGAACCCCGACAAGACCGAGGTACTTCTGGTGGGGGACAAGGGAAGGTTAGGGGATGTTGACCTGGTGCTGAATGGGGTACATCTACCCCTGAAGGACCAGGTCCGCAGCTTGGGGGTCATTCTAGACTCCCAGCTGTCCATGGAGGCTCAGGTGGCAGCTGTGAGCCGGGCGGCGCTGTATCAACTCCATCTGATACGGCAGCTGCGCCCCTACCTTCCTAATCACCTGCTCCCATCAGTGGTTCATGCCTTGGTCTCCTCTCGCCTAGACTACTGTAATGCGCTCTACGTGGGGTTACCCTTGAAGACGGTCCGGAAGCTTCAGCTGGTACAGAACGCGGCGGCTCGCCTGATTAAGGGCAGCCGCCGGCGTGATCACATCACGCCAGTGCTTAATGAGTTGCACTGGCTACCAGTTGCTTGCCGAGCCGAATTCAAGGTGTTGGTTTTGACCTTTAAAACCCTACACGGCTCCGGCCCAGCTTATCTCAAGGAGCGCCTCCAGCAACATCAAGTAGGCCGCTCAACAAGGTCTGCCACGGACGGCCTTCTCCTTATCCCATCAGCCAGAGCAGCCAGGCTGGTGGGGACTAGGAAGAGGGCCTTCTCTGTGGCGGCCCCCATCTTATGGAACTCCCTCCCTAGTGACCTTCGCCATGCCCCCTCCGTGATGAGCTTCCGCCGTGCATTAAAAACATGGCTGTTCAGGCGGGAATATGGGGTGGGTTAGGTTTTTAATGAGAATTTTTTATATTGTTTTAGTTATTATGTTTTATTGTGTTTTATTGTATTTTAATTGTACATCGCCCAGGGTGGCCGGGTGACCGGCCAGATGGGCGATTGATAAATATAATAAATAAATAAATAAAATAAAAAATTTATCAGGTTGATAGCGTAGTAGAACATCTGGAGTCTAACAATTATTTAAGAGTCCTCAAATGTTCCCTTCTCAAGAAGATCCCCAATGCCACTTCACAAAAAAATGTTAATAAATTTGGCAAACATTTGCTCTAGTGAATTAGCAAGTCCAGTTATGTGTTCATCTCAGAGACATTCTTAGCTTTTGAGTTTTCTAAATTGCTTTTGTTTTGCCCAATGTCATCTAATTTATATTCCAAATATATCACTTCTGGTACCAAAAAATAAGGCATACTTGCCTTTAATCAGCGTCCCACCTCCTTGACTTTCCAAATTTTGTTAGTGTTTAGATGTGGCCCCGCTGCTTAATATGCTAACAACATAAACAAACAAACAAAATGAAACAGTCCTAGTATCTTAAGAGCTTCTCCTGAATATTATGTGCATAGTTTAATATTTCTGTTTTGTAGTAAAAGCAACTCTCCAAGTTTCCATAAGAGTTCATGTGAACTCCAATTGAGAAGTCACACTACATCTTGTATAAATAGGGCCCACCTGTGGGATTTTTGTTTCATTACACCCAGGGCCGGTGCAAGGCAGTTTGGTGCCCTAGGCAAGATCAGATATTTAGCGCCCCCCCATCCCACTTGAGAGCACTGTATTTTTCCCCCAAGGCGTTTCTGGCGTCCCCTTTAGCCCTGCGCCCTAGGCAGCTGCCTAGTTGGCCTAATGGTAGCACCGGCCCTGATTACACCAGGGGTGGGCAGAAGGTAGATCTCCAGATGTTTGGGACTTCAACTCCCAGATGCACCTGCCAGCATAGCGAATGGTCAAGAATGCTGGGAGTCAAAGTCCAAAACCTCTGAAGATCTACTACGCCATAGAGGTAAGTACAGTATAGGCAACTTCATCATCCATACTTTCAGAACTTGCCTAATTTAATACATAGCATTAAATTGCCTTTTCACATTGCTTTGTATAACTGTACCATTTTCTTTAATTATGGAGGATGTTTCCAGATGAAACTTTTATGGTGCCATCACCCTGCCTCATTCACAGACATTTATAGGGGGTCCAGATGATGTCTGCTACTCATGACCCTCCTGTACTTTCTCACCACTTCTTCCATCTTTTTCCTTAATGCAGAAAATTCATTAAGGAGAAAAAGACAGAACAGTTGCACACTTATGTCTGACTGCTAGCACTAGGAAGCTTCCGTCTGGAAGCACCCATATAGTCTTCTGTTCTGACAGATTGCATTAGATCATAATTGTAGCATTTTTCTTTTTAAATTTTAAAATGGGCTTTCCTTCACAGTTGTAACAGCCTTCCTGAGGCATAGCTACTTCCTTATCTTCTCGTTTTGTAAATTTACGGTGCAATCCTATACATGTCTACTTAGAAGTAAGTCCCATTGAGTTCAATGGGGCTTACTCCTGAATAAATGAGTATAGGACTGCAACTTTAGATACATTTTCTCATGCCAACACCATTTTTCTCCTTCCCTGTTCACACTAGTGGTGCCTATCAATCCTATACACCTTTATTTCCTGATTCTATAGTCAGGGCTAACTTTAAAGAGGAGTGAAAGGTTAACAGTGGTTCAGAAAATAGACTTCTTTGCACCTTTCCCACCAATAATTCCACATAATAGCCTGTCCTCTAACATCTGTGTTGGAGCTGCTCCATAATTACAATTCTGAGAAAGTTTCTTCAGTTTTGCCATGAACTTTCCTAGGCTACTGTCATTCCAAACCTCCTTGATCTTGAGCTAAATTTAAATTTTTCTGTTATTTCAAGGAGAGTTCGAACTGAACGAAAGGGATGGATATTGAAATTTATAATTAAATAAATATAATATGTTAAAATGACTCTTCAGTTTATGATTCATTGGAACAAGTCAGGATCAGAAAACACTTTGATCTTGGCTTGTTTAAATTAGCCATAGTTTAAACTAACAACAGTTTGCCCCTGTAGGATATAACAACAAAGTATGGTTAGTTTCAATCCAGAAGCAAATGCTTCCAAATTCTTCCTTTGCCACGTGCCAGAGGAAGAGAGGGGAAGGGAGAGCTCTTGAGCCCAAGACTCTAGCAGGCTCATTTACGCTGCACTAAACTATGGTGTGTTGCATCCAAACTAGGCCATAATCTCTCAATAGCCATACATACAAAATAAAATCATACCACTTCTTGGTTCCAGGGCTGGATTAAGAGCATTATGGGCCTGGTGCTGAGGATTTTGGTGGGCCTTTTTATGGAAATAAATAAAATGAAGACACAATTTTATATTAAAACAAATTAAATATTTTAATTACCATTAAAGTGCCAAAACTCAAAAACTCCTGCAGCTCATCAGTAAGGGTCTTCCCAATTTCCCCCAAATTTATTTATTAAAAAAGAAAAAGCAGCCACAACAAAAAGCCAGGAAGCTTTGCTTGACCAAGAATAATTGTGTTGTTCTTGTTGCTTTGTTTCGTTTTTGTTTTTGTTTTTTTGTTAAACTAGCATTTGAACAATTGAGCTGCGAATCAGAAAGATCTTTTGCTCGAGGCTGGAGAGAGAGGTCCCTTCTAAATCTGAATATTACAGACCCTAGCAAGCCCCCATGTGCTTCAAAGAAATGTAGTAACAGTGATTGAAATGCAAAAACCTACCATGCTAATTTGAGAACAACAGTTCTTGCTAGGTCTTGCCTCAAGCCTGTAATGCAGATGTGCTTAGAACACCTTTCTAATCTTGAAAAAATCATTAATTATGCTGAATGATAACGATCAGAGCTAACTCAAATCGTGCTGCGTGTCCCTATATTGTGGGCCTATTGTCTGCTTTGGGCCTGGAGCGGCCGCTCCAATCGCCCCTATGTTAATCCGGCCCTGCTTGGTTCCTTTTTACTGACTAGCTGCAGACTCATTTTGAATCCGACTGCCCAGTGAAGATAGGTAGCTAAAACCAGTCAAGCTTCTAAGGTCAGATTAAAATGCAGCCAAATTTTTGAATCCATATCTATTATTTGCAAGGGTCACTTGAAAAATGTGATGTCAAAAATTATTCAAAGGGACTTGTAAGGTGAATGCAACTGGAGAGACAAAGGGGCAAAAGCACACAGTAGAATTTCAGCCTTGCTGCTACGTAATACAGCACATGATTAGAATTTTATTATGCCACTTAGACTTCAGTGCATCTCAGCTGGATGAAATTCAATATGGCTGTGAGGTGCAATAAGGCTGGGAATTTCAGGCTGTGCTGATAATCTAAATGACCAGAAGCTATAAATAAATCCAGCTGTCAAGAACAGGCTCTTTTCTTTTGGCTTTATTCTAACATGGTGTTCCTGATGCGGCAGTAGTGCTTCCTCAAAACTACTTATACAGCTTGCTTTATTATACTAGAACTTTTTAAAAAATCAAAAGGAGAGAGGCTCACTTCATCTTTGATGCGTAAGAGTTATTGCCTTGGCCACCCACAAGGAAGCACAAGGGGCATTATCTTTACCACCACCAGCCTTCCTGTGAAACAGCAAGAGGCTTCAGGCTGGCAAACATTTTACAGTTGCCATGGGGATGCTAAAACATGGAGATGCTAAACACAGCAACCCCATTCGAATTCTCCACATACACACTCTACTATAACATGTCCATCTATCACACTCCAATTCAACGTTCTTGGCAATTGCTGGTAGGAGATGTGGAGATTTACAATGTGATATCAGTGCTCTCTGTGACAAGTACTTCTAGATATTAAGATGGGGTGAACAGCTTGCCATGATGACAGGATGCTGTTGTCGGTGGCATCCCTGTCGTGATCATAATGTATGTTGCAGGCCTTGGGTTCTTGCCCTAAAAAATAATGCTACAGGTATACCAACAACAGTGCAACTCTTCCAATACAAATGCTCTTAGGGCGCAATCCTACTGAGATGAGCAGGAGCATCCAAACTCACAGGCTCATAGTCATCCAATGCAGAGCGGGAGGAGCAGCAGAGGTGATATTCACCTCCCCACTCTGCACTTTTGCTAGATGGCCATTTTTGGCCATCTAGCAACGGAGTTTCAGAGGGGGTGGGAAGGAGGCTGGAGCAGCTTCAGAATAGCTCATATCCTGGCTTCCCCAGTCTCCTCCCCTCCCCTCTCCTCCCCACCCCAATATACCCCTTTACCCCCTCTCTGAAGTCTCTTTCCCAACCTCAAAGATGACCTAGTGTGGTTCTTTCCACACCGGCTGGGAGGGGTGAGGGGTGGGAGCTCCAATTCCCAGCTCCGAGCACTGTCTCCGACTTCAGAGCTGGGAATCCGAACTATCCTATGCCCCCCCCTCAGATAATGTCTAGGGTCCATAGGATCGTTCCCTTCGAGCATGATATACTCAGTACTGTTATAAAAGAGCACTGTTTTTCATTGGGAGGAGGGGAAACGTTGTTCAAAGGTGTTTAAAAGTGGTGTTTATAACAGTCGTCCCAAATCAGAAGGAAGAGTGCAACATCCATCAGAAATAGGTATAACACAATGAGATATTTTACTAGAAGAAGCAGTCATTGTCAAGCACAGTCAGACCATATTTTATCCTTTGTGTGGCTCAAGTCTTTGATATTACACAGTTAAATGAAGTGACCCACCTAAAGTACTTTTTCTATCAAAAGTATTTGTATGGTACCTTTTCCTTGTAGATTTGAGAATCTCTGAACTCAATATTTGTTCTCAGCACTCAGAATCATGTTGAAGCAATGTTAGTCTTGCCTGGGACTTTCCAGGTCCTGCAGAAATTCATGTGGATCTACTGTCTGGGTCCTGGTGCCTGGAAACCAACATCTGATACTTTGTCACCTTTTAAAAGTATTATTATTACATTTCTATACTACCCATTTGCCAAAGCTCTCTGGGTGGTTCACAAAAGAACACCTTTGTCATATGACTCCACCCAGCTCTATTCAAGCCTTGTTCAGCACTTCATCTGCTCTAATGAAGCAGATCTGGCTGAGACAAGACACCTGTAAGCCAACTAGATTTGCACTGTGTTCTTTTATCAAACCATCAGTATACAAATTTAGGGATGGATAAATCTGTCAATTTCATTTTCTCCTGCATCTGATTTAATTAAATCTTAACTTTTCCTCTATCTTCTATATGAAGAAATTTGCAGATTTTGGAAAATTCCTATTTAAGAAAAGATTCAAAAAGAAATTCTCACCAATCTGCACCTGCCAAATTCAATAGATACAGCTATTCCCAGCATGGAGAGGACCATGATGTACCTGCCTGCCATGTGGTTGTTAAAGATTAGGAGCCTGTCAGAAAAAGAGGTGGCAACCCTAAGTAAGTACAAATATTGTTGAATGGACAGGGATTCCAACCTGGACTTTTAAGAGCTAAATGTCTCTAATTAGGATGGATGAATCTGTCAGTTTCCATTTTCCCCACATGTTTTTTCTTCCTTTTTTTTTTTTAAATCTCAAGTTCTTTTGGCCTCATTTACAAAGAAATCAACAAATTTTGGGAGGTTCTTATTTTTAAAAAATGAACTAAATGAAATTCTCACTCATCCCTAGATACACAGAACACACAAAGATATCCGCTTAAAAGTATGTGCCCCATAAATTAAACAAACACCCTGCTAAAGTTAGTCATGAGTACATCCTATTATAAAAGGAATGAGAGTTAAGGTTGTTGTGTCTAATTGTTCTGTTGATTTCAATAGGACTTAGTCACGTCTGTATTACAAAGAACAGACATGCATAGACTGGAGAGAACCATATGCAGAGCCAGATATTGGCTTGTTATATCAGAGCAGATCCTGCCTCTAAAGTGATTAACCACTGTTTGGTTTAAAAAGTAGGTAGTCATTTCTGCAATGGGAACTACTGTGGGCCATGGCAAAGCTCCAGCTGCACTCATGGGTCTCTCTTTCATTTATTCCTTTGAACTGAGTCCCAAGGAAAGGAGAAAAGTTTGGAAATAAAGCATTATGAGAACAAATGTAAATTCAAAGATTTATGGAACCACATGACCAAAAATGTCACCTGGATTATGCTAAAGCAGAACACAGCAACCAAAAATAATTCTAAAAGGTTAACTATTTAAAAGTACAGTCTTTGATGATCAAACTAAAGTGTAGAGTCCCACAATTATTTATTAATGAAATTCTGTATTTATACTCATTTTTTCACCTTGATCCAGGTCACACGTTAAAGAGATTGTCTTTACATTTTTAATTTTATGGTAGCTAGAATTTAAACACACACACACACCACTGAAATGGACCTTCCCCCGAGCACGCGCAGCTGTGGGCGGGGAGAAACTTTGCGAACGTGGGGGAGGAGAGTCGAGGCTTACCTGTTGACGCAGGTAATTAGTCAGCATGGGGGCGGGGCTACAGGAGCCAATATTAGGCCCAGCAGCCCCAACCCACACCCTCTTTGTTCTTTGCAGCTGCTGCTTTCAACTGGAAGAGGATCTCTGCCCGACCCTACCATCCGGAGTACCACGTGGCACGGTCAGCTAAGGGATGGGGGAACAGAGGGGAGGGTGAGAGGGTGGAAGGTTAAGATGCAAAATAAAATAAATAAATTCCAACCATCCTTGGCCAGTGGACGCTTGCCACCACAGGCAGCATGATCCACAATCAACACACCCGTGGGGGGGTGGGGGGGGGCTGCCCCTTTACTGCATGAGCCAGGGACACCAGAAGGGACACTCCTGCATCAGAGAGGCCCGACATCAGCGGTTCCCGCCGTTGGGTGGGCGGGGGGCGGCGCTCCTCCCCCCCCCCAGGGCTTCGCTCCTCCCCCCCCCCCAGGGCTTCGCTTGACGGTCCCGCCGTTCCAGCACGAGTGGCGCGGGGAACATCGCGGCCCTGCCGCATCTGACGAGGTGGGGGTGGGGGTGGCGCCTCCCCCCCACGGGCTGCGCGCTCCCCAGAGGGCCCCCTTGCCGCGCCGCTGTTATGCGGCGCGGCGATCACGTCACCCGGCCGGGCCTGGGCAGATGCCCGGCCGGACTTACCGGATTCCGCCGCGGGGAGGGCGGGGGCGGCGCTTCCCCCCCCGGGGCTTCACCCAGCAGGCCCGCGCGCCACTATGAGCGGCGCAGGGAACATCGCGGCCCTGCCGCACCTGCCGAGGCGTGGGCGGGGGTGGCGCCTCCCCCCCCACGGGCGGTGCGCTCCCCAGAGGGCCCCCCCCTTGCCGCGCCGCTGTTATGCGGCGCGGCGATCACTTCACCCGGCCGGGCCTGGGCATATGCCCGGCCGGACTTACCAGAGACCGCCGCAGGGAGGGCGGGGGCGGTGCTTCCCCCCCCGAGGCTTCGCCCAACAGGCCCGCGCGCCGGCGCGGTGAACATCGCGGCCCTGCCGCATCCGCCGAGGCAATGGCGGGGGTGGCGCCCCCCCCTCACGGGCTGCCCGCTCCCCAGAGGGCCCCTTGCCGCGCCGCTGCTATGCGCCGCGGCGAGCAAGGCATCCGGCCGGGCCTTGGCAGATGCCCGGCCGGACTCGCCGGATTCCACCGCGGGGAGGGCGGAGGCGGCGCTTCCCCCCCCGGGGCTCCGCCCAACAGGCCTGCGCGCGGCCCTGCCAGATTTGCCGAGGTGTGGGTGGGGGTGGCGCCTCCCCCCCCCACCACGGGCTGCGCGCTCCCCCGAGGGCTCCTTGCCGCGCCGCTGCTATGCGGCGCGGCGAGCAATTCATCCGGCCGGGCCTTGGCAGATGCCCGGCCGGACTCACCGGATCCCGCTACGGGGAAGGGGGGGCGGCGCTTCCCCCCCCCGGGGCTTCGCCCAACAGGCCCGCACGCCGCTATGAGCGGCGCGGGGAACATCGCGGCCCAGCCGCATCTGCCGAGGCGTGGGCGGGGGTAGCGCCTCCCCCCCCACGGACTGCGCACTCCCCAGAGGGCCCCCTTGCCGCGCCGCTGTTATGCGGCGCGGCGATCACTTCACCCGGCCGGGCCGGGGCAGATGCCCGGCCGGACTTACCGGATTCCGCTGCGGGGAGGGCGGGGGCGGCGCTTCCCCCCCCCCGGGCTTCACTCAGCAGGCCCGCGCGCCGCTATGAGCGGCGCAGGGAACATCGCGGCCCTGCCGCATCTGCCGAGGCGTGGGTGGGGTGGCGCCTCCCCCCCCCCCACGGGCTGCTAACAAGTTGTATTTTCTCGCCTGTGGCTTATCTTTAAATGAATTGCAAAACCATTGTTGGCATATTATTTCGATTCCTGCATAGCTGCCTTCCCTAGACAAGACGGCCTGCCAATCAATCAGTTTCTCCCTTCAGAAATTACCTTAATCAGCTCATTAGTGTAATATAAGGCCACCTATCCTGCTTGGCTGGTCTGGTAATGTGGCTCAGCTGCTTCGTGTAGACCTAGACTGAATACAGGAGCATCGATAAATCCTGACTACAATCACAAAAAGTCAGAAGCCCTTGTCCCAAACCTGCAGCAGAGTATACCAGGTGGCACGTAGAGTCCCTTGACAACCTGTGGGCTAAGTTTGGAGGCCTTGCGCGTTCTCTAGATAGCCACTTTCGCAATATTAAAATTGATACTTCCCAAACGTTGAGAATTTTCCAGGCTTAAATTTAGTTCATTCCAAATTATGCACTTTAGGGCACAGTTCTCATAATGCAGCAATTTAGTCTGCATGTTGGTCTAATACACTGATGGCGGACCATCATTTGTCTGAGTGCCCAAAACTGCAACACAAAACGATAATACAAACTTTTAAAAATAATGAAGCACATGTATCTTTAGATAAAGGATCCTCACATTTTAAACACTTTATGCATTAGACGATAAACACAGCATTAGGTAAAAGTTTGCATGGGGCATGCTTAACGTAATTTGCCTATCGCATGCAAGCTGATAATTGGCCAAACCTTGGCCCATACTCTATTATGTAGGAGCAACACATGCAACTGTTAGGGCTTACATCCAAGCCATGCCCTGTGCATCATTCTTCATAATCTTTTAAAATGTGATAACAGTATACAAGAATTCTGTAACAAGAATTCTAGAATAAAATTATCCTGTTCCGCACTGAGACAAAGAACAAGATCATTGTGTTGCGCATAAGGCGACAGTATTTTCGTGATCTGGTGACCAATGTCTCGAGTGCCCACAGAGATGTCCCTGCGGACAGCTGTGGCACTGTGCCATAGGTTCGCCATCACTGGACTAATATATATACAATTTTGCAAGCAAAGATTATGCCTCATAGGGGCCAACCCAAACCAGGCAACCAGGCCTGTCCCCCACTTGGACTATGACAGTGCCATGTTCCCAAAGAGCCCCAGCCCAATAAAATCAGACGCACCGTTGCTTGTGCCGGACATCTGCCCACGCAGGGCAGATGCCGCTTATATATATCACGTCGTTAAATAGGGCCTCAGCCTATGTGATCTTCAATCTCATACGTAGCACTTGAACAAGTCAAACAGATGGGGAGACAACACATGGCGGCAGTGGGGCTTCCCTTAGGCCAGATGACAGGCTATGTGGCGGCGAAGACCTAAGAATGAATTCGGCCAGAATCCCCCAAAAGCCAATACGGGGCTAGATAGACCATTGGTCTGATTAGACTGTGTAAAAGCCCTAATGCAAGGTAAAATGGGGAAACGTGCCAGACAAAAAAGCACATCAAAGTGACCCCTTTACAAGACCATCTTCCTTCTGGTAACCTGTGTCTTCACGGTAAGAAGATGTGTAGATCTAGAATTGGCCTCCACAGTCACTGACTACACAATACTCGTCAGAATTCCCCTTTGGTCAAGAAAGACGGTCTTGGTCGGGCACGACGGGTCGCCGGAGGAGGATGAGTATAACGCAGCTCACTGTATTCCTACCCCTCCTCCCTCTCCTGCTAGTTATTGTAGATCCTCACAGGTTCATATTCCTATGAACGATACTGCGGCCTCTGTTTCTTTATTTCAGAACGATCAGGGGCCAGACCAATAAGCGTATTGGTGCCTGGACACTCCTTCGTTGCTGGGCGGACTGAAGGGCCGTAACTCCACGATAATGAACACAGCGTGAAGGCGAACAATGGCGGACATCCACTGGTTGGATGCCGCGGTTTGCTATGGCAGAAACTACTGACCACCCTGTCCTGCGATGGCTTTAATGAGCGACCCCTGAACTGGTAGGTGCCGCAACTTGGGCGATTTATCCGGGATTACTCATGTACAAGGCCTTAATCCTGCAAGTGTTGGCAGACTCTCGGACCATCAAAGATGGCCTGAGGTGCAGATTGGCTGACCATATCCCACCATGATACGGTGGGAGGGGCAATCCCCGCACTGGCTGCTGCTGCAGATTGGGGGAATGACCCAGACTAAGGGGCGTTGGCAATTTCAGGCCTATCGGTTATCACACGGGGAGGGGCCGTGACTCAGTAGTAGTACACATGCGTTGCATTAAGGAGGTCCCAGGTCCAATCCCGGCATATACAAGTTGGCCTAAGAAAGAATTCTGCCAGAATCAGGTGTTGTGGTGAGAGTATTGGACGAGGACTCGGGAGATCCGGATCCTGTCCCCCGCTCAGCCATGAAACACACTGGGTGACTTCGGGCCAGTCACTGACTTTCAGCCTAGCCGGCCTCACAGGGTTGTTGTGATGATAGAATCGAGAGGTAGAGGATTGTGTGTGGGCCACCTTGAGTCCCTTACAGGAAAAAGGCTGGATATAAATATAATAAATATATAAGCTGCTACCAGTCAAAGTCAACAAAACTCTGCTACGTGGACCAATAGTCTGATCAGCATAAGGCACGTTCCTATGTTCCTAACCCTCCCTCTCACCTGCCACTTATGGTGGATACTCACATGTTCTCATTTCTATGAACGATACTGCGGCCTCTGTTTATTATTGCAGAATGTTCAGGGGCCAGACGGTCGCGTGTTTGGTGCGCGGACACCCCTTTGTTCCTGGGAGGCTCGAAGCGGCTTGCTATGGCAGAACCTACCGACCACCCTGTTACGGTCTGGCCGCAAGGAGCAAACCCCGCACCGGCAGGTGCTGCATCCTGGGGGAATGAGCTGGGATTAAGGAACAAATCCCGCACCGGCAGGAGCTACATCCTGGGAGAACAATTTGGCCTCAATGAGCAACCCCCGCACCGGCAGGTGCTGCATCCTGGGGGAACGATCAGGGCCTAAGGAACAACCCTTGCACCGGCAGGTGCTGCATCTCGGAGGAATGATCTGGGCTTACTTATAAGCAAGGCCTTAATCCTGCAAGCGCTTGCAGATTTTCGAACCAACAAAGAAGGCCTGCGGTCTGATCATATCTTGCCAGGTTACTGTTGACGGGGCAACGCAAGCTCCATGAATATGAACTAAGCGGTCAGAAGGGTAACGAAAATGTTAAAAGGCGGGGTGGGGAGGCTTATTATGTACCCCATCCTGAGACTGTGTCAGCGCGGAGGGAGCTGTATCGCACCGACGAAGTGCTTTTGGCCGAGGAAGGCAACAATGTGTTTCTCAAGGATCTGCAAAGGGCCCTGCTGGAACTTGTTCCGGGCAGGTGGGGGAGAGGGGACTAAGCAGGCGTGGTCCCTCTCTGTGGCGGGTAAGTGCGGGTTAGGGTATTGATAGGGTGAGGTGAGCATACCTGCTGGCACCATTCAGGTGACAGGCGGTTTCATGAGGCCCCAGATTGACGGGTCAGTAGGCTCAGTCAGCTGAGGATCAGGAACGCCTGTGATGCCTTTGTGCTCGCCAAGCTTGTTGTCGTGAGACTCCGAGAGGGGGCGACGCAGCAAAGGCTCCCAACACTAGAAAGTGGAAAATGGGGCGGCGGCGGATCCAACGCCACCTCCCGATTTTGGATGCTCCGCCCAATTGGACAACTGAGTGGCCTAGGAGGCCAAATTAGAATAACCCGCACTCCATCCCTTTGCAGTTCACCGTATGTAAATAAATGTGGCCCAGTTAAATACCAAACAGGTGTCTCGGCTCGTTATTTCCCCCCTTACGTTCGCAAGGACCTTCCCCCGAGCACGCGCAGCTGTGGGCGGGGAGAAACTTTGCGAACGTGGGGGAGGAGAGTCGAGGCTTACCTGTTGACGCAGGTAATTAGTCAGCATGGGGGCGGGGCTACAGGAGCCAATATTAGGCCCAGCAGCCCCAACCCACACCCTCTTTGTTCTTTGCAGCTCCCTCCCTCCCGCCCTGTATACAGTATGGGCTCCTCTGGTCGCCGTTAAGGGGCCGAGTAGGAATTTTGGTTCACCCCTTTTAGAGGGATGAGCGCTTTTCGCCTACTCCATACTGCAGCAGGGTTAGGGGGTGTTTGTAATCAATGCATAGCAAGTCAAATTTGGTCACATTTGGATAGTAGGCAGGTAAGTGCGGGTTAGGGTATTGATAGGGTGAGGTGAGCATACCTGCTGGCACCATTCAGGTGACAGGCGGTTTCATGAGGCCCCAGATTGACGGGTCAGTAGGCTCAGTCAGCTGAGGATCAGGAGGAGGATTATGTAAGCAGCCTTGGGTTCCTTGCAGGAAAAAAGGCGGGGTATAAATATAATAAAAAAATAATAATGGAGCCATAGTGGTTTGGTAGATAGAGTATTGGACCAGGAACATTTGGATTCAAATCTTTGCCCAGCCCAGAGGATGGCCTTAGACAAGTAACTATTTCTCAGTCTAGCCTACCTGTTCTGGGATAGAAGAGCCTGACTCCATGTACACTGTCCTGGAAGCAGGAACGGTGCAGGGCTGTTTGGCGCCCTAGGCCAAATTATATTTAGCGCCCCCCTCTCGTGCCGTGGGGGGGCTCCGGAGCAAAGCAGCCCTGCTCTGCAACACCCCCCCGCGCCGCCGCCACCCCACCACCACCTACCTTCCCCCCTCCCCGCTGCTGGCTGCTGCTGCCGCTGCCGCTGCCTCCTCCGACGCGACGGGACCCCCACGCTTTTTTTTTTTTTTGCCGGGGAAACCAGGGCAACAGGGCTGTTTAAGCCCTGTTGCCCTGGTTCCTCCTCCCGCCAAAACAACGCCGGCGGGGCTCCAGAAACGACGGGAAGGTAGGTAGGTGGCTGGCGCGCGCGCGCGCACGGCGGGAAGTTCAGCGGTGGCGGCAGCGGCTGTCAGGCGGGCGGGGAGGCGCGGCGGAGGCGGCAGGTGGGGCAGGAGCGCACCAGAGGCGAGGAAGGGGCGCAGAAACGCTGCGCCCTCTTCCGCCACGCGCCCTAGGCAGCCGCCTGGGTCTGCCTAGCGGTAGCGCCGGCCCTGCCTGGAAGAAGGAAGCTCCTGGAGTAAGGGTAGGATATGAATGAAGTTAATACTAATAATCAACAAAATGAACATTATGCTCTGAGTAGCTCACCAGTTGTTTCTTGATTTGGGGAAGCTCTGTATGTAAACATTTGAGAGTTCAGGCTCCATACAAAACTGCAGAAAAATGGCAAAGCACTAAACGACCTTAGTGGAAACTATAAAATCTGTAAGCAAAAGTCAAGTTGTTGTTTTTATATAGCATTCTATTATTATTATTATTATTATTATTATTATTATTATTATTTACATTTATTAATCGCCCATCTGGCCGGCAACCGGCCACATAGGCTAAAAACAAGATAAAATACAATTAAAACATTATAATTTTTTTTTTAAAAAAATCTTAACCCACCCCATATTCCCGCCTGAACAGCCAGGTTTTTAATGAACGGCGGAAGCTCAGCAGAGAGGGGGCATGGCAGAGGTCACTCGGGAGAGAGTTCCACAGTACGGGGGCTGCCACAGAAAAGGCCCTCTTCCTCGTCCCCACCAGTCTAGCTGCTCTGGCTGAAGGGACAAGGAGAAGGCCGTCTGTGGCAGATCTTGTTGAGCGGCCCACTTGGTGTTGCTGGAGACGCTCCTTGAGATAGACTGGACCGGAGCCGTATAGGGTTTTAAAGGTCAAAACCAACACCTTGAATTCGGCTCGGCAAGCAACTGGTAGCCAGTGCAGCTCCTTGAGCACTGGCGTGATGTGGTCCCGCTGGCGGCTGCCTTTAACCAGGCGAGCCGCCGCGTTCTGTACCAGCTGTAGCTTCCGAACCATCTTCAAGGGTAACCCCACGTAGAGCGCATTACAGTAGTCTAGGCGAGTAGTCTATTCTTTCAGGCTGCACTCCTATACCCACATACTTGGATGCAATCCCCAATAAACTCAATGGGACTTACTTCAGCGTAGACATGTACAGGATTGCATTGGTAGTTAAGCAGTGAAAGTTGCTTCTAATTAAGTGATATCATGAAAAGGTTAAAGGACACTAGTCAGGAAGCTAGACAAGAACTTGGCAGGCACAGGAAACACCTGACTGCTCCCAGATACAACTAAGTCTGGTTCCACCTATTGTCTATACCTGCCTTCCCCAACCTGGTTCCCTTCAGATGTGTTGGACTACAACTCCCAGCATGGCCAGGGATGCTGGGAATTATAGTCCAACACATCTGGAGGGAACCAGGTTGGGGAAGGTTTTACTATACTACATAATATTATCCTCACATGTGTTTAACATAGAGCTGAAAGATGCTAATTCTGTTTCTTTTGCTATAATGATCAGTAGATACCAAAACATGCCCAGCTGCTATGAGAGACAGTGGCAATTTGTAAATGTTTGAAAAGTTTCAGAGTCAGAGCTAAATGGAACCATTTGATCATATTCTCTCTCTCTTGGCCAAAATATGTGTTCATATATACATTTTCTCATTTGTGCAACCTTCTGTCAGCATTTACCATGGTTGGTTTCACCAGAGTATTTCTGATGCTAACACAGTGTTTCCAAAAGAGTTTGAGGACAAAATGTTATATATTTTCTGTCATTTATCAAGATAAATTTGTTTCATTGCTATGTGGAAAAGGCTTCACCAGTTTATATGAAGGTGAAGAAATAGGAGGTAAGGCACTTTTTATATATAAAGATTAAATAATGGCTTTCCTCAGTAGATTTATCTTTGCTTTTCTTCACTTTGTATTACTGATTAAACAATCTATTTTAACAGAGTCTTTCAAAATGATGAAATAACATTGGTTGTTTTTTTGTTCTTTGTTTTGTAATTTGTTGTCATGCATGTTATTAACAACGTTTATTTATTGTATGTGTATAAATCAAAAAAGTCTCCAAAAAGAAGACAAGAGATAACACATTTGAATAATTTATCTGACATTCTTTAATACATGGTCAAAGACTAGGATTACCATACTTGAAAGAACATGCAGGATTTTCATCAAATGCTGTTGCCATGTCTTCTACAAGCAGTTAAAGCTTTGCCATTATGAAATTGCGAACGTAATCCTCCTCCTTACATAATCCTCCTCCTCCTCCTCTCCATTTTATCCTCACAACAACCCTGTGAGGTAGGTTAGGCTGAGAGTAAGTGACTGGCCCAAAGTCACCCAGTGAGTTTCATGGCTGAACGGGGACTAGAACCCGGATCTCCCGAGTCCCAGTCCAGCACTCTCACCACTACGCCACACTGGCTCCATAGTTTGAAACAGCCAGCAGATGAAAAATCTCTGAAGTTACCACTCCCCACCCCAAAAGAAAAAATTGGTAGCTGGCTCTACAGGTCCTCAGTGCCATCAATCAACACAATAGGCAGGAAGGCAACTAGTCAATCATGATATGCTGGGATATGAAAAGATGTACAAGTCTTTATTTGGACAATGGCAACTAAGTACTTTGCATTTTTAAGGTCAATTAAAAAAAAAACTAGGGGAAAACTCATAACTACCACCAAAGTACATACATAATCAGGGTGATAAACAAACACCAAACAGGAATAGCTTCTATAAATACTGGAAAAATTAGGTTTTCCAGACCAGTCTTTTGATTCTAGCAGCTAAAAAAAAAACATTGCTATTTTTCTGCAAATAAAACTGTTGAACCATATATGTCAGGTTATCTGTATACACCACTGAACTTCACTACAAGACCCGAGGGCTACTGGTGGTTCCCAGTCTCCTCAACTGCAGTTCTCTTCTTCTCTCTCTGACTCTCTCTGCTCACTAGCTGCTCACTCTCAGCAGGGGCTCTCTAGCTTTGCCTTCTTTTAGCTTTGCTTTAGCGGTGGTCTGGCTGCTGTGAGTTGGGCTCCCAGAGGAGGCTTCAGGGGTGAGGAGGCAGGAGACCTGCCAGTCCTCAGCTGTAAGTTGGCTGGGGGGAGAAGAGAAGAACATAGGAGCAATCAGCCAGCTATGGTTGGAGAAGAGTCAAGGATCCAAGAGTAATGTGATTGGCTTGGCTAGCTGTAGTGGTGGACTGTGCAGGACTGGAGGTGGAAGGGAAAATGGATGTGCAGGTGAGAGGTAGCAACATGGACCTGCACTGGGAGATTTTGCAGTACTGAGTAGAGCAGAACGAGACCCATCACCTTCCAAGGACCAAGTGAGCCTGTTGAAATTTGCCTGCCTGGTGACTTGGTGAATGACTGATGAGGCCTTGCTTGGACCGTGCATGGATGGGGAAGAGAGGCCCAAAAAGGCCTCCAGCTGGGTCTGGTGCCCAGCATCACCACTTGACCAGGGTCCCCACAGCCCAGGAAAAGCCCCCCAAGTGGCCTCAGTGACTGTACCTAGAGCCAAACTGGCTCCCTGCTTGAAAAATAGTGAAGATCACTGATATGCACAATATCAAACACTTTTATCAGTCATTCAGTCATAGGTTGAGGAGCTGGAGGTTTCCACTCTTGAGCAAGAACAACCTTAGTGGAAACTACGAAATCCGTAAGCATAGGTCAAGCTGTTTTTTATATAGCATCCTTCCAAGGTGCAATCTGTGGCAGAGTAACAGGCAGAACAGAAGCCCAGGGAGGGGCCAACCTGAACATTCCAGAGGCTCTGATTGGTTGAAGCAGAGAGCATAGAACCCCAGGGAGTTGACAGTTAAGGGGAGTTGGTTGTCAGTTGGGGAAGAGAGTGGGTTGGAGTGGAAGGTTAGTAGAGTAGGTAGGGAAAGGTGGTTCTGAAGAGAAGAGTTCAGACAGGAAATCTAGTAACTAAGTTGTGAGAAAGCAAACGTGAAGGTGTTAGTAGAACAATTCGCAGGGGTCTCCACTTAGGGAGTGAAGGGCCTTCTGTCTGAGGAAGAAGGAGAAGCTCTGGACTAGTGAGAGGGACAGTTAAGTTCCCTGGTCTGATACTGTAACTTTCAAGTAACCAAGCCAAATTGATACAAAGAGCACTGTATAACATCTGCCTGCCTTTAACCTGAATCTAAGCAAAGAACAAGTTTGAATATAACTGTTGAAATTCCAAGTTATCTGTGCCTGAGTTGAATATCAGTTTAGAGCAGGGGTCTTCAAACTAAGGCCCGCGGGCCACATCCGGCCCGCCTTGCCTTTTTATCCGGCCCAGCAGCCAATCGGTGGAAGCAGACTTTTTTTTAACTCTTTCACTTCAAGCGTTCCGCATCCGGCATAATGACATAATTTCCTGCCGACACTCGGCTCTCTCCCTTTCTCTCTCTCTCTCTCTCTCTCTCTCCTGCCTGTCCCTCGTTTCCTTCAAGTTACTCTCTTAAACAAGGGGCAGAAGTTCGGCAGTAGGAGACGAGAGGGAGCGAGGGTAGCTGAAGTCAGCAGCATCAGCTCCTACAATAAGGAAACTCGCTAACTTTGCGGCGCTCCAAGCAACCCAGCCGAGCCCCCGCCGGCGCTGCCTGGGAGAGGGTCGGATCCGGCTACACTCGTCCCTAAGGGGAACGAAAGCGAGGGCAAACCCGGGGCGAACGCGCCGGCGGCGTTCCCTTCTTCTACGCGCCTAGCGCGTGCTCGTTCACTCACATGTGGGGGTTCTGCTTGAAGGCATTGTTAATGTCCTTCACTACCTGCTGCACCAGCACCGCCACCTCCTCCGGGGACTCGGCCATCTTTGGTCCCCGCCTCCTCCTCCTGCTGCCGCTGCAGCTTACAACTGACGTGTACAGAGTGGATTTCATTCGGCGGTGACTATTGCTATTGCCATACCTGGCAACATCACACAGCATAACCCGGCATCACTGCGGGCTTCTAAGGCAGGGAGTGTATTTTTAAGGCAGAATTGAGCTCTAGCTCAGTTTCTTCATTTAGAAATTAAGGCCAGTGGGAGAAATATTGTTGGCTTTCTAATAACGAATAGCAAGTTTAACCTTTCTCTGCCGCTGCCCTTACAACGACGGGGCAATGATGCATGTTTGCTGCTATCGAACGCTCGTTTTCAAGTTTCTAGTAAAGGAGGCTCTCCTCAATGAAAAGTTAAACATATTATTGCATCATGGGAGTTGTAGTTTGTGCTAGCTAGCTAGCTAATCACAGCCCTTCCCTGCGAAGGCTCAGCCGAAAAGTAGTTCCGGCCCTTGGGCGGAATGATCCCAAAATTTGCTCTCTCCCTTTCTCTCTCTCTTGTTCCCCCTCTCCCTTTCCCCCTCCCCCTTTCTCCGGACCCAGTTGCTGACTTATGGTGGCGGCGGCTCCTCTCGGGTCCGTCACCGAGCGGCTGCACCGGGCCTCTTGTCCTGCGTGATGGCGGTGGCGGAGGCCGGGGGAACGTCTTGTTCCTCGGCGCCGGTGCCAGTGCGAGTGGCTGCTGCTGCGGGGCAGTCATCCTCCTCCTCCTCTCCATTTTATCCTCATAACAACCCTGAGTAGTAGATCGTTGTGTGTGACACATGTGCCTGTGTTTTGCGATTAGCCATGGTTTCTCAGTGTCTGCACAGAATGTTTAAGTATGGCAAAATGTATGGGTGAGAATTACACATAATCTGTTCTTGGGTTGCTTTCCATTAATGACACCAAAAGGGCTTCAGTCACATCTTTTGTATTAAATTTGGTTAATCTCGTCTTTTAAATTGACTTGGAAAGTATGAATATTTACAATATGGAAAAATTAGTGGTGGTGTTTTACCTCTTCTGTATGAGCTGATGCAGCTAAGTCAGATTTCCAACGTTTCAAAAATGCTACTTTGGATTGAAACAGAGTATGCTCATTTGTATGATGGCAAAAACAAAAGTATATTCGTGTTAGGCATGAAACACTTGTGCAACTATATATGTAAATACCACCAGCACTGCCAGGAGTATTCATTAATATTCCCCCTTCTTCCCTCCCCATTCCTTTTTCCTTGTGTGTCGTGTCTTTTTAGATTGTAAGCCTGCGGGCAGGGACTGTCTTGTTAATTGCTGTAAACCGCCCAGAGAGCTTCGGCTATTGGGTGGTATAAAAATGAAATGGAATGAATGAATGAATAAATAAAATAACTTTCCATTTAAGGGGGGAAAAATTCACCCCTATCAAGTAAAAAAAAAGGACCCGGGTCCTTTTTTTTTACTTGATCCATTCGTTCATATTTTTTTCAAACTATAGTCCGCCCCCCCAACAGTCTGAGGGACAATGAACTGGCCCCCTGTTTAAAAAGTTTGAGGACCCCTGGTTTAGAGACTTTGTTAGAACAATAAATCAATCTTTTTATTCAAAGTTCTAATTATCCAGAGTCTGACTGGTGACAGGAAAGTAAGAAGTGAATTAACGGAGGGGCACCCTACTTCAAGTAATCAAATAAAACAAACTGCTCTTAATAAAGACAAACAAACGTGGGTGAACAGCTACATATAAGACCTAAGACATATAATCGGCTAATGCAACTTAAGAAGACAGCTTAAAGTCTGAAGTGACCAATACAAGGTGGCACTTGGTGAGAGAGAAGTACACATTGAGGGTGTGGGCTTTGGAGTTAAGGGGTCTCGTCTGCTACACAATCCTATACCCACTTACTTGGAAGTAAAGGCTACAATGAATGGTAGTTGAATGTTGTCACTTGTTCCCAACAAGGTATACACAAGTAGAAGAGAATGAGAGTGAAATGTGAGCCCTTCACTCCCTTGAAAGCTCAGGCTAAGATAGAGGGAGAACTAGGAGGCTACTCAGCAACACCATCACCTGAAGTAGTGAATGGTAATACAATTTGTCCCTCTCCCTCTTCCTTTGCAAATCAGCTCCTTGCTAACCACTTCTGCCAGGAAGCTGACTAATATTCCTGCCTTCCCACAAACTGTTCTGGCAAGTCTCCTCTCCAATCTACTCCACAGATAAGAAAGGGTGGGGACTTAAACAGATCTAATTTCTGGTTGGTTCTCTACTTTCAATAAATATTCCTACTTTCCCAGGAAGCCTGGATGAGATCAGCTTTCCCCTCGTTGAGATCAGCTTTCTTCAAAGGCTGTTCTGCTTGTTTCATACTTCAACTCAGAATTTATTTTACTTGCTAAATCTGATTAACATTATGAAGAAGAGGAAGAGGAGGAGGAGGAGGAGGAGGAGGAGGAGGAGGAAGCAGCAGCAGCAGCCTGTGTCTTTCCTTGACATAAGTTGGTCTGGCAAAACACATTTTTTATCTACTTTAACTAAAGTTTTACCTACTCTGAGGCTCACAATTTAGTGATGGGCAAATCAGCGAAACTCGAGGTTCTCTGTATTTCACCTTGAAGCTCATTCTGATTTGTGTCAGGTTGCAAGCTTTGGTTTTCCGCACAAAAAATTGTGCGTATTTTCACATGCATTTTTTCCCAGATGCACCCATCAATTGTGCACATTTTAAAAACATATGCATTTTCTCCCATTGACTAAAGTGTGTTTGTGCACATTTTTCAAACCTATGCATTTTTTTCATGTGCATTTTTCAAATGTGTGCATTTTCAGACAATTTTTTGTTTGTTTCATGAATAGCATCGCAATTCTCAGAAATACATAGACTTTGATTGCAGATTGTGCTCGGGACCACATTTGGTTCCAGGAGGTACAAACTAGGTTAATTCTGCTAAAAATGGAAATGAAAAAAGTTTCTGATTCATCCCTACTAACAATCCAGAAAGATACTTAAGTACATACTTAACTCTACAGGTATTATGGTAGCCCTGAGATAACAGCAAACAACCGTTTGGACAGTTTGACATGTCAACCCTTTAAATAACAAAGCAGCATTAATCACCACTCTTCTGAGACTCAATTCCTTTGCTCCTTCATGATGTTCACTTAAGTAATACACATGGCTATCTAACTCCACTTGCCCCGGACTATTAAGTTCAGGGTCTAAAATTACCTAGCTGCACCACTGTCTGTCCAGCATTTCATCAGTACAACCTTTCCTAAGCATTATGCATAGCACTCGAAGTGGCAGCAACCCGCTTCATTTACAAGGATCAATTTGCATAACCATCCAATTGGCTCTGAAGGGCTTTGTGCTCCCAGCTAAGTCCTCTTGTGACTCTTGAATTAACCCGCTTTCACATGAGCGATCACATTTTTTCCATATGGTCCCTTTTCGTAGACATGAAAATATGAAGGGGGTACAATGGGTTTGATCTTTGTAGTCCATTTTGTTATCTTTCTGTGACACTCATGCTTGTGTTGGGCATGGAGACGGGGACGGGGTTCAATCAGAAAATGATTCTGGTGCCCTTTCAGTGATATTTCTGGATTTATTCCTCTCAATGGTAACATGTTAACAAAATTAATATGGTGTTAGAAACATTACAGTAAAACTGCAGGCTTCCATTGCTGCATACTGACGTAGACTAATTATTTGGCTGTAGATTTAGGAGGCAGTGGCTGAATGTCCCTGTTGTGGTAGAAAGCATCATAAAAGCAATAGGGGGAGGGAATCTAGCATAATATAATAGGAGTTTCTTCTTTCTCCTAAGCACCACTGCCTGACAATTTTGTATAATTTGATGGGTTTAGCATGTTTTCTGCAAGATGGTAACATCGCAGTGAAGAATAAGGAAGCTAACACCTAATGAAGAAACATCCCATACTGAGAAAAATATATATCCAGCCACATTATCCTCCTCTAATGGTTTGGGACTGTTGTTGGAGAACTGAAATTAGACAAAGTGGTTTTTTTTTTTTAAAAAAAAAATCTTTCTCATGTGTCTTCCTGGAAAGTAATATGCCAATCCCATTTGCAACTTCCTCTTGTACTTCATGCATACATTTAAGAAAGAATCCTGCCATTTTAAAAGAAGGTGCTCAGTCTCAGACTGCCAGTCTCTGAAATAATCAGATGCTGTATTCAGCATTCAAAAGCACTACATATTTAAGCCCATATGATCTATAAGCCTCAAGCCGAAGCTTTTACTCAGATGCTATGCTTTTTTGCTAGTAGTTCGTTTAATTTCCAAGGGAACCTCTTTTATAAGAACAGCAACAATGAAAGTGTCAAATTTCAAACATTTGTTGGAAATCTGAGGAAAAGGGTAAGACAGCTTCTATTTCCATCACAGATCCCCCCACTCACAGCTCGCACCACTAAAGCAATCTGCACTAGAGTTAGTGATGTGTATGGGGTATCAGTCTCCAAAGGAATCCCATCAACGGTGAAAGCTTCTCATACAGAAATAAACATCTTCCCATATTTTTATACATAATTTTCCATAGATAACCCAGATCTGATCAAATACTGGTGTCATTAACCTGATCAGATCTGCATAGCTTGGGCATACAATAATATTGTGCATATAATAATGCAGAGTACCCTGAACAGGATCTTTGAACTCAATAGAAGCCTAGTTGTAGGAATGGAAAAGCCAGAAATAGAGGGAGTACGTTTGTTCTTGTTGGATGCCAAATTCTAAGCACTGGTTACCGCCCCACCACCACCACCCAAACCACCCAGCATCCTATCCTTATGCTGCCGTCTCTCTATCCATTGGGAGTACTGCACTAGGAAGGTTAAACTGAGAAACCAGAAGACCAAAGAGAGAACTAGTTGCACCCAAAATCTGTGTTACAAGCAATCAAGTGGCAGCATTAAAAGATTTCTCCAGAGCTCAGCCAAGACATTCTGCTCCCTAAAGCTGAGTTTCTATGGCCCCTGCTCCACCCCACTAGTGCCAACACTTTAAAAAGCTGCACCAGACACCAATTCCTCCATCTATCCCACCCTCACCATGCCTCCTGAAGCAGCTGATCAGAGATGAAAGATTTCCGCAGCTGCGCTGTGAAAAAGCAAGGGAGATAAAGTGCAATTTGCTACCTTTCCCTGCTGCATGAAGACAAAGGGTGCCCCTCCCTTGCCATGCAGTGCAAAAAGGCAGCAAGATGTCTATGGGAGAAGAGAGTGATCTCTCCCTCCATGGGCAGTTTGTTACCTTTCCATGGGTAGTGGGGGAGAGGTATGAGAATGGGGTGAATGGGGTGTGCAATCGAGGATAAGGCTATTAATGGCTACCAGTCCTGGTGGTTCTATGCTTCCTCCAGTATCAGAGGTAGTATGCCTATGTACACCAGTTGCTGGGGAACACGGGTGGGAGGGTGCTGTTGCACACATGTCCTGCTTGTGGGTTTCCCGTGGGTAGCTGGTTGGCCACTGTGTGAATAGAATGCTGGACTAGCTGGACCTTGGTCTGATAGTGGTTAGAGTGCTGGACTAGGATCCGGGTTCTAGTCCCCGTTCGGCCATGAAACTCACTCGGTGACTTTGGGCCAGTCACTGACTCTCAGCCTAACCTACCTCACAGGGTTGTTGTGAGGATAAAATGGAGAAGAGGAGGAAGAGGATTATGTAAGCCACCTTGGGTTCCTTGCAGGAAAAAAGGTGGGGTATAAATAAAATAAGTAAATAAATAAATAAAATGGCTCTTATGTTCTTATGAGAGAGAGAGAGAGAGAGAGAGAGAGAGAGAAGGGTGTAAATAGTGTAAATTATGGATGGATAATGTGTGGCCCAGCAGATGTTGCTGGACTACAGCTTCCATCAGTCCCAGCCTGCATGGCCAACAGTGAGGGATGATGGGAGTTGTGGTTTAACAACATCTGCTGGGCCACAGGTTCCCCACCTCAGTGTGTGTGTGTAAATATGTAAATAGGATATGTGTATATGGGTATGTATGCGTGTGTTCCAGGAACTGCATGCCAGCAGTGTGAGGTGAGATCCTACCCACTTTGAGTTTTGGTCTCACTCACTACTGGTGTGTGGCTCCCAGTGGGCTTGCTATGAGCCAATATGACCCTTGGGCCAAAAATGTTTTTCTACCCCTCTATATCCACTTACCTGGTAGGAAACTCCTGAAACTTACTTCTGAGTACACTGCTGAGATTTTAGAGAGGAGACACATCATATGGGAAATGTTGTTTCTTGTCAGGTATTGTGATCCTGGAATATTATGTATTTTGTATACATGTCTCATATATTGCATTAACTGCACTAAATATGTAAATATTTACGGTAGTAAATATTTTTGATTATTGTATTATTGTATTATGCATTCTGTTATTTTATTTAAAAGGTGTCACTTTCTCTATTAGTATTACAGCTGTGTGTGATTACGGTAGTTGTTGTTTTGACTCAAGTCTGGCTCACCCTTTCCCCACTCTATTGTGTTTACCAAGAGCATGGAAGTGGATGCAGCTTGGAAAGCAGAAGCACTCATTTTGGAAGGGGAGGGAATAGTGTGTGAGAGAGAGACCCACCTACAGCTCACACACAAGTCCTAAACAAGTAGCAGCAGTGTTGGCTCTGAATATTTCTGAAAAGTAGATAGGAGAGTGAGAGCCTGCCCCTCTTCCCTCACACTGGAGCCAAGTTGCTACAGCACTATTAAAACAGCTGCTGAAAAGACTGGGCAAAAGGAGGGACTCATGCAACACACACCAATGATTGCCCATGCAACCCTCTGTGCTCTGTATGCCAAACTTGAACAGGTTATGACTACACCATCTTCCTTGAATCACTTGCTCTGCTGAGACTCCAGCTAGCAAATACTGCTCTCTGTAAGAATGAAAGAGGTATACACCTTTATTTATCTTTAAAATTTATAAACCATCTTTCATCCACAGGATCCCAAGGTGGCATACACAATGTTAAAAACAAACAACAAATCCAATATAAAAAACATACAATTAAACATTAAAAAGTAAATTATACAACAACTCTTCAACCAGCAAGTAAAACAAAAACACGGCATTCAGTTCTGTGTGGAAATAACTTAAATTTATATTCTTAAAATATTAAAATGTTAAAATGTCTGGACAAAAAGAATTATTTTTGTACAAGCTAATTAAGGAAAGGGCAGCAGTACACATCTGCATTTCAGGCTTTCGTAGTATGAATAGGCACCAAATTATATGTAGCAAAGCTTTGTGATTCCTGGAATCTTGAACAGAACAAACAAACAAAAACACCTGTAAGTCAGTACCCATTCGCTTGTGCAACCATGCAAACAATTGTTCCAGAAAAGGAAGTAGTGGCATGCCTCAAATATATTGAAATGTTCTCCAAGGAATTCTTGAAAGAGGGTTACCAGCTGTGTATTGTAGAAGCCAGAAACATAGATGTTTGGTACAAGAACACATTTAGGCAGTAATCAACACATGTAAAAAGACTCCCCAGCTTGAACAAGGCAGCTTCACTGCTCAGTACCTGAAAACAGACCAAGTCGGAAAACAGGAACATTTTGACTTTACAACTTAAAAAAGATTTGAAACACACACACCCTGCTCTGCCCCTCAAAAAAGAACAACAGAAACAAAGGGGGTAGGGGAAGGATTCCTGACCTTGCTATCTGTGATGTTAAACAAAAACAAAAGGCTCAGTAACAACTTAAAACATAAAAGCATTAGGGTTGCCACCCTTTTCTGATAATGGCTTTATATCTTTTAACACCTACCTGTATTTTATGTTTACTTTATTTTAATTGTCATTTTGTATTTTCCTAAAGCTCAAATTACTTAGTTTCTAGGATTTTAAAGGGAAAGTTGCACTGCTCTTGTGATAAGACAGCATTACATTGTGCTCCTTTTGGTTCACTTTAAACAATAAGCAGACCGTGAATGTCTTAGAGCAGGGGTCCTCAAACTTTTTAAACAGGGGGCCAGTTCATTGTCCCTCAGACTGTTGGGGCGCTGGACTATAGTTTGAAAAAAATATGAACGAATGGATCAAGTAAAAAAAAAGGACCAGGGTCCTTTTTATTTACTTGATTAAATGGAAAGTTATTATAAATTAATTATAAATTAATTATAAATTAATTTGCTGTCTAAAATTGAAATACATTAAATTTTAAAAAGGTATAGAAAGGCTTGATTTGCACACTGCACATATCTTATTTGTAGTGCAAAAAAACAGGAAAAAACAATACAATATTTAAAATGAAGAACAATTTTAATCAACATAAGCTTATTAGTATTTCAATGGGAAGTATGGGCCTGCTTTTGGCTAATAAGATGGCCAATGTCCAGTTCCATAGTTGTCACTGCTAGTCGTATAACAAGTGATGCAAGTGTGCATCAGTTAGTCTGGATCTGGTTGGAGATTTCAGATGTTTCATTCAGGAAAAAGTCTGTTCACAGACATAGGTGCTGCCAAAGATGGTTGCCATTGATGAGCAGTATTTAGTATGAGTAATGAGCAGTATTTAGTATGAGTAATGAGCAGTATTTACCAGCCACAGAGCTGGTGGTCCACATCCTGCAACTTTGTTCCACATAAAGCCTCATCTTATGCATGCCTACTTGGAAGTAAGTTTTACTGAATTCAAGGAGACTTTTTCCCCAGGTGAGTTTACAAAGGATCACAGCCTTAAAAGTACACACATAAACACACATGCAGATTTGTGTTGTGAGCCTGTGCCCCGGGTCTTTTAAGTACCTAGCAATGACCCTGCCTCTGGGGCAGCAGAGAAGAAGACTTTTTATCTTCTATGTGACACTCCTTCAGGTATTTGAAAAGTGTGATCCTGTATTCCGCACCAAGCCTTGCCTTCTCCAATGTAAACATGTCCAATTCCTTCAGCCTTTCCTTGTATGACTTGGTAAAAGTCATATTCAAGTTGCGCCGGCTCAGCCACCACTCCTCCCCTCCCCCCCACAGGAGATGCAGGGCAACGGGCGGGCAAGCGGCCTGCGCCCTGCCGCCGGTTCGGCCGCCCCTCCTCCCCTTACCGACGCAGGGCAGCGGGCGGGCAGCCTGTGCCCCGCCACCTGCTCAGCCTTCCCTTACCCCACAGGGAGGCGGGCGGGCGGCCCGTGCCCCGCCACCGGCTCAGCTGCCACTCCTTCCCTTCCCCCCCGCAGGGAGCCTCTAGATCTGCTGCCAGGCCGGATGAAAAGACCCGGTGGGCCGGATGTGTCCCGCGGGCCGTAGTTTGAGGACCCCTGTCTTAGAGAGAAAGTACTTATTATCGAGCAGGCCCCAGATTGTCTTGTGCTACTAATGTGGAGCTAAGGAGATTTATAGGGCAGAACTACAGGGAGTGCTTGCTTAATCTTTCTCCAATCAGCAATATTCCTCTGCAAATCCTCCCCTTAACATTTTCCCCAACCTGAGCTCCCAGCAGAAATAAGCCCTACTGTGGAGAAACAGCTGGGAGGACATTTGTAGGGAAGAATTAGGAGGCACAAATGCCCCTTCACCCCTGCAACTGAGTTACCTAAGCAAAAATGAGTTGAGGAACATGTGTTTGCTGAAGTGAAGTATGGGCTTAAATCCAATGTCATGCAAGTGGACATCCACTCACACAATGGGATTTCCCCTAGCTCTCCTCCCTGCTACACCCCACTCCTGCACACCCACAAAATCTGCTCCAGAGGGTCCTCCACCCTCTGGGGCAGATGGGGGTTCTCAGGGGGCTGTAGCGGGGAAAGGGAAGCCCATTCCACAAGTGCTTTTTGTTCTGCTGATGGACAATCAGCAATGGATCCTAATTCTGCTTTTAGGGTCAAACGAGACATTACTCTTAAAATATGACTGTCACCAAGAATGACACATTGATCTCCCTGCTTCCACCTTCATAGATACTAGAGTCATGGCATAGCATCATGCCTGACCCCACCAGTGCAGGCAATGATGTGGAGCAAGGAGTGGGGAAAAACAACATTATGACATAACAACATGAGGTAAATTCTATTAGACATCACAGAGGGTGAGCTAAATTTGCAGTTGCTGTTTTCTCTGGCCACAGCGATTGGTGTAACATCCAGTTTGGTCCTTGAACGAGCCATGCATGACAGATTGCTATTTGTCATACTTTGTTCTAGAGAGGAATGTTCTTACAGGGGAACAAAATCTCTTTCTCAGATGCAACTCACTCAAGACAAAGTCATTTACCTTACTATCAGCTTTTCAATTTTTTCTTGCCATATTTGCTAGCTATTCAACATATCTGTGTAAGAAGTGGCACTTGTCACCCTTCATCCAAGAACCATTTCTTCATACGTAAGTAAGCTCTGTGACAGCAGCACCAGATGGAAAATGGGAGGAAAGGGCATTTTTCAGCAAAGAACCTCACATACATTAAGACTTAAACTGAACATTTTATCAACAGTGGGAAGACTGATGCTCACACACAGTGACAGTGCACACATAGTGTTTGGCAAAAAGTTGGTGACAGAGAGAGAAGAAGACTCAACTCTCCTTTGAAGTGGGTGTTTTCGAGCCCTCAAAGTACTTCTCCAAGTTTGGCTTGAGAGAACTTTGCTGGTACTGTATCTCTAATCCAAACATCAGCACAAGAGAGAGCTCAGGGAAGGAGGGGGGGTGTATTGCTGGGTGCCCTACTCACCAGAAGACAAGCACACTTGCCCCTAGAGAGCTGGTGAGTAAATTTATGGACACCTGCCTGATCAATACTACGTAGGTTTGAAAACAATTTTATAGTGTACTACTAGGAATCATTTGCAGGAAAAGGGCAGGGCAGGCTCAGCTGCTTTTGCATTGGTCTGGAATCTAGTTTCATCACAGGCACAAGTGCATCAGTTTAGTCCTTACATCAGCTGCCCACTTAGCCCCAGCAGTTTGAGCAGCTACTATAGCTACAAAGCAATTCATAGGACTGGGCCATAATGAAAGATTTTGCTTGTACCAGTGCAAACATTCGGCATCTTCCTCTTGCTCTTTAACATTTAAGGTTGTCATAATCCTATTTTCTTCTCTTTTTGAAAGCAGTCCACTTGAGTCAGCAAAGAAGGAAAAACTAGAAAAGATAGAATAAGTTCCTGCAGATCTTATTGCTGTGGAAGCAATTAAGGGGGAAAGGATATCAAAACAAAACAATAAAAAGGACCAGAATAACAACAGTATGTAAGAGTACGTACATGGGAAATGATTTTTCTCCCTTTGATATCTAAGACCCATTTCCTTAAGTCTGATCCTGAACATAGTCATCACAGATTTAATATTTTAAAATGCATTTTTATTTATTTTAATATTTAAGAAATAAAAGACTTGGATTCTAAGAATTTGAATGGGAGGAAGTTCACAGAAAGAAACCTTCCAGTTCTGTCTTCCCCCATGCACCCACTTGTGCCCCCTGAAAAGCCTCTCCAGGTGGGTTGGGAGAACCTCTGGAACAGGATAGGATGGGATATAGGAGGCATCACCCAAAAACAGGTAAAGGCACCTTGCATGAGGGGAGCGCCACCCACCAAAATTACCTCTACCCACGACCTCCACCAGTAGCCCACACGTACCCCATCCCATTCCATGCTATTCAGGAAGATCTCCCTCTGCAGAGGCTTTTTGAGGGGGTTCAGGCAGATACAGGGGGGAGCAGAAAGTTCCCTTCCATGAACTTTCTTCCATTTACAACTCTTAGGATCTGAGCCAGCATATCAATCAATAAAAGTATACTTTAAGCATAGGTTTCTTTTTATAAGAAGTAAACAAAATACATTTTTATTAAATGTTTTAACTGTGGATAATGGAGTCAGTGATTTACAGCCTTCCCCAACCCCCCCATGACTAACTGTAGCACAGAGATTTTCTTACATAAGGAGGTGCCAACTTCCCAAAGCCACCCTAATTCTAAGTCCATGCCATTCCTTTAATAGAAGAAACAAATATTTTTGACAAACGGTGGTGTTGATGTTTGTGAAAGTAGCAGAAAACAAATGTTTGAATGACAGAAGAGCTCATATGCACCACCCCCACCACCCCCAACAATGCTCTATTAGCTTCTTTTAGACAGAACTCATTAAAAAAATAACAGCGGCGATGACAATTGAAATGTCCTCATAGTTGAATGCAATCTGTTCTTTTTCAGCAGGGAGAAAATTGCAATTCTGTGCTGCTTGCCTGCCTTCTCGTGCTCAGAGGGAAGACAAAAGCAAGTTAAAACACAAGAATTGTGGCATATTCCAATGCTATGCCAAGTAGTGTATTATATTACAATTATGATAATCATTTTTTCCCACATTAGGAATTTGCTTTGTGGGTGGAGTGGGGGGAATCCATCTGTTTCTTGGACCTCTTTGGCTGACTGGAGCAAATCAAACTTTTATTGAAAACAAATTATGGACACAGAATGAAAATCTCATGGTTATACGCTTTAGCATTTGCTGTTCTGAGGTTTCGAGCTCTGACAGAACAGCTCTGTTAAACTGAGATGAGGAAGAAGCATCTCCTAGTAGCAAGAAAGCAACCATGTCTGTTCCTTAGCATCTTTGTGTTAGATCTTGGAATCAGATAACAGGAAATCAATGTGATGTACATTTTGGGTCCTTAGTCTCCATTGCTTGTGTAACCTGAGAGTACCAATCTGGCTGGAGTAAGATTTGAAATTTACTCTCTGAATTTACAAGAGTCATATCTATAAATTATCTTGAAACTACAGTAATTTTGTAAGTTGTGTATCCTGCAGGTGGACTAATTTTATTTATGTATTTATGTATGTATTAAAACGTTGATAACCTGCCTCTTGACCCAAATGGGGGCCCCAAGGAGCTGTACAAAAATAAAAATAACATTAAAATAAATTCAAAGCAACAGACCAAACTGGTATCATTAAAATCTCAGAAAGCAGATTTTAGATTCAATCCTATGCTAAAAACGATTAAAACCAGAATGGAACAAAAACACCTTCACCACCCATCTAAAACTGAACAAAGATGTGCCCAGTCTCACTTCTCTAGGGAGGCGATTCCACAATTGGGCTGTTGCCACCAAATCCTGTCCTATGTTCCCACCAACCTAGCCTCTCTTGGAGGTAAGCTTTGGATAGGCTCATATGGAAGGAGATGGTCATTCAGATATCATGGCCTCAAACCATTTAGGACTTATAGGTAAAGACAAGCACCTTGAATTGGGCTTGGAAATAAATTTGAAGCCATTGCATTTGATGTAAGGGGTCTATAAAATACACAGCATAAAGCAATCTGACTGCACCAGCTGCCATTTCCAAACAGTTCTTCAAGGGAGCCACATGTAGACATGTAGTCTGCCTTTCCGAGGCCCAAACTAAGCCTTTTGCGGGGTCCAGTTCTGGTTGCTTTCAAGGGGATCCTGCTTTGCCTCAGGAAGCACGAAAAACAATCCAAACGGGCCTGGTTCAGCTTAGGTTTTGTCTCTATCCGAGGCACATCCCTTGTTAAAATAGGAGCAGGGATGGCGGTTCAGGCAAGGAACCTGGCTGGCATTAAGGTAAAACAAGGTAATTCAAATCCATATTAGTCTCAAACTTACTTCTTTTCTCAGATTCTCGCTGATGTGGGGTAAATACATAATTGATTCAACAGCTGATAGTACTTGACATACCAAACTCCCATCTTGATGCAAATTAAAAGTCACTACTTTAAATTCTGTGACCCATAGATACATCATGCTCCAGACAGACTCCACATCAGATATTCAGGTGGCGGACAGCCAGATAAAGTTGAATCCCTCAGTAAGAGAGGCCCACACACTGGTTCAGTCCAGAAACTCCTACTTTCATCATGGCAGGACAAAAACATCAGGGAATTCAGAGAAGTCCTCTAAACACTAGATCATATGAGAAGCATGGAGAGGGACACTGCACAGCACACAGCTTGTTCGTATACTTTCGGCATCCTGCCCATCTCTGAACATGGCACTGCCTTCCTCTGAACACTGCAAAGGCCCTTCAGTGTATCCTAGCTTAGCACAAGCTTGCTGTGCTACACACATCGCCTAATCCCTGACCATTTTAGTTGATTCTGTCCTTTTCATCTTCATGCTTGGTCCTCTACTTGAATCATTTCTTTCAGCAGCACAAGAAAACAATTTGTTCTTCTTCGTGGTCTCTGTGCATCATACACATATGGGTTCTCTTGCGCCTGCGCTGAGATCGTTCAGGGAAACTTCTATAGGTGAGGCGAACAGGGCGGGAGCCCCTCCCCCTGTGCGTGCTCCTTAGCGCAGGCTCCCGCCTGTCTCCTCAGTTCCTCTTCGACCGCCATTGCGTCTAGTCGTTGGGTTCTCCACTTCTCTCTTCGAATATCGTTAGCTGAGTTTATCTACTTTATAATCACTTTACTAAACTTTTTCTCCTCATAAAACTTTCTTCTATCGATTCTCTTTCATTCTATAACTTCACTTAAAAAAAAAAAAATCTTCAAAAAAAATCCTCACTAAATCCTCATCTCTCCCCCGATCTTATCCCTCCTCGACTATAATCTTTTTTTCTAATTATGCCTCTTAAGGCGGCTTTCCAAAAATGCCAGCAGTGTGGAACCAAAATCCCACCCGCCGACAAGCACCCGCTGTGCTTGCTTTGCCTGGGGCAAGGCCATATAATGGAAACCTGCCAGCACTGCCAGGCTTTTACAAAGCAGGCCTGAAAGCACCGCCAGACCAAGCTACGAGCTCTCCTCTGGGAGCAGTCTCTATCAGCGAAAGGGCCTACTCCAGAGGAGAAACCTGGAGGATCCCAGATATCCAAAAAGCCGACAAAAGACACTTGAGCAGCGAAGAAATTGGCGAAAAAGGCCCATAAAGACAAGGCGGAACGCCTGAAAAAGAAAATGGCGGAGAAAGGCGGTGAAGACGCTGGGCCATCGACTTCGGCCACTATGATGGTCTCAGAGCGGACTGCTCTGTTTATGTCGGCTGTGACTGAGGCTCGGGATCGAGCTACTGGACCGATTGCCCGCCAGTCTCCTCCGGCCTCGACGACGTCTCCTCAAGGCTGAGAGTCGGGTTCGAAAACCACGCTAAAACAGCCACCAACTGCAGCCACCTCCCTGTCGGAGGGAGAAATTGTGGCATCGCCACCGTTGGAACGACCTCGTTCGGGCTCGAGAGGTCCCCCACCAAGACTATCACCTAGAGAGGAACGTGTGGAGCACCACCGATCGCGGTCCCCACGATACAGGAGCCGTGATTCACCATCCAGGGCATCCACCTCGAGGTCTGCCTACTCTAGATGACGAGATGATAGGTCTTGGTCGAGCTCCTGCTACTCTGAATCGAGATCGAGGAGTTACCGATCCCGAGGTTCTCCGGGCCGGAGAAGAGCGGACTATTATTCTCGCCGATACCGACGTTCACCCTCTCAGGATCAACGTTATACCCGCAGATCCAGGTCACCTGCAGCGCGACGGGATACGGCTGTGTCCCGTGCACCCGTTGAGGTGGTCACACAGCCAACCGCTTCAACCTCGACTGCATAGTCAGTTCATGTACCCGCCGTTACGGCCCACTCCTCGTTGGGATCGGCGTATGTGTTGGACTCAGACTCCGTGGTCTCCTCCTCCCATTCCACTTCCCCAGACACACAGGTGGAATCTAAGGAAGCGATCTCCCCATCGGAAGCTATGGGCAGTTTCGCTGAGCATGTCAGCCGGATGGTGATAGCTCTGGGAGTTGAGGCAAAAACTGCAAAGGGGAAAGCTAAGGATGACATCTATGTGATCCTGAAGACCACCCAGTCCAACCATCTGCTTCTTCCTTTCTTGCCAACATTGCTGGAGACGGTGCAAGAAACCTGGAAGACCCCAGCCTCCACGAAGCCAACAGCTAAGAGACTGGAGTCGATGTACAGGATCCAGGAGGAAGGGGCAAAATTTCTGTTTTCCCATCCGACCCCGAACTCGTTCATAGTGAAATCTGTGCAGTCTCGTGGGGGGAAACAGCATACCACGCCGGCAGATAAAGAGGGCAAGACGCTAGACTCCTACAGCCGTAGAGTCTATTCCTCGTCTTCCCTCGGACTGAAGATATCTAACTATGAGGCGTTACTAGCTAGATATCAGATGTTTATCACGGAGAAGCTGGGAGACCTCTGTGATCATCTGCCGACGACAAGAGGGATCAGGCGGCGCAGTACATCAAGGAGGCAACCAGTATCAGTGCTTTGCAGATGAACACTGCCCGCCACCAGGTCGATAGCCACCTGGTGAAATCGGTGATCGATTTCGGATCTGAGGCTGCTCTGCTGCAGACATGGGGAGGCCGTGTTTTCGCTGTGGCGATGTCTACCTTTTTTGTGGATTGCATCGCGTATTGATTGGGCGAATTGACGAAGGACATTTCTCAAGGTTGCTGAGAGAGGTTTTTGTGTTGTTGTTTATTGCCACCACTGGATGTGTCCCTAATGCTCAAAAGCTTTGGCGCGGCCAAGAGATGGGGCTCTCGCCAAGCTCCGTTGCAACATATTTTGCACAGGCGGTGGTCTCGTTTTCCATAAGGTCAGTTCAGTATCAACCATGGACATATGTGGAAACCGTCGGCTCTGCTCACGCCAAGCACCACATGCTTATCCCAACAGGCAGGGCCAGGAGATGGGGGCTTGTCGCGTTCTTTGATCCTTCACTAGCCCGACTGAACTAGCTCCGCCGCTTCGACCACACACCACAATATCGACCACCATATCTCCACCACCTCAGGCAACTCTCTTCGGCTCTCGACTTCACCAGCACCTTCGGTCCTGGAGGACCATCACGATGGATTGTTGGGTGCTAAGCATCGTCGAACACGGTTACAGGATCGAGTTCAGAGTCCTCCCCCCCTTCCTCAGGATCAAGACCACCCGTCCAACACGGGTGCTCCTAGAAGAGGTGTCAAACCTCCTTCAAAAAGGGGTGATACAGCCGGTTCCCGCAGAAAACTTGGAGGACGGCCTATACTCCAGCTACTTCATCATGAAGAAAAAGGGAGGAGGACTCAGACCGATCCTGGACCTTCGAACTGTGAATCTTTTTATTCCACCGAAAAGATTTCGCATGGTCACACTCCAATCGATCCTTCCCTTGCTTCGAAGGGGCGATTGGTTTGCATCCATCGACCTCAAGGATGCATACTTCCACGTCGCCATCCATGAAGACAGCCAGAAATACCTTCGGTTTCGAGTGGGAGATGACACCTACCAGTTCGTAGTTCTTCCATTCGGACTTTCCACCGCGCCGAGGGTATTCACGAAGTGCATGGCAGTGGTGTGTGCAAGTCTGCGGGCAAAAGGCATCACCGTCTTCCCGTATCTAGACGATTGGTTGCTGGTGGCGTCGTCAAGCTTGGAGCTTCAACACGAACTAGGAGAAACCCTCCACCTCCTGGACAAGTTGGGACTCTGCCTGAATGTGGAGAAGTCGGTCCTTCAACCAGTAAAGGAAATACAATACATCGGCGCAAGGCTAAGCGCGTTCGATGGTCGGACATACCTACCAGACGACAGGGTGTGAAATATACTTACCCTTGCGAGGAGGGTCTCCAGACAACTAATATGCTCAGCTCACAGAGTTCAACGTCTACTAGGGCATATGGCCTCGACGACTGCGGTCGTACAATATGTGAGGCTTCGCATAGGACCCCTTCAAACCTGGTTTATCAAAAACTTCAAACCAGAAAAAGACAAACCATCCATCCGGTTGGATCTTCCGCGAGCTGTAAGAGAGTCCTTGAGGTGGTGGCAGCAGGAGTCGAACTTGACCGGAGGCATACCGTTCCATCCTCCAATACCGACCCGCATATTGACAACGGACGCGTCGCTGCTGGGATAGGGGGCCCACTCTGATTATCATGTCATGCAAGGCACATGGACGGCGACACAAGCCACCAGGCATATCAACTGACTAGAACTAATGGCCGTGTGGAAAGCACTGCAAGCCTTGGAGCAACATCTTTCGGGTTGCCACATCCAAGTTGTGACGGACAATACCACAGTGGTCGCGTACATAAACAAGCAAGGCGGCACAAGATCGACCCGCCTCACACGGCTGACTCTGCAACTCTACGAGTGGGCTCTACCTCGAAGAATGTCCTTCGTAGCAATTCACATCGCAGGCCGGGAAGCCCAATGTGCTGGCAGATACGTTGAGCCGCGTGTCGATGCAATCGCACGAGTGGAAACTAGACAGGAAAGTAGTCAGTTCACTATTCCAGCGCTGGGGCCGTCCAAAAATAGACTTATTCACCACCAGCGAAAACACGGCCTGCCCCATGTTCTGCAGCAGAGCAGCCTCAGATCCGAAATCGATCACCGACGCTTTCCTGATGGACTGGGGCAACGATTTTTGCTATCTGTTTCCCCCAATTCCACTTCTGACACGGGTGATCGCCAAGGTATCTCAGGACAGGACCAACTGTATTCTGATATCCCCATGGTGGCCACGCCAACCTTGGTTTTCACGCCTACTCAGCCTCTCACAGTGAGATTATCTCCCATTACCGATGAAAGACAATCTATTAACACAGCACAAGGGCAAAGTACTTCACCCCAATCTGCATTCTTTGAACCTAATGGCTTGGAGGATCAGATAACAAGAGATACAAACCTCTCCGCTGTGGTGAAGGAGGTTCTATTGGCAGCACGAAAACCCTCCACGAGACTCTCCTATGCCAGAAAATGGACAGCTTTTGCCAAATTTGTGTTATCTGTCAGATAAGGATCCTGTTACATGCTCAATCTCAACCGTTCTCGACTTTCTACACTCACTAATGACCCAGTGGCCTTCAATTCTCTTCAATTAAAGTATATCTAGCTGCAATATCAGCACATAGGACTACTTCCACAGGAGCATCTTTATTTGTGCATCCGTTAGTGAAACAATTCTTGAAAGGTCTTAAAAATCTACGACCCCCAATCCGAAACATAATGCCAGGTTGGGACCTTCTGTTGGTATTGAAAGCCTTAACGAAATCTCCATTCGAGCCCATGGCGAAAGCAGACTTACGTCTGGTATCAGTTTAAAAGACATTTCTGATGGCAGTTACATCAGCGAGACGGGTCAGTGAGCTACGTGCTCTCAGGATAGATCCCCCCTACACGATTTTCCACAAAGATAAAGTCGTTCTAAGGCCAGATATAACGTTTTTACCAAAGGTGGTTACTGAATTTCATCTGCAACACGATATTATTCTTCCCACCTTCTTCTCGTCTCCATCATCACCAGCCGAAAGATCTATGCACAGCCTTGATGTCAGGCGGGCACTACTTTTTTACAAAGCCCGCACGGAATCAATAAGGAAAACCCAGCAACTTTTTGTATGCTATGGTTCGTTCCCCAAGGTTGGGCTATCCAGTATCGAAGCAGAGACTTTCTTCCTGGATAGTGGACACTATAAAACTATCGTATCAAATCGCTAAGAGCCCTCTGCCAGGATCCGTGAGGGCTCATTCTACGAGAGCTCTGTCGACCTCGACAGTCTTTGGGAGAGGGGTCTCCTTGCTGGACTTATGCAGGGCAGCAACGTGGTCTACTCCCTCCACTTTTATCCGGCACTACCGCCTCGATGTTCAAGCCAGAGCACAGAACGCATTCGGAAGGGCGGTTCTATCCTCGATCACCATCTGTCTGCCGACACCGACCCACCTCCGGTAAGTCAGCTTGCTAATCTACCCATATGTGTGTGATGCACAGAGACCACGAAGAAGAAGGACAGGTTGCTTACCTGTAACTGTAGTTCTTCGAGTGGTCATCTGTGCATTCACACAACCCGCCCTCCTTCCCCTCTCGGTGTCTGCATCGAGTTCGATGGATATCCAGAAGGAAATGGGCTGGACAAGGGATTCCCTCTCTTGGTATCGAGGAGCATATCGACTGAGATTGGGATAGACGTAAATGTTAAATGTCATCCTCGGTTCCAAGGGTCGCAATAGGCAGTCTCAGGGAGCTGAGGAGCACGCGCAGGGGGAGGGGCTCCCGCCCGGTTCGCCTCAGCTATAGAAGTTTCCCAAACGATCTCAGTGCAGGCGCAGAGAACCCATATGTGTGTGAATGCACAGATGACCACTCGAAGAACTACAGTTACAGGTAAGCAACCTGTCCTTCCATGGTTTGAGCAATGCTCCCTCTCCTCAGTTCTTGAAGCAGTTTCATACAAATTTATTTATATGATACAAAGATGATGCCAGATTTTTCTCTTTCCTATTAGGGCGTGTCTGTGGATACAAGAGCTCCTCATCATGGTTATTTGTATAATTGTAGACCAGCCTTCCCCAGCCTGGTGCCCTCCAGATGTTTTGGAATACAGCAACCCGTATTCCCGACCATTGGCCATGCTGGCTGAAGGGAATCAACGTCCAAAACATCTGGGGGGCACCAGGTTGTTGAGGGTTGTTGCAGAGGTTTTATTTGATATATGTTGCTTTGGGCATATGAAGGACAAAGCATATGTGCCTATCATTTTCATGATAACAATTGTAATGTTGGGAATCATGAATCCATATTTTCTTCATATGTTACATTTTAAGAATGGGAGTGATGGTGCTAAATGCAAAGATAAATATGGCTATGTTAAAAAAAATGATTTTGTTAAGGAACATTTAAAGAAAACTGAAGTGTCAGTGGAGGACTTATCTGAGGATTGCTTGAATCAGAGTAAACTAGTTCTTGACATAGACCTAGAGAAATGGGGCTTAATCCCAGTCCTAAATCTGCATAAAATGGCAGCTTCATCTACTTTCCAGTCCAGTGTAGATCAGGAGTAAGCAACTTGTTGCCCTCCAGCTGTTTTGGCCTACAACTCCCATCAGCCCTAGCCAGCATAAGAAATGATAAGGCATGGTGGGAGTTGTAGGCCAACATATCTGGAGGGCCACAAATTGCTCCTGATGTAGGTGGATAGAGGAGGAGCTGGAAAGAATAAAGAGAAACAACAGAAAAGTTGAAAGATGCTATTACCCAAGTCTGTAAGGGAGAATTTGAAGCTGGGTTGATTAAACTCTGACATCCAAGAGTCTAAGAAGGACTACTTGACTTATAATAGCCATTATTGACACACAATATACTCCTTGACATACAAATCAAATTATCTAGAAGGAAGCTTCCTTTAGACAGCAAATTGACTTTGGCAAATTCTGTTCATCTCAGGCCTCTGCTTACCTCTGCTTTTATATCTAATAATGTAGTCCAGGGATCCCCAACATGGCACCCATGGGGACCTCCAACAGCACCCATAAATCTCTCTACTCCCTGCCCCCTTTAAAAAATTGTTTTGAATTTTTTTAAAAAAAACCTTGAAAACATTAGGGCACCAGGTTCTCCTTCCTATCTGAACCTGTTTCTGATTGGCTATTCGGCAGGCAGGAAAAGAAGGAAAGAGTTGCTTCCTGGCGTGGCCCCACCCAATCAACTTCCACCCAGGCCGACCTTTCCTCCTTTGCTCTTGCTTTCTCTCTTTGCACTTCCAGGCTCCAGCCATGCTATTTACTGACCACCACTTCTTTACCTTGCTGCTTCTCCCTTTTCCCAGTCCCTAGCCTTGCTCTCTCTCCCTTCCCAGCCCCTTCTCTCGTTCTTCACACATATATACACAGAGCACCTTCCAGAGTGGGGTGCTCTGATGTCAGAGGAGGAGGAGGTAGGGGTGCCAGGGGCTGAACCTGGGGTCAAAGCAGTGAAAACTTTTTCTTTCCTTTTGGGGCTGGGGAAAGGGGTGTGTGTGCATAGAATGCACACAGCAATCCTATGCAGGTCTACTCAGAAGTAATTCCCACTGTCTTCCATGTAAGCATGCATAGGATTGCAAGTTTAAATGGGTTTTTTTGTGTGCTTCTGTGGGGTCAAATATGTAGCTGGTACTCCAGTTTCTTGGATGAATTGTCTTTTGACTAGCCTGGCCTCCACAGCAGCCATTGTGTGTTTGGCCACATCCTTCATGGGAGCCATTTTGTGGTGGTGCCCACAGCAGTTTTTCAAATTCTCAGATGTGCCCATAGGTCCAAAAAGGTTGGGGACCCCTGGCTGTGGTCCTTCAAATAACTCACTCATAAGTAGACATGAAATGTTTTCGTCTGTGAAACAGGAGGGAGGTATTATCACGCTAAGGTGAACTCTGAAACATGCAAAGTACAATGCTTAAAAATAATAATCAACAGGGTGAAAAACAAAACCAAAAAAACCCATTAAATGAAGACTGAACATGCTCAGTAGATTCTAGGAGCTCTGGAAAGTTGAGTGTCAGTTGGAAAAGAAAAAAAGGAAAGCCAGGGTGGTGGAGTTGATTGCCTGCTTGATTCCATTACAGCAGTGGTGCAGAACTATAATTGGGTGGGGGGTCAAGTTGTCCCCCACCAGGTCCTCTGTGGGCAGGGCACCAAGGCAGTTTGGTGCCCTAGGCAAGATCAGATATTTATTGCCCCGCCCTTCCCACTTGAACCCTCCCTCCCTCCCTCCAGCCCTATGCCCATTATGAAATAAATTTCCCTCCCTGGGAACTGCCGAGCCCCATAGAAAACTTTGTGGACTTTGAGACCTTTCCTTTGTGTTCACGCGGAAAGCAAAGAGGCAACATCAGCCCAGCTATGCCAGGAACTCCCAAGGGCCTTCTCCTACTCCATATATATGTAAAAGCCTGTTTCCTCCTGCGGGCAGCACAAGGGATATGAAAAAAGGATGTGAGAGAGGTGTGGTGGCGCTACCTATGAGGAATAGAGACAAAAGGGCCTCTTGCAGCCTGTCCTACCTCGCAGGGTGGAGGTGTAGAGACACCGGTTTGACTCATACACCTTCTGGGTTGCGGGGGGGGGGGAATGCATGTAGTAGAAACATAGCAAAGAGAGAGCCCGTGGATCATCTGGTTCAAATTTAGGAGGGGCTTTACGAAACTTGCTGCTTCCCCTCCTCTCTCTATCACTTTGTTGCAATATTTCTTTATCAGAATAATGAATATTATCCTGTCTTTCCCTTTACCAGCCTAGTGCTCAAGGCAGACAACAATATTCAAAGTACAGTAAAGCAAACATCAACAGCTCAGGGCACAATCCTAAACATGTTGAGGCAGAAAAAAGCCCCGCAACTCCCAGCATTCCCCAGCCAGCATGGCTGGCTGTTGGAATGCTGGGAGTTGCGGGGCTTTTTTCTGCCTCAACGTGCGTAGGATTGCGCATGGCTGGCTGGGGAATGCTGGGAGTTGTAGGACTCCCTCCCCCCATCCAAACATGCGTAGGATTGCATCCTAAAAGCATTTAAAACCAAAACACAGAAACAGCATGGTAAATAATTAAAACATTGGAGCCCCAGCTAGCTTAAAATACCTTTCTCTCCCTCCCTGGTTGCTGGAAATAACTGCTTTCAGGGGACATTGAGCTGAGGAACCTGAGGCGCACGCCGGAAGGAGGGAAGGCGAAGGAGGTGTTTGCAGGTGCCTCCTTCCCGCCGCCCATCAGCCTCCCATCATAGGCCCCTGCCCGCCTCCACCTCCTCCAACCTGTCACCTTCTCTGCCTCTTTTGATGCTGGTTGTGAGGAGGAGCCTGCCTGAAGCTTCAGCGGCGCCAGCAGCAATAGCAGCAGCATCGGTGCCAGCAGCAGCTGCTGCTCCTGGTAACGGTGGTGAGGCTTGGAGACTGAGCCCTGAGGTGGAGGAGAAAGGGAGGGGCGTGCTTCTTTCGCCTCCCCTTCCCCGCCACAGGACATGATTGGTAAAACAAACTTGGTAAAATACGCATTTTAGCGCTGTATTTTTTTTTCAAGGCGTTTCTGGCGCCCCCTTTAGCCCGGCGCCCTAGGCAGCTGCCTAGTTCGCCTAATGGTAGCACCGGCCCTGTCTGTGGGCAATATGATTATGTTCACTGAACATAATCCCACCCACCACCCATTAGCCATTTTGCCTTTTGCCATGGTGAGAGAGGCACAGAGTTCCATTCTTCCTTCAGCACAGAGAAAGGGACTTGGCACTGGCCCAGTCCCTGGCTTCAGGCTGCGTGTGCCACCCCCCATGGGGGTGCAGCACCAAGCCACTCAGCTGTTGCTGAGAAGAGCGGCTGCTCCTCCCAGTCTCTGGCCAACCAAGTCTCTGGCTTTGCGTAGTGTACACCATCCCTACGGGGGCTCCACACATCATGTAAAAGGACTCAGCCAGTGCTGGCCAAGCCCCTGGCTTTGCACAGTGCACATCATCCCCGTGAGGTTGGCAAATGCCACACAAAACCAGTCAGCCAGCTCTGGGAAGTCCCTGGCTTTGCATGTGCCCATGGGGTGGCACGAGTCATGTGAAGCCACTCAGCTGGTATTGGGAAGGGCAGATGCCCCTCCTAGCGCTGGCCAAGAGTCCCATCAGCCCCATCCCCACTGTTATCTCTACTCTTGAGATTCGAGATAACAGCGGGGATTCCTCCAGGTGTGATTCATCCAGGGATTGCGACCTGTAAGTTGTAAGCCATGCCACGCTCCCTGGAGGAACAAAAAAAAAAAAAAGGTTCCCTGGCCTGGGCCAGATGTGGAAACTCCATGGGTCAGAAGTTCCACATTCCTGCCTTACAGCCTATAGTATTCTGGAGGAGAGCATGAAACATGGAACCCTGAACAGGAGCACTCCTGTGAAGAACTTAGGCTACACTGCAACATGTGTTGAAGGTTCCACTTGTTATTCATACATGAGGAGCAGGGAATACTGGCCAGTGGGAAAATTAGACTGGAAGCTGCAATTGCATCAAGATAGCACAAGGATAATGTAGCCAACTTTCCAACTGGCTACTCTAGCTGCACCTTTAACAGTTCATTTTGCCACCCTCCTACCCTGCCACCTGATTAAAGAGGCTCACTGCGCCTCATGGTAGTGCTGGCCCTACATTCTGCCAATACTTTTTACATAGCAGGCAAAAAATCAAGGTGCAGCCTTTCCTGGCATGCTGTTACAGTGCAGAGGAACTGCACTGTAATTTCAGTTCATAACACAAGTCCTAAGCACTAGATCCCTGCTAGAAAAAGATGGCAATGCCTATTCCTTTCTTATATCTGAATTCCAACAAGCTTTTATTCTCTTGTCATACTCCTAGTAAATAGTAGAACCTTGCTATCTCTCCCAGGCTTTTTGTTTTGCCTAACAATGTGCACCAGTGATGGGCAAAGGGGTTATGATCCAATATTTAAAAAGAAAGATGGGGCACCTGCTATTTCATCTGGTAGAGTTGGAGACACAGGCACATACATACTTTTGAAAGCTAGGCCATTAATTTCTCTGCCAAGCATTTTATGAAAAGAGACTACTAAAATCATAGCAAGAATAAAATAACACAAAAGCAGCATGAGTCAGAAACACATGTTTAGGGGGATATTGTGCTCTTCCTGACCAGAAAATTCTGCAGCACAGGTACAACCAATAATACCTTTTCCATTTCTCAGTTCTGAACAAGATACAAAGGGGGGGGGGAGTCAACAGTTCCCGAACATCAATTCCCATAAATCAGTAATTCAACTGCAATAGACAATGGAAACATAATTAACATTCCTAGATAAAAATGGAAACTTTAAAACATGTTAGGCTGCAATCCTATACCCACTTATCGGGGAGTAAGATCTATTGAATTCAATGGGCCTTAATTCAGAGTAAACATATAGGATTGCGCTGTTAATCTGTTAAGTTAATCTACAGTGGTGTGTTTTTGTTATCCTATTGTTTGGCATCTAGGACTTCAAAAAGAACTTCCGGTTAATATTGTAATACAAAGTCAGTGTATGTTGTCTTTAGCTGCAACCCCTAGTGTGGGAGGCAGGTCCAGAAGGCTGGTGTGGTGGAGTTTCCAGAAAAGGAGGCCTGATAGAATAAGAGAGTGAGGTAGAGAGGCCTACTATGTGTATCCAGGAGTTGACAAATAAAGCATCTTAAACTGGTTCAGTGTCTTCTCTGAAAAATAATCTCCTGGCTGAGCTGCAGGACTAGGCAACAAAGCTACATAAGAATATAATTTGGGGGGAAGCTTTCACATTAAAACAAAGAAACAAAAAACCTTTGTTGCATTTATAGTCGGGATATAGGCTGTCTGAAGCACAGTATCTCCTCCAAAAGAGCCTAGAGAGAAGTCAAGAGTTATAATTTCCTACTTCCTTTACTTATTTGGCAGCGCTCTTCTGCCTTTAATATAAAGTTAGCATTCTGGTCTAGGGCTGACAATACAGCTGCAATCCCATTCATATTTCTTGGGAGTAAGTCCCCTTAAACACTGTGGAACTTCCAAGTAAACATAGATATGACTGAACTGCTCATTTCCCATAATGATGCAGCTAAAAATGGTGGAAGATCATCATCTCATATCAGAGTACTCAGATGTGACTCTGATACAATGAAGATGAGACACACACACTGAGAAAAGAGCCAGTGTGGCATAGTGGTTAGAGTGTTGGACTGGGACTCGGGAGATCCAGGTTCTAGTCCCCACTCAGCCACAAAGCTCACTGGGTGACTTTCGGGCCAGTCACTGACTCTCAGCCTAACCTACCTCACAAGGTTGTTGTGAGGATCAAATGGAGAGGAGGATGATTATGTAAGCCACTTTGGGTTCCTTTCAGGAAAAAAGGCAGAATATAAATGTAATAAATAAATAAATAAATAAATAAATCAAAGAACAATACAGATATGCTTTGTGAATTCTGAAGTTCTACGTGTCACCTCTGATTTTCAATATGACAAAAACTAACGCAAATGGCCCTTAGCTTTTTTATTCTGCCTTTCCTTTAATATGAAACTTGTTATACGTGCATAGGCAAAAAAAGTAAACGCTTGCATTTTAAGCCATTTAAACAAAGCATTTGTTAATTTTTATAGTGTGCTGGTGATGACTAGTGAAAAGGAAATATGTGTTTGACAGTCTGACAAAACAAACTTAGCAACCCCACTTTTTGAGAATACTGTAGATGTCATTTGTAGACGGACATGAATTTCCAGAAGCTTTTGGTCTCTGATTGCAGAACATTCCTGTCTCTACTCCTAACTTCCTCCAATTGTTACCAAGGAAAGGTCATCTGACTACTAGTACAAACAGACAGATGAAAAGCCTGAGACTGGTTTAGCAATATATGCACAGGTGTAAACAAGCTTCTGGTAGCAGATGTTCAGCATTGCTAATTACAATGAGCCTAACAATTTGATAAGATTAACTTATACCCCAAACTAAGCCCTGTACATTAATTGTTCCAGATTTCCAGCATGCTACTTCATTTGTATTATGTACAGCCCTAACACACAAAAGCACTTGGTAAACAAATTGTGAATTACTCACAAACTGTTTAATTCTTTCTGCCCACTGTGCGGCAGCCTTATTTTTCCCCATTGATTGAATAACAAACTTTTAAAAAAGAGGAACAACAAAGGAGAGATAAATTCTTCCTCTAGGGATTTATTATTATTTTTTTGTGTTTTAGAAAGATAAAACATACGTATCTTCATCAGTTAGGTTGCCATGGAGATGATTATGCTGACCCAGATGATTGGTACTTCAGAGGATGAATAAGCTGTGGAGGAGATGTTGTACTCTAAAGTAACAAACAATTCATTCTCACTTTTCTATATATGGATAAGTGTATGAGAAATAACAAGATAACCTTGAAATGCCCTGAAGAGGGAAGGAGTCGTATGTTAGGTTTACTGTTTAGATAAAATGATTTGTTAACTATGGGTGGGAAGTTTGCAAATGCCATGGACGAATTCCTGTCAATGTAGCCAAAAACAGTACTATCTATGCACAAGAGGGAAGTAGCAGCAGGCTTAGGGGAACCCCAAATACTTTTTAATAAAAGCCTTAAGATGGGGGCAAGTACAGCCAATGAAGGCAAAGTATGTCCAGTGGCCATGGAATGCTGACTTGCAGAGAAAAAAACTGAAAACTGGGTGGGTGGGTGAACACTGAACAGGAGAACTCCACACTGCAGCATTTTGTTGCAGCCTCCACTACAGGTATCCTGATAGTGCTCCAGTCTCCTTCCCTCCCCCTCTGAAGTGCCTCAGCAAGACAGCTGAAAACAGCAGTCTAGCTGAACTGCCGAATGGAGTGAGAGGTGCAGGGAGGCTGAGAATGCCTCCACTGCTCTTCCTGCTCTGCACTGGATACTCATAAGCCTCCAAGTTTGGGGGCTTATGAGCATTGAGAGTGCAGTTGATAGGACTGCGCCTTAAATGTTTGGTTTTTTAATTTAAATAGCAGCCACCAAAACTTTTCTTTCCCACCTCCCACTGCTATTTATATTAGGAAGGAGGTCTCTATTGGCACCAATGGATACTTCCCTCCCAATGCAAATGTCAGCTTCAGGGGAAGGGCAATTTTCATTGGGGCCATGGCAGGAAGGGAAAGGCTTAAATTCTCCCTTCCCACTCCCTGTGATCCTAATGATGTTCAGGCTCCGTTCTAGGTGTTATTTCCATAACAGTTTTAATGTACAGATAGCTGGTGTATCAACATGTATCTTAAGTGGGGGTATTACTGGCAGTATGATCAGGATTTTTAAGGCTCCAATCCTATACACACTTACCTGTGAGTGAGTCCAATTTAATACATCAAGACTTACTTTTGAATAGACCTGCATAGGACTGTACTGTTAGTTCCAAGAATCTGTTGGTATCATTAAGTATCAATGATACTTAATCATTAAGTATCCTTCCTTAGGGAAGGAAGTTGACTTTGGCAGCAACTTCTCACTAGAGGTGGAGCACAAAGCGGGCGGTCTTCTGGTCAGTAGACTGAAAAACATACAGAATCAGTAAGTCACACTGAAATGGCTTTGCTGTAAGGAAGGTTACAATATCCCCACTGCAGTATTTTTCCATGGAAGTAATGGAGTTAAGAAAACAGAATAGAACCAAAGATAAGAAGCGTTGAAGAAATATTAGCAACTCTAGCATGATACTGTGACAAATTAAAACTGAATAGAGAGTCAGAGTCATTCAACTTATTTTGCTTTGGCAAAATTTATTGAATCCAGTGGCAATAATGTTTGCAGTATTGCCCACAGCCAGTACTCTTTGTCATACCATTGGCTATGTTAAAACTCTGAAAAATGTGTAATGGGATTAAATCTGCCTGCTACTGTAGATTTATAGAATACCAGTATGAAATAAACTCAGTCTAATAGACACTTGAATTGTGATTAGAACAATACAGCAGAGAAGATCATGGATTTATGTGCCTTATATCCTTCCTATGTGACAACTACTTTCCAAAATATATTTGCATTAATGTAATGTTTTGGTTCCATTGATTTCTTCTAAAGAAATACTTCCAGACAAATAAAGTAGGATATCACTCACATTCTTTTGAATGTTGTTGACATGCCTTTTCAGTCACCCCTTCACCTAACAGCAGCTGATGAGGTGGTATAGGAGTAAAAACTAGTATCTGATATTAAGCGGTGAGTGTGACCAAAGTGGCATTTATTTACATTTGGCATTTGGCATTTATTTACGTGCATCTGTGGGCCAAACGAAACATTCTCCTAATCACACATACAGCAGTAGAGGTATGCATGATTGTTTCCCCTATTCTCATGCAATCATGTGTGGCCCCAATTCAAATTGGAACTATGGCACTTCAGGATAGAAGATTTAAGCTTCACCCCCACCTGTTTTTCCCCAAAATTCCCACCCTGCAGGAGCGTTAAAAAAAAAAAAAAGGGAACAATGATTCTCCATTGAAATCAGTGAAGGGTTTTCTTTCTTTTTTTAACTCTCCTGTGTGGTGGGGCATGTGTGGAATTTCAGGATGAAAATGGTCACTGGGGAGTTTAAACCCTCCTCTCCTAAAGTGTCACAGTTCCAATTTGAATTGGGGCCACACACACTTGCAGGAGAGTGGGGAAAACAATCACACATGGATCCACTATGCATGATTAGGCAAACATTTAGTTTGGTCCTCAGATTGTATATGTTGCTTTGTTTAGAATAAGTCTTTTTACATAGGTGATGAAAGAAGAGTTTTAAGTTGTTTGGTCACTGCATTACTTTAGTGTATTCAGTAATGATTTTTTAAATTTTTTATTGTATTCTGTACATAAACTTTTTCATTTGTCTAGCAACATTTGTAGTTTCTGTGCTGACTTTTTATATTGAAGTCTGAGTTTGAGTGGTCCAGAGAGAAAGAGATGGGTGGGAATGAGTTGGCTGGCAGAGGGGGGGGGGGCAGGAAGTTTGCCTTCCATTAAATAGGTTTCTGTTGGTGCAGAAAACTGTGGGTTCAAAGGAACTATTTTGTGTGTTGGTGCTCAGACCCCACTTGTGACAATTACTCAAGGTACTTTCAGATGAGGTTTTTATCATGCCATCACCCTGCCTCATTCACAGAATTTTAGGGTGTGTGTGTCCAGACATTGTCTTCTACTTATAACCCTCCTCTGTTTCCCTACCACTTATGTCCTTTACCACCACCTCTTCTATCTTTTTTCTTAGCACAGAGACAATCCATTTAGCTGCACAATGCCTTTAACTGGTAGTGTTAGGAGCCCTCCATCTTGAAGCATCATCAGTCTTTTGGGCAGGTTACTTGTCCTTCATGACTAGCCATGACAGCATACCCTCCAACATTTCACAGATGAAAATAGGGACACACATGTGAATTTGTAAGAGGTATGGTTAATCAACATGAAGGTGTGATCAAGAGGGTGTGGCCAGGCAACATGAGGGCGTGGCCAAGGGTATGGCTATTCAACCAAAGGGCATGGTCAGGTACAAAAGTTATTAGAGGAAATACACAAAAGGGCTCTGATCACTCTGAAGCCACTTTGATCTCCAGACTCATCATGATGATGGTGACTGCTGTTGCTGTCATTATTATTAGTGTATGGTGCATCAATGTGCATGGTGCTTTACCAAGTATAAGAGAACAGTTCCCTGCCCCAAAGAGCTTACAGTCTAAAATGTAATATAGAGGCAACAACAAATGATAGGAAGGGGTAAACCAGGGAGGAATATGCAATTATTTCAGTCAAACATAACTTTCAGCCTACTTTCCCCACATTGTGCAGGAAAGTCCTTGTTTTAAAGATCTCCCTCCCACTTTAAAAATGGATCCCTCCATGGTGGATATGTTCTCATTAGTAGTTTGCCAGAGAAATACTAATATTTAACATTGAGATATCTCTGAGTGTGCAAAGTGGTTCACAGGCCCACCGTGCAAGCTCCTATTTTCTCCACTCAGAAAAAAAAACATGTGGGCTCTATTGTACTTTATTTTAAAAAAGCAAGAACAACAACACTGTGATTGAACAATAATGCCAAAGTGGAATTATGATTATTGTTGCTGCTATTTGAGGTAGCTCGGATTTTTTATTTATTTCTCTTGAGGCTGTGTTTTCCCTTCTAATGCATTAAAAAAAAAAACAATCCAAAATCCCTGCAGAATAATCCTAATCATGACTGTAGAAAGCTTTCTCCATTGCACTTCAGCATGTGTTAGAAAAAGACCTTCATGTGGTACACAGGTAGAGCCAAGTGAAATTTACCACTGCTCTGAAAACAGAAGAACAGTGCAATCCTATGCATGTGTACTCAGAAGTAAGTCCTATTACATTCAGTGGGACTTACTCACAGGAAAGTGTGTATATTTTAAAGCAATCTACAACACTGACCATCACATCTTGTGGCAGCAAATTGATTATGCATTGTGTGAAGAAGTATCATGTAATTGAGGGATAATTGTGAAATGCTGCTCCTTGCTAGAAGAGGTAGCAGCAGCAGCAGTGCCAGTGCTAGATGACTTTTCCAGAATTATATTATTATATGATATCTTATATATTATAATTATTACATTATTCTATCATATATTATTTTATAAGTTGCTTTTGTAATTTTTTTAAAATTTTACTTAAACCCAAAATTGCTGAAATCTGGTGTTTTTCATGGGGGGGGGGGGGGTTCAGTGCTTTCAGGGCAATCTCTTTTTGTTTTCAGTTGTCAGGATTGGCATAAATTCAACAGGTGAAGCTTACCCACCCACCCACACCCCCAAATATGGAGCTTCAGAGAGAAGGGGAAGTTTCTTCCATTTCCTTCTGACACTGTACCTCACCTGTTAAGGCACAGAGGCAGCTCTGTTAAGAAATAAAATCTTTGGCAATATAAAGATAGGAATCCTGTGATAAATTCCCTCATTCACCTCTCCCTCGGTCCAGGCCAGCCTCCACCTCCTTTTCTTTTCACCCAGCTGAGGCAGCAGGTAGAGCGAGTGAGTGCGTGCATGCACACACATGCGCGCGCACCACCCCCTCGGGTCTGTTCCCTCCCTGCTTACTGTTCAAGCCTAAGCAGAGCTATCTTAATGGGGCCATGGGCAAAATTTCAGCTAAGCTAAAAGTTTTAGCTTAGCTGCAGCCTGCAATTTTGCTCATGGCCCCTTTAAGAGCACCTTAAGGTAGCTTGTGGGAGGCAGGGGAATTCAGGACTCTGTATAACAAAGTGAGACGCCTGATGGCTTAAGCGTTTTTGGGAGGGTCCCAGCATTTTCAGGGCAGTTGGAGGGTATGTGACAGCCATTCTGTGGTGGTGTCTAGGACAGTTTCTCAAATTACCAAATGACCCCATGGTCCCACAAAGTTTGGAGACCCCTGACCTAGGCCTTCTTGAAATAGCAGTGTGTAAGGCCTTTTTCAATTTAGGACCAGGTAGCTACTTCCTGAAAACAATTTCACAATCCCCACAATATATGAATACCTGATTTTTTTTAATGCACAGCATATTCACCCATGCCAGCAATTAATACAAATGCTTCAGTTACTAAACTGAAATATTAATCTCACTGGCTATGGTGGTAGCAGCAGTGCAACATCCCATAACACTAGGGGCATCTGATAATATTCTCTTTTCATGTCGGTTCACAACAGTGGCTTATATTTCAATTAGGGCAGCCAATATGAAGCTCTTATCCTTTCAGAACACTTACCATAGTGCAGTCTAGTACAAAGCACTAACCAGATGGATTTAAGCAGTTTACAAACTGCCAATCCAGTTCAGGCTCCAGCTATGCTAAATCCTTACTGCTCTCCACAAATTAATAATAAAAATCAGTGATTATTCCTGACCCAGCAGCAACCTAGAACAAGGTGAATCCTGGGTTGGATTTCTCTTTTTCCAGTATGAATTAACATTTTATCCTTTTAAAAGTACACTGATTCACAGATGTTCCATATTTTCCAGATAACCCTGGTGTGAGTAGGTGAAGACAAGAGTTCCTTGTTCTCTTCTATAAGATGATGCCTAGAGCTCTTATACAAAACTACATTCCTTACAACTAGTGGCATATAATATGCAGCATGATCCTTATAAACAGAGATTGCATTCATAGTTGAGTAATCATGTCTATATTAATGCTGAAAAGATTGACATGGAAAAACACATGGTGATGCTAGCACACTTTTTCCTTCAGAAGCAAGAAATTTGTTTGGTGCACAAAATTTGTAGTCAATTATTCAGAATTTAAGACCAGGCTTTTAAAAACCTAAAAAAGCAGTTTTAGGGAGAAGACAATTGGGCATTATTATGTGAAACTGAACAATACAGCCGACTCTCTTGCTGTCACTGTGCATTATATTCAGGGGCAGAACTGAAATGGATCCAATTACAGTCATAGAAAAAAAAACATTTTAATGAATTGCAGAATGCTGCATTTTTTAAAAGCTTGCATAAAACACTTGGACTGCATTTTCCCCTTCTGACTCCTTTACTGTTTACCTGAGGTGGAAGAGTGGTGATGTGGTAAACAAAAGTATATCACAACTGCAGGTCTATAAATAATTTAGAATCTTAAACAGAATTAATTAAAAATACAGTAATTGTACACCATAAATCAATGAAGGTAGGAGATTGGAGGTTGGTAGAGCAGCAGTTTTCAGTACATATCTTTTTTTTAAAGGGTAACGTAGGAGGTTTAGATTCTGCATTAGTAAGGTCATAACCTTTTTATGAGTTATTAATGTTCTGAAATGGAGTGACAGGTAAAACAGATAGTTTAAAACTTGTATCTACTTAAGTCAATAAGGGCGCAATCCTATGCATGCTTAAACAGAAAGAAGTCCTACAATCCCAGTATTCCTGGCAGTTGTAGGACTTTTTTCTATCTAAATATGCATAGGATTGTGCCCTAAGACTTCCATTGTTTTATAGCATCACCAGCACTAAGCAAGCAGACACAAACTAAGAGTTGAGAGCTATAGTTCCTGTCTGGCTGCGTTTGGTCTTTGCTTCAGCAAGTAAAGGTTATGAGCTAGCAAACCACTACCATTATAGTCAATGTCCCTTCCTATCTTTCACTTACTGGTGTGTTCACAATACCAACCAGACAGAAAAAGCCTAGTATCTGTACATTGCACCTAACAGTTTGTACCTAAGACAGAGGGGCTGGTTCACATAATCAAACAGCTCACCATGGCTTATTTAAGTCATGGTGGGCTGCAGCACAGGTGGGTGGGCAGCCATTCTGAATATTCAAGCCACAATGGCGGCTTGTTGTGTCATCCAAACCTGGCGTGGGTGGGTTGCGCAAGGGTTAAACAACCCTCGCATAACCCTAAAACAGGCCATGGGTTTGCAAGGTTTGTTTAACCCTTGCACAGCCCATCACAGCTGGGTTCAGATGACACCACATGCTGCGGTCGCAACTTCAATATTCAAATTCCGCCCGGCATGCACTGCAACTCACTATGGTTTAAATAAGCCATGGTGGGCTGTGGTGATCATGTGAACTGGGTCACTGAAGCTGGGGTACTATGTGCTGAAGAAGCACTCATGAGAGAAAACAATAACTACAAGAAGAGCTGCAAATTATCCTAATTTAGTAGACTGGCAAAACAGCAAACAAATTCCTGTTATAACAACAGGCCGTTAATCATTTCTCTAATCCCCTGCCCCAAAGTTAGAGAGATTAATAATGTTCCTGTAGCTTTGTTATTTTTGTTCCTGTTTTGTCGAAAATTATAAGAATATTTCAAGTATCCATTAAAATTAAGATCCTTTTCTTATTTGGTGGCTGTTTAAGTTAGCAAATTATATTTAATCAAAGAAAAAAAGCATGAAGGTTTTGCATAACAGTATGCTCCCTTCATATCCAGAATCATGCATGTGTTCGTTTCCTTTTTCAGCCAAGCAGTCATTGCCTTCTTCAGACCTAACAGAGATATTCTACGTCATCCACACTACAGGAGTTCAGAAGGCCTTCAAACACATTTCCTTATCCTATCCAATTAATCAGCTGAACAATTTTCCACCTGTGTTTATGCTGGCCCGTACCTCTCCTCCTAATCCCCTTTCCTTCAAATGAATTATTCAAAACACCAGGAAATGAACATAAGAAGAGCTCTGCTGGATCAGACCAAAGGCTTATCTAGTCCAGCATCATGTTTCCCACAGTGGCCAACCAGATGCTCCTGGGAAGCCCACAAGCAGGATATGAAAACGATAGCCCTCTCTTGCAGTTCTTTCTTAGCAATTGATATTCAAAAGCATGCTGTCTCTGATACTGGAAGTAGAGTATAGCCACCATGACTAGGGGCTATTGTCTTATCCTCCATCAATTTTTCGAATCTCCTTTTAAATCCATCTAAGCTGGTGGCCATCATCACATCTTGTGGAAGCAAATTCCAATAAGTAGTGCTGTGTGAAGAACTACTTTCATTTGTCTGCCTTGAATCTCCCACCATCCAGCTTTACTGGATAGCCCCAGGTCCTAGTACAGTCATGCCTTGGATTGAGAGCATAATTCGTTCCGGAAACGTGCTTGTAATCCAAAACACTCTTATATCAAAACGAAATCCCCCCAAAAAAATTTGTACAGAGATTTTTAATTTAAGCCATACTACAGTACTTGTATTGCAAGACGTCGCTTGTATATCAAGTCAAATTTTTTAAAATAAATATTTAGAAATTTGCTTGTCTTGCAAAACACTCTCAAACCAAGTTACTTGCAATCCAAGGTATTACTATATTATGAGGGAGAAAAACTTATCCCTATCCATTTTCTCCATGCCATGCATAATTTTATACACCTCTATCATCTCTCCCTCTTACTCACCCTTTTTTTGCCTCAAAGCCACACACACTGTAACCTTCCCACATAGGGGAGTTCCAGCCCCCTAAACATTTTGATTGTGCTTTTCTGGACCTTTTCCAGCTCTTTTTATAATGCGGTGACCTAAACTGTACATAGCATTCCAAGTGTGCTTGCATCACAGACTTGTATAAAGGAATTATGACATTGGCACTTGGCAGTCATATTTTTTTTAGCCCTTCTCTAATGATCCCTGTGAGATCCCACCTCCACACTGTGTCCACCTTCTCTAGCCCACCACCTCCTGTCAGCGCTTCTAAAATCAACACTCTCTCTCTTAATCTCCTCTGCTGCCACCAACCCCTTCAGGGTAACTTATTCAGACCACTCCTTTTAAATTTTAAAAAGAAACAAGTTCATTTAATTACAATTAAGGGTAGGGAAATTGATAATGTTAATAGATTCTAAATGTTTGGGGGGAAACAACCCCCCCTCTCAGACTCCCCTCAGACTTCTTACAAAACTCCACTCTCTCCCCCTCTCTCTTTCTCTCTCTCCCCTCCTCCCTCAGACTCCCCTCTTGAACAGCACCGCCCACAGTTTTTATGTAGTAGTAGTAGGAGGAGATCACTCGTGACCGAGTAAGATTGTCTTCCAGGATAAAATTACAAAAAGAAAATTATAAAAGGAGGAAATTCTAAAAAATTGTGTAGACTCTAGCGATGGGTCCGTAAGTGACTGTGGAGAGGCCAATTCTAGATCCACACAGCTTCCCACAGTGAGGACACAGGTTACCAGATGGAAGATGGTCCTGTAAAGGATTCGTTTGATGTGCTTTTCGCTGAGCACGTTTCTCCCTTTCACCTTGCACTCGGGCTTCTTCAAAGTCCATGGAACCTTTGTGAAAGGCCAACCTCCATTTAGATCGTTCATAGGCAGAGCTTCCCAGTTTTTGATGTTTATATTGCATTTTTTAAAGATTAGTCTTAAGAACATCTTTAAACCTTTTATACTGACCACTGATATTCCGCTTTCCATCCTTGAGTTGGGAATAAAGTAACTGCTTTGGGAGACGGCAGTCAGACATTTCAACAACATTGAAGTTGGCGTTGAAGGATCATTTTTTCAATGCTAGTAGTCTTTGCTTCTTCCAGTACACTGACATTTGTTCGCCTATCTTCCCAAGTAATTCGCAGGATTTTCCGGAGGCAACGTTGATGAAATATTTCAAGGAGGTGTAAATGACGTTTATAGATAGTCCATGTTTCGCAGGCATACAATAAAGTTGGTAATACAATGGCTTCATAAACCAGCGTTTTGGTCTCCTTACATATATCCCGATCCTTGAACACTCTATGTTTCATTCCAGGAAATGCGGCACTTGCGGAGCTCAAACGATGCTGGATTTCATTGTCAATGTTAGCTGTAACAGAAAGATAGCTGCCAAGATAGAGAAAATGATCGACATTTTCCAGTATTGCCCCACCAAGCTGGATAGATGGCATCACCAAAGGGTTAACTTGCACTTGCTGATGAAGCACTTTGGGTTTTTTGATGTTAAGTGAGAGGCCAAGTTTTTTGTATGCTTCTGCAAAAGCATTTAGGATAGTTTGGAGATCATCCTCTGAATGTGCGGAGACCACATTATCATCAGCATACTGAAGTTCCATACATACAGTTTTTATAACACAGGCTTCACCCCCTTCTCACTCTCTCAGCCAATCAGCAGACATTTGAACATTCTACACTCCTCTCACACTCCCCCCTCCCCTCACATACTTACAGCTATAACACTTTGCCCATAGGCAGGGCCCGGCCATGACAATCCCCAACATGGGCAGGGCCCAAGCATGGAGGTACACTTTACCAGGGCCCAGAGATCCAGGGGGACCTGGCCCAGGCTGCAACCTCATTACCATGAGGCGGAGGAATGCACTAAAATTGTATATCATGCTTGAGGATATGTATGAGAACGTATTTCTCTGTATTTGTATACCTATTGTCCAGATATTGTGGGATTTGCTAGAGCCAATAAAGAAGACTGCTAGAGCAGAACAAACAAGCAACATTATCAACAGTGATTTGCTTGCTAGCCCAGGCTCTCTAGAACAGAGAATGTGTACTTATGCAATTAAAAGTAGGAGTTGGAGTTTGAGAGGGACATTTTTGTGCTTCTTTTTGTGACATGCTCTCTCTTAAGAACTACCAGTCCTTGATTTCCTTGTGCATAGATGGGTGGGAGGGGGGCAGCTTGTAAAAGGGACAAAGCACCATAATAATCAGGAACACTGATCCCAGGAACAGTAGGAGCCACTGCTGCTGGTAGGATTTACAGGGCCAAAGTATATGGGAATAAATATCTAGTTCAGATCCACACTATACTGCCATATCTGGCTATAAATACAAATCTTGAGATTGTATGGATGGGTTTGTGTTGTGTGTGTGAGAGGGAGCTTGTGTTACAAATTTGTACTGGGCCCAAAAATAATGCTTGGGTCCTGAATGTAGAATTTGCCTTTTCCACAGCTGCCACACACTGGGTCGATGTTTTCATTGAGCTACCCTGCTCAGTCACTACCAGTTCAAACCCCATCAGTGTATATGTGAACTTAGGATTTTTTGCCCCAATGTGCATCACTTTACACTTATTTACAATGAATTATAAGTGCCATTTGAATGCCCATTCACTCATTTTGAAGATAAATCTTAGAGCTTTTCACAGTCCCCTTTTCCACCCTGAATAATTTGGTGTCATCTGCAGACTTGGGCCATCCCACTGCACCCCTAGGTCATTTATGAATTAGTTTAAAATTACCAGTCCCAACCAGTACAGATCCTTGGGGGAATGCCACTCCTTACATCCCTCAGTTGTCAATTCTACTGTCCATTTTCTCCCAATCTCTGCTTCCTGTTCTTTAGTTACTGATTCATAAAATGACACACACACACACACTCCCCAGACTCTACTTATCATAGTTAGAGGCAGCAGAGTAGAAATTTGTCTGATGTGACATATTAAAAACTGTCATTTCAGCATGCCTTTTCTCTGCATGTTTTGTGTAGCAATGCAATTGAATATAGAAATCAAGACTTTTGAAGTGGCAACCACTAAGTAGCACCCAACTCTTATAGACTGCACTGACATATACACATTTTCAACATAATTCCCAGTGGTTTTAATGTATCCACAAGATTGCAGCCCTGTTCCATTTATATGGGGGTTTCATTCATTTTCCAAACTGTTAATGAGTGCTCTTCCAGGGATGGAGCCCACACCATTACAACAGTGCATCTTTTCAACATAGCTAGTCCACTTGGGTCCTCTGTCTCCCAAATGCATATGGCCATACTCTGCTACACTCATTTGTGCTGAAGGAAGGCCTGCCAGCTGCAATCTCTCCTAACCTGTCCCTCCCCCCTACACACACACACACATACACACACACTTTGCAAACATAATCCATTCTATTGGGCAGTGTTTTAGAAACATTTTACATTTGAGCCCGTCTTATAAACTTATCTGTTCAGACTCTCAGATATGGCATTTTGCAGCAAGCAGAAATTTGTGATAAGATCATAACAGCACCCCTGCTGGATCAGTCCAAAAGGCCATCAAGTTCTGCTTCCTGTTTCCAATAGTGGCCAACCAGATGCTTCTGGCAAGGCCATATCTATTGCTTTACCCCAATCCCCAAGGCACTGTTATTCAAAGGAATACCCCCCTCTGAAAAATGGAGGGCCCATTTAGCTATCTCTAAGCCAATGGCCAGCACCGCATCTTGTGGCAATGCATTCCCTAAATCAATGGTGTGACGTACTTTCTTTTCTCTGTTCTCAGTCTTGAGCAGGGACAGAGAACATGTGGCTCTCCGGATGTTGTCAGATTGTAAATCCCATCATGTCTCACCACTGGCTATGCTGGCTAGTGCTCATGGGAGTTTCAGTCCAACAAGATCTGGAGAGCCACAGATTCCTCATCCTTGATCTAGAGTATTTTGGCATGAGTGCTATCCCCCTCCCTTGCCATCCCCATTCTCATGTTTATAAACTGTTCTAAGCATTGGCCTTAAGGGCAGAAACGAAACCTTTCTCCAGCTACTTCTTGCAAAGTTCTTGCTTGAAGTCAAAGAAAGAGAAGTGGATCAAACCTATTGTCCCAGCCTTCATTATCATCTTCCTCTCCCTTGGGAGTCACAACCTAGGGCAGTATTCCACCATTTTGCAACAGGAACTAGCACTTCCTAAAGCAGGGCTCTCCAACCTTGGGTCCCCAGATGTTGCTGGCCTACAGCTCCCAGCATACCTAGCCAGCACGGCTAATGACAAGGGATTCTGGGAGCTGTAGTCTAGCAACATCTGGGGACCCAAGGTTGGAGAGCCCTGTCCTAAAGCAATGAATGGAAACACTTGTTTCTGTAACAGAACAGGGCAGTGGAGCTCCTTTCCTGCCCTGTTCCAGAAATGAGTGTTTCTATTCATTTTCAGTTGTTTAAGGAACCACTAGCTTCCTGTTGCACTAGTGGTAGGTCCCACTAGTATGCAAGCAGCATAAGATACTGCCCTTACAATATAAGAACATACTGTAAGCAGGAACATCTAATGTCCTATGGCATAAGGAACCTGTGTAAAGTAAGAGAGAATTTTTGAAGAGTGCATCTATATCCTCATTGGCACAATCAATACTGCTTCTTAGAACACATATATTTCCCTGCCTTCCAACTAGTTGGACCACTTAACTAACTCAGAAGTGCCAAATTAAAATGGATTTCAATGAGCGGTGTGCCTAGCAATGCCAGTATACTTCTCTTTGTTAGGAAAAGCCTCCTCTGTGACAACACTGTCACATTGATGCCATGTGTCCTTTTTACTTGACAATACATGCTGACACAATTGAAGCATGAATGAGTCAAGAAAAAAACATATTCTCTTGCCTCTATTTTATCACTCTGCATCCCAACTGGGTATTCTGCATATAAAAATTCTGATGGGTGAGCTTTGTACAATAGGGTGTTTCAAAGATTTGTATAAAAGGCAATTGTTGGCATCTCCTGAAGAACATAGCATGACATCATCCCTCAGCAGTACTGGCACAGCATATGGCTACTTTATCTAGGATGGATTTGTCATACCCAGGTTTTAGTAAATCATTCACTTTTATGCCTGATCTAATATCAGTCTTTAGGATGAAGACCACATGACTGCCCCTTGATAAATCATAGAAGTTTTGTCCCCAAAGATATGGTCACAGGTATACCAATGCAATATGATGAGTTCCATGGGTTCTACTGCTCCAAGAGACAGCATGGACATTTGCTTCAGATAGAGGAGCTCAATTTCTTTTGTTCTTCCCCAAGGCTGTCTTATACCTGGAAGGAAGAGTACACCAAATTACCACTACAGGAAGCTGCTAGCCATCTTTTTTTTTTCTTTTTCTTTTACAAAGTCAGAAAAATATTAATCACTGGGCATTAATTTTAGGTACAGTTAAGAGAAAAATCCAATCAAGACACAAATTATACGATCACTGTAGTTAGTCAGCAGCAAGGGAGCAGCAAATGACATTGGAAAAATCAACACTGGTCCCTTATGCAGTACAAGTTATCAGCAAATAAATGAAAAAAAAACCACAAATGATAACATAGCACTTTTAACTCAGCATCTGAAGCACAGATGGTCAGAAGTTGTCACTGGGAACAGCCTTTTGACCTGAATACATATTCAAGACAATATTCAACAGAAAGGCAGAAATAATACAAAAATAATAACACATGTACGCTGAAGAAATATGGTGTTACAATGAATAGGAATAATCCTATTTGTACTTTTAAAACCCCTGTTTTAAGCACATCTGTTTCATGTGTCAGGACCTATTGTCCAAACTACTGGCAGGGCTATCCTTCAAGCATCTGCCAAGACCACCTGAAACTGCCCTCAGATATAACACTTTCAGCAGACAAAGCAGATTTCCACACCAGATGAGAAGTGAAATGATGGGTGGTGTAGTTTACTAAGAATTCCACTGAGATGCTCCACTGCAAGCAGAGGCCTAAGTAAACTTTCAAAACAAGTAGTCTTTCTGCCCAATTCAAATATTAAACTTGAGAACCAATTCTTAACATGATAACTTTCTTGTTGGACAAGAGCAAGGTCCACTTAATTCAGCATTGCTCTTCCAAGAGCAGTCAGATGACTTTGGACATTCAGGGCATTAAAGTGATTGGTCATCAACAGCATCTGGTATTCAAAGGTATGCTACCTTTCTACATGGAAGTTCCCTTTGGCTACCATGGTAACAACCTTCCATTGTGGAACTTCCATTGTGTTCCACTCTCATCTGCCAAGCATCAATACAAAACGCTGAAGGGAGAAATCTCAGGCAAATTGAAAGGAAGTGTAAAAAAATGCAAAAGGGTTGATCTAGACTTAGTCATGCTTAGAGTAGACCCATTATAATAAATGGGAATTAAGTTAGTCATGACTAATTTTATTTTATTTAAAATAATTTTAGTCCACCTTTAAGGGTAAAACTAAGGTAGACTCACTTAAATCCCAATTATTTCAGTGGTTCTAAACATGACTGTGACGCCCCTTACCGCTCACCACCACCTGTGATTAGAACCTGATGCTTTGACAATGACTATGTCTGGATCCATCCCCAAAGAAATATGGGTTGCAGTTCTGTCCACTTTAGGCAGACATATTCATGTATACATGCATCACTATTGAATCATTTGCTTTCAGTGGAGACAAATGTCTGTTTAGGGTGGAGGGACAGGTTGAAGTTCCTGTCCAATTGGTAAGGAGTTCAGAGAGAAGTTCAGTTACAGAAAAGCTTCTACCCGAGTATGATAGTAGAAATTTCCTGATGTAAAATGGGACATTAGTACACTAGAGAAATTAGAAGTATGTATTTCCTATAAACATATGTGAAGCCATAACTTAGAATGTTACACTGTCACCATAAGGACTGAATAGAACATTTTTGAAACATTTTGTTTGTAGCTATTCTCACAATAATTCAGAGAATAAAGTCAACAGAAATCTGATTTGGGCAAAGACTCAAAATCTTACTTATCAGACCATTCACTTTGGCATGCTCAAAGATAAGAGGGCTCTGGATTTGCATGGGTATGCGCCGATATGAGAGAGAATAAAGCCTGTGAGAAAATTATCCTTCCTCGTTAGAATTTCCTTTCTCCCCCTATCTCCAAGGTATTTTAGCAAGTTATATAAGGAATTCCAGTGGGACTAATTAAATAGCCTAAATAAACAGGAAGTGAAACATATTTCCTCTTGCTTCATAGTGGTGAGACTATGCATTGCAGTGATCTGGCCTTTAAAAATGGTCATTTAAATGTAAAGGATATTTAAGCCTAAATTCATGTGTAGCCATCTAACTAATTCTTTATCAGAAGACCATCTATTAGCACAGTCATGCTTTAAAACAGAGCCATACAGTTAGTCAGAAAGTCAGCTTTCTTAAATTGAGAGTTGTTTTGTGCTCGTGGTTACAAAACTAGAGCGTCAGTGGAATAAATTTTCCATGTGTTATTGAAAAGGTTTAGCTACAGCAGCACTATTGCTCTTAATACAGTCACATGTTTAAATCCCTGTGCATTATGCTGGAAGCTTACAGCATCACACATTACTTTAATACACCCTTTTTGGCAATTTAATTTACTTCTGCCACCAGGTGGCACTTTCGGTGGATTTATTACATTCAAAAATATATTAACCTCAACACTCTAGGCAAAAGATTAAAATCGATTAACAAGCCGAATACTGTTTACATATATGGTTTTTATATAAGAACCAACTGCTCTACCTTTTGCTTCTTGGCTATGGTAAGAACTTAAGACAATGCTTTTAGAAACAAACCTGAGAAGAGAGTATATATATGTGTGTATATATATATTCATATATGTATATGAATAAAATACTTCATATTCTATTATGTAAATAAAATTACATGTGCTTAAATATGAGGGTGATTTTTATTGACATTCATAATGCTGGCTATCATGAAATTAAGAGTCCCAGCAAAGAGATTATCTCATGATTACCGTCAACCCCTTTATCTGAAAATTGGGGGTATATCCACACCTCTATCATATCTCCCCTTACTCACCTCTTTTCTAAGCTAAACAATCCCAGCTGCTTTAACCTTTCCTCATAGGGGAGTTGCTGCAGCCCCTTGGTCATTTTAGTTGCCCCTTTCTGCACTTTTTCCAACTCTACAATTTTCTTTTTTAGGCGCAGTGACCAGAACTGTTCATGGTATTCCAACTGTGGTTGCACCATAGATTTGTATAAGGGCAGTATTATCTTGGCAGTTTCATTTTCAATTCCTGTCCTAATTATGCCTAACATGGAGTTTGCCTTTTTCACAGCAGCCACACACTGGGTTGATATTTTCATTGAGCTGTCCACCACAACCCCAGATCTCTTTCTTGGTCTGTCACTAGCTCAGATCCCTTCAGATTATACTTGGTTGGCAGTTTTTGCCCCGACGTGCATCACTTTACACTTGCTTACATTGAGCTGCATTTGCCATTTTTAGGCCCATTCTCCCAGTCTGTAGAGACCCTTTTGGAGCTCCTCACAATCCCTGTTTGTTTTAACCACCTGGAGGAGTCCCCTCCCTTCCTTCTCCTCCTGCTCACCCCACCTTACTTGGCACCCTGAGACTTGCTGCCTGAGTTGCCTCCTCTGTGTGCTTCTTCATATCAAAACAAAGGTGAGAAACAGATTGACTGTTGAGGTTGACATGAGGCTGGCTTTAGCAAATACTCAGCTACGGATTTTGAAGCTGGTTGCCCAGATACAAGAACAACCATCACATTAAATATTAGGTTAGATTAAATTTAATTCTGAAAAACCTATTTTAATGTGTTTTCTTTACCCTATTAAAATGCAAATTTATGCAAATGTGGCAGGGGGGTCCCCGGTTACTTTGCTATTATAAAAGGGGGTCGCAACTCGAAAAAGGTTGGGGAACACTGTTCTAGACACATAGCTCACAATCAAGCACACCTAACTTGGCTTTAGAAAATCTCTCTATGTTCAAGTGAGTGATTTGGCTTAGTGACTTTGCATGTGTACACAGAGTGCCAAACAAGACTAGCAGTGTCACAATATGACCTACATCCTCCCCCTCAAGTATATATAGTTGAGTAGAATCCAAATCATGTGGACAGCATGATCAGAAGTTTTGGATTATGCTTCTAGATCAGTGTTCCAGATCCTATAAAGGTTCGGTCCAATGTGTTTCATTACAATACCTACCTTTCTGAAAGAAGTACAGATTGATTTAAAACAATGATTTAAAATGGAGATTTTGAGCTATTTAAATCAACCCATGATGGTTCTTGTTCTTTTGTCAGTCAAATTAAGACTCCCATAGCTTAACCAAAATAATATAGGAAAAATGAATAGCTGTCAAGTCTTGAATATTTAAAGGATATCTAAATTAAGTTGCATCCGAGTGTCAGCTCGCATGATTACCTAACATGCAGCAGCTGCGACTCATGTTGATGTGCACTGGCAATCATGTATGGACCAACGGTAGGCACAGAACTCTGCAGGCTTGACTTTTTGCATGTTCTTGGAAGCGTGGGAGAAACATTATCTGGAACTGTGTAGGTAGGATGAAGAGAAATTAATCACACCAAGTTGACAAGTTTATTTATTTATTATTTATTTTACAGTATTTGCATACTGCTCCATATCTAGGCAGATTCCAGAGTGGTGAACAATAAAAAGATAAAACAGATAAAATAATAAAAATAATGCATTAAAAACAGAACAACATTAAAACGGTTGCTGGTCAGTAAGGAAGACTTCCTGGAACAAAGATGTCTTCAGCAGGTGCCAAAAACAACACAGTGTCGGAGCCTGCCTGACCTCCAGAGGCAGGGAGTTCCATTGAAATGGAGCCACCGCACTGAAGGCTCTTCTAGTGGACTCTAATCGGGCCATAGGGCCATGTGGAACCCGCAGGAGAATGTCCTGGTGGTTCCAAATGAACCAGGAGAATTTAGAAACAATCTTGTAATTAACTCAGAGGCAGTTCCCATAACCACCCCAGGTATGCAGATCTGCCATGAAGGCAGTGATGAGCAGACACAAAGAACGTATGCACTAACTTTTCCACATTGCTCTAAGCAGTATATGGCACACTTGCATTGACTTTTCCCCATGCTATTGCATTCGGGATTCTATGCTGACTGCTGGTCTGCACAATGCTCGCAAAGACCTGATTCGCACGTAATGGCAAGTCACCATGGGTGAATTTTCTTGTGGGCATTTTGCATTTTTAAAATTCAAGCTGCAGCAGGGGCATGCCACAGCTTGTCATTACATGCGAACCTGGCAAGGGTGAGTTTGTTGGGGTGGTTAATGAGCCTCCCAGAACCCATGGCCTGTTTTAGGGTTATGGGTGGCTTGTTAACCACCTCAACAACCCACCCTGGCTGGGTTCACACGTAACAACAAGCTGCAGCAAGCCCCTGCCACAGCTTAAATTTTCAAAATGGCAGCTGGCATCACAACAAGAAGCCCCACGGGGAAATTCACCCACAGTGGTTTCTCGATACATGTAAACTGGCTAGAGTCAGATCTACCACTGGTGGCATAACAGTCATGAGAATTTACCCTCCATTTGTACTTAAAAAAGAAAAAAGCATTAAGCACACAAGGGAACTGAAGTTAAAACTCATTACTGCTTCTGAGAATCTTGGGATCAGGTGCACCCACACATTACCCTCTCTCTTTCTCAAGGTAGTATTATAGATTAATTCTTACTGTGCAATACTTTCGAAAATGGGGCTGACTTGCATTAAACTGTAGCATGGAAAGTACATCTCAGATTGCCACTGTAATCACCAAAGCTGTAGCAGGAAAACTACTCGATGTATAGATTAATGCTTTTTCTCTTAAACTCTAATATGCAAGGAAACAAAGAAAAAGGCATTTCAGGATACATATGCAGACCAAAACATTATTTAGGTGGAGAAATATCATGTCCTGGAAGTTAGATTTAAGAGTGTGGATCACAGTAGCAGTAGCACTGTTTTAGGCTGTGTACCCTTACACAGATAACCACCTGGGGGTATGCTTAGAAGTGACAAAGGATGGCAGCGTTTCTTGAAGAAAGAAAGAAAAAACATAGGGGGCACCCCTATGCAACTAGCAGAAGAAAAGAAAAAAACATCCAGAGCACCACAGATGATACAACATTGCAATATTGTTTATAGTCGTTGTCTCTCATTGGCAAAGAAGGAGCAGTGCATTTCTCCATAATGCCTATATTTTATCTTTTGACAGGAAATTGTGTTTTAAGAAGATAACTTTTATATGGAAAGACAATGGAGCACATGCAAGGTAGATCTTCCTTTGAAACTAAGGGTTTGGGGCTGTATCTAACCCTGACTGTCCACCACTGGAATGGAAACCACTGGCAGAGCAGTTTCCTCCTTCTCCCACCACCCCCTGAAGCTTCCAAATCTGCTCCAGAGAGTTGATGGCCATCCAGAGCAGATTTAGAAGGCGCTCATTGGCTGTAAGAGGGTGGACTGCAAAGGGAAGTCTGCTTGTGTGACATTGGATTAAAGCATTGGTTTCTAATTCTTGTATTTCTTAGGGCTTTTCTACATGAGGCTTTTAACCCACCACTTTACCGAGGCTTCTGCTTCCTGATTCTTTGCAGGATTAAGATCAGCTCCTTTACATGTTTTTCCCCCCTGTGTGTATATGTCTTTCTCTGCCTTTCTATATGTTCCATTACACAACCACTAGGTGGTGCTGTGGTATAGCAAGATTTGCAATACATGAGGGTTTCATGCTGCCATCCACAGATAATACCAGATTTTCCTCGATCTAAAAAAATTCGCAGAAATGGTTGCAAAGAACAGGAGAGGCCCTGGAGGATGGGACATCATGTAAAGCACACACAAACTACAATGAGTGAGGAATCATGAGCACACAATAAGTGCCTCATGTAGAAAGGCTCTATAAAGGACCTGGTTCCCACATAATGCCAACCCATGGTTTAGTTAATCCACAGGTTATTGAATTATGGGTTGTTATGGTGTGCAAAACCTGCTGCGCTAACAAACCATGGTTTTTTTAACCCCAAAAACCCAGGAAGAGAACCTATGGTTTGTTGTTGGGTTATGAACTCTGGGTTGTTTAAACCATGGGTTGTTGTTGCATGTGAACGCAGTATCATGGGTTTTTAATGGGTTGTTTCACCAGGCTACAGCGGTGGCAAGCAAGAGTGGTAAAAAACAACAAGACACCTGCTGCTCTACATACCAGCATCGCAAAGGCATTTGGGATATGGGGAGGCAGGGAGAGCAGACAAAGGGAAACAAACATCCCAAGGATTGAGAAAACAAACCACGGTTTGTTCCGATCATCTGCCAGACAAAGAGCACATACACACATCACACCAACGCAGCCTGGCATTAAGCCATGGTGAGTTGGTTGCTCTCCCCCTCCTTGCCCCTTGGAGGATCGACTTGTCTCCCCACTGGTGACTGCCAGCTTTCCACCCCTTTAGCCTTTTCCCCCTGAGATTGCAAAAGCCAGCTTGTCAGCTGGCTTTCACAATCCCTGTTTTGACAGCCACTGACAGCCCCTTCAGACTGCCTGAGTGGCACCTTAGAGGGGCTGTCAGTGGCTGGCAAACCTTTTAAAAAAATATTGCACACACAATGTATGCAAATACATTTGTACTCCTAAAAAGAAAAAACTACACCTGTGCAACTTCAGAGGTTCACAATTACATGAGTGTGCTGGGAATTTGAAGCCTGGGGGGGGGGGAGGGGATGAGGATCTTGCCGTGAAGGTGGTGTAAATCACATCACCCCCTTTTCGTGAGCAATCGTGAGCAAAGATCACTTGCACCTTTGCTTTCCCTTGATAGCTCAGCTTTTGACAGCTGTCAAGAGAAAGCCAAAACAGAAAAAAAAAAGAAACCTATTTGGAGCATCTTTGGGGCAATGTCCAGGATTGGTACCTGCTGCACTTTGGCAACAGGTATCCTCCAGGACATTGACCTAGCCGAGGCTTCACATTCCTGCATTCGCACAACTGTAAACCTCCACAGTTGCAAAAGTGTGGCTAAAAAAAATATTATTATTTTTAAAAAAGAACAAACCTATTTGTGCATTGTGTGCACAAATGTATTTTTAAAAAAATGGTCTGCCAACCCACGGGCAGCCCCTCCAAGGTTTTTCTCAGGCGATCTCAGGGGGGGAAGGGTAAAGGGGAAAAAGCCACAGTAAGCCAAAAACAGGTTGCGATCATGGCAGGCAGGGCAGCAAGTCAGTGCCACCTGCCCCCAAGTGCCACTTGGGGGCATCGTGGGTACATAACCCCTACAACTACCTATGGGTTGTTAAGGTGGCTTGTTGCCCATGAACAAGCCACGCTGCAGGACAGGAGTCGGTCCAGGTTTGTATGACACAACAGCCCATCCTGGGTAACTACCCACAATGAGTTGTCATGTCATGCAAACCAAGTCAAACTCTGGGTAGGGCAACAAACTACAAGTTAAATAAACTATGCGTTAGTTGTATGTATGAACTAGAAATTGAAATCTGGAACTGAAAATCCAGTTCATTTAAACAAATGTAAGGCATAGCTAGAACAAACAGGGAAAAACTCATCAAAAGATAATCATTTGAGAGATAAATATGACACTCAACTCAAGCTCTTCTCTCAGTTTCAGCTACACAGTTTCAGCTCTTGGCTTTCTAACTTATTCATTCACAGAATGAAGCAAGGCAGCCAGGCTTGCTTTATATCAAGATTCTTTTTACTTTTCTTTTCAGGGGATGTTTTACAAACTTCTGAGACACCTCTCCCCTTGCCAAAGAACCTGACCTACTTCTAAAGACCTGACTTTCTTCATCTGAGCTGGGCTCTCTCCAAGTACAAGTCGATCTCACATGATGTTGTGAAAATAAAATGGGGCGTGGGAAGAGAAAGAGTCATGTACTTACCTTGAGACCCTGGAAGAAGGTTGAGAAATTGATTTAAAATATATTTTTGAAATGTTTTTCATCTTTTTAATGTTTTTCATAAATGGAGGATCAAACTTAATTGGATTTCACCCAAAATTCTGAAACTTTTAAAAATAATTTTGAAAACATTTATCCACAGGAAGGCCTAAATTTGCCTTAAATTGCCCTTTACATGCTCAAAGTGAACCAAAAAGCCTTTATACCCGGCTGTAACCAATTTGTGCAACACTTTGCAGATAAAATTGATCGTATCCATGCTGGCATAGATGCCATAGTTGATACAGGTCCAGAAGATGTAACTTTGTCTCCTGCTTGTCCAGTTACAATGGATACTTTTCAATTTGTACAGCCTGAGATTATCTTGGACAGGTGAGGTCCATCACTTGTATGCTGGATCCTTGCCCTTCCTGGCTTATAAAAGCAGCCAGGGGGGTGGACTGGCTGAGTAGGGGTAGTGGTGAAAGCCTCTTTATGGCAAGGTGTACCGGTAATTCCATTTTGCCTAAAGGAGGCAGTGGTAAGACTTTTGTTTTAAAAAAAACCCAAACCCTTTCCTTTTGATAATTTATGGCTGGTCACCAATATTCCATTCTTGGGCAAGGTGCTGAAGCATGTGGTAGTTTCTCAGCTCCAGGGATTTCTGGATGAGACCGATTATCTAGATTTATTTGTTTTATTTGTACCCTGACTTTCTACAAAAATTTTGGCACTCTAGATACATTTCAATCTGGCTTTAGGCCTGGTTATTGAGCAGAGACTGCTTTGGTTGCCTTGGTGGACAGTCTATGCTGGGAAATGAACTGTCGACCATGGTATCCTTCTGAGGCATCTGTCTGGGGTGGGACTGGGAGGCACTTTTATATGGTGGCTCCAGTCCTTCTTCGAGGGGCAATCTCAGAAGGTGTTGTTGGGGGATTCCTGTTCAACCCTGTGGCCAATGGCATCCCTCAGGGTTCCATCTTATCCCCCATGCTATTTAACATATGCATGAAAGTTCTGGAAGAGATTGTCTAGAGTTTTGGGTTTCAGTGCCACCAGTATGCTGATGACACCAAACTCTATCTCTCCTTTCCATCTAAATCCAGGGAAGGTATAGTGGTTCTAAATTGGTTCCTAATCTCAGTAATTGATTGGACGAGGACAAACAAATTTAATTCAGATAAGACAGAATTTTGGTCAGTCAAAGGGCAAATTAGGGAATAGGGATTCAACCTGTGCTGAAGTCTCCCCCTGAAGACTCAGGCTTGCAATTTGGGTGTACTCTTGGACTCAGCCCTAAACCTGGATCCCCAGGTCTCAGTGGTGACCAGGAGTGCATTTGCACAGCTGAGGCTAGCATGCTAACTGCACACATTCCTAGAGATGTCTGATCTGGCCAGGGTCATGCATGCATGGGGCTGCCTTCAAAAACTGTTCAGAAACTTGAGCTGGTCCAGAATGCTGCAGCCAGACTGTTGACCAGGGCCAGTTGCAGGGGGCAGGTGACTCCTTTGTTACAGCAGCTTCACTGACTACCAGTCTGTTTCTGGGCTGAATTCAAAGTGCTGGTTATGACCTATAAAGCCCTATACAGTTTGGGACCAGGCTACCTGAACAACCCCTTCTCCCATATAAGCCTTCCCAGTTCTTAAGATCTTTTAGAGTTGCCCTTTTTTCAAGACTGCCGCCTTCAGAGGCACATTTGGTGGTGACCCAAGAGAAGGCCTTTTCAGTGGCTGCTCCCAGGCTGTGGAGCTCACTCCCAAGGGTAGGCTAGGTTCACTCCCTCTATGCTGTCCTTCTTCTGGCAGGCAAAGAGCACTTTATTCAGAGAAGGCCTTTGGCCTGTAAGTGGGTCTGTTGGGTTGGGTGCTGCTTTTAATTTTTTTCTGTAATCATTACGTTTTTATTGTATTTTAATGTATTGTTTTAATCAATTTTAATTGTGTGTAAGCTGCCTTCAGTACCGTACCATTTTTTGGGTAGAAAGGCGAGGTACAAATCAAATGAACAAACAAATAAATAATTAAATTCCCCTTGAATTGTCTTATGCAAAAAGTAATATCTCTCTGCTCATTGTCAGGGAATTGACATGGCTGTCGTATCGTATGCCTTATTGCAAATAATCAAATACAACATTTTAAGCTTTCTTATTTAAGCAGGCTTGGCTTGAAATTTCCTGTTTGTCTTACTCAGCAAAGCCAATACCTTGCATCTTCATTCACAGGCAGCTTGCAACTGGCTTTTGTGCGTACAGAACTTGAATGTGATACTGATGCTATAAATATGCTCTCCCTCCCTCCTAGTTGGCAAGCTCTCTTAATTCATCTGGTGCAATGAAGTGAATAGGCTGTTTAAAGCTCCTGGGAAGAATTGTGATTTCTCTCTCTAAACACTCCAGGCAGGATCCCAGCAGCATCCAGCAAACTAGTGGCTGTTCTTAGAGAACATTTAAGCCAGCTTATGCAACATTTTAATTTTTTGTATTTCTTACATTACAGGGACCTTGCTTTTCAAGACAGGAGTTTTGAGGTGATTCTGTCCAGCCAAGGGAAAGTAGCTATCCTTGAGTGACAAGTTAACCTAATTAACCTATTAATGAACTCTGCAATGTACGGTAGATTCTATTGCTAATATCCTGAAGAAGGAGAAAAGGAAAGAGCCTGTAGGGGAAAGCTCTTAATAGACAGATGGAATATATCTGAGAGATTCTTATCTTAGCCTTTGTTGGATTCTCTTAAAATAACACAAGCAACATGACTTTGAAAAGTAAAGAGGTTTTGTCTGAATCTGCAAATAAGGATACAGTGGCTGGGAAAAGGAAAATGTTTCTTGCAACCAAGTAAAATTGGTCACAGTTCTAAAACAAGGTATCATCACATCAGTATCTGTTTGCTACATTTATAGATTACCTTTCAGTCAGCTGTAAGTGCTTCCAAACTATTTTATAATAAAAACAAACTAAAATCATTCAAGTCTAAACAAAAATCTAAAAAAACCACAATGGGCAAAAAGCTATCCAAACACCCTGCTCTTGCTGGTAATCCAAACAGAATAAGTTATTTTAAAAAACCCAGCAGAAATAACTTGCTTAGATTAAGAAATAACTTGCTTAATCTAATTGCTGAAGACACAATAGCAAATACAATATAATAGAGTTGTATTAATATTAACAGTGACAATTTACATATCACCATCAATGAGTATTGCACATTAAAGTACGGTACCAAAGTTATAAGGAACAAGTGATCTAAGCCACATAAACGTATTTACAATCTAGAATTAACCAATCACCACATAAAATTCACTCCATAATATCTACAAAAAGTACATCTAAAAGATCTCAAGAATGATCTGGAAAAAAGCTGATTGTCTCTAGAAAGTCTATTAAGATATAACAGTCTTAAGGTGCAATCCTACACACGTTTCAACAGGAAAAAGCCCTACAACTCCCAGCACTCCCCAGCCAGCCATGCTGGCTGGGAAATGCTGGGAGTTGTAGGACTTTTTTCTGTCAAAACATGCGTAGGATTGCACACTTAATCTTTTCCCAAATGTTTCTCAGGTTGCAATCTGAGGCACACTTACCTGGTAGTAATAAGTCCTATTGAACTCAGTGGGACTAGCTCCTGAATAAATACAAAGGACTGTCAGCCACCCAGCCCAATTCTGTCCATGTGTCAAGCCTGCATCAGGGGACTTCTTTTAAAGTTGATTTCTTAAGGGCTGTTTTGACACAGCTGTCTGGCAACTGGGAATAAGCCCCACTGAACTCATGTACAGGATTGCACTGTAACCTTTGGAAGGAAACTCTCCCTGCTGGAGTACTATACCAAAATTATTTTTCAGATAAGTTATTTATTATTATTCAAATAAAGGCCTAAGTATTGAGGAGACAACGCTTTCCTCCTGCTATTGTTCTTATTATCCCTTGAAGAGCACTTTAGCCTGAAATGTGCTGTGATAGGAAGATACTGGAGAAACTGTGATACTGTGCCCAGCTGGGCGCCATCTTGTGTATTATTTACTCCTGTGTAGCAATGTCACCACCTCCAAGAATGCCCTGACTCTAAGCTGAAAGCATTTCAGAGCTTTGAAAACCCCTGAGAGTAAGGAAACCATGCTTGTCAAGTCCTCTAGTCACCACCAGCCCAGATCCAATCTTGTTATTCCCAGTTACTTCTCCTTAATTTGGAGAATGGGCAAATGACCTGGCAGAGTGGGTGAGGTTAGATCCTGTAGCTAGGCAAGAATTTAATCAGTGCTGGAGTTCACATTAAAAGGAACAGATTTATTTAAAAACGGTATAAGAGAATTGATGGAATTCAAAGCTGTGATAAAAAGAAATAAAACATGTATTCACTAACTGAACTATATAATGTCTAAGGCAGACATAGTAACTTACAAAGCATGGGTTATCTTCCAATCAGACTGGAAGTAAACTTTCCTTGGACATCCCCACAGGCAAGGGAATTGGCAAGGTGGGTTCAGGGTGTGAATGGGAACAGTCTTGCCTTGGTTTCCTGTGAGACTGGCTAACTAAAAGAGAGACATTTTCAGTGGATTCATGCAGAACATACATCCGATGTGAAAACTTGTTTTGGGGATTATGGCCAAGAAGAGTCAATGGGGGACTTAGAAGAGAAACAGGAATTGGGTTTCTATTACAGATACATTTTGTTAAAATCTTGACACCTACCCACTGAGTTCCCCCCCTGCATTTTTGATCATGTAGATTTATCCTGTTCACTTGCTCTGTTAAGATGGAGCCTACATAGATTTCATAGATCATAGAGTTGGAAGAAACCTACAAGGCTATAGGAGTCCAACCCCCTGCTCAATGCAGGAAACTAGAGGAGGGGTCTCCCATCCAAGTAATAATCAGGCCTGACCCTAGTTAGCTTTCCACACTCAGACAAGCTGAGCCAGCGTAAACCACAGTTACAGCAGATGTAATCGTTCTATTTACAGGATGCTCCAGTTCAGAAAACTACATTTATAATGAAACATGTCGTTTGTCTTTGGAAATAAAAAGTACAGCTACAGTAAAATTCTGTAGCTAAATACTTAGCTGGCAAGTTGCTTTTTCGGGGTGGGGGGGTGGGGTTGTTTTTTCTTTTTCCTTCAGTCTCCTATCCTTCCATACATTAGGGGAAGTGGGAAAGGCAATTGGAAATGCTAGATGTATTTTCATGAGGTTTTTGCAGATATTACTCTCCAAAAATTAATAATATTGAAAGCACCTATTTGCAGCTCTTTTACTTCAGAGCAACCCTTTGGAAGTCTGTTCTGGAATGAGTGTATTGGATGTTGCAAGACTGGAGGGGGAAGATTCTTACCTCAGATAGCTCTGCTATCAGGAGCCCTCAGGTCATCCCCTCCTGTGCTGAATCACCCTCTTCACTCAAGCTGCTTATTCTGTCAAGTGTTAGCAAGAATTGCAGCCCAGGTTCCAGAGGCGCTGACTTTGCAGAAGAGGGGCCAGTGAAATTAGTGAAGCAGCAAACGCTACTGCGGCATTTGAGTATCAATGAAAATTAGGAACTTAGGAGAAGGGAGAAAGAGGATGGGGGAGAAAGAAGGATGATTAGAAGGGAGCAGGTGGGGAAGGAAGAGAAGAAAATAATGAATGACATCTCGCTCTCCTTCCCCTGGGCTTACATGCTTACTCTTATTTCTCTCCCTGGCCAGCTTGTTTTTGATAACCTCCTCAGTCAGACAGCTGGATCTCTGCCAAAGATTCACCACACCAGCTCCTCTCTCCAACCTGATGCGGTCTTGACTGAGGAGGATACAGCGTTGGGTACCACAACCAGAGGGAGTCACACGTCCAGCCGAGAAGAGGCAGGTTGCTGCTTCGCTAGTCAGCCTTTGCCAATCGGAAGAAGCAGCGTGACTTAGGCATATGGCTTGAGAGCAGAGCTGCCGCCGCCGCCTGGAGCACCCGGGTGGCGATGTTTTCAAACTGCCTCGGCTCTTGGCAGCCGCCGCCTTCTGTCAGCCCATCGCTCTCCATTATATATCCCCGCTTCTTCCCCTCGCCCGGGGCGGGGGAAAGAGCGCGCGGAGGCAATAGCAACTGGTCTCCACCTCATGCCGTCCCACGCACCCAGCCCCTCTCCTCGTCCTTGGAAATTCAATATTCTCTTATGAAATCCGGGCGCAGCGATGCAAGTTCGGCGCTACTATTTAAAAATAGGGGGAAAGGGGGGGGGGAGAGGAGGAGCGGCTGCGCAGGGAAGCAAGCAGGAGGATGGCAGTCTACTAGCTTGCCTCACAAATGTGGCAGGGAAAACAGGAGTGGAAGGACCCGAATGCCCTTAAGTTGTTCGGGTTTGTTGTGGGTCAGATTGTTGGCTGCAAAGCAAAGGGCAGGCCGAAGCCATGTTTTGGTTCCTTTTCAAGCGCCCACATGCCCCACACATCGACTTCGCTTTCTCCGCACCACACACACGTACACATCCTCTCCCCTTACCTGGAGGGGCGTTACTGGCTTGCTGGCTTCCACCGCCCCGCCCCCCCTACACCTGCTCGCAAAGCTGCCTCCCGGTTCCGAGAGGGAGGGGGGCAGAGCGCGCGCTCCCTTCCCTGCAGGCAGGCAGCCCACCCACCTCTCCGCCCGGCCCGTCAAGGGCTCCTCGCAGGTTCCCGCCAAAAGTGGAGCCGTTCTTCTGACTGAGGCGCCCGGCTGCTCCCCGGCATCGCTCCCCAGCGGTAGCTGCCTTCGCTCGCTCGCAGCCGTCATCAGCCCAGCCGCCCCTCCTCCCTGCCCCTCCGCTTCGTGGCGGAGCCGGGGTGTGTGTTTGCGTGTGAGGGCGGGCGGGCGGGCGGGCGGGCGGGCGGGCTGAGGCGCTGCGCGAGACTCGCCTGCCCGGCGGCTGGAAGAGGACGCCGCCGCCGCCGCCGCGGTGACAGCAGCAAGCAAGCAAGCAGCGACACACAGCAGCGGCTCCGTCAGTCAGCAGCCAACGCGGCGCTGCTAGGAGCCGCGCTCAGGACGCCCCAGCTCACCCAGCAGGGCGCAGCAGGCACTTTCCACAAACTCCGCGCTGCTCCGTCCGCGCCGGCACGCGCAGGAAACGACTGTTGCTGCTTAAGAGGGCCGGCAGGAGAGCGGGCAAAGCGCCTGCGTGAGGAGGAGGAGGAGGAGGAGGAGGAGGAGGAAGAAGAAGAGAGACGGGAACGGGAGACGACAGGAGGAGTCAGCGGGGGAAGCGCCGGAGGTGAGGGAAACTAGCCGCGAGCTCTCTCTCCGGGCTGTCCACGGAGACTTTTCCAGGGGGTTTCGTTGGAAGAGAGGAAGGAGCCGGCGGCTGTCGCCTGAGCGGGGGAGCGGAAGCCCGCGCACCGGAGTCGCGGAACGGCTGGACTCCTCCAAAGTGGAGGAGCACCGGTCGGCAAGCTCCTCCGGTCGGGAGCAGTAGGAGGGCCCGTGGGCAATGGCGGCCCGAAGTCGAAACAGCTGCGTTGGCTCTCCCTAGCCGAGAAGCGGACTTGCAAGCCACTGTGCCGGGGCTGGGCAGGGCCAGGGGGCTGTCTTCGGAGCGGCGCTCGGGTCGCGGTCTCTCTCCGTTCTCAACCGAGCTGAGTGCCCCGCCGCCGCCGCCGCCGCCCCCATCGCCGCGCCCTGGCCAGCCTCGCGGCGCCAAGGTGTGCGGCGGGCGGCAGGGCTGGGCGGCCATGGAGACCCCGACGGAGAACCCCAGCAAGGCGGCGGAGTACCTCAAGGAGCTCAACAAGATCATCGAGACGCAGCAGGAGCTGCTGGAGAAGCAGAAGCTCCGGATAGACGAGCTCGAGCAGCAAGTGGCCCGGCTGTATCACGAGAACGCTCGCCTGCAGGACGAGCACCGGCGGCACCTGGCCACATGCAGGCTGCTCCTGCTGCAGCAGCAGGGAGCCCTGCCCGCGCTGCCGCCGCCGGGGCACGGCCAGGAGGAGAACGCCAAGGATGAGAAGTAAGGACCCGGGGACGGGGTGTGTGTGTTAATCGACGTCTAGGGCCATGCGGCCATGCGGGGGTGGGGGTGGGGGGAGATAGATCCATACCCATCTTATCCGCTGGCTTAAGACAAACAAAAAGACCGGGAAGCCGCCCGAAATGATCTTGGGTAGGTGGAGGTCCGAGTGACTCAAGGCAGGTGTTCGGGGTTCTTTGCAGCTACGCACTTTGTCCCAAGGGTCGTCGGTGGGGCAAATGTGAGGCAGGGTCCGCCTGTGCTGTTGTTGGGCAGGTTTTACGTGGTTATGGATTACCTAAAAAGCAAAGCGCACCCGCCCGCACCCCATCATGTCCCCATCACACACAGACACACGCACGCACCAGCAAATTCCCCGACGGTAGATGACGATGTTTTTCCTGATTTGCCTTCGCTTGAGTGCCGATCGAGCGAACCCAAGTAGGAGGGAAAGAGGAGCGCTTCTCTCTCTGGCTTCCACCTCCTACTTAGCTGCAATAGCCGAGTATCTGCTTAAAGCCATAGCATTCGAGTAATTTGCTCCCCGTGGTTTGCTGCAATGGAATTATTCCGGAGTAAGTGTTTGGAGCCTTGCAAGAGCTTGCCTGCGGAAGAAGCCGCGCTGGCGCTAAGGGCTGTGACCGGAGTCCTAGCTCGGGAAGGCTTCGGGGAAAGATGTTTGGGATAGAAGTGTGCAGAACCCAGGTGGTGCCTTCTAGTTCTGGCTAATGGGTTGGGCCTCTAGGCCAGGGCGAAGCAGCGTGGTTAGTAGTGGGCTTTGGAGGCTTGGAGGTAGAGTGAGGTGCTGCTAATGGAACTGATAGAAGGAGGGTCAGTAAACATTGGAAGGGTGGCCACCTGCCAAACTGTGACTAGTTCAAATCTAAACTTGTTGATCTTTGGAAACCTGTTTGCACTCCACCTCGGTGTCTATTTACAGAGTGCTTTAATCTTTAATTAATCATGTACTGCTTACCGAGTATGGGGAGCTGCTTAACTGCATTACTGCTTAAAGCAAGGCCAATTCGGGAATAGTTAAAGAGCTACAGTTGCCTGACTCTTTTAACTGCTTAAAATAGAAATTAATGAATTGCTTTAAGTAGGGATGGCAAAGCCTTTTTCTTAATCGAAGTTCACAGTGTTAAAGGTTTAAGGCACTTGTTCCTTGGCTCTTGTTATATCATGTTTGGGTTTTTCTGATAGAGTAAATGTTTTGGAAGTTTCTTTGAGAGAGGGCAAGAACTTCCTCCTTATTGAACTATGAAACTAACTGCTTAGTTGCAGTATAGTTAGGAAGATTATTATTTCTCTCGTCTAGGGCTGCAATGCTTATTCAATTGAACATTTTTTGCTAAGTATGTCAAAGTTATGACTGTTACAAAATGTCTTGATAATTAATTGGACAGTAGATTTAAAATTAACTATTTGTAATAAACTCTTTACCCCTCTTCCCCCCCCCAACACCTAGAGATGCATGGCATCTTAGAAGTATTCCCCTCCTGTGTGACAAGGGGGGGATGCCTCTTTTAATATGGTGCCTCTTGTGACACATGTACTGTATGCATCACTTAAAACCCATGACAACATGCTTTTTCTTCATAATATACACTCAAACAGGGAGGTGCTGTAGGCAGAGCCCCTGCTTTGCATGCAAAAAGTCCCAGGTTCAATTCCTGGCATCTCCAGGTAGGGCTGGAAAAACTGCTGCCTGAAACACTGGAGATGGTTAGTGTAGGTAATACTGTGCTAGACGGACCAATGGTCTTTCTCAATGTAACACAGCTTTCTATGTTTGTTTTAATATGTATGTAAATCTATGAACAGTTATTTAAGTCGTAAATTGATGCAAACTCATTAGAATACTTGCCTATGGTAGAGGGCTCTTGTCTGTGCCGTTAGTATCCTGCAAAGGAAAGTGAAAGGATTTCTTGTGATTACTAGGTTTATGTGTCTCTGGGGTGAGTTCTACATACACTGCAGAGCCAGTGTATGAAAGGCAGTTTATCGAGCGTAATAGTTGCATCACAACAATATGAACAATCCAGGTCATATTTATAGGGAATGGCAAACCTTCTTTTTCTCTGATACAGTATCTCCTTGGGCATCCCCACCCCCCACCCCCTCTTAAATATGAGTGCTACGTCTTACAATGCAAAGGAGCAATCCTGGACTCTGACTAGCACTGGTAGTTACACCTTTATTTCTGCAGCGTGCAAAGTTTTTGTAAAACTGAGTTTCATGGATATATTGCTACCATCACATCTTTCTGGCAAAGGTCATAATCTTGGTGTTCGATAATTTGTACAGGAAACACTTTCAAAGAATAAACTCATAGGAACATAACCAATTACTGGTGGGCAGAGCTGATTTTCAACCAGGGAGGTTAGGTTATAGTGAATTACAAAGAACTGTGCCCTTATACTTGTTACCATTTGTTACTCAATGTAATGTGTCCCAGAAGCTCAATTCTGTGTTTGGCAGTCTGTTTCTTTAATCTGTACAGTGTAGAGATGTGTTAAAGTGATTTCATGTTCACTATTTTGTGTCCCATTAAATTGCTTGTTCTTATCCACTCCCCCCCCCCCCCTGTGGTGTTGATTATTGTTCATTGTCTAGGGTGATACCATTTATTTTAGAATGTATAATTTGGAAGAAGGTATGTTGCTACTAGCCCCCCCCCCCCATGGACCTGAAATGTTCAATTGATTTGAAACATACTGGGAATAAATCCTTTCAAATAAATGAGCCTGTAAGAAGGAGGGGGAACAGCTCCTTAAACAGTTTAGAGGGCATATGCTGCTGTTTAGGAAGTAAATCTCCTGCTTTCATAACAAGAGGACTTTTTTCAATGCCCAATTAATCTTGTACATAAGAATTCATTGAATAATGTCTGGGAATGGGCCCTGCAGATGTGCGCGAATAGCTCTCCCTCACACCCAAGGCATTGTTTTATCAAGTGACATACAAGAAATAACAAATGATTTGCCATGTTTTGATAAGGTATTTCTCTTGACTTGCAGAGGGAGCAGTCTCTGAGCTACAGCCTTGACGACTCAGGCTTTTTAAGTCTCTTAAGTGGATTTGATGTTGGGATCAGAATTAATCTGGGATATTTATGGAATAGTTATAATCATTCTGAGGTATAGTCTGAAGGGCTCAATGGGAAAGTTCAGATCTGCAAGGCCTCTGCAGTCCTGTCCAACACGTAGGAACTGAGGGGTGGCTGGCTAGGGCTACCCCATATAATGTGAATATGGTTAAAAAATGCAAAGGTTTAGGTAGAAAATGCTGGTTCCCTGCCGGGCCTCAACAAGCCATCACTTTCCTTGTTGAGCCACCATAAAATCTGCCTCTGCCTTAAAATCTGCCTCTGCCTTAGGCAATCTACTGAGATTAATGCATCCATCTACTAGTCCTCTATACATAATGTATCTACATATTATTTCTAGGGTATATGATTATAGGAGCCACCATATCCCCCAGCAATGTAATAAAAGAAACATTGGCTTCTTTTACAGAACCTACCATAGACTTTACATTTGGACTCATGTACTAGCTTTTTTGAAGTTCATTAGGATCATGCATTATCAGAGATAAATGGAATCCCCCAATTTAATTATTCTTTTGTGGCCATAGCTCTGCTTTTCCTGTCTTCAGATGACTCCATTCCCTGCCCCACTCCAGAGGATTCCTAATATTAATCTTGGAATTTGTGTAAAGCTGTGTTCATGCCACAGCTTTCCTTCTATTTGAGTGACCTTTCTCTTCAGGTAACCCATGCAAGCAAACAGTCATGTACATTGAAACACACACACACACACACCAGCATTTGGTTGTGCACATCAAACTTTATTTTTACTACATTTATTTACTGCCTTTCTGCCAAAGCACTCAAGGGATTTTATAGTTTATTATAGTAACTTGCCATTTAAGAGACATGATAGAAAAGAAATGGGCAGGGAAGAAGGGAATAAACAATTTGGGTAATGGGTACCAACTCTGATACTATTCCATAATGCCAAAATGCTGGTTCCCTTCCGGGCCTCAACAAGCCATCACTTTCCTTGTTGAGCCACCATAGAATCTGCCTCTGCCTTAAAATCTGCCTCTGCCTTAGGCAATCTACTGAGATTAATGCATCCATCTACTAGTCCTCTATACATAATGTATCTATATATTATTTCTAGGGTATATGATTATAGGAGCCACCATATCCCCCAGCAATGTAATAAAAGACCTGGTGGAATGGCTGCTGCAGGAGACAGTTCTGGGAGGGGATGAGCCGAATGGGAGTTGTTCCCTGCAGGAAGCTCTGAATGTGGGCCAGCTGGAATGGCTGCTGATGGAAACAACAACATTCCTTCTATTCATGAAAAGGTGGATCCCTGGTTAATTCACAGGTTAGCACAGAATGGATCCCTCCTAGCATTAGTTCACATTGTTCCCCATTTATTTAAAAGCACAAAAGAGTCTAAAACAAAATGCATTTATGAATATCTCTTATAAAGAAATGTATATGACTGTTCCAGACTGGCAGACAGAACCAGTAGTTAGCTTCTAGAAATACTCCTCACCACCCAGAAGTGCTTCTTGAAGCAAAAGTTGATAAGAAATATGTTAAGATCTTGTTGTCAGAAATATGTTAAGATCTTGTAAAATTTTACAAAGCTACCAATTCTCACATGCAAAGATTTCTATCCTACAGATGGAGTCATGCTCGCCCAAAAAGATCAGGTTCACAGCCTGGGGTGCTTCTTGATCTAGAACTGTCATTATAAGCTCAACTGACCTCTTACCTCAAAGTGTCTTTTACTAGTTTTGGTTGCTATGCTAGCTGTGGCCTTACCTGAATAAAGATAGCTTGGCACAATTGCCCATGCTCTGGTAAACTCCTCCTTTAGACTATTTCAATACATTGTACTTTGGGTTGCCTTTAAAAATGGTTCAAAAACTGCAGTTGGTCCAAAATGGGGTTGCTAGATTACTAATTGGGGTTTACACCTGCACTTCTTCAGCTCCACTGGATCCCAGTCCATTTTCAGGCCCAATTCAAAGTGCTTGTTTTAACTATTAAATTCCTAAATAGCTTGGGACTAGATTACCTGAAAGAGACTGCTTTTCTCCCATATGTACCTATCTGAACTTCAAGATATTCTGCAGAGGCCCCCTAGTCTGATTGCCTCTGCTGAATGAAATGAGGCTAGTAACTACCAGGGAGAGGGGCTTTTCAGTAGTGGTACCCTAGTTGTGAAAGATCCTTCCCAGACACTGCCATCCTTGTGACCTTTTCAGCACCATGTGAAGACCTTTCGGTTCACTTAGGCCTTTTAAATAGCTCATGTAGTCTGGTCCTCTAAGTTTAAAAACCTGTGTTTTAATTTTGGGATCACTTTGAGTTTTGTTTTGTTTCTGGGTTGTTGGTTTTGTTTTTGGTTTTTTGCATTTTATGTATCATTTGTTTTATGGCTTTGTATCTAAATTGTGTTGTGCTTATTGTAAGCTGCCCAGAGTTTATGCAGCATACAGTTGAAATGAACTAAATACATAAATACACTTCCAAATCTCTCTCTCTCTCTCTCTCTCTCTCTATATATATATATATATATGAAGAAGGACTGACTGACTCATCAATGCCCAGCTCAAACCGTTTAATCTAGGAACGTGAAATTTTGAAGGAACATTGTTTTTATGATGTAGACACCCACTAAGGAAGGATTTTTGGAAATTCCATCCCTAAGGGGGGGAAATCGCCCCACTCTCATATCTCCTATAGGCAAAACAACAGGGGAGCAGTTATGCAAATCGGCCTCACCTCATAATTGCTGCAGGAGCCAATAGGAGCAGTTATGCATATAGCCCATACAACACTTAGAAAGTTTGTATGAATTCCTGCAGGGGCCAATAGGAGTGGGTATGCAAATCTCCCCTAGGCCATTTAGAATGTTCTCTAAGGGGGTGAAAAGGGAGGGAAACTTTTTAAATGACTGAATGACGGTTGTGTCCGTAGGCTTGTGCCATCGAGCCTCGCGAGGGCAAAACGAGGCCAAAATTGGCCCTGCTCACACCCGCGTGAGGCCTTACCTTGTCTTCAGGGCAGCTTGCCTCTCCGCGGCAAGCCGCCCGCACGGCCTGCTCCGGTCCCGTCGCGTCACTTCCGGCACCAGAAATAACACGGACCCTGCGCAGGCGCACGGGAACCTGCGCAGGCGCACTGGACCCCCTGTGCCGTGTTCTGCGCCTGCGCAGGGTCCCGTCCCGTCATTTCCAGTGGTGACGGGACCGGAGAGGGTGAGTCGAGCGGGGGCCCCCCCTGGGATTGCGTAGTCCCGGGGGGGGAGCAGGGATTTCATTGTAAAGTCCTGGGGGAGCTGGGAGTCCCGGGGGAGCTGGGATTTCATTGTGTAGTCCTGGGGGACCTTTCCTATGGAGCGATTCAAAACAGCAGTCAGCAAGAGCCAGTGTGGCGTAGTGGTTAGAGTGTTGGACTGGGACTCAGGGAGCTCTGGGTTCTAGTCCCTGCTCGGCCATGAAGCTCACTGGGTGACTTTGGGCCAGTCACTGACTCTCAGCCTAACCTACCTCACACGGTTGTTGTGAGGATAAAATGGAGGAGTGGAGGAGGAGGATTATGTAAGCCGCCTTGGGTTCCTTGCAGGAAAAAAGGCGGGGTATAAATATAATAAATAAATACATTAAGGAATTTCGAACAAATAGTATAGGAAAATGACGACCTGTGCAACGCCGGGTAAAAAAAGCTAGTACAGTATATAAATAAAGCAAATGTACTCATATTCATGATCTCATTGGCCCCATTTGCACATAACAGAAAATCATGGGTTAACTAATTTCCCTGGCAGGTGCTGCCACCATTTTGAATATGCAACCTCCAGTCAGAGGTTATTCCATGGCATGTGATCTGGACACTCTGGCTGGGTTTGCACATAACACTAAACCATGGTTTATGTTCGTATGGGTTGTTGAATCATGCGTGGTTGTTACATATGAACCTAGAAATATGGGTTAACTATGGGTTATTTACCACAAACAACCCACAAAGAGAACCCATGGTTTGTTGTTAGGTTGTGAACTATGGATTGTTGTTGCGTGTGAACCCAGATCTTGTTCATGGGTTGTTTTGCCAGGCTACAGAGGTGGCAGGCAAGAGTGGTATAAAAACTCTACATGCCAGTACTACCGTGCCGTAAAGGAATGTGGGGTGCAATGGCCAAAGGGGGTGGGAACTAAATAACACAGGAATTGAAAAAAACAATCCACAGTTTGCTCAGTTGTTTGACAGCCAAATCATGGGTTAACTCCTGGGTAAGGCAATGTTTTTGGTACATGTGAACCAGACACAATGGGTTGATCATGGGTTAAACAACCCACAGTTAAGCTAAGAACAAATCATAGGTTAACTATGAGTTGTTTAACCCAAGATTAACCCATAGTGTCTGGGTTTGCAAGTCATGGAATGTTCCAAATGGTGGTGGTACGTGACCCCGGCAAACCATGGGTTAACCCATTACTGGATACAAAAATCTGGATAGAAGGCAAGAAGGACTGTGTACTGAAGATTCCCTTTATGTTTTAAAATGTGTTACCATGACACAGTTGTTAAAATAGTACTCCATTTTGCAACCAGAAACAGCTATAAGTAGGTCTTTCCTTACCAGAGATTTGGGCAGATGTTATAGCATGAGTTCTTATAACTAGGAGTAATAATTAAGGGATGGTCCATAGCTTAGTGATATGATAGTTGTACATGCTTTGCAGTGTAGAAAGTCCCTGGTTCATTCTGCAACATCTCCAGTTAGGGCCTTGGTTAGCAGGTAATGTTCGAAATTAAAGGGATGTAGACATTAGTCTTATTCTCCAGTCTGATATAGGCCTCAATAGAATTATAGGCAGGATTTCAATCACCTGAAATGTAGGAATTTTAGTTCAAAAAGTTGCTTGAGGTTGGGAATGAAAGTAGAGTTGTCCACTAAGTACAACCTAGTTATTCCAAATGGCCCCAAACTAATTTAGGAGATGAAATGGTAGGACTTCAGATAAATTACTGCTACTGCTTAAGACTGTTTATAGCTGTATTTCATGGTTCCCTAGTGAGTGTCTTCTGGCTTACTTTTTGCTTGGCAGGAGGTTCTCGGCACACTTGGAAGTACTTGCTCAATTTAAATGACAGAATGGAGCTGAACACTTCTAAAAAGCTGAAGATACATTACCGATTATGTTTATTAAAATTGGAGTGAGTTGTCTCCTTAGTGAAATAAATAAATAACAAAACAGTGTGTGTGGCACCTTAGAGATGATCTGGTTTATTGTGGTATGGGCTTTTGTACCATGACTACTTCATCAGATGTAGATTGCACATGCCAAGAAAAGCAAGTTAATTTCTAGAGGCTGGTTTACACATGCATATTAATTAATTTATTTATTTATTTATTATATTTATCAATCGCCCATCTGGCCGGTCACCCGGCCACCCTGGGCGATGTACAATTAAAATACAATAAAACACAATAAAATATAATAATTAAAACAATATAAAAAATTCTCATTAAAAACCTAACCCACCCCATATTCCCGCCTGAACAGCCATGTTTTTAATGCACGGCGGAAGCTCATCACGGAGGGGGCATGGCGAAGGTCACTAGGGAGGGAGTTCCATAATGTGGGGGCCGCCACAGAAAAGGCCCTCTTCCTAGTCCCCACCAGCCTGGCTGCTCTGGCTGATGGGATAAGGAGAAGGCCGTCCGTGGCAGACCTTGTTGAGCGGCCTACTTGATGTTGCTGGAGGCGCTCCTTGAGATAAGCTGGGCCGGAGCCGTGTAGGGTTTTAAAGGTCAAAACCAACACCTTGAATTCAGCTCGGCAAGCAACTGGTAGCCAGTGCAACTCATTGAGCACTGGCGTGATGTGATCACGCCGGCGGCTGCCCTTAATCAGGCGAGCCGCCGCGTTCTGTACCAGCTGAAGCTTCCGGACCGTCTTCAAGGGTAACCCCACGTAGAGCGCATTACAGTAGTCTAGGCGAGAGGAGACCAAGGCATGAACCACTGATGGGAGCAGGTGATTAGGAAGGTAGGGGCGCAGCTGCCGTATCAGATGGAGTTGATACAGCGCCGCCCGGCTCACAGCTGCCACCTGAGCCTCCATGGACAGCTGGGAGTCTAGAATGACCCCCAAGCTGCGGACCTGGTCCTTCAGGGGTAGATGTACCCCATTCAGCACCAGGTCAACATCCCCTAACCTTCCCTTGTCCCCCACCAGAAGTACCTCGGTCTTGTCGGGGTTCAGTTTCAGCATGTTCCTTCCCATCCAGCCAGCCACTGACTCCAGGCACTTGGACAGGGTCTCAATGGCCAACCTCGGTGAGGACTTAAAACAGAGGTAGAGCTGCATGTCATCCGCATACTGATGACACTGCACCCCAAACCTCCTGATGATAGCTCCCAGCGTCTTGAGGTAGATGTTGAATAACATCGGGGAGAGGATGGAACCCTGCGGCACTCCACAAGTGAGCAGCCGAGGGTCCGAAGCCTCCTCCCCGAGAACTACCCTCTGATACCTTCCAGAGAGGAAGGACCGGAACCACTGCAATACAGTGCCTCCCAAGCCCAACCCCTCCAGACGGTCCAGGAGGATACCGTGGTCAATGGTATCAAAAGCCGCTGAGAGATCGAGGAGGACTAGAAAGGAGCATTCGCCCCTATCCAAAGCCCTCCTCATATCATCCACCAAGGCGACCAAGGCCGTCTCCGTCCCATGTCCAGACCTGAAGCCCGACTGGCACGGATCCAAATAATCGGCTTCATCCAAGTGTGCCTTCAACTGAGCACCCACCACCCGCTCGATCACCTTGCCCAGAAATGGTAAATTGGAGACTGGGCGAAAGTTGTTTAAATCCTGGGGATCCAAGGAGGCAGGGCCGGTGCTACCATTAGGCCAACTAGGCAGCTGCCTAGGGCGCAGGGCTAAAGGGGGCGCCAGGAGCATAGGGCTGGAGGGAGGGAGGGCTCAAGTGGGAAGGGGGGGCGCTAAATATCTGATCTTGCCTAGGGCACCAAACTGCCTTGCACCGGCCCTGCAAGGAGGGCTTCTTTAGAAGCGGTCTTATTACTGCCTCCTTGAGGGCTGATGGCATCACTCCCTCCTCGAGGGAGGCATTCACCACCGCCTTGATCTCCTCACCCAGTCTCTCCCTGCAGCTCATGATGAGCCAGGATGGGCAAGGGTCAAGCAAGCAGGTGGTCGGCCTCACAGATGAAAGCACCTTTTCCACTTCATCAGAAGGAAGAAGCCGAAACCGATCCCACAAAACCGGTCTGCCATTGGCCTCCTCCCGCTCACTCCCTGTGTCCACGACGTACGATATCCCACTCCTAATCCGATCGATTTTATCTGCGAAGTGCTTCGCTAAAGCCTCACAGGAGGCTTTTGACTGTTCCAGTGGGTCCAGAGCGACTGGACCGACCAGACTCCGGACCACTTGGAACAGCCTCCTGGGGCAGCACTCTGCAGACGCAATGGAGGCAGCATAGAAATTCTTTTTTGCTGCCTTCACCGCCACCCGGTAGGCTGAAGATGCAGCTCTAACCCGTGTTCGATCGTCTTCGGAGCGGGAATTTCGCCATCGGCGCTCTAGCCTTCTCACCTCTTGTTTCAGAGCTCGCAGCGACGGAGTGAACCATGGCGCCGCGCGAGCTCTGTTTAGGCGAAGAGGGCGCTTCGGGGCAACTCGGTCTAATGCCCTGGTGATTGCAGCATTCCAATCATTCACCAGGGTCTCGACCGAGCTACCGTTTGTGTGCTCCAATTCCCGAAGCGCGTTCAGGAATCCATCCGGATCCATAAGACGCCTGGGGCGGACCATTCTAATAGGTCCCTCACCCCTGCAGAGGGGTTGTGGCACCGAGAAATCCAACCCCACCAGATAGTGATCTGACCATGACAAGGGGGTGGTGGATATACCCCCGATCTCCAGATCATTTCCCCCCTCTCCGGAAACAAAAACCAAGTCCAGTGCATGACCGGCTACATGGGTAGGTCCAGTTAATACAGGGTGCAGCTCCCAGGAAGCCATGGTCTCCATAAAGTCCCGAGGTGCCCCAGTGAGGGAAGCCCCCGAATGCACGTTGAAGTCCCCCAGCACCACTAGCCTGGGGGACAACACACGCACATCGGAGACCACCTCCAGCACCTCGGCCAGGGAGTCTGTCGTGCAGCGGGGTGGACGGTACACGAGCAGAATCCCCAGGCTGCCCTTTGGACCCAACCTCCAGTACATGCACTCAATAAACTTGGTCTCCCGGAGAGGGAGTCTGGTGAGGACCAAGGACTCCCGGTAGATAACAGCCACTCCCCCTCCCCGTCCCCCAACCCTTGGCTGCTGGGCATACGAGAAACCGGCCGGACACAAGGCCGCCAGAGTTGGAGCAGCGGCTTCGTCCAGCCAGGTTTCCGTAACACATGCCAGGTCCGCACCCTCATCCATGATCAAGTCATGGATGAGAGATGTTTTTTGGGTAACGGACCTGGCATTGCACAACAGCAAACACAGGGTGGGGGGAGGAGCAACACATCCCCCAGTTATCCCTTGGCTCTGGGCAGGCCCGGAACAAGGGATAGATATTAAGCATCGATCCCTTGATTGATGACTGTAACATCTAATAATTATTTCTTTGTGAGAATGAGCCATCACAGATCTTGATACTTCTATATCAACCGATGTTACATCAGACACAACTATTATCGAAGAATTTAGTCCACTTGTTCAGCTTTTAGTCATCAAGTGTAGACCTTATGCTCAAACGTCAGGTCCAAACTGAAAGAAGACGGTATTTATTAAAGAAATATAATAAGAGACAAAGGGGAAAGCAGAGTGGGCACTTGAAAATAAAGTAAAAAGCTTGCTAACCTATGCTAAACTCTTTGAGGTAAAATATTCACAATGCAGAGGTCATCTGGAGAAATGTGCAGCATCTCTGGGTGGTCAAAGGAGGAAGTGACCAGAGACCAGTGTGATCAAGTTATGGACCAGAGTGACAAAGGAATGAACAACCATATTCCATTTTACTGTGTTTGGCTGTGGGAGGTGGGGTTGGGGGGTCAGGGGAGACTTCCCAACATGTTTCACCAATCAGAAGAGTGGTACATACATAGGAAGATCATCTTCTCACTTTTGAAGTCTAGGAGATGGACTATCAAAGTGTTAATTAAAAAGGACATGACATTAGCTATCTTTGGCAGACAGGATATATCAAAAGGCTTTCTGTTTTGTGACTCTAAAAGCCCCAGGAAAGATGGTATTCCAAATCAGCTGATGCCAGCATCCTGGCCAAACTTGCTTGTAGCTTTATAGAGATAGAAACTGGAAGGCAGATCCATGTCACAACAACAGGACAGACAAGCCCAACGTGATTTAAGCCTTGCATATTAAAATGCTCTAATAACAGTGCCAGCCAGTGTGGCTTCCCATAACCCTCTGAACTCAGAGGGCTATGGGCATCCAATTGAGGATGGAAGGAGCACGGAGGCAAAGGTCGTCCTCTGTGCTCCTCTGGCCTGCAAGACACTTAGATGGCCAATTTCGGCCATCTAAGTGTTTTGCCCCTGGCTGAAGCAGAGCCTCACTCCTCCCCTCTCCTCCCTCCAGAACGCCCACCCAGCGCCATCTCCAAACTTGGTGTTCCAACTTCGGAGCTGCAGCCAGGACAGAAGAACCATGCCGGCTGCAAAGACCGAGGGAGGGTGCTCCAAAGTTGGAGTTCCAGCTCCGACCTCAGAATGCATTTCCGAAGTCAGAGCTGAAACTCTGAACTTTCCTATGGCTGTCTAGGCAGCATCTAGTGGCCATAGGATTGTGCTCTAATTTTATTTATTTTTAGCATTTTTATACCACCATTCTGTAAAAATCACCAAGGTGCTGTACAACAGATCAAAATAATCACAACATAATAAAATAAAAACCAACAATAAACCATTGATACCTATTGGAGACTATATATCACATAGTGTATTAGCCAACTGGCAATTTTGCTGGATTTCATTACTTATTTGGGAATACTTACCCCCAGAGATATATCTTAAATTATTCAGCTAAACTTGAACAAATTGACTAACGAGATCTCACGGGATATGGACAGATGGGCATTGCTAAAGTTACGTTTGTGTGGTAAGGTTAATAGACTTAAGAGAAATATTATACCTCGGATTCTTTATGTTATACATGGAATTCCTCTGGCAAATATTTTCAAAAATCTAATTCTCCGTTTTGTATATTTTTGAGGGGAAGAGGTTCCTCCCCACCATGAATATCCTTGAAGAGGATGCACCTTTCCATCAAGTACGGCCACCTTTCTAATATTTATTTAGTTTCCTTGGGGGGAGGGATCCCTGAGGATGTGCCGTAGAGGGCAGACATGGGGCCTATTGGGGGAATCTGTGGGGGCTCCAACTGGTGTAGTGATGGGTAGAGGGAGATACGGTGTTGGGAGGAGGGCTAGCCAGTTAATGGCTGTGCCGTGTTCTGGCCATCCTTGCACCCACAGGTTTGGTGGTTTCCCTATCAGCCTGTCCTCTGGTCTCCAGATGCTGCTCTTAAATGCCGGATCGGTCCAAAATAAGACCTCCCTCATGTGTGACCTAATAGTGGATGAGGCAGCCGATCTGGCATGCATTACCGAGACCTGGGTGGGCGAAAAGGGGGGAGTTAGTCTCTCCCAGTTATGTCTACCAGGGTACTTGGTGCAGCATCAGGGTAGAACTGAGGGCTGGGCAGGGGGTTGCTGTGGTCTATAGGAATTCTCTCTCTCTCTTCAGGCTCCCTGTCCATCTGACTACTGGTCTGGAGTGTTTTCACCTTGTGTTGGGCCAGCGGGACAGATTGGGGATTCTGTTGGTGTACTGCCCACCCCGCTGCTCAACAGACTCCCTATCTGAGCTGATGGAGGTGGTCTCGGTTGCGATGTTGAGGTCCCACAGGCTCTTGATCCTGGGAGACATTAACATCCATGCTGAGGGCACCCTATCTGGGGCAGCTCAGGATTTCATGGACTCCATGATGACCATGGGACTGTCATCAGCCCAACACATGTAGTGGGGCACACTCTGGATCTGGTTTTTTCAGCCGGGCATGGGGTTTGTGATCTGATGGTGGGGGACTTTGAATCGGTTCCTTTGTCATGGTCAGATCACTGCCTGCTGAGATTTAGACTGACGGCGACTTTCCCCCTCTGCAAGGGTGGGGGACCTATTAAGATGGTCCGCCTCTGGAGGCTAATGGATCCAGATGGCTTCCAGAGGACCCTTGGGGGGTTTCCGGCTGATATGGCTGGCAGTCCTGTTGAATCCATGCTCGATCTCTGGAATACAGAGATAACCAGGGCGGTTGACACAATTGCTCCTGAGTGCCCTCTCTGTACTAGAGCTTGTACGGCTCCGTGGTATACCCCCCAGAGCTCAGAGTGATGAAACAAAACAGGAGACGGCTTGAGTGCAGGTGGAGGAAAACTCCTAGCGGATGCAATCAAGCCCTGGTACGTGCCTATAGCCAGGTATATCTAAAGGCAGTGAGGGTGGCAAAGAGACAACATCTCACTGCCTCTATCCAATCATCTCTTTGCCACCCAGTTAGGGTCGTCCAGGGCCTGTTATACACTAGCCCCAGGGACATCATTGACCCATCTGATGCCCGCTGCAATATATTTGCTAGGCACTTCCAGGAAAAAGTATCTTGCATCGCAGGGACTTGGACTCCAATGTTAAGGCAGTGGAATCAGGTGAGGTTCCTAGAGCACAGTCTGGTCAAATTCTCTTGGATGCATTTCAGTTGGTACAGCTCGAGATGTTGACAAGGTGCTTGGTACAGGTTCGTGCAACCACTGTCCGTACTAGATCCTTGCCCCTCTTGGCTCCTAAAAACCAGCAGAGGCGGAACAGTTGGCTGGGCCAGGGAGGTGATCAGTGCCTAGTTTGCGAGAGGGAGTGGTCTCAGGCCTCTTGAAAGAAGTGGTGGTGAGGCCACTCCTGAAGAAACCATCCCTGGACCCAGAAGATCTTGATAACTTTAGACCGGTAGCAAATGTTCCTTTCCTGGGCAAGGTCCTTGAGTGGGTAGTGGTCAACCAGCTCCAGGCGCTCTTGGATGAGACTGATTATCTGGATCCATTTCAGTTGGGGTTCAGGCCTGGTTTTGGCAGAGAAACAGCTTTGGTCGCCCTGTACTGATGACCTATGTCGGGAGAGAGACAGAGGGGAGTGTGACCCTGTTGATACTCCTGGATCTCTTGGTGGCTTTTGATACCATCGACCATGGTAATCCTTCTGGGGTGGCTGTCTGAGTTGGGAGTGGGGGGTACTGCATTGCAGTGGTTCCGCTCCTACTTGGATGGCCAGCTCCAGAAGGTGGTGCTTGGGGAATACTGCTCGGCCCCGTGGACTCTCCAGTATGGAGTTCCACAGGGGTCGGTCTTATCCCTGTATATGTTAAATAGCATATAACCCTGTCGGTTATATGCTATTTAACATCTACATGAAACTGTTGAGTGGTGTCATCCAGAGTTTTGGAGTGTGTTGCCATCAGTACACTCATGACACACAGCTCTATTTCTCCTTTTCATCCTCAGCAGGTGAGGCTGTGGATGGGCTGAACTGGTGCCTGGCTGCGACAATGGACTGGATGAGGGCTAACAAACTGAGGCTCAATCCAGACAAGACTGAGATGCTGTTAGTGGGTGGTTCCTCTGACTGGATGGAGGGTGTTCAATCTGTTCTGGATGGGATTGCACTCCCCTGGAAGGAGCAGGTTCATAGCTTGGTGGTTTTCCTTGAGCAATCTTTGTCACTTGAGGCTCAGGTTGCCTCAGTGGCACGGAGTGCCTTCTACCAGCTTCAGCTGGTGACCCAGCTACTCCCCTATCTGGACAGGGATAGCCTGGTTTCAGTAATCCATGCTCTAGTAATCTCAAGTTAGATTACTGCAATGTACTCTATGTGGGGCTGCCCTTGAAGACTGTGCAAAATGCAGCGGCCAACTAATCACTGGTACCAAAAGGTCAAAACATATAACACCTGGCCTGCTTGCATTGGCTGCCTATAAGTTTCCAAGCCCGATTCAAGGTGCTGGTTTTAATCGATAAAGCCCTACACGGCTTGCGACCACAATACTTCATGGAATGCCTCTCCCAACCACAATCTACCTAGGACACTACGTTTAACATCTGGGGCCTTCCTCTAACTGCCACCACCAAGGGAGGCTTGGAGGGCAGCAACAAGGGGAAGGGCCTTTTTGTGGTAGCCCCCAACTGTGGAACAAGCTCCCCCTGAGGCCCGCCTGGCGCTCTATCTTTTCGGCGCAAGGTTAAGATTGCCCTCTATGTTGAGGCTTTTAATAACTAAATGGTATACAGTGGGGTGGTAAATTGTTTTAGCAGTCGTGTTTTATTAAGTTGTTTTTAGTTTTTGTGATATTTTTAAAATTGGTTTTAAATTTTTATAATGTTCTTATTGTTTATATTTAATTGTATTTTATTGTACTTTTTAATTGATTGATGTACACTGACCAGAGAGCTTTGGCTATTGGGCAGTATAGAGAAATAAATAAATAAATAAATAAGGTGGGTTTGGCTTTCCAGATCTTGCTTTTAGGGATGGCCGAGAATTTCGAGGGGGGGAGGAACGGAATGAAATCGCCCCGCTTCCCCCCCCCCGAGCTCAGCGAGACTTACCTGGCCCCGGCTCATCCCAAGTTCCCACAGAGGAAAGGAGCTTCCAGGTCCCCGGCAGCGTCATTTCCAGGTCCCTGGCGCTGTGGCTTTTACATAAATACCAAGGTAAATTTCCTTAAAACATCCATGAATAGCAAATCACAGCAGTTTTAAGGTAGTTTACCTTGGTATTTACATTAAAAACGCAGTGCTGGGGACCCGGTAGTGACGCGCTGCAGATCCGGAAGTCTGCCGAGTGCCGCAGCTGCCGAGCGCCACGGGAGAAGTGGGGGGGGGTGTTAAGTGACCATCCCTACTTGCTCTATATCATCAGGCCTATTTGTTGGCTTTTACTAAATTTTGGTCTTTCCCACTTACGGTAGATTAGATTTTCCTCCTTAGCCGGTTCTGGAATTTTCTTGTCTGGATCCTCTTTCCAAATGAATGGCATTAGGCTCTTGGTGTATTAAAATGGGTAAACCTCCCACAGTTATGGCTGTTAGGGATGTGTGGCAGATAATATTGTGTCAATTATATTTTGATCCATTTTTGCATGCTAAATTGAATTGATGGCGAAATCCAGACGTAAAAATCAGTAAGAAAAAATCTTTGTGGCAGACTTGGATGGATAAGTGGATTTTTACTTTGGATCAATTCGTGGGGGTTGGTGATGAGTTTTTGTCATTTTTGGATTTGTGTGTCAAATACGATTTGCCTGCTACGGTTGAATGGCAATACTTTCAATTGCAACATTTGTTAGAATCTAGGTTTGGCTCTGCAGCTTTTACAGCTTCACAGCTTCCTCTGCTTTTGGAAATACTTACTGAGGCTTATCAGTCATATCGACCCATGTTTACAAATACTTATTATCGGTGAATAAATATGATACACAGGGCCTTAAGCAGGAATGTAATAGGGAACTGGATTGTCCCAGTTTGTGGCTTAAGCTGGCTCAGCTTCTCTGAGCGTGGAAAGCTAAGCAGGGTCAGGCCTCATTATTACTTGGATGGGAGACCCCTCCTCTAGTTTCCTGCATTGAGCAGGGGGTTGGACTCGATAGCCTTGTAGGCTCCTTCCAACTCTATGATCTATGAAATCTATGAAATGGATTGTCGCTTTAGCATCTATATCTGAAACTTCAATGGATCTCAAGTTATATCTTACTCCACAAAAATCCATGTTTCATGTCTGTTGTATGCCACAACATCTCTTTAATAAGGTTTGTCTAGGTCAGCTGGAGGTGTAATACTGCTTATGCTACCGTTAATCATATGTTTTGGCAATGTCCAGTAGTTACCTCCTTTTGGGAGGAGCATAATACAAATACACTTTGTATTGGAATGCACTTTAATATTTACTGATGCATACATTCTTTTAAATTATTCACCTGTTTTCTGGAAGTTAACGGATGGTCAATTTAAATGGATTTTCCGTGCCCTTTTGACAGCTAGAAGACTGAATATTACAACATTGGAAGGATAAATGCTCACCTCCTATAATACAATAGCTTAAGGACCAAATGATGCTTTCAACATTTGAATGGATGGCATATAGACACCACTCTCAAATAGATATATACATAGATATTTGGTCTGCCTATGTTGACATTTATGTAAAATTTATAGTATTCAAATCTATGTAGTTATATTTTTTCCTTTATATGATTTTGCTTTGTTGAAACTTACAATAAAAAATAAATTTAAAAACCCTGTAAAACAACAATGCTACAGATAACAATTTAAGATGCCAAGGTACAAAGATGTGTTTTGACACCTAGAGAAGAGAACATTCCACAGTTTGGGAGGAATGCAGGAGAAATTCCTCTAATGCTCTTATGCATGCCCATCAAAGCTGGCCTCTGCAAGTGGCAGTATCCTCCTCCTGCAGAGCTTAATAACTGGACAGGTTCATTACAAGACAGATGTTCCTTTTGATAGCCAAGCCCTAAGCCGTTTGGAGCTTTAAACTGAGCCCCCAAACAACTGGAAACTGGCACTGATCTTTCAAGATTGGAGTAATGATGCTGTTCACCAGTTAGCTGCCTCACTGTTTCATTTTGCAGCAGTTCTGGTTTCTGGATGCTTTCCAGGGGTAGGCCCACATACAGTGCATTGCAGTAGACAAGGAATGGGCTGAGCTGTGGTCCTTCATCTAAATGACAGGGCATGGGGGCGGGGGGAGAGAACTCACATCTCTTTAAAATTGACCTGAAATGACCAATGCTGTGCAGTTCACTTAGTGAGGTTTCCTTTCTAGGGCTGTCATGGCTACTCTCCCTTTGCTTGTATGCTATCAATGATGTTTCCGATAAAATTTCTTTAAAAACTTCATCTTTTTCAGTATGCTACATCAGTATGCTTTTTCCAATGCATGTGAAACCTGAAGGCAGTTTAATAGTGAAAAGTCTTTTTTCTCTCCAGAGTCCAGGCAGTTTCAGAGTCTCTGTGGGCAAACTACTTATGTGCAGTCCTGATTCACTTAGTTTAACTATAGTAAGTAAATGACTATAAAATTAACCTTACAACAAACAAAGGGAAATGTTGATGGACTAGTTGATTGTAAGCCTTCTATATCTATAGTGTTATAGACCAATATTTATTTATTTATTTGTTTGTTTGTTATATTTATACCCTGCCTTTTTTCCTGCAAGGAACCCAAGGCGGCTTACATAATCCTCCTCCTCTCCATTTTATCCCCACAACAACCCTGTGAGGTAGGTTAAGCTGAGAGTCAGTGACTGGCCCAATGTCACCCAGTGAGTTTCATGGCAGAGCGGGGAATAGAACCCGGATCTCCCAAGTCCCAGTCCAACACTCTCACAATGAACTGTATTGGAGACCTCTTCAGGTAACTGACAGTTTTCAGGTGGAAAATTCTAAATTCAGTTAGAACTGGTTCTCACTAAAAGTGTTTTATTAAAATAAACAGAGTTTTCCTTCAGTTTGTACCACCTCACTCTGTCTCTTTGCCTCCTCTGAATTAAAAGAGAAGGCTGATCATGACTGAAGCAAGTTCACACATTTATAATGCATACAAATGAAAACTTACGGTAACTTTGGCACTGGATGTACTGGGAACCATAGTGTACAGCAGAAAGACACTTATAGTATTGGTATTGTCTGACTCAATTGAGGCTCATGAACCAGTACCTTAACCGTAATTTAACAGAACCCTTGTCTAAAGATGGCTTTCAGGTTAATAACATTTGTTTGTGGCACACATGTCACCATTTATTAGCACTAAGTGCTAGCCTCACCAAATGTCTGAGAGGCCACACACTGCATTAACAATGAGACGACAAAGCAGACTTGGGAAATGAATGTTTCTACTGCATATATACTTCAAAAGAAAAAAATGAAAACGTCTTGGTTTCTAGTAATGTCAATATTATAGCTATCATCCTGCCTCATGCCTGGAGCAATGACAATATTCATTAGAATCTTCATTATCTTTGGCAGATATCAGTACCTCAAACTTTTCAAAATTATAAAAAGCCATGTTAACAACCACTCTATTACAACTTAACTCTGCATAATATCCAAAATGTTAAATAATCTGGGCATAATCTAGGCAAATGTAAGTACAAGTTCATAGGAGACTGCTTGAGTTCAGATGGAGGAAAACTCCCAGTGGATGTAATCAGACGATGGTGAGTGCCTATTCTCAAGCATATTCAGGGACAGTGAAGGTGGCCAACCCCCCACCCCCACCCCCCATCCCCCATCCCCCATGTATCTTTACCTTTATTGAGTCCTCTATGCACTGCCCAGAGAAAGTTTTCAGGGTTGTCTGGCGCTTATTTCATGCTGGCCCTAAGGATGCTGTGGAACCATCAAAGGTGTGCTGTGATGTGTTTTCAAGGCACTTCCAAGATAAAATCTCTTGCACTGGCTGGGACTTATACTCATAGCAGGTGAATCAGGTGAGGTATTCAGTGCACAGTCTCATCCAGTTTTCTTGGATGAGTTTCAGTTGGTACAGCTTGAGGAAGTTGACAAGGTGGGACAGGTTCAAGCAATGACTTCTTGTGGATCTTTGCCCCTCTTGGATTATAAAAACCAGCAGGGAGGGAACATTTGGCTGGGCCAGGGAGGTGATTAATGTCTCCTTGCAAGAGGGAGTTGTCCCAAACTGCCTGAAAGTGGTGGTAAGATCACTCCTGAAGAAATCCTCCTTGGACCTGGAAGATCCTAACAACTTTAGGCCGGTGGCAAATGTTCCTTTCCTGGAGTTGGTTGGAAACATTTCATGAGAGGGTGGTTTCCAACCAGGTCCAGATGCTCTTGGATGAGACCAATTATCTGAATCCATTTCAGGCTGGGTTCAAGCCAGGTTTTGGCATGGAAACAGTTGGCTGGGCCAGGGAGGTGATCAGTGCCTGTTTGCGAGAGGGAGTGGTCTCAGGCCTCTTGAAAGAAGCGGTGGTGAGGCCACTCCTGAAGAAACCCTCCCTGGACCCAGAAGATCTTGATAACTTTAGACCGGTAGCAAATGTTCCTTTCCTGGGCAAGGTCCTTGAGTGGTCAACCAGCTCCAGGCGCTCTGATTATCTGGATCCATTTCAGTTGGGGTTCAGGCCTGGTTTTGGCAGAGAAACAGCTTTGGTTGCCCTTTATGATGACCTATGTCGGGAGAGAGACAGGGCAGTTTAATCTTGTTGATACTAATTGATCTCTCAGCAGCTTTCAATACCATTGACCATGGTATCCTTCTGGGGTGACTGAGCTGGGAGTGGGGGCTATTGTATTGCAGCAGTTCCACTCCTACTTGGATGGTCAGCTCCAGAAGGTGGTGCTTGGGGGATCTTTCTCAGCTGCATAGACTCTCCAGCATGGGGTTCCTCAGGGCTTGGGTTTGTCCCCCATCCTATTAATACCTACATGAAACTATTGAGTGCGGTCATCCAGAGCTTTGGAGTGTACTGCCATCAGTATGCTGGTGACACGCAACTCTATTTCTCCTTTTCATCTTCATCAGGTGAAGCTGTGGATGTGCTAGATCAGTGCCTGGCTCCAACAATAGACAGGATGAGGGACTAATAAATTGAAGCTCAATCTGTCATGCTTCATCAGGTGACAGTTCTGTCACCATCATCTGTCCTGGGTGACAGTTCAGGCTTGGTGTGGTCAAGATAGCTGAGTCATGTCTGGAACTTGATTAGGTTTCAGGACCTTGGTCAGCAATCCTGGAACTAGAGAACTAACAAATTACGCTGACAGAGTCTGGGAGCAGCTGGCCAGCTTTAATAGTCAGGGCAGGAGAGTCTCTCTGGAAACTCCACCCCTTCAGATGCTGCATCTGGCTGTTGAGTCTTTTCCTGCAGGCATTGGCTTTTGCTAGGGAATGAAGGTTTGGAGAAGGGGGGAGCCATATGTGGATTGCTCCCCAGGATCTCCCTGTTTATTAGAGGAGTCTGAAGTCCACTCCTTAGAGTCAGAAGGTAGTGGCTCCTCCTGGGGGTTCCATAAAAAAAGATACAGGCCCCACTTCAGAAGGACTAAGAACTGGTTCTGATGCCTCCCCAGTGTCACAGTCACTGGAGGCTTCCATTTTTGAGGGGTGCCAGTCCTGGGCCATGACACAATCCAGACAAGACTGAGATGCTGTTAGTGGATGGTTCTTCTGACCAGATGATGTTCATCCTGTTCTGGATGGCTTTGCACTTTCCCCTGAAGGAGCAGGTTCATAGCTTGGGGTTCTCCTGGAGCCATCTCAGGTGGCCTCAGTGGCAAGGAGTGCCTTCTGCCAGGTTTTGCTGGTGGCCCACTACACAGTTCTCCTAACATGAACTTACCCAGACACTGCAATCAACATCTGAGACCTTCCTCTCAGTGCCTCCTCTGTGGGAGGCCCGGAAGTTGGTAACAAGGAGAGGGCCTTCTCAGTGGTGGCCCCGCGATTCCAGGCATTTGACAGCATATGTCAGTTGTTTTTATCAGGTCCAGTATCTTATTGTAACTGTTTTAGCTGTTTTAATTCTTTTAAATTATGTATGTTAATTATTTTATATTATGTTTTTATTATCTTGTATTTGTGGTTTGAAATTTTTGTGAACCACCTAGAGAGCTTCAGCTACTGGGAGGTATAGAGATGAAATAGATAAATAAAGTACTCCCTGTTGATTTCAGTGAGTTAGTTAAGCATGTGCTTTAAGATTTATCTCTTATGAAATCAGCAGGACTTACACATGCTTACCTTTGCTTAGCTCAGGTCCTCTGTCCATTATTGCACCATATGTATTTACATTTTTCAGTTTCTGTAATTTTGTGGAGTATTAATAAATGGTTTCCTTGAGTGTGTCAGGTCCAGAATGTGAGTGGCAGGTATCCTCGACTAGAACACCGGGGCCAGGGGTGATGGAGGTGGATGGAGAACTGAGGCTACTTGGGCAAGGGTTGGATACTGGCGATGCGTGGGAAGGCCAGAGATGAGAGCAGGGTTCAGAGCAGGCCAAGGTCATATACAAACAAGGTTGGGCAGGGCCAGAGGCAAAGAGCTAGTCAGTCACAAGCAAAGTCAAATACCAGCAAGGTGTGCAGGGCTGGAGGCAGAGGTGTTGTCGGGAACTGGCACAGGTAGAGTATCAGCAAGGCGTAGCAAGACTGGAGACAAGAGGCACAATGCTGCCACCACAAAGACTCATGTTGCTGTGGCAAAGCTGAGCAGGAATAGGAAGCCTTTTATAGGGCTTCCCGTGAGACCCAGCAGGTCTTCATGAGTGGGCTGCTCTAGTCCTGCAAGCACTATAAGTCTGGTGCTAGTCCTGCAAGTATTTGTGGGTGGCCTTGCCTGTCTTCTCCATCAGGCCACCAGGTGGAACTGCAGCACTGAGCCAGCCGAGCAGCTCCTGACAGAATGTCTGTCTTGGGGATTCTCAAAACCTATTCATTGTTGAAGGTTCTGTACTGTCAAGTTCTAACTTTGACTGTTCATTTTGAAAGATGTTTAATGGGTATTGTGCTGCAATTTTGTTATTTTCTGAACTGATAGGTTTCTTGGTCTTAATGGATTTGTTGCATTTTTTAATGTTATAGTTATCACTCTTATTTCTAAATTATTTTTAAAAGTAATTTTAATATTAACAAATCCATGAATATTCAAAGAATTTTCATGGGTTTGTTCATATTAAGATGAACATATTAAAATGATGTGCTTAGCCCCTCTTGCTTACCCTAGAAACATTAAGGCAGCCTTCCCTAACATGGTACACTCCAGATGTTTTGGATTTCAATTCCCAGTTATCCTTGACCACTGTCATGCTGGCTGGGGCTGTTGTGAGTTGTAGTCCAAAACATCTGGATGGTAGCAGGTTGGGGAAGGCTGCATTAGAGCTTTTTTGAAAAATCCAATTACTTGGATTCCCCTCTGCCTTCCCCAAGCCCCCCACAAAAGTCTTACTGAGGGGGAGAAGTAATAGGTGCCAGGGATGGCTCACTTCCATCCAGGAAAGACCCTGCAAGACCATTCATTGGGTGGAAATGATGTTCTGGGTGTCATCTCCAGCCAATGAGAAGACTTGCAGTTCTCATTAATGTGACATATATGTACATCTGGAAAAGACCACATCCTTTTAATTTGGATAGAGTATCTCAGGCAAAATGCCATGTTTGAATATTATGAGGATATTGCCTGACTTTATTTTATTTATTTATTTAATACATTTTTATACCGCCCAATAGCCAATCTGTTCAATATGCATTGCATATCGTTGGTTTTCAACTAATGGGTAAACTACTGTAATATGGCATACTGATGTCACTGTAAGTAAGGGCCTAATAAATGGGGAAACTGTGCTTCGGAAAGGGTATATTCATGACGATTTAGCAGAATGACCATTGGTAAGAGGTATTTAATATAGCTTTTTTTGGTTTTAGTAATCTAAAATTCTCTTCCAATCTGAAAATCCATTTGTCCCTCCATGCTGAGCAACCCACAATTCATACTGACTTAACTAAGTAGCAAGATAGAAAATGTGATATCTTTTAATTGATCTACTTAACTTTTTGCGATATGCTATTATACTACAGTGCACTTGAAATATGAGCAAAGTAGACTAGAAGCCAATGCAAAATCTAAGATTGATTGGGTAACATTTTCCCCAGGTCTCAGTGAATTACTACACTGGTAGGGATGTGCATGGAGCTCGATTGGGGGGTGGAAGTCCGGCAAACTCACCGGGCTTGACCCCTCCGAGCTCCACTCGCCCTACCTTTTCCCTGGCTCGACTTGCATTCCTGCGGGGGAAAGCGACTTCCTGGTTCCGGCGCTACATTGTTTATGTAGAAAATGGTGTAAGAGACATTAAAAATGGCCTAATTTGCGTAAATGTGACTATTTTTAACATATTTTCTGTTATTTTCTACGTAAACAACATAGAGCCGGGGACCCAGAAGTCAGCTGGCACTTGTGCTCGGCTCATGCACCGCGAGTCGAGTGCTGGGTGGGTCGCCCATCCCTATAAAATGTGAGCCTTTAAGAAAATATTAAAATGGAGTTCTAGTCATGGGGTCCCCACAGCCAATGATTCCAGTGTTTGGATACTTTGAACTTGCTTTCTTCATAGAGCTAATTTGTACATTCCCTTTTGTAGTTGCTGAAACAAAGCTATGGCAGGCTCCTACACCTGTCAAAATAAGGCTTGTATCACATGGGTCCTTTATTTATTTCATTTCATTTCTATACCGCCCAATAGCCGAAGCTCTCTGGGCGGTTCACAACCATTCACAAAAACACTGGCTTCTCCTTGGCCCTGCATCCCCTCTCATCTCCCAGGGTCGGGGTCGGGGGCAGACCCTGATGTTCCCTTTGCCTGCTCCTGCCTCCTTCGCTCCTTCCTCTTTCCCACAGGGCTGTTGATGTCAGTCAGTTAGCCCTGTTGGGGGGGCAGTCCAGCTGGAGCAGGCCCTGATGTTCCCTCTGCCTGCTCCTGCTTCCTTCGCTCCTTCCTTTGCATGCTAGCATTCCCCTTCTATTGAGGCAATTGATGATCTGGCTTATGCACATGATACAAATGTTCCTAATTATTGGTGCAGCATCGGAGCCAGCCATTGGAGAACAGGTTTGCAACCCATCGCCAGGGAGGTAACAAATGGATTGGACTCTAGATCTGCAAGTGATTGCCTGTCAGATATAGTGCCTAAATCAACTGAAGTGTGCCTCTCTTTAAGCGGAGGGGGGAAAGCTGCTGAATCACACAGGCCTGATGTCTTGGTTTTAACAGCTAAGTATAATTGGAATTCCTGTTCAGAGATGCAGACCTCCAAAAACCATTTGGGATGAAGTCTCTTAGCAAAAACAAGCTCAGGCTTGTTTTCGAAAACTCTGTAATCATATCAACAAAACACGTCTTACTCCAAGGAGCCTATCTTTGGGGAGAAATTTCTTTTAATGGCAGGTGGTAGAAGCAGTGCAGAGAGTAAAATATTTCAGACTACATTTTAAATGGATACTGCCAAGGGAGGTAAATTATTAAATTTAAAATGTAATGAATTATTAAATTCTCATTGCAATCCAGCATCACAAAAAATGTGGTCTTAATAGATGCTGTTTGAAATTAGAAAGGCTTTATTCATGTAATGGCCAAATGGTTTTACACTGGAACTATATTCATTACAAGGGTCATGGTAGAGATCCCAAAAGGGAGGAAAAACATTCCTAGAAGGGTTACAACAGCATGCATAGCAGTAATGAAAATGCCTGCTTGCCTTGCCAAAAGTCTTGTGAAGGCTGGAGTAATGAACTCACAATTTATAACAGCAGTGGGCGACATGTGGCCCTGCAGATGTTGTTGGACTACAACTTGCATCAGCCCTCACTGATGGCTAAACTGGCTAAGATTGATGGGAGTTGCAGTCCAGCATCATCTGGACTGGAGGGCCACAAGTTGCCCATCCTGGCCTATAACTGGTTAAGGATTGAAATCTGAATACAAATTATTTTAATCCCATTGAAGTCAATGGGATCTGAACAACCTAACAGTGGTCAGAGTTACAACTAGGGTGCCTTCCTTCAGCCTTTTATGAAGACAATACTGCTACAGTCCTTATGAAGTAGAGGATGGCAATAAAGCTGAAAGTTTAGTTTACAGGATCTTATTAAAATATGTATAGAGAAGCAATTTTCCTGCTTCTTGTCCAAATTTTCTCATCAATAAGAAAAACTAGTCTATTGGCTTGTTCATCTGGAAAAAAAGTGTTTGCCTATCATCATTCACATTAATTTTGCTTATCCAAAGGGAGAGAATATTTTGTGTTCAGGATTGGCAAAGGGTGAGGTGCTGCTGTTTTTTCAAAATAGAAGTAACTTGAATAATACCAGTGAAAATACCGTACTTCTTGCATTTTCCATGAATAGCAATTGCTCAAGTGATAACTAGAACTCTTATATGCTCTGGCTTCTGTCTGAGTAGCTGTAAAACATTAATAGCTTGCCAGTGAAAAAATCTTAGGTAACACATTGCAGTCCTTCTGTTACAAAAAAATAAAAGCCCAGGCAACCTTTCCTTAAACCTAGCTAACTTTCTTTTGTGTTGTGTGTTTAAATTGTGAATTCTAGAGACAAGTTTTCAAAATGTAAATTAACTGACATTTTAGGTTGCAATCCTATGCTCAGATACTCACCATTAAGACTCAGTGAAATAACTAGAATTTGTATGCATAACTAATTGCTGAATTGCAGTTGAATTTGGCAATATAAAACCATAGTTAGTAATACATGCTGTATCACTTTTATGAATCATTCATTCATGCTCCCTCTGCTGGTTCATTAGCACTATTCTACTATTTAGAAGATACATCTGATTTATTGTAATACATAATAAACTGTAGTATAAATATTATGTGATTACATCTGATTTATAGTTTCACAGTATGTAGCCAGTTGAGATGCTTTATGTAATAGGTGGATAATGTTTTCTTTCTTTCCCAAATTAATGTTGCCAATTTAGATTAGGATATTAGAAAAAAACATACTAACTTCACTTCAGCTCACTTTTATACATTTGGAAGGAAAACCAGCTTGGCTCAAGAACATCATCTTTGGTTGGTGGGCTGGCAGGCATGAAGGGGGCTTTAAAAAGTTGGATGAATTAGAAATATCATATAGTGTATATCCAGTCTGCAAGGAAAGTGTGCAGATGGTTATGTAGCCAAAGGAGCACTACCCATGCACAATTGGGAGACTTCTGCATGCTCAGGGGATCTCCAAGGTATGCACAAGTACCAAACATAATGATTAAAAAATCCTGAAGGGACAAATTGGGCCCCATCCCAAAAAGCAGTACTGAACATGCATGTGTTTATGCAGAGGGAGAGGGATGGGGATGGAAATGGAGGCTGAAGCAAGGAGGACAGCGAGTGGCAAGTGAGGAAAAGACAATGAGGTTGAAAAGGGGAGGGGATACATGATCCCTTAAGTCTCTCTTCCTTCCGCCCAGATCTCCCTCTTACCTTTCACTTTTGTTCCTCATGAGAGGGACTCCCTCACTGTCTCTTCTGCCTTTTCTTAATCCCAAATCATTTAGACAGATAGGCCAAGAATGTACTGGGTATCTGGTGGACTGGTTCTCTAGCAGGGAGTGTGTGGTATGGGTTTGCAACCCCTGTCTAGAAACAAAACTTCGTGACACAAGTTCAAGCAGCACTTAGTTTTATTGTAACACTTTTGCAGAAGCGGGTGCCCTCAGCAAGTAGGCACACCTGACAGTTGAAATACACTACTTTATATTTCCTACTACCGTCCGCATGGTCCCTCCCTTGTTTTCCCATTGGCTGGGTACTCCAAGGTTTACAGCCTATCCGTAGCGCCTTTACACCCCACGTGAATCTCCGCCCCTGTTTACATCTCCCCTTAGTCTTTATTTCTTGCCCCTTCCCCAGTATTTACTTTTGCCCTTTTAAGGCTTGCTATCCTAGTAGCAAATGCTTGTTCTTTTGAACCCGCTGTGGTTTCATGATAGCTATATGTCTGTTAGCCAGCTTTTGTATGTTTCCGTAGGCCTCTCTGTGGTTTAGCTGGCCTTTTCCTGTGTAACAGCCATTTGTAACCTCTTATTGAACCTTGCTATATTATTGGAGTACATGAGTATAGGGCCTATACCTGACAACTAAACTTTATGCAAATATAACATTTTACACTTGTTTCTCTCAGGGAGGAAGAAATATTGCTGCCACAAGAAAGAGGAAGTTTAAACTGTGCCTGGTTCTCCCTCCTCAGGAAAGGAGGCTGCCCGGGGCTGGTAAGCCTCCCTGCGTTCACACACCCTTGCAATATTTTCATAGATCTCTCATCTCATAGATCATTTATAGAGTTGGAAGGAGCCTACAAGGCTATCGAGTCCAACAACCCCCTGCTCAGTGCAGGAAACTAGAGGAGGGGTCTCCCATCCAAGTAATAACCAGGCTTGACCCTGCTTAGCTTTCCACACTCAGACAAGCTGAGCCAGTGTAAGCCACAGGCCTGTATATTTTGGGGTGGGGCCCAATTTGTCTTAAAACTATAGTGACTTTAAAATCACTGGTATTCTGTTCATTATATTATGAATGCTAGCATTAAAATTCTAGTATTAAATTCTATTACATTTATATGCCACCTTCCTTCTGAAGAGCTCATAGAAACAGTATACCTTCAGAAAAACCCTGTGAGGTAGGTTAGGGTGGGAAACCAAGGTTAGGGTTTTGTAGCTTCAGCTATTGGGTGGTATAGAAATGGAATAAATAAATGAAATGATGTCCAATGCACTTCAATGAGTTTGCTTGATGAGCTTCATAACTGTGAAGCTGGGTTTCTATCCCACTTGCAGGCTTAGCTGAAGCTGTCATTCCACACCGACTCTCTCATCCTGTTTGTGTGTGAGAAAGAATAAGATGGTGCTTCAATCTCTATTATTTTATTCCTGCTTCTAAAAACAAAACTTCTTGTTGACACAGTAAAAACCACCAACATCAAGAGTTGCAGAGCAGGAATAGTAGCTTTGACATTATGGAGGTTAAAGCCAAGACCTCTCTCCTACTACCATTTCAGCAGGCAAGCAAGTGATGAAGCTCTGCCAGCTTTAGGAAATTAATTCTCTGTCACTTTGATTTTCAGTAGATCTAAAGCCGTCTCTAGCAATCTCGGCTAGAACCATATTGCAAAACACTTTCATTATGGGAATAGCTCTTAAGGCTGCAATCCTATACACGCTTATCTAGGATTCATAGATTCATAGATCATAGAGTTGGAAGGGGCCTACAAGGCCATCGAGTCCTAACCCCTGCTCAATGCAGGAAATTAGAGGAGGAGTTTCCCATCCAAGTAATAACCAGACCTGACCCTGCTTAGCTTTCCACACTCAGACAAGCTGAGCCAGCGTGGAGTAAGAGCCATTCTGAGTAGACATGCTGTGAGTTGTAATTTACAACCTATTAGGAGTGCATTCCGGAGAATGCTGCACATTGTTCAGAGTAATGTGAATGGAATCCTTGTTGTTCTAGACCAGTGTTCTAGACCTCTCCCTCTGACTCCTCCTTGAGCCACCATGATAGTCTAGCACAGGCACAGTTCTTCTTCGTGGTCTCTGTGCATCACACATATGGGCTCTGCGCGTGCACAGAGGCTGCTTCGGGAAGATTCTAAAGCTGAGGTAAATTTTGGGCGGGAACCCCTCCCCCCTTGCGTCTCCTTTACGCGGGTTCCCGCCCTCTCCCTCAGTTCCTCTTCGACCGCCATCGCGTGTGGCTGTTCTTTCGAGAGGTTCTGGAATTCTAGTCTTGGAATTCAGCTAGGTTACTGCTTTTTCAAGGATTTCTTCGCTAACTTTCTCCCCCCGTTCGTCGTGGGATCACCGACTACGATTATGGCTCCGAAAGCCCCCTTTCGCAAATGCGTAAGGTGCAGGACGAAGCTTCCTCCGGCTGACGGACACTCGCTGTGCCTCGCCTGCCTCGGCGAGGGCCATAATGTGGACGCTTGCCATCATTGCCAAGCGTTCACAAAACAAGCGAGGAAGCACAGGGCGGACAAGTTGACTGCCATTCTGTACAAAAAGGCTCTACAACCACCCGCGGAAAAGCCTATCCCTTTGGCAAGGCCTAGTACGCCACCGTCGCACACGGTCTCCTCAGCGGACGCTCAGGAGGCCTACATGGCGACTATGATATCGAAGAGCAAAGCCAAGAAGGCTCGTAGAGAGAAAGAGGAGAAAAGGAAGAGCAAGGAGCGGAAAGATAAGGCGAGGAGACTGGCAAAAAAATTGGCTTCGTCTCTCTCGGGATCGAGATCGACGATAGCTCCGGATCCGACGGACGTCGTGACCGTTGAACGCCCGGCTGGGCTTAAATTTCCTCCCGCACAGGTTCCCTCGGGCTCGAGGGATCCTCCACCTTGCTCTCCACCAAAAGCCCCTTCGGGATCGAGGGAGGCTGTTCGACTCTCAGTATCTGAAGGCGAGATACCGGATTCACCTTCGGACTCGAGACCTCCGACCACTGCTCTTCCAACTCTCGCCTCCCCGGTTCGTGAGATACGGGCTCGTACTCCACGGACTCGATCCAGTTCACTCGAGATCGAGGAGGTACTGATTACCCGGGACCGGGCATCCTCCAGATCAACTGATTCTCGTAGACCTCGAGACCCCCAAGGGTACAGGGAGAGGTCTCAGGACTCAAGGGACTCGAGATACTCCCGGGCGTCTCGTTGCAGCTATCGTCGGAGGCGCTCCCCTGTGTCTGAATACAGGTACCAGACCAGGGTGTACCGTTCCCGAGAGAGGTCGCCACTCAGGAGACACTCCCCGAGAAGGGATGCCAGACGATCTCCACCGGGACAAAAAGGGGTACGTCCGAGCCCCAGGATATCCCCTCCGATCTGTCCTCTAGCCCTACCTTCACAAGTTGATGAGAGAGAGGATCAACTAACTACGGTTTTGATAGCAGCCGTATCCTACTCTCGCAGGTCGTCGACTCCGGGGTCTCCCATAACTGACTCGGACTCGATCGTCTCACTGTCTCCATCGTCTACATCCCCGGACCAGAACGTCTCCACTCAGGCCGCTGTATCCCCCTCTGAGGATATGGGCACCTTCCAGGACCAGGTCCTTCGAATGGCCCAAGCCCTCGGTCTGGAGACGGCTGTCGAAGAGAAGAAACAGGTCGACCCTCTCTTCGACGCGGTTTCGAAATCATCTTCGGGCCCGACATTGCTCCCAATCACCCCGACGATGCTGGAGACAGTGCAAGGATCGTGGAGCTCTCCATCCACAGCCCCTCCTGCGGCAAAGCGCCTTGACGCTCTTTACAAAATCAGGCCGAACACAGCCAAATTTCTCTTCTCCCATCCAACCCCGAATTCGATGATAGTGGAGTCAGCACAATCCAGGTCAGGCAAACAACATTCCACTCCGTCCGACCCTGAAGGAAAAAGGTTAGACAACTTCGGACGAAGAGTCTACACCTCGAGCGCCCTGGGGATCCGGGTTGCGGGGTACCAAGCTACGATGGCTAGGTACCAACTCTTCCTTTGGGAGAAGATGGGAGGGCTGATAGACTATCTGCCGGACGAGAAGAGAGACTTGTCCAGAGTCTTCCAGGCTGAAGCGACAAACACCTCCAGACAACAGATCCATACCGCCAGCCATCAAGGGGACTGTCATGGGAGATCCCTGGTGAGTGCAGTCGCCCTTCGCCAACACGCTTGGCTAAGGTCTTCTACATTGACCTCGGAAGCTAAGGCCAAAATTGAGAATCTGCCCTTCGACGGAGTCAGCCTCTTTAATGATAAGACGGACGACTCTCTCGACGTGGTTCAGAAAGCCCGGGTGAATGCGAGGAAGATGGGCCTCCTTCCACAAGCACCCTCTAAGACATTCAAACGCCGCAGGTGGGCTCCATATCCGCCTCCGATAGCTCCGAACCAGCAGGGTCAGCAACTCCAGCAGTGGCAGGACAGTCGTTCTCGTCCACAGCAGCCCCGGGCACCGAGCCGTCAGTACCAGCAGCAACGGTACCGGGGCTCCCGTAAAGGAGGCGACTTCCAAAGACGTCAGGTTTGACGCGACCCAAGGCACGGCCGACATCTCTACTCCGATCCTTCCGACTCGACCTCAGTTTGGAACCCGACTATCCCTCTTCCTACCATCATGGAAGAAAATTACCACCGATCGTTGGGTTCTGGACATTATCCAGCATGGGTACAGGATCGAGTTCGCTCCTCTCCCACCTTTTCTTGGCATCCGCACCACGCAGCCATCCCAAACGCTGTGGGAGGAGGTCTATTCCTTGTTAATCAAGGGGGGCATCGAGATGGTCCCTCCTCACCTGGCACAGGACGGCCTTTACTCCAGGTATTTCACGGTGTCAAAGAAGGATGGAGGACTCCGACCAATCCTGGACCTACGTTCAGTGAACTTCTACATATTACCCAAGAAGTTCAGAATGGTCACTCTCCAATCGATCTTGCCTCTCCTCCGCAAGACCGACTGGTTTGCATCCATCGATCTCCAAGATGCCTACTTCCACATAGGGATCCATCGAGACAGCCAGAAATACCTGAGGTTCAAGATCGGATCCGATACTTACCAGTTCAAGGTACTTCCATTCGGACTTTCGACGGCACCGAGAGTGTTTACCAAGTGTATGATAGTAGTCTGCGCTGCTCTACGAACCCAAGGGGTGACGCTCTATCCTTACCTGGACGATTGGCTCATCGTTGCACCGTCTGCTCAGGAACTTTGGAGCGCCCTCCGCCTGACTACCGACACTTTGCTCATTCTCGGACTCTGCCTCAACGAGAAGAAGTCCACTCTCTTCCCAACTCAAAGGATCCAATTCATCAGAGCATTCTTAGACGCTACGGTCGGTCGCGCCTTTCTACCGAAAGACAGAACTCTAAAGATACTTACCCTCGCCTCGAAACTACAAAAGGCGACGTTGTGCACAGCCCACTCGGTCCAACGGCTCCTCGGTCTCATGGCTTCATCCATATCGGTCGTTCCACTCGCTCGACTTCGTATGCGCCAGCTCCAAAACTGGTTCATAAGATCGTCCGAGATGAATGCCCATCGAACGCGATTAACTATTCCGTCCAGCATAAGACAGTCTCTTCGCTGGTGGATGAGCCGCTCCAATCTAACAAAAGGGCTACCCTTCCAACCCGTCACGCCTTCACTTACGCTGACGACGGATGCCTCTCTCCTGGGCTGGGGAGCTCACTGCGGGAATCACACAGCACAAGGCTAGTGGGGCCCGCGAGATCGAGAGAGACACATCAATGTTCTAGAGCTCAAAGCAGTATGGAACTCGATGAAATCCCTCGAACCTATACTTGCTGCGAGACATCTGCAAGTGGTCACGGACAATACTACGGTTGTGGCCTACCTGAACAAGGAAGGCGGCACCCGCTCGCTACGGCTGACGAACCTAACCCTCCGTATATTCGACTGGATGATCCCTCGTCATATATCTGTGAGAGCCATCCATATTGCGGGGAAGGAAAATACGCTGGCAGACGCCCTCAGCAGGATGTCACTCGACTCCCACGAGTGGCAACTCGACGTTCGAATTCGGCAGTCCCTTTTTCACCTGTGGGGAACCCCAACAGTAGATCTATTCGCCACTGCAGCCAATGCAGCTTGCCACATTTTCTGCAGCAGAGCGGGACACGACAACGCGTCGATCGGGGACGCATTCCTGATAACTTGGTTGGGGACTCTGTTTTATATATTTCCACCGATTCCGTTGTTGACCAAGGTCGTCTCGAAAATCCAGTCCGAGGGCACGAACTGCATCCTAGTGACTCCATGGTGGCCGAGGCAAGCCTGGTTTGCGCCACTCCTCCGACTTTCCAAGGGAGAGTATCGCTACCTACCGAACACGACAACGATACTTTCTCAAGCTCGTGGCACGCTACTACACCCGAATCCGTCCATCTTGAAACTCACTGCCTGGCGAATTTGATACCGAACACTCTCCCTTCGGAGATCAGACTCGTACTGCAGGAAGCTTGGAAACCATCCACTAGAGCAGTGATGGCGAACCTTTTTGAGCCCGAGTGCCCAAACTGCAACACCAAACCAACTTATTTATTTCAAAGTGCCAACACTGCAATTAAACCTGAATACCGAGGTTTTAGTTTTAGAAAAACAACTCATACAGTTGTCCGAACTAATTAACATCTTTTGTCTTTAAAGAAAAACACAATAACAGAGCTTTCAATGATACAAACAGTTTTTTGTTTTTTGCACAATTAATGTGATTTTTGCTATTGCATGCATGCTGATAATTTGTCAAACCTTGGCTCATACTCCATTAGTTTGAGAGCAACATGCAGCACTCAGGTCAACTGTTAGGGCTTTACATCCAAGTCATGCTCTGTGCATCATTCTTCAAAATCTTTTAAATGTGATAGCAATGTAGAAAAGAATTCTGTAACAGGAATTCTAGAATAAAATCATTCTGTTCCACACTGTGAGAAAGAACAAGATCATTAGTGTTTTGCAGAAGGGGATGGTCTTTTCACGATCTGGTGACCAATGGCTCGAGTGCCCACAGAGAGGTCCCTGTGTGCCAGCTGTGGCACCCGTGCCATAGGTTCGCCATCACTGCACTAGAGCTTGATATGCCAGGAAATGGAAAGCCTTCTGTGATTACCTCGGTCGGATTGAAGTGCCCTACTCTAGCGCTCCTATCCATCAAGTGCTGCAATTCATGCTTCATTTGCAACACAAGGGGCTTAAGACGAGCTCATTAAAGGTCTATTTAGCTGCCTTGTCAGCTTATCATAATGGTCAAGATGGATTCACTTTGTTTTCGAACCCGCTAGTCAAGCGCTTCATGAGAGGATTAAAAAATATGACCCCTTCATTTAAACCAGTCACTCCGGCCTGGGACCTACAGTTGGTTCTACAGGTACTCATGGCTAAACCATTCGAGCCAATGGCGACAACGGATCTCCGCTTAGTAACTTTTAAGACCGTATTTCTTGTCGCAATCACCTCTGCTCGGAGAGCATCAGAGCTGGCGGCTCTGAGGGTCGATCCACCGTACCTCAGTTTCCACAAGGAAAAGGCGGTGTTGCGTCCAGATTTGGCCTTCCTTCCTAAGGTCGTGTCTGCCTTCCATCTAAATCAAGACATTATATTACCAGCATTCTTTCAAGGTCCGTCGACTCCATTGGAGCATCAGCTCCACATGTTGGACGTACGAAGGGCTCTATTGTTCTACAAGTCCCGTACTGAGTCCATTAGGAGATCTCCCCGTCTCTTTATTTGTTACAGTGGACGCTCCAAAGGCCTGCCAGTCTCGACCCAACGTCTATCCTCGTGGATTGTAGACTGTATCGAGCTAGCATACGAACTCAAACGACAACGGTTGCCGAACTCGGTACGAGCTCACTCTACCAGAGCCGTTTCAACCTCGATGGCTTTCGCACGGGGAGTATCGATGACGGATGTTTGCAAGGCGGCTACATGGTCCACGCCTTCGACGTTCGTATCGCACTACCAAGTCGATGTTCGATCCCGGAGGGACAATGCATTTGGCAGAGCTGTCCTTTCCTCAGTCCTACAGTGATGATGACACCGACCCTCCACCGGTAAGTCAGCTTGCTACTCTGCCCATATGTGTGATGCACAGAGACCACGAAGAAGAAGGACAGGTTGCTTACCTGTAACTGTGGTTCTTCGAGTGGTCATCTGTGCAGTCACACAACCCGCCCATCCATCCCCGCTACGGTGTCACTGTCGAGTTCGATGGTGTACTGAACCGGGACCCTTGGGCTCACTATGATCGATACCGTGTAACACCATCGAATTTGACTTTCGGTATTGGTATCAAGGAATTGGGAAAAGCTCTTCCTATGTTCTCCCTTAGCACTGGGATCGCGATGGCGGTCTCAGGGGAACTGAGGGAGAGGGCGGGAACCCGCGTAAAGGAGACGCAAGGGGGGAGGGGTTCCCACCCAAAATTTACCTCAGCTTTAGAATCTTCCCGAAGTGGTCTCCGCGCACGCGCAGAGCCCATATGTGTGACTGCACAGATGACCACTTGAAGAACCACAGTTACAGGTAAGCAACCTGTCCTTTTCTTTTAAAATGAATTAATAGGAATCCAAACTAAGTGCTTCTTACCGTAAAAGCAAATAATAGTAATGCAGATTAATGGCCAGTCTTTAGTCACTGAAATTGCTGTTCTACCTGATCTATATAGAAACAAAGTATTTACTTAATGTAGTGCTACTCAACCTTTTCTTTGCAGAGCTTCGGGACAGCCCTATTTATCCAAATATCTAATATATGAACCCCAAATACCAAGTTGTATATATTTCTAGAACAAAATCGATAGACTCTGGTAACTTCCAGCTTAGACAACTGCTATACATGGGGCTGCCATTGAAGCCTGTTTGGAAAGTGCAGTTAGTGCAAGATTGCTAATTAGGACTTGGTGTTATGATTATTGTGAAGGACTGCAACCGGTCCTTTATCTCAAGATGAGAGATCAAAGGTGCAAAACTGCCAGCCTTGGCTCTGCCGTCTTGACACTGATTTTCTCAGGGCTTTGCCCTTGGTCTATACACTGGATTTAGCACTGAACCACAGAGGAACCACACACACCGTGTGGCGTAGAACCAGGAAAGTTTATTTAAGGCAAACCGATTACAATAAAAGGTGGGAAATGAGGGAAGGGGAAAAAGGTGGGGAGACACTTTGGTATACACAAATAGAGCTACAAAACAACAAAACTAGTTCCTTTACTATATAAACACCCAGGCACTTACTCTTTGCCTGGGGGGTTGGTCTTCTTAGGGCCTGCCTTAGCAAAAGCCCTACTCCGCGCTCCTTTGTGTCCAGACAACAACAAAACCCAAAAGCCACGGCTGGCAGTATCTATTTCCCCCCGCCCCTCCTTTCTGTAGCCTGGTTGTCCTTGGCCAATCAGGATGAACTTCATCTGGGCTAGGCAGGGGAGGGGTGGCTCCTAGGTGTCAGAGGGGTGAACTCCTGATCATGATTAGAGTGCTTGGGGAACATTTGCATGCGAATACATGGGAGACTCTGAGTCAGCACAGGGCCATCAAAGGAAACTATGTACATTTGCAGGAGATTCTGAGGCCCAGAGCCATCAGAGGAACTATGTACATTTGCATGAGGTTCCCAGCCTCTGGCTGGGGTTACACTTGTTTACACGTGTGTGGTGGAGAGTCTGCTTTTCTTCACAATTATGTTATGCTGTTGTTGTTGTTGTTGTTGTTGTTGTTGTTGTTGTTGTTGTTACATTTATATCCCACCTTTTTTCCTCTTGCAAGGAACCCAAGGTGGCTTACATGGTCTTCCTCCTCTCTATGTTATCTTCCCAACAATCCTGTGTGGTAGGTTAGGCTGAGAGTCCATGACTGGCTCAAAGTCACCCAGTGAGTTTCATGGCCGAATGGGAACTAGAACCCGGATCTCCCAAGTCCCAGTCCCAGCACTCTAACCACTACACTGGCTCTCTATGCAAACTGCACTTGTTGCCAGTCCTTTTCCAGTGCTGGCTTTGACCTTTAAAGCCTTTCATGGCTTGGGAAAGGGGTATTTGCCTGTCCCTAAACACATACGTTAAGATCAGGGGTCCTCAAACTTTTTAAACAGGGGGCCAGTTCATTGTCCCTCAGACTGTTGGGGGGCCAGACTATAGTTTGAAAAAAAATTGAACGAATGGATCAAGTAAAAAAAAAGGACCCAGGTCCTTTTTTTTACTTGATTAAATAGAAAGTTATTATAAATTAATAATAAATTAATTATAAATTAATTTGCTGTCTAAAATTGAAATACATTAAATTTTAAAAAGGCATAGAAAGGCTTGATTTGCATACTGCACATATCTTATTTATTTGTAGTGCAAAAAAACCAGGAAAAAACAATACAATATTTAAAATGAAGAACAATTTTAATCAACATAAGCTTATTATTATTTCAATGGGAAGTATGGGCCTGCTTTTGGCTAATGAGATGGTCAATGTCCGGTTCCATATTTGTCACTGCTAGTCATAAAAAGTGATGCAGGGCAGGCAGCCGCGCTGCAGCCAACATCTCCTCCGGTGGAGGAGGCGCGGCTGAGTCGGCGACGGCAGGGCGCAAACCGCCCCGAGCCCAGCAGGGCGGGCAGCAGCGCCATGGCCAGCGTCTCCTCTGGTGGAGGAGGCGCAGCTGAGGCAGCGGCGGTGGGGTGCAAGCCGCCCGGAGCCCAGTAGGGCGGGCAGCAGCGCCACGGCCAGCGTCTCCTCCAGTGGAGGAGGCGCAGCAGAGCCGGCGGTGGTGGGGCGCGAGCCGCCCTGCAGGGTGTGCGTCAGCGCCGCGGCCAGCGTCTCCTCCTCTAGAGGTAAGAGTGCGTGCCTCTAGACTAGATCGGCTGCCGGGCCGGATGAAAGGACACATTGGACCGGATGTGTCCCGCGGGCCGTAGTTTGAGGACCCCTGGTTAAGATCATCAGTGGGTGCGCATGCTATCTGTGGTAGGTGGCTTCTAGAGAGAGGGCCATCTTGGTGGTGGTGCCCCAGTTGTAGAACATTCTTCACAGAGAGGTCATCTGGCACCTGCTATTTAGTCCTTTCAGCTCCACCTAAAGACCTCCACCCTCCCCCAACAAAATTTTTAGATACAATCTTAATCCTGTTGACTCTTTTATGCTGTGACTTTTGCCTTGTACTGAGTAAGAGCATTCATTCACCTAGCCCAGTATCATCAACACTGACTGGCAGTGGTTTTCCACAGTTTCAGGCAGGACTTTTTCCTGCTGTAGTTGGAAATGTTGCGGATTGAACCTGGGACCCCCTGCATGCAAAGCATGTGCCCTACCACTGAGCTATGGTTGAAATAATGTGGAAGAAAATTTCTGCACAGTACCAATTTAAAGTGCACCAGGTATCACCTCTTGGAGCCATAGGCTAAGTTCATTAATAATAAGATTTGAGCCTGGCAGACAAGTTTCTTTTCAGGCTGAGTTAGGATAAAGTTTCATATAATTTGAAAAGCTTCTTAGATAGTGCTTGCATATCCTTATTTTGACTTCAGGATGTTCTGAGCAACATTATCACTACTTGTTTCAATAATTATTCCTAACTGTATTATTTAGAGCTTTGTTCCTGGCAGATAGTTCTTGATTACCTTAATTGTGCATTTGAATACTTATCCTATATGTGGCAACAACAAATCCATGTGCTTAAACAAAGAGCTAGCCTGATCACATTTAAAACAACACCACCACTGTAGAATCCTCTTCTAACAGCATGAAGAGTGTTGTTACCATATCCTCCACAAACTACCGCCAATAGCTTATCTGCCAGCAGACAATTTTTCTCTCAGTTGAACTCTGGTACTAGAAGTGATCTCAGCTGGGGGGAAAGCACTTGAGTGTGCAGTGCAGTGCACCACAGGGAATTAAGCAGTTGGCAAGGAAGAGTTGAGTACCTCTCACCTGCCCTGCATGCCCCTTCTTCTGTTAGAAAGGGGGGGAGCAAGGGTACAATTTTATGTGACTCACACAGATCCATGATTAAACACACATCTCTGCTGCCATCCTGCAGCCTAAGGAGTGAGGATTCAGGACATTAATTTGGTTATTATATAAAAGAGGAAAATCTGTCTGTGGCTCTGAACTTTTTGGGGTGGAATGATGTTAAGCTGCCTGTGCACTTGCTTCCTTAAATATGTATCTGCCTATCAATATACTGAAACATCCTTAAGTTCTGCCCTTGGAAGGCACCTGGTATGGTTGAATGTCTTATAGGAAGTGATCTCTGAGTATCTTTATGAAAGAAATGGAATAACTCAACGAGTTATTGACGAGTCCACAGGTCAATTGGGGGTCCCCAATATTTTTGGAGCCGGTGGACATATTTGGAATTTTGAGAGAGTCTCACAAAATGGCTGCCATGTGGGGGTGGGCTTGTCCATTCCTAAAATTGTTAATATAGTGGGCAAACTGGTGAGGGTAAAAGAAAAGTAACTCCAGTACAAGGGAGAGATGGAGTCTGAGCTCCAAAACATATAAGCCCTCCTTTGAACTGAAAGAAACTGAGTACAAGGGAGAGGTGGGGTCTGCGCGCTAGATACTAGTTTTCATATTTGCCTCCACAAAGTACAGTCCCATTTCACAGAAGGCAAACTGGTGATACACACACACACACACACACACACCACACAAAGCCACATAAGCAAAACACACAGAAAACTCTGGCAAGACCCTAGCTGTATTTTTTTTTAAAGGTCTCAAACTCAGGCAAACTGCACATTACACTACATCACACTACAGCAAAACTACACCAAAACAAACACACTACACCAAAACAAACAAATCATGGAACACCCACACCACACACATGCAAAACAGGCAATATGCACACATATAAAACAGAAGCAACACACCCCCTTGCTCCCTACCCCTTGCTCCTAGACTCGAGAGATCCGGGTTCTAGTCCCCGCTCGGCTATGAAACTCACTGGGTGACTTTGGGCCAGTCACTGACTCTCAGCCTAACCTACCTCACAGGGTTGTTGTGAGGATAAAATGGAGAGGAGGATAATGTAAGCCGCCTTGGGTTCCTTGCAGGAAAAAAGGCGGGGTATAAATATAATAAATAAATTAAATAAATAAATCCCAGATTGCCCTTTTCTTTTTTGTGCAGCTCGGGGAGCTTCAAAATCAAGTGCTGGACTGAAGCTGCCTACTGTTTTATTTTCTAAGATTGCCTTAGAAATACTTATTTTAAATAAAAATAAAGGCATTATTGGAAATAAATATTGCATTGGAGGATGGTGCTTCACTTTACAGCAGGACAGCCTCACTGTTATTTTTAAAAAAATATTAAACAAATGTTTAAAATCAGGAAGAGCAGGAAGCCTGGTGGGCATCAAGGGAGGTGCAAGTGAGCATATTGGGGACCCCAGATGTGGACTCTCTCCATCTTAAATGATGTAAGTATTTGAAGTGACATGGTAGCTCTGTCTGATGCATCTGTGATGGCCATAATTTTGCACATGAAAGCTATCACAAGTCTACAATTGAAGGATCTCTGGGTTGTATCCAAATTGGCCCTACTCAGAGTAGGCCCATTGAAATGACTGGAACTTTAGTTAGTCAGGACTCTCTTAGGTTCCATTTATTTCAATGGTTAGCTTCTCTAAGTAGGAGTAACATTGATACAACCCTCTGTGGCAGTGCAACTGTGTCAAAACTTTAATTTGTAGAAATGGAAAGGTATTGCCATGTCTTATGCATCAAAGTGTTAGCCCTTAAGTTAAAATTGAGGAGACCATCTATTTTTGACTAGTTTGATTCATTCTTATTCATATTCTTTATGCACAGATTCTTATTTTGTGTGCATAAAGAAATAATGAGAGCGGTCCTTAAATCTGAAGTCTTTAATCATTTCCCAAATCTGAAGTCAGGAACAGAGCTCCAACCTTGGAGCTGGGATCCACACTCTGATCCCTCTCCCCCCATCATAGCCAGCACAGAAAAGAACATGCTGGCTGCCTCTTCCAGGTTGGGAAATTGACCACTGGAGAGGGGGTAAAGGGAGAGGGGAGGAGACTGGGGCCACAAGGTAATGAGCGGGGTACCACAGGGCTTCGGTCCAGGGCCCAGTGCTCTTCAACATTTTTATTAATGACTTGGATGAGGAGGTTCAGGGAATGCTTATCAAATTTGCAGATGACACAAAATTGGGTGGAATAGCTAATACTCTGGAATACAGAAACAATATTCAAAGTGATCTCAATAGTCTGGAGCTGCTGGGCTGAAAACAGAATGAAATTTAATAGGGATAAATGCCAAGTGCTGCACCTAGGAAAAAGAAACCAAACACACAGTTAGAGGATGGGGGATACTTGGCTCAACAATACTACAAGTGAGAAAGATCTTGGAATTGTTGTAGATCACAAGCTGAATATGAGCCAGCAATGTGATGTGGCTGCAAAAAAGGCAAGTGCTATTTTGGGCTAAGGTGAAGATATAAATGTATTAATTAATTTAATTTTAAACCAAACAATTAATTAATTAAAGATGGAGAAGACACTGTGGCTGAGTTCTAAATTAAGATACAGTATTACACCCAGGACTTCATTTTTTTAAATTGTTACATTTATAACCTGCCTTTTTCCTCTTGCAAGAAACCCAAGACAGTTTACATGCTCCTCATCCTCCTCTCCATTTTTATCCTCACAACAACCCTGTGAGGTAGGTTAGACTGAGAACCAGTGGCTGGCCCAAAGTCACCCAGTGAGCTTCATGGATGAATGGGGCCTGGAAGCTGGGTCTCCTAAGTCCAGTCTAACACTCTAATTGGTACACCACATTTGCTCTCCAATCCTACGCACATAGAACTGCTTTATATTGAGTCAGACCATTGGTCCATCTAGCCCAGTATTGTCAACACTGACTGGCAGCAGTGGCTGTCTAGGTTTTCATGCAGGTGTGTTTTCAGCCTTACCTGGAGATGCTGTGCATCAAGCCTGGGACTTTCTGCATGCAGGACCTTGCCTAAGTCCTATTTTGTAGATTGTAGAAGTGAGAACTGAGAGCAAGACCTAGGTCTTTGGGATGGCACAAGTAAGGCTTTGGATGACTGCCCAAACTGTCTTAGTACTGTTACAATGTGTCAGATAAATTTCACAATGGTGTAGGAAAGAGGAAGTATGATAAATTTAATCATTTGTAAGAACCAAGGAAGGAAGGGAAAAGGAAGACTTTATTACAGCAATAAATGTGGAACCCTTTTGCAACTTGACAGGAAAATAAAACAAATCTAAGCACTCTACCAGTATTTAAGACTTATAAATTGCTTAAAGGAAAAGAAGACTTTGCATGTGGTGGTTTCTATCTGTAGGATTTAATCTGCCTAGATTAAAGGGTAATCTTAATTCCTTTAATCTTTCAAAGAGAAACTAAAGTTACATCCTATATGAGGGTTAAGGCAAAATACTTTAATTTTTCATGGGAATATAAAATATTAATAGGCCAATATACCTTGTGTTGCTCAAGAAGAAAACTGAACTTGTCACTTAAACCATTTCTAAAAAAATATAACAATTTTCTAAATTGGAAAAAGAGGTAATTGAACATAGCTTTGGACTAGAAACAGAAATAAGAGGGAAACAGCAAGGATGTGTTTGTTTTCTTTCATACATAAACAAGTGCCAAGGTACAATCCAGTTATGCTTTTTAATATAGCCTAACAACCAATTATCATCTGTAATTCAGGATTTATAGGAAACATCAGAGTTTGTTTCACAGGCAGTATTGTTTATTTCAGGGTGATGTCGCTCAAAACTATACTCCTTAGTTAACAGGGTATCGCATGATATTATAATGAGGTGTTGTCTAAGGATTTCTGTGGAGAAAGACTGCAACTGTCCTTCTTGGCGGGTTCGGCCACTCAGGGGTTAACCCGGACTCGGGTAGCCCTCTATCAGCGGTACGCAGCTCTCTGGCAGAAGCTGCGACCAATTATAACGCAGGCAAAGCGAGGAGACCGAGTTTTGAATGGACGCTACTACACTGTTATGGGTAAACAGAGTTTAATGGAGCGTAACAGAACATATACAAAGCACCACGCTAAGCACACACCTACAATTGAGCTCGTAGCGAGCCACAAAAGCAATACAGACAGTCATACCTGGAAATGCCTTGTTTTTAGAAAGCCGCTTAACTCCAAAAGGGCTGTTCTATGTTAGCGTTGTTCACTGGGAGCTCCCCCAGGGTTGAAGGTGGTTTGACCTGAGCCATGGACCTTGCAGCTTGCTGCCTCACGACCAACAACCCTTTTCTCGCCACTGACCCTGGGCTTTATACCCTTTGTTGTGCCGCCTCCTTCTTGTCGTGCCCCCTCCTGGCACGACTGGTTTTTCTTGTTTGCCCAGCACCTAGGAGTCTTTGGCTGTTCCTTTCTTCTATCCAACACCTGGGAATGAATATTCCACAGCTCCTTCGGCTGCCAGACCAGGGACTTGTCAGGGTGTCGGATGCTATCTTGCGGTATGTGTGCATATACGTGTGTGTGTGTGGGGGGCTATGGCTTTCTCTTCACAATTTCATTATTTGGTTTGTTAAGGTTGTAGTGTGCTTGCAGTAAATCTTGAACTGTGTGTTTCCTTTACATTCCAGAAATGATGATGATGATGATGATGATGATGATGATGATGATGATGCACTGTTATGTATTTAATTTGAGAATTATTTTTTAAACTTTGATTTAAAAAATAATATTGCATGCTCCAATACCACATTTTGCAGAACTACCTATGGGATGAAACTAATTTGTCTGGAAGAACTTTCTACATAGATTTTAGTAGCAAGAACAGTGATCACAACTAAGCCAATCAATATAGTTCAGCTTTTGTTTCACTCTTTTATTTAACTATTTTGTCCAATTTGTTAACTATTTTAACTTGTATTGATATGTGGTTCATTGATTAAAGGAATCCAGAAAGAAGCCAATACATTTGTCTTGACCAAGTGTCTTTTGGAGGTCCTCATTGGGCTGACATTTGACTGATAATCTATCTTCATTTAATTAATTATAAAATGAGATTTAAGGTTAATTGTAGCTTTTGCTTGGTTTTTTGAGAGAAGCAGTTTGTACCTGGGGAAAAGGTAAGTGCAGGGTTTCTTTCATTTAATTCATAAAGGACATAACATTGCTAGGTGCCTTACAAAAATAAACCCTACTGATAGGCCTAAAATCTAAAGAGATTAAAATGCATATCGGTTCTACATTTTCTCACTTATTTTGAAAAAGAAGAGGTTGGCCAATATCATTTTGGAACAATGAAAAAGTAGCTTGGATGTGTGTAGGTCGGGGTGGGCAACCCTTGGCATGTGGGCAACACGTGGACTGTGGGCAAGATGTGACCCTCAACATCCCCTGATGCAGACATCTCCCCCCGCCCACTAATGTGTCACAGTGGCAGCAAAAACATTATCAGCTTTTGCTAAATGCTGAGCAAGCCTAAAGCATCCAAATCTTGCTTGTTTTCAAGATTTGGCCATTTTAGGTCTCTGTAGCAGTACCAAATTGCTACAAAAGCCTAGAATGGCCAAAGCGTGCTTGAAAACAAGTGAGCCATTTTAGGCTTACTTAGCGGTTTCCTGCTGATTAATAGTGGGCAAACCAACGTGTTTTTTTCAGGGCTTGCGGAAGGGTCTGAGTGGAAGAATGACCCCTGGGGCCCCCCAAGTTGCACACCCCTGGTTTAGATAGTGTCCTAAACCATCCTTCCCTCACACACACACACACACACACACCACTTTTATTTTATTTTTAAAGCAAATTCTAATTGAAATGTCTGTGGCCTGTACCACTGAAGGTTGGGAATCAGAGCTTCATGATTGCATTTTTTCTTACTGGTCCACAGTTATAAACTTGAAAATATAGGCTGACTTTTCAGTGGTAATGCTTTAGAAAAAGTCTATAAGTTATGACTAAAGCTGTCAGTTGCCCTCAGTACACTTGCAATGAAGAAGATATTTTTTCTATGTACTTCAAATTAACTCTTTAATATGGATTTATCAAGCTGAGTAGCATCATCAGCTTACAGATAGGTTTTCCCTTGACACACCTTCATTTTAATAACTTACTCTGGAGCCAAAGCAGCAGTTCTGTCTCAAATTGTCAGCATTTATTTGATTACCAAACCTTTGAAAATAGAGTTAAGAATGTTTTTAAGCCCTCATCTTCCAGCAGTTTAAGAGGTTGAATTATTTCATTTCATTTTTAAAAAATTATTTCATTTCTATACTGCCCAATAGCCAAAGCTCTCTGGGCGGTTTACACCAGTGCCTAAATAAGGCCATAATACAATAAAAACGATAAAATTATTTAACAATACAGAATTTAAAACAGTTTTAAAAATTAATAATTCAGCAACAAAAACACTATTTTAAGACAGAATGGACCTGTTAAAAACACCTGAAATGGGTGTCTCCATCAAGCCATTAAAATAACCCTAGACATCCTTAAATGCCTCAACATAGAGGGCTGTCTTAGCCTGGTGCTGAAAAGATGACGAAGTTGGTGCCAGGCGGGCCTCAGTGGGAGATCATTCCACAGTCAGGGGGCCACCACTGAGAAGGCCCTCCCCCTTGTTGCCACCCTCCCTCAAACCTTCCCTCAGAGGAGGCACTTGGAGGAAGGCCCCAGATGTTGATCATAGTGTCCGGGTAGATTGCGGTTGGGAGAAGCATTCCATCAAGTATTGCAGTCCCAAGCTGTGTAAGGCTTTATAACACCTTATGTGCCTTTAAAAATGAAAGTAAAGTTTTTCCATTGGACACTTTGATGATTAGCAATTGTGTCTATTACTATAGGCAGCTGAACCTTGGAATGCTAAAGGTATCAGTTTAAAATAAAAAGGACAATGGAGAGCAGGAAGAGACGGAATTGTCCTGCCTGAGCCCCTTACACCTTAGTATCCTGGAAGTAAGCACTGGGGAGAATGCATAGCGTGAAGTTAAACAAACAGACAAACAACCACATAATCCCCACAATATATACACCAGCCTTCCCCAAATTGGCTCTTTGGACTACAACTCCCATCAGTCCCAGCCAGTGTGGCCAGTGGTCAGGATGATGGGAGCTATTGTCCAAAACATCTGGAGGGCACCAAGTTGGGGAAGGCTGCTATATACCAATAAAGCACTTGGGTTCATGGCTGACAACCAGCCCCATTCTTTTAACATTGTGTAGCAAAGTGGAGAAGTGTGCGAAAGAAAGGAAGAAAGATAGAAAGATGTGCCCTGCAAGCCCCAAACGATGATACAAGTCTCCTCTTCCATGCTGAGCCCAGAACAGGAGCACTGCAGTTAAAGATTGGGTAATATGACATTTTATCAAGATTTCCATTTAGACCATGAGAAATACGCAGGACCCTTAATTAAAAGCAATTGCTCTGACAGATAGATTGGGACTTCCAACATTTTCTCATTTACACTTAAGATCCATTTTGGTTGACATATCTAGAAAATAATTGATACATCTGAAATAGTAACCTTTGCTGGATTTCCTATTGCATACTAAATTTTCAAATTCAGTCAGGTTTATCTTTAATTTTCCAATATTTGTTGGCATTGACAGAAAGAAAGCACTGAAACCCGTTCAGTAAAATATTATTTATGCCTTGTATTGGATTGACTTAAGTAGCTTTGCCTCGAATCACTTCCTTAAACTGTATGACATAATGAATCCTATTAGCGATATCCCCACTTGAACAAAATGCATCATTATAAATAAAGGTCTAGTGTCATATATTGGGACTTCATTATAAAAAAAAAAATCTTCAAAAGCTCTCCCACAGCTCCAAAACTGCCACTACACTAGGGTTGGAGGGTTTGTTTTTTTTAAATGCAACTGCTGTTTTAGTTTATGTCACATTACAAAATGGGGAAAACTTGGGTTCTATGGCATATACCATGGCTTTTCTAATGTCACTCTTGCCCACTCTGCCATGAACTATTACTATGATGTGTAGTAATAATGACTGTCCTTTATGTAAGGTTTGTAGTGTCCAGCTGCTGCTGCTGCTGCTGCTGCTGCTGCTTCTCCTCCTCCTCCTCCTCCTCCTCCTCCTCCTTCTGTTTAAGTGCTACACTCTTTTCATGTAGAACAATTGCTCGCCTAATCAGTCATGTAGGATTAGGGTCATCATATTGACCCTAATCCACAGCAGGTTTAGCAAAAACAATGAGGTTTCAACTTTCAGCTCTGTTTGGGGTAGAGGGTGCCCAAAACAGTGAGTGGAAGATTTCAAGGTAAACCTTTATGTTGAGTCAGGCAGCATGCTTGCCGTCTGTGGGTGGCTGTACTAGCATTTTCCAATTGTGCTGCATCCTGTGGTAGTGGGAGAATTCCCCGTGGCAACCCTCAGCCAGCCAGCATTACTCTCCCCTGGAATGCCCCAGGTTGTTCTGGGGAGAATAAAGGTGGCCACCGGGTGCTGGGAGAAATGCCATCACCACTGGGAAAAAAGTTTTTAAAAGAAACTGCTGTCCACCCACCCACTAATGATATGTGCACCCCCAAAACTGTTCATAAAGACTCCCCCCGAAAAATCAACAATGCCTCTCCCACGCTGCATTTTTACTACCTGCACATGGTATTTGCCCTAGTCCTAACATTGTTCAAGGTAATGACAGAAATTTAATATTATGGTCTGAGTGATACTACACCACAATATTTATTTATTTTATTTTTATTTATTATATTTATACCCCTCCTTTTTTCCTGAAATGAACCCAAGGCGGCTTACATAATCCTCCTATTTTTATTTTATCCTCACAACAACCCTGTGAAGTAGGTTAGGCTGAGAGTCAGTGACTGGCCCAAAGTCACCCAGTGAGTTTCATGGCCGAGCGGGGACTAGAACCCGGATCTCCCGAGTCCCAGTCCAACACTCTCACCACTGTGCCACACTGACTCATTGATACAATAGAGTATCAGGATGGATTAATGGCAGAGCGGTGTTGCGAAGGGCCTGTAATCCAATAAATCAACAATAAAAACATTAAATCATAGAATAATGAAAAGAGAGAGAGGAGGAGCAGGGTAAAGACAAGGCTTTTTTCTCCTTTTGCCTTCCATTTCCACCTGTGTTCTCCACCTGTGTTCTCCATGGGTACCCACTTTAGGGGTTTGTCTAAGGGGTAAGAATGCCTCTCATCCCAATGCAATCAAGCTCTGTAATGGTTTCCAGCTGAAGCCTTGAAACTGTTACAGTGTTTATTCTTGGGCTTGGGTGTGATCATGATATAGCAAATGTAATATACTGATAGCAGTATTCATAATGAGGTTCATATGTTGAATTGGAGCATTTTATGAAGGGATTTTCAAAAAGTTATATATACTGTTTGTTTGCATTGCCTTTGCTGAAAATCACAAAACTAAGATAAAAGGGAGAATGTGTAGGCAGAGGCAATGTTAGGGGGCAACCCACTAGGTCTCGAACCTTGAATCTTTCATTTGGAGCCCCGAATCTCTGGAAAGCCATCTGCCCCACCACCCTGCTGTCCATGGGCACTTGCTGAAACAAAGGTACAGGGGCCCTGATGATCTCTGTTGCATCTGATTCCCCTGGATCAGATTTTTTTGCCTACATGTGTTTCACCTCCTGCTGCCCCCCTGCCCAAATCTTTCTGCCTCAGTTTTTTTTTTTCTGTAATCAAATGCCTTCCTCTCCCCTGTCCATACATCCCTTTTTACAAATAGAGGTGTCCTTAGGAGACAGGGTCCTTTAAAGGTCCGCATGTGTGCATACACAAACTTTAGAGGATATGTAAATTAGCATATGCAAATTTGTGCTATCTTTTTTTTGTCCTGTGGGCCTGAGCCCTGGATCTTTTCATTTATTTATTTTTTTAATATTTTTATTTATTTTTCAAAACAAATTATAACACAGAAAATATATTTAACAAAATACAAAATTATCACACAAATATAACATAATCAACATACAATAAATCATACAGTGCTCCCCCCATCCTCCAAGGGACCAATTAATATACTTCTATCCTCCTGATCAAATAAAGTCTAAATTCCAAAAATATAACATATCCTGACAAGGCATGTTACCCTTCCCCTTTATTAATACATAGTCTAGTAATTGATTCCATATCTCCATAAAATTATTCTTCTTTAGCAATCCTTTTTTGCATTTGATACTACTAGTTAGTTTATCATTTAGGGCTATGTCCCAAACTTCCTTATACCAGTCTGTTATTAGGAAAACATGTTGTACTTTCCAATTTCTCGCTATCATTAGCCTGGCCGCAGTTAACAAGTTTACAATTAACTCCTTCGTATTTTGATCACAAATAAGCTTCTCAGTTATTGATAACAATGCTAATTTTGGACAGACCTCTAAATTAGTACCAATAATTTTCGATATTTCTGTAAAAAACTCTCGCCAAAACACCAATACATTTTTACAACTCCACCACATATGAGCATATGTCCCTTTTTCCTGACATCCTCTCCAACATAATGCAGAACAATTATTATCGCCCTGGATCTTTTCAGTACCTAGCACCATCCCTGTGTGTAAGTATGTAGCAAACAACTAGAATCATCATGGCAGAAGGACAAAGGCAGCAGAGTAGGCTGGTTTAGGAGGCCAGATGCCTCACCCTAATATTAACGCATAAAACTTAGTAGTGCTTCAGCAAAACTATTAGGATAAAGTAAGGCATTTTCAATATAAATGAATTTTGTTTTGCCTGAAGCACATGTTTTTCTAAATACCATTACATAAGATTTTTTTAAAAAAAGATTTCTTAAATTACATAGGCAACTTAATGTTTTGCTTGAAGCAATAACTTCTAGTGGGTGAGCATTAAATGCTTCTGTGACATTATCAAAGTACTGTGCTTATCTACCGTCTGGCCCTTTATCTTTGTCACACTGGTCAAGCCTAAGATAAATTATGTGAGCTACAATTCACAAACTTTTTTTACTGATGGACATAGTCTACTGGAAGTTCACCTACACACAAATGGATTGGAACCACAGGGTCATATGAAGTACTCCTCTTCCCTTTGATAGTGTCTTCTGTTTTAAAATTAATGGTAATCATAGATTCATAGATCATAGAGCTGGAAGGAGCCTACAAGGCTCGAGTCCAACCCCCTGCTCAATGCAGGAAACTAGAGGAGGGGTCTCCCACCATCCAAGTAATAACCAGGCTTGACCCTGCTTAGCTTTCCACACTGAGCCAGCGTCGTAAGCCACAGGCCTGTTGAGCTATTCAGGTATAGTGATGCCAGAGAAATGTGCTTGAAAGGATTCAGTGGAAAATCATTTTGCATATGTCAAATGGGTACTATTTTAAATAGTACCTTTAATTAGATAGTGGAAAATGTTCCAAAATACTTCAGACTGCCTTCATCTGTTAATCTGAGGTGGAAACTCTGCTTGTCTATCAGAAAGCATAAACTGGCATTTTTCAATATACGTGTAAAATATTTTTCTACATGCTTGTCTCAAATTTTATGTAGGCTTAACCATTAAGTAAAACTGTCTTATGGAATTGGTTTACCCCTTTCTTGTTTCTCTAATTAAATCAATACAGTATTTTAGATCAACATGACATGCATGAGCAGGAACAAGCCAAAACAAGTATTGTGGTTGTCAGTCCCCCAGTGCCTCTCCTCCTCCCACACAATCAGGAAAAGGAGTTTGGAAGCTTTTGCTTTCATATCTGATTAATCCCAGACATGATTTTATATGTCCTCTGGTATAACAAACTGTGGTTAACAGTAACTATGGTTAACTTCAAACAAGCCAACTTCAAACCATGAGTTATGAAGTTGGCTTGTTGAAATTCACTGCAGGGTGTTAACCATTAACCATTACGTTGATGATGTAGCAAGCAGCTACATCTTTTGCTTTTTCTCTAATGTAAATGCAGGGGGAGCAATCTAGATTGGGACCCAAGCATGGGGGAAAGGGGAGCTTTAAACTTTCCCCCGATGCAGTCCTGATCCAGATGGGGGGGGGGGGTTTGCCTGTAATTTATAGTGCAAAATAGTAATTGACTTGCATATTGTGGATAAACACTTTTAGTATTGTAGTGCTTTTAGATTATATTTTATTGTATCTATTTATATTTGTATTATTGTGTTTATACTGATCATGGTTAATATTAACCTGTCACCTTTATTATACTGATTATGGGGCTTTTGGTATTCTTTCTTATGTAAGTTGCTTCGAGACTGCTTTTGTAGTGGGAAGCAATACATAAATTTAATAAGTGAATGATGAGTAAATGAATAAACCCTATCCATTCAGATACATGTTCAAAATGCTGTTTCTGTGCTGGTAATCATCTTTGTCCCAACTGCAGCTGATAGTAATATTTCTTTCAACAGCTGTAATGTTTTTACATGAGACTGAATAATAACATCTATTTGCCTAGTAGACCACCATAGCCTATGAATGTGTACGCACAATAATCTTTTATAAAGTTTATTCCTCTGATTTGTTGGATTCTTCTCACCATATTTCAAAGCTGAAATATTCTTCTATTGTAATTTAAACTTTTATCCCATGCCTGCAGGGCTCCTTTGAATGTTTTGATTAGCTTACAACTGGCAATTCATCATCTTTTCAAAACTCCTTGGGTGAGCAGTAGTTTATTTAGTTGGCTGATATTTCAGTATTCCCACTCAATAAATGCTCTGCTCAATGTTTTATATAACATTTTTTAATCCTGTAATTTTATTGCATGTTTTATGTCACTAAAGTATTAGAAGTTCGTTAATGTTTGTTAACGTGTATACTAAACTAGCTGTTGCCCATGGCTGCGCTCGCGTGGATTTTAGGATTTGGTACAATGGAAAAGATACAGTGTCTCTGACTGAAAGTGTAACGTTTAGGCTGGGTGCTGGCAGCAGAAAACTTTTCTGACAGAAATATCTGATCTTAAAGAAAATCAGGTTAATCCTGAGAGTCTACAGGTGATGAAGAGTGACCGTGCCAAGTTTGGGGTAGATCCGTCAAAACGTGATGGAGTGGAGCCTATGCGATGACGCCCCACACACAACAGTCATTCAGTCATTTAAAAAGTTTCCCTCCCTTTTCACCCCCTCAGAGAACATTCTAAATGGCCTAGGGGAGATTTGCATATCCACCCCTATTGGCCCCTGCAGGAATTCATACGAACATTCTAAGTGTCGTATGGGCTATTTGCATAACTGCTCCTATTGGCTCCTGCAGCAATTCTGAGGTGAAGCCAATTTGGATAACTGCTCCCCTGTTGTTTTGCCCATAGGATATGAGAGTGGGGTGATTCCCCCCCTTTTTCACCCCCTTAGGGACGGAATTTCCAAAAATCCTTCCTTAGTGGGTGTCTACGTCATAAAAGCAATGTCCATTCAAAATTTCACATTCCTAGATTAAACGGCTTGAGCTGGGCGTTGATGAGTCAGTCAAAATCAGTCAGTCAGTCAGGGCACTTTCTTTTATATATATAGATTAAAAATATATTCAGCCATATACCCCTTCTCTTGTTGCAGATTGGTAAATTAGCCCTAGGTCACATTGGATTGGACTGAAAATAAGAAAATTATTCCGCTCCTTTCCTAACCCATCCAAATTGCAAATAGCTACCATGAGGGCCCCAGTCAGGATTGGGACTGCAGTGCATGTGGAGGGGAAGTTTAACCCTTACCCACACCAGGATACCAACAAAAATCCACCCAATATGCTATTATTTGCATTGGGAGGAAAATTTGCATTGGCACCAGTGAGAGGTGTGGTTTTTATTTTTGCAATGCAAATAGCAGTATTTGCAGGGGGTGTTGGAATTGTTGCAGGGAAGAGTTAAACTTCCCCTCCCCACCTGATGCAGTCCTGAATCCTGTTCAGGGGCTCCCTGTAGTACAATTCCACAATACGTCCTCTGGCTGCTTTAATCAGCCAGAAAGGGCAAGATCAAGAGCACAAGTGGCAGCTCTCACACATGCCCCAGTAATGTCTAGACCAGGGCTCTCCAACCTTGGGTCCCCAGATGTTGCTGGACTACAGCTCCCAGAATCCCTTGCCATTAGCCATGCTGACTGGGTATGCTGGGAGCTGTAGGCCAGCAGCATCTGGGGACCCAAGGTTGGAGAGCCCTGGTCTAGACTATATCACTGCAAGTGCCAGGGCCGGTGCAAGGCAGTTTGGTGCCCTAGGCAAGATCAGATATTTAGCGCCCCCCCTTGTTAATCGCCCATCTGGCTGGTCACCCAGCCAGATTTATGCACATGACTGCCCCGCCCACCCAAAAGGGTAAATTATTATTTATTTATACACAGAAAGGAGTGGGCCGGTGAGAGGAGCTCAATCCCCTCCACCCTCTGTGCTCCCTCGCTTCATGTAGGGGGGCGTGGCTCATGGGTAGAGCCCCCGCTTTGCATGCAGAAGGTCCCGGGTTCAGTGTCAACAATGCTGGGCTAGATGGATGGGGAGGGTCTGACCCAGGGCAAGGCAGCTCCCGGTGCACCTAAGTGCTTTTCTGAGAAGCACAAAAAGATGATGATGATGATGATGATGATTGTCATCGTCGTCATCATCATCATCATCACCACCACCACCACCACCACCACCATTACCATTACCACCATGCTCATCCATAGAAAGGATCCCCGGGGCTGCCAGGTAGGTAGCACCTCCCTTGTGAGCTGCTGCCCCCAGCATCTATGCGCGGAGTTGCAGCGGCCTCCTTTGCCAGGGGCTGAGACTGTAAATATTGTGCAGGGGAGAAGCAAAGTGGGCGGGGCCGAGAGGGGCAATTACAAGAGGCTCAAGCTCGGCACGAACGCGCCCGGCGCAGCGGATTCTAGCAGCAGCAGTGGCGCTGCTGCTGCTGATGTTGTTTGCTGCAGCCCCTTCCACGCGCAGCTGTCATTCTGTGCTCCTCCCTCCCTCCTTAGAGGGGAAAGCTGGCAGTGATGCATTACATTGGCGTAAGAAGGAGTTCAGGTTACTTCTCCTCAATCTCCTCCCCCTGCTGCTCCTGGACAATGCGGCCGAAAAGGAGGGCTATAAACATGGGGTTCCTCTCCTCTCCCCTCACTGCTGCTGGTGCTGCAGCTGCTGTGAGAGGGCCAGGCGAGGGGGCAAACCAAGCCGGCTCTTGGGACGCGTTCACGTCGCCAAGGGCGCTCCCCTCTCCTGCTGAGGCGAAGAGCTCCTTTCCTGACAAGTTTCCTTGCCTCAGGCAAGTTGCCTGCAAGGATGGCTTGCTTCGTCCCCCGTTCCTTCCCCCCCCTGTTCACCGGCACAACACAAAAAGAAGCACAACAACCAGGGCGAAGCTCCAGACGGGAAAGCTGCCCGTTTAGGCGCAATGCCTGCTCACAACCCACACCCACACAAACCTCCTCCCCGTGCTCTCACTCCCCCCCCTTTCTCCTCAACCGGCAAACGAGCCGCGGGGGGGGGGGAGGTTTTATTTTCTTTCACTCGGCTTCCTTTCTGGCCGCTTTTGCTAAGGCGGCTGCGAGATCTTTACCAGAACAGGTTTTAAATCCAGCAGCCTCTTTCCTTTCTCTCTCATCGTACACCCAGCTTCTAACGTCTGCTCTTACTTTAAAAGATCGCTCAAAACCCGAAAGAACGACACTGCTGTCATTAGTGGGTTTGTTTTGTTTTGTTCTTTTAGGGAGGCTTTAGGTTTTGGCGGCCAGGGCGATGGTGACTATTAAAGGAGTTTCAGAACCATTGAACTCACCATTTCTGGCTGAGCAGCGGCGGCAGCAGAGACTGTTATTAACAGCCTCCGCCGCCGCGGCTCAGCCAGAAACGGCGCCCCCTTTAGCCTTGCGCCCTAGGCACCTGCCTAGTTGGCCTAATGGTAGCACCGGCCCTGGCAAGTGCTCTACATTGGATTATATTTGAAAAGACTTTGGGAACTTCACTTAGTCCAGAGTGCAGCGGCAAAGATGTTAGTGTGTGCTCACATTAAGGTATCATACTACATCTGTCTTGCAACACCTGTACCAGTTACCAATTTGTTTCTGGGCACACTTCAAAGTGTTGATTCTTACCTTTAAACCCCTAAATGGCTTGGGTCCTTCTATATCAACTGGCTGCTCTTTAAGATCTAGTGGGTAGGCCCTTCTCTGTATCCCACCTATGGTAGAAAGAAGACCGCCGGAGACAAGGAATAGGTCCTCAGTGGCCACACCAGTGTCAGGGAATATCTTGCCCCGTGAAGTTCAAATGGCTCTGTCTTGTATTGCCTTTTACTGGCTTGTGAAGTTTGTTTGTTTTTTTAATTAAGTTGTCAGGCTCCATTGGTTTTTGTGGGAAACTGTGTTTTATCTGCTTTCCTTGTTGGATTAGTTGATTGTTCTATTGCGATTTTTGTAGTGCTGAAATTATTGTTTATATTTTTATATTGTGATTTTAACATAAGCTGCCTTGTGTAATTCATGTGTATTAGGAAGGTGGTATATAAATATTCATATTTATATTTAATATTTTTATAGAAATAAAATATGGTTTGTTTAGCCTCTAAAAGAAGAGCTACTGCTACTGCTTGCAGCAGCGGTCAACATTGTTTAAAAAGATGGGAGGGGCTGCTACTTGTCCTGAAAAGCCCCCCATCCTTGAAAATGTGCATGATGCGGGCACACATGTGTGTGTGAGAGAGAGAGAGACTGCAGCTATGAGTGGTGATCTAGAGCAGCCTTCCTCAGCTGGTACCTTCCAGTTGTGTTGAACCACAACTCCCAGCATACCCCAGCTGCCCCGTATCTTTGAGGCTTGGGTTGTCAGGGTGGCTTGTTCACGAAAAATAAGCCACTCTGCAGAAAGCAGTCCAGGTTTGCATGACATGACAACTCATCGTGGCAACCTGCTCATGATGGATTGCCACCGCCTTACCTCACACCTTGCTTTGGATGCATGTAAGCCTCCGTGTTCGGAGACTTATGTGTATCGAGGGCAGAGGGCATAAGATGATGTTGAATGTATTATGTGTTTGAATCTATGCATGTATAAGCTTTGCATTTAGTATTATTATGCTAAAAAAAAAGTATAGTAAAGAAACAAAAGACAGATCTTGTCTGAGAGAAGTGATTTCTGATAATAGAAAACTCTATGACCTATATTTAACATGAAGGATTTAATCTTACTCTAAGATGGCATCTGATTGTGTGAGGGATCTGAATATATTAAGTAAACTGGTAGCCTGGAGTTGCCTATCTACTGATAATATATTTTGAGAGAACGTCTGGACTAAGGCATATACCACCGGTAAGAGTGTTGTTGTTGTTGTTGTTGTAGTTGTTGTTGTTTTGAGTGGGCATAGTAGGGCAACTTGGTGGTTGCCAAGAAAGATGTGGAGTCACAATGGCATCCATGAGCACTGTGTGGCCTACCCCTGCCTCAGTTGTTGTCAACAAGATAATTTATTAAAAGGAATGTTCAAAAAGAAATCAGAGAAATCAGTCTATTTGTACTTACAAAATTACTCAAGATAACATGAAAACATCCTCAGTCTTAGGTATATTAAATCTCAGTCTTGGATATAACAGCTGCACTGCTTATCAATCTGCTAAGGCACAATTCAAAGTGTCGGATTACCTTTTAAAGCCCTTAATGGCTAAAGCCCAGGATATTTTAGAGACTCCCCTTTTCTGTATTATCCTGCCCACTCCCTAAGATCAGAGAGGCCTTTCTCTTGTGTCCCACCTAGAGTGGAAGCACATTCGAATGGTATGAAAGACATGGCCTTCCGACTGCACCCAGATTGTGGAATGTCTTGCCCCATGAAGTGCAGTTCCTTCACTGTTTTTCACCAGTTGCTGAAACATGATTTATTACAGCACCTTTTTGTTTGTGGCAGATGATGTTTTTATGCTGATCCTGTGTCCCTAGTTGGTTGATTTATATTGTTGCTTTTGTGAAATTAATAATAAATACATCTTTAAATATAATGCATCTTTGTGATCAGATCTGAAGATCCTAATCTCCTTGCACAATCCCAGTGTTCATAATATCAGGGCTAAATAACATTTATATGGATTAGTGTGAAAGTCTGAATAGCAGTTACTGCCAAGAATCATCAGTGAATCTTTATTTCTGATTAGTCTGTAATTTCTCAGCAATAAACCTGAGTTTGTTGGCATGAAGCAAATTTGACTAGTAGGTTTGAAAATCTCAGAATTATTCTGACAATATCCACAAAAACATACTGGGTGGGTTCACATGTAACACTATGCCACCCCTGCAAACAAGCTATGCAGTGTGGGTTGTTTGCTGAAGAACCCACAGTACACCTGTGGGTTGTTCTCCCCCTCCTTCCCCTCAGTCCTCCAGCCAGCTCCAGCAATTGTGTAAATGGGGTCATTTTGGGGAGGGGGGGATCGGTCTTTCGCAAGTGCACTCTTACAAGTTTCCTTGTATGTATGTTCCCTACTCTACCTCAGTGCTCCCTTTGACAACTGAAACATACAAAGAAATTGACCAGGCAAGACTGTGTGTATCGGACCGCCGCAAGTGTGCTCCTGAGCACTTGCAAAAGACTTGACAAAAATAACAATCATAAAACAGTTACAAACACAGTTGTGCAATTTTCAGGGACCGATTTTTTTAAAAAATTTTTTTAAGGGTGGCAAACAAGAGACAGTCGCTCCAAAGTGCCATTTGGGTATTGATGGAGGAGCAGTCACTGGCAGCGGCACAGGTGAGATCATGAAAAGTGGCAGGGTTTTTTGCCACTCTTACCAAGTGGCTCCCATCAACCCACAGTGAAATTGATCTCCTGGGTTTGGATGACACAACAACCCATTAGCGTATGAACAACCCCTAGAACAAGCCATGGATTGTCAGGGTGGCTTGTTCACGAAAAATAAGCCACTCTGCAGAAAGCAGTCCAGGTTTGCATGACATGACAACTGCTCATGATGGATTGTTGTGTCATTCAAACCAGGTCACTGTTTCCAGTACTTTCAGAAGTGCCAGGGCATATTAGCATCACAAAATGGACTGTACTAATATTCTCTACTGTTTTCCCAGAAATTTTTAGCAAGATGTATGATTTATATAAGAATTGAAGGTTTCCCTTCAAGAGTGTTGGCATTGACCTTTCTGAAGAGTGACACAGCCGTGAACATTCACAAGACCATTTTGGGTATATGTCAACACTTCCTATTTTTAGAAATGAAAGCTTTTAGGGTGTTTCATTGGTAAAATGTGAATTGCCAGTTATTGACTGTCAGCTTTTCAGATTTTCATGGTAGCTCATACACTGACAGCATCTACAGTGATAGAAAAATAACCTTGCATATATCCAGGCTGAACTACTGTAATGTGTTCTATGTGGGGCTGCTTTTGAAGACACTTTAGAAATTTCAGCTGGTGCAGAAAATGGTGGTCTGGGTAACTGTGGGGGCCCAGCAGCCAGCTCTCATGACACCTCCTCTGAGATCCCTTCCAACTCTATGATTCTGTGTTTAAGGAAGGGCTGGATGGCCATCTGTCAGGGATGCTGTAGCTGCACCCTGCAGTGCAGAGTCTGCATTGAGCAGGGGGTTGGACTGGATGATCTTTGGGGTACCTTCCAACTCTATGATTCTGTTATTATACTCCACCAACAGCACAGATTGCCAGTGCATTTCCAAAGCCCAATTTAAGTTGCTGGCTTTGACCTTTAAAGCCATACATGGTTTGGGTCTCAGCTACTTGGACTGCATTCACCCATATCAGCCTGCCTGGACTTTAAGGTCAGCAACATAGGTCCTTCTGCTGTTGTCAGCAGTCAGACTGGTGAGTACAGGATCAAGGGCCTTTTTATAGTGGCCCCAGGCCATCTTTGCAAGCCTTTAGGAAAGCTCTGAAGACCCACTTGTTTACTTTGGCTTTCTCAAGTTGTGTTTTATCTTGATGGGTTCTTGGCTGAAATTCTTTTAGTATTCTGTGGGCTGGAAGTGTATTATGTACTGGTATTTATTAATTTTATTGATTTATTGAGAGAGTTGTACCCTTAAAGGTAGAATAAAGGTGGTATGAAGCTACCTCTATGATTATCATCTGAGATGTGCCTCCTCCAAGGTAGGTTTGGAGGATGGCAACAAGGGCTTTCTCAGCAATGGCCCCCCATGTGTGGAAAGCTCTCCCCAGTGAGGTCCAGGTCAAGACTTTCCTCTACTCCCAAGCATTTGACAGCATATAATAAGGCTTTCTAACAGGTCCTGAGATTTTTATTGTCGAGTGTTTAAAATTGTTTTTATATTTTGTACGTTTATGGTTTTATATTCTATTATTATATTGTATTTTATGGTTTTCATCTTTGTAAACTGCTCAGTTTTGGCTATTGGGCAGTATACAAACGTTTTTATATACAACGTTTCATCAACGTTGCCTCCGGAAAATCCTGCAAATTACTTGGGAAGATAGGCGAACAAATGTCAGTGTACTGGAAGAAGCAAAGACTACTAGCATTGAAAAAATGATCCTTCAACGCCAACTTCAGTGGACCGGTCATGTTGTTCGAATGCCTGACTGCCGTCTCCCAAAGCAGTTACTTTACTCCCAACTCAAGGATGGAAAGCGGAATATCGGTGGTCAATATAAGAGGTTTAAAGATGTTCATAAGGCTAATCTAAAAAAATGCAATATAAACATCGAAAACTGGGAAGCTCTGGCCCATGAACGATCTAAATGGAGGTTGGCCTTTCACAAGGTTCCATGGACTTTGAAGAAGCCCGAGTGCAAGGTGAAAGGGAGAAACGTGCTAAGCGAAAAGCACGTCAGATGAATCCTTTACAGGACCATCTTCTATCTGGTAACCTGTGTCCTCACTGTGGGAAGCTGTGTGGATCTAGAATTGGCCTCCACAGTCACTTACGGACTCATCGCTAGAGTCTACACAATCTTCTTTAGAATTTCCTCCTTTTATCCCGGAAGACAATCTTACTCGGTCACGAGTGATCGCCTGATGATGAGTATACAAATGTATAAATGAAATTAAAATGAAAATATTTATAAATGAATACAATTTAGGAAGCACCTGAATGCTTTCTTTTATGTCAATTTAGTTTTGTAATTTTACGCTTGGACCTACAGAGTTACAAATCAATGTGGTACGAAACAAATGTCTCTTTCACTACAGGTGCATCTGTTGAAGGGGCAGGGATGGAAGTAAAGAGGAAATCTAACTTTGCCTAACAATATTTCCCTGTGAAAGGCTTTCTTAGGTTTAGCTAATCCTCTCTCCAAACGGATGGCATTAGGTTCTTGGCACACCAAAATGGATAGGGTCCACCCATAGTTATGGTGGTTAGAGATGTGTGGCATATAATATGTCAATTATAGTTTGATCCATTTTCTCATGATAAATTGACTATATGGGGAAACCCAGACTTAAGAATTGGTAAGAAAATGTTCTTGTGGTGGACTTGGATGAATAAGTTGATTTTTAGCTTGGATCAACTGGTGGGTGCTGATGATGAGTTTTGTGTTTTTTGGTCATTTTTGGCTTTGCGTGCTCAATACGAGTTGCCTGCTATGGCTGAATGGCAATACTTGCAATTGCAGCATGTGTTAGAATCTAGGTTTGGCATTGCTGCTTTTACAGCTTCAGAGTCTCCTTCGCTATTGGAAGTACTTATTAAGGCTGATCAGATATATAAACTCATGATCCATGTGTATAAATACTTATTATCAGTGAATAAATATAATTCACAGGGTCTTAAGCAGGAATAGAATAAGGAACTGGACTGCCCTATTTTGCCTAATCACGGCTTTAGCATCTGTATCTGAAGCATCAATGGATCTTAGGTTACATCTTATTCAGCAAAAACTATTGTTCCGTGTCTATTGGATGCAACAACATCTCTTTAAAAAGGGTTTGTCAAAGTTGGCTAATAGCTGGAGGTTGAATGCAGCAAATGCTTCTTTTATTCATATGTTTTGGCAATGCCCAATAGTTGCCTCCTTTGGGACAAGGTTATAATACAGATAAACTTTGTATTGGAACACTCTTTAAAATTTACTGATGCATATGTCCTTTTAAATTATTTACCTGCTTCTTGGAAGTTAATGCAAAATCAATGTAAATGGATTCTCCATGCCCTTTTGACAGCTAAAGGACTGATATTGCAACATTGGAAGAATAAATGCCCACCTCCTATAATGCAATGGATTGAGGACCTAATGGCGTTTTCAACATTTGAACGGGTGGTATTTAGATGCCACCTGTGACATGGATAAATATATGGATATTTGGTCTGCCTTTGCTGAAGTTTATGTATAACTTTTTAGATAGCTGTATCTTGATATATATGGAGTATGTGTGTATATACACATTTCATATGCATCAGTTGAAATTGATACATTCAAATCTAGTAGCTAAAAAGAAATTCTTTTTCTTCTTTTCCTTTTTATGGTTTTGTTTTGTGGAAATTTACAATAAAAATTAATTAAAAAAATAAAGGTTCAGCTAAACAGACTTTTCCTGCCCTTTTGGCAGCTGCTACAGCTTCTGCAACACACAGTTGTGTCTGCCAAGAACTGTAATATAGCCAATCTCCTGGTTTATCGATTGTTGACAGAACTATTACAGTTGTATGCCATCTGTCTAATTTTTATTGACTGATCTTATTAAGATTGCAGATGCTGTATTGATAGTTGCTACTTTTTTTTTTATTACTTTAGCAACAATGCATCAGGTTGTAAGTAACAATTTGGATTAAGAATGTATACTTTTATATAGCATCTTCCTCACTGTACCAGCTGTTCAAGTAGGTGAACAGTTAAGGTAAGTGCACTTAGACCATCCCCTCACATTCTCTAAGATTGGCCAAGAGCTCCTCTTGACTGTCATCTCTACGCCCAGTCATATAATGAAGAAATGAAGTAGTTGGTGGTTACTTTGCAATGATGAGTCTGTTTTTTAATGAAGGTGACTGAAGCTTGAGGAACTTTAAGCAGTAAAATCTTGTCTGGAATTTTGATGCTGTCATTTAGTCAATATGTCATATGTATTTTTCAGCACAATATATTTTTGTGAGATTACATTTCATTAAAAATTGCTACTTTTCCAGAGCCTTGAAGGTGAATTTAAAATACAGATAAATGTGTAAAATGTCTACCAAGAATACTTAGAATTTTAACACTGTTTAGTCTAACCCACTGCAGTCATTCAGTATAATGACAGGCTAAGTTGTGCCAAGTGCTTGGCAATAATGACTGCTGATTTCAGACTAATAATGGTGAATGACAGGAGCAAACTGGCAAGGCTTCCAGCCTCAGCAGTTGCATACAGCTTATAATTCTCTTTATGACAGACAGTTTAGATGTGTAATGTATATCTTGGGATGTAATGTAATTTGAAATCCCATGTAGATGAAAGGACAAATGGTGTTGTTGAAAAGTAGCAAGTTCAATGCTGTGGGCACAAGGCACCATTTGCTAGCAGGTGGGGAGACCTCGTGCATGATGTCTGATTAACTAAGAACAATAAAATTCTTATTACTTCTGGCAAGAACTGCACACAGAGAATGTTTGAATTGCTCATTCAAAAATAAAACTTGTTTCTACTTGGAATTATACCAGATTGTTAAATATTAGAGTAACACTTTGTGAATGTACATTTCTTTTAAAAATGCAGAGCAGAAAACCAAGCACTACTTTGTCTTTTACAAAGTGATTGATTTTAATTTCTCCTAATGGACTACAGCCTAATAGGCTTGGGCTCCTACATTGGCACAGCATCTCAGAACTCAAATCTATTGATTGCACAACAGGGGCTGTTTGTTTAAATGCATGTGTACAGATTTTTCACACGGTCAGGGAGGAAGCCAGCAGTGGCATATATAGGTCCTACTTACCTCTATGGTTGTTTGATAGCAATGGATGATTTCCCCCATGTAGCCTTACCGATTGGCAGATACAGCTAATCTATATACGGGTATTGGTTTATAAGGGTACTAGCAAGTGCTTTTATTTAAACAATGTGTCTATAGAATGACAGAGGCTCATTTACCTAACTCTGGAAATCTTCATACATGCCATAAAGTGGGAGAGGGGCATTATTGTTTACTGTGAGACAAAAGCCTTCTATTTTTGCACTTTACAAGATTTACTTTTATTTCCCTACAGTAGTTATTTGATTCTTTGTGACTTTTGATTAGGTTCCAGGTGGGTGGAGTTGATTCTACAGATTTCTTCAGTATGTAGAGTGATATACAATATCTGTGTCATTTATAAACCAACAAAATAGATAACACATATTCAGTATTAAGGCTGCAGTCCTAAACACACTTAGTAGGGAATAAGCCCCATTAGACACAATGGAACTTCCTTCTGAGTAACATGCATAAGATTGCGTAAGATACCAATCAAATAATTTTTACTTTAATAAAAATGTTTAAGCACAAGTTAGCATTACTTTTAAGGACCTTAATTTAGTTGATGCTGTACTCAGTGAACATTAAGAAGAGCTGTGCTGGTTCAGAGCAAAGGCCTATCTAGTTCAGCATTCCGTGCCCACACCGGCCAACCAAATGCCCATGGAAAGCCCACAAGCTAGACATGAGTGCAATAGCAGCTTCCCAATCATGTTCTCCATCATTTGGTATCTAGAGGTATAATGCCCCCGATAGTGGAGGTAATATTAGTAGCCATTGATAGCCTTATCCTTCATGTGGTTTTGTGTGCTTAACATTTATGGAGGGAAATGAAGTTGTAAAGTGTGCTGTATAGGAAAAGTCCCCCTGCTGCTGTCCCTGGACTAGCTACAACAGTAGGTTTGTAATACCTGTTACAATGATGGTTTAGTGATATTTCTTACATGGTGGTAACATCTTTTCAATTCACTGTGGATGAAGAAATTTACAGTCAAAAGGCATGTATAAGCCAGGATTAAAAAATACCAAGACCCTCAAATACCTGTACTCACTTCTAAGTAAATTGTGCTGCAGTTTCTGCCTGAAAACATGTAGTTGGGTACAGAATCCAGGATATGTCCTGAGGAAAGGCAGAACCAGCTGTGAATAGGGATGTTGGCAGCTGAATGAAGTGTTCTGCTTAATTGTATGCAATACATCCTATAAAAGTTGCCATTGGTTTTGCTAGATTTCCCTGCGGCTTTTTGTATACAGTTTAATTTTTTGAAACTTTGTAATATAATCTTCCACAGAGTGTCTGTCAGCCACTATATTGTCCACTTCTTACCCATGCTCCAACCCCCAGATCAGAATTGAAGATGTGGGGTGTGTGGAGGTAATAAACTATAGAAGAACTTATGGTAGCTTTATAGATAAAGAATGCCCAGTTATATTTTTCAGAAACTACTAGCTAAATATCATGCATATGCACATGGCAAGGCAAAACAAGTTAACTAAAAGGGCTTGTACAGTACCTCAGTCTTAAACTTGGAAGCAAGTCCCATTGAACTTAATTTCTAGCAAACACACTTGCCTCCACTGCACTTAGGATTGCAGTGTTACAAACTGATCCCATGCCTATTAGTAGTAAAATTGCACACTCTAGTATGTACTGAAGACCATAGCTGGATGGGTGACACTTCAGGGATAGCCTATGCAAAGAGATGTGTCTTGAGAAGCCATCTAAATGTCAGAACACACACTTGCTGCATTCTGAGGACTTTGTTATAAGGGCAAGAGAAACCACTTTCATCATGCTTCAGAATATCTGCCTTCACACACCATCTTCTCAGCACTTTGGCTTGGAAATTCCTAATCAGGTGTGTAGAGCTTGAAAGGAAATGTTTATTCTAGTATCTCTGTGTGTGCATGTGCATGTGCATGCACGCACGCGTGAGCACACACACACATACACACACACACACATTCGTTTAATGGCTAGGGCATGTTGGTTTTGATTTATTATCAACACCACCATCACCACCACTCAGACCTTTTCATGGAAGTATATTGAAGCACATGTGATGGAATAATGTTGGATCAGAATGGGGGTCCAACTGGGAACAGATGGCCCGATACTGTGAAGATGCAAATGAAAGCGGAAGAAACGTGATCAGAGAGAAACTCTGCTGTTTACAGTGGCACACTAAGTTGAGTCCCATGGGGTTGAGGCTCTGGCTCATTCTCTCAGTTACTGGTTGAAGCAGCTGGAAATAGGTATGTGCTCACTCCAATCTGCGGCTGGCCACTCTGAAACTAAATTGGTCTTTTCAAGTGTTTCAATAGAAACATCTTGGGTTTGTAGTTTCATGATTCCTGGCTATAAGTGGTGTCATTTGCAGCCAAGAAGATATCCTACAGTGGCCTCCTTTGTCAGGACAAGAGCCCTATGTTGCCTGTTACTCTTCTCTCCCAAAGTGTGTGTGTGTGTGTGCGCACATGCGTGTCCACACACACACATAAAACTTGTGCGAGGGGTTATGGGTGCAGAATATAAGTGTGAGTAGTAATTTATTGCATGGGTCTTGACCTGATTCAAATTTGAGCTCACATATTCAAGCTGGGGGAGCTAACAGTTCAAGTTACCCATTCTCAAATATTTGCCCCATCTCTAGCTAGAAACTAAAATTACCTACTTCCTTCCCATCTTTGGGAGGATTGTGGTGTAATAGTCCCAAATTCTTAATCATTGCATTTTATGTAGCTCTATATTTCTAATGGAAGATGAGACAAGCTAGTCAGTTGTGAAGGGGGCTTTGCTGCTAGTAAGCTGAACTTGAATAAGTCTAATATCTGGAGTCTGAAGTGGCTGCCAATTTCTTTGTAGCACCTCTGCAGTAGCAAACGTCTTGGATTCTAGCCTGCTAAGTCTTAGCAGTGACCTCAGGTGACCTGTGGATGAGGTATAATTGTAATCTAAGGATTCCTAAGGTCAAGTAATGGATCTCATGGAGTAGGTTATTATGATTCATAGTCCTTATATAAAGTCTTGGGCTGGTAATATGAACTGTTTTGGCAGTATCTAGAGCATGTTTGAGTTATCTTTTAGCTGTACTGGAGGAATTTATGATGCTGTTGAATTTATGGGAAAAGTTAGTAAATCTTTTAAAAAGATATCTACAGGATATAGTTAATATACCAGTCTTTTGATAGAGCCAGTGTGGCGTAGTGGTGAGAGTGTTGGACTGGGACTCTGGAGATCCAGGTTCTAGTCCCCGCTCGGCCATGAAACTCACTGGGTGACTTTGGGCCAGTCACTGACTCTCAGCCTAACCTACCTCACAGGGTTGTTGTGAGGATAAAATGGAGAGGAGGATTATGTAAGCTGCCTTGGGTTCCTTTCAGGAAAAAAGGCGGGGTATAAATATAATAAATAAATAAATAGCCAATCATTTGGAGCAGTTTGAATACATAGAGGTTGGAGTTCATTGAGCCCATTTGGGGATGCTGCTGGTGTACCACCCACCCTGCTGCCCAACAACCTCCCTGACTGAGCTGGCAGAGGTGGTCTCAAGTGGAAGAACCCAGGATGGTGTTCTTGGGTGACTTTAATTTCCATGCTGAGGCTGCCTCTGGAGTCCCAGCTCAGGGTTTCATGGCCTCCATGAGAACCATGGGGCTGTCTCAGTTTGTCATTGGCCCAACACATAAAGCAGGGCATACCCTTGATTTGGTCTTTGCTCCAAGATGTGAGATGAGTAATCTGAAAATTGGGGTGGGGGTGGGGTCCAAATAACCCCATTGTCATGGTCAGTCCATTTCCATGGTGAGATTTGAACTCAAATCTCCTGCAGTGGTAGAAGAACCAATCTGTCAGGACCCCGGTCCTGCAATCACACATTCTTGCACTCTGACACCAGAGACTCCAAATCAGTGTGATCCTTTTATTACAGCAAATCCCATGGCATAAGCTTAAGGGTTATAGTCTTCAGAAATCATATAGTTGATGGCATTTTACTATAGGCTCTTGAAATAGTTTCACATCAAGGTAGGGGACTAGAACGTCTCTTAGGGACCAAATCCCCCGACATTCCACACCAAGGAAAGGTTCCAGATATCTTTGTAGATGATCTTCCCTGACATCTCACACCAAGGGAAGGGACTCAAATGTCTCCTTTAGACATTCCACAATCAGTGTTCAAGGAAAGGATCAGAGCCAATACCAGATGCTCTTGCGACAAGGGAAGGGATCCTAGCACCAGGCCTGACTTACCCACACCCTCCCATAGGGAGCTGAATCAACCCTGCCACTGAGTTGGAACCTTCAGGCTGCCGCACGTCTTGGCCTTATGATCTGAGCAACTCCTAGCTGCTCCTCCAACAGGGGAAGGATCTGAGCCCTATTGCTCCTGCAACAAGGGAAGGGAATCTAGAAGAGGACCTGAATCAGCATGCACACCTCCACAGAGGTCAAAAGCAACCCTGCCACTTCTGTTGGCCCCTCTGGGTACTGTGTGTCAAGCCCTCTTGACAATAAGGGTCCAAAACAAGATCAGACTTAAGTACTTCCCCACATGCAGAGATTCCAACTTCCAAAGATCCCAGCTTTGAGATCTCTACTGTCACCACATGGGTTGAGGCATAGGAATGTCCAGAAGTCAGGCATTAACCCCAAGCCAGCTAGGCTCTGGGCTCCTCGACGAAGACACATCCATAGCCACAAGAATGCACAGTCTATTAAAAGTATGGCAGTTCTTTTCATGGCAGGTTCTTGACAGTAAAAGTCCAAAGAGAAGAAATTCCAAATTAGGTAGAGTCCATGTGCAGAGTGCTCCCACTAGCTCAGTCAGTGATAGATCCAAACAGAAAGATGCAGACAGGGAAGCCGAGAGAGATGTTCCTAGCAAGGCTCTGGAGGCTAAGCACTGACTTAAAAGCAAAGGTGTGGCCATCTTAACCCTCCTTCCAAACCACTAATGGATAAGGGAACTGGCCCATCCATGAAGCCCCTCTCCCGCCTGGGTGTTTCCCTTCTACCCTCACCAGCCTCTCCTGAAGTTCTTAGAGAAGGCTATCAGCTCCTATCTCTGCAAGGTCGAAGTTACAGTTGGACCAGGGAGACAACTCGACTCCCACCTGCTTTCCCCTGAGAACACTTCACAGTGATACGCTCATACTGGTCTTGACATTCCACAGACTAACTAGGCCCCAAACCCTTCCAAACTACTCCTGACCAGTTCTGGCTATGAACTAGAGGGCCCACTGTATTACTGACACAGAACTCCCACACATTTGGATGATCCGCTCCAGGAGATTGATGGAATCCAATGGGTTTCTGAATGCTCTTGGGGTTTTTCTAGTGGAAAGAGATGGTGATCCAACTGAAGCTCTAGTCTCACTGTGGAATGGTGAGATGCAGAGGACCATGAACTCGATTGCATCGACTCCGGTGCTGTAGAGCCTGCTCTGCCTCTTGGTATACTGGGGAGCTGTAATCAATGAAACATGCCGGATGTCGGCTAGAGCACAAATGATGTAAGACTAGAAGTGAAGACGACTGAGTATGCTCTAGAGCACAAAAGTATTCCTATTGTGTCGCAGTGTGGGCAGCAAAGAAGCTTTACTTTGCTGCCTCTATTGTGTTGAGTAGCCGTCCATCGGAGCTCTTTCGAGTGGTCCAGGGGCTGTTAACACTCTCCCCAGAAAATGGGGCCCTGGTCAACTCTAAGACCTGCGGTAACCTTTGTGCATCTCACTTTGAGGACAAAATCACTTATCTCTGCAGTGAACTTGATGCTGCTGTTAACGCAGCTCTAGTCGAGGTATCTGATGCCACCATCGGCCCGATTTTGTGGGATCAATTTCAGTTGCTGCAGCCTGATGACATGGACAAGGTGCTTGCAGTAATGCGACCAACCTCGTACCCTCTCAATCCATGCCCCTCTTTGTCAGGCCTTGCCCTAGCACAAAGGGAGATTCAACATCAGACACATTCTGCCTCTGGGGAAGAGCTGGGAGAGTCAGCTCCAGCTGTGGGGCCTTCGAGACAAGGCAGTGCAGTCGTGCCAGGCCTCCCACCACCCAGTGAATGGGGAGGGAGAGACTATTGAGGCCAAGTCAACTCTCCTCAGCTGATGGATGACCTTTATTGCGAGTGCGAACCTGTTAATTCTGCTCGCTCTCTCATCGGCTTTCAATGGTTGAATATCAACCATGGTATTCCTGGATCAACTCCACAGCCTGGGCATTGGAGGCACTGTGTTACAGTGGTTCTGGGCTTACCTGCAGGGTTGATTTTAGAGAGTAACATTGGGTGACTATTCCTCGGCCCCTTGGCAACTGAACTATGCGGTCCCACAGGGTACCATCTTGTCCCCAATGTTGTCTAACGTGTATATGAAGCCACTGGGTGTGGTTATTAGGGGATTTGGAGCCAAATGCCATCAGTATGCTGATGACACACAGCTCTATCTCCCTGTGACAAATGAATCAAGAGAGGCTGTGCAAGTCCTGGATCAGTGTCAAGACTCAGTGATGGGCTGGAGGAGAGCCAATAAACTGAAGCTGAATCCTGGCAAGATAGAAGCCCTGTGGGTGAGTGGTTCCTGAGTCTGGGAGGTTCATTGCCTGCTCTGGAAGGAGTTGCACTCCCTTTGAAAGATTAGGTTCATAGTCTGCGGGTACTCCTAGATCCATCATTGTCATCGGAGTCCTAAATGACCATGGCAGCTTTGATTCACCAGCTATGGCCTCTCCTGTGCTACAGGCACTAGTAATCTGGTCCCTGTGCTACAGGCACTAGTAATGTTAAGACTGGACTGTTGCAGTGCACTCTATGTGGGGTGCCCGTAAGGCTGGTCTGGAAGCTGCAACTAATGCAGAATGCAGTAGCTCAGCTGTTGTTAGGAGCTTCCCTTTTTCAGCATCCAACTCCTTTGCTGAGGGAACTGCACTGGCTGCCTATTTGCTACCAGGCCAGGTTTAAGAGTTTGGTACTGGTGTATAGAGCTGTTAACAACTGGGGACCAGGATACCTGAGACAGTGCCTTCTCCCTTACCAGCCTGCCCGGTCACTGAGGTCATCGGATGGCATGTTCCTGGTGGTTCCAAATGGACCTATGGCCTGACTGGGGTCCACCCATAGAAGAGCCTTCAGTGTAGCAGCTCCATTTCTCTGGAACTCCCTGCCTCCTGAGGTCAGGCAGGCACCAACATTGTATTGTTTTTGGTGCCTCCTGAAAACATCTTTATTTCTGGAAGCCTTCCTTGACTGACCAGTCATGGATTTTATTGATTCTGTTTTAACACATTGTTTTCTTCTTTTCATCTGTTTTTATCTTTTTATTGTTCACCGCTCTGAAATCTCCATACCGGAATATGGAGTGGTATATAAATGTTGTAAATAAATAAATAAATGAGCACATTTAACCATAGGTACAACATTCCTGAATAAAGGGTCCACTGTTCTTCAGATGACGCTGTTAATTCTTGTTAACAGCACTTCTTCCATTTTTATCCCTTCTAGTCAAAACAGTGTCAGTATCAAACAGAATTGCATGATTTACAAGTAGCATTTGAGGAGCTTCTGTGAAACTATAGTCGTCATGAACACTACTGACTGACAGTTGCATTTTTACTGTTGCATAAAGGATATGTTTGCCTAATCAGTTTAAGTGTTATTGCATGAAAAATGTTCAGGATTTCAGAATATAATTTCATTGCTTGATTGAATATATAAAGCAATTACCATGGATCTGCTATTGTGTGGTGTTGTTTAAAAAGGGGGGGGGACTTGCATAATACCACTGGTTAACAATTAAGTATTTTAATGTAGTTTTAGTTAATTTGTAATGATTATTGTTTGAGTTATTTTGTATATTGTACTGCGCTCTGGTGTAGAGCGCAATATAAATAATAATAATAATAATAATAATAATTATTATTATTATTATTATTATTATTATTATTATTGTGTCTTTTAAAATACTAGTAATATATACCCAGGATAGTTATATTAAGAAGCTTTTCAAAGGCTGATGCTATTATTTTATTACTTATAACACAAGAATGCACAGACCAGAATATGATGTACTCCAACCTTCCCCAACTTGGTGTGCTCCAGATGTTTTGGACTAACTCCCATCAGCCCCAGCCAGCATGGCCAATGGTCAGGAATGCTGTGAGTTGAAGTACAAAACATCTGGGGAAGACTGATGTATTCACTTCTTTGCCTGACCGTATTCAGAATGTAAATGGTTTCTCTTATCTGTGTCTTGCGATATCTAATAGTGGGCCAAAAAAAGAAGGTTGCACGAGGAACATAGTAACTGAGTCATCTTGTTGCTGTTTTTATTGTTGTTAACTATTCTTAAACTAGGCACTGTATGAAACACATAGGAAGACAGGCCGTGCCCAAAAATGTTTACAACTGAATATAACCATAATCTTCTGTGTTCATATTTTTTGTCTAATAGTTTTCTCTTCCCATGGAGGAAAATAAAAATGGTATTTTCTTACTCTGGATATCACCCTCTTTTTCAGGCCAAATGCTTATTTGTACTAATTTGTACTAAGGTAAGGATGCTGCCAATTTGCTGCAGGTTATTCTGCCAATTCTATAAACCATGTGTAAACTGTGAACACAGCCTGTCCCAAACCCCCTACCAACTATATTAACAATTCTGAATGTTCATTCTATGAAATCAGATTCTTGGCATTATACTGTAGATACAATTGTGCCTTTACTGTGTTCTGAGCTGGGCAACATTTTTGCGTCTGCGGACTGCATACAGCAAGTCTATTCTTTTCTCTAGTTTGCCTCTAGTTAAAGCAAACATTTCTAGGGCTCTTTTCAAAAGAAGAGAGAGGGAGGGAAATGTATGATAGATAGCACTACAGTCATGCCTTGGATTGAGAGCATAATTCGTTCCGGAAACGTGCTTGTAATCCAAAACACTCTTATATCAAAACGAAATCCCCCCCAAAAAATTGTACAGAGATTTTTAATTTAAGCCGTACTACAGTACTTGTATTGCAAGACATCGCTTGCATATCAAGTAAAAAAAAATTAAATATTTAAAAATTTGCTTATCTTGCAAAATGCTCTCAAACCAAGTTACTTGCAATCCAAGATATTACTGTATGTGCAATTTGAAGGTGGGAGGAGACACTTGCCATTGCAAAAGATGCTACAGTGGTATCATGCCAGCACATTGGAAGCACATAATCTGTAGCACTACTAGCACTACTTGTGAAGCTAGCACAGTGCCATACTAATAAATAGTGCAACATACAAATAACTCAGGAGCAGTCAGGATTCTTGTTAGAGATGGCAGACAATTCCGTCTAGGCTATCCTTCCCTGACCTGCTAGGCTATCCTTCCCCGACCTGGTGCTGTCAAGGTGATTTGGGCTACAACTCCCATCATTCCTAACCATTGGCCATAGTGGCTGGAGCTGCTGGAAGCTGAAGTCCAAAACATCTGGAGGGCACTTGGTTGGAGAAGGCTGTGCTAGGGAAAATATGTGCCACAATGTTTGTGACTGAGTTGATGGGAGATAGATTAGTGTGCATAGTGTGCATAGTGTGTATGACATCACATACTCCTGCTCTCTCTCTTCTGTACCTCTGAGGTGGATTAACTTCATGTGTCTAAAAATAGCATTCATGGCCATGAAAAGCAAGAGCTTGTTTTGTCAAAGTGAATCAAGTGCACTGTAGGGAGTGGGTAAACTAAACCTTTTCTGTGAGATACATATATTATAAGCAAAGTAGCCTAGGGAATCTAAAATATCCTACAAAAATATTATATAAGATTGCTAGACAACCCTATTATTTAAAATCATTTGGGGCACCTCCCAGAATTGTGCCACCTGAGAATACAGCTGTATGATAACTCACTTCACATAGGCCTGGTTCAGTCAATGCTCTCCCCCAAGCATCATGAGGAAGCAAGATTGCCTTTCCTTTCTGTCTACTTCTTGTCCCACTTCCATTGGTGTCCAGATATGGCTGTAACATTTGAATACAGCATGCAGACATAAAATTAAGTGTGTGTAGCCCTGAACAATGCAATCAGTATCCGAAGTTGGGTGTTATGTGCAGACATCCTATTGGAATATTATGCTCATGCATGGATGTCCAGTGGCTTTTGACACAGGATGGCATGGTCAATGAATGAAGGCATGCTCATACCCACACCATGCATAGATTTGTTGTGAGGCATAGCTTCCTCGCCTTAGCAGAGGCTGACAGACACATAGATTCAGTGACTTAGCTTTATTTAAATGTAAATCAGGTGACACAGATCACATGGCACTTAAGCTTAGAAGTTATAAATCAGTTAACTCAAGAGGTAATGGCCCATGGCTTAGATTAAGGAACAGTGCAGAAGCAGGTATGTAGTCAGAGACTTCTCTTAAAACTCAGCTGCATTTTGAAGTGGGAGGATTCTAGTAGGGTTATGTCATCTGAATCGTTGAACTGTGGGATCTGTTTGTCAAAAATGGAGTGGGCATCAACACCAGTCTAACATATGCTTATTGCCACTAACTGCTGTGCCAGAAAGTTCAATCTCATTCTTTTTCTCCTGGCACACCTTAGCTGGAACCATAATATCAATAATACTATGTAATATACAAAAAGATTGGATCTAAACTTAGTCTTACTTAGAGTAGACCCATTGAAATCAAGGACAAGTTAGTCATGATTAACTTAATTCCCATTGAATTAAATGGGTCCACACTGTTAGTATGGCTAAGTATGGATCCAATCCAATGCGTGTGGGAAAAGTATTAATGCAATGTCCATTTTGGCATGTACAAGTGTAATGCATCATGTTAGCAGTCAATAATAATATTAATCACATGCCAGTGCTTTTGCAAAATAGTGATCTAAGATAATAAACAGTCCTTGGTATAGTTCTTATAATGTATATAAATGTGTGTGTATAAAAGAAATTATGTTTCATGAAGTATTTTTCCTGTTTTTCTGAGAATCTAGAAGTAAGGATGTATAAAAGCTTACCTAATGTAGTTTCCCAGTAATTCTTTTGTTACAGTATGGAATAAAATACACAATACTGATAGCAGTTTGTGATGTTCCTGCTTTTGTTTAGAAGTCTAATTAGAATAGTCCCTTTCAGTAAAAGAATACTTTTTAAAAAATCTAGTAAAATATATTTTCAGTTAATGAGATTTAGAATCCCTACTGGATTATACAGATAGACAGTGTTTATTATACACCTGTCAACTGGGAAGTGTAGTGACCTGTGTCACTTCCAATTTCAATTTTTTCCTTAATCATGTAGTGAAAGGATTTTGGAGTGAAAATTAACCTTTTTTTGTTTTGTTTTGTTTTGTTTGTTTTTTGTTTTTTGTTTGGCAAACTCATTAAGACCAGAAAGTGTTAGAAATAATAACATTTAATTTTAGGCATGAAAAGTTTAACAGGAACTATGCTGTGAGGCATAGGGATTTAAAGTCAAATGTCAATTTTATCAATATTTCCTTCTATTGAAAAGTTATGGAGAATAATTGCTCAGGGCAACTGTTTCTGTAGAGCGTAATTGCAAAGAGAATCAGGCAGGTCACTGAACAGTGGCCTTTTCATATTATAGAAGAATAGGGGGGGGGGGGAGAGACAGGCAATAGGATCAGAAAGTGTCGGGAGAATGGGGAAAGATGGGCTCCTCAGTTCCCAGTGTGGTCCCTATTTGAGTGTACGGTAATTGTTTCAGGTGATAAACTAATGATATCTGACAGCTACAACTGAAGATAGTAGTTATCAAGTGATAAAATGAAATTATTTATCCAATGAACAACAGTGTGCGTAAACTTACTCTTTATGAGTGAGGAGAAATTAAACATAAATGTATATTAGGAATACAACCAGAGATTGTGACATTAAGTGCAAATATATGTACAATAAGACCTAAAGCACACCTTTTTCCTTTTTTACTCCAGAGTAAGTGCAAGTCCTCCAATCTGGACTGGGACCCTAGCTTGGGGTGGTTGGGGGCCTTTATCCTTTCTTCATACCCTCCAACATTTCACAGATGAAAATATGTGAATTTGTAAGAGGTATGGTTAAGCAACGTGAAGGTGTGATCAAGAGGGTGTGGCCAGGCAACATGAGGGCGTAGCCAAGGGTATGGGCAGGCAACCAAAGGGCAGGGTTAAGTACAAAAGTTATTAGAGGAGACACACAAAATCTTATATATTATACTTATTACATCATTATATTATATATTATTTTATAATATTTTATTAGTGGCTTATGTATTTTTTTAACCTTACTTAAACCCTTAATTGTTGATATCTGTTTTTTTCATGGGTGTGTGTGTCAGTGCTTGCAGGGCAATCTCTTTCTTTTTGTTTTAAAATTGTCAGGATTGGTCCCGCATTTTCAGGGCAGTTGGAGAAGGAGAAGAAAGAAGGAGATGTGGAGGAGGGGGAGCTTTTGGGTGGGGGAAATACAAAAAGACACATTGGGATTTTGAGCCCCTTCAGCATTTTGCTCCAACACCTCTACAGCTCTGGTTTTTAAGCACAAAGAGTAACTTTGAGGGGCTGAACAGCTTTGTTGTTTGTTATTATGGAAAGGCCCCAGTTTAAAGCACTTTTTGTGTTCTTTTCACACAATTAAGATTTAAAGAAACACTTAAACTGGAATAATCTTACAGAATTTAACTAACTTGAATTAAGTGAAAACAAACAGTGCAATCCTATGCACAGTTACTCAGGAGTAAGACTCAGAAAAAAATGGTCCGCTGTGGAATTCACAGGTTGGATTCATAGAAATCTGAACTCATTTGAATCCATTGCGGATTTCTCCAGCATCCCTAAGAAGTACCTGAGTGTCCATGACCACAGTCTTCCGTCTTCTCCTATCCTAGGACCAAAATACTGATAAAATTAAGAGGATATTTGGCTCCTTTGAGACTCAAAATGTTTTAAAATACATTTTAAAAATACAGCCTTCCTGTGCTGTAGGTTGATTGCAGCAATGGTTTCTGCTTTTCATTAAATTATCTCTATTCTACTAACACCAACAATTAGTTTACTTCCCCCCCTTTTATTACCTTGTAAGTAGCATTTTTCCCTTAAGTATATTCATTACACTTTGGGGGTGGTGGTAAGTGAAAATCAGTTATTTTATAAGACATAAACATTTAGTCCAGTATTCTTCCAAAGGAATTTGATCCTCAGGGGGACTCGTTCTACTTAAATACCTTAGTAGGAAAACTGTTGCACCATAATTATTATTTTTAAAAATACTTTATTGGTGAGTGTAGTAGAAGGATATGTTCACTACTTTTGTTTAAGTAGCTATTTTTGTTTAAAGCACCTTTGCAAAGCACACATGGCAATAACTCCAGGTTTCTTATGCATCTGCTGTGATTGATACTTTTCCTCATTATTTCTGCCATTTTACTCTCTGCCTGTCAAGGAAACCTGCCAGCTGTATTCATCCATCTGGATTAGGCACCTGCTAATTTTTCTTCCGTCTCTTCTTTTACTGGCCTGGTTTTTGGCAAAGCTTGGTGTGACAGAGACAAGCAGAAGTGATGAAGGGCATGGAAACAGAGCTTAGATGGCCAGGATAGTGGATAAGAAGCGGTGGAGGGAGGATGGCTGTCCAGCACATGGATGCCTCCCGAGTCCCAACACAGTTATTCCTTATCTAGTTTGACAAAGAGACATGATTTCCAGGTTTTTTTAAATCTGTAATTATTATTAGTAGAGCCTACTTTTTATGTTACAGTTTAAAGCTGAAGTACTGAAGACGCCACATTTTGTACCAGAACATGATACCAGAACTTGCACAGTTTATATCCAAACCCCAATGCTGGATATAAAGAAGTATTTTGTAAAATATTTTTATTAATATATATATACATATTTCACTTCAAGTGTTCCATGTAGTGGGCTCTAGTCCATGAAAGCTTATGGCATAATACATTTGTTAGACTTTAAGGTGTCACATCACAAGATGCTTCATAGGTTTTTTTTAATGAGTTATCTGAGTAGTGATCATCTAATAAAAATGACAGACACGGTAAATTCTATCCCTGAAATAAGTTAATTACCAGCATTGAAATATTTAAAATTATAATTATTCTTAAATAATCGCTGCAAAAGTTTAGCATGCAACGTGAAAGGGAGATTATGATCATAGTACTCCAATCTGTGCACATTTCTTGGACTATTTATTGCATAGTTTTCATCGCTTTTTGGCCATGTCAGCATTTTACCTTAACTTTAAGCATGTAAAAGGACACTTCTTTTGTTCATGGAAGCAATCTAAATAAATCTGCAGTTAAGCAGCTTTCCACCTGTGCAGGGAGCCTATATTTTAGGGATGTCAGATTCTGTATTCTCAATACCAGTCTGTTCTCCAAAGTCCAGAGGGTAATCTGTGAGGTGTGTGTGTGTGTGTGTGTGTGTGTGTGTATTTGCCTCACAAAGCTACCTTTCAATGTTCTGTAAGAGGCAGTGCTATCTAACAGTAAGGGCTTTCTATTTTTGGAGTACCTATTCTCAGACCTAGCTGAGTATTAACATACAAAATCCAAAAGAAATATAACAGCTCAGAAACGTTTTTTATTAGCCATACAAGTGTAATTGTGAGAAAATGTTTTACCACATTTTGATTAACATTTGGCAGGGTCAAGAGGAGCCAGACTAACTTGCTTTGGGAGCCAGATTTCGCACACAGGCTACAAGTTAACCATTCCTGTAAAAGAATACAGTGGCCACGTTTACACATCATGGTAAGCCACCCGGCGAATAAGCTACGCAGTGTGGGGTATTCACAGAACAACCCATAGTATATCTGACAGACAAGTGGGTTTACTGTGGCTTGTTCTCCCACTCATTCTTCCTTAGTCCTCCAGCCTGTATCTCAGTGTCCTTCATCTTGTCTCCAGCAGAACCTATCTTGTCTCCTCGTCCTGGCCCCCTCCGTCCTCTGATCACGACCCCTTTTCATTCACCACCTTTTTTTTTTGGTGCCTCAGGAGTATGCAAATAGGGTTGTATTTTCTTTTTTTTGGCCCCAGAAAATTGCACAAATGTCTTTATAATCTATTATTATTATTATTATTATTATTATTATTATTTTCACAAGTGCACACTTATGGCTGACTGATATGTGGTCTTTCCTTGTCAATTTCCTTATAAGTTTCAGCTGTCAGAGGGGAAAACTGCAGTACATCTTATGCAAGGAAATTGACAAGGAGAGACTGCATATAGGCAAATCTGTCAAGGACTAGGAAAAAAGTAATACTAAGGGAGAGGAAAAAAGGGAGAAAAGCAGGAAAAGTAGGTGCACCAAAAAGGGGGGGGGATATCTCCCACTTAGCAAGGTAATCCTCTCACTTTTACCTGTCGAACTGACACTTGTCACTGCCCTGCTTCCATTCAACATGTCCCCGAATCTCCTGCAAGTCCAGAAAGAAGAGATATTGCCCCCCCACTTTTCATGACTCCCTTTCACAGCAATTCCTACTACGATTACTGCAGAGTTGTTGTTTTTTAAAAACTGTTGGAAATATTTGTGCAAATTTAAAGGCAGGGAAGAAAATGGAGGGGAAATTGGCCCAAATATAGAGGCTTGTCAGTAAAAGGAGAATTTTGCAAAACTTAAGTGACAAGTGTCAGTTCAATATGTAAAAGTAAGAGGATTACCTTGCTAAGTGGGAGATATTGTTCCCCACCTTTTTCGTGCACCTACTTCTGCTCCCTCCCCCTTTTTTCCTCTCCCTTAGTATTACTTTCCCCCTGGTCCCTGGCAAGTATGCGTACATTTGCCTATATCAGACAGCTGTAAGTGTGCACTTGTGAAAGATCAACCCCACCCAAAAAATAATGAAAAAAATACAGCGAAATTTGCACAATATTCTGGGACTGAAAAAAGGGGTGGTGAACATATGACAGTCCCTCCAAAGTGCGATTTGGGCATCGGTGGTGGGGCAGTCACTGGCAAGGGAGACTGGAGGCAGAACAGGAGAGATTGTGAATAGTTGCAGGGCATTTTGCTGTGCGGCTCTGTAGTCTGCAGCCGATCCTGGCAACCCATGATAAAATTGCTCTGCCAGGTTTGGATGACACAACAACGCATCGTAGGTATGATAACTCCTAGAACAGTGTTCCCCAACCTTTTTCGAGTTGCGACCCGCCGACCCCCTTTTATAATAGCAAAGTAACTGGGGACCCCCACCACATTTGCATAAATTTGCATTTTAATAGGGTAAAGAAAGCAGATGAAAAATAGATTTTTCAGAATATAATTTAATCTAACCTAATATTGAATGCGATGGTTGTACTTAGAACAAGCCATGGGTTGTCAGGGTGGCTTGTTCCTGAAAAGTAAGCCACCCTGTGGAAACCAGTCCAGGTTCAGACGACATGACAACCCATTGTGACTAGCTGCCCACAATGGTTTGTTGTGCAAACCCAGTCACTTTCTTTTGGGGAAAGCATTATAATTTAATTTGCCACTGAATATAGCCATGGCTAGGCAGAGCAAACAGATTCCTTACTGAGGACTTGGTAATAAAGGTGAAATTTATTTTACCGTTAAATAAAAAGTAAAATAAAGGAAAAACTAATTTATTTAGCAGGAACAGCTCCATGCTTTAAATATTGCCTGCAGAAGCTAATGATGAATATTCAAATTGACACTAATGTGTGGAGGTCTGAATGTTCATTTAAATTGTGGCAAATTAGATTTCAGTACTATGTGTATAATTTTTTTCATGTAGCATCTATTTTTAGGAATGCATATATCCTAATGGCTATTTCCATGGTTGTTAATTTTTTAAAAAGCCAGTTTGTTTCTTTGTCTGGGATTAAACTGTACTAATATTAATATGTAAATGATCTGAAAAAATTGTCATATTTATTTTGCTGTTTTTAGTTGGAAAATTCAATGTATTCTGAAAAGGCCTTTTTTCAGGCCTTTTTAATTCAAGGCCTTTTTAAAATACAGTCCTGCCTTGGATTACAAGTAAGTTGGTTTGCAAGCATCTTGCAAGACAAGCAAATCTTTAATTTTTTTTTTTAACTTGATATACAAGCCACGTCTTGCAATACAAGTACTGTAGTACTTAAATTAAAAATCTCTGTACAAATTTTTTTGGGGGAATTTCGTTTTGATATACAAGTGTTTTGGATTACAAGCACGTTTCCGGAACGAATTATGCTCTCAATCCAAGGCATGATTGTATATTTAAAAAATCTCATTAATTGCTTCAGCAGATAAGCATTTTATTACAATTTCCTTCATCCTAAAATACAGAACATTTTCATTAAGGTTTGAACAACAGACTTTACAATACTTTGCAAAATAAAATAGGCATTGGGAACTATTCCAGGGATTCTACATCAATACTAAATAATAGGCTCCATTATCCCTATATTTTGAAGTGTACTGTTAGTCGTGTAACAAAGTTGTAAATAAGGTGGTTTAACAATTTATCACAGACTTTCTCTTCAATGGAATTGAAAAGTTGTTCAAACAGCTCAGGCATGGTTGTGTTGGAAAATTTAGCTTAAGAATTATGCCCTGCTGGATACCATTGATTCAGCTGCTCTGACGACATGGAGAACTTGGACCACACAGCAGAAATTATATCTGGCTGGAATATATTATATCAATGGTGTCTCTACAACACCTTGCTTCATGGATTGCTTCAACAGTCTTGGAGCCTTTTGTCAGAAAGCAAAAGACTTTGGAGCAGCTTAATTTAAAGAATAAGCAACAAAGTCTATTGAAATGTTGAGGTTATTAAAGATAAACAGACCGGAACATTTTCTGTGTCTTCTCATCCCTAGTGAAGACGTCTTAGTAAGTATATTGCATAGGCAAGTCTATGGCAAGTCTATGTGCTTAATTTTTACTTAATTTAATTTTAATTTCATCCAGTGTGCCATTGTCTTCCTATGCGAAGTAGAATGAGTGTCAGGTCATGGACAGTCTTGGTCTTGATATTGAGAAGTCTTTGTGAACCTGAGAACATGGCTGGACTAAAGCCTCATTTTAGGAGCAGAGTGAACCTAAAAGTAAATTATGGGGCTAACCTAGAAATTATATTTCTTGCAAGTATCTGATCTGAGTTCGAGTATGAGTCATAGTAATTGGGAAAACATTCTTGATAAGGAAATATAAATGAGTGTCAATCTGTATGTTACTTCCTTTTTTAACAAGTGACTATACTATTTGATTAAGACATCCATTCTAATTTATATCAAAATAATTGAGTAAGGAACAAAGTTATCGTACTTTGCCAGCACATTACATTCACATAAACATGCATTGGGATGCAACGCAGGAATACTTGGGGAAATAGCACAAAGACTCAAGGATTCTTTAGGTTAACATGCACTTTTTTAAAGGAGGAGGGGAAAAGTAGGAAGGGATGGCCACACAGCACTTTACATTGGAATAGACTGGAGTAGGGAAAGGTGAGCAAAAGACAATTCTTTGAAGGGAAGATGAAAGATTATTCTTTGTGAAATAAGCAAATGGAAGAATAGACTTAGAGTGCGTTTGCACGACACGGGAACCGCGGGGGAGCAGAGGTCCTCCGCGTTTCCCGTGTTGTGCGAACACCGACCAGGGGCGCCCCCACGGGCCAGCCGCGCGTGGGACGCATGCAAAGTGACCATGGGCGGTAGAGGGGTAAGCCCCTACCGTGTGTGGCCACCCTGCCGTGTGAACAGTGGGCGGCCGTCCTGCGGGGGCCGCACAGAGGCGGCAGCCCAGAGCAGCCAGAGCTGCGGCTGCTCCAGCCTGTAGGGGCAAACGGCCTCTCTGGACATCCCGAAGCTGCCCCCTAGCGCCGGGAGGCCCGCACTGCAGTGCGGGGACTGCGAGGTCCGCCCACGCGCACGGGGTGCAGGTCTTCTGTGGTGCCCCGCCGGACCCCACAGACAGGCCCTCTGGTGCCTCCCCCACTCGCAGCCTGGGTCATGCAAACTGGCCCTACGTCTTTGCCCAGTTAGTTGACTCCAAATTCTTTCTGGCGTGCACAGGTATAGAATATATAAGTTTACATTGTCCTCTTAATCCAATTTGCTTCTCAGAGAGACCCCCTTTTCAGGAAAACCATTGTATTACTTCAAAATCAGGCCTCAGTGATGGTTGCCACATTTCTATATACAATAATATCTCTTCTTCAAAGACTGCAGTTTCTCTTTACATGCTCCAGAATAAAGATGGGGAAATAGTTAAACAAATAGCTTGTCCTACTGCTACATCCCAGAGTTATCCACCCTGCTAAATAGAAGTTTGGAGTAGACTCACAAAATTATAATAGCAAATGAAACCATTTTCCTGCCAACCTCTGGAAGTCACTACTTGAGAAATAGCATAGTCATAATTATACGGTGCTATTGAAAGTGATCATAAGTTCATTTTAGTAGATGGGCTGCCATACTAGCCAAACAAATCAATGTACCAGTTCATAGCTTTTGTTGATGATATACTTTTTGGAGTCTCTGTATTTGGGATGAAGCTTTCTACAACATTCGCATTCTTCAAGCACAAGTTCATTCTGTTCCATTTCTAAATCATCTTGTAAATGTTTTTTTTTAAAGTGTATGCATTTTCATATGCATGAAAATTTGGACACCTTCCCCAAATATACAATTTGTGACAAGCAAGGTCCCTTTTTCTACACATTTTTTGAGCTGAGCAGTACATTGCAAAATTCAGAGAAGTGCAAAGGAATAATTGCATTCCAGTTTGCATGTAAGTTCAGGATGTTTGAAAGGTCACTTCATGTTAAAATGCAAACCAAACTAATTCCCCCCCTACCCTCCTCTCTATTATGGTACCTAAAATGGGCTGCCTCAGCTGAGCCTGCTATGTGCAGAATTAAGCACTAATCAGTTTGGCGCACTGTATTCCAAAAACTGAAACATGTATATTTCAGTAATTCTGGCAGTTGACTAGGATGGTCGTGTGGATAATACGCATTGAGGCTCCAATCCTATGCACACTAATCTGGGTAGATAAAGTAACCTTTGGGTAAATATACATAGGGTTGCACTGTAAGCAGGAACACCATAGATGGTCTTTAGATAGGAAAAATGTTTGAATGCTGATAATTGTGTTTTTTCTATTAAATCCATCTGCTCTGACACCTCATGCAGTTCTATTTTCTGATTATCTATTTTAACATATTATCTATTTTAACTGCCATAATTATGAATAAAATATAAATGGACTGATTGTGAAAGGCTTCATAGCACTTGAAATAAATTGTGTCCATAAATGATTTCCCCAATCTATAAACTATAGTTAATATGTATAAAAGAAACTACAGTTAACATGCCATGAAAAGTATTGTAGCTGTGCATACTACAACTGTTGGCAACACATCATATTGCAGCTGTTATTACAGAGTGGTGTAATTCTTAACAGTGGTTGGAGTCCAAAGAACTATGCAACTAATTCCACATGCCCAAGGGAGCTAAATTTCTCAGTTGTACATTACACATATTTTATTTATTTATTTATTTATTTATTCAGTTATGAGATTATATCCTACCCAATAACATGTTATTTAGGCAGCCTACAATCAGAGAAACAATTATGTAAAGAGAGAAAACCACAACCATAACATTAACCATGGTTTGTTTTTGGGTTAACTGCTGGGTTATTTAACCCTAAAGAACCCAGCACTCCGGGTTCAGTTGATATGCTAAACAACCTATGAAGGAGCCGTCTGTAGGTTGCTGATTAAAGTGGCAGCTGCACCACAGGCAGCACATCTGCTTTCTCTCGCTCATGCATGGCAGCTCATGGGTTGTTTAACCCATGGGCTGTCATGTCATGTGAACCGGTCCATTGTGGTCCAGTATATTGATTATCTTCAAAATTACGTAAGAATTCAGAGTGTATGTTAGTCTGTAAACATATATTCAGTCTTTTCAATTATTCAGATGCATGTGGATTACTACCATGGTAGAACACAAATTAGGATGTAGTTGTGTTAATCCATTGTTTACTGAATATCTAGAAAATGTCATATATGTGCTGGATCAATGTTTAATGGCTGTGAAGGCAACAAATATACCCTGGTGCCAAAGTACAATTTGTTCTCCTATACTAAGACAATATGAACAGATATTTCATGGTGCTTGCCTACTTAGTTGCTGGATAGGATCAGTAGCATAAACGGAAAATTTGTATCCTGACTAACTTGTTTACTTGTTTGACTTCTCAGTCCATCAAAAGATAATTACTTTCTTCCTCTTGTGTTCATGGTTTATTATATCAATGTGTGCCAGACGGAGCATTTCCTGACTGGCAGTGATAGGCTGGATGTGGCATCTGTGCTGCAGTCCTGACTTTCAAGTCCTGAAGCTGGTCATTAATAAATAGCAAAGGGCAAATCAAAGGTGCACATTTAAATGACTACAAGGGTTGCTAATGAGTTTTCATTATAAACTGCAAAAACACAATTTAAAACTGTGCTGGAAAGCAATACACGCACAAGCACGACACGGCAGGTATAAAATGTTCCTGGGTAGGGAGAGTATTTCTGACAAATGCAGAATCTGGGCAGAACGAATCATTAGGGATTAATTCAGCAGGCCATCAGGTTGCATTCTGACCTCAGGGAGATGGTAAAACCATTTCAAGGATCCACTGTAACATATATATATATATATATATATATATATAAAACATCCTTGTATAGTACAGAGTCAGAGTTCATAATCTCACAGCATGCATTCCACCCACCCTACCCCCTAATCTCTTGCCCAGGATACTTAATATAAAAATGCCTGTCTTTTAATTTACAAATTTATTTATTTCTGTATACCTAGGCAGTCTCCCAAGTCTGTAGAAACCACTACTTAATTCTATGTGTCCCGTCTGGCACACATTGATATAATAAACCATGAACACAAGAGGAAGAAAGTAATTATCTTTTGATGGACTGAGAAGTCAAACAACTAAACAAGTTACTCAGGATTTCATAGATTTCATAGATCATAAGAGTTGGAAGGAGCCTACAAGGCTATCGAGTCCAACCCCCTGCTCAGTGCAGGAAACTAGAGGAGGGGTCTCCCATTCAAGTAATAACCAGGCTTGACCCTGCTTAGCTTTCCACGCTCAGACAAGCTGAGCCAGTGTAAGCCACAGGCCTGTTAGGATACAAATTTTCCGTTTATGCTACTGATCCTATCCAGCAACTAAGTAGGCAAGCACCATGAAATATCTGTTCATATTGTCTTAGTATAGGAGAACAAATTGTACTTTGGCACCAGGGTATATTTGTTGCCTTCACAGCCATTAAACATTAATTCTAGGGTAGCCAAACTGCTTCCAAATTGATAAGTACTTGAACTCCTGAAGTTACTCTTAGAAGGAACAAGTATCCTCCCCTCCTTGTATGAATGCTCTTATTCAGAGTTCCAGCCAGCCTCCATGACAATCTAAGCCAGGCATGGGGAACCTCTGAACCATGATCTAAATATGGGAGGGGGCATCCAGTCTGCAAGCTTCTTTCCCAGACCCTGCCCCATATTCCAGCAGGGAAAGCTCTTATCTCCCATCATCAGCTGCTGATTAAAGAGAAGGGTTTTTCCTCAAGAGAGAGAAGAGGCAGATCCTGGGAAGGAAATTGCTGAGTGATTCAATCCTGCTTACTTGTGAGTAGACCGGCAGAGCCTTGCCCTGCTTGTAAGTGGACATGCTGCTCATGCTTACTTCTGAGTAGACATGCAGAGGTTTGGCATTTGGGATACTATTGGAAAGTGCTGCTGAATAATTCGGTCCTGCTTACTTCTGAGTCACTATAAAGCGGCTTGCCCTGCCTGCTTCTGAGTAAGCTTAAAATAGATAAGAAGCACAGCTTGGCCCTGCCTACTGTGCCTTTGGTGATGCTCACAGATGGAGTACAGTTCCTGAGACCTTTCACATGATGAAATTCAGCCCTTGGACTGAAAAAGGTTTCCCACCCCTGCTATAAGCTATAACAGGCTGAAGAAGCAAATTCAGCTCTTCCCCACCCCACCCCCAGTTTTTCGTTTTTCTTTTTCAATCGACACACAACAGTGTCAACTGAATGGCTACTGAGCATGCTCAAACCTCATTGGACTGCTTTGGGAGTGCTGTTTTAAGGTTTTTAAAAGGGGGGTTTGTACTTCTGCAAACTTTGGGGTTATTCTGAGCATGCTGATGCCTCCCTCTTGTTTCTCAGTGATGCTCTTTTGGCTCCAGTCCTGTCAGCAGTCACCACCTGAGTTCTCTTTTAGAAGGTGTATTGATTATGATATGTTACTGTCAGTTGCCTTTTGACTTGTTCATAAATCATCTAGAGTTAGGAGTGAGGTGGCAAGATTTGCTGATGACACCAAATTATTTGGAATTTGATTGAGTGGGGGGGGGGGGAAGAGACAGCAAAGAGCTCCAGAATTAAAACTTCCAATATCATAATTCACAAATCTATGGTGCAACCACACTAGGAATACTTTGTACGATTCTGGTCAACACAACTCAAAAACAGTGACAGCTATTGTAGAGCTGGAAAATGTGAGAAAAGGGCAAAAGTGGTAAAGGGCCTGAATCAACTACCCTGTGGGGAAAGGTTACAATGTTTGAGACTTTTTAGCTTAGAAAAAGAAGAGTAGGGGGAAACATGATAAGAGTGTATAAAATTATGCATGGTATGGAGAAAGTGGATAAGGGAGTACTAGAACCTGGAGTCATTCAATGAAGCTGAATTGTGAAAATTTCAGGATGGATAAAAGGAAGTACTTTGTTACACAGCGCATAGTTAAACTATAGAATTAGCTACCACAAGATGACGTGATGGCCACCAATTTGGATGGCTTTAAAAGGGGATTAGACAAATTCATGGAGGATAAGGCTATCAATGGCTACTAGTCATGATGGCTCTACATTACCTCCAGTATCTGAAGGCAATGGGTGGGTTCGCAGATCATGCTAACCCACCCTGACAATAAGCCATGGTGAGTTGGTCGTTGAGTGAACAACCCACTATGTCTCCAACAGATGATCAGGCCCACTGTGTGTTGTTCCCACCTCCTTCCCCCTCAGTCCTCCACCCTGTATTCCAGGGGACTTGGTGGGTAAGCCAACCTGTCTGCCCGCCATGATCGTGACGTGTGAGCCCTTTTTCATTCCCTTTTCTCTTTTTTCAGTGATCGCAAATTGCGATCTCTGAATTGACAGCCAGTGACAACACCTCCAAAGTGCTCAAGTGGCACATTGGAGGGGCTGTCAATGGTTGACTACCTCTTTTTTTGTGTGTTCCAAATGTGCGCAGCTTTTTTGGTAATTAAAAAAAATATTATTTTATTTTATTTTATTTTAGTTGGACATGTACAACTGTAGAGGTGAACAGTTCCATGGGTCCAAAAATAGAAGCCTCACTTGGGCAATTTCCTGGGAGGTAACGGCTGTCGAAGTGCAGCAAGTACCAACCCTGGACATTGACCCAGAGAGGTTCCAAATAGGGTTCCCCCCCCACATTCCTTTCCCCTGACAGCTGTCAAAAGGCAAGCTGTCAAGTAGTTTGGACAGGGAACTATACAGATTTCTCCAAACAACCTTGCTTAAATCCCTGTTTTCAAAGAAACCTTCTAACAAAGCAAGCGTTAGCAAAAAGTGGGGTGCACTTTTCCACCTTCCTGTGCACCTAGAATCTTGGAATGGGTGGAAAAGTTGGGGGCACTGGGACCTATGGGGGGATACTCAAAACATCAAAGATCTCACTGTGAAGGGGGGGATGTCGCCTCCACCCTTTCACAGCAAAGATCACTCACGACTTTGTTTTGACTTGACAGCTAGCCCTTTGACAGCTGTCATGTCAAAGCAAAGTTTTTAAAAACCTGTTTGAAGCCTCTCCGGGTGAATGTCCAGGGTTGGTACCTGCTGCACTTTGACAGGAGGCACCCACCCACCCCCGGACATTGCCCAGGTGAGGCTTCCCATTTTTGGACCTGCAGAACTGCACACCTCTACAGTTGCACAAGTCTGACTAAGATGATGATAATGAGGATGCTGTGAAAAAAATTGTGCACCTTTGGGGCATAATTTTTTTTTAAAAGGTGGCAAACCAATGACATCCCCTTCAAGGTGTTCCTTCTGCACTTTGAAAGGACTGTTACTGGCTGTCAATTTGGTGGTCACTGTTCGTTATATCTGGGGGGGAAGGGGGGGAAGCTAAGGCAAGGGGGAAAGGGTTTGTGATCATGGCAGGGGCACCGAGCCAGTGATGGTCACCCCAAAGTGCTGCTTAGCAAGAGCTTGGCAAGAGCAGCAAGGGGGATTGGCTGCCCTTGCCAGGAGTTTTGCTCACTGCTTTCTGCAACCCACAGTGGGATTGGTTACCTGGGTTTGGATGACACAACAACTCATTCTGGGTTAAACAACCTTTACAATAGCACACTGTGGGTTAAACAACCCCTACAACAGCCCATGTGTTCTCAAAGTGGCTCGTTGGGGAAAAAACAAGCCTCCCTGCAGAAGTGGTCAGGGTTCACATGACACGACAACCCACCATGGCTAGTTACCCACGATGGGTTGTCATGTAGTAGGAACCCGGTCAATATGTCTCTGAATACCAGTTTCTGGGTAAGATGTGCAGCTTGCTCATGTCCAGCTTGTTGGCTTCCCATAAGCATCTGGTTGGCTACTGTGGAACAGAATGAATGGTGGACTAGATAAACCTTTAGCCTGATCCAGCATGTCTCCTCTTCTATGTGGATTAGGTCATCTAATTTTGGGATTCGATTCACAAAGATTTAATTCTTCAAGCATCTCTAGTCTGAAACCAAAGTGTGGACCCCACTGTCTCCTTGGACCTGCAATGGGCTAGATCATTCTGGAATACAGCATATCCTCAGCAGTTTTGTAGAATGTTGAAGCTCAGAGGTTTTATCACAAAGGATGCAGATGTCATTTCGCTCATCCGAATCTAACAGTTGTAACAAGTTGCTTCACTCCCTGCTGTGAAAAATATATTGCTGGCATCCTCAATGAAAAGGAAGTTGACTAGGAAACTGTCAAGAGCTGCTTTCTATACTTTAGGAAGACAAAAATGAGAAGAGAAGGAAAAAAGTTGTCTACGTACAGGAAGTGTCTGTGGTGTATTTGACTTTTCTTTGACAGTAGTAAAATCTTAAGTTCCATTTGCATCTTAATAAATAAATGCTGTGAATGTGTCATTTGGAATACACAGAATTACTCTGTTCACATAGAATTATTCTGTTAATGATGTAGTCAGAAATTTAGATTCATTACATTTTGGTGTTTGTATTCTCTAATTGTAATACAATATGTGTATTTGTTACAATGCACATACAAACTGGTATATTAAAGTTTACTGAGCAGCATAAAGTGCAATCCACTACATGGCACAACTATTCCACATCTAAACAGAATTTCAACTGTGATACCTGGCTAATATTGAAGGTTGTTTTTTTTAATGGACAGTGCATTTGGCTGTATAATGTCATTGCATGCTCCTTTTTTATTTTTTCTCTAGACTGAGGCATTGTCTGCTTCTATCTCTGTATTTTTGCCCTTTGCGTTGAATATCTCTCTGAAAAAGAACCTCTTCAGATGTTCCAATGAAGCAACAGAGGACTATGAGAATGACTTGCATTTCTTCCTGAGTTTCTGGATCTCATCTCTCAACTTGTATTTCCCTCTTTGGATAAGATGTGGACTTTTGTGCAGGAAAAGAGCAAAGCATTTCCTTTCATACTGCTTCATTAAAGGTCAGAAGGAGCTCTTGAAACTTGACTTTATTTAGTAGCTAGAAGTTACTTTTTAATTTTATTTTTCCACCCTACCCTATGGTAAATAAGGTAAGGGTGCAATCCTATGGCCCTCCGACCTTGCCTGAGGGGCCATAGGATTATTTGGAGTCCTAGCTCTGAGGTCCTGCAAACTCAGAGCTGGGACTCCGAACGCTGAGCCCCCGCCCCCTTGCAGCCGGTACAGAAAGAACCACGTGCAGCTCCCTCCTTGAGGTTGCAAATTGGCCTCAGAGAGGAGAAAAGGGGCATGCGGGGGGGGGGGGAGGAGGCTGGGTCCAATGGCTTATGCCATATCCAAACAGTGCCCCAGCCTCCTTCCCTCCCCTTCTGAAGAGCTTCATCTAGATGGCTGAAAACGGCCATCTAGATGAAATGCAGGGTGTGAGGCATGGTGGCGGTGAAGGTCACCACCGCCTCACCTCGCGCCATGCATTGGATAGATGCACATAAGCCTCCGAGTTCAGAGGCTTACATGCATCAAAGGTGGGGGTGATAGGATTGCACTGTAAGTGGATAAATAATTATATTTTCTTCCCTAGTTTAGTGTCATGTTCTTCAATACATTTCTCTATTTCTTGTTGACATTATCAGAAAGCTTCTATCTCACCTATATAGGTCTCATGGTCTAGGGTCCTCAAGCTAACAAACTTGAAGCCTACCACAATGTTCCTTTCTTGTGAAAGGACAAACATGTAGACAGAGACTGCCTGGTTCAGATAATCAATCTGGTAAAATGTTTCCTTTCTAATCCTGCAGATGTGACTAATGAGGTGTGGAGTTAGACATAGTAAGAGGCTATTTGCTGAGTAGTGGAAGGCACATATCCTTCTCAAAGAAAGATGTGAGGCAGCAGTCAAGGTGGGCAGCTCTGTTTGCAGTGTGGAGCGGCTGACTAGTCAGCTGAACCCTGTGTAGATGGCTGATATTGGTACCCCACACTGGGGGCATTAAAGGGGGGGGGGAATCCAGTTTGCCAGTTAATAATTTCCCAGTTTTTCTGGCATCAGTCTGTATCTTAGTTTGGTCACATATAAGTCAGTTTTCAGGTTTTAATTATTTATTTATTTATTGCATTTATACCCCCCTCTTCAGCCAGAAAAGGCTCTCAGAGTGGCTTACAAAGATTAATAATAAGATATTAACATTACATACATGAGCTTGCGGAAAATCAACTTGGGGAACAATGAATAGTTAATACTCTTGACTAAACAAACTCTTGAGCAAGAAACACACATTCCCATGTTAAACAAATCATCTGTAAATTTAAAATGCTGTTCAAAAGTTTAAGGTTAATCAGGACTGTTAGGAAAGTTACTCCTGTCAGTATAAAATTCCAAGGTCAGTAATTTTCAAAATAAATCCTAGTTTTTCCATCAGCTTCATCACCTGTTCCTAGGACAACAGAATACCTAGAAGTCATAAGATAATATTTTAAGGAAATTGTATTTCCAACTTAAAGCATCTGTTGCTTAAATGGACAATAGACCTTGGGTTATATCCAACATTAGGCTAGTGGAAAGAGTAGAAGAAGTGGCATTCCACTAGTGGTTATGCAAGTGCTAGCAGGACAAGTAGCACAACTAGCACAAGAAATGCCTAGCCAAATGAAGTTAAAATGAGTTGTGCAACACCTTGTGGAAGGGTTGCACACAACCAGAATCAAAGTATTGGATCTGACACTTGTGGAAGGATGAAAACAGGTTTTCACAAGCAGTAGAAGCTTTGTGCTAGCAGAATGACACCATTCAATACCCCTTATCTACTGATACAATCCATAATTCTCTTAAGTATTTCAGCAAGTAAAATTGGAAACTTCTGGATTTGTCAGTTGGATCAGGAGGTTACCAACCTTAATACAAATGTATGGTAAATCGATATACATCCAAAACCAAACTTCTTAAAGATGGTATTAACATCTGTGAAAAGTGAGAGTGGTGGGCTTAAGAAAATGTTGAAAGCAAGAGCAGCTGTGTATGATTATTTCAGTGTTCTGCTTTTCACTTTTTCTTACATTTCAGTTTTTCTCCTTGAAAAGTATAAACACGCTGAGGTAGAAGGAAGTGAGGGTGCTCTAACAAAGTGGAGCTGTTAAGCCATTTGTTAACTTCAACTTACATCCTTTAGGTTTATCAATCCCTGCACAATACAAGCCTTGCAGACCAAAGCCTTAGGCATGAAAATGCTGTGCAACCCACACAAAGGTTCCCCAAAACAGAAAGCCATTCTCGCTGTTGGTAATTCCTCTTTTCCCTAATGCCATTTAACTATGGAAGTGTTGCCATATAATCCATTTGGAATCCTTTACGCGCTACTCTCCAAGCAGCACAACCCACAATCTAAGTAGAAAAAGAAAGAGATGGGCGAGGAAGCCCCCCTCCATCTCTCTGCTGCTATAGGTGCTGCTACTGAGAAAGGAGATACATGACCACAATGTTCCTTTTGTTATAGAATTTAGACATATTCCATAGGGAGATAAGCAATTGTCAGGAAATGTTGCAAAGAATTGGCAACAATTCAGACAAAGGTTTGAAGTGTATCTAGCAGCAACAGAGGGTGAAGGAGAGTGGCCATGTTGATTGATTGTTCTTGTATCTTGAAGGGAAAGAGGCGTTAGATGCTTAAAACCAAGGTCAAAATAGGAAGTGTATTGTAATGTTGATGAAATCTGGAGAATACGGCATGCCAAAAGTTAATGAGACTTTCCCCAACCTGGTGTCCTCCAGATGTGTTGGACTACAATTACCAGCATTCCCAACCAGCCTGTGTGTGTGGTGTATGCCTTTTGTAGGTCTTTTGTAAAACTAATGGAACTCAACTACTCATTCAGGATCAAGCCATCCCAAAATACTTTGCATTACAACAGGTATAGCTCACAACAATATACCGTATTTTTCCGTGTATAAGACGACCCCATGTATAAGACAACCCCCACTTTTCTAAACCAAAATTCAGAAATCAATATTTTGGGTGGGGTGCTTGTGAACGGGCAATTCAGCCCATGTTTGGCTTCCCAGAGGGCTGCTCCTCGGGCCAGCTTGTTGGGCCGGATCTGCACAGCTGCCGGTGCCTGAGCCACGGCGTGCAGCAGGACTGGGCTGGGCGGCGGGCACGCCTGAGCTGCTCCCCTTGCGGGTTCCCCTCGCCCTTCTGCCTGCCCGGGTCAAGCTTGCGCCCCGCCGCCGGCTCAATCGCCCCTCCTCCCCTTCTTCTGCCGGCTCAGCCGGCCATGGGACTGCCGCCCGCCCTGCAGGGCTCTGGGCGGCTCGCACCACGCTGCCGGCTCAGCCGCCCCTCCTCCCCTTCCTCCGCCGGCTCAGCCTGCCACGGGACTGCCGCCCGCCCTGCAGGGCTCCGGGCAGCTCGCGGCTTGCGCCACGCCGCCGGCTCAGCCGCCCCTCCTCCCCTTCCCCTGCCAGCTCAGCCGCCCCTCCTCCCCTTCCCCCGCCAGCTCAGCCGCCCCTCCTCCCCTTCCCCCGCCAGCTCATACCGTACTTCCGTGTATAAGACGACCCTCAATTTTTCAACGATCAATTTAAGGGAAAAGTATCATCTTATACACGGAAAAATACGGTATTGTTGTTGGGAGAATTCTCCCAGCTACTGTGAGGATTGCAGCTGAGCTCAGAAAGAACAGGGAAGTCTGAGGTGGGAGGTGGCAGAGGATATCAGCATCCCTGCTAATCAAAAAGTCCAGGCGCTTTGACCCTGTGAGCCCTGGCTCCATTATACCACTGTACAGAGTACAGATACGCCAGTGTTCTCCAACCTTGGGTCCCCAGATGTTTTTGGCCTAGAACTCCCAGCATGCCAGCATGCTGGGAGTTGTAGGCCAAAAACATCTGGGGACCCAAGGTTGGAGATGTTATTGCTGTAAAAATTACTCCAGCCATATGATTCATAATCCACTCTGTAGGCCCGTCTGCCTACGTGGATCCAGCAGAGCGTTAGTTGGAAAGAGCAGCTTCTGTCTCTGTCTCCACAGAGATTCACTGTCTCCCCTGCGCGCAGTACATTCCAAGCGTCTCAGGTTACAGCCTTTCCAGCATCACTGTAGTTAGGAATTCAACTCCAATAGAATCCATTACTCAGGACTTCTTTCTATCTGTTTATTCACCTATATCAGAGTTAATACAAACTACATTGCATAGCATAATCCAGTGCATAGCCAGTCCTGGCAAGCACACATCATTACATGATTGCAACTAGTCAGAGAAGACAGGAACAGAACAGAATGCATTCAGCAAGCAATCCTTCTCTCCATTACCAAGTTACAGGAAACCAAACTTAAAAAGCATACTACGTCATCAGAAAGTACAAACCATGTGATCAGTTCATATTTCTGTCCAGCCCACTTTTCCCATGAGAAAGAGAATAACAGTTCCAGTCTAAATAAGCTTGTTATTCTAGCCACCCTGTACCTTTCCAAATGAAAACACTTGCAGAACAGCTGTTGTTGTGTTACATGTCCCAACAGGAGAACACTGAGATACACTTTTAGCAGATGTGGAATGCATCATGGCTTCAAACATCATGGCTTCTAACCTACCTCACAGGATTGTTGTGAGGATAAAATAGAGAGGAGGAGGAGGAGGATTATGTAAGCCGCCTTGGGTTCCTCTCAGGAAAAAAGGCAGGGTAGAAATATAATAAATAAATAAATAAATAGTGTTCTGCATTTGGAAGGTCTTGCTATAATGAAATAACAACAACAACAACTAGTACTACTACTACTACTACTACTACTACTACTACTTTGCAAAATGCTTCAGGTCCCTCCCAAAAAACTGAAGGTTAACTGGAGGAAAGAAGTGTGTGCCAACATGGTGGTCTGAAGCAGAACTGATGGACTGGACCATACTAATGAAGTTTCATGGGGAAATAGTTGCTCTTAAATCTCCTACTGCAGCACAGTTAAATATTTTGCTGGAGTAAGACTATAAAACATTAAAAATGAGGTTTTAAAAGTGGAGGGTTTAAACTTCCATTCATAATAGTGCTGAAGAAAGTCACAACAGGCTCGTCAAACTAGTTTTTATAGTAGAAGAACATGTTGAGGTGAGATACTTGGCTCTTGCATTGGAATATTAGGATTTGTTTTAAGTCCTAGACTGTTTGTTAGGTAGACAAACAAGCCAGATAAATAATCAGATTCACCCCTACAGATGAACTTAGAGCAGAACTAACAAGGATGAAAGTCATCCTATTAATTGTGAAGAAAACTTCTGCAGTATTTCCCTAAACTATACACATGATCTAACCACACTGGTGGTATGGATATGTGTCTGTCAATGATATCTAGTTCCACCAAAGGAGAAGATAATCAAAAACGTCAGGTCATGCTGGAGGCAACAAGAGTTATAAATCTAAAATGGACCACACAAATGTGCATGTCTACTTACTAAGTTGACTTTTATGGAAGATAGCAATTCCACTGAAGGGATTAAATCTAACAAGAAGAAAAACCATGTTGTTGAAATGCCACAGTCCCATTAAAGATGTTCAGCACCTTGGTGAAGTTCTACCAAACCTATCCAGAGAAGCACCTCTGTTAAGAAAACATCCTTGGAAGGAGGAACTTTGTTTAGTGTTTCTCCAAGTATAATATGCTCTTACCTAAAACCTTTGATCCAACAGAACATACATGCAGCAGCACTTTGAAAAGCCAATAGAGCAGGTGGGATGCATTCTCATTTTCCCAGTTGGATCATCAGTAATAGCAGTCATCTGGGCAAATGGAGCAGTAGAATGACTGAATCAAGCCACCCCTCTTCCTAAAACCTCTGTCCCCCACCCAACAAATTATCAGAGCTATCACCAGTAATCTTACTGTGATTCTGTGTATGCAGTCCTGACTGCGGGTTCAAACTTTCAAGAATCAAGAATTGCATGGGCAGTCCCTCAGGATAGAAACACATGGAAGTCTGCTTCTAAGCATGTATACCCTAAATGAATTGGCATGACTATCTACAAATCTCAAGTACCATCCAAATTCAACAATGATCATTCTTATTGTAGGCGATCACTCGTGACTGAGTCAGATTGTCTTCCAGGATAAAATTACAAAAAGAAAATTATAAAAGGAGGAAATTCTAAAAAATTGTGTAGACTCTAGCAATGGGTCCGTAAGTGACTGTGGAGGCCAATTCTAGATCCACACAGCTTCCCGCAGTGAGAACACAGGTTACCAGATGGAAGATGGTCCTGTAAAGGATTCGTTTGACGTGCTTTTCGCTTAGCATGTTTCTCCCTTTCACCTTGCACTCGGGCTTCTTCAAAGTCCATGGAACCTTTGTGAAAGGCCAACCTCCAGATAGATCGGTCATGGACCAGAGCTTCCCAGTTTTCGATGTTTATATTGCATGTTGTTAGATTAGTCTTAAGAACATCTTTACACCTTTTATACTGACCACCAATATTCCGCTTTCCATCCTTGAGTTGGGAATAAAGTAATTGCTTTGGGAGACGGCAGTAAGACATTCGAACAACATGACAGGTCCATTGAAGTTGGCATTGAAGGATCATTTTTTCAACGCTAGTAGTCTTTGCTTCTTCCAGTACACTGACATTTGTTCGCCTATCTTCCCAATTAATTTGCAGGATTTTCCAGAGGCAATGTTGATGAAATCTTTCAAGGAGGTGGAAGTGACATTTATAGATAGTCCATGTTTCGCAGGCATACAATAAAGTTGGTAATACAATGGCTTCATAAACCAGCATTTTGGTCTTCTTACAGATATCCCAATCCTCAAACACTCTATGTTTCATTCGAGAAAATGCGGCACTTGCGGAGCTCAAACGATGCTGGATTTCACTGTCAGTGTTAGCTGTAACAGAAAGATAGCTGCCAAGATAGAGAAAATGATCGACATTTTCCAGTATTGCCCCGCCAAGCTGGATAGATGCCATCACCAAAGGGTTAACTTGCACTTGCTGATGAAGCACTTTGGTTTTTTTTATGTTAAGTGCAAAGGCATTTAGGACAGTTTGGAGCCCATCCTCTGAATGTGCACATTATCATCAGCATACTGAAGTTCCACAACGGAGGTTGTAATTACCTTACTTTTTGCTTTCAGTCTACTGAGATTAAAAAGCTTTCCATCTGTTCGATATATAATTCCCACACCAGTGGGAAGTTTCCCCTCGACAAGATGTAAAACCAAGGTGATGAAAATAGCAAATAATGTTGGGGCGATAACACATCCCTGTTTAACACCTGATCCCACTTTAAATGGAGCACCATGAGAGCCATTGTTGTCCAAAATCGTTGCCATGGAGAAGTCGCAAGATATTCACAAATTTATTGGGGCATCCAATTTTCATAAGGATAGTCCAGAGAGCCATTCGGTCTACAGTATCAAATCAATAAATGCCATGTAAAGGGGTTGATTTTGCTCCCGGCATTTTTCTTGGAGCTGACGTGCAGTAAAAATCATGTCTACTGTCCCTCTAGAGGGGCAGAAACCATATTGAGATTCAGGGAGGATCTCTTCTGAAATAGGAGACGGTTTGCGAGAATCCTAGCAAATATTTTACCTGCGGTAGCTAAGAGAGAAATGCCCCGATAGTTTCCACAGTCTGTTCTATCGGCCTTCTTAAAGAGGGTGATAATTATGGCATCCCTGAAGGTTTCTGGGATCTCTTCTCTTATCCAGATTTTTGTTAGAATATGGGTTTCACATATTCAGGTATTGCCTTCGGGCAAGGATACAACAGAACCGGCAGACCTGATCAAGGTCAGGACTGAGCAAAGTTTCACCTTTGGCCCAGTTAGGGGACTGTACAGTTTTTTGTGACCAGGGGATCTGGAGCAAGGGTCATGCTAAATTGTGTTCAGCTGGGGTGACATCATGCCTTGATGCAGCTGGCATTACCTCATCTTTAGCATGTGACTGTACAATAATGTATATAAGGTGTGTAAAGTCTTTGTGTTCTTGTTGGGAGAAAAGGAGTATAAGTGAATTAGTGAGTATTGATGGAAAGAGCATTCTGTGAGTTAAGAGATTGTTTGTGTGTCACCACTGTATCTGTTTTGTCTGACATACTATTCTCTTTGCACTTTTTGTATCATATCACTCTGTATCTGTTCATGTTTTTGCAAGTCGTAGTTTTAGTAAACCTCTGTGTTTAAAAGAAACTGACTTGTCGTTTTGCTTTTTTGCCTACTGGCCTAGCACACGTTTTTTCTCACACTACCCTAACTTCACAGCACAATTCTGCAGCCACTGGGACAAAGTTGTTCAGCTTTGTTTTTTCCCCCAGCGGTTCAGTTTTCCAACAATTTTTTCATTGAGTTTATGAAGATGTTGTACAAGTTTGGGGGGCCCTTCTTTAAAGATTTCAGAAGGAATCCCATTACGCTGGCTCAGCTTGTCTGAGCGTGGAAAGCTAAGCAGGGTCAAGCCTGCTTATTACTTGGATGGGAGACCCCTCCTCTAGTTTCCTACATTGAGAAGGGAGTTGGACTCGATAGCCTTGTAGGCTCCTTCCAACTCTATGATCTATGAAATCTATGAAAATCTGGTCCACTAGCTTTGTTATTCTTCATTTGATTAATGGCTTTTATAACCTCATCCAAAGTGGGGAGTATTGCAAGTTCCTCTCTAATTTGTTTTTGCGGGATTTGCGAAAAAATCTCATTATCCACCTTAGATTTACGATTTAAAAGATCATAATAATGCTCTTTCCAACACAGTGCAATAGACTCTTTGTCTTTTAAGAGTTTGGTGCCATCTTTTGATTGTAAAGGGTTTGTACCATAGGTTTTTGGTCCATAAATGGCCCTTGTGGCCTTAAAAAAGCTCCGTGCATCATGAGATTCTGCAGGTTGTTGAATTTCTTGAGCTATCTTTTTCCACCAAGCGTTCTTAAGTTCTCTTGTTCTTCTTTGGACCTCAGCCTTTGCACTGGTGTAGATTTTTTTCTTGGCAGCGCAGTTAATATCATTTTGCCATATTTGGAAGGCTTTCCTTTTTTGGTCAATTATATATTTAATCTCATTATCATTTTCATCAAACCAATCCTGATGTTTCTTAGTTTCATATCCAATAGTTTGTTCACAAGCTGAAGTAATGGAGGTTTTCAGCTTAGACCAATGGTCCTCAATGTTATCAGGAGGTTCCGTAGGTAGATGTTCCTTAAGAAATGATTGAAGACGAGTTTGCTTATAGGATCTTGAAGGGCGTTGATGTTCATTTTACGCCTTGGTTTCCTTCCTTGAAGCCTACGTTGGGGAACAATGTTGATAACCATAGTGGACCGGATTAGTCGGTGGTCTGTCCAGCAGTCATTGGCACTCACTATGGCCCTAGTAAGAAGGGCCACTAGATTTCCACTATCTATCTATAATAGATAGTGGAAATGTGACGGTGTAGATATCAAAATTGCTACGGATTCTCTTGCAGTCCTGATAGGTTACATAGATAGGGTAATAAAGACTATGGGAACTGATTATAAATGTTAGGAACAGAAAACAAGAATTTGCTTCTAAATGAAGATTGCACTGTCTACCAGCCACAGAGACTGGCTGCTAATCTCTGATATAAGACTAAAATAGATGAACTAACTTAATTAAAGCTAAGGAAGGAAGGCAACCTTATAATGAGTCCCCAGTTATGCTTTTGTACATGTTCAAATCTGCTCCCAATTCCTGTCCCCATCCCCATCCCCCAAACATGATCAGAGCTATTACACCAATGGTCTGTCAGGAGTTATTTTCTTGTTTTAAAAAAATACTTTCAGTAATATTAATTAGTGTTTCTGTATTTCATTTATTTGTATTATCCATTTATATCTGACCTTTTTTCCTTCTTGAAAGGAGGTCAAGGCAGCTTACATGATCCTCCTCCTCTCCATTTTATCCTCACAACAACCCTGTGAGGTAAGGTTAGGCTGAGAATCAGTGGCTGGCCCAAAGTCATCCAGTGAGCTTCATGGCTGAGTGGGGACTAGAACCCGGATCTCCCGAGTCCCAGTCCAACACTCTAACCACTACGCCACACTGGCTTCAGTTAGTGTTTGTGTATTTTGTATATCTTCTCTCAAGTTGCATATTACTCTTTACACTAAGGAGGAGGCAGGAGGCCTGATACACAGTTAACTAGATCACAAAGTTATCAAAAGGAGGGCATATACATCACCCTTTCTTCCTTAAAATCCCATTGCTCCGAACTTGCACTGTGCCTTCAGGGACTGAAAGCCTTCCCTTCCCCCTATGGCAGCCTTTCCCACCTGGTGCCCTCCAGATATTTTGGACTTCAACTCCTATCAGCCCCTAGCCAGTATGGCTAATTTTCAGGAATGCTTGGAGTTGTAGTCCCAAACTTCTGGAGGGTACCAGGTTAGGGAGGGCTGCCTATCACCATCTTTTACCATAGTTCATATCGAGGCATAGGAAAAATAGCTGCTCCATGCCCAATTCTTCCTAACTACTTCTTTCCATGTGCATTCCAGAACCTCCAAGTCACCAAACTCTGGGTTACCAGAGACTATCCAAATATTTTGTGTTAAAGTAGAATAAATGCATTAAAAATTACTGCTCTTCCAAAGTTTTATTCTTCTTTCAAATACTGCCAGTGCCTATGTACACCCAAAAGGCTTGAAATCCTGGCTAACTTTTTTTAAAAATAGGTTCATTTGGCTTGGTAAAAGAGGCAATGTGACCACTGCCTAACTTTAAGTATCTTTAAGTTTCAAATCTCTAGAGTTAAAGGGCATGGTATCCAAGCTACACAAATTGTTGATTGAATTATTTTGTGGATCATCTGAAGCATTAAAAGCAGGCTGGGAAGTGCATTTTGGGATGCCAATAGAAAATTCCCTTTTGAATAAGTGTTTTATTTGTGGCCCAATGAAGTCAATGGCCTGGTTTGCATAATGCAAGGGTGGTTAATAAGCCACAGTTGCTTGTTAACCATCCCCATGCGTGCTGGCTCATTTCCCTAATTACCTTTGTCATGACATCGAAACCTAGCAAGGGTGGCTTGTTGGGGTGGTTAACAAACCACCCAGAACCCATGACCTATTGTAGGGACCCTCTCTGGGTTCAAATGACATGAGAAGCCATGGCAGCAAGGGCACAAACCAGCAACCTGGCACCTGGCTGCGGTGATTGTTCGAACCAGGTCAATAAGTGCAAGGGAACTGACTTTCAGAGTACTTTCTTGGTGGCACTTAACCCAGATCAAGGCACAGATCATCTGTGGGTGTCACAGGACTGGTATACTTGTCCACATGTGGTGGGCATGTCCTCTGGTAGAGGCATTTTGGGACAAAGTCTTCAAAGAAATTAACAAAATGACCAAACAAAACATCACCAAGACATGCTTTAAATGGAGATTGCAGCCTCTCCCACCCACACTTCCCTAGCGTAATGTTTTCTTTAAGTACCAGACTACTTACATTTATATGGCACTATAGACTGTTATCATACATAATATTGCTGTAATACTTGCAACAGCCCTATATTGCATATGTGGGACTGAGATCGAAAGAGATTGGCTTAATTAAGACCACTTGGTAGGTTCATAGCAGAAGTGAGACTTCAGCTAGAGAGTTCCTGAAATGTAGCTCACTCTCTTAGCTGCTGTCATACACTAGCTTGCCATTACAACTAACTTTAGTGGCCCTCCTGAAATGGGAGGTCAATTTCAATTTTCTGTTATGTACATTTGGCAAAAGCAAAAGAGCACTCTTTATTATATGGGAGAGACACTAAGTAAACTAAGCCTATATTCTGACCAAGAGTATCTCTCTTTAAATCACCAACCAGCTGGGCTGACATGAAGTTTAATCCTGTCTTTCAGTGCCCCTAAATTGGCTATACTTATGTCTTGTACCTACTTAGATTATTGGGTTTTATGGTTTTTACTTGACACATTCCTCCATATGTCACCAATGTATCTATAAAGTAGCTCAAGTAAAATCTATGTTTTTAATTATGTTTACTCATCATTCCAAATAGTAAAACTTATATTCTGGTTTGTGCATTGAATATCTCCCTTTACTTCAGTATTTTCTCTGTTAATTTCTTTTGGCAAAATAATTTGCTGATTGTTTTAAGCCTAAAAGCTCTTTGACACTTAAGAGATTTGGGGCATGGATTATAAAGTGCCGTTTAATCTTCACCTACGGATCCATTATCTATGGATTATTGATGCAGTTAAGTCATTATGTTTAAGTCTGAACCTTTTACATTTGCAGACTTGAGAATGAGAATATAAATTCAACCTACACATTGAAATATAGAAAGCTCCTATCTGTGTCTCCTCTAAACCTAAAATGTAGCAATTTAATTTCTACAAAGTAATAATTATTTGAAAGTTTTGGAGAGGTCTTTCTGCCTTTCAGATAACTTGGACTATACAGCAAAGACAAAACTGTTATAAATCTTAAATAGATTTTTATGATCAACACCGATTTTGTTAAGGAGTAATGTGTTCTTTTACAGTGATATAGATGTGGAAACACACTACAGTGACAATAGGAAGTGGCATATTGATGCTATTAATTTCTTACTGATTTCTCACTGATGATGATTTTAAAAGAAACCTAAATGAGGAGTTGGACTTGTGTGGTTCCATTCTGATTGGCAAAGGTTAAGGCAAGCCAGTAGAAAACCTTGATGTCCCTTCTGATATCAGTTTCAAGGTTCAATTTCTGCAGGAAAAAATATCTTTGTTGCAACAAATCTGTGGGAAAAGGATAATTCATCACTTCAGTGGGGATGAACATGAAGGATGGGGGGTGGGGCATGAAGGATGATGGGACAGGAGATGGTCCAAATGTGTTCCCAACTAACAAAATACATCCCTAAGTGAAAATGGAGAATGCTGGATGCTTTTTCTTTCAGTGGAACTGGTTCTATGGCCTATATGACTATCAAATATTTGTTTACAGTTACAACTCACCAGTGTTTGTCCAGATTGCAGGGCACTGATTATGGGAAGAAGCAACAGCCTTAGTAATCATGGTGAACTATTGGTAACACCAACCTGTTTATGGTTGTGCCATCCCAGGTATGTCAGATCTCCTTGAGACACACTCTTAGTCTGATTGATTTGGTTGAGATACAGTCAGTGCCTGACTGAGGAACGTTTCTTGGCTGCTTGTTTCCTTGATTTTTTAGGATGATGGCTTTGTGGTACAAAGGAAGGCTAGAAGGCTTGATTTTTGTGGTAATTCGGGGTGTGCCTATGGGACTGGAAAAAGTAAACTTTTTATTGGGTGCTTGTTAGGCTCATTTTGGGGTGATGGAAATAGCTAGTGAGGAAAGCTGGCTGTAGCCCTAATCTGGCCACAAGCCAGCTCTGACTTTAGAGAATAGCCCGTGGTGGAGCCCACCTTTTGTTCTGGAATAGGATTTCTGAATAGGAATAGGAATTCTGAATGGCCTGGGTAGAACACTTGCTATTTTAAATATTAATTCTTTGTGTGGTGGGGCATGGTGGGAGTGGAATGGCTGATCAGTCACTACTTTTCTAGCTTGACTCAAGTTATGAACCCTGATAATCAAGGCTCTCACTCTGGCTCATGTGAAATGATTTTTTTTTAGTTAATTCAATATTTATACATTGGTCTTGTAAGGGCACAATCCTAAGCATGTTTAGACAGAAAAAAGTCTTAAAATTCCCAGCATTGTAAGGACTGGGAATTGTAGGACTTTTTTCCTGTCTAAACATGCATAGGATTGTGCCTTAAGTTATAATTCTTAGACACTGAGGAGTTTCCCCTCCTGATTTTGTTTCTGAACAAATTAATGGAATGTAGGAACAGGCTTATTGCTCTACTTTGGATCAAATCTAAAAGATATTGAAAGTGTGAAAATGAAAAGCCATGTCTGGAGCTGTTACAATAGAAATTGATGTCTGTTTTAATACTGGGAAGCTTTACACTTTCTAGAAATAAGCTACGCTATGATGTCTTATGCTACACTATGTTATGCTATTTACATTAGTGCAAGTAAGTTTTATCGCAGTTGGCAGTTTGTTAGGCTGGTACCAAAACTAAATGGGAACCGTGCCATACAGTGAGCAAAGAGAAGGTAGTAAGCAGCAGTCCTGGACTAGATAGGATAGGAAGGGCCTGAACAATGGGTTGTATCCAGTGCTGTCCTTCTTTCTTCCACTGGGGGAGGGGGATTCTGTGAACAGATGGAAGGCAGGCAACTTTCACAAATTACCCCCTCTTCCTGCAGCACCCACACCACCTCCCACAATGCTTCAGACATCCACCTAGACCTCTGGAGCAGATGGGGCGGGCGGGCAGGTGAGTGAATGCAGAGAGAAGGGAGAACCGCAAAAATAACTTCTCCCTTCACTTGGCACAAGTCTCCACTGAATCAGAGAGCCTTCTGTAAATAAAAGCACAGCAATGGATACAACTCAAATTATTTCCGGCTCTTAAATTGTATCCAAGAGGGAAAAAAAACCCTGTTTATGTTGCTTGAACATGATCTTTCTTTCTCACTTGGTCAGTGGTCACTTTAACTATATGCGTATGTTTTCTATATGTAGGATATATAGGACTCTCACCTGCTCTCATGTAAGGCAAAAGCTTGTAGGGGGAATATGAATACACACATAAACCCTGCTCCAATATTCCCATGCATCCAGCTTCTGGTTAGACCTTTGTGCACTGAGCATGAAGGTCTGTACAGGGCTCAGTAAGCATGTGCAGAGACATTCCATGCACGTACAGACATTCCATGATTGCAAACCCTGCCTTATTAGGGTTTCCGATTGTAAGCGTGTTCAGCTGAACACGCTTACAGAGCACTGTACAGACCTTTGTGTTCAATGCATGAAAGTCTGACTGACGGCGAGGCATGCAGTGACGTTGGGAACAAGACTTATGTGCATGCCTCTGTCCCCCTATACACTTTTGCCCTGCACAAAAGCAAGTGAACACTTCCATAGGGCTTGTCTTAAATATGCTGAAAAAGTTTTGTTGTTATTTATTTATTTATTTAAGAATATTTATATACCATTTCCCATTTTAAAAATCCTAAAGCAGTTTACAACATTTAAACAAGTTAATGTTTGGGTAAAGCCAGGGTAAACAAGCACACTTTTAATAATCATCAAAAGCACATGATCGTCGGTGCCTGATATATTGCAGAGGGGAGGTCATTCCGGAGGGAGGGTGCCACCACAGAGAAGACCCGTTGCTGTGTTCCTGCCAGATGGGACTCTGCAGGATGTGGCACAGATAGCAAGGCCTCCCCTGAAGATCGTAGTGGTCGAATGGGTCTATATAGCAGGAGATGTTTTAAGTGCAGAAAGGAAACCACAACTTCTGACTTAGCCTCAATTTGGAAGCAACTACTGCACATGAGTAACAAAATTAGTGTTGCATAATTCCATCAAATTCACTCCTGTCTTTACAGATACCGTATATTTAAGCATGACCCTCTAGAGGGCAAAGCTTGGTTAAACAATCCATATATTGAGTCTTAAACAAATGCTAGTATAGTAATTAGCTTCAGGCAGTGCCACTCACTGAGCTCTATTTAAATGTTGCATTCAGGTCCCAACAGTAGGTCCATGCTTTCAAACACAAATTAATTCATACACATTCTTACCTCAAGAAATTAATCTAAAGCCAGGATGGTAGGAGTAAATAATGTACTGTCCCTGTGTTGAGTGACGTGTGCACCAACATATGTGTAAAGCGTATGTGTTGAGCTGCTGCTATGAAAAGGAAAATACAAAACAATGGAGGATTGTAACATTGTGCCATGCTTCTAACTTGCAGAGTATTCTTGCTGCTATTGCTGTTTGTGTGTTGCGAGTGTATGGGTGAGATAAAGAAGAGTCAGACACAGAGTATATGATTTCAAATCAGGGCCACATTTATTGAATTGAAGATCTGTGAAGGGTGAAGTGCGGTACTAACCTAGCCCGGCCATTGGTTAGTTAAAAACCAATATTTTGGCGAATACATCCTAACCGCACCAGAGGCGGGTTGGTCCGCCCCCGGCCAGTTGCCCTCCATGTGGAGCTGGAGGGCCTTACCATAGTCGCCCCTTACTTTGACGCCTCCAGGCACCCAATGTAGGCGAGAAAGGCAAAACCCCAAAGACGTCCCAATCTCCCTCCTGCCAAGCCTCAGGGCATTAGCGAGGGCAGCCTTGAGTAAACGTCAGTCACCTTGAAAGGTGCCACTGGATGATCACCATAACCCTAAGACATACTGCCTAATCCCGCACTTCCCGCAAATGCGACCAATTTAACTATGATCCCCCTGGTGGGATTGAGATCGAATTCAAAAACTTCCCTACCCTGATTCACCGTGTAGAGTAGGCGAAACCCGCCCATTGCCCCAGCCAATTGAGACAATGAGCCAAAATTCCTACTCGGCCCCCGTTAATGGGCGACCAGAGGAGCCTACACTGCTAACAGGGCGGGATGGGAGGGAGCCGGAAAACAGCAGCAAAAGAGACCGTGGGCGGGAACCCAAGTGCCTAAATAAGCCCTTTCCTGTGTCCCCACCCTGGTTGAGCCATTGGCTCAGTATCTGTGACCAACCTGACCTGTTACCTGACTCCTCTCTCCTCCCCCACTCGCAAATCTTCTCCCTGGTCCCAGGTGAGGGGCCAGTGGAAGTCTGTTTGGTTTGGTTTTTAAGATGTAATTGGTGTTGTGAACCACCTACAAGGGCTTTGGCATGACAGGAAGGGCACAAAAGCTTCAATAACATGAACAAATAAATAAAAGATAGTAACTTTGAGAACATGAAAGAGTTTCAATACTGGATGGATGAGTAACTCATCCTTGCTTTAAGTGCCTCCATAGTAACTTCTGAAGAGAAACACTTGTTGGGTGTATGCACATCTGAAGCTTGTATATCTCCCTATGCAAGTTACCCTGTCAGATATTACAGTGGGAGTGTATATGGTGAAAGTGAAAGGTATGCCCACATTCTCTTGTTACTGCATCTTATAACCACATCAGATTTTTAAAAAGTCTTATAAGCAATATTTTCAGTTATAATGTGGAAAAAAATGTTAAATTACAGAGAAATACAGATCCTGCAAATAATATATTGGTTATTAAAGTTACAGTAGTTATTAAAAGTGTTTGGTGGAGTGGGAAGGGGATACCAGGCCCTTGGAGTGATGCACCACCGCTGGCCCAAGGAAGAACAAGGAGGAAAGATAAGCTTAGATAAGGGAATGAAGAGAACAGAGCGGCATGGGCATGGGAAGGAGGAGAAGGGAGTAATGGATGGGCCCCAGGCGAGGAGGAGAAAGCACACAGAGAAAATACACACGGAATATATGCAGAGAGAGCATGCACACGCACAGAGAGAGTGAAAAGAAGGAAAAAGGATGTGCATGCACACACGCACACACACTTTGCTTTTCCATGGGATGAAGTTGGATCCAGTAGACTTAAAATGAATCTTCTTGAATTTGCATGATTTTTACATTGGATCTCCCCAATTCTCCATCAAATTAAAGTTTATTTATTTATTACATGTCTATACCAGCCAATAGCCAAAGCTCTCTGGGTGGTTCACAACAATTAAAATCATAAAATACAACATGATAAAGTAGAATATGAAATTGCCTTTGCTCTGTTTTTGTTCTGTTCTTTGGTCCTTGAGACATCTACACTTGAAATGGCCTTAAATCCTGCTAGGAAAAAAATGATAGCTTTGTAATTGCTTTAGCCGTAATATTATATTTTGTTGCAAACTTGGCCAGTGTCCAACTGAGTAGACATTGTTTGCTTTAAAATAATCTAAAACAAACATTACTGTACTTTCAAAAGTATATGCAATTTAAATATTTCTATATCAGTAGTAACTATTTAACATTCAGTTGAAATTGTGTTTTACTGAATCTGACATGTTTTCAGATTGCTTCATGCTTGTGCGGGGAGGACACTAAGCATGACTCTGAAAGGCTAAGCATGGCTCTGAAAGAAAGAAAAAAAAAGGTGATGGCTAGGAGAAAGTAGTAAGAGCAAGTAGTTAAGTGCCAGCGTCATGAACATGCACTGCTCAGGAAGCAGGATAGTGGGATTTTTAGACTATTGGAATTGGTATCAATAGGACCAGCTCTGAGGCAATGGAGGATTAGCTTCAATTAGCTGTACAGCTCTAGTAAAGCCAAGTATCAAGGTGTGGGCTTGATACTTCCTCTGCCCCTTACTGGTGGTGAATGCACTGGATTTAGTGGGATGGAACTCAGATGGCATACATAGGGTTTCCAGGAAGTTTCTCATCCAGGCAGTGTCCATAACCAGAACTTCTTAGGTGGCTGCATCACTGTGACTTTGGGCCAGTCACTGACTCTCAGCCTAACCTACCTCACAGGGTTGTTGTGAGGATAAAATGGAGAGGAGGAGCAATTATGTAAGCCTGTCTTGGGTTCACTGCAGGAAAAAAGGTGGGGTATAAATATAATAAAATAAATAAAAATATAATAAATAAATGTGCCTTCAAATCATGCCCTGGGACCCACTAATTGACATGCTGGGAAGGCCATGGGGAGGAGCATTCTCATTTTTTAAAGGTAGCAGAATTTAACGGTAAAAGGTTAGGAGGAAGAATAGTGTATACACATTTGTAAAATAAACAGACAATACAAAAGAATAAGGCAATGATAGCAGCAAAATTAGGGGAGGGAGATTCCTGGGATTGGAGTGAAGTCTTGGGTTCTAGTACCTAAAAACAAGAACAACAGCAGCAGCAGCAGCAGCAGCAACCTAAGAAAGAAATATGGAATATCCTTCTTCACTAAAAGACTGAAAAGTAACCTGACAAAATTACAGATTAAAAACAAATAAACATTGTGTATAAGATGGTTTCCTTACTGTTTTTTTTATGCAATATCATTCTTACTGCCATATATGTTTTTTTTATTTTAACATGCTACTTCTGTTTAAAGAAAGAACAAAAGGAAGTAGTTGAGAGTAAATTAATCAATATGTTTATCATCCCATCTTCAGAAGTCTGAAGGCACAGATACGTGCCTACTGTGTCACTAATACTGCATACAATTTTAATATTTCATGAAGAAGAGAAGCATCCAGTGGAGAATATGTAAGATCATTTCCCTGATTCTGTCAAAAGGCTGCATCAGCATTCTATTTTTATTTAGGAACATTGAAGTTCTGTTGGTTTGAATGACGTTAATCACCATATTAAAAATTATGAATATAAAGGGGGGAAAAGGAGGTTCTCTTATTCAGAATGGCTTGTAGTTACCTTTTGAGCATACTGTCTTACCCAAAAGCATGCCCCCCTTCCCCCTGCTACATACTATATCGTTTTTGAAGAGGAGATTTGGATGCAGCATGGAAAGCTCCTGTTAAGGGGAGGGAAGCAAAAAGCCCTCAGAAGGTGTACAGGACCTTGTGAGCCTTTCTGATTGCTCTTGGGATTGCAGTCCAAGCAATTTGCTTTCATTTTATTTCTGTGAAGGAAAATTTGATCATTTTTCCTGTCCTTTAAATAGTAGTGTGCTCGTCTTTGTTCAGTCAGTTTGAAAACTGTTAGCTGCTTAACACAAAACTGGGCAACTGCAGGAGCTCTGGGGGGCATAGAACACCCTCCCCCCCATGGGGCACACTGAGGGGAAAATAAATTTAAAAATGCCAATTTGCCACTGAAACTCAGTAGCAAACTTCTCTGTACAACTCAGTAGTACTAAAAGGGTTACATTTAACTTGTTTGTTAAATTTAACCCTTTATGGTTTAATCCTTTAAAATTTTACCCTTTAAAGTTAAATTTAACTACTATGGGGTGCTAAAACAAACAAATTTAGCTTGCAAACAAGGTAAATGTGACATGTTTAGCACTCCATAGCCACTACAGAGTGACATTTTGTTTGTAAAAAATGTTTAAAATCAGGAGCCACACCAGGGATTGGCAGGGGCCGCATATAGCCCATGGGCTACATGTTGCCCACCACACCCCGGTTTAATTCCTGTTTTTGGTTTGACTTTGACACTTAAAGCTTTCAGAAGTAAAATAGTATTTGAGGAGTCAGGATAATTAGCTCCTGATGGTGTTTTTTTTTTTTTTTTTAACCTATGACCCTATAATACAAAAGACATAAATACTTATTTTATTTTATATTTATTGTACTTTGTTGGCAAAGTATTTTGAAATTAAAAAACAAAAAAAGTCTGCAAAAGGAGACCAATTTGTATAGAATAATCTGCTGCTTGTATGCTCTGTCTGAAATTGATTTTTTTTTCTTAACAAATCTGAATTTGACAGCATCACATAAGATCCATGTGCTTAAGCAGGCACATATCATTCATTAGATCAGGAACTGCAGGCGGTAAATCAGATGAGCACCCAAATGCACTGCATCGCTTTCCAATGGATGTTCATTCAAATGCATATCTCATGCCTGTCATGCATAACCAGGATGATATCCAATTAAATCCTTCCACTGATGGAAGAGGTTTTGTCAGTGGAATGGGGAATGGTGATTCCTTCCCCACCTGCAGTCATCTCCCTCCCCCTGCTTTCCCCCAAAATCTGTTCTGGAGGATTGGGGCCCCCTCTAGAGTAGAGTTTGGAGTGGGTGGCTGCAGGAGGGAGAGAAAAGGAGGGGGAAGTCCTGTTGCATCAGTGGCCATCCTGTCATATAATGTAGGGTATGCATAAATTTAAAGGTTTTCATCATGTTGCTACTTTGTTGCTACTTTAAATAAGATATTTTTTTACGTATCTCAGTAATAATTTGAAGACAAATATGGCAAAATGTAGCTGCACATAAATATGGAGATACAGAACAGAATACCTTCTGTTGAGGACTTATTTCTTCTTAAATTTTATTTTACAGGTCTGAAGGTGAAAGTTCAAGAAGCATCAGGTATGTATTATTCTTCCCTCTTATATGGCCTCTGTGGAGCTAATGATCTTAGTGAAACCACTTGTTCCTGCCTTCTGTTTTGATAGGGAACCATAAAAGGAAAAATGTATTTAGTGGTACTTTACAAAGTCAAATCTTTTTACGTTTTAATGCTGTAATTGCAATGTTAGATGTATTTGGTTTCTTAAGCATGCCAAACTTGTTATGCTTTAATTAGTTATAACAAACAAGTTCTTTTGCGTAAAATTGCATTGGAAATAAGTGTTCTATACCTGAGAGAAGCCAAAATTCTGAAAGATTTAGGAGAGCATAAAGATAATATCCACATATCCCATGGCATGGCATGGCATGTAAAATTGCTCACTCTGAGTTAGATTTGAGTTATCTGCTGTCTAAAAAAGGGAGGGTCTTTAAAAGTATTGTTTTCAAGAATACAGATGCTTGAGAGATTTGAATGCCTTTATTTCCAGTTAAAGATGTGTGTTGGTACTTTTGTCACAGCTTTAAATATTTAACACAATTCTTCACTGTGAGGGGAAACTGCATATTCAGCTCCCTGCGTGAGTCAAGGTTGTTGTTCAACTGTAAGAATTGTAACCTCATCCCAACTTTGCTTCATGTTACCTCAAGTCAGGTACTTTTGTATAGCTTTCCCTTTATAGACATGTTTGTTTCCAGTGTGAATATAACTAGCTCTTTTGTTATTGCATCTTATAGTAGATGCAGTGTGAGCTTGATTGCTCCAAGGATATGCCTTTGCCTATTATTAATCACTGTTCAGAGCTTTTTCACTTTTAACCATTCTTACAAAGGTGATGTGGTTGGTTGTTTCCTTATTTTACATGGTTTCAGGTTTTCTTGACCTGCGGGAAAAGAAATAGTCCAAATCTTAGCTGGGTTTTGGAACATACATAGATCTTTTTCATGAGTTGGTCATATTTTTACTTTAATAGATTTTTAAAAATAAAAAAGCCATGAATTGTGAGGAGCGCCAAAAGATCTCTCCAAACTGGGAGAATGGGCATCAAAATGGCAAATGCAGTTCAGTGTAAGCAAGTATAAAATGATGCATGCTGAGGCAAAAAAAAATCCCAAATTCAAGCATAAGCTGATGGGATCTAAGCTAGCAGTGACCGACCAAGAAAGAGAAAGCTGGAGATGGCTGGAGCAACTCCCCCATGAGGAAAGGTTTACAACAGCTGGGATTGTTTAGCTTAGAAAAAAGGCAAGTAAGGGGAAACATGATAGAGGTGTACAGAATTATGCATGGTGTGGGGAAAGTGGATAGGGAGACATTTTTCTTTCTCATAATACTAGAACCCGGGTTCATCCCATAAAGCTGATTGGTGGGAGATTCAGGACAGATAAAAGGAAGTACTTCTTCACACAGCACAGAGTTAAACTATGGAATTCAGTTCCACAAGATGTAGTGATCGCCACCAATTTGGAGGGCTTTAAAAGGGGATTGGACAAAGTCATGAAGGAGAAGGCTATCAATGGATACAAGTCCTGATTGTCTATATCCTATCCTCCAGTATCAGGGCAGTATGCCTATGTACACCAGTTGCTGGGGAACATGGGTGGAAAGGTGCTGTTGCACTCATGTCCTGCTTGTGGGATCCCGTGAGCAGCTGGTTGGCCACTGTGTGAACAGAATACTGAACTAGATGGACCCATGGTCTGATCCAGCATGGCTCTTCTTATGTTACTATGAATATTTGTTACATTTACTATGTCTTAAGTGGAAAATACTTGTTTTTCTGAATTGTTTTTAACTGAATTGTTTTGCTACCTCCTAGTTCTAGTCCAATTTACCGTAGTTAAGCTCTCTAAACATTGACTGTATGACTTGCCATTTGTGTGTCGTGTTGTAGAAAGGAGTCATGGAATGATTTTAAAATAAATTTGGAGGAAGGAATGTTCCTGATATATTTTAGTTCTTGATGAACTGCTTTATGAGTATTACTTTCATAGCAACATAGCACTTTGCTCAGTCCTTAGGAGTGCTTATGATTAATTATTCATCACATTTAGAGGAAGACCCTGTTTTGTTTGGTTTTTCTAACATCTGTTTTTAAATAATATAGGCTGGGGTCCAGAGAGGCATTCTACTAAGCATATACAAGTGCTTGTATGCACCCACATGAGCTTTTTCTCTTCTTTTTTCTTGGAACTGCAGACTACTTTTCATTATCACAAACTGTTTTTTAAAGTCCCTTCAGTTTAAAAGTTGCTTTCCATGGTGCATGGAAGAGACTACTATACTTGTCTGAATCCTATCTAGAATATGTGAAATTCTCTTGCTTCTGGCCATGATGTGAAAACATTTTGTGACCAAATATAATACTAACCATCAATTAATTATATGGTAACACTTTCTTTGATTATTAATATGACTGATAGATCCCATAATGCAGTTTCCTATAAATCTTTAACCAGGCCTCAAATTGTCTTATGTTTTCCCTCTCATCTGTGGGAAATGAGGTGCTGATAGAGGCTGACAAGAACTGCCCATTCTGTTGGGGTATAATGCAGTCATGCTATGCATTGTGTGTATACAGTGATTTCTGCCATAAGTGTGTGTTGGCAGGTGTGTCATCTATGTGCATTCCAAGGTCACCTATTTTTGTTGCTTAGAATGGGTGGTATAATAACAACAAATCTTTTCTAAAGTAGACAATCGTTACCAGTTGATGGATGTGTATGTGCTAGTTTTGTCTGGGAAGATTTTTGGATTAAAAAGCTACAGGTGGTCTCAAGAGCTGCCTGATGATAAATGCCATCCCACTCACCTGGCACCCGGCAGTTAGTAATATAGTCTATTTATCACAGTATGCTGAAGATCTCAGAAGTCTTAAAGCAAGAGAGATGGGTTTAAATCCTATGAACCTCCTTACTTTCAGATGTAAGGTGTCAATCAGCAGAATGGGGACGGGTGATTTTTAGGTATTTCCCCTCTTCCTTGAAGCCTCCTGCGCCCCTCAAATCTGGTCTGGAGGCTTGAGGGACACTCTAGAGCAGATTTGGGGTTGGGAATCACCAGGGGGAGGGGGAATTGTTGAAAACTGCCCCCTCCCCACTCTTGACAGATGCCTTCTGTTGGTGGAGAGACGCTAGTTAGATGCCTCCCATTGGTTCTGAGATACCAAGAGGAATGAATGGGTACAGATGCTTTTTTGATACCCATTTGTCACTCATTTGGGATTGAGGAGGCTTAGTTTCTCTGTTGACAGTCAAAGTTTTCTTTCCTGTCTCCTGATAGCTGCCATTTCATTTACCCACAAGTGATAGCACAGTGGTAGAGCAATACGCTGCATGCAGAAGTTCCTAGGTTGAATCCCTGGCATATCCAGGTAGGACTGGGAAAGATTCCTGTCTGAAGACCCAGAAAGGTGCTACAGGTATAGAAAATACTGAGCTACATGGACCAGACTTCATATAAGGCAGTTTCATACATTCAGGTGTTATGTTTTTCTGGTGATTGTGTGGAAAAATGGCCATCACAGAAATGATGGTCCCTACTAGTGGCTGCCATTTTTGTAGTGGAAGACACTCCCCACACTGCCCTGGAATGGGGGTGGGCAACATGTGGCTCACTTTCTGCATGCAATCCCATGTGTGCCCCCCCATGCCTGGAAAAAAATATTTCTTTTACCCTCAAAAATTGTGGTTTCAGTGCTATGAACCGCCCAGAGAGCTTCGGCTGTGAGGCGGTATATAAATGAAATAAATGAAATGAAATGAAATGAAGCACTGAAAGGTTCAAATTTAGCTTGTCTGGAAGCTAAATTTGACTGCTGGTTAAAGAGCAAATTAAAAACAACAACACAAGAACCCAGATGTAACATGATGAATGTGCTTGCAACTAATGAATAACTAAACTAAAGCGGTTGTCAAAAATGGCAGTGAATGGTGATTTTATTATTTATTTACAGTACTTATTATATTTATACCCCGCCTTTTTTCCTGCAAGGAACCCAAGGCGGCTTACCTAATCCTCCTCCTCCTCTCCATTTTATCCTCACAACAACCCTGTGAGGTAGGTTAGGCTGAGAGTCAGTGACTGGCCCAAAGTCACCCAGTGAGTCTCATGGCTGAGCGGGGAATAGAACCCGGATCTCCCGAGTCCCAGTCCAACACTCTCACCACTACGCCACAATGGCTCTGTTAAAATGACAACATTCTTGCACACTGTTTAGTAAGAACTTGGTGAAGGTTTAAGTGAGCAAACAGTCTGATAGTATGCATATTTGCTCAGAAGTAAATCCCACTGAGGTCAATGTGCCTTATTTCCAAATAAGCATGCTTAAGATTACTATCTTAAGATATTGCCTCAGTGGATACTGAATACTGCATTGTTTAGAATATAATTTGCTGCAAATAATTTATTTATTCTGTGGCACCTCAGATTTGACAAGTGTCTTTAAAATAATTTAAATGTCCATGAATGTGAAATGTAGATTTTTATATCCATATCCATGTATCACATGGGTACCTAACAGTCAAAGGCTTACACTCTTTTGTTGTATAGTTAATTTGCTTTCATTCACTGTTTCTCTTTCACACTACAGCTATCTCAGAGTTTACTAGGGGCATTTAATAAGTGTGTAGTTTAGTAGAGTGATAATTACATTGCTTATTAAGGGCAGAGATCATGCTGCTGTTTTGGAACAAAGGCAGGACAATGCAGAAGACTTGATTGCAGGCCATTTTTGTTTAGCTTGTGGCTAAATTGCTATAAACTCCTTTAAAAGAAGTAAGTAGAAAACTAATAGTCCTGAACCAATGCAGAACAGAAAAGAGATGCAAAGTACTATAAGAGAATAGCTTTTGTACCAGTTGAAGAATTGGTAACACTCAATTTAAAGGAGAAGAAGAGGACAAACACATCAGATCTACATGTGCCTTCTGTGCTGTTTACTGGCTGCCAAATATTGCCTAATAAAAATCATTCAGGTTGAAGTATTTAGACTGAAATATGTTTGTACATGACAGTAATGAGGGGTTTTCTTCATCAATATATAACCTATGACCTGGTCCACTATTCTAACTTCAGTAATTGGAAAAACATTGATGCATCATGGATGTCCTATTATGGAACAATTAAAATGTCCATTGTTCCATTTAGGTTTATGAGTAGATTTGATATATCCAGCTCTCTTGTAGAACAGGGAACCTTCTGAGGATAAACATTGTAGTAATCAGGAATTCACAACAAGTAACACAATTTCAGATTTCGGTAACTGGGCAAAGATAGCTTAGCATGTGTGAAGAGGAAGAACAACATCTGGTCTGAGTGTACTTTCCACAGAAGATTCTACTTCTGAAGAGTCTGCTAAGCCTGCTGAACATAATAGCAAGCCTGGCACTTTCTTTCCACGCAAATCTATTCATTTGATTCCAGCTCAGCCTCTCTGTGATGAGGAGCAGCTGGATAGCTACTGTGCAGGCCTTAGAAACTACCCAGCTCTCTGTGATAGAAGGCAGGATGCCAGCCTTCCTTGCCAGCAGTTTGTGGTGGTGGTTGTTGATTAAAATGAAATAGCACTATCAGTGTCGATGGTGCCTTACATAGCACAAGTGGACAGGTTCCTGTCCAAAGGAGCTAACATCCAAAATTTGACACATGAAACAGAGGGAGGAGTAAACAGGGAGGTAATATGTGGTGGTTTCAGTTGTATGTTTTAGGGTTAGCTGCATGCTGAGTTACAGTAGGCCATGAGAATAAAAGGTGTGTGCCAAAGGCTTCATGCAACAGGTGACTTTTGAGGAGCAACTTGAAGGCAGTAGGATTGGTGGCATCACACAGGTGTTCTGGAAGGCAGTTCCCAGCATGCAGGGCGGCCAGGGAGAAGGGGTGGATTTTCAGGGAGCAGCAGACTTTCAGATGATGGATGAGTGATGATCACAGGCAGGGATGTATTGGGATATAAGGGCAGAGAGATAAGACAGGGCAAGGCCATGGAGGGCTTTGAAGGCAAGTACAAGGAGCTTGTACTGGATACAAGAGTGGACAGGAATCAGTGTAAGGGCTTAAGGAGGGGCATCACATGATCAGAGTGATGAGAGAGGTGAATGTTCTTGGCAGCAGAGTACTGCAGAGAGCTTAGGGGAACAAGGTGAGACAACAGAGAGGAGCAGATAGTAGTATTTTAGGTGAGAGATTAATAGGCCATAGGACAGAGATTTTGCTGTGGGAACAGAGATCAAAGACCATATTTTTGCAATTTTGTACAGGGAAGCAAGATGACCTGGCAATGGACTGAATATGGGGAATAAAGGGAAGAGAGGAGTCAAAGTTAAATCCAAGGCTATGTTCCTGTTCCAGCATACTTGGAAAGGGACATGGTTGTACACACAAGATTTGCCCTCAATGACTCCACATGTTTGGCTGCTCTTAGAGAACTTTGTGCATTTAATGCTAAGATGTGAAAGAGGATTTTAAGCAAGTTCAACTGAAAATGCTTACAACCTTACCTGCAGTCAGAAACCCTAATAAGGCAGGGTCCCAAACATGGAGATCTATGTAAGCATAACCATCCAAATGCTCTTACAAACCCCTCTCAGGTTTTTGCACTAAACATATTAAATTCTCTTAACAGCAGCCAGGTGTGTGGGGACATTGGGGGCGTGGCTTGCATGCACACCACATCCCCTTCCCAGTTTAGCTTTTTCGTGTTGCCGGCAAATGCTTGCATAGGAAAGAATGATGATGGAAAGAATGTTATCAAAGCAATAGCAGTTCTAATGAATAATGGTTGCAAACAGGTACAAAAAAGTGAACATTTTCACACCTCTCCCCGAAAATATTTTGGGTTTCAGAATGCACCATGTGAAGAAATGCCATGTATATAACTATTGTTATATATTGTTTACTTTGTGTGGCCACCAGGGCTGGTGCAAGGCAGTTTGGTGCCCTAGGCAAGATCAGATATTTAGCGCCCTCCCCTTCCCACTTGAGCCCTCCTTCCCTATTTCTGGCGCCCCCTTTAGCCCTGCGCCCTAGGCAGCTGCCTAGTTGGCCTAATGGTAGCACCAGCCCTGGTGGCCACTTGTGAGGCTGCAATGTATCTGCGTAGGCCTGAGGCTTGTTTTGTTACTGTCAGAGTCTTGTGTAGTAGTAGCTTACTGACATTCTGAAGTGGGAGAGACAGACAATCGCTTTGAATCTTGTTAGGTGGAGCCTGGATCAGGTAAATTTGATTCTGATTTGCTGGGAATTCTAGCTAGGTGGAAAAGAGTGGTTGGGAAATGACAGTTAAGCTATGACAGTTGACATTTGAGATAGTCAGTCTGTGGTAGTCAGAGAGGGAGGTCTGGTTGGTGTGTGGTGTTTTAGAAGGTTTCAAAGAAAGCTGAGGAGAAACTGAATAGCTACAGCCTGAATATTAAGCTATTCTTTCTCTGGGGGATAACCATACATGGCTAGTAAAGATCAGGAGTAGAGAGCAGGTGGCTGTGCTATGCCAGAAAACTGCCCTAAGATCTTACTAAGGTTACACAAGCAGGCAGTAAAAACTTGAGGTGGGCGAAGTGCCCACCCACCCCGACTCGCCGGGCGCTCAGTGAGCGCCCCCACTGCATGATCCTCCGAGTGCCAGCTGAGGTGCTCAGCGAGGCACTCGGTGGACTTCCGGGTCCCCAGCGCGTCACTTCCAGGTCACCGGCGCTGCATCTTTTACGTAAATACCATGGGAAAACACCTTAAAACGCCCGTGATTTGCTATTCGCGGCTGTTTTAAGGTTGTTTACCTTGGTTTTTATGTAAAAAACACGGAGCCGGGGCCCCAGAAGTGACGCGATGGGGACCTGGAAGTTCCTTGCCCCAGCTGCTCTAGCGAGATGTGCTGAGCCCGGGCAAGGTAAGTCACGGGGAGCTCGGGGGTGGTGGTGTCGAGTGGGGCGAGTTTGCCCCACTTCCACCCCCCCATCGAGCAATTCGCCCATCCCTAACCCAGATAAACTGTCCAAGCAGCCAGAAGCACAACAGGAAGACCTTTGGTATCAGATGAAGATTGTACCCAGATGCTGGATCTGGTTATAAGCAGGGATGTTGAGGAGTCCTTGGTTTCGAGTCACATGTCGAGTCACGAGTCTTTGGACCTGAGTCTCGAGTCCGAGTCCTTGGTCCAAAATGGTGAGTCACGAGTCACTCCCAAAGCTGACTCCATGAGTCCCTATTAAAATCAATGGGGGTTTTCCCCAACAAAATAAGGCTATTTCAGATGTGTGGCTTAAATAAATTCTAGGCACAAGTGTGCCTTTTTATTTCAAAACTCTGCCACTGATTTTGGCAAGAACAGACCAGGCAGACAAACCCAAAATAACCAGATAGGCAGAGGCCTTTGTCTTGGACAATTCAAACTGTGGAACTGGTTAAGAAGAGACCAGGCTGGCAGAGGAGGCAGGGAACCCCAAACAGGCAGGCAGAGGCAGCCAAACCCAAAATGCCTGAAAGGTTGCATTTTAGGGAAATGATTTTAAAAAATAAACTTGCTGTACTTCCTAAAACCTATCCATGTTGCATTTGAGGAACACGATTTTGGAACACGAGTCCTTGGTCTCGAATCCCGAGTCGAGTCTCGAGTCCCATTAAAAATACTGGGACTCGAGTCTGACTCGAGTCAGAGGGGGGACTCCGTCCGACTCATGAGTCGAGTCCTGGAGTCCGAGTCCCCATCCCTGGTTATAAGTGTATTTGGCTAGGGTGGGGGTTTAGGGAATTTGGCCTGAGCTAAAATAAGTCATTAAGAGGTTTGTAGCAGCAACAGTGTGTCTTGAGTCCTTAAGAATGCCACTAAGTAGTCTTTTGAAAACCCCAAATAAATATTAGTAATCCCTTATGTGTAAAAAAAATCCCTTTAATGAATTACTTCTTTAAAAGTTCATCTGGTCTCTAGTGTTGGTGCTCATCTCACACCTGAGTATCTTATACCAGCTACTAGGAGGTTTTTAAGTATTCTAACAGAATTGATGGCAGTGGAAAAGGGTCAGCTTGTGGAACTCTGAGTTATAGTGGTGGCAGAGCATTCCTTAGCCCCTGAAAAATAAGCATTTGCTATATATAAGAAACCCCATAGGTGGGATTATCCAGTGAAGGAGCAGTTCCTCCATAGGTGGTGGCAGTGCTGGGGAAAGGAAATCCCCCATACGCTGTTTTCACCTTTTAAATTGAAATGGATGAACATTCTGCACAGCCCTAGCTGCAAATGTTGATGTATACGGTAGATGCTCACATGTAAACCTATGTGTGCATACCATTCTCTATCCACCACTAGTTGTATGTTAATGACCCAGGCTAATAAAATAATAACTTATATTGTAATAAGCTTTAGCACAAAGCAGAGATTGGAAAGGTTTTCCTTTTCCTGCTACTAAGATTAAATTTGCATTGCTGGGTACCCGAAATATACACTATAATATGACAAAAATAATAATTAGTGTAGATCCTTGTTCCATTTAGCCAAATCACAGCTGTTTTGACCTTGAATATTCTACCATGTTTTGCTCGCTTAGTTCAGTAGATTAAATATTTGCACACTCACCTGAAGAGATCAGTAGGCATTTTCAAGAATGCGAAAGCATCTTCATGCTGCTTGAGAATCTGGTCATTCATGCATGAAATAAACAGCGGTATCACATAGCCAAGATACCAGGTGAAAATTTGGAATGCTCTTATTAGAGAATTGTCTTGAGAGCAAGATAGTTGCAAGGTCATGCACTTCACATAAAACTTTACTAATATTAATAATCCTGTGATGGTGGAAGGCACAGATAGTCCCACTCATTAATACCACACATGGCTATTAGAAACTCTTTATATATCCACAGTGTTAACAAGCTGCTAACAGCAAGACATGCTTTGGTTTTCTAGAACAGTTCTTTATCTATGCAAAATTCTTCTGTAAGCAACTGTCTTAGTAGAAGAGAGAGAACTTCAAATAAGTGGTTCTCTCTCAGTGGAATTGATGCCTTATTAAGTTCAACTGCTTAGGGATTTTTCTTAATATTTAGCAGTATAGAAATAGTACAATTAAATAAAAAAATAAGCATAAAATCTAAACATTACAGGATGAACTACAGGGTATGTATGTATGTATGTCCCTCCTTTCTGACAAAGTACAGGGTTAATTTAATTACCATGCTGAGGCTGCTTCTGCAGCTCCAGCTCAGGACTTCATAGCCTCCATGACATCCATGGGGCTGTCTCAGTTTGTCATAAGCCCAACACATGAAACGGGACATACCCTTGACTTGGTCTTTGCTGCAGGTTGTGAGATGGGTAGTCTGGAAATGGGGGGGGGGGCTCCAAGTTACCCCATTGTCATGGTCAGACCATTTCCTGGTGAGATTTGAACTCACAGCATTACTTCTCTCCTGCAGGGGTGGGGGTGGGGGCATTTGGATGGTCCGCCCCAGGAGAGTGATGGAATCCAAAGGATTTCTGAATGCTTTGGGGAATTTTCCAGTAGATACAGCTGGTGATCCAGCCGAGGCCCTGGTCTCACTGTGGAACAGTGAGATGCGGAGGGCCATCAACGCGATCACTCCCGAGTGCCCTCTCCAGCTCCGTAGAGCCTGCTCTGCTCTTTGGTATACTGGGGAACTGCGGTCGATGAAATAGGCTGGACGTCGGCTGCAGCGTAAATGGCATAAGACTCGAAGCGAAGATGACTGAGCACGCTCTAGACTAGAACGCATAACTGTGCCTACTGCGCAGCAGTGCGGACAGCAAAGAAGCATTACTTTGCTACCTCCATTGTGTCCTGAGTAGTCGTCCAGCGGAGCTCTTTCAGGTGGCCTGGGGGCTGTTAACAATCTCCGTAGTGAATGGGGCCCTGATCCCCTCAAAGTCTCGCTGTGACCTTTTTGCATCGCACTTTGAGGACAAAATCACTCGTCTCCACAGCAAACTTGACACTGTCATTAGCGCAGCTCCAGTCGAGGTACCTGATGCCACCATCTGCCCAATTTTGTGGGATCAATATCAGTTGCTGCGGCCTTATGATGTGGACAAGGTGCTTGCAGCAGAGCGACCAACCACGTGCCCTCTTGATCCTTGCCCCTCCTGGCTTATAAAAGCTAGCCGAGGGGGTTTGGCTGGGTGAGTCCAGGGAGTAGTAAATGCATCTCTACGTGAAGGGCTGGTTCCTGCTCTCCTTAAGGAGGCAGTAGTGCGACCACTCCTGAAAAAAAACCACTCTCGACCCAATGGTATTTAATAACTATTGCACAGTTGCAAATACCCCTTGAGGTGGAGTCAAACTGGGCAAGGAGAAGAGGCCTGGAAACAATTGCAAGAAGGGAGGGGCAGGCAATAGAAATGAAAGGGAAACAATATGAGCAGAATACCTGACTCAGTCTTTAATTTGGGGGCATTTAAATAAAAAAAAATCATTTAAAAATCAACTTGATCTCAAAATATCTGGAAAAAACTTAAATGTGTAACTAAATTTTGAATCCCCCCCCCAAAAAAACCCATATGCTTGTCAAATATATCTTTATGGTTGAAGAAACAAAAATGCACGATACAGTGTTGTTTTAGTTAAATAAAATATTTTCAGTGTCTGCCTGGAGTTGGTGTCGATAGTCCTAATAGAGTAAGGTAAGAAGATCCTCTGAATATTCATGATTAAGCTGTTCAACTGGAGACTGTTCACCTTCTAGTGCCTTCACAAATATCTGTTTCAGTGAGCTGTGGTAACTCTGGGTTGTGTAAAATATGTATTAAGGTTATAGCAAGGAAGAGTGCGCTTTTTTGTGGGGGGGGGATCACATGATTAAATCGAGTCTTTCTGAGTAGTGATTGAAATCAAATTGATTTAAATCAAATCCATCCTGGTTTGCATGTCATGCTAAACAACCCTGCAGATAAGCCATGGTGGATTGATTGTTTGTTGAACAACCCACAGTACTCCCAACATACAATCAGGCTCACCATGGGTTGTTCTCCCCCTTCTTCCCCCTCAGTGCTGCAGATGGCGTTTAAGTGTTGCACTGACAGTTCTCAGTGCCCTCCACCTTTTCCACACTTCCCCGAGTCTCCAGCTACTCCAGAAAGGGGAGATCTTAACTTCCCCCTACCTTTTTTAGTCTCATTTTCAGAGAATTTACGGCTGTGGTTTCTGCGGTTCCCTGAGAGTTCTAGAATGCAGTTTTGGGGACAGGGAAATATATGCAAATGTAATGGCTGAGAAGTAAATGCGGGGGTGGGTGGGATTTGTGCGCCTGCATTAACAGCTCTGAAAGGGGTGGGGGCTTAGATTGCTAAGGGGGACATATTGCAATTCCCAACAACCCACGATAAAATCGCCCTGCTCGGTCCGGATGACACGACAACGACAACCCATCATAGCTCGAACAACCCCTAGCACAAGCTTTGGGTGCTCAAGGTGGCTTGTTCATGAAAAATAAGCCAACCTGCAGAAACTGCACCAGGTTCAGATGACATGACAACCCACCATAGTTGGTTACCCATGGTGGGTTGTCATGTTGTACAAACCTGGTCACTGAGTTAAGAGAAGAACCAATTTGATCATTTCTCAAATATGAATATTTACACTCTACTTAATTTTCACCTGATAAAAATTAACTGTTCTAGTCTGCCTAATATAACTATCAAACCTTGCTTCAACATGTAAGTCATAGGCATTTCATTTTTGTCTGGTACTTTGTTTTGTGAAGACAAGGCTGGGCCAAGAAAAGAGTGAAGCAGAAATAGCATTTTTAACCTCAAACTGTAATAGGTACTAGTCATAAAAAAGAACCTAATTGGGAATATTTTAAAGATACAGTACTCCCTATATAGGAACAAAAGAGAGAAAAGCATGCAAAATACATACAGTGAGACAGAGATGCTTATAAGAATGAAACTGTGTAAATAATATTCTATTTATTTTGCTGTAAATCCGATTTAGTAGTCAGATCTGCACAATTGTTAAGGAAATATATGAGAAAGTTTCAGTGAGAATCACTGTTTTAAAACAGAGGTAGGTAACCTTTTTTTTTTTTTTTTTTTTTTGTTTTTTTGCCTCTGGGCACATTTGGAAAGCTAAGAAACTGGAATGGGCACTACCACAAAATGGCTGCCATGATAACCTGAATGGTCACAAAAGGCAAGTAAGTTCCAGACAAAACAGATAAAGCAGAGGTTGGGTTTGAGCCCAAAATGCGAAACTACATATTTGCCCCTGTTGCAAAAATGCTGTGAGTCCTTTCCCCAAAGAACTCAATTGCTCAGAGAATGGGAAGCAGCACACACCAGCAGTGAGTTTTTCAAAGTTTTATTTCGGCGCAAAAAGGACCAGCTGGGGCGCGTGCCCAAATCAAAGCTGGACAAGGATCAGTGGGTCACGCAAGCATTCTTATACATTTTACAACCATGGGTGGATCTACTTTCAGCGAATCAGATACAATCATTAAACCGTGCCAACCAGTTAGATTCCGTGCCCCCTTTATGACGACAGCCAATCAGATGTGTTTCTCTGAATATGGCAAGTTTTAATCTCTAGTTAGATAGAGGGCCACCTGGCCATTTTCTTGGCTAAAGACGTGGTTTCTCATGACCTCTTAGGTCACCCAAGATATCGGACCTGTTACTCTTGGTACATCTTATCACTCATATGGACCCTTCTCTCGCCTGTATTCTGGGATTTGGCACCCAGGAATAGGCTTTTGGGACTAGATAACAACTTAAGGCGAAAACATGGCGGCCAAACATACGATTCAGGACAAAGAATACAATACAATCAAAACAGACCTTCAAGGTTCTCTGTCTGGAACAACAACGTAGATAAACAAAGCAGGTGCAGTGGCAAATGGTATGCAGGCAGAATCTAGGTCAACTAACGGGGTGCAACACAGAGTTCATGGGGCTTCTGGATCTTTGTCTTAACGAATGCCTATGGACAGCAAGGTGGTCTTTCAAAGATCTTTGGCCTGTGTGTGGACTATTTCCTAATGTAAAAATTGTAAAAACAACAACAACAACAACAACAACAAACAACTTGGGAGAGGCAGGGGGCTTGGCAGGCAGCTTGAGGGATGTCTGGGGGCACTGTTGTGGCTGTGGGATGCAGATTGCCACCGCCAGGTTTAAATCAACCTTTTTTTACTGCTGATTTAGTTCATGCTTTAAATCATTCCACCCTGTTTGATACAACAAACTGTTTCCCGAAAGATGCTGTACTGTACAAATGGAGAAACTGACTGTTAAAGTTTAATCCCAGCAAAGTCTATGAGAAAAATAACAACAGATACCTGTCAAACTCCTAGAGGTCACTCATCAAACTCCTATAAATAAGTCATTTCTTATCTCCCCCCCCCCTCAAAGTCGGCACAGCCCATCCTCAAACTGACCTCTCCTCTACTACCAAGTTTCAAATCGATCCACTGAGCTATTTATTCAATATACCGGTAAGCCATAGAATCTACTGCTCTTCTGATCCACTAGGTCCAGATCATTTGTAAATAAGTTAAAAGGCATTCCAGTTGTGTATTAGTCTGGGAAGTACAATCAGGTGCCTTTAACAATGCAATCTGAACAATACCCTTGAGCACCCTTACTGGTAGCCCACTTACCTGCCCTGCCTCACAAGCCATCCACTCCCCAACTGCTCAAAATTCTTCCCCTTGTTTTCCCTTGCCTTGGCAGAAGAAGCAACAGCGACACACTGTCCTTTTCTACATGGCAGGTTATATATGCTTGGTGTATTGTGGTAGGAGTAATTTCTCTGGAGGAGCTTCTAAAATGGCTGTAGTGATTATGAATGAATTTTGTATCTTAATTTAACTTAAAAACAATATTTCAAAGGTAAGGGAGAATTTTAATATCTTTATAATGAATAAATAATGTCCTCCATGATGGCAACAGTGGTTGATATCACATGTAAGCTGAAAATTGGCTGTTGATATTTAATAGTTCCCTTCTCCTTGTGGGAAGCTCCTAGCAGAACAAGAGTTCTCAAGTCTGAAACATTGAGCTTTTCCAAGTGTAAGAGACCAATAAAACAGCAGAGTCAATATTCTTTATATTACATTTGTAATGTTTCAAGATAATGAATTTTCCCTTTTTTATAGCTCAACTAAAATGCCTTAGAGAATAAAGTGACCTCATCATAACTGCTTTACCTCCAACAGTTGCCAGCCAAGTGTCTCTGGGAATTTTGTAGCAAATTATGATCTTCAGACCTATTGCCAACTACTTGTCCCAAGAATGTGGTATTGAGTATGTACTACAAGAGAACATCAGTATTCCACTTTATATCTACTAGTGACCATTAGCCAGGGTTGCTATCTTCAATAAATTTGTCTAATCCTCTGACAGTACAATCTTAAGTATGTCTGCTCAGAATTAAGTCCCATTGAGTTCAATGGGGGTTATTGTCAGGAAGGTAAGTATAGGATTTCACCCACCCCGCCAGGCCCCCTGCTGCTGCATCGCTGGAACGAGGCAGCAGCACTAGCAGGTGCTCTGGAGCCCCACTGGCCCTGCTCGAATCCCAGGTGGAGGGTGGCAGCGGCAGCTTTTCTCCTGCCACAGGCAGCCCAAGGGCTTGTGCCACTGCTCCCAGCATGTCCTCGAAATCTCTTCTTGGATAGACTGTATCAGTGTAAATGTGAAACTAGGATTTTTTTTAACCTAATGTTCTTAGTGATGGGCAAAATTACCACAACAGAAATCATAATTTGCTCATCAAGTTGTGAATTCCACCATCCAGTCTTGGACTAAAGCTTTCCATTATTCCAGGATCTCATTGTGTTTATATGAATTGCACGTGTACGTCAACAAAGTGGAAGAATTCACCACTCTTCTGGCTCCACCACCTCATGCGGGCGCCTCACCTGCTTCATGGGTGGCCTGGTCCTGGTAGCTGCGGGAGAGGCATTTCCATCTGCCAAAGCTGAGCTCTCATCCTTGCCCACCAGCCACCATGGGCTGCACTGCTCCGCTCCCAAACTCCTCCCCAGATTCCCTTCCTGTACCCCTCACAGTGCCACTCACCAGCGACTAGCTCTAGAGTAAACTTTTACTTACCAAACAAGAAAAATAAATCATCTAGTACTAAATAAAAATGACTTCGGCTGACTAGCTGCATAGAGGAAAGAAACAAAGCCGAGTGAAAAAGAAACGTTGAACAAGTGTGTGAAAGTAACCTATGCATTTGTTTCTTTGGTTTTCAGATCCAAACTTTTACACTGATTGGTTTGGAAAACAGTAACTAAAGGGTTAGTGACATCATGCCACAAGCATGAGCACTGCAAACAGGACTTAGAACTGCCTGATTGCAGCATCCCTGATGTTCATCACTTTGCATTTCTACTGATGCAAGGGAGGTGAGACGAGCTCCTTCAGAGCATTCATATAGGGAGCTCTATATGTAGGATTGAGGTGAACACAGACCTGCTTTTACGGCCTGTGAGGCTGTGATCACTTCTATTCTTTAAGCCGCCGCCACCTGCCTCTACTACTGCAACGCCCAGAAGTGTATCTTTACCGCAAGGGAAGACAGCACTGGAGCTGAAAGGTGCTCTTGGTGGTTTTAAGTAGTTCTGTATATGCAATGTTTTTAGATCATTCTGTTGTGATGCATGGTGTTTTATCTTCTGCTGCTCTTAATTGATTACTGCTTTTAATTGATTGTTTTTATTATGCTGCTTTTGATTTGATTTATATGGATTTTGGATTTTATTTGTGTTTTTATTGAGCATTGCCCTGAGGGCTGCTAGCTATAGAGAGACTAATACAATTTAGGAATAAATGACAGAAATGGAGGAGGGGCACTTTGTGAGTGCCTTCAAACTTTTAGTTTTGTGGACATTTGAATTGAATGCTCAGAAAGCCCTTGAGCCTTTGTGTGTGTTCAACTGGAACGCTTGCAGAAGTTCAACACATTACAAGGCAAGCAGTGGGATACTTGTGCATCTCTGTTGAATCTCATTTCTGTTTCTTTCAATTTCTACTTCCCCTGTCACTTTTCCAAAGCCCTTCAACATCTGAGAGTTGGAAAATAAGTATGTGGGTGTCTTATCCCCTGACATTAGAGCCTCTTCATTGGAGGTCAGCACTTACAGTATTTTATTTATTATTCATTTAAATACGTATATCCTGCTCTTCCACTTGCATTACCAGCACTCAAGACAGCTTACAATAGTTTAATTTTGGTTTAATGGTTTGATGAACAATTTACTGTGATTCAGAATGCATGTATCTTTGTTAGTACATGCTTTCCGAATTACAATGAATTGTTCATGTGTAATGAAAAATTATTGGGGAAACATAGTTAATTTCCTATCATTTATTAATAGATCAACTGGATAAATAACGGCATCAGTGGGGGAAATCTGCAAATGTACATCTGTATATTATTCCCCCTTTACAGAAAACTGAGAATTCTACATGTGGAAACTGGAAGAAGGATGTGGAGTAAGTGGGCCCCTACCGGTAGTGGATCCCCAACCATTGAGGGATTTTAATATATTAAGCAGTACAAGGGTCAGTAGAAATTCTAAAGAAGATTGTGTAGACTCTAGCGATGGGTCCGTAAGTGACTGTGGAGGCCAATTCTAGATCCACACAGCTTCCCACAGTGAGGACACAGGTTACCAGATAGAAGATGGTCCTGTAAAGGATTCATTTGACGTGCTTTTCGCCTAGCACGTTTCTCCCTTTCACCTTGCACTCGGGCTTCTTCAAAGTCCATGGAACCTTTGTGAAAGGCCAACCTCCATTTAGATCGTTCATGGGCCAGAGCTTCCCAGTTTTCGATGTTTATATTGCATTTTTTTAGATTTGCCTTATGAACATCTTTAAACCTCTTATATTGACCACCGATATTCCGCTTTCCATCCTTGAGTTGGGAGTAAAGTAACTGCTTTGGGAGACGGCAGTCAGGCATTCGAACAACATGACCGGTCCACTGAAGTTGGCGTTGAAGGATCATTTTTTCAATGCTAGTAGTCTTTGCTTCTTCCAGTACACTGACATTTGTTCGCCTATCTTCCCAAGTAATTTGCAGGATTTTCCGGAGGCAACGTTGATGAAACCTTTCAAGGAGGTGGAAGTGACGTTTATAGATAGTCCATGTTTCGCAGGCATACAATAAAGTTGGTAATACAATGGCTTCATAAACCAGTGTTTTGGTCTTCTTACAAATATCCCGATCCTCGAACACTCTATGTTTCATTCGAGAAAATGCGGCACTTGCGGAGCTCAAACGATGCTGGATTTCACTGTCGATGTTAGCTGTAACAGAAAGATAGCTGCCAAGATAGAGAAAATGATCGACATTTTCCAGTATTGTCCCGCCAAGCTGGATAGATGGCATCACCAAAGGATTGGCTTGCACTTGCTGATGAAGCACTTTGGTTTTTTTGATGTTAAGTGAGAGACCAAGTTTTTCGTATGCTTCTGCAAAAGCATTTAGGATAGTTTGGAGATCATCCTCTGAATGTGCGGAGACCACATTATCATCAGCATACTGAAGTTCCACAACGGAGGTGCACAAGGGTGCAGTCCGATGGCCTCCTGACATTGTCTGGGATGGCCATAGGATTATTTGGAGCCCCAGCTCCGAGGTCCTCTGACCACTGAGCTGGGACTCCTAGCGTGGAGCTCCCGCCCCACCCCCCTCGCACCCCCCTCGCAGCTGGCCTGGAAAGAACCACACTGGCTGTCTCTCTGAGGTTGCACATTGGCCTTGGAAAAGGGGTGTGCTGGGGGCAGAGAAGGGAGGAGGTTGGGACCAACGTATCCAAATGGCACCCCAGCCCTCCTTCCCTCCCCCTCCGAAGAGCTTCATCTGGATGGCTTAAAATGCCATCTGAGAACAAAGTACCAATTACAGCTGTTCAGAAACTGGTGCAATCAAGGACTGCACCAGTTGTGCTATCCTCAGCTGACTGGGATTTAATAGGTTTATTGAAGTTCAAGGCTGGGTGTACAATGGGATAATATTTTCCCCCTATTTATTGCATATGCTGGAATGAGAATATAAAGGAAAGTATGCAGTGTGGATGAATGTGTATGTATAAATTTTCTAGAGTCATACAATTCCGATGAAGAATAGAAATGAAAACTTCCTTTAGGAATTCTTTGCTACATTCTGCAACTCTGCCGAAGGCAAAATTTGTGTGCAGTTCAGATGTTTAGCTAGTTTGGATACAGCTTTGTTTGCTTCCTTCATGCTCACATGCATGCACACATGCTCAGAAAGCAGCAGTACCATATTAATAAAGAAAATGTGTGATTCTTTTAAGGAAACAATTGATTATTTATTTATTATTTATTTAATACAGGTCCACCTTCTAATCATAGAGCATATTTTACCAAGAGTTTTCCCAGTCACTATGCATTTGGAGAGGGATTGTGAGTTAGAAACAGTGTCTCTAAGTATCCATTCACAAGTGGCATCTATATACAGTAAAACCTTGGATTCCAAGTAACTTGGTCTGCAAGTGTTTTGCAAGACAAGCAAATTTTTAAAATAGATTTTAACTTGAAAAACAAGCGACGTTTTGCAATACAAGTACTGTAGTACGGTCGAGAAAAATGAAGACTTCATTTTTCTAACCGTACTACAGTACTTGTATTGCAAGACTATCATTCTTTATTGCAGCTTAAATTAAAAATACGTGTACAGATTTCTTATGGGGAATTTCGCTTTGATATACAAGTGCTTTGGATTACAAGCACGTTTCCGGAATGAATTATGCTTACAATCCAAGGTATTACTGTACTAATATATATGGATACTGATATGGATATTTGGTCTCCTTTTGTTGAAATTTATGTATAATTCTTAGAAAGCTGTATTTTCATGTATGCATGCATTGAAATTGATATATTCAAATCTATGTAGCTACAATTTTTTTCTTTTCCTCTTTTGTTGTTGAAATTTTACAATAAAAATAATTATAAAAAACAAACAAATGGTCTCCGTTAATTTCTTTGCTCTGTAGCAAGCAAGTAGGAAGTAGGTTCTATGTTAAAATGGGTGGGTGGGGTGGCTTCAAGTTCTGTTTGTTCATGATTTCAAAATCCTTTTCTTTCCCCTTTTTAATTTCTCCTTTCCTCAGACTTTTTCCAGAAGTGAAAAAGCTGCTTTTCCAGTACCACACTTCACCATTTATTTTTTTACAAAGCTTCATACTGGATTTTAGTCATCATAATTCCCTAGCCCCGCACCTATCCTTCTGGAACTTTGCAGGCTTCTTGCCTGGGGAACACCTCCATTTTCATACAAATTTCCCAAAAATACACAGTGGAAGGGAAGGGGAAGCAATACACACACACACACACACACACACACACGGATACTTCCCTTTCTCATAAACCGCTGCACTTACGCTTCTGAAATTTTGCAGTTTTCTTACTTAGGGCCATATATATGATATCTGTCATGTTCAGAACAATGGTCCACAAGGAAAATAGGGGGATAAGTGAATTCTGTTTTGGATACCCTCAAAAATGTAAAGGCTGCTATTGCACAAAAAAACCTATACCTATTTTCCTCAAAGTTGGAAGGCCTTATCTCCAAGATCTATCATCTCCAAGAACCATCAGCCTTTTAGTGCCAACTAGAAATAGTTTGCCCAACTTTTAAATGAAATCAATCAACACCACCTTCACATGAGTATGGACATTTTGTTTCATTAGTAAGTCTTACATTAATTGGAAATCCTCACATTAGATTTATCAAGAATAATTGAGAATCTCAGTTATTTCATGTCCAAAAATCAACAGCATCAGGGCTCAGGAGTGTTTGCATCTGGTTGGCCATTGTGGAAATAGAATGATGGAAGGGTCAGTTGCAGGGCTAAAGCAGAGGGAGGTCAAGGAATTCCTATCCATAGCAAAGGCTTTATGCTATGTATAAAAAATATTGAAACCATAAAAAAAAAATAGGGTGCTATTTTTCATATTACACATTCTAGCTAATGTTAACTACAATTATTGTTTTAAAATTCTGGGTGCCAAATGTGTTAATCACAAATATGCACAGTGTAAAAAAGGCACTGACCCACAATGTCTTTAAAGAATAATATAAGGGGGAAACAGTAGTCTTTATGTTGTGCACAAAATGGATTTATGCTTTGTAAAATGGAACCTTAGGGCTTGCCTTGTAAATTAATAGTGGTATGATTCACTCTCTGTTGCTAAATATAAATGTGAAGAGAACATGGGGATATTAGCTGCCTGTCCATGCATATAAAGTTAATGATTCTTAGAATGCACTGACTGTAATGCAAATGTTTAGTATCCAGTTGAAAAAAGACGGAAGTAATAAGCAGTGATTTTTATGCAGTACTAATTGTCACTTCTCTCTCATGGGGCCTAAATGCATTTACAGTGACGTTTTCCGATTCTCTTCCGAATACCCCTTGTGCTCAGGCACAGAGCCTCACGTAAATAACATGATGAAGAAATAAGCTTGTCTACATATGCCACAGAAGAGATAGGAGGATGGACATCAGACTGATGGTGGAGGATCACATCTCCACCTGTAGTCTACATTGTACACTCAGCCTCAGGATCTGCCCCTTTGGCAGACTGAAGAAAAGAGTTACCAGCATACTTTATTGGGCTAATTTTTAGTAACTTGATCAGGTGTTATATTCTTAAGCATCTGAGTAAAGTTGTAGTGATTGCGAAATATAGTACAGTATGGGTTATCTTCTTCACTAAAATTAATATTCAAAACACAACAAAATACACTATAACTTAAGCTACAGGAACATGAATATGAATTGTGATATGTTATGAAAAAGCAAAATGCAATCTGATTGCTGTAGAATATTTTAGTTTTGTGTTGGCTTAGTTAAGTTACATATGCAGCAGAAGAGGTAGGAGCATGGACATTAGACTGACGGTGGAGGATCACATCTTCAACCTCCAATTTAAGCAGACAGGAAAAAACAGGTAGAAGAAACCTGAACTCCATGTAAAGTTCCTCATTATTAAAAGGTTGAACTGCAGTTCATAAAAGGTCAGTTTGCCATTTTTTCCAGCCAGAGAGATTTATTGAACAGGAGAACAGATGTGCTGGAGCTAGGGATGGACGCATCTGTCAAGTTTCATTTCATCCATTTCCTCATTTTTCCAAAGTTACGTTCTTTCTTCCCTGTTTCTACATCAGTTTGTGATATTTTTTTTAAGGCTGCATGAAAATTCATACAAATTTTCCTGTGCATTTCTGAAAATGTATACATTTTTAAGCATTCTTCAGATCATACATATTTTTTTGCAGGAATAGTTTCAGAGAGGTGCACTGGGTGACTATATGTTGGTCCCCTGGCATTTGTGCTGTGGGGAGCCACAGGGTACTATCTTGTCCCCAATGCTGTTTAATGGTTAGAGTGTTGGACTGGGACTCAGGGAGATCCGGGTTCTAGTCCCCACTTGGCCATGAAGCTCCCTGGGTGACTTTGAGCCAGTCACAGTCTCTCAGCCTAACCTACCTCACAGGGTTGTTGTGAGGATAAAATGGAGAGGAGGAGGATTATGTAAGCCGTCTTGGGTTCCTTGCAGAAAAAAAGGCGGGGTATAAATATAATTAATAAATAAATAAAAATTGGGAGCAGTCATTAGGAAATTCAGGACACAATGTCATCCGTATGCTGATAACATCCAGCTCTATTTCTTTTTTTTCTTTTTTTTTTTAAATATTTTATTTATTTTTCAAAGCAAATTATAACACAGAAAATATATTTAGCAAAATACAAAATTATCACACAAATATAACATAATCAACATACAATAAATCATAAAGTGCTCCCCCCCACCCTTCAAGGGACCAATTAATATACTTCTATCCTCTTGATCAAATAAAGTCTAAATTCCAAAAATATAACATATCCTGACAAGGCATGTTACCCTTCCCCTTTATTAATACATATTCTAGTAATTGATTCCATATCTCCATAAAATTATTCTTCTTTAGCAATCCTTTTTTGCATTTGATACTACTAGTTAGTTTATCATTTAGGGCTATGTCCCAAACTTCCTTATACCAGTCTGTTATTAGGAAAACATGTTGTACTTTCCAATTTCTCGCTATCATTAGCCTAGCCGCAGTTAACAAGTTTACAATTAACTCCTTCGTATTTTGATCACAAATAAGCTTCTCAGTTATTGATAACAATGCTAATTTTGGACAGACCTCTAAATTAGTACCAATAATTTTCGATATTTCTGTAAAAACCTCTCGCCAAAACACCAATACATTTTTACAACTCCACCACATATGAGCATATGGATAAGATGCCTTAAACTTATCCAGCTCTATTTCTCTGTGGCATCTGAGCAGTGGGCTGGATGAGGGCAGAAGTGGGCTGGATGAGGGCCAGTAAGCTGAGGCTGAAGCCTGACAAGATGGACGCTCTGTGGGTGGGCAGTTCCCATGTTCGAGAATTAGGCAGATTATCTGTTCTGGATGGGGCTGTACTGCCCTTTAAGGATCAGGTTCATACCTTGGGGGTACTCCTTGAACCATCTCTGGCACTGGAGGCTCAGGTGGACTCAGTGACAAGCAGTGCCTTTTACCAGCTTTGGTTGGTACACCAGCTATGATGATTCCTGGATAGGGATAGTCTGGCCACAGTGATCCAGCATTGGTAACCTCAAGGCTGGATTATTTATTTATTTAATTAATTAATTTATTCATTTTCTATACCGCCCAATAGCCGAAGCTCTCTGGGCGGTGTACAACAATAATTAAAAACAATAAAATACAGTTAAAATATAATTAAAACATTAAAACATGTACTATACAAAATTTTGATGGGAAATACACCCATGGGGTGGGGGGAGTAAGGGAAAGCTTGTTCCCTCCATAATACCCAGATGATTGCTTCTGCAGCTATTGCACTTGTATGACAGCAACCCAGATTCCACCTAAACATCAGGAAAAAATTCTTGACTGTTAGAGCAATAAGACACTGGAACCAATTATCTAGGGAGGTGGTGAACTCTCCCACTCTGGAGGCATTCAAGGTGCAGCTGGACAGCCATCTGTCAGGGATGCTTTGACTTGGATTCCTGCATTCAGCAGGGTGTTGGACTCGATGGCCTTGTAGGGATGTACCCAAGTAGCCCGGCAGACAGGAGCAAGGCCCGAACTGGGCCTGCTCGTGTCCGCCGGGCTACTCGGCCACCCGCGCGGGCTTACCTGCAGGCTCTCTGGCTCTGTGGAGAGCCTGCCTCCCCGTCCGCTGGTCCCGTCGCGTCATTTCCGGCGCGGAGGAAGTGACGTGACAGGACCCTGCTCCGTCGCGCTGGACCCCCGCGCTCTGTTTTTGGCGTGGGAAACCAGGGCAACGGGTCCAGCGCGACGGAGCAGTGGCTCCGGAGGCGGCGGAGGTGGCGTGCAGGACCAGGTAGGCGGCGGGGGGGTCCTGGTGGCAGCGGCGGGGGGTAGCAGCGGCAGCGGGGGGCCGTGCGCAGGGGGTTTCTCCGGCGGCGGCGCAAGCGGCGCGGAGAACGCTCCGCGCTGCTCTGAAGAGCGAGATCGGGCCACCGCCACTCACGGGAGGCTGAGCCCGGAGTGAGCCTCCAGACAACTCCAGGCTCAGCCCCACCACTACTGGTGACTCCTATTTTGGTGGGGCTCCTTGTCCATTGCAGGTTTTGCAGCTCTTATTTGGAGCTTCATAGGAGCTATCCATGGTGGTCCATGGTTGTGAACCTATTTTGGGGGTGGAGTTCAGCACCATGGATAGCTCCTATGCTGCAAATGAAGCCTGAAAAACCTGCAATGGATAAGGAGCCCCACCAAAATAGGCGCCTCCCCTGGGCGGCACACTACAGTCCCCATCTGCTACAGGACCCCCCGCTGCCACCAGGACCCCCCCGCCGCCTACCTGGTCCTGCGCCTGGTCCTGCGCACCGCCTCCGCCGCCGGCAGAGCCACTGCTCCGGTGCGCTGGACCCCCGCCCGCACTCTTAAACAGCCCTGTTGTCCTGGTTTCCCCTGCCGAAAACAGAGTGCGGGGGTCCAACGCGACAGAGCAGGGTCCCGTCGCATCACTTCCTCCGCACAAGAAGTGATGTGACGGGACCCATCGGACAGGCAAGGAAGGCTCTGCGCTCTGCGGAGAGCCCAGGTAAAGCCCGCGGGGGTGGCAGAGAGCCCACGCGGACACGAGTTCGGTCCTCACTCGTGTCTGCCGGGCTACTTGGCTACACCCCTAGACCAGCCTCCCCTGGTACCAACAGGAGACGTTTCATCTTTCCTTCCTTAGCTGAAACTACCCCAATCTGCTCTCCCAAATGGAGTTACTTATACTAAAAACAAAAACCAACAACATTGGCACCAGTGGGAGCTATGGAAATTGCTATTACAACATGTAGTGATAGCCACCAATTTGGAGGCTAGAACAATGGCTACTAGTTCTGATGGCTATATGCTACCTCCAGTATCCTATGTACACCAGTTGCTCGGGAACACAACTGGGAGTGTGCTGTTGCACTCATGTCCTACTTGTGGGTTTCCCACAGGCATCTGGATGGCCACTGTGTGAACAGAATGGACCTTTGGTCTGATCCAACATGACTTTTCTTATGTTCTTATGTTCTTAATTTGGGCCCCTTTCTTATAGTTACTTTTAAAATAAATTAAGAGATGGAACAGCCAGTCACAATTCTTCATCTTGTCTAGCTTGGTGTGTAATGGGGTAGGGGGAAGTACTGGTCATAGCCATACATTATCCCAGGTATCTCAAATTTGACCAATGGTTCTTTTTCCACCCCATCGCTATTGGATAAGTGCAGCTGTAACACAGAGTGCCCATTCTCATCAGTCTACCGGTAAGTTGTTATTATTTTGTAAGTGGTTTACAAATTGTGGGAAAGAAGCCATTAGGGCACAATCCTATGCATGTTTAGATAGAAAAAAAGTCCTAAAACTTGTAACACTTGTAGGAGTTTTTGTTTTTTGTTTTTTCTCTGAACATACATAGGATTGTACCCTTAGTTTATTTGCTATTAATGAACTGTCCAGCTATTCTTTATTTTAAAAAGACATATGTACAGTAGCCAAGGCCAGTCCTACCATTAGGCAAAGTGAGGTGGTTGCCTCAGGCAGCAGTTTCTAGGAGGTGGCAGCAAGGTGTTGGAGGAGAGAGATGTGTGCCACAAGCCTGCCCTGTTGCCTTTAGGTACAGTGGAGGTTGCTGTCCCATCATCAGAGTTGAATAAAGTTTCAGCTGCCAGACCAGGTGACTTTTTTTACAGGGAATGTGAGAGGGTAGTATCTTATTCTTCGCCTCAGGCAGCAAAATGTCTTGGGCCAGTCCTGACAATAGCCCTCCATTTGACATATAAATTACCTATTTGTTTTTCTGTAAGTTTCATTAGTGAGGTTGAGAGAAGCAGTTCAGAGTTAGCCTTTTGAGTGGAAAAATAGCTTTTCAGCCATGTGCTACACTTAGCTATTTTAGTGGTACTGTATGGAGAACAAGTTATTTTTTTTAACCAATTATGTCCTGTATTGCATATAAAAGACAAGCTGCCAATGTGAACTAGCTTTAAATAATTTAAGGTAATACATAGGAGTGCTAGCGTTGATTCCAAACAGATAACAAAGCCATCAGGTTGATTGGATCAAAGATGTTATGCTAGGATTATATAATAAAATATTTCCAGAACACAGTGAAGAAGCTTTTATTTAGAGTATCAAAGGCTTTTATGTTTCTTGCATATGTAAGGTTCTTTTAGCTAGCTTTTAACAAAATGGATACTAAACAGTAGAATTTTTAAAATATGTAAGTTTAGAGCTTTTGGGTAGCAGGAGGAAACTTCAAAATTCAGCAATGCTTTTAGAAAAGTAGCTATCATGATCAGTATTCCTGAGTAGGCCTCTTATCATCCTCTTTTACTTGCAGTGCTTTGCACCAGAGAACTGAATTTTCGAACATAATAAGATTATTTATGGAATCCCCCCCCCCCTCTGTTTGGCAACTTTGGTTCTAAGAATTCAGATTGCAAGGAGATACATTGAAGTTGTCTTGTCTGGCTTTGTAGCCTCAAACTAAACTCTCTTGGGATCTGACTTACAAGAGACATTACTTTAGCATTCCTGACAGAAATTCATGTTAGGCCATGTAGGGATTCTCTCTCTCCCTCTCTCTCTCTCTCTCTCTCTCTCACACACACACACACACACACACACACACACAAACACACACTCCAACCTCCACTTCTTAAAGAAGATGGTTGTATTCACTCCGCCTGCATGGCAGCTTGGAAAAGCATCTGAAGACTGAGTGAGGGTCTGGAAGAATGGCTTGGAGAAGCTGTTGTGCAGGCAAAGCATCCAGGGACTGGGCTGGAGGCGTGCTCCTCCTCCAGCTGCCAGTTCAGTAGGACAACTTTGTCCGCATGGCAGCTTCCTGTGGAATGGCTTGGGGAAACCAGCCTGCCAACATCTCCCACTGTTATCTCCTATCACAGATCAGAAATAGCAGTGGGGATTCCTCCAGGAGGCAAGGCTTGGAAGCCCCAATCCCTGGAGAAATCCAGGAAGGTGCCAGTGGGCCGGATGGGCAATCTCCACAGGCTGGATTAGGCCCGCGAGCCAGGGATTGCCGTCCCCTGATGTATACTATGTTCCATTCAATAAAGTTTGTGGCTTATTATTCAGTGTCCAGTTATTTCTTTCCTTCCCCACTACAAAGTTGCACATTTCTGTCATGCATTCTATACCCATGCAAGTATTGCATAAGAAACAACTAGTTCTTATATGTAGAAATTTTATGTTTCTATCCCCCCCCCCCCGGCTTCAAAGTTAATTAGGTCAGAGGTTTTTTAAAAGCTATTGAAAGGTTAGCAGTATATAAACTGTAACAAGTTGTTTAACTGTCTTTATAAAGTATACTGTGAAATGGCTATTCTGTGTTCAGGAATTCAGTGTTAAAAACAAAATGTACTGTAATAGTGGCAGAGTGTATTCTGCATTAATTTCTGCCTGCTAACAGTGAAGGAAACAAAATCTAAGAAAATTATTAAGCTGTAAATATGCATCCACGAGGTATTTAATAGACACTTGGAGCACCAAAGAACATGCCACTGAAATGCAAAGGAACCTAGAAAGCAAACAACTGTTCTTGGTGTTGGTGGCTTTGTCTTAAATCATGATTCCCTGCCTAATTATTTTGTGTCAGTTATTCTTTACCAATCAAGCTGCGATGTGCCCTGGGGGATTCTACAGTGGTGTCATATACACATGTAGGCTTACTAAAATATCCTGTTTAAAGCATAAGCTAAACTACTGCAATTAGTTGTTTGTAGTTTTATGCCTCTTTATTTTCCAACCCTTTGAGAAACCATTTGGGAGGGCTCCTGCCCTGAAAACTGGCATACCGGTGGATATATTTTAAATAAATAAATAAAATGGGCAGGATCTAGAAATCCCCTTGCATGCGTGAAAGACACAGGGCAGAGAGGATTTGATTTCTTCCCTAAATTCAGCTGCAGGCAGCACCTGTGCCATATCCAATGCTATTCCGGAGGGTTTGCAATTGCATTGAGAAGGATGAGATGGGATTGCCCCATTGTCTGAACAGAAATCATCCTGTATTTCTCTAGAACCAAGCCCACATTACCAATTTTTCTTGGAAATACAGTCATGCCTTCGATTGAGAGCATAATTCGTTCCGGAAACGTGCTTGTAATCCAAAACACTCTTATATCAAAACGAAATCCCCCCAAAAAATTTGTACAGAGATTTTTAATTTAAGCCGTACTACAGTACTTGTATTGCAAGACGTCACTTGTATATCAAGTAAAAAATAAATAAATAAATATTTAAAAATTTGCTTGTCTTGCAAAACACTCTCAAACCAAGTTACTTGCAATCCAAGGTATTACTGTATACCAATCTCCCAAGCTATGTCTGACAGGCCTACTAATACATCTAACTTGCCTAGAATAAACTTAATTAATATGCTTCCTTGTATTTGTAACCAACTGGCTGGAATACTTATGTGTGAGTAAATTGACCATGCCATGTTTAGTTTAAACTATGGTTTATTGAAATGAGCCAAAATGAGACTGAGGCGTCTGATCTTGGATTGTGAAAATAAATCATAAGTCAAACTAACTGTTGTGCCTCCGTTAGGTCAGACGGAGACCGGCCGTGCCAGAGGGTGTTTGGGGTGGGGCCAGGCATGTGTAGCCTGACCCGGCTGGGCTGCCTTACCAATCAGCGCCTGCTCAAAAGGCAGGTCCCAAACGTACATCAGACGCTGGAAGCCATTGTTTGCTTATACAGCTTCAGCCAGATGCCCTGACACCCCCGAACTCAGACTTGTGCCTTTGAACCTCGGAATGACCTTGACGATGCTTTTGCCTGCTCCTGAACTGGTTTCTGTTTGCTGCTTTTCTGACATATATATTTTGGCTTCGACCCTTGGACTGTGATAACGACCACAGCTTATCTTTTAACTAGACGGATTTACGACACTAACTGTAGCTAGTTAGAAAGTCCTGAGACCTTTTAAAAGTAGAAATGTTTGTTCCAGCAAACATGAGATTAAGAGTGGTGTGTGTGTGTCTCTGTGTGTGTGTGTGTGTGGTTTTAAAAATTATTATTATTGCTAATTTTCATTTGTCAGATTCCTCAGTCCTACCCTACCCTTGTTTATAGATCTGTCAAAAAAAAAAATATGTTCAGCATCTTCATTTTTGGTGCCGTGCTCAGTAGGCACTAAGCCATCCAGGCCTGTGTCTCACGCTGGCTCAGCTTGACTGAGTGTGGAAAGCTAAGCAGGGTCAGGCCTGATTATTACTTGGATGGGAGACCCCTCCTCTAGTTTCCTGCATTGAGCAGGGGGTTGGACTCGATGGCCTTGTAGGCCCCTTCCAACTCTATCTATGAAATCTATGAAATCCTTATGAATGTATGAAATATGAATATGACACTTTATTGTAAAATTGCAGGGCTGTATTCTCTGCAGGTGTGAAATAGAGCAGTTGATTGTATTGAGAGGACTGTATGCCAATTCAGGATCTGTTGTAATATCTTGTTGTTGTCGCATCACTATATTCAATTTTAATTCAAAAGCCCTCGATACTGGCTGTTGTTTGTTGCAAAGGCGAGAAGAAAGATACTGTGCCTTTCATTGACCATGTCCATTGGTGCACTTTTATCTACAACTTTTTCTATATAACCTTTGTTATTTGCTGCATGTGGATATCACTGTGCTGAAAAGGACATGAAAGTCCTCTATACTTGCACATCCCGCGTGCTGGAGAGAATTTCCTTACTGCAAGAAAGTAGATTGTTTCATTTAAGGTAGCTATTGTTTGAAAGAGTTCTGTCTGTCACTGTTGTACAGGAAAGTACATTTAGAATGTCAAATGAATTAAACATTAAAATGGAAGCTTGGTATAAGGTTTGAAGTTGCAAAACTCTGTTAGTGAGATTACATGCTGCTTAATTAAAGCCACCATTAACATACAGAGGTTTCAGTTTAGATTATACTTTTCATTGCCAGACAATGTTCTCTGAACTTAGTGTCCTGGAGCTGTGCCTTAATGATTGGATGTAGTTTTATTGTCTTCCTTGTCCTGAAACAGCATGTTTAAGGCCATTTGATGTGTGTTTTGTTGGCTGAATATTTGTTTTATCTGTGTGATGGGGCTTGAGTAAATTTATATGGCTGTGTCATACTTGCACATAGTACATTTGAGAGCAAAGAATCCCCAGAACAGATTTGGAGAAAGCCCAGGCGGTTGCAGCGGGGAGGAGAAGATGGGGAAGTCCCATTTCTGTAAGCAGAAGGACAGTTCTGAATCCAACCAACCATGTTTTACCTAAGTTAAAGTAGAGAAATTTACCCTGTATAACAGCCCAAGCCTGTGCATGACTTACACAATAATAATTGTACTAGGATTGCAGACTAAGGCCTGTTGAACAATGTGGAACTTGTTTTGGGGTAAACATTCATGTATTTCACTGCACTAGATATGGAAACATTCTTAAAGAGAGCTTGGGTTGTGTCCAATGGTGGCTTTGCACTAGTACAGTGTTCTCCAACCTTGGGTCCCCAGATGTTTTTTGGCCTACAACTCCCAGCATGCCCCAGCCAGCGTGGGGAGTTGGGAGTTGTAGGCCAAAAACATCTGGGGACCCAAGGTTGGAGAACACTGCACTAGTAGAAAACACTTCTGCTCATGCAATGTGGGGCACCTGATTTTCACTTATTCCTCCTACACTGCAGGTCCTGAACTCCTGAAAAAACTTCTCCTGAGGGTTGGGGAACTTTCTGGACTAGTCTGAGAAACGATACAGAGGGCTACAAGAGGTAGGGAGGACTGGGGAAAATCTGGGTGCCTCACCTTGCACAAGCAGAAGCACTTTCTGCTTGTGCAAAGCTACCAAGGAATATAATCCTTTGAATATATGTGGGTAACAGTAGTCTTTTTGTCTTTGGTCAATACTGAGGGAAACCTGTTACAAAATGTTGTTTTTGTGCTATATAAACTTTCTAGAATTTACAGAAATGCTAATATTGAAAACATTTGGGGGAAATAAGAGACTTCCTTCACTGGTCCAATATGCCCAATATCTATCTACTCCAGGACAAGTGTATACACAATAACTGAGATTTAATCAAAATACACAGTGGACAACTTTTTTTGGTCAAAATTTTTATTGATATTAAAAACAACAACAAGCAACACAAAGACATTACCAAAACACACACACTAAAATGGACTTCCAATTTTCTTTACAGCACATATAAGTAACAATATTTTATCTTACTCTATCATTACAAGGAAATTCCCCTTTTTTCTTTTCTCTCAAAAATTTTTTTCTCTTATTCAACAAAACCACAAGTAAACAAATCATTATTTTCCAGTCCCTGCAAAAAAGTCAGAGGTTTCCACTGCACAGTAAACGTAGATAATGTCTTTTCTTTAATTAAGGACGTGAGTTTAGCCATCTCTGCCATCTTAAGCATCTTCACCAGCCATTCTTCTGTTGTAGGTAGTATTGAACATTTCCACTTTTGTGCATACAGTAACCTCACTGCTGTTGTCATATATAAAAATAAAGTTCCATGATTTCTTTCCAACTGCTTATCCATTATTCCCAAAGAAAAGACTCTGGATTCAGACTTAGATTAGCCCTTAAGATTTTTTGTATTAATGAGTGAATTTGTAACCAATTTTGGGGGGGCTTTTTACATGCACAGTGGACAACTTAAGTGCTTCTGTCAATGTATGCAACAGGTAGTCTGTAAAGTCTGAAAAAAATATTGTCTAATATAATAATCACTCCCAGAATATCATACATTAGTTGGCTTCCAGCATCAAAGTGCCCATTTCTCAAAAATGGCTGTCAATAATGGGGCACAGCAACTATGTCTACATTACTATATGGACTAGGGCAGCACCAACCCAACCACCCGCTGCTTCAGGGCTCTCCAACCTTGGGTCCCCAGTTGTTGCTGGACTACATGTTGTGCCTCCAGTAGGTCAGACAGAGACCAGCCGTGCCGGAGTGTGTTTGGGGTGGGGTCAGGCTAACTGCAGCCTGACCCAGCTGGGCAGCCTTACCAATCAGCACCTGCTCAAAAGGCAGGTCCCAAACACACTCAGATGCTGGAAGCAATTGTTTGTTACAGCTACCACCAGACGCTCTTGATATTCCTGACCTCGGACCCCTGTACCTTTGATCTTCGGAACGACCCTGACTACGCTTGTGCCTGACCCCTAACTGGTTTACGTTTGCTCGGTTTTGGATTAATATATCTTGGCTTGGACACTCGGACTGTTATAACGAGGACGGCTTATCTTGACACTGGGCGGATTTACGACACTACAGCTCCGATAATCCCTTGCCATTAGCCATGCTGGCTGGGTATGCTGGGAGCTGTAGGCCAGCAACCCCAGGTTGGAGAGCCCTGCACTGCTTGCTACCCCAGCCTGCAGGTGGCAAGCTGATGGAGTTGCTTCTTTTTGTTCTGGGTAGTGGGGGCCGGGCCAGTTTGCTGTGTCGGTTGAGGCAGGGGTGTTTACCTTAGTAGTGGGCAGCTTTCGTAATGGCTCCTTTTTAAATTGTTAAAAATGTTGTAATGCTTTTTTGTGTAAGGGCAAGGGCACTATCCAGAAACAAGTATGCATTTTAATGAAAGTATTTAATGAAATTGAGTTTGCAAAATAATATTTCAGTTATTGAAAGCTAAGGAGAACGAGTACATTTTTAAACAATACTTTTCAGTTAAGCAAAAACTTTACAAAGCAGAGGGCCAGGTTTGATCCACGTGTTACCTCTGTACTGCATATTCTCCAATATAAAACTGTCTGAAAGTCAAGTAATTTTTTTGATGCAAGTATGTTGTGCTTTACAGGGATGTTGAAGAGTCCTTGGTCTCGAGTCTCGAGTCGAGTCACGAGTCTTTGGACCCGAGTCTCGAGTCCGAGTCCGAGTCCTTGGTCCAAAATGGTGACTCACGAGTCCCGAGTCCTGAGTCACTCCCGAAACTGACTCCACGAGTCCCTATTAAAATCAATGGGGTTTCCCCCCAACAAAATAAGGCTACTTCAGATGTGTGGCTTAAATAAATTCTAGGCACAAGTGTGCCTTTTTATTTCAAAACTCTGCAACTGATTTTGGCAAGAACAGACTAGGCAGACAAACCCAAAATAACCAGGCAGGCAGAAGAGGCAGGAAACCCCAAACAGGCAGGCAGAGGCAGCCAAACCCAAAATGTCTGACCCTAACCCTAACCCCCCACAACAACACATCAAAATAAATCTCAACACATCGTTGGGGCTGCGCTCCTGGTAGCTGTCCATAGTGGCCGAGCAGCGGCACTCCTCGCTTCCATGCACTCTTCACCGGTGATCGCGCTCCTGGCACAGCCAGAAGACTCGTCAACAGCCCAGGGATGTTGACAAGTCCTTGGTCTCGAGTCCCGAGTCGAGTCTCGAGTCCCATTAAAAATATTGGGACTCGAGTCCGAGTCGAGTCAGAGGGGGGACTCAGTCCGACTCACGAGTCGAGTCCTCGAGTCCGAGTCCCCATCCCTGGTGCTTTACTACAAGTTCTTATTTCTACTGATCAGCATTATTTCTTAGAAATGCAACACATTTTGTCTTTACTTTGACAAAAATGCTGACATAATCTGTTCTGCTGTTGAACTGATGCCCGTTCTCACCATATTTTCTTTTTCCCATGAAGTATCTGAAATGCCAAATAATCTTAATCATCTTCTTAGCTTCAGTTTTTTCTGTCTTCCATATATCCCACTATACACTTTCCCTGTAAATTGGATGTTCTTTCCTGAGAGAATGTAAAAACTTGGTTTTGCTTGTGGTTTTTCCTTATTCCCAGTTTGTTTGATTTTCTGTAGCAATGTTTAGGCTGTAAACACTGCATTTCCTGTTGTGTTATACCTTTTTATTCTTTTGTAGTTACTTTCATGCTGTTCTACATCATATGTTATTAAAACAAACACAAAGAATACTAGAGATGAAGAATATTTTATCCTATCCCCCATGATATATTCCTCTCTCCTAAAATTGCTATTGCTGTTGATTTTCTCTGCATAGCCTGACTAGAATGGAGCCATATTGGTGCCACTGTTTTGCAAATATAAGATGCAATTGGGACACAGCTGTGCTCTGTCACTAACTCTCTCTTTTTTCATCAGTGAAGCAGCATGTACCATTTTCAGGCACAAAAGAGACCCTTCAAATCCTGACCCTGTTTTTAAAGTCTGAACCCTATTCTCTTGCATTGTTCACAAAGCATTAGCATCTAGATAAATCATATAGCCTCTAAACAAGCAGTCAGTAGATGCTTGAATTCATAGCACCAGAGCTGAAATTTAGAATTTTTAATCTGAGTTCAGATCGAGGGCATGCTAATTTTCTGAGTAAATATGTTGTGTAGCACTGTAATCTTTTCAAATGTGCTTCATAAATGCTAACTCTTATTCTTTTCTCTTTGTTTAAATCATTGGCTTGGTTCTGATGTAATGCCAAACAAAACATGGTTTGTTTAGCTAAGCTCTGGTTAGTGTTTGTATTTATTTATTTATTCATTCATTCATTCATTCATTTGGTTTCTATACCGCCCAATAGCCGAAGCTCTCTGGGCGGTGTACAACAATAATTAAAAACAAACAATAAAATACAATTAAAATATAAATAATAAAACATTACGAAATTTTTAAAAAACCAATTTTAAAAGTATCTTTAAAACAAGTTAATGAAACACGACCGTAAAAACAGTTTACCACCCCACCATATACCATTTAATTATTAAAAGCCTCAATGTAGAGGGCAGTCTTAACCTGGCACCGAAAAGATAATAGAGTTGGTGCCGGGCGGGCCTCGGGGGGAAGCTTGTTCCACAGTTGGGGGGCTACCACAGAAAAGGCCCTCCCCCTTGTCACTGCCCTCCGAGCCTCACATGGTGGCGGCAGTTGGAGGAAGGCCCCAGATGTTGAACGTAGTGTACGGGTAGATTGTGGTTGGGAGAGACATTCCATCAGGTATTGTGGTCCCAAGCCATGTAGGACTTTATAGATCAAAACCAGCACCTTGAATTGGGCTCGGTTGGAAGCATACAGGCAGCAGTGCAAACAGGCCAGAACAGGTGTTATATGTTTGGACCTTTTGGACCCGGTGATTAGTCTGGCCACTGCATTTTGCACAAGCTGCAGCTTCTGAACAGTCTTCAAGGTCAGCCCCACATAGGGTGCATTGCAGTACTCTAACTTGGAGATTACTAGAGCTTGGATTACTGAAACCAGGCTATCCCTGTCCAGATAGGGGTGTAGCTGGGCCACCAGCTGGAGCTGGTAGAAGGCACTCCGTGCCACTGAGGCAACCTGAGCCTCAAGTGACAGAGATGGCTCCAGGAGCACCCCCAGGCTATGAACCTGCTCCTTCAAGGGGAGTGCAACTCTGTCCAGAAGAGGTTGAACACCCTCCATCCGGTCAGAAGAACCACCCCACTAACAGCATCTCAGTCTTGTCGGGATTTCTTACCTGACGAGGCTTATTAACCATTATTTGTTTGAGGGCAGGATCATAAACCATGATTTGAGGATGGTTTATGAATTGTAGTATCCTGGTTAACACCTGTTATTTTGCTCACCAGTAAAGTTTTAATACTGAAAGAATGGGCACAGGTGGAGATAGAAGGTATAGGGTAAGGTGGGAGTCTGGGCCTGGTTGTCAGGATGTTGGGGATACTGACTTGAATTCTGTACAGATATGCTGAGAGGTGGTTCGTTGCAGGGAAGACCTGATTATTTGGAATGCCATGAAAGGGGAGAGTCTGTGTGTTATGCAAATGAAAAATGCAAGCAACTCTAAACCATGGTTTCCTGTTGAATGTTTGGAAGCTCAACACACAGCTGGGGCCCTTAGCTATTGTTAGCACAAACAGTAGTTTGGCATGATGTTGTAACTAAGCCAATCTCTTAGGACCTTCCAACAAAAAAATGTAATGCTGTGCCCACAAAAGTAGCTAAACAGGTGTCTGTTTAACATCATTAGGGAATCAACTCTTTTCCCAAGAAATATAGGCAGAAACAGACAAAATGCACATACAAAACACTGACGCACACACCCAAATTCCATACACCAAAACTTAAACAACAAACAATATTACTCCCTCCCCCAACAAACACACACACAAGAACGCCCACCAAAATGCCCTTGAATGAGATCATGGTTGCAATTTATGGGTTGGATCCAGCTTCTAATCTTCCAGTGGAATTCTGCTCAGAAGGTTCCTGCCTGTGTAAGGGGGAGGTGTTTTTTGCTATTTCCCCATACCCCGTGCTCTCAGAAAGTGGAAGGTAGAGGAATGAATGAAAGAGTTTGATTTGGGGTGGGGGGATGTTGCTCGGAGAGAGACATACAAAACACCTCTTGTATGTCTTTCCATTTATTCTTTCTCTCTCCCAGTATGCTTAATTCATATTGCTTAACTGATCTCTTGCTTTCCCCCCCTTCTCACAGTCACAGTATTCTTTGCTAAATGTCTCTTACACTTGTGTTAAGTTTCTAGGGCTAAGCACATGCTCTCACAGACACAGGAGTATCTGTTGCCTTGCCTTGCCTTGTTTTTTTGTGCTTTTTTTTAAGAATTGAACTTTCAAAAAGATTTCTATGCAATTTGAGAGCTTCAGCTGATAGTTTGGAACCACAACCTAAGGTGAATCATACCAGTGGCATCATCAATATATTTTTTTCACGCTTTATTAGAGCCAACCAAAATGTCACAAAACAGTGAGCAAGATTTCAAGTTTTTTAGTACTGATGAAGAGGTTTTTTTGTGACATTTTGGTTAGTCCTAATAAAGGTATTTGCCCAAATGTTGATTTTGGAGTTTTTTCTTATGGACCAATACCAACTACCTTTTCTTTTCTTTTCCATTTGTTTAAGGTTTCTTTTTAAAGTGAAGGATAGAATCTGAGGAAGAGAGATTAGGGTAGCCAAATACAAAGCAGTACAGGGAACATCTTACGTTAGATGTATTGGCTTAGATTCAAAGGTGTCTTGCACCAGGAGAAAGGCACTTTCACTCCCACAGGGCAGCCTGCCTGAATTCTGGTGATCCCCATTGTCATCTCAGCTCTGTCTTTCCCTTGCTTTTCTTCAACCCTCAGGAGCAACTTTTTGTTGTACACAGGGGGCTACAGTGGGGAGGAAGAGCCAGGGAAGCTCTGTTGTGTGAACAAAGTTCTGCTAGTGCCTCTTTGGCTCCAACCCATTTTGTGTTATTTTTATCCCTTAAAACTGTACCTCCAAATATTCCCTCTTTGCAACTATTTACATTTTTAGAGTCCTGACCCCCTTTTCATATGATAACCCAAAGAGAGAAGAAGAGAAAAAATAATGCATTATTACTATTTGCCAGGTTGTATCATAGCTCCTAGTTTTTACTATTACTGCTGCTCTATCCTATTGTGGACAAGTCACTTTTATGCATTGCTATAAGCAGGCTTACAGGCATAGCATAATTTTTTATAAAAATGGCTGCAAGTAATAGATATTAAAGGAAACAAAATTGCTAAAGGCCATTAACAAGATCAAAAACATGCTCTCATCTCTGAATTCTTTTGAATTTCAGCAAATTTGTGCTACAGTTTTGTATTAATGAATTTGTAATTAAGTATGTATTTAAAAAGCTTTTGCAAGACTTGGAAATGTTTTCATATGTGAGGCTCAAATCACTTTTGAGGTCTCTTGTAGTATTCCACTTAATTCAAACTGCAGACAGGCATTTATAATGTGAATGGACATTTTGGCCAACATAGATTTTTAATTAGCCCTACAAATGGCTGAAGCAAGGCCTGGTTTGGACACAACATATCTGAGCTTATTTACCAGAGATATGTACGAGCCTTGTGTCTATGCATGCTGCCCCTTCCCTTCTCCTTTCCTGATGTGTTGTGATTAAATACTTCCTGGGTCAATAAACTATAGTTTCCCATTATGTCCAAACCGAGAAACTATGTTTACACATTCAGAACAAAGTACAAAACAGAACAGCCTGTTTCAGATCCTAGTTTGTTCCAACCATTGGTAACCATAGTTTCAGATAAGACATAATGACCTGGTTCACATATAATGACAGCCCATGGATTAAACAACCCATGGGCTCTCAGGGTCAAGCGGGAGAGCTGCCTCCTGCATGCACGCACTCCACTTCCGCTTTGACTCAACAACATACGATCAGCCCATTCATAGGTTGTTGAGCTTGATGTGCAAACCTGGAGTGCTGGGTTGTTTAGGGGCTAAACAACCCAGTGGGTAACTCATGGTTTGTTGTAGGGTTAACTGGGTTAACCTACAAACACACCTGCTCTCTCACGCTCATTCACGACAGCCCATGGCTTGTCATTATGTGCAAACTTGCCCTGTGTGAAACTATGGTTAATTAATTCTAGAAGCCTTCAATCTCAGCAGCACACCGAGGAGGGAAGACACGCATGAACGCAAGGCTTGTGTCGGAACCTGACTTCCTGGAGAAATCTCAATAAAACCTTTTATTGCTGCAATTCCAGTAATTAGCTATAAGCCTTTACAGTCCCAATAAAGATCCACAGTTAACACATCACAATGAAGTTGTTAGATAAGAATCAGTTCAGGAACATTCAGAACAAAAGACTCAGCTCCCCCCCCCCCTTCAGCACACAGAACAAGTCTCAATAAGCTCACAGAGTTCCAGAGAAAGCAGGAAGCCTTCCAGGCTACCAAAGATCACTATTGGACATTCGATCCTGGCAGGGAAACCTGGCTCTTGGGTGGTTGCTGCACCTCACCAGACCTCTGCCCAGTCCTCTTCATGTGATGATGCACCAAAGGAGAATTCTTTCTTTAAAAATACTTTTTACATCCTTTTTAATACTCTAGGTCTCTATTTCCTTTGCTTGTTCAACTATATTTTATTTCTAGCTGTAAAGCCAAATGATTCTCTTTTTTTGTGAAGTTTTCTAATGGATATTGCACTCTGGTAGCATAGTAGCTGATTGCACATTCTCCTGTGTAATCAGCTGTTTGTGCTTCTACATCTGTAAATTTTTATGCAAATTGCTGATATAAATATACCCTATCTCTAGACATTTAGTCATAAAAGTTAAGGAGTTGATTCCTTAAAGGGACATGATTGCCTTAACTACTGTAGTTTGAAAAGTTTGAACACATTTTTGAGTTGCAAAAATAGCATACATAAAATGATCACATTAAATTGTAATTGTTTACATAATGCTAAGCATGGTTAATGCCACAGTGGCAATAGTGTTTATTTTGTTTCTGATTAAGCTGTGCTTATGTGCTTTAACAAGAAAATAAGTAAATTAACTTCCACTTAGTTATTGCAAAAGTTTGTGTTGCCCCAAAGATGGAATGTGTGTATGTGAGCAAGAGAGACTTTCTGCTAGTGGAATCATCTTTGGATTCAATCCAAATTCATTGAATTTTCCCCTAACTTAAGACCTTATGCTTGCTTAAGAACTTTTTGAGCAAATTGCATTGTTTGCACAGTGCATTTATCTCTTGAGTTCTGTTTTGAAGTATTAACAGAGAAGGCTCTGCACACTTCACTGAAAAAATCTCTGCGAAATGATCAGATTTCCCTTGGGCTCAAAATCTTTGCATTCAGTAGAGCAGCTTTTTGTGGAAAGATTGCTTCTGCTTCCGTTTTTTTTTATAATGAGAGGAGGTTTCAAACTGGTTAGCAGAAAGTCCAGCAGATGTAAACCCCAATACTTTTGCGTTTGTTCTTGTCAAAAGTGCACAGATCACACATACTTGGGTTAAGGAGGGGGAGAGAAGGATGTGAAAAGAGATCCAGTATCTGTTTGAGGAAAAAAATGCAAGGAACTCTTCAGTATGAGAACAGGGTGAGTGGGAGTAGAGATGGAATGGTCCTCGATTCTAGGGATGTTGAAGGATTTCATTCAGTCCACATTTTTTGGCGAATGGACCCGATTCACACTTCCTGAACTAATATGCCAATTGGAATGAAGTTATCCTTCTTTTTCTGCACTTCTCTGAATTTTGTGACACAATACGATTCTCAGCTCAAAATCTACCAAACTCTGTATGAAACACATATTTTAGGTTAAAATGCATACCAAAAAAAATATGTTGTTCTTTGGATGGAGTATTTCTCCCCTGGAAGCATCAGGTTTGCATTCTGTGGGTGCAATCTGGACTCCGTTTGACTGAGTGGTGGCTGTGGCCAAGAGGGTCTTTTGACCAATTGGTGCAGCTGGTGCGCCTCAGCTGCTCCTGTCCCTGAGGTGGTCAGGCCTGGCTGTGGTAAGACATGCCCTTGCTTACGTCCAGGTTGGATTTTTGCAGTGAGCTCTACGTGGGGCTTCCTTAGTCTCTGGAAGCTTTTGTCGGTCCAAATGTAGCTGCAAGGATGTGGGTGGGTGCTAACCCATGGGTGGGTGCTAATCCAAATCCTGCAGCAGCTGCACTGGTTACCAACCTGTTTCCAAGCACAATTAATAATGTTGGTGATGATCCCATCAGTCCCAGCCAACGGTGAGGGGGGATGGGAGTTGTGGTCCAAAACATCTGGAGGGCACCAGGTTATTTATTTATTTATGACATTTATATCCCGCCTTTTTTCCTTCAAGGAACCCAAGGCGGCTAACATAATCCTCCTCCTCTCCATTTTATCCTCACAACCAATCCTGTGAGGTAGGTTAGGCTGAGAGTCAGTGACTGGCCCAAAGTTACCCAGTGAGTTTCATGGCTGAGTGGGGACTAGAACCTGGATCTCCCGAGTCCCAGTCCAACACTCTCACCACTACACCACACTGGCTCTCAGTGTTAGGAAATTCTAGGCCACACTCTCACGTGATACCTTTCAATATGTTCAGTGGGTTTTTTTTCAATGGTAGGTCATACATTTCTCCAAAATGTGCAGGACATTTTCAGGGTAAGCAATCAGTGCTGCATGTTGGGTACCAATTTGAGCTAACACAGGTTCTGCAGTAGTGAAGACAGCAAAGAAGGATTTCCTTTCCACCATTGCATATTTGCAGTGGCATCCAGTAGAGCTTTTCCAGGTGGTGAGGGGCCAGTTGCAATCTGGCCAAGAGAGAGTGTGTGTTGAACCATCGGTGACACTCTGTGACAGATTTGTGAGGCACTTTGAAGATAAAGTTGTTTGCATCTATCATGACTTAGACTTCACTGATAGTACAGCTCCAGTTACAGAAATATCTAGAACATTGTCTGGTCCAGTTGTGCTGGATGAGTTTCAACTGCTAAAACCTGAGGATGTGGACAAGGTGCTTGGTCATGTTCAGCCAACCACTTGTATGTTTGACCCTTGATCCTGGCTTATTATATCTAATGGGATTCTGGCTGGGTCCAGGAGGTTGTACATTCATTTTTGAGTGGTACCCTTAAAAGAGGCAGTGATCAGACCCTGCCTGAAGAAATCTAACCTGGACCTAGAAGATTAAAACAACTATAGGCCAGTTGCCAACATCGCCTTCCTGGGCAAGGTGCTTCAGCTTGGCAGGTGGTTGCTGATGAACTCCAAGCATGCTTGGATGAAACTGACCTAGATGCATTTCAATCTGGCTTCAGGCCTCTTTGTGGAACAAAACTGCCTTGGCTACGCAGTGGGATGACCTGTGCTGGAAGAGGGACACAGAGAGTATCATCCTGTTGATTCTCTTGGACTTCTCAGCATCTTTTGATAACACCAGCCACAGTGTCCTTCCAGATAGGCTGTCTGAGGTTGGATGTGGGAGTACTGTATTGAAGCAGGCTGGCTCCTACTTGGATGGGTGATTCCAGAAGGTAGTGCTGGGGGATTATTGCTCTACCTCGAGGCAGTTCCTCAGGACATGCTTTTCAACATCTACTTGAAACTGCTGGGAGAGGTTATCTGTGGATGTGGGCTGAGTGTAACCAATATGCAGATGACACCCAGCTCTATCTCTCCTTTTCATCTAATACAGGGAGGCAGTTGGTGTTCTGAACAAGTGCTTGGGCTTGGTGATGAACTGGATGGAGCCCAATGAACTGTTACTCAATCTAGCCAAGATAGAGGTACTATTCGTGGGTGGTTCATCTGTCTGCTTAAGTCAGGGGTCCTCAAACTATGGCCCGCGGGCCACATCTGGCCCACCATGTCTTTTGATCTGGCCCAGCGGCCGATCATTGGTGGTATAGTGGTTGCTCGCACGAGAAGGAGAATCTCCTGCTCGCGTGACTCTTCCGCAGCCGTCAGAGGAGGAAAGCTCGCGGGATTATAATGCTGACGTCATCCCGCGCACTTTCCTCCTCCAACGGCTGCGATGGCCAGGGCTCCATTTTCCTGCTCGTCCCCGCTGCTGTTAGCACGCTTGTTCTCCTTGCCCTTGTTACTCTTCTGGTTTGGCATCGCCAAGGGAGGAGGAGGAGTGGGTTGCGGTGGCAGCAGCAGCAGGAAGCTTGAGGAGGAGGACGCGATGGCAGAGAAGGAGCTTGATGCTGCTGCTGCTGCTGCTGCCACCACTGCTGCTGCCTCTTGCTTGCTGCTGCCGCCGGTGCTACCACCGCCACCAACCCTGGCTTATTGCAGCTCCATTGTCAGGCAGAGGAGCCAGCTCCCCCTCCCCCTCACGCACAACGGACTCGGCGCACGCGCACACACACCACAGCTGGCTCCTCCGGCCTCAGCCTCCTCCCTCCCTGCCCCCCAGCATACCCCTTTTCCTCCTCTCTGAGTCCATTTCTGACCTCGGAGAGGCAGCTGGCATGGTTCTTTCTGTGTCAGCTGCAAGGGGGTGGGGGGCTCAGCATTCAGAGTCTCAGCTCCAAGGTTGCAGGACCTTGGAGCTGGGGCTCTGAATAATCCTATGCCCCTCCCCCCAGACAATGTCGGGAGGCCATAGGATTGCGCCCTTAGGCTGATAAACCAACTATGACCCTACCTGGACAGAGATAGCCTTGTGAGAGGGTGTTTTTTTAAAAAATTAAATGGATTTTGACATATACATTTTCAGATATATATTTTTAAAAACCAACCAAATGGAGTTCAACCATGGTTGCAGTTTCAACATGGATTTCAACCATGGTTGCAGTTTACAAATATTCAAAAGTAAAGGAATTATGGTTATGTCTATGATGACAGACTTTGCATAGTACATATGATGGACTTGTGACAGTTATTCATGCTCTGGTAACCTCTGTTTGGATTATTGCAATGCATTTGTCATGGCCGACCGAGTGCCATGCCCCCACTGGAGGAATCCTCCTCAAAGGAGGAGCTCCCAGAGATCAAGAGCATCCCAGAACAGCCCATGTTAGAAGACCAGAAGGAGCCTGGGCCCTCAGGGGAGACGTCCACAGGTCCATCCCTGCAAAGGGCAGGGGAATCCACCTCTGGGGCATAGGCTGAGCGTGCTCCAGACCCCAGGAGTATTGTTGCCTCAAGACAGAGGCAGGCCAGTAGGGCTCCTTTAAGAAGGAGTGCTCGATTACAAAGGAGGACCCCTCATGAGGAAATTATTCCTCGTGAGTAGGACTCTTGCTAGAGGGCTAGAATGAACTACAGCTGAGCCCTGGGTGGGGCTCAGGAGGCTCTGGCTATATAAGCCTACAGTTTCAACCTAGCCAGTGCTGGAATCAATTCTGTTGTTGCAGCTCCTGTACCCTGACTTGTGTTTGGACTGCCTTGTTATTGACTTTTGGACTTCTGCATGACACTGCCTTTTTGGAAGGTTGATTATACTTGATTGATATCCTGTGTGTTTGACCTTGGCTAAGTCTCTGACTTCTCTCAGGAAGATCCATGTTTGCCTGGCAAAGCAGGACACCCAGGACAGGATGACTCTTTGGAAGAAGAACCTGACATGACAGAGCCCAAAGAGCTTGTGGAACCTCTAACCCTTGGGATACCCCAGGCACCTCTGGCATCAGTGGGAAAGCCACACTCCACCCTTCAACCATGGTGGAATCTCTAGACAGGACCCCTGAGGACTGTATTTCACCTGTCGGGTCAGAGGAGGAGGTTGAGCATCTACCCAGCCCTAGAGCAGTGATGGCGAACCTTTTTGAGCCCGAGTGCCCAAACTGCAACACAAAACCAACTTATTTATTTCAAAGTGCCAACACTGCAATTAAACCTGAATACCGAGGTTTTAGTTTTAGAAAAACAACTCATACAGTTGTCTGAACTAATTAACATCTTTTGTCTTTAAAGAAAAACACAGTAACAGAGCTTTCAATGATACAAACAGTTTTTTGTTGAAAAAAAAAAATTAACTCAAAAAATTATTATAGTACTACATTGTACACATAGCCTGAAGGGAATTTATACAAACTTTTTAAATAATTAGGCACATTTATTTTTGGATAAGGGATTCTCAACTTGTAATATGATTATATGCCAGACTGAAATTGTATGGGGCAAGCTTTACTCCAGGTCCTTTCCCTGCTTCTACAGGTGTCGGATTAGTAAAAGTAAAAGTCAGCCTGTACTAGGATGAGCAAGATAAACAAGAAAGCTAAACGTGCTTAACACATTTTAAACACTTTATGTCTTGGACTGCAAACACTGCATTAGGTAAAAGTTTGCATTGGGCATACTTTTGCACAATTAATGTGATTTTTGCTATTGCATGCATGCTGATAATTTGTCAAACCTTGGCTCATACTCCGTTAGTTTGAGAGAAACACATGCAGCACTTAGGTCAACTGTTAGGGCTTTACATCCAAGCCATGCTCTGTGCATCATTCTTTAAAATCTTTTAAATGTGATAACAATGTAGAAAAGAATTCTGTAACAGGAATTCTAGAATAAAATCATTCTGTTCCACACTGTGAGAAAGAACAAGATCATTAGTGTTTTGCAGAAGGGGACGGTCTTTTCGTGATCTGGTGACCAATGGCTCGAGTGCCCACAGAGAGGTCCCTGCGTGCCAGTTGTGGCGCCCGTGCCATAGGTTCACCGTCACTGCCCTAGAGCATGCCAGCTCCAGAAGGAGGAGGCACAGGCTGCTGCGTGGAGGCAAAGTGCCTGTCTCAAGGCCTGCTTGCAACCAGGCTGCACAAGAGTAAAAGTCTACTCCAGAGTAAAGGTTTACTCAAGAGTCAAGGTCTCCTCAGAAGTAGGAAGACTCTGAAGCCAGCACTAATGGCTTGTAGCTGTACCTGGCTGTGGCTGGGATACTTGACTATAAACCCTCAGTTGTGCTGTGCTAGTTGCTGGAACAACGCTTTTATTTCAGCTCCCAGTACCATGAAACCTTGTTTCCTTGGACTAATTTCTTGTGCTGATGATCTTAGGGCCTGTATTAAGACCCTGATTTTGGACTGCCCTTTTGCTGGACTAGTAATACTGGCTTTTAACCTTTTGCCTGTCTGCTGACTTTGCTAAATGGATTTGCTCCTAGCTTGTTCCAGGGCTGAGCCTGACACAGCCATGGCAGGACAGTGTTATACATGGTGCTGCCACTGAAAATGGTCTGGAAACTTCATTTAGTCTGAAACAGTGCAGCTAGGCTGATATGATCATATTATGCCAGTACTTTGCCATCTGTACTGGCTGCTAGTCCATTTCCAGGCATAATAGAAGTGTTAGTTTTAACCTTTAAAGGCCTAAATGGCTTGGGAAAAGGTTACCTGAAGAAATGTCTCCTTCCATACTTGCCTACCTGGACCATAACTTTATGGCCATTGTCCAATTTCCTCCCTCAGGTGCCCCTGCAAAATGAGGCAAGGCAGGTAGCTACAAGAGAGGGCCTTCTCAGTGGTGGCACCCTGCTTGTGGAATGTGCAGAGAGGCTTGTGTCATGCTGACTTTAAGGGGGAGCAGGGTGTTCTAGTGCTGGGTGAAGACCTTTTTTATTCTTCAAGGCATTCTAAACTGTTTTAGTGCTTTTTAGATCTTTACACTTATTTATTTTTCTACTGGTTTTACTTTGGTTTTATTATGTGCTGCACTGTTTTCACCCCTTGCTAAAGGTTTTATCATGTCATGTGTTTTATTATTGGATCATGATTACACAAGACTGAATCCATTGGACTGCATTTGGAGAAAATGAATGGTGTAACCACCTCAGTGCCTTATGCCTTTAGCAGAAGAATTGATGACCATTTGAGGGTACAAATCATGCCACCCAAGAATGTGCAAATCCTACTGGTTCCCAGTGTTTTGCTATTCCTTATGCAAGTGTGAAAAGCTGTGTCACAAGGCATCTTAAATAACAAGCCCAAGTTCAAAAATTTACTTGCATTTATTAGTCAAAAATGTATGCTGAGTGTAGTTTCTGATTCGGTGTTATTAAATAAATACTTCATTTTTATTCCACTCTTCTGCCAAAGAAATCAGGGTGGTGTACTTGTTCCCCCTCTTATCCTCACAGTCTTGTTGGTAGGGTAGGCTAAGAGATGGTGACTGGCCAAATTGCAACCAGTGAGCTTCATAGCTAAGCAGGGATTTTGACCCGGGTCTTCCTGTTCCTACTCCGGCTTTCTATCTATTAGACAATACAGGTGGTTAAGTGTGACTAGTAATAGTTCTTCTATCCATCTTGACTAAAATACCCTATATTTTGCCACCAATGAGGATTCTACATGCATTCGTTCATGAGTTATTGCATATCTCATTTTCAAGCCATCTTGGAAAATGGCAGCTACAGAATTCATGCACCAGAATGGACATGCCTACCAAAGTTAAATGTGTTCCTACATGATGGGCCTGGCACCCATACAAACCTCAAGTTTCTCTGCACTTTTTTTTTTTTTTTAACTAGAGTCTATGGTCGGTCCAGGACTAATTGTTATTTTTATGAAACTGTACATTTTAAATGTTGTAACTGATCTTGAGCGGTGCTTTTTCAACAGAAGGGTGGGGGGTATAAAGGTTTTTCTAAATAAATAAAGATGTGGCAAGCTGTGCATGCATCTCAGGCTTAGTAACCTCTTACACGGCAGGTGAGTCCTGCAAACCAGCTGCAGTGTTCCCGACTTCCCGTTGCCCCAGCAATTCAACAGCTCCCCTCTTCTCTGCATGCTGTAGCAGCTGTCTCCTAGGATCACATGCCAATGGAGACTGGCACAATTTTTGGCCTGTTGCTGGTGTGCTGCTGAGGCATGCACGTCATCTTCATATGCAGGCATTTTAGAGGGTTCAGCAGCAGGAGATCACTGATGGTGTAGCTAAATTATGTGCTTTTCATGTGTGATAGCTGCACATTAATATATTTCTTGCAGGGAAACAATAGTGTAATGCAGTGTTTATTGCCATAACTGTAATTAATGGAACAACCTGCAGTCAGAATGCAGAGATCCACTTCTCTGCTTGTAACTTCAGGCTGCTTCACAAGCCAGGAGCGGTTCAAGAATGCCATCTGCTGAGAAGACTGTGATCCTGGTTTTATTTTTTTCAAATTCAGACCTTGTGTCCACAATTCAAGGTTAGGCATCTGCTATAGATTGTTGTAAGCATCCTGTTGGATATGTAAAGTGACCTTGTCCTGAGGCTTGGCCGGCTAGGGAGGGGTCTGGGAGAAAAGGAAGAACCTTGGAGAGAGGATTCCAAGGGTATGATGTTGCTTTTGGAGAATTGATGATGCTTTACAGATTAGTGTTATCTTTTCCATGTGCTAGCCTACTTCCTCATTCATGCTCAGTTTGCCATTTTGTAAATACAGTCATGCCTTGGATTGAGAGCATAATTCGTTCCAGAAACGTGCTTGTAATCCAAAACACTCTTATATCAAAACGAAATCCCCCCAAAAAAATTTGTACAGAGATTTTAAATTTAAGCCATACTACAATACTTGTATTGCAAGACGTCGCTTGTATATCAAGTCAAAAAAAAATAAATAAATATTTAAAAATTTGCTTGTCTTGCAAAACGCTCTCAAACCAAGATACTTGCAATCCAAGGTATTACTGTAAAGACATTACAAAAACACTGTAAGACTTCAGTACACTCTCCTCACAGCAGCACTGATCTTGTAAAAGACTGTTCACATCACAGGACATCATAATGCTTGAGAAAAGTGGAGAACATGAAAAAAATGTTACACTGAGTTGCCCTAATGCAGAATGCAGTGACCTATGTGGGGAACTCAGTGGATAACACCACTGATCCAAAGTCTGATTCTGCTTTCTATAGTGTTGAGGGCACAATTAAAGGCACTGTTTTTGAATTTCATATGTTAGTATACTGGACAACAGGCAATCTTACTTCCCATGTCCTATTCTGAGCATTTCTGGAAGTGATTACGTACTTTGTGTTTTGGCTGGGGTTTAAGGAAGGAAGGTTACTTAGGTGGTTGGATGTGACAGTGTGTGTTTTTAGTTGGAATTCTTGTGTGTGTTATATAGTTTATTATTGGAATTTATTTATAGTATATTTTAAAAAGTTTGTTCTTTGGATATTTTTTTAAAAAATCAATTTCCCTGCAATCTTAAGAGTAGAGTAGAACAGAAGTTCAAATGAAAAAATTATTCCTTGCTGTGATTAAGATCTTTATCTAGTGCTGTAGGAATAACCATTATTTCTTCTGTTCACTGACAGCTATGCTTGATGAAGCAGGTACTATTTATCAGTGTTTGAAGCAATAATGAAAAGGGTCTCTTCACTCTATAAAAGGAACAAAAGAACTAGGATTCCATAAATCTTTCAGAATATCAGCTTAGGAAAAAGATGCACTGTTCAGTAGGCCAGATTTTAAGACCAAAGCTGGAGATGATGGATCTAGCAGCATTTTCTAATTAGAAATATTAAATTGACCATAACAAATTGAATTATAAATGGATTTCATCTGTTTCTAATGTGTTCTGATCAAAGTTCACCTGAATCAGTCAACTCCTGGTGACATCAGTTCCAGTGGGTTTCGATAAGATATATAATGAATATTTATCTCCAGCTACACATTGGGTTCCGTGCAAACCCCATCCTCATTATCACTGGGATCCTATGAAAGTGACCAAAGAGACTTTCATGGAGGAAAGTGTCCTGTCCCCTGCAGCAGCCTGCACCCCCTAAAAGCTTGTTCTTGAACAATGAGTGATGGGGCATAAGGAGCTGCCAGGGAGGGAGCAATCACCCTGAGACCCCATCCCACCTTGTTCTGGAGAGCCCCTCTCCTTGACTGTCCAGAGAGGGTTTTTGGGTGGGCACAGGTAGCTGTAGGAAAGAGGAAGGGACAGGAAACTTTCCTTCTTGAACTTCCTTTTGTTCACTCTCATAGGATCCACCTGATAATCATGCTTGAGAGAGACTTCTTTCTCAAGCTGTAAATTGCTAAACTGTAAAATTAGTTGCCACTAGGAGTTAGTTTTAAAATGGAGCTATATACATAAAGAATAGATCTATCAGCCGTCATGTCCTGCTTGTGGGTGTCCCAGAGGCAGCTGGCGAGCCAGCCACTGTGTGAACAGAGTGCTGGATTAGATGGCTCCTTGGTCTGATCCAGCAGGGCTCTTCTTATAGATTGGGATGCCGAGAGGGCTGGATTTGCAACCCCACCCCCTGGACCTCATGTTCTGCACCCCTGGTATAAGCAATACATAGTGAGGCAGTAGTATCACACCTGTCTTGCCCCTAGGCCCTCCTCACCTCTGCTATTTGGATATTATTTATTCATTTACTATTAATACTTATATACTAAATATAATAAAGTCCCTAAGTGGTTTACATATAACTAGTTACATTACACAGGCCTGTGGCTCATGCTGGCTCAGCTTGTCTGAGTGTGGAAAGCTAAGCAGGGTCAGGCCTGGTTATTGCTTGTATGGGAGACCCCTCTAGTTTCCTGCTCCTCTAGTTTCCTGCATTGCGCAGGAAACTATAGGGTTGGACTCGATAGCCTTGTAGGCTCCTTCCAACTCTATGAATCTATGAATCTATATATCTAATATATAATTACATATAACTAGACATAAACTGTAACTGGTGTGATCAGACATATATGTAAACCCTATGTGCCAAGAGCCACTGGAGTTACAGAAATGCTTCGCTCCGTGCTCAGCTACCTTGTGTGTTGAGTCACTACAACAGTGGTTTGGACCATCTTCCTAGATATAAAGTGTTCTAAGGTTCTGGACTGGCCCTGCCCACTCAGGATGTTAATTGGCTCTCCAAGGTAGGAAGAGTTCTAAAAGGCTTCCTGTTTGGGCTCAGACTTCCTGCTTCTGATGTGAGCTTTGATTTCTGACATGGTCTGTGACTTGGGTTCCTGGCTTTGTCCCTTGGCTCCTAGCTCCACCCCGTCACAGCTCCTGGCTCCCTTACAGCTGCCTAAGATCTGCCAGTAAGTAAGTTACACATTATGTCCTGCACATGAAGTGAGGAAGGTCCAGAAACTAAGTGGGATGACACAATCATGCTATTTTACCATACATTTGCTATACCTGCTTTGTTCAGTGTTTTGCATGGCACTTTATGTGTGGCGTAGTGATGAGAGTGTTGGACTGGGACTCGGGAGATCCGGGTTCTAGTCCCCGCTCGGCCATGAAACTCACTGGGTGACTTTGGGCCAGTCATTGACTCTCAGCCTAACCTACCTCACAGGGTTGTTGTGAGGATAAAATGGAAGAGTGGAGGAGGATTATGTAAGCCGCCTTGGGTTCCTTTCAGGAAAAAAGGCGGGGTATAAATATAACAAATAAATAAATAAATAAATAATAATTGGTAGACATTATTAGCAATTTCACTTGACAGGTCCATCATGAACCTTTCCCTCCAAATGTCAGAAGGAGAATGGCAAAGAAACTATTATTTCTCTGTGAGGCATGAGAATGAGATATAGTTTACATTAAGGCAAGGACTTTTAGCTGGCTTCAGTTTGTGTGGAGCAGCCACTTAAATTGCAAGTATTTAGGGCTTGGTTCTAGTATTTTTGATACCATGTTAATGCTACATTAAGACCTCTAAATTACACTTTGTGGTCACTAACACAGATCATTTTTATTTAGAATGTAATGATTTGGGGATTTTGGGGGGGGGAAAATAATGCAGGAAAGTATAGTGATGCTAGTTTGCCTTTACAATGAAATTGCCAGTGTTGTCAATACTACCTGCTTGCTTGCATACAGTTTATGTAAAGTGTGAATAAACACTTTGATGTTTTCCATAGGAAATCACTGCCCTCTTGTGGATACTGGATGCATTTCATTAAAATATTTGCTTTCTAATAAAGATGCTGTGCAGCTGCCCAGAGGAAGTCAGACCTCTTTTTAAACAATAATAATGAACTACAATAAATGAAGTGATTAATTCAAAATCCTCACCTATTATTAATAACTTATTTGTTATAAGAATTTTTATCCCACCATTCATGCCAAAGTAACCTATGGTGTGGTTAAGCATCAGCCAATTGGGTGGGACGGGGACAGACTCATAAGATACAACAGAAAAATTAATGCCGCATAATTATAAACAGCAGGATAAAACCAACAGGAAGCAAGCACTAAGCAATATCCCACTGCAATCAACGTCAATTCAGCTCAAATATCTTACAAAAAGAAACAGGTTTGAGCTTGCCACCTAAAGCTATATAAATTCTGGGCCTGATAGGCTTCGGTGGCTCAGCTGTGGTGCCATTCCACAGTGTCACCACAACTGAAAAGCCTGGCCCCTAGTGAATGTCTGCATTACCTAATTAGGCAGATACCAATAGAGCATTCATCAGAGTATAACCTGGAGTGCTTGTGGAAGTACATACTGGAGAAGGAAGTATCCAACTTCCAAGACTGTAAAGGTTAAATCAGCATCTTAAATTGACCCTGGAAACAAATGGGTAACCAAGGTAAATCAAACAAGATCAGACCAATATGTTCCAACTGAGAAGGCCAACCAGCAACCTGGCAGTGGCATTATGTACCAGCTGAATTTTCTGAACAAGGCTTCAGTAAACATTCAGAGTGCTTCCAATCAACAGTTAGTTGCTTATAAACAGTGACTTTCCTAAAATTAACCAGTGACTTTGCTGAGAGTTGAGCTGAAGATTTGCAGCCATATACTTCATTCTCCCTCTGCTACACTAGCTCACACTCCATAACCTATGACTACTTTGGAACTTTTTTTCAAATGCACAAACCAATTCAGTGTCTTAAACAGTCAAGAATAACAAGTGGGACCTGAAACAACCTCCCCCCCAAAAGCAGGCCAAGGATGATTGGAGATGCTCAGTGGGCATAGAGTGCTGTCTGTTGGGGGTGTGTGTGCAAAAAACCAAGGAAGTGAGGTGGAATGGGGTATACTGAAAGAAGGCATGGCTGGATGGCAGTCACCCTGACAGGAGTACTCTCCTAAGTGTGCTGTGAGGGAGGGAAGACCAACAAAAATGTGATAAAGCAAATCTATTTTTTTTCCTGTTTAAATGACCATAATATTTCAAAGGGACTGAAGTGCTTAGCAACAGTGCCTGAAGAAATCAGTGAAGATTCTTAATTTAATTAATAGCAAATTAGCAGTTACTCACAGAAGCTTCACTGCTAGAAATTTTGAACATCTGTAACACTTTTTTTAAAATATACACACCATTAAGATTCAATGAAGTTTTTTTAAAAATGAGTCCTCAGCTGTAAGATGATAGGATCTGTAGTTTATGCTGAATTGCATATAACAAATGCAACAATGTTCTTTGACCTTTGCAGTGAAATAGTTTGCAGAAACCTAATCTTAAATTTTTAATGTGTCAATTTTGTTTGCCATCACAATGCAGTTTTCGAGCAAAAGGGAGGTTACACAATGTCTACAGCAGAATTCTATGAATAGCTTGTAGCTCTTAGTTACTAAGAGCTATTCATGTGCTTGACCATGCCACAGCACAAATGTGGGGGCAGTCTACAAACAAGTTCAGAAAAAAGGCATATGGTACAACATCCTGGAACATGGCCAGGAATACCAGTGGCATAATCTTATGTTGAGTACTTCCTTATGTGAAAATTAGCAAAGATGAAGTGTTGTGCAGTCTAGGAGGGCTGTGCAACACGCTTTCCTGAATGTGTAGACTAACTTCACATCATACCTGTTATTGACCTTGGCTGGGAACAGAGGAGGACAGGCTTGGGAGATCTGCAACAAGCCAGGATTGCACTGCCACCTTCAGTATAAACAGCACAACTCGCTGTTTTTGCTGATGCAGCTAAACAGCAGCCTCTGCACATTATTGCCAGGAATTAGAATCTCAGAGCAAAATAGTGTCATCCTATAACTTCATTGTTATGCATTCTGACTTGACCATACCTGCAAGCTCTTACATCAGCAGCAGAGGAGCACAGCTAAAAGTGAGAAAAATGTTACTCCTGCTTGGAAGTACAATTTAGCTGACAATGTTCAGCTTATTCTTTCATAGCAGAGTTGCCTTATCTTTTCAGGTAAGGAGGGAAGACAGCAAATATGATTTCTGCATACACACTAGGATTTGATGTGCTGTGTAAGGAAATGCCAAGTTTTAATTTTAAATTGCTGAATAGATGAATGAGTAATCATAGTTATGTATGCAAATCTATCTAGTAAGGTTTCCCAAAGTGTCCTTGGCAAATAGAGCTCGGAGAAAGCAGCATGATTTGTGTGCTGTCTGTCGCGTTAGCTAATCTTTTTTTCCTTTCAGGGATGCAGCAATATTAGTCAGTGACTCAGATCTCTAAAAATAAATGCTAAATATAGGCAGTCTAGTACCATCTTATATCCATGTCTGAATAGAGAAGTGAGAATCCTAGTAGGAATGCAAAACAAGTTAGAAAGTGAGTCCTATCATCTCCAGTCACACTTGATAAGGAATCTAAGGTATTATGTTATTTGGATCATCTTGTGAGATATGAACTGTACCATAATTAAAAAACTGAACTGACAGGGACTCAGGATAATTCCAATTGTAGCTTCTTCCTGTTGCAGAAAAACAGTTTGCATTTCATAGCCACCTTCAAGGCAAAAAGCTCACATTATTCCCCTATTAAAGTATATTCAGAACAGGACAAAAGGACAGATCATACAGTGTATAATCAATTAATGGAACTCTTTCCCACAAGGTGTGGTGATGGCCATCAATATAGATGGCTTTACAAAGGGACTAGATATATGGTAAGGCTATTAAGGGCTACTAGTTAGCATGGTTGCTGTATATGTTACAATGAAGTTCAGAAGCAGTATGCCTCTGGAGCCCCAGTTGTTTGGGAGCAACATTGGGAGAGGGACATTGCCTTCATATCCTACTTGAGGGCTTCCCAGGTTTTTAAGGCTTTTGCTACCTGAGGTGGACAAGATCCTGACCTGGCCTGTTTCATATGCAAAAGGATTTGGTACAAAGACTAGAAAATAGACTGCTTAAAAGCAACCTGATTGGTTGATTGGTGCACTGGAGTAGGCCTGGAAAAGAGATGTGGGTATGGAATGGCCTAAGGTATAAACAAATTAGTTCTTAAATATAGTGACCATAAATTCACCTGAATGTAGGACATAATTTTTAAAAGTCTTTAGGATTTTTCTAAAGGCCAGCCAAGAGGGAGCCATGCAGATTTTTCCTGGGGATATTTGTTCATGTTGTTGTGGAAACAGTTAAGTATGAGAGCCTCCACCTGCACCCTGAAAGGACTTCTTCACAGAATGCATAATTAATTGATAGGATCCGCTACTGCAAAAAGGTGGTGATGGCTCAAGCTGCTTAGCTGACTTTAAAAAGGGATTAGGTAAATTCATGCATGAGATGAGATCTATCAGTGACTACTAGCTGTGGTAGCTACATGGAGGAACCTCTATCTGCAGAGGAAATCTTCCTCTGAAAACCGTTTGCTGGGGCGGGGTGGGGAAAAGAACAGCTGAGGGAACCAAAAGCTTCCTATTAAGAGAAGGGAAGAACCTGAGCAGTATGATTTTGGAACCAGTGTTGTTTTAAGTCTATTCCAGTCCAGAAAAGACCACAATTTTGCAGTGTAAAGGCTAGAAAGTGTGACACAGAGGAAAGTGTGGCAAATAGTACTAGAACACTGGTCAGTTGTGTTTCCACTACTGAACAGCACAAGCTGAATAAATAACAACAACAACAACAACAACAACAACAATACACATGCAGCAGGCTGCTCAACAGAGAGTGATCTAATATTTGGAGTTTAAAAAGCCACCAGTATTGCGATGGCTACTGCAATTTACACAGACTGCAAGGCTGAGCTTTTCAAATAAGCCAGGAAAGTTAAGCCAGATGCTTGTGGTTTAAAGCCTTGCAATACTGATGTGCTAGAGCCCAAGGGCAATGTTAGGGGTGGGCATGCTGGGTGCTCACCCTGGACGCTGAGCTGAAGGGGTGTATTGTCTGCAGTGAACCACTGTGAAAAAAAGCAGTAACAGAGCGATCCTATGGTCCCTAGACAGGCCTAGAGGGCCACAGGATCATCTAGATTACCAGCTCCGAGATTAGGAAACAGGTCTGACATTCGGAGCTGGGGATCCATGCTTGGAGTGCCCACCCTCCCCCTGCTTGCAGCTGGCACAGTAGCTTCTCCGAGGTTGTAAGAGAGACCTCGAAGAAGGGGTTTAGGGGGTGTTCTGGGGGGAGGGCAGGGGACTGGTGCCACCAAAATATGACATACTGGCAGTGCCTCAGACTCTTTCCCTCCCCCTTTGAAACACTGCAGTTAGACAGCCGAAATTGGCCATCTAAGTGCTTCGCAGAGCAAGAGGTGCCTGTAGGCAACCTTTGCCTTCGTGCTCCTCCTGCTCTGCATAGGATGCCCGTAATCCTCCAAGTTCGGAAGGCTACGGGCAGCCCTATTGGATTGCGCTCTAAGTGTCTTTAATTTCGCCCCCCCCCCCAGCGTACATGTTTTTTGTGTACAACTACAAAAATGAATTTCCATCAATTAGCTTTAAAGAATATGTTCATTCATCAAATTCCAGTGTAATGTCATTTGTTCCAGTTAAAAATCGGCAGAACATGGCTTTACTTTGAAGTGACATTACCAAGCACTATAATTCTAAGCACTATAAATAGATAATTTTTTAATGTATTACTTTCCTTTATTATTTTCAAAGACAAATATACAATCATCTTGACCATATTAAAAGAGTGGGATATTATAACACATCCAAAATTCCATGACACACAGCTAGGAGGGATAGCCAATACCACAGGGCCAAGCTAAACGTTCTTCAAATCATACATAGCAGAGCTATGTGTGCTTGGCTTATTTACTTCAGTGTAAGCATGTGCGGCCCCATTTCAGATCTGTACTGTGGTACTTCAGGATGGGGATTCAAACTCCCCCCCTTTTGTCCCAAAATTCCACCTCCCCACCACCATTGGGGGGAAGTTTTTTTAAAAAATGAAAATGTTTCCATTGATTCCAATGCAGACGTTTTTTCTCTTTTTTTAATCAACCCATGGGAGGGTTGGAATTTCAGAATGAACATGGGTGGGTGGGGGGAAAGATAAATATGAAGTCTTGCATTTAGGTACAAAAATGAACGGAACAAGAATAGGATGGGGGAAACTGGCTTGGCAGCATTACATGTGAAAAGGACCTGGGTGTTTTAGTGGAACACAAGCTGAATGTGAGCCATTAGTGAGATGTGGCTGCTAAAATCTCTAATGCAATCTTAGACTGCATTATTAAAGCATAGTGTTCAAGTCATGAGAAGTAATAGTTCTGCTCTATTCTGGGTTAGTTGGATCCCATTTGGAGTACTATGTCCAGTTCTGAATGCCACAAAGGGCAACCAGGATGGTGAGGGCACTGGACACCAAGTCCTTTGAGGATGGATACCCATGCTTGACGTGTGAACTGGTACTAAGTAGAAAAGTAACAACCGTGCACAGGGGCTTTAGTATTGTTTGTTAATTAGTAGTATGGTGTATTGGTGTTGCTGTGATTTAGGGTGCTTAGGATCTGATCTGCCAAACACAGCACCACAGCTCCATCTAGTGGCTGCTGCCTGGACAGTAGCCTAGCTTCATGCTGGCTTTGCAGGATCCTGCCCCAGACCTTCAGCTGTCCCAGGTCTGCTAATGCAGCCCAGCTGGGAGCTGCTGGGAACCCTATATAAAGACGGCCTCTCCACTGCAGTCTTTGCCACAGCAACACAAGCCTCTGTGTTGTCTGCAGCTGCTTCTGGCCTTGCCTGGTGTTTGACCTGTGACTGCTCTTGACCTGTGACTGCTCTTGACCTGTGACTGCTCTTGACCTGTGACTGCTCTTGCTCTGCCTGGTATGTGCTAGTGATGTACCACGAGCCTTAAGTAGGCTTGTGGTTCTCTGCGGCTTGGCCCTCTGTGGTGGTGGCCCGATCCTGCTCTTCAGAGTGGTGTGAGTGTTCTCCGTGCCACTTGAGCTGCTGCTGCTGCTGCTGCAGGACCCTCCCTGCTGCCCCTGCTGCTGTCCTACCTGGTCCCCTCCCTGTGCACTGCTGCTGCTGCCGCTGCCTGAGTCTGCTGCCGCCGGAGCTGCTCCGTCGCCACGTTGCGTCTATCCTGGACCCCGCCCGTGCTCAGTTTTGGCAGGGGGAACCAGGGCAACAGGGCTTAAACAGCCCTGTTGCCCTGGTTTCCCCCGCCAAAAACAGAGTGTGGGCTCCAGCGTGACGGAGCAGGGTCCCGTCGCGTCACTACCATGATGGAAGTGACGCGACGGGACCAGCGGGTGCAGAGCAGAGAGCCTCAAGGTAAAGCCCGCACGGTTGGCTGAGAGCCTGCCGAGAGCCCGCGCGGTTGGCTGAGAGCCCGCGCGGTTGGCTGAGAGCCCGCGCGGTTGGCTGAGAGCCCGCGCGGTTGGCTGAGAGCCCGCGCGGTTGGCTGAGAGCCCGCGCGGTTGGCTGAGAGCCCGCGCGGTTGGCTGAGAGCCCGCGCGGTTGGCTGAGAGCCCGCGCGGTTGGCTGAGAGCCCGCGCGGTTGGCTGAGAGCCCGCGCGGTTGGCTGAGAGCCCGCGCGGACACGAGCAGGGCCAGTTCGGGCCTCGCTTGTGTCCGCCGAGAAGCTCTCATTACATCCATAGTATGTGGTTGGACCCTGTTTGCTCTTTAGACTTGTCTTTCTGCCTCTGGCCCTTACCTGGACTCTGTTTACTCTTGGATTGTGCCTCTGACCCTTGCCTGGACTCTGCTTGCTCTTGGGACTTGCCTTCTGCTTCTGGCCCTTGCTTGGACTCCATGCTTGAACCCTGCCCTGCTTGATATGTGCCCTGACCTTGGTCTGCCTTCTGGATCTGACACACCCCTGACCTGCTCCTGCCTCCATCCTGCCCTGGCCCTGGTGTTCTGCTCTGAACCTTGCCGCCTATGCCCTGGACCTTTCCAGCATGTCAGAGAGATTTCCATGGCCTGGGATATTCAGGTAATAGGATTCTCTTTATTTTGATGGAGATGGTCCTGTCAATCAAGCAACATCTCTATTAGCTGCCAGCTCATGCCAGCTTGAGGGCTAAAAACACAATGGAAGTGAGTACAAAATAGAACTGCTCTGGGAACAAAAGATATCTTGGAATGGAAAGGGGAGCTCTGCAGCGCTGTGGGTGGATAGGAAGGAAGGAATGCTTCTAAATGGGGTAATGTGAAAACTTTCACTTCATTCATCAAATGCTATGGGCTACCTGTAAGTTCTCCCTGGTACGGTATATATCAAACATATGTTAACCTTTCTTTTATGTATAGCTCTGCCCATTATTATCAGCCAGAACATTATTCACTTAAACTTCAGCTGTTAAGAAGACAATATAAGTTCTAATTAATAAATTGATCAAAGTAACTAGAGGTATTGATCTAATATAAACATTTGTTAAATATTCACTTTAAATATTTCCTTGTGATTGAATAGATGATGTTTGATCAGGGGACACAGGATAAATTGTCTACACAATAGACAACTCTCTCTCTCCCAAAGCTATGAAGGGTTACACAAATGTAGGGCACAATCCTATGCATATTTAGACAGAAGAATTCCTATGACTCTCTGGATTCCTCAACCAGCCATGCTTCCCGGGGAATGCTGGGAGTTGTAGGACTGTTTTGTGTCTAAACATGCATAGGATTGTGCCCCTAATGTATTGATTCTACTAAAACTTACTTCTTTGTAAGTGTGCTTAGGATCTTGGCCCTAAAAGCTATTAATATGAGCCAAAAAAAATCGATACTTTATTTCATCATTTAATTGTACCAGCGTTTAAACATATTTTCTTTCATTTCAAAAACACTGCAATTTATTCTAAAATGGATCCAAACATTTGTTCAGGGTTTTAAAGATGATAAACTATCCCATTAATGTGTGCTTGCTTTATAGGTATCAGCAATAAATTGAAAATTGTTTTTCTAAGCTTAAACAAGAAAAAGTCAATATTAGAATAGTAAAATATTTATTTACCAAAAAATACGTAGTCATCATGAAGGATCCAAGCAGTGAGGATTGAGCCTGCTTCCTTTCAGATCATTTGATGCCTGGACCATGTTGTTTCTAATACAGAGGTGGATCACTGATATTGGTGATCCAGTTATTGGTAATCCTGTTAGTGTACTAGGTTCCCCTTGGTGTAACAGACTTGCTGGCTGAGCTGCTCTTGCAGCACATGTTGAGCTCTTACACCTTTATGTATGATTTAAATATTGCACTAAAAGGACCCATTTGGATATAAAAATCCCAGCTTGCTAAACAATGGTTTAATAAGCATTGGGGCTGTGCACTCTCCCTTCCTTGAGCACAGTCTTTTACAGTTCAGTCCTGGTCTGTTTAAACCAGTGTTCTCTATTGTCTCCAAAACAGGGAACTCTAGTTTAATGTAGGTGTATTAATCAGGATCTTAAACTACAGTTTGGTCCTCGAGTTTCCCATTTCAAACATAATAGGGTACTCTGGTTTAAACAGACCACGATTGAACTGCCAAAGTCAGTGCAGGCCTGATGCTTCTTCCTCGCTTGAGAAACCATAACTTAGAAAGCCAAGATAGTTATGTCTGAACCAGCACAAAAACTACATTGCTTGGTCCCATTGGCCTCCATCACAAATACGAGTCACTTCTGAGTAGCACTTCAATGGACATAAATGTTTTTTGCTGACCCTAAAACAAATGATCCAGTTATTGGGGATGTGAAAATGGCATTACCACTTTGAGGCCAGATAATTCATGTTGTATCTGTTGTCGTCGTCATTATTATTATTATTATTATTATTATTATTATTATTACTATTTTCATTTCTATACCGCTCAATAGCCGAAGCTCTCTGGGCAGGTTTACAACAATTATAAAATTGCACAATAAAATACAATTATACAATAAAAATACAGCGTTACAATAAAATACAGTATAAAAAAATACAAGCAAAAAAACATCGAAAAATTTACACAAGCATTTAAAAAACACTTTTAAAATTACTTAAATAGCTAAGTCAGATGTAAAAAATAGACTGGAATAAAAAGTTGACATAACTACCACCCCATGTGCTATTTGCAGCTGTTAAATGCCTTGGCATAGAGGGCAGTTTTAACTTGGCACCGAAAGGATATTAAAGTTGGCTCCAGGCATGCGTCAGTGGGGAGGCTGTTCCACAATTAATTAAATTGGCCTGCTCTTGTGAAAGAGTGTTAGATTACTGAGGTAGGAATACTAACAAATAGATGTGTTTTGACAGGTTAGGGGGAAACAGCCAGAAAAATCAGGGGACTGCATCCAAGGTTTAAATTTGAAGCATTGGTAGCTCAGGTTCTCCCCAGTCTCATATTACATTGATAATGCTGGTAAAGTAAAAATCTAGTGAGAGTTTGTTTCCAAGCCTATGAATCCTGACCCCCACTCAATTGAAGCTGTCATGCTTCATCAGGGAACCCATCATCTGCTCTGGGCAATAGCTCAGGTGAGGAGGCTGGAACACATCTGAGACCTGAGCTAGTTTCAGGACCTTGGACAGCAATCCTAGAGCTAGAGACTGGCAAGGACTTGTGAGGCTGGGAGAGTTTTTCTGGAAGCCCACCCTCAAGTGCTGTATCTGTTAAGAGACCTGCAGCCTTTTTCTGTAGGCAAGGGCTTCTTCTAGGGAGTGAAGGTTGGAGGAGTGAGGACCTACTTGGGGACTGCTCCTCAGAGTCTCCCTGTTCACTAGAGGAGTTTGAGATTCACTCCTTGGAGTCAAGCAGCAGCACTGTCTGGGGATCACATGGATAGGGCATGAGATCCAAGGTGGGGGGCCCCAGTTTAGAAGGACCAGGGACTGGTCCTGCGAGTCACTGTCTCTGGAGGCTTCATTCTGTGAGGATTCTTGCTCCTGGGCCATGAAAGAAGCAAGTTTAGCATAGAATTATATAAGACTTTAGAGAAGGGGCCGTAGCCTTGCTTACAAAAGTTTCAAGGTTCCATCCCTGGCATCTCCAGCTAGGGTTCATCAAGATCCCTGTCTGAGCCCCTGTAAAGCCACTGCAAGTCAGTCATTGAGGCAGACTGATCAACCAGTGGTCGGATTCACTGTAAGGCAGCTTCATATGAGAGGGACAAGTGCTTTAAAAGTAATAAACTGGATATAGGGTTCATAGAATCATAGAAAAGTAGAGTTGGAAGGGGCCTCTAAGGCCATCGAGTCCAACCCCCTGCTCAATGCAGGAATCCAAGTCAAAACATTTCTTGGATTCAGTGTTAACAGGTGTTGGTTCATTGTATGATTTTAACTTAATTTGGCTGTCCCAAGATATAACGTTTTGATCCATCATCATCATCATCATCATCATCATCATCATCATCATCATCATCATATGATGTCTTCCAGTTCAGAGTGGACAGAGTCCACCCTAAAAAAAATCCTTTCCCCTCCCCATTCCTTTCTCCTTATGTGTCATGCCTTTTTAGATTGTAAGCCTGTGGGCTGGAACTGTCCTGTTTTACTGATTATATGTAAGCCACTCCGGGTGACTTTTTAGGCTAAGAAGTGAAATAAAAAATACTTTAAATAATAAATAAATCATGCTCTTGTGCAATTCCAGTTAAAATTCATAGCTTTTGGGTAGCAGCTGAGTTGCTGCTTGGTGAATTTCACCCAACACGTATTGTTTTGTTACATTCATTAGCAGTTGTCCGTTTATAAAGCTGCTACTAACTGGAATATAAAGTCTAGTTTTCTAATGCTCATTCTCACTAATAGTAATGCCTCAAATATTCTAATTTTGAATATTTAAAATGTTCTTACATTGTGGCTTTTTAATCAACAATTTGTTAACTTGGAAAGGCTGACATGCAACATGCTGTTTATATGAATTTCTATCCCCATCATTAAGGTGCGAGGTAAATGACAACAAAAGATTAAAATATCCTGTAAAATAGTTATATTACTGAAGACAAACAAGCTCAAGTTTCTTGAAGTTAACAGTTTAAAGCAGCTAAAAAAGCATGCTCAAATTTGATAGTGCAAGAAATGGACAGAAATAAGTGAGATAGCATTAATAGGTCTCCTGAAATGTAATGACATTTCTCTTTCAGACTAGCTTTCAATACCCCTTCCTGTTCTTCAGCTCTGGTTCCAAACGGTAATGGAAACTTCAAGAAATTTGAGCTTGTTTTTCTTTCAGTCTTCTCTTCCTCATAACACAGAGAGGAGGCCTACTCTCCTATAACAGCACACCTGATGATCAAGAAAGGATTCTCACAACATGTTTCTCAGAGACTTACGTACAATATATGACATGTTTGTTAGGAAATAGGCATGAACAAGGAAAATTGAGTGCTGTGTTCATTACCTACTGCCAGAATGTGTAAATAACTACCCAACTTGTGAATGGTAAGGTTAATACATTGCTTGTTTTCCCTGTATATTGAAATGCTAGGAAGATGGCATTCTTCTGTTGCAGTTTGCATTATTGCTTTCTGCATAAGAGGGTAATCTCTAATACATGTGTTCTTGTCTGTGATCCTGTGGTAAAATATTACAAGCTTACAGTTGAAGCAATAGTTAAAGTATTCCTTGTAACATTGATGTAAAAACACATTTTTTATCTAAGTGATAGAGGAGTATCTTTTCCTTAATTACATTTTTTTTATTATTACACGGGGAAATGGGAGTGCATCATATTAAAAAAATTGTGCAAAAAGCACTTTTATTTTTTAATTATATTTTTTTAGACAAACTGGCGCAGCTGCGAGAATTTAAAGTATCAGCTGGGGCAATGTCCAGGGGGGTGCCTGCTGCCAAGGTGCAGCAGGTACTAACCCCAGACATTGCCCAGAAGAGGCTCCAAATGGTTCCCCACCTTTGGTTTCTCTTGACAGCTGTCAAAAGATGAGCAGTCAAGAGAAACCAAAGGCACAAGGGATCTTTGCATGCAAAAAGAGGTGTTTGGGGATTTGCACCCCTTTCACAGCAGGATCCTCATCCTTCCCCCCCCCCCCAGCTAGTCCACATGCTGGTGTACATTTTGCACTTCTCCTGTGCCTCTATGTGCTCAGGAAGTTTATTTTATTTATTTATTTATTATATTTATACCCCACCTTTTTTCCTGCAAGGAACCCAAGCTAGCTGTCAAAACTCTGGGTCCCTTTAAAACAGGGGTTTACAGGGCAATCGGTGTTTTTTGTCTGGACATATGGCTGTATATGTTAGGCAGAGTGTCTAAGTATGGAATAGTACTCTCTAGCAACAACCAGTGTGCAACATCATAAGATGCCAAGTTTCTTTCAGTTTGGGTCAGCATTTGGTCACCAGGGTTAGGTTGCTGCTGGAGGAGAGGACGGAGGAGTGAGAGGGAATATGAGGACCAAATGCCTGCAAAAACAATAAACTTTCCTTTATTTCTGAAATAAATTCATTTCTTTTCTCCCTGTCCCCACAGTAAATCCTTGCAATGTTTTCTTCAAGAAATAATAGCATCTGATTTATTTCTATATCTATCCATCTAAGTCAGCCGTCCTCAACCTCCAAACTTGTTGAACTGCAACTCTCATCATCCCCAGCTAGCATGGTCAAGCTGACTACTAGTCTGGCTGGCTGGGGATGATGGAGGTTGTAGTCAAAACTTCTGAAGGCCACCAGGCTGGGGAAGGTGGATCTAAGTAGCCTTGGACTACCATGGAGTGATTACTAGAGATTTTAAAACATATAATTTCTGTTGACTGCTCATTTATCATTGTAACATTGGTGTGAAAGTGTTAATAACTGCTCTTCTTTTGTGCCATTTTAGTGGCAAGTGGATAGAATCTGTAAATTCTAGTAGTGGTAAAATGGGGAGTGAAATGAAACAAAATTATGAGAATGCACTTTTCAGAGCAAACACTTCTGTTGTAATGTTAATACTTTTCAAGTATATAATGGGTCATAGCACACTCTTGTATGCTAACAGCACATGAGGAAAGTGGTGAATTATTTGCATTTTTGTAGTAACACATTATGTGAATCAGAAAGAAAGGAGTAATTCATCAAGCTGACAAACTATGATGTCAAGACTCTTTGCTTGGTGTTTTTTTCCTGCAATCTTCTTCTATTGTTTATAAGAATGCTAACAATTACACAAAGTGTTTAAGCAGGATGTGAATACAGAGCAATGTCTGGAAGAAACTGCTTTTTGCCAACAATTTTTCCTCTCAAAAACCCCATCTTAATGCACAAAATTGTTTGTTAAAACTGCAAGCCTGGGAATTACCGTCTCCCTGATGTTTTGCCTGTGTTATCCACCTGCCTGGAGTGGGTGAGGATGCATAACATCCACTTTAAGCCATCCTTCCCAATCCAGGGTCCTCCAGATGTGTTGTACTACAACCCCAATCTTCTCCAACTAGCATGACAAATCAGGATTTCCTTATTATTTCTCCTCACCCCTTCTCTTTTGCCTTAATCCACTTACACCAGAATTGTTTTCACAGTTTGCTATCACCAGTTATCAGACCTGGATACAGATTCCACTTAGCAAGGCTGCCCCTCACTATTTTCTTATAATTGCTCATCACTGTTTAGATGGAGGCTGCACTTCCCCCACCCATGCATTGGACATGCTTATAACAGAACATGTCAACAAGGTCATAACATACCATGTCAACACGGGGCCATGGCAATCAGTTTAAGGAAGAGCAAGCAGGGAAAAAATACCATTTCTGCCCCTAAGAAGGGGAATTTGTGACTAGAATGAACCAGAATATGAATATGAAATAAAATTATTATTTGGGTGTTTTTGGCATGAATTAATCACTCCCTCTATATGTAAAGTGAGTACTGCTGCTTATTTATTTATTAAAATATTCTGACACCTTCAGGCAGGAGCCTTCCCAAGGTGGCGTACAACAACAAAACTCACATAATGAAAGCTGATATGATAATGAAAACAGTAAAAACAGTGAAAATATCCTTTAAAAACCCCAACAGACACCAGCATAAAAACAAAACCTACCACATACAACTGGGGAAGGCCAGAGTAAAGTAGTAGGTTTTCAGGGCCTTCCTAAAAGCCTGCAATTATGGGACCTGGCAGACCTCTGGTGACAACTTATTCCAAAGGTGTGGGGCCACTGTAGAAAAGGCCCTGTCTCATGTAGTCACCCACCTAACTGCTCTCACAGGAGGACCTTTCCTGATGATCTTAAAGTGCTGGCAGGCTGAAATTACCTTGAGGTAATTTGGTTCCAAACTGTTAAGGCTTTAAAGGTCAAAACCAGCACTTTAAATTGGGCTTGGAAACACACCGGAACCAGTGCAGCTGGCACAGCATAGGTGTTATATGATGAGATCGCCTCTCCTCCACCAGCACACCAGCAGCTGCATTCTGCACCAGTTGAAGTTTCGGGACCATCTTCAAAGGCAGCCCCATGTACAATGCATTACAGTAGTCCAGCCTAGACAGCAATAGTGCATGAATAAGTGAGGCAAGGTTTGTCCTCTCCAGATAGGGCCACAGCTGGCATACCAGCCTAACCTGGTAAACTGCATTCCTGGGCACCACAGCCACCTGGGCCTTCCCAGTTAGCGTAGAGTCCGGGAGGACTCCCAGACTACACACTTGGTCTTTTAGGAGGAGTGCAGACCAGTTGTAAACCTCTGTCCAGAGTAGTTGGGTTCCCAACCCACAATACCTCTGCCTTGTCTGAATTAAGTTTCATGCTGACAGCACATGTGTGCAGCACAGAGCAGCACATCTGTGGAAAACCTCACCTCCCAGAATTGAGTGAGGGTTCGCCTACCTAGGTTAGACTCAGAAATTTTACACCCCCAAAAGAACCTTTAATGCAGCCTTCCCCAACCTGGTGCTTTCCAGATGTTTTGGACTTGAACGCCCATCAGCCTAAGACAGCATGGCCAGTGGTCAGGAATTCTGAGAGTTGTAGTCCTAAACATCTGGAGGGCGCCAGGTTGAGGAAGGCTGTTTTATGAGGGACTGCCTTTTTGCAGATAAATGGACTGGGGACAGGAAGTAATTAGCCTTGGAGTATACATGTTTTCATGCCCATGTGTTCACAGCCATGCTCCCACTTCCTCATAGAATTTTTAAAACTGTGATGTTGAGTACGCCCTGCAGTTTAAAGGACTGTGGGCCTAAATCAGATTTGTATCCCTCTTCATATTTGGGTGCAGATATTGTCTGTTCATACTGCATTCTTTCAGTTTGACAAGCATTGTGTTTAAGAGGTCTAAAAGAGAATGCTGCAGCTTAAACTCTCTTGTGTGCCTTGTATTTTATCTGTCTTGGAAGTCCAATGACTAAGAGTGTTATGAAGAATAAAGTGGGTGAGGGGCCTTGGTGAAGGTGAGAGGGAGGATCTCTTTTTCAGTAGCTCTTGGTGGTTTCTGAGAAGTCAGTGAAAGGGTTGTTGTGATGAGGAATGTATATCCCTGTGGCAGCAAAGGATTAAGAATATGGAAAAATAAAAACCAACAAGAATACTGTACACTTCAGCTGGATAGAAAGATAGGACTATAAAAAGCTTAGAAAATAGGGTGTCCTGACAGTTAAGAGGCTTGAATTTAATTGTACATGTTCACTGTCATTATTTTTTGCAAAATATTTTAACAGGAAAAAATGTTTTAATTGTGCTAGTTTGCTCTTGCCATTAACTCTCTCACAAAACAATCAATTTATAGTGTAATAATGGAAAGGCTTTCCTGCAACAATGATGAATTTTCAAATGCACTGTGTCTATGCCATCTTAAGTATCATTTAGGAACGATTGTTTTGCAATAGCATTTTACTAATCAATCCACTTAGATAATTACTGACAATATTGTATTTTAAGATATTGCCCAGACACATGACCTGTAGGATCCCTAAGAGCACTTACCATTCTGTCCCCATAGAATTTCCTGTTGAAATGGCTGAAAGAGAGTTGATTTAGTTTCCTATTTTCAGGTGGCTGAAAGAGAGTTGATTTAGTTTCTTATTTTCCTTTTCCAGAGAAGATTTAGGTGGGGCCCAGTGCTAGGACAAATGCCCACCATCCATTGTTTCTACTTATTGTGTGTGTATGTTTCAAATATAAGCCTTAATTCAAATCAAAGGAAAATTGAGAGGTGTGATACAAAGTTCCATCTGCTGCTGTAACGTTAAAAGATTGGGCGGTTGAAAATGATTGTGCTAAATGTTACAAAGCCGGTGAGGAAAGATGTGTTCCCCTGAATGAGTTAATTTCTGTAAGTTATTAAACATATCAATATTGCAGGGCTTCATGTATTTGTGAGTGTATGGATGAGATAAAGAAGAGTCAGACACAGAGTATATGGTTTCAAATCAGGGCCACATTTATTGAACTGAAGATCTGTGAAGGGCGAAGTGCGGTACTAACCTAGCCCGGCCATTGGCCGGGAAAAACCAATATTTTAAATATTTTGGTGAATACATCCTAACCGCACCGGAGGCGGGTTGGTCCGCCCCCGGCCAGTTGCCCTCCATGTGGAGCTGGAGGGCCTTACCATCGTCGCCTTACTTTGACGCCTCCAGGCACCCAATGTAGGCGAGAAAGGCAAAACCCCAAAGACGTCCCAATCTCCCTCCTGCTAAGCCTCACGGCATTAGCGAGGTCAGCCTTGGGTAAACGTCAGTCACCTTGAAAGGTGCCACTGGATGATCACCATAACCCTAAGCCATACTGCCTAATCCCGCACTTCCCGCCACAGAGAGAGACAAGCTATCGCTTAGTCGAATCTCCCCCACCTGCCCGATAAAAAAGCGAGCAGGGCCCTTCACAGATCTCCATTATTATCATTACCTACACCGGATAGGTGAACCCCATCCGGGCGATACAGCTCCCTCCGGGCCAAGGATATCATGGGATGGGGAATACAAACCCAATCCCTCCTACGGCCCTACAAATCTCGCCGTTCACCTTTCTAACCGCTCTGTTCAAGGCCTTGGGCCAACTGAAATGCAGTATCATGAACGACCAAGGATCAGAATTCCCGGCCATCGGTGCCGTATGTATGCCATATTGCATGGCATCTGCAAAATCAGGGCCTTGCCTTTCAACAAGCCCAAATCATTCCCCCCAAATGGGGACCAGGACATCTGGGGGGAAGAACACTGGTGGTCAGTCCGGAACAAAGTGTGGATGAGCTTCTGCCATCTCATGCCCCGGTGACCCATCCATTGGACGTCCGCCGAAGGCTCAACCACCAGGAACTCCTGGCCATATCGCATGACACCTGCCAAATCAGGGCCTTGCCTTCAACAAGCCCAAATCATTCCCCCCAAATGGAGGACCAGGACATTTGGGGGGGGAGAAGAACACTGTTCAGTCCAGAACAAAGTGTGGAGGAGGTTCTGCCACCTCATGCTCTGGTGACCCATCCATTGGACGTCCGCCGAAGACTCAACCTCCAGGAAGCCCGACGTGACAGCTCATCTTGCCACCCAGTGCATCATACTGTGCCCACAGATCAGCACACAGACAGTCCTGCCTCCACCCAGGTGACCTGGAAGAGAAACACAGCCCACGGCAGTACCAAGGCAATTTTTTTTGACGCACCATCAAGGCATTTTCACACATAGGAGCGGTTTGACTGGGACCCCTGAGAAAACACCTGTTTGTCCACAGTGGATGCAGCACCAATCTGTAAGGAGTGGGCTCAGAAACCCAACTGTGCCAGGCCGGAGGCTGCGAGAGCGGACCTTGTCACCGACTAAAACCAAAACTTAGTTAATGGCTAGTTGTCTTGACGAAAAACAGACTACCCTAGGCGAGTCCACGGCCAGCCACAAATGCGTGCAGAATGGCGAGCCATCCTGATGACAAAACAGACTGCCTTGTCCAGCCATGAGTAGGTGTAGAGCCCTGCCAGGACATAGCTCTGTTATTGATCCCACGTGTAGCAGGATGATAGACCCTCTACCCAACTGGTCATGAAATAAGACCGTCTCGTAAGGAAAATGGCAAACTGTAGGGCCCAAAATCTCTGCATCTGCCCCCAGGCGTGTGTGGCACTCTGTGCAAAATATTGTGCTTTAAAGTGTGCAATGTAAGCGCCCTGAGTTCTTTGAGGACATATTGTTTTGTTTATTCTATTTATACCCCGCCTTTTTTCCTGCAGGGAACCCAAGGCGGCTTACATAGTCCTCCTCCTCCTCTCCATTTTATCCTCACAACAACCCTGTGAGGTAGGTTAGGCTGAGAGTCCGTGACTGGCCCAAAGTCACCCAGTGAGTTTCATGCCGAGCGGGGACTAGAACCCGGATCTCCTGAGTCCCAGTCCAACACTCTAACCAGTACGCCACACTGGCGTACTGTTCAGTATCTGCACTGTAGCCTCATTGTCACACCAAAATTGGACCACGAGTTATCCAAGTGGTCTGCCACATAAATCGGGGCACTTCAAACCCCGCGTGGCCGCACATAAATGGCGCAAGAATGCACGACCAGGGGCAATAACCCTGCCAGCACAATTGAGATGGCCAACCAGGCCTTGTAATTGGCATAAAGTAGAACAACAGAAATACGCCTAATTAGGTCTACTATTCTCCACTAGAGGCGGGAATACTGCTGCCCCGAATCTAACTCTATACAGAGAAAATTGAGTGCTGAAACCGGCAATGATACCCCCAAATCAAACGCCAATTCACGAAAATTGATCCATCACGAATGATCGTCGCTCAGAACGGGCTGGGCCTTCGAACAAATCATCTAATAGTGGACAACCTGTTCGAGGCCCATCCCCCTCCGCAAGGCCAATTGAAATGAAAAATTTTTGCCCTGGAAACAGAACCCCAGAAGGTCAAAATCATCTGGGTGGACAGGCAGCAGCTTAAATGCTGGTTTAATATCACATTTTTTCCTCAAGACCCTGGGACCACAGGAACGGATCATGCGAAACTCACCCATGGCCTTCTTTGGGAATGCGCAGGGAGGGGATGGGCCATGAGGCAAATGGGCCCAAACTTTTCCCGGTGCCACTTCTTTATCAATTTCAGATTGGGCTATGTACTCTGCCTCAATTACCAGCCTGGGCAAATTAACTGGGCTGGGGCCCTTTAGGAGGTGGGTGCTGGCCTGTATGGACACTCAGCACAAGCCACCCCTAATGGGAGATGAGAAGGAAGGAAGCCACACACACACACACACACACACACACACACACACGGGGCCTGTAAATGCGAAATGTACATAACTCAGATGACGCCTCAGAGGCTCCCCATCTTGAGATCTACGTGCCCCAGCAATTCGTATGAAATTGCAATGCAATTGCAGGCATAGCCATGAGCCACCCCTCTCATCTGCCTGGGCTAAGCGAAGTTCATCATGACTGGCCACTGGAGGGGGGGAGAAGAATCCACACTGCTGCTGTGGCTTCTGGTTTCTGTTGTTGTTGGGTTTTGCACGTGAAGAAGCACGGGCCAGGGCTACCTGCTGAGGCAAGCCCTGGAGAAAGCCCAGGCAAAGAGTGAGTAACTGTGTAGTCAAGGAACCAGCTTTGTTATTTTGTAGCTCTACTGTGTAGGAGCCAAAGTGTCTTTTTAACTCTCAATGGTGAGCCTGTTTGTGTGAATGGCATGCTGTTTGTGTGTTGGCATGCCATTGTGTGGGTAGTACTCACCACTCTCTGGGGAACCGCCCGCATTGTTGGATGTATCCGCATATGCCTAGTCACAGGGCCGAGAAATCTAAGCGTGCACTATTTCAGCAAATTCCTGGTCTCACGGCAGTGAAGGTGATTCAACTGGGGGCCTCCCTAGAAAAATTGGCTGGTGCTGGGCTTTGGTAGGACCATGGTGCTAATGGTGGCTTCCATTTCTTCTAAGCATGCTGAAAGTGAATGCATAACATTATAGTATGATCTGCTACACGTAGAGAGACCCTGCCCTGTCCGCCTCTTTTTGGCAACCCTTGAAGCGTCAAGGTCCTCTTCATCTGAAGAGGAAACACAAGTCGGTGGCGGACGCTTTGCTGGTTGCCTAGGGGCCCGTCCTTTGCCCTCCTTGCCACCCTGATTTTTCTTGGAAGGCATCTGAACCGGGACTTCAACTGGAATATCAAGAGAAATTTATGAGAGTAACGAGCAAAATTACGGAAGTAGCACGCTGCTTAACTAGCACGCTGTTTAACTCTCACGCTCGGACCAGCTGTGCCAGAACAATAATGCAAAGTAACATTAAAACGAGAGAGAGAAAAGGGGGGTTTAAGTTAATTGATTCAATTTATTTTATTTATTTATTATATTTATACACTGCCTTTTTTCCTGCAAGGAACCCAAGGCGGCTTACATAATCCTCCTCTCCATTTTATCCTCACAACAACCCTGTGAGGTAGGTTAGGCTGAGAGTCAGTGACTGGCCCAAAGTCACCCAGTAAGTTTCATGGCCGAGCGGGGACTTGAATCTGGATCTCCCGAGTCCCAGTCTAACACTCTAACCACTACACCACTTAACCACAATTGATTAAACTGATTAAAATTAAATTGATTAAAATTGATTTAAGTTAATGGAATAAATTGATTAAACTGATTAGAATTGATTTAAATTGTCTGAATAAATTGATAACTTTTGATTTAAATTATCTTTCCATGTTCAGACAAGCTGATCCAGCATCAGCCACAGGCCTGTTCAACATTAATTAATTCAATAATATTAAATTTTATTTAATAATAAAATTAAATTAAATAACATTAATTTAATATCCTTAATTAGTTCAATCTTATTAAATTTTATTTAATAATAAAATAAAATTAAATAACATTCATTAATTAATTTAATATCATTAATTAATTCAATAATATTAAATTTTATTTAATAATAAAATAAATTAAATAACATTCAATTAAATGAATAAAATTGCAGCGACTGAGGGGCGCTGGTGATGAACAGCCGCTCAACGTCCTGGCTAAGGCCAGGCGGCAGTGCAATGGCCAGAGAGGTGGCCGGCCACTTGGCGCAGCAGCCAGGCCCGGTCAGACACTAATGGCGCCACCCCACAAAAAAGCGTAGCGAATGCTCACAGCTGAAAGGCGGCCGCTGAAGATCAGCTCTTCTGCGCCGAAGATAACAGCTGTTCGACACAAACGGCTGGACACGTGGCGCCGTGGCGGCAAAGCCTCAGCCAAGCGCCAATGGCACCGCAACCACTCGCCCGCCAATCAGCTGTTTCAAGCGCCAATGGCGCCTCAACCACTCGCCCGCCAATCAGCTGTTTCAAGCACTAATGGCGCCTCAACCACTCGCCCGCCAATCAGCTGTTCCAAGCGCAGATGGCGCCGCAACCCCTCGCCGAGCTACCGCCCGCCCGCAAATCAGCTGATGAACCCGAAGGGGGGGCGACCGGTAGACAAAGCGAGGTGCCCGCCGCAGAGCACGGAGAAATTGGCAGAGCACGGAGCCCCACAACAGTAATGTGGGAAGCCTTGGCAATTTAAAGGAGGCGAGTCGCGGCTGCAGGGAGCACACCAGGCAATCAGCCGCAGCCACAAAAACTACCCCCGAAAACGAAGCGATCCCGGAAGCCTGAATTCTGCCCAGCCCCGCAGAATTCGGCGGCGGCGGCTGGGCTTGAACCTGCGGCCTTCTGCGCGCAGAACAGGTGCTCCCCTGGCGCTGTTGGGAATTTAAACGGGCAGCAGCAGGTGAGGGAGGCGGCCGCAGAAAAACCCCTGGGCAATCAATTAGCCGCTTAGAACAGGTGCTCCACTGGCGCTGTTAGAAATTTAAACAGGCGGCAGCCGGCGAGGGACGCGGCTGCAGAAAACCTTGGGGTAATCGGAGGCCTCAAAAAAAGGGGGGGGAGGTTGGGACCAAATTGAATCTCCAAATCACCCTCACATATTAACTCTATTGTAAAATTATAAAGAAAGCACACATAAAACAAGTGAAATTTATCTTATTATTAAGTTAGCAAAGCGCACACACACAGCACCCTCGCAATTTAACAACACACGCACACACAAAAGGAACGATACCACGTGGAAGGGGAATCTGCGAGGACGATGTGGAGTCAGCCGGAAAACAGCAGCAAAAGAGACTGTGGGCGGGAACCCAGGTGCCTAAATAAGCCCTTCCTGTGTCCCCGCCTTAGTTGAGCCATTGGCTCAGTACCTGTGACCAACCTCACCTGTTACCTGACTCCTCTCTCCTCCCCCACTCGCAAATCTTCTCCCTGTCCCCAAGTGAGGGGCCAGTGGAAGTCTGTTATGCTACTTAAGTATCTTATTGGGAATTGCTGCAATAGTCAACATTTGTTTGACAACCTTCCTCTTCTAGTTAACTGAAGCATTTCCAGTCTGTGGGATAGCCTTGAATTCACAACTTAGCCACAAATATAAGTTGTCCTAATTTATTTAACTTACTAATATAAACAGATGGTCATGGTAGTGAGTGATCAGTCAAGGGAGACAGATTGGCTTTGTTCGCACCTCACACGAAATTACCCTGCGAGTAAGCCATGGTGATTTGGTTGTTCGTAGAACAAGCCATGGTGTGCCCAACAGATGATCGGGCTCACCATGGCTTGTTCTCCCCGTCCTTCCCCCTTAGTCCTCCAGCAAATATCCCAGTGTCCTTCGTGGTAGAACCCATTTTGTCTCCTGCTCGCTGCTCTGATTGCTACCCCTTTTCGTTCACTGAAGTTTTTTTTTAAAAAATTCAGAGCCTCAAAATGCGCAATTGGGGTCTCTCTCTCTCTCTCTCTCTCTCTCTCTCTATATATATATATATAGTATATATATATATATATAGGCCCCAGAAAATTGTACAGTTGTGTTCATAATGGGGGGGGGTCTTTTGCAGGTGCAAAAGTGCACTCTTATGCAGAGGCGTAGCGTGGGGGGTGCAAGGGGGGGCCGGCCGCACCGGGCGCAACCTCTGGGGGGGCGCGCTCGCACTCGCACTCTCTGCCCCTGCCTGGCTCACTCACTCTCTCTGCAGTGCTGGCTGTGCGCCCAGCGACGCGACCCTTCTCTTCCCGTCCTAATTCCTCTATAGGGGTGGTAGTTCCGTTCCTTGTCTCTTCCCCTCTACTTCCATCAAACTTTGGAGAACCAACAAACTACAGTCCCCAGAGTGCACCGCGTGAGCGGAGCCGCCGCATGACGGGAGTCGTAGTCCTTTATTTAAATAACGTTGCTCTAGCACGCAGGAAGCCTCTTGTGCAAGCGTGGGAAGAAGAGAGAAGAGGTGTCCTTTCGGAGCAGTGCACTCTGGGAACGGCCTTGAATGGTCATCAGAAGGAAGGGGCGGGGGAGACGAAACAGATTCCCGCATTGCATGAGGGGAATTGCAGTTCTCCACCAGTCTTCCTTGGACTACAGGTGTTCAATTAACATAGCAAAACAAGGAAAGTGGGGTTTCCCCCAGTTACTGCTGTTGCAAATGGTAACTCTGCTGTACTGATCTTTTATACATATCAACTTTGCATAATAATCCCACAGATTTATGCTTCTTGTACGTTATGGCCATTTGGGTCCACTGTTTACACACATACACACCCTACATCTATGTTATCTGTCAACTGCAGATAATTTTATTTATTTATGTCCCACCTTTTTTCCTGCAAGGAACCCAAGGTTGCTTACATAATCTTCCTCCTCCTCCTCCTCCTCTCCATTTTGTCCTCACAACAACCCTGTGAGGTAGGTTAGACTGAGAGTCAGGTACTGGCCCAAAGTCACCCAGTGAGCTTCATGGCCCAGTGGGGACTAGAACCCAGATCTCCCGAGTCCCGGTCTGACACTGTAACCAATCAGCCACACTGGCTCTCAGTCTTTCAATGAAGCTGGCTCTTTTCCATTAAAGCTTATGATCCAATAAGGCAGCAATTCTGACTGTACCCATTCTGTACCACGGAGTAAATCCCATTGAACTCAATGGGACCTACTTCAGAGTACACATATATAGGATTTTCCAGATGGATAGCTGTGGTATTTTGTTGCAGCAAAACCAGCGAGGAGTCTTGTGGCCACTACAAGGCTAACACATTTATTCTGGCATTATTTATACCAGAATTTATTCCAGAATAAAATTCAAATTATTATATTATTAATATTAGAAGTATTATTTAATAATTTACTAGGTTTCCTTCCTACCTAGTAAGGGCGCAATCCTATGCAAGTTTAGAACAGGTAAGGGTTTCTTTAACTAATCTAGTTAAACCCATCCAGAACAGGTAAGGGTTTCTTTAACTAATCTAGTGGAAGAGACTCGAGTGCTAAAATCCACGGGTTAGGGGGCGCAAATTACTTGCCTTGCCCCGGGTGCTGACAACCCACGCAACGCCACTGCTCTTATGGCGTTCCGATATATGTAATCTTTCCTAGTCAATGTCCATGTCTATTTCAGCTATCAAAGGGAGCAGCAAAGTGCAGTAGATAACATTGACAAAGCGAGACTACATACAGTAATACCTTGGATTGTAAGGATAATTTATTCTGGAACCGTGCTTGTAATCCAAAACACTCTTATATCAAAGCGAGTCTCTGGCGGGCATGAGCGGGGCCGATTTCGGCCCGCTACGCCCGCTCGAGGCGAGCGGTTACATCCCTACGACTTGTCTTGCTAGACCTTGCTTGTTTATCAAGTCAAAAAACTTTAAAATTTTTTGCTTGTCTTGCAAAACGCTCTCAGACCAAGTTACTTGCAATCCAAGGTATTACTGTATAGGGTAATTTGTGCAGTTTCCGAGCTGTCAATTGAAAATCACCGGTAAATGGGCAAAAAGTGGGAGAAGTAGGTGTACCAAAAAGCGAATGGTGACAAGATCTCCCTCTTAACAATGTAAGCCTTTCAATTTCAAGTGTTGAACTGACAGTTCTCAGTGCCCTCCACATTTTTGAGACTTCCCAAGGTCACCATCTACTCCAGAAAGGGGAGATATTAAATTACCCCCTTTTTGCAGCACCTTTTCAGAGCATTCTCCTGCAGTTACTGCATACTGCAGTTCCCTGATAGTTCTTTAAAAAAACAACAGGAAGGCAGCTAAATGGGATGGAATGAATGGGGCCACATTGGCAGGGGTGTTGTGGAAGTCCCACTGGTGCCTCGTTTCCTCTGTCCTGTTCTGCCACCTCTATGGGGTGTTGTTTTTTTTTAACTGTCTGGAAAATTTGCACCTTAAAAAAAAAAAAAACAACCTGGGAAATGTATGAAGATTTCATGGCTGGGAAGTAAATGGAGGGGAAATGTAATGCAACTTTCCCTTCCATTTAGTTTGCAGCCATGAAATCTACATATATTTCCCCTCCATTTAGTTCCCAGACATGAAATCTGTGTATATTTCCACTCCGATTTCATAGAGTTGGAAGGAGCCTACTACAAGGCTATCGAGTCCAACCCCCTGCTCAATGCAGGAAACTAGAGGAGGGGTCTCCCATCCAAGTAATAACCAGGCCCGACCCTGCTTAGCTTTCCACACTCAGACAAGCTGAGCCAGCGTGAGCCACAGGCCTGTATTACTTCCCAGCCATTACATTTCTGTTTATTTCCCTCTAAAAGAAATGTGCAAACTTTCCAGACAGTTTTAAAAAATGAAACCTAAGTGGTAGCAGAATAGGATGGAGCAAATGGGACGCTAGCATGTGGCCCCATTAACTCCAACCCATTCAGCTGCCTTCTCAGGTTGTTTTTTTTTTAAAAGAACTATCAGGGAAACCACAGCAGTAAATGCTCTGAAAAGGAGCCGCTAAAAGGGGGTGTTAATATCTCCTCTTTCTGGAGTAGCTGGAGACCCAGGGAAGTGTTAAAAATGTGGAGGGCACTGGGAACTGTCAGTTCAACACTTGAAATCAACAAGATTACATTGCTAATTGTAATGTCCCTTTTTGGTGCACCTACTTCTTCCACTCTTTTCCTCTTTACCTGTGATTTTCAATTGACAGGTCAGCAACTGTGCACAAATTAGCCTATATGCAATCTTGTCTTGTCAGTTTCCATCTATGTTACCAACTGCACTTTGCTCCCTTTGACAACTGAAACTTACAAGGACATTGGCCAGGCAAGAAGTGCACACTTTCGCACTTGCTAAAGACTGACAAAAAGTATTCTTTAAAAAAAACAAAACATTTGTGCACATTTCTGGGGCTGAAAAAAAAGTTGGTGAACCAGTGATGGTCGCTCCAAAGTGCCGCCTGGGCATCGGTGGAGGGGCTGTCACTGGTGGTAGCACCGGTGAGATCACAAAGAGTGGCAAGGTTTTTTTGCCACTGTTGCCGAGCAGTTCGCTAGCCACTCCCTGCAACCCATGATGGAATCAGTCTCCCGGATCCAGACAACAGGGCAACCCATCATGGGTCAAACAACCCCTAGAACAAGCCATTGGCTGTCAGGGTGGCTTGTTGCCACCAAAATAAGCCACCCTGTGAGAAGCATTCTGGATTCGAATGAAACAGCAACCCACAATGGGTAGTTACCCACAATAGATTGTCATGCGAACCCAGTCACTACCTATTTCAATTATGTTGAAAGAACGCTGAATTGCTCTAAACTTGAGGTGAAGGTGTTTCTCTTGCTCACCATGGAAAGGAGTAATATTGTTAGGTGAACCGATTCCTCATGTCTCTGGCTAGGGTTTATTGCTTAGGGAAGGTGTACCTCAGACATGTGTATTCAAAGAAAGCAAAGCACTATGCTTGTTTTCTTCCTATTCTAATAGAACTGTTAATGAAGTTCAATAGTGGGAGTGTTACTCCCTATGCTGTGTTTATTTTGTTTGGGCATTGTAGCAAAAGGCATGTCAAAATTTAGTTGTAATATTCTGATATTGAATATGTTGTATGTTTACAATGGTTATCAAAATATTTACAGTGTACATATTTTTCATAATGATACCTGTACAGCTACCTGAAATACCTACATTAAAAGCTGTAGAAAAACTATGGTGATCAAAAAGTAACACTTCTAAAATGGACCAAAGGGGGTGGGGTGGGGTGGTAATGTAAATTATTTTCTCTTTTTGAATTGAGATAGTGCTATAAAACTCTTATTTATTTATTTATTTATTTATTGGTAATCAGATTACTAAAATATATTCTCCTTCACCTGTTTTTATTAATTTTTCTGGTTTAGCATTTTGTAACGTTGTATATCACTATATATTGACTTTGCAGTAAGGAAGGGTGTAGAATTTGCCTCCACAGATGCTGCTGTTGCCATGGAGATAAAAGGACCAATGGCCTTTTTCTAGTTTGGACTGTACTACGCTGTTCATAAAAAGATGGTGAATTCTAAAACTGCATCATTTGATTTTTAAAAAAATATGAAACAATATCATAAAAGAATGCAACTGGGATTTTATTTTAATATAGTAATCTAATAATAAGCAGATGATTTCTCTTGAGACAGAAAGTATAAATGCAGATAAATGTGAATCTTGTGTTCTAGTGTTTATATATTTTCCAATCCTCCTCTTTAGAAAAACCTTTTGCTTTGCAAAATATAACCCCTTCGAGCCTTTGGGTTCATCTGATGCAGCATTTGATGCTGGTTACATCACAGGTTCCCTTATCTGTGGTGTTCCTCTGTGACTGAGAGTGAATGAGCATGTGAGAGCTGTGACTGTGAATTTTGATTCTTGGAAGAGAGACGTGCTCTACTGTAGATTTCTGTAAAGAGGAAAAGAATTTTTTGAAGAATCAAGAATGGCTTGCAGAAGGTGTCATTTGTAAGTATTCTCTTTGTTATCAGTTGGAATCCATATTACTGAAGACAGAAATAGAATCCATATCATTGAAGGTAGAAATAGGAATAGTGATTCATTCACAGTGCAGCAGCTTTCTCTTCATGAACCATTTTATGGGTGTTACCTCTCACCACCACATTGAAGTGCATTTTAGAATTGTGCAGTTGTAAGGCTTCGGAGCTGCAAAAGTAGAAATAATTCAGCATGGTAGAAGGAAAAAGAGACCTTGGAGTGATTTGGTCAAACTCTGCTGTTTAAAAGATGGATTTTTGTTTTGTTTTTTAGCAAAAAGGAACTGAGATTCTGTTGATAAATCTCTGTCCAGTAATTAATATCTTCCATTTTGAATTTTTGAATAAATACTTATGTTAATGGCTTGTTTAGAAAATAGTTTTTTGAGTCTTTTAGACTATGTCCTTGATGCTGTTTGTGACACACAAATATATAATATTCATGCTGTTTGTCATGGTGTTTATATTCCTGGTAAGCCATCATTCATAATATTAACACTGCAGGAATTTAGTATTCAGAGTAAGGTAGTGCACTTTTGTTTTTTTGTCAGTGATAAGATGTTAAAGTTGACATGGAACTGGTTTACATCAGGCTAAATGTTTTGGACGGACCCCAAAGGTTTTGATTCTATTTAATTGGTTACACCATTGTGTTTCATGACTTTAAGCCAAAACAGATGAACAGTACTATATTGGTTATATACTGTGTGATTTCTTAATTCTACTGTTTGTTTGAAGCATACAATTTAAAGTATACTCTAAACTCATGTTTCTATATAAATATCGACTGAATATATGCAAAAAACCTTGGCTTGCATTCATGCAATAGAAGTACCAGAATGTGATTAGTGTTCAAATCTACTATTGTAACTTGCAAGTGTGTATATTTTGACCCTCCCCAATGAGTGATGCTTATACCACAAATAGACCTTTTGCAATTAGCTACTTATGAGAGAGATGCTCTGCAGCATGGACCTTGACATAATTCACCTTCATTGAAACCTTATTTACCCAACTCAGCAGAAGTTACATTTAAAGCAATATTAATTACATTTTAAGAAGCAAGTTATTTCAAAGTTTAATACTCAGAGGTAGCCAGTTACTCAGCTGAAAAGGAGGGCTCAAACCTTGGTTTCAATGGGACTAAATTGGCTTTAATCCAAGAAGCTTGGCTTAGCTGACTTGTGGAGCAAGCTTCTAGGCTGCAGCCAATTTCAATTAACTTTAATGGAGTTGTTTTGAAAGCAATTGTGGTTTGTAGCCTTGAACTACTTACTCCAGAGTAAAGGTTGTAACAAGAAGACGGCTTTTGAGGATTGAAAGTAGGTTGAAAGTAGGAAGACTCTCTTTAAAGCTGCTATCTGGATGATCCCTTAAAATTTTGCCAGTTTTACTCCTTGAGATTCAGATATGAATTTAGTTAACATGCAGTCTTATACATGGTGTGTAATACAATGTGCTATTGCTAACTTCTCAGATGAAAAGGAATTGGATTCCACTGTATTAGTTTGTAGGAGTTTCTGATTTTTGTTGGAGTCAGCAAGTACTAAACAGACTTTGTCTATGCATAGCCTTGCTACATGGATTATGCAAACTGGTGTTCAATATAGAACTATTATAATAATATCTTACATTGATTGTTTTCACAAATGAAATGCCTTCAAAAATATCACCATTTATATAGGGATGTTGTGGGGGATTATATTTGACTTCTGATCATGGTTTAATTCTGTGGCACATCACTTGTCTCTCTGTCTGTAGAAAGGTTTCCTTGTGGATCTCTTTTGAGTTGTTTACATTTAGAGGTTGCTTCCTTTGAGAATAATGTCAGTTCTTCATTTTAAAATCCAAATAGCAACACTCTTCTTTCCATTTGTAACCATGCCAAGACCATCTGAGAATAACTTATTATAGAACGCAAGTCTTTGTCTTATTTCATCTCAAGTTATATATTTTGGTTTGATTGAAAAATAATTTGTTTTCAGTTATTTCAGATAATTTGTTTCAAAGGCTATATATTGGAGGAAAACTCTTGCCTATTGAAATGTCAAAATATTTGCCTGTACAATAGGTATATGCTGCTTCTATCTTACAAAAAGTTAGTATTATAAAAGATGTAAGTTCTATATCTAATAGTAAGTGTAATTAAATTAAGGCTGCACAGACTATATGTTGATGTTTCAAACAACATTTCTCAGTAATGTCATGGTATAGCCATTCTTAAATACATACATACACAAAATACATACATACACACGCACACACCATACATTTCCGCACTGGTAAATATTTCATGTAGTTAATTGTATAGGAAATCTTGTTTTCAGTGCTCAACGGTAAAAATCATGAGTTCTATGATATAGCAAGCTAGGGTTTTTCAACAGAGACTGCATGGAATATATGTTATACAATCATATTGGGTAATAAACTTTGCTTCACCATAAATACTTACCTTTCAACTATTTTTCTTTTTAAGCTCAAATGATTTCCATGTATTATTGCTATAAAAAAGAACACATTGTCCTTTGCTATGTTTTTCTTATAAATGTTATGTATTTGCTAATGAGTATTGTAAAGAATTGTAACAGAATTCTTAATAATATGGGAGGTATATGTGCAATTTCTAAAACTTATACACCAGTAATTCAGCTATAATTTTAAAATATTTTGTTTATGCTATAATTGTGTCTTTTCCATGGCTTTCTTGAGGGTTTTTTTTAACTATTGCTTTCAAACTGATTAATTCTGAAAATTGTTCAGAACCAGAACTTTAAGAACCTATTTAGATTTCTTATGAGACTTAAATGCTCCAAAGAATTGTCTGTATAACAATTTAATTAAATTTGCCCTAAAGAATGTTAATGGGGTTGAGGATTTTCTACTTCTTGCATATTACGCTGGCATCTCTTGCTGTGTAATGATAAAAATAAACTGGCTACACTGAGGTAACTGAAAGGGATGCTTTATATAGCCAATAGTTCATCATTATAATCATCAAGTGTCATAGATGTTCAGAGACAGCATTAGTAGAGAAATATAATAGGTAAGTTGATATCTATTATTGGACCAACCTGTGATCGCCTAATTTTCTGGTATAAACATAACACCTTCTTTCATCTCAGACCAGGGAATCCCAAATTAGTTCGGGATTTTAACTTGGCTGTTTGCTGAAGGTTTTGAAAGAGTTATGGCCTATTTTAAACTAGTAGATAAAAATAACCTCTGCAAATATGACTCATACAGAAATTAGACTAATAAGGATGTTGCTAAGGCTGCAGACTGTAGAAAGGCTAGTGACTGCTTTATGCCTGTTGGTGACAGCCAGGCACAGCTAAAAAATAAATCCTTTAAAAATTCCATTAGTAGTTGGTATGTTTCCCTTGGGTGGGATACATGGTTTTAAAAAGTTTACTCTTCTCCAAAACAAACAAAGAAACACCACCCAGAACCCAGCACAGGATCTTACATTTAGAAAAGCTTATCTAGATTGTTTAAGGTTTGTGATGCAATTGTAAGTTGTATTAAGAAGCTCTTGACATCTTACTGTATAGGAGCAGCACTAAATATGTGCAAAGGACTTCCCATATTTTCTCAAAAGTATTATTGGATGTTTTGTACTATGCTAATAAGCAAGTATATAACTGAGCTCAATAGGAATGTTCTCATAGGGGAAGCAGAGTGATTTGACCAATTAAACAAATTTTAATCTCTTTCATGTGTAATGGGTATCTTACTTTAACATTAGCACTTCATGCTGCAGCAGTGAGTCATAAAGTATTCCAATATTACTGAATATAAATCAAGTCAAGATGTTGTATCACAGAATTTTTACATCTGATAGTAACATGACTGTATGTAATCAGTAGGTGATCTCCAGTTCAGTAGTCACAACAAAACAAGTAGATAAAGTTTGTGTGGACACATTATAATTTAATGTCTCTTTATAGTATTATGGTGTGTTGGGATGCAAGACTTTAGGGTAGAATTCAAAATCCACATAGTATAATACCTTCATTAAGCCAATGTAAAGATCATAAAAAAGTGCAAGCTTTTGAGATTTCCAGATCTCTTCATCAGGCAAAATGTTACAAAAGGCAGGCTAGTGGGCTGTGAGCGGCAAGGGAATAGGAGCGGAGGAGAGGGAGAGAAAAGAAGCTGACTGGATGGTGTAGTCAGGATGTCTCCATAGTCAGAGCCTAAAGATGAGATAGAGGATAAGGGTTTGCAGACCTTTGGATTGGGCTCTGCCAGGTGATGTGATGGTTTCAGTGCCCCGGGACCATTGGGAAGAAGAAAGCAGACATTTGTTGCTTCTCCATTTTTGAAAACATAAAATCCAGCTGTTTGACTCAAAACAGTCTCCACCCAAGGCAAACCAGACAGGTTCCTTGGTTAGAGGAAAACAGAAGTAGAGATCAACTAGGCAGTCGTGGGTTGAGAGTCCCTTAATCTCTCCCTGCCTGCCATAACTACGATTAAGGACTTAATTGAGCTCAGACCTTGACCATGGTTAACGCTAATGAGAATCTGAAACTGGTTTCAAAAGCCAGATTAGGAGGGAACCTGGTTACCTTTCAATATGATTAAGGATGGCACAGATATAAGCCTTAGCAATTCTTCGGGCAGGTGTGTGAAACCGGAGTGGGAAAATGAGACCTCATTGTGATCCCACAGACCACTTAAATCTGTTAACTGAGGTTAAGGAAGCAGGGCTTGATGCAGCTACATAGGTTCTGTGGTGGTGTAGCAAGAGGCTCCTAGCAAGATAAAAAACTATCTCCAGGCCATTGTTCTATCTGAAGAGAAAGAAAAGTCAATGATTTCGTACAGCTGAAATTCCAGTATATAACCTATACATTATTGCTATCAGTTATACATGGTGTGCCCAATGGACGTCAGTGAAATAATAACTAGGGGCAAGATTGCAGCTTTATTTTTTAATTATATTAAGTGTACCATAGATGAAACAAACTACTAAATCCTTATCAAATTCTTCTGCAGAAATAGTCCTGTGCATCTGGTGTATGCTTTCTGGAAATAAGCTTATTTTATTTCTGTAATTTAGGCATCTGCAACTTGTCTTGTTTTTATTTTTAGTGCCGTGCCAATACATAAGTCATTTGATCAAATACATTATTTCAGAAGGATGAAGCAGCTCTGTGAAAGTGAAGAACTTGCTGTCCTTCTCAAACTTGTAAGGATATTATTTCCAGTATGACTGGCTTGAATAGTATAAATATCAAATTGAGGTAGTGTTCTGGTTCTTACCAGGTTCTCTCACATTTAGTTATGGAATAGCCATAAATAGTGCAATCCTATGCATGTCTGCTTAGAAGTAAGTTCCATTTAGTTCAGTGGGGCTTACATGAAGGTAAGTAAGTGAGTTATAGGGTTGTAGCCTAACTCTCCTAAAAGTATACAGTGTGTGGAATTTCCAACATCAATAATACTACAGCAGTATAGGAAACAGTGTGAATATTATACAATACATCATCAGCTAAGGCACACAACTACCGTATATGGGGAAATCAAAGGATTTGGATTTCATGAACTCAGACCTTTCAAACCAGTCATGCAGATGCAAGTGAAAGACATATAACTGAACATGAAATTGATTTGGAGATTCAGTCTTTGTACAATTGGAATTTCTTGGTGGAGTAAAAACGACTTTCAGTTGAGGGGTATTGCTGAAGGTGCATCACAAGGCAAAATCATTCATAGAGGCTAAAGTAGAGAATAAGGGCACAATCCTATGCAGTGTTTAGACAGGAAAAAGTCCTACAACTCCCAGCTGGGGCATGCTGGGAGTTGTAGGACTTTTTTTTCTGTCTAAACACGCATAGGATTGTGCCTTATGTTTAGATTTAATTTGTACTGGTTCTGCTGCAAGAGATTTTGCATCATGATGGATCTCAAAATGCTTCAACGTTCTATTGTTATCTGATATAAGTAGGGGTATAAATATGCACTTTAATAATTTGGCAAGTAGTATTGTAGAAATTCTGGTAGGTAAAATATGATGTCACCAATATAATGTTGTTATTGAATAAAGACCATTACCACTGAGGGATTTCTTTAAAAACAACACACATACTGTATTATGAGTATTCTGTTTAAGCTAAGGAGTACTCTTCAGATGATGTGCAAATAATAGCAACTTCTCAGTGTCTCTGTGTCAGTCTCCATTTTTCAGCTATCATCTCTTTTTCTCACAGCACTTCATAGTATAGCACTTCTTGACCAGGACTTGCATGGCATTCCTCACAAGTTTCATACCCTTTAACTGATAAAGTTTAATGTGGAGAAAGCCAACCTAAGCCCCCTGCCTGACACACACACACTCACCAAGGAAGGGGGAAAGGAGACCCCGGGGGGGGGGGGAGACAACCAGTCTCCACAGATGCCAAAGGGGACAAACAACATCTACATAGAATCACCCCAGGGGGGAAGGCAGGAAGCATCACCAGGTTTGTCAATGCTCTTGCATATCAGCCCCATCTACATAAGACTTGAATACCTCTCCAGGGCAGACGCTTCGGCACCCCTAAGAAATGGCCACTCAACACCATAGGATGGGACCATTAAGCAAGTGGCTTCAAAGGGACCCCATCCCACGGGGGGGGGGGAAGGCGTCACCCCACCTGACCCAAAAGGCCACCCCTCAGGGAGGGTGTCAACCCACCTGATCATGGAGGGAGGGGCTACCTGAAACACCAAAGTATAAAACACCCTTAACAAGGGAACTTTTCTCTGGACCTGATCAGCAATCTTGCCCATGCCTGGGGTAAGAGAACGAAGGATCAGCAACCCCGGGAAACCAAGCTGAAATCACTGGCCGCTTGGGTTGACCGGACCCCCAGGAAACCAAGCTGAAATCACTGGCTGCTTGGGTTGACCGGACCCCCGGGAAACCAAGCTGAAATCAACTCACAAGCCGCTTGGGTTGACCGATCCCGGTACCAGGCGGGGAAATCCAGCCTAGCCGCTTGGGTAGCAATCGGGCCCTCCGGGTGAACGCCACATAGCCGCTTGGGTAGACTGCCGCCGCCGGTAACCCAGCTAGCCGGCCTTGGGTAGACCGGGCCCCGCCGGGAACCCAGCTAGCCACTTTGGGTAGACCGGGCCTCCGCCGGGAACCCAGTTAGCCGCCTTGGGTAGTCCGGGCCTCCGCCGGGAACCCAGCTAGCCGCTTGGGTAGACCGGGCCTCCACCGGGGAACCCAGCTAGCAGCGTGCTGTTTGACCGGCCTCTGCTGGGGACCCGAGCTAAACTAACTAGCTGAGAGCCCTGAAATCACGTTGTCCTTGAGGCTTTTGCTTGCTACTTTGTACCGTACTGATAAGCTGTATTGCTGGCGTGGGTCTGAGTTTGTGAAGGTAATTTTGTAAATAAACTTGTTTTCTAAAAGATACTTTTGTGGCTATAAGTTATCCCTTTGTTCTGGGCTAAGGCGAGGCGCTGGGGACCTCGGAGAAGGCCCGCCCCAGCACCCGCTACCCCCTTAGCATTGAACCCGTGCAGAAGACCAGTTTGTCGGTCTTCCACTTTTAACATTTCATAGATGAAGATAGGAGCACTCCTGTGAATGAGTGGATGGAGTAGAAACTGAGTAACTAAAAGTTCATGTAAACAGATATCTACTGATGACAAAAGCAGTGAGGCAAACCAGACTGCAGGTGTGTGTGTGTGTGTGTGTGTGTGTGTTCGTGTTCAATTATTTAAAAAAACCCTGCTGGTTTAAGACCAGAGTTATGATTATCTCATGTTGGCTCAAGGTCCACAAAGCCAGGACATTGAAAGCTTAGAATGGTGCCTTAACAGGCATGCCCCGTGATCAGTAATGATGTTGTGCAATGTCACAAATCACAAATTGTCCTTGCTTATAACTTACCTACCCTCCATGCACCCACATGTTTCCTGGTCTTTCAGGCCCAAATCCAGATGGGGAGGATGTAGTGCCAGGGACCAGCAAAGATGCCTCACATTATCCTGGGCCTGTATTGCTTTATGAAGCAGCTGAACATACTGTACTGCTAGAGAAATTGTCCTGTTAATCCACACCTATTTGTTGCTAGAAGGCAAGCACAATTTGTGACATTGCAAAACATCATTACTGATCACAGGGCATGTCTGTTAAGGCATCAGCCTAAGCTTCCAATTTCCTCGCTTTGTGGAGCTTGAGCAAACACGAGATAGCCTTAACTCTGGTCTTAAACCAGCAGGTTTTTTATCATTGAATTTCCATGTTGGTTTGTTTTTAAAAAAGAAATTTATTATTACAGTGTTCTGTATAAACACACAGAGAGACAAGTCATTTACGAGTAGATGTGTACAAATGAATAGATATGTCTCTGTATGTTCAGAATGGACTTCCCCCGGCCCCACCTTCTGGGGTCGGGGAGAAGTTTGCATGTGGGGGGGGAATGGGGAGTCAGACCCCTACCAGGCCACGCCAGCTGGGCCAATGGGCTGCAGTGGGGCGGGGAGCTGGAAGCCTCTTTTAAGACCCTGTTTCCCCGCCCTCAGCAGGAGGGAGATTGGGTCACCTTTGGGGTTCTACCTTTCTCGCCTACATTGGCTGTCTCAGTGGCGCCAATGGGAGGCAACACTGGTAAGGCCCTCCAGCTCCACATGGAGTGCAACTGGACGGTGGCGGGGCATCCCGCCTCCAATTCAGTTAGGATGGCTTCGCTCAAATCTTGGTTTTCCCGGCCAATGGCCAGGAGTAGATTAGTACTGCACTTCGCCCTTCCCAGATCTTTAATTCAATAAATGTGGCCCTGATTTTAAACCATATATACTTGTGTCTGACTCTTCATTATCTCACCTATACACACGCAATAGCTTACTTCTGATTAAGCCTGCACAGGATTTCAGCATAACTTTTTTTCTTTTTCCTCCTCAGTGACAGTGATTCCCTCAGCCTTCAAAATATTCACTCTTATCTCAGTTGACAGTTCCCTGCTACTCCTCCCCCAAGGTTAGAATGCTGACAGGAACAGTGTAATTCAAAACACTGGAGTGTACCTGCAGCTTTCAAACTTCAGAGTGAAACTGAGCATGCCTGACGTAACTTTGCCAGCAGTTGCTACCATAGGCTTTCATGGGGCAGAAAAACCTTGATAATTTTTAAAGTGCTGACCAGAATTTCACCAAACCAATGAAAGGCACACCTCCTCAACAAACCTGAAAAAAGTACATCAGTACTTTCCCACAGAATTTGAAAGAAATTGATGATATGCCAATCCGCAGCTTGAGTAAAAGTACAAATGTGTCTATTTTCACCACTTTTTAACTTGCTGTATCTGTGGCAATTTGTATCAGAGCTTACAATAAAATTGAGATTTTGCACAATTGTAGACCGCATCGGGTAGATTATGGGTGCTAAATTTCATGGTATTAGCTCTATGGGTGCCATTTTTATAAGCAGTATAATTCTTAACAAGAAATAATGCTTAAGTAATAGCAACTAGAGAATACATGCTTTCTCCCCAATAATCTACCCCTAGCTTTTTCCCTTCACTTTCCTTCCAGCAACTTCCAGGGCTCATATCTTGTTATAAGCAAGGTCCTCTCACATACCTCAATGCATGTCCAGAGTGCCTCTCCTTCACCACTGAACAACTATTGTCTGCTGCCTCATTACACGCTTAGAACTCAGGGCCAAGTTGTATTCCGGCACAATCCCGTTTCTCTCCAGAATAATACATTCCTGTTTTCCTCTTGCTTGCCCCACTAGCTTGATTCCATTCCAAACATAGATGTCTCTTTTTAACAATCAGCCAATCTGTCCCTTTCATTTTTTTGTCTCCACCTCCTCTTTGTTCTACACACACACACCAGTCTCAACAATGGACTGGAGAAGCAGAAATTAGCCATATAAAGGCATTTATTACCACTGAGGCTTTAAGGAGCAAAATTCAAAGGGGGGGGGCCTAAACAGTTTTTGCACTTAAAATAATACATTTTATGTCTGTTCCTTTGCTTATTTCAGTGAAAATGTTGTGACCAACAATTACAGATTTTTACTTCTACATAAGGTAAAATATGTAAAACTAGAGAAGTTTATATACATACACATTTTCAGTAGCCAGCTTTCTTATAATGCCCTTTCCTTGGACTTCATGTTTAGCCAAGCTACGAATGTATAGGCAGTGCATAGATCACTGGCTGGGGCATGCTGGGAGTTGTAGGCCAAAAACATCTGGGGATCCAAGGTTGGAGAACACTGGTATAGATGGAGGGAGTGAGGGAGAGATGACTGGAGCATGGGTGCTTTTCCCAGCACATGGCTTTGGGGTCCAAAATACACATTACATTGGAGGGCTGTATTTGGAGCTTCCAACGTAATTTTCTTTTCATAAAAGCAGCTCCAGGTGGGGCCGGGGGAAGTCCTCTGCAGTGCAGAGGGAGGGGGATCTCTCCTTTCCCCCACCCTTGCTGCAGCCCCAAGCCAGATATTCCACTAAAAATTTAAGCCTGCAATAGCTGGGCGAGGAGGGGATCTGGATGCGGAATGTGGTGCAGTGGGAAAGAGTTAGGTAATGGAGCATGAAGGCACTTTTAATTTGTTAATGTTTTGTAAATGCTTTATTTAACAGATGTTAGGAAACATTTATTAGCTTTCTTTCCATTTCAAATAAAGAATTTAAACCTTTGAATAAAGTATAAACTGATAGCTGATATCTGAAACTGAAGATACAGCGGGCTGGTTCACACGATCAACGGCCCACCATGGTCTAGAACATGGTCTGCTGTAGGGTTATAGGGTTATGTGAGGTTTGTTTAACCCTTGCATAACCCACTGTGGTCAGGTTCAGATGGCATGACAACCGCTGGTCAGGGGTTGAATATGCAAAATGCCAGCCGGGAAGAGCTGCAGCTCACTGAGACTTAAACAATCTATGGTGGGCTGATTGATCATGCAAAACAGGTCATAAAGAGGAGAATGTAGGCATAGAAAGCTGGCTTCATATTTTGTCTTTTAGATGCTGGGAAAGAAATCAAGGGCTCATTGTACTAAGTGACTGTATGGAGATTATAGCTCTAGGAGATTTTTTTAAACTGCAAATTAAATTCTGTTTGTAATATTAATGGCAATAATGATGACATGGATGGCCATGGTTGGTGGTGCTATAAACATGAAATTCTTCTGTTGATGGCTCCTTTCCACATAGAAACCTGATTTGCACGTAAGAAGAAGCCACCATGGGTGAATTCCCCCATGGAGTTTTTCATTGCAGTGGCGGCTGCCATTTTGAATATTTGAGCCATGGCGGGGGCTTGCCATAGCTTCTTGTGACATGTGAACGTGGTGAGGATGGGCTGCTGGGGTGGTGGACAAGCCACCCAGAACCCAGGGGCTGTTTTAGAGTTGCAAGTGGCTTGTCAACCATCCCAACAACCCACCCTCGCCATGTTTGCACGTAACAACAATCTATGGCAGTGTTCTCCAACCTTGGGTCCCCAGATGTTTTTGGCCTACAACTCCCAGCATGCCTCAGCCAGTGTAGCTGGCTGGGGCATGCTGGGAGTTGTAGGCCAAAAACATCTGGGAACCCAAGGTTGGAGAACACTGATCTGCGGCATGCCCCCGCTGCTGCTCAAATATTAAAAATGGCAGCTGCGCTGCAGTGAGAAGCTCTATGAGGGATAAGAGTGGCTTCTTATTACGTGCAAACTGGGCCAGTGTATCAGTAACTTCTGAACCAAAGCTCCAGATATCAAAACACTGCATTCAGCAAGGACTGATTTGTTACCAATGATGGTGCTTTGAGATAAGTGGCATTTAACAGCTGTTCAAAAAAGCAAAGAACAAACAAAAAAGTGATTGAACTTGCTTGAAGCATATTCAGATTGAAATGAAAAATAAATCCTTTGTGGCATATTTTCAAAGCTTTCCATTCTCAAAGTATACCATGAAAGAATTTGAAAAATTGAAATTCTTTGCAAACTATTTTACTTTCTTATCACTGCCAAGACTCAACCCAATATAAAGATCTTCAGACACTTACTACTGTTGACTGTTAAGTATATAACAGTCTTATTAAGTCTGAATATTTTGGATCAATAATATGATTAATAAGCTATCCAAATATATTTCTCCTTGGTATCACAGATATTGTTAGGAATACTGATATTCACAGAAGGTGTCCCTGCCTGACCTTCAGTTAGCTCCCTCTTCCCCTTCAGCTCTCTTTGTCACAGTCCACCCCACTCAGGGTTGCCCCTACCAATTGGGAGCAGGGTGGGTTCTGGCACTAGAGGTGTTGGCAGGAGAGTCAGCTTCTGCCAGCCCCTCCTACATGCAGATATCTGGACCCAACTCTCTGTGTTTTACCTTCCTTTCATGAGATATCGCATGTATATCATCACCCATAGCTCTTTTTTCCTCTTAGCTTTTATGTGCTGCTGGGTGACTCACTGGTGGACATCTCTACTGCCACCTATAGTAGAGTACTTTTAAAAGTGGCCACCTATTTTCAACTTGATGGAGGTAGAATATTCTCACCTTGCTGTGATGTTGCTGATCTACCTTTGGCAGCAAGAATGGGAGCAACATGACCTTCATTTTTAAAAGATTAGCTTGACTCCCTCCTCTTTCTGGAGACAGACAGCATGACATATTTCTGCTTAACTCGTCTTTTTGATCTTTTAAGAGGATGACCTCATAGGACTCTCTCTTTAATCACCTGAAACTAAAAATACATTGTTCTTTTGATGCTCCCAGGAAACCACCGTGAGCAAAAGAAATGAAGAGGCCAAAGTGGAGTATTTTTATATATAATATTTTAATCTTGTCATGAATAGTCTCAAGTTTTATTTTGTGGAATGGATCACACCTAGTGAATATAACTTTTATCAGATCACTGGGTTGGCTTTTCATCATTACTGTCAAGTATCTGGATTGCGGCATTCAGGAAATTTGATTTTGTGGTTTCATCACTCAATATTTTTTTGCACTACAAGCTTGAAATGTTCCCAAACAAATGTAAAATATGAATCATACTAGAATGTATTTTACACATTTACATGTTTTTCTTTTGCTGTATGATCTTGTGTTGCTGTGATGCATTGCAATTATTTTCCTTTGTTTTGTTTCACTGATTTAATTGTAGACGTCTACAGAGAAATAATGGTTTAAGGTAATTCCTGATAGCTGAAGGCTTATCGAACATACATTCAAATTTGAAACTGTGGCATTTATAATAGGAAAATAGGATATTGCATAGTTACATGAGTAGAGTTTATTTTATTTTAAGAAACTGAGCCAAAAAGGTTTTTAAAATTATATATTTATTCCAATATTCAATTATTTTCTTAATGTCTGAAAGCCCAACGCAATTTGGAGTAGCTTAAAAAAACAACAACAGCTAGACTGGTGCAGAGTAATCCACATATCTTATTTCACATTTCTGCAGAAATCCTAGCCAACCCTTAACCTTTATCTTTGCTACTACTATTCCACATAATAAAGCAAAAACATCAATTTTAAAACTTGGTATACGTTGAAGATTCCCCCCCCCCCAACAACTTTTTGACTTTTCATTACAATCACTCATCATACTAATTTCTGATGTATGCATAAACTGTGTGGAGACTATTCCCCTTTATTTTCCAGGAATTGGAGTTTATTTTTATTTATAGAAAGTACAAACTTATCGAAATATTTCAGATATAATAATTAGCACCTACCTTTCCATTAGAAAGCCCCTTACTAGACACTCAATGTGTTGACTTTGTTTTTCCTTGTGTCGTAGGTCTATTAATACTCTGCACCAGTTTTGCTGTCCAGCTCCATTGTACCATACCCAGCTAACTGTCCCTGCCACACACTCAGAGTACAGGTAAGAGTAGTTATGGTCCACCCACTTGTTCCTTTTCATAGAAAGGTCTGACCATTTATTTATTTACTTTTGGTAGCTCTATATGATTTAAAAAAATTTTACCGTAAAAACATAAAATCGCTCAATTAGTTTTGTTTTGTTTTTTAAACATAAATACAGCTACCATTTTACCTTTAAAGGTGGCCTAGAAATAATTTTAAATAAATAAATTAAATAATATAGGGCTCTCTAGATTTTCCACAGAAAATTAGGATAGTGCATCTACTTGTCCCAGTTTTTCAGCTCACTAAATAAACAAACAGAATGCCATTTAAACCAATAGCGTACATCAACAGGAATGCTTCCAGGCAAGAGCACAGAAAACCCTCAAGAGTGCTTGAGAAGAGCCTGCTCTGATGCCGCCTCCAGGTCCCCCTTTCCCTGCCCCAAGGCAAAGAAACATGCCGGAGCAGATGACAGGAAAGGCAGAGGTGGCAGCAGCAGTGGCAGCTCCAGATGGTCCCCGCTGCATTTATTTATTTTACGGTACTTTATTTGCTGCATTTATATCCTTCCCTTTTTTCCTCCAAGGTGGCTTAGATGATGATCCTCCATTTTCATCCTCACAACAACCCTGTGAGGTAGGTTAGGCTGAGAGTCAGTGACTGGCCCAAAGTCACCCGGTGAGCTTCATTGCTGAGTGGGGCTTGAACCCAGATCTCCAGTTCCAGTCCAACACACCAACCACTACGCTACACTGGCTCTTTAGTGAAGCATCTTTTCCTGCTGGGGACTGGCAGGAAAGTGACAATGCACATGCCATTCCAAGTCAAGGAGAACTCCCCCCCCCCCCCAGGACCTTTTCTTCAGCAGGAGCAGAATACGCAGTGTCACTTTCCTGCTGAAGTCACTGAGATTAGTAGTCACAGTTTCCACTGGGGGGAAGTGCCTGCTGGGAACTGGGAGCACCCACAGTAACCATCTGTGCCTGTCCCTTTGCCTGCCCAAAGGTACGCTTGTTTATACTGCAGTCTGAGCAGGCAGATGTTTGCAAGGATCAGGGCAAATATAGCCCTGCACAGGACTGTGCTTGCTCTGATCCTGCTTATGAGTGCTTGAGCAGGGTGTTCCTCTGTAGGAGCACCCTCCCCTTGAACCCTCACGACATCCATAAGTACAACTCATATACAAGCACACCTATGCAGGTAGACCCAAGGTCCTGCCTCTTGAGACAAAGGGTTCAGTCCAAATACGTTTGAGTGAAAGTTTAGTCATTCATGCTGTTCTGAGAACTACATGCCTAAAGGCTGGATCACAGGAAGTTCTGCATTGTGAAGCAAGCCTTAATGGCTGGGCAGCATGCAGTACCCATATTGCGAAGGGATTTAAATTATAAATACAAGATATGGAATCAAGAGAAAAATAGCTGTCTTGTATACAGACGGTTGTGCAAGAGATTGCATTATCAGGAAAACAGCTCTGGATTTCAGTTTACCTTTCATGCACAGTGCTGTTCTGCTAAATCAGAAGCAACCCTTCCATGAGTGGAACAGGCTTTCCATTGGCAGAACAGCACCTGTAAATCTACACCAATGTATTGTTTTATGCTGGCACAGGAAGGGCTGGGCAGTTTGCATCTTTTGGGCTTTGTGCCTGAAATGGAGCACAAACTCAGCAAGGGATGGTTGACAAAGCATTGCAAATTATTCCAAGTGTGGGGAAGGTAGCACTTAACTGGATTTTTTTTATTATTATTATTTTTGGTAGTTTAAAAAAAAGCCACCTGTGGCAATAGTGGTTTCCCCCTCTTGCATTATACATTGGTAAAAAGCACCTGTTGCCATAACTGCTGCTACGTTCTCTCCCCAACAATGATACTTGAATTAATTGTGGGTTTATTTCAAGTGGTATTCTGTGGCTAGAACATGGTAGCAACTGGAACTGTGCTTTTACCTTTACCCTCTTTCAAAATAATTCCTGAAAGCCATTGAAATGGCCCCTCCCAAGTTCACAACCTGTAAATGGGGGTGTCAAACTGGAAGGGGCATTTTGGCTCAGCCAAATAGGACTAGGAGAACAGTAGCAGTACATTGGGTCTTCTGGTTTTTTTCTTCTTCTTTAAATCTGTGAGGGCAGACAGGTTGTCACAGCAGTAGACTAAGTTTTTGCCTCTATTTTTGCCTCTTTCCACAAAATCCACATGTGCTGATCTTTCAATCCCCTAGACCAGGAGTGGGCAGTTCTAGGCCAGGGGTGGGAGTTGGCCTATAACTCCCATGATCCCTCATCATGACCTATGCTGGCTAAGGAGTCGTGGGATGGAATCGTGACCCTCCAGGTGTTTTGACCTACAAGTTGCCCACTCCTGCCCTAGGTGTTTCCCCATTCCAAATAGGTACCGTATTTTCTACTGTACACAAAAGTTAGAACTGGGTTAAGCAACAAATTGATGTCCTTTATAATGTGTAATCTAGTGTAGATATTAGCTAGTTGAATCATGCATGTCCTTGCAATTATTAACCATTTACTAGATTAGGCTAGTCTTTTCCTTTCCTTTCTAATCCATTGCATGTAGAACCCACATTATTTACTCATTTCAGCACACTAGGCTCTGTTAACTAAATATGGGTGCAATCCTATGCATGTTTAGACTGACAAATGTCTTGCAGTGCCCAGCATTCCCCAGGTAACATGGCTGGCTGGGGAATACTAGGAATTGTAGGACTTTTTTGTGTCTAAACAGGCATAGGATTGTGCCCTTATTTATTTTACACTGAATATGTGTTTGAGAGAGTTGTAATGTTCATACATTCTGCAATTCCTTATGATCAACTGAAGATAGGATATTTACATTATGCAAAATGCTTACTTAGGGATATGAAAATTACATATAAACTGGCCATGTAATTTCCTTTCTTTCATCAATAAAAGCCAATTACATTAAATAGTGATAATTTGCCAGCTCATGAATAACATTTGTGTCAAATATTGGTGGTACAGTACAGTGCTGAAAAATCTTTGTATTCACCTTATACTAGTAAAGAGAAGAAAATTAGCAATGAATCCTAAATCTGTAAATGCTTATACATAGTTTATTGCTTTCATAAAATGTGTGTTTCCCACGTAATTCATGTATTACATATTTGTTTTCCATATTTTTAGCATTTTCCTCTGTTTCTTCTTCTGATTGGCTTTCTTCCATTATAAATATAAGCTGTTTGAAAATAGTGAATGTGTTATCCACTTGCATGTGCTCCCAATAGAGTTAATCCAACTTACCCAAGCCAGTGACACATGGAATAGGTTTCCTCTGTTCATTTTTAAGTGTATCTTGATCTTTGCTGTAGAACAAACCACATGTCCTCTGGCCTAACAAATCAGTCCTCCAGCTGCATAAGGTAGCCTAATAAGAGCTAAGTAAATGACCTGGTTTTGCTGCTTGCCTTGCCTGCACTACAAAAAGAAATTGTTGTCAAGCACCTGGCCGGTCACAATTTATGATTGGTGATCTGCATTCAGCTGGGTTACAAGTTGTGGGACTGCTGTAGTAAAATGGTGGTTCTGCAGTAGCTGAGGACGATAAACTTGTTCAGTTGAAGCATTTTATTTAAAGTCCTTAAAGGACTCTTTGCTTGTTATTTACTGAGTTAGGGCTTCAGTGCGTACAATATGGCCTGCAGTCATATGATGGTTGGAGCATTATGGTTTTATGATCCTTTTAGAGTGAATTTCATAATGAAATTAACATTAATTGATTAGCTTATTTAATGCATAGCATATTATAAAAGTATATAATTATGTTAAAATCCTTCTGTCAATAAGTAGTTTAACAAAAGATATTTAGGGTGACTTTGACTTAACAATCTTTCTGTGCCAAATGTGATCATGGATCAGACTAGAAGAACCCCCCACCCACCCAATGGACACAGTTACATTAAGATCCTATGCATATTAAAGGAATACAGTTTTTTTATTCCATAGTAACAGACTATAATTTACCTTGGATTTGAATTTTCATTAGTGCCCAATTAGTGCTCATTGTGATCCCAAAAAGTCATTGCAATATTCCTTTACTTGTTGAAAGAATACTGTGAGATATTACCATACATATAAAATATTTCTTTTTAAACACACTTACATAAATGTGTAGCCAAGATGGTAGCTCCTGTATTGGAGAATATCTTCTGTATAGTTCAGTTCTCTATTCCCCATCATAATAATATAGTGTAGGTCTGATTTTTCTTTTTTTTATAAACACACAGGCAAACAGCTATCAAATCTAAAAGCAGATTATATTTTATCTACTCATAGACATGGTTTACACGTCACAGCAGCAATTCCTGGGTTGTTTAACCCAGGAACAAGCAGAACATGCAAGCCATTTCCTCTTTTAATTAACAACCCAGGAATGTTCCTGGGTTCTTTCCTGACATGCAAACCTGGAAACTCTGGGTTGTTTATAAGTTAAACAATCCAGAGTTAACCCAACAAAAAACCATGGTCAGTTGTTGGGTTAATGCTAGATTGTTTAACCCACAAACAACCCAGAGTTTAGGGGTTCACTTTTCACGAAACTTCCCAGGAATGGGGTGTTCCTGGGTTATTAGCTTCAATATGTATGTTAGTGATTGTCAACTTCTTTAGGTTTTGTTATTTATGGACATCCACACTTCTCAATGTAACAGTATCTCAGTAACAGTAACAGTAACAGTATCTCAGCCATGCCATGTGGTAGTTTGGACTTGAACTCTGAATGTATTTCATGTGCTTCTCATGTTGAGTGCTTGTTCTGGCAACTTGCCAAAAGCCATCCCTAGACTCAAAATTAGTAATCAGATCTATTAGTTCCTAGTTAATGTTCAGACAACCTTTTAGGTATCCATATTTCAGTAGGAATAATACAGCTATTATTCCTACTGAAGTAGGAAGTATAAACTATATTTATACTTACTGTGGGCTGCAAAATAGAACAAAAGCCATGATTGGATGTTTAATTCTAATGTTAGATGTTAGGATTAATTTAGAAAATAATCCAAAGGGTTATTCTTGCATAGAAGAATAATGCTGCTTTGGAGTTATATCCAATGTTAGTCCTACTTAGAGTAGTCCCATTGAAATGAATATTACTGAAATGAGATTAACATTGGAGACACCCACATCTGGAAAATCCTTTGATGTTGTGTAGCTAATTGATAGCTATTTTATTCACTGCAAAAACTCTTTTTCCTAGCAGAGAGATTATGAATTTATTATTACATTTATACCACGCCTTTTTTCCTACAAGGAACTCAAGGCGGCTTACATAATCCTCCTCCACTCCATTTTATCCTCACAACAACCCTGTGAGGTTAATGGATGCATTTTTGTAACTCTAGCTATTGTAATAATGCCTTCCTTGCTTATTCCAACATTTTCAAAGTACATTGAACAAAAAAAAGTGCTTCCTTTTATGCCTAAGGATATGCTCTGATTGGATAAAGCCACTTTGCTGAAGTTAAGCAGGTTTGGTCTGGCCTGGATGGGAGACCATCAGGAACCCTGTGGCCTGTACTGCCTTAAGCACCCTCTTCATGCAATTTTATATGTATCCTACCCCATATGGATTCACATTACACTGTGCCTTCGTAAATGGTAGCATAAGGCAGTTACAGTAATAATTTTAGAATGAGTGTTTCCTGCCACAATTTCCATTACATTTCAGATTAATAATATAAAGTAAATGTTAGTGGTGAAATTAAGTAAGCCATAACATTTTAGTTTTGCTCATTATTCCAAAGACCACTAATATAACATCTCAAACCCAATCTCCATATAATCAGAAGCTATTATTGTTTTATTTTAAGATAAACTGCTTAGGGCAGAATTTAGAATGTTTCTCCATGGAACAAAAATAACAGTTTTATCAGTCCACTGCATATCATCTCCATGCAATTACCTTGGTGTAGATAGCCAGTCCATGGAATTAATAATTGAATCTACACTGGTGCAAAGAATTACATACGTGAGCTCCACCCCTTGCATGAATGGCTGCTGCCTGGGTGATGCAGGGAGGGGTAGGAGACATCCTGCACTTGGAGTTGCACATTGGGAAAGAGAGAGAAGAAGGCAATGAATTGAGTTCAGGTCCATTGTCAGCTTGACAGTACTGGTCCTATTTTATGAGGGAGCCATGAACTCAGCAGGCAGTGTACCTTTCTTATGCCCTTCCTGGGGCCATAACCTTTACTTCTAATTGCTGTGGACACAGCTGAATGGATGGTCTTTGGAATCTGCTTCGAGTATGGTAATATATATATATATATATATATATATATTGGAGGATTGTTTACAGCAATGATCATCTTTATGATGTGCACCACCTGATGCAGGTCACAAGTTCTGTTTTCAACTGAAGTGAATAAAGCATGTTATATTTCAGCCACTAGCTGTGACTCTTCTCAGATTTAGGCTTTAAAAGATTATAACTCAGGTTCTCCATTCTGAGATTCAAACTTGTTGAAATTATTTGTTTTATCCCCAGACACTTCATGAATTTTGAGAGTTTTAAGAGCAGCACAAAGAAGCTACCTGGGTATCCATCTGGATTGTAGATCTGCTTAAACATAATAGATTGTAGATCTATTTAAACTTCGCATGTTCATATAATTGAAACATACAAATGGAAGACATTCACTTATATCATTAGACATCTTATAAATAATTTCCCCCAAATCCTTGTTTTGTTTGATATAGTCTCTTATGTAGTATATGTGGATTTATTTTAAGCTTGCTACCCATGGGATGACTTGACAGCTCCCATCATAATCATGCTGGCCATCTACCATTTACATTTCTTTTTTTTTCATGGATGTTTCTGAATTTTCGTGCCCATTTCTCAACACATGTTATCTAAAGACTGTGTTCTGAACATCTTGAAACTGGAGACTGTTTCTCTTCTTTCCCCCCCAGTGATGCCTGTGAAAGCAAAAAGATATTGCAAAGGATGTTCTAGTACCAAAGAAATCCCTTCATTTTCTTGCAGTACCTACCTGCATAATGCTTATTCAACACCTCTATGAGGTAAAATCATTTTTCTGAGAATATTATTTGTTCTTTGAAATTAATGGCAGTTCCCCCCCCCAATCATAGTAGCTAAACATTTAACAATGTTCTGCTTCTGAAGCAGCAGAAGAATTGATAATGCTCAACCATGTTGTTTATCTTGATGGCAAGCAATGTGGTTATTCAACATTTCTAGTCACCTTTAAATAGTAATGAGGAGACTCCGCATAAGTGTGGCTGAGATGTGCTTAGTGATGGCCACTGTGGCAGGAATACATGGCTCTAAACATGTGACCATATAATTTAGTGTTGTAACTGATCAGATTCTGTTTCAAAACCTGATATAACGAAGCAAGTGAATAGACATGCTTTAGACAAGTTTCCTGTAGCACAGAAGAATCTGGAAATGATGGGGCAATGATTTAAGCTTGTGTAACACATTTTATCAAAAGCTATTATCATAGCTGCATGAGCTGTCCTTTCCTACCCTCCCTACCTTGCATATTTTTATTCTCGTTACTTCTTTCTTACAATATGCATTCTCATGGAGAGTCAGCTTTTCTGTGATATGTTTGCAGAATGGAAGGCTCAATGGTAAGAATGGAACTTTGAGATAGTGGCTTCTTTAGCACTTGAATCAGCGAAGGTAGACTAAATTCTAAATTCCCTCCCTATGTGTTAGAGAAGACTTCAAAAATGTATGATTGCAAAGATTTAAGTTCTTTATATATACACATGACTAACTTATAGAAGCATATTGTTTGACAAACTTTTACAATGAATGGGTAACCAGAGCTACATCAAAACAGTCTTAGTAGTAGTTGTTTCCAGCAGGTCAAAGACCAGGAAGCTACATGGCTACCTTTGAGATACCCATCTGGGCTTTGGTCTTGTGTTTCTCAAACAGGAAAAAAAAAATCCCACCCCATCTCAGGTGCTGTTTAGCAAACCACTTTCAAAAACAAAGTGAGCTTCAAGCGTAGTTTCAGACATAGCAGTGGGAGGGAGCAGGCTGTTGTTCAAAGAAACAAAACAGTTAGAAGTACCACTTACAGATATGAAAACTGCATAGCACACCCACACTACTTTCCCTTAATTGTGGCTGTGTAAAAAACAAAATATCATCGTTATCATGGAATAAGAGTTTTTAGTAGTAAGACATTCATTCTCCATATATTGTGTATGTAGTAACTTCTATTGAAATAGTCACATTGTAGAGCAAAATTGTCTATTTTACTGCTTTATTTATGAACTAGGGGGAAAACAACTTAGTAAATATTTGCAACTTGTATTCTATAAGAAATAGCTGACAAATAGCATGAGGGGTTGGTGTTTATCTTTAGCTCTCTGTGTTTTCCTTTCTTTATCATATTCCTTTCCACCCTTCTTCTTTAGCCTGCTATTTAATTAAAGGAAATGGCCACTGGTGGTGGTACTGATAAAGAAGTGACCATGCAAGCTCCCTGCTAAGTTGGGAACTTGGGATCCTTTCCTCCCACCATAGATTACAATGTAGCTTTACAGATGTAGGTATTCCACATTGCTTTTTTAATTGGACTTCTGATTTGTAGCATTATTCATGATGCTGGCAATTCAGGAGATTTTCAAAGAAGAGTTCTTATCTGTATTTGTTAAGAGAGTACAGCCACATCTGTAAGAAATGATTTTTGATGGAACCTGCTCCAGTATGTTTAAAGTCCTAGTTTAAATTTCCCTTTCAACCTATTAAACAAAATGCTTGTCAAATTGGCCAAAGTAAGTAAAGCATATGTCCAGTGAGGGAGAGAATTTCCCAAACTGAAAATTATCCTCATGGAATGTTGCTGAAATTCCCTTTTTGTTTCTAAATCTCTGAAAATTTATAACTCTGAATCTACAAACATATTACTTACAAATGGGCTGTATTGTTTTTAAAATGCTTATTCTCATAACAATATCCCTTTATGATTCTGTTCCTCTATCTCTTTTTCCCCCCTCCTTGGCAGGGAAGATAATGTTCTACACCAGTTCTGTTGTCCACCTTCTGGGTCTAGTAGTCCATCTTCAAGATAACAAAGAAGCTCTGAGTCGCTATACTGTGCAGTCAGAGTACCACATCTGTATATTCCACTCCCTCTTCTTTCTCGGGCTGGTGTGTATGAAGCTGACAGTAACTTGCATGGATACACTAAAGGTTCTGGTTTACACCAAATTCAAATATACTCAGAAGGGTTTATGGCTGCCTGGTTATTTCCACTCTGCATTTTCTACTACATGTTTTCACAAAATCTTGTGTCCCCTCCTTTTTTTCTTATGTGATATGGAATGTATACTAATATGTAAAATTCACATATTTTGAACTAAAATAAAAAGTACCATATATCTGCATTCTGTACAACTTCGTTGCTTATAGTCCTAACCAGCCCATGTCCTAATTAATAAGTTAATACGTAAGTCTTCAAATAAATTTCACTCTGTCTCTCTCTTTTCTTTCTAACATTTCAGAGCATGGTTCTGGAACTTGTTAATGCTGTCAAATCTGCATTTTATAAATAGGCTTGAATTTCTCCAGTTTTGGGGAATCTGGGGCTCTGGTTTATCTTATCAAGTATTTTATCCGATTGTATAAGAGATTTCAAGTGTATCTGTCCAATCCACATTCCCTCAATTTTTAAGAGAGGTTTCTTGCCTGTCCTGTTAGTTGCATATTATTGAATGCCTTTCTGAAACTATGCATATTCTATGTGTGAAACTGATAGACCCGCAATTTTTTAGTGGGGAGATCAAACCTGGACTCAGTGGACTAAAATACTTATATTTTAATGCTATATGAAAGCCCAGATGGGTACTTGAGGAACATGGAAGAATGCAATGTAAGGTAAGATACCCTTATGCAAAGTTAAACATGAGTTTTTTCCAACTTAGAAAACAAGGTCATGCAAGGCAGAGAACTGGTTGGTTGTGTTTTAATATGCTAAGCAATTTGCTAACTGACTGCTTCCTTTTTCTCTAGTATAATGCTACCCTTTATAATATTGTAATAACTTTTCTGTTCTCCTTGGCATTATTCCAGTAGTATCTTTTGTACTAAGAGAGATATTTCTAAAAGCAAAATTCAAACTGTGTACATGTATCCAACTGTGAATTACAGTATTCATATAATTTCAGTCTTACAGTATTCTCAGTACTGCAGTTCCTACTATAATATGTTAAGCAATGGATGACATATAGTGGTTATTAGTTCTCATACTCTGATGTGGATATTTCAATATTATTGTGTAAATGTCTGGATCTTGCTCGTATTTCATTCGCCTTTTACTTTTATTTAGGAAAGAATGCCTAAAGGTGTAAGAATTTATGTTGCTGTGACTTGCTTATCTTCTTTACAAATACAAACAATAATTATCTCCTCCCTTAGTGTAGTGAAGTACAGCGCTGTAATTAGCCCTTTTCTCACATACAGATTTCTTCTGGGATCTTCTAATCTGATTATTATTTTGTTTGCATATGTGGGGGGGGGAGGAAGGGCCTGCTCTATACAAGGAAGTTCAAAGCATTCATTATGGGTGCCAATTTGCAAGTTAAGAAAGGGTTGCTGATTAGTATGGCCATGGTTATAACTAATTACGCTTTTTTTGGTTTTCATAAAGGGTAATGCAAGTCAGATCTCTACTACTAGCCGGGACAGAGAGAAAACCATTGCATGGTTTTATGCCTTTTAAAGCTTTCCAGTAAAGAAGGCAGTCTTTGGGCTCATATACTGTTGGCATGATGTGAAATCCTTTGCATTGGTAAACATGTCTTTAAAAAAAAGATTTTTGTGTGTCAGAAAAGCTGACCTTCACTACTATAGCAGAAGCCGGATATCCCGTTTTCCTTTTGAAACATACTTGGGCTTCAGCATTGGAATTGGCAGATTTTTTTCCTCATTAACTAGTCTGAGTTTAAGCAGGCAAATTAATTGCTTCATAAAATATAAATGAAAAGCTCTGCTGGGGGGGGGGGGGCGGAGAAGGGAAATTACCTTGTCCTCTGATATTGTTTAAAGTGCCATATCTGGCAGCACAGTCTGTGCCTTCAGATGGGCATGAATGGATTTTTCAACAAATGGGACTTAACTTACACTTTTTTAAAAAAAGTAGAAAGATGGGTGGCAATCTTTTTCCTGTTGCTCTCCTGATTGTGTGACCAATGTGAAGAAATTGTGTGCTGCCCCTGCAAAACAAGTTTACAATGATGCTCCGAGAATGGTTTGCAGAACAAAAACACTTAATTTGGCACTTTGTCACTACTAATACTTAATTATCTGGCAACTGATTTCTACCAGGGTTCAGCTCCAAAACCTGGCCCAGGGTACTATGCTGATGTGCTGAGCTGAGCTTGGTGACTCAGAGTTTATTGAATGTACTCTCTGCAGTGAGATGGGCCAATGAAAGCAGCAAATGTGTTTAAACTTTTTTTCAAAGTTCTACAGCTAATAAAAATGAACTTCCATCAAGTAACTATAAAGTAGGTTTCTTTTTCAATTTACAGTTTAATGTGATATGTTTTAGATAAAAACCAGCAGATCATGGCTTTACTTTAAGACAACATTACCAAGCATTATAAAAACTACTAATACTACAAAGGATTATAGATAATAATAAAATAAATTGTACGGTGACTGGGAGTTGGGTGCCAAAGGAACATAGAAAGCTGCCTTATTTAGAAAGGTAGAAAGCCAGCAGGGGTGTGGGGGTATCCAGTGTATTGCACTGAGTACCACATGTATGACTATCTGCCAGCTGGATAGAAGTCATGGGTGTGTGCTCGGTGTAATGGGCTTCTGGCTCTCGGGGAACAATTCCCTTGAAGCCAAGGTTGCTGACCTGGAAAAGCTAAAATACTGTTGGTAGATCCCTGGATGACAACTCCTCTATTGTCATGGAGAATTAGGGTCTCAGGGAAGGAGGGCATAATTCTGAGGAAGAGGGAAATGATCCCTTAGAATTGACCCATTCCTCAGAAGATGAGCAAATACCCCTCTCATGCGGAGGATGTGCCTCCAGGGGGTTGGGGGGCTTGTGGTAGTGGGAGATTTGATCATTAGACACATAGACAGCTGGGTTTGTGGTGGGCATGTAGACTGCATAGTAAATCGCCTGCCTTTTGCGAAGGTTGTGGATATCACACACCATCTAGATAGCTTTGTAGATAGTGCTGGGGTGGAGGCAGTGGTCGTGGTCCATGTTGGTACCAATGAGGTGGGGAAATGTAGTTGAGAGGTCCTAGAAGCCAAATTTAGGTTGCTAGGTAGAAGGTTGAAAACCAGGACCACCAAGGTAGCTTTTTCTGAAATTTTACCTGTTCCATGCGCAGGGCCAGCTAGATAGGTGAAGCTGAGGAGTCGCAATGTGTAGATGAGACTGTGGGGTAGGGAGGAGGGGTTCAGATTTTTTAGGCACTGGGAACATTTTGGGACAAGCTGGGCCTGTACAAGCCAGGACTCCACTTGAACCAAAATGGAACTAGACTGCTGGCCAGACATTAAAAAAGGGTGGCAGAGCAACTTTTAAACTGAACCCTGGAAGAAAGCCAACAGGAGCTGGGAAGCATCTGGTTTGGGCTGAATCATCCCTAGGTGATGAAGATAAAAATGTTTCTGAGTGCTCAAATGAGCATGTGGTGAAATATGATAGCCAGTCAAAGAGGCCTAAGTGCCATAGCAGAAGATGCACATGACAGAGGGACACTGGAGGGACACTGTGTATAGGTATTTCTGTGCAAATGCTAGAAGCCTCTGAGCCAAGATGGGAAAGTTGGAGTGCCTGGTTTTAAAGGAGAACCTAGATATATAGTGGGCAATATGGAAACCTGGTAGAATGGAGAGAACCATCTCTGGATCATCTCTGGATATAAACTCTATAGGAAGGACAGGGAAAGGCATACTGGAAGTTGTGTTGCTCTGTATGTCAAAGAGGGAATAGTTTCAAGCAGACTAGAAAACCTAAAAGGGGTAGACTCTTCCACAGAAGTGCTTTGGGTGACAATACTTGGCTCCAAAACTAATTTAGTACTAGGAACATGCTATCGTCCCCCAGACCAGAACACTCAAGGTGATCTTGAGATAGAAAATGAAATCAGAGAGGCCGCCAAATGAGGAAGTGTTGTAATAATGGGTGTCTTCAATTGCACCCACATTGACTGGATACATATATGTTCCAGTCACGGCAAAGAGGTTAAATGTCTTGATGCCCTAGAGGGGAGGCAACCCTGGATTTAATCCTGAGTAGTGTTGCCCAGTACTAGTACGAGATGTAAATGTTGTTGAAACAATTTGAAACAGTGACTACAGTGCTATCAGATTTAATATATATATAAGTAGAAAATTGCCGTTTAATTGCCACAGTTGCAGTCACATTTGACTGTGGAAATTGACAGAGTCACATTTGACTTCTAAAGAGAAAACTTCTCTAAAATGAGAGATCTGGTAAAAAGGAAGTTGAAGAGGAGAGTTAAATCCCTTCAAAATGTGTGGCGGTTATTCAAAACCACAATAATAGAAGCTCAGCTAGAAAGTATACCACAAGTTAGGAAAGGTAGCACCAAGTCCATGAGGTCACCAGCATGGTTAATGAGCAAGGTCAAGGAAAGAGAAAAGGTTTCCTTCAGAAAATGGAAGTCTTGCCCAAATGAGGAAAACAAAAGGGAGCACGAGCTTGCACAAAGGAGATGCAAGCAGACAATAAGAGATGCAAAAAAAGTAATTTAAGCAGCATATCGCTAGCAACATCAAGGCTAACAATAAAGAATTCTTTAAATACATCAGAAGCAGGAAACCAGCTTCTGGAGGCAGTTGAACCATTGGACAACTGTTGAGTTAACTAAAGGAGGATAATGAGATTGCAGAGAAGCTGAATGAATTCTTTTAATCTGTCTTCACTGCAGAAGATATAGGACAGATACCTGTGCCTGAACTGATGTTTTTAGGAGGGAGTCTGAGGAACTGAGGCAAATATTGGTGACAAAAGATGAAGTTCTCAACCTTATTGACAAATTGAAAGTTAATGAATCACCAGGCCTAGATGAGATCCATCCTAGAGTTCTTAAAGAACTCAAATATGAAATTGCTGATCTTCTAACAAAAATATGTAATGTGTCCCTAAGATCAGCCTCTGTACCAGAGGACTGGAGAATGGCCAGTGTAACACTCATTTTTAAAAAGGGATCCAGGAAATTACAGGCCAGTTGGGTAAACGTCTCTTCTGGGTAAATTGGTTTGAAGTATTATTAAAGATAAAATTAGTAAGCATATATCGTCTCCTCCCATATGTACCTGCCCGGACACTAAGATCTGCATCAGCGGTCCTTCTCCGAGAGCCCCTGCCAAAGGAAGTGAGGCAGGTGGCTACCAGGAGGAGGGCCTTTTCTGCTGGGGCATCCCGGTTATGGAATGAGCTTCCCATAGAGGTTCGCCTGGTGCCTACTTTGTATTCTTTCCAGCGCCGGGTGAAGACCTTTCTGTTCTCCCAGGCATTTTAATCATTTTAATCATCTTAATCATTTTAATCTTGTAATTGTTTTTAATTCCGTTATTGTAACTGCTGCTGCTAGCTCTGCTGTTTGTTTTTAATCTGTGGATTTAAATTTTAAATTTTATATTGTATTTTATGATTTTAACTGTTGTAAACTGCCCAGAGAGCTTCGGCTATTGGGCGGTATAAAAATGTATTAAAATAAATAAATAAATATCTTATGCATGCAAAGCAGGTGCTCTACCACTGAACTAAGGCACTTCTTGCCCAGGGTGCTATTTATCCTAGGGCCAGCCCTTCTAGGGAGGCAGTTGGATGACAATGGAGTTAAAGAAATACTAAACGAGGATAAAGAGATTGCACAGAAGCTGAATGAATTCTTTTCTTGTGTATTCACTGCAGAAGAAATAGGGCAGATACCTATGCCTGAACTAATATTTTCCAGAAGGGTGTCTGAGGAACTGAGGCAAATAATGGTGACAAGAAATGACATTCTAGACCTATTGACAAATTGAAAGCTAATAAATGGGTCCTTATTGCCCATACCAGCTGAAGCCACCTCAAAATACTTCACTTTACAACAGGGAACAATATATTGTTACTGGAAAAATTCAGAGACAGGGAGAGCAGGGACCTGCTCTCACAGCCAGGTCTCAGTTATACATACTAGATCAGCTGCCTTATCCACTATTATATCATGAATGAGGGATATCTTATTATGGAATGATCATCTGGCACTTAAAAGCAACATCTGGAGACCTGAGAGCAGGCTGATAGGGTAATCACCAAACCTGCAGCTGTGCGAGAGGGCTGGAACATGACCCAGACTTTAATTATCTGGGCTGCGTTCCCCTTACCTGGCTAGCCCTCTTCCCAATGCCATACATCCGTGTAACCACACTAATTGGGGCCCCCTCAGATCCCTTCACTTGACCCCATATCCTAAAAGGGAATCCAACCCAGCATAAACAAAATCCAACCACCAGTCAACCCAACAATAGAGGGATGGGCCTTGCCTCTGTCCCATCCCCCCATGCACCTTCAGAGACACTGCCAGTGAGCACCACCATCCCACATCAGGTCTTGGCAGATAAAGGCCTTCCCATCCCAGGAGGCAAATATTGCTGGCTCAGATTTGCAGTCAGCCTGGGAGAGTTTTTCTTTTTTTCATCTCTGGTCAGCAATGGCAGCTTCCCTCAGGGCCTGAGGATGGGAAGTTGACTCACCTGCCCTGTAGAATGTCCTGGCTATCTTTCTCTGTTGCTCTAGGGCATGTGAGCCAAAGTGACCTACCTTGGTTACTATGCTCTGTGGGCATGCACCCTTCTCATTCCTTCTTCGAGTGACCATTAAAGAATATTTAAAAATAGAAGAGAACACCAATGCAGAATCTTCGGGCAGCTATGAAAGGCACATCAGTGTAAAACAGAGGTGTGGGGGGGAGGGGTAGAAGTTTGAGAATCTGTGATTTAGAGAAACAGAAAGATTAAATGGAAGGGACTGCAGCTCAGATGCAAGATGGCATGACTCTGTAGGACACTGGGGAATGTCTGCTTGTTAAGATCTTTCAGACCTAGGGCCAGGGCAATGAGAGGTAGAGGTGAAGTTGAGAGGTGGGAAGAGTAAGGCCTGAAAGGCAAACAGAAGGTCTGCAGCTAACAACAGTGGTAGAGTCCCAGAATTTCTTAGACCTACGAGAAAGACTGACGTGGTTTTACAGAAGTCGGGGGATTACCTGCTCTGGCCTGTTGGTGTTAAGAAGCTTCCTTGCAAATCTGCCCAAGTAACCTGCAGTTCCCTTCCTTTGTCCAGAGATGGGGTATGGTACATGGGCTCAAGCCCTGCCTGACGTCCCCAAGACTGTCTCTAATTCAGGACTTGCTGCAGGCTTGTGTCCTCCACAAAATGAGTTGAGCAGAACACTTCTTTTAGCTCTGATTCCACAAGGTTACCTCTGTAGCTACAGTCAATCATTCATAACATGACCTATGCATGACTAGAGTGTAAGCTGTTCTGCATTTTGTTTCACTCAGTTAAAAAAAATAGTGTAGCCTACACATTAAATTTAGGATTAATGCATGGTGAGTCATAATCCATTCTTGCTTTTAACAAACAGCAATGCTTCTGAGCATTTTATCTTGTCAAAACTATGAAAATGTAACAGCATGTGAGTCATCGTAATACAAAATATGCCTTTCTGCAATTGGATGTGAAAGGGCTATGAATAAGCTAATCAAGAAGAACAACTTCCATTCTAAAAATGAAGGCAACTTGCATTTATGTAAGGATGCCTGCACATGGAAGCTAGAGGGAGCCCTGGCACAGCAAGTTTCAAATGAGTTACGGTATTTATCATGGATTTTTCTGGTTGAGATTGTTTTAAGTTTAAGTGTGTGTAAGTTTCGGGCAACGCAATCCTATGAGGCTGCCCATAATCCACCGAACTCAGAGGATTACGGACATCCTATTGAAGGCAGGATATCCTCCGCAGAGCCTCACTCCTCCCCGCCCCCAGGAATGCCCCCCATGAGGGAACCGAGCATGGTCTTCCATGCTTGGTTTCCTTCTGGCACGGAAGAAACCGCGCCACTACGGGGGGGGGGCTGGCACTCCGAGACGCTGCATCCGCATAAGAGATTAACAAGGTCGTAGTGCCGTAAACATCATATCCTATGTCCCTTTGAATGAAGTTGGAGGGACATAGGATTGCGCCCTAAATGAGAAAGAAAATAATTACCATTAGCTTACCTATTCTTTTTATATATATATAGTTGCAAGAATATGGGATGTAGATAAAATAGAATGTGTATGTTATTTCTTCTGTATCAGATCAGCTCTTCTAGTGAATAGTCTGATGCAATTTATAAAAGTCATAGACCTACATGTTTCAGACATTCTCACTCTTTTTATTGACATTTCAGTATAGTGTTGATTTTACCCCAGAATCAAGGAAAGTCGAATTTTTCTATGTTATGCATCTGCTGTATTTACAAATAGGCAGAGATTATGCACATACTAAATTTACAAGAAGTACCCTGAGGTCATAAACACAGACATCTCTATCCACTAGGTAGATATCCAAAGCACCATAGAGATGGAAAACAATGTGAAAGAATCTTAACCTAGTAAAAATCTCTGTTCAGTTGTTTCATTAGTTCATTTTCTTCTCTTTCTGATGCATATTGAGTTAAATTCATTTCATAATCTTAGATTACATTAAATAAATTCATTTTGCAGCCTAGTCAAAAAATGTTATTTCATGGGCTAGGATCCAAAAAACAAGCTATTATTTCTGTGTGGCTTGTGGGGTGAGGGGATAGAGCTATTGAGGGGGGGTTGTAACTGCAGCCCTCTCAATGCTGTGTATAGCAATGTGCTTTTGCAATTGATGAGAGTTTCAAAAGCAGTTTGTAATACAGAATGTGGGTCACAGCAGCTGCTGTTCAAAGAAAAGTATTCAGAAAGACCTCTGGGTGTGCATAAGCCCTTGGGTAGACTAAAATAGCTCTTTGAATCCTGGCCTTTAATTTTCTACGTAGACAGTAGAATTTTCTAGTGTAGTAGAAAAATGTTCTTGTCAGATACTTTGAAACAGACAATATTGACAGATCTGTAGGGACAGGAGAATTATGCTCAGATTTTGTAGAGATAGAGAAAGAAATAAAAAAAAAGGCAAGGACACTTCACTGTGAGCTAAATGTATTTGGATGAAATTGTATACATCACTTTTCTGCATATTTATAGAAAAAATACACTCTGAAAAATTGTGTATCTTGGTAAGGGTGCCAATCTTTGGGGAGAATAACATATTATGAAAAAGTAATATTTAAAGTACATCTGCATAAAAATAAGAATAACTAATACTGATAACTAGATGACAATATTAAAGGGGATTGCTTCCATTAGGTTTAATGGAAGCTGGACAAAAAAGTTGTATTTGCCCATTTTCATGTTTAGTGTGTAATTTTAGATTTTGTTTGAAAATCAAATTTTGGTGCTAGATTAAAGAACATGAAGACCATGTACATTACACACATGAATCTTATGCCACATTCTGTTCTATTCATGTACTCTCAGAAGTACACCGACATATACAGATAGAGGACAAGGACATACTCACAATGGGTACTTCCATTCCAAATTGTGACATAATGCATTTCCCCACAACTGGGTGCATGCTCATGACTCCCCTTTGAATCATAGAATCATAGAAAAGTAGAGTTGGAAGGGGCCTACAAGGCCATCAAGTCCAACCCCCTGCTCAATACAGGAATCCAGGTCAAAGCATCCCTGACAGATGGCTGTCCAGCTGCACCTTGATTGCTTCCAGAGTGGGAGAGCCCACGACCTCCCTAGGTAGTTGGTTCCATTGTCTTATTGCTCTGACAGTCAGGAAATGTTTCCTGATGTTTAGGTGGAATCTAGGTTCCTGTAACTTGAGCCCATTATTCCGTGTCCTGCAAACTGGGATGATCGAGAAGAGATCCTGGCCCTCCTCTGTGTGACAACCCTTCAAGTACTGGAAGAGTGCTATCATATCTCCCCTCATTCTCCTCTTCTGAAGGCTAAACATGCCCAGTTCTTTCAGTCTCTCCTCATAGGGCCTTGTTTCCAGTCCCTTTATCATCCTTGTTGCTCGCCTCTGAACCCTCTCCAGTTTGTCTATGTCCTTCTTAAAGTGTGGTGCCCAGAACTGGACGCAGTACTCAAGATGAGGCCTAACCAGTGCTGAGTAAAGGGGAATTATCACTTCACACGATTTGGAAGCTATACTTCTATTAATGCAGCCCAAAATAGCATTTGCCGCCTTTGAAGCCACATCGCATTGCTGGCTCATATTCAGTTTGTGATCTACCACAATTCCAAGATCCTTCTCACTTGTAGTATTGTTGAGCCAAGTGTCCCCCATTCTGTAACTCTGCATTTGGTTTCCTTTCCCTAGGTGCAGCACTTGGCATTTATCCCTATTAAATTTCATTCTGTTGTTTTCGGCCCAGCGCTCCAGCCTATCGAGGTCGCTTTGATTTTTGTTTCTGTCTTCCAGAGTATTAGCTGTTCCACCCAACTTTGTGTCATCTGCAAATTTGATAAGCATTCCCTGCACCTCCTAATCCAAGTCATTAATAAAAATGTTGAAGAGCACTGGGCCCAGGACCGAGCCCTGTGGTACCCCGCTCGTTACCTCTCCCCAGTTTGAGAAGGAACCATTGATAAGCACCCTTTGAGTCCGATTCTGTAGCCAATTGTGGATCCACCTGATAGTTGTTCCATCTAGCCCACTTTTAGCTAGCTTGCTAATCAGGATATCATGAGGCACTTTGTCAAAAGCTTTGCTGAAGTCCAGATATATTATGTCCACCGCATTCCCATAGTCCACAAAGGAGGTTACCCGATCAAAAAATGAGATCAGATTAGTCTGGCAGGATTTGTTCTTGACAAATCCATGCTGGCTTCTAGTAATCACTGCATTGTTTTCAAGGTGCTTGCAGACTGACTTTTTTATAATCTGCTCCAAAAATTTCCCAGGGATTGATGTCAGACTGACTGGCCTATAGTTCCCAGGTTCGTCCTTCTTGCCCTTTTTGAAGATGGGAACAACATTTGCCCTCCTCCAGTCATCTGGCACCTCACCTGTCCTCCATGATTTCTCAAAGATAATAGACAGTGGTTCTGAGAGTTCTTCTGCCAGTTCCTTTATTACTCTAGGATGCAGCTCGTCAGGCCCTGGAGATTTAAACTTGTTCAGAAGTGAGAAGGGAACATGTACTGTTCCCTGTAATCTATGAAAGTTATCTATGTTAGAAAGGATATTAAAAGGTGCTCTCTTCAGTCAACTGTAGCAGTAGTTCGGTGTTCCTCCTCTACTGCTCATTGCTCTTGTGTGAAAATACTAGGCTACGGGTGAATTGCAACCAGGCTGGGGTTCTGTCTAGACCAGTTTCCACCGTTAATGGAGTCAAACAGGGTTGTATTTTAGCCCCCACACTGTTTAATTTTTACATTAACTCAATAGTGAAAAGTTTATCAAACCCTGATTTTCATCCCCCCAAGTTGACCACCCGCTCTCTTTCAATTCTCCTTTACGCTGACGATGTGGTGTTACTATCTCTAACCAGTATTGGTCTAAGGCAACTTTTGAGGGTCTTGCACTCATATTGTAATGAGGAGTTGTTAACAATCAATTATTCGAAGACTAAAGTGTTGGTTTTTTGTAGGAGGAGAATTAAGCACAAATGGTCAATCAGTGGGAACCTTTTAGAACAGGTTTCGAGCTACAAATACTTGGGAATAATGTTTCATATTTCTGGATCCTGGCTTTCCCAAATAAACAATGCTGTGGCTAATGCGCGGAGGAGTGCTGCAGCACTGATAAGATTCTTCTATACCAAAGGCAGGCAATATATCCCCTCTGTGATCCAAGTATTTATGGCCAAAGTTATTGCAGAAATATTTATGGTTCCCAACTGTGTGCTCATTACAACTTTCGTCCCTTAGAAATTATTCAGACTAAGTTCCTAAGAGCCATATTTTCAGTACCTCACTGTGTTCCTAATGTAGCTTTGAGACTAGAGGCTGGTTTAATTCCTATTGAAGCTTGTGCTAAGGTATATATGATAAACTACTGGCTAAAACTTGTTTTCTCACCAGTAGGACTTGCACCACTGACTTTGTTGGACTCCTTTCAATCGATATGGAAAGGGCACCTGCTTACAGAACTATTATTAGTGGGACTTTCTCCCAACACCTTATAGCACTGGGTTACTACTCCAAAGCCAAAGCAGCTGTTAAGCAGAGAATTACAAGAACATTTAAGTTCATTGTCCAAATTTAGTGCTCTAGGTAACAAGATTTTTGACCCCTCTTCATATCTGGCCAATTTAACTTTTCCCAAGTTCAGAAAAGCTTTTACTTTAGCCCGATTTAATGTCTTGCCTTCCATGCTTTTGGAGGGGAGATATCAAGGAATACCTTTTCAAGACCGTCTCTGTCCCTGTAATAATGTGGAAGTTGAAACTGTGGGTCACGTTCTTTTATATTGTTCCTTCTATCGGGACATTCATAAAGAACTTATGCTACCTACTTTATGTAAATTCCCAGGTAGATCAGAAGAATATTACATACTGCTGCTACTTTCTGACAAGGTCCCCCATATTAGTAACAAAGTGGCCAAAATTCTGTGCAGCTGCCATAGCTTACCGCACTTACTTGATAACACAGTGATCTTTTATCCTGGTTATGGGTTTTTGATATAAAAATTTTGATACAAATTTTATACACTTTGGGATGTATTGGTGGGTACATGCTCATGACTCCCCTTTGAAGTGAGAAGGGAACATGTACTGTTCTATGTAATCTATGAAAGTTATCTATGTTAGAAAGGATATTAAAAGGTGCTCTCTTCAGTCAACTGTAGCAGTAGTTCAGTGTTCCTCCTCTACTGCATTGTGAATACGACGGTGCGGACTTCATCCAACGTCTTGTATGAAATGGCTCGTAGTCTCTCCTTTTTAAAGTACCACAATTATTGGCAAGAACCACTGGATATTTTTAAAAAAAAAAAATAGAATGGGTGTCTGCAAGTGCTACTTGCCTATGCAAGTTTATAATTAAAATATGGGAACATAATCACTTCATAATAATATTTCACTTTATGTCTTGCTTCCATTTCTATGCCACATTCTGTTTTGTATCTAATGTTCACTCTAACCACATTTAAAACATTGCTTTATTCTGTTATTTGTTTTATCTTTTACTAGCTTTTTTTACCCGGTGTTGCACGGGTCGTCATTTTCCTATAGGCACTATTTGTTCGAAATTCCTTAAGGTAGCTGTCCACTCTTTTGAATCCCTCCATAGGTAAAGTCCCCCGGGACTACACAATGAAATCCCAGCTCCCCCGGGACTACACAATGAAATCCCTGCCTCCCCCCCCCCCCCGAGACTACACTGGTTACTGGTACACCTAGAGGTGCCCATATCACACCAGTTTTAAAAGCACTCCACTGGCTGCCAATCAGTTTATGGGTGAAGTATAAAGTGTTGGTTATTACCTTTAAAGCCCTACATGGTTTGGGTCCAGGCTACCTACGGGATCGCCTTCTCCCATACAATCCGCCCTGCACACTTAGGTCCTCTGGGAAGAATCTACTTCAGTCAGCCAAAACTAGGCTGACAGGTATTACCCAGAGGACCTTCTCTTCTGCAGCTCCCAGATTATGGAATGGCCTGCCGGAGGAGATTCGTCAACTTACCAGTCTCTTGGAATTTAAAAAAGCCATAAAGACTGATCTCTTCCGGCAGGCCTATCTGGCAGAATTTTAGGATGCCTTTAGGATGTTTTTAAGATGTTTTAAAATGTTTTAATAGTATGTGTTGTGTTTGATTAGTTTATGTATTTTATATTTTCTGCTGTTCCCCGCCTCGATCTAGATGGAGAGGCGGGTAAGAAATAATTTATTATTATTATTATTATTATTATTATTATTATTATTATTATTATTACACAATTAAATCCCTGCTCCCCCCCCCCGCTGGCCTACACAATGAAATCCCTGCTCCCTTTCCCCCAGGACTGCACAATGAAATCCCTGTTCCCCTGGGATTACACAGTGAAATCCCTGCTCCCCCCCCCCCAGGACTGCACAATGAAATCCCTGCTCCCCCGCCCCCCGGGACTACACAATGAAATCCCTGCTTCCCTCCCCTCCGGGACTATGCAACAATGAATTCCCTGTGTCCCCCCCCCCGGACCACACAATGAAATCCCTGCTTTCTCCCCTGGGACTATGCAATCAAATCCCTGATCCCCCCCCCCGGGGACTACACAACAATGAATTCCCTGTTCCCCTCCCCCAGTATTACACAATGAAATCCCTGCTCCCCCCCCCCCCCGGGACCACACAGTGAAATCCCTGCTCCCACCCGGGACTACACAACAATGAATTCCCTGCTTCCCCCCCAGGACCACACAATGAAATCCCTGTTCCCCCCTCCCCCGGGACTACACAATGGTGTTGCATGGGTTGTCATTTTCCTATAGGCACTATTTGTTTGAAATCCCCCCCCCCGTGTTTGCCCCAGCTGCAGTTCTTATGAACATTCTGTTTGGACGTAGGAGAGATTTGCATATCCGCTCCTGATTGGGCCCCTGTGGCAGTGCATACTGACATTCTAAATGCTGTTGGAGTAATTTGCATAACTGCTCCTGAATGGCCCCTGCGAGCATTCCAAGTGACGCCATTGGCTCTCATCTATTTTGGGCCGTACAGGCGCAGGTGAGGGTTTTTTGAAGATTTGAACCCGCCAGTCTTTGTCCTTGGGTGATGTTGAGTATGCGTGCCAAGTTTGGGGCGGATCCATCTAACCGTGTAGGAGCCTATGCGACGCACGCAAACCGATCGGACATACGGACGGACAAACTTTCACATTTATATAGTAGATTGTTCACCTCTCCAAAATCTCCATACTTGAATATGGAGCGGTATGAACATTTTGTAGGTAGGTAAATAAATAAATAAATAAATAAAGGTGTATTATTGGTGGTGGTGAGAAACTAGATAATGTTCTCAATATGGGTTCAATACCAAAACATACTCTGTTTATAGAGATGCCCTTTTTGTGACTGATATAGCAATGCCTTGTTTACCATACGTGCCATTTTCCCTCTCTCTCTTTTTCTCCATTTTTTCCTTCTTTCATCTTTCTTTTTAAGAGATGGAAGAAGAATATGGTAGAGTGCTGCAAAGTTTCTGAGGTGAACAAAACCCTTCTTAAGATATAGTTACTGACTTTCAATAGCAACAAATTCCTTGCACTGGTGCTTGTTTTATAATAAATAGTCTGTTCACAATTTTCCTTTGCTAGTTTAATATAAACCTTGAAATCTATATCAATAATAAGATAACTTGTACTTTCAACTTTGTGAATATGAATGATGTGCTGATTCACTTTTTCTGAATGTGGCAGATGTTTCTGACAACTTTGTTTGGTTGCTAGGCATAAAGACTCTGATTAAAGCAATTTTAATCTTCTTTGTTCTTAGTTAATCGGTGAGCTGACAGCAGAGTCCTATCAATGCCAGCTGCCCATGAAATTGACAAGATTGGTACTTTGTCTTCCCTTTCTACCACTATCCCAATCGTCACGACTTATTCCAGCACCAATTCTCCTAGAATGCAATGAAGGACTGTAAAGTAACAAAAGCATTGGTTTTGATCATTTATAAAATCCAGTAGACAACATCACTTTACTATTTATTTATTTATTTATTTATTTGCTAAAATATATTGTTACAAAGAAACTGTGGACAGTACACAAAATTATATTCTGCAAACTGAAATAGCGCTAGCAGAGCTCTGTCAAATCTTTTAGTTGTGCAAGTGCTTGTGCATTGTGCTAGGGGAGTGTGCATTAGTGGAGTACATTGCCCACTCCTGAAAGTGGTTGTGCAAGTGGAACTTTAGTTGGATTCTCCTCTTGCACATAGTTCGAAACCTAGTTTCCGCTAGTGCGATGTCATTTGCTCTAGTGGAATGGCACAGTTGAATACCGCCCAGTATTTCTGTCATGGCTCCACTGGAAGACTCCTCCTTGGAGGAAGAGCTGGAGTACCAGGAATCACCCTCCACCAGCAATGCCCACAATCTGGCAGTAATCCAGAAGTGCCTGGGCCAACAAGGGTGGCTGCCTTGAGGGCATCACCTGTAGAGGAATATGTCTCGGACATGGAGGTAAAAAAAACCCGGAAGCCCTCGGGAGAGACACTACCTGAAAAGACAGGAACTCAGAAGGAGTGCTAGTCTGAGCCAGAGGCCTCCTTGTGTGAAAAGGTCTGCTTGCACATAGGGAGCTTGCTCACAAGGAGGACCTTTTCAGCTGCAGTCACTAACAGGTCACAGCTGAGGTGTTGCTTTGACAGCCTCTGTATAAAATCAGCAGTGTAAGGCTAAGAGAGTTGCTGGAAACAACGTCAACCAAAACTTCCTGAATCCAGTTTCCCTTGCCTTGACTGGTTCCTGGTGTGAGTACTTCTGGATGGAACTCTGACTATCCTTCTGCCTGCTCCTTGTCTGTTATGTTGCCTTGGGACCTTGTTGCCTGTGACCTGGACTGGACTCTGACCCTCCTTCTCCCTGCTCCTCATCTGTTATATTGCCTTGGAAGGCATCTGTTGTATTGCCTTTTTGCCTGTAACCTGGATGGTTGAGACATGGCCTTTTGCTTGATCCTGTTTGTCCTGACTATCTTGGAACTCTTGGACCATTGAACCTGCAACTGCTAGACTCTGGAAACATGACAGTTTGGTTGCAGCCACAACTAAATAATGGAGGCGGTGTTGCAGGAGAACCTGGCCTTCAGTGACCAGGTAAACCAACTCACAGTCACAGTGAATACCTACAGACCCAGTTAAATCAGCTTGGAGCTCAGTAACTGCCTCCACCTATGCTTCCTAGATGCAAATGTCCAGTGGCTCCACCCAAAAAATCCAGTGGGTCTCCAGATAAGTTTTCTGCTTTCCTGGTGCACTGTACTTTTAACATGCAAATGTGCCCTGCAGATTTTCTGGCTGACCAGGTCCAGGTGGGATTCATTATCAGCTTGCTCACTGGTCCAGCTGCTAAAAAGGCAACCCTCTATCTACTGCAGTCCAGTCCCCTCTTGTCCAACTTTGGGGGATTCATGGAACAATTGCGAGTCACCTATGAGGATCTTCAGAAGGCAGAGATGGCTAACCAATGGATCTGGCGCCTCCACCAAGGAAAGGTGATATTCACCTCATATGCCAGTTCCTTTTGTTTGTTGGCCCAGGACCTGGACTTTGATTGATCATTTTCAACATGGGCTGGTGGATATCCTTCATGAATTAGCTCAGGTGGAGTGACCAATCACTCTGCAGTATTTGATACAACTGTGGCTCCAAATAGACGGACAGTTGGAAAGTCTCTGCCCTGTGTCTCAATCAGCCATCCATCATGGATCCTCGAGCTCCCAAACATGGATCCAAGTGCCCTTGATATCGGATGGACCCATGGCTTCTAGAGAGGAACTTATGCAACTAGGGCATGTCCAACTGCACCTAGCAGCTGAAGAAAAAAAATGACGGCGCCAGTCAGGACTGTGCTTGTACTGTGGAAGCCCTGTCATTACACCAGTTCTTGTCCCACTAAATGCTCATGTCCATCGGTGGTGGGAAATGACAGTTCCCAGGAGTCCTAGGTCTGGGCTGGGCATCTTCTACCACCCCCTACCCAACTGGGAATGTGCCATGCCAGCCCCTGACTCTAAGTATCAGTCTTCATTGGTCAAATAAGCCCACTGTTTAGACCATGTCTATGCTGGACTCATGTGCCTCCAGTAACTTTATGAACATTGGGTTTGCCCAGAAACACCAAGTCCCAATACAACCCCTCAACATCCCAGTATCAGTGGAAACCATAGACCACTGTCCCCTAACATTGGGCCAGTAACCCAACAAGTCTAGTTCTATCTCGCAGCAGTCTCACACTTTTCCCTTGTATTGGGAATGGCATGACTGTCTCTCCATGATCCATGGATCTCTTGGTTTCAGGGTGAGGTGGTATTTTCTTCAGCATATTGCAGCATGAATTGTTGGCCTGAGAGAGTAAACACAGTTACAGATTACAGCCCATTCTGATCCAGTTGCCTACCAAATACCGGGATTTCCAAGATGTTTTTGACAAAAAAAAATAAAAAAAATAGGCAGACCAGTTGCCCTCACATCGTCACTATGGTTGTGCTATTGATTTCGAACCCAGGTCAGATCCCAGTGAGGCAGATCTATTCGTTCTCTCTTAGAACCGGAGCTGGCTGCTCTGTGGGAATTCCTGGATAAGAACTTAAAGCAAGGTTTCCTGGATAAGAACTTAAAGCGAGGACCCTCCACCTCACCAGCTGCACCCCCTGTACTATTCATTAAAAAAAAAAAAGTGAGAAGCTATGCTTGTGTCATCATCAGGCGATCACTCGTGACCGAGTAAGATTGTCTTCCAGGATAAAATTTTACAAAAAATTAGATTTTAAAAGGAGGAAATTCTAAAGAAAATTGTGTAGACTCTAGCGATGGGACCGTAAGTGACTGTGGAGGCCAATTCTAGATCCACACAGCTTCCCACAGTGAGGACACAGGTTACCAGATGGAAGATGGTCCTGTAAAGGATTCGTTTGTCGTGCTTTTCGCTTAGCACATTTCTCCCTTTCACCTTGCACTCGGGCTTCTTCAAAGTCCATAGAACCTTTGTGAAAGGCCAACCTCCAGTTAGATCGTTCATGGGCCAGAGCTTCCCAGTTTTCGATGTTTAGACCATTGCATTTTTTTAGATTAGCCTTATGAACATCTTTAAACCTCTTATATTGACCACCGATATTCCACTTTCCATCCTTGAGTTGGGAATAAAGTAACTTCTTTGGGAGACGGCAGTCAGGCATTCGAACAACATGACCGGTCCACTGAAGTTGGCATTGAAGGATCATTTTTTCAACGCTAGTAGTCTTTGCTTCTTCCAGTACACTGACATTTGTTCGCGTATCTTCCCAAGTAATTCGCAGGATTTTCCAGAGGCAACGTTGATTAAATCTTTCAAGGAGGTGTAAATGACCTTTATAGATCATTTATAGATAGTCCATGTTTCGCAGACATACAATAAAGTTGGTAATACAATGGCTTCATAAACCAGCGTTTTGGTTTTCTTACAGATATCCTGATCCTTGAACACTCTATGTTTCATTCCAGGAAATGCGGCACTTGCAGAGCTCAAACGATGCTGGATTTCACTGTCGATGTTAGCTGTAACAGAAAGATAGCTGCCAAGATAGAGAAAATGATCGACATTTTCCAGTATTGTCCCACCAAGCTGGATAGATGGCATCACCAAAGGGTTAGCTTGCAGTTGCTGATGAAGCACTTTGGTTTTTTTGATGTTAAGTGAGAGACCAAGTTTTTCGTATGCTTCTGCAAAAGCATTTAGGATAGTTTGGAGATCATCTTCTGAATGTGCGGAGACCGCATTATCATCAGCATACTGAAGTTCCACAATGGAGGTTGTAATTACCTCACTTTTTGCTTTTGCTTGTGTAACACTGGGCTGAACAAGGTCACTGTCCACAACCTGTACCCATTGCCCATCATACTGGAATTACTAGAGTGATTGCATGGAGCAGTCATTTATACGAAGTTGGACTTGTGCAGGGCATATAGCTTAGTCTGGATCTGAGCAGGGAATGCATGGAAGACTTGTCTTATAGTCACGTTACGGACATTACAAATATACTGTTATGCCATTCAGTTTCTGCAATGCCCTGGCAACATTTCATGAATGACGTCTGATTTCTGATTTATCTAGACAATATTCTCATCTATTCATCCAACCACCATGCCCATGACACCCATGTTGCAACACAGCCCTTATGACTCCATGAACAACATTTGTATGCTAAACTGGAGAAATGTGCCTTTCACCTGGAAAGGGTGGAATTCTTAGGGAACCAAATATCACCTAATGGTCTCAAGATGGATCCGGCAAAAGTGGAGATGGTAGTGTCCTGGTAGACTCCCAGAGATGTAAAAGATTTTAGGTGATTCCTTGGCTTCACCAATTATTATCACCAATTTATCACCGATCATGGCTCCATTGACTGATTTACTTCATTCCCGAGACCATTTCCAGTAGGGCAAAGCATTTCAGCAGGGCTTTCAGTATTTTTTTTTAAAAAACCTTAAAAAAAACCTGTTCACCTCAGAGCCCATACTCCCAACACCCGGATCCACAGACCTCATTTGATAACGAGTCTGACACCTCTAACGTAGCCATCAGCGTTGTGCTACTTCATCCTTCACCCAGCCATGGAGCACCTATGCCATGTGCCTCTTTCTCTTGCAAACCTAGTCCATCAGAGCAGAACTAACCATCTGGGATAAAGAATTGTTGGCCATCAAGGTGGCTTTCAAGAACTGGCATCACCTCCTGGAAGGTGCAATTCCACCGACAGAAGGAGTGTCCATTCCAGACCCTCCTGCCTGCTCCTCATCTGTTACGTTGCCTTGGGACCTGTTGTGTTGCCTTGGGGCCTCTTGGGACCTGGACTGTTGAGATCTTGCCCTTTGCCTGATCCGTTTGTGCTGACCATCTTGGAACTCTTGGACCCTTGAACCCGCAACTGCTAGGCTCAGACTCTGGAAACGGGACAATTTCCAATAGAAAGATAATGTCTTAGTAAGTAGCTTTACTGGTTTATTCTCCCTGTTATGAACTGTGCAGTTAGATTTCTGTCTGTTAATGCTTGCAGGCATTATATCCTTTATTGCACACATACACGCACACGCACACAGAAGGTACACTATAATAATGTGCATTATTCAAAATATTTGCTGTTTTCATCAAAGGGAGAACCTGAAAAGAGTGAAGAAAATAGTGAGTTCAACCACTAGGGATGTCAAAGAGGAGACCCATCAGTGGGAATTGACACAAATATTTTTTCCAGCAGTGCAGTCCTTGCTGGAAAAGGACTCTTTCCACCAAGGAGCTAGACCTGCTTCCACTGCTGTCTCATCCCTCTTCTTCTGCCCTAGGTAAGTTGTAAGGGCCCTTGAGGGGGAAGGGAGAGGCAGTGGCTGACAAGTGCTTGAGTGTCCATGAATTTTTTGTGCGCTCTCACTTGAAATGTGTACAAAGGATCAAGCCCCTTTCAGGGTGAACATAGGGATGTGCGTACATCCACATAAAGTTCTGTGATCTATGAAATAAAGCATACAATCAAACTTCTAAAAAGAAGCATCCTAACCTACCAGCTCATTTTCTCTAATTTCAAGTTTCATTACTTCCATGGTTCCTATTCTAATTTAATTGTTCAAAATTGCTACACTAATTTTGGTGCGAAGACTTATACTGGGTTTTGTGGTGGTGGTGTGACTAATAATTCTGTGATACAAATGTCCTATGTAGACAAGCTACTTTGGTAAAATTATCAAAAAGTATGCTATTTAAGCCATTTATTTCCAAACAACAGGGCAGCTTATTGAAATGGGAAGAGTGGGCATGGCTGTGCTAGCTACTTCTAGAAGATGCGACATTGTACGAGTCAGCTGATCTCTCCCCACTGCTACCTGCTATCTCCTCTTGATGATGATGATGATGATGATGATGATGATGATGATGGCGGCACTTTGCTTTCAAATATCCATGATTTAAAAGCTTCATTGAGGAAGCTAAATCAAACACTGTCAGGGTTGTTAGGACCTTTTTGGCTGCATTTCTTGTGTTTGAAGATAAGAGTCTTTCCAAACAATTTCACTACTTAAATATAATTATCTTTGTCCCATTTTTTTCTGTTTTGAAATAGAAATCAGAGCAGAATGGAGTCCCCATTGTGAATGTGTTCTAAAACCTATGGGTTGTCAGCTAGAGGGAGCCTTTGACCTTCTCTGTTGGACAGCTTCATGCCCTGTACTCCTGTGACTTTCCTTTGTCTTTAAATGCAGTTAAACTTTAAAAATGTTTCAGAATATGCTAAATTCCTTCTTGCTGAATTGTAATATAGAATTCATATAATGTCAGAACAAACGGTATAACATCAGAACAAACAGAACTGTAATCAGACTTCTTTAATTCTCAACATTGATTATGCAGTCATTCTTCCATGAAGAATGGAAGCCCCCCCTCCCCTGCACCTCCTATGTAATAGAGTTGGGCAATCAAATCAGCTGGATGGCTGTGAAAATCTCAGGTGTCATGTGTATAATCATTCTCAATTATTGTTTGCTTTAAAATAAAAGGCAACTTCCCTTCCCTGATTATGCTTACTGGATGGCTTTCCTCACAGAAAGAAAGAAGCTGGCCAACATGGTACCTTTTAACTTGATTTCAGTGTCTAGCATTCACTTTGCCTATTCCCCAGTTATTTTCAAACCTTTGTATTCAACATGACAATTTAATGGCACTCTGCATTTGCTGTTTCTTGAAATGATTGGAAAGTTGCATATTGTTTCATTTTGCAGTTAGTTAATCCTCCTTTTAATGCTTTTAGCAAAATTGTAATCCTTTTCAGTCTGTTCCATTTGTGGCAAAACACAGAACAGCTATTAAAATATTTATTTTTATTCATAAGCTTCTCCAAACCAGCACTTCAGGGAAGTTCTCTTTTGCTAGAGTTTGATAACATGATTTTGCTTATAGAATAAAACTATGCATCTTTGGAGAGGATATTATCAGTGGAGGATGGTGGCTTCAATATCAGTGGGGCATCCACTAAGAGTTGTAGTCTGAACTTTTAAAGAGCTATCCATGGTGCTGAACCATTAAAAAAAAAAAACCCACCCAATGGGGGGGGGGTCCAGCACCATGGATAGTTCCTTTGAAGTTCAGACTAAACTGCAGAGTGGATACACCGCCCCACTGACATTGGAGCCACCACCCTCCACTGGATATTATTAGACATGTTTTACACTGCTAGATCTGTTTATAATGGATGAAATGTGCAACTTTGTATCTTTATTGTTTTAGCACACTTTTTAAATATACATTTCTCTCTAAGATATCATAGGATCATAGAGTTGGAAGGGGCCTACAAGGCTATCGAGTCCAACCCCCTGCTCAATGCAGGAAACTAGAGGAGGGGGGTCTCCCATCCAAGTAATAACCAGGCCTGAACTGCTTAGCTTTCCACACTCAGACAAGCTGAGCCAGCATGAGCTCTAGATTTGCTAAAATCATTTGGTGGTGATGACGGCAATAGATGAATAGATCAATCAAGCATTATAAATTCATGGAGATCCAGTACAGGGATCATATGAAGGATGCCATGTCTGGAGAATGCTATGTGTAAATTGGACTTTGATATAGGTATAATTACCTACCATCAACATGTTGAAAGATGGCTCCCATTAAGCAAGATGATCTCAAGGATTTGCAATCTCAGATTACTTTGGTATCCAGGGCATTTACTTCATGGAAGATGGAACACAGTTCTAGAGGCATCTAATACAGGGGTACAGAACCTCAGACCCAGTGGCCAAATATGGCCCTCTGTAGGTCCCCCAGAAGGCCCCACCCCCTTTCCCCCAACCACCTAACATTTGGTGGTTTCCTGGCTTAGGGGAGGAAGGAAGAAGATGCAGTCAGAAATGTTGATGTGTGATTGAATTACTTATCCATCCTTATGTTTTGTCTGAACACAGGGAGGGAAGGTTGACTCAAGAAGGCAAGGATGGGCAAACAGTCTGGAACTTGAGAAAAGGACTCATGAACATGGGGAGAGGAGTACTGAGTCCCTGGGGAACTTACAGTAGGTGTTCCAAAGCAGTTGCAGGTTTGGGTGTCAAAAGGCTGGCAAAGAATGGGATGGTCCTGGAAGGTGATGCCTAAGTGTACAAAAGGAAGATTGTCTTGTTCTTGCTTGAAGAAGAGGAAGAAGGAGAATGGGTCTAAGCTTTAGATGGAATTTGAAGTACTTCTACGAAAAGGTACTTGAAATTGATAGGTGATACAGCCCTGCTTTGATTAGATTAGGAAGTAGAGGAAGGTTGGGTATTGATATTTTCAGGAGGTTCCATGCTAGTGTGCGGAGAAAATTGAGACATGCCCTTGCCCATTTCAATAGGAAATTCAGCAGGAAGCTTTGGGGTGCACTTTGTCATACTTTTCTGGAGCTTTTCGTAGCTCACCTTTCTGGACCAAGTGCATTCTTTCAAGCCATGGGGCTCATGAGAAAATTGTGGTGCAATAGTGAGGCATCACTCAGTTGTGTGCATGCTTACTCAATATAAAATCCCACAGATGTCTATGAAACTCAGTGTGATGCATTAGAGTGTTGGGCTTGGACAGAGGAGACCTGTATTGAAATTCCCACTCAGCCATGAAGCTGACTGGGTGACCTTGCACCATTAGCCTAAACTTTGTAGAGGATTGTGGGGATATATTCTATTTTATCCTCACATGTGTCAACTGAACCTCAATAGAAGAAGGGCTGGGTTGGATACTTACTTCCAAGAAGGTGTGCTAAATAAAAGTGATACTTCCAGAAAGGTGTGCATAGAATTACAGCTTAAGGCGTGTGTCTGTGTGTCGTGGTGGTTGGGAATTACGGTATTGTAACAACTCTTTGTGCACATTCACTGGTTAGCTTCTTACCCTCCAACTATCAAAATTTAGCTTGGACAGCTACAATCTTCAGAGCCCTCTTCTAGGGAAGTACCACATTCTAATCATCCCAGTTTAATAGAAGCAGCAACATTTGTTTGTTTAGTGTGCCTGTGCCGGGTTTTTTTTTTAATTTTTAATTTTAATTTATTATATTTATACCCCACCTTTTTCCCTGCAAGGAACCCAAGGCGGCTTACATAATCCTCCTCCTCTCCATTTTATCCTCACAACAACCCTGTGAGGTAGGTTAGGCTGAGAGTCAGTGACTGGCCCAAAGTCACCCAGTGAGTTTCATGTTTTGTTTTAGACTATGCCTCCCTATGGTAGCTAAGCTAAAGCCCAAGCAATAATATCACAGATAAACTGCCTATCATATTTGTGTATATACCTCTGTATTCTTTGTATTCTTTTTCTTGTGGTGGTCAGGAACTATAATGGTTGAGCACATAAAGTGTAAGTTCTTCCTGAGGAAAGCAAAACAAAAACAAAAACCCTGATATGAAATGTATATTTTTAAGTGCAATTAACAGACTGAGATGCTGTTAGTAGGTGGTTCCTCTGACCGGATGGAGGGAGTTCAACCTGTTCTGGATGGGGTTGCACTGCCCTGAAGGAGCAGGTCTGTAGCTTGGGGGTCCTCCTTGAGCCATCTTTGTCACTTGAGGCTCAGGTGGCCTCATTGGCACAGAGTGCCTTCTACCAGCTCTGACTGGTGGCCCAGCTATGTCCCTATCTGGACAGGGATAGCCTGGTTTCAGTAATCTATGCTCTGGTAATCTCTAAGCTTGACTACTGCAATGCACTGTATGTGGGGCTGCCCTTGAAGACTGTTCGGAAGCTGCAGCTTGTGCAAAATGCGGTAGCCAGATTAATAACTGGGGCCAGGAGGTCTGAACATATAACACCTGTTCTGGCCCACTTGCATTGGCTGCCTATATGCTACAGAGCCCAATTCAAAGTGCTGGTTTTAACCTATAAAGCCCTACACGGCTTGGGACAGCAATACCTGACGGACTGCCTCAACCACAATCTGCCCAGACACTACACTCAACATCTGGGGCCTTCCTCTGACGGCTGCCCCCAAGGGAGGCTCAGAAGGCAACAACAATGGGGAGGGTCTTTTCTGTGGTAGCCCCCCAATAGGCTCCCCTCTGAGGTCCACCTGACACCATCTTTACTATCCTTTCGGCGCCAGGTTAAGACTGCCCTCTATGCTGAGGTATTTATTTAACAGCTCCAAATAGTACACGGGGTGGTGGTTACGTCACCTTTTTTAATCAGTCTACTTTTTATAATCTTGTCTTAGCTATTTAAGTAATTTTAAAATTGTTTTTAAAATGTCTAGTGAATATTTTTTTGGATGTTTTTATTGTTTGTATTTTTATATTGTATTTTATTGTGTTTTATAATTATTGTAAACCGCCCAGAGAGCTTCGGCTATTGGGCGGTATAGAAATGAAATAAATATTTAATAGTAGTAGCAGTAGTAGTAACTGATTGTCTTTTTAACTATGTTTTCTCCTTTAAATTATCCTCTCCAGAGCCTCAGTACAGAATGTAAATTTGGTTTTACAGTTGGCCAGTTTTCTTTGCTTCTCCCAGTCCACTGAGATTTAGTGGGGGTGGGGCAAGCCATTCAGAGCTGACTCAGAAGTTGCAGGTGCGGAATTATGAAGAACAGGAGGAGTATGGGTAAGAAAAGTGCTTGATTCAGACTCCCTTAATTTATTGGTAAACTACACCAAAGATAATGTTAAAAAGTGTTTTTCCCATGTACTGCTATTAATTTTGTAAATTGGGCTGCTAAAAGAGAGATGTGTGGAAGGAGAGAAAAAACAAAAAAGATTTGTATATAACTAGTCGAGAAGCAGTAAAATCATGAATCCTATACTCAGGGTCTTCTCTACTCAAATATTTGGCATATAATATGTGCACTAATCCAAATCACATATTCAAGCAGCTATCTATATGGTCTTGTGAGATGTTTTGGATGTGATGACAAGAATATTTTAGGATATAAATCTATTAAAATGTTATCCTGTAAATTGTGTCCCTAATATCTATCTTGTATTTCACACACACACACACACACACACACGATTGAACATATCTATCTAATACTGTGAAGGACCAGCACCCGGGTCCTATGCGTGAGTTCGGCACTTAATGGGTTAACCGGCACTGAGTTACAGCCCGTACAAGCAAGTGAAACCGACTAGGAGGTTTGCATACACAAGAGGAAACTAGAGCCCTTTAAATGACCAAATAAGGCTTTATTTATTTACACAAGATACAGAGCGGAACTAACAGCTTTCTAGGAATACTATAATGTCAACACAACCTGAGGTGACCTCTACGTTTATCAATGAAACAGGCTCCCAGGCTAGCGCATTGGGATTAGTCAGTTACCTTAGACTAAAGACTTTACGCTAGTCAATTTCAGCCTGGCTCCGGGTCGGCCGATCCGGGGATGAGAACAGCTTACTCCAGCCGCCGCTTGGAGGATGAACCTTGTTCCAAAGCACCCTGTGTTCCCAACAACCCCTCACAGGAAGGGAGAGGGGTTTTCTACCCCTGAGTTTCCCGCTCTCCCCACCCTCCAGGTCAGGTGGGGGCTTATGCCTGCCCCTTCGTATCAGGTGGGCTTATTCCTGCCCAGGAAGAAGGTGACGTACTGGGTACTTTACAGCTCTTTGAGACTGCCCTGATAGTTTGATGGTCTTGATGGTCCTTTCCTGGGTTTTGTGGAATTCAACCGAGACTCTCCATTGTTGGGGATGCCGGTCTGTCTGGCTGCTTCCCTGTAACTCAATCCCCCCTCCTCGCCCCCCTCCCCTGGACGGAGGCTCTGTGTGTGTGTGTGTGTGTGTGTGTGTGTATGCATACTCGTGTCAGGCTTTCTCCACAAATACGATACATTTTATACTTCCAACAATGTGGATCATACGTATCAGTTATTCTATGTAATCTATAAGGTGTTGTGTACTGTCATGTCATAACTTTACACCAGTTTTCATTCAGGAGAGCAAGCAAATCTTATTTAGTCTTATGCTACTGTCTTGTCATAGAGATTCACTTAGAGCTGCTTGTATCCGTTTTTAAGGAACATTTTTTTAAATTTTGGAAATAGTTTCAGTTGGAACATATAGGCCAATCTGGTACATGTACTCAGAAGTCAGTCCCACTGAATTCCATGGGACTTACTTAAAAGAATTGCAGCCCAAATCATGGTAGGTTTAATGAACATAAATGTTTACAAATTACTATTAGACTTAAACACTGCCTGCTAATACACTGCAAGCAGGTGCCTCTGCTTTGCCTCCAGTTCTAGTTCCTGCTGCTACCCATCAAACTCATAGAACCAATGGCTGCATTTGACAGAGTATACCTTTCGGTTCTGGGGCAATTCTGCAAAAGGCACTGCATTATTTCTATCTCTTAAATGCTCATGCTCTAGGACATGTCCCCCCAACCCCAGGAGACAGGCCACTCATCCTGAAGTTAAGTTATCCTTAGAAACAGTTCTTAAACTCTAAAGCAAAACAGTGCCCATAGGGAGGACAAGTGGAAAAGAGGGGCTTTGCTTGTCTGCAGGAGTGTAATTATTTAGACAGCCTATTTTTTCTCATTCTCTGGCTTTAGAAATTAGATGTGCTATTTTTAATGCAATTGTACACAAGCTGTTTTGTATCTGTATTCTAAATCCCTGAGGTCATAAAAATGCTTACTGTCACAATCAAGGTTCTACTGAGGTGATCAGCTAATCAGTATGGCTTAGTGTCTCATTACCATATCTTCATTATGTACTACAAATTGTCACTCCATGAAGAGGCTGGAAGCATGTTTAAATATTGCAGTAACAAGATACAATACTTGTAATACAGTTTTTAAAATATTCAGTTGAAGTCAAGGCAGCCTGATACTCACAAACCAGCTGCCATTTCCATGTGAAGGCTGTGTTAAATGAAACTTAATTACAAATAAATTAAGTTCACCCTTTACAATTGTCAAGTTAACAAAGAGCTGCAAGAAGACATATGTAAGACACCTCCTTAAAATTCATCACTATTCACTTCTCCCAGAATGTGCTGAAAGCAAACAAAGAGAAGACGGGGGAGTGGGGGACACTTGAAAGCTCTTTTAAAATTATATATGGTGTATACTTACAGGATGTATTAAACATTTTTCCCTATCTAAAAGTATGGAATATTTTGCAGTGTTTCACATTTCCAGGCTCCTCATTCTAAGAGATTTATACAGTTTTATAAGTGAATTATAGATCAGAGAAACAGCTCAGTGCTTCAAAATTATGTTAGTACATTATTTTTTGGTATTACTTATAGACTAGGGGAATTAAAACTAGAGTTGTTTTCACACAGACCATTTAGTTTAGAATCACTTTCCTTTGTATACTCAGTTTTTACACAGAATTCAGATGGCTTCACACTGCTAACCTTTTACATTAAAGTGTGTTCTGTGTTGTCTGAATAAAGATGGGGTGACTTGTGTGTGTGTGTTCTGTTTAAAATGCAACTGAAGCACTTTCAGTATTGAGGTATTGTGCCTTTAATTAAAGGCTTCCTTACAACTTCTGTCCCTGTAATTGCTTCTGAAACAATGGATATATTACTGAATTGTGCCATAATCAGGAAGTTGCTGTTCCCTGTAGCAAGGGGGGTTAATTACTGGTTTCCCCTTATTATCTGCTTCGTTTTAATTTTGAAATGGTGCTATTTTCCAATAAAAAAAGTGGGAAATGGTGAAAGGACAGCACAAATTAAAGGACCCTTTCATGGGGAATAGGAATTGACTGACTAAGGGGCACATTATCAATAATGCTCTGTGGCACTGCTGAAGAGGAAACAAGTACAGGTAGAACCTGTAATGAAAGAGTTCCTAATTAGAGTTGGTGGGGACTTTTGCAGAATGGAACTTGTAGGTAAGTATTATAGAAGAATCTTGGCCTCAGAGATGGGCACTGCCAGATAATATAGTGCTATATTAAGTGCCTTGTGGAACCACTGCTTTAATTCTGCTTCCAGGTGATTATAAAAGGCAATTCCTCAGCAGCACTAATGTGTGATACTGTGGAAATAAACTAATTTATCAAAAGGTGAAATTGTGTAGGTTGGTATAAATAATATATGTGAAATAGCACTTTTGTTTTTAATTCAACAGTACATCTTAACTACTTTTGAAAACTGTGCCTATAACTGAACATAGAGAAGTCCTAATTGATGCATTGTAATAATAGAATTTCCACATGGAGATTTGTGTGAAGCAGCTGTCCTGTAAAGCAGCTGTCTGTGCTGGTGTGGTAGTTTACACCATGCAAGTGCAACTTTTTTTGGGGGGGGGGATGGGTGATTGCTTGATTGAAATTGGCTGGACCACACAGAAAGCAACTCGCATGTGGAACATTGCTGATTCTATTTTCTATTGTCAACCACATCACTTTTGTAATGTATGAATCCACTCTCAAATATATGTTTTTAAATAGTTTCTAGATGCCTGATGATGTATACAGTAATGTTGCACAAGGTAAATAAGAAATCACTGGAAAAAGATACTGTGAAAAGACATCTACCAGCAGAATTGACATTATGGACAGAACAGATTACCCCTTGCTTGCTCCCCCCCCCTCAAAAAATCTGCTACAGAGATTTGGGGGACCTTCCAGAGCAGATTGAGGGGTGCAGGGGGGGAAGGAGTACTATTTGTCAAGCAGAAGTCCACACACATGAAACTGAATGTCACCTTAAATGTTTAGCATCTGAAATTTAGATATGTTTTCAGCTGGGAACAAGAAAATAGGATTGTTGATATTTTATCTTGTTTGTTTAAAAACAAAGTTCTTCAGCGCATGTTATTAAAATGTGAAAATGGCCAAATGTAAGAATATAGTTTGCATCATAATCTGAGCCACAGACTTCCTATTCAAGTAGGGCAAGCCTGGAGCATTACAACAGCAAAGGTAAATTGGTCACCTTATTCTACTGGCCCTTTGAGAAGAGCTGAGAAATAAACTATCAAGGCTTTCCCTGTGAGCAATTTTTTTCTTTTATTTCTCTTCGTGCCTTTTCCCCTGGAGAGCCTTGTATTTACTGAAACTTGGAAGAAATTTGCCTATTTCCTTATTCTATGCAACTGTTGTTCTTCATGTTGGGTATATTAAAGATGAAAGGGACACTTCATGTGTGTGTAAATCGCAATTATCCCAGTTAACTTTTTTTTCTTTGATATGATCAATTAATTCACATTGTGCTCCTGTCTGTTGTCTTTCTCTCTGTTCAGAGCTTCTTTTGAAGTCCATAGGGATTATTGCACAGTTACAGGATTGAGACTACTAATGCTAGTAAAGGCTGCACATGTGGCCAGACTGTATGTCAGCATTATTTTTGTTTTTCAAATTTTACATACAGTTCGTTCAGGTCAAACATGAGTTAAAAATTCAAGTCTGTAATCTCTGTGGTTATTTCGGGTTCTCTGATATGCCAGGAATAGTAAGAGAGGTTTCTCTTATAGTATGGCTTTGCAATATTAGCAATGGAAAATGAATCCTGATTTCATTTTAAAAGAAGGAGCGACAATATATAGGTATCTAATTTTCTCTGGGGGGAGGGGGATTACATTTGCACATATCAATGTTGCTGCTCCCAAGGCATGGAGAAGCTTATATTTTCACTGCCAGTGATTCCAAGTGAGGGGCCCATTTTCATTTTATATTCCTGCCCTTCTAGGAATGTCATTCTACTGCTGCAGTGGACTTTTGTTCCCCTACCACTGCCGGCAAAGGTCTTAACTGTTCCTGTCTGGGGAAGGAAGGTGCTGTGGCATGCCAGGCCAGATAGAGCATATGCATCGTAGCCAACATCTGGATCTCAGTCCTCAAAGGAACCATCAGCCAGAGGCCATGCCAGACAGCCACTTCAAAGGCCCTTTGATGTCTCCCTTTGTGTGGAGCTTTAGGGGGGGAAGGTTTTATCTGGTTTTTAATTTCTTGTCATTTTACTTGCCTGTAAACTAGTTTGAATTGTATTTCCCATAGTATTTTTATCCCATTAGGCAATTGGAGGGATGGAAGGGGAAGGCTAAGGTGCTATGAGTTAAAGTTGATGCAGAAGTTTTCTGGGGTAAACAACTTGTATTGAGTAGGAAGGTTAGTGTTATGACTGCATATCCAGACCTAGGAAGTTTACGAACATTTGTAGCTCAACTAGAAGTGGTTGTTCCTTGTGAAAAGAGCAACTGAACATTGATGTTTGTAGTTTCATTCTGAAAGAATGAAGGAGTTCAGTAGAGTGGAATGCTTTTAATTACTAGCTTTGAGAGAGGAGGTATTTTAATTTAGTACTTATACTGACACCTACATGAGAGCAGGGTGTTTAAAAAGCCCCTGTTTATTTATTTATTCAGAGTATTTTTGGATCACCCTTCCACTCAGAGTGCTGGAGCCAAAGTACAATAAAAATACAAAAACCTAAAACGTATTTTAAAACCAAGGATTAAAGCTAAAAACAGCTTTTAACAATTAAAAACTTGGTGGAACTGAAGTACAGTTTTGTGCCTCAGTGCATGTATATTGGGTAGAACTCTGCCTAATAATCACAACTCTTTGGGCAACCTAAGCTTATTCAGGCTTATCCATGGCCCACCCTTTTCCTCCTCTGGCCATTTGAACTCCACCCCCCCTCTCCAAGCAGCTCCTATGGAGAAATGAGATGGCTGGCTCTGTAATAGTTGATCTACAGAAATCCACCTGTTTGCACCACCGGCCAACAGATATGGGCCTTCCTTATGCGGACATTGTCCACGAAAGGTTATATGCTGTTTTTGCTACTCAAACATGGGCTACTCCCCTGGATGTGGTCCTACCTTAAGGCATCTGCTTCAACTACAGGAATAATTTTAGGCTGGCTTGTGTTCTTTGTGTTTTCTAATTGGTTTTTTTTTTATTGGATTGATGTGTTAAGTCACGCTTAGAATTTTTTACTGGAATAATATAGCTTTAAAAGTATTGGGAACAATAAAGATAAATGTGTATAAAATCATGAACACACATATTAAGGCATTCCTATTCTCTCAAGCAGACTATATAAAATATGACAGTAGTAGTGTTTATTTGTACACTATTAGAAGTTGCAATTGGTGTCTGATGGTGCAGGCTAGAAACTGGAATAAATAATGAATATTTATACTTTAGGTTTCAGATGCTTAAAGCAACATATTTAACACTAAAGCTGTTTTCTCTAAGACACTACTTTGGCATATGAAAAGCTTTCTATGTACAACATTCAGCTATAAATTTTTTAAAACTTGCAGATTTAAAATCCATGCTAAAAGCACATCAAGTATTCTGTTCTGACTTACAGCTAGAAGTTTTTTTAAAAACAAACAAACCCATAAATGTTAAATAACTGATTAGATAATTGATATGGTGCTTTCTTTGCAAGTTTGTCAAATGCTGCGTTTAATATTTTTAATTTTATTCTTTTGCAACTATCTCAGGACTTCCTTGGAAACAAGAAGCAGCCTTTCAACTGATCCACTCAGGTATAGTAAAATATGCTGCGTATTTATAAAACACTGAAGTAGAGGGGTTAACTTCAGTACAACAACACAAATATTGTGTTGTACAAATATTGTACAACTGCAATATAACAGTGGGAATTATCATCTCTGTTACCAAAACAAAAAAACTTGTGACATGGTATATTTCTATGGTAAGTTCAAAGCATCAGAGAGAGAGAGAAACAATTACCTTCTACACAAAATATAAGATACTTGTAAAGGTATATTTGCTCTGTTTGGAGTGGTGTTGTGTGTGTGTTAAGTACTTGAACAATAATTAGTCTGTATGGGGGAAAATTCAGTAAGTGTTATAAAACAAGAATACCTATACCAATTTTCCTTTGATATGTCTACAAATTGCAAGAGTATGAGACCACAAGTCCAGCTGACAATACAATATACAAAGATTTTATAGATAGATATCACTTCTTTTTTCTGGTTATATATTCCCTCCTAAATACAGATGATTAATTGGTGGCGGGTGACCAGAATCTGGCTTGTAGAAGAATACGAACTGGCCTTAGGCAGGGTGTTCCCACTTCCATTCTAAATCACAAGTTTGGGAGAAGGGCAGCAGTTTAACTTTCTAGTTGTACAGATTAACAGAGGATGCTTGCATGGTTAATTATGCCTATTTCTTCCATTCAACATTAATTTTTTTGCCCAGCTGGCATGCAGTTGGCTGAAAACATATGCCACTTTCATCATCAAAATCTTTGCTGCCAGCTGTTAGTTTAATGTGGTGATAGTAGTAGGAGAAGTAGCAGCAATTTCTCTCTCCTTTCCTGTGAGATGGGTGAGGCATGCTAACCAGTTTACCTAGTGTTTGTTTGTTTGTTTGTTTATTATATTTATACCCCGCCTTTTTTCCTGCAAGGAACCCGGGGCAGTTTACATAATAATCCTAATCCTCATCCTCTTCTCCCATTTTATCCTCACAACAACCCTCAAAGATCTGTGAGGTAGGTTAGGCTGAGAGTCAGTGACTGGCCCAGTGTCACCCAGTGAGTTTCATGGCCAAGCGGGGACTAGAACCCAGATCTCCTGAGTCCCAGTCTGACACTCTCACCACTACTCCACACTGGCTGGTGTGTAAAACACACTGGTGTTTAAACCTCCTGCCCAAACTATTTGCTTACCATCACTGTAAATGCTCTTTATAGTACAGACTGACTATTTATAAATGTCTCTGTATTGAGTGGCACAAGATGGAGACACATTGCAGAAGTAATCAAAGACACAATTGCTTGTAGTAGCAATTTGCATGAGTGCCGTGGCTCAATTTTTAGCCATCACACTAATGTTAAGCAGCAGCTGTATGCAAGATGTCTATCCCAGGTTTAACATTACTTCCATGATGCAGCTGTATCTCAAAACTGTATCATGCAATTTATAAAAGTATGAACCAACCCATGCACATCAGTCTATGAAAATGAATTGCAGAAGGCACAAAAATATCCCATCTGCTTAAAGGTTTATTAGGTTGAAATAACATTTGCTACAATGGTGACTGACTACTTCCCTGTGAATGTATCGTACTGGAGCACATGATGCCATAAACTAAAATAGTAAGCAGCAGTTGGGGAAAACATGACACATAATTTCTGAGTGACTATACATTATGGAAAATGTTGTCCAACCGAAGCCTCAAAGATCTGGATGCAGCTAGTGATAGATGAATTTCAATTGTTGGTTGTATGGTAATGTTAATTTAGTGCTGATCCAAAACCTGAGTGAGGGGGAACTTTCACAAAAGTTTTTGCCTTCTGCAAAGCTTGGTCTCTTACACCCTTTTTGCACCCAAAGGATGAAGAACTGTTCATAAGGGGATAGATGGTAGAGGAAAAAGAGGGAACACATCCCTATAAATCCAGGAGCTTATTGAGAAAACTATAGTGGAGAACAAGTACAAAACATTGTATGAAAGGTAGGAAATAAGAGTTTTTGCAAATATATTTGCACCCCTCAAGTGACAGGTTTTGCCATAAAAATTGAACTTTACGAAAACTTGGTGTAGTTGGTAAGAAAAAAGGAGCTTGGGATGGATTGTACTGTATTTCAACCATTCATTTATCATTTTGTATCCTTTTTTCTTTCTGTCAAGATAAGTATGACATTTTCCTGTCTATCCCATTTATAGAAACAAGTGCTAATTGTAAATAATAGAGTAAAAAGATAGGAAATGTGACACGGAAATAATAAACTACCTGTGTATTGTACATACATATTGTTGTATCTGATGAAGGGACTCTAGCCCATGGACATTCATGCAACAATAAATTTGGTCCTCAAGGTGCCACAAAATTCTATTTGTTGTTCTGATACAGCAGATTAATATGGCAACTGCTCTGGAATTTGCAGGCCTGTGTCAAAACTGATAAAGGGGTTTGAGTGCTAGTACAATAAATGTGGATTCAATTGCAGTTGGATACATGCATGGTGAAGCCATAGTGATACTTCTGCATTAAATGCTGAACTCTGCACAGATATGTTCAGTTCCTATTTACATAACCAATTTAGTGGTATTAATTTATCCTTGAAGTGGCTCGAGAAGTGTAAGATACTCTATTTTGCTACAGGTGTGATAAATCCAAGGCGGGCACAGGAGAAGGTAATGCTACTCAGGGCCAAATCTGGTATGAATGAGCCCTTAACTGCAGGCACTAATTTACAAACTAAAAACATCATAAAAAATTATCCTAAAAGTTATTGTGTCTTGCATACTTACTTGTTAGCTATTAAAATAAAGATATATATATACTTCATATCTGGAGAAACAAATGAACACATTAGGCTAGTTTGCACGACACGACAGCCCATCATGCATTAATTTACCTGTGAGGAGCTGCGGTGCATGCCAGCTGCTTTTAGGAATATAATAGTCTGCTGTAGGGTTGTTTAACCCTCAAATAACCCCCACAAGCTGAGTTCACACAACACAATAAGCCACAGAACCCACAACCCACCAGTCAGGGCTTCATATTCATAATGGCAGCTGGAATATGCCACAGTTACTCACTGGTAAATTAACCCACAATGGGCTGTTGTGTCGTGCAAACTAGGTCGATGTGATGGATCCAGATTTGCCCCTCCATAAATGGAAGGGCTCCTTCCATTCACAGTGGGAACTGGGATCCAACAGAGGCTTCCAACTGAAGTAAGGGTCAAGGATGGCGATTTTCTCTGATTTCCCCCTTCAGCTCTCAGTTCTTCTGCCATGTTTCATAACATGAAATGAATGAGCAAACATATATTTTACAAGCATATAATACTGCAAATTATATTGGAGAAATCAATTGCAACACAGTGTATTTCAACAGGGTTCGGGGTTTATCATGTGTGTTAAACAATCCCTTGGACTTGCTTCCTATAAAAACAAAATTTTAAAAATGCAGCGAGTAGTTTTGAGTGAGAAGTTGAAATCCCTTACAACTCAGTTTGCTACTTCTCCAACTGGACAACTTTATCAGGAGCTGCAGAGCTTTTTGCGAGCAGAGGAGGAGGAAATAAAGAGGAGACAAGTTGCTGGTGTTTAACTGGGCCACATTTTATTTACATTCAATGAGCTGCAAGGGGATGCAGTGCAGGTTGTTCTAATCCGGCCTTTCTAGCCGATAATGCTGTGCATTTGGGCGAAGCATCCAAAACCGGGAGGTGGCGATGTTGCCGCCACCACCCCATTTTACACTTTCCAGTGTTGGGACTCTTTGTTACGTCGCCTCCTCTCGGAGTCTCAAGACAACAAGCTTGGCGAGAACAAAGGCATCACAGGCGATCCTGATCCTCAGTTGTCTGAGCCTCAGGACCCAGCAACGTGAGGCCTCTGGAAATCGCCTGTCAGTGTCACCTGAACGGTGCCAGGGATGCTCACCGGACCCTATCAATTCCCTAACCCGCACTTACCTGCCTACTGACCAAATGTGACCGAATTGAATCACTATGTACACAGATTGCAAACAACTCCCTAACCCTGCAACAGTATGGAGTAGGCGAAACACACACATCTCCCTATGCCAATTGAATTTGAGAGATGGGCCAAAATTCCTATTCGGCCCCTTAACGGCAACCAGAGGAGCCCACACTGTATACAGGGAGGGAGGGAGGGAGCTGCGAGAAGACAAAGGGGGGGGCTACCAGGCCTAATATTAGCTCCTGCTGCCCCACCCCCTGTACCTGACATAATACCTCTGTTCACAGGTATGTCTCAACTCCTTCCCCCATGCCCACAAAATTCACCCCGCCCACAGCTGTGCGTGTTCTGGGGGAAGGACCAAATATGAATTGAATAATATCCTTTCACAGCAGTGGGGATTTGCTTTAACCTATTTACAACAGGTATACTGGGAAAATAGTTTATTTATTTTATTTATTTAATACATTTTAATACCGCCCAATAGCCGAAGCTCTCTGGGCGGTTTACAACAGTTAAAACCATAAAATACAATACAGTATAAATATAAAATTTAAAACCACAGATTAAAAACAAACAGCAAAGCTAGCAGCAGCAGTTCAAATTACAATAACAGAGTTTAAAACTACAAGATTAAAATGATTAAAATGCCTGGGAGAATAGAAAGGTTTTCACCTAGCGCCGGAAAAAGTACAATGTAGGCACCAGGCGAGCCTCTTTGGGGAGCTCATTCCACAACCGGGGTGCCACAGCAGAAAAGGCCCTCCTCCTGGTAGCCACCTGTCTCACTTCCTTTGGCAGGGGCTCTCAGAGAAGGACCGCTGACAAAGATCTTAGTGTCCGTGGCCGTGCCCAGGCACTGATTCAGAACAGCCACTGCCTCACCTGGATTACGTAGATGAAAAGGAGAGAAAATAGTGAAAGTCCTAGTAAGCTTTTGGCACATCGTCTTAAACAGAAAAAAGCATCAAGGTGTTATTTCTCCTATCAAAGATGAGAGCGATATGATATACACTTCTCCTGAAGATATAAATTCACAATTTTAAAAATTCTATTCTGATTTGTATAGTACAGGTAAAGAAATATCAGAGCAAGATATGGACATTTTCTTTCCTCAGCTTAAACTTCCAAGGTTAGAATTCTCACAACAACAGTTCCTTATAGCTCCCCTGCGTATTGAGGAAATAATGAAAATAATGTTGAATATTAATGTTGGGAAAGCAACTGGTCCAGATGGGTTTCCAATTGAGTGGTACAAAACATTTTCTAGCCTTTTGGTTCCAAAGTTTCATCATCTTTATAATTATATTTTTGAATCTGGTTCTCTTTCGGCATCATTAAATGATGCTTATATCATTGTGATTCCTAAGCCTGGAAAAGACCATACGTATTGCGCTATCGATCTATTTTGTTAATGTCTACTGCTCAAGGAGCTGCACTGGCTACCAGTTGTTTGCTGAGCCGAATTCAAGGTGTTGGTTTTGACCTTTAAAACCCTATACGGCTCCAGTCCAGTTTATCTCAAGGAGCGTCTCCAGCAATATCAAGTAGGCCACTCAACAAGATCCGCCACGGATGGCCTTCTCCTTGTCCCATCAGCCAGAGCAGCCAGGCTGGAGGGAACTAGGAAGAGGGCTTTTTCTGTGGCAGCCCCCAAACTGTGGAACTCTCTCCCCAGTGACCTCCGCCATGCCCCCTCTTTGATGAGCTTCCGCCGTTCAGTAAAAACATGGCTTTTCAGGCGGAAATATGGGGTGGGTTAGAATTTTAACATTTTATACTGTTTTAAGTGTATTTTAATCTATTTTGTTTCATTGTATGTTGTACATCACCCAGAGTGGCCGGGTTCCTAACTAGATGGGTGGTTTAGAAATACAATAATAAATAAACAAACAAACATTAAAATATTAACAGCAGTTATTAGCTGATAGATTGCAACAAATAGATGTCTGGATCCTCTCTCCAAATGGATGGCATTAGGGTCTCGCTACACTAAAACGGATAGGGTGCCTCCTACAATTATAGCAGTTAGAGGGGTGTGGCATATTATATCTCATCAATTACAGTTTGACCATTTTCTCATGCTAAACTGACTGTAATTTGGATTTAAAAATTGGTAAGAAAATGTTCCTGTGGCAGACAGGTTGGTTTTTTTTACTTTGGATCAATTAATGAGTATAGATGATGAGTTTTTGTCATTTTTGGCTTTACGTACTAAATATAACTTGCCTGCTTCAGCTGAATGGCAATACTTGCAACTGCAACATTTGTCAGAATCTAGGTTTGGTCCAGCTGCTTTTACAGCTTCAGAGCCTCCTTTGCTATTGGATGCATTGATTGAGGCTGAGTAGTTATATCAACCTATGATTCATGTTTATAAATACTTATCGGTGAGTAAGTATGATACACAGAGTATTAAAGATGAATGGAACAGGCAATTAGATGGTCTTATGTTGTCTAATCAAGGGAACATTGTTTTTGTGTCTGTGTCAGAAAGGTCTATGGATCTTAGGTTATGTCTTATTCAGCAAAAACTTTTGTTTTGTGTTTATTGGACACCACAATATCTTTTTAATAAGGGTTTGTCTAAGTCAGCTAACTGTTAGAGGTGTAATACTGTGAATCCTTCATTTACCCATATGTTTGGGCAATGCCCAGTGTTGCTTCTTTTTGGTAGAGGTCACAGTATGGATAAAACTAGTATTAGAACGCTCTTTAATATTTACCGATGCACACTTTCTTTTAAATGATATACCTGCTGTATGGAATTGATCACAAGGACACCACCACTAAAAGACTGACAACACTGGAAAGATAAACACTCACCTCCTATAACACAATGGATTGAGGACCTAATAACGCTTTCAACATTTGAGCGGGTGGTATTTAGACGCCACCTACAAATAGATAAATACATGTTTATTTGGTCTGCTTTTTCTGAAGTTTATGCCTATCTTTATGGATAATTGTATTACTACATACTGTTTGATACTTATGGATATATATTTCATACATATTTACTGTAAGTGATCCATTTAAAATTCTGTAAGAAAATTGTAAAATAAAAATGTTTCATGACATGAAATGGATTAGCAAACATATTTTACAGGAAGCCTATAATACTGCAAATTATATTGGAGGAATCAATTGCAACATATAGTGTATTTCAGCAGAGTTCATTGGAGGGGTTTATCATGTGTGTTAAACAATCCCTTGGACTTTACTTTCTCAAAATAGATGGTAGCAGGGGAGACAGATCTTCATGGATAATCTTAGAAGAGGGTGTTTCTGCAGTCATGGTCAATAAAAAAAATCCATCATGCATTGACCCATGAAATTTGATATATTGCTGCTTTTTGTCCATGGGAAGTTCTTGCTGAACTAAATAGCTTTCCTTCAGCAAAGCTGTACTTGTCTCTATACTGTACCTCTTTAAGTCCTTTCATAGATTTATCCTGACAGTGGTCCATTATGGTTTAGGTTATAGGTCAGGTTATCTTTCTTATACTTGGACTGTTCTTGACATGAAGAGGCCTCTCCATCCATCCATCCACCCATGTGGAAGACTTGAATGAGCAGGATATAGAACTGAGCCTGAGAGTTGATTCTAGGATGTATTCACATTGGTAGCAGCCATTACTTTTTTGTGAAACAGCTTCCCACATTGCTATTAAATATTTGAAATTATTAATGATGTATCCAATCAAGATGCATAGTGCGGAAATAAATGGATAATTGCAGAAGGAGATAATTAACATTAGATTTTTTGGATGATGGACACGTGTTCAACAAATCTGACTATTTCACTGTATTCAGAAAGTGACAACAATATTCTAAAAAATAGTGAATTCCAACCTAGCCATGTTGAACTGGTAGTTGATCCATCCACAGATCCACTAGAGCTCCAGTTATGCCGACTGTAAACTGGAAAAATATACTGCATTTCTTTTTTTTTCTTTTTTTAAATATATTTTATTGATTTTTTCCAATCATACAACTACTAAAGAATACAACAAAAAATACAACATAAACATCGTGCACACACCCCCACCTCTTGGGACCAAGTTATATTTCTCCCCATATATATATATATATATATACATATGATATTATTCTATATTCCAAAAATGTAACAAATCTTGACAAGGTTTGTTCCCCTTTCCCTTCACCAACACATAATCCAAAAATTTACCCCAAATGTTCACAAAAGTGTCTTTCTCCAATTGTCCTTTTTGACACTTAATATTACAAGTTAATTTATCATTTAGCGTGATATCCCATACCTCTTTATACCACTCAGTAATTGAAAAGACATGTTGAACTTTCCATTTCCTAGCTATCATTAATTTAGCTGCTGTTAACAAATTCACAGTCAGTTCTTTTGTATTTTTTAAACAAACTAACTTTTATGTTATTGTTAACAATGCTAATTTTGGGCAGACTTCTAATTCCATCCCGATTATTTCTGATATGCCAAAATTCCAGAACATTTTTGCAGCTCCACCACATGTGGGCATATGTACCTTTTTCATTACACCCTCTCCAGCACAATGCGGAGCAATTGTTATCTATCCGATTTAATCTTATTGGAGTTAGATACCATCTCCATACCACTTTATAAAAATTCTCTTTTAAAATATTTTTCCCACTTTGTTTCGATGTTTCCTCATCAAATTCATTATCCCATAACGATTTAAGAGAATCTTTATGCTCTTCTTCTTTTTGTAACATCGTATATAAAACCTTTGTTGTACCCCTTGTTGAAACATTACCTTCTATAGCTTCTCTAGTCAAAACTGTCTTTTCAAAATTGGTAAGTTCTCTTTCACTATCAAATCTTGTCCTCCAATATATACTGCATTTCTATATGTTTCTGTATAGTGATGTGCACAGAATTAGGGGAAGAGTGAAGGCGCGTGAGTGACAGCAGAGCCCTGCGTGTGCTGGATGGGAGATTTAAAATCCTGTCTGTGCATAGAGGCCCATTATTCCACACACAGATCTTCCAGATCTCACCCCCCTCTGTGCAGCGTGCAGCGTGTCGGTTTGAAGCTGCCAGCCAGCTTGCCTGTAATCCGACTCCAGCTTCTAGCTTCCCCGGTTTGCAGATTAATCCAAGTAGCAAGTAGCAAGGAAACACTCTGTAACACCACAGGTCTATTTCTACCTGTTTATTCACTTAGCAAGTAAAGTTCTACAGAGTATACATTTCCTAGTTACAGTCCATGTGCAGAGTACAATGCATAGCAAGCATTAATTCCAGTGGAGTAGGTTGAGCTTCACTCCACTTCAGCAAAGACATTACATTGTTGCAAAGTCCAGCAAGCAATAGCCAGAAGAGAGAAAGAATAGAGAAAGCAGTCCTGCTCTTCTCTAAAATGGCTTCAGACAGAAAAACAAGTTAGCACGTCATCAGAACATACAAACCATGTGACTAGCTCATAATGATCCCAGGGTCTAGCTTTCCCATGAGAAAGAACACGGGAAAGTAGAAAGACACAACACACTTGTTTACCGCCATTCTGTTCCTCTCCATGTGTAAACACTGTGCTACAGTGGTCAATATGATTCATATCACAACAAAGAGAAGGGCAAGACTTAAGGCACAATCCTATGCATGTTTAGATGGAAAAAAGGGCTGCAAGTCCCAGCATGGCTGGGGCATGCTGGGAGTTGTAGGGTTTTTTTCTGTCTAAACATGCATAGGATTGCACCCTTAACAACTTTTAAGTCACAGAGCCTGCATTAGATACAGGCCTGTGGCTTATGCCACCCAATTATTTCTGATATCTGGCTCAGCTTGTCTGAGTGTGGAAAGCTAAGCAGGGTCAGGCCTGGTTATTACTTGGATGGGAGACCCCTCCTCCTCTAGTTTCCTGCATTGAGCAGGGAGTTGGACTCGATAGCCTTGTAGGCTCCTTCCAACTCTATGATCTATGAAATCTATATACTGCTCAAGATTTTATTTTATTTATTTATTTATTATATTTATACCCCGCCTTTTTTCCTGCAAGGAACCCAAGGCGGCTTACATTATCCTCATCCTCCTCTCCATTTTATCCTCACAACAACCCTGTGAGGTAGGTTAGGCTGAGAGTCCGTGACTGGCCCAAAGTCACCCAGTGAGTTTCATGGCCGACCGGGGACTAGAACCCGGATCTCCCGAGTCCTAGTCCAACACCCTAACCACTACGCCACACTGTTTGAAATGTGCAGTTAATAGACATTGCATGAAAGAGCAAGGCCAGTTTCACATGTCCATGCTGATGTAAGCTTTTTAAATGCATTTCTTTAGATTTCTTGTGGTGTTCATTGTGATAGCCTTGGTTTTTGTAAGTTGCCTGTGGAGTTCCACATAACTTGATGTAGCTAGCAGCTCAAACACAGATGCTTATCTTTCTTCCCAAATTGCTTTCCTGGATTTTTAGTATAAAGTAAGTAATAAAGTTACTTACTAGTATCCATAGTGCTTTACAATTCTTATCCCAATGGGATAGTGTTGTGCCTCCAGTAGGTCAAACAGAGACCAGCCGGGCCGGAGTGTGTTTGGGGTGGGGCCAGGCTAAGTGCAGCCTGACCCAGCTGGGCAGCCTTACCAATCAGCGCCTGCTCAAAAGGCAGGTCCCAAACACACTCAGATGCTGGAAGCCATTGTTTGTTACAGCTACAGCCAGACGCTCCTGACATTCCCGACCTCAGACTTGTACCTTGGAACAACCTTGACCATGACTTTGCCTGATCCCGAATTGGTTTATGCTTGCTGTATTTCGGAATGATATATTTTGGCTTTGACCCTCGGACTGTGATAACGACTACGGCTTATCTTGGAACTGGATGGATTTACGACAGATAGAGCCAGACTTTCCCTCCCAAGAGCAGAAGGACTCCTCCTTGTGGAAGGGACTGAGATGCACTGGAGGTTCCCTGATAGAAGAAGTAGGGAGGGGATTTTCACCAACTCTCCCAGTGCCACCCCTCCCCCACTATTCCAGAGGATCCCCAAAATCTCTGGAGCAGCTTTTCAGGGGCATAGGGGACTGCAGGGGGGAAGGGAATGATGGTAAATTGCCTTCTTCCCCCCCCCACTTCCTCCAATTGGAACATCCCATGGGTGGAATTCCACTCATGGGCAGTCTGGATCCAACCTATAGGAGAAGCTAAGTATATAACTGCTCTTCCTTTACTGTTGGAATAATCATTCATTGACAGGGTTTGGACAACACGGTATGGCTTGTCATGGGTTATTTAACCCACAACATGCTGCAGATCCTGTGGGTGCCACCTTGCATATCCAACTCCCACTCCGGGGTTGTCATGTCGTGCGAACCCAGTGAGCATGGATTATGTGAGGGCTAAACAACCCTCTCATAACCCTAAAACAGACCATGGGTTATGCAAGGGTTGTATCTGGAAGAATTACCAGATATCTAAAAAGTTCTGAAGAAGTAACATGGTAATATTACAGTGGGAATTTGAGCTGCATTTCTTTGCACTACTAATTGTTGGGTACAGTTTAACATACACATCAGAGGATACTTTTCCTCTTATTATATCCAAAGGGCCTGAAGAATACTTCATCAGATAGAACTAGATATAATTTGTTCCTATTGTAGTAGAAAATTTGGGAGGTCTTTAAACTACAAGGAAGATACCACAACAATGAAATTAAGGGAAAGAAATTTGGGCAAGCTGTACCCAGTTGCCCAGATTTGGGCAAACCTTTGTTAATTTGATTTGTTACTGCCCATATACTTTGGTTAAAATATGCTATATTTCACCTTTTAGATGAAAAGTGATTAAAGAGGTTGCTGCTCTGGATAGTCTAATTCAGCAACTACTAAGGATTTCGTTACTGTACAAGATTCTTTCTAAATTCCCTTTATTACGCTCTGCTTCTCAGAAATCTCCTTCAGCCTGCCATTATTTTGGATGCTAAAGTTAGCTTCTGCTCACATTACAGAAATACCCATCCACATTCAAAAAGCGTCTGTGGGTAAGTCAGGGCAAAAATGTACTCCTTATATTTTTCTCAGTGTGGGACTCATTGACTGGGTTCAGATGAGAAACTGCAGCAGGGGGGTTGTGTGCAAACCCGGTGAGCATGAGTTATGCAATGGTTATTTCTAAACAACCCTCGCACAACCCTAAAGCAGACCATGTTTAACCCTTGCATAACCCATGCATGCCAGGTTTGCATGACACGACAGCCCTCGAGCAGGGTTGCATATTCAAAATGGCGGCCACACGAGCTCCACATACACTGCAGCCTCACCAGTGGATTAAATAACCCATGGTGGGCTGTGTCATGTGAATAACCCCATTATTACAAGAGTAACCATGGGAGTGTTTTCTTGAAACATTTTATACATTGACCTGGTTCGGATGACATGACAGCATACCATGAGTTAATTTGCCCTCGGGGCACCGTGACATGTGCTGTCTCCCATTATGAATATGCAACCCCCAGCTGGGGGTTGCCATGGCTTGTCTTATCATCTGAACCTGGGTGGTGGAGGTTATTTGATAGTTAAACAACCCTCACATAACCCACTGTTTCTTTTAGGGTTGTGTGAAGGTTGTTTAACCCCCGCCAGCTGGGTTCGCATGACACGAGTCACGACAAGCCATGGCAACCCCTGGTTGTGGCCAGCATATTCATAAAGGCAGCCAGCACAGGCCACGGCTCTTGAATTAATTTAACCCATGATGGGCTGTCATGTCATGCAAACTAGCCCATTGAGAAATATTAAAGCAAGAAGTTTAAAATAATCATACCCTTGGGGCAATAATATTTGCTTAACTACATCTGACTTTGCATTTTATGTAAACTATTGTGAAAGTATTTTACCTGTCCTCAATATTACTTTTCAAGAACATTTCATTAGCATATAGGCCAGAGTAAGCCAGCCAACTCTAAGCTTATGCTGTATTTAGTTCATAGAGTATTCTCTCACCAGCAGTGTATTTTATTGAAGCGTTGCTTCTGCATCACTGATTGCTAAGGCAACCATTCTTTAAGAGGAGGTGTACTATACTTTTTCAGCCTATTCAAGATAATGGCCTCTTAGAGTACTCTACTTTCCTTTGCTGTCAGCCACTGAATTCCATAAATGAATATACAACAGCTGAATGCAGCTCACTGAGCATTACAATGCGGAAGCTGCACCACGTCCAAAAGTTACTATGCTATTTAAGCCTGTGAATTCGAAGACAAAGAAAGTAACAGGGGAATGCCTTTTCAAAGAATCATCTTTATATTCAGGCTGAGCGTGAGATGAAACTTAATGCATTTTACTTGTTTGTTTTCCAAGGGAAAAGGGGGGGAAATGGAGAGCATGTATATTGAGATTGTTGAGCTTTTCATTCACAAAAGTCCCCATTAGCATTTTCTTTAAACACAGTACAGTGTAATCAGTATTAGAAGCTGTCAAAGAGTTTGGATGAGTAGTTTTTTTCACCACTAATGCACTTGCATTTAAAATAGAGTAGCAAACTTCTTTTCTTTCTTGCTCAAGAAACAGAAGGGCTTATTCGAAGTTCGATTTGGAACTCTTTACAGTACTTGGTGGGGTGAAAACTCTTACAGAAGTTTGGATGGGAGGGAAAATGTTCAGGTGGGGGGAATACTGTAGTACACTGCTTACATTTACAACATGGGCCCATCTGGGTAACTATTTTCCCCCCTGTACAATCCTCCAGACTTTGATGCTATGTAGTGCCTTTCCAGGAACATTTCAGGCCCTATCTGCAAAGTGTGTAGCAGAAGCTGCACTTCCTAGCCACTTGGAGCAGCGTTTATATGTAAAAAACTGAGAGAAAAAAGAACATAGATTGAGCTGCAACAGAGGAACAAATGTAGATCTCATTAGATTCTAGGTATGCATCATACATAATTCATAATACCAGTCAGAACATTCAAATATGAAACATTTTAATAATTATTGTGTTGTCCCAGTTTTCTGAATGGATATTTCTAGTAGATGAGGTAGGTAATATAACAACTTTATTTCTCACAAAAGAAGGCCAGGGAGCCTCCTTCACATTCTCCTCCTTTCCTAGCCAGCCACACCCCAGTCAGCTCTCCAAAGGGCTGGTCTACTGGGTGGGAGCTGCTTCTCTTAAAGAGACCACACACACACACACACACACTAGATCAGTGATGGCGAACCTATGGCATGGGTGCCACAGCTGGCACGCAGGGACCTCTCTGTGGGCACTCGAGCCATTGGTCACCAGATCGCGAAAAGACCGTCCCCTTCTGCAAAACACTAATGATCTTGTTCTTTCTCACAGTGTGGAACAGAATTTTATTCTAGAATTCCTGTTACAGAATTCTTTTCTACATTGTTATCACATTTAAAAGATTTTGAAGAATGATGCACAGAGCATGGCTTGGATGTAAAGCCCTAACAGTTGACCTGAGTGCTGCATGTGTTGCTCTCAAACTAACGGAGTATGAGCCAAGGTTTGACAAATTATCAGCATGCATGCAATAGCAAAAATCACATTAATTGTGCAAAAGCATGCCCAATGCAAACCTTTACCTAATGCAGTGTTTGCAGTCCAAGACATAAAGTGTTTAAAATGTGTTAAGCACGTTTAGTTTTCTTGTTTATCTTGCTCATCCTAGTACAGGTTGACTTTTACTTTTACTAATCCGACACCTGTAGAAGCAGGGAAAGGACCCGGGGTAAAGCTTGCCCCATACAATTTCAGTCTGGCATATAATCATATTACAAGTTGAGAATCCCTTATCCAAAAATACATGTGCCTAATTATTTGAAAAGTTTGTATAAATTCCCTTCAGGCTATGTGTACAATGTAGTACTATAATAATTTTTTGAGTTGATTTTTTTCCCAACAAAAAACTGTTTGTATCATTGAAAGCTCTGTTATTGTGTTTTTCTTTAAAGACAAAAGATGTTAATTAGTTCGGACAACTGTATGAGTTGTTTTTCTAAAACTAAAACCTCGGTATTCAGGTTTAATTGCAGTGTTGGCACTTTGAAATAAATAAGTTGGTTTTGTGTTGCAGTTTGGGCACTCGGGCTCAAAAAGGTTCGCCATCACTGCACTAGATATTCATCTGGGGTGCATACATTACAATTATAATTAGGAAAGGTAACATAACTAGTGAGCCCAAGTAATCAAGTGAGCCCAAGTAATCTTTCTGGGACCCTATCATTTGATCTTCAGAAGATTCTGGCCACCTCACACATTCCCAAGCTGTTCTGGACCCTGTACCACCAGATGCATGCATCCTTAATACTGCCACTTGTATTTACCAGTTCTCTGTTACTTCATAATATTCAGGTGCACAGAAGAGCGCTACCCCTGTGTTGTTGGACAAGCCTATGACATTTTAAAAATTGAAATATTTTTACACAAACCTTTTAAAATACTGTTCTTTGGTACTTTTCGAGAAATCTCTGTAGTATAAGAATTTTCCATTGTGTTCCCTGTGTGGTGGTAGTGTGAAAAGTAATGAAAAGCAAATGATTTTTAGGCATCCCTTACGGGCAGAGCCCCATCAAGGTGGTGAATACATATAATTAAGTATAATTGTGATCCAGAAGAAAAACAAGGCAGCATTCAAGAATCTCTTGACAAAGTATTTTTTCCCCTTGATAATAAGAGTCACTTGTTAGAATGTTTTAAGCATGAGTCACTTCTTCCAGACCTATATTCGTTTAATATTACTTGGATATTATTATTTTTTTTAATACATTCATTCTAATCATAGGGATGTGTGCAAAGGAAGTTACTACTGAACATTAATTTTTTTAAAAAAATGCAGAATTGCACCCTACAGTTGCTCTCTTAAAAGATAGACCCAAATGGCCTGAGGTTTCCAAGGGCGGTAAATGAAAGCTGCTTTTACCATGCCTGCTTCACCCTAAGGATTTAAATAGAAAATGCTTCTAATTTTAAAGTTCCTTTTTCTCAAAGCATCTCCTTGCTAATTGCTTCTGTGTTCCCCTTAGAATAGAAATGGTTTGTATTTCCACTGTAACTAAATGAGGACTAGCTGCTATTTTGCACTGCTGTTAATTAGCCTAGCTCCAAATTCATCCTCTACTGATGGGATTGCTAAGAGTGCCTGTGCATTGCTTGTTACAGATGCATTATATCCCTGTAAGCCAATGAAAAACTATCACTGGGCTTCCATTTTAGATTCTATCAATGTGTTCCTGTTGCTATAGCAACCAGAATCAACCTATCTCAGGGAGGCTTTATCTTGCTGGCTTTTATAGCTGGGAGCGTGTCCCACTGTGCACCATGTGGTTCAGATGATTAGTTTTTCTTCACAGAGACCTAACTGGCAAAGTGTGTTGGGATTAAGATAAGCGTAATTTATTTTGTGAGTGGGGAGGGTCCACACTTATGCTTGTCACTTCCACCTCCCTTCCACTCCCAGTCATAAGGAAACCAACATTTTTCATAGGTGCTGGCAGACAATAGAACAGATGTGATTCACACCAGAGGAGCCGGCTTTAAAAAAAAAAAAAAAAAAAAAAGGGAAAAAAAGTTGCATTCAGCTTAGTTACAGAACTGAGGAGTTTCCATATGATGCGCTCTTAAATCTGATGGGATCATAGAGCTTTCGTACTCAGCTGACTGGGATATTTGCTTGTATTTTCCTGAGAATTGTGAATTTATAGGGATGTTTACTGAGGGGGCCCTCAAGAATCTGGACTGGAATATCTACTAATTATTTACTAAACAGCTTTTGGAATGGCCTGAAAATAGCAATATTTTTGTTCTTGTGTGTTTTCTTGTGTAACAACCACTGGTTATGTGGAAGAACTCTGGGAAGATTAGTTAAAATCAAGAGAAACAACCACAGTAAATGAATTTGTAGCCTTTGTGCTACTGTCTCTTTGTATTAAAGTAGTGCACTGTAGCTATGCAGGTGCAGTACCATGTGGATAAAGAGCTTGCATACATTGGTAGCAACAAGAAAATACAGTGCTGTCTGCTTAGAAAAGGGGAGGGGTATTGTATTTGCATGTAATACTATTTGGTCTTTTTTCTCCTGTAAAAAAAGTGGGATATTCTCTTATTAAAGATTGCAAACAAGGTTCTACTTGCTGCAGTTGAACTCTTTTAAAATGCTGAAGTTAAAGGCCTTCTGCTTGGATTATTGGCAGTTTCTGTGTCTCCAGCCTCTTCATGGTTTCTATAAAAGGTAAGGAAATATTAAATCTAAAATGCTTTTCAAAACTGAATGGCTGCAGGCTGCTGCATTCAATTGCTGTAAAGCACATTTGCATGGAAAGGAAAGGGGTGTGGTGAGGAAATTAATGCGATCTTATTACAAAGGTTGTAAATCTGTTTCTTCCTTTTAAGTATAGCAACCAATGCTGTTTCCATGCGTGGATATTCAGGTGATGCTGTGCTTTTGATACAATTTAATTCAATTCAAATTGGCTAAACAATAATTGGTTGTTTTAATTCACCCTGAGTTTTCTCTCCCACAGCCAGAATAGCTGTTAATGCTAAGTTTTACCCAACATAAATGGTGCTTGGTTGGATATTATTTGGCATGTCATGTGTATTTATATAATATAGATTAATGTTGCTACTAAGAAAAAAGTTTTAATAGAACAGTTTGTTTCAGATGGTAAGAAATCAGTTGCACACCACAGCAGCTCCGACAGAAAGCTGAAATGATAAATGGTGAGGGATGGTCGAAAGTAATGGGACCGGGTGTTGGATGCATTGTTCTTGCCAAAGTAATGGAACAGCAAAATAAGCATTTTAATTTGATATGTATACTACAGTTACCCAAATGGTTTTTTTAATCTCATCTTCAGAGGTCTTACAATTCAGCTTCTTAATGAAGATAACATGTAGTTCAATATTTACGACAACACTCAGTAGCTGTATTATTTCCCCATAAAATCTTGAAATCCATTAGAAGCACTGTATTTTTTTATCTTGCCAAAAGTGCTTATTCAAGGAATGCTAATTGAAGCTTTATTTATCGTTTAGGGATTGCAGGGTTGCAAAGGAAACTCTTCCAGTCAGTTTTAAGGAATCATGCCCTTCGCAATCATGAGCTCCCTGTAGACAATTATAGTTGTGAGTCTTGTGACTCATTGGTTTTCAACAGTGTAAGAGAAGTATTTGAACTCCTTTTTGAATTAAGTTTCCAAACCTTGCCACATTGTACAGCAGAAGATTTGACATCACTTTTAATTAGGATATGCAGTTCATTCTTGTATTTACTGTTTCAGATAGACATAGTCCTGCATCAAATTCCATTTACTCTAAAAAAATAATTTAACTATATGATTGCATTTTTCATTCCTGGCTAACAATTCTAATTAGCATAATCTCATATTAAATAATTTCCTTATTTTCTGCACATAAAGATTTTCTTTCTTTTGTCTATCAATATTTGGAGCTTTAACTTGTAACTGGAAAAATATGATGACATTATACTCTTCCAATTTTGAAATGGGATACTTGGGAAACACAGTACTTCAATCTTTTTGTTGCTTAAACAAAGTGTCAAAAGGTTGTGTGAAAACTGAATGGCCGAAAACGTATAATGAATTTAAAAAATATATTATCTAGTCTCTAGATACTTCCAGTTCTTCTTTATTATACTTGTGTGGGGCTTTTTTTAGAACCTTGATCTAAATGTTCTTGGGAAAGTGCCTGAAGGCCACCAAGTAAAGTGTAGGTGTGTTTTGAGAGGTTTGGGGATGGGGGAAGGCTGTGTGTGAAAGAGAGGGGCGGGAGGGAGTGCGAGTGTGTGCTGTGTTACATGACCTCAAATGGAAATCTGATTAGTATTTGGCTTACATGGTGTTCTGTGTGTAGATGCTTGACAGCAGCATTGAGGCTTTTGCTATCGTTTCCTAGTAAAGCTCTGTAAACGGAGAAAACACTTGGCTGAAAAAAATAAGATCGCTATTCCACACTGGTCAGCAAGATAGACAATCAAGATGCTATCATGACACTGTGTCCAATGTCATGCACCTACACCTTAAACCAGTATAACAGAACTTGGTAGGAAAGGGTATGATACAATTTGTAAAGAGACAGTAAAGTATAATTATATCTGTAGTTATGATTAGCGAATTAGGGTGCAATCCTATGCATGCTTAGACAGAAAAAGGCTTACAACTCCCAGCATGCTCCACCTGGCTGGGGCATGCTGGGAGTTGTAGGACTTTTTCTGTCTAAGCATGCATAGGATTTTTCTGTCTAAACATGCATAGGATTGTGCCTTTAATCTCCTTAAAACAAAACAAAACCCAGAATATTTTGTAGGTATGCTGATATTGCTACTGCTGCAGTAAAATCTATTTTACTTGCAGAATAACGTATGACTTTCTTTGGAAATACTTGGAAAGCACAATCTGGCCTTCAGTTAAGCATAGCCATTGTCTTTTGAGGAGCAGTGAAAATTTGTCTTAATTGTAAAGGACAGCTTCATCATTTTCTGTACACACTTCAGAGCCAATATTTAAACAGGAATTCCTTACAACAACATCAGTAGGCTTGTTTACACAATCATTTATCCTCTGATAACCTCTGATTTATTGATACAGTCTAAGAGGGAGCCAAAGGTTGGAACAAGTTGGAACACAGTGGGAAGACTGGTGAGATCAGAGATGTCTTGCTGAGACATCTCCCTTGTCAACCCAGGACAAGTGATCATGTCCTCATATATTGAAAATAATAAAAACAAATGCAGGGTTGTTACCTCAGTGGTTGGAGTACTTTATCACAGAACAACACAGATACCTTGGGTTGTAACAGGGTTTTGCTCTCAAGTCACGGCCAATTTAATGTCTGTGCCAGGAGCTCATGAATTCCAGCTGCAACTTCTGCAGTTTGTTACAATACAAAGTGGCTGACTACACTGTTCATATAAGCAAACTACTTTCATAAGTTAAAGTGCCTGAAAGCAACAAGAACCAAAAAAAGTACCAAGCTAATTAATGGGTGACCTTCCCCAAATTGACATCAGATTGGTTTAACAGGATTGGACTTCCCCCGGCACCGCCTTCTGGGGGCAGGGAGAAGTTAGCATGTGGGGGAGGGATGAGGAGTCGGAATACAGCCAGGCCACATCGACCAAGCCAATGGGTTTAAGCAGGTCGGGGAGCTGGGACCCTCACTTAAGACCCTGTCTCCCCACCCTCTGCCTCTTTTGTTTTTTGGCTCCCTCCCGTCCCGCCCTGTTAGCAGTGTAGGCTCCTCTGGTCGCCCGTTCGGGGGCCACGTAGGAATTTTGGTCCATTGTCTTAATTGGCCGAGGCAAGGGGCCTATTTCGTCTACTCTACACTGTGAGTCAGGGTGGGAGAAATAATTTTGGGGAATTTTGATTCGATCAATTCGATCGTAGCTAAATTGGTCGCATTTGGCGGGAAGTGAGGAATTAGGCAGTGGGGCTTCGGGTCCTGGTGAGCATCCAGTGGCACCTTTTCAAGGTGACTGGTGGTTACCCGAGGCTTCCCTCGCTAATGTCTTGCGGCTTGGCAGGAGGGAGATTGGGCCGCCTTTGGGGTTCTACCTTTTCTCACCTACATTGGCTGTCTCGTGGTGCCAATGGGAGGTGACGCTGGTAAGGCCCTCCAGCTCCACATGGAGTGCAACTGGACGGTGGCAGGGCATCCCACCTCCGATTTGATTAGGATGGCTTCGCCCAAATATTGGTTTTTTACCCGGCCCTTCACAGATCTTTAATTCAATAAATGTGGCCCTGATTTTATACCATATATACTGTGTCTGACTCTTCGTTATCTCACCTATACACATGCAATAAGCTGAGCTAGTCCTTAAAAAAAAAAAAAAAAAACACTGAGAAAAAGCACCACGTAATCCAAGCCAGTCCAACTCAATTCAGACCCTCTTACATTCCTGACTGGAGATGTGACAGGGTTCGATCTCTACTCACCCCCAACTATCTACTGATATACCGTAATCCTTGGGGAAGCTACATGCTCCCAGGTCTACTTACACCCTAGTGCACTGTGTAGCAGTGCTAGGTGCTAGAAAGGGGAGTGACCTCTTTCTTTTTCTTCCTTCCTTCCACCATCCCATATCCCAACCATCCCACGAACTATTGCTGCCAGGACAGCAGCATTAGCCAAGTATGTGGGTGAGAAGGGGGTTTGGAGGATCTTGTCGAGTTCATGTGATTAGGGGGTGAGAAGAGAGTGGAACTATCCTGCATAAAACCCAAGCTGGAGAATGATTTGTAATGCTATGAGCTCCCAATGCTTATATTTCCAAGCCCAGAAATATGAATCTTTGCAGCACTTTTGTAGTGCTTTCCATTCCAAGACAGTAAGCCGGAGCTTTGGCATAAAAATAAAAACCTGGAATTCCTTACATCTCAGAATAACAAACTTTGTTTGACATCTTGACCGTGTAAGCAGGCTCTTCCCTTTTCTATAACTGGTGGCAAAGCTAGTTTAGATAATTATCAAAGCCCTTAGCTCTATTTTAAATGGTAGGGTAACAATATTTGATTGTAGCCCAAATGAACAAATCACTTATTTATTTATTTTCCATGATTTTAAGGTTCATATGTAAATGATTGAGTTCACAGGACACACTGCATAACCCAGGGCCTGTTCTAGGGTTATGTGAGGGTTATTAACCTTCGCATAACCCCCGCTGGCCAGGTTCACTGGATAGGTGCGCATGACATGATAACCCACAGCCAGAGGTTGAATATTCAGGATGGTGCCCGCAGGCGCTGTGGCTGGTCATGGTTTAAGTATAAGTGACGACAAGCATGTCATGCAAACAGCTCCAATAAATTGCAGAGCCATATGACAACGCTACAGGTTATGTGAAGAATGACTAGGTCAAGTGTTTCTTTACATAGTCACTGCTATAATATGCCTTCATCAGCTGGCCTGTAATAGTCTTAAGTGAGAAATGTTGCTATTAACACTACATTAAAAACGAAGGCAAAAGGTGAGAAAAACCTGTTCTCACCAATGAGAATTTTTAACTTTCTATCAAGGTCAGTGGCTGCAGTAAGGTCTGGAGGAGACCTTATATTCTGCACAGAAATGTTGCTGAAAACAACCTTTCCATGGCAAACAATCCCTATTCCAGCTGTGGTGTAGAATTAGTTACCATGGAGATTGTTGCCATTGTATTAGGAGAGTCCACATCCTAACCAGTGGGTGTCAGGAATATGGTAGAGGTTTGTGGAGATTTGTAACATGATAGCAACTATCCTTGTGGCAATCATTCTGCAGGTGATGGCTGGAACAGGGATCAATCACAACAGGGAGGCAGTTTTCTGCAGCTTCTCCATGGCAAATTCTGTCCATAAGCCTTGCTGAGATCAACATACGCTTCGTTGCATTTATTGTGCTGTATTTGTAATGGACTGTGTAAAAGTGATTGAACAAATGAGTAATGCAACTGAAACAGAGGCCCGGTTCAGACAGTTGTCAAAGGCTTAATAAACAATAGTTTATGAAGCTGGGACCAAGTGTCAAGACCAAGCGCTTTTCCTTCGTACCTCCTCTCCTCCCATTGTGTGCTGGCTTTGGCACAAAGATTCTGGCTTGTACTAAGTCAGAGGCCCCGTTATGTCATACTGGGGAACTCTGGTTTATTGTCAGATAATAAACCAGGAAAATAACTCTGGATTATATTCTCTCCTCATGCTCCTTACCTCATTCCTGACACTCATTGATGGCTTCATGAATCATGAAGCCTCATACAATTGTTTGGACCGGGTCTCATTCCTGATACTTGGCTTCGTAAATTGTGAAGCCTCAGACTGTTGTTTGAACCAGGTTACTCAGAAAGTAGGTGCTTATCTCTGATAGCTTTTGTTGCACAGAACCTTAAGGCCTATACTATTTTCCTGTCTACCTTCATTTTGTTTACACTGTATTTGCACAATGAAGGCCACTAAGGGAGTCATTAGCGTTAATTTAGATGCAGTTTGAAAGGGAAGGCACAGATGTTATAGGTCATGTGTGTCATTATGATCATCTGTTTTCACTTTTGTTTAGACCCCTATTTTGTATCAGTGCCTGGTAATGGTGTTATGAGATTAACCAGCTTTAACTAGAGCATATTACTGGTACTTCTAAGATGATGATAGTAGGAAAAGTTATATCGCATTGCAAGTTCTGTGGGTTTTCTGAATGCTTAGTGAATGATTTCAGAAGTTACCATTTCTATGGCTAAGAGATCATGTGAGTGTCTCAGGCTACTTCAGTAATATTTTAAAAGGTAGCTTGCTCATGCAGGGAGATGCATGTGCTTTCGAACCCTTATTGGGCATTACCAAATAAGACACATTTCTGTATAACTTAGAACTTGTTGCATCTGAATTAGTACAGCACTATGACTGCAGTATTTAAGAATGAATCATAAGCAAGACTTATTCTAAATGTTGCCCTTTTTTGTTGAGCTTTTGAGAGGATTGCACCATATGCTTAGAACTTCAGAATGATCAGTTTGGAGGTAAAAGACAGCATGGCTTAACATTAAGGAAACTTTGCTTTTTCATAGCTTACATGAAAGTTATTTCATGTAAGTTATTGCATATGATCTGAGATATGTATGTAATAATCAGTTGAGAAGAAATACTGAACTGTAAAGTGGGGAGGGACTTTAGTGACTGTTGTTTGCAGGAAAAGAGTGAACTCTAATATATGTATTTATAGTCCTTGAGATAGAAACCAACGTCCTCCTTTTTTGCAGTCTGAGCCTATGCATTTGAAGTAAATGCCACTGAGTTTGGTGGGGCTTACTTCCAAGTAAATGTGTTTAGGATTGCCTCCTGAGAGATTAATGTCAATTAGCTCTCTGTCTATAATGCCTCATAAATAAGTTCCTCTCCTAGGGGCCACAGTGCATCACAAGAGAGACAATGGCAGTATGCTGCAAATCAAAAGGGTAGAAAAACTGAGTGGAGCCTGTTCTGAACGTGTATGAAGAGTTCTCTGTTGTGGTGGTTGGGAACAAATGGTTTGCTTTCACTTGACAGTGACTTCATCCAGAGCAAGCCTGTGAGTCATAGTGCCTGCAGTACAGCTCTCCAAGGAAGTCAGTGTTGGATAAATTTGCTGCAACTCCAGAGCAACTGACAGTGTATCTCCTCCCTTCCCTCCTCTCTAGCATACACTAGTTAGCTCCAGATGATTTTTGCAACATGTGCTCTATCTTCTGCAGGGAATCTGTTTCATAATAAAATGATGTGAGATAGCCAAGCAAAACAAGCTTCCAAATAGGATGCACAGAGTGAATGCATAAATAATGTAAAAGCTTTCAGCATGCAAAACAGTAAGCGTATGTAGTCCTTGCCTTTTGTCACCCTGTACTTAGTTCTCAGGTTATGAAAGTAGTAAAACACTGTCCTGTGATAAAATGCACATTGAATACCTGTAGTCTTAAGTGGATGAGAGGTCTGAAGTTAGAAATAACAGCTGCTTATTTTTTTGAATTCTCTAGAAGATTAGAGCTCAAATATTCTGTATTAGAATTTTACTTTCTCAGCACCTCTTCCATTGCTTTGGTCATTTTGTTGAGCCTTGTGAAACTAAAGTGTGGGCAGATGTATCCAGTGTCAGCAGTCAAGGGACTTGGTATTCTAGTGCTTCTCCTTATTATCATGGTATGCCTTGCCTTAAAGCAGTGCTTCTCAAATAGTGGGGCGGGCCCCCCAGGGGGGGCGCGAGGCTCCGTAAAGGGGGGCTCGTTTGACCTCGGCAAACACTGTGCTCCTTTAAATCTTTCTGCTACAGGTTAATAAAGCTATTCTTTGTTGAAATTGATCCACATTTCTTTCTTTTTTATTCTCTTATACGTTAATAAGGATACAGTGTTATGCAGAGGTGTACTTATAACAATTTTATAGACAAATGATACTATTTACAGTCGCGCGGGGGGCGCGAAATGTTTTCTTCTTCCTAGGGGGGGCATGACAGAAAATAATTGAGAAGCACTGCCTTAAAGTATCTATTTTTTATTGAGGGAGAAATAGCCCAACATTGCGCTGTAAAATAATTATGAACACAAGAACAGCTCTCTTGATGAGATCAAGGAGCCATCTGAGAATTCTGTTGTCATCAGATGCCTTTGAGAGCTCACAGGCTGGGCATAAGGGATGTCGCAAGCTTCTGATCCGGGTGCTCGAAAAGGTCAGCACCTACAACTGAATGCTCAAGAGCAGGAGCAGGAGCAGGATGAGCTCAGCCCTGCCCATGTGCTGCTGCCAAGACAGGAGACTGGCAGTTCTCGGTGATCCCAGCCCCTGGCAGAACACCTTTTCATGCTGGAGATTGTGCTTGGACTACAAATCCCAGCATCCCTGATGGGAAAATGATACTTGTGCACGCCATTTTCCAAAGGAGAACTTGAGGATCTTCAATCCTGGGTATACTGTAACTATTTAGCACAAATATCCTGTCTACTACCTGTCCCACAGATTATGTACCTTGCCAAAGGATTATGTATCTTTTTTTTTTCTTGTGTTAGTGATGAATGCATTTAGCTGATGTGTAGGCCCTTAAGACATTAAACAGTTTATTGAGCATACAGACAAATTCACAGAAACATACTGGAAACATTTAGTTTTTTCTAATGGTACTCCAAAACAGAGAATCCAAGGTGGACAGTGGCAAAAACAACAACACGTGATCAGATAAATGCATTCTGACAGAATTTTCTAGAAAGCAGCAGCTGGGGACTTGGGAGTGGCAGTGGCAGCTTATTATTAACCAGACTGTATATTAGAGAATATGAAAAGATTGTGCTATACCTAAAATAAATCTTAAGACTACTTTTGTTAGATTCTTCCATCACAGTAGCAACTTATTTTTGCTTATGGGATATTTACACTGCTGGTTTGAAGATTAGAGGCTGTGTTCAGATTTTGTTCCATAAGCTTCCCAAGGGAGCTTGACTTCATGTATGAGGGGAAACTGTTTTACAGTTAGAAAATACACCATTTTTGTCAGGGTTTTACTTTCCTATGCTGGAAAGGTAAATTATTTGCCAAACCCCAAGAAGGAACCTAAATACCATTTTGTACCATCTGTTTGCAAGGATCATTTCAGTTGGAATACTGCCTTTGTGAAACTACTTGCCTGTGTAAAACTAGGCTGTACCAGGATTTAAAGGTTAGAGCTAGAAAAGTGAGAGATAGTTTAACACTTACAACCATCAATCCAACTGACAGCTGTACAACATTTGTGTCTTACGCATCTCATCATGTAAGTTCACTGAACATTCTCTTGGCACTTGTGCAAGGAACCTGCTCACCTGAAGGTGTTTGATCACCTCCTTTTATACAGGGTCTTTGAGTTCTGACTAAAAATCCTCCTGTGTTTACTACAGAGTGGGTTTCCTGTGTTTAGACTCTTACAGGGTATTTCTTCTCCAAAGAAGAATTATCTACTTTGCTTTGGAAGATAGGTCCATGACTCCTGCCCACTGACTTTGTGAGGGCTCTTTCCAACCATGCCCAGAACCACCTCTTCAGATCAGTTATGTTATTCAAGTGCCCAGTCACATTGGGTATCATTGAGCGGACTGAACAGGGCTGGCATGAAGGGTCATCACCACTGGTAATGAGATGCTGGGCCTGTTCTTCCCCTAGGGGCTTTGCGTTATTTGTTACACTGCCCCTAGTACCTGCATTCAGAGCTGCTTTAATTTCCCCTCTATAGATCTTCAACAACTGATCAGGCCTACTGTCGGTTATGCATTGACTGGTTTTCCTAGGAAGAATGTCTAGAGCTGTTTAGGCCAGTTTTTTCTCAGTAGCCTTCTTCTGGGCTAGTTGTCTGCTATTTTGAGTTACTGTCTGGAAGACTTGGCCTTGCGTTGTCTTTTCATGTCATGCATCCTTTTACCTCAGTCAGTCTGCTTCAGCCTTTCACTCCTACTTCTTCTACAGCTAAGTATTTGACCACCTGAGTTTAGTAGTTTGCTGTTCAAGTTGTGTCATTAATACAGTTGAAAATTCATGTAAATCAATGTGTTGATTGGATGTGAGTTTATCTGCCTGGATAGACATTGAGCATTGAGGTCAAAACAGGGCCAATCTCCCATGTCTGTCTTTGATCTTAGAAAAGGCTGCTCACATCTTGAAATGAAACATATTTTTATTTTATTTTATTTATTATATTTTTACCCCGCCTTTTTTCCTGCAAGGAACCCAAGGCGACTTACATTATCCTCCTCTTCCTCTCCATTTTATCCTCACAACAACCCTGTGAGGTAGGTTAGGCTGAGAGTCAGTGACTGGCCCAAAGTCACCCAGTGAGTTTCATGGCCGAGCGGGGACTAGAACCCGGATCTCCTGAGTCCCAGTTGAACACTCTAACCACTACGCCACACTGGCTCTCAGTGCAGTATTTCCCTAGGAAAGGTATGCAGTATTTCCCTAGGAAAGGTAACTTGCACCTCCTCCTCCCCATTTTGGATGAGGAAGGTTTCTGTTTCTCAAAAGAACACTTTTGGAACCTCAATGTTGCTTTGAGACTCTTGGAAAATCAGGCCCAAAGTCACCCAGTGAGTTTCATGGCCGAGCGGGGACTAGAACCCGGATCTCCTGAGTCCCAGTTGAACACTCTAACCACTACGCCACACTGGCTCTCAGTGCAGTATTTCCCTAGGAAAGGTATGCAGTATTTCCCTAGGAAAGGTAACTTGCACCTCCTCCTCCCCATTTTGGATGAGGAAGGTTTCTGTTTCTCAAAAGAACACTTTTGGAACCTCAATGTTGCTTTGAGACTCTTGGAAAATCAGGCCAAGTTCCTACACATCTAATTGAATGGAATTAGAAGAGTATCCTTTTTTGCATTTGACTTTGTATTTCTCTTAGTTACTCATAACAATAGTGGAGAAGATAGTACAGTACCAGTTAAGTACCTAGCAAGAATACTGTTGCTTAAAATACATTATGTGGAAAGTTAGGCATGTGCTTAGAGCACATGTCTTTATTAAAAGAGCAATCAGGAAAGATACCCTGGGTGCTCTAGTTTCATTAGTGAAATTTATTCTTTGTGTTGTCCTTGAAACTGTCATCCTATCACCTTTACCACACCACAGACAGAGGCACTCTACTTATCAAAGTTCTCTTGTATATTAAGCACAAATGATTCCAGGAAAAGGGAAGGGCAGTGGAGATTTGAGAAGAGAATGTGTTCCTATCGCTTCTGCTTATACTCAAAAATCAGGGTAACGCCTTTATTAGATGTTAAAATGCCATGATGTAGTTTTTGAGTTCTCCAGAACTCTTCCTCAGGCTGGATAAGTAAGCAAAATAACTTGGTGAGGAGGGAGAAAGCTCGACATGATGGAAAAGCCCCCAAATCTGCAGTTTGTAACAGTTTTAAGAATGGAGTGAAGAAGGTGTTCTGCAGACCTAATTAGGTTAGACTGTGGTGGTTAGAAAACAGATATTATGGTGCAGAAACAGAAATGATTTTCTCCCTTTTTAAAAAAAAAATACAGCAATTACAGATGGGCAAAGCAGCAGTTACAGATGAGACTGAAAGTCCAACTGACAGTATTTAATCTAGATTGTTGAAGTAATGAGTACAAAGCTCTTTGTATAGGTGAATGATAGTCATATTACATAAGACCATAAGTCCTCTTGGATCACACCCAGGATCCATCCAATCCAGTATCATGCTTCCAACAGTGGGATGCTTCATAAGCAGGACATGAAACCAACAGCCCTCACTCATCTGCCCATCCTCATTTTGTTCATGCCCAACCACTGGTCATCGCTCTGAATCTGTAAGTTCCATTTAGCTTTTATGACTAATAGGTGTTGCCAGACCTATCTTCCATGAATTTGTCTAATCCCGCCTTTAAGCTCTCTAAACCAATGGCTATTATCACAAGATGTACATGAATTATAAATTGTATGAAGTATTTTCTTTTTCCTGTCCTGAAACGACCACCGGTCAATTTCATTGGATGACCCTGTGTTCTAGTAAGAAAGGGTAAGGAAAAAAATTGCATTTTGAATCTCATTTGCCATTTTGTTATCCAGCCTGAAATAGATCCATTCTGCTTTGGTTTTCGCCATCCTGAATAATTGGGACACCCAAGGGATTAAGGTAAACATAAGGTGTATAGCATGTCAGTTATTATTAACTGGCTGATGTCACTGAATGTCAGGGCTGGACCATGAGCAATAGTCTGAAGTGACCAGGAACCATAAGCTAGGAAAAGCCAATAGTCAGGACTGAAGGACGAACCAGGAGGCAGGATCAAAGAGCAAGCCAGAAGTACTAAAGAGAAACCAAGGATACCGGGATACTGGAACAGGCGCAACTGGAACAGGAAGCCCTCTTGTACCTATTACTGACCAGGAGGACCCAATTGCCAGCCTGGGTGGGAGGAGTCAGTCCAGGACCTTGAAGGTACTTCACTGAGAAGCTGCCACCTGCAGTTCAGTGTTTCATCACCTGGGGCAGCTGCACACCAATCCAGCAGCTCCCGAAACTGAATTATAAACAACTCACCCACAGAACTGCAAATATTCAGGAAAAATTCCATCTTATGGGCATTTGGTATCTTATCCATAAGACTCCTGCATTAATGGTGCATTTCAGTGAACAGAGTTTTGGACTTAGATCTGAGATGTTTGTGCTAAAATGTTAATTCATTCATGGACTTAGTATTGTTTCATCCAAGGCAATTTTTGTACACAGATATCGCTCCTGCAGTCCTAACTAGACATGACAGGGCAGACATGTGTATTTATGCATGTGTCTTCCCCATTCATATATAAAGTGTGGGTGGCAGCCCACGCATGGAAGGGAAGAGAAACCTCTCCCCTTCCCCCTACTTTACTTTGTTGCTACATTGCTTTAAGCAATTTTCTTCACACCTAGCTCACTTCTGATAGTGGAGCTGGACCCAGGGGAAAGTGCCTTAAAGCAGCAGTGCTGGGGAAAAACAGGAGGGTTACAAGTTGAAGACAACATACTTTGGACCCTCAGTAAAATTCCATGAGTGAGGCAGGGCAATTGCATGATTAATGTCTCATCTAGAAGCACCCAAAGGTAACAGTTACCTTCTGCAAAGCATCTTTTCTTAGGTGACCCTTGACCCATCATGGTAGGACTTGGGAGAACCTCAGTAAAACGATAAACTAACTTGTAGTATCAAATGCAAAAAAGGACAATTAAAGAAGAATAACTTTATGGATATATGGAATCAATTATTAGACTATGTATTAATAAAGGGGAAGGGGAGCATGCCTTGTCAGGATATGTTATATTTTTGGAATTTGGAATTCATTTGATCAAGGGGATGGAAGTATATAAAGTGGTCCCTTGGAGGGTGGGGGGGTGCACTTTATGAACCACATTTATTGTATGTGGTTTACGTTATATTTTTGTGTTATTGTATTTTGTTTTGAAAAGTAAATAAAATTAAAAAAAAAAAAAGGAAATCAGAATGACCTGCATCATAGAGATTAGGGGAGAGCACAGAATGTTCAGATTGTGCTAAGTCAAAGAAATAACAATTCTTAAAATATTTGTACAGGATCTTCCTAATATTGTCATCCTTGAAATAGATGGGTTTATTAACAGATACATGCATTTTCTAGTACAGGCAGTCCCCAGGTTACGAACGAGTTCCATTCTTAAGAATGTCTTTAAGTCAAATTTGTATAAGTCGGAACAGCATAGCATTCTATACGTTAAACTCGGCATTTACGCAAATTGTGTAAATTGCGCGACTTGCATAGTATACTACTCTCTGTGTACTCTACGTAAATAATGTAGTGCCGGGGAACCCAGAAGTCCGTTCTTAAGTATGGGTTGTCTGTAAGTCGGACATTCTTAACTCAGGGACTGCCTGTATACTAATTTCAAATTGCAAATGAAAAGACTTGGAATTAGCATGAACTTGATTTCTTGTGTGTGTGAGTGGGGAAAGAATTATTTAGGTCAGGGGAAGCAGACTTCAGGCTAATGGAATCTACTTTCTTTTTTACTAGAATCGTGAGATCCACCAGGTCTTGTGCAAAAGAAATACACTTAGAATTAAAGAATTCTGAGCCCAGGAACTTGTTCTGAGTATTGGAACTGAATGGAGTTCACATCCCTTCTGCACTAAAATCCACTCCCAGTTATCCAAAGATTTCTTCATTTCAGCAGTATAATTTAAGGTGCGGGGAGTCATTGACTGGGTTCAGACAACACACTGCAGCTTGTTGTGAGCTTGTTGTGAGCTTGTTGTCGTATCCTGTGAACCAGGCGAACGTAGGTTATGCTAGGCTTAAACAACCCTCACGTAACCCTAAAACAGGCTATGGATTATGTGATGTTGTTTAACCCTCGCATAACCCACACGTGCCGGGTTTACACGACACGACAACCCCCAAGCACGGGTTGCATGTTCAAAATGACAGACATATGCACCCCGCACACACCGCAGCCTCACAATGGGTTAAATAACCCACAGTGAGGCTGCGGTGTGTAAGGGAGGCATGCGTTGGGCTGTAGTGGGATAACCTATGGTGGGCTGTTATGTCATGATGCGAACAGCCCCATTTTGTTGCTATTGTTAAACAATTGGGAGTCAGAAACCTGGATGATCTGCTGATCTACAGCAAATAATCCAGAGATCTACCAGTAGATCCTGATCTAATTTCTGCTCACCCCTCATAATGATTATATTGTTATGACTATGAATTGGGATAACAGTTCTCTTCATGTGATCAGTGTTAATTTAAAAAAACAAAACAGTTTTGTACTTCCTCAATCTATAGGGCTTTGTTTAACAGAAAACAAAACAAGGTTTAAAGCATAAAAGCACCTTTGTTCAGAAAGTGGCCTGAATTTGGCTCTTTGTTTCTCAGCACTGCAATAGTAGGAATACTTATCTTAGTCTCTTTCATCTATAAGAATCTGGCTGGGTTTTCCGCCTCACTTTCTATGTAAGTTGTCCCATGAAGTCAACATGAGGCGAGAAAAGAAGGATTTATGTTCAGATAAAATTCCTTACGCTGCCTGGTGATGGCCTTGACAAAATGGTCCATAGAGGCTGAATGATACTACCAGCAAAGCAAAATGAGTTTCCGTTACATTTATTGTGGATGCATAGTACAGAAAAAGTAATAATTAACATTCACACAGTCATTATTGAAAATATATAAGTGTAACTGTGTCGTAGATGACTGATATAACATTATGTATAATTGGAAGTTTAGAGAGGCATTCCTATACTGTGTGTTCACATCCAGCATTGGAAAATGACTCATTACTTCTTTTGGCATTCAAAAGTTTATTATACTAGACAAGTTTTTTTTTTAAAAAAAATATCCAACTGTTGGGCGTTTATACAGCTTCCACGGTATGATTTAAATGTGTTTTCATAAGCATTTGCAGTTCTAATGAACAATATTCTGGAGCCCTGTAGGCAGTTCTTTTTAAAACCAGGGAAGGCTACCTACCGTATATTTTCTTAACTTGATAATTTGAAACAGTGACATGTTACCATCCAAATAGCGCTGAATAATCTTTCCTAGTTAGTGAATAATGTAAATTGTGAATAAAGCAGTAATTTGAGACCTCAGATGGGAAAGCTGGCTTCCCTCTGCGAGTTGCACAGTTTAAGCCAGTGGAGGTTAGAGGAATCGTTTTGAGATCATGAATCAGAGTCTGGCTGCCTCCTGAAACTTGGCTAACTTTTGCTCTGTGCTTGCTAAATGCATTGCTTAACTGGGTTCTTCAGAACAAGTGTGATTTTTGCAACACTGCTGAGGTGGTCATGAAGGGAGATGGCAGTGCAATGTGGAATCTGATGTGGAAATACTGCATTTCAGTCAGGACAATCAGGTACGGTTCAAAACTTGTATGCCTGCCCTGTATGGGCTCAGGCTTGTTAACAGTTTGTCTGTGGCTATATTCCATTCCGAGGTCTTCTCACTACTATATTGCAAATGCTGATGTATAAAGAATGTTGTCTTTTTCCTCAGTTGGGAAAAAAAGTGTTGTTCCTTGGAATATTAAAGACTATAATAGGTCTAACTTAGTATTTCACCATTTATTTTGCTTCCATGAGTCACAGGCGTGGCAAGTGAACTTTGTAGGACAACAAGTAAAATGGAGTTGCTGAATCTAAATGTGTCTTTCTGTTGTATTGTCAGTCTTACCTGTATGTTCCATATGTTTAAATGGCCATCTGTTTCAGAACAATGACAGACTGTGGCTGCTGTGCAACAAGCTGGTCATTTTTCTTTGGGCAATTTGTATTTGGTATACTGAATGTTTTTCCAAGCTCTGATACCATAGGTTCCAAGGAAGCTTGTCTGGGGAAGGGCACCATTAAGCATGTTAATTGTGTGTACTTGCAGTGACTTAGAGAGTTACTTCCTTATTCTTTTCATGCTATGACTTCTTTATGTAGCAGGGCTGTATGTTTTGAATAGGGTGTTTTGTGCGCAAACCTCCCTCAAGGAAATGCATAATCTAAATAATTACTGTATTTCACACTATGTAATTATTCACTGTGCCAAAGAAACAGTCTAGTCTAGATTTTTGCATGAACTTTCACAGCCAGTTAAAAATAAAAGGGGCTTAGCATTTGCCTGAGTGACTTTTCTGTCTTAAATCTTAGACTAAAACGAAGCAGAGGATCCCGAGAGGTCCATATGACAAATGGATACTGATTATAGAAAGTGGGATTGATCACTTGAGCTTTAATACAACATATAAAGCATGTTTTGGGTTCAGGATGAGGGGCACTAGTGAAGTAACTTCCTGATGCTAATTTAATTTTTATGGAAGTAATTTGCATCATCTTCTGAACAGTATTTACCCTGATATTAAGGACATTAGAAAGTAACCCTCAAAGAATATGTACAAAAAGCAGACACATCAATGACGCACAAACACAAGGAGTGTGTCACATGCATACACAAAAAACAAAAAAACCCTGAGTATTTTGAGTATGTCAGATGGTTGTTTGGTGTTTGCTTATAAAATTGACAATTATCTACTTATATTCTTTGCTAAAGGAAATGTTATTTTGAGTGTGTGGATTGAACTTTATGTTTAATCCTTTTAAGTGTGTCTGTATGTTAACTGTCTCAAGATGTGCATTCCAGAATAATTTATCTTTATATAGGCTTTTCACTGTTTGGAAACGAGGTGGTAGTCTGAAGTGTTAGCTGCCTGGAAATCACATGACTTTCTGGGAGCCAGTTCTAAAGTTAGTTTTTGCTTATGCAATGAGTATGTCTGTGGGCTGGTTCGCACAATGGAACAGTCCACCATAGCCTATTTAAGCCAGGGTGAGCTGCAGCACATGCCAGTGGCCATCTTGATTGTTTAACCCTTGCATAACCCACAGTGAATGGGGACCCACAGTGAATTAAGGAACATGACAAGCTGTGGGCGCAACTTGAATATTCAAAAACTGCCCAGTATGCGCCACAGCTCACCGTGGCTCAAGCAAGCCACAGTGGACAGTGGTGATCGTGCAAACTGGGTCATTGTCCCAACTGGCTGCTCACCAGTCAGATTTGTCAACTCATGTATGAGGTTCTTAGCATACACATAGACCTGGTTTGCATGATCAAAATAGCTCCCTGTGGCTTGGTAGGCTGTGGTGTGTGCTGAGCAGAATTTGAATATTCACCACCCAGCCATGGCTTGTTGTGTCATGTGAACCCGACCAGTGGGCGTTGTGTGAGGGTTAAACAGCCCTCGCATAACCCTAGAACAGGCCATGGGTTATGCGAGGGTTGTTCATGACAAGACAAGCAGCGGCTGGGCGATGAATATTCAAAATTTATTTAAGCCATGGTGGGCTGTTTCATTGTGCCAACCAGCCCATACCCAGGTCACAAGGAGATAAACGCCCAACATTATTATTTCTTTGGGTGCGGCCCCACAAGCAGGCATTGTAATGCTAGACGTTTACCTGAAATAGAAAAGAAAAAAAGTATCTATATTGGCCTTATTAATAATTCTCTCCTTTTGACTTGTATACATTTCCCATCAAAAACTTTAAAATCCATCTTTTAGTTAAAAGTCCATGTAGCACATCCCTGTATCAGGTACTGTAGGGATTGGGCCCACTCTTCCTGCAGCGGAGGACCTGGAAACGGATTTGGAGGAAGAGGGGGAGGATGGGGAGTTGGAACGGGGGAAGCGGCACCTGGCTCTCCAAGGCCGAGAGCTTTAGAGATAGACTCTACAGGTGGGGAGGAACGGGCGGTGAGCTCTCTGATGGGGAGGAGAGTGTATCCAGCGTCACAGACCCCTGAGTCAGACATCAAGTCAACTTAGGAAGAGGGAACAGCAGTGGCAAGTATCAGGCACTCTGTGAGATTAGCTCTTAAGTATAAGGACCCACCTTAGGGGACTTGGTTGCAGGCATGTTGACTCTGGAAGGTAGGGGAACTCTCAGTTTGGAATTGGAATCAACTTCTCAGCTATAGGGCTAACTTCCTAAATGGCTATTATTCTAACTAGCCTGCCACTTGTGATTGACTCTGCTAATCACTGCTTAGTGATTCGAAGCCAGATTGCTAGGCTGTCCTAAATAAAGCTTTTCAGTTAGAAGCCTGTGTGTGGATTCTTCTTGGAAGGAGGAGGAGGAAGAGGGAGTTTCGCCCTCAACAGGTACATCAAGTTGTATGTTTTGCTAGACCCCAAACATGAGCTCTTCTGTGATCTAAAAAATGAGGGGGAAATGCTTGTTGGCTTGTAACTAATGTATGGAATTGTGTTTACCTTCTCTCTATATGTATAAGACTGTAGAGCTTTATATTGTCTAATGTCTATGGCTTCTTCGCCAAGCTGTCAGTAATTTGCCTGAACTGAAGCTAGAGCGGAGAGAACATCTGAAATAAACAAGATTGGACAAGATCTGAGAACTATGATTCGATTCAGGATAGCATTCTATTTCAACTGGAATATATTAGCTCATCTGAGGGGGGGAAATATTGGTCAGAGGAACCCATCTAGGTGCTGCAACACGAGATTGGAGGAAGAACTAAGAAAAGTTTCCTCTGCTGTACCACAAATAAAACATCTCATCTTCAAGAACCTGCAGAAAGAGCCTAAATATAATGTTGTACATACTCACTAACACACATACACACACACACAAACCAGGTTCAGACAACATGCCGCCGGTACCAGGTTGTATATGTAATCCCCACTCGGGGGTTGTAGTATCATGCAAACTTGGCAGGCATGGGTTCTGCAAGGGTTAAACAACCCTCACATAACCCTAAAACAGACCATGGGTTCTGTGAGGGTTGCTCTAGCTTGCACGTGCCACAGCCTCACTGTTGTAACCCACGGTGGGCTGTTGTGTCATGCGAACAGCCCTATACTCTCTCTCTCTCTCTCTCTCTCTCTCTCTCTCTCTCTCTCTCTCTCACTCAAATTTTCTTTTGTGCTGTTGTAGGTGTGTGTGTGTGTGTGTCATGATAGATCAGTCTGAGACCAGTCTAAGAAAAGAGATCTTTTAATGAACTAATAGCCCTTGTCAACTGCTGCCACCTAAGGAACACTAGACCTAAACCATGTAAGACTTTTTAGGTGAAATCAGCAACTGGAAGTGACCCCAGAAACCAGTTAAAAAGCAGTGTAGTCAATTTAGTACTGTAGACAGATGCTCATTCTTGGCTGCGCCCAGCTCAGGATGTGAGTGGCTACATTCTGTACCAATTAGAGCTTCCAAGGTATCTTCAAGCACAGTCCAATGTAGAGTACATTATACTAATTTATCCAGGAGAATATGAAGACTTGGATGATGGTTTCTGGAGTACCCTGTTCCAGAAAAAGTTGCACTGTGTGAATTAAATATCCCTTTTTGCTCTGTCCAGAAGGACCCCCCAGACTTCATACCTCTTTTATAAAGCAGATGTTTCTGTAAATTACAGGTATTTCTACCTCTTCTCTTGACAATAAAAAATGATGAATTCACATCACCTCCAGTGTGTTCATAGCCATGTGGGTGAAGATTTCCCTTTTGTCAACTCCAGTGTAATGTTCTAACTGGGCTGGATGGTTTTAGCCACTCCAGGCAAAATATTATAAAGGTGTACAATCCTTTGCCCAGCCTTAGTATCCCAGAAGTCCTTGGCCTGGCAGAGCCTCCTCGTGCATTCTGCCTTGCCTTATTTATCCTGATATGTCTTACTTCACTCAATTGATTCTTCCAACTATGCTGAAGTTCCCTTTATGCCTCTCAGGGAGCACCACGTCCTGATAGGATTAATCTGTCTGGCTACCCACTGAACTTCTCACCTGCCCTTTCCATTTGCCGGCTTGGCCTCTGATTGCCGTCTCCAACCTTCCATCTTTCCTTAACCTTCTTTCCAGTGACCAGGAGAATGTGTGGCAGAATTGTACTGATAAAGCCCCCTTCACCTACTTTTGCGACAAAGTAGCCGCCTTTACAAAGTGTTTTCCAAGGTAACTGCCTACACTAGAGTAGGTCGTGATAGTGTCTGTGTGTGGGGCCTTTCAGTATGTTATCCTGGTGCTGAGATCAGGTGTTGCATCTGTCTAGCTGGTCTGTATGCCTCTCAATGCAAGACTATTTGATTCTGCTCCAGGCCACAATGCAGGACGTTCCTTTAGGATACATCCAAGGGCTTTTAAACACCAACTCAGCAGGCCAGTCTTGTCTTTGACTGGCAACTCTCTCTGCTGCATTGAAAATTGCCTTTGAAATGCCCCTAGGTTTAAAAAAAAAATGGCTCTCCGTGTACTGGTGAGGGCTTTAAAATGTCAGAAGAACCAGTGGGCCTGCAAGTTTAGTTAAAAAGAATGGATTTATTTTTATTTTTTTTACCAAAGTGGGTGAATTTCAGCCATAGCGCTATGATCGTTCTGCTTACCAGTATGCACAAAAATAATGACTACTCTACAAATGAGGACCAAGACTATATAAATGTATGCAAATATTGAAGTATACTTTGTTTAAAATGGGTGCTACTATAATGAAGAGTTTTGCCATTCTCTTCAATAGGTGGATTGCACAGCTTGTTTGTTGTGCACCCAAACTGTTGTAAACAGAGAGCTTCAGCTATTGGGCGGTATAAAAATGTATTAAATAAATAAATACCCTTGCTGTGCTTGGCATTCCAGAGCTGCGAAGCCATTCAAGTACAAAAACAGAATAATATACAGTATACCAGGGCAGAGATAAAATCAATTAGGTATTGAATTACCAATGTTTTTAATAGTGTGGCCTGAAGTAGTTTATTCCCAAGACTTGGTTTGGTGGTTATAAAAGTAGACGGGAACTTTCTTAGTCAGCAAATCCGCAACCCACAGGAATAAATTGCAGGGTTTACAGGAGAGTAATACATAGCTTTACGCTTGCATCTTAAAGTTCCATTTGTAGGGAATGGAAGAAAAGAGTCAATGGTTTGCTTTCAATGCTCCACACATCTGGAAAAAGTAAAACATTTGTTTCTTCAATATGTGAGTTGTCATGGTGCTTTTTCCCCTCCTCTACAAACTTTTTCCATCTTGTTTCAGTGATCTTCCTTTATATTAGTTATGCTGCATTTTTGGCAAAAAAGTTTTTTGGTTTTTTTTGCTGTAGACAAACAGAATATTAGAGTGTTCCCTAGTAGCACTGGATGCAAGTTGAATGATCTGAGTGCAGGAAGAAGACAAAACTTTGTGATTATCTTCATTAAAAAAAAAAAAAAAGGAGGAAGAAGAAGCTCTGGCAACTAGGGGCTGAAGAAACTGCCCAGTTCCACTCTGCGGAGTTTTTGCAGATAGTGGAATGAAATCACCACATAATGACTTCGATCATTCACACTAGCATGTGCAAAGAGTCCTAGAATGACAGACCTTTGTGTATGTTCTGTGGCCCTCTGATGCAGCCAGGGCAGAGGTCAACTTACGCTGGCTCAGCTTGTCTGAGTGTGGAAAGCTAAGCAGGGTCAGGCCTGGTTATTACTTGGATGGGAGACCCCTCCTCTAGTTTCCTGCATCGAGCAGGGGGTTGGACTCGATAGCCTTGTAAGCTCCTTCTAACTCTATGATCTATGGAATCTATGAAAAACACTGTTTCCTTGCTCCATCAGACAGCTTTCACATTGAGATGCTGAGTCCAAAAGCCTGCCAAGGATATCCCTGGGATATCTGTGGTTTCACAGCCATACACAAAAGCAGAGAAACATACACTGTGTACTAGTATGGAAATAAAATTATTTAGTCGGTGGTGGTGTTAACTGACCCCTTGCTTTATCGGAGAGCTTCACTGCAGGATATACAGCTTTGCTAACCCCATCTTGGTGCCCTCCAGATGTTTTGGACTACAAATTCCAGCATTCCTGATGGCCATCTTGGCCAGGGCTGGTGGAAGTCCAAAACATCTGGAGGGCACCAGGTTGGGGAAGGCACAAATATATCTTTGGGGGGGGGGTTAGCTTGGTGCATCGCATCACATTGGAGAGCCATCAAATCTAGTATGGCCCAGGGACATCGAGTATGGGCTTGAACTGTGTTAGACCCCTGCTTGCATTAAGATCTCCAAGGCATGGAAGGGAAGCCATAACAACCCCCACATGGCATTTGTCTATTTCCACAGTGGACTCGCAGAATATGACATTGCCACAGCAGCTGCTCTGACCATTGCTTCACAGTCTCTACAAATGTCCCTGCCAGTTCATACCAGTTAAACAAAAAGACATACCTACTTGCCACATGATGCTTTCATAAGGGGAATAGGTATACAACACTATAGTAGTAAAATGAGTAATCTACTAGTCACCGTAGTAGATTTACTCCATGTATGAATTCTATGTTTTCCACCCTTGCTGATCACAGCTTGAACACTGAAGTACTATGGACCTTCCCCCGGAACAGGGCCGGTGCTACCATTAGGCCAACTAGGCGGCTGCCTAGGGCGCCGGGCTAAAGGAGGCGCCAGAAATGCCTTGGGGGGAAAAATACATCACGTATTTTACCAAGTTTGTTTTACCAATCATGTCCTGTGGCGGGGAAGGGAAGGCGAAAGAAGCGCACCCCTCCCTCTCTCTCCTCCAGCTCGTTACCAGGAACAGCAGCAGGCAGGCTCCTCCTCACAACCAGCATCAAAAGAGGCAGAGAAGGCTACAGACTGGAGGAGGGGAGGCGGGCAGGGGCCAATGATGGGAGGCTGGTGGGCGGCTGTAAGGATGCACCTGCAAACACCTCCTTCGCCTTCCCTCTCAAGGATGCACCTGCAAACACCTCCTTCGCCTTCCCTCTCAAGGATGCACCTGCAAACACCTCCTTCGCCTTCCCTCTCAAGGATGCACCTGCAAACACCTCCTTCGCCTTCCCTCCCTCGCGTGAGCCTCAGGTTCCTCAGCTCAAGGTCCCCTGAAAGCAGTTATTTCCAGCAACCAGGGAGGGAGGGAAAGGTATTTTAAGCTAGCTGGGGCTCCAATGTTTTAATTATTTACCATGCTGTTTCTGTGTTTTGGTTTTAAATGGTTTTAGGATGCAATCCTATGCATCTTTGGAGGGGGGGGAAATCCTACAACTCCCAGCATTCCCCAGCCAGCCATACGCAATCCTATGCACGTTGAGGTAGAAAAAAGCCCCACAACTCCCAGCAGTTCCAACAGCCAGCCATGCTGGCTGGTGAATGCTGGGAGTTGCTGGGCTTTTTTCTGCCTCAACGTGTTTAGGATTGTGCCCTGAGCTGTTGATGTTTGCTTTACTGTACTTTGAATATTGTTGTCTGCCTTGAGCACTAGGCTGGTAAAGGGAAAGACAGGATAATATACATTATTCTGATAAAGAAATATTGCAACAAAGTGATAGAGAGAGGAGGGGAAGCAGCAAGTTTCGTAAATCCCCTCCTAAATTTGAACCAGATAATCCACGGGCTCTCTCTTTGCTATGTTTCTACTACATGCATCCCCCCCCCTGCAACCCAGAAGGTGTATGAGTCAAACCGGTGTCTCTGCACCTCCACCCTGCGAGGTAGGACAGGCTGCAAGACGCCCTTTTGTCTCTATTCCTCACAGGTAGCGCCACCACACCTCTCTCACATCCTTTTTTCATATCCCTTGTGCTGCCTGCAGGAGGAGACAGGCTTTTACATATATATGGAGTAGGAGAAGGCCCTTGGGAGTTCCTGGCATAGCTGGGCTGATGTTGCCTCTTTGCTTTCCTCGTGAACATAAAGGAAAAGTCTCAAAGTCCACAAAGTTTTTCTATGGGGCTCAGGCAGTTCCCAGGGAGGGAAATTTATTTCATAATGGGCATAGGGCTGGAGGGAGGGAGGGCTCAAGTGGGAAGGGGGGGCGCTAAATATCTGATCTTGCCTAGGGCACCAAATTGCCTTGCACCGGGCCTGCCACACACAGCTGTGGGCGGGGAGAATTTTGCGAGCGTGGGGGAAGGAGTTGAGACTTACCTGTCGATGCAGGTATCACGTTAGGAAGGGGGTGGGGCTACAGGAGCTAATATTATTTTCCTCCTTCGTTCACAATTGGATTTTGTATGGACCAAAATGCTTTCTGTGACATTTGACCCACTGAAAGAGAAACATGGCTCTTGAGCAAGACGTTGTTGCTTTTATCAGCTTCACACGCGGTTGTAACAAAAAGTGATGCATTTGTTTCAAGGTAAGTGGACCGTGTCCACAAAAGTGTATGCCATATTAAATGTGTTACTCTTTAAGATGTCACAAGACTCTTTGTTGTTCTAATTGATCTCCACCAAATTCCATAGACCATCCCTCCCCAAAGTGGCTGACAGCCTCTGTTCAGAGTAAAGATTTCCAGGTAAAGAGAGGCTACTTCAGAAGCAGATCTTCCAATGGATTCAAGCAAGTAATATCTTTAATTAAATCATCATTACAGGACCACTGTGAAGATCTCTTGAAGATAAGTGTCTATTATCAATTACACTTCCTAATAACATAGAGCACAGTTTAGCCATTTTATGTCCCATTTACAGGGACAGCCCTCCCTTATGTGGGATGAATCCCCCGCCTCAGGTGGCAGAATGGGAAGGGTGGCAAATTGTCATCATCTGCCCCTCCAGCCAAGGAGGCCTGCCACCACCTTGCCAACCCTTCCCCCCTCCACAGCAAATGCTGCAGCAGGAGAGCAGTGAGTGGAGTTCCCCAGAGCAACCTCCTGCCCAATCTCTTGCTCATATTTTGCGTCACCACTGTCCATTTATTTTAACAGTTGAATTAAGCATGTTTTAACTCTCCCATTGCAATAAATAAAAACATAAAAAGTGCCATGCTTGATCAGACCAAAGGCCTATCTAGTCCAGGTTCACACACAGCAGCCAACCAGCTGCCTGTGGGAAGCCCACTAGTAGGACATGAATGCAATAGCCAATAGTACCCTATTATGTGTGTTCCCAGCAACTGGTATACAGAGGCATCAATTTAAAAGTACTTAACTATGGCAGGATCATGCCCAAACTGGATTCAAAGGAATACCAAAACTCAATGAAGATGGTTTTATTCTCATAAAGGTATGCATATGTGTTTATGTTTAACTAAACTGTATTCATGCCTTTCGTGTGTTTTTCTCAGCTGAACAGTTTATTGTACACCGCTAGCCTTTGGTTTTAAACTATGCTGAAGATCTGCACTTTCACGGAAAGAGAACTGGCAGTGTGCAATGAAACACAAGACGTTAGAAACCCAATCTAGCCTGGCTAGAAAAGTTAATAGCAACAGTTCTATTATTTATTTACACAACGCCTTTGCAAAGGGCTTCTTCATGCAACAGCACAAGTATTATTGGACTGGTAAAACTATTTACTTGAGACAGGAGAGTTATTTTTACACTATTTGGTGTGTTAATGCTCACTCAGTCTGGTGTTTACAACATAGGATATTTATATGATCCAAGCATGCTCCATGCAGCAGCTCTGGGGAACAGAGGTTCTGGCAGTGTTGCATGTACCACTCTTTTGCTGGTTTTACTGCTTTGCAACTTCTTTAGCTCTTCTGGAATACATGTGTCAGGACTCATGCTGATACAAGACTGATAGGTTTTTGAGCATTTACTGTATCAGTTATGAGAAGCTATGATTACAAATGTTTGCTACTGATAGTTCATAGTGGTAAAGTGTGTGTACACCTAAGTAGCTCCGGCTGAGTCAAGTATAGAAGAATTTATGGCGATGAAACTGAACTGTTGTAGATGCAGATATTTAGACATCCTGATCAAACAATGTTCTTGAGGTAACTGGCTTTTAAATAGGTGGTGAGTATGGATGTGTCTTATTTACATTATTTTTATACAGAAAGATAACAAATGTCTTATCTAAGTGTAAGAGATGGGATACAATATGCTTTTCAGGAATTAGCACACTAGCATATTTTAATAGACTATAACCCAGTGTAACACTATTTATATATTTGTATATAGGAATAAAATGGTCTGTCAAAGCAACATATTTTTTAATTTAACTGTATTGCAAACCTAGATTTTTACAAGACATATGTTTTGTGCTACTAAAAAAAATAAAGGTCAGTTCTATTACTGGACAGCTAGAAAGAAAAAGTCTGACCACTTGTGTTTATTTTTTTCAACAATATTTGGTACTATTGCATAATAACGTTTTTTAGCATCTCAGAATTGCTTGTCTTTAAAAGACTGTGTAGATTTAGAAGGTGTCAAGTTTACTGTTATTTGGTTTGGTATTCTTGCTAGGAATATTTCAGTTATGCTCTTTGAGAATTTGTGTGCCGTAAACATCTGAATTAATTATAGGCTTTTGTTAATTACAGTTTGATCTGACTCTTTAAAAATTCCTGCATGTTCATGATACTATACCTTTAAATAGATTGTTTTGTACTGTCATATTGTTGCAATGAGTAGCTTTTTTTCATACCATTAGCAGCATCTTCATGATCTTAGCAAAGCCCTCTTTTCATTTAAAGGAATAACATGTCTGTAAATATGCATAAGAGACTGTTTTGGCATGTTCCATATCTCTGTGGAGCTTAGGCTGTAATCTAAGGAGCAAGTCCCATTGAGTTCAAAGGTACTTACTTCTGAGTAAACACACTCAGAATGTTGCAACAATGCTGTCTAATATGGGCAAACAAGCCCACCTCATTTTGCATTTGGAACATGTTGACCACTCCTAAAATTTACTATAGTCTAAGTAAATCCTTTCAAGTTAATAATTTTCATACCAAAACTTAAATTGTTGAAAAATATTTAAAGTATTGTTAGTATTTTGAGTTTAAAAGTTAAGAGTGACATAAAAACATCACAGGAGTTAAAAGCCCTGGGAGAATAAAAAGGGTTTTTTCTGATACCAAAATGAGTAGGCACCCAGTCAGCCTTCTTGGAGAGACAATTCCAGAGGTCAGGGGCCATGATTAAGAATGCCCTCTCCTCCCTTGCCTGCCCACCTTATCTCAGATGGTGAAAGTTCTGGGGCAGATCAATCATATAAGTGCATTAGTATATTGATGTAGAAGTAAGCTTTCTTTCAGGCACCCAGGAAACCCTTTGAATTATCCTTGAAAATGGACCAGGAATCAGTGAAAGCTGTTTCAGAACCAGCAAGATAGGTTCCCATCACCTGGAATTAGCACTGTCAGGTGACACCACTGTGGCATTCTAACACTGTGATTGGGTTCACACAACACAGTAAGTCATGGTGGTTTGTGAGCCATGTTTGCTTCAGAGTGGCTTGTCACGTCGGAACCCAGCAACATGGTTTGTTAACTACGTACAAGCCACTCTGGCCGGGTTCAGACAACACGACAAGCCACTCTGAAACAAACATGGCTCACAAACCACCATGGCTTACTGTTCTGTGTGAACCCAGTCACTGTGTGGTGTAGAGCCTGTGTGGTGTAGTGGTTGGAGTGTTAGACTGGGATTCAGGAAATCTGGGTTCCAGTCCCCACTCTGCCATGAAGCTCACTGGGTTACTTAGGGCCAGCCACTGACTCTCAACCTGACCTAACTCCTAGGGTTGTTGTGAGGATAAAATGGACAGGAGGAGAACTATGCAAGCCACCTTGGGTTCCTTGCAAGAGGAAAAAAGGCGAGATATAAATGTAATGTAATAATAAAATAATAACATTGCATATGTAGAGGATAGTGATCTGTTTATAATACAGTGCTGTTGAATGGAAGCCTGTATGGGTAAAGACTCCTTTTGCATGTTGAGGGTGAATTTTAATGCTTAGGTACATGGGATGATCTGTACTGCAGGTCTTAGGCTATCCCTTACTGTGAGACTCACATAAAAGTCATTCATTATTCCTTTCTTATTTATAATAGATAAATTTTAAAATACAAGATGCATTTCAGTTCTAAAACTGCTATGGATATATCTAAACAGTCACATTTGTTAACATTGATTGTTACAGGGCTATACATTAATATGTCAACAAACCAGTATACCATGCCGCTCTTTCCCTCTAAACTTTAAATCACATTCACCAAAGCAGTTCTTGGCCCATATTGAAAGCTTGTCTGACTATATTAATAAAATATGTTTAAAGGAAAACCTGCAAGCTTTTTTTAAGTAAATGACATGACATGCCATGCCAATTTAAGAACAAATAGTGTGAGTATTTTCTCAATTCCAATTGTGTTGACAATTTTCCTAACAGTAATAAATTACCCAGAGTTTTCCTCTCGGTATTAGAATATACAAATATTTGCTCAAGCCATTACTTTTCTGTTGAGCGAGTTCCATATCAGGGGAATTTGCTGGTGATGTGCATTCCGAACCAATGCATCTCAATTGCTTGGAAAGACTTGGTATAATCAAGTCCTAGATCCTGTTCATTTATATAACACTCTAGATTGCATGTTTAGCTATTAAAAATGAGAAAGAATAAAACACATGGCAAGGTCTCTAGTCAGAGCTTGCTTTTTTTGTGTTCTTTTTTAGTATGTATTTCCTGTGCCTTTGAAGCATAGATTGTGCTAATTAAACAATTAGGACAACAAACACTGTCCAGCTACGGGTCAGGTAGAAAGTTCAAATCCCAGATGGTCCATATCTACACATGACCCATCTGCCAGATGGGTCCCCATCATGATGTGTTTTTTTCCAGTGGTAAGCCAATTTGTTATAGTCTTAATCAAATATTTATGAGTCTTAGAGCTTTCACTTGGAAAAATTCAGCTTGTGCTTCACTAGCATACATGAGAGGTCTGTGTGAAACTGATGTTTTGTAGGCAGAAATAGATGGGAGGTGAAAGTCTGGGTGTGCTTGAACCATAGCATTAATAAAGCAGCATTCATAGCACAAAGCCCAAGTCAAAATATACAGTCATAACACCATGTAAAACCAGCTGAACAAAAACTAAGCCAAACTGGGCGTGATGCTGAAGCCACATGTAAATTATTCATATGTCTGCACTATTCACAATTGAAGTGGGAAGAAGGGTATATTTTTTACATAGAATCAAGGGTACGGGTGAGGGGAGCAAAACCATCCCTGCTTTACCTCACTGCTGCACTCCATTGCTTCAAGCAGTTTTCTCACAGCTCAGCTGGGAGAAGTGAGCCAGACTGGAGAGAGAATTGCTTGAAGCAAAGGAGCACAGCGGTCAGGTGAGGGAAGTACAAGGTTTAGTTTATTCAACCCTATGTTCCATTTCACACAGTAGACTCCCACCCAGCTCCACTTTGCATTTTATATGTGAATAAAATACTCATGGCTTTTCTATCATATCTACTTGGTCCTAAAGTTTGGTTTACTGAGTGCTATATTGAATTTGCTGAGTGGGACTCAGTAGGGTGCTCATCTAGTATGGTCTGCTACCTTAAGCTTGATAGTTTGCCCAACGATATTCCAAGAAGTTCCCTCTCAAGCTTTTCCTTGAAAGTTTCCAAGGAGGGTGATTTCTCAATACACCTTAGAAGTATATTCCATTGCAGAACAGTTCTTCATTACATTTTCCCGCTACTGTGTAAGCTATGATCCTGTGAATTAATTGCATTGAATGATACAAAGGGTAAGCAGAACACTTTTATTACAGCTTTTTAAAGGTTTTACTGGGGAAATATAATGATTGTGACAATACTGATCCTAAACCTGTGTTCCAAAACTTGTATTTCACCTTGTTTTGTGAAGAGATTTGGAGCTCTCGAAAGCTTACGTATGTTTTGTGATACAGTAAAACTTTGGATTGCAAGTAACTTGGTCTGCAAGTGTTTTGCAAGACAAGCAAATTTTTAAAATACATTTTAACTTGATAAACAAGCGATATCTTGCGATACAAGTACTGTAGTACAGGTCAAGAAAAATGAAGACTTTACACTATCATTCTTTATTGCAGCTTAAATTAAAAATATGTGTACAAATTTCTTATGGGGAATTTCGCTTTGATATACAAGTGCTTTGGATTACAAGCATGTTTCCTGGAACGAATTATGCTTGCAATCCAAAGTATTACTGTACTTGAGTCGGCTAATAATGGTATTTCACTATATGGATTTTGGAACTGTTCAGTAATGACTCAGTGAACACACACTGCAATGAAAATAACATTACTCAAACACCTTTATTGCTACAGAGTATTCATTAACAAGCATTCAGTACTGTAGAATGGTGATGTTTACTTAGATTCTGAGATCTTTGGGATCATGTCAGCAGTCCTAAGCATCCTGCAAAGTAACATCCATTGAAATGAAAGTTTGCAGTGCATTTAGGATTTGGGACATTTAAGTCTGCTGTAACAATGTGCCTCTAGACAGTTTGAACTGGAAATTTAAGTCTTCTGTAACAATGTGCCTCTAGACAGTTTGATTTGAAATATTCATTATGCAGTATCTGATTACACAGCTTCCTTCATACAAGCTGTAGTAAGCTGCTTAAGGTTAGAGCTTTTTATACCTTTATTCATACTATTAGTTATAATGAAGTTAAAAGAATAAGATGAACAAGTCCTGACAAGCAATTTTTCCAGTTTGATTTCATGTTGGTTATTTTATACAGTATTATTACATTACAGTGTTAGTTTCCAAGGAGCTTGGAATTCCCAAAGCTGCTAAATTCTGGAAGCTAATTAAAAATAAGCTTCTAAATTAATTTTAGAAGCAGTATTAAATTATAAATAAAAACAAATATCTCTTGTAGAATGTTACTTTAGCTTGCATCGGAATGCCTGCTTACCTGCGAGTAAATAATTTGAACTGAATGAGACTTCTCAGTAGATATGTATAGGATTGTGCTGTAAATCCCTTGAACTTTAAACGACGTGAATAGGATTTTAGTGTTGGTTGTACAAATTTTATTTATTCTTAAATATATAATCCAGGTGTCCACAGTGCTGCAATATTTTATGATAACTTTTGAAATCAGGTAATGCTTCTGGACCAAGAAAAGCAGTAAATTCTAATAAATCATATAGGTGGATAAAAGATGGTGAAATCACTGGGGTGGGGGGTGGAAGCAGTGCCAATCCCTGTGGCAAATGTTGTGTCTAGACCAATTCTGAGTTTCAGTGAAACAAAGGGAAATCTGTTTGTAACTCACAAAAGACTTACGTACACATGAAAAACAACTTGGTTTGTGTTCCTAACACTGATAAGCTAATTTTCACTAGATATATTGTTTGAATTTAATAAACATCACATAACATGCAAAACCGATTGTGCTAAGGTGCAGGATTTTGCTAGGCGTGTTACTAGATAAAATATCATAACATGCTTCAAGACACACATTAAAAAGGCACATGTTTACAGAGGTGGTTACTCTAAGACAGTTTTTAAATTCCTTCTGGCCTCAGTACTGCCCTAGTCCATCTGTCCTGTTGCAGGTTTTTTAAAGATCATATGAGAACACTCCTTGACCTGGGGATATCTCCATACCATGTCTGTAGCAACCATTACAGGAAGAAAATTGGTAGACCTACTTAATTATGAAATTCCATTTCTATTTAGACGCCTCCAGGCACCCAATGTAGGCGAGAAAGGCAAAACCCCAAAGACGTCCCGATCTCCCTCCTGCTAAGCCTCATGGCATTAGCGAGGTCAGCCTTGGGTAAACATCAGTCACCTTGAAAGGTGCCACTGGATTATCACCATAACCCTAAGCCATACTGCCTAATCCCGCACTTCCCGCAAATGCGACCAATGACCAACCTGACCTGTTACCTGACTCCTCTCTCCTCTCCCACTTGCAAATCTTCTCCCTGTCCCCAAGTGAGGGGCCAGTGGAAGTCTGTCTATTTAAAGCCCTGCCAAAATACAAACATGAGTGTCTCCTAGAAGCACAATTACAACTTTTTATTTGCGCTGGGGAAGATAAGTGTAATCTTGAGCTACGTAGAGTGGGATGCTGATTTTGTAACTCAAAGACAGCTTTATTCTTGTTTTTATAGCTATTTAAAAACATATTTTCTAAGTTTCCTGATTTTAAAACATAGTACCCCATGCCCCTCCATAGAGCAGGATAATAGATAAAGAGGTAAAAGGAACAATATGCTGAACATGCTGAAGCTGAACCCCGACAAGACCGAGGTACTTCTGGTGGGGGACAAGGGGAGGTTAGGGGATGTTGACCTGATGCTGAATGGGGTACATCTACCCCTGAAGGACCAGGTCCACAGCTTGGGGGTCATTCTAGACTCCCAGCTGTCCATGGAGGCTCAGGTGGCAGCTGTGAGCTGGGCGGCGCTGTATCAACTCCATCTGATACGGCAGCTGCGCCCCTACCTTCCTAATCACCTGCTCCCATCGGTGGTTCATGCCTTGGTCCCCTCTCGCCTAGACTACTGTAATGCGCTCTACGTGGGGTTACCCTTGAAGACAGTTCGGAAGCTACAGCTGGTACAGAACATGGCGGCTCGCTTGGTTAAAGGCAGCCTGCCGGCGGGATCACATCACGCCAGTGCTCAAGGAGCTGCACTGGCTACCAGTTGCTTGCCGAGCTGAATTCAAGGTGTTGGTTTTGACCTTTAAAACCCTATACGGCTCCTGGTCCAGTCTATCTCAAGGAGCGTCTCCAGCAACATCAAGTAGGCCGCTGAACAAGATCTGCCACAGACGGCCTTCTCCTTGTCCCTTCAGCCAGAGCAGCTAGACTGGTGGGGACGAGGAAGAGGGCCTTTTCTGTGGCGGCCCCGGTACTGTGGAACTCTCTCCCGAGTGCCCTCCGCCATGCCCCCTCTCTGCTGAGCTTCCGCCACTCATTAAAAACCTGGCTGTTCAGGCGGGAATATGGGGTGGATTAAGATTTTTTTAAAAAAATTATACTGTTTTAAATGTATTTTATCTTGTTTTTATCCTATGTACATCGCCCAGGGTGGCCGGTTGCCGGCCAGATGGGTGATTAATAAATGTAAATAAATAAATAAACTACAGTGAACATGGAAATAAGCAAAACAGGTTAAAAGTATCCTTTATTTAGCCAAATAAGGATACATATATGGCTTACAGCCTGATTCTACACATTGAGTCAGAAGCAACTTTGACTTTGGTGTTCAAGCGAACTTACTGCCAGGTAAGAGTGTATAAATTGCACTAAATTGCCTGAACTGAAGCCTCACTGAAACTAACTTAAACGTATCTAGAAATTTTGCTCATCCTGCTGCTATGCATGTAGATAGATATGTAGATCTTTGGGATAGGGAGAGTAGGTTCTTTGCCTGGCTTCTACTGGCATAATATGCATTTTTGTCATATTTTAATAAATGCTGCTTTGTTATCCAGGTTTTTATAGTGTTGTATGTGAATATGCCAATGTTGTGCCCCACCTGAGAGGTATTCAATGATGCGGACTTCCTAAAGCAGTGTTCTCCAACCTTGGGTCCCCAGATGTTTTTGGCCTACAACTCCCAGCATGCCCCAGCCAGTATGCTGGGAGTTGTAGGCCAAAAACATCTGAGGACCCAAGGTTGGAGAACACTGTCCTAAAGCAACCTGTGTTTCAACAAAATGCCTTGTTTTAGTGCAAGTAGAGATCATGATAATCTATTGTAATTATAGCTAACACTTTTAATTTGAATATCATGGTTACAGGATATCTTAAGGTGATTTACAGACTGGCATTAGTGCACCACACCAGGGGGCCTATCTTTAGTATACAAGCTGTCTCATATAAGCCCTAAATACATTGTAAAGAAATAGAGTAAAAGGGGAGGGGGAAGCAAGCCATGTTTAAAGCTACAAAGTATAAGGAAATTACAGAACTAAAGGTCTCATGCCCAATGTTTTTTATTAAGCTTTTTCTAGAACTAGCAATTGTTGACAGAAGCAACCCAACTTTAACAGTCCTGTTCATTGCATAGATTTCAATGACTTAATTAGATGCTTTTAAGGCTGGTTGACCTTATTAACAGAAGAAAACTGCTATATTTGTTCAGTTAATATGACTTTTAAATTACTATTGTATTGAATTTGACCAGCTAAATTTTTCTTGCAAATTAAGCTTTCTACATTTTTAAAAAATGTTCACATAAAAAAAACAAAAGCCCAGCCAATCATACGTTCAACTTTGATTGTTATCTGTAGGACCAGAGGGGACTGTCAAATTGACTGGGCAGCTGGTAGACCCACTTATTCATTCAGTGGTCCCCATACAACAATCTGTCTTCTAGAACTAAATTAAAAGCGGTTTTAGCATATAATTAGCTGTATAGTGAGACAGTGCAAGGGGTATGCAAAGCAAGGCACGTTGGGAGACAGAAGGATATGCACATCCTAGTATTTTGCATAACATGATTCACAAAGAAACAATACATTTTAAAAAATGGCACTTGATAAAAAGAAACAATATTCCAATTTGCAAATGAATCACTTCTGAGCAACATAGGCATTGGAAGTCTGCTAGACTCACTAAACTTCCTCATTCTAGGATATAGAACGCACATTTCAGGAACTCTGATTCAGTAACATAACATAAGCAGGAAGCACAGTGCCACAAATTAAAAAATGAATTGGATCAGAGCAAATTCCTTCCTTCATGCCGTGCAGTATGTTCACTTTAACCTTTAGCTGTTATTAGTTATCTAGGAACCTAAAACCCAAGCTTTGGATACTAATGTTTGGGACTTGTGGCTAGTTTAGATGTTATCTTTCCCTCTGCACAGTGCTAAAAATGCCACCATGGGGAAGATACTTGTGGTGGAAGACGTAACCTCTAACACTTATCTTGCTGCTTCCAATGAATGTGTGCAACAAACAGTCCAGGAGTTTCCAAGTCTTACTGGGTTGGAATTCTATGGAAAATAGGGAACCCGCAGTCAGGAAGCTGTGTTGGTCCTACTCAGAGAGCCTCCAGGACATTACTGCAGATAGCTCCCAGGGAGAGCAGCCCAGCAGTTTACCTCTGAATGAGTTGTGTTGGCAAGGGTTCCCTCTTCTGGAAGAGGGTGATGCTGATGTTTGATGACAGTCCTATCTTGGTCTATGGGCAGAGTAACCTATGCTCTCGGAAGGAGCACCGCGATGTCAGAGCACTCCAACAATCCAGTGCTCTGCCAGCAGATATCTGGCAGAGTGGAAGGAGTGCAACGGAGGAAATCTTTGTGTCTTTGTCCTCCTTTCTGTTCCCTTTTTTACTAGACACATTTTTGAGAGTTAGTCGAGTCACGGGGGTGGGGCAGGAGCCTGGAGGCTTCAGGATGTTGCAAATCCTCAGCATCTCCCCTCCCTGTCCCCTCATTTGCATCCTCCCCTGAGGTTGGAACTGACCTTGGGAGATGGAATCATCTGCTGGTTCCTTCTGCAGCACTGCAAGAGGAAGGGGGAAACAATCCCCATTTAGAATTTCCTCTTTTGAGGTCATAGCAGCGTCTAAGGCCTCAGAGAGGGAACTCTGAAGTATCCTATGGTCCCTGGTATAATAATGAAAACAATACAGTGTGCAATAATAGTTCTATAGCCATAAAGACTGAAGGTGGTGCCATTTCCCCTATAACCTACCTGTCATTTTTGCTTATCCATCTTCTGTCAATTCTCTTCAGGGGCAGGAGGAACTTACACTAGAGGTTTACACATTTCCTTGGATTTAACCATAGCTGCTATCCATTTGGCATCCAATTAATACTGAATGTTCAAGATATATGAATAAAGAGCTGCTCAGTAAATTATTTAAATGCCAGGGTAGCCATAAGCATGTGAGGTTAAGGGTTTGCATGTCCAAACAGAAAAAGAGGTAAAAATGTTGTCATATGTCTGTTCAACTAAACATTTCTATTAGCAAATATGACATATTTTAAAGCTTACTTTGATTGAACAGACTTCCTATGTACCAGTGATATTCTTAAGCTTTAGCGTGAATAGCAGTTAAGTATTGCTTAACTACAGTTAAGTATTGCATACATGTTTTAGTCTGATTGCCTGTCAACTGTTACCTGAAGACGCACTTCCCCCCCAAAAAAACTAGGTGGAAATGTCTGTGCGTCCTATGGAGCGAATATAGTTTTAAAAAATTATTTTATTTTATTTTACTTTCCTCTGCTGGTCCGGAAGAGCGGAGGACTCCTGGGCAGGGCGGGGGAAGCCCCCGCCTCTCAGCTGATTCCCCGCGGAACAGCTGGTGTTTTTTTTTTAAAAAAAATTATTATTATTATTATTATTATTATTATTTTACTTTCCTCTGCTGGTCCGGAAGAGCGGAGGACTCCTGGGCAGGGCGGGGAATCCCCGCCTCTCAGCTGATTCCCCGTGGAACAGCTGATTAAAAAATTTGGGGGGGGGTACCATACGGTAAGTGCATCTTATGGTCCGGTGCGTCTTATGGAGCGAAAAATACGGTAGTTAGTTAATTTTTTAAAATTTATTAGATTTATAAATCACCCGCTCCTTCTACCAGGCACCTGTGACGATATACAATAAAAACAATAAAGTTCCAAACTGCCATGATCCCAACTAAGGAAACCATTTATTTTATTTTCTCAGAACTCTAGTAAGGTCTACACATTCATGCCATAGATTGTGTTATTATAGTTAAACAACATAAATATATTTTGAGAGGTCTATTCTGAAGAGTTAGTAGGCGGCATAAATTGCCACAGGCAAAAAACCATTGGCCATAAAACCCCAAATGTAATTATTCATTGCCTAAAACAGGATGGGGAACCACAGAGGTTCCCCATCTGGCCTGTGGCCCCATCATGCTCCCTCCCCAAGCCCTGTCTCCTGGAGGCTAGTGAGGAAAGGAATCCCACTGTTATATTTGATCAATGATCAGAGATAGCAGCAGAGATTCCAGGATTCCACTTAGTGTAGTGCACATCCTCCCCAATGGGGGAAGATGTTGGGCAAGTAAAGCTTGGCATGGGTGGGAGGACACTCCTCCATCCAGAACCGAGGCATGGGTGGGAGGACACTCCTCCATCCAGCACCTTGGTCAGGAATTTCACTGTGCACAGGCTTTCCCCAGCTGGCTGGGAAAAGCCTGCATGCAACAAAGCCAGGTCCCCAAACGAGTCACCAGCTGGAGGTCCTCTACCCGTTGCTTTGGTGGGGGTGGCTTCACTGTGCATGGGCTTTCCCTGGTCAGGAAAACCCCTTGCACAGTGAACCTAGGTCCCCACTACAACCAAAACATCATCTGGAGGAGCTCCAGCTACTTCTTCAGCTGTGGATCAGATGACTTCAGTAGGGGTAGCCTCACCCACTAATGGCATCCAGCCTCCACCCTAAAATACTTCCCCACCCCTGGCCTAAAACAAATCAACTAGAAAATTCAGCTAGAAAATTCATTTATTATAGTTTTAATCCACCCAATAATAAATTTTCTGGGTGGATTACATACAGTTAAAAGAATAAAATGCAATACAGAGAACAAATAGTACAAAATAAACAATGTAAAATATATACAAACAGCCATGAAACCTAAAATGCCTGTTAGAAAATAAAGGTCTTCACCTGGCCTTGAAAAGATAAGTGTAAGCGCCTCTCTTTCGTAGCCACCTGCCTAACCTCCTCTCAGTATTTAAGATAATAAGAACAGCCATGCTGGATCAGACCAAAGGCCTATCTCAGTCAGCATTCTGTTCACTCAGTGGCCAACCAGCTGCCTGTGGGAAGCCCCCAAGTAAGACATGAGTGCAACAGCAACCTCCCACACCCTACGTACTTCAAATTCTTTGAAAAGCATGTTCACGTGAAAGTGTTCATTAATTTAGCATTAGGACATTAGGACTGAGAAATTTTTTTAATGATTATGGCTTTTTGGCTTATGTTGTACTAAATGCTTAGATTACATTTGAAGCAGATTGTTGTAGTGAATGTGCTGAAATTTTTTTGTATTAAAAATTTAATGTCACGCTTAGGTTAGTAACAAGGCCTTTCAGATGCTGCATTTCACCATGAGTGACTCAGCACACCCTAATGGTTCTGAAAGCGCTGTTATTGTCCTCTTAGACAGATACTCATGCTCTCCAATATAGATCAAATGCAGGTAGCTGTATCGTCCATTATGACACTTTAGCTACCCAAGAGAAGGGGCGGGGGGATTCTAGAGGGTGAAATTTTCAAGAATGAGTCATTCAGACTCCGGACGACCTATAGAGGTGAAATTTGGTCAAAGAAAGGAACATCCAGCATTATAAAACTTAGTATCATACAAAGATACTTTCAAATAATTGAGGAATAAATGCAGAGGCATGCAGTTGGACAGCAGAAGCAGGGACAATAGGACACGGCATGCTTTCCTGGGTGCTCAGAATCAGAGAAGGGCAGACACAATAGATAAAAAGATACCACTCTTTCCTGGCATGAGCAAATAGTTGTATCTTTCAACTGCTCCTTTCCCAACTTTTGTGATATCTGCCGAGAGAGAACAGAAAGGAAATTATAAAAATTAATGTGCTTGATTTCTGTAATTATCAAGCATATTTACATAATAATTGGCTGCCTGGATTTGGGAAACTAGGATATGGCAAAACCTGATTACGATGGAATTGTATGTTACACAATTGGTGCTAGAGATGCAGATAGCTAACTACTAGTTCTATGTTCAGAGGGAGCATCTGCATTACTAATAGCCACTAGATAAACTGCGACCTTAACACCAGGCATAGTTCTAGTTAATTAAGGCTGCTGCCATATTCACACTCATTTGGGTGTAAGTCCCCTTGAAGTCACTAAGCTGCTCTTCTAATATTCAAAGGCCTGGGCTGCTCAACTTCATTTTTCCTACAATAATTTTTCAAACCATTTAAAAAATGTTGGACATTATTTGTAACTAATTCAGAAGCTCACATACTGCTTTGTGAATATTGGTCGTTCCTCATAAAACGTTCTATTTTAGAGACTTGTTAGTTTAGCTGCACATGCTTGGACTTGAGGGGATGAGTTGCTTCATCTGCCTTTCTGTGCCACAGATGCTCGCAATTCAGAGAATAGCTTTGTTACCCCTCTGCTCTAGGATGGGGTCTCATACAGCAGCCTATTCCTTCAGATATAATCTGCTTTGTCCTGCTGTGCATTTGATACACAGCAGAACAAAGCTGATTACGGTAAATCAAGTCGGCCCTGTTTCTCCATCAGAGAGGTTCTTGGATATTTCTGTTTTTGTAGATTTCAGTTAGAATCATATTATGTTTTTTTATTGTTGAATCTCAAAATGGAAAAGCAGGAATCCACTTTTGGCTTGGTATAACAAGGTATTGGAATTTCTTACCATGGAGATAAGAATTTCTTATCTAAGGTAAAAGTAATATCCAACCCTAAATATAATGGAGAAAAGTGGTTCTATCTAGAGTAGACTCTACTTGGCTGCAGTAACAAACATCCAGATAGATCTTGTTAATCCTCCTATATTAATGCAATACTATATTATTAAATACCATTCCTTCTATAGTTAATCCTTCTATGTGTGTCCTACTGTTTATTATCCATTCCAAACCCTTTTCTTCCATTTTCCCATTGTTTTTAGTTGATTAGTTATTTATTACATGTAAATGTATCTTTTGTTCATTCTGGGGTAGTGTATTGTTCTGTGCCATTATAAAAATTAAGTGCTCTAAAGAGTATTAAAAAGAAATATGGACATATTATAGTAATACTGAAGACAATTCTGTATTTCTAATTTCAAATCCATCTGTGTGTACTTACATAAAAAGTATATATAGTGTTTTTCTGAAGTAGTTTTATGATTAGAGCTCACACAGCAAGGTACAGTGTCAACAGGCCACAGTTGCTTCCACATTAGAGCCCTCTATTAGTGCTCCTGAGGCATTGTTCTAATACAATTTAGGGCACAATCCTATGGGTTGCACCCTCGATGCTCACAAGCCCCCAAATTTGGAGGCTTTCAAGCATCCAGTGCAGAGTGGGAGAAGCGGTGAAGGTGATCTTCACCTCCCTGCTCCTCCTGCTCTGCATTTCAGTTAGCCATTTTCAGCTGTCTAGCGGAGGAGTTTCGGAGGGAGAGGGAAGGAGGCTGGAGTGCCATCAGACTACCTCATACCTCCTCCCCTCCCTGCCCACCAGAACTGAGGTTGCTTTTCCAACCTCAAAGAGGCAGCCGGTGTGGTTGTTCCATGCCAGCTATGGAGGGGAGGGGCATCGGAGCGCAAATTCCCCTTTCCAAGCTTGGAGCTCTGTGGCTTACGCTGGCTCAGCTTGTCTGAGCATGGAAAGCTAAGCAGGGTCAGGCCTGGTTATTACTTGGATGGGAGACCCCTCCTCTAGTTTCCTGCATTGAGCAGGGGGTTGTTGGACTCGATAGCCTTGTAGGCTCCTTCCAACTCTATGATCTATGAAATCTATGAAACAACATGACCTTGGATCTGGGAATCCAAATTATCCTATCCCCCCCCCCCCAAGATCGCTCTCTTATTTATTTTATTTCTGAGTTTTCTATCCACCTTCCTAAAATTTCATAAAGGCGGCTTACAATTGTTAAAAAAATGAAGCTGTAGCAAAACCTAAAACAAAAAGCTAGGTGAAATAAACAATTTTGGTGGCTTGCTTAAAAACAAGGTGGATCTCTCTAGAGGGGCTGTTGAAAATTCAGGGTGCCACAACCAAAATGCTCCTATTTTCATGGTCCATCCATAGTGCATCAAAGGGTGGGGGGGATGCAGGGAGTTGTAGCCCTTTTTTCTGTTTACACATGCATAAGATTATGCCTTTAATAAATAAAAATGGATGAGAAACACAAGTACGGGGCTTGCATCTCCAAGAATCTTGGATCTTCTCAGATGGTAGAAACAAGAATATACAACAAAAATTGTTGAGATGGATCTGGGGATCAGGCCTCCACTCTGGCTGTTGTTCACAGCAAAACATCATCAACAACAACAACAACCACCCTTGGCCTCCTTGTAAAGCAGCAGACCAAGTGGCTAGGGCCAGAGTGCCCTGACCTCATCACTCTGCACTATCTAGCTACTCAGAAAAGTTCTGCCTGGTTAACATTGCATGGGCACAATGGTGGCAGAGAAGACTTTCTTGGCAGCCATCACTGCCACAGAATAGGCTCCAATAAGGAAATACCTGTGTTCAGTCAGATTCTAGTTGAGAATTTCTATCATTTGCATTCCAGCCATTATCCTGCCTGTTTCATAGCCTTCACCTCATTTGAAAACCCAGGAGAACATCTTTCTTAGTAAGAAGCCTTTTCTGTTGTTGCACCCAGGTTGTAGAACCCCTTCCCGAGAAACCTGTTCTGCCCCTTCTTTTAAACTTCAATTGAGTTGATAGGCCCTTTTTATCTCGTCAATCTTTTCATGTGAGTTAAAGTTCTGTCTCTCTGTTTTTATAGTGAACTAGCTTTTTTACCCGGCATTGCATGGGTCGTCATTTTCCTATAGGCACTATTTGTTCGAAATTCCTTAAGGTAGCTCTCCACTGTCTGCATAATGAAATCCCAGCTCCCCCAGGACGACCAGCTCCCCTGGGACTGCACAATGAAATCCTGCTCCCCCCCGGGAATAAACAGTGAAATCCCTGCTTCCCCCCACCGGCCTACACAATGAAATCCCTGTTCCCTTTCCCCTGGGGCTGTACAATGAAATCCCTGCTCCCCCCCCCAAACTACATAATCAAATCTCCCCCGGGACTATTTATTTATTTATTTATTTTATTCTATTTTTGAATCGCCCACCTGGCCAGTAATCTGGCCACTCTGAGCGATGTACAGTCTAATTAAATACAAAAAACAAAACAAAAAACAGAGCGTCAGTTAGCCCTGGGGGGGGGGGCAGTCTAACCGGAGCAGGCCCTGATGTTCCCTCTGCCTGCTCCTGCCGCCTTCACTCCTTCCTCTTCCCCACAGGGCCCTTGACTACACAATGAAACCCCAGCTTCCCCCGCCCCAGGACTACACAATGAAATCCCAGCTTTCCCCCCCCCCCCGGGACTACACAATCAAATCCCTGCTCCCCCCTTTGGGACTACACAATCAAATCCCTGCTCCCCCCCCCGGGAATTCACAATGAATTCCCTGTTCCCCCCCCCCGGGACCACACAATGAATTCCCAGCTCCCCCCCCCGGGACTGCACAACAATGAAATCCCTGCTCCCTACCCCTGGGACTACACAACAATGAGTTCCCTGCTCCCCCCCCCAGGACCACGCAACAATGAAATCCCAGCTCCCCCCCCCCGGGACTACCCAACAGTGAAATCCCAGCTCCCCCCCCCGGGGCTACCCAACAATGAAATCCCTGCTTGCACCCTCCCCCTCGGGACTACCCACCAATGGAATCCCAGCTTGTCGCCCCTCCCCCCGGGGCTATCCAACAATGAAATTCCAGCTTCTCCCCCCCCCCCCCCCCGTGTAGGCCTCGAGTGCGGTTCATATGAACATTCTGTTTGGACGTAGGAGAGATTTGCATATCTGCTCCTGATTGGGCCCCTGTGGCAGTGCATACCAACATTCTAAATGCCGTTGGAGTGATTTGCATAACTGCTCCTGAATGGCCCCTGCTAGCATTCCAAGTGACGCCATTGGCTCTCATCTATTTTGGGTCGTACAGGCACGGCGAGGGTTTTTCGGAGATTTGAACCTGCCAGTCTTTGTCCTTGGGTGATGTTGAGTATGCGTGCCAAGTTTGGGACAGATCCGTCCAGCCGTGTCGGAGCCTATGGGACGCACGCGAGCCGATCGGACATACGGACGTACGGACAAACTTTCACATTTATAGATTGTTTCATCCTGCTCTTCATTTCAGTGCATGAAATTGATTTTAGTAATTCAAACTGTTTTGATTTTAACTTGAACTGTTTTATTGTGTATTATTCTGCTTTGGCTGGGTCAGTATCAGCATTAAGGCAAGTCAGTTAACAGGCAATGGTCTAAGGCACCGTATTGCCAGGCAATTGGGAGAGGTCTGAGGAGCAGTCAAGCTCCAAACACAGGTAAGCAGTCAGATACAAATACAGTCCAAGAAGAGTCAAGCAGGGGTCCAAATGTCAGTAGCACAAAGGTTCAGTCACAGAGCAAGGTCAGAGAAATGAGGACTCAAAGGCACTAGAGGCTTAGGTAAGGTGTCATTTCAGCAGCCTCTAAGTCTCCACTGAGAGCCTATATACTGGCTCTACCCAGAGCCCTACTCAGCTGTATCACCTCAGAGGCTTGTGTCAGATGCCCTCCTCATGAGGAGTTCCTTTACTCATGAGGAAACTTCTTGAGCAAGCGGACCTTTGCCCAGCCACTGTCCTTGCCTGGATGTTAAGGTGCCAGCACTCTCGGGGGCTAGTTGGTGGCTCGGCATCCCCCTCTGCCTCAGAAGCTGAGCTCTCTGCCTGGGGGGGGGGGTGCAGATCTGCACCCATGAGGGCCCAGGACTGTCTTGGGTAGTCCAGGGTCGTCTGAGATGACCTGTTTCCTGGGGACATCTGACTCTGAAGGTCTAGCTCATCCTCTGAAGAGGATTCCTCCAGGGATGGCATGACAGGTATTTTATTATCTTTGTAAGCTACTTTGAGTTTATTTTATATTTAAAAGCAGGGTATACATTTTTAGATAAATAAAAGTGGGTGTCTAGGAGCAATCATATCTGCAGAGATGAATCAGGGTGGACTGCTAACCATATTATGCAGGGATGTTGAAGAGTCCTTGGTCTTGAGTCACGAGTCGAGTCACGAGTCTTTGAACTTGAATCCGAGGTCCAAAATGGTGACTCCCGAGTCCCAAGTCACTCCCAAAACTGACTCCACGAGTCCCTATTAAAATCAATGGGGTTTTTTTCCAACAAAATAAGGCTACTTCAGATTTGTGCCTAGAATTTATTTAAGCCACACGTGTGCCTTTTTATTTCAAAACTCTGTAACTGATTTTGGCAAGAACAGATCAGGCAGACAAACCCAAAATAACCAGGCAGGCAGAGGAGGCAGGGAACCCCAAAGCAGGCAGGCAGAGGCCTCTTGTGGAGCTTTTGGGGGTTCCTACATACACACACACACGCACACGCCGCCTCATGTGTAAACCAAGTGGGGCCAGTTGAGGGGGCTGGGAGGAAACGAAAAGTACATAAAGCATCGGATGGAATGAATGGCGCCTAGATGCCTGGAGAAGTTGGCCTAGGGCTTTCATATGTAAATAGTTCAGGCCCAGTAAGCCATGAGTCATGAGTTCCCTTCCCCCTGCCTGGCCAGGTGAAGTTCAATTTAATTGACTGAAAGCAAGAAAGCTACAGAAAGGGGGAGGGGGGAAGAGCTATTTCCCCACGTGTAGCCTGTGTGTCTTGGTCTTGGTCTTGGATCGCATGGCTACCCGGCTGTGGTAATGGCAGTAAGCCAAGGACCCCAGGCAGCTCCTGGTGAAATTAGCTGGATTGAGGGCTCTAGTAAAGGCAAGCCTTGTGGGAGTTTTACCCATCTCGGACCTTCGGGTAGGTGTGGTAATCTCCCTCGGGCAGCGAGGCTGTGCTGGATTTAACCCTTGAAGAGAACACCCTCAGGTAACAGGTGTGTGCCTGAGAGATATTAAGGAATCAGGTTTTATTGTTTTGTAGCTCTATTTCTGTGTACTAAAGTGTCCCTCTCTTTATTTTGTGGGCTTCTCTCATTTCCCTAATCTTGTTGTAAAATGCTACCAGAATAAACCTTGTCTTGGTTTACCCCACTTGGGTTTTGTAGTACTCTGTGGCTTCAGTATCTAAATCCAGGTTACAGAATTAAAGGCGAGTCCCTGAACAGAGATCCAAGTAGGATTGCAGACAGCTGAGGCTGGCAATCTGGTATCTTGAGATCTCAGGGGGTCTTGGTTCCTTTGGGGTAAGAAAGGGTGGGGTGTGGCGGGCCAGCCAGCCCCCCCTTCCTCCACACCTTTGTCGTGGACAATTCAAACTGTGGAACTGGTCAAGAAGAGACCAGGCAGGCAGAGGAGGCAGGGAACCCCAAACAGGCAGGCAGAGGCAGCCAAACCCAAAATGTCTGAAAGGTTGCATTTTAGGAAAATGATTTTAAAAAATAAACTTGCTGTACTTCCTAAAATTATCCATGTTGCATTTGAGGAACATGATTTTTTCTAAATGTTTGGCCCCCATTCTGGAACAGTGAGGTCATTATTCCACCCTCACTGAACACCCACTCTACTGACCAAAGAGAGTCAGTAGTGAAAATGCCCAAAGAGATAGGAGAGAGAGAACCCACACGCACTGGCTTTAGAAAAGCCCCTTCCCCTTTAGATATTTTACGGTCTTTCCCCGGAGAAAGAAGCTGCCTGGATTACTAAATTCAGGAAGGGCGATCGGAGGATTGCCAGGTGTAATGGCAACAAGGCAAAATGCCAGTCTTTGGGCTCAACAGAAAGGGTTTCTCCAAGTATGGGAAAGACGAAAGAGGCTTACAAATCCCATCTTGGGAGCGGAGGGGAGTGGTCTTTAGAAGCCACTGTTCCCACAATATTTATTTGGCACATAGACAACAGTTTCCCTGGTAGTTCAAGAAAATAAAGGCATCTCTGCATGACAGCTTTTTGAACTGGTTTAGGCTGCAATCCTTGATACATTTACCTGGAAGTAAAGCCCTACTGAAAACAGTGGGGCTTGTTTCTGAGCAGACATGTGTAGGGTTGCACACTGCAAAATCATACCTTCCCCACCATAGTTCTGTGAGGGAGTGGGATCTTTCTCTGCAGCCTCAATAAACTAAAGTTCCCAATATTTGGAGCAGCAGGGCAGGGCAGGGAGGGGAGAGAAGGAGGAAGCCATGGCCCATGAGAGTTAAACTGGTATAAACACAAATACAGGTTTGTCATGCAGATCTGCCCTAAGTGATACAAAAATAAGTGCTTTCCCACCCCACTCCCCACTCTGTTGGATCATTTACTATTGATGTGGGAAGATGCAAGCTTTTCAGTTACACAGAACTCTTCATCACTCATAATTCTTTATTTGTTCTTTGTTGTTGCGGGGGGGGGGGAGCACTGCCAGCAAAGTTTAGTTTTGAAAAAATTACAATTGTAAGGGATCAAGCTTGCTGGAAATTCACCCCCTCTCTGCCCCTACTCTTTAAGAACTTAAGAAGAGCCATGCTGGATCAGACCAAGGATCCATCTAGTCCAGCATTCTGTTTACACAGTGGTCAACCAGCAGCTGCCTGTGAGAAAACCACAAGCGGGACATGAGTGCAACAGCACCCTCCCACTTGTGTTCCCCAGCAGCTTTCCTGCTCAAACTCCACTCCAGCCCAGCCCAGCCCCACAGCGAACCCACAGGGGGGGGGGGAAGGAGTGCTGCCTAGCTTTGTTGCCTCCTCTCCTCCTGCCTGCTTCGCCGCTCTCTGCCTGCCTCGCCGCTCTCTGCCTGGCTCCACCTAGTGGAGTAACATTTAAATGGTTCCCCCGCACTGAGGTGGTGCAGCATGAAAAAGGAACCTACTAGAAACAGGGACTTGGAACTTTGGTTCCAAGTCCCGAGTCGAGTCCCAAGTCACATTAAAAATATACAGAGTCGAGTAGATATATATGAGTCGAATATATATATGAGTCGAGTAGGACTCGAGTCAGAGGGAGGACTCAGTCGGACTCGAGTCGAGTCCTCGAGTCCGAGTCCCCATCCCTGATATTATGCTAGTCATATTAACCAGATAGTCCCAACAGACATCAGATCCATAATGTCCTTGGGCCTATAAACAGAATTAACAGAGAAGTTCCACAGAAGCTCTTTAATATAGCATTATATTATCCAGCAGTGCCTTCCCCTTGGTCAAGATGCTTATCTAATGTTTCTCTACAGCCCCATTCAGCAGAGCCACAGTAAAGTTAGTTAAAAGTTTATCCTTGTGATTTCAGCATATCTTGTTGCTTCCTGATAAATGTGGGTGGGGTATTAGTAGCCTATTAATTGCTCCTTGAAGAATCTCTCTCTATTGGCTCAACATCCATTTCTGCCTCTTTGAGCAGCTTTGATTACTGGTTTTCACTTACTTTTTTCTTTCCATAGCAAAATAGCACTATGCTGATATAATACTGTAATAATAAGAGGAAACCAGTAACCTACCTCACACAGGGTTGTTCTGAGGATAAAATGGAGCAGAGGAGGACCATGTAAGCTGCCTTGGGTTCCTTGCAGGAGGAAAAAGGCAGGATATAAATGTAATGTAATACTAATAATAATAATTAAAGCCCCTTGTCCGTGTCCCAAAAACGGACACACGGGCAATTAAGAGAGTTAATTACGCAGGGCAAGTGAGGGACAAAAATGCAAATAATTCTGCTCTAGGTCAAACAAACATTAAGAATAGTGAGCAATAGAAAGGAAGGCTAGATGAGTGCAAATAAAAAGCATGCATACTTACAATGGTATAATTTTAAATAATCCTCCAGAAAGCTCAGTGCTTATTTTGGCTGTTCAGCAGTGTTGCTTTTATTCCCCTGGAAGCATAACAATGACGGGAAGGGAGGATCTAAAAATTGTTTATATGCACTATCAAATTCCTTTTCTAAAAGGGAGCACTCTTGAGCTATGAGGCTGTTCCAGAATGTAAAAAACTGAAGAAAGGCCCACAAAGCCAGCTTGTGTGATGAGAAACGTTAATGTACTTTCTCCTGATATAATTTGAAAGTAGCAACTTTTGTGTCTATCATAGAATAGTAGAGTTGGAAGGGGCCTATAAGGCCAACCCCCTAGTCAATTCACTACAGTCATGCCTTGGGTTGAGAGCATAATTCGTTCTGGAAACGTGCTTGTAATCCAAAACACTCTTATATCAAAACGAAATCCTCCCAAAAAAATGTGTACAGAGAATTTAAACCGTACTACAGTGCTTGTATTGCAAGACGTCGCTTGTATATCAAGTAAAAAAATAATAATTAAATAAATATTTAAAAATTTGCTTGTCTTGCAAAATGCTCTCAAACCAAGTTACTTGCAATCCAAGGTATTACTGTATTTGTGAATTAGTCTAGTCAATAGTCTAGACAATTCACTATTTGTACTTTTTTAAAAAAAAACTAGTCTTCTAAATATTTTTCATAATCAATTTTTATCCTTTTTCATATACTCTCCACCAGCAGCATATTTATTTTATTTTTATTTATTTAAAATATTTATAGGCCAACTCTCTCAAAGTAGTTTCCAACATACAAATACCATAAAAATTAACAAAATATCAGCAAACCAGCACTAACAATAAAACATTAAACAATAAGCCCAGCATAGTAACACGAAAATAAAACCAAATTGTCATAATTAAAACAGCACCAAACCAGACAGCAGCAGCACAGTAAAACTTATGCAACAGCAATTTTAAACAAATGGTTCTTTAAAGCCCACGTAAGCATGCAGTGTAAGGGCCAGATGCACTTTACCTAGAACAGAGTTCCACAGGCATGGGAACCAACACTGGGAAGTCCCTATTCCTCATATTCACCACTCAGTGATCTTACAGGGAATCGTGTAAACAGGACTGCCGAGGATAAACACCTAGGTAATCTCCTTACATCCAGAAAGGCAGGTTTGTACAAGAGGCTATATTACATGTCATAGGTTGCAGGGATGTTGAAGAGTCCTTGGCCTCGAGTCACGAGTCGAGTCACGAGTCTTTGGACCCGAGTCTCGAGTCGAGTCACGAGTCCAAGGTCCAAAATGGTGACTCGAGTCCCGAGTCACTCCCAAAGCGGCGGCCCATGGAGGAAGCGGGAGGGTCTCCGCAAGAGGAAGAAGAGCTGCCCTTCCTCCCGCGGAGACCCTCCCGCTCCCTCCATGGGCCGCCGCCGCCACCGCCCCCACTTACCATAGGCGGGTCCTTCCCTCGTCCCTGCTCCTGCCGCCGCCGCTGTCGCACCAGGGACGCATTACGAGCCCTCCCTGGGTTTGTAGTTCTCCGCGGCGGCGGCGCGGCCCGATCTCGCTCTTCTGAGTGGCGTGGAGAGTGTTCTCCGTGCCGCTCGAGTTGCCGCCACCGCCGCCTCGCCGCCACCCGCTCACCGCCGTCACCGTCTCCCTCGCCGCCACCCGCTCGCAGCAGCCGCCATCGCACGCCACGCCGCCATCACTGCCGCCGCCATCGCACGCAGCCGCCCGCGCCGGTCCCGTCATCACTTCCGGCGCGGCGGAAGTGACGCGCCGGGACCCTGCTTTGGCGCGCTTGGCTGCCGCCGCTCTGTTTAAAGCGGTGGCGGCCAAGCACGCCGGAGCAGGGTCCCGGCACGTCACTTCCGCCGCGCCGGAAGTGATGACGGGACCGGCGGGGTGGCGGCGGCGTGAGGCGGTGTGGCGTGCGATGGCGGCGGCGGCGTGATGGCGGTGTGGCGTGCGATGGCGGCGGCCGCGGCGTGATGGCGGCGTGGCGTGCAATGGCAGCGGCGGTAGCTGCGAGCGGGTGGCAGCGAGGGAGACAGCGACGGCGGTGAGCGGGTGGCGGCGGTGGCGGCGGTGGCGGCGGTGGCGGAGTCCTTGGGCTCGAGTCCCGAGTCGAGTCTCGAGTCCCATTGAAAAAATTGGTACTCGAGTGGAACTCGAGTCAAAGGGGGGTACTCAGTCGGACTCACGAGTCAAGTCCAGTCCGAGTCCCCATCCCTGATAGGTTGTCTTGCAGACAATTCATTAGGGACTCTGATTTATTGCAATTTAGCAGCTATAATAAATAAAGTCTGTCCTTGTTAAGTGGATAGGTGCCATGCCTGATCAAGCACCATGTTTTCATTTCGTTCTTGCTGTTCTTGGGCAAGTAATATTCCTACTGTGCTATTCCATGGAGATTGGGCTTGTCCAGAGAGCAGATGTCCCACAGCTGCTTTAGCTCTACACTGGAAATGCACATCCGTCTAACTTTGATTGAGCCTCCTGCTTGTTGGCCCTCATATAGTCCAGTTTAGCACTTACACTGCCTCACCTTACATTAAAAAGAGAAATAGGAGCTGAATGTCATCTACATGGTAATGGCACCTCACCCCAGATCTCCCGATGACCTCACTGCAGCTTTTTCATGTAGATGTTAAAAAGCATCTGTCGAACCCCATAGCATAAATGCCCAAGGGCCAGTTTGTATGACAGGACAGCCTATAGAGGGTTAATTTACCCTCGAGCTGCTGTGCATGCCACCCACCATTATGGCTATGTGATCCCCAACCGGGGATTGCCATGGCTTGTTGTGTCGTGCGAACCTGGCTGGTGGGGGTTATTTGAGGATCAGACAATGCATAACATCACAACAGACCACAACAGGGTTTAACTCTCAAATAACCCCTGCCAGCTGGGTTTGCATGACACGACAATCCCGAACAAATCCCGGTCAGAGGTTGCATATTCATAATGGCGGCCAGCATACGCAACCTATATGCTATGCATATACGCAGTTCCTCAAGGGTAAATTAACCCACAATAGGAGGTTGTGTTGTGCAAACCAGGTCAAAGGGTGGAGCAGCAGTTCCCAGCACCACCTTTTGGAATCAACTATCCAGGTAGGAACAGTTCCACTGAAAAGTGTTGCATCCTATTTCCAATCTGGATAGCTATCCAGAAGGATGCCACGGTCAATGGCAGTGAAAGCGGATAAGAGTTACAGCTCAAACATGGTTATCAAGTTAGTATAAGGGAAAGAAGGCTTCATGTGTGGGAGGCTATAGCATTGTCCCAATTTATTTCTTCTAATCAGCATACATTTGTTCACCAGGAGTATTTTGAAAGTCATCGATTTGAGAACATTGTTTTAAGAATTATGAAATGAGAAAATAAACATCTCTCCTCCCACCCACCCTCCTCCCAGAACTTCCTGAGATCTTTTCCTGTAATGAGATCCCCTGAGATGGGTAAAGAGTGGCATTTGTTTTGTCAATTAAAAGCATAATGAGAAATCGTCGGTGGTTGCCTCGAAGTCCAGATGTGGTACCACTTATCAGCTTCTCTTTGACTTTTAATGATCACGTATTGTAGGTAGGATGTCTGTTGAGGATCAGCTTGTTACTGCGCTGTCATCATTTTATAAACTAACTAGTTTGTACAAAACAGTTTCAAATGTGAGCTAGATTTGGAATAAACATGTTATGCTGAAGAAGAAATAGAGTGTAACTATCCTTTGTGTTTGGTGGTAATTTCTCTAAACTGAGAATACAGGCAGGCAATCCCCGTGTTAAGAACGTCCGACTTACAGACAACCCATACTTAAGAATGGACTTCTGGGTTCCCTGGTGCTACGTCGTTTACACAGAGTACATAGCATAGTATACTACACAATTACATAATTACACAATTTGCATAAATGCCGATTTTAATGTATAGAACGCTATGCTGTTCTGACTTACATACAAATTCGACTTAAAGACATTCTTAAGAACGGAACTTGTTCGTAACCTGGGGACTGCCTGTACTTCTGACATGCAAGGCTATGTGGGAAGGAATATAATTAAGCTTTGCTTCTGCTTTTTTCCTTGCCTTTTCTTCAGAAAAGGTGTCCAGTAGTGGACAGTTTGTCCAGTTTTAGGGTGGCTACCTGAGTCACTTGGGTGAAGGAATTCTGGAAACTTGGAACAGCCACAATGTCAGACCTGGCACTTCCCCATCACTGTATGCTGGATCACAACTTGCCTAGGATATTGCTTTCATCTTTGGAGTAGTTTTCAGACATGTTTCCGACTTACCTTTCCAGTCAAGCATCTGGGCAAATGCATGAAGCGGGAACGTTTTTTCTCCAGGCTGCTAATACAGCCAGTAAATTCAGGATATAAAAAACCAAAAGCAAAAAAACACATTTATTTTTTTCTATTTATCCATTCTACCTGAGGATCTTCACCTGATTTTTAGATTCTTTATTTATTGTTCACATTTGGTATTCTGCACTTCCTAAAAGGAGTACAGAGCAATGTGCATGGACAAATTTCATTTTATCTTCACAACAATCCTGTGAGATAGGCCAGTCAGAAAGGAAGTAACTCATTCAAGGCCTCCCAATATGCTTCATGGTTGAGCAGGTATTTGGTCCAAAGCTACACCACACTATCTTTTTACATGATTGCTTTCCATGTGGCAAATTCTATTGGCATTCAAAATACTGTGTTTAACGTAAAAATGGTTGCATACCATTTTGATCCTGAAACATTTGTTCAGATGCCAATGCAGGTATTTGCTTCCACCATGTGTACCATGGCCAAAATAAAAAACTATCCCTAAGTATGGATATTGCATTGTTTTATGCATTCTCTTTTGTGCAGGAATATTAATATCTGAATACAAAAACATAACATGAGAGTCTTCAGTGCATAGGTAGGGAATAACTATATGTTATGTTAAGCATGTTACGCATGGGGAAGTAAGGATTAAATGCTCTCTCTGTGAACGGTGCCCACACAGTTGCTTTTTCTCAGAAAAAGTAAGTGGCCACTGTTAAGCACGGCTTTAAAATTGCGTGCTTAATAAATCATGTTTCATGCAAACAGCTTCAGAGAAAGCTGCTGCATGTCTCTCTGGTCCCCTGGCACCTCCTTCCTCCACCTTGAACACTCAATTGGAACATCCCAAATCAAACAAATTGTATTGCTTTGCTGTTACTTGTTGTGCACAGTGCAGTTCTAATTTAATAATGATTCTGAATCCTGTTAAGAAATGCTTAAAGTTCAGCAGTTAGGGCGCAATCCTATAGATTGCACCCTCAATGCTCATAAGCCTCTGAACTCAGAGGCTTATGAGCATCCAGTGCAAAGTGGGGGGGCCAGTGGAGGTGATGACCGCCACCTCGCTCCTCCTGCTCTGCAATTTTGGCCTTCTAGCTGCAGCACTTCAGAAGGGGAGGGAAGGAGGCTGGAGCACAGTCAGGATACCTCATATCCTGGCAACCCCAGTCTCCTCCCCTCTCTGCCTCCCAGAATGCCCCCTTTACCCCGACCTCGGGGAAGCAGCCGGTGCAGTTCTTTCCTCGCCAGCTGGGGAAGGGGAGGCGAATCGGAATACGGATACCCAGTTCTGAGGTCAGAACTCTATTTTCGACCTCGGATCTGGGAATCCGAAGTGTCCTATGGCCCCCTAGATGCTGTCTGGGGGCTATAGGATCATTCTCTTAATCAGCAAGGCAGCTCTTAAGCAAATTGCTTATGACAGCAAAGGAGGAGTAAAGCACAAAAGCCCTTCATAAGTGAACAGCAAGTAAACCATGTGATGAGAAGGAATTGGTCCTGGGAGATATTTAATATTGAGTGTTCTCTAATATTAAATGTTGTATGCTTTCAGGTGAGGGGATACTTTATTAAGAGAAGTACTTAAGGCATTCTGTGTCAGGAGCATTTTAGAGCATTCTAAGATGATGTATGATCATTAACCCCATATACTGAAGAAAAACAGTTCACAGCCATTCAATTTAAATTGAGATCTGATTGTATTAATTCAATAAAATGTATTGAAAAGAAGGGTATTAAGCCAAAGCAATCTAACAATCTTAAACTGTCTTCTGGGAGAGTAGGAATTGGTCAAGTTTACCTCATACATTTTTGTATTACTTCTGGCTCCAAGCCAAGAGTGGAAGTGAACTGCTCTTTCCTTGTGATATCCATGGAGATCATGAAGGGGCCCAGAGTTCTTCCTTGCTTACTCTCCCATATTAAGTGAGGGGCTGGGATGGGTGATTTATTGCCCTATTTACTAACTGTGCCTAAGCCACATAGGACAATACTAAAGGAATCATTTGTCATATAGGTCTGGCCACTGGTTCAGGTGCAGTTGCTTGAGTAGGGAAGAGTTTGTTTATGTAACTCAACAGTACTATAAGGCCACTGAAACCATGAATGAATTAATACATGAAATTTTTGAGGGAGTGTGGGGCTCTCCATTCATAACCTTGTCTCTGCAAGTTGTCTCAGTGGCCTCAGGAAAGGAATATAAAAATTATCTTTTTAGAAAAAACTGTGATTATAGTAGCTTCTAATTAATGGTGCTGGAAGGAAAGGAGGTAAATTAGTCAGTGTTGAATGCTTTTGAGTTTCTTGGTATTGTGGTATGGGTGTCTATAGAATGAGCCCCACATTGAGGAAAATACAAGGAGTACATTTTTGCCCTGATTACCCACAGAAGCTTGTTAAATGTGGCTGGGTATTTCTCTAGCACTTTAAATGTGAGCACAAGCTAACTTTAGCATCCAAAATAATGGCAGGCTGTAGGAGATTTCTGATAAGCAGAGCGTAATAAAGGGCATTTAGGAACAACTTGCAAATAAATCTTCAGTAGTTGCTGAATTAGACTATCCAGAGCAGCATACTCTTTAACTACTTTTCATCTAAAAGATAAAATATGGCATCTTTTAACCAAAGTATATGGGCAAGAACAAATCAAATTAACAAAGTTAATTTGGGCAACTGGGTACAGCTTGCCCAATCCCCCCCCCCATTTCATTGTTGTGGTATCTCCCTTGTAGTTCAAAGACTTCCCAAATTTTCTACTACTACAGGAACAAATGATTTCTAGTTCTGTCTGATGAAGTATTCTTCAGGCCCGTTGGATATAAGAGGAAAAGTATCCTCTGATGTGTATGTTAAACTGTACCCAAGAATTAGCAGTGCAAAGAAATACAGCTCAAATACTCACTGTACAATACTGTGTCATTTCTTCTGAACCTTTTAGAGCTCTGGTATTTCTTCCAGAGAAATCTAATAAAATATATAAATTAGCTGACATCAAATGGTTGACAAATTAGTAAAGCATTGCAAAGTATTTTAATTTTTTGTTAAAACAAACACCATAGTGCCTATTAGCAGCAACGTTCAGCAGCAAATCATGGGTTAATGCGAGTGCCTGTAAACTACTTACAATCATCTTGTTCGTAGGTTGTTAGAATGACATCCAAACATGGACACTTTGGGCTATTTGTGGGTTAAACAACCCATAGTTAACCTAAGAACAAACAATGGGTTAACTTTGGGTTGTTTAACCCATGAACAAACCAAAGTGTCTGGGTTTGGATGTCATACTAACCAACGAACAAGCCAATCATAGGTCGCTGTTTGAAAGCAGAAGGGTGGATGGGAGTTAGCACACCCGCTCTCTCCTGCTCATGCATGACAACCCATAGATTCTTCTTAAACATCGTTTGTCATTACGTACAAACCAGGTCATATCCTATATTAACTGTATAAAAGGTTAGGGCTACAATCTTATACACATTTACCTGGGAATATGTCTCACTGAACTCCATGGGACTTACTTTGCAGTAGACATGCATAGAATAGCACTTAAATCCCCTATTGCATAGTGGTGCAGTCGTTACAGGACTGCACGTAATGGAAAATAAAGTCTTGACAAACAAATCTGATGAATAAGGAACTTGTACGTACATACTTTAGACTTGACTGTGTCAGAGGCAATCTGTCTGGGATTACCAGATGCTGGGTCAGGGTATGGGAGATCATGGCCTTTGTCAGAGCTTCCCAGGGGCTGGCGACATACATATTGGTGGACTAGATGTTCCTGTGGTCTGATTCAACAAGCCAATTCTTGCATACTTAAGATATCCAAAGAGAACATTCTGTGCCGATTTAAAAAAAAAAGGTTTATTCAATAATGCCACAATGGTCAATATTAACATTCTTCTGACAGAATAATTATATATCTCCAGTAACTCAGTAGGATTGCTATAAAACTAATTTAAAATAATATTATAGTAGAACAAAAATTTCCAACTTTTAAAATAAACATCTTGGAGCACCTTTTTTAAAAAAACAAACAAACACACAAGTGATATTATGTGGAAGAGCAGCCTCTGGGATGATCACTGAGCCATGTTATTTCAAGATGATAATTATCCATAGCTAATTCAGTTTTAGTCAATGTGTTCCTCCTGTCTGGTTTTTATTGTTTTGTTACTGGGGAGCAATAGTAGTTGATGCCTCAAGAAATGTAACTATGCCGGAGGTATGGAATTGTTGTGTTTTTAATTATCTCTAAAATTTCAGGACCAACCAACAGGAAAGTAGACATGGTACAGAACACACTGTAGTAATTTAGTAACCTGCATAGGAAGAAAGATAGCTCATCCATGTAATGATAAATGTAGGGAAATTAATCTAGCAAGAATAATAAATAAAATTCATCATCAAACTTCTTTGTCACCTTTCTACAAAAAAAAAAAAAAATCTATATTCAAGGTGACGCATAATAAAAAAATATTTTAAAACCACAATCAAAACAAGCAAGTGGGGATAAGAAATAGGAGTGTGGTGCCTGCCTGCTCTAGGAAAATGAGTATATAGAAGTGAATAAAATATGGAAGAACAAAAGCAAGAATGGAAAAGCAAGTGCGTACGGTGAAAAATATTTCTCCTGGGATAGCAGTGAAAATGAGCCTTGGCGGGATAAGACAGGGACACTGGTTCAGCACTTGTAGAAAAGAGCAGTATAGATGTAGGGCAGTGTGTATGCAGCATAGCGCACAAATAACAAATTAGTTGGGGTGAAAGATATAAGAAATCCAAAGAGTTGGTGTGAGCAATTTTTTCTAACTGATAATATGCTTCATCATGAAAGCTACTGAATGGTTTTTGTCAAGAGAGCAGTAATGCATGTAAACAGTGGCAATTAAATCACATGCTTAAAGTATAAGCATGCCGAGGGGAGACTGTTTAGCAGAACGTGGCTTATAGGCAAGAACATTCACGCACACAGTCATGGTAATTGACTATTTTCCTCCCTCTTTACTCATGGCCAAAATAAACATGATGTGGGAGAACCACCATCATAACTTTAAATCAGCTGCTGGGGATTCTGAATTGATTAAAGCAGTGGTGTGTGTATGAATCCTTTCATTGTGTGCCATTTTCCTGATATAACTGCACACGCACACACACAAACACACACACACTCAAAAATCTGGTTTTGCCCTGTTTGATATGAAGTAGTGCAACATGGAAGAAGGTACTTACCAGCTTACAACGTAAAAATAAATAACAACTAATTGCTAGGTGTATATGATATAATTCCCAGAGTATTAGGTGCACAATTACCTTAATTTTTCTCTCTTTGCATTCCATTTCATTTTCAATTCCTTGACCCAACTAATATGTTTAGTAAATCAGCTACAAATCAAATCTATGTTGAGTAATAACACATTTCACCCAGGAAATCTGTTCACTTACTATAAGGACCATTGTTGTAGGGTGGTATGAAGATCTAGTTTTTGATCAAATTATTTTTAAAAAATTAAACATATTCATTAAAATTTTTCTTTTTCCTTTATTGCAAGTGGATGTTGATTTATCATGCTCATGCAGCTTTACTTCCCTGCCTCTTGGGCTTTATCATTTTATGTAGCCACCTTGAGATCTAACTTGCTGGGCAGGGTGCAAACAAACTTCAGCGGACGAAAGTTCACAGCAATGCATGCAGATTAAGAAGCATATGGTATTATTAGCAGCTATTGTTGCTTTATCATCTTCAGCTCCGTTTTGTCAGCATCAGAACTGCAGGACCTAGATAGCATAAACATGATTTGAGAAATACTATTATAAAATAATTATCAGAATAATAATAGTGGTGCCTGCCTTGTAGAAAAGATCACCCCTCTGAGATTCGTCAGGCCTCAACACTGGTTAGGCGTTTACTGAAAATGTATGTTTACTTTGGCTTTTCCTCAGCCATGAGCCTCATGATATTATTTTGTGTGTATGTCTGTGTCTGTGTAGTTCTTGTTTGTTTTTATTCTTTTGTAAATCACTTCAGGATTTGCTTCAAGTGAGAAGCAGTATATAAATATTGCTAATGAATAATAAAATTATTTCATAGAATTGGAAGGAGCCTACCAGGCTATCGAGTCCAACCCCCTGCTCAATGCAGGAAACTAGAGGAGGGGTCTCCCATCCAAGTAGTAACCAGGCCTGACCCAGCTTAGCTTCAAGCTGAGCCAGTGTGAGCCACAGGCCTGTATACCTTAACTACTGTGATTGGGGCTTCTGTTCATGGAGCAGAGTTTTCTTGCCTTCTCCTTCTTGCTGTGCTGTCCTTGTTCCCTCTGGAAAGCTGCTCTTGAGGACTGGGGAACATTCCAGAACAGCATGAGATGTGATGCAGTAGGAAGGGGGGACTGCCAAGAATCAGGAAGGCCTTCTTCTCATACAAGGGCACCTTTGAACCTAAGTCTCTGCTTTCAGTCTCTGCTTGTTTTTCTTGGCTATTTATGTTGTATATCAGCTTTAATGGTGCATATCAAGTTTGGTTTAATTAGCGGTACTTATTTACAGTGAATGAATTACAGGTGTGGGGCCAATTCATGACAACTGGTTGCCGCTTTCACAGCCTCTTGTGGATGCACATTCCAGCCAAGATTGCATGGAGATGCTGTGCATGTGAACCTGGCACAGTGCTGTGTGTGATCATAGCAGGTCTTTGTGAAGTGTAGAGGTTGCCATCTTTGTGGACTGGCCCATAGTCTTGGCAATCTTTGTCCCGATGAGATTATATTAATCATTCTATTCTTCGTATTGGCCTGTGAATGAACGTAGCATTTTATTTGCTTTACATCAAAATTTTGCAGTCCGGGATTGTTATACTTAATCACACAATTTATAGCTCTAGATGTGCTGGAATACAACTCCCATCATCCCGAGCCAGAGCTGTGCCAAGGCATTTGGTTGCCTGAGGCAAAGGACAAGGGGCTCTCCAGTTCCACGTGCAGAAGGAAACAGGACTGACTGGCAGCTGAGTCTTACCTGAACGCTGGTGACAGGACAGCCTCCTCCACTGGACCTGAGGGCAGCAAGCTAGCTTAGCGGGCTCAGAGCAGGCTCTGTGGCACACAAATCCCTATCCTCCAAACCCTTGACACTCCTCTGCCTCCCCCTAGCATTCACCGCCTGAGACATCTGGCCATGGTGGCTGGGGATGTTGGGAGTTGTAGTTCAACACCTCTAGAGGTCACCAGGTTTGGGGAAATAAATCTACACTGATAAGGGTTCAAAACAGAAAACAACAGTGGAGTTATCTCAGTTACAAATACCACTGTCTCTGTCTTTGTAAACTATTTAAGCCTTTAAGTACTTAATAATAATCCTGAAGCAAGAGGTTTTAATAGAAATACAAACAGAACCTTGATTTAAATGGTAATAGCAATTCTGCTACTTTAATTTCAAGTATGAACCCTCTTATTAACCAATTATTCAATAGCAATAGCTCAAGTAAATTCTTGTCAATTGAAGTGGAATAGCATGTCTCTTAAAACTGCTGTAATTAAAAGCAGCCCCTCATAACTCATATATATTCTTGAACTTCCATTTACATTTTTTTCCTTGAAAGTGCTTTGTACTAGAGTCCCCTGTGGCTATGCTGGTTTTCTTACTCATTTACATCTGTCTAATCTCCAGTGTCTGCATGCTACAATGTAAAATCAATATGGAAATTCTTTCTCACCTGAAGGTCAAAATCCTCATTGTGACATCACATATGATAAATATGCAGCTGACTAATGTCATTAGGTGAGGCATTTAGGAGGCTTCAGGTGGGCAATAGGCAGTAGGAGCAAATGAACACTTACAAAATAATGATTATGTTTTTATGTAAATATGCTCAGTGATAAAGGACAAAAGCTCCAGGACATCTATAATACCTGTGCAAAATAAAATGTAAACATTTCCTGAGTTACATACATTGGCCACTAGACTGATATCCTGCCTGTGAAAGAGGCCACTGCTGGATACTTAGAGGCAAATCCAGTGATGGTGACAGGGTTACTAGAAGGTTGCTAGAATAATTTCTGTAGCAGGAAGCTCTTGCTCAGTGAAGACAACAAAGAGTCTTGTGGCACCTTAATGACTAAAACATTTATTATGGCATACACTTTTGTGAACTAGAGTCCACCTCATCAATTATATATACCTGCCAACTGAGAAGAACACTTCATGCACTTGATACAATGGATTCTAGTCCACAAGAGATTATGCCACAAGCTTTAAGATACCACAAGACTCTCTGTTGGTTTTTCTGCAACAGACTAACATAGTGTAGGAAATTATTTTAGTTGTGTCATTGTGGGCAAGATCAGAAACACTTAAGATACAGAAGCCCTATTTCGGATGAGTCCTACAGACCTCACCTCACCAACAAATCCTGTTCTGTGGTTTGCCACATATTCTAAGGAGTGAACAGCACAACTGCTGAGCCAAAAAGACATAGTACCAGTTGCATGTTATAATTTTTACTGACAGAAAGTTCATAAATACTGGAACAATGGTAGAAAGTAAAGGTACCATGGTTCTAGTCAACTGAATATAGAGCAAACAAAACTTATTAATAACATTTATAACATGATATAAAACCATGACATACAAGCTTTAAAAAACACAGCTCTCATACCCTTCCCTTTTCATGTGTACTTTACCCCAGTGCCAGGCTTGGTTATGTTGTCCATTTCAATTACTGATTCAATTACCTATCCCTCTTGTGTTCCTGCCTGTCCTCAGGTTTTTGTACTTCCTTCCCCATGTCACTTGCTCATCCCCCTGTCTCCTAGTAACCATTGTATGTTCTACCAAAAACCCCAACTTCTTCCTCATTTGTTACATTCTTGTACTTTTCCCCCCAATCACCCCCATCTCTGTACTTTCCTGAGTTGCTCTTTTGTAACTTCCCAGGCCGTTCTGCATGTACACTAACCTAAGCTCTGCTTTTGCTTTGTTGCTACAGGACTTTAATTGCAGGACTTTATTCCCTCTAACTCAGGGCTCTCCAACTTTGGGTCCCCAGATGTTGCTGGCCTACAGCTCCCAGCATACCCAGCCAGCATGGCTAATTGCAAGGGATTCTGGGAGCTGTAGTCCAGCAACATCTGGGAACCCAAGGTTGGAGAGCCCTGCTCTAACCTATGCCCGTGCCAACTCCATGGCACCATCTTATTAACATTATACATGTACATGTAGCATCTGCACAGGTTTTATATACCTTTAGATTCCTACAATAGCCTCTGGAAAGAGTTAAGTAAAGGAATTGCATCTCCTTTTTCTGCTTCTGTCAGCACTCTCAAGTACAGGGGCAGGTCATAAGAAAGACACTGCAGGACCTAGTGTAACATTCTGAGTGGGCAACACCAACAAAAGAAACCCGTCTCGTGAAATTTGGGCAACTGAAGAACTTCCTTTACCGTTAGAATTGAGCTGTAATTCTCCAAAGGCAATATGGCTCTCATTGCTCCAACCCTTAGGACAGAAATTCATGCTACTTTTCAATGTATGAATTCATTTCATATTTATTTATGTATTATTACATTTATATCCCGCATTGAACTCAAGACAGCTTACATGGTCCTTCTATTCATTTTATCTCCACAACAAGCCTGTGAAGTAGGTTAGGCTGAGAGTCAGAGACTGGCCCAAGGTCACCCACTGAGCTTCATGGTCGAGTGGGAACTAAAACCCAGATCTCCCGAATCCTAGTCCAACACTCTTAACTACTGCACCACAGTGGTTCTCAAACTCATTTGTCTTTTCTTGCTAATAAACAGGCATAGGTTGCCTGTGCAAATCTAGCCACATGACAGGTTGAATCCACTATTTCTTTCTGCCAGTGGGAGCACTCCTTTAGTGGAGTTCTGCTCAGGACACTCCAGCCAGTGGGAAGTGGAAGAGACAGTTTTACCAATTCTTCCCTATTCTTGCAACCCCTAGCAGCACTTCCCATGCTGTTCTGGAGGGCCCCCAACTGTCTGGGGAAGGTGTTCAGGGGACATAGGAGAATGCAGGGGAAGGGGGAATCAAATAAAACTGTTTCTACTCCTGTTCTGCCAGTGGAAAAACTCTTCTTGATCGGAAGCTTTCCATGCATGAAAGGAGATCTTCTGTCCATAGGGGGTGGATTCTGGATTCAACCCAGTGGGGCTGTTTGCATGAGAAAGGTGAGGCTGTAGTGTGCGTGGCTGCCAATTGAATATGCAACCCCCACTCAGGGTTGCCATGTCATGTGAACCCAGCAAGTGTGGGTTATGTGAGGGTTAAATAACCTTTGCATAGCCCATGGTCTGTTTTAGGGTTATGCAAGGTTGTTTACGCCTCACAAACCCACACTCACTGGGTTCACATGACATGAAAACCCCCAAATGAGGTTTGCATGTGCAATTTGGCACCCGTGGGCACCACAGCTCGTTGTGGGTTAAATAACCCACATCGAACTGCTGCATGGTCTGAAACTGGTCAATGTGTTTAACCCTGCTACACTGAGCGGGGTTAAAGAGCTACCCCAAATGTACTATTATTGCAGAATTTCCACAAATATAGACCTACAAAATGGTACTTCTAGAATATTGTTGTCTACTGTCAGTTGCATAACGTCCCCAAATTTCACTCACATACCACTTGCCGTATTCTTTCTCTGGAAACAAACACACACCTGGCCCCCCAAAATATGCCAAGAATCTCTTAATTTTGAAATTGGGGTGTTTTTATATCCCCAACCAATGTAACATATTGGGGTTAAAAAAAAGTCCTATGAGTTTTGTTTAAAGAAAACTGGTCTAAGGGAAACAGGCTTAAGTGCTCTGGAGATAAAATTCCCCCATGGTTAGGTTGGTACAAATCCCACCGTAGGTGGGATGGCACATTCACCAGAGACAGATATGTTATTGGGGTGAGAAAAATACCCCACAACACCAAAAACATTAGTTTTTAGTAATAATAAAGGTTTAGCTAAAGTTTTATGTTTACTGTTTATGATATTTTTTCCAATATTTTGAATTTAAAGAATAGTTTGTTGTTTCAAATTGAAAATAAAAATAATAGCTTTTAAAAGAAAACATATTGTGTTGGTTTATTTTATTTATTCATTTGATTTGCACCCTGCCTTTGTACCAAAAAATGGCACTCAAGGTGGCTTATTCTATATGCAGTGGGGAGGGGCAAATGAGCACTGAAAGGAAAAATCCCACGTGCTGTAAAAGTGTGTTTTTTGGCTACCAGTATTTGAGTATTGTGAAACAGTTCTTCTGACACCAGCGATAGAATGCCCCACAAACATGTTTCTGTATATTTTTATGAGTGTTGGGTGAGGTTAATCACACCCCATGGGGTTACTACAGGATAATGTATTAACCCCTCAACAGCATTTAGAGCTGTGATTCCAAAGATTGTGCCATGACAATGGTGGAATTGTATAGTGAGAAGGCAAACTGTGTATTTGTGTTTATGACTGCACACTCTTCATGTGATGTATCTGTGAAAGAAACTTCCAGGTCAGAGGATGTCCCTTCTCATGACAGTAGATCTGCCATAATTGTGCCTGCCCAGATGCTTTGGAGCAATGCAGGAAGGGTCTTCTACAGCATTGACATTTTTCTTTCATGGTATGTGGTCTAACTATGCAATATTCCCTGTGCCAGTTATGCCACAGTTGCAGACAAATCCTGGAAGTGTGTTACCATTGCCCAAACAACACAATCCTCCCCATGATCTCTGACTTCCTGAGCACAGGAGAGGCAGGACATTAGTAGGCAATATAAGTTTCCCATAGTGACTCTCCCACAGTTCTGAAGGTGACACATGTCTGGAGGGTTGCTGTTTAAAGATAACAAGGTCCCCTGACTCCTGTGTTGCTATTACATGGTGGTAACCCTTTTTCTTGCCCTGGCTTGTCTCAGCTCATTCTGACAGCCATGCAAGTTGCGCACACACATCAGCGGTCCATCTAGTCCAGCATTCTGTTCACACAGTGGCCAACCAGCTGCCTGTGGGAAACCACAAGTAGGACATGAGTGCAATAGCACCCTTTCACTCATGTTTCCCAGCAACTGGTGTACATAGCCATACTGCCTCTAATACTGGAGGTATCATATACTGGAGGTATATGTCATCTTCCTGATGATATTGTTTTAAATAACTCTTTCAATATACTTTTGCCTAAAAATGTGTTTTTGGGTAAAACATACCTAGTTCTAGTTCTTCACACTGACTTCTTTCTTCCTAGGTTTCCTCTAAATACTTTCCAGTTTGTCAACATCCTTCCTGAATTCTTGAATCGAGAATGGAATTTATTTCAAATGACTGAGTGAAGGGAACATGTTCATGGGTATCTTTTCTTGTTTTTCTAGTAGTGCCCAGGCTTTTAAAATGAATATAGTTGACTCCAAGCCACTACAGATAGGCTACTGCTGGTAGTAGCAGACATCCGAGAAACTGCCAACAGTGAGAGCGTTCAAAAACACAGCAATATAATTTAAGGAGGTGTAATTTAAGGAAGAGTTCATAGCCTGTAAGGAAAGGCCCAGTAGTGACAATCATGTGTACTGTAAAAAACTTGGGCATTTTTCACTTGGCATCAAATAACTGTTACTCACAAACATGTTAAACTACAATCCTTTGCCTGTTTACTCACAATTCTCACTGTGGTTTATTCTCTAATAGGTGTGTTTGGAATAACCTCTTTTAATTCTAAAATTAAACCCTACAAACAAGGAGCAATCGGGCACAATACATTTTGACACAGACTACAAGAGATATCAGACTATAAACACTGACGCTAGGGCCAATTGACATAATCACTGGGTTCACTCAACACGATAAGCCATGGTGGGTTGTGAGCCATGTTTGTTTCAGAGTAGCTTGTCATGTTGTCTGAACCTGGCCAGAGTGACTTGTGCGTGATTAGCAAACCATGCTGCTGGGTTCAGACATACAGCCCCTGCTGGCCCAAAACAACAAAAACTATATTTTAAATTCGAAATATTGGAAAATATCATGAATTGTAAACATAAAACTTTAGCTAAACCACAGGTTGGTTCTCAACCTTTTTTGCCCCATGCACCCTTTTCACCATGTCAGAATGTCATTCCCCCCTTTCCAAGATTGTCTGACTCAAAGGTTGCATTCCAAATAATATGCATATAATATATAATAACTATAAATGGAATATTTCCACAGATAACAAGTGAAATATTTATCTTTATTTTTAATTTAATCTGTGCCATACAATAAGGTGTGATGTCCTGTAGATTATGTACAATCTGTAGAATTGTAATTTGTAGAAAGATCAGTATTCCAACAGAGTCTGTGGTCTCAATTCCCCCCCTGAAAGCCTAAAATTCCCCCCCTGGAGGGAATTCCCCCCTAGTTGAGAACATCTGAGCTAAACCATCATCATCATCATCATCATCATCATCATCATCATCATCATCTAATGTTTTTGGTGTTGTGGGATATTTTTCTCACCCCAATAACATATCTGTCTCTGGTGAATGTGCCACATCCCACCTACAGGGGGATTTGTACTAACCTAACCATGGGGGTTTTTCTTTAAACAAAACTCATAGGTCTTTTTAAAAACCCAAATATGTTACACTGGTTGGGGATATAAAAACACCCCAATTTCAACCCATGGTCTGTTTTAACCCTGCTACAGCAAGCAGGGTTAAAGACCGATCCCAAATGTACTTTCATTGCAGAATTTCCACAAAAATAGACCTACAAAATGGTCCTCCTAGAATATTGTTGTCTACTGTCACCTGCATGATGTCCCCAAATTTCATTCACATACCACTTCCTGGAAACAAACACACACCTGGGGCAAAAAAATATGCCAAAGATCTGTTGATTTTGAAAGGGCTGGCTGTGATGGTGATCAGCAGCAGGAACCTCTTCCCTGCTGGCACTGCTGGCCCGAAACAGCCAGTGCGTGTGGCAGGGAAGAGGAGATAGCTCCAGTCCAGCCAAGGTTGTCATGTTGTGCGAACCCATTATGGGTTATTTGGGGTGGGTTATAATCCCAGTTTCTGGGTTTATAAGCCACCCCGGCAGCCCATGGCTTGTTGTAGGGCTTGGTAGCCATCTCTGGGGTTGCCATGTTGTCTGAACCTGGACAACATGACAACCCCTGGGGTAACCCAAATGTCTACAGATCCGATCCGACACCTGTAGAAGCAGGGAAAGGACCCGGGGTAAAGCTTGCCCCATACAATTTCAGTCTGGCATATAATCATATTACAAGTTGAGAATCCCTTATCCAAAAATACATGTGCCTAATTATTTAAAAAGATGATTATAATCAAGAAATCCTTGCAGCTTTTGCCAGGTGGCTGCCAGGCAAGCACAGCTGACAGCCGCCCCCCAAGTGCCTAAGCAGCACTTAGAGCAGTGATGGCGAACCCATGGCACGGGTGCCACAGCTGGCACGCAGGGACCTCTCTGTGGGCACTCGAGCCATTGGTCACCAGATCGCGAAAAGACCGTCCCCTTCTGCAAAACACTAATGATCTTGTTCTTTCTCACAGTGTGGAACAGAATGATTTTATTCTAGAATTCCTGTTACGGAATTATTTTCTACATTGTTATCACATTTAAAAGATTTTGAAGAATGATGCACAGAGCATGGCTTGGATGTAAAGCCCTAACAGTTGACCTGAGTGCTGCATGTGTTGCTCTCAAACTAAAGGAGTATGAGCCAAGGTTTGACAAATTATCAGCATGCATGCAGTAGCAAAAATCACATTAATTGTGCAAAAGCATGCCCAATGCAAACTTTTACCTAATGCAGTGTTTGCAGTCCAAGACATAAAGTGTTTAAAATGTGTTAAGTACATTTAGTTTTCTTGTTTATCTTGCTCATCCTAGTACAGGTTGACTTTTACTTTTACTAATCCGACACCTGTAGAAGCAGGGAAAGGACCCGGGGTAAAGCTTGCCCCATACAATTTCAGTCTGGCATATAATCATATTACAAGTTGAGAATCCCTTATCCAAAAATACATGTGCCTAATTATTTAAAAAGTTTGTATAAATTCCCTTCAGGCTATGTGTACAATGTAGTACTACAATAATTTTTTGAGTTGATTTTTTCCCCCAACAAAAAACTGTTTGTATCATTGAAAGCTCTGTTACTGTGTTTTTCTTTTAAGACAAAAGATGTTCATTAGAGGATGGCTGTCAGAAGCTGCACTGTGCTTGGCCTTGCCATTCTTCATTTCTTGTATGCATCATCTTCTTGCTTTCTGAAACACCTGTCATAGTTCCCATAGAGCAGATGTGACCTAAGTGAAGTCTGTATCCATCAATGGGTCCCAAGAAGTGCAAAGCTCAGCAGAAGTACTGATAACCTACCCACATTTATATTGTATGGGTAACATATGGTAAATTTTACATATGGGATTGAGGCAACTTACTCTTTTAGAGTAAAGGATAGGTGTGCGGTGAACACCTGGATTTTCTACTGGAGATGGAAATAAGAATTATAGCTGCACAACACATTCCAGCATCTATATTTCATATGCTGTATATATGTTTATATGCTGATTGTGTCTCTGGGATTGGACAGAATAAAAAGTCTAAATAAACAAATGAATATAATTGCACAGCAGGAACTCAGGTTTTTTAAATCTATGTGTAATATGAATCTAAAACCTACATAGGCTAGAGTGTGCATTTGATGTTCTTCCATTTTTATTGCACATTAACTACATTCTTACATGGTACAAATAATGTGAGAGATGCTCAGACATAGGTTTTAATATCACCTATGAAAACAGGGCTTATGCTTGCCAGGATCCTCTTTCTTGTGTCCTGGCATTTTGAGAATTTCTGTGCCATGTTCCTAAAAGATATATATCTATCTTTTAGGAACATGGCACAGAAATATATATATATATATTTGGTGGTATGGAGCAGAGGAATAGAAGAGTATGCGGGAAAGCTGGTAAGTGAAATCTAAAATGTTACGTTAGAGATTTTACCTTTTGCTTACCCTCATTAGGTTTGCACAGTTCTAGTTGCATTAAGATGTTGTGTATGAGGAGTGAATATGCCTCTGTTAGTCTATAATCAAGTATATATATTTCTGGTTTACTATTTGGGCATTACATGCATGTGTGCATGTGTGCACACACTTGCACATTCTCCCTCTCCTCCCTCATAAGCTGGAAAAGGCCATTGACCTTCCAATGAGATTGTTTTAACGGTCAGAAGCACCAGAGAGATTAGGTATTTCTTGGGTTACAGTGGCGTTGAAAGCTGCTGAGCAGAGATACAAGAGGTCTAGCACATCATAACAGCGTTAGGTAAATTTGCTGATCATTACAGAACATCTATCAGCAAAGAATCCTGCACTCTAGTGCTCTACAAGACACTGACCCAGCTTCATCCTCCTATAGGACCTAGCAGCTTTTTTCTTTCTCCTCTACTGTGTTCTTCCATATCCACTGCAAAGGAAAATTGTGACACAGCTCCACCTGGATTGTTTTGTTTTATTTTTTGCATGGCCTGTGGAACAATGAAGTCAGAGGTAGGTGAATGATGCAGTGCAGGAAGTTACTGCAGCACTAGCATTTGCTAAGGATATTTTAATGGAGCAGTACAGCGTAGAAGAAAGTGTTGTTAAATTCTGTTTGTTCTGTATGCATTGGACTGGAGCAGAATAATAGATGCTTTCTATATTTTTCTGGTTTTATGTCCTTCAATTGTGCTCAGGAGAAGGAGAAAACTGATTTTGATTGTTGTTTTCCTGAGGAGAAAACAGAGAGCCGTATTTTCTAGAGAGGAATGTACTTCTCAGCTAAACAGATTAACAGGATTTTATAGTTTGTTTCTCTATGTTGTAATACGCTGCTATCTAGAAATAAACATGCCTACAGTTACATTGTATGCACTGTTTATATGGATTGTTCCCATTGATTCTGTGCTCATGTTCAGGCTTCTTACTTGCATTCAGTCAATTAAGTATATATGCTCATCCTGAATCACTTCTGGTGAGTTTCCTTTTTACTGATTGATTTAAAAGGTGCAGGGTTATTTATTCAGTTCTCTTTCTTCTAATAAAACCCCACACTATTGTAAAACAATCCTGTGTTATGTCAACAAAGGTGCACACCAATTAATATGAGAAAGTATGAAAAGTAAAATAACAAAAGCAAAGCCATTTTATTTTCTAAAATCTCTTGATACCTGCCCATTTTACAGGAAGAGCTTATTTTCTAAGTCATGGTCCTGCTTCTTTTGTGAATAGATTCTCTTTATGCCAAAATTCTGCTGGTAGAGGAAAGGAGGAATTAAAAAAGAACAACCCTGTAAATAGATTTTTAACATAGTTTTCAAAATGTATAATAGCTACCGGTTAGCAAGTTAAGATACTTTTTATAGCTATGTGATAGATAGATTAGAGGCCATATGTGTGGCTGGGAGGTCAGGTAATGATCATACATTACTTGATTTTTTCAAATGTTTTAACACTGGAACTCATGTTTGTATTTATATGCCTGTAAGGTAAAATGCCTTGCTTGGGTACAACTACGTCATTGGGTGTGAGCTAATATAAAAATGCAGATAGAATTATCTATTAAAATGAAGCATTTAATATTGTGGTTTGATTTGACTGCATATATTCATACATGGTATATGATTGGAAATTATCTTTTTTCTCCCAACTGCTATTTTTCACAGTATTGAAAAATAAATGTAGAATGTAAGACAGCTGCTTGTTAGATTAATAGAGAAATCATCAAAACAATACATGACAATGGTCAAGACTCAGGCATGTTGATGCCTGGGTTTTATTTTTCACAGCTTTTTAATTTTTAAAGGCTGCAATTCCCCACACAAAACTACTAGGAAGTAGCCTCATTTAGCACAGTGGGACTTATTTTTGAATAAACATGCATTGTTGCACATTGCACTGTAAGTATAAAACCTTAGAAAGCAAAATAAAAAAAGTGACTATTTACATAGTGGTTCTGATGCAGCCTTCTTTAAAATTCATGGCAAGGTAAAAGTTTAATTAGAAACTCTATAAACAGGATGAAATATGGTCTGTATTGCCCATGGACTTTCTAATATAAATGTCAAAAATATGTATTACATGTACAACATGACTTTGTGGCTTAATCAGAAAGTGTAATTTCAGCTTTTAGGCAACTGGAAATTTAAGCATATTCCTATTTGGCATCCTTATTCAGACTTTCCCCTTCTATTTCAATGTATGTGCTTTAAAATGTATGTTCAGATTGTATAATACTGCTACCTTCACTGAGCTCTTGGTATGATGTGTGTGTGTCTATGTATAGTAAGTAGGGGAGTGGAGACTCTTTAAAGGGTTAAACATTCATATCTTTCTCAGAAGTTCATGGATCGATATGTTGGGGTGTGTGTGAGAGACAGACAGGCACAGAGAGAGGGAGGGATACATAACATTGCTATACCCTGTATTTTATCCTGCAATTGTCTATGCTGTAGAACAAGTTGGCATTTCTGCCTTTTTCATTTAGTTCAGTGTGTTGCGTGTTGCCCATAAGTGAACAGGTTGGTCTTATGAATAATTGAACACAAGCAATTAAACAACTTGGTAAAAATGTTCTCTTTATAACGCGGGCGGGGGGAATCTCCCAAGTAACAAAGTATATGGTGTGTATTTTATACATTACGTTTTATGTAGTTTGTTTACATCCAGAAGTGTACATATTTAATGCAACCAGTGTCTGTAATATCCAACAAAAATAAGAAGCATTTTGTGTTTAGGTTGGTGCCATTTGACCACAAACTCTGTACTCAATTTCCCCTTGCAATATATGTTTTCTTATTTGTAAGCACTGTAATACTCTGTTTGCTCACTTTCTTAAACTAAAGTGTTGTAGCTGCTCAGGGAGGCTTTTAATAACGGGCCTGCCTTTTTAACGCTACAATGTGGATGCTAGACAAAAGTGACGCTACACTTGTAGTGCCCATTTGGAAGATGGAAAGAGAAATTTCAACAGTTTTTCTTCTCCAAGGATCAAATTGAGAGGTGACCTAGGAATCGTTGGTTCTACTTGAGAAAGTAGTTATATTTTATTACTATTAAAATTATGCCCGTACTACTAAGGAACTCTTGTAAAAGCTGAATTTCTCCTTGTGCCGAGAAGTCACAAACGAATAAAATCTTTAATATCCATATATTCAGTTACTATCAATATCACAGATGAAGCTATATATGCATAGGCAAAATAAGAATCATCAGTAATATCTCTGAAACTTCAGTGGGTTGGTCCGGGATGTGTGTGTGGACGTGTTATGCATAGTTTCATGATATTTTTAGATACACTTTTCTTCTTTTCTACAGTATACAGTGAAGGTACTACTGAGGCTGTAATTTGAAAAAAACAAACACAGGGTACTCTTAACCCTTTCTGCTATGCCATTTCCCCACTGAAAATTGCACGCCAAGCTTCACTTACTCTCTTTGGGTGAAAATATATTTTCCTTAACATTGGTAAAAGCAGCTTACAGTGTGCACTTTTGAGAGAGGAAAGGTTTAAGAAGGCACTCTTCTCCCCACCTCACCAGTGTCAGTCTTCCTCCTCAAATTGCAACCTCATCTACCTGCATTGTATAAAAAAGAAAAGAACCTCTAAAAAAAAATAATCAAGGAATTGCTTAAAACTTGTAGTTCTAAACTGAAGTTGCCAAGGTTGCTGGTGATTACTTATGCAGATAAGTAAACCCTTTTTAATGTATCCTACCTTTCTGCTTGGAATTTGGAATTCAGCTATTGTGAGACTTAGTCGAGTTTATTCCATTGATGGGAGACAGGATCACCTGTGTCTGTGGGATCATGGCTCTGGGGCAACCTGTGTCATAGGGATGGACAGATTTGTCAATTTTGTTTTTGCTGAGTTTCTCATTTATACAAATTTATTTATTTATTTATTCATTTGTTCATTCATTCATTATATTTAAATCCCACCTTCTTTCCTGCAAGGAACCCAAGGCGGCTTACACAGTCATCCTCTTCCTCCTCTCCATCTTATCCTCCCAACAACCCTGTGAGGTAGGTTAGGCTGAGAGTCAGTGACAGGTCCAAAGTCACCCAGTGAGCTTCATGGCCGAGCGGGGACTAGAACCCGGATCTCCCACTCGAAACACTACACCATGCTTGTATGCTTCATTATATTTCCACATTTGTTTATGATTTTTTTTTAAGTCTGCAGCAAAATTTGAAGACATTTTTGTGCACATTTCTCCTAATACATGTATGCAATTTTGCCTAATATACACATTTTTTTTATTGGTTTGGAAAGTGTGAATTAGGGTACGTTCAAATTAGAATGAAAATTGAACAAATTTCTTTCTACCTATGAGAGGCCGAAGAAATAAGAGTGACAATAAGAGTGACAACATTTAACACAATTACACAATACAGAACAAGAAAGAAGTTGCTTATCAGTCCATCTGCTTATGTGTCCAGTGTAGTCAGCCAACATGAAGTTGATGATAAAATACATAGGGTTGAATTTAGACTTGCTCTTCTGTGAACAGCAGGGTTCCTTACCTTCATGGAAGGGACTGAGGTCCACCAGACTTCACTGCAAGGCTCCCAGTCAGCTCAAGGGTGGGTCTCTACCCCCCACCCCCTCTCATTCACTCTCTTTCTCTCTTTGCAGGAGCTTCTCACTCTCAGCAGGGGCTCTCTAGCTACTGGATAAAGCTTTGGAGATGGGCAGTCAGGAGACCTACCGTTCCTCTGCTGTAAGGTGGTGGTGGGAGCAGTGAGTCAGCCTATTAGTTGTGGGAGGGAGGGGGGGAGCCCAAGAGGCAAAAAGCAGTGTGATTGGCTAGCAGCAGTGGTAGACTCTGCAGGCACTGGAGGTGGAGGGGAACACAAATGTTCAGGTAAAAGAAACAGCAACATGGACTTGTGCTGGGAGATTTTGCAGAAGTGAGTAGAGGAGAATTCTCTACTTCATATACATTCTCATCCGTAGAGCAGCAAGCAAACATCCTCCATGCTTTGCATGACAGGAGTTGGGAGCAACAGACCAATTTTCATAGAAGTGGGGTCTCCAGTGTAGTGCCCATGAGTAGCAATGTGCCTGTGGACACCTCTCTTGGCACCTGCCAGGTTCCCTGCCCCTCCTGATTTTTATTTTACTTTATATTGTTTTTAATTAATTATTTTTTAAACTGGAAGGCTGGAATGTTTCAGAGCAAAGTGCTGCCTTCCAGCGCCATCTTTATTTTGGTTCAAAACAGTTTGGCCTTCTGAAGCTTGGATCCCACTTCTGCCCTGTCTGTACTTACGTTCTTGGGGAAGATACTTTTCTTTTAGTTTGCCTGCCAGGAAATTCGTGTTTTGTGATTGACCATACCCACCATGGCAGCCATTTTATGAATGGTCAAGCCCCCTGCCAATGGCAGCCATTTTGTGATAGTGCCCATGATATCATCTCAAAATTCCAAATATGCCCAGCAACCTATACAGGTTGAAGACCCCTGTCATAGAGCATTGTGGCAAATTAGGTGAGAGACGGAAGGGGACTTTAAATCATTCTTTGAAGGGCAGGTTGGGATGCTTGGTGAAGCCAGGAGTATGGCTGCTAGTTGACAGGAAGGTTTCTTTTTTTCTTTTTTTTAAATGGGCATGTTTCATGGCATGTTGTTTCTCCATAAAAGTGTCTGAACAAAGGGTGGTAAACAATCCAAGAGAAGGGCATATGTGGGCAGAGGCAACTTTGGATTGCTGCCTGGTGGTTTGCTGGTGGAGGAGAGGTGGGTGTGGTGCACCAAAATATAGCACACACTATACTTGAACAGGTATGGTTAAAGGCAATAAATGCAGTCATCACTTTTGAGACCTATTGGAGGCTTTGAGAAATGTATATGACTGTGATTCTCTAGTATACTGTAAGCAACATGCTATACATTTAAGGTATTGCTTTTCATTCTGCTACTAAACAATGGTAAGACAAGTTCATCGTATGGCAAAGGTCAACTACAGGTCTTGCAAACTTGTTGAACTGGTAAATATACAGTATATGAGTCCTCTATACTGGAGTGCAAGTCAATTACTACACCCCAGATATTATGCGTTCAACAGTGAAATAAATTCCTATTGGTTGAATCACTATGAATCGCTAGCATGTAAGTTGCATTACGTTTAGTTGCGTGGCTTGTAAAGTGTGTTATATTTGTCTTTTTAATCTGAAGCATTTTTTTCAGTTTTAAATTATTGCTTTTGATTTCTCCTTGCTGTGTCAACTCAGAAATCTATTGTACAGACAAAAAAAAAGGCATTAGTTAGACAATGGCAAGCCTGTTCACTTGCAGTATACAATCAGCCAATTTTTTTTATGGATGGAAGTGTTATAGATTATAACCTATTCTGTCTCCAAGTTGGCCGCTTAATATTGATGTTATGCATTCCAGCTGTATTTTCCTACAATTATAGCAAAAACTTTATACAATCCTCAAGGCAGCAATCAGCAGGGATCAAAAGAGACCTGCTTTGAGAAATGGCCCATCATGACACTATGCCTTTATTATGTTATTCAGAGAGGGTAATGGAGGGTGTTAGTTCAGCTGCAAGCCCCATTCTGCTTCAACTAGAGATTCTATAAGACTCTGTTAGATAGGGAAAAACATAACATTGCTTTTGGGACATTTCTTGCTTTTCTCCCTTTTTGGTAACTGTTACCAGCACAGGCTGGATTCACATATGTTCCTCTCCAAGGCCAGAAACAGGGAAAATATATTCTGTTACCTAGAGTGTAACTGTGACAAACTGGTGTGTCCGTACCCACAACCCTGCAATGTAGGACAGGCTGCAAGACACCCTTTGTCTATATTCCTCAGAAGTAGGCTGCCACCACCCATGTAATATTTATAACTCTTATGGAATATTAATATTTAATAACTCATACCCTGGATTTATATTTGGAGATGGATAGGCCCCTTTTCCAGGGCTTCCTTTAACCTCAACAACCAGGTTATTTATTTATTTTATTTTAATTTATTTTATTTTAATTTATTTGTACCTTGCTTTTCTACCAAAAACTGGCACTCAAAGCAGCTCATAGGCACAGTTAAAATTGATTAAAACAATAAAACAATACATTAAAATACAATAAAAACATAACAATTACAGAATTAAAAAAAAAAAAAATCAGCACCCAACCCAAGCATGTTTGCCAAGCAGTCCAGTGCATGGGTAAGCCCACCCTTCAGACTAGGCCAGGCCAGAGAATCAAATCAACTCCACTCCACTTTCCAATTCAATATATTTATTAAAGAACCAAGCAGAGAGAAGTTGAGAAATGGTCATTTGCTTTTAAAATAAAAGGAAACATCAAAGTAGTTCACTAAACCTTAATTTCAGGATCATAAGAGTAACTCACCAAAGCAGCTTACAGGTAGGGCGAGGGATGAGGCCCACCTTGACTCTCAGCCTGGCTTGGACTTGTTTTCACTCTTTGGCCTGGTTCACATTCATGGGTGAATTTCCCTGCATGGCTTTCTCTCATAGCAGCTGCTGCCATTTTGATTACTCGAGGCATGGCGGGGGCATACCATAGCTTCTTGTTACATGTGAACCTGGCAAGGATGGATTGTTGTGGTGGTTGACAAGCTACCCGAAATCCTAAAACAGCCCATGGGTTCTGGGTAGCTTGTCAATAACCCCAACAACCCACCCTCACCGGGTTTGCACATAACGAGAAGCTATGTCGGCGGGGGCTTGGATCATCAACCTGGTACCCATGGGGCGCTGCAGCCACTGAGGATATTAAACTACGGTTGGCTGCAGTGATCCTGCAAACCAGGTCTTAGTCAGCCAGCTGAACACAAAGAAAAGAGTTCACAATTCAGGTATCTCTATGGGGGTATTGAGCAGTTCCCAGGGGAGAAACTCAAACTGACCAATCAGAAGGAGCTGACCATGTATCTTCCAAGTGATTTCTTTAGTAGCTACTTAGCAAGAGTCTGAGTCAGCCTGGAAGGTATAGACATGTAAATGTTGTTGTCCACAGCTGCCTGGCATGTTCTTTTTTAAAATATATTTCCAGAAAAGAGTTGGGGGGGGGGGTTGGTTGGTTCATTACACCTCTCCCATTCCCAAAATCAGTTGCAGGCAGCATGTTTCCAGAACCCCATAAGCCAATTGATTTAAAGGAGATCTGAAGGTGTGGATAATCGAAAAACAGCATTAAAGAGGCAATACCTGTACATGCTCCTCACTCCTCAGCTTAAAATCAAAAGACACTTGCAATAAGAAATTCAAAAGTACAACAGCATCTCTGGTTGCATAAGAGCTGGAATAGTAAGGATGCAATCCTATGCACATTTAGACAGAAAAAAGGTCCTGCAACGCCAGCATCCCCCAGCCAGTATGGTTGGCTGGGGCATGCTGGGAATTGTAGCACATTTTTTCTGTCTAAACATGCATAGGATTGCGCCCTATGTCTAGTCGTGGTTAGAGCATACTTTCAAAACATTAAGGCATAATGACACAGGATTATAAACTGCTAATAAGTTTATAGCTAATCTAGAGAGACTGATCTCCAGTAAGCTAGAGGTAAAAAGACAAGTTCAAAAGATCTTAACCAGTTCCATTAATAGGGAAAATCACAGACATTAATAGGAAAAATCACAGACATCCTACCCTCTCTCTCAGCACAGCCCCTTTCAACTTGAACCACCTTGGAATTGCAGCAGCAGGGTGATTTTTTAAATGTGTGTGTGTGGGAACATTTCACATGAAATAAGATTAGAGTTAGAAAGCAGGAACTCCTCTCTTTGCTACCTTTTGCTTGGGGCTGGACAAATTAGTGCCTAATCACAGCCACATTAAAATCTTGGATTTCTGCGTTTATATCTAAAGGTAGCTTTCACTTTTGCTTGGTGGGACATTTAGAAATGGCTTCTTGATGTGAATAAAGAAGTTACCTGTCAGACATGAGATAGGTCATTCTACCTTTTATGTGTGTGTCTTTCTCCATCCTTCTTTGCTCGTGTTGTGAAAGCGCCAAAAGGAGCTCCTTGAGGAGGAGGAAGAAAGACCAGGCAGAACCCATATTATTTTGAGGGATAGTTTTACACCGCTTTCTGTCAAGCACCCACTCCTAACCCAGAAAAGAAACCTCCTGTACTCTGCAAGAAAGAAATGCAGCCATTCTCCATCAACCTCCCCTTCTAACTCCTCTCTGACTCTTTCCCAGCTGGCCAGTGGCATTTTGAAGTGCTCCTGGGCTGCCAAGGCCACATCTCCTTCCTTCTAGGCAACTCTTCCTTCTCTCCTGCTGGTGCTCAGCTTTCTAGCACTTGCAGATGACATCAGCACTGAGAGCAACAGTACCTGGAAGGAGGGGGGCCTTCCTCCAGCTGAGTCCCAGCATCTTGTTCTCGAATACTAGCTGAGGGTGTGCTACTGGTAGGTCAGGGGGTGGCAGTCGGGCAGTAGGGGGCCTTTCTGAAGGACATGGGCCCTTGGCAACTGCCCCATGGTGCCGACTGCTGATGCCGGCCCTATTGGTGGTTCTCTGGTCCAGAAATTGGGTAAGCGGCCTGCCCTGGATGGGCTTGCACTCCCCCTGAGGGAGCAGGTGCGTAGCTTGAGAGTGCAAGCCCCCTAGATTCATCTTTGTCGCTGGTGGCTCAAGTATCCTCGGTGGCTCGGAGTGCTTTTGGCCAGCTTTGGTAGGCTTGCCAGCCACAACTGTTTCTGAACAGGGATAACTGGGTCACAAAACTTCATGCACTGGGTAACTTCCCGTTTAGATTACTGCATGTGCCCTATGTGAGGCTGCCCTGGAGGATGACAAAGAAGCTACAGCTAGTGTAGAATATGGCAGCTATATTGCTGTTGGGAACAGCTTATAGAAATCATATTACTTGTTTTAAAGGAATTGCACTGGCTACCAACACACTTTTGGTACACATTCACGTTGTTAGTGGTGACTTATAAAGCCGTAAATAGCTTGGAACCTCAGTACTTGTGAACATGCCTTTCACTGTTTATACCTGCCTGAGTTTTGAAATCTGCTGATGGGGTCTCTCCTCTGCATCCCACTGTTGGGACCTGTACATTATGTGGAGATGCAAGAGAGGGCCACCTGGGCTGTGGCACTCTGGTTGTGGAATGTCTTCCCCTCAGAGGCCCAGCTAGTGCCAGGGCTGGTGCAAGGCAGTTTGGTGCCCTAGGCAAGATCAGGTATTTAGCGCCCCCCTCTTCCCACTTGAGCCCTCCCTCCCTCCAGCCCTATGCTCCTGGTGCCCCCTTTAGCCCGGCGCCCTAGGCGGCCGCCTAGTTGGCCTAATGGTAGCACCGGCCCTGGCTAGTGCCAATGTTGCCCTCATTTCAGCGCCTAGTTAAGACCTGGCTATTTACCCAAGCTTTTGAGTCTTGACTGTAGCTCTGTTTTTATTTGTTTGCTTGGATTGTTCTTATTGTTGTAGCCTGCCTTTAGATCAATTGGTATAGGGCAGGTCAGAAGTATTTCAATTAATAAATAAAATATAATTTACAAAAACAGCTAGTATTCAGAATTCAGTATGTGAACTTTTGAGTTACACAGTCTGCATGTTCAAGAAAATGAAGGGGAAATGTTTCTGAGTAGAAATGTGAAGTTGAACCTGCTTTATGCTTACCTGCAGTAGTCCCCCCCCCCCAAATGGAACAGAAGGAAATACTTGCAAATTTAGGGCAGGCCATGTGCTATGGCAGGGGTGGGGAACCTCTGGCCCATGGGCCTACCCCAGCCCATGAAGGCTTGGGCACACTCTGCAGGCCCTCCCGCTCCCCAAGCCCCACCCCCATGGCCTGGGGGCTACCAGGGTCCTGGGAAGGAGGTGAAGAGAGCAATCCCCTTTTTATAGTTGGAGATTTCCCAGTGTACCGCTCCCCCTCCCAATGGAGGATGAGCTGCGCACAGGGGAGTCCCTTTGATCACAGATTGGAGATAACAGGGGGATTCCCCTGTGGGAGGTGTGCTAATAGTACCCTGTCTCTTTAAGACTTTTTTCTAATAAGGAACTGGTTGAGACTAGCCAGAGAACAAGGCGTGGCCAGCTCCAGAGATGTTTACCGGTATGTGTTTTGGGATTATTAAATCAATATCACACAGGCATTTTTGAAAACATTACTCTGCATTTGGAATGACCAAATCTGGTTTGCTGAAACTGGCAAAGAATGGATAGGCTGAAGCATGTCAATAAAAATAAGTAAACCTGCTGTGTGTGTTTTTTTATAAAGGCTTCCTTTCCTGTTTATATTTTACTTCATATCCTGTTGTAAATGGGGATATGACTTTAATATAATTTGCCTTGTCACTTCAGTTCACTCTGTCTTTTTGCTCAGCTTCACTTTACAGTCGTGCCTTGGATTGAGAGCATAATTCGTTCCGGAAACGTGCTTGTAATCCAAAACACTCTTATATCAAAACGAAATCCCCCCAAAAAAATTTGTACAGAGATTTTTAATTTGAGCCATACTACAGTACTTGTATTGCAAGTCGTCGCTTGTATATCAAGTAAAAAAAAAATTAAATAAATATTTAAAAATTTGCTTGTCTTGCAGAACGCTCTCAAACCAAGTTACTTGCAATCCAAGGTATTACTGTATAACTTCTGCGTATCAGTTCCTGACTGCTCTGTTTCCCCTATACTGCTCCACACTTCAGGAATATATTCTAACTCCATTTAATAGAGCAAGAAGCTGTAATTTGGTATCTTGGTCCCATGATGCACATAGTGAAATGTTTATTTGTACTCAATTATGCATTGCCTGTATCCTACGAACATTAATAGTACCAAACGGCTCTCTTATAAGGTGACTCCAGGGTCAAGAACTGAATTAAAATTCATAACAGAAATAAGAACGTTTCCTCTAGAATGAACAAATAGTTATATAGCAGAAGAAGAAATCATATTATTAGTATTGGTCATGCTAAACTAAAATTATCAATCAAGCCATATTGATTAATTAGCAATAGTCTAAAAACTCTTGCTATATGAGTGGGGGAAACAAAATGGCAGAAAATGCTTTAACACTGAGATAATACAATGAGCTTTAGGCACAGAAACTTTCTGAAAATATTGAGTCTATTAAAATACTGTTCAACACATAGAGCTTCATTAATAATTCTGCATTCCTCCTGTTTTAATGCTGCTTTCAACCCTGCGGACTGATTTTTTTTTTTTAACTTGCTGCCTGGGTTTTTAACAGAACAGAGAAGTCAGTGTTGTGAATTGCAGCTCCTGCTGTTTGGGCACAGAGTGTTCTAGGCTTTTGAAATTGCACTCTCAAAAAACATACACCCTGATATGGAGTGATGCAGGGAGCAATGGGCTGGATCTAATGGTGCCTTGCAAGGGTAGAAAAGCACTAACTGTTAGCGGCTAACACTTGCAAAATGTGGCCCCTTGAATTCCGCTGATCCCCCTTCTCCTGCTGCCCTCCATGCCTTATCCTATGCAAGATCTGTGGGGCTCGGGGGGGGTGTCGAGCGGGGCGAGTTCGCCCCCACTTCCACCCCCTATCGATTTTCGCCAACATCCCTAGCAAGAAAGGTTTAAAAAGTAATAATTCTAATTATATTTTGAGTAAATGCTCGCCTTTACAAGAAAAAGTAAGCACTGTTGGCTTTTATTGACTGCTTCCACTGAACCCATCAAGGCTGTGGTAGTGTTGAGTTTTTTGGGAAGTGCCACATTCGCAGCGAGTGCCCTCTAAAAATCTTCTAGAGAACCAAGCTACAACTTGATGCTGTAAAAGCGGTTGCCTCTTTTGGCCATCACATTTCAGCTAAACAGTGGTCAAACACTTTGGCTGGCCTTCATTGCAATAGTGTTATAATATGCCAATATAATTTCCTCCCATTTTTATTCCTCTCTCCTACAGGTAGCATGCATCCATTGATTAAGTATTTATTGCAGCAAGGGATTATAGAAGCCCAGTCTTTTAGGGTACAAACCTTGCAAAACAACTAATAAATATAATATATCAAGCAATAAAAAATAAAAACAGACCAATAATTTAAGCAGCAGTAACTGAATATTCATATCAGAATAGATTTTATATTCTAAATAGAAGAGGTTAATTGCATATAATTAATAGGTACATATTAATCTTGCGTCTGTGCACATTAGAAAAAGCAGAAAAGGTTAGCATGATGGGTGATTGGTCACATTTTAGATAGAAATATAGATGGCAGCTTAGTGCTGTCATCTAATCAGTATGGTCTGTAATTCAACATTGTTGACTTTCATTGCAAGGACATGTACTCTTGTACTTGTGAAGATCGAAAATATAGCAAACAAGCAGGGTTAAATGGATAGAGTGCCTCTCCACTCTGCAGCTAAATGAACACTTGGTATCAGAGCCTTTTCCTACTTCATAAGAATACAAAAATAGGTATTGGAGAAAAAGCAAGCAGTGTAATATGTTTCCCAGATGCAGATCAGTTGATTAAATTCCGGGCAGGGGAAAGAAACCTTAGTCATGATTAACATAAGTTGTTTTTAACATATTAAATTCCTTTTTTGGTTATAAACACCCCCCACAATATTTATTTATACAATGGAAATTCTTCAACAACTTCAGCCTTGTTAGATACTGTGTGCTTCATTGAGTATTTAACAGTCAGCAACCTGGTTTGCACGACACGACATCTCATCAAACATTAATTTACCCTAGAGGAGCTGTGGTGCATCCCAGCTGCCATGATGACTATGCAACCCTCAACCAGTGGTTGCTGTGACTTGTCTTGTCATGCGAACCCGGCCAGTGGGGGTTATTTGAGGGTAAAACAACCCTTGCATAACCCATGGTCTGTTGTAGGGTTATCCGTGGGTTGTTTAACCCTCAAATAACCCCCACTGGCCAGGTTTACATGATACAACAAGCCAGGGGTTATATATTCATAATGGCGACCAGCACGCACTGCAGCTCCTTGAAGATAGATTAACCCTTGATGGGTTCTCGCATCATGCAAACTGGCCCACTGTCTGTAAAGATCATTAGACATTAGTTCTTCCCCAGATTGTATCCAGGTTGAGATCAGGAATAGGTCTCATATTCACTTATTCTCTCCTGCGCCCTTCTCACTATAGGGAAAACATACTGTGTGACCCTGGGAGATCCCACATTTATTTTAATAGGATTTCTGTGACTCAGAGAGAGCACACATTACAGAGCAGATCTAGTCACAGCATTTCCTGCAAGAGCCGGAAACAATGTTGCTGACCCATTTCAAGGAAGTATCATGCAGATAAGAACTACAGATACAGTAATACCTTGGATTGCAAGTAACTTGGTCTGAGAGTGTTTTGCAAGACAAGCAAATTTTTAAAATAAATTTTGACTTGATAAACAAGTGACGTCTTGCGTAGGGATGTAACCGCTCGCCTCGAGCGGGCGTAGCAGGCCGAAATCAGCCCTGCTCACACCTGCCAGAGACTCGCTTTGATATAAGAGTGTTTTGGATTACAAGCACGGTGCCAGAACGAATTATGCTTGCAATCCAAGGTATTACTGTATTTCCTGTGCAGATCACCCCAGCAATCAAAGCAGGAAGTGGGAAGATTGTGGAATCGCATCAGCAACCCTTCTTAGATACAAACAAACATACTGATCTGGATGAGAATGAGAGAGGCTGTGGGGTTATTCTCTTCTGCATTCTCTCTTCCCCTTTTTAAAAAACAAAAACGCTGTCATGCATGCAAGGACAAATCAAAGAACTACTCTTCTCATATGGAGAAGCATGTGCCCCCAGTATGGGTACAGCCCATCATAACAGAGTTATACATGTTCCTCTTTCGTGCATTGCTCTGGAATTGCCAGTAGAAGCACAACTCACACGACTGGACTGGCAGTATTTGCACATACTGCTAAATTATAATTCAGAGCTACATTCTTCCATATGACTGAGAGGAGGAATAAGCCATAATTCAGTTTTGCTTTAGCAGATTCCACGTTTACCGTTATGGGCAAACCAGGAATTGTGGTATTAAAATAAATTTGTTTGTTAAACAAGCCAGCAAAATGACCCAGGATTTGTTGTTGTTGTGTTTAGCACCTGACGAGAGTTTCTTTTAAACCACAATTCCTGGTTATCACATAATGACAAGCCACGAATCTGCTAAAGTGAAATGGAATTCTGGTTTATTCCTCCTCCCAGTCACGCAGGAATGGGGAGAGGGAGTGTGTGAGCCTGAGGCTTTGCGCGGGCTCCTATCTGCTTGTCTACATAGTGCTAAACCATGGTTTAGCGTTACATGATGAACATGCCTTTTCCAGTGTTTTTCAGGAACATGCAAAGCCATCACCATTCTGTCTTCTAGTGTTTTATTTCCCCCCATGCAAACAGTTCCCTGGCAGCACACTTTAACAGGTTTTGAGTAGCTACATTTTAGGTGTATCAACTTGCTCTTCTGGAGAAATAAGACATTTATTTAGAGTAATGTTAATTGTTCATTTTTCTAGCCAAATTAAAAAAACACAGAGGTTATTAACTAAAGAACTTGAAACTGTGTTCACATGAAGTATTGATTAAAAAAAATAAGCAGGCATTAACTTAGAATATTTGCACATCTATAATTATCAAAAGCATTACAAAGTGTAACAAAAGGGCCACTGACTTTCCAGAATACCCTTAAACTGAATTTCATGTGGGATGTGGTATTCAGAATTAAGTTAATTGGCCTTTTGTAACTAATTAAAGTCCAAATTTGGTCATGAATACACTCAGTGTTCTATGACAACATAAAAGAAAATGTTTTGCTTATGTGTTTCTATAAAGACACTCAGAGAGCAAGCAGCAAGTTTCCAGGATGTGATGAAATATGTGTGTTCAGAAAGTTTGCATATTTGGTTGACTTTTGGCAGTATGTCTTTCCGCTTGGCAAATCTGAGGAATGTCTACCACATGCTGAAGCTTGGCACAGATTAAGCTCAAAGTGTCCAACAGAAGAAGTCTAATCTTTAGAAGGAAACTGAATGAACTATTTATGGATATGTCTCTTGCATAACAAGTTCAGACTTTCCTGGACTGAGGATTCCTTTCAAAATACTTTTCAGAAAGCTGTTCTTCTAACAGGCTGCTGAAGGCACTGAATGAGCCCTTCAGCTAGTGAAAATAAAGTGATTCAAAAGCATTGGTATGCCTAATGTTAATGGGCAGCAGTGGCATAACTGTGTGCCCATGTTTGTATTTACTGTTTTAGTACAGAAGTTCAGTTGTATTTTGTTCTAATTAATTGAGAACCATTATTTTACTATCAGTAGTGGAGGAATTTCAAACTGATGTTTTGTTTTCATATAGCTGATATGTAGTAAGAAGAAAAGGGATACTGAAATTGCTGTTAAAAATCTGCTGGCCACATCATTATACCGGGCATTGCCATTTTATGGCATATATTTACAGGTACAAAATGGAAATAATGGTACAATTAATAAGTCATTAATCCTTGTACTGTAATGCCTTAGGGCTGGAGTGAGCCATCAGCCCAAACGAAATTACAGAGAGTAAAGGAATGTCATAGCTCCTAATTGACATTGCAGTGGCACAGATATCAGAGTCTATATGGGTAGCAGTGGCTCATAGGCTCCTATAGGATTTGGAGGCCTCATGATCTATGAGTTCTGTGGGATTTGGAGGCCTCACAGGATCAGGGTGTGTGTGTCTCATAAGTAGTTTGTAGAGGAGATGAGCCTTGGTGCAGCTGGTGCAGGACGGCAAAATTCCAAGAGGAACTCTCTCTCATGGCACTGCACATGAATGGGTTCAGGAATATGGGGTTATGAAATCTGTTGGGTCTATGATCTCTCCGACAATAAAAGAAAATGCTATAATATATATATTTAAAATATCATCCCTTTCTCAGTGCCTGTAATTCTAGGGTGGAAACGTGAGTAGAAATCTGCAATGGCCACAATAATTCCATGGAGTGCAGTCTGGTCCTGTAGTTGCTATGGAATCTCAAGAGGGTGAGCTTTTGCTTCTTGAAGGATACAGGTGTGACAAACAGGAGTCTGCACTTTCAACCCTGCAAGGCAGGGTAAGACACCCTTTTTCTATATTCTACCACTCATGTATTTAATAACTCTTAACCAGGACACATAGGAATCCAGGCTTATGGCTTTTACTTACGCAGAAGAAGAGGACCCTTTCCCAGAGAGTTGAATCCAGATGGAAGCAGTTGTGTGAGCAGAACTGGGAGGCAGCAATTCCCCCTTCCCCCTGTAGCCCTGCCCACCATGTGCCCTCAAAGTCTGTTCTGGAGGGCTGGGAAACCCCATGGAGCACATTTTTCAGGTGGTGTGGAGGGCTGCAGTGGAGTGGAGAGAGGCAGAAAGTAGAAGCCTGCTAGCCCAATGTTGGAGTTTTCTTAAACTCCTTAACGAAGTTGGCGTATTTGCCAAGCAGCCCAGCACATGAATGAGACCAGCCTTCACATTAGGCAAAACAACTAAAATCAACACTAGTTTCCAACTGAGTATATTTTTTCATGAACCAAGCGGAGAGGAATTCAGAAATGGTCAGTTAATTGCATGTTAAAATAAAATGAAACCTAGAATTAGCTAATGAAAACTTACTTAACTCACCAAATGTAGGTGGGGGACAGATAAGGCTCGCCTGAGATTCCACAGAGTGGCTTTGTCTTGCCTTGACTCCTTGCCAGCCCCTCGAAGACAAGGCAATATTTCCCCTCAAAAGGTATTTCTATGGGGGCTGGGCACTTCCCAAAGAGGACAGATAAATGCTGGCCATGCAGGTGAAAGAGCAGGATATAAATTAAAAACACCTCGCAATTAACTGTGAGTTAATTGCGTATTTATGAGTATTTAGGGTTAGGGTGTCATCCCACAATAAAATGAGTATTGCAAGTAGCCAAAATCTGTATTACAAGTGCATTACTTACAATCCTCTTTGAAAATGCTGATTCAGAAATCAGTGTTATGTTCTCTGAATGTACTGAATGGTTTCTTTACAATATCATGCTTTTCATGTTTTTTAAGAGTACGGTAACTTTGACAGAAGACAATGTACCAATTATCTCTGCCAATGAATCCAGGAGACCAATACAATTTGGCCAAAGCAACACAACTTTCTATCGGCCAGATGGGCGATTCATAAATGTAATAATAAATAAATAGCATGTCTGTTGAATTCCTCTACTAGATGCCCTTGGATTTATAGAGTTTCACATTTTATAAATAAATTTATATAAATCTTTGCTTAAGCGTTCTTGAAGATACAGTGCTCTCCATGCAAGAACACTCGCTTTCTGCTCTTTGTTCCCTTACCCTTACAAAGAAACTTAAATCCTTTAATATCCTGGATTAAAACTAATAGGGCTCTCCTTATTTGACCTCACAGTGAGTCAGCAAAAATAACTGTGCTGCTATGCAGAACTTATCACCTGACATTGAGAAGTTTCACAGAAGCGTGTTTATGTCCTTTCTATGTCTGGAATTTGCTACATAATCCTAGCAGTGAATACCTCTCTAAAAAATTCCTGGAATTGACAAGATAGGTATTGAGAAAGTCTGAAATAATATCCTGAATGTGTAAGCCATTTGCAATAGCAAAGCATGAATAGCTGTAGCTAATGATGCCCGCAATACTTTTGTGTTAAAAAGGTTAGCATGTGCTTACATATTTGGCCTTCTAATAATGTTGCTAGCCAATGAGCATTTTTATTTACACAGATTTAAATGAATTTACATATGTAAATAAGCAAAGGTCAAACGTATTTTCAAAATATGGTACCACTTTGAAGAATGTATTAGATTTATTCTGTTAATAGTTCTGATATTAGTAATGATACTTAATGCAAGTTCTGTAACTTTTTCTCCTTTTATGTGTTGCAGTGGGGGGGGGAGGGTCATTTGAGAAAGTTTTCAATGGATCCATTGGTTAAACAGGTAAAGCAAAAGGGCTTTTGCTTTAGGCTTTTGTGGCAACATATTATACCCCCTTGGCAGTATTACATTGGTCCTGAAAGACAGGTTGTAAATATTTAAATAAATAACGGCTCAGTCCTGTGGCCCCTAGACAGAGTGTAGACAGCCATATGATTTTTTGGATTCCCAGCAACAAGGTTGGAAAATCACTCTGACCTTGTAGCTGGGGATCCACGCTCTGATCTCGTCCCCCACCCCTTGCAGCCAGCGTGAAAAGAACCATGCCGGCTGCTTCTCCAAAGTCATAACAGTAACCTCAGAGAATGGTTTTTGGGGGCATTACAGGGAACAGGGAGGGGAGGAGACCGGTGCCGCCAAGATACAACATATCCTGGTAGCACCTCAGCCTCCTTCCATCCCGCTCCAAAGCTCCGCACTTAGACAACTGAAATCAGCTGTCTAAGTGCTTTGCAGAGTGAGAGGAGTGTGGTGGCAACTTCACCTCCATGCACTTCCTGCCCTCTATAGGATGCCTGAAATCCTCCCAGGTTCGGGGAGGATTACAGGTTCAGAGGGTTATGGGCATCCACATTGGATTGCACCCTGACTCTCATATTCAGTTAGTTTTCTGCTCTCTAAACCCTTAATTAATTATTACTGATAGAAGAATGGATCTGTGTTACCTTAGGGAATTCTTTCTGTACTGAATTGTCTCCTAATGAACCCCTTCCATGGAAGCACTGTCTATCCAGCTTGGCGGGACAATACTGGAAAATGTCGATCATTTTCTCTATCTTGGCAGCTATCTTTCTGTTACAGCTAACATTGACAGTGAAATCCAGCATCGTCCGAGCTCCGCAAGTGCCGCGTTTTCTCGAATGAAACATAGAGTGTTCGAGGATCGGGATATTTGTAAGAAGACCAAAACACTGGTTTATGAAGCCATTGTATTACCAACTTTATTGTATGCCTGCGAAACATGGACTATCTATAAACGTCACCTCCAACTCCTTGAAAGATTTCATCAGCGTTGCCTCCGGAAAATCCTGCGAATTACTTGGGAAGATAGGCGAACAAATGTCAGTGTACTGGAAGAAGCAAAGGCTACTAGCATTGAAAAAATGATCCTTCAACGCCAACTTCAGTGGACCGGTCATGTTGTTCGAATGCCTGACTGCCGTCTCCCAAAGCAGTTACTTTATTCCCAACTCAAGGATGGAAAGCGGAATATCGGTGGTCAATATAAGAGGTTTAAAGATGTTCATAAGGCTAATCTAAAAAAATGCAATATAAACATCGAAAACTGGGAAGCTCTGGCCCATGAACGATCTAAATGGAGGTTGGCCTTTCACAAAGGTTCCATGGACTTTGAAGAAGCCCGAGTGCAAGGTGAAAGGGAGAAACGTGCTAAGCGAAAAGCACGTCAAATGAATCCTTTACAGGACCATCTTCTATCTGGTAACCTGTGTCCTCACTGTGGGAAGCTGTGTGGATCTAGAATTGGCCTCCACAGTCACTTACGGACCCATCGCTAGAGTCTACACAATTTTCTTTAGAATTCTCCTCCTTTTAAAATCTCCTTTTTGTAAATTTTCTTTTTTATCCTGGAAGACCATCTTACTCGGTCACGAGTGATCGCCTGACTGACTGACTGACTGACACTTCACAGGATTCTGGGGAACTATCTCAGGTGCCTACTAAGTTCACAAAGGATGCTGATGAAGCTTATTGGGTCTCTCCACTGCCCAACACTCTCCCATAGCTGTGTAATACATTGAAGTCTAGTAGTGGTGGGCAAGCTATTTTTCAGTGAAGGCTACTCATCATTACTGATCTCTCGGGAATCCTGATACACTTCCAGGGAAATTAAGCCTTTCCCAAGACACAATTTAAAAAGTACCAGGCTTGATTAAAGTAAAAATGCTATTAGTCACTGAGTCTGTACAGAAAAAAAAAATCTAGTTTGGATTGTCCCACTTCAGTCCACTTTGGATTCAAATCCATATATTGTGCTTTAATCCCAAAGCATCTGTATTAATCATAAACATACATAACATACAGGATTTTTCTCCTCATTCCTCTCCCATATCCAATGCATTCTTCAATTCTGATTTGTATGACCAGGATGGCTATGACTTCAGATGCATATGGATGATAGTGATTATCTGCACTCATTTCAAATGGGCTTTTGCCTGGGATATGGGGCTGGCCACTTTGGTGGATGACCTATGCCAGGAACTGGATGGGGGGAACGCAACCCGATTAGTTCTCCTGGACCTCTCAGCAGTTTTCAGTACCATCAACCATGATATCCTTCTGGACTTCCTGGTTGGGCTGGGCCTTGGGGATGTTGTTTTGCAGTGGTTTCCATCTTGTCTGTTGGGCCGTGTCCAGTAGATGGTGCTGGAGGATACTGTTCAACTCCACATCTGTTAGTCCCATAGGGTTCTATCTTGTTCCCCCATGTTGTTTAATATTTACATGACACCACTAGGAGAGGTCATCTGGAGCTTTAGTGTAAGATGCCACTAATATGCTGATGATACCCAGCTCTATTCCTTTTTGTCACCTAACACCAAGGAAGCAGTTGAAATATTGGAATGTTGTCTGGGTTTAATAATGGGCTGAACAAGGTGAGATTAAACCCAGACAAGATGGAGGTGTTGGTGAGTAGAAGCCTGACTAGGGAATTGGGATCTAACCTGTTCTGGATGGGGCTGTGCTCCCTCTGAAGGAGCAGGTCAGTAGCTTGGGGGTGCTCCTTGATCCTACACTCTCCCTGGATCTTCTGGTGGCTCCAGTGGCAAGGAGTGCATTTGAACAATTACACTTGGTGCACAGCTGCACCCATTCCTGAGTCGGACTGACTTGGCAAGTTTTCCATGCCATCTCATTTACTTACAGTCTCTAAAATGAACACTGAAGAATTTTGTAATATTATCAAACATAACATACACATTGTACAGTGGTGCATGCATAAAAGTACTAAGTACATAAAAATCTTTCAGTTCATATGTATTCTGTTGCTTTTAAAAAAAGGTATGTCTATATCTTGAGCTCTATATTTTAGCATCCTATAATCTTAGAATAACATAGCAGTTACTATTTCTGTATCAGAAGTGGAAAATATATATTCCAGAATTGACTTATGGGTTAAGCTTAATGCCTTTCTCAGAAGTGAATAGTAAAACTGGGGGAAATTTATGTAGCATTCTTCCTCTTTCATAACTGAATTGTATACATAAAGTAATACAATCCTATTTACCTTGAAAATTATTAGCACATTGTGAGCGTCACCTTTCATTTATCTGCATGTATTTTGAGAATCAATCCTCAAAGTCTATTTATTCCTGAGCTTGTTGTGCTAGGAATTCTGTGAACTAATAAATTATGAAGATACTATGACAGTGTAATTATAACAGTCAATTATATAGCTCTTTCATATTGGTGATGTGCCAGAAACTCTATCCAATTTAAAAAATGACAGTTTGACTATCTGAAGAGGTATATTTTCCTCTCATTTCATACCAAACACACCTTATTAAGTTTCAGTGGTTGCTCCTTATTGTCACAGAAGGTTTGGCTTCTTAGCCAACTCTTATCTTGTCTTCTGTTGTCTAATAATGTATACAAGGAAAGCTTCTCTCCATGGGTGGGAAGTAATAAGAGTCTAGTAACCCGCTTGAGATGTCTGCAGTAGATTTTAGTGATATGTGCTTTGGGGGAAAGTTTCTGGCGTTAACCAAATTCCCTTTTCAATATGTGCTGCTGTGTAACACCAGCGTGTAAGATGCTTCTGGACTCTGGTGGTTTAAGGTTGACACATTATGACAAGATACTTTCACATTCTCCTACTCTAGGCTTATGTAGTCTCCAAGCAGCCGTGATCACGCCTGGTACTATTTTTGAGATCTTTGTAGATATTGTTCAAACACTGTGTGTTTAAGTTATTTAATATTTAAGCACTGTGTTCTTTAAATTAAGTACAGAATCAGAAATGTATGTAGGATAGCTTATTATTAAATAATTTTTCTTTGGGCTAATATTGGCTTTTGGGAATAAAATAATTTGATACTGGATTCTGGGTGATTTAGGGCTCAGTATTTTTACATGCAAGCTACACACATGATTGCATGTACCATTTGAAAATGCTATCTGTGATAGCCAAATAACAAAATCGAATGTTGTAGTGTATTAGCCTAGTTATCAGGCAACACAGTGCTTAACTGTGTATGCTCATTTTCAGTCATCAAGAAAATAATTCCAGTGTGGTTATTCGTGAGTCACTATGATTAGAATATTGGATTTTGACCAAGGAGACTCAAGTTTCTAGCTCCAGTCAGTCATGTAGCTCACTGAGTGTCTTTGGGTCAATCATTCTATCACAGCCTAACCCTCCCCACTAAGTTGTTTTGAATATAAAGTGGGCTAATCCCTATTTATGCCACTCTGAGGTCAACTGTGGAAGGGCTGGATAGAACTGTGATTAAGAAAAAAAAAATCCCTGTGCTTTTACTTGTGAGCTACATAAAAGCTTTACAGTCATGCCTTGGATTGAGAGCATAATTCATTCCGGAAACGTGCTTGTAATCCAAAACACTCTTATATCAAAACGAAATCCCCCCAAAAAAATTTGTACAGAGATTTTTAATTTAAGCCGTACTACATTACTTGTATTGCAAGATGTCGCTTGTATATCAAGTCGAAAAAAATTAAATAAATATTTAAAAATTTGCTTGTCTTGCAAAACGCTCTCAAACCAAGTTACTTGCAATCCAAGGTATTACTGTATATGAATTGTCTACTGAGAGGTGTCCCTCAAACCAAATCCAGCTCTGTAGTTGGTGCACCTGAAATAATTTAGTATGCAAGTAAACAGAAGCAGACAAGATTAAGAGCTTCCCCCCTTCTTTGCCTCCATCATTTATTTGTTTAATGCCCACCTGTGTTGTCCTCTCCCTCCCACCTGTGTTAAGTTGCATTTTTCTAACCCAGTCCTTATTGTGTTTTGTGAGGTCTCATTTACTTCATTATCAATGAGATCATGGCTTTATATTTGAACTTGCAAATCATTTGCAATAATCAAGAATATACTACTTTCATTTTGTGCTTTCTTTCCATCTCAGTAGTATACTTACTGTTTCTCCTACCCATACTATTTGTTTTCAAAGACAAACATCCCTGGTGCGTTATTCCTACCAAGTTGAGCTGCAGTCTGTATGTTTCAGTTCTTCCTTCATTTGTCAAGCTGCAAGTATGTCAAGTGGCAATATAACAAAAAGAAAGAAAGGTAGAAAAAATGTGCTTTGTCTGATGTGATGGTGTGTGTGTTCCCCCCCCCCCCATCCCACATTAACACTGAGCACCTCAACTGATTTTAAATTCTCTCAGATGTGGAAAATAGCAGCTTAATCAAATGAAGAGCAGAACTGCTAAGGACATATGAAGTGCCAAAATGTTGAAATGTTGAAAGCTCTGAGCATTCTTCTTTTGACTCCTTAGGCAGGCAGACCCGTATGCTCTTTAACAGTGTCATATAAGATAGTATTTAGTCTATTCTAGTCTTAATATGTTGATCTTTGGAGGCGGGAGGAAAACATTACAAGGATATGAAAAAAGAGAAGCAAAGATGAAAACATTTCCCAAAGCCAAGTTTGCTTTAGCTTACATCAAGCGAAGCTTGTACAGCAGCAGCGTTAGTACTGGTGGAAAGTTTAGGTTAAAAGTGGCTATAAATATTGTACTGTTTTGGTAAGGACTTTTAAAAGGACCCATTTCTTGTTCTCAAAGGCCCTTCTAGTTGTTACTTTGATCATAAAAGGGAAATATTCTACTTCCAGGTAGATACCATAATTATTTTCTAGGGGTTTTTTTCTTAGTTTTTATCCCTGAAACTATATGAGGCAGAGCAAAGTGTTTTCTCAAGCTATGTCAATATTACTAAGAAGGAGTTGTACTTTTCAAGATACCGGTAGCTTTATTTTAAAGTTACCTTCTATGCACACTTACCTGGAAGTAACTCCCACTGAATTCAGTGGGGTTTACATCTGGGTAGACATGTATAGGATTGCACTGTTATTTAGGCAGTAAACGTATAAACGTAAACTGGAAAAAAATGCAACCAATAATTGATGATGATGATGATGATAAAATTATTTGTTTCATTCTCTCTTCAAATTAGATTTTAAAGTGGAACAGGAACATTGCTGTTGATTTCGATCTACATGTTGTTCTTATGGATTACTTCTTATGGATTGACTGATATAGCAAATATCAGAAAAGTCAGTCATAGTCACAGATATAGGACACTCTAATATACCCTCATCTGGTTTTGCCTTCATAATGCATCGTTTTAGGGCTAGTTAAATTCACACATTTGAAATGTAACAATGCACTTTCGGGTGGGGGGGGTTATGCATTCTCACGCTGCATGTGATATGAGATACAGCTACATGTATGCATCTTCCCATAGGAGGGCAGGAAAGGATTTAGAAGATTTTCTCATGTTTCTCTAACACAGTTTTGAAATAAATATCTGATCACAGTGTGTACAAGAAAGCCCAAAGAGAGGCATTTCTGATGCAAATGAGCACCCTGTAGGTCTTAAATTTCCATTACAACCTGATTGAAGCAAGAAACTCTTGTGTCAAACTACACATACTTTTTTGAAAAAAAGAGAGCTCTGCACCGGCCACTTTCTTTTTTTCTTTTCTTTTTTTCAGAAGAAGCCGCTGTGCAGCCTCTCATCTAGATTGGGACCTTGGCATGTGGGGCGGGGATTAAAACTCTACTAGTTGTCTGCAGCTTTTGGAACCATTACCATAGTATCCATCTGGACTACCAGGCTGGAATTGGATTTGGAAGCATTGTTTTACAGTGGTTCTGGCCCTTCTTGAAGGGGCGCTTTGAAAAGATAGTGCTGGGGGATTTCTATTCAATACCTTGGCCATTGACCTATGGGGTATCTCAGCATTCCATCTAATCCCACATGTTATTTAACATCTGTGAAGGATTGAGGCCTACACAGGCCTGAGTTAGTTGAAGCTTGTGGGCCCAAACATCTCCTGATGGGAGGGGGGGCATTTGTGAGTTTCATTTTCACCCAATAGAGTTAAGTTTCATTTCTCCAGTTTGAGGTCACATGATTGTAACCTTCTAGGTCTGGAGGGGGGGAGTGTATATAAAGAGTGGATCTGGAGCTGCCGGGTGTGGCAGAGGGACAGAAGCTGCAGAGAGTGAAGCAGACAGAGAAGCAGGGTCTGGATTTCACTGAAGAATGCAGAACAGCCAGGGCTAGGCTGGGGAAAGGAATCTCTACTAAGCTTACAGGTGACAGTGTAGCTAGGTTAGAGAACCTTGCGTTATTTTTCCTTTTACAGTAATACCTTGGATTGCAAGTAACTTGGTTTGAGAGTGTTTTGCAAGACAAGCAAATTTTTAAATATTTATTTATATATTTTTTTACTTGATATACAAGCGACGTCTTGCAATACAAGTACTGTAGCCAGGCTTAAATTAAAAATCTCTGTACAAATTTTTTTGGGGGGATTTCGTTTTGATATAAGAGTGTACACATTTCCGGAACGAATTATGCTCTCAATCCAAGGCATGACTCTATTTCCCTTATACTTGCTTTTTGTAATCTTACAGCACTATTTGTGTAATTACCCTACCAATAATTACTACAGTAAATAGTTATTGTTAACAGCAAGTTGTTGGAGTGTCTTTTGCACCACGCCTAAGGCCTAGTCCCACGTTACTGGAAGAGGAGGTAAAAAGGCAGAGAATTGGCATCCTGAGACAGGAGGGGCTCTTAAAGAGGCAGATATCTTTAAGGAGCTGATCAAGGTGTCCTGGTATAGGTGGAACCTTGACAACATCTACTAGAAACTGCTGGGTGAGGTAATTCGGAGTTTGGGGTTCACTGTCACCAATATGCTGATGACACCTAACTCGTATCTCACTTTTCCATCTAAATTCAAGGAAACTGCTCAAGTCAGTGGTGGACTAGATGAGGGAACAAATTGAAGCTTAATCCAGACCAGACAGAGGTGGGTCCTGGTCAGTAAAAAGGCAGATCAAAGAATAGGGGCTTAGCCTATCTTGGATGCAGTTGCACTTCCCTTGAAGGCTCAGACTCCAATACGATCCTGAACTGTGATCCTGATCTTCACAGTTGTTTTTTCCTGAAATAAGAAGTAATTGGTGCTAAGCATGTTTAAAAATGAACACTTAACATGTAGTTTGTCCCTACGTTTCATGTGTGAAAACACCCTTAGTCCCAGCACTCCTTCCTCCACAACTGGATAAAAAGTGGTATGATAGTATCACAGTGCTGAGGGCTTAGACCAGTGATGGCGAACCTTTTTGAGCCCGAGTGCCCAAACTGCGACACAAAACCAACTTATTTATTTCAAAGTGCCTTAAATTTGGCAGGAAGGAGGAGGGGGCACTAGCTAATCGCACCCTGCTCTGTCTCAGGGCATGGCTCTTCACCGGGCGCGCAAAGATTCGGGTGCGCACGCGCCGTGCTTCTGAGCTGTCTGTTCAGTTAGAAGGAGGGCTGGGCGCCTGCGCAGTCCGCTTCTGGGGGTGGAGATGTTGGAGTGTGCCTGCCTGTGGAGGCCAGCGAGGAATGAGTGGAGAGGAGTTACTATGGAAACCCGATGCTGAATGCAGAAGGGGACGGTCTTTTCGCGATCTGGCGACCAATGGCTCGAGTACCCACAGAGAGGTCCCTGCGTGCCAGCTGTGGCACGCGTGCCATAGGTTCACCATCACTGGCTTAGACTTGAGTTCTGGTCAAAATACAATAATTAATTTTGTCTTCAGAATATTACTGTTAAAATACATGTGTGTGTGCACTTGTGCATGTATGCTGTCAACAACTCTGTGATTCTTGTAGCCTTTGCATGATTGGAAATACATATGACTGATGGCACAGTAGTTGTGAGTGCCACTTCACACGTTACACAAAACAGTGACAGCAGATGTATCAGTGTATTCATACATCAACCTTCCCCCACTTCTGTCAAAGGTGCCTGTTTGACATCTGTGAAGAAATCTATAGTAAAGAACTGGATGCAGTAAAGAACCTAGTCCTGTGGCTTACTGCTGGCTCAGCTTGTCTGAGTGTGGAAAGCTAAGCAGGGTCAGGCCTGGTTATTACTTGGATGGGAGACCCCTCCTTTAGTTTCCTGCATTGAGCAGGGGGTTGGACTCGATAGCCTTGTAGGCTCCGTTCCAACTCTATGAGACCATTGTTGATTGAATTATTTTAATTGGTACATATAACCCATGTGCTCAGGCAGGTAAGAGAACAGGAGGGAGTGCAGTCAAGGGTGTAGCTCCTGAAAACTCTCGCCTGTGGACTATCGTTATAATTTTCCAAAAAATATATATTCTGCAAACTTTTTTGTCATACCTCTCCTGCTCCCCCTCAAAAAGACAGAGTATGTGGGTAATAGCAATAAAAGTGCAATCCTATGAATGTTTAGACAGGAAAAAAGTCCTACATTTTCCAGGATGCCCAGCCAGCATGGCTGACTGGAGGGATGCTGGGAGTGGTGCGACATTTTCCCCCTGTCTAAACATTCATTGGATTGGACCTTAAATGTATAGGAGACAAGCTATGAAAAGTGTCAGGCAAGAGTTGAAATTAGAAAAGTCAGCATGATTAAATAAAGTATTTGCTAAGAAATTATTGTGAAATATTTTGCGGAAGATTTCTTATATGAAAGTTTTGTTACCATTCTGTCTTTGATTTATTCTATAAAATCAACATAGGCGTCAGTACCTGGATCTTTAACTAAATGTTTGCAAGAGAGGGAGAGAGATTCTCCAATTACATGCAATTCACAATGTAACCAAAAGGTGGCGTGATACTCAAATCTAACTAGAATAAGAGTAATAATACTATGATAGCATTCCAAATCTGCTTTTGCTCTCTCCACATCATTCCCCTCAAAGTAGGCAGATCTGATGCAAGCATAGAATGACAGAAGAGATTATGCTCTGTGCGCTGTTTTCTCTTGCTTGAAATTCCTTTGAACATCAGGGTGTTGTGTTTTTTTTACCAATATCGATAACGAGCAAAAGCTTAATTTTTATTCACAAGTAGGTGAAAGGTTTGCTAAAGCCAGTGTGTTAAATTTTGAACTCTTTGAAACAAACTGGTAGGTGCTCAAAATCTTAAGAGATCTTTCCTCATTTTAGAGCTGTTCATTTGTTTGTTTTAAGACTGTGTCCTCACTTGGAGCATACTTATACCCCCCCCCCCTTTTTTTAAGTGCCAAATGGATAACACTAGCTTCCTGTAGCAAGGCTACTTGCCCCTTACTTACGTTGGTAGCAATGGAGATTCTGAGCAGTGTAACAATAGCACTGGATTCCAACAAAGACGTCCCCCCCTTTTTTTAACCCCCTGCAGCAGCGGGGGTGGAATTATGGGATGAAAACAGGCTGGAAAGCTTAAATCCCCCCTCCTGGAGAGCCATGGTCCTGATCCAAACTGGGGCCACACGTACTTACACTGAGGTAAATAAGCCAATCATGCATAGCTCTGCTGTGCTCTGGATGATTTGAAGAACTTGTGGCTTGGCCCTTTAACTGAGAAGTCTTGCAACTTCTCAGATCTATTGCGGCAGTTGCTGGAGGCATCATTAGGCTATGTGGTATCCTGGCTCTGGGATTTGCCAGATCCTTTATAGTACTTATTTTACTGCATTTATCTGTCACCTTTCCATAAATGCTCAAGGGTATAAACAAATTTTAAAAATATATAAAACCACTTTTGACAAACCCCCCCAAAAGAAACATTATTGATATTAAAAGCCAAAGCAGATTAAGAGGCACTGATTAAATCAAATTGGAAATGCTTTTGAAAACGGAAGTCTTTGCCCTCCAGCTGGCAATCAAGACTAGCACTATGATGCCTGCTGTACATTTATTTTCTAATACCAGCATCACATTTTCACAGCATATGTCAGGTATTAGTAACTGGTCAGATCTTAGTTAATTTATTACAGTGCATTGACAAAATGAAAAGCCTTGTAAGGAAATAGTTAAATGTTCTGTTTTGCTGACAAGCAAATTAATGGGTTTCTTATTTTAAAATGAGGCAGAACTCTTTGTTATATTGACATTAAATGATGCAAATTGATAAATGTCACTGGGTTCTTCAGATTATTTTAAATACTGCAAGCAGAGTCCTTTTAAAACCAGAGTTAGCTAAATGATGTATTAATGATAGAAGATAATGCTGATGTAGCCCAGTCACCTGATAAGTTTACAGTGAATGCAGGATCTATTGCCATATTAAGGCATATTAATTTCACTTTCAGCTATTTCATTAGTCTTCATTCACTTTAATCTCACAGGACAATAACAAATAGTATTCATCTATCAAATGGATTGTAGAAAAGGTCTGGTGCATGCAGGATGTTTTGCTTAGGGCTGGCATCAAGGGTAGGCATGGCTGGGTACCTGCTGAGGGCCCACAGCCCTGCAGGGGGCCCGCTGAAGATGTTGCTCCTCCCCACCATTGCAAGCTGCCTCTCACTCTGGCCCAGACAAAGGTGGCGCTGAGAAGGAGGGTCAGCAGGGGCCACTGCCTAAAGCAAGTGGTAGCAGTGATGAGAAAGAGGATGCAGAGCAATAGCAGCTAATGACAATGATGGAGAAAAGGTAGACTCAGTGAGGTAGGGGACCTGGAGCTGGCACTTGTTTTGCTCTATGCAGGATAGTCTCTTGACTGCCTTCAGGCGTGCATTTACCTGTACAAACATAACATGTTAACTGTGCAATTGCAGACATAGCCACCAGCTGTTCTTAAAATTGCTGCAGCACTATCCCAAGAATGATAAAGCAATATGTGGTCTTTGGAAGAACCGAAGGGAGTTTCCAGGCAAGGCTTTGATGGTGTCATTGCTCTGCCTCATTCACAGAATATTAGGGGGGGGGGTGTCCAGATGTCGTCATCTTCTATTTGTAACCTCATGTTTTCCCACTGCTTCTTGTGTCTTTTTCTTACCACAAAAAAACCTGCTAAGGAGAAAAAGATGGAATAGCTGCACAATCTCTTTGGATTGATAGCACAAAGAGCCGTCTATCTGGGAGCACCCTACGAAACAAGTTTTTTTACTAGAATGTTTCTGCTGGAATATTTTATGCTTTTGATTTGCCCACTCTTCTTTGAGATTGTTAAGGACCCACTTTATTAAGGAAGTTATAATTTTACCTCCTGACTCCCCAAGATTATGTCTGTTTTGTTAATTAGCATAATGTCTGTCTGATTTTATTTATCTTGCATATGCAGTGGACATTATTTAATTAATATGTTTGGAAAAGTCAGCTGCATTAATTCCTATGCAGTGAAACATGCATACTGTTGAACAACTACTGCTAGAATTGATAAAAGGAATAATGTCTTTTTGGCACCAGACAAGAACATTTTATTTTCACCAGGCCTTTAAATTTTTGCTGAAATTGTTTTAATACTGCCTTTTATTTGCTGTTTCATGTTGTATACTTTTATATTTTTTTTCAACAGTGTAAAGCATCATGGAAGTATTTATATTGAAAGATAGTGCACGCACACACACACACACACACACACACACACAAATACATAAGGACATCATAGAAATTCTTTAAATAAATTAAAGGGTAGAGCCAAAAGAACGGTGAAGCTAGGAAGCTTAGATTTCTTTTTCTGAAAGAGGAGTCCGATTCATCACCCTGACCCGGCCACATGGCAAACTGCTTTTATAACAAGCTTTTGATATGGCATGAGAGTACGCTGTGAGATTTTTAAAAAATCAACCATGACAGCCCGCTAGTACAAATCACCCCTTATAAAAGTCTTAATATTCTTTAGATCTTGGCAATGGAGAATAATTACCAGCAAATAGGGATACTTAAAGGATTCAATTCCAGTCTGAATTGACCTGATTTCCACCACCCAGACAAATAGGAAGATTGGACCTTAGTTATCTGAAATGCATATTTTGAGAGAAAATAGTTTCAGAAATGCATATTTACATAAATATTTAAATGTGTATTTTGCTACAGATTAAAAAAAATCCTCTGATTAATGCAGACTTATAACACAGACTCATTAGAGAACACATGTGAAAGTGACATGGACCAGAAATAGACTGATTTGCCTATCCCCGCCTACAGCTTTAGTCGTTAAGGTTATTCATCCCTTTTAATGTAAAATACATCTTTGATATGTAGTCTTGTACTATAAGACTTATAGCCACATGTATGTCCTTCATCTATTGTGTGCACCATTAAACATTTAATGCAGAGATAAATATCTCACTTTATGATATTTCATTCTCAAAGTTAAGTAATTTACAGCTTTGTTTTTAGGATTGTTGGGAAAACATTTTAGTGTCAATGGTAAGTGATACCTGTTAAGAGTTTGAACTTCACATCTGTCTTAACTTGGAATCCTTCCTGAAAAAAAGGTGAATTGCTTTATCAATAAGAAACAAAGTTGAAACATGTCAACTGTACAAGGAAACAGGCAAAATTTAACACATCTCATTCCCAAATATGTTTAATTAAAAGTATGCTTCTTTAATTACATTGTGATTTTAGCTTCCACATAAGTCGCTTAGAATTCCAGGCAAATAAACATATCTTTCAGAAAAGCCGAAACATCTAATGTCAAAATGAGGCCATTTTGTTTCACCCCAGAAGTGTATTAAGGCCCCATATAAAGAAGACAACAATTAGATTTTGGTTTATTCAGCACTTCACATAAATCAGTATAATTTATCTTGTTAATCGCCAACATATCAATGTTTATAAATCCCCTCGAGTGCAACAAATGCAATTTGTAATTACAAGCACACAGCAATTTGTACTACATGTCATCTAAATCAGTAGTAGTTGTTAATGTTATCATGGCTAAGAATAATTCCAAAGTTAATCACATTGAATATACTGGAATTCATGCTCTCTTAAAAGTGTGCAATAGATATTTAAACAGATTTTGTACTGGGCTAGAAGAGGAGAGGTTGTTTAAACACAATTTACGTAACAGAAAGAGGCAGGATTATCCCTAAGAATCAATTATCCCTAAGAATCAACATTAGTACAGTAATACCTTGGATTGCAAGCATAATTCGTTCCGGAACCGTGCTTGTAATCCAAAATACTCTTATATCAAAGCGAGTCTCTGGCGGGTGTGAGCGGGGCCGATTTCGGCCCACTACGCCCGCTCGAGGCGAGCGGTTACATCCCTAAATTTGTCTTGCAAAACCTTGCTCGTTTATCAAGTCAAAAATTTTAATTTTTTTTTTTTGCTTGTCTTGCAAAACGCTCTCAGACCAAGTGACTTGCAATCTGTGGTATCAGATGGTTAATAATTGCATGAGAAGCACACAAAAATCACATTGTTTTGGCCAGCATTTGATTTATTTATTTATTTATTTCATTTTTATACCGCCCAATAGCTGAAGCTCTCTGGGCGGTTTACAACAATTAACAATACAGTCCCTGCCCGCAGGCTTACAATCCAAAAAAACACGACACACAAGGAAAAAGGAATGGGGAGGGAAGAAGGGGGAATATTAATTATTACTTATGTAATTCTCTGTGTCTCAAGAAGCTCCAGCCTCCTTCTTCTTCCCCACAGGGCTGTAGATGTCAGTTAGCCCTGTGGGGGGGGGGCAGTCCAACTGGAGCAGGCCCTGATGTTCCCTCGGCCTGCTCCAGCCTCCGTCTCCAGCCTCTAAAATTGAATATTATCATTGATTCCTCAACCAAGAGAAACAATAAACATTATAATCAATTCACCTTCATTTTAGCAGGGATGTTGAAGAGTCCTTGGTCCCGAGTCCCGAGTCTTTGGACCCGAGTCTAGAGTCGAGTCTAGAGTCCGAGGTCCAAAATGGTGAGTCGAGTCCCGAGTCCCTCCCAAAGCGGCGGCCCATGGAGGGAGCAGGAGGGTCTACGCGAGAGGAAGAAGAGCTGCCCTTCCTCCCGCGGAGACCCTCCTGCTCCCTCCATGGGTCGCTGCCGCTGCCGCCCTCACCTCACCGCTGCCGCCACCCTCACCTCGCCAACGCCGCCGCCCTCACCTCGCCTCTGCCGCCGCCGCTGCCCTCGCCGCCGCCGCCCTCACCTCCACCTCTGCCGCCCTCACCTCGCCGCCGCCGCTGCCCTCGCCACCGCCCTCGCCTCTGCCGCCGCCGCCCTCACCTCCTCCTCCGCCGACCTCGTCGCCATCGCCGTAGCACACAGCACGCCGCGTCACGCCGCCAGCGGCGTTGCTCTGTTTTTGGCGGGGTTGCTGTGGTTCAAAAACAGAGCGACGGCGCTGGCGGCGTGACGCGGCGTGCTGTGTGCTACGGCGATGGCGACGAGGTCGGCGGAGGCGGAGGTGAGGGCGGCGGCAGCAGCAGAGGCGAGAGCGGCGGCGGAGGCGGAGGAAGAGGAGTCTTGGGCTCGAGTCCCAAGTCGAGTCTCGAGTCCCACATAAATTATTGGGACTCAAGTGGGACTCGAGTCAGAGGGGGGACTCAGTCGGACTCACGAGTCGAGTCCCCGAGTCCGAGTCCCCATCCCTGCATTTTAGTATGGTTCAAATATAATACTAAGGGCAAGAGGACAATTGGACTGAGAACATTCATCCACTCCTGTTTTGTTTTCTATCTACCTTTACATTAATTCCCAAGATGATTATGTTATCTAGATCTTTACATCTAGATGGAACTGGAACATTCAACATCTGTCAGATAAAAGTTTATGTACACTAGGTATAAATTTGCCAGATTATAGATAGTCATAAAAATCTTAGGATAATTCTTAGAATCTGTTTTACACTGTAAAAACTGTAATTTTTGTATGTTTAAAACTCCATGACCACCTATTTATGTAGAAAGTTATACTTCCTTGTTATACTTCTGAGAAAGAAGCATTATTCAGCCCTACATGGGTATGAATAGTTATGAATAGTAGTGAAATTAAGCACTTAATATCAAAATAATAACCAAATGCCCAGAAAATAGGTAATTTAGCATGGTAGAAAACATATAATCAGGGCCGATGTAAAGGGTAGGCATCGTGGGACACCTACCAAGGGCCCACACCTCAGCTAAGGCCCACTGACAAGAATCCCCCTGGAGTTGCTCCTGCTTATTCACTTGCCTCCGGTGTCATGAAATTCCAGCTTCTTGCTCTGGCCAAGGCAAGGGTGGTGAAAAGGAGGAGCAGTAGATGTCACTGCCTACTTGCTCACTAGCTTTCTGTCCCTCACACAAGCAAGTGGTAGCAATGATGAGAAAGAGGATGAAGAGCAGCAGCAGTTAGTGACAATGGTGGTGAGAAGGTAGACTCACTGAGAGAGGGGGCCCATTCATTCATTCATTTATTTCATTTATATACCGCCCCATAGCCGAAGCTCTCTGGGCGGTTCACAACACTCTATACATAAAAACAACATTAAAACATACAAAACAGTTTAAAAAATTAAAAAGCAAATTTAAAAACACAGTTTAAAATAACAATACAAAAGCCAATAAAACTGAGCCTACAGGTGGCAATCTCCTCCGTGCTATTCCAAGCTCCTAACTAAATGCCTTGGCATAGAGGGAAGTCTTAACCTGGCACCAAAAAGATAGTAAGGTTGGCGCCAGGCGGGTCTCAGTGGGGAGCTGATTCCATAACTGGGGGGCTACCACCGAGAAGGCCCTCCTCCTCGTTGCCACCAACCGAGCCTCTCTTGGAGGTGGCAATCGGAGGAGGGCCCCAGATGTTGAGCGTAGTGTCCGGGTAGATAACGGTTGTGGCTGTCTTGCCGCACTGTAACTGGCACTGCACAGGCAGTCCCCAGGTTAAGAACCTCTGACTTACGGACAACTCATACTTACGAATGGGCTTCCGGGTTCCCTGGCTCGACGTCATTTATGTGGAGTATAGCGTAGTATACGTAATTACACAATATGCGTAAATGCCGTATACTACGCTATACTGTTCCAACGTACGTACAAATGTGACTTAAAGACATTTTAAAGAATGGAACTCGTTCGTAACCTGGGGACTGCCAGTATACAATTTTTAAACCATAGAAACAATAGGATAGCTTTTAACTTTTAAAACCACAGAAAATGAATAGTGACAGAAAGTTTTGTTTGATAGTGACCCGATTTACACGAATAAACAACTCATGGTTTATTACCCATGGGTTGTTTTGGAGTGTGCGGGAGGGAGGGAACATGCTGGGTTCTGACTGCTCACCCGCTTCTGCTTCACTAAACAACCCAGGAAGGACCCATTCTTGGGCTGTGCTCTGTGACGTCTGAACCCGGAACTCTGGGAGAAATAACAAAGTTTTAAGCCAAGAACAATCCATGGGTTGTTTAATCACATGAACCGGGTCAGTGTGTTTGGGTGATGCAAATATCTTTCACTTACTGAGTTAGTAAGAGGCACCACAGAGCACACAGTAGACAGGAGGAGCAGGTAAGGATTTTACACCTAGTCCCTGCTTCTCTTTAGCCGCCACTATATGAGACAATGGAGAGCAAGACAGGAACACTGGCAGGACCCTCTTGCCTGGCAGGAGAGCCCAGACCCTTAACCAAATATTAACATCTGGCCAGGAGGCCGGCTTCCAGAGGTGGACATATTTCTGCTGGGCCCAGCGAAGCCTCTTGGCAAGAGGCTGAGCTTGCACAGCATCCAGGAAAACAGAAGAGCAATTGAGGACGTCGTTAACACCTAGGTTTTGGATCTCTTTAGCCTCTGTACTTGAGAGAGCAGAGAGCAAAAGAGGAGCACTGGCAGCACCATTTTGCCTGGCAGGAAAGCCCAGCCTCTTAATTGAATATCAGTATCCAGCCAGGAGACCAGGCTCCAGGTGGGTGTATTTTTCCCAGGCACGACACAGCTGGTGGGTCAAACCATGGCTCATTGTAACCATGATAGGTTGTCGTGTCATTCAAACCCAGGTGACTGACTGTATCGTGGGAAGCGGTGAGTGAGCCACTCAGCAAGAGTGGCAAAAAACCCTTGCCGAGCTTGCCAGGGCAACTGCCAGTAACAGCTGCTCAACCAAGTGCCCAAGCAACACTTTGGAGCAACTATGACTGGCTTGGTCTCCCCCATGCCAACCAAGACCCCTTTTGCAGTCATTGCAGCTTTCCCCCCTTCCCCCCAGAGATTGCTTTTCAGGGTCTTTTGGCAGGGACGTATGCAGATTTCATGGATGCATAAGTCCCTGTCAAAAAACCCTGATTAGCCCTGTCAAAAACCCTGTTTTAAAAGGAAGCCTGATCTTTGACAGCTGTCAAAACTCTGTGCTCCCATAAATATGATGGCTTTTCCAGTTTCCCAAGCACCTAGAATCTAGGGAAAGGGTGGAAAAGGTGGAGAACACTGAGAACAGTCACGTCCAAAAAAAGAAGAGGATCTCACTGGCACGGTTGCAATGATTTAAATCAGAATGATTTAAATCAATGATTAAATCATCAATAAAAATCGATTTTTTGGGGGAAAAATCATGATTTTTGGCAACCCTGTCATGTAGGTAGCCTAGTAACCGATAATATTGGTAACGTAAAAAAAATGAGGAAAGAACTTGATAAAGAGGAGACCCTTAACCTCATTACATATGGATGTAGTGCCCATCTAATGCATCTATTGGCTAAAGATGTGGATATTCCTAATGTCAAGAACCATGTCGTTGCTATTGTAAAGTACTTCAGAAACAACCATTTCACATCAGCTGCTTACACGGCAACAGGAGCAAAAGCACTGCCGATTCCTCAAGATGTTCGCTGGAACACTGTCGCCAATTGTTTAGAAGCCTACATCAGAAACTGGCCCATCATCATGCAAATCTGTGAGGAAAATCGAGAGAGGATCGATGCAGACATCAAAAACAAGGTCTCTAACTTGGGAATCCTAAGAAATGTTGAAGATCTCCTTAAAAAGCTCCAATGCTGTGGCATTGGACAAATTACAGAGAGATTCGTGTAGTATTGGTAGGGCAGTTGACGTTTTGAAGCAACTTTCGGAAGATCTGACAGCTTGCGGAGTATTGACTGCAAATGATCAAAGCAATCCACAAACCCATTTCAAGCAAGCACTAACACCAGCTCACTATCTGGCTAACATTATGACTGCATCTGTCATGGGCAAAAACTTAACAGAAGAAGAGTATGACTCGGGGATGGATTGGGCCAATGAAAACCATCCAAATATAGTTCCAGTCCTAATAAAGTACAAAGCTAAAGCCAAGCCATTTTCTCAGTGTATGTTCAGCAAAAACATCATCAATTCAGTCCAGCCCCCGGAATGGTGGACTTCACAGCAGGACAAGCTGCATCAGCAGGTGATCGATGTCGCAGAACAGTTGTACACTGCGACTGCCTCCACAGCAGATGTGGAAAGAGTGTTTTCATCATTTGGATTGGTACAATCAAAACTGCGAAATCATTTAGGCTTAGACAAAGTTGCCAAATTAGTGTTTTTGTTTAAAGCCATGAATCAATATCAAAAAGGAAAGTGAAGGAAAAATTAAGTGAAAGTGATTAACGTAAGTTAAGTTAAGTAACATGCAGTGTATGACAAATAATTACTGTTGAGGTTGCTTTAAATATGCAAAAATGCAACAATACTCTATTAAACAAAACTTGTTCTAATTAATGTTTTCTGTATAATTTGGTGTTCTTAACTGTTATGTGTACATGTGGTTGCCTGAAACTTTGAAATTAATTTTACTTAAAAAAAAATTGGGGGTGGGAATTGATTAAATCAAAAAAATCATTGATTTAAATTTTTTAAATAAAATTTTCCCATTTTTTTTGCAAAAAAATCGTGATTTTTTGCAACCCTGCTCACTGGGAAGGGGGTGATTGATATACACGCCACCCCCTGTCACCAGCAAAGATCTCTTCGTGGCTTTACTTCTCACTTGACAACTCACCGTTTGACCGCTGCAAAAGAGAAGAGAAGCGAAGCAACAAAAAAACTATTTGTAGCCTCACTTTGTCCAATGTCCATGGGTGGTGCCTCCTGTACTTTGACAGGAGACACCATCCAGGGCACTGACGAGGCAAGACTGCACATAGTTGGAGGTGTGCACCTACACACCTCTAAAATTCGGACAAAATGTAAAAAAAAATATGCGCAAATCTTGGGCACAAATAGAAGAAAAGAAAAGGTGATGAACCAGTGACAGCCGCTCCAATATGCCACTTGGGCACTCTGAAGGGGCTGTCACCAGCTGTCACTTTGGAAATTATGAAAAGCGATCCCCAGGGGGAGTAAAAGGGAAAAAAGCTGGGGTGATTGTAAAAAGGCTTGCAGTCGGCACAGGGAGAGGAGACAAGACAGGTCCTGCCATGGAGTCCCCTGGGATACCCACGGGAGGACCGAGGGGGAAGGAGGTGGGGACCGCCCATGGTAAACCCAATCATCTGTTGGGCACACCGTGAGATGTTTCATGAACAACCCACACTGCATAGCTTATTCGCAGGGTAGGTTGCCATGTTGTGGGAATTCACCCATTGGCTATTGTGTTTAAAGTTCACTCTAGTGGAGTGAAGGCAGGGGAAACTCTGAGCATGATGATGTCCTGTCATGTATTGCTTTTTATTACATATTACTAGGGAACAGGGATGGGGAAGAGTCAAAGTGGTGGTGCTATATAAGGTCTACCCTAGTCCAATCATCATCATCATCATCATCATCATCATCATCATCATCATCATCATCAGAATGCCTTTGAATGCTTCTGTCCTTCAAGAGTCTTCAGACTATCATCATAATCACCATGTATTGTACTAGTAAACTCTGGTGGTCACTCTGGTGATCAGTTGTCTTATTGGTTTGAAAATGAAATGAAGCCACCCAAAAATAAGGTAGTGGCTTATACAACTCAGGGGACTTCCTAGCTATGCAGATGTGTATACATTTGTAAATTAAAGGGGAAATGTTTAAAACCCCAAAACAGCCTGACAAGGACCTGTGAGCTTCCAGGACATACGGAATGTTGAAGTACCAGTTGAGAGAAAAAAGAAAAGAAAACTGGAAGGGGGGGAAAGAATTAAAAAAGAGGGAATTGTCCTGCTCAAGTCCCTAACATAGTAAGTGTCCCAGAAAGGATTCTAGCCAAATGGGAGTTATGTGGTCACTCACGGGTGCATACTATGAGATTAGAATAAAGAAAGTTTCCTCTCTGCTCATTATGAGGATGTTTCAGGAGGAAGGAAAGGTGGGCGGACACATTTTCCTTTTCCAACTCTACAGCTATCCCTTCCACCGCCCATATAACAATAACATTCTTGGGTTCAGAGCTAGCAACCAGCCCCAAATGTAAGCCCTGTTCCCCTTCTGAATGCACGCCCCCCACACCTCCATGAGAGGTCTATGAGGCTCTTGTTCAAGGCAGGATAGAGCCCTGAACAAAAGCACTCCTAGAGGGTGGAGATACCTTTCAGCATTTTGTTGCAGGTCACACTTGTTCCTTAAAGCACCGAAGTAGGAAGATACATATCAGATCTGCTTTCTTTAAAAATCCAGATAGAAGCAGCTATGAGAGCCTGCTGCCTGAACTGGATTGGGGGCAGCAGGGAAAGGGGGGATAATCCTTTCCTTCCATCCTTAATTCCCCACTCTGCAAATCTGCCAAAGACAGCCTTGCAAGGCTAATAGATTACAGGGGCAATTTTGATTGGGGAGATGGTGTGAGAGACAGAGTTAACCTTTCTCCCAGTGCCACTGCCCTGATCCAACTTTCTGCCCTCACCTTCCACACCTTCCATGAAGTTAAAACAAAAACAGTGGGAGATGTGATCTCCCAAAGTACATGTTTCTTACATCACATGTACTTTGGCCCAAGCAGGTGTAGGCTTGTTCATATGCATGGAGCCTACAATGGACCAACAATACCTATTCCTCTTGTTCAACATGGTTGTAACGCTTTAATGTTTACTTGTAGAGCAAAAAAATTGTTAGAGAAATTACTGTTCTATTTTTACTGTGAACATAAAATCTAACAATGCCCTGAATAATTATTTGGAACGTCTACAGTGTTATTTTTAGTGTTACTATTCTAGACAAATCATAATTTTAAAGCCACGTGCCTGGAATATATGTGTGGAGGATGAGAAGTGGGGTTTTGTGTGTGTGTGTGGTTAATATGCAGTAGCCAACACAGATGAATTTATGTGGGCAACTCCCCCCCCCCCAGGTTTTTTTTTTTAAGTGGTGGAGGGTGGGGAGTGTTTTGTATTCTTATTTTGGATTGTTCTGCACTAGGAGCATTTCATATTAGTAAGGTTAAATCTAAAGAAAAACAACCAAATATATATTGTCACAATTGAAAAACAGAGAATACATTTTTAGAGGTCTTGTGTGCTCCTGTTTAAATAACAGCTCAAAGAAATTAAAAAGATAACTGAGCAATTAGATTTTTAATAAGTTAAGAACAAGTTAAAGCAATGTACAGTAAATACATATCATATGAGTCGCAGCCCCATCCAATGCAGTTGGCCATAACCCTCTGAACTCGGATGATTACACAGGCATCCAATGGAAAATGGGAAGAGCTCGGAGGCAGGGATTGCCTCTACGCTCCCCTCGCCCTCCAAACCATTTAGACGGCCAATATCAGCTGTCTAAATGTTTTTCCTCTCCTCGTGAGGAGGAGAGGCTGAGGCACCGCCTGGACTCCACGGAAGACAGTGGTGCCTCGCTCCTCCCCTCCTTGCCCCCAGGAACGTCCCCCCCCCACGCCAGTACTGAAGACAGTCTTCCATCTTTGGATCCAAACCGGCACAGAAAGAACCACACTGTCTGCAAGGGGGAGGAAGGGTGCTTTCCAGGCAGAGTCCCTGCTGCGACCTTGGAAGGGGTTTCCAAGGTCGTAGGGGGGGACTCCAACCTATCCTATGGCCCCAGAAGGTCGGGTGGTCATAGGATTATGCCCTCAGTCTGTCAGTTTAACAGGAAAATACTGAGTAAAATGTATAAATCTGTCATCATACCATGTAGAGTGAATTTTTCTTTAATGACATTAAAGAGGAGCATGGAAGTGGCCCTTTTGTTAAGGCAACTAGCAAAAAAAGGTTCTGCCATTATAAGCCACTCAATTTAATTGCTTATGAAAATGACACAGGAGGTAATAACTTGAAACTTGTTATTCATGATCTACTTGATAAGGTTTACAATTTCAAACTGAACTGATAAAAATGGTCACAGGTACAGGAAGTTAAAATTTGCTGAAAATTGACATATTTTCACTTTTTACTTTGATTTTTAAACAGGCATATCACATATTTCTTTCAAAGTTTGGTGAAAATAATGGATGCATTTTATTCAAGCTTGTTGAGGAAGGCAAGCCTTCATAGGTTTGGTGAAACTCTGAACAGTGGTTTAAAACTGCCCTACTACAGGATATGTGGGTAATTGCTAGCGAAGTTATACTATGCACGCTCAGTTTCATACTGAAACTAGAATGCTGCCAGGACTCCAGTGTTTGCAGAGTGAAGCACCTGCTTGTGGAATCCTGTGGGCAGCTGGCTGGCCACCGTGTGAACAGAATGCTGGACTAGATGGATCCTTGGTCTGATCCAGCAGGACTCTTCTTATGCTCTTACCAAGCGGATTCTATGCCTGTTTGTTTAGTTATGGAATGATATGATACCTGTCAGGGCCAAACTACACATTACTTTAAAGATGTACAAGCAGCTACATCTTTTTCTCTCATTTTTATTCTAAAGTAAGCACAGGGGACTTCTTATGGATTGGGGCCATAGAATGGGATCAGAGCAGGGATTGTGGCCCTTGTGCTGCATATCTGCTTTTAGAATCCTTGGCTTCCCCAACTTGTGCATTACAATTGCTTTAGGGCCAAATTACATGTTACTCTAAAGTAAGTGCAGGGAACCTCATCTGGATTGGGACCCTAGTGTGGGGCGTGGGGGGAATTTAACCCTTTGCCCAATGCTGCAGTCCTGATACTGATCAGGCCTCCCATGCCTACAATTTACATCACCAAAAAATGATCCAAACAGCAAATGGATCACTGTTTGGAAATACAAATTACAGGGGGGGGGGTCTGATCCAGATGGGGACCACAACATGGAGAAAAGGGTTAAAGCCCCCGTACACCTCAAGTTAAGAGTCTCAACCCAGATAGAAACCCCTTACTTTAAGCCGTTGCATTTGCTTTAGAGTAATATTCAGTTTGGCCTGAAGGGAACCGGAATGCACATGTGGGGGAAGCAGAGGTTTCTGAAAGCAGAAATGCAACTCAAGGGCCCAAATCCCTGTTTTTCCTTTCAGTGTAGAGGGAAATCTGAGGACTGTGAGCTTTGTGTTTCCTTTTTGAAGACTGAAATACAGTCCCTGCTGTTCCTTTCTGTGTGGTGGGAAAAGGATGTACAACGAAGGCCATCACACTGACATTCTGTCTGCATATTGTTGGAAGATATGGGCAGGAGTCCGCCCTATACTGGTTAGGCCGAAGCAGATCTTTCCCCCTTATGCACAGCCTGGTTATTGAAACTGGTTATCACCACGTGGGTTGTTAAACCCTGCTAAAAAGGCTCTTAAAAGGAAACGGATTGTCCAAACAAGGTTTAAAATTAATGAAGACATTTATTAATTTTACTTACAGTCCATTTATTCATATGCCTGTGTCTATCATGTTGGGGGGGGGGGAAGAGAGAGCTGGCCACAGAGAGGCAGGAAGTAGGGAGGAGGGGTTCTAAAACATGGATCCTGGGGATTGTTCAATTAACCCTTTCCTCCCACTGTAACTAGTGGTTAGATTAGATTACCTCGTTGATTTAAGCAGGCAATATTACAATTTCCATCACATATAAGCAGGGCTTTTTTTCTGGTGGAACTCACCGGAACTGAGTTCCAGCACCTTTTCTTCTATTAATTGCATTACAATTTAATCGCTATCTACTCCCGAGGAAATGCAATCCAAGAGTTCCGGTACCTTTTTCTCCAGAAAAAAAGCACTGCATATAAGGGGTGCTGGTGAGGTATAGGAAGGCATGAAATATGTGCAGTTGGAGCAGCAAGGGGCAGAGGGAGCAGCTTAGTTGCCGCCTCATCCAACTTACCCTTTAGGCATGTGCCTAGCATGCTGTGATTGAAAGTCCACCATTTGGGGAGGAGTGGTTGAAGAGGGAAGGTGGTGCAGATAGAAAGAAGACAACAGAAAGACTAGAAAACTTTAGAGGAGTCTTCTGTGCAAAGATTGTTTATCAGTTGCAAAGGCCAAATGATTAATATTAAGAGAGAGAGCCAGTGTAGTGTAGTGCATACCCTCCAAGTGCCCCGGTTTTGCTGGGACAGTCCCGGGAAAACTGTAGCCATCCCGGCTTCTCTCCCTGTCCCGCTGATTCCCGATTTCCCCCGCAGGTGCCACGCCCCCTCCCCAGCCACAGGCTCGCTTGCTTCCCTTCCATTCAGGCGCCCTGGGGAAAGAAGGGTTAAACCATAAAGAGAAGGGAGAAAGAAGGGCTCGAGGACCCTTCTATTTGTTTCTCTGTCTGTGATCCAAAAAGGGGCAATGAAGGGTTAAACCATAAAGAGAAGTGGGAAAGAAGGGCTCCAGGCACCAACAAGGAACTTGTACAACAGAGGAAGGCTGTTCAAGGGAGGGAAGTGCTTGTGATATGTCCAGAACAGCAAAAGCAAGAGAAAAGGGCTGGAGTGTACAGGCATTTACAGACGTGAGTGTAGAGGACCTTATAAAAGGAGGAGGATGGCCCCAGGTGTGGGCTTCCCAGACACAAACAAAACCAATTGTCTGTCTTGACTGACACAAAAAGGTGGGGATTGGTGGGAGGTAACTGGCTTCTCCTTGGAATGTCTTTACAGTGGGATTGTTTCCTCTTTATTGTTTGTTTCTTGGATTTCTTAGTCACCTTTTCTTTAAAAAGACCCAAGGCGACTAACCCCAAATTATTAAAATATAAAATATAATGTAGCTAAAAACGATTTCCATTAAAACTACCAAAAGATCAGTACAGACCACAACCCAAACAACTTATGCAGTGGGAGAGATGGAACTCTATCTGATGAACTTCTCCTTGGTTATGCACTGGTACATGTCACAACACTTTATACAACAAAACTAATATGCAATCCTATGCATATTTAGACAGAAAAAAAGTCATACAACTCCCAGTATCCCTCTAGCCAGCCATGCTGAGTATTTAGAACTTTTGTCTGTCTAAATGTGCATAGGATCACACCCTAACTGAATCAAAAAATCTTTTGTGAGATAGAAAATCAAAAGATGTTTACATAGTAAGAGAGTTGGCAAATGGTACCCGTTGAATTTGTGCCTGACAGACAGAACTTTGAAGGGAGAACAGGGTAGGGGAAAGGGAACTAAAGATGTAAACTTTACTCACATGTAAGCCCTGTGCTTTTGAAAAAAGGGATGGGAGACTAGAACAGCAGCTGTTACAAACTATAGAGCTAGTTTATAGTAAGCCTGGGGCTACCTCCCATCCCATATTTTCTTACTCAAATGTAAGTTGCATTTTGTTTAATGGGATTTACTCTGTAGTAAATCAGAATAGAATTGCAGCCTCCATCTGCAATCCACATCCCTCATTATACAAATTGTGCTTGCTTACAGGTAGCCTCCATACACCCATACTTTTCCTAGGTCATATGGGCTAAAATCTACATGGGGAGGATGCAGTGCCTGCTGGGACCAGCAAAGATGCCCCAAATTGTACTGGTTCTGTATTCCCTTATGAAGCATCAGAGCCTTACTGTATTGCCACAGAAATCGTCCTATGAGTTGCTGGTCTCCGACACTCCAACCTCCCCATCTGGATATGGCCTTGAAAGACCAAAGGAAAGTGTGGGTGCATGGAAGATAAGTTCTAAGGAAGCATGATGTATGACATTGCACAATATCATTACTGACCATGGGGCATGTTTGTTAAATTCTTTGCTTCCCATTTCCTAGCTTTCTAGAGCTTGTGCCAACATGAGATAGCCTTAACTCTTGTCTTTTGATAACTGAATAACATGTTAACAGAGTGATCCTATGGCCCCTAGACAGCTTCTAGGGGGCCAGAAGGCTTCGGATTCCCAGATCCAAGGTCAGAAAAAAGCTCCGACCTCAGAGCTGGGGATCCGTGCTAAGATTGCCCTCCTCTGCAGCTGGTGTGGAAAGAACTGTGCCAGCTGCTTCTCCAAGGTCGTAAGAGAGAACTTGGAGCAGGGGTAAAGAGGGCGCTCCAGGGGGTGGGGAGGTGAGGAGACTGAGTCCATCAGGATACCACATATCTTGGCAATGCTCCAGCCTCCTTCCCTTCCTATCCAAAGCATCACAGCTTGACAGCCGAAACTGACAGTCTAGCTCAGTGGTTCTCAACCTTTTTGCCCCATGCACCCTCTTCACCATATGTCAGAATGTCATTCCCCCCTTTCCAAGATTGTCTGAATTGATCTGTGCCATACAATAAAGTGTGATGTCCTGTAGATTATGTACAATCTGTAGCATTGTAATTTGTAGAAAGATCAGTATTCCAACAGTGTGAGTCTGTGGTCCCAATTCCTCCCCTGAAACCCTAAAATCCCCCCCCCCTGGTTGAGAACCCCTGGTCTAGCTTATTTGCAGTGCGGGAGGAACAGAGAGGTAAATATCGCCTCCTCACTCCTGCCCCTTCATAGGATGCCTGTAATCCTCTGAGTTCTCCATTGGACTGCGCTCTAAGTGAGTCTTGGTGAGAACCTAAATAAAGGCACGTGGCTGATTTACATAAGGAATCATTCTGATGTGGCAATAATGTGAAAACAACACAACCAGAGTTTCCTTTTGTGGGGTGGGTAGGTTTTGAGACTGACATGGTGGATGTTTTGTCATGATCATGATGTTTTGTCATGATCACATCTTTCCATGTCTTGGCATAAAACACAGTTGAAAGTTTTCCAAGATGTGGTGAGCAGAAATCTCAGCATATGACAGAGACAGACGAGTCACCACTTCACAACAGCTAATAAGGCACCATGTCAATGATAGTGTGAATCAGCTCTCATTACTCCATATACAGTAGGAGATTACATCTAAACCACATTATTTTTATGTACGTAAGTTAATTAAAGGATGGAACCTGTTGTTGTACTTCTAGTGGCTGATTCTGTGGTGTTGGTGTGTGTTTCTGTTTTTCTGCTTCCTTAAGCTTTTGATAGCTTTCCACTAATCATGGCAAGTAGACCACTGTGTGGCTTGTTTATAACTGCATGACATCTCATTCCACTTCAATGTAATTTCAGAGGCCCGCAAAACTGGTTGCTTCTGCTTGTACCAAACAAGTCTCATGTGACCCATGTATCATTAATGGCTGAAAGAGGGAAGAAAGCTAACATCACAAACTAGGCAGTTGTATAAATTAGCCCTTGGTTTGGGGGAAATAAAATTAAAGTAATTTAGGGTGCAATCTTATGCATGTTTAGACAGGAAAAAAAGTCCTACAACTCCCAGCATTCCCCAGCTAGCTGGGGAATGCTGGGAGTTGTAGCACTTTTTTTTCTGTCTAAACATGCATAAAATTGCACCCTTCGTTTAACTAGGCTGTGGCACAGCTTAATTTGAGAGAGGGCTCAGCTGTACTGTCAAGTAGCAATAAAAGGAGAGAGCCTGCTTCTAAGCAGGGCCGGCGCTACCGCTAGGCCAACTAGGCTGTTGCCTAGGGTGCGTAGCGGAAGAGGGCGCAGAACGCTGCGCTCCTCTTCGCTGCCGGCGCGCTCCTGCCCTGCCCGCCCGCCCGCCCGCCTCACCGAGAAAGCCAGGTCAGTGTGGGGGATTGCGCCCGGAGTAGTGGTGGGGCTGAGCCTGGGCGCCTCCCCCCTACCTTGCCTCACCTACGCGCCGCCTCCCCCCCACCTCGCCCCGCCTCGCCTCTGCGCCGCCTCCCCCCCGCGCCGCCTCCCCCCCACCTCGCCTTGCTTCGCCTCTGCGCTGCCTCCCCCCCCCGACACCTACCTTCTCCGTGCTGTTTCCGGAGCCCCGCCCACGCTCTGTTTTGGCAGGAGGAACCAGGGCAACAGGGCTTAAACAGCCCTGTTGCTCTGGTTTCCCCCGGCCAAAAACAGAGCGCGGGGGTCCCTTTTCGGAGGAGGCGTGGGAAGGTAGGTGGGGGGTGGCAGCGTGCGGGGGGGGGGTCCGGTGGCGGCGGCGGCGGCGGGAGGTTGCAGAGCAGGGCTGCTTTCCGGAGCCCCCCCACGGCACGAGAGGGGGGGCGCTAAATATAATTTAGCCTAGGGCGCCGAACTGCCCTGCACCGGTCCTGCTTCTAAGTCATACACAGAGTGCTTTGGACACCAATTGGCAATAACGTCCATCAACCCTTTCAGTCAAGAGTCAGGACTGTGGTTGGCAGGCAGGCAAAGCTGCACCAGTGCTAGTAGATCAGGGGAATGCTGTAGATGTAGCATAAGTTGATTTCTGTAAGGTTTTTGAGAAGCCCCCTCCACAATATTCTTATTGGCAAACTGATAAAATGTGGGCTAGACAAGGCTACAGTGGTGGATTTGTAGCTGTTTGATGGACCATATGCAAAGAGTGTTCATCAATGGCTCCTAATCAACCTGGAGAGAAGTGACAAGTGGGGTGCCTCCGGGTTTGTCTGGGTTGTTTTTAATGACTTTGTAAATGAATTGGACATAGGAGTAGAGGAGATGCTCATCAAATTTGCAGATGGCACAAAACTGGGAGGGGTAGAAACAGAAACAGTATTCAAGATGATCTTGACAGGATGGAAAACCAGGCAAAAACTAACGAAATTATTTTCAGCATAGATAAATGTAAAGTTCTGTATTTACGTAGGGGGGAAAAATCAGATTCACAAATAAAGGGTGGGCAACTTGTGGCTGACAGCAGTACATTTGAAAAGAATCTAGGGGCTTTAGTAGAACACAAGCTAAACATAGATTATAAGTGCGATGCTACAGCTAAAAATGAGAATGCGATTCTAGACTGCATCAAGGAAAGTATAGTGTCAAGATAATGAGAAGTAATAGTACCACTCTATTCTGCTTTGGTCAGACCTCATCAGTAGTACTGTGTGTCCAGTTTTGAGAATATTTAAAAAGGATATTGACAACCTGAAAGATGTGCAGAGCTGGGCAAAAAAGATGAAGAGGGTCCCAGAGACCAAATCCTATGAAGAAAGATTGAAGGAATTAGGTGTGTTTCACCTGGTGAAGAGACGTTTAAGAGACAATATGACAGCCATCTTCAAATATTTGAATGACTGTCACATAGATGATGGAGCAAATTTGTTTTATGTTGCTCCAGAAGGTAGGACCTGAACCAAACGGTTCAAATGATAAGAAAAAGGATTTAGTAGACTAAAAATTAGGAAGAATTTCCTGACTGTACGGGTTGTTCGACAGTGGAACAGACTTCTTCAGAAGGCGGTGGACTCTCCTTCACTAGAGGTTTCTAAGCAGAGGCTAGATGGCTATCTTGGGTGCTGTAGTGGATTTCCTGCATTGGCAGGGGGTTGGACTAGATTACCTTTGCAATCCACTCTACCCTCTCCATTGTTATTGTAAATTATCTGCCAAGTTGTGAGCCTTGATTCTGACTGCATAGGGTGCTTCCAGACTGAGGGTTCCCAGCACTACCAATCAAAAGGCGATATGCAGCTCTTCCATCTTTCCCTGCTTAACGGATTTGCTCTGGTAAGGAAAAAGAGCTACAGATGGAAGACCAGGATGTCTGGTCTGGAGCCCCTGTAAAATTTTGTGAATGAGGCAGGGTGATTGCACAATTAAAACCCTTGTCTGGAAGCACCCATAGGCATGCAGTGACTATGCGTACAGGCTAGGTCCTACGTATTTTATATTTTAAATCAGGTTCGTTTTGTGTTCATTCATCATCTCTATCAAGATCTAGAACTGCGAAACCCAGTTTGAATCTGTTCCAGCAGCAGGCATTTGGAGTTCTTAGTTTGCAGTTAGTAAAAGAGTTCCACAGCCTTTATCTTAAGATTTTAGTGTTAATTAACTTTGAGAGCAATTATGTGCAGAACACGCCCTTCTGAAAGATAAGAGCCATATAGCTTATATATTGCAGAGCGTTACAGCTGGAGCAAACGGGTTGCAGGAAAATGGGAGAGGGGCGGGGAGAGAAAGCGAACGAGGGATGGTGTCTCCAACGCAACTCCCAGCGATTTCAAAGCCAGCGCAAACATTTGTTGCTGCTACCAAAGCCAAGTGTGTGCCTGCCTGCCGGGGGGAAGCAGCAGCTTCCAGTGTCGCCAAAGCTGCTGAATAGCAATGAAGCCTGCCTTTCCCGGTCTGAATGCAACTATTAATAGCGCTGCCAGAGCCCCCGCTCTTTCCGTCACGTGAAGAGAAGCGGGCAGGAAAGTGTGTGAGCTGGAAGAGGAGGAGGCCGGCCCGGCAGGCAGGCAGGCAGGCCGCCGCTGCTCTGCACTCTCCTCCTCGTCACATTCCTGCAATGCCCAGTCTATAGAGGACGGAGAAAGCTCGCGCTTGCCCCCTCATCCCAGGGGCGCCGTTCCGTTCCTGCAGCAGCCGCGATCACCCTCACCTCCCTGCCCAGCCAGCACCCCTCTTCCCTCCCTTTTGTGTGCTCTGGAGACCAGTCTCTGCTTAATAAGATCAATGCACCCCCTCCCACCTCTGGCATTTGTATTCCCTGCTCGCTCTGCTAGCGGAATGGATGGATGTGTGTGTGTGTGTGTGAGTGGCGGCGCGCGTGCGGGAGCGCGCGCCGGAGCTCAGAAGGGTGGACCTCCGGCTGCTCGTGCCTTTCCGGACCCCCCCCCCCTCCCCCGCCGAGCGGCTCCATTCGCCAGCGGACACTAGTGGGGTGCTTCTTGGTGTGCCCCCAAGTTGCTCTTTCTGCTGTCTCTCAGTGCGGAGCCCGAAGGCGTTAGGCGAGCCCGTGGGGAAGGATATGCTAGCAGCGTGGGGCCCCTTTCTTCTTGTTACTTCTCCCCAGCCATGTGGTGCTTGCACTGTAACTCGGACAGGACTCAGTCCCTGCTGGAGCTGGAGCTTGACAGCTGGTAAGCCATTACCGTCTATTGGAAGCAGCGTGGGTTTTCCTAAAGCAAAAGAGTCAGTCTTGAGGGGAAGGAACCTTTTTCTCCCCTTGTGTTTCAGTCTCAAATCTCAGAACAGCTTTGTTTAGTTCTGACCACTGATTTTGTGTGATTGTGAAAGAGAGAACGAGTGTGTGTCTAAACAAGCAGGCAAGCAAAATGATCTGCTGCACATAACAGTACTAATCCCGTGGCACAAAGGGTTTACAATGTTCAATCTTGCGGACTTTCCCCCCCCTTACTGTAAATGCTAAATTATTTTCTGCAGAAATGTATTCTAGCAAATAGCCCAATATCAATGTAGAAATGACAGCTTTTCCTCACACGCACCTACTATAAAGGCAGAATACTTAAAGGTTAAAAAAATCTACAGTGTGCACTCCCCTGTCTTCTCTGCACCATTGTATGCACACAAGGATTCAGTTTGAATATTGCACTATGTAATAAGTCCTGTTCCAAAGTTTTAAATATTTTGCAAATGTATCTTGATTACAGCCAACTGTAGCTTTGTTTCCAGTATATCCTTTTTGGGCACTTTTATTTTACATAGCAAAAGGAAAACACTACTGCAATGCCATCTGTCCTTCACAGAATTCAAATTACTAGTTTAGTCATTTGAACCTGGCATGAAAAGTTGTTTAACTCAGCCGTGCTATTACTTTAAATATGAGCTTGTCTCTTTTTATTATGTGTTATTTGTTCCAGGTATTTGCAGTTTCTCACAGCCTCTCCTCTCCCCTATATTTTTCTCTCTCACATATTTTTCTTATGCATTTTCATTATTCATTTTTTTTTTAAAAAAGGTAACTGCCAGTTCTCCTCTACTTCAAAAGCTGCAGTTCTAAGCACACTTACGGTACTTGAAAGTAAATTTCATTTAAATCAGCAGGGTTTACTATTGAGTAAACAGAATTAGGATTATTTTTTGGTCTTTGTCACTGGACATCTAAGAAAAACTGTTACACATCGTGTTAAACATGTACTTGAAAGAGAGTGCTTAACACTGCCACTTTTATTTTGAAGGAAAAGCAGGCACAGCTGGAAAGATTTGGTTCACTGGGCAGAATTCCCACCACTGTACTGCCCAGAGGGAGAATTCAGGTAAGCAAGTGAGAGGATGAGGTGGCTGCTCTGCCATCCCTGTATGCTTTACTGCCCAGACAGAGAGAAGGTGAGTGAGCGGGCTGAAGTGACTGCTCATACTTTGTCTCTCTTGTCACCACCGCCATGGGGCCAAGCCAACCTGCCATAGTGTCCAGAGCCCTCAGAAGCATGCCACCCAGCCAGGGGGGGGTGGGCGGAAGAGAGGTGAACAAGAGGAAGCAGTGGCTGCTTCTTTCAGGAACAGGTGCTGCCTCAACACAATCATACTCCTTTGATTGCTCATGTGCCCTCTCCCTCTGCAAAGCTCTGCCTGCTTGCATGCTCTGTTTGTCTGGGTGTTGCAGTGAGAAGGATTGTGCTTGGGGGGGGGGCATCCAGAGGGAGGGAGCAAAGGGAGGCAGTGGCCTGCTCACTTGCTTGCCCCTCTGCCTGTTCACTTGCCCTCTCTCACTTGGGGATACAGAGAAGAGGGAGCGACCAGTCAGCAACCAAGACTGCTTCCTGTAAGAACAGTTGCCACCTTTGCTTGCTCATTTGCCCTTAGCAGTATGGAGGATTGGGCTAGCTGAACCCAATCCCCACCACCATGCTGCTCAGAGGGAGAGCACAAGTGAGTGAGAGGATGAGGCAGCTGCTCCTTAGTGAGCAACCCTCCGTGCTGCTCAGTGGCAGTGTTAGGTACTCTTATTCAAATGCGTGTTTAATGTCACATGTAGTGACTACAATTCTGTACCCAGTTACAAATGCGGAGGGCCGTGACTTCAGTTGAACTAAGCATGCTTCACTGGGTTTGGAACTGAAATTAGTGCTGGGTTGAAAATGCCCCCTCCCCTTTTGCATCTCCTGCAAAAGTGGTGGCAGGGGTTTGGAGACTTTAGGGAAAGTTGGGAGAAATGCTAATACTTTCCATGATATGAGGTGTGTGTGTGTGGGGGGGGGTGTTACAGTCTTTCTTTTACTTTGACACCACTTTAAGCAGGGGCAGCTCTCCAGTAAGCAGCAGCCGCCGCCTAGCAGCATTCCTCATTGAGAATGGCCCAATGGTAACAATGCTATGCCATGACATAGCATTCCCAAAGCCTTCTTAGTTAAAAAAAGAAAAGAAAAAAAGTGACTGTCCCTACTGGTCACTGATCTTTCTAACCCATGAAGACCCCAAAAATACATACACACACACACACACACACACACACTGCTACAAGCATAGAAGAATTCCATTATAAATTTAAGACTTCCTTTTTAAATAACATTTATTTTTATTTTATTTGTTTGCCTAAAAAGCAGGATAAAAATACAGTAATTATTGTCTCCGAAAGCAGCTCACATCAATAAAGGGAGACAGGCCCTGCCATCAGGCTTACAAAACAAAAAGGGAAGGGAAGGGGAGTGGGGAGAGATCAGATTTTGAAGGCCAGAGCAAGGTGGTGAGCTATAAGTATACGTTTAAATGCACTTTGGATCATGGTGATCTTCCCTTGTTGATGTTCTTGCTTGAATAGCAATTGGTGGCTATTTGGCAGATGGAGGGGACCAGAGTGTTCTTTCCCTTTACTTCTGCATTCCCAGGGTGACAGGTAGCTGTGGTGGGTGGGAAGCAAGCTTCTTGCAACTGCTCCTTCTCTGACTGATGGATGGGCCAGGTTGGTCACTCCTTGGCTTGATGTTCTTGCTGGGAAGCAGGGGGTGCAGCCTCCCAGTGGCACTTACTCCCCTTTCTAAAAAGGGAACTTCACCTTTCAAAAAAGATTTTTCTAAGGGTGGCTTACAAATATCAATGAAATACAATTTATAACATTACAATGACATTAAAACTACATAGTAAATATGAGGCTTCATAAAATAAGTTTTTCTTCTGTTACCAAAAAGATAAAAAGGTAAGTGCCACTCAAACCTTCCTGAGGGAGTGAGCTAAAACGATAGGAAAATAGATTCAAATATATTAGATTGCTGTGATGCAAGAGTGGCATATTCTGTATAGATAAAAATGTTATAAAAAGGCTTCAAAATGTATTGTGATCCATAAAGCGAATGTAATTATCACATCTATTTCCACAAAGTGTACTGAACTTTGTATTGGTTAGCAGCTTAAATGGCCACTAGGAAATGTAAATATTTCTGATAAATGGAAATACAGTATTTTTACGCAGTAATTGTTGCTTAGAAAGAACTTGCCTCGCTTCAGCTGTGTACAGGGAGAGGCTTGTGCCACAACAGAGAAAAAGCAGCATCCTATATCAGGCATGCAGAATAGAGCCATGCAGTTCTGCCATTAAAACAAAACACTACCCCTATTCTTCTTTCATTAACACTATTTCACAGGCATGAGGCGGCCAGGTTGTTTCTGCATGCCTTAGGATACAGGTCATAGCTAGTAGTCTTGTTTCCTTCTCCATCTATTCTATGGGAGGGGAACCTCTTCCCCTGGGCCCAATCCTATCTGTGGAGGTTCTCCATCCAGCCCATAGAGCCTCCTTGGATTCCTCCAAAAACTGCCCCCTGGAGCAGTCTCCACTGTTATCTGCGATTCAAGATCAGAAATAACAGCGGGGATGCAGGTGGCAAGGACTCAGAGGGTGCTGGGAGGAGCGGCTGCTCTTCCCAGCAGTGGCTGAGCCCTTTCACGCAGCATACACTGCCTCATGGGGACAACAACACACACTACTTAAGAACATAAGAGCCCTGCTGGATCAGACCAAGGGTGCATCTAGTTCAGCATTCTGTTCACGCAGTGGCCAACCAGCTGCCCACGGGATCCCACAAGCAGAACATGAGTGCAACAGCCTGCCATGTTCCCCAGCAACTACCTCTGTTACTGGAGGTAGCGTATAGTTAATCAGAACTAGTGGCCATTGATAGCCTTCTCTTCCATGAAGCCTTGGACTCAGCCATGTGCTGGGCGGAATGGCCATGGCCCCTTTCTCCATGCTGAGAGCCACAAAGTTCTCACTCAAGCATAGAGAAAGGCAGACTGGATGGGTCACTGATGTTAGAGGATGTGGCCATGCCTGCTGGCAGCATCCACCATGACAACTTTAAGAAAACAAATATATTGACCACATATATTTGGTAGCAAGGTTAGTGGGTTGTTTGCTTTCTCAGACCATCCCAAGGTGGATTTTGAAGAGCACCTATGGGCTCTCAACTGGTCTTGCTTAACAGCTTTCTCTCCAGTCAGAAACTTGCTAGCTGTTGTGCTTGTTTCTGGAAAAGCTCAAATAAATTTGTCTTTAAGTTGATCATCTTCAGCTTGACCAAACTGTAAGAATCTGTGAGGTAAAGGATATGTGCTCTCAACTTGTTTTTGATGTGACCTCTTTAAAGAAGCAAAGGCCAGAACTAAACTAGTCCAAAAGTAGGTAGGTTCCAGAAATTCACACTAATACAAGGCCTCATAAAAGGCAAAATAAAACCACATTTAATTTTTTTAGAAATTTTGCATGCATAACTGGGTCTGAGCTTTCTAAGCATAGGTAATCTCTTTAGAGAAATATACAGAAATTGTGTTGAAGTGTGCTTAAAAGTATAGCCTTTAGCTGTAATAGCTAGGTTGTGATGATCCTGCAAGTTAAGCAGGGTCATGCCAGGTCATAAACACGTGCACAGGAGTATTCTGAGACAAAGCTGCCGTAAGCAATCCAGTGATTCAGTTAGCAGAGACTTCCCCTTTGAGTTAGAAGTTCCTAATGCAGTTCACTCGTATGCTTCCTCTTGGAAGGGCCTATCATTCATATTATTCCTGTTCATCTGTTGCTGCTCAAGATTTCATAGTTCTTTCTGTAAAGGTAGGAGAAGCTTAAATCCTGGAAATGCATTAAATGCTAGGTCATGTAATTACTTTTCTGTCATCCCTAATTTTTTCTGTAGTGTAAATCTGGTATAGATTTTATTTTCAATCCCAAATCTGCTTTAAGATGTTCTACTATGACATTAAAGAACCATAGTAGTGCTCATAAACATAGCATATCCCTTCAGTATTGGTGCACTCCACAACAGAATCTTGGTTAATGCAGATGTGCCAATTATTGTTAATGCTGTACTGTGGCTTTGCTGTCCTGCCCTTCCGTTTTCATTAGAAAATGCCATGATTGTGAAACAGTGTGACATCAGTATTAGAGGATCCCCCCCCCCCAAATTGTGGCAATCACTCTTGACAAGAGAGTGCTTGAGCAATCAGCACATTTTATTTTGGATTATAGCAGGAAAAAAGATTTTCTGTGATGGTTTGCAGCATGGAATGAAATTCTTCTAGCTTCTTAAAGCTAACTATAGCCTCTCTGTGTTTTCTCTGATAAGTTGGAATGAAAACAAGTTTCTCTGAATAGACTAGAAAAATTGCACACATGTTGTATTGCACGTGTTCATTCATTTTTGTTATTAGAACAGCAAAAATATTTTAATGATCAACATGTTTTAAACTTATTCTAAACTCAGAAGCAAATTATTTTAATTTACTGTGAAACGATGAAATTATTTTTAATTTTTAAATTGAAAAAGCTGTAATGAATTATTGTAACCTTTAACAATGCTAGGCAAGGTTTCTATATATGTTTAAAAAAAATCAGTTCTTTTGGGCTTTTATTCTGGAACATCAGGGTCAGCCTGCAGACTTTTTTAAAAAGGAAATTAAAAAAGAAATAAAGTAAAATAACAGCAACTATTAAAATGCTTAAGGCAGAAATCTTATGGACCCTAGACAGTGTCTCAGGAGCCATAGGATACTTTGGATTACAGCACTGAGGCTGGAGGACAGCATTCCGATCCTGGAGCTGGGAATTGGCGCTCTGCCCTCTCCCCCTTGCAGCTGGCATGGGAAGAACTGTGCCTGCTGCTCTCCAAGGTTGGGAAAGCAACCTCTGAGAGGGGGCAAAGGGGGTGGGGAGGGGAGGAGACTGGGGCAGCCAGGATTCAAGGTATCCTGAGGCCACTCTGGCCTCCTTCCCTACCCCTCCGAAACACTGATGCTGGATGGCTGAAAATGGATGTCTAGTGAAAATGCATAGCGGGAGGAGTGGGCAGGCGAACATCCCCTCTGCTGCTTCTCCTGCTTTGCATTGGATGGGCGTGAGCCTCCAAGTTTGGGGGTTGACACTCCTCTCCATAGGATTGCACCCTAATTCAGTTTTAAAGGCAGTTATGCTAACTGGGCAGTAGGCCAATTTTTTAATCCACATCAGCTTTAACATCCAGGGAGAGTTTACAGCAAGTAAGAGTCAGAGACTGGGTTTGCACGACACGACAACCCACTGTGGGTAACTAGCCACAGTGGGTTGTTGTGTCATGCAGGCCTGGACCACTTCAGCCAGGGTGGCTTGTTTTGGGGCAACAAGCCACCCTGAAAACCCATGGCTTGTTGTTGGGATTGTTGAACCCATGATGGGTTGTCATATCGTCTGAACCCAGGAGACTGATCCCATCGTGGGTTGTGGGAAGTGCTGATCAAGCTGCTTGGCAAGAGTAACAAAAAAAACCCATGCTGCTCTTGACAATCTTGCCTGTGCCACTGCCAGTGTCAGTCACTCTACCTGGCGCCCAAGCAGCACTTTGGAGTGACTGCGATTGGCTTATTACTTTTAAAAAAAAATTGGGTGGCACAGGGCTCCAGGAGTAAGAAAGAAAGGCGAATGAAGATGGTGTTGTGAACAGAGCAGGGGGGGGGAGACAAGATGGGTTCTGCTATGCAGGACCCTGGGATACCATCTGGAGGACTGGGGAGGAGAGAAGGAGGGGGAGAACAACTCATGGTAAGCCTGATTGTCTGTCGGGCATACCATGGGTTGTTCTGCAAGTAATCCCACACTGCTTAGCTTATTCACAGGGTGGGTTGTCGTGTCGGGCGAACTCACCCAGTGTCACAGGCAGTCCTAGGCAGTGACCTTAGTCTCTGATGATTCCTTATATTGCTGTTTGCAAATGTCTGCAGTTATTGGTGGCTAGTAACATAACTTTGCTATGCTGCTAGTTTTGTACCTGACTGCTGCAGGGCTAGGGGGAAGCAGCCTTCACTTCTGTCCTCGTGCAGTAAAAAGAGATAAGCTGCCACCTCTGAAGTGTCATTCTTGGCTGCATGCAATATTTTATCATATTTCATCACAGTAAAAGTAATAGGCAATCAATTGACCAGCAAATTGCCATTTGACGAATCAGTGTCAACCCCAGTGGTGCTCCTTCCTTCCTTCTAAGGAGTGTATAAAGTAAACTGTGTTTTTGTATCAATCAATCAATGTTTAAGTTTATTGTACTAGCCCAAGGCCATGACAAAATTAAAACTCAAATACTCATATACGGTTATGCACATATACAAATGTATGAAATAATTAGTTTGAAGAAACAATGTATATCAAAGAAAGTAAGTTATAAAATCATCTTGTTCGAATGCAAGTTAGTAGTCCGAATCACCATGGCAATTAATGGCGATTTTATCAAGTTCTTTTCCCCCTAATCTTTTTTGCTGCCAAGGCGAAAAGGGCTACGGTACTTTATGTGTCACTAATCTGTTTGTATCACTCAACAGAAAAAGCACTATGTCTTTTTGGGTGTTTCCTCCTCCATTCAGCAGAAATGGACTCAAGAATTTCTTTCTGGGATCTCTATATAAAGAGCATAGTAACAAATAGTGGATGATATCTTCCACTTGTATCTGGCCACATATGCAAAATCTGCGTTCGTATGGTATTTTGTTATAACGCCCATCCAGGACTGCAGTTGGCATGACCTGGACTCACAGTTCAATAAAGGCATTTCTTAAAGAAACTGGTCTAAGTTTGAATAAGTAGTCAGCTCTGTAATGTTCTGTTTTTAAGAGAGCAAACCATGGGGGAAAATTAGATGTCTTAATTAATTGCAGGTCCTTTCTGGAATCTATCCAGAAGAGCCAGTCCCTAAGTTGTCTCTTATTCATGTCCAAAACTACCTTCAGCTCTGGGATAGAATAATGGCTTAGGTGTTTTTTTTAAACTGCTTGCAACCTGTATTTTTGTATATAGTTTCATACAGTTGTTCGTAAGAACTTAAAATATATATTTTAAAGTGGATATATTCTATATATGTCTATCTTTCATCTTTTTAAAATGATTTATGTCTAAGGGCACAATTCTGTGGAGATGAGTGTATGCCCCCAAACCTGGAGGCTCACGCTCATCCAATGCAGAATAGGGAGGAGTGACGGAGGTGATCTTCGCCTCCCCGCTCCTCCTGTTTTGCATTTTCGCTAGATGGCTGTTTTTGACGGCTTCTTGGTATTGGAGGGATGGAGACTGGAGCGGCTGTCAGGATACCTTGTATCCTGGTTGCCCCAGTCTCTTCCCTTCCCCTCCCTGCCCCTGAAACGCCACCTTCTACCCCTCTCCAAGGTTGCTTTCCAGACCTTGGAGAGCAGCAGGCACAGTTCTTTCTGCACTACCTGCGAGGGGGAGGGGGGGGGGTTGGAGCTCCAATTCCCAGCTCCAAGCGCCATGTCCGATGTCAAGGGACCATAGGATTCTTCCCTCTGAGTTCTATCCAATGATAGTCCTACTTAGAGTAGACCCATTGAAATGAATGAAATTGAACATGGTTGTTGTGAGGATAAAATGGAGAGGAGGAGAATTATGTAAGCTGCCTTGGGTTCCTTGCAGGAAGAAAGGCGGAGTATAAATATAATAAATAAATAAATAAATAAAATGAATGGGACAAGTTAGATTAACATAGGATACAACTCTGACGGCAATTCTGTGCATACTTATTTGGGAGTAAGTCCCACTTAGTTTAGTGGGATTCACATACATAAGATCAAGATGTATGGATTGTATTGCAATGACTGTTTCTGTAAAGCTTTTATTGTGCTATGTGACTTCATCCAGTATAAAGTTTATTGTTGCGTGAGGCTGCTGGTATGTTTTTAGTCTGCTGATTTGTTATTTATACTTCCTTCAGCCCGTGAATATAGGGGTACTTGAAGGGGGTGTACAGTTTTCTCAAAATTGTTCCCAGCTGTTTGTACTGTGCCTTATTAGCATTCGTTTCAGATAGCAGAAGAGAAAATACTTTCAGATTGAATCAAGTGGCAGAATTCATCAACTTTATTTGATTGATATCCTGGTGTAATTGCATTGTCTGAATGGTACCTGAACACATGAAACATTAAATTACATTTAATTAAGGTTTAAAGAAATAATTCTCTAAATTACACTAAATGTATCAGGTAGAAAAAGGATATTGGTGTCAAGGTCTTAAGAGAGCCACTGTACCGGTAACTAGAAGCTTATGCTTTGCTTCATACAGAGACTAAATGCCAACAAATTGAATGTTCTGTGGACAACGGATGTCATCCAGTGTTGCCTCCCACTCTGACTGGCTCACTCAACAGCTAAGTCCACAGTCAAGTGGAAATACAGTGTTGGCTGGTATGAGAGAACAGATTATTCCACTGTAGCAAGTGCTTGCCTCAGCTGTGCATGGAGATCATCAGCTTTCTCAGCTTCAAATAAGCCAAATCATTCTCCTTAGGTCCAGGGGAAGCACGCTCGTGTTGTGTGTGTGTGTAAACTGCTGCAGCTTGCCACAAAAGCAAGCCCTTTAGTGTAAATTGTTTTGCCAGTTTAAATAACTAGAGGTTATTGAATAATAGCACAGGCCCCTAACTCATAGAACCCAAATGAGCTATGAAAAAATTATGCCCTGAATGCCTGGAAAGTATTGAAAGGCCTTTGCTTTTAAATGGTAAGTGGTAGTAGAAATAATCCCTAGTAATGTAGTGCTTTTTCCCCTATGTACTCAAAGCAATTGCCATGCATTACATTGTGCTCTTTTCGGCACCAGATGAAGACCCTCTTCCCAGGTATTTTAGTCTTTCAGTTTCTGTTGTTTTAAATCTGTTACTGTATTTTAAATCTTTGCACTGCTGCTAGGTTTTATTTTGGGTTTTTTTAATTTTTATTTTACATTGTAGTTTTAAACTTTTATATTGTATTTTATCAATGTTGTATTTCATGGTTTTAATTGTTGTGAAACTCTCAGAGAGCTTCAGGTATTGGGTGATATAGAAATGTAATAAATAATACATAAATTAATATCTTAATAACAGTTTCAACTACCTTGAAAGTTAGGTCACCATTTTTATCCCTATGTTATTGGGGGTGGGGTGGGAGGGAAGGAAATCTAAGGGAGACCAGCTTGCGTAAGACAATCCAATGACCTGGTTTGCTTGACACAACAGCCCAAGGTGGGTTAATTTACCTGCGGGCACTGTTGCGTTGTGCCCAGAAACCACGGGCTCCATTTTTGTGTGGCACCTGGCTTGCTGTGGGTTGTCGTGTTGTGTGAACCCAGGTGGCAGAGGTTGTGTGAGGGTTAGGAAACCCTCAAATAACCCTTAAACAAGCCATGAATTATTTGAGGGCTGTCTAACCCTCAAACAACCCATGCTGCCTGGGTTTGCATGACACAACAACCCATGGCATGACGCAACAGCCCTCATGGGTGAATTAACTCACGGTAGGGCTGTCGTGTTGTGTGTGAACTAGCCCAATGAATTCATAGCTGAGAGATGGTGGGTATAGTGGCTAACAGTTTAATTCTTCTCAGAAATTTATTTATTTAATTATTTGTTGTATTTATGAATCGCCCATCTGGCTGGCAAACCGGCCACTATTAATAAGCCCTATTCTAGGTAAGTAAGCATAGGGCTGCAGCCTAAGAGACTCATAACACATACTTTTAACCTTTTCGGTGTAAAAAGAAAAAAAACCCCCATCCTATATATTAATCCTTGCTTGGTCTTTACGATATTACCAATGATTTGCTCCTTGCTTCTCTGTGTTGTGCTGTTAGACAGCTCTATGACCCCCTACACATGATTAATTCATACGTTATGCTTGGACTAAAAATACGTTGTTGAATTCTGCGATTGTGATACTTCTTTTGTTCAAAAGCAGCAAATATTTATTTGTTACAAAGTATTATTGGCTGATTTCCCCACCCACCCTTCTATTGGGGCTGGAAAGCATTGCCCTATGAATCAGCTTTAGTTGCAGTACAAAACAAATGCTAAACGTACTGTGTGTGGCAAAAGGGGCACACACACATCTTGCTTTTACCCCTTGACTTTTTTTTTTAAAAGCACCTTACATTTAAATAATGGTGTTTCTGTGGCAGACAAGTAGTCCATAGGTTGGCACTTAGGGACTTTCACTCCATTCCCACTCATATCCAATCCTGCTCTACAAAAGGCCCTTATGTGGTATGTACAGATGTGCTGGGATGGGAGGGCTTGTACTATAAGAATTGGCTTGTTGGATGAGGCTAAAAATCCATTTAGTCTAACAGTCTCCACCACTGGTGAGTCAGATGCCCTGGGAAATTCAAAAAGCAAGCCATGCTGGAGATAGCTGTCCTTTATTTCTGGTAACTGGGGGTGTATTGTCTGCATTTAGCTTTCACAGATAATAGCTACTGCTAGACTTATCCTCCATGAAGCTATTGTCTGATTCTTTTTTTAAAACCAAAAAGCGGGGGAGAGGCACTGAATGCAGGAATAAGCAGGAAATAAAGTGTTCCCAAAGAGCAGAAGTGATTTATTCATGCTCAAGGTGTTTTAGAACAAAATTTCTTCTTCATGGGCAATTCTTCTTACTAGTATCCTGCAAAGGTGAGCTCTTATGGCTTTCTCGTTTACCAAATCAAACTGTTTCAGTAAAGGAGTGTTGTGCCTCCAGTAGGTCAGACAGAGACCAGCCGTGCCGGTGTTTGGGGTGGGGTCAGGCTAATTGCAGCCTGACCCAGCTGGGCAGCCTTACCAATCAGCACCTGCTCAAAAGGCAGGTCCCAAACACACTCAAGATGCTGGAAGCAATTGTTTGTTACAGCTACCACCAGACGCTCTTGATATTCCTGACCTCGGACCCCTGTATCTTTGATCTTCGGAACGACCCTGACTACGCTTGTGCCTGACCCCTAACTGGTTTATGTTTGCTCGGTTTTGGACTAATATATCTTGGCTTGGACACACGGACTGTTATAACGAGAACGGCTTATCTGGACACTGGGCGGATTTACGACAAGGAGTCACCCTTTTTTAGAAACCATCTAAGCTTGTGGCTACCACAACTACATCTTGTAGTAATAAATTCTGAAAATTAATTATGCCAGCCACTTCTTCATCTCAGGCCCTCATTGTTGCTCTTTTCAGGGCTGGGTTCCAAAATGCTTCTTCAAATGCACCTAAGGACTTAGGCATGCCTAATAAGATTTTTAACTCTTTTTAGAGATCTCAGCGAAACTTACTAAGCGCAGGCCCAGATACAAATTTGGGGGCACATGATGTTCACCATTGCAGCAGCACTTGAGAAAACTGAACTGCTTAAGAGCTACTGGGGACCTTTCTTCCAGGCATGCTACCAGCTTGCTGGAGAGGGATGAGAAAGAGAGATTAGATCTCCCTCCTGCACTGTTCATCAGACCAAAGTTCTGCAACTACCCCAGCTGTGATTAGGGTTGTTCAAAGGAAAGGGAGTTGTGGGGGGATCAGAGGAGCTGGATGAGGAGGGAGGAGGAAGACTGATGAGTGGCTTCGGGGGAAAAAAGTACCCTGAGTTATTTTGGGAAACAGCTTGGCTTATTTTCTGAACCCGTGTGACATGTGTCAGACCCGTGTGTCAGACCCAAGGAAAGTCACTTCCATAACTTCTTTTTTCTTAGAAAAATACACCCCTGTGCCATATCACAAGCTGCTTTGAAAATCCCTTCAGTTTCAAAAGTGTTTTACCATGTGACATGGGATGCTGCTGTTTGAGAAAAATAAATTAAAACACTCTTTGGCATGTAGTATTGGTTGTTTGCTTCTTTGGATACCAGCCAATATTTTTATCCTCTCATAAGTATCCAAAACACACAATCTTTGGATTATACATTTGTGGCCTTTCCATCTTTATGCCTTTCAGCAGCATCAATAACTTCTTTTTTTGTAACATATTTTTATTGACCTTTACTAACTATATAAACTATAACCTTTATAATTTGGCAGAAAGAGACCCTTCTCCACAAGTATAAGGTATATTCATGTATTTATTCTTCAGTTAATTCTTAGCAACATGGAGAGACAAATTTATTTGCTGCTGAAATAAATTGTATAGTATTGGCTAAGATCTTTTATAATCGATTCACATCCTTTCTTGTTAAGGTACACAATGATTATCCCCTATTTTATTGTATGAATACTGATAACATAGCTATGGCACATGATACTTAAAGAATAATTGAACACCTCTAGGATTATTATTATTTGATTGTTTTCTAAAGGCAATTAAACACTAGCCAGAGCTTTACAGTTTGAGATAGATGAGGGCAGAGTTTTAAGTTGTTTAACCTTCACTGCCTCACCTGGAATCTGAGGGTAATCTCACTAAGCTCTTTTTAGATGGGTATTTTTAGTAAAAGTTTCCATAAACCCACCTTCCTTACCGTTTCATCTCTTTGAAGCACTGTATCTTGTTCGGATTTTGCTTTAAACTATTCTAATTAAAATACTGCTATATGTATACTATAGTTGATACTGTAGTGTGACTTTGAAGGTTTCCTTTTTTGGCTTTGGGGCTAACAGCTAAACATCTGCATTTGTAAGCAGGAGAAGCTGGCCATCATTCCTTTTGCTGACCTAAGCCTTTTTGGTAATACATAGCAGTGGTATTTAGTCATCGTATAGTGCTTCCCAAATAGTGGGGCGGGCCCCCCAGGGGGGGCGCGAGGCTCCGTAAAGGGGGGCTCGTTTGACCTCGGCAAACACTGTCATATTGGATGTCCAGATCGGATTATCCGACTCACTCGCAAGCGGCGTCCCACACGGCGTCGGTTGCCTAGCAACTCTACGGCTGGAGAGAGGGAGCAGCGCGGCGCGATCACTGTGCTCCTTTAAATCTTTTCTGCTACAGTTAATAAAGCTATTCTTTGTTGTAAATTGATCCACATTTCTTTCTTTTTTTATTCTCTTATACGTTAATAAGGATACAGTGTTATGCAGAGGTGTACTTACAACAATTTTATAGACAAATGATACTATTTACAGTCGCGCGGGGGCGCGAAATGTTTTCTTCTTCCTAGGGGGGGCATGACAGAAAATAATTGAGAAGCACTAGGTGTCCTCATAAACAGAGTAGTTCATTGATAAAATTACAGCTTTTGAACAAAATAAGAAAAATACTTTCCCCATGTATCCAGATATTACAATCGCCTTTATAACTGGAAATATGCTCAAGATATTAGCAATGGAGAGGCCCTTCAGGAGATCTGCACATGGCTATCAAGCAGAAACACTTGAAATGGTCTATATATGGTGGCATAATTTCAGAGTAATGTGTAGCACATGTGTAGCAATGTGTTTTTCCACATTGCTTGGAGTCACTCTATCCTTGCATCAGCCACTGGCAATAATTTACACCATTGGTATGGAGCATCTCCACATGATGTCTAAGTACAACATGGTGAAACTGGCATGATACGTTACGATGGTTGGTGGTCATGTGGTTAGGTGATCATGTGGGGGCTATTTCAAGCTGATATATTTCTCAGCTATTTGTGGCTGAGAATTTAAGATACTGGATAAATTTTAAAATGAAAGGAAATTAGCTTTACCTCGTGAATTTTTCTTTCTAGAAATTTTCCTGGTCATTAAACTCATTTAGACTTGTATTCTTATTAAAGGAAATCAGTCCCCTAACTTGGTTGCAATCAAAGACTCTTCTCTGAGAACGTTCAAATGTATAAAAAGTGCTCATACTACTGTGCCAGAATTCATTAAGTGGAGATTGTAGGAAAGGCTGATCCCTCGCTCCAGCCTGTCAGAATGTTGACAAGTTTGCTTCTCGCTGGGTGAAAAGTGTAGAGCATGTGTTGGCGCTGCTGGCCAGGAAGATTCCTAAAAGGAAGATTCATCAGGCTTACCCGGTGTTCCTATTTCTCACCTGCTTCAGTTCATGGAAAGCACCATGAATACAATCCCATATGCTTGGAAGGATGACCACAGAGTGACCGGCTTGAGGCCTGCATCAAGCTAAGTTAACACCAAATAGTGAATGTAAACTGTAAGCTTCATTTATATGGGTTTCTGTTCACTTCTGCTGCTCACTTTCCCCCAAGTTCAGCTATCTTGGAAGCTTCTAAGTATACTAACAGCTGCTTCTACAGCTGCCATGCTATTTATTCTGAGATACTTCAAATGAGTTTTGTTGGCCACTGACATCGCAGTGATTTCCTTGAGCAGTACCAGGTGAGAGGTCTTGAATCTATTTAAAAAACAGTATTTAGAAATTATAGGGCATTTTGAGGAGAGTAGAATACTGTTTGGAATATTCTGGTGTTTGTATGGCATGCCAAAATAAGTTTTGACTCTGGGCATTATAGAGTCAAACTGTAGAGTAAAGTTGCATCATCATTGCAGGCAAATATGCCAGAACAAATGTTTCGTATGTGTTTGACTAAACACTGACAGTCTTTGACCAGACCATCTTTAGTTTGAGCAGGCAATGACTTTTCTGTGAATAGGTTTGTGCTTTCCAGGCAATTCTCATTGTTGCGCAACGTGTGCACGATAATTCAGAAAAGAAACTTGGCTTCCACCCTGAGCATTTTAGTCAACTTAGATTATCTGAATCAGCTGGGGATTGTTAAAAACTTTAAGATACCAGAACTTGAAATAAAGAAGAGTGCTACTGCAGACTTCACTGACAATATACATTACATAGAACACCCATTCACAAATTGGGGATTAGGCAGTCTTCCTTCAGCAATTGTGATCCCATGTGTTCCTACCATGTTTTTCCCTACTACTTAACACTCACATTTTTCCACCCATCTCTCATCATTCTCCCAAAGCTTACCTTTTTCCAGGCTGGATGTACCTGCCAGGTGGGCTGAGAGAAGAACAATAGCCATAGCATAAAGCCCATTTAATCTGTGGGCCGGTTCGTACAACCCAGGCGGTGAGCAGGGGAGGCACCACGGGGCTGTCTGCGGGGTCCCGCAGGGCGCCGCAGATGACCTGTGCCCCGCGCGTGTGGGCGGACCCCGGTGGAGCCGGCAGTCCCTGCACCACAGTGCGGGTCTCCTGGCACTAGGGGGCGGCGGTTTGGGATGCCCAGAGGGGCCGTTTGCTCCTACAGGCCGGAGCGGCCGCAGCTCCGGCCACTCTGGGCTGCCACCTCTGTGTGGCCCCTGCGGAACAGCCGCCTGCTGTTCGCACGGCAGGGTGGCCATGCGCGGTAGGGGCTTACCCCTCTACCGCCCATGGTCACTTTCCGTGCGGCCTGCGTGCGGCCGTCCTGCAGGGGTGCCCCCGGCCAGCGTTCGCACGACACGGGAACCGTGGGAGGCTTCTGCTCCCCCACGGTTTCCGTGTCGTAAGAACCTGGCTCTGTGTCTCACCCCTTCTGCAAGTGAGAAGCAGTGTGTTTTGTCTCTACCCATGCCGCCATCATTCTTAAAGGGAGATAAGGAAAGGAGGGCTTTGGGACTGTAATGTGAAGTAGAAAGTGATGAGGACTTTGGGATATATCATTTTAGGAAAGGGGCATCTAGATGCATAGGTTTAAGAGTTTTGATACTGAGATTCCTGAGTGGGGAGAATTAGTAACAAAGGCACGGGGGGGGGAGGAATTGGGGATGGGAGGTATATTAGGATGTTTATGAAAGATTATGAAGAATGGAGTCTTTGCTTCATTTATCTTTATGACAACAACATTCTGGTTACCCTATACAAAGGATTTTTTTTAAAAAACCTTCATAAATGGGCTTACCCTAGGAACCTGTTCATAACTTGTATGACAAATTCCTGAAATGCCCAGACCCTTTAAAGCTGAAGCTTTTGAAATATATGTGATTAGAAATATAAAGGTGACTGAAGCATTGAAACAAGTCTGAAAGGGGTGATTTATGATGCTCTGATACTATATATTTTATGACTAGTATACATTACAGCAGTGGCTTATGATTTATTTGAAGAGGAAGAAAATGGGATACGGGTGGGCACTGGGTTTGTTGGAACAGAACTTCAGTTCTATGCACATGTTGAGAGTAACCCTCATTGAGCTTGGGAAGACTTACTTTTGAGTAAGCATGCATTGGAGTGGATCATTAGATATGTGCAGCACTACAAGATGACGTTGGCCAGTATAATTTAGTTAGCTATATCAGTTTTATTGCATGGCAAAATGGGACTAAAGAAGCCTGACCTCTTCTCTTTTCTGTGACCTGCATTTATTATAAAGCAGCGCTATCTTTAAATGTATGAATTTGGCTTATCAATCCCAATCCTAAAACCCATTGTTCCAGCACAGAAGTGGGTAGGATAGGGCATACCATCAGCTTGTCCAATGAAATACCCAAAAGACTTAAGCTTAGTGTGTGTTGTAGCATTACATGATAATTTTAGGCAAATACGCCAGCACAAATATTTTAGTAAGATTAGATATTGACAATCTTTGGTAGAAACATTATTAACTTGATTGTGTATAGTAACTTTAAAAGTAAAAGTTTGTATCTTTCTGCAGTTTTCAAGCAGCATCAAAATAACCATAATGGCAATCATGTTTGACAAGCTTTGTAAAGAAAGACACAGGAACAAACTGTCAATTATATAGAAAAATAGGCTTTCCAAGATCAACCTTTATCATACTGAGCCTTTGATATGTTTTCTCCTCAGAGAGCTTATTACAGTGGTTCTCAACCTTTTTTGCCCCATGCACCCCTTTCACCATATGTCAGAATGTCATTTCCCCCCTTTCCAAGATTGTCTGACTTAATCTGTGCCATACAATAAGGTGTGATGTCCTGTAGATTATGTACAATCTGTAGAATTGTAATTTGTAGAAAATCAGTATTCCAACAGTTTGAGTCTGTGGTCCCAATTCCCCCCCTGAAACCCTAAAGTTCCCCCCCTGGGGGGAATTCCCCCCTGGTTGAGAACCCCTGGTTTATCATGAGCACTTTGCGTATACAAAGACTTCTTAACCAGTTCTTTCTCCTGTAATCTGAATACAGCTCTTAATGGCTTAATCAAGGTCTTTACTATTTCAACTGTCTTCTGTATGGCAGTTGCCTGCAAAGTATGAGGATTCTGGTTTTCATCCGTTGAAGGTAGTAACTGGGTAGAATGCCCACTTCATCTAGCAATTTAAAGAGAAAGAAAGGCTCTAGTGACTAGCAAAGCTTTTTATATAGCATAATTAGTTGGCAAATATAAGAGGCACAAAGTTTATAATTCACTGTAGAATATTTTTGCTGGTTAGCTTTGTTTAGATTTCCTTTCAGAGTACCGGTATTTTTGATCTTCCATAGATTGTCAGAGAACAGAGTTAGTTCATGGAAAGTTTTTCTCCATACAGCAGAATCATATTTGAGAAATCTAAAACATTTTAGAAAGCAAGAAATTTAGGCACATAAATGATTCAGTAGGTTTTGTTTTTTCTTTCAGGTTTTGCAGACTACATGGAGGCTTGACGTCCACTTTTCGCAAGTGGAGTTAAACCTCAGCCATGCTTTAAAAATGGTCTGATTCCTATGGAACAGAATGTGAATACTATCACATATGGTCATTTAGCCCTCTTCTAGAGTGCTGTTTCAATTGCTGCAGTAGAAGCAGGAGCTTGACTCACTGCAGGTAAAGAAGCATCATATACGGTACTAGGCAAGAGAAGAATGACCATTAAGCCTGTCTATAACAGTCCATGTACCCAAGTCTATGGTTCCTTGCAGGAAAAAAGGTGGGGTATAAATATAATAAATAAATAATAAATATCTCTCGTGTGGGAAACAACCTTCAAATAACCCAACAACAGCCCTGGGTTTAAGCCACGGTGATCGTGCAAACCATGCCATAAACTGATTTAATCATCAACAAGTAGAAAATTATTTTTAAGAGAGAATAATTAAACTTCTTTATCAACATGTGGTTTGCCTCTGGTAGCCTAGATGTATGGTGTTCACATCCTCAGTCCACAAGCTGGAATATCAGATGCGTTTTAGTTGTAATCAGCTGCTGTTTACATATTAGTGGTTTTGTTTGATCAGAAAATAGCAGTTCTTTGTCCTTCTCTATGGCAGTTAGAGAAGCATCCACCATGAGTTAGCTGACCCTTGTATTACTGCCTTTCTGATGAGATAAACAGATGATCTTGTTTGCACATATGCTGCTTCAGTTGATATATTACAGTTTAAAAGGAAATGCTGGATGGATATTTGCAAGTAACACATTTGGATTACATGCAAGAAATCATAGCCCTTATTGAAAAATCAAGAGAGTTTTTTGTGTCCATGGCACTGAAGAAGGCTGTGGAGCAACCTCATTTTGAAAAAAAAAACCTTTATATCCCTCTGATTTGAATAGCTATTGCCCAGTGTCCAAAATTCCTTTTGGGGGCCTATGGTGGCAACAACTTACAGGTTTCTGGATGAAACTGATTATAGACCTTTTTCAGTCTGGCTTTTCACCTGATTTCAGAACAGAAACTGTCTTGGTCCCCCTCGTGCAGCGGTGTTGAATTTATTTCGGCCCAAGGGCCAAATTCAATTTTTGTAAAAGCTCTTGACATCTGTATTCCAGTGGTGGGTAGGGCCTAAGACAAAAGGGGCTGGGACCAAAATACTAGCATATATTTGGTTAAAGTTCTTATTCCTACCAATTAAGCCTTAGGAGACGAATTTCAGCCTTTTAGAATGAGGAAGAAATTGTGCAATATTTGGGAAACCACCAAATGATAGGAAGTTTTTTGGTGGTGTTTTTTTTTCTGGGGGGGGGGAGCAGGAGTCACCTGTAGAGAAGGGGGGCACAGCTATTGGGGCTTCCCAGGTGGGCTGGATTTGGCTCCTGGACCTGAGGGTCAACACCCCTGCCCTAGTGGATGACTCGCACTGGGAGACGGACAGGGGGACTGGAACGCTATTGTTCTCCTGTATCTCTCAGTGGCATTCTTTACCATCAACCATGGTATACTTATGGAATATCTTGCAGGGATAGGTATAAAGGATACAGTGTTTAGTTATGCTCATTCTTGGGAGGTAGGGCCCAGAAGGTGATGCTGGGGGACTATTACTCTTCCATTTGGTGGCCTATGAGGTTCTGCAGCATTCCATCTTGTTTCCCATGCTATTTAACATCTACATGAAACCAGTGAGTGAAGTCATTCTGATATGTGAACTGTGGAGTAATCAAAATACAAATGACACCAGGCTCTTTCTGTCATTTATATCTTATAGAGAGGTGTTAGAAATCTTGAATCACTGTCAGCTGTAAAGGACTGGATGAGACAAAACAAGTTGAAGCTTAATCCAGACAAGACAAAACTGCTGTTAGTACTTTGCACTACTGGGGGTTGATCAAGCTGGTATATTTCCCCCCCAAAATTCCAGATCTGTTCAGAGATTGTATGGATTTCCTTCCATGTTCTAATATGTAGGTTTGGCACTACACAAGGTGGTTAATAGTCACAATTAGAGGATCTAGCTTAGGAACTCTGATATAGGTGAGTCGTATGCATCGTTACACAGAAGTAAGTCCCATTAAATTTTGTATAGGATTGTAGCCCAAGTTTTGCAGAACTTTGTGAGGTTCCAGACCAGACTGGTTAGGCCCCCAAGATCTCCAACTTGGGCTTGCTATGCTTAAATTGTTTTAAATGTGTAGTAGTGAATTTTTAATGATGTTTTTATTGTTTGTATTTTATATTGTATTTTATAATTGTTGTTAACCGCCCAGAGAGGTTGGGCTATTGGGCAGTATAGAGATGATGATGATGATGATGATGATGATGATGATGATGATGATGATGATATCTGAGTAGTGATCAGTGACTAGAGTCAGTTAACCTTATCGGCCCTAAAAGGTCCACCTTGAATTACAGACCATGGGTTATGCAAGGGTTGTTTAACCCTTGCACAACCCCTGCCGCCCGGGTTGTCATGACACAACAAGCCACGGCAACCGCCGGCTGGAGTTTGCATATTCAAAATGGAGACCGGTATGCACTGCTATGCTGCATGGGTTAATAAACCCACCATGGCTTGTTATGACGTGCGAACCAGGTCTATAAGTTTATATTTTGTTTACTTAATAGATGTGACTTTTGTTTTTATCGCTGCTTTGTTTTCTTTAAGCTTCTACTCACAATTTATACTCAGCTAAATTAAGATTTTTAGTAATTCAGGGTAGACCTCTCTCCTTGATTCACTTTCACCTACTGAATATGCAATTCACCTTTCTTCCACTCCAGAATTGCTTATCTGCGAAATTCTCATTTTAACTTTCATTTATTTAAGCATTGCAGAAATACTAGATTTTCTTACAAAACAATATATCTCTGCCAGAGAAACAAATGAAACACCCACATACTTAATTGATACCAGGGATAGTTAACTAGTTTCATGAGATCATGCAAATATGCTCTCACTTATTATGGTCATTGTAATTCCTGTACCAGCATTAATGACTGACCATAACTTCGGTATGACACTTTCACTCAGTTTATTATTTGGGAGCATGTCTCTTTTGTTATTATCCTTGGAGAATGGGCACATCTGCATGTCTGTGCTGTAGTTACTGCAAAGATGCATTTTGTCCCTTCCCCACAAGCTTCCCTAATAATCTTGGAATGGGCATGGCTTCAAAAGTGTAGCCAAGATTTTCTTTGCAGTTTCCTAAATCTGCTTTTTTACAGTTCAAATCAGGTGAGCAAGAGGTACAGGATGTTTATCCATCCAAAAACACCGAACAGGAGTTATAATACTGGTGATGTTCTACCAGAGTTGAGAAAAGACATCCAAAACAAAAGATAAATGATTTTCATTTTTTAAGTTGCTGAGTGTCCACCTATGTACAATTAACTTCCCCCCCACGCTTCTGTGGGGGGGGGAGTTTGCGCGGGAGGGAGAGTGGAGGACGCGGGAAAAATGAGGTGATTTCCAGGGATGTTGAAGAGTCCTTGGTCTCGAGTCACGAGTCGAGTCACGAGTCTTTGGACCCGAGTCTCGAGTCCGAGTCCGAGTCCTTGGTCCAAAATGGTGACTCACGAGTCACGAGTCCTGAGTCACTCCCAAAACTGACTCCACGAGTCCCTATTAAAATCAATGGGGTTTCCCCCCAACAAAATAAGGCTACTTCAGATGTGTGGCTTAAATAAATTCTAGGCACAAGTGTGCCTTTTTATTTCAAAACTCTGCAACTGATTTTGGCAAGAACAGACCAGGCAGACAAACCCAAAATAACCAGACAGGCAGAGGAGGCAGGGAACCCCAAACAGGCAGGCAGAGGCAGCCAAACCCAAAATGTCTGACCCTAACCCAAACCCCCCAGAACAACACATCAATCAAAATAAATCTCAACACATCGTTGGGGCTGCGCTCCTGGTAGCTGTCCATAGTGGCCAAGCAGCGGCGCGCCTCGCTTCCATGCGCTCTTCACCGGTGATCGCGCTCCTTCTGGCACAGCCAGAAGACTCGTCAACAGCCCAGGGATGTTGATGAGTCCTTGGTCTCGAGTCCCGAGTCGAGTCTCGAGTCCCATTAAAAATATTGGGACTCAAGTCCGAGTCGAGTCAGAGGGGGGACTCAGTCCGACTCACGAGTCGAGTCCTCGAGTCCGAGTCCCCATCCCTGGTGATTTCACCTCCCAGCAGGGCCCGGGGCAAATTGGTTGTCCCCTTTGGATTGGCTCTAAGGGTGGGGCACTGAGGCTATATTTAGGCACAGGTGACCCCACCCAATGCCTCTCTTTTCTTGCAGCTCCCTCCCTCCACGCCCGTTATGCAGTGTGAGCTCCTCTGGTCGCCTTTTGCGGGGCCGAGTAGGGATTTTGTTCATTGTCCTAATTGGCTCTGGGCAGTGTACGCGTTTTGCCTACTCCATACTGTGGATCCGGGCGGTGGTTTTCTTGTTTTGGGTTACCAGTCGAATTTGGTCACATTGGATTTAGGTTAGGCGGTAAGTGCGGTGAATAGGTAGTGGGGGTTAGGGTTTCGGTGTGCATCCCATGGCACCTTTGAAGGTGATTGGCAAGAACCCGGACTTCACCAATGTCGATGCCCTGTGGCTCCATTGCTGGGAGTTCGGGGAGCCTTTGGGGTCTGCACAGGTCACCCTCCTCGGTTGTCAGGCGGCGCCGGGGGCGGTGGCTCAGGGTAGATCCCCCAGCACTTTGTGTGTGGAATTCGAGAGTGGCGAGTCACCGCGCCACCCTCGAGTTTGGGATGTTTTCGCCCTGATGCGCTCCACTGGCCTATTGGCCGGCCTTAGTTAATCCCGCACTTCACCTTCGCAGAACTTCGATTCAATAAATGTGGCCCTGTTTTCAAACCATTACAGTTGTCTCGTCTCTTCATTTCACCCTATACCCGCGCAAATGATTTCGGAATCAGGTAAAGTTTCATTTTAACGTAGCACATAAATTCATGGGGCTTTACTATCTATATTTAGATCATATTTTTTTCTGATATAACCTTACAGCACAACTGAACATTTTTCTACTTGGGCTTTCTTTCTAGTAAGTGTATTAAAGATTATGCCTTCATTATAAGATGTCAATGCCTTGTTTAAGGAAAGTAGATATGAAGAGAAGGGTGGTTCAGATGTTAAAGGAACGCTACAAAGATATACCTTGCACTGGAGTTGGATATGTTATTCCATCCAGTCTCAGCTGGAGACTTCAGAATGAGCAGTATTTTTGAAGGCAAGGCAGGGCAGGGCCTTACCTAAGGGATGTTGCTCTGCAGGAAACTTCCCCTTTATTCTTCATGGACACAGAGGATGAAAAACTGTCATTACAAGGAAGAAATGTATTTGAGTGTATTAAAAGTGTGATCATTAAACAACAGACAGATGAGAGTACAGAGTTCCAGGCCGCTATTCATAATCAGGACTGTAAAAAACCTGTGTTTTTATAATGCACTATTGTTCTGGAGGAATAGGGAAGACAGAGTATTTGCAAAAAAGGTGTTCTCTCTAATATATCCATTATATATCAAGCAGTAAAAATATACTTGTACATCTAGTACTGTACACTAACTACATTTATTAAAATGTCTATTTTGAGTGAAATTGTAGGTGTTTTATTTGCTACTTAGGTTTACATTTATCATTACTAAGGTGGGAAGGAGAAATAAGAAACTAGGTACAGATATTGCTTACTTGTATTTTAAAAAGAAAGTAAAGAAAAAACACGCATCCATTGTACATGTTGTAAAAGATAATTATTTCCCAGCTGTTTCAAAGGTCAGACAAAGAATGGGTTTATGAGCAAAATGAGATCAGTTATCTCAATGATTCAGTGGTTTAGACATGTAATGTCTAAAAGCATATGCATTATAATATGTAGAAACAGAGAAACAACCATTTGAACAATAGCAGATTGAGAAAGTTCGCTCAAAGAAGACTTACAGAATAGATAGTCATAGATAATTAAGATAAATAATTTTAGAATAGGTAATTTCAACATTTGCAAAACAATGGGAGGTGGAATTCATTTTGTATCTTTTAATAGAAAGATTTTCAACTTCCTGTCAAGTTCCTTTTTAGAGAAAGGAAAGGTTTCCCTTCATGAATTTCTAGTATTCATAATGTATATGTGGAAACTCCTTTGGGGCACTATGAGGGATACCGTAGTAGAAATGGCTTTTAATTGTAACTATCTGCAATTGTAAAAACTCTTTTTTAACCTATAGAAAGACGGTGGATATTTGACAGTATTGTTCTGTTTTGAAATTGGAATCCACTGCATAGTATCTTTGCAGAAACTGTTTTGTACTTTGAACTGCTGAAGGGAGTGGTGAAGTGTTCCTATAGCAGCAGGAACAGGGGTTTTTCATTTCAATAGCAGGAACCATGGTGTTTAGATACAACAGATATAAACCACGTGAAAGTACTGGGAGAAAAACCACAATGAGGAGACATCAGAGTTCTTTTGCGAGGGTGAAAGTTCCTAGTGTACTGGTTCTGAAAGGTGGCGAAAAAGTGGTGGGAAAACAAGGAAGAGTTGGTGTTCCATCCTCTTCTAAATGAAAATAGGAAATCTAAATCAAATTATTTTTTTCAGTGCTTCATGGAATGTTTAAATTGACAGGCTATTGGTCAAAATGGAATTTGGCAATTGGTTGCAACTGTATAAACCTGTGATGTTCATATCATATCAAAGAAAATCAATGTGATTTCCTATTAAAAGTATAAGTCTTGAAAGGAATGAATCTAGTTAAAAACATTATTTGTCCACTTGTACATATACATGTAGTAGTAGTAGTAGTAATAGTAGTAGTAGGGGAAATACTTACAGTATGCTCTGATATACCTTTTCGTTCCATAACACGCGAATAACACGCCAAATAGGGGGAAATGTCTGTGCGTGTTATGGAGTGAATATTGTAAAAATATTGTAAAAAAAAAATAAAAAATTTTAACGTATTTTTTTTTTAATACCTCCCTCTGCCGCTTCACAGCTGAATCCCTGCCTCTCAGCTGCTCTGGCAGTGGCACCACCCCGCCTGGCAGCAGGGACGGGGGCGGGCGGGTGCAGGCCCCCCCGCAGCAGGGACGGGCGGGTGCAGGGCTAGAGTGGCGTGCGGCTGGGCAAGCGGCAGCACCCCCCCCCCGGCAGCAGGGACGTGGGTGCAGGGCCAGAGCGGCGCGTGCGCGGCTGGGCAAGCAGCGGCGGCCTCCCCCCAGCAGCAGGGATGGGCGGGTGCAGGGCCAGAGCAACGCACGGCTGGGCAAGCGGTTGCGCCCCCCCTGGCAGCAGGGACGCGGGCGGGCGGGTGCAGGGCCAGAGCGGCGCGTGCGCGGCTGGACAAGTGGCGGCGGCCACACACCCCCTGGCAGCAGGGACGGGCGGGTGCGGGGCCAGAGTGGTGGGCGGGTGCGGGGCCAGAGTGGTGCGCGGCTGGGCAGGCAGTGGCGGCAGAGCAGCTCATGGGCCCCGATCCTGGCGGCGGCGGCGGCCCGATTTCGCTCTTCTGAGCGGCGCAGAGCTGCCGGAGCCGATGAAGCTGTGCCGCCGCGTCACATCCGGCCCGATCCCATTGGCGGGGGCGGCCTGATTTCGCTCTTCTGAGCGGCGCGGAGCGTTCTCCGCGCCGCTGGAACCGCCACCGCCGCCGGAGCAAATGCCGCCGCCGGAGCTGCTGCCGCCGTGTCACATCCCGCCCAATCCCATTGGCGGGGGCGGCCTGATTTCCCTCTTCTGAGCTGCGCGGAGCGTTCTCCGCACCGCTGTAACCGCCACCGCCGCTGGAGCTGATGCTGCTGCCGCTGCCGGAGCCAATGCTGCTGCCGGAGCCGCCGCCGCCGCGTCACACCCAGCTGCTCCGGACCCCTGCAGACCAATCCTTTCTCCTGCAATGTGAACTCCAGCCTGCAGCTTTGCCGTTCTCCGCACCACCACCAAAGGAGAGCTGCTCTCCAGAACAGGCAACAGGTGCTACCAAACGCCATGCTAGGTGAAAGCTGCACTTGTTGAATTGATGCCTGTCACACGGACAATAAAAGCAAAGATTCTCTATGAAAGGGTGGGGGGAAGGGAGAGCACGAGCCGGCGAGGAGGCAGGTAGGCCCACGTGGAAGTACGGTGATGGTTATCCGAAAACAAGAAAAAAAATATTTATGTGCAAATTATTGGAAAACTAATAACAAGAGAACAAAATAATTTGTGTTTTATTCTTCTTTATAACCTGTTTTGGATTGTTTTTAAGAAATATAGGGTTAAAAAAGCAATAAATAAATGTATGGAGATATTATTTTGTTCTCTTGTTATTAGTTTTCGAATAATTTGCACATGTTTTTTTTTTCCTGTTTTCTCCTTCTAAAATCTAAGTGCGTGTTATGGCCAGGTGCGTGTTATGGAGCGAAAAATACGGTACTTAGATAAGGAACTGTGTGCACAAATGGATACTGCACTTGGATGCTGGCCCATTGCAGCTCCCAGGCTGTATTTGTGTATACATAATGCTGTTTAGTTGTTCGGGAGGGTGGGGTAGATTTAGCCCACCCACCCCCGTCGTCGTCCCCAAATAGCTGATAGATACTATCACTAAGTAAATGGCTGCTGCCATGTGTGTGCATTTGTATGTAGTTGGATTGAGACATTGCTTTTTTTTTTTAAAGAGGAAGTACCTTTAAACATATGTAAAAGGAGTATATGATTGTTCAGGGATTAATGTTATAAGAGTAGAAGAATAGAGTAAATCATATTAAAAGCTTGTATTAATTTTATTTTCACAATTTAAGATGTCCGTTTATTGTAGAAATATGCATTGGTAGCTCTTCTGACAGTTTTTCTTTAGAAGAATGTAATACATTTTTTCCTTGGAAACACATCAGTATTCTTACTCAGAAATGCTTACTAAGGATTATATCAGCCACTAAAGTTGTTTAAACTTGTCACAAAGACTTAACACTGGAAAGCTCTCTGTTTTCATTTTGGTTTTTGTGCTGCATCGCAATACACACACACACACACACACACTTTTACAGAAGCCCTATTAGGTGTTAAATGTTATCATCTACAACTTCCCAAAACAACTTACAAGTGAATATTATTACAAATATAATGAATTCGGGATAAATTGATTGTATATGGATCTTAATATACTGGGATCTTAATTGTATTGCTTTTCCTCTTTCTTCTCTTTTTTTAGTGTTGAGGGTGAAGCTCCTGGAAGTGAAACTGGCACATCATTGGATAGTCCATCTAACTATCATCAAGGAACTATAACTCACAGTTCAGCTATAAGCCCAGACCATTACGACCATTCTCCATACGGGCTATATTCTGTCTCTCCTGGGCAGCAAAGGCCTCGGAGGCCAAAGCTTCAGCACTCAACATCCATATTGAGAAAACAAGCAGAGGAAGAAGCTATTAAAAGGTCAAGGTCCCTTTCAGAGAGCTATGAACTCTCATCTGACTTGCAGGATAAGCAGGTATTTGAGCTGTACTGTTGTATGAATCAAGCAAAAGTGTCATGGAGAAGAAATATACAGTCATGCCTTGGACTGAGAGCATAATTCGTTCCGGAAACGTGCTTGTAATCCAAAACACTCTTATATCAAAATGAAATTCCCTCAAAAAAAATTGTACAGAGATTTTTAATTTAAGCCGTACTACAGTACTTGTCTTGCAAGACGTTGCTTGTATATCAAGTAAAAAAAAAATAAATAAATATTTAAAAATTTGCTTGTCTTGCAAAACGCACTCAAACCAAGTTACTTGCAATCCAAGGTATTACTGTACTAGTTATTCAGGCATTCCTGGAAAACTATAGATTTGCTCATGAGATTCTAAATTCCATAATTTGGCACATCTGAGTAGTAGTTACGGTAAGTTTCCTTCTGCTCTCTTGTGAAACTACGCCAAATTCTAACAAGAGAATGTGACATTTAAAACCAGGAGGACTTGGTTAGTACAAAGCAAACTATTTCCCTGGTCTCTGTAAAAATCTGATTAACATTAATGAGTGCAGATATAACACTGCTCCATGGAAGGAAAGCAGAGATTCATGTGGTAAAAGAAGAGAAAGCTCATAGGCCTGTAACATGCTTCTGATCTCCTTACCGTTGAGACAAAGTATGCCTGAGCATACCAGAAAATATAGGCAAAGTTTAATAGAACGCAATATATAATAGAATGATATTGGGAATATTAAGTGATCTTCCTAGTTTAAAAAAATGCTTGAATGAAATAACTTTGAATGAAGCTTCAGAGTCATATTTTTGAAGTCTATCAGGGATAACCGCTGCATGAAGTTATAAAATGTGATTTGTTAAATGTAAAGTTCAAGTTTACTTTGTTCTAATTTAAGCATCTAATTTATATTACTATTATTAACTGTCTCGAAAAAAACTGCATTGATAAAAATCATTAACTGTGATGAGATTAACATAACCAAGAATTTTCATAATTGAAAATGCAAGCTAAATTCTCGGAGAAAGAATAGAAAATAGATTAATATGGGTTGTAATAACAGTTCTTAAATCTCCTTGGGGCATCTATGAAATAGACAAGTTTGATTCCACTTCATAGAAGAAAAACCTGAGGGAGAAAGTTTGAGTGTGGAATATCATCAGTAAAAATGTTCATAAAAGCAAAATCTGACAAGGAATTGATTCAGTAAGATTCCAAAGGCAAATAGACTGCTATTTCTTGCTTTATTAAAAATTGATCATATCTGTAACATATATAATTGAAAAACTGGTGAATGGCCACTCTGAATGTAATTTAGGCTTAAGAAATTCAAAATTTATTAACTTCTATAATTAGCTCTATAACGGCCCCATCCTATGTCGGTGCCCGTAACCCTCCAAACCCGGAAGATTACAGGCATCCAATTGAGGGTGGGAGGAACATGGCGGATAGGATTGCTGTCACTCTCTCCTTGCTCTCAAAAACATTTAGACAGCTGATTTCGGCCATATAAATGTTTTACCTCTCTTCGTGAGGAGAAACGGCTGAGGCACCACCTGGATTCCTCAGAAGTCAGCGGTGCCTCACTCCTCCCCTCTCCACCTCCGGGAATGCCCCCCCCCATTGCCGGAACTGAAGTTGGTTTTCCACCAACACAGAATGAACTGCACCGGCTGCGAGGTGGGGGGAGAGGATGCTTTGTAGGAAGGGATTTCCAAGGTCGCATCAGGGAGTCCAACTTCTATGGCTCCCCAGACAAGGTCAGAGGGCTATAGGATTGCACCCTAAATGTCAAATGGCTCTCAACCTGACTAAATCCTCTGTGAATTCCAATGTAGCTGGAAATGTGCCTCAGCCTCTCCTGATCGTGAGGAGAGGTAAAACATTTGGACAGCTGAAATCGGCTGTCTAAATGTTTTTGAGGGTGAGGGGAGTGCGGCACCAATCCTATCCACTGCACTCTTCCCACACTCAATAGGATGCCTGTAATCCTCTGGGTTCAGAGGGTTACAGGCACCCTCATAGGATGGGGCTGCCCAAACTTCTTCCACATGTTTGATTAAATTGTTGCACTTATTTTATATGGAAATAAGTTTCACAGAGATATTGGTTACATCCCTATTTCCTTCTTCATAAAATGTATTTGTGACGGTTGTGAAAGGTATCTTCTAAGTGAATAATCTTATGTGCTGGTAATTTCCCACTGTAATGCAGTCTTCATGATATGCTGAGTATACTTTCATCTTAGAAATCTTTCTAGATCTTAGATTTCTAGCAGATATATTTTTCTGTGATAGTTTTAAAACTCTCATAGTATCGTATCACAGTGACATAAAATAAGCCTTTGAGCATGAGCGTTCAAATATTTATCTTTTCTTTTTAGGTTGAAATGCTAGAACGGAAATATGGAGGCCGTCTCATAACTAGACATGCTGCTCGTACTATACAGACTGCTTTCCGTCAGTATCAGATGAACAAAAACTTCGAGCGGCTTAGAAGTTCTATGTCTGAAAATCGTATGTCAAGACGCATTGTACTGTCCAATATGAGAATGCAGTTTTCGTTTGAAGGACCTGAAAAAGTCCACAGTTCCTACTTTGAGGGGAAGCAAGTTTCTGTTACAAATGATGGATCCAAATTAGGAGCCCTTGTCCAATCTGAATGTAGTGACCTTGGCGAATCAGCTACAATGAAATCTCCAGCAGCCTCCACTGATTTTGCTGATGCCATAACAGAACTGGAGGATGCTTTTTCAAGACAAGTGAAATCTCTTGCAGAGTCCATTGATGATGCACTAAATTGTCGTAGCCTGCACTCTGATGAGGTACAGATACCTGATCAAGTCAGAAGTCGTGAAATAGAGAGGGACAGTTGTGGTCAAACTAAGCCAACAAGCCATAATGTGGATCATAGGAAACTGGATGAAATGACTGCATCATATAGTGATGTTACATTATATATTGATGAGGAAGAACTGTCCCCACCACTTCCCCTTTCCCAGTCTGTAGATAGGCCATCTAGCACAGAATCTGACCTAAGGCTTCGGTCAATCAACCCATCTCAAGAATACTGGTCTATGACACACAAGGATCATAAGATAGACACTGACACGAGCTGCAGGAGTACCCCTTCACTAGAATCCCAGGAGCAAAGAATGAGGATGGATCATCTGCCTTTACTAACCATAGAACCACCAAGTGACAGTTCAGTGGACTTAAGTGACCGTTCAGAAAGAGGTTCATTAAAGAGACAGAACGCATATGACCGAGGAATTACTAGTCAGCAAGGTAGCCCAAAACATATCTCACATGGCATCCCTACCAAGATAATATCCCGAGATGACCAGGAGACTAGACATAGACCAAGGCCTATTGATAGCCACTTAGCCATTAATGGCACAGCAAACAGGCAAAGCAAATCTGAGTCTGATTACTCTGATGGAGACAATGACAGCATCAATAGCACTTCCAATTCCAATGACACAATAAATTGCAGCTCAGAATCTTCTTCTCGAGACAGCCTAAGGGAACAAACCTTGAGCAAGCAAACATACCACAAAGAGACTCGTAATAGCTGGGATTCTCCTGCATTTAGTAATGACATCATCAGGAAACGTCACTATAGGATTGGATTGAACCTTTTTAATAAGTGAGTATAGTGCTTTTTGTGGTATTCCCTCCTATGAAATGAAGTTTACATTACTGTTCTTCATAGAGAAGTAATTTATCTCTAAATCCTAATAGGATGCCAGCTACGGTTCCATTGTGAGGGTTAACATGTGCCCAGACATTGTGTGTCTTTTTCCTGATTTCAGCATATTCACTCCCCCCCTCTCTCTCTCCCTACCCTACAGTTGCCACATCACTGCTTTTATTCTCATGTTGTGCATATTGGTTGGGCGAGTGGTCTCTTGCCCCCCCCCCTTCAACAGTCAAAGCCCCTGTGTTCTCCCGATTTGGAAATTTGAAAGACATGAAAAGGGAAGAAGGCATATTCATGGAAGTTGGCAGTGTGAAGCATTGAAAAGCAATAAGAAAAATTAAAAGGGCAGGCTAGGCTGAGAGTCCGTGACTGGCCCAAAGTCACCCAGTGAGCTTCATGGCCGAGTGGGGACTAGAACCCGGATCTCCCGAGTCCCAGTCCAACACTCTCACCACTATTAGAATATCTCTTTCACATTATACATCCACTTTATTTTCCATGTAACACAATGTATAAACATTGCCTATTTTAAATTTATGAATTTCTTCTCTTGAGATAGCCGTGGAACTAATACAGATGACAGAAGGTAATAAATAGTGGTTTTTAAAAATCCATATATTGTTAGGCTTGCAGTAGACTAGTACAAGAGTAAGATCTAATGAAATTTATGTAATCTGATAGTAAGGCATTTTTTAATTCTGTTCACTGGCACAGCATATTCATGTTTACCCTTCAGTTGTTCCCAGTATGTTCCATAAAGGACTTAGCATACTGTTGGAGCTAAATAAAGGCATACTCTACCATTATTCTGTTCCATGCAGTACAGTGAGGTCCATCCTACATGAACACCAATGTCCCAGCAAATGTCCCAAGGAGTACCGAGGGTTTGGAGACTGTACGACCCAGGATCCATGCAAGAACTGATGTTGTGACGGCTGGGAGCAATTGCAATAGCTTCTTGTCAATATTCAAAAGCCATGGTGCCCTGTTACCTGGCCTAGAACTGTTGCAGTTGCTTCTGTAGTCATAGCAGAACTGATGATCGTACTGCAAGTATACCTGAGCTTTCCTAAGGCCAGGTTGCCTGTACAAGTATCAACACACTGCTATGGATCAAGCTTTGAATACTTAGAATAATATAAATTTAGCCTTATGTAATGGGTGTAATTGGACGATGTGAATATATTTTCTACGATCTGGTTCGCATGCATCACCAACCATGGCTTGATGTTACATGAGTGAGCTTCAGGATCATGTGGTCCTTCTCATCTAGTTTCTTCCCCACTAGAGGAAAGTCATGGTCTGGTGCTGCATCAGAATTGGAAAACTAGTGTTTGTGCTTACCTTCCAAACCAGAATTGGAAAGTATAGTTTGAAGTGGTTTCCTATTCTAGTTTGGAGGGAAAGTGCAAACCTATTTGGTTGTAATGGTAAAGTATGGTTTGCCAGAATCCAGGGAGAGAATTGAAGCATGCTAGGGGAGGGGAGAGTGTGCTGGTGGCGGGGGCTTGCTTATGTAAGACCAACCCATGGTTTCGCTTTACATGTAAAGCAACCCTATACCAAATTTATCACATTCTTAGAAGTTTGACTTCTCGTGAGACAATTTGTAGATTAGCTTTAAAATTTTCTAATAAAAATTGAGGTGTTTGTGGTAATTGCCCCTGCTTCTAATGTCCTGTTTTGCCCAAAGTGGGTGTGTGTGTGCAGCCATGCATGAACATTGTTGTTATATAATTTGCTTTGTATAGTTTAAATAAAATCTAAACAAAATTAATACTTTTATCCAGCTACACAGTAGTTTGTTTTCTTTAAGAAATAACCTGGCTGTGGCACATTAAATATTTAATGCCTGCAAGTAAAGTAATCACATCAGTATTAATGATGAACTAATGTTTTAATTGTGGCAAAAACAAAATATTCAAGCTTATCCTGCTTTGAAATCATGCTGAAGGTTTCTATACTTTTCAGTTTGGTTAAACATTCACTTTAGTTAAATCATTCAAGTTGGTTAAACTTTTAAATATGATTATGTTGTTTTCCACAAACTTGATACAAGATTCCCCTTCCCTGTACTGGTTACCTTATTGATCTATGTGTTGTCTTCAGTGGTTGCTGATGTGCCTTGTTTTGACACAGACACACCCCTTTTGTGCGTGTATAGGCGAGATAAAGAAGAGCCAGACACAGAGTATATGGTTACAAATCAGGACCACAATGATTGAATTGAAGATCTGTGAAGGGTGAAGGGCGGTACTAACCTAGCCCGGCCATTGGCCGGGTAAAAATCCAATATTTGGCGAATACATCCTAACCGAACCAGAGGCGGGATGGCCCGCCACCGGCCAGTGGCCCTCCATGTGGAGCTGGAGGGCCTTACCATCGTCGCCTTACTTTGGCGCCTCCAGGCACCCAATGTAGGTGAGAAAGGTAAAACCCCAAAGACGTCCCAATCTCCCTCCTGCCAAGCCTCAGGGCATTAGCGTGGGCAGCCTTGGGTAAACGTCAGTCACCTTGAAAGGTGCCACTGGATGATCACCATAACCCTAATCGCTACTGCCTAAACCCGCACTTCCCGCAAATGCAACCAATTTGGCTAAGATCCCCCTGTCGGGATCAAGATCGAATTCAAAAATTCCTCTACCCTGCTTCACAGTGTAGAGTAGGCGGAACGCACCCATTGCCCCGGCCGATTGAGACAATGAGCCAAAATTCGTACTCGGCCCACATTAAACGGGCGGCCAGAGGAGCCTACACTGCTCACAGGGTGGGAGTGGAGGGAGCCGAAAAACAGGAGCAAAAGAGACCGAGGGCGGGAACTCAGGTACCTAAATAGACTCTTTCCTGTATCCCCGCCCTATTTGAGCCATTGGCTCAGTATCCATGACCCACCTGACCTGCTACCTGACTCTTCTCCCCTCCCCCACGCGCAAGCCTTCTCCCTGGCCCCAGGTGAGGGGCCATTGGAAGTCTGTTGTGACCTATGAGGAATTATTGGGTGATCCCCTGTCACTTGTTGGGTTGTCAGTGAGAGGCTGTTAATATAATTCTAATCCCAAGACAGTATACCATATAGGGGAGATTGGTGTTCACAAGATCAACCGCTCAACAAGATCTGCCACGGACGGCCTTCTCCCTGTCCCATCAGCCAGAGAAACCAGGCTGGTGGGGACTAGGAAGAGGGCCTTTTCTGTGGCAGCCCCCAATTTATGGAACTCTCTCCCCAGTGACCTCCGCCATGCCCCTTCTTTGATTAGCTTCTGCCGTGCATTAAAAACGTGGCTTTTCAGGCGGGAATATGGGGACGGTTAGGATTTTTAAGTTTTGTTCTGTTTTTGTGTTTTATACTGTGTGTGTGTGTGTGTGTGTGTGTGTGTTCCCCCCCCCTCTTGTATTCTATTGGATTGTACATCGCTCAGAGTGGCCGGATGTCTGGCCAGATGGGCGATTCATAAATGTAATAAAGAAATAAATAAAGATATTATAGTGGTTTTGCTGCATTGATGTGTCTCAAAGCAGAAAAAATTCATGCTTTTTGTTGATGGTGTGGTAGGCTATGAAAACCCAGACTAGGAACATTACACAATAATCTTGTTTGCCTGCTCTATGAGTTTTGTTAGTTTATTCACTTTTTCCAATTCAGCTTTCTTGTCTGGTTGGTTTCCTCATTCTTCAGAAATATACTAAATCACTCATATTCCAGGAATAGGACAATCAAGTATGAATCACAAATATGCAGTTTGTTTCATGTTGTGGATCACATTGGATAGTAAGGGCATCACATATTTATTTATGCCACAGGCGGGCAATTTATGGCCCTCCAGATGTTAATATCCTACAACTCCCATCATCCCTAGCCAGCATAGCCAGTGGTGAGAAATTGATGGGAGTTGTAGGGCAAAACATCTGGAGGGCTGGAAATTGCCCACCCCTGATTTATACCTCTGCCATTGTGAAGTACTTTTTAGTTGGAAATCTTAATATTCCTGTACAGTAGCCAGGGATCCATTAAAAAAAGAAGAGCCATAAGAGCTCCCTCTGTCCTAGAACATTTTTTTCATATTCATGGAATCTGCATTCAACCCATGCAACACAACAGCTAAAGCATACTTCTCCTGACACTGGCAAATTGAGCAAGATAATCCCTCCCTCCGCCCCGCCCCCCGCATCTGCCTTTAAAAGTAGATACATAACCTCTTAGCGTGGCCTTCTCCTCCTGACACATTTGCACTGGTTGTATATATATTTTAATGCAATTGTTTATTAAAACTGTGGGTGGCAAATGCCATCTTAAAAGAGAGATTCCATGCTTGGTGAGTAAACAGGGATAATGGCTATCGCATCACATCCATTCACAATCTAAAAATAAAGTATGCTTTCTTTTTGCAAATTATTTTGATTAATTAACTAAAACTTATATGATTATTTGAATAAGATTGGTTTAATTGGGTGACAGCCCTAATCTAGCTATAGATGAACACCATAATGTTTGAAAGAGGTGCATTGCTGTAAAAATGGGTGTTGTGGGCATTTTTGGGGGATCTGTAGTTTACAGTTAATATGCTTATTAGTCCAATCTTTTGATAGGTTTGAGGAATTCTGCTTGGAAACCTTCTTCATATACGTATAATCAGTCTATGATGTTTGTAGTGGAAGAGTTAAAAGGGTTTTTCTTTTTCTTTGAAACACTTGGTGAAGACAGACACAGGGGAAGAGAGTTCACACCATGTTCTTCAACTTGTGAGGTTAGCTGGCTTCACAACTGAAATGATAGGCATCCATACCAGCAAATCAGATGCTGGTGTCCTAATTTCCCCCATGGTGAATTTTTATTTGTAGAAGAACTGTGTGAATGTTTGTGCATTTATGTGTTCATTCATTGCCTATTAATGTATTTAAAGGAAACACTTCTTTTTAAAAAAATGCTCAGAAATAGTGTTTGTGAGTGAGGTTTCTTGGTGACATGAGGGGACCTACTGTCTACCAGACACAGGTGTCTGTTGAATTGATAAGCTTTGCCAACCCTTACTGTAAAGGGTTTAACTAGACTTTCCTTTCTAATATATGTCAGATTTATTCTTCAGAAGAACATACAGGATGATACAGAAAAATAAATATAAGAGATTTCTGTTAGAGATTTTTATGAAAATGGATGGCATCTAATTGAGAGTTCAGTATGAAGAGTGTTTTTAAGTTACTCCACAACAGCAACATTACATAGAAATACCTGTTACTTTCCCCTTTTAAATACACAGAAATCTGTTATGAGTTTGAAAGGTTCATAGTGTGAATCAGTTCAGACATTATAGTTTAGACTGCATGAAAAAAATGTGTGTGCGGGTTCCCTTTACATCCATTTATAAGGAGTACATAAACCTTTCATAGATTTCATAGATCATAGAGTTAGAAGGAGCTTACAAGGCTATCGAGTCCAACCCCCTGCTCGATGCAGGAAACTAGAGGAGGGGTCTCCCATCCAAGTAATAACCAGGCCTGACCCTGCTTAGCTTTCCACACTCAGACAAGCTGAGCCAGCATAAGCCACAGGCCTTTTTTAAATGTTGACGATCTAGCCTTCAAAAGGCTCCAAGGTTAGCTGTTTGGAAGTGTCCCCAGAAACTGGAATGGATCTGGGGACTCCTAGCCAACAGATCCATTTAGTAGTAAATGTTCTGAGCACACAATTTGCTACAGAGCTCCATGCTAGGATTAAGCAGAATTATCCCATTATAATGCCTAAACAGGTATTATAATGGGACCTTATATTATAAGCAGCAGGCTTCTAGCACTACCAATCAAAAGACATTGTGCAGCTATTCCGTCTTTTCCTCAACAGACAGAAGAAGCAGTGGGAGAAACCAAGAGTGTTACAAGTTGAAGATGATGTCATCTGAACCCCTTGTAAAATTCTGTAAATGAGGCTAAGCAATTGCATGATAAAAGCCTCATCTGGAAGCTCCGCTAGAGTAAATGTGAAATGCCTAGTATAAAAGGAATGGTTTGGTTGGCTATCACAGCCATGCAACATTTACCTTCTCATTTATTGTTCTCTGGAATTCAGGCTAGTTAGACTACCGGTATCTCAAGTGAAAAGCAGAGACCAGCTGCCTTTTCAGCTATTTAGAGAATGACAGTTTATTAGTAGTGAACACAGCAAGACGGGAAGGAAAGGCTGTGGCATGTAACGGACAATACTGGCCAAAAGAGGGGAAGTAGGGGAACATCAGAAATACACACACACACAGACACACACACACACAAACACGACAATATACTGAACAACAAAGCAGTGATAAACACTATAGGTGAGGTAAGCATCAAGGTAAACAGTTGATGGCCATGAGCAACTCTTTCACTGTTTCTTTCCTTTCTGGATTTCAATAACTAACTCCCTAAACAGATTCTAACAGGCAGCCATTATTGTTTCTTTGTCCCAGAAGCCCTTGGTAGAACTTGACCTCTCTTATGCACTTAATAGATCCTAATCTAATTAAAGCTGTCTAACACCTCTTGTACTCCCTCTTAAGACTGTTACAAACTGCAGGCTTTTCTCATCCCCCTCCTCTGTGTTGTTTTGCTTAACATACAGACTGTTGAAGAGTTGTGAAGAACTCAAAGACTTGCTCATGACCTTGTGACATTTTAGTTGGTCTTAATAAAGGTATTATTCTACTGTGTCTTTTAGATATTTTATCTAATTAATCAGCATGGCTAGCTACAATTTTTGTGTGCCCATTCAAAGTCACTTCCATCATTAGTATGTAGAATAAACTAGGAGATTCCATAAGCAACGTAAGTTTGAATTTCCAGTGGGGTAGTCATGTTAGTTTGTTGTAGCAGAAATAAGTTTTATGGTTTAATATTCATATAATTCTTATATGTAAACCACTTACAGCACGATCCTATGAGGCTGCCAGTAATCCTCCAAACCCCGGAAGATTATGGGCATCCTATTGAGGGCTGGAGGAGTGTGGCAGATAGGATTGCTGCCAAAAGCTCATTGCCCTCAAAAATATCTAGATGGCCGATTTCAGCCATCTAGATATTTTACCTCTCCTTGTGAGGAGGAGATGCTCTGGGGCCGCCTAGATTCCTCGGAATCCAGCAGAGCCTCACTCTTCCTCTCCACGCCACCAGGAACCCCCCACCCCACAGGAGAACTGAACACAGTCTTCCGTGTTCGGTTCCCTTGCTGGGGTGGGAAAAAACTATGCTGGCTATGAGGTGTGGGGGTGGCTGCTTCGCAAAGCTGCGACCTTGGAAGGGATTTCTGAGGTCGCAGCACCTTCTGCCACAGGAGTCACCAGCCTCCCCTGATTTTTTTTATTGTAAATAATTCCTGGATAGTTGACATTGGATTTTAGTTTTGTAGCAGTTGTGGTTTGGGCAGGGTTTTCTTCTTTTCTCAAAGATTTAGAACCACGACACCACAATGGCTCTCATATTGTTTAATCCCAATATGTGTTGAAGGGTTTTTATCCTCCTCTTCCTCGATGATGATGATGATGATGATGATGATGATGTATTAGATACCTTTCTTTTAAAAAAGAAGACAACTCAAGGCGTCTCACAGCAGGGGTTAAAACATACGAAGAGTTAAAAGAATTCAGAATGGCTAAAAACAATTAAAAATGCCAAGACCCAGTTCTAAAGTAAGCAGTCAGTGAAAAAGGCTTGCAGGAATGCACAGCTACAAGCAGGGATACCCCTCACACATTGAAACCTTGTTGCAAAATGTGGAACACATTACTTTAGGTTAAAAGTGTGATCCAGTGGAGAGGTAGGACATACCCTTGCCTTGCACATTTTGCTTTCATTCATGTGACTACAGACCAAATCTCAGTTACATGAGCTAATAAGTTATTGGCTAGGTCAGCAATCTTCTTTGGCTATGGATTTTCATTTTTCTTTTGTAGCATTTTCTACATCGAAATAATTTCAGAGCATAACATATTCTCCATTCTTATATATTAATCATATTCTGCAAAAACACCTGTTTATATGTTATTTTTTTTAACAGCAATCTTTGAAAGGCTAAAAATTGTACTAATGAAAATACCCATTTCTAATTTGGTCTTTGCCTTTTGGGTTCTTCTTTCCACTTGACCATATATTTCTTTCCAACAAATGCTGCTTTGGAACAGCCTTCTTCATATTCCTCAATCTATCATTAAAGAGCTAAATTAAATGTAGCCAGGACATGAATAGAATTAATGAAGCTTTAACTTGAATATTTAGGCTGATAGGTTTTGCTGCTTGTAGATGCCTAAGAATATGAAACCTCAGAATCTTATGGTATTCTGTAAGTCCGATTTATTGCTTTTAGTCAAATGCCATCGCAAAATACAGAATAAAAACTATTGAAAATATATTAAAAATATACAGGATATAAAATACAGATTTAAAAATTATGTTACTACCATTGGTTATCTCTAATACTGGCTAGAACAATAAAATTTCATCAACTAAAGTAATCAACTGTATAGTTAACAGCTATCTCTACTAAATATCTTTTCCTAAATATTTTTGTGGCAATAGCAAAGAGGGCTACATACCAGGTCACATATTTATTCATACCATTTAGCAAATAAAAAGTAAATTCAATGGACTTTAAGAACTCTTATGAATTAGAGGTACAAGGAACTGCCCGTGAGTATTATTATACTAGGGACATTGTAAAACATAATGGATAAGATCTCCAGTTTCAGGACAACCCCCCCAATACAGCAACACTGGAGTACTGGAATGCCCCTATGTCTCCTATCCTGTAAGCAGTATCCACTGTGTTCAAATGTAGCTCTGTAAATGCTTTCCAAAGGTACATGGACATTAGATCAGTGAAATATTCTACATGCTCATGGGCTAGCTAAGTTTAAATCCTTTTTCAAAGCAGCCTCATCTACTTGCCTTCAGATATATATATTTTCTGTACATCCACTGATGAGCACTTGAGTTTAGTCTATCAATATTGAATCAATGAGCTGGACAACACTGAGTATTATGGTGAGTCCCCAAAATTAAAGATTTGGATCTACTAATACAAACATGTTGTACATATTCATTCAACCATAGGAACAAAGCTTGTTGTAATGGCTAGGTCTCACATAGTTCCATTTTGATATTATGGAACCAAGCAGTTCAGATAGAGAGTAAGAATTCTGAATTGTGATTGAGGAGCATAACTTTTGGAATCCTATGCATATTTACTCAGAAGTATATCCCACTGAGCTCAAATAACCACCTTATTCCTTAGTAAGTGTGCTTAGGATTGCTGCCTTTGTTTCTTCTGTTTGCTCAGAGGAAAGAAATGGCTGATTTTAAGACATGATGATAATGCAGGTTTTCACAGGGGAAGCATATTTCTTTTACTTACTAGGTATCAAATTTGACTAGTGTAGTACAGCAGAGTAAGCAGGGTATTTGGTAACATTATTTTCAATAAATTATATGAGGGAAATATTGTGGTTGCATGACCATCTTGGTCTAAAAATAGTAGGGTCACCTTGTTCTTGGAAAATTGATTTCTCTTGTTTGAACAAAAAGCTGCATCCTTGATCTGCAAAGCTAGAAACCCATCTGCATTTTCAGAAATTCGTAGCAATGATAAAGCAGTGAAAATATTAAACCCATTTTCATTGTAGTTTCAAGTGAAACATATTACATATATGAAGTTAGATCCTTGCTTCCAGGGACATAATTTCAAGCCCTTTAAACTCCTTTCAAACCAAAATCCCATTGAGCTTGAAGTATCATCATCCTCTTAATATGTCAGTAGTGATGTTAGTAAGTTTCAACTAACAGGCTTATGTTATGAGGCTGCCTGTAACCCGCTGAACCCCAGAGGATTATGTGCATCCAGTTGAGGGTGGGGAGCACGGCAGATAGGATACCTGCTGTGCTCTCCTCACCCTCAAAAACATCTAGATGGCCAATTTTGGCCATCTAGACATTTTACCTCTCCTTGTGAGGAGGAGAGGCTGAGGTGCTGCCTGGATTCGTCGGAATCCAGGCATAGTTAAACTTCCCCTCCCCACCCCCAGGAACACCCCCCCACGGGGGAACCAAACATGGTCTTTGTGTTTGGTTTCCTGCTGGTGCGGAAAAAACCACGCTGGCTACGAGGTGGGGGTGGGTGAGCATCCCACGTCATTGCAAGCTTGGAAGGGATTTCCGAGGTCGCAACACCTTCCAGCCTCAATCCTGTGTCCCCCAGACAAGGTCAGAGGGACATAGGATTGCACCCTAAAAGTGTTTTCTAAAATTTGTATTTGAATTTCCCTTATCTGTAAATCAAGTGAGAGGATCACTTTTGACTAGACCATGCATTTGGTTTCGGTCTTCCAGTTATCACATCAGAATGGGTCTGCACAATTCTGGCTCCCTCCCTGTTTCTTCCCCCTGGGGGAACTTTGGATACCTCAGGGTGATAATGATGTGATGAGAGTAGCCACATTTGTTCACATATAAAGGGAGGGTGGTATCCTGATTTTACAGTAAAAGGAATATGTGGGTAAGGGGAGCTGAACTCTGCCCTGTCTCCGTCTTACCTCATCCCCTCTACTCACTTGCTTCAGGTCAAACAAGAGTGAGAAGTACTTTACACAATGCAAAATTATAGAATTCATTACCATGAGGCATCTGGGTAGCCAATGCTGGTAGCAGAATGCTGGACTAGAGGAATCTTTGGTCTGATCCAGCAAGGTTCCTCATGTTGAGAAAAAGAAGGAGACTTTTGAGAGTAGGATGAGTCCAGAGAGAAAACTGAATATGCAGTGAGTTGCGGGGGTGGGGAAATAGTATAGTTTTGGTTGTTTAAAAAAAAACAATAACCACAGGGTTAAAGATGTGACACACATGCTTTTCCACAGTTAGTTTGGCATTGTGACACTGGTGCTCAAAGTAATTTGAGGTGTACATCTTTGCATTAGAAACTAAAAGATGTTTGTGTTGATTGTGTAAGAGTACTAAGACCATCCCAATATCCTTCTGACCATATAATGCATTGTAGAAGAGAAAGCAAATGGGGGATTTCGGATTTCTGGTTTTTTTCCGTAGAAAACCTGAAAAAGGAATCCAGTACCTGATTGAGAGAGGTTTTGTACCAGATACGCCTGTTGGAGTTGCCCATTTCCTTCTACAGAGAAAAGGACTGAGCAGACAGATGATTGGAGAGTTCCTCGGAAATCGACAAAAGCAGTTTAACCGGGATGTATTAGAGTAAGTACCACATATGAAGCAACTGTTACACATTTCAGTGCATGCTCTGTGGCTTTTAAAGGAACTCGTGTTCATTGAGTATTTTTCACATGGGCTAAAAGCAATTTCAGAGAGGGGAAGCTGCCAGGCTGTGTAAGAATTATTCAAGAAAACCATGATTTTTTTTAAAAAAATTCTCATTACTTTTACAGCCATGCACACAACTCAGCAAGCCTACTCCAGAAGAATGTTTGTAAGGATTTATCTCCTATACTATAATCCATGATTATTTGAAATGTATGGGATAAGTTCATCCAGAAAGAAATTGTCTATTAATTATGAGTCTTTTATTGTTCCTTGACGTATAACACAATTCATTTTATAAAAGATGTGACATATAAGGCTCTGCTACCATTCAGAAAGGAAGCACTACTGTTCCAAACCAAACTGCTCACCTAATTCCTCTTTTATTCAGGGATTTCAGTCATCTTCCTTTTGAAAAATCAAACAAAAAGCAAGTTAAAGAAGCAAAGCAGAAGTAGAACAGCTAATGAAAACATTGAATAATAAATGCTTCATATTTGAACAGCTGTAACATAAAGCATGTGGCTTACCTGCTTATGATGATGGTTATATCTTGGCCCAAATTATAGAATTGGCTTTACATTACTTTGATGAAGCATTCTTGTTGAATGAAAAGATTCATGTTGATTAGAGGTTCACATTATTTGGGAAATGCAGTCATGTAAATGTGCTTTCATGCAGCATTCTACACTTGGCAAGTGGGCTGTCCTCTTCCTGGACCCGCTTGTTCTATGTATTTCCTTACAGCAAAGGAACGGTGAAGCAGACTTTTTCTTTCCTGCTATCTTTCCTGAAAAATCTACATGGATTCAGGTCTTTCCTGAAAAATCTACATGGATTTTCAATTCCAAACCATGTTTTTCCAAAAATGGTCCTGTAGATGAGAACATCATGTTGGAATCTTGCCCAGGGATGTTGAAGAGTCCTTGGTCTCAAGTCACGAGTCGAGTCACAATTCTTTGGACCCGAGTCCTGAGTCCGAGTCCTTGGTCCAAAATGGTGACTCACGAGTCACGAGTCACTCCCAAAGCTGACTCCACGAGTCCCTATTAAAATCAATGGGTTTTTCCCCCAACAAAATGAGGCTACTTCAGATGTGTGGCTTAAATAAATTCTAGGCACAAGTGTGCCTTTTTATTTCAAAACTCTGCAACTGATTTTTGCAAGAACAGACCAGGCAGAAAAACCCAAAATAACCAGGCAGGCAGAGGAGACAGGGAACCCCAAAGCAGGCAGGCAGGCAGGCAGTGCCCTTTGTCTTGGACAATTTAAACTGTGGAACTGGTTAAGAGGCCAGCCAGGCAGAGGAAGCTGGGAACCTCAAACAGGCAGGCAGAGGCAGCCAAACCCAAATGTCTGAAAGGTTGCATTTTAGGAAAATGATTTTAAAAAATAAACTTGCTGTACTTCCTAAAACATGCGAACCCATGGCACGGTGCACAGTGCAGCCTCCGTGGGCACTCGAGCATGGCAACCAAAAGACGTCCCTCTGCAAACAAAGATTTTCTTCTCACAGTGTGGACAAGATTTTATTCAGCTGTACGATTCTTCTACTTGTACACATTTAAAAGATTTGAGAAGATTGGGGATTAACCCTACGTGACCTGATGCGCACGTGTTCTCTCAACTAAGGAGTATGAGCAGGTTTGACAATTATCAGCATGCATCGTAGCAAATCACATTAATGTGCAAAACTGCCCAATGCAACTTTACCTAATGCAGTGTTTGCAGTCCAAGACATAAAGTGTTTAAAATGTGTTAAGCACGTTTAGTTTTCTTGTTTATCTTGCTCATCCTAGTACAGGTTGACTTTTACTTTTACTAATCCGACACCTGTAGAAGCAGGGAAAGGACCCGGGGTAAAGCTTGCCCCATACAATTTCAGTCTGGCATATAATCATATTACAAGTTGAGAATCCCTTATCCAAAAATACATGTGCCTAATTATTTAAAAAGTTTGTATAAATTCCCTTCAGGCTATGTGTACAATGTAGTACTACAATAATTTTTTGAGTTGATTTTTTCCCCCAACAAAAAACTGTTTGTATCATTGAAAGCTCTGTTACTGTGTTTTTCTTTTAAGACAAAAGATGTTAATTAGTTCGGACAACTGTATGAGTTGTTTTTCTAAAACTAAAACCTTGGTATTCAGGTTTAATTGCAGTGTTGGCACTTTGAAATAAGTAAGTTGGTTTTGTGCTGCAGTTTGGGCACTTGGGCTCAAAAAGGTTCGCCATCACTGTCCTAAAACTTATCCATGTTGCATTTGAAGAACATGATTTTTTCTAAATGTTTGGCCCCCTTTCTGGAAAGGTGAGGTCTCATCATAATTCCACCCTCACTGAACACCCGCTCCACTGGTGATGAACTTGCTGCAACCAGAAACACATTCAGAGCAGCCGCACAGAGTATCTCAGGTCCTTCCTCTGCCTCTCCTCAAACTTGAAGACACCCACAGGGCTACCCTCACTGCATCGCACAAAGACCAGGGCACCATAGGACCGTAATTCTGCACCAAAGTCCAGTAGTGCAGAGTCAGAGACCGAGCTTGTGTTGGTGGTGATGGGCTTGCAGTATGCAAAGAGAGAGGCTGAAGCACAGGCCTTTGTCTGTGGAGTGCCTTGGACTGCCTCAGTGCCGGAAGACCGAGTGGGCGATGATGACAAGAGCCCTGCTTGGGGTTTTTTCAGTGTGCTGCAGTACTGCTGGAGTTCAGCTAGGACCTTTTCTTTCACTGCAGCGGTGGCCTCTTTGTTATCTCTGATCTTCTGCAGCCACCAAAAATAAGGGTATACCTCCACAGGGACACTTATTGATGCACATTCTCAACCCATGCAGTTTTCACACTTCTGCAGCTATAGTCTGCTATTAAACAAAGCCAAAAGTCATAGAATCATAGAAGTAGAGTTGGAAGGGGCCTACAAGGCCATCGAGTTCAACCCCCTGCTCAAGGCAGGAACCCAAGTCAAAGCATCCCTGACAGATGGCTGTCCAGCTGCATCTTGAATGCCTCCAGAGTGGGAGAGCCAACAACCTCCCTAGGTAGTTGGTTCCATTGGCATATTGCTCTAACAGTCAGGAAATTTTTCCTGATGTCCAGGCGAAATCTGGGTTCCTGTAGCTTGAGCCCATTATTTCATGTCCTGCAATCTGGAATGATTGAGAAAAGATCCTGGCCCTCCTCAGTGTGGCAACCTTTCAAGTACTTGAAGAGTGTGATCATATCTCCGCTCAGTCTCCTCTTCTGAAGGCTAAACATGCCCACTTTATCATCGTTGTTGCCCTCCTCTGAACCCTTTCGTTTGTCTACATCCTTCCTAAAGTGTGGTGCCCAGAACTGGACGCAGTACTCAAGATGGGGCCTAACCAGTGCCGAGTAGAGGGGAACTAGTACTTCACACGATTTGGAAGCTATACTTCTATTAATGCAGCCCAAAATAGCATTTGCCTTTTTAGCAGCCACATCACATTGTTACCTCATATTCAGCTTATGATCGACATTGGCTTCTTCTGTTGCCCTCTACCTTTTTTTCCTTATGGGAATCGTTTGTATTTGTGCCTTAAGAATTTCCTTCTTAAAAAACTCCCACCCATTTTTGACTCCTTTTCTCATTAGAGTCACTTGCCATGGGACCTTACTGATCATTGTTCTCAGTTTATTAAAATTGGCTTTAAGTGTTAAGAACACTTACTTAGAATTAAGTTCCATTATAATAATTGGGACTTGCTTTTAACTAAGCAAGCATAGGACTGGGCTGCATGTCCCTAAACCAGATGTTGGTGATAAATAGGATAGAACTGCCACCTTCATGCCATGTTTGGGGGCTGTCCTCTGTTGGAAATTGGCTTCTGGACTCCATCGATCTTGGTCTCATCCAGCAAGGCAGTTATGTTGATACTCTGGAGTATGCTGGCACATAATATTTTGGGATTTATTTATTTATTACATTTATACCCCGCCTTTTTTCCTGCAAGGAACTCAAGGCGGCTTACATAATCCTCCTCCTCCTCCATTTTATCCTCACAACTACCCTGTGAGGTAGGTTAGGCTGAGAGGCAGTGACTGGCCCAAAGTCACCCAGTGAGTTTCATGATTTGCACCTTCTAGTAAGCAAAAGGTAAGACAGGGATTGGCAAAGAAAGGCAAAACATACTCATTTGAGATTTAGCTCCTTTTGCTATTATACATTTATATTTATATATATGAATGCTGCAGAAGAGCTACAGGCTTTATAACGCTGGGGTGCTAATTTTGCCAGTTTAGGGCTGTCGTCCTTTATTTCCTGGCTGGGTTCCTATGACAAGATATGCAGCAATTCCGCAGGTGAATGTTATCTCCCATCACTGCATTTGTGTGCTAGGAAAAGCTCACCTGTTAAATTTCTGACTGTAACACAGCAGAGAATACAAGGGGAACACCCTCCTGCCTCTGTACGATTATCTTGAAAATGTAATAAATAAAATCATAAGAAAACAGACAACGGAGCTTCAGTGAGTACAGATATTCCTTCATTTATTATCCTTCGCCCCTTTCCAAACCCAGTGAAACTCACTGGGTGACTTTGGGCCAGTCACTGACTCTCAGCCTAACCTACCTCACAGGGTTGTTGTGAGGATAAAATAGAGAGGAGGAGGAGGAAGAGGAGGAGGAGGATTATGTAATGTAAGCCGCCTTGGGTTCCTTGAAGGAAAAAAGGCAGGGTATAAATATAATTAATAAATAAACCACACATCCCGTCACTCTTGCACCTATGTACTTAGCCAGGTGTACTGTGCTGCTATGCCCTGAGAGATAAATCAGTGTGGGGTGTCAAAGCGGATTAAGCTGGGTCCCAAAGTCCCTGTTAATTGTGCAATCCTATGCATGTTTACTCAGAAGTAAGTTCCATTGAGTTTAATGGGCTTACACCTATGCAAGTGTGCATAGGATTGCACCAATTACGGGCGACGAATAACTCCCATTTAACTGCAGTGTTTCTAAGTAAACATGGATACGATGGGCCAGTAAGGCTGCAACCCCCGTGTATGCTTACTTGTGAGTAAACCAACTTGAAATCTCTGGGATTTACTCCTGAGAGAACGTGCTTACGAGCGTTTTGCATCAGTGAAGGAGTTGCTCTTGTCCTTAACAGCATGGGTGAAGTAGCACAACTTTTAGAAACCCTGAAACTCACCTTAGAGCGGACACGCAAGTTTTAAAAGGCGCGCAGGCAGGCAGGCGCCCACAATACTTCTCACCTGCAGGCGCGTGCACACGCTCTCATCAGCAGCCACCCCCTTCACACGACCATGCTTCCTCCCACGGAACTCCAGCGGCACACCCACTGCTGCTCCTCCGTAACTCCCGCGCGCACTCAGCATTGCACCACTGCGCGTGCTCCGACGACGAGGTCGGGATTCCCATTGAAGCTCAGAGGGGAGGCTCTGGAAGGAAGTGTCTTCCGTCCGTATGTCACATTTCCCATGAGTTTCAAATGGAAGCAGGGACAGCCCAGCCTTTCTGTTTTCCTCGCAATCTGCCAGCGAGTAGATCTTGTTTACTCTGAGGTAAACCCTTCTTCTCCGGTTTAAGATTACACAACCTTGCAGGGATGTTGACGAGTCCTTGGTGAGTCCCGAGTCAAGCCTCAAGTCCCATTGAAAAGATTGGGACTCGAGTCAGAGGGGGGACTCAGTCCGACTCACGAGTCGAGTCCTCGAGTCCGAGTCCCCATCCCTGATCTTGCCTAAGTATATCAAATAGAGACTTTGTATGGGGAATTGCACCATGTGAAAATATTATTGATGATATTTGATGTGTTGCCAAAACATATGATCTACATATAGGTTAAAATTTAACCTTGACCACCACCTCTTCATATTTGCTTCAGTGATTAGAACTCCTATACATCAAATATTTTTTTAAAAATAAGGCTACTCAGTGAAGTTTGAATGCACTTCACTGAGCATGGGAATGTAGCCAAGGAAATTAAATATGCCACTCCAGTGCTCAGTTAAAACAATCCACACTGAGAGTACAGAAGCATTCCATATTAGCTTATGTCAGGTACAAAGATGCAATTTATTTTAATATGTTGCTCTGTGTTGTGAATTTATATGGGGAGGGAAGCAATGATATCCTGCTGACTGATCCATTGCACTTTATTTTATTTGTTCTTCCTGCTTATACAAATAACAGAAGAATGATTATGGCAGCTCACCAAGGTAGTAGAAGAAGGCTTAGTTTTCATTTGCTAGCCATTGCTAATTATTTTGTGAATGTGTGCCATAATTAATCAGGCAACAGAGAAGATTTTCCAATGGAGGCATATTGTCCAGTGACTAAAGCATACAGTAATAAGCCAGAAAGAGAGTAGCTTCTAATTGGGGGTGTGCATGTCAGTCATCTATCTGGCTAGCTGCGTCATAGCTGAATCTTGGCCCAAATTATATTTGTCAAAGGATCAAGATAGGACAAAGTTTACTATAAAAGTCTCTGTAATGGGGTATTTTAGATGGGAAAACAAATTCTACCCTCCTCCTCCCCTCAAAATGCCCGCTTATATTTAAGTTCTCTGGGACAGTACAGATGCACTCTTAACCATGGTTAAAAGATTATGAATAAGCTGGTTGCAGGTTCATGCAGTCCCTCTCTACAGTTCTTCCCACTTAACCACAGTTAAGCAGGACTGCTAGGGCAACAGGAACTAGTTGTTCCTGAAAAAAAAAACCTGGGAATTAGTGTCAACACTCATTTCTGGAATGGGACAAGTCAGTTGGGCTCACAGAACAGAGCTCCACTGACTTGCCCCATTCAGGAAATGAGTGTTACCACTTCCCATGCTTATTTTAGGAACCTCTACTAGCTCCTGTTGCGCTAGGAGTCCATTTCGCTAGTGCAACAGAGCTAGCCAGAAGCACAGTGACAGTATAGGATACTGTCCTATGTTCTCACTGATACTGTTATTAAACTGCCCAGTATTTGAAATTAAGGCTTGAATCTCAGAAGCAGCAATGGAAAGGGTACTTCCTGAGTAAGAAACTGACTGGACTGTAGGAGACTAGTTTGAGACCAAGGTCCTGCATTTGCACATCATGCTAAGCAGTGGTTTATTTAAACCATGTTTGTTGCCCTACTCAGGATTTGTCTGACAGAAGATTGAAGAAACCATGGTTTGTTTCTTGATCCCTGCATTGTTTCCCCCCCACCTTATTTGCCTACTCCCTCCCTGTATCCCAAATGCCTTTGCAGCACAGTAGTACTGGTACTGGTAGGACATCATCGCATCAGCTGCCTGCCTACCATTGGTCTTTTCTATACACGGGGCATAGAAGTTCTTGTCCTCCAAAGACTGGGTAGTTGGTGTGAGCACTTTGTAGAAGGGAGAAATGTGTTTGGGGGGTAGCTTCTAGAGGTCTAAAGCTCTTGACCTCTGGGAGCTGGATGGAGATAGCTTGATACAGGTAGCTTGGCAATGAGGTGCCCATAACTAGGCCTTGAAAATTCCTGCAGTGTTGTCAGGAGCAGCACTGAGCTTCAGTTGAAGACTTAACTGTTAGGGTTAGTTTGGGCAAAGGGCAAGCAAGAGCATGACTGTCTGTGTTTTTTTGGGGGGGGGGGATTACTACGCTTGCCCTCCACCTCTGTAGCCTGACAAAACAACCCATGAACAACCCACAGTTGCAAGTTAGCACGTAACGACAACCCATGGTTTAAACAACCCAGAGTTCATAACCTAGCAATAAACTATGGGGTTCTAACCATGGCTGACAAACCATGGGTCTAACCATGGCTGACAAACCAAATGTTCTAACCATGGCTGACAAACCATGGTTAGCGCTGCCGTGTTCACCCATCACAACAACCCAGCATTCAACAACTCATACCATGGGTTAGCATTATGTACAGACCAGGTCTGTGTGTCAGAGTCCATTTGAAGGCATTTGTATCTCACCTATAGCTGCTGTTAGCAGAACTTGTCTCCTAATTGAGCAGTGGGTTGAATCCAGACTTGGAGAAGGCCCATTGAAATCAATGGGACTTAGGTTAATCATGAAGTCCCATTGATTTCAGTGGGTCTACTCTAAGTCTGGATTCAACACAATGTCTTTGCTCACAAATTATCACCATATGGCAATGTATTTAATAAAAAGACTTTTAACATGGGTCGTATATTCTTATTAGGACACCTGCATTGTACTGTGCAATGACTGATCTTTTTTTTAAATAAGTTTTTATTGAAATCAACAACAAATTGTTTTTTGTTATTACCACAAAAGACATACAACAATCAACATAAACTAAAACTAAAATGGACTTCCGATTTTCTCTAGAACAAATGAAATAAAGGTAACAAAATTTTCTCTTACTCTCTATAATTACAAAGAAGATTCTCTTTTTTTCTATTGTCCAAAAATCTTCCTCTATTAATCAAGCCCACAATTCATCTATTAGGGGTTTCCATTTACCAGTCTAATAACATAAGTTAGTTATTTCTACCATAAAGTAAAGGTCACGCCTTCCAGGATAATCCATCACATTTAAGTCTAGAGCGTCCCTTTCATTCTTGTAATAAGATGTTATTGGAGAATTTCATTCTTTGTCTTCTTTCTACATATAGTAAAAATATTCCTTTTTATTATTCATATTTCCCACAAACACCCGAAATGCCTTTATACATTTTAACCAATTCATCCAGTGACATAAACCCAGAATACCTCATCATATAGAAATTTTCTTTAAGACTAGAACTTAAATTAAATTTCAAACCTTTTAAGCACATATTCTCCCAGTATTCCAGTAGTATATTATAACCAACATTTTAGGCCCATTTTATCATACCTTCAGTCACATGTTCTTCCTCTATCGAAAACAGTCTTTTTCTATTTCTGCTTTAAAATAAATTTTTAAAAAACAATCTCTCCTCTTATACAGAAACCCAAAATACATCTCCAACATTTTCCTTCTTATACCCCAAACCCACACATAGCAAATCATTTCCCCCCCAATCCCTGTAAAAAGTCATTTAGAGGTTCCCACTCTACAAAAAACATAGATGTTATCTTTTCTTCAATTAATACCGTAAGTTCCAACATCTTCATCAACCATTCTTCTTGTTGAAATCCTTCACTTATTCTTCCTGATTCTTGATAGAGCAATGACTGATCTTTAGTGCTTTATAACCTTAAAAGCCTAGTAAGAAAGGAAGAAATCTGCAGGGTTTTTAAAATTGTGAAGTAGACCTTACAAGCATAACAAAAAACAATTAGATAATGGTTTCACAAATTATGGTCTTGCATCAGCTTTCCAAACAAGTCCTACTATCCATATGTACTGTCCTTTCTCCCTCTCTGCTCTCTCCTCCTAACTGCCTGCCAGATTTCTCCTCTTCAGGTTGCTAAAAAGAGTACTGGGGTTTTATCATGAGTACCTCTCACAGCACTTTAAAGGAAAAATAGTGCAGTAACTGTCAGAAAATGGTAGGTATATTACTTTCCCTATCGGTTCTCCACTCAGAAGCATTCCGATAGGAAAGTAAAAGAATTTCTTGCCACCCTCCTTCCAACATGCAAGGAAGAAGCTGGTCTGTGTTGCTTCCTGCCCTATCACACAGTAAAACAGTAAATCAAAGTAATTTTCAGTTGCTCTCTAGTATAGGCCCTGACTAGGGAAAAAATCACTTTATTGGGAACATAAAAATGATGATTACTTTTGTCAATGAGATGTCTTTCACTGATCAATATTCATCATGCATTTAGCTCCGTAATAAAGAAAAAAACTATGACTTGCTTACCGTACATCAGCTCTTTTAATTGATATACAGTGCATATAATACTTTTGTTGCCCTTTCATCATTATATGCTTCATCTGACTGAGTGCTGCACAAAGTATAGTAATCTGTATTTTATTGCAATAGAAAAATACTGAAGACAGGCTGATTTTTTTAAAAAAAAAATCTAACCTGGTGGGTGGCAAAATGAAAGCAAATGAACACTTTCTTTGTTCTAGCTGTGTTGTGGATGAGATGGACTTCTCAGCTATGGAACTGGATGAAGCACTCAGGAAATTTCAAGCTCATATCCGTGTCCAAGGAGAAGCTCAAAAAGTAGAACGACTCATTGAAGCTTTTAGGTATGGCATAAAGAGTTAGCTAAAGGAATATTTATTCCCTCTTATTTATTTAGTCACAGATCTAAAGCACAGATTTTTTTTAAATTCTAGAGTAAGTACAGGCGTCCTGGTCTGGATCAGGTCCTTAGCATGGGGGTAGGGGGCTTTAACCCTTTCTCTCCTGCTGTGGTCCTGATCCAGAATGGACCTTTTGCACCTGCACTAGATATTGCTGAATAATTATCCTTTTGCTTTAATGAGTCACTCTTTAGCAATATAAATTTCAGGTGCAGAGGGCCTGATCCAGATGGCACTGGAGGGGAGGGTGAAAGCCCCCTGTTCCCCATTCTAGGGTCTCAGTCTAGATCCGTACCCATGCACTTTTTTTGGAGCATGGAATGCATCACTGCTAGCTACATCTTTAAAGTAATGCATGCTTTGGCCCACAGAGATTGTAAAGTTGAATATACATAGATCATGTTCTGTTTGTTTCACTTTGCAGAAATGATTGCTTAGGTAGTTTCTTGATATAAAGTTCTGTTTCCACAATATTACAAACTGCAGATTTTGGCAGGTTTATTTGTTGTTTCTTATGTCATCAATTCTAAATTGAACAAAATACTGTCTAATTTCAGTTTAAACCTTTTAATAAAATGTATGCTCTCAACTAGTTGCAATGAAGGTATTGTCCTTTATTATATTTTGCAGTGTACTCTGTTGACCTTTAATTGAGCAGTTTAGCTTAGCTGAGCAAAGAGTATTAACTTATTAAAGCCTAGACAAATGTTCTTTATCCTTGGTGGGACATGGGAAGAAATGTAAAAAATCTTCCAATATCCTAAAAAGTAAAGGGGACTATCCTCAGAGTGTGCCATAGTTCTGTTGAAGTCATTGGGCAGAGACATTAGGCACATGGAAACAGGTGTAAATGCCCACTAAAGGCAGTATGCCATTGTGTGCATATAGGCATACAAATCTACGATTGATTAAAGCTGCATTATATCTCACAACATAGTTTGCCTTTTTGGCTGACATATTTGGGTCATATATGTTTGGTCAGAAGCAGCCAGGGTTACCAGAGAAAATGGTGCACTGCATATGAACTATGGTGTTCAGCCTGCAAAAAGGTGAGATTTGCGTTGCATAGCTTGCTGGCAAATATACGCCATGTTACAGTTATAGTTTGCAATCGGCTCCAATGAACTTAGTTTGGCATGAATAAAGAATGCATAATTGGCAACCATATCCAGTTTCTGGAGACCTGTGTAAACTTCAGGAAGTAATTCTCCATGACTACACTGTTAGACATGTATGTTTCTACGCAACATGAGAAGTTTGCAGGATTGCAGCCACTTACTTTAATGGAGTTAGAGTAGCTTTAACCACAGGAATATCTAGACCAGTAAATAGTAATTTAGATACAAATGGTAGGCATAATAATAGATCATCTTCATTACAGATACTATTATTAGCAGAGAATGGGATAAAACAGTAAATAATTATAGACCACTAAATGAGTATGGCATGAGTATAAGATCTGCATCCTGAATGGAACAGTTCATTGGCTTGGTCTAAATTGCATATCAACCCATCCTTTAATCTGACCCACTCTTTTCCTTTGGTGTCTTTTGTAGCCAGAGATACTGCATCTGCAATCCAGGTGTTGTGAGACAGTTCAGAAATCCTGATACCATCTTCATCCTAGCTTTTGCAATCATATTATTAAACACAGATATGTATAGTCCAAATGTGAAGCCAGAACGCAAAATGAAACTTGAAGATTTTGTCAAGAATCTAAGAGGTAGGCATAATTTAGAGTTCTATCAGTCTACAGGTTTCACATGTTCAAATATATTGGGTAAAATCCAACATGACTAACTTAACTCCTATTCATTTCAGTCGGTTTACTCCATGTTGTACTTAAGTTGGATTTTACCCAATAAAACAAGTGTTGAAAATTCAGGGTGTGAGCGGGGCCGATTTCGGCCCGCTACGCCCGCTCGAGGCGAGCGGTTACATCCCTACGACTACTTGTATTGCAAGACGTCTCTTGTTTATCAAGTCAAAATTTATTTTTAAAAATTGCTTTTCTTGCAAAACGCTCTCAGACCAAGTTACTTGCAATCCAAGGTATTACTGTATAGGATTCCAGCCGTATTGTCTTTATTTAGGTTCCAAAGAAGGTTTCAGGGCTCTACTAAAAGAATATCCTACAGTACAAAACTAATAAAAGTTCTATCCAGTTCTAATTTGCATGTTAGTGTGGCCTTATCCTACAAAAGTATTTTAGAACTCTGAGGAGGCTGTTAGATTGAGACTCAAGTTCTGAGGAGAGAAAAAAAACACCTGCTTTACAGCTGAGACCATCAAGGTGATGAGCTTGATAACTGTTTGTGAGTACAACTACATAGCAAACCACTCTGTAGGAGTGAACACCAGACATTCAGGGTCTATGGACTGCCCTTAATCACCAAATGTGTCACAGCAAGAAAGCCTTAGTTCTAGATTGCTAGATTGCAAAAAGTTGTCCTTGACCTTCAGATATTGTTCTACAAAGCTGCTGTCTTTTTAAAGGTTCTGACTGGAAGAACATTTAGAGCTTCATAAGCAATTAGATACATTACTATTCTAGGTTTATTATTGTTGTGCCATTTAATGTTGGTGTGTGTGATCTGATTCTACTACTACCCCATAGTACTTTTGATTCCTGATATATTAACATCTACACACACACAAAAAGGCAGAACATGTATTTTCCAGGTGGAGACACTATCACTTTAATTCGTTTACACCAGTCTGTGCTATAATAAAGGTAAATAGAAAACTGCCATCATTTTTCTGTATCAATTCTGAGTTCCCAGAATCTATAGGAACAGAGGTCTACATTTGTTTATAGCAAATGGATATAGTTATCCTCAGTTCAGAGTACAGGCAAAATGAATAAATTAAGCTTCTGATTGTGCCACAACAGCAGCACCCAAAGATAGCATTAGCATGCCAGAATGCTTATTTGTATTTAAATCATAATTGGCACAAATAAATTATTACTGGCAGGGCTAGCCCATGACACATTATGTCCTTACCTCAATCACACTACCAATTTGCCGTAAGGCATCCTTCCACAACCTGGTGCCTTCCAGATGTTGTACTACGACTCCCAGAACTCATGACCATGGTCATGTTGGCTGGGGCTGATGGGAGTTGAAGTCTAACAACATCTGGAGGATACCTCACACATCATTGCCCTTAGATGGTAAATCATGTTGAGCACTCAGAATCTCATTGGGAATTGTCTGATATTGGCATAAATTTTAATGACCAATTAATGGCATATGCCGGTGGATCCTACTGTTGGGTGTGTGTGTGTCATTTAAAACTTGGGAAATGGCTGAATTGCTGAAACTTACTGATTATGTACACTTAAGGAAAAGCAACCCCCCCCCAAACCCCACCATTCTTTTAAAAGCATAGTTTTCCTTTATTATACTTTGGAGAAGTAGGTACAATTTAGATTTCATAGATCATAGAGTTGGAAGGAGCCTACAAGACTATCAAATCCAACCCCCTGCTCAATGCAGGAAACTAGAGGAGGGGTCTGCCATCCAAGTAATAACCAGGCCTGACCCTGCTTAGCTTTCCACACTCAGACAAGCTGAGCCAGTGTAAGCCACAGGCCTGTTATATAAATATCTACAGTACAAGAAGCATCCAGCTTGGCCATTGGTGGAAACAAGATGCTGGACTAGACTGATTCTTGGTCTGGACTAGCAGGTGAATTCTTACATTTTTAATAACTTCTTTATTAAAAATAAATTAAGCCATTGAATTTGTAAAACAGTTTTTCTTCATAAAAAGTAGATTTTTCTATCTGATATACAATGTTTTATTTAAAAAATTACTAACAAAAATCAGTGTTCAGCCAAAGTAATATTTTTGCCATTCACTGCAATCGCATTGTTACTGAAACTAAAAATGAGAAGTAAATTAGGACATATTATGTATTGGTGTAATTTCTGTAATGGAAAGCTATAATTTTAATACTGTACTTTATGTACTTAAAGACGTTTTGTTCTATATTTATATTCCCCGCTGAAATTCCTGACTTTGAGTTGGGAATAAATTACTGAAAGCCTTCAGAAAAAGGTTTTGTCTAATTAGAATATTGTACATCAGGCTTGGAGTTCAAAGAATTAACCATGGATGGCATACAAGGAGAAGCACCAGTAATAATACACATTTCAACTTTGGAATTGTAGCTTCATGATGATGATTCTGGAGATCATTTTATAGCAGTGGGGTCTGAAAATTAACTCATATATTATGAAGCTGTTCTGATATTTGAACATATCTGTTCCAAGTGGTCTGCTTGTGTGAAAAGTGGGCTAGTAGGGTGACTTATAGAAGATATATTAACAGTTTTTGTGACCAGTCCAATAACCAGTGAGAAATCTATGAGTATGCTTCTGTTTAATTAAAATGCTTATGTAAATAATAGACCACTTGTGTGATTAAATATTCTAGTGCACCATAGCAGATTCATAATGTAACGATCAGCTGTTAGAGTGATCTATACACTATCTACAGAAGGCTCTTAGTTCTACCAATCAAATGGCATTATGCAACTATTCTGTCTTTTCCTCTTTAACATATTTTTTTTCTGATAAGAAAAAAGATGGAAGAAGCAGTTGGTAAACGTGTGTGTGTGTACAAATAGAAAGTGATGTTGTCTGACCCCCTGTAAAATTCTGTGAATGAGACAGAGCAATTGCACAAGAACAGCCTTGACGAGCACCACCCTTAGTGTTGGGTGAATTCATCCAAGGCTACTAATATCTGAAATCTGGCTCCTGTGGCTCTAAGACTGGGCATAAAACTATACAGACGTAGATCAATGTTCAAGATCCAGCTGTAGTGTAGAATTACTTAGGGCACATGCCAGGAGTTGTAGAACTTTTTTTCTGTCTAAACGTGCATAGGATTGTGCCCTTAATATTTTTAAATTCCAAAGACTACTCTGCAACTGGCAGGTGTCCTTGGGAATTGCTTTCATTCAGAGTCCAAAGACTGGGTGAGCACACATACTTAACAGGTATTTGTCTGAACTTGTTCCCATCTGTCTGAGGGCCAGAGCATTATACTATCAGGTTATTGAACACTGGCTAAGTAGGCTATGGTACTGGATGAGAGAAGCAATGGAGAGAGCTATTGCGTTTATGTCCTACTTGCCTTGGAGCTGATAGTCTAAACAAGCTAGATAGTGTCCTTAGTTTTGTCCTTTATGAGAAGGGCATTATTGTCGAGCTGCAGAGATGCTATTGTTTTTGAGTCAGTAACAATCAGCTTTTGATCTTGCAGGTGTAGATGATGGTGAAGATATCCCACGAGAGATGCTTATTGGGATTTATGAGAGAATCCGAAAGCGGGAACTCAAGACAAATGAGGATCATGTGTCACAGGTCCAGAAGGTTGAAAAACTCATAGTAGGAAAAAAACCGGTGAGTTGAGCATTTGAGAATTCCTAGAAAAAGAATATTATCTTAGTTTGTCCTTTACACTGTAAATTGCTTAGGCCCTGAAAGATGACATGTCTTATTTCTAGGACAGGTGCAAAAATCAAGTGCCTATTAGTCCACGGCATTAAAAATGTGAACTGGTTAACTGGCATTTTTGTTGCTTTAAATTCTGGATCTGGTTCCTAGAAGAATTTGCTGGCTCCTAAGTTTTGTAAATAATCAAATAAATAGCACCCCTGCAGTAGAATCCAGGTTGGGTTCAAGACCTTATTTTCTTAAATGGCTTGGCTTTCAAATATATACCATAACAACCCAGCTTTATAAAAGCACATTGACCTTGTTTTTGATACCTTGTTTCATCTTGAATTTATCTATAAAATAACTGCAATTGAGAGGTAAGGAGCATATAGGTGCCCAATAAGGTCATATGGTGTCACTTGGCTTGAACTCTTGAGGTGTACCATCCCATGGTGAATTTTGTTTTGCAAGCCTTTGTGGTTGCACAGTAAAATGTGGGATCCATAATAATACTTTGCCTATATAAAGTACTTTTTGAGATTTCTAAGTGTTTCATGTACAGTATCTTCATAATTCTTGCAACAATCCTGTAAGGAAGCCTGTAGTTGCATTGATTGAATTGTTTATGGTTGTCACTGATGTCTTAGTTTATGGGGTGGTTGTATTTTAGTGGATAATAGTATTAGCTGTTTCAATTTTTGTATGTTTTAATTCTGTTTTAAGTCACCTTGAGTCTTTTTTTTAAAGAAGTTGTCTAAGAAATCTAATAAATAATAGTAATATGGGGCCTGAGGTATCATGGTTTGCCTAGGTTTATTGCTGAAGATATATTTGAACTGGAGAGTTCATAAATCATAACTCATCTTTTCATCATTGCTTTACGTGAACTTTAGGTGTGACTGTGTGAAGCAGTCAAGCAACCTTTTACTTATACTGATCACAGCTTTTGCCCTCTGCAGGGGTAATAGACCAATTAAAATTGTTCAGTCCCCAAAGACTGATGGATCTAGAGCCTTCCTAGAGCCTTCAGGAAGTTTGTGGTTGGTGTGGCTAGTGTTCCTGTTGAACCCCTAGCCACTGTGTGGAATGGAATTGACTTGGTCTGTTGACAGTCACTCCTAAGAATACCATTAGCTCCCTGGTTAATGGTTAATGACCACTTAACTGTGCAAAAGGGAGTTTGGAAACAGTTGCCCGTTGTTATTTATAGGAATGTTTGCTATTATTTTATAGGAATTTAGAATAGTAAAACTATGAAGTATTTACTTGATGTGATATAATTCTTTGTTTCTCTGAATTTTAATGAACTCATGTGTGTCTTTCTACCGTAGATTGGATCTCTACATCATGGACTTGGTTGTGTAGGTATTTCCTTTCATATCTATTTGTGTTTTATTAGCAAAGCTCATCAGAATAGGTTTGAGACTTGGCCTTTTTTGGTGTTTAACTCTTTTTAATGTTTTGACGTTCAAACCTGTCCATTAAGTACTTTTAAAAATATAATATTTAGACTGAAAGTTGAATAATTGACCTAATAAAATATTTCTATTATTTAACGTAGCCAGATTGTGCTTTCTCTGTGTGGTTCAGTTTCTCACACAGAGAGAGAGCACAGAGCAACAATGAAAAATCAAGGTAGTTTTAAATAAAGCACTGAAGGCTGTGCTTATAAATTGCACCAGCTATAGTGAGCTACTCTTAAAACTCCATTCCTGTCAATTTTAAGATTGAAAAAAAAATCTAGAACTCTATTTTTTGAAACTATATCGCTGTGAAGGGGATAAAAGATCCAGCTACTTACGCATTCATATTTATTTAATAATTGATTTTACATGTTTGTACTCCACCCTTCTTCCTAGAAATTAAAAGTGGCACTCATGGGATTATTCCATTTTACCCTTACAACAACCTGTGAAACAGGCTAGACTGAGAAAGAGATTTGCCCAAAGTCACCCGATGAAGGCGATTAGAACGCCACCCAGCCATAAATGGGTTGGTATTCTACAAAATTAGTTACAGGCCCACCTTACACGTAACATCAAAACCAGGGTTTGGTCATCAGTGCTGAGCCTTGGGCTTGTATCTCTCTTCTCATCCCCATCACGTGCCCAGATATATTTCTTTATTTCCTACAGCTTTAACTGTGCCAGTTTTTTTTCTTGCATGATTATTTTAACTTCAAGATACTTGATAAATGTATTTTGCTTTTTTACTTCCATTGCTTTTAGTGTTTGACTTTTTCTACTCCAACATAATCAGTCAACTTGGAAACTTAACACAAGTTTATGTATTACAAGACTATGTGACTGAGGAATTTGTTTATCCTACACACACACACACACACACACACACACGAGGTTATTTAGCAGCTGCTGTGTTGTCATACATTTTCTGCTTGAGAATCTTTATCTGTTATCTGTGAAGTGGGGAGAGTGCTGGGTATTAGAGAAGACCTTCTTAGAATCACACACAATAAATGTTGGGATGACCTTAGTGGAAGCTTTGAGAGCACCTATCTAGGCTCCTAGTTATCTATGTTCAGATTTTCTCATTTAAACTTCATTGCCATATTTAGTTAAACAGAATATTAGAAATCCAGTTTGAACAAAGTTCATAGTTCCCTGCTCAGAAATGTAATTCAGCTACCTGAGGTATTCTGTAATGAAGTTACCTCTAGAAAAAAAAGAACTGTCCAAGAAATAAAATCCAAATTTAACAAGGGAATAAATTTCCTCATCACTGGTGCCTAATATTGGGCATAAAATCTAAACCTTTTCTTTGAGTGCTTTGTTTGAGTAAATGTACTAGGAATAGCAAGCATTAATTCTGAAATTATTTTTTCATCAGTTGAGAAAGTATATTTCCAGCACTGAATTTCAGAACAATTTGGCTTGGATCCTTAGTTGCTTCTCTGCTCATGCAAAAGAGGGGGCAATTTCCCACCAATTCCATGCACTCCCCACACCGTATGCCACACAATTTCCAAGGGTCCCCCAACCCACAGGAGCAGATGGGGGCAGGCAGGAGGCTGCAGAAGGAAGGGGTAGATGGGAAAACCCCATTTTGTTAATTGGAATTGTATTCTGTTCATGGAAGGAAATTTAGGATCCAAGCCCTAATCTGTTAAGAACTTCTAAATCCACTAAGGGTGCAATCCTACTGCAATGCTTGTAAGCCGCTGAACTCAGAGGCTTATGGTTATTCTATGCAAACTTTGCCTCCCTGTCCTCCTGCCCTGCATATTTCACTAGACAGGCTTTTTTGCCCATCAGTCTGGAGCGTTTCAGAGGGGGAGGGAAGGAGGCTGGAGAGGTCCCAGCATACCTTGTATCCTGGACTCTCCAGTCTCCTCCCCTCCCTGCCCCTTCTACCCCTCTCCAAGATCGCTTTCCTGACCTCGGAGAGCAGCTGGTGCAGTTCTTTCTGTGTCAGCTGGGAGGGGGTGGAACTCCGATTCCCTGAGCCGAGGTTGGAGTCCAGTCTCCAACCTCGAATCTGGGAATCCAAAAAATCCTGTGGTGCTTCAGACAATGGGCTGGTTCACACGACCCAGGCTGCCGGCAGGGGAGGAACCACGGGGCCGTCCGCGGGGTCCGGCGGGGCGCCGCACACGACCGGCGCCCGTGAGCAGACCCCGCAGTCCCTGCACTGCAGTGCATGCCTCCCGGCGCTAGGGGACGGGGCCCCAGGATGCCCAGAGGGGCTGTTTGCCCCTACAGGCTGGAGCGGCGGCCGCTCTGGGCTGCCGTCTCTGTGGGGACCCCGCTGTTCGGACAGCACGGTGACCACACGCGGTAGGGGCTTACCCTCTACCGACCATGGTCACTTTGCGTGCATCCCGCCCACGGCTGTCCCGCGGGGGACTTGCGGTTCCCGTGTCGTGCGAACAAGCCCAATGTCTGAGGGTCACATAGGATCAGCTCCCTCCAACTCCTTATTTTGCTGCTGAATAAGAAACAGAATTGCTGTAGTTGTCCCATGTGTAGAATAGAATAGGGCAGCTGATCTGCAAGATCTCAAAGATCACAAAATATGGGGAAAGCTTTCTTTCTTGTAGTACTTTTGTAGTATTTTGGGCCAGGTTATTAAAGCATTGAGAATGCTTACAACTCTAAATAGTGCATACATCACATTCTTCCTATGGAGGACATTTTAAATTGTGCCATGTTGTGATAGTCAGCACAAAGACTATGTACAGTGGCTCACCATACTGATCAGGAGGTTTTCTCCTGTATGTTTGGCACCTTTTCTTAAGTGTCATGAGTGCTAAAATTGAATTATTGGTTCAGTAACTGACGGTGATTAAGCTGCTCCTCTTAATAATTGCCATTTGAAAAGTGAAATTGTTTTTACACTTGCTTTGCATTGGGGCCAAAAAGAGCTATAAAAAAGAAGATGCTAATTAAAAATGTCATTGTAATTAGAACTACTAGTTTATACTCTTTTATTTAGCCATGATTGTCCTAGTCTTAGTTAAAGATGCTGGAAAATCCATATTGACTTTGAAGTACAAAATCCTAATCCCTGCAGGATATCTGATACAATGAATTTATTGACATGGATTCAGCTGCTACCTCAGCTGGTGACCCAGCTGAGGCAGCAGCTCACAGAAGGAGTAGGGGAGGAAAGTTTCACAATTTTCTTCAGCTTCCTTCACCACCTTCCATACAGAATGTGGGAGTTTGGGAGAGAGATGGGGAAAGGGGAATTAGTGAAAACAGTTTCCTCTCTCGCCCGCACCTTCTTTCAATGGAGTTCCACTCCTGCAATCTCTGGATCCAGCCTATTATGTTAATGGTGTATTGCCATTTGCCACTTGCCTCTCTTTCTATATTACTCATCCATTAAGCAAAATCGGGCTACCAGAAGAGTTAAGGATGATAACAGTATTAGGAAAAAGACTTCACAAAATAGTATAAATAAAAATGACAACAAAAGAAGGAACAATCCAAAATGGTGCAGGGAAAAACTAATGAAATTATTTTTTTTGTTAAAAGTGTTTCGATTTGTACCATTTTGAATTTTTTTCTCTTTCGTTAGGAAAAAGACTTTACCTAAATAATACAGAACTCTTTTTGTGAATTGAACTTAGCATTGTACTTTATCTCTTTCCCACAGGTTCTGTCTCTTCCACATCGGAGACTTGTTTGCTACTGTAGACTCTTTGAAGTTCCAGATCCAAATAAACCTCAGAAGCTTGGCTTACACCAGCGAGAAATATTTTTATTTAATGATCTCCTTGTGGTATGTATCTGACAGAGATATTTTATAGCATATTATATTAATGGAGAACCTCTTTAAGTAAAAAGGCTTCCTTAAATGCAGTCACCCCAGTCCAGACAGCGGTACTGTGTGTGCAGAAGTGGATTTTTGTATACCTATGCCTAGGAGGATGGGGAGCTGCTGTGCAACTACACTTGTGCAAAGAACCCCTGCCTCTGATCCAGCAGGATCAGGCACAAAGCCCTTTAAAAAAAAAAAAAAGCTGAAATTCTGGCAAATAGTTGTTTGGTGGACTAGGTTCAATCTTTCTCTCTAAAACTGCTATTTGGCAGGATTTTACCATTTATTTATTTATTTATATTTATGAATCGCCCATCTGGCCAGACATCTGGCCACATTTTAAAAATGGATTGTGTGCACTTGAGTAATGGGCCAAAATCCACATGTACACACTTTGCAGAGTCATTAATCTCGGGGGGGGGGGGAATTTCTGAGACAGAAACTCTTGTGTGTGTGTTTCTGTGCAGTGGAGTAGCTTACCATGATAAATACAAAGAAGCAGAGGGTTGCAGACTTTTAGTGTAAAAAAATAATTTTAAAAAAAGCTTCCCCACTGCTTCATGCTGTGGTGGAGTGGCAATAAGCAGCAGCCTGATAGCATTCCTCATTGAGAATGGCCCAATGGGAATGATGCTATGCATTCTTGGTGGAAACAACCCTCGCCAAAAGAAGATGACTGCACCCGCTGGCCCTATTTTAGTAGGAGTGGAGTGCCATTTGAACGCCTATCTTTTAAGATGTATTTATGGTATTTTAGACATAATTTATGTTTAGGATGCTTAGTGCTATGATATTACAAAAGTCAGCTACATATGAATTACATTATTGTAAAGCTAACTGATATTTCCTTCAACATCCCAGTTACAGAGCATTGATTTTTGCTTATTGATATTTTTAGGTCACCAAAATCTTTCAAAAGAAGAAGAATTCAGTCACATATAGTTTTCGACAGTCCTTTTCTCTCTATGGAATGCAGGTCCTCCTTTTTGAGAATCAGTGTAAGTCTGTTTTTAGCCCATCATGTGAGTTGAGAATAAATTGCTGCAAATCAGTTCTTCAGAATAACTATATCTTGAGGAAGCAATGGTAGCTTACCCTAATGAATGTTTGAGCCTCAATCTGTTTTTTTTTTTGTGGGGGGGGGTTCTCCCCAAATGACATTGGCTGACACACAGGGCCGTTCTAATTTGGTCTGAAAGGTTTTACTTATTTATATAATATATTTATATACCGCCCTTCATTACAAAATCATGGTGGCATACAGAATCCATTAAAAGAACAATTAAAGTAAAAACAAACCACAATAAGAACAGAGCCACAATAAAATCAGAAAATCTACAAAGCAGATTTTCAGAGCTACAGAGTTGTGATCTAGCTTATCATAAACCAAACGGTTCATCTATGATGAGCCATAACTCATCATGAACCATGGTACCATGAGACATCTGTACCTCCAATGCTCACAGTGTCAAGCTGCTGCTTGACTGATTTTGCTTCCAAAAGCAAATATCTGGAGTTTTCCATAAGATAAGTGACAATACTGTACAGTTAAAAACAACACAGTCTTGAACAGAAAGAAGACAACTGAAATATATGTAGGCTATTGTTAAAAACTGTCTCTCAGACTGATGAGCCTCTATGCTAGGGGTGGGCAGTGTAAGGCCAATGTGCTAAATCCAACCCTTCAAGGTGTTTTCCCCAGAAGAACTTTCCCCCCTGGAAGTGCCCTGCAGATCAACCACCACATGGCAGTAGCACAAGAACAGACTTCCACTGGCCCCTCACTTGGGGACAGGGAGAAGATTTGCGAGTGGGGGAGGAGAGAGGAGTCAGGTAACAGGTCAGGTTAGTCACAGGTAAAAAGGCGGGGACACAGGAAAGAGCTTATTTAGGCACTTGAGTTCCCGCCCACGTTCTCTTTTGCTGCCTTTCTCGCCTACATTGGGTGCCTGGAGGCGTCAAAGTAAGGCGACGATGGTAAGGCCCTCCAGCTCCACATGGAGGGCAACTGGCTGGGGGCGGACCAACCCGCCTCCGGTGCGGTTAGGATGTATTCGCCAAAATATTTAAAATATTGGTTTTTTCCCGGCCAATGGCCGGGCTAGGTTAGTACCGCACTTCGCCCTTCACAGATCTTCAATTCAATAAATGTGGCCCTGATTTGAAACCATATACTCTGTGTCTGACTCTTCTTTATCTCACCCATACACTCGCAATATACAAGCCAGGGAAGAAGACCTAGTGAACAAAATACAGCTTGTTAAAAGCTTTGGATTACCTACCTCTGCTCTATGCAATAAGAATGAATATGACATGCTAATCTTTAACACAGTTAGCATTTGTTGCTATCTGATCAGTTCCATGGCCAACTGTTCCAAGTCATTTATCGTATCTAGACATTTTTTCTCTTTGTCAGAACCAAAACATGCATGTACCCAGTTAATGTCAAGATAATTGAAATCACTCATTATTAACAACACTTTCTGCTTTCACTGCCTCATTGGTTTCTCTTAAAGTAAGTAAGGTGCAATCCTATGGCCACTAGACAGAGTCTAGATGGCCATAGGAAAGGTCGGGGTCCCAGCTCCAATCTTGGAAATACGCTCAGAGGTGGGACTCTGACCTTGGAGTGCTCTCCCTCTACCCTTGCAGCCAGCATGGAAAGAAGCGTGCCAGCTGCGGCTCTGAGGTCAGAAGAACAACCTCGGAGCCGGAGGTTTGTGGGCGTTCCAAGGGCAGGGAGGGGAGGAGAGAGGCTCCGCTAGGATACATAGTGGTGGGGAAACACAGGAGGACATAAGAACATAAGAAGAGCCTCTCCTTGCATTCTGGGGCAAAAGACTTAGATGACTGAAATTGGCTGTCTAAGTCCTTTGCAGGGCAGGAGGAGCATGGAGGCAACCTTTGCCTCTGCCCTCCTTCCACACCCTCAACAGGATGTCCATAATCTTCCAAGTTCGGAGCACATTGGATTGTGCTGCCTGAGTGTAAAATGATGAACACTGGGCCAAAATATCTTAACCTAGCATAGACACTGATAGGATCTGCATTTCCAACCTCCAAAACAGTATTTTGCAACTGTATAGCTAGAGGTATGTAGTTCTGGGTATAGGCAAGGCTGATCTCTAATCTCCCCGTCTAGGATACTTACTATAACCTGTCAGAGGCTTGAGGAATTCCCTCTCTTCCTGTGCCTTCCTTTGGAGGAGGCTTGTTTTCAGCTGATACATGGACGTTCCATGTTTCAGACTGCTCTCAGCCATGGGCTTTATTAGTAGACTCCCATAATCTGCCTGCCTGATTTGTTTAGTTCCCTTTTTTTCCCCTTGCCATCAACATTCTGTAAGCTCACAGGTTCCATCAGGCAGTTTGGATTTATTTGTTTTCAAATGTCGATCTCTTTTAATTCACAATCTTGTGTACTTCTGCAACCTGAGGGTACCCCTGGACTATGTAGAAGCAACTGCCTTATTTTTCGATGGCCCATCTTGCTTCCAAAGCTGAATTCACCATTAGAGGCAATAAATGGGACCTGTAAAATACTGTGGTGTGTGGAGAGCAGGGTGCCAGCTGTGTCTTATTTCAAGGCACACAATTCCATCCCCGCACCCCAATAGACACTGTGCATTCTGCCCTCTTAGGGTTTTTTCCTGAATATTTTTTCCACTTTTCCCGCTGACTTTGTGCTTCCCCTGAGCATGCCAATACCTTCCTCTTTTTTCTCAGCCACCCCGTTTTGGGGTACAAAACAGATTCAAAGGAAGTCTGCCTAGAGAAGCAACAGTGAGAGAAGGCTGTTGCCTTTACACCCTGCTTGTGGGAAGCTGGTGGGATTTATAGTGGTTGTATCTGCATCTCCAAAGCCTGGAAACTGCTTGGTGAGCAAAGCAGTGGGGGTTTGGAGTAATAACTGAAGATACATGCATAGTCCTGGCACAAACAATTATAATCTCTTGATACTTTTGTCTAGGGATGAACAAGCACACTCTATTAATTTTTCCCCATTTTTAAATAAATGTAATAAAATCCTGATGTTAACATTTATATAATAGTGTGATCCTGTTTTATTATATCATTCATTGAAACATTTCTACAATAGAATAGGCATATCATTCACATACATTTAAAAATAAAATAGGAAATCTTGATTCTCTGAAAACTGAGCCACAGTGAGATCAGAATTTCACCTAGCAGTCTTTAAAAAAAAAAAAAAAGTTAAAGAATTCAGTATAGAGGAAATCTGGAGGAAAGAGAGAAGTTCAGTTCAGCGCAATCTGTAACACTTGTATTCCTAAAGATTCCTACCCCATCAGCAGTTTTCGTAAAGTAATGCAGATCCATTGTTATGAAAACGGCAAGCCACAAACATCCCACGCGGCATATCTGTATGTTGCAGCTGTCAGAAACAACTTGTTCTCAAGGAATAGAATTCATCATGTATCTTTTGAGGATTGGGTCAGTAAAGCAAAGCCAGGAAAACGCATATGGTCTAGAAGTTGGCACGGTGATTGCCAATGGAGAAGCAATGATACGGATATTTGGGGGATCAGTTAATTAGGAAAGGAAATAAAACATTTATCTTCAGCACATTCATAGGTCGTCGTGAAGGAAAGGCAAAATAGATACTTTCACATTTTCTAGAACAAACCATTTTAAAAATATGAAGGTTGGCAGTTTCTTTTTACTAGAGATCAAGTAACGTTGAAATGGCACAGATTAAGTCAGACAATCTTGGAAAGGGGAGAATGACATTCAGACATATGGTGAAAGGGGTGCATGGAGCAAAAAAAAAGGTGGAGAACCACTGCTCTAGCCCTATTCAGGCACACACACAAAATCGGTGTCCTGTTTGCTTGGGAGCAGAGTATGAATGTTTGGTTGTGTAAGGTCTTTGAACTTTGGGTACAGCAAACATGTGAGGAGAGGCAGTACTCCAGTCCTGCCCCCCTTCGATGTTCCATCTATCCTCTCCTCATGGAAGTCAATTGTCTGAAGAGGAACACCTCTTGTATCTGTGGAGGCTCTCCACATGAGCCAGGACACCGATTTTCCAGTGTTCCAGCTTGTGTGGAGAGCCTCCATGGATACAGGAGGCTCCCCAGATTGTCACCCTCCATAAGTACAGGGCGACAGAAACGTGTGAGGAGTGGGGCAGGGCTGGAGTGCTCCCTCTCCTTGCATGTTTGCTCTGTTCAGGTACAGAAGGCATGAATAGGGCTTTAGAATCCACAGAGCTGCCAAGATAACTTCTTTTTTGGTCTGTCCAGCTATTGTGACCATTTCATGTCCCCTTCACAGCTCCTGTCTGCCCAGAAAGGTGAATGGGCCAAATTTTGCATGTGATGTATCTTAGTAATACATCTCCACAAACTGAACCTATCTGAATTCTACATGTTTCTGTAGTAGTTTTGGAAAATGTTGAACTTGGGAAAGTTGCAGGAAAGAATTGTTCTTACTCAGTACTGCTTGTGTGATTGGCTTGAAGGAATTTGTTGACTGTTTGGTAACTGGAAATGTATATAATTTGAGTTATATTTTGTTTGCTTGGGAGCAGAGTATGAATGTTTGGTTGTGTAAGGTCTTTGAACTTTTTAAATGACCTGTTAGTATTGAATTTAGTGACCATCTGCTGATCGATAAGGTCACAGGGTTCATTCATGCTGTGTTGTGAATATTAATTTTGTTTTAATGATTTTATCTGAATTTTGTTATTTTAATTATATTATGATATAATTGGTTGAACATCACCCTGAAATCCTAAAGAGATGGAGGTATTTTAATGTTTTAAAATAAATAAAATAAAGGTTTTGTGATTCAGTGTGTAAATGAAGACTCATTTTCAGCAACTGGTTGGTGCTGCAGAAAACTGCCTTTGCTTGATTCAAAGCCCTGTTTGTGGGTATTGAATGCCTATAATCTTATTACTTAAATAGTAGGAAGTTGCCAGCTGTTTGAGATGTTGTGCCAGATGTTCAGCTTCTAGTGTTCAAAAATCAAATGCAGACAATCTGATTTGTAAAAGCCATTTCCTCCTCCACTGACACTGGGTTTTAATTAAATGTCTTGACAATAATATTCATTACTCCTAAGTTATAAAACAGTTCTTGGTATATAGAATTTTCAAATCTACTTTAGTGGATGACTTATTGGGCAGCTAACATTACAAATATACATGCTGTTGGAGTCAGGAATTATTCTAAACCACTTATACATACATGTGTGTGTCTGTGTGTGTGTAGTTAAATGGACTTCTAAAGGGAAAGACATGACAGCCACCAGCTGCCTAGAGTAAGGCCAAAGGTTCATCCCAACCCCCACCCCAACCATCGTTTAATGCCTGCACAGTCTTAATTTTATTAGAAATTTAAGATTAAAGTTCTTGATCATCTCTGTATAAATGTTCCTTAAGGTCTTATGTTCATTTGGCGGAGTGGGGAGAAGCATTAATGTGGAAATGGAAAACGTTTACTTACCGAGATGTATCACTTTCATAGTTCGAGATGCAAGTAGAGGGGAGAAAACCCTGATGTAATTAATATAAATATTTCCCTTTTACTATGTCCTAGATTATCCAAATGGCATACGGCTCACATCAGCTGTTCCAGGAGCAGATATAAAAGTTCTGATTAATTTTAATGCACCAAATCCCCAGGACAGAAAGAAATTTACAGATGACCTGAGGGAGTCTATTGCAGAGGTGCAAGAAATGGAAAAGCACAGAATAGAGTGTAAGTACAAAGGTACATATAGTAGAGTATTTAAAACTAATACTTTAGGTAAATACATTTTGGAATATGTATAAAGTTATAAAACTTTATAAAGTTAAATTTAGTTCAAGAAGTGTAGTTTGAATGGTAAAGTTTTGGGGAAAGTTCTAAAAAACAGAATTTATATTACATTTATATATTGCATTTTCCTCTGGAGGATTATGTTGGTGCAACAATATGCAGTTCAGTTTGTGGAATCTGACCCCACTTTTAAGCCCTGTAACTGACTGTAACCATGTGGTTATTTAGTACTGTCATCTCTAGTTTGGCAGAAAAATTGACATTTATAATATGCTGTGATTGATTGTTTATGCATACTTTAGAGGTTCATTGGCTCCTAGGTAAACAAGGGCAGGGAAGATTCAGTAGTAATGTTTTGCTCAATGCTACTTTCAGATCTTTTTGTAGATGCCAGAGCATACTGTATTTCTTGCATGCAGTACACTTTCTGTACATATCCGATGCTGGAGAAAAAGGGAGGTGAACAAACTTTTGGGTATGTGGAATATCCCCAACATTGAAATGAATGGAGATTCCCCTGCTTACACAGAGCTCTCTTTAATTGGAGCTCTTGCTTGTGTGACACAGCTGCTTGATTGCTGCACCTTTTGCAAGCATAGTAGTCGTCTTCATTTGTTCAAGTGCTTATTTTTAAAAGCATTCCATTTGGTGTTGTTAATATTATTAGCAAGCAAGCTGAAAGAATTCCACAAACTGAAAGAATTCTACAGGCTGAAAGAGCCAGTAAAGTGTGAGAAGTCCTAAATAATATAAATGATATGACTCATCATGTAACTGGCTTCCCCTTTTTTTTTCAGCTGAACTAGAAAAGCAGAAAGGTGTAGTGCGGCCAAGCATGTCTCAGTGCTCTAGCCTGAAAAAAGAGTCCGGCAATGGGACACTGAACCGAGCCTGCCTTGATGACAGTTATGCCACCGGGGAGGGGCTTAAAAGGAGTGCCCTCAGCAGCTCTCTTAGAGACCTCTCTGAAGCAGGTAAGCTTCACATTTCTTCTTTGTTAGATAAAAATCTACAATGAAGCTTTATATGTGTGTGTTAAAAGAATGCATGTGTGAAAACGAAGATCTAAAAATGTAACCTGGGAAAGTTAAATGTGTAGATTTTCTTAATTTTAGTAGTGTGGGGTTTTTCTATTTTCCCCCCTCTGCTATATTCAAAAATCCATTTGAAAATATTAAACTGTTGTAGCTTTCTATATATACTTTTAAAGGAGAAAGAAGACAGAGGAAAATTGTAAGTTTATAATAAAATAGTGGTTAAGTACTGCTAGGATAACGCTAGGAGTAATCTGTTTAGTTTTGCTTCCTTTTTTCATTATTTTCTTCCCTATATTAATGTCATTAGGAAAAAAACCCACCAAGATCATTGTGTATTGGCCGCTTCTTGTGCATTTTGTGCTTATGTGTATCCGTGTAGTATATTGATGAATGAAATTGAGTGAAGCCCTGCTAAATTCTATCTAGAAAAACATAAATAAGACATAGCTGTGTGACTGATGCTACTTTATTGCTCACAAGATAGACTCTAGATCTTGCTGAAACTGTGGCTTATGTATATAGTACACTGCTGTTGCCAGCATAATGGAAAAAAACATTGTGGCAAAGTAGTAATTTCACCACTGCTTTTTGGCCTGAAATTTGAACTGATCTGGATGGTGATAGAAGTTTAACATATATTGGAAAAATATAAATGTTATGTACCTGTTTTTGGAATGTATGCATTTAAATGTTCAAGCACTACATTTCACATCTGTGTGCAGAGATAAAAGCCTCTAGTATTATGATTGGAAACCAGTGTCCTGGTGTATTTTAAATGTCAAGCAGTACATTTCAGCCATGTGTGCAGAATATTACACACATTATTGGTTCCTGCTACTGCTAGTAGTATTGCTCTGCCTGTTAACACCATGCTGAGTTATAATATACCCGTAGCAAATTAATTATTGTAAATTTTGACTACCTTTTATCCTTTTTATTATTTTGACATCTGTATAAAACAAAATGTAGCTCTCTCTTAAATATCTTCTGTTCACAATAGCACTAGTTGGGGATTTAATGTAGCAGGAAAGGGGAAGCTTTAACTATACCATCAATATTCTATTTGTAAATCTAAATATGCAGAATGTGCCTCTGTTCAGATGTCATGGCAGCAAGGCATGGGTTAATTAACCCATGAATTGCAGGGACGCGCATTGCACCCAAGCCACATGTGAGCTGCTTCCTGTTTGCATTAACAACCCTTGAATGCTTCCTTCTAGGGTTGTTTTCATGATGTCCGAACAGGGACACTTGGGCTTGTTCGTGGATTAAACAACTCCATGTTAATCAAAGACAAGCCATGGGTTAACCATGAACAACCCCAAGTGCCCCTGTTCAGATGTTATGGAAACAACCCTTGAAGGCGACATTCAAGGATAATTAATTAAAATAGGAAGTGGCTTGGGTGCGGCTCAGGTGTGGCATGTGTTCCCACAGTTCATGGCTTAATTAACACACACTTTGCCATCGGATGTTGCCATGACATCTGAACAGGACCTGGGTAATTATATACACATGTCTATTTGTGCATCAGAATATACACACCCAAATATATGCACCTTTATTTTTACCAAACAGATTTATCTTCTGTTTACCCATAGTTCTTTATCCATCTGTTCTACCTTAAAAGACCTTGGGGGCAATTAAGTAACCACTTTGAATTGGTTAGTTAATTGTATTGGACAACACTTGTGTAAAGATTCACTGAATTGACTCTTTTTAGGATTTTATTAAAAACTTGCATTTGAGTAGGCTTTGGATGAGGCCTCAGTCATCATCACTTAGTTTCATGTAAGAATGGTTTCACTTTTTTGTTTTTCATTGAGAATGGCAGCATTCATTTTTAGAAACTGGAGTTTCACTAATATACTTACAACTTGACATGATTCTCAGTTAACACTTTTCATCCTACTAGGAGCTTTGCATTCCCTTATTTCAGACATTATCATGTAGACAGATGCATTTGGAGATTCTTTACAATAAACAAGATGAATTCTTCATAACCATGAAACATTTCATATGTCACCAGCACATGCCCTTTGTGGGCATACCCATTTATGACAGTTACTTTCCATAGTTGAATATAGGTGTCAGGCTGAAGGGTTTAAGCAATGAATTTGTTAAACCCAGCTAAACTTAATTTTAATATTTTATCAGCTTATCATGGAGAGTTTTTGTTTGGACGTGCAGTGCAATTAATTTAAAAACACACACATGCAGTCAGATATTGGTTAGTGCAACACAGGTAGTCCTTATCAATCATTGATTATGTTAGCTGTTTCCAAGACACGAACAGAATCGGGGCCAATCCTGAAATGTAAGAGAGTTTTGGGAATAATTCCCATGGGTTCAAACATATAAAAGACTTCCAAAAGAAAGTTTCATCCATGCGTTTTCAAGTCAGAGAGGTAAAATGCTTTGTATGATGACAAATACTTTGGAAACTATAGATGGTGGTGGTGGTGATGATGAATAGCTAGATGGATTCCATTCATGGAATCATCTCTGAGCAAAATTTGTGGATAACATATTTTTACAAAAATTGATTTTGTGTGTGTGTAACTATAGGAATCATGTTAGAAAACTTATCTATATTGCCAAGGATGCAAAACATTATTTTTGAACTGATCCTCAGTGCAATGAGTTTGCAAAGTGTTTGGCTACTGCAGCATGCTCATATATAGAAAAATATAGAAAGACTGAGCATCTAGTTAAAAGACAGTATAGATTGCAGGATGGTGATTAAATAGCTTCAGTGCATATTGGTTAGGATCATATTTTTCAAAAGGTTTCCTTGACTTTTTAAAAAATTACAAGTTGATTTTTCTCAAACAGTGGATATACCTACTTTTAATTTTTATTTTTTAAATTACAGAAACATGTAATATCTTATTTTCAGATACTGGTTTACTGTTCTCATATATGTAGAATTTTGGTATTTAATATTTTCTTAAAATTAATTATCCACGAGTGTGGTTTTTTGTATAAGCCCTGAGTTATTCTGAATACTCAGGTTAAATTTCGTGGGCCTGCACCAATAAATATTATCCCTAGCACTCTTGCAATATATTAAAGTAGAATTTATTTAAAATAATAAAATTGATTGCCTATTATGGCTGCTTGCTCATTTTGACCAAATTAGGTTAACTGGTGTGCTGGCAGCCCAACCAACTTACATAAATTGCTTCTTTTTGTGCTAGAAAATTAAAAGATCCAAAAGAAAGATATGGAAGATAAGTGCATCTTTGCAATTGGTACTGGGGCCTTCAGTAAACTGCCTTGATAACTTGACATGTCATTTTGCAACATGTTACAGCTATTACAGATATTGACTTGAGCAGAGCTAGAGTTGATATATTGACTTGAGATATTTACATGAGCTGGGTACTTTGAAAATCTGGCTATAATAACAACAACCTTAGGCATCACATTTTCTACCTGCGAACTTAGAGAATAAGAATTGCAGAGGACTGATGCTTTAGAGAGCAAGCATCCCAGGGACCATAGGATGGCTCAGAAAACCCCTTCTGAGGTCAGAGACAGCACTCCAACTTTGAAAGGGGGAGTCGGAGATCCGCCCCTTTGCAGGCATCATGGAGACAACTGCGCAGGTTGCCTCTCCGAAGTTGGAAAATGGACCTCGGAGAGGGGTGAAAGGGGGCGTTTCAGTGGGCGGGAGACTAGAGGCCAGGATATGATTTATCCTGAGCTTCCTCCAGCCTCCTTTCCTCCCCTTCCCAAGAGCCTTTGCTAGACAGGCTGAAAAGCCCATCTAGCTAAATATAGGAGATTTGAGGATGGGGAAGCAAAGATCACCTCCACCACTCTTCCCACTGTGCCAGTTTCAGCCTGGCAGGGCATAGGAATCTTGGAAACTTCAGAGCAGCAAAGGCGCAGTCCACCCTTAATGACTCTGCTAGCCAACAAGAATAAAGGCTCTTTCTGGTCATCTTGGGAAATACCAGCTTCCATGGCAGCATAATAACAACAAAATATTATTTGTCTCTAAAAGATACAGCTATAGTGTAATAGTAATCAATCTACTTATGATATGTTTCACAAATATTCTTTGGTTCAGCTGTTAAAATGCTAGTAACACTAAGACCAATGTAGGAAACATTCTGTAATTATTTTTTTTATGCATAATTTCTGGCAATATTAAGTATTCCCGTTTTTGTAAACTTTATATAAAGGAGAACCTCAGAATTAGAAAAATTAATCTATGGAAATATATGAAGTTTATTCATTTATTCTGAAACCTCCTTCTCCATCCACCAATGTCCACATATACTTCTCTTTTCCCAGTTGCATTCTCCAGAGACTGTAAACAAACAAGCTAAACAAATAACCTCACTCAGGAGTCAAATTTGATCAGCAACAGCTCCCTTAATGAGGTTCTCAGAGGTGGTATATATTGATCAGTGGTACAAAGTCATCTGACCTTGTACTGTTGATAAAAGAATATTTCTTAACCTTTCCCACTTGTTCCTTATCAGTGTTACTAACCGACTCTTAAATATTAGCACATGGAGGTTCAGAATTTGTTTTGGTTTTCATTATTCTGTAGGCTTTTTCCTATGATAGCAATAGGCAATGAACCCAATACAGTAAATGTCCCTTTATTATTTATTTATTATTTGCATTTATTTATCGCCCATCTGGCCGGCAAACCGGCCACCCTGGGCGATGTACAGAAAATAAAACAGAATAAAATACATTAAAACATTTTTCTCCATTAAAATACATTAAAACAGTATAAAATTTTAAAATCTTAACCCACCCCATATTCCCGCCTGAATAACCAAGTTTTTAATGAGCGGTGGAAGCTCAGCAGAGAGGGGGCATGGCGAGAGTTCTTGGGAGAGAGTTCCATAGTACGGGGGCTGCCACAGAGAAGGCCCTCTTCCTCGTCTCGACCAGTCTAGCTGCTCTGGCTGAAGGGACAAGGAGAAGGCCGTCTGTGGCAGATCTTGTTGAGCGGCCCACTTGGTGTTGCTGGAGACGCTCCTTGAGATAGACTGGACCGGAGCCGTATAGGGTTTTAAAGGTCAAAACCAACACCTTGAATTCAGCTCGGCAAGCAACTGGTAGCCAGTGTAGCTCCTTGAGCACTGGCGTGATGTGATCCCAGCGGCGGCTGCCTTTAACCAGGCGAGCTGCCGCGTTCTGTACCAGCTGTAGCTTCCGAACCGTCTTCAAGGGTAGCCCCACGTAGAGCGCATTACAGTAGTCTAGGCGAGAGGAGACCAAGGCATGAACCACTGAAGGGAGCAGATGATTAGGAAGGTAGGGGCGCAGCTGCCGTATCAGATGGAGTTGATACAGCGCCGCCCGGCTCACAGCTGCCACCTGAGCCTCCATGGACAGCTGGGAGTCTAGAATGACCCCCAAGCTGCGGACCTGGTCCTTCAGGGGTAGATGTACCCCATTCAGCACCAGGTCAACCTCCCCTAACCTCCCCTTGTCCCCCACCAGAAGTACCTCGGTCTTGTCGGGGTTCAGCTTCAGCATATTCCTTCCCATCCAGCCACCCACTGACTCCAGGCACTTGGACAGGGTCTCAACGGCCAACCTCGGTGAGGATTTGAAAGAGAGGTAGAGTTGCGTGTCATCTGCATACTGATGACACTGCACCCCAAACCTCCTGATGATAGCTCCCAGCGGCTTTAGGTAGATGTTGAACAACATCGGGGAGAGGATGGAACCCTGCGGCATTCCACAAGTGAGCAGTCGAGGGTCCGAAGCCTCCTCCCCGAGAACTACCCTCTGGTACCTTCCAGAGAGGAAGGACTGGAACCACTGCAATACAGTGCCTCCCAAGCCCTCCAGGCGGTCCAGGAGGATACCATGATACCGGTATCAAAAGCCGCTGAGAGATCGAGGAGGACTAGAAAGGAGCATTCGCCCCTATCCAAAGCCCTCCTCATATCATCCAGCAAGGCGACCAAGGCCGTCTCTGTCCCATGTCCAGGCCTGAAGCCCGACTGGCACGGATCTAAATAATCGGCTTCATCCAAGTGTGCCTTCAACTGAGCACCCACCACCCGCTCGATCACCTTGCCCAGAAATGGTAAATTGGAGACCGGGCGGAAGTTGTTCAGATCCTGTAACCCTATGATATGACCCTATGATATGATACCCTATGATATGATCCTGTAACCCTATGATGATCCTGTAATATGATGCATCATATTATTTCCTCTATTTCTGATTAAATTCTCTTTGTTTGCACATATGTAGCCAAAACAGCATGACCACGCACAAGAGGAGCAGTATCAGTAGACTTAGGGCAACCCTGAGATTTCTAGAAGTATAAAGAAATCTTTAGGGGGGGAAACGGGGGGGAACACCCACCACTCCCCACTAATGACTACAGTATGCTGACTGTCTGAGAATGAAAAAATCTGAAAACTGGTTTAGAGGGGGGAATGGAATGGCTGTGAAAAAAGAGAGGAAGATACACATAGAGTAGAAATGCTCAGTGAGCACAGTATGCTGACTGACTGTTGAGGGTGAAAATTGGGGGATGGGGAATAGAATGGCTGGAACCCTGAACAGAAGCACTCCAAACGGCAACAGTTTGTTGCAGGGCCCCACTTGAATCTCACTAGTAAAGATGAACAAGGAGCCCAAAAGTCTGAAAGTACTTGTTACAGAAAGAGGATAAGCTTAGCAGACCCAGCCTTTCACCTCTCCTCCCCCACCAATAATCATAATTCTGATGTCTCTTTCAATCACTGCATATCTAGTATAATCTGGTTCTGTAAACTTACTTCTTTCTCTTTAGATTCCAAAATGTACGTGTGTAGTTATTTGTGTGTGTACATACACTCCCCCTGTAGAAATTAGAACATCTCTACCTTAGCAGCACCTAAGGCATCAAGCTAAATATGAATACTGTTCACCATGTTCATAAAATATTCATAGATCATAGAGTTGGAAGGAGCCTACAAGGCTATCGAGTCCAACCCCCTGCTCAATGCAGGAAACTAGAGAAGGGGTCTCCCATCCAAGTAATAACCAGGCCTGACCCTGCTTAGCTTTCCACGCTCAGACAAGCTGAGCCAGCGTAAACCACAGGCCTGTATGCATTGATCATTATCCTTTAAATGGACAATATAAAGAGCCCTTTACAACATAGCACTAGTTTACAATCATATGAAGGTCTTACTGTTAGAAATATCTTCTTCTTCTTTTGCTGATATTTCTTTGCCCCGGTATTACCAACTAAGCATCTCTTCTCCATATATACCATGTTTGTTATCATGGTATCATCGTGACCTTATTTAAAATGAGAGATAGAAGGTTTCCCCTTATTCCTTTATGCCAGACTTTCTGTACTATCTGTTCACTTCTCATTTCTACTTCCCTTAACTATTGGGTATAGGAGCAGTTACTGTATTATCCTCTAACATTATTGGTTAGCTTCTAGGAATGCTGGTTGTAACCATCAGATTTATCAGAACAGAATCATGGGCTCCTTACCCAAGAAAAAATGAATTCTGTGGCTCAGTTCACCTCTAATGGGGCACCATGTGTACAGGGCTCCTGAAGAAGGAAGGTAACGCTTTTCTCCCAGAGGCCAAAACAGCAAATGTTACTTAAGCAAGTTCCCAAAAATCTCTTATCCATATCCCGCTTGTGCATAGGGGCTGACTACTGCCAAGCACATACAATCTCAGGTCCTAGTGGTAGATTCATGTCCTTCCTTTCTTTTCTTTCTTTCCACTCGTCCCTTCGTAGTCTGATTCTTAATTAATCATCCCCCCCCCCCAGATGAATTATGAATCAGCTTCTAGGCTCCTTCATGTGAAGTCACTGGAAACTCACAGGGGTATTAAGGTATCCGGCAGCCATGTCCTTCCATGTACAAATGGGGCTGTTCACATCATCCCCTATTACTAGAAGTAGGGCATGACAGAGAGGATCCAATTTATGCTGGAGTGTGCAAAGAGGCCTAGAAGCCCCAAGACTCCTATGCTTGCCTCACTCCTTCTATTACTCACTGGAAGTGTGCCCAAATCTGCTTTGGGAGGTGCACACTAAATACAGATGCTTCTTTTTAGGCCTGCTTCAGAGTTTAGGGATTTGATTCAGACTCTAAATGGATCCCCAAAAATACACTCATCCTGCACCTACTTTCCAATTTATTTACTCAGGAGCAGTTTTCTTAAATTTTATTTGAACCATCCTTGTGCAAGTGTCAAATCCAGTACTTTGATTTTGCTTATGCAACTGCTTTCACAACTCATTACTCTGGCCTGCAGAGGATCTGCGTCCAACCCTCGGAGCCTCTTTAGATTAATCCAGGGGGTGGGGCTTGGCTTCCAAGCCCTACCCCCTGGAGAAATCCCTGCTGTTATCGTGGGTCTCAGATGGGAGATAACAGCAGGGATGTATCCGGTGCTGGGATGTGTGGCCACTTCTCCCAGTGCAGCCGAGTAGCTTTGTGCAGCACACGCTGTCCCCATGGGGACATGCGAAGCCAGGGGGCCGGTTCACACGACACAGGAACCGCGGGGGAGCATTGCTCCCCCGCGGTTCCCGTGTCGTGTGCACGCCGACTGGAGGTGCCCCCGCGGGACAGCCGCGGGCGGGACCCACGGAAAGTGACCACGGTCGGTAGCAGGGTAAGCCCCTACCGCGTGCAGTCACCGTGCCGTCGGAACAGCGGGCGTCCGTCCCGCGGGGTCCCCACAGAGACGGCAGCCCAGAGCGGCCGGAGCCGCCGCCGCTCCAGCCTGCAGGGACAAACAGCCGCTCCGGGCATCCCGGGGCCCCACCCCCTAGCGCCGGGAGGCCTGCACTGCGGTGCGGGGACTACGGGGTCTGCCCACGCGGGCGGGGTGCCGGTCGTGTGCGGCGCCCCTCCGGACCCCGCGGATGACCCCGCGGTTCCTCCCCCGCTAGCAACCTGGGTCGTGTGAACCGGCCCAGGGACTTGGCCAGCGCTGGGGGTGGGAGGAACGGCTGTTCCTCCCAGGCAACACACACTGTCCAAATCCAGGGATATTCAGCCGGCACAGGGAGGAGAAGATTCTCAACCCAGCACCGGCAAAGTTCCTTCTCTGTGTTGAGAGAAGGGCTGAACTCCCATGCCTCTCTCAGCATAGAGAAAGGTAAAATGGGCAAGGTGACAACATCAGGCCCGTTAATGTAATCTGGCCCACGGAGCACCAGGTGGGGGCAATTCCCCCCCCCAATTCTGGTTCTGCACCCCTACATTACAGCTTCATTACACTACATGTTTCTTGTGCGAATTGTTCCACTAGCATATCACTGCTACTTGCACTTTTCCTAGTAGCGTGACATTGAATACACTCAGTCTTCATTAAGAAACAGTTTTGATCATTAAACTCTTGTTAAGGTTATAATTCATTTAATCTCGGGGGGGGCCTTATGGCCCTCCAGGTGTTGTTGGACTACAGCTCCCATAATTCCTGACAATTTGCCATGCTGGCTGGGGTTGATAGGAGTTGAAATTCACAACATCTGGAGGGCCACACGTTCTCCACCGCTATTCTAGAGCAATTTTCTTCTTTTTATTTTGACCATTCTGGAGTATCTTGGTTGTTAGTGAGACAGAAAACCTTTATCCTTGTTCAGTACAGAATTAAACAAACACACCAAGCTCATTTTCTACTATATATAAGTTCTCAAAACATGCATCCAAGCAGTCAGCTTTGTAAACCAGAGTCCTTTGTTCTATATTTGGTCACCCATATTGTCATTTTCATGTCCAAATAAGTTGTTTGGGTATATGAACTATCAATTTAGGGACCTCCACCTAGGATTTGGCCACCTCTTTATGAAAATTGTACCAAAATAATAAAAACTTGGCAATTCTGGACATATCTAAATCTGTAAGCACTGCACAGTTAAACAAAATCTAGCCATAACATGCCATTAATTTAAATTTTGTATATAAAATTAAGTTTAGTTTTCTTTACCATGAAAGAAGGTTATATGAAATCCACTATTGTACCTCACATAATTATAATTTCACAGTAATAAAACTTTGAAGTAAGGACAGAATGTTTATCCCACACTTTGAGACTCTGTGTGCTAAAATATTTTAAAATACTATTTGAGAAATGCATAATAATAGATTTTTAAAATCCTATCCTATAATGGCTTTAATATTTAAATCCTATTTAAATATAAGATTTAAAATCCTTTCCCGTAATAGCTACTAGGTAAATATTGCACAGTATATGCATTAAGGATATCCAAACATGAGTATTTCCCCTCCAAACTACATTTAAGATAGACATGCAATGAAACTAGTAGCTTAATGGATCCATTCTAAACCATGGGTTGACTTAGTCATACTTTTAGACTCACTAAAATCAATGGGATGTAAGTAATGATGATTAACTTAAGTCCCATTGATTCCAATGGGTCTACTCCAAGTATGACTAAGGCTGGATCCAACATCATTAAAATAAATGGAAATGTCCCCATTGAATTCAGTGGGATGTGAATCCTAAGGCTGCACTCCTAAATACACTTACTTGAGAGTAAGACCTGATGAACACCTTGGGATTTGCGTCTGAGTAAGCATTCATAGGATTGCGCTTTAAGCGTATACTACTACAATTACGGTTCCTGTACTGTCACATCATGCAAAGTTAATCTCCAGACCCCTCTAGTGAATCCTACAATGCATCAGGGAAGGCAGCTATTTATCACCCAGGTCTTGTCTCAGTCTCTAATCTGTGGTATTGCATGTCCTGGGCAGGCAAGCGTGGGCGTCGCAGCAGTGCAGGATCGCTAGACAGCAATATGGAAGTAAGTAGGAAGTTACTGATGTCTAGCTGGATGTGATGTGCATTTCAAACCTTTCTTTTATATACATTTTTTGCTCTTTTTCTTCTAACATACAACCTGCCTGCTCAAATAAAATGCATGCCAAGGCTACTCACTTTGTATTTTTTTAGCATTTTTTAAACAACAACAACACTACTTTTCTGGCTTGTTTTAGATCAAGCACCATTTTTTATTTCAGCTAACCTTGTCCCCTTCTGTTCCTGCAAGCATGGTTAAATGAATATGATGTACCCTCTTGCCACCATTTCAGTCTGGTCCCTGCTTAAAGGCCCAATGGTTCTTCGTTACACAGTACATTGTGCTGCTGTTTGATATTTAACCTAACTATTGACTTCATGCTCAGCCATTCACATTGCTTATTTTCTAGTTAAACTGTGAAATGTATGCAGTCATGACACCATGGAATTGCATAGATAGGGCATGGGAAGAGAAAACAAATAAGACGGATGAATTCAATGTGGATTTCATGAGATTTCATTCATCTTCAAACCATTTATATACTGTTCATGTCTTTGAATTCAGCCTGCAGAGTTGTGTGTGCGTGTGTGTGTGTGCGTGTGTGTGTGCGTGCGTGCGTGTGTGTGTGTGGTTGGTTGGTTGGTGTGCGTGTTTGAATTAGATAGACTACAGTCTACATATAGCACACGATGATGCCTCACCATTGCTGTGTCCCCATAGTTGTCTGTAAAGAAAATAAAAGCGTCCACAGATTAAATAAATAGTTGAAAGCTGAAGAGTAGGAAATACTGGGCCATAGGTCAGGTGATGCATACAATGCACAAAACCTACTGAAACAGGATACAGTCTACAGTTAGACATAGAACACTTCTTTTCTACAATTCAAAATAGAAACAGGCTATTTTTAGGTTTAATTTTAGAGAAAAATTCTGCATGAAACCTGAATAGTAACAGTGTGCTAATTACTTCAGTTTAATTCAATGTAACTGTATATATATATATATTTGTCCTTGAGGTGGGAAATAAACCACATAACTATAATATTTTAATAAGAAAAAATAGTTTAAAACAAAATCAAACGTTTTATGTCACTGTTTAGTGATTACTTTTTACTGCTTAATATTTTAATTTTTTAAATAAAATCACCAATATCTATAAATGGGTCATATTTAGCAGCACCCCACTTGTACCTTGGAAGAAATAAATTGGCAGGAATTTCTCCTGTAGTTCATACGGCAGTTTATCCATATGAGCTTTTAAGGAAGACATGATGGTCACTGTGAATTTTTTTCTTTTACACATATTTTAAGATTTTTTTTTAATTTTTATTTTCTATTAATTTCTTTTTAGGGGTCCATCATTAGCAGTCCTCATATGCGCCGAAGAGCTACATCAACCCGAGAGTGTCCATCTCGCCCTCACCAGACTATGCCTAATTCTTCCTCACTACTAGGGTCCTTATTTGGTAGTAAAAGGGGAAAGCCTTCCCAAGGCCATCTAGCATCTGGCCCATCACAACAGCCTCAGCACCCTCCCATAATTTCACATCAGCAGCACTCTCAGCATCCTTCTGCCATGCACCACGCAGGGCCAGCTGAAGGGCAGACCCAGGCACAAGTGCACACCCACCATTCTCAGTACTGCCACATGCAGAATCCACCCCCTTACCATCACCACCACCACTATCACCCACCCCAGCACATCCAGCATCCTCACCAATACCACCATGTGCCACATTCCCAGCACGTAGCTCATTCCCAGCACTCTTACATGCCACATTCCCACTCACAGCATTCCCATCCTCCCCATCCTCCGTTGCCCCCTCCTCATCCGGCACACTCTTCCCATGCCTCACATCACCATGGACAGCCAGTGCCCCCTCCTACTTCAGCCAGCACTAAGTCGAAACATAGCGGCATCAGCACAATAGTCTAGAACGTAGTACTCTGCCAGTAATAGTAGCTCTAGACATAGATATAAAGGCACTTACAGGAAACAGAAGCAGCCTATAAAACTGGATTTTTTTCTTAAATCCAAGTCAGAAACAATTTAATTGGCTCCTTTGCCTTAAGGATTCAATAGAACAATTCATATTAGCCTGATCAGTGCTGGTCTTACAGTTGAACTCAGTGGTGACCTTCTCCCTCCTTTTCCTCCAGTAGCCTTGAAAATATGCTGCTTGCTGAAAACGTTAAGCTACCTTTTTTTTTCACCCCCATGACAATTTTTAATGCATAATGAAAACATAACCTACTCAAAATAAAAGGAAAAAAATATGAACTAGAACCAAGCGTTGCATTCTTGCTCCTTAATTGTCAATGGGCAAAAAAAGTAGACCTCATATGGTTGATGAAAGTACGTAAGTAAACTTTATATAATATAAATATATAAATATATACATATATATATATATACTGTATAGTTAACATTTATGCTTAGAACAAAACTTTTGCAGTCCACAAAGCTAGCAATATAGACATTACCAGGAACTCCACTTACTGATAGAAGGGCAGTACAATAGACGAACAGTGTATGAGAGTGTAGACCAAAAACTAGAACAAATTCCAGGCATTTCAGTGTTCTCATTAAAAGTTCTCTGGACTTGGGGGAAAAAATCTAAGCAATCATTGAAAAACGTGCCAAGTAACATAGCATTTAGCTGTTGTAGTCAAATATTGCTTTGTACAAATCCTTATTTTATTAACATGATAATATACTTAATCAGTATTATAACTGCTCTGCTATTTCAGGTAAGCAAACTAGTTAAGATGCAGTAACTATACAGTAGCAACATGAGACAACCTTCATTATAGGTTATCTCTTCATTTTGGTTACTCCAATTCTTAGACACTTTAAAGGCTGTGATAACTGTGAACTTACACAATCCACATTTCTTTTATATCCATGTATGTTTTAATAAACACAAATGAAGATTTAAATGGAAGGTACTTGCCTACACTGCATAAACATTCATCTCAGACCTTAAAATAAGAAACATCCATCCCTTTCAGCCACATTGCCTCTTTTACCATAAGTTACTCAGTTTATCTCAATGAAAATAGACTGCAGTTCAGACTTTTTTCCATATGAAATCAATCTGAAACTTGAAGGCTTATTTTAGTGTTGAGTATAGATTTTTTATCACTGTAATTCCATGTAGCCATGTGCTGGCAGCAGGATTTCCTCGCCATTTTCCTCATCACATGTGTTAGTTTTACCCAGCACTCAGCAGGCTGAGTCTATGCTAAACCGTCATAGTCCAGTTAGTCGCAAGACATCTTGTAAAATCCAACTGTGCTGTTGTTGCTTATGTGTTGTAATGAGTCATTTGCAAATCCATATGAAATTTTATATCCCTAAATCGTATCTTTAAAAAATAAGAAGAAAATCATACATGGAGCATACTTTGTAGTTTCAGCATTTTGAGCCACCTCAGTCACAAGGACTGTACATCTAACTGGCAGAAACGAAACAAAAGGAACCGCAGAACTGCACCAGCAGAATTGTGAATGTGGTCTAAAAGAAGAGGAAGAAAAAAGTTCCAGTGAGAGATGGGTAAAACACACGAAAAATGATTGTTGCTTCTGAATGTAGAAGTGATGTGTGAAGATGACTTTTCTATATTGGTTATTCCTAATGTCTCCAGTTTGGGTTATTTTCCTCTCCCTCTCCATATTATGGATTATACCATGACTATCAGCAGAACTAAAAACTGAGTACTTTTATTAACTTTCATTGAACAAAAACCACCACCTAGAATTTAGTCGCTTGGTTAAATTTGTCTTATTTCCTATGGGTGCAATACCTTTTCTCTGTTTTGTTTTTTTTCCTATATGAAATGAAAGTAATAAAAGTAAATTTGATGGTCATCAGGCTGTCCTAAATTGTGCAGATTACCTAAGAGGGCTCATTTCAGCCTCCTGAGGCTCTGTTCCTTGCAGTTTAATATTTTTTGTTCTTATAAGGGATAATAGAACTGTCTGCATGTCATCTAATGTTAATAGTGTTGAGGCTACACTCTACATATTGTATATTTGAAAAATATATCAGTGTTACTGTTGATATTAGTTGAAGTAAAGTGATAACATATTTAAATATGTAGGCTTTTCTTCAGACCTTTGTACCAATAGTAGAGTCTAATTTATAAGTTGTTCCAGAAAAGATAAGATTGGTGGTGGGCATTTTTTCCTTTGTCTTGCTCATTGTGTATTCTGCATGAACCAAGCTGAAAGAATATGCACTGGATAGTCACATTGTTTTAACATTTGACACATGAATATCTGCCACACCTAAAAATATTTTTGAAATGTCTTGCCCATCTATTTATACTGGCTGTTCTGATAGCCTAGGGAACTCATGAAAGATTTAAGCTTATAGCTTTATAAGCAGCTGGCAAGACACGTTGTATCTTATCAGATGCATATGGAACATATAAGTACAGTGAATGCATTGTAATCATATGTACGTCTCAATATATACCTGAAAAAATTATTTCATTTGTCCTATAAGTACTTTCAATAAATGTCCTGCTATGTGCATTAGATTTCAAAACTTCACTGCTTTTTAGCAGAGCAATCTGAGGTGCCAGAATACCTTTTAGACCAAAGAACACGATCTGTTTCTCCTAGACTGGAAAAAATACAGTGATCATTATTAGCTTCTATGTGCTGTTGGAGAAAAAAATGTAAAACATACAGCAAATGAGAAGGTAGTTATTGGAAAGCTTTTATTAGGTTTTCTTATTGATTAAAAAACAGTACAAAGCACTATTGAACCATGTGACTTTCTTCCCATTAATAGTGTGACTGGGGAAAAGCAACAATCTACAGAAATTATAGGGAAGACTAAAACCTTGCAAAAATATCTTTTCTGGGACAACAGCCAAATATGTATTTGTTTTAATCCTTTTAAGTTAAGAATGAAATGTACAACAGTGTAAAAAACACACACACAAAGTAATCCTAATATAATGTACATGTCTTGTATTGCTAAAAAGAAGTCTTCAAGCATAACATTGTAGAATGATTTTCCCATCAAGCACTGCATGCAGCAGAAGCCTCTTGTTTCTTGATTTTAAAATGAGCTGACAGTCAGCAGCTATTTAAACAATGACTCTGTACATGTTGACTTGCTGTTCCATATGAAGCTGTGTGTTTTTTGCAATTTAGCATGTATTTTGCTGTTTCCGTTGTAAAATATCATCACATCTTGCCTGCAAAAAGAGTAATCATGTATATAGTTAAAAGAAAAAAGAATGACCAATAATAAAGTTTTGAGGGAGGGAAAGGGTGGTGGAAACAGGACCAAGTAGGGGGGATAGCTAATTCTCTAAATTGTATATAGTGTGTAAATTAGTATTAATATAAGTCTGCAGTCACTTTCAGGTTGCATACAGTACCTGTCTCCTGCTAGGAACTTTAATCCCAGCTTTGAGTTGTATTAAACTGTTAGAATTAGGTCTTGAATGCATACTGTTAAAAGACTTCAAGAAACATCATGCTCATGAGAAGCTTCTGTTATGGGAGGCTCAAGACCCATTTTGTAACTGTTCAGAAGGAAGGAGTGCTTTCATTTTAATATGCATTGTTTGTAAGTAGTATCAGACCTTATCGTTGTAAAACTATAACTGTGATTATGTGGGATATCAAATAAATCACTTTGAACTCACTCAGTTTCTCATCCTTTGTAAAACTGCAAGCACTTATATTTTTCATACTAAATGAATAAAATTACTATGCCACTTGGAAATCTCATTTTGTGTTGTTTTAAGGAGAATCATCATATGCAAAAGATTGAAGCAAAAAGTACTGCCCTGGCCTGCATAGGTGAGGTGTCAGACTCAGTATGGACATGGTTTTGTCTCAGCTGGAGAGAACGACCAAGGTTTTAGAATGCATAGAACACATCTTTGACAAAAATGAAGAGTACAGAGAGCTGCTTATGCATTTCCCACTTACCAAGTACCCCGCTCTGTCAATTTGCTGCCAGCACCACCTTTTGATTCATACCAGATAGTGAGAAACTGAGATCCGTACCAGTGTTAGTTGCCACCATTATGTGATGCTTGCTGTGGATTCCTATGAGCTGATCAAGCTGCTGGAATAGACACAGACTATTAGGGTTGCTTATTTAGGAAAAAGGACGAAATTGGTACAGCCAATCCTATGAGCAGCAGTGGAGAAGGATTGGTATCAGAACTCATTGCCAGGAATGCAAGAAGTGTCATCAACAACTTTCAGCAGGAAACACAACATATTGCAAGTGTCATCCCAATGGGGCTTTGTCTCAGTTGACGGAGAAGGATGGAAATGATTCCCTAGAACAATCTCATTTCAGGGGAAGCAACAGGAAGGGATGTCCTGACTTCTCAGAGATGCTAATCAAATTACCTTGGGCATTTGGGTAGCAAAAGTCTAAACTTTTGGCATATGGTATGCTATTTTAATCCCTAGATGGATCACAAGGGGAGGGGGGAGGGGTGAACCAAAAAATGAAACAAATGGGTTAGTGCAGTATTTTTACTATTGGTTCTCCACAATGTCATTGTCATGAGAACAAAATTTAAGTAGGAGGCCATAAAAGTAGGGTTATTTTTATGGTAAAACTTGTGTATTACATTATTTTTTTTAAATATGCAGTTGCAAAGAATTTGATATATAAATAAATAAATAAATAATATAAATTCTATGTGTATTAATAGTTTAAACCAGCCTTCCCCAATCTGGTGCCCTCCAGATGTTTTTTTCAACTTCAACTCCCACCAGCTTGAACCAGCATGGCTAATGGTTATGAATGCTGGAAGTTGTAGTCTAAAACATCTAGAGGGCACCAGATTGGGGAAGGCTGGCATAAACAACAGGCTTTAGGTGTTTTAGCCTCCCTTCTCTGTGATTTAAGTCAATAGTTTTCCAAGTTGCTTTTTCTGCCCTGAATTTGCAAGCAAACTGAACATATCTCACATTGAGCATCAGAATCCAGCATGCCAGATTCAAAACACTTTTGTCATTATGCTAACAGCATGCAATTTCCTAATGAGTGTGAGCTTAAATTGTAAGGGAATGGCATTGGCAAAGAAAAGGAAACACTTTTATGTTCTTCTCTCATAGCTGGAATAAAACAATAAATCACTGGCTCAAATCACTTGAGCCTTGGAAAATAAATTGCAGGAAATCAAAATGTAGGTCTTGTTTAGAAGTGGAAACTGCATTCTTGAACTTTGTTGTGGGCATTTATTTATTTAAAATACTTTTAACCCTCCTACACAACAATCTGAGTAATACTTCCAGTCCAGAGCATCAATCTGAATAAAACAATTACACAATATATTGCAATTGTTATCCACTTCATAAAAACAAACTGTCCATTCACATAAAATGCAAATCTCACCCCAACCCACCTTTATGTGGTGTTTTTCAATTTAGCCATTTTTAGATTTAAAGATAATGGGTTAACGCCAACATTAGTCCTACTTGGAGTGGACCCATTGAAATGAATGGGCCTTAAATTAGTCATGAATAACAAGTCCCGTTCATTTTAGTGGGTCTGCTTTAAGTAAGACTAATGTTTGATTTGACCCACTGAAAATATGGGTAAGTAAATTTCCAGTAAATAATAACTTTTGGTTGCCAAACACAACTCTCTTTCAGAGCAGCCCTGACTGATTCGAAGTGTAGCTTTACATTTTATGTAGTAAACATTTGCCATTAGTGCACCAGTGTTATACTGGTGTTTGGAAACTGTGTTTCCAAATGTAAGCACATAAAGTTACATCTTCAACTACTCATGTATGCAAATTTATGGATGTACAGCCAGCAGTCATGCCACAGTGTCTCCCTGGTTCTTCTGCCCAGGTGGTCCCTGATGTGGCAAAAAACAAACTGATAAGCCTTTCTCCATGGGCTACTGCTTTAGAGCCGTCCTTGTAAATGGTTCCTAGCCAGTGGAAGAGTTTTAAAAGCTACATCAGGAATGCAAATGGTTGGCTTATAGTTGTCCTGTGTGTATTATACTTTAAAAGACTTGCCTATTAATGAGCTCTTTCAAATGTTTCTGATCTAATTTCTGAAACAAAAATTAGGATAACTTGATGAGGTATAATTAAATTAACAAGTTATGTGCCTGTATTTAAAAAACAACAACACACAATCACACTATCCTTTTGCAGTTTTTATAATATAAATATTGTAACATTTGGTTTATAATTTAATTGCAATGCATTAAGTAATGTATCTACCTAGGATAAAATATGTTTAAAATAAAATATGTAGTGTGTGCAGCACTCTTAAACTATTGCATTGGTGAACAAGAGACTAAAGGACAACAGTAAAGAATCAGTGCGTATACATGCATACATATGCTCGTGCGTGCGCACACGCACACACAAACACACAGTGAAAATAATGATTACCTGCTCCTGCTATCTTGACAAGAAATGAATACTGCTCCCAGGAAAAATAGTAGTTAATCTAGTCATCAAGCTGCCTTTTTTGTTGCTGACCCCAAGCGGTCAATAAGCTTGCCGCCACCTCCCCTATGTTCCACCACCAAGGCACTTAAGGTCTTGGTTTTGCAGCTGCCCAATGTGAGACTGGCAGCTATATGTGGAAGGACTTTTTCCTTTGCTGCCCCTCAATTGTGGAATGATCTGCCAATTGAAATGCATATGCTGACTTCTCTGAATGTTTTTAAGTAGGCACTGAAGACTTTACTATTCCAGCAGGCCTTCCTTTTATAGTATTTTATTACACTTTTATGGAACTTCTATCAATTTTTATGGGATTTTAATTCTGTTTTTATGCTTAATTGTATTAGTCAGTTTTAATTGTATATTTTTGTATATTTGTTTTGTTAATTGATTATGATCCTGTATGCCGCCTAGGGTATTTGTGTATAGGCAGAATATAAATTGAAATAATAATAATGATAATAATATTTTTGGAGCTTCATTCAGATTGCGGTGGGTTTACTCATATAAATACCATTGTTTTGTTCCCACTCTGTGACTCCTTTCAAGCATGGGCATAGACACTGGACCAGCATTGGCAGGATCCCCCAGGCACGTGCTATACAACATTTCCACTGGAGAGAAGTAGGAAACTGGTCACCATGTTTGGAGGTAGCCTTGCAGGAGAAAAGAATTAAAAAGTTACAGAGGTTGAACTGAATGGTTCATGAGCAGGACTGATGGTTTTACTGAATATTTTTTCCCTTCAGCCTGTGTTATGACTCCATTTTCAAAGGAGCCTCTGAATGACTGTCATATTAAACGTCAACGGGGTTTTATTGCACCTTAGACAAACTGCTGAAAATAAGGGCTCCAGCCTTACAGATGCTGTGTTAAGCCCCTCGTGCCCGTAGCACCAGGATAATTGCATCATTGCAACATTTCAGCTATTTTATTTAGCTTATAGTAACAAGCCCCCATTACCTTCCTGAAAAAGCTCAGCATTCTGTAGATTTTCAGTGTGCTATTTATAACTAAGGAAAAAAGTCATAATCCTTGAAGCCTTAACATTTTATGAAATTACTTCATACAGACTCATTTGGCTGTATATCTGGAAAATATGAGTGTGTTATAATTACATCAATATCTACACAAACTGCAGTGAAATTATTTCATTTCCTGTGAATAGGTCTCTATTTTTTCAAGTTGTGAAACATCCACAGGAGACAAATATTAATTTCAGCCTTCACTCCTACCCACCCTGTTTAATTATGTGTTTCTGCAAATATTTCCCCCCCTCCCCACAATGTTACCTTTTTCTCCTTCTCAGCCAATGTGAGGGCTTCTTGTTTTTTATAGAGTTGTAGATACACACCTCACACACACACACGTTTTCTTTCAAGAGATTAGAGCTAATGTAATTTAAGAAAGAACTGTTAGTCTTTAAAACTGTTTTTGAAAATGTGTTAGTCAATCCTTGTCATGATAAAATGTTCATCAATATTGACTGTGATGTGTATATTTAAGATACACTGGCAAAACACTAGGATTTGCTAGAATATATATACACCCCTGTGTTGTTTTATGTCAAGTTCTGGGCACTGCACTTTAAGAAGGATGTAGACAAATTTAAGAAGGGTGTAGAATTTCAGGGGTGGGCAACTTGTGTGGCTCTCTGAATATTTTCAGACTGCAACTCTTTCATCACTGGTTATGCTGGGTGGGGCTGACAGGAGTTGCAGTCCAATAGCATCTGGAGGAGCCAGTTCACTAGGAGGAGGAAAATGAGCACCAATTCCTAAAGTTACATAGTAGTTCTTGTAACGACCAGCTTGAATGGAATCTCAGTGGAGCCCGTGGAATAACCCTGCTTCCCATCTCTCCTGCTGCTACTGCAGCCAGTTGACACAGGAAAGAGCCAAAGGAGCTCATCATCTTGCATCAGCAGAACTAGTGGAATGGCCCTGCAGTCCCATCTTTCCCTCTGCTGTAGCTTGATGGAATGACTGCATGTAGATTCAGGACAGGTAAAATGTGCACACTGACTGGATAAGGATACACATTCAGAATTTTTTAAAAAACAAAGGCACACTGGTCTACGAGTTAAAAAACACACACACAAATGCCATAGTTGGGCAATACCTTTATTTGAACCAACCAAAATTCCAGAAAAGATTGTGGAAGCTTCTGAGTTCTCCAGAACTCTTCATCAGGCTAGATGGTACAAAAAACACAAGAGATGAGGGAGAACAGAAAAGTCCAAAAATTAGGTCAGATGTTGCAGCCATGAGGTCTGCAGTTTAGACCCAGTCTCAGAATGGAGATTGCAGACTGAAGGGTGCAGTCGATGAGTGTAAGCCTCCGAACTCAAAGGCTCACACTCATCCAGCGCAGAGGGCAAGGAGCGGCGGCGGCGATCTTCGCCTCCCTGTTCCTCATGCTCTGCATTTTCACTAGATGGCCATTTTCAGCTGTCTGTCTAGCAACAGTGTTTCTGAGGGGGAAGGAAGGAGGCTGGAGAGGTGTCAGGATACCTCGTATCCTAGCCGCTCCAGTCTCCTCCCCTTCCTTCCCCGAAACACCCCCTTTAACCACCCTCCAAGGTTGCTTTCCCAATGGCACAGCTGCTCTTTCCGCACCGGCTGCAAAAGGGCGGGGGAGTTGGAGTTCCGATTCATCTCCAACTTCGGAGCTGGGAATCCAAACTATCCTATGGCCCCTCAGACAATGTCTAGGGGTCATAGGATTGCTCCCTAACAGCCTTTTGCAAAATCTATGTATGTATTCTTCATCACATAAGCATTCTGTGAGCATATGCATGATTTTCAAGTTACACAGAACTGTTGAAGAAAGGCAGATAATGCTATGTATTTTGATAGGGGTAACTAAGAAATTACTGTACTTCCTCCAACGTTGTGGAAATAACCTTAAAGTGGTACTGAATATTAGAGACAGTTTGCTTTAGATTGTTCACATATACAGCTTGAATTCAAAATCTTGTAATTGATCATATATGTCGTATATGATCAATTACAAGATTTTGGGTTTAAGCTCTATCAGCATATAGGTTCTTGCAGCAAAATTCAATTAGTTTAGCTTATCTCTGGCTTATTCTTAATTTATTTTGGTATTTCTCATTCTGCTTGTTATCTGCAGCATGGTAATTTGATGATCATACATTTTTTAAGCTTTTAGCCTGTTAGGTAAAATAGAGAAGTGATATAAAACATAGAAGAAAAGGGAAAAAAGTGTGTGTGTGTGTGTGTGTGTGTGTGTGAGAGAGAGAGAGGGGGGGGGGAGAGAAGTATAGATATATTAGAAAGTGCAAAAGGAGATTTGATAGGAAAAATTTCAGTGGAGATATGTCCTAAAGGTCCAGAAATATGCAGCCCAATCCTATGAATTTAGGCTCCTAATTAAAATGAGTAAGAGCAAGCAAGCATGCCTATTATCTGCATAGGACTGCAGCCTTATTCATAAAAGGCATGTAATAAGGCATGGTACTACTACTTACCAATAGAGATGCAAAAGATTGCTGGCAGAAACAGATTGGATGGTGGGCAAAGTAATTTCAAGTTGCTAGCTATGAATTTTTGAAAGTAAGGAGAGGTATGTCTGGGGGAAATATATATAAGAAAGGAAATATTCATTGACTACACAGTAGCTAGCAAAGCTACTGGTCACATGACAAATGGCTTCTCATTCAGAATTTTAAAGTGCACTAATTTTACATGACGAGAGTTGGCATTGTTCTGCTAGTGATTGCACAACCACTACCGGAACTAGGTTGTGTCTCCCATAAAGACAGTAGTGGCAGGAATACCAGAGAACTAGGAGGAAGCTTTGACATCATCTTCACCAGCATTTCTCTTAGGGCACAATCATAGGAGAAGTCGGAGTCCCAGCTCCGACCTCGGAAATGTGCTCCAAGGTCAGAGCTGGGACTCTGACTTTGGAGCGCCCTCCCTCTGCCCTCACAGCCTGCACAGAAAGAACCATGCCAGCTGCGGCTCTGAGGTCAGAAGACTGACCTCAGGGACAGCATTCTGTTGGCGCTTGGGGGGGGGGGGCAGGGAGTGGAGGAGAAAGGCTCTGTCAGCATATGATGTATCCTGGCAGCGCCTCAGCCTCCCCGCCTTGCGAGCCAGGGTAAAAGACTTAGATGACCAAAACCAGCCATCTAAGTCTTTTGCAGGTGGGACAAGCACAGGGGCCACCTTCCCTTTCTGCCCTCCATTGGTCTTGGATGCCCATAATCCTGAGTACAGAGGGCTATGGGCTGCCACATTGGATTATGCTGCCCGCCCCTTAATTAAATAGAGATCATATCTTGTAAACTGCCTTTGGGACTATTAAATAAAAAAGTGCAGTATAAATCTTTAAAATAAATTGTATTTCAGTTAAAGTAGTTCTTTAGATCCTAGCCATTGACTAAAAGTTACCCTCTGTTTTCAAAGGTCTCTTTCCCACTGTTTGCATCAACAAAATTCACAAGAGACACACTGTGGACACTTCCTAATGAGGCTTTTATTGGGCAATCGCCCTGCCTCATTCACAGGGTGGTCCAGAGAGGATGTCATCTTCCATTTGTAACCCTCTTGTGTTTTCCCACCACTGCTTCCATCTTTTTTCTTACCACAAAGAATCCACTAAGGAGAAAAAGATGGAATAGCTGCACAAAAGGTGCTTCCTGACGAGAAGGCTTTTATTGTGCAGTCACCTTGCCTCATTCGTGGCATTTTACGTGGCGAGTGGGGTGTCCAGAAGAAGGACGTCTTCAAATTGCAACTATCCCGTGTTTCACTTTCCCCATTGCCTTTTTTTTTTCTTTCCACAAAGGGTACTTAGCAGATTTTGGGCGGGTTCGCACAGCGCTTTAAGCCCAGGATGGTTATGTAGCCACCCTGAGCTTAAAGTTAGCCTGCAGCCCCTGCTGTCTCCCTCTTTCCCACTCCAGCTGGTATCCCAGGGGACACCGCAGGAACACTGAGGGAGCAGAGCGAGGATGACAGCTGTTGGGAAGTGCCCAAGCAGCACTTTTGGGCCGCTGTCAGAAGCTGTGGTGGGGACAAGCCGCATTGTGCTCAGCCTCCTCTCCAGGAAGCCGAGCACGACGTGCCTCGTCCCCAGCTTTCGCTCACCGTGGCGGCCACTCGGTGGCTGGTGCACCCACCAGCGAAGGCGTGTTCTCCTGGTTCTCCGCCGGAAGAGGTCCAGGAAACAGGGCTGGGGCTACCATTAGGCCAGCTAGGCAGCCGCCTAGGGCGCAGGGCTAAAGAGGGCGCCAGAAATGCCTTGGGAAAAAAAAATACAGCGCTCTCAAGTGGGAAGGGGGGGTGCTAAATATCTGATCTTGCCTAGGGCACCAAACTGCCTTGCACTGGTCCTGATCCCAGGAAAACGCGCCTCCTCTCCCCCGTGCCCACTGGCGCGATAATGCACCTCCTCCCCCGTCCCCCCTTCTGCTGCCACAAGTCCCATGCGGGGCTAGGGAAGGCGGCACTGCGGTGGACACCGGCAGCTGGCTGAGGACAAGTGGGGAACGGGAGCTCGCTCCAGCAAGCCGCTGAAGGAATCTCGCCCCCCTCCCCGCCGGGTCATTGGCTTCTTCCCGAGGAGCCCGATGGCAGCGCCCTCCACCCAGCCCAGAGCTACTTGTCCAGAGCGGCAAGACTTTCTGCCACTCTTGCCTAGGGGCTCTGTGTGTGGCTTAGCGTGCCATCTGAGTTCAGACGACATGCGAAGCCACGGAGAGTTAAGGAAACCTCCAAGCAGTGGCTTTGTGGGGTGGCTTCATAGCCACTGGTGGCTTCGCGTGTTGTGCAAACCCAGTCTTTGGTAAGAAAAAAGACAAAAGAAGCGGTGGGAGACCACAGAGGGCAGCAACCATAAATGCGGCGGGGTGACGCACCACCCTAACCTGTCTAGAAGCATCCTAAAAGTCCATTCAGGTCATAGAATCATAGAAAAGTAGAGTTGGAACTTGGAAGGGGCCTACAAGGCCATCAAGTCCAACCCCCTGCTCAATGGTCAGGAGGGAAAGGACAGAAGAGCTGCAGATGTTTGTGGACAGGCAGCGCTAGGGGCCACTATTTGAAGGCGCTGTTTTCTTAGGAGCGTCATTTGAGGAATGACAGTACTACGATTCAAACAGTGGAAATGAGAAAAGAAACTGCTCTTCCCTGGAAGTTCCTTTTCTTATTTTATAAAACGTAGCCAAGCTGGCTTGCCATCTGCGGCGGAAGACTAGAGGGGCTTCTTAACTCTTTCATAGATCTGCAGAAACAGAACAAAAAGGAATCCATCCATATCCCGATCCTTTGCCTCTTTACGCGGGAGGAAACGCTACTATTTTCAGTAGGGCTTGTGCCCAAGTAAGTGTGCATCAGACGGAAGCCTTAAGCATTTGCTGACCCGAAGTGTTCGTTAGGGCGCAATCCGGGCACGTTTAGGCAGCAAATAAAGGCCCTACAACTCCCTCGTAAGGGGACTCCGCCCTTAAGGAGTTCCACAAGAGCATAATGGGAGAAAAGCAGTAGGGGGGCGGGGAGCAGGGAGCAGGCCTGTGGCTGGCTTACGCTGGCTCAGCTTGTCTCAGCGTGGAAAGCTAAGCAGCGTCACGCCTGGTTATTACTTGGATGGGGAGACCCCTCCTCTAGTTTCCTTTCCTGCATTGAGCAGGGGGTTGTTGTACTCGATAGCCTTGTAGGCTCCTTCCAACTCTTAAAAGAGAAGACATAAAGCAGAACGGAAACAAGCTCGCGCGCGCATGCCACGCAGCAGGCTCGCCTGAGTAGACGCCGAGCGCTTGGGCAAGCCAGCCGGTCCTTGCCCATTCCACCGGTGCGCGCCGCGTAGAGATAGGAAAAAAGGAGCGCCACCATCGAATTGTTTTGCGTCTGAACTTCGTAGTTCCTCTGGATATTAATTCCTCTGTCCACGTCCTCCGACGGAGGTGAGAACTGCCCATGGAACACTTTATTTATTTATTTATTTTCCACACTGGAAAAATCTAGCATTTTAGTATATATTTAACCAAAAACAAAAGGTAGCAACGTCTTTTTTTTTTTTTTTAAATGACGGTCTTGTTTGTGGAAACCGTGAGTTTTTGATTATTTTTAAATATTGCCCTGACAATGTTAATGCTGATAGTCCATTATCCCCATTTTGCAGTTGGACGACTGAAAGAGGCTTCTCTGACAGCCCTGCAATGTTGTCCACTAGTATTGGGGATGAGAGGTGGAGCTGGGCCAAAACACCTGTTGGCTGCAGAGGCAGCAACAAAAGTAAATCTTCTTAAATTGCCTTCTCTCAGCCCAAACCTTGTTCTGCGTTGACTTGCATATAAACACACTGCGCATTTCAATGTTTAAAAGCTAACATTTTTTCACTGGAAGAGATGTGCGAGTTAGAAAGAGTAGGAGCTCCTTTCTTTGATACCTTTTTTTTTTTTTTTTTTGGCGGGGCTTTCATTTTCAACCCTGGGCCCCGGAGACAAAAAAAAAAAGCGAGTCCAGTCAACCCGGAAGCTGAGCATAGGGTGTGAGTCTAAATTACGAGTCTATGGAAGGACACATGAAGGCTATGTGTGGGGCGGAGCGATTATGCCGGCGCGTGAGAACAGCAGCTAGCGGCCTGCTGTTGCGTCATCGGTGTGCGCCCTCTGTCTCCCCAACACAGGCGCGACAACCGAAGGGAAACATGAACGGGCTGGGGCTCCTCTTCCGCGCGGCGCGAGCTGTGCTCCCTGCCGGGGCCAGGCAGCTCCGTACCGGCTGCCCGCGGCCTGCCTTCGCCAAGGAGCTCTTCTTGGGAGCGTTTCGAAAGGTGAGGCCCGTCACGGCTTCCTGGAGAGCCTTGTCGTCGCTCCTGGACCGACTCTGTCTTTGGGATTACGACGGTGGTGATATTATAGTGGTGGAGTAGCTGTCGTGGCGACCCGAACTCTCAGGAGACCCTGCGGTATCCTTCAGAGAAAAAATAAAAACCCAAGCCTTGCCCTGCCTCGCCTTTAAAATCCAGGTGGTGCCTGGCTTGTTTTCCCCTCTGTCTTGTTTTCGAAGGCTGTCATACCTACCTGCTACTTCTCTTCCTCAAATTGAGTTTAAGAAACAACCTTTCTTTCTCCTCGTGAACATCGCAGCGTATTTATTTATTTATTATATTTATACCCCACCTTCCTCCCCCCCCCCCCGCAAGGAACCCAAGGCAGCTTACATAATCTTCCTCTCCATCTTATCCTCACAACAACCCTGTGAGGTAGGTTAGGCTGAGAGTCAGTGACTGGCCCAAAGTCACCCAGTGAGCTTCATGGCCGAGCGGGGACTAGAACCCGGATCTCCTGAGTCTCAGTCCAACCACTACGCCACACTGGCTCTCAGGTAGGCGTCAATATAATTTGTATCTCATTACAATCTCATTGTATCTCATTACAATGAGATATCTCATTGTATCTCATTACAAACTCACTATTTCATGGTTTAGAAGTTTTGAATTGAAGTTTCAAGTCTTTTCAGTTAATGCTTTTAAGTCTTTTTATATGTTATTTTTTCCTAACACTAAAAAGTGTCCCCCCCTCAATACTATAAACCAACCAACTTTCCCAACTGATTGCCCTCCAGATGTTTTGGACTTCAACTCCCATCAACCCCCCCAATACTATAAACCAACCAACTTTCCCAACTGATTGCCCGCCAGATGTTTTGGACTTCAACTCCTATCAGCCCTAGCCACCATGGCCAATTGTCAGGAACACTAGGAGTTGTAGTCCAAAACATCTGGAGGGCACCAGGTTGGGGAAGGCTGTTCTAAACAAACTAATTTTGGCATGCAGTAATACCTTGGCTTGCAAGTAACTTGGTTTGAGAGCGTTTTGCAAGACAAGCAATTTTTTAAATATTTATTTAATTTTTTTGACTTGATATACAAGCGACGTCTTGCAATACAAGTACCGTAGTACGGCTTAAATTAAAAATCTCTGTACAAATTTTTTTGGGGGGATTTCGTTTTGATATAAGAGTGTTTTGGATTACAAGCATGTTTCCGGAACGAATTATGCTCTCAATCCAAGGCATGGCTGTATTTTTCTTCATAAGCATGGCTGTGAGGTGGCCACTGACAATGTTAACGTTTGAAAGCAGAACTGTTTTTCTCCATGGATTATTGGAAAACTCTAGGTTGAGGTTGGAAGTATACAACATGCTATTATTATGCAGGTCACACTTAATTTTTCTGGAAATGTGCTTTCTGTCTTTGTGACTTGTAGTTCCCAGTCTACACAACCTTCCTTAATGTTGTAGAGAGATCATATTTTGTCTGTTATTGAACTACTACAATACCTTATCATGGAACATGATATTCTTTTGTGGGAGAAGAAATTGGGTTGAACCTTGTGCGAGGAACCAGGGCAGTTTTTCACTTTATGCAGTTAATGTGCTTTCTGCAGGAACACCAGTATTATGCTGGTGGTTTCTGGAGCAGAGCCACGTGTACACCTTTTTATCTTTGAACACCTATGTCAGGAGGTAATGGGCAGGGATGTTGAAGAGTCCTTGGTCTCGAGTCACGAGTCTTTGGACTCGAGTCCGAGTCCTTGGTCCAAAATGGTGACTCACAAGTCACGAGTCACTCCCAAAGCTGACTCCACGAGTCCCTATTAAAATCAATGGGGGGTTTCCCCAACAAAATAAGGCTACTTCAGATGTGTGGTTTAAATAAATTCTAGGCACAAGTGTGCCTTTTTATTTCAAAACTCTGCAACTGATTTTGGCAAGAACAGACCAGGCAGAAAAACCCAAAATAACCAGGCAGGCAGAGGGGGCAGGGAACCCCAAAGCAGGCAGACAGAGGCCTTTGTCTTGGACAATTCAACTGTTGAACTGGTCAAGAAGAGACCAGGCAGGCAGAGGAGGCTGGGAACCCCAGACAGGCAGGCAGAGGCAGCCAAAACCCAAAATGTCTGAAAGGTTGCATTTTAGAAAAATGATTTTAAAAAATAAACTTGCTGTACTTCCTAAAACTTATCCATGTTGCATTTGAGGAACATGATCTTTTCTAAATGTTTGGCCCCCATTCTGGAACGGTGAGGTCTCATCACAATTCCACCCTCACTGAGCACCCGCTCCACTGGTGATGAACTTGCTGGAACCAGAAACACACTCAGAGCAGCCACACACAGTAATCTCAGGTCCTTCTTCTGCCTCTCCCAAGTACGCAACACATCAATCAAAATAAATCTTGACACACTGTTGGGGCTGCATTCCTGGTAGCCATCCATAGTGGCCGAGCAGCGGCACACCTCACTTCCATGCGCTCTTCACCGGCAATCACGCTCCTCTCCACTCCTTCTGGCACAGCCCAGGGATGTTGACGAGTCCTTGGTCTCGAGTCCCATTAAAAATATTGGGAGTCGAGTCAGAGGGGGGACTCAGTCCGACTCACGAGTCAAGTCCGAGTCCCCATCCCTGGTAATGGGGGAATTCAGGTTTCCTGACATATGTATATTTTTAGTGTTTTTGCTGCAGGAAACAGTGTGCACTCACCAAATATTTGCTATGTGGAGTGTAGAGCTGCCCACACTCTTAAGTTTGGGAAACAAAAGAGTGTGAGAGAAAATGGTTGCCTTGAAACTTTAAGCAGCATGTATAGTTACGGTGCAATCTTATGCATGAAGTCCTGGCTGGGGAACGCTGGGAGTTTTAGGACTTTTTTCTTTCTAAACATGCACAGAATTGCAGCCTTGGTATCAGGTGTTCTTTAGAATGGTACTCCCACTAATTTAGAGCAGGGGTGGGAGTTGGGAGGGAGAATGACTGGGGATGGGAGAGATGAATAGCTTTACTGCTCTTCACCTTCCTTCTGGGATATGGAACCACAGACCAGTTTGGGAGCTCCATACAGCAGGGAGAAAAACAGCACACAGTGGGAGGGTCCATGCAAATAAGTTTTTTTTGTCAAATTCACATCACTGTTGCCAGCAAATCCAACTAAAACTAAATCAAATTCCAGAGTTCCTAGATTTCAGGAAAAAGCAGGTTTTGGGGAAGACATATTTTTATAATTGGGCATAGTCATTCCTGGGTCTTGGTGCTTCAGTTGAACTAAAAGCTAACACATTGCAATGCAAAGCAATGTCTTTTGAAGTAGACACGGGCTGATTCACACAACACGGGAACCGTGGGGGAGCAGAAGCCCCCCGCGGTTCCAGTGTTGTGCGAACGCCGGCTGGGGGCGCCCCTGTGGGATGCCCGCGCGTGGGAAGCACACAAAATGACCATGGGCGGTAGAGGGGTAAGCCCCTACCGCGTGTGGCCACCCTGCCGTGCGAACAGCGGGAGGCCGTCCCATGGGGGCCTCCCATGGCCGCACAGAGGCGGCAGCCCAGAGCAGCCAGAGCAGCCGCCGCTCCAGCCTGCAGGGCCAAATGGCCCCTCTGGGCATTCCGAGCCACTGCCCCCTAGCGCCGGGAGGCCCGCACTGTGATGTGGGGACTGCCGGCTCCACTGGGGTCCGCCCAAGCGCGTGGGGCGCAGGTTGTCTGCGGCGCCCCGCGGACGGCCCCGTGGTGCCTCCCTCGCTCGCCGCCCAGGTCGTATGAACAGTGTTATGTGGGTAGGTCTAGCAAGGAGTGAGAGATCTTTCTGGATTTAAACAGCAAATTCAATATGCCTTATCTTATTAGAGCTTAAATACTCTTGTGCAAGTATGGCTGCCATCCTGAGCACACTTACAAGGAAGAAAATTACTTTATTTATGTATGTATGTATGTATTTCATTTTTATACCGCCCAGTAGCTGAAGCTCTCTGGGCGGTTTACAGCAATTAACAAGACAGTCCCTGCCTGCAAGCTTACACTGAAGTCAGTAGAACTTGCTTCTAAGCAAATACACGCCTAGGATTAAGTTGTGTAAGTTTAGAAATGTGACGGACACAGAGCTGTCTCCAATGTTATCATCTGAGTGTTACCTTTGCCCTATTTAGCTGTTTTACAGGCTGGGAAGAGAGTAGGTGTATGTTAAAACGTGTTCAACTTTTCATTTTGTAATCTTCTCAATGTGCTTTCTTGTTTTGAAAAACAAGAGAACATAATTGAGCAGCTTACAAAATGACTGTTTAGAAATCAACTCTGTGCAACTTGGCAAGAAGCTTCTAATATGTTGCTATCTTTCATATCTCACAGTGCACTCCTAAGCATGTTTACTCAGAATCTAGTCCTACTGTATTCATTGCAAATTGAATAGGTACGTATGCATAGTATTTTAGCCCTAATCTTGTTCTCTGAGCTCAGGGAATATTCTCAAACTATTGTGTTTGTTTTGTTTTTAATATAAAGCTGTCATTTTGTTTAGATGTATAGTCTCTTTTATCCTGAAGGTTTGAGGCAGTCAAAAATTAAAGGGGAAATTAAAATATGAAATCGACTAAGGGTATAAAAAAAAATCTATAAAAGCCAAGATAAAATTAAAAAGACAGCTGCACTAATATTGATCATTCCCGTTGCATTTTGAGGATCTTCACTTTATCAAGGACAATCGATTTATTCAGAACGTCCAACTAATGCTTAGAACTCCTGACTTCTGACTCACTGGTTGGAAACTATAAACACTGGTGCAGCTGTCTTTTTTTGTTTTGGAAATTAAAATATCTCTTAATGTATGTTAAGCTCCCCTACCCCATAGACTGGACTGGAATATATCAGGGCTCATTTAAATGTTCCAACTGCATGTGGAGGCTGCTAAAGAGCACTTGCTTGTGGTAAAATTTACAAACCTTCAATCTTCTTGCCCCATACATTACCTAGAATGCAGCATTTCCATGCCAGTCCTGCGCATTCCCGGCATCTTCTAATATAGAAATGCTTCACATGTTCCCTTGCTTCACATGCTTCACTCTCGGCCAAGGTATGGGGCGAGAGGCTTGTAAAAATGCCATGAGTAATTACTATTTTCTGGTCTCTACACAGGAGCTCTTATGTCAGTTCTTAGAGGTCTATCACAAGATGCTATTGGCCTGGACAAGGGATGGGCAGCACATGGGCTGCATGCGCCTTTTAATAGATGAACTGTAACATTCAGCATCCTTTCTAGAGTTGGGCTAAGTGCATTTTTTACTGCTAACCTACCAATAGGTCTTGAATTTACTTCTAATTATTCCTGAGATACTACCCATTAGCAGTATTTCCAGGAACTACTCTAATAAGGAGCCAATTGTATTATGAATAGCTTGGAAAGTTGGTGGCATCTAGACATGTGAAGGTCCAGAAAACCCCAAGAAAAAAAATGGCGGGGGGGAACACCTTGGGGGTTTTTTCTGTTCTTTTCCCAAGGCCTTTATTGCTTTTCTTCTGAAAAAATTGAACAGTTTTGGTTTGTGAAATATTTTTGGTTATGATGATGAATAATCCTATGTGGGTACCCGTAACCCTCTGAACTTGGTGGATTATTGTCATCCAATGGAAGACGGGAGAAGCAAGGCAGATATGATTGCTGCCCCCCTCACCCTCAAAAGTATGAAGATGGCCGATATCAGCTGCCTAAATGTTTTAGTCCCTCCTTGTGAGGAGGAGAGGCTGAGACACCGCCTGGATACAGTGGAAGATGGTGGTGCCTCATTCCTCTCCTCCCTGCCCCTGGGAACGCCCCCCCCCCAAACCAGTCTTCCGTCTTCAGTTCCCAGCTGGTGTGGAAAGAACCGCTCCGGCTGCAAGGTCAGGGGGGCGGGTGCTCTGCCGGCAGGCTCCCTGCTGTGACCTTGGAAGGATATCCGAGGTCGCAGGCGGGGAGTTCAACCTATCCCATGGCCCCGCCCAGACAAAGTCAGAGGGCCATAGGATTGCGTCCTAAAATGTTTAAGGCAAGATGTTCATACATTGCTACCCAGCCATTGGTCCCCCCAAATTACGTAATAGGAAGGCTTTTATAGGAAGACAAGAGATGTAAACTTTCTGAAAATGTTGAAGCCATGGGGGGGGGGGAAATGGTTTTTTAATTCTCTGCAATATTCCCAGCATAGTTATTTCTTTCATTTCTTGTTAAAATTATTGATCTAATGTATCTTTTACTGATAGACATTTAGGTATACCACAATTAATGCAAATCAGTCAGTGGAAGTATCCATGGTGGAGTCTGATCCTGCATTTTTGGATGACTTTTAGTTTCTAGGACCTGAGGATGTCAACAAGGTGGTTGGCTAAGTCTAGCTAAACATTTAGATACTCAGCCCTTGCCCCTCTTAGCTTATTACATGTAGTGTGGAGGAGATGACCAGCTGGGTCTAGGAGGTGGTAATTTCCTCATTAAGAGAAGAGGCAATAGTACAACAGCACCTGGGGGGAAAGGCTATTTTGGACCCGGAAGATTTGTCCAACTACAGGCCATTAGCTAACATCCCCCCCCTCCCAGGGCAAAGTGCTTGAGTGAATTGTTGCTGGCCAATTCTAAGTACTTTTGGATGAAAGTAATTTTCTAGATCCATTTCCCATCTAGGCCTGGGTTTGATACTGAAATTGCCTTTCTTGCCTTGTGGGATGACCTTTGCCAGGAGAGAAGTAGAGGGGCTGCAACCTTATTGATTCTCCTGGACTTCTCAGTGGCTTTTGATGTAATTCACCACAATATCCTTATGGAGAGGCTGAGGCTGGATTGGGTATGGATGACACTACTGTTTGGTTCATACTTAGACGGGCATTTGCAGAAGGTGGTGCAGGAGGATTTGTGCTTGACTGTGGCATTTTTCTTCAGGATCCCACAGGGTTTTATCTTGTCCCCCATGCCATTTAACGTGTACATGAAACTGCTGAATGAGATCATCAGTGTACAGATGGCATCCCACTTTTTCTATTTCATCAAACCCAGATCAGGCAGTGGAAGTGCTAAATCAGTGCCTTGCCACAGTAATAGATTGAACAAGGGCCTGTAAATTGAAGCTCAGTCCAGACAAGAGATTCTGGGCCAGTTTCCATGACATGAGGGTGGTTAATAAGCCATGGTGGTTTGCTAACTAACCCCTGCGCTGCCCAATTTTGCCAGGCGCAGATTGTCATGACATCCCTAGAACAGCCCGTGGGTTCTGGGTGGTTTATTAAGCACCCCAGCCACCCACCCTCGCTGGGTTCAGTCGTCATGACAAGCTGTGCCCAGCAAGGGTAATTAGGTGAATCAGGCAGCACCGTGGCTTATTAACCACCCTTGTGTCATGGAAACCAGTCACTTTTATTTAGTGGTTTGTCTGCCCAGGTGTGTTGGACAGGCTTGCACTCCCCCAAAGGCTCAGGCTTGTAATCTGAGGGTGATCCATCTCTGTTACTGGAGGCACAAGTGGCCTCTGGCTCAGAACATGTTCTACCAGCTCAAGGTAGTATACCAGCCATGAACCTGCTTAGACAGGACAGCCTGGTTCCAGTGATTCATGCCCTAGTAACCTCCTGTTTGGATTTCTGCATTGTTGTATGTGGGACTGCCTTTGAAAATGGTCCAGATCTTTCAGATGGCTGAAAGAGAGCTAACTGGGACTGTGCATTATGAGCGTATTATGCCTGTAATTTCTCATCTTCATTGGCTCCAAGTCCATTTCTGGGCCCAATTGAAAGTGGTTTTGATCTTTGAAGCCCTTCATGAATTGGGACTTCGGTACCTGAAGGATTGCCTCTTCTTACATGTACCTACCCATATTCATACCTTGAGATGGTCATTTGAGGCCCTTCTTCAAGTCCCCCCACCAAGTGAGGTCATAATCATCATCATCAGGCGATCACTCATGACCCAGTACCGTAAGATTGTCTTCCAGGATAAAAGGAGGAAATTCTAACAAAGATTGTGTAGACTCTAGCGATGGGTCCGTAAGTGACTATGGAGGCCAATTCTAGATCCACACAGCTTCCCACAGTGAGGACACAGGTTACCAGATGGAAGATGGTCCTGTAAAGGATTCATTTGACGTGCTTTTCGCTTAGCACGCTTCTCCCTTTCACCTTGCACTCGGGCTTCTTCAAAGTCCATGGAACCTTTGTGAAAGGCCAACCTCCATTTAGATCGTTCATGGGCCAGAGCTTCCCAGTTTTCGATGTTTATATTGCATTTTTTTAGATTAGCCTTATGAACATCTTTAAACCTCTTATATTGACCACCGATATTCCGCTTTCCATCCTTGAGTTGGGAATAAAGTAACTGCTTTGGGAGACGGCAGTCAGGCATTCGAACAACATGACCGGTCCACTGAAGTTGGTGTTGAAGGATCATTTTTTCAACGCTAGTAGTCTTTGCTTCTTCCAGTACACTGACATTTGTTCGCCTATCTTCCCAAGTAATTCGCAGGGTTTTCCGGAGGCAACGTTGATGAAATCTTTCAAGGAGGTGGAAGTGCCGTTTATAGATAGTCCATGTTTCGCAGGCATACAATAAAGTTGGTAATACAATGGCTTCATAAACCAGTGTTTTGGTCTTACAAATATCAGTTAAAGGACATCTACATTAGTGGCTCACCATTTGTGGACTGCCCACCACAAAATAGGCCTTCCTGATACATACCGTACTTTATTGTATTTTGGATGCCAGGCAAGGACTGTTTTATTTTCCCAGGCAGGTTCTTAATATTGTGTTAGATCTGTGTTTTTTATTTCTTTGTTCTCTGCTTTTAATTCATTTGTTTTTATCTTAATTGATGCATTTTATTTAATTGTATTGTAATGTGTTTTTTTGTGTTTTTTAAAAATGGTTTATTCTGCAAGCCACCCAGAGAGTTTTCTGTTCTGGAATGGCATAAATAAATATATAAGATCTATATATATGGCTGCCTTTCCAACATGTACCTTTTCCGGTTATTTGGATCTTTTCTAGCCCCTATGGGCTATATCCTCTAAACATAACACAGTACAGTATGTTTCCTTCATTGCTGTGCATACAGAGAAAGACAATACACTATTCCAAATACATTGCTAAAATACTCCAGCTTAGTTGAGTTTCTTGCGAAGCATTCCCATAGTTTGGGATTGACTCCTGAGATTGCTCCCTCTTTTTGCATGTGCTTGTCTTTTTTTTATCACTAATGTTCAAAAGATTCACTAGCTGTATTTTTGTACTGGCTTATAAAATGTTTCCTCTATCAGATCGAGACTTCTGACCTTTGACTGACCTCAGTGTGTTTGTAATGGCTTTATTAACTTGTTTGGATTCTTGTTCTATGTTGGAAGTTCAAGGACTGCCTTCAAATTTCTCATTACTCTTGAGTGAGCAAACATAAGGCTGTTCCTGTGCGATCTAGTACTTACTGCAGATCTGACTGCTGAATGGCCATGCTCTTTGTTTTTATTGGGTGACCTGAGCAGCTTAAATGCTTCTGAAACTGGTTGGCTAAATCATTAAAATTTTCCTACAGGCAGGCTCTGATTGTGCAAGGCACACCGGCCCTGATTTCTTAGGAAGAGCCCTTGGATCAGACCAGAGGCCTATCTAGCCCAGCATTCTGTTCCCACGAGAAGCCCACAAGCAGGACATGTTCCCCAGCAAGTGGTATTGAGAAGCAGACTGTCCCTGATACAGGAAGTAATATACAGCCACCATGACTAGTAGCCATTGATAGCTTTATCCTCCATGAATTTGGCTAATCCCCCTTTAAAGCCACCCAAGCTGGTGACCGTCATCACTACATCCTCTCCCACTGCATCCCATGCTGTTCCTGAGGGTTCCTTGGCTATCAGGAATGGCTTTTTGGAGGGCACAGGAGACAGATGTGGGAAGGCCAGGGTGGGATAGCTCCATTGACTGAGCAGTGTTTTGTTTGCACTACTCTGGATCCAGGCGATATGCTCTTAGCATTGTTAAATCTCCATAATGAGACAACTTGCTTCACTTTCTTAATACTTTATTGCAGTGTTCTCCAACCTTGGGTCCCCAGATGTTTTTGGCCTACAACTCCCAGCTACGCTGGCTGGGGCATGCTGGGAGTTGTAGGCCAAAAACATCTGGGGACCCAAGGTTGGAGAACACTGCTTTATCGGTAAGGTGAAAGCTGCAGTCATTTCAGTTCTTCTCCTTCCATATGGGAGATGTTGGATAATTCAAATAAACTGATAAGTTGACAGAGGTATGGTGTTTTTTCTACATGGGTGACAAAACAAAAAGAGGCTGAGATACTATCCAGGCCCACCTAACACTATTCTGTTTAGTGCTTGTTGCCCTGTATAGTTTTGGGAAGTGAGCTCACCATATTACTTTCTTTGAAGAGCTGCTAATCTAAAACTAAATTAGAGAGAGAAGGGAGAATCATAAATAATTAAGATAAGTTACTAATTGCTGTTTGAATAGCAGATGCTGTTAACAAGGTCATCTTTGCTCTTCTTAGCAGCTATGAATTGTAGAGTCCCCACTTCTGATTTTCCAGGAGATTTTCCTTCTCATGGGAACAGGTGAATGGAAAATGGCAGCATTCATGAAACTTGTGTTCACATTAGGTCTAAGACTTTTGTACCCATATATTTGGGGAGCAGAGAGAAGCATTTCCCCCTCACAGAAGCTGCTCATGCACAACTCCCAAACTGTTTAAACTCCCCAGATTTAAAAGAGAGCAATTTAAGAGGAAATGCATGGGATGGAGATAATGTGCACATACCCTGTCAAGTGTCCTTTTTAAACTGTTCTTGTGGCAAATCTTTAAATCACTTTCGTCAGAAACTTATGTGGATTCAGCTTCAAAGAAGGAACAATGGAAGAAAATCCACGCGTGTCTGTGGGATATTGGGTTTATAGGGCTGTAAATGACCATTTTCCTGTTTGAAATGTATGCAAAATGCCTGTGCCAAGGCTAACTCTTATCTCTCCACCTAATATTGAATCCAGAACCTGAGCCTTTTCTTTTTATATTATTAAAGGTTTTTATTAAAAACAAACAAACCCAAACCTGTTAATCTGTCATTCTAGGAGGAGGTTTTTCCTTTTCCTGAAATTAGCAATGAAGAATTGGAAGAAATCAACCAGTTTGTGGTGCCAGTAGAAAAATTCTTCCGTGAAGAAGGTATATTTCCCACACACAGAGCTTTTCATAAGATCATTTTCTATAGTACAAACAATAAAAGAGCTTGTTGCTTATCTCTGTATTCTTCCTATCTATGATTTAACGTAGTTAGCAAAAAGAGGAAAGCAGCATGGATCTTAAGAAGTTTTACTGTGGTGTTTAAACAGCTGCTGTGGTGTTTAAACCCCGCTGCTCAACAAACTCCCTGTCTGAGCTGATGGAGGTGGTCTTGGTTGCGATGCTGAGGTCCCCCAGGTTGTTGGTCTTGGAAGATGTTAATGTCCATGCTGAGGGCGCCCTATCTGGGGCAGCTCAGGATTTCATGGACTCCATGACAGGCCATGGTACTGTCCCAACATGTGATCGGCCCAACACATGTAGCAGGGCACACTCTAGATCTGTTTTTTTCAGCCAGGCATGGGGATAGTGATCTGAAGGTGGGGAACTTTGAATTGGTCCCGTTGTCATGGTCAGATCACTGCCTGCTGAGATTTAGACATGACCTTTCCCCTCTGCAAGGGTGGGGTACCTATTAAGATGGTCTGCCCCCGGAGGCTAATGGATCCGGATGGCTTCCAGAGGGCCCTTGGGGAGTTTCCGACTGATATGGCTGGAGGTCCTAGTTGAATCCCTGATCGATCTCTGGAATAGAGAGATGACCAGGGCGGTTGACACGATCACTCCTGAGCGCCCTGTCTGTAGTAGAGCTCGTATGGCTCTGTGGTACACCCCGGAGCTAAGAGCAATGAAACAATATAGGAGACTAGCTTGAGTGCAGATGGAGAAAAACTCAGACTAGTGGATGCAATCGAGCCCTTGTTTGTGCCTACAATCAGGTACAGTCATGCCTTGGATTGAGAGCATAATTCATTCCGGAAACATGCTTGTAATCCAAAACACTCTTATATCAAAACGAAATCCCCTCAAAAAAAATTGTACAGAGAATTTTAATTTAAGCCAGTACTACAGTACTTGTATTGCAAGATATCGCTTGTATATCAAGTTAAAGAAAATTAAATAAATATTTAAAAATTTGCTTGTCTTGCAAAACGCTCTCAAACCAAGTTACTTGCAATCCAAGGTATTACTGTATAATTAGGGGCAGTGACGGCAGCAAAGCAACAACATCTCACTGCCTCTATCCAATCTTCTATTTGCTGCCCAGCGGAGCTTTTTAGGGTTGTCCAGGGCCTATTATATACTGGCCCCAAGGACATTCTGGACCCCTCTGAGGCTCGCTGTGATATGTTTGCTAGGCACTTCTAGGAAAAAATCTCTTGCATCCGCTGGGACTTAGACTCCAATGTTATGGCAGTTGAATCAGGTGAGGTTCCTAGAGCACAGCCTGGTCAGATTTTCTTGGATAAGTTTCAGTTGGTACAGCTCGAGGATGTTGACAAGGTGCTTGGACAGGTCCGCACTGGATCCTTGCCCCTCTGGCTCATAAAAACTAGCAGGGAGGGAACAGCCGACTGGGCGAGGGAGGTGATCAATGCCTCCTTGCGAGAGGGAGTGGTCCCATGCCGCTTGAAAGAAGCAGTGGTGAAGCCACTTCTGAAGAAACCCTGTCTGGACCCAGAAGATCTTAATAACTCTAGGCTGCTAGCGAATGTTCCTTTCCTGGGCAAGGTCCTAGAGTGGGTAGTGGCCAACCAGCTCCAGGCACTCTTGGATGAGACTGATTATCTGGATCCATTTCAGTCGGGGTTCAGGCCTGGTTTTGGCATGGAAACAGCTTTGGTTGCCCTGTGTGATGACCTCTGTTGGGAGAGAGACAGGGGAAGTGTGACCCTGTTGATACTCCTGGATCTTTTGGCGGCTTTCGATACCATTGACCATGGTATATCCTTCTGGGGCGGCTGTCTGAGTTGGGAGTTGGGGGTACTGCATTGCAGTGGTTCTGCTCCTACTTGGATGGTCAGCTCCTACTTGGATAGTCGGCTCCAGAAGATGGTGCTTGGGGAATACTGCTTGGCCCCGTGGAGTCTCCAGTATGGGGCTCCTCAGGGGTTGGGTTGGTCTTATCCCCCATCTTTTCAACATATAAATGAAACCGCTGAGTGGGGTCATCCAGAGTTTTGGAGTATACCGATGACACACAGCTCTGTTTCTCCTTTTCATCTTCAGCAGGTGAGGCTGTGGATGTGCCTTATTGCAATAATGGACTGGATGAAGGCTAACAAACTGAAGCTCAATCCAGACAAGACTGAGATGCTGTTAGTGGGTGGTTCCTTTGACCGGATGGAGAGAGTTCAACCTGTTCTGGATGGGCTTGCACTGCCCTTTAAGGAGCAGGTCCGTTGCTTGGGGCTTCTCCTTGAACCATCTTTGTCACTTGAGGCTCAAGTGGCCTCAGTGGCATAGAGTGCCTTCTACCAGCTTCAGCTGGTGGCCCAGCTATGCCCCTATCTGGACAGGGATAGCCTGGTTTCAGTAATCTATGCTCTGATAATCTCAAAGTTAGACTACTGCAATGCACTTTACGTGAGGCTGCCCTTGAAGACTGTTCAGAAGATGCATCTTGTGTAAAATGCGGCAGCCAGGCTCATTAGTGGGACCAGAAGGTCCAAACACATAACACCAGTTCTGGTCCACTCACACTGGTTGCCTGTATGCTTCCGAAGCCCGTTTCAAGGTGCTGGTCTAACCTTTAATGCCCTACATGACTTGGGACCACAATACTTGATGGAACGCCTCTCTCAACCACAATCTACCCAGACACTACGCTCAACATCTGTGGCCTTCCTCCGACTGCCACCTCCGAGGGAGGCTTGGAGGGTGGCAACAAGGGGGAAGGCCTTCTCTGTGGTAGCCCCCCAACTCTGGAACAAGCTCCCCCCTGAGGCCCGCCTGGCACCAACTCTACAATCCTTTCGGCACCAGGTTAAGACTGCCTCTATGTTGAGGCTTTTAACAACTCTAAATAGTGCATGGTGGGGTGGTTATTTTATTTTAATTTTTTTTACTGGTCACGTTGCATTAACTTGTTTTAGCTATTTCTGTCATTTTAAATTTGGTTTTAAATTTTGTATAATGTTTTTATTGTGTATATTTTATATTGTATTGTGTGTTTTTATTTATTGTTGTAAACTGCCCAGAGAGCTTTGGCTATTGGGTGGTATATTAAATACAACAACAACAACTCTTCTTAAAATATTTCCTTTGCACTGTCATATTGTTCATAGTAACCTCACACTTCCTTGAGAATGGAGTGGGATTATATCCCAGATTGATTTTGACCTGATACGGTTGGTTGATAAAATAATTTGAAAAAGCTTGCTCAGGTTGCGTTGCCTGGCAAAAGTGATGATGATGATGATGATGATGATGATAATAATAAACGTTTATTTATAACGCCCCTTATACCAAAGGGCGGGACAAATAACATATACAGTAAACATAACAATACAATAAAATAACCAACACCAACCACTTACTATGCAGTATCAAATCCCAGCAACCACCACATTAGCCCAACCACTCATTCTGGATGACTAAAAAGATAAGTCTTTAATCCCGTTCGAAAGCGGGAAAGATCCTCCTCCAATCGGAGGTCCGTGGGAAGCCTGTTCCACAAAAGTGGAACCAGGTCCTGAAAGGTTCGCAGCCTTGACAAGGCAGAGCGTGTCGGTGGGACCGCTAATAATCCCTGGCCCACTGATGTCTTAACCTTAGCCCTGCTATATGCAGTCTCACCTTGTCAATCTACGTAGTTTCCTGCATTGAGCAGGGGGTTGGACTCGATAGCCTTGTAGGCTCCTTCCGACTCTATGATCTATGAAAGGTATCTGTGGTTTGTCCCTTACATGTCATGGAAGACCAACAAATTTAGTGATCTATGAGAAGGTAAGGTCTAGTATGAAAAAATACTAGGCAGAGTGGCTTGAATCCCCACTTTGTGTGTTGGCTTCTTATACCACAGCAGTGTTAAAAATGATCTAATTACTATAGATCTAACTCTAAATACACTTAATTAACTGATCAAATCTGTACTATCTGTAACCAGTAATATTGTATCACTCTATTCATTATTGCCTTTCAGTGGATTCTAAGAAAATTGACCAAGATGCTAAAATTCCCCAAGAAACTCTTAATGGACTGAAGAACCTAGGGCTCTTTGGCATACAGATTCCAGAGGAATATGGTGAGTGAAAGTGTACAGAAGATAGGGCTTTACTGTTCATTCTTCTGATATGAGAGATGCCTTGAATTGCATCTCTTCTCCTCCCCATGCCCCTGCCCAGTTTAAGGTTGATTAAGTCCTTCAAAGAAAGTTCTTGCTGAAATCTAGGTTTCTTGTTTCCCTGTCTTCTGTTAGTGATTCCTGACCCCAACCAATTCCCCCTGCATTTCTAATACCTAAAATGAATAGATTCTAATAATTTCAGGGAAATTAATTATGAGCAAGTGTACTTAGGTTCACAAGGTGTTTTTGTTATAGGGAAAGTGTTAAAGCAACAAAATTTTGTTTGATAGATTTAAGCACATTTTTGCAGGTGGCCTTGGTCTTTCAAATACAATGTATGCACGCTTAGGAGAAATCACTTCTCAGGATGGAGCTATTGCAGTAACTTTGGCCGCTCACCAAGCTATAGGACTAAAGGTAACTTGCCTATTATTTATGTATTTATTGTTCATGCTGAGGCTCTGCAGTTTTAATATTTCAAAGTAAGCCATGCATTTTCCCAGGCACATACAAGTTTGCCTTCCTGCTGTGATAAGAGAGAAGTATGAAGAGGTAGAACAGAGGATTGATTGACCTGTGAAATAAAATCTTAATGAAAGTTGAGTAATAAAGATCAAGAACCATGCAGAGGAATTCACGTAAATGAGTACTGGAGCTGAAAGTTGCTGACATTAAAACACAAGCAATATAAACTTAATTCAGTTAGCATCAAATTAAGATGATAGTTCTGAGAACCTGAAAAGTTTAATGTGCCTTAACCTTTGTAGCTTGTTGAGAAATTCATGTTGGGCACAATCATATGGCCCCCTGACCTTGCCTGGGGTGGGGGGGGATAAGATAGGTCAGAATCCCCCCACGACCTTGGAGATCCCTTCCAAGGTCGCAGTGGGGATTCCACCCAGAGAACACCCTCCCTCCCACCTTGCAGCCAGTGCGGTTCTTTCTGCACCCACTGGGAACAGAAGACCGTCTTCAGTACTGGCGTTGGGGGGGGGGCGTCTCCGTAGAGGATTCCGTCCTCTACGGAATCCAGGCAGTGCCTCAACCTCTCCTCCTTGCGAGGATGGGAGGAAACATTTAGATTGCCAAAATTGGCCGCCTAGATGTTTTGGAGGGCAAAGGGAGCATGGCGGCAATCCTAGCTGCCGCACTCCTCCCGCCTTCCATTGGATGCCCATAATCCTCCGAGTTCGGAAGGTTACAGGCACCCACGTAGGATGGGGCTGCCCAAGTCTTCATTAGAATAAATTTGGTTGACTTTAGTAAGTCTGATGATCTAAAGAAATGTGTGCCGATCACATTTTATACTTTTCTGAAACAGCTTGGAGCACCCAAATTGTGCACAGTCATGTGCTAGGTTAGGAAGATCTGAAATGTACATGGAGTGATGGTATCAAAAATACCACTTTCTGGTATGAAAGGGCTAAAGAATTGGCTGACTTCCTGTGTCTCTGAATATTTGGCCACTGTAGATTACAGTCCTGCATGTTAGTTTTAAAGTGTTCATAACTGTACTGATTTAGAAACCTAAACAGTGACTCTTGAGAGAGAGTTTTGCTTCACTATATTAGGTCTGTGTATTAGTAAATGATGGGTTTTCTTTTTTTTCTTTGGCAGGGAATCCTTATAGCAGGCAATGAGGAACAAAAGAAAAAGTATTTACCAAAACTGGCTTCTGGGGAGCATATTGCAGCATTTTGCCTCACTGAACCAGGAAGGTAGCATGTTTTCCATTTAAAGTTGAAAATACTTCCAAACGCTAGTGGGGTGAAGTGACTGAGAGACTGAGTTGAAAATCCAAAAATCCCTGGTTACAATCTTCTCCTGCTGCTGTCATGAACTCCTTAGGTGGCCTTAGGCAACCCATCCTGGATTCTGACCTGTCTTGGAGCTTCAACAATATGCTTGCTGTGGTGAGGTTGGTGCTGCCCTGTGACGAATGTGGCTTCCCCCCCACCAGTGTTGAATGCTGCTGCTCGAAAGTCCCCTGTGCACCTTTGGGCAGTGACACCCACCAGTGCAGTGTTTCTCAACCTTGGGTCCCCAGATGTTTTTGGCCTACAACTCCCAGCATGCCCCAGCCAGCATAGCTGGCTGGGGCATGCTGGGAGTTGTAGGCCAAAAACATCTGGGGACCCAAGGTTGAGAAACACTGCACCAGTGTATGCTTCTGTCTGGCCTTTCCCTAGGGAAAGACCAGGTGGGTTGGAGCATTGGACACCTTTTGCACAAAGATGCTCCATGCACATTTAGGCAGTGGTGCCAAACGCTGCACATTTCCCCTGCACTCACCCTGTAGGAAAGACCAAGTGTTGGGTCTCCATACACCTATGGGAAATAGTGTCCAACAGTGCGCACACTTCCCACCCCCTTACAGACACGTCCGACCTTTCCCACATGGAGGGTTTACGGGTGAGGAGACCGGCAACTACAATTTTCGGCTTGGCCAGCAAGGCCAGGCAAAAATTGTCGACCCTGCCTACCTTAAAAGACTGTTGTAAGGATTACAAGAAAATGTGTGTAAAGTTGTGGATTCTCTAAAGCGATATATAAAAGCTAGGTATTACTTTAAGCAAAATCTATTTCCACTCTGTACTGTAATGTACCATGTTACTTAACATCTATTTGTGGTGGTCGATGTAAAATGATACCCAGCTCATCCTATGCAACTGGTGTTGTTCACAGAGGCTTCTCGGGAGACCATGTTTAGGTGGTTGTTTTCAGAGTGGTAGGAATATTTAACAACTTGCGATTTAGAAGTTTCAGGTGTAAGCAACCACTGGGTCTGTGGCTTGTTCAGTTGCCAAGTTCCCATTTCCTCAATTTTATTTATATTTCAGTGGAAGTGATGCTGCATCCATCCAGACCAGAGCCACTTTGAGTGAAGATGGAAAAAGTTTTATATTGAATGGTTCAAAGGTACTTATTCACAGAAAAAATTGCACATGTTTTTTCAGCACATCAGTTTGACAACTTATCAAACTGCCCTAGTTCCAAAAATAATGGATTGCATTGAACCCTAAGCTAACCTTGTAAGGAAGAGAGAGTATTTCTGAAGGTGCTTTTTCTTTATCGAAATTTCCAGTACGTACTTTAGTGTTTGGAAAGGATCAGCTCTGCCAGTGTGGAAACCATTTTTCAGCTATGCATTGAATCTTGACTACAAACAGGTCTATAGGCAAAGGATACTTACTGAATTGTTGTGAACCGCCCAGAGAGCTTCGGCTGTGGGGCAGTATAGAATTTAAATAAATAAAGCAGAAAATAATATTTGGCAGGAAAAAGTAGCAAGGGAAGGAATCTTCCAGTCAATTCATATATTTTATGAAGTAAGTATAATTTCCTTTCAAGCAGAACAAAAAGTACTTCTTTCTTTTTCAATTGCAGATATGGATATCAAATGGTGGTATTGCAGATATCTTCACCGTGTTTGCAAAGACTGAGATCGTTGACAAAGATGGTGCAGTAAAAGACAAAATTACTGCTTTCATTGTAGAAAGAGCTTTTGGTGGAATCACTAATGGAAAGCCAGAAGATAAGCTGGGAATTCGAGGATCTAATAGTAAGAATTACATAAACACTGCTTTGGGAAGATTTAGAGTCTTCCTGGACCCAAGAGGAAGTCCAGATTCCTGGGTCAATTGCATTTTCTAAATGTCTGGGATAGTTGGCAAAAATATATTTTATATTACTGACCATCATTAATAACGTTGTGGTCATAAATCCTAGTCTCAGAAGTTGTTCAGTTGGTTGATATCTTTACTGCCATCCTGACAGTCCAGGTCCAAGATAGCCCAATTGAAAACTTGCCCAGTTGCTAAAGAATGGTGAAAATTTTGCTCCCGCCTCAACAGTTTTCCTGATTTGCAACCCTGTAAACTTCATCCATAGAAGTCGGTGGCAGCCAGTGGTCCTTCCTGTGCTTGGTTTATCTTTCTCTCCTTCCATGAACTTTGGCGCACTGCATCAGAATCCCAGTGTAATTAAGACTCATGGAATTGGCATTTTTATACGTGCTGTATAGAGGTGCAGGCATCTTGTTAGCAGCCGTTCCACACAAATAATAGGACCTCAGATTTCATGCCATCTCTTAGCTTGATCACACTTTGCACATTATGCTAAATTAGTGTATTTTTACATGGAAAGCTAAAGAAGGGGTTATCTGTACACCTTTGCATGAGACATCATGTCTATTAATATTTATTCCCCAAATAGAATATAATTTCTAGCTTCTCAGAGTTAAAATCTTAGGCAAAGTAGATCTACTTAACATGGATACTAGGGGTTCAGATCAGGAGACTTAGATGGAATTGCAGATGCTCTCTTTTCTTCTCCTCCCCATCTCCCCCTACACTGTCTTTTCTGTTACTTCAGGGCAGGCCTTAGAACGTAATGTGTGTTAAATTAGTGACTCCTAAAAGACTGCAAAATTAGTATAAGACTCTCTATTTTACAGCTTGTGAACTGCACTTTGAAAATACAAAAGTTCCTATAGAGAATGTTATTGGAGAAATTGGAGGGGGTTTTAAGGTAAGATACAGACACTTAACAGCTCACAGCTTACACTTACCGTAAGTTGTGAGGTATAGAAGATGATTTTCATTGTGGGGAAAGGGAGAAAAATGGAACTAGCTGCAGTGATAAAAATTTTAAGAGGTAATCCTAAGAAAGAAAGCAATTTGGATTGGAAAGTTTTATGTGAAGTGGCATGTTTGCTAGCCATAAATGTGTGATTAAAAACCTGTGATAGACTAACAACATTCAAAGAATGAGTAAAGGTGCAATCCTATGCATGTTTAGACGGAAAAAAGTCCTACAACTGAGTCCCATGCTGGCTTGGGAATGCTGGGAGTTGTATGACTTTTTTTTCTGTCTGAACATGCATAGGGTTGTGCCCTAAGCTTTTTATTTATGCATCAGGTTCAAACAGTAAGACTGTGTAGAGAGATCAACAGTAGCTTCTCCCAGATGTGGAATGGCCACCTCCTTGCAATCCTCTGGAGTCTAAATATCTCTTGAAAGTAACAGGACTAAGCCAGCCATGAGGTTTAGCATTTCTCACTTTTTATGTCTCTCTATTCCAGTGGATATTTGTTTCAAACCATTCTTACCCACTCGTGCATTCATCTAAAGTGGCGTGGGCTAGATGTGTTAATAAAATTGTGTTCTGAATTCTAATGCATAAAGCTTGTCAAGTAATTACTTCCAGTAACTTAGATTCCTATGGCTTCTGAGGGCATTCATCTGCACAAGGCCAATAACGTATCATTTCATTTGAGTTTATACCTGTGACAATTAACATGCTGGTTTACAAAATTATTAATGTTCTACATTCAATAATAGAATGTTTGAGATTTCATGATGTTTTTAGAAGGCAAAACAATGAAAATGCTTTCAGTAAATGGCATCAATTTGGGTATGTAAGGAGGATGCACACATGGGCTGCATTTGTTCATTTTACAGTATCCATATAGTTTTTTCCTGTATTGCAGTCTGTTGAGATTTAAAGTTTTGGAAGAACTGCCTTAATCAGCCAAGTTAATCTACTACAGCCTTCCCCAGCCTGGTGTCCTCCAGATGTGTTGGACCACAACTCCCTCCCTGGCTGGGGATGATGGGAGTTGTAAACTAACATATATCTGGCAGCACGAGGTTGGGGATGGCTAATCTAAATTTACCAGTTTTAGATGCTTGCAAGGAAACTGGCAGTTGGGTAGAACAATATCAGTGTGTGTTTGGTTCCCTCCTCCATGGCTTTGCCAGTCCTTATCACTCTCCACGTATATCCTGACACATCCCTTCCTGTGACCTTCACTCATCCAGTTCCACCACCTTCAGCCAACCAACCATTTCCTGCTCTCTGAATCAACTCCACCCATTTTCTCTTGCTGCCCCTTACACTGGGAACGCCCCCCCCCCGGTATGCTTTTGTGTAACAACCTCCCTTATTTCCTTTATGTCCCTCTTCAAAACTCACCTTTTCTGGGAGGTGTAACGCACCATGTACATAAATGGCATTATATAAATAATAATCTTGCCATCTAAGGCTTAGGGTATGCCACAATATTATTGCAAGGATTCCACAGTGGGGTGGAGGGATCTTTTAGGAGAACAATACAATAGTCATGATAAGAGAGCATGATGTACACTAGATAACGGGAGCAGGCATAATTGACAGGTGGGTCTCAGGTTAAGGGAAACTGTGTTTGCTAGTGGGGGAGTGGGGCCATTTTAACTGTAGTTTCCTGAACAAAGGCTGCTTATCATCATTGCAGGTTGCTATGAATATCCTAAACAGTGGAAGATTTAGCATGGGCAGTGCATCTGCTGGAATGCTTAAGAAATTGATTGGTAAGACTGAGCTTTAGGCGTTGCTGGGTGTGATGAAATTTCTGTATTGGTTCTGCTTCTACAGAAGAGACTTTTGTGTTCAAAGGTTACTGCCATGTCAGTTACAAAATCTATTCTGTAATGTTGGCTTGAGTTACAATGAGAATTGGTTTATCCATAGTTTTTTCTTGTAGGTATTATTGGTCTCTGTCTAAAGTGTATTCACCAGGAAGTTGGTGTTGTGCAGCTTTTACAATGGTGGACGCACCTGGAGAAGATCCAGGTTGAAATCTCCAGTGAGCCGTGATGCTTGTTAGGTGACCCTCTGATTTCACCGGATTGTTGAGGATAAAATGGCACTGGGGAGAGAGATCATCTGAGGGAAGGGGGGGTAAAAAGCTAATGAATAGAGCGTATTGTATCCGCTCTAATTTCTAACTTGATAGAGAAATTAGCTTGGAGGGGAAATGCACACAAGCCATGGAAATTGACTTGAATTCAATTGAATTGAAAACACATGTAAGAGTGTTCAAAATATGCTTCACAGAGCACCTTGCCTTGAGGAGTCTGGAAGGTCACAATATTCCCCTGTATCTAGGATAAGGAATTTCAGAAATAAGGGAAATATCGTAGAATAAGAATATTAAGCTTGACTGGAATAAATGGAGCATACTGAAATGTTAAGGGCGCCCTTTCTATCATAGTCCTGGGGAGCTGAAGCTTTTTCACTGTTAAGTCTTTAAAAAATGTTTCTAACCCAAATTTGATGGTGTGCACAATGGCCATCTGGGCTGGGAATGATGGGAGTTGCCGTCCAGCACATCTGGAAGGTGCCAGGCTGGGGAAAGCTGGTGTATAGGGATCAGTTTAGGCAAACAGCTGGTTGGAAAAGATTACTTGGCTAAGAAAAAAAACATATATGAATTCCCAAAGAGAGGGAATAGAGCATCTTTAAGTAATTCCTGAAACGATGTATGTGAGTAGCTATTTCTCCAATATTCCAGAGGCAAGCATTTGGGCAAGGAGAGTACAGGCTTAATATGGCCCATTTCCTGTAGATTCATAGATCATAGAGTTGGAAGGGGCCTACAAGGCTATCGAGTCCAACCCCCTGCTCAATGTAGGAAACTAGAGGAGGGGTCTCCCATCCAAGTAATAACCAGGCCTGACCCCGCTTAGCTTTCCACGCTCAGACAAGCTGAGCCAGCCTGTAGGTTTCTCTTTCTTTGAGGTCAAATTGTACTTGTGAAGAGAAAGCCATAGCCCACACACACAGGTATATGCACACATACCGCAAGATAGCATCAGACACCCAAGAATCACAATAGGAGTCATTAACATGCCCCCTGGCAAGTCCCTGGTCTGGCAGCCGAAGGAGCTGTGGAATATTCATTCCCAGGTGTTGGATAGAAGAAAGGAACAGCCAAAGACTCCTAGGTGCCGGGCAAACAAGAAAAACCAGTCGTGCCAGGAGGGGGCACGACAAGAAGGAGGGGCCCCAGCAGAGGGTATAAAGCCCAGGGTCAGTGGCGGGAAAAGGGTTGTTGGTCGTGAGGCAGCAAGCTGCAAGGTCCATGGTTCAGGTCAAACCACCTTCAACCCTGGGGGAGCTCCCAGTGAACAACGCTAACATAGAACAGCCCTTTTGGAGTTAAGCGGCTTTCTAGGAACAAGGCATTTCCAGGTACGACTGTCTGTATTGCTTTTGCGGCTCGCTACCAGCTCAATTGTAGGTGTGTGCTTAGCGTGGTGCTTTGTATATGTTCTGTTACGCTCCATTAAACTCTGTTTACCCATAACAGTGTAGTAGCGTCCATTCAAAACTCGGACTCCTCGCTTTGCCTGCATTATAATTGGTCGCGGCTTCTGCCAGAGAGCTGCGTACCGCTGATAGAGGGCTACCCGAGTCCGGGTTAACCCCTGAGTGGCCGAACCCGCCAAGAAGGACAGTTGCAGTCTTTCTCCACAGTACTCTTACATGGCAAACATGTCCTAGAAAATAGTAAAATTCAGGGATAGGAGAAGGGCATAATCCATTCTTAATTGTTCACCTGTGAGAAATGGGGATTGACTGTATTCACACTCTGGCTAGGAAGTATGTTGTATATACATGGGTGTTCGCAGTAGTAAACACTGTAAAATATGAAACTGAGATGAATGTTTGTAGACATGTTCTGGGCGCGTACCAGTGAGACCCAGTTGGCTGCTACTTTCTGGTGTGATGGCGCAAGAGTGACACAGGTAGATGCAATGGCTGTAATCTGAATCTGATGTAGTAGGATTTGCATCTTCATGAGGATAGCCTGAGTTTCAGTTCATTAAAATGCTTGTAAAGGGCCTTGACATATACTGAAGTTAAATATTTAAGAAACTATCATTTTCAGAATCAGTCTTAATGCATACAGCCTAATTAACTGTCTCGTCCTCTAACTTTGTTTTTTAAAGAAATGGCAGCAGAGTATGCTTGTACAAGAAAACAGTTTAATAAGAAGCTGAGTGAATTTGGATTAATTCAGGTAACTGAGAAACTGTATGGCATTGATGTATTATTTTGAGGAATTCAGATGAAAAGCCTTCAGCAGTACAGCACTATGTCTGCAGTACCGATTTAAAATAATAAAGCCTATGTAAATGGGGACAGTCATAAATAAATGACTGATTATACCTTATGTTTAGGAAGAATCACATGCACCAAGTGTGAGACATCTTTATTATTATTATTATTATTATTATTATTATTATTATTATTAACATTTATTTATCACCCATCTGGCTGGCAACCGGCCTAAAAACAGAATAAAATACATTTAAAACAGTATAAAATTTTAAAATCTTAGCCCACCCCATATTCCCGCCTGAACAGCCAAGTTTTTAGTAAGCGGCGGAAGCTCAGCAGAGAGGGGGCATGGCGGAGGTCACTCAGGAGAGAGTTCCACAGTATGGGGGCCGCCACAGAAAAGGCCCCCTTCCTAGTCCCCACCAGTCTAGCTGCTCTGGCTGAAGGGACCAGGAGAAGGCTGTCTGTGGCAGATCTTGTTGAGCTGGTGTTGCTGGAGACGCTCCTTGAGATACACTGGACCAGAGCCGTATAGGGTTTTAAAGGTCAAAACCAACACCTTGAATTCGGCTCGGCAAGCAACTGGTAGCCAGTGCAGCTCCTTGAGCACTGGATGTGATCCCGCCGGCGGCTGCCTTTAACCAGGCGAGCCACCGCGTTCTGTACCAGCTGTAATTTGTGGCAACAAATTATGATTTTACTGAATCAAATTGTTGCAGAATACTTCAAATGTGAATGTCATCTCTGTTGCTCTTTTTTAAGGAAAAGTTTGCCCTTATGGCTCGGAAAGCATATGTAATGGAAAGCATGGCCTACCTCACTGCAGGAATGATGGACAGGCCAGGGATTCCAGATTGCTCAGTTGAAGCAGCCATGGTTAAAGTAAGTGTTACTGAAATATTGGTTTGAAGCTACAGGTACCTGTACTAATGTTGAAAGAAAAAATCAGTGGTGATCCTCAGTCATAGAAAGAGATGAGCTTATTTTCATATGCATCCTTTCCCCATCTTCGCTGTGTCTGATCTGGCTGAATTTCTTTTAAAAAATGACATGACTGCTTATATAGCCTGTCAGTTTCTGAAGATATGTTACTGAAGTGAAAACAGCAAGACAAATACCAGTAATCAAGATGCTTTAGAAAATACTACTTGTGTGTGTTCAGTCTACAGGTGGGTGGCAGTTATCTTTTATGATGAGGATTATATAAAATAATAGCAAACTCAATTCTTTGCTGCTCCTTTGTAGCCGAGACAGCACCACATCAGGGAGATATCAGCAGGCTTAGGGGAGCCCCAAGGTTTGCAAAAGTGCGCACATGCAAAATCTTTTAAGAGGGAAAAAACATAAAGGGGGGGGGGAACCAAAGTGCCCAATGAGGACTGAGCATGTTCAGTGGGCACAAAATGCTGGCCGGCTGGCTGACGGCCGAGTGGGGAAAAGAATGGAACTCCAGGGGATCAGGAGGGGCATGGCTGTCTGGTTGGAACCCTAACAGGAGCACGCCACACTGCAGTGTAGCTGTTTGGATCTACTGTTTTTTTGGATTACATCAGTGTTTCTCAACCTTGGGTCCCCAGATGTTTTTGGCCTACAACTCCCAGCATGCCCCAGCCAGCATAGCTGGCTGGGGCATGCTGGGAGTTGTAGGCCAAAAACATCTGGGGACCCAAGGTTGAGAAACACTGGATTACATATTACCCCTTCCTTGTCTGGATCTACTGAAATGTGTGGATTTTTATTTATAGCCCTAATTACTTCCAGCGGCTCAAAAGTAGGTTTCCACCTTAGGCTTTCCACTTTGTTCCAGAGATTCCAGCAGTGGCCACTGTTGACTCTGCTTGCTCCAACCTGGGGTTAATTTCTTGGCTACCAAGTATGACAGCATTTGAATGTAACCAGGAAGTTGCTCTTTAATATTGCCATTATATATAGAAGATTTTTACTAGTTTCTGTAAAGAATAATTAGGATTCTTTCAATGGTTATTGGCAGGTGTTTAGTTCTGAAGGTGCGTGGATTTGTGTGAGTGAAGCTTTACAAATTCTTGGCGGCCTTGGCTACATGAAAGATTATCCATATGAGCGCTATCTCCGGGATAGCAGGATACTTCTGATTTTTGAGGTAAATATGAACACTTCTCTTATAAATTGCAGCCAGTCTCAAACGAAGGGCCATCTGGGTGGCTCTGGAGCCATGCCCCAAATAAGACAGAGTCCTGTGTCTCATCTCTTTTATGATAAATGGACTATGGCAACATCTTCAGATAAATGGGATTATTTGGAAAGGAAGACATTCCTTATGTACTCATACTAGAGAACTGAGAACTGATACAGGCCTGTGGCTCACGCTGGCTCAGCTTGTCTGAGTGTGGAAAGCTAAGCAGGGTCGAGCCTGGTTATTTCTTGGATGGGAGATCCCTCCTCTAGTTTCCTGCATTGAGCAGGGGGTTGGACTCAATAGCCTTGTAGGCTCCTTCCAACTCTATGATCTATGAATCTGTGAAAATGTGTTTAATGGTACATAAAACCATATATTAAGTGCAACAGATAGACATATAGTCCATTATATTAAAAATGTTGGTTTCAGTTGGGTGTCTTTTATACATCTGTTGGTATACTTATCCCACAGTAAAGTGTACAATCTGTTGGTCTGATATCACCGTACAAATGAATACAATACTTCTAAATAAAATTAAATATTTCTTGATTTTGTTAATTCGAAATACAGCCTAGAAAGCTAATTGCATACATGATTGTAGCGGCCAAACTTTTACACAAAATTCTGGAAACAGGACAAGATGTCATCAATATCTAAATGGTATGTAAAATTGTGGGAGTATGCAGCGATGTTTAAAACCCATAAATTATATTAATGTTAAATATGTTAGGCAGAAGTTAAATGCATTTTTAGCCCAAATTGTCTTTGACCTGTGACAAATGAATGTTGTGGTAACAAAAATAAGGGGGCTGTCATGGCAAGTAGAGCACAAAAGCTGGGCACTGCTTTAACTGGCCATGCAATCTAACAGCTGTGACATAAACCGGTGCTTGCTTCATCGCAGCTGGAGCACACCACTGGTTTGCCTGATGTTTTGAAGTGGCATCTGTACATTTCCCTTCAGTCATCTAGGCTGACCTGGACACTTTGGAAACATTCTGTCTTGCTTGTCATAACAAATATAAATAGGCCTTGCAACAAAAGTGTCTATTTAAAAGATGGTTTGCTTTACCAGCTCAATTAGATTAGTAGATGCAGAACAGAATTCAGAGCATAAAGATGCAGACATTTGTGATATAAACTGTTTTTGGGACAGAGGTTGCATCAAATAGTTTGCAAGGGTAAAATCTCAAGACAAGATTAAGCCTTCAGTCAAAATACCTATTCAGGCCTTATTCTCCCCACATGCTTAAATCATGTAGGGAGACAGCAGGGCTGTGTGCACTGGTCCCAAACTGCCCATGTACTGGGGGTTTGCTTTAAAGGGGAAGCCCACTGAATGCGCATAGGCTCTCCCTGATCACATGTGAGGAAATCAGTCTTATTTAGATGTTAATATATGTACATAACTGGGAAACAATAGCAATTGAGAGAGTTCTAATAGTTTTAAGAGAGCACAATCTGATCTGGAAAAGTCTGACTAGCCTGTTGCTTGTGCAAGTTGAAGTTCTGCATTGGGCCTCCTTTCTTGTTTATATGAACTTTATACTCTTGGGATAAAGTAAGAACAGAAGCAAGCAGGGAAGGACCAAGCAAAACATAGCAGATCTAAGGTTTTTCACATTTCCTAGTAAAATTGGAAGTGAAACCAGAAGGAAGCGATATAGAAAGGCTGGTTCATCTGGAGTCTAATCCTATTCAGTGGTACTAAACGTGAATAGCCAAAACACGAGAGAACAGGGCGCGCTCCAGCCCCACCCCTCTCCTCATCACGTTTGTCATCTTCACTCGTGGAGGGCGACAGTCTGAAGTGGAGAGCCTCCTCTATCCATGGAGGCTCTCCATGCAATTCAGAATGCTCGATCCAGAACGCTCTTTCCCCTTGCATGTTTAGCTTATTCTGGTTTAGCATGCCTGAATAGGGCTTCTGCGAAAGGTGTAATGTGGACCTGCAGATTCTCATCTCATTGATAGTCAGTGTTAACAGGTCATTCTTTGCAGTTACCTACTATAGCTTAGTTTTGAATGCCACTAAACTGCACTTGCTGCAGAGCCGAGTGCTGTAAAGAATCGTTTTTATAATTAAAAGCAATTGCGTGGCATGCATCTGTTTAATTTAGCGTCCCCAGTCAGTGTATGCAATAATTTTAATGAGCTTGTTGTTTAGCCATCTGTTCATTTTGAAAGATTTAATTGCTAAGCAGCACCTGCTTAAACGTAGTGTAGTCTTCAGCCATCAGCATCTTCTCTCTCTCAAAATCGAGCATTTAAAAAATGTGGATGCTTTACTTTCAGAACTGATACAGATGTCAGATTTTTCTATAACATTTAAGTTGTCTTTTCTACATATACATTTCAATTCTTCAAAGAAGAGCTGATTTTGAAACATTGCAAAGCCACTGAGAATTTTCATTTGGTATGCCAAGTAATTGTGGGTGGAGAACTGTCAGTGTGGCATTGCATTTCTTTTGTCTACTTTGAAAGCTTTCAGTTTAGTTAACCAATTATTCAGGTGCTGAAAGGGGTGAACCCCCCTCAATTTAATACTTATTAGAGTGGCTAGTGAACAGCCACCAGCCAGTATGCAAACTGCTCTATAAACCTCCTCAGAAACACTCGCCCTATACCGTTGTGAGGAATCATAGAAAAGTAGAGTTGGAAGGGGCCTACCAGGCCATCGAGTCCAACTCCCTGCTCAATGCAGGAATCCAGGTCAAAGCATCCCTGACAGATGGCCGTCCAGCTGCACCTTGAATGCCTCCAGAGTGGGAGAGCCCACCACCTCCCTAGGTAGTTGGTTCCATTGTCTTATTGCTCTGACAGTCAGGAAATTTTTCCTGATGTTTAGGTGGAATCTGGGTTGCTATAACTTGAGCCCATTATTCCGTGTCCTGCAAACTGGGATGATTGAGAAGAGATCCTGGCCCTCCTCTGTGTGACAACCCTTCAAGTACTGGAAGGGTACGATCTATCTCCTCTTCTGAAGGCTAAACATGCCCAGTTCTTTCAGTCTCTCCTCATAGGGCCTTGTTTCCAGTCCCTCTCATAGGGCCTTGTTTCCAGGAGGTTCCATGATTATTGGTGTTTGTACATCTGTACATCTGGGACACAGAGGGCCAGTTCACATGACCCAGGAGGCGCACAGGGGAGGCGGAGCTGGCAGCCCCTGCGGCGCTGTCCTCCCGGCACTAGCGGGTGGCAGCTCGGGAGGCCCAGTGGGGCCGTTTGGCCCTACGGGCCAGAGTGGCTGCAGCTCCGGCCGCTCTGGGCGGCCACAGGAGGCCCACGCGCAGGGGCCACCCGCTATCTGCACGGCAGGCACGCGTGGTAGGGGCTTACCCTTCTACCTCCCGTGGTGGATTTCGGGGCTTCCAGCGTGCAGTCGTCCCGCAGGGGCGTGCCAGGCCGCCGCTCGCACGGCACGGGAACCGCGGGGGAGCAGCCATCCCCTGCGGTTCCTGTGTTGTGTGAACAGGCACCATGACTTGGGAGTATGGAAGCTCAGATGACACCCCACCCCCCCGGTGCATTAAAGGAACAGGGGGGCTGGGATTGCAGGGCCATGGAGGTTAGCCCTTCCCTGATGTGTCTGGAAGCCCCACACTCCACCATTACCCATTCAGCATGCATGAGACTGGACTCCCAAGTGCATGCCAGACTATGCGCATAGAGATCCTACAAGGCAAGGTCCTGGCCCACTCAAGGTCCCCACTCACATGGAAGAGCTCTACATGTGTACATTAGTGTGCACATAGGGCACACCGGTGTGCACCATATGTAGAGCTCATAGAGCCCCTTCTCTCACATGCACAGTGTGTATGGGGCTAGCCGGCACTGCTCTGCAACCCCTTCCCACGTTCACTGAACACATGGAGAGTGGATTGTCTGTGACTTGCCCAAAGCCATCAAGTGAATTAATGCAGGAGCTGGACAGAAGACTGTTCTGGTCCACATGGAAATATTTTTAATTAAACAAGGTAAAATAATGCTCTAAAGTACATTAATCATATCATATCTGGATGTGTATATATTTTGTGGCTTTAACTGGAAATGCCACATGGCTTAACTATAGAACTACTCCCAGAGTTTTATAACAGTGAAACAATTTCTTCTTAAGCCGTTGAGGTAGGCTGACCATATGTACCGTTTTAAAAGGGACTGTCCCGTATTTTTCATATTTCCCAACCGTCCCTTCTTTTTAATAAAAATGTCAATTTTGTCCTGTTTTTAATAAACTATATATAGTTTTTTATTTTTTGTAAAAAAAAACTGAACGTGGCTTGTTTATTTCCCAGGTGATACTGGGAAAGACTCCTGTGTAAACCCCTGGAGAGCCACTGCCAGTCAGTGTGTAGGCAACAATGAGCTAGAACCTATGACCCTCCAGATCTTGTTGGACTACTGTGAAGGATTGAGGCCTACCCAGGCTTGAGTTAGGTTGAAGCCTGAAGGCCCAAATATCTCCTGATGGGAGGGGGCATTTGTGAGTTTCATTTCCCCTCATTTCATTCCCCAGTTTTAGGTCACATGTTTGTAGCCTCCTAGTTATGTGGGAGGGTATATAAAGACAGTGGGTGGTGGGGAACCTCAATGTGAGAGAGGGAGTGAGAGAGGAAGCTGGAGAGACACAGGGGAGAGAGGAATTGGAGAGCGAGAGGCCGGGAAGCTTCAAGAACAGGAGAAGCTGAGATTGAAAACTGCAGAACAGCCAGAGCCAGAGTCTCTACCAAGGCCTACAGGTGAAAGTGTAGCTGGGTACCTGGGTTAGAGGAAACTGCGGTATTATTACTTTTATTTCTGTTATACATGCTTTTTGAAGTCTAACAGCTCTATTTGTGTAAATTCCCTAAGTTAATGTGAATTTACCATACTAAGTTTAGCAAAGTAAACAGTTATTGTTAAACTCAGTTGTCTGGAGTGGCTTTCACAACGCGCCTAAGGCCTAATCCCACGTTACTGGGAAGGAAAGGCAAAGGGGAGGAACGTGTCATCCTGATAGCAGGAAGGGCTCTTAAAGAGGCAAAATATCTTTAAGGAGCTGATCAAGGTGTCCTGGTAAAGGTGGAACCTTGACAACTACAACTCCCATCCTCGACCATGCAGGCAAGGGCTGGTGGGAATTGGAAGGGTGGTTGTTCCCCATCCTTGAGGTAGATGGAGTTGTATAAGGCAACTTCCTGTGTTCCTTGGGGTGAACCGAGATATGAACAGACAGATATGAGTACTGGCCAGAGAGCGGGAGAGAGAGAAAAGAGTAATATAGAACATTATGGGAGTTCCTGCCGAAGATGAAAGCCATTCCCTTTAATCACTGCCTTTTTACTATTTCAAAGATCCCACAAAATAGTACTTCTAGATTTCAAAGGTGGTAGAAAAAGTTATCTTCTTTACATAGAGATTCTTCCCACACAGACAAAAAATTGAAGGAAGCCTTCTTGGTCCATTAGGGGAAAAAAATCCAAGTCACAGTAAGGGAATGCCTTTATTAGGACTACTAATTAGTACGTTATATCAATGCGCAAAACCACTAGTGTGATGAAAGAGGAAGTTCCATTTATTTTATCCAGTCAGGGCCAGGCGTCTTGCCCAGAGAGAGAACACAGCTAGTAAGAGACGGAGCGAACACGTTCTCGCTGATTACTATGATCGGATTCCCACATTGTTCTCATATCGTTGTTTCCTTAGCGTTGGCAGCTGGCAAACTGATCCCCCACCACTGAACCTACTAGAAATCCATTGCGCTTCTGGCTCAATAAAGTAAACTGTAGTGGGGTGTGGGGATGCACATGTCAGTGACGGTGGCCTCACTCAGATGCGTCTGTTCTGCTGTAAAGTTAGTTTTTGTTTTGCCTGCATGCTAACCGGTGGCTTTGTTATTTGTTGTCGGTGGTTTAAACTTCATATTTTTAACTCTTATTTTTTGAAGCTTAAAAGTCTAGCCTTGCAATGCCAAAGACAAAGAGGCGAAACTGCAGTTTTAATGACGGTCACCAGAAGGAATTCAAATTTATTAAACTGTACAAACAGTGTAATGATAGATCAAAAGTGGTATGCCAACATTGTAATGTCTATTTTGCCATTGCTCATGGAGGTAGAAGTGTTATTGTCTTACTTTTTCATGAATACGGAATATTACATAACCCCGTCCCACAATGTCTCGTTTTTGTCCCGAGGAAATATGGTCAGCCTACGTTGAGGGAAATACTACCTTTTACTCTACCTGTGTGTTTATCTGGCAAATCCATGTTTAACTTGCTGAAAAAAACTTTTCTCTTATTCAGGGAACAAATGAAGTTCTGCGAATGTATATTGCTTTGACAGGCATGCAGTATGCCGGCAAAATCTTAACTGGAAAAATCAAGTATGTGCTTTTTCAAAATGGCCATCATAGATCAATGATTACTGAATCCAAATTGAAAAGTGATAGGTGGGGGCAGCATAGAAGGGATTGTATAAAGATTAAAATTTTCTTGAAGGTATTTAACATGTATTAGCAGAAATTAGAAATCAGTCTTTTATTTTACTGTTGGCATTTTAAAGTGTTGTGTAGATCCTAAATGCACTTTTTAAATTGAAACCTTGGTACGTTTATTTTAGTGTCTCATGTGTACCCTGCAAAATTAATCTCTCATTCTGTGGAGAACCTAATTTAACTATATTAAAAGCAGTAATCACAAGGCATTTGAAGTGGTTTTGGTCAATTAATCCTTGCTGCTCTGTGACTTTCGTTCACTTCAATGGGGACTATGCAAACCCCATTAAAATTTAGTGAAACTACATAGGAGCAGTAATTCTGGAGATTTTAGGTGTTGACTGCCATACTTTGATGGTAACATAGTTGGTAGATGTCATTTGTCGGAATGTAGTTCTGGCCGTATGACTTTGTTTATGTGTTACAAGGCATAAGAAACAAGTATTTTAGGGAGCAATCCAATGCATTTTTAGGATTCCGCCCTTAACCCCCGTAGCTCAGTGGAATGGGGCTTGAAGCCAGACATAGCTATCTCTTTTGAAGAGTGGGAAGCATTAGACAGACAAAATCTTGAGTAAACACAAAATATTCAGATCATATTAGTACAATTTTAGGGGGGGGGAGCAATTCTGGAGTTTGGCTGCCATTTCTGGAAGACAAAATATTTAGTGCTGCAGAATGAATATTGCAGAAGCGGCCTAATATTAAAGCAGCTTGTATCTCTGTAACCCCACAGGGAAATCAAGAAGGGAAATGTGGGTATGGCGTTGAACGTGTTTGTGAACAAGCTGCGTGACGGCATGGGCCGAAAAGTAGATCTCGGGTTAACTGGAGAACATGGAGTGGTGCATCCCAGTCTAGCAGTAAGTGCTCCATATATATGCTCTAGGCATGCCTGAAGAACTTCTTTAGGTTTCTTAGTGAGTTTACAGTGACAAATCCTCCATGTACGAGTATAAGATGCTGCCTTAGCTTTGAACCAAATGGCTCATACCATTTGGTTCAAAGCTAATTTAGTCTACAGCAATCTTCCCCAACCTGGTGCCCTCCAGATGTGTCAGACTATAATTCCCATCAGCCCCAGCCATCATAGCCAGGCTGGTCTACACTGACAAGCAATGGTTCTCCACGGCTTCAGACAATTTTTTTACAACCCTACCTAGAGATGCCAGGGATTGAACCTGGAACTAACGTTATTTATTTATTGCATTTCTGTACCACCCAACAACCAAAGGTCTCGGTGGTTCACAAAAATTCAAGCCCTGAAGTACAACATGATAAAACATAGTATCTTTAAAAGTTTAAAATAGAATAAAACCAAAGTAAAAAACCAGCAGAGCGTAAAGATCTAAATGCACAACACATTTAAAAACCAAACTGGAGGACTAAAAAGTCTGAAAACATAAACAGATCTTCACCTTGTGTCAAAAAGACCACAGTGTAGGCTTCAGGCAAGCCTCTCTGAGGAGGGCATTCCACGACTAGGGGGGCACCGCTGAAAAAGCCCAGTAGCCACTTGCTTCCCCCCTTTTTGTGGGGTACCCGGAAGAGGGCTTCTGAAGATGATCTTGGGGTCTGGGCAGGTATATACGGAAGGAGACCCTCATTCAGGTAACTTGTCCCAAAGCTGTTTGGGCTTTGAAAGTGAATACCATCACTTTAAATTGGGCCCAAAGGAGACTGGAACTTCAAATTGAGCCTGGAAACAGACTGGAACTTCTGCATGACAAGGACTTGCTGTGCCCAGGGCTTTTTTTCTGGTGGAACTCACCGGAACTGAGTTCCAGCACCTTTTCTTCTATTAATTGCATTACAATTTAATCGCCATCTACTCCCGAGGAAATGTAATCCAAGAGTTCCGGTACCTTTTTCTCCAGAAAAAAAGCATTGGCTGTGCCCCTGTGCTATGTATGGCCCTTCATGCACCAATCCAAGGTGTTTGGATTGTTATTGGCTGTTCTCTTATCTCCCCACCACACACACAGTTTTTAAAAGCCTGGAACTAGAAAATCACCACAAAGCACAATAAAAATTGTTTTTTCTGCAGCCACCCTAGTTTATCAGTCCTACACCAGATAGAATCAAAATTTGTAGGACAGAATTTAGGTGGCCATCTACACTCTGTTCTAGCATATAAAGGGCGAGTTCACGCAACCCGGCAACCCACTCTGCAAATAAGCTAGTGTGTGGGTTGTTCGCGGACAGTCACAGCCACAGCACGCCCAACAAACCACCAATCTTGCCATGGGTTGCTCTCCCCATCCCTCAGTCCTCCAGCCAGTATCCCAGGGTCGTGCGCGGTAGAACTTCTCTCTCCCTCCCTACTCCGATAGCAGCTCCTTTTCATTGCCTGTTTTTTTTTTTCTCCAGAGCCTCCTGCTGCCGCTAGTGACAGCTGCTCCACCAGTGCCCAGCATGAGGCACTTTGGGAGTGACTGTCACTCCACATCGCTTGCAAAAAGGGGGTGGGATGTAGATCTTCCCTTTCTAGAGTCCCTTAAGGCCCAGGGAAGTGTGCAAAAGTTGAAGGGGACTGAGAATAGTCAGGGCAATACTAAAACACAAGAGGGTCACACCCAAAAGGGGGAGATGTATTTGCCTCCCCCTTTCGGGGGGGGGGGGACCCTTCGTAACTTTGCCTGCCAATTGAGAGCTCACCAACTGGCGGTTGCCAGGTGGTGCAAAGCAGCCTATATGCAGCTTCGCTTGGTCAATGTCCGTTGCAGCCAGTCTCAAACGAAGGGCCATCTGGGTGGCTCTGGAGCCATGCCCCAAATAAGACAGAGTCCTGTTGCCTCATCTCTTTTATGATAAATGGACTATGGCAACATCTTCAGATAAATGGGATTATTTGGAAAGGAAGACATTCCTTATGTACTCATACTAGAGAACTGAGAACTGATACAGGCCTGTGGCTCACGCTGGCTCAGCTTGTCTTGAGCATGGAAAGCTAAGCAGGGTCAGGCCTGGTTGTTACTTGGATGGGAGACCCCTCCTCTAGTTTCCTGCATCGAGCAGGGGGTTGGACTCGATGGCCTTGTAGGCCCCTTCCAACTCTACGTATGACTCTATGAAGTTGCCTACTGCACCTTGACAGCAGACATTTACCAGGGCATTGGCCAGGCAAGGCTCCACATTTCGGTCCTTTGTAGGTGCGCACCTGCGAACAGCCAAAATTATTTTTTAAAAAGAAATTGCAAACATGATTGCGCATGTTTGGGCTGCCATGTTTTTTTTAAGGGTAATGAGCCAGTGACGGTCACTCCGAAGTACCACTTGGGCACTGGTGAAATGCTTGTCACTGGTGGCAGCATGGGCAATATTGTCGAGAGTGGCAAGGAGTTTTTGTCACTCTTGCTGAGCAGCTTGCTCACCACTTCCCACAACCCATGACGGGATTGGTTTCCCACATTCACCAACCCATCGTGGGTTCAGCAACCATTACAAGAAGCTATGGGTTGTCAGGGTGGCTTGTTGCCCAAAAAGAACCCACCCTGTGGGAAGTTGTCTATGTTCCGACGACACGGCAACCCACAGTGGGTCGCCATGTCATGCAAACCTAGTCAATGTCATCTGGCATAACCATCATTCAGTGGATTTGTGGCTCAGCAACTGGAAGCCCCAGGCTGAAATCCAATTTCCTGAGGTGTACCAGCTGGCTTCCCGCTTGCAAGAGATTATGAAGACTGTGTGCACATACATACTTGGTGTGCATGTGTAGAATTGAGAATGTCAGCTTGCAGAGCCCTAGATTTTTTCTTCTTTTTCCTTTGCAGGAAAGTGCCAACAAACTTGAAGAAAACGTGTATTATTTTGGTGTTACAGTAGAAGGCTTGCTGAGGCGCTTTGGCAAGGTAACCAGGGCTTTCGCATTTTCCTCTTCCTTCCCACCCTTGTCACTGCCCTCTCAATAGACCTAATCAAAGTGAATGTTTTAAACCAATTCTAAGTGTTCACAATGCATACTAAAGAGCCACTAGGAAAGATATTATACTTAAAGGTTATGTACTAGGACAGGGATCAAATCAAGCTGTGAAAATGTTTTCTGTAGTCTGGATACCATGAAGATTCTAAAAGGATACAATCAAATTCCTTGTTTACCACATGTGTGAAGAATAGCAACTGAAGATTGCTGTCTTAATCCTTTTGGCGATGGCTGGTAAATCACTAAACTATTTGGGTATTTTTTTTTTGTTTGGTACTAGACTATTGTGGATGAGCAGATGGTTCTTAAAAGAGTGGCAGACATTCTCATTAACCTGTATGCAATGACAGCAGTTATTTCCAGATCTAGCCGATCTATCAGTATTGGTTTGCGCAATCATGATCATGAGGTGAGTTTACCCAGGTTTTCTGCAACTCTTCCTAATATGGTGTTGTATATGAATGCCAGTGTATTAAGCAGCCAGAAGGGAAGAATTCAGAATCGCTTTTGAGGGTATCCTGATACTTTTTGGCTCTGACATCAGCTGAGAACAAGGGATATCTATACAATATTGCAATTGTATAGTTTGTGTAGTTGAATGTTTTGTGGCAAAAGGATCCTGTAAAGAATGAGAATCTTCATTTGTTTCTCTAGAGCATATAATATATAGTAATGCCATTGCCTTTCTTTAAAAAGGTTGATGTATACATGATTAGTCTATCAATGGCTGTTAGCAAAATGGAACTTCCATGTTCAAAGGCTGTGTGTCTATTGGAGGGTGGTATAAACAGAAGGTGGCTACTTTCCAGCATACCCTGTTTATGAGCCTCTTGGATATGCTGGCTGATGGGACATAGAATACTAGCCTAGGTGGTCTTCTAGGCTGAACCACCAAGGCAATTCTTCCAGTAGTACCTAGAGCAGGTATGCATAAGCTGCTGGCCACCCTCGCCAAATTTCCCCCCTACAGATTTTCCTGCTGTCTGTACTTTATACTCCCTCACCCAGTGAACTTGATAGAGATTGCTCTTTTCCCGCTGCGGGATCAGGATCACTGGTACATGTATGTGCCTGCATGCATGCGGCCCTTGGGGCTGAAAAGGTTGTGCACCCCTGATCTAGAATAATTGTGTAAACAGTGAACCGTGCATACCACAAGAGAATACACAACATCCAATGTAACATTTTAAACTTAAGCAATTTTATACTATAAAACCAAAAGCTGAGCATGTAGTTAAATGTGTAAATGAAGGTTCTTCAGAAAATCTGCAATCTTGATCAAATTCTAATTGTTCTTGGGAACAATGGTAGAAAAATCTGTTCTGACTCATGTCAAACTTCAGCCACTGAGTTATTCAGCTGTGGGGCAACAGTCACTGTGAATAAAGGGGGGGGGGGAGAGATGGTTACTTCTAGTTACTGGGCAAGAAACATGGTGCATTTGAAACAGAAGCTGAGTGAGCTAATTTTACATGCTTTCTCATAGTTGTGTTTCCCTGCATTTATCATGAACTGATAATATATTAAGAGTTAAATTCTAGCCATGTATTTCAAGATGGCACAATTTCTAACTACTAATGAACTAAATTGGCTTTCTAGGTGCTGCTTACAAATATTTTCTGCACAGAAGCAGGTTTCCAGAACAACTATGCGATGGCAGAGTTAGAAAAATGTAAGTGTTACAGTCCAATGCCAAATCCTAACATTTTATATTGTCTACTTTGGTGCTAAATAAAAACTAAAAATTTTACTAAAGCAAAAAGGCATAGAAAACCTGATCAGTACTATTGCCACTATTTCCATTCAAATGCGGTATCTTCAAGGCTACACTAAGAATCTGGATGCCAGAGCAGACCTTTGATACTTCTTCCCATGATATGCTCTTCCCCATAATTAGTACTAATGTGGCAGATGCTGTTACCAACTCAACAGCTTGTGTTTACACTCTTGGATTTTAAAAATCCTGTTTCTCTCATTTAGATGTGGCTCTAAAAGAATTGTTACTTCTGTTTCCATTATCTCTAGATGCTCCTGAAAACATGGACGACAGTATTAAAAAAGTGGCAAAGCAAGTGCTGGAAAAAAGAGCCTATATTTGTTCACATCCACTTGACAGAACATTCTGAAGGCTGGAAAATTGTGATTAAACTGAAGTCTAAAGTGTTTCTACTTTAACACACTCATGGAGCCAGATACCTGACAGTGCAAGTGAATGTATGAAGACTACATTCTGGACTTTGCTCTTAGCTACAAGGCAAAATGTATGACAGATACACAGTGCTGCAGTGAAATTTGTATAAAATAAAAAACGGTGTTTAATTATATATACCCAAGAGAAAGCCCATGCAAAATCCAGCTGCTGGGGTGGGAGAGAGCACGCATAATCTACAGTGTCCAGGTATGGGTGCCACATTTTAAGGAGGACACCAAGGCCTATGAGGAATACCTGAAAGAGCTGGGTATATTTAACCTGGAGAAGATAAGATTAAGGGGACATGAAAGCTGTCTTCAAATATCTGAAGGGCTGTCACACAGACTTGTTTTCTGTTGCTCCAGAAGGCAGGGCTACAGCTAATAGGGCATTCAAAGGAAGGAGATTTCAGCTGTACATTAAGACCAACTTCCTAATCATAAGAGCTGTTCGATAGTGGAACAAATTGCTTCAGGAGGTGATGGCTCTCCTTCACTGGTCGTATTTCAGTAGAGCCTAGACAGCCACTTATCAGGGATACTGTGGTTGCAAGATTCCTGCACTGAGCAATGAATTGGACTAGATGACCTCCAAGGACCCTTTCCAACTCAAATTTTGTCTAGTTCCCATTTCATTTCAGAAAGTCAGTGATTATATTCCATTACCTCTTATCCATCTAGATAAATCAGAATGAAATGTCCAAATACCTGAAATTTGAAAATACTTCTTACCTACTTAGGGACCCCTTTATTTCCCACTGATACTAGGGGCACATTCGAATGTCACAGTAAGCCACTGGGTTGGCTGTTCACAGTATGCCCAACAGACTATCGGGCTTATTGTCTATGGGTTGTTCCTCCACTCCTTTCCCCTCAGCCCTCCAGCACATATCCCTGTGTCCTTCGTGGCAGAACCTGTCTTGTCTCCCCTCACCCGCACTACCCCTTTTCATTCATCGCCATTTTCTAAAAAATAAATAAATTTAGAGCCTCAGAAAAGCACAATTGGGGTCGGGGTTTGTTTGTTTTTAATCAGCCCCTGAAAATTGCACATTGAGTTTTTAATTTTTTAATTATTATTTTTGTCGGTCTTTTGCAGGTGCGCTTACAGCTGTCCAGTATGTGTTGTAGTCAATTTCTTGCCTGGTCAATGTCTTTGTTTAAGCTGTCAAAGGGAGCAGCGAACAGTGGTAACAGATTGACAAGGCGAGACTGCATATAGCAGGGCTCTCCAACCTTGGGTCCCCAGATGTTGCTGGCCTACAGCTCCCAGCATACCCAGCCAGCATGGCTAATGGCAAGGGATTCTGGGAGCTGAAGTCCAGCAACATCTGGGGACCCAAGGTTGGAGCGTCCTGGCATATAGGCTAATTTGCAGTTGCACACAGTTGCCAGGGATCAATTGCCAACTTGTCAATTGAAAATCACCGAAAAGGGGAAGTGGCAAAAGTAGATGCACCAAAAGGCAGGGGAGACACACAGTATCTCCTCCTAAGTGCTGAACTGACACTTCCCATCAGTTTAAAAGTGTCCTCTGCCTTTTCAACACTTCCCCGGGGCTGCAGCTATTCCAGAATGGGAAGATATAAACTCTCCTGCCCCCTTTCAGAGCAGCTGTTGCTACAGGTACTGTGGAATTAATATCTCCCCTTCCTGGAGTAGCTGGAGAGTCGGGGATGTGTTGAAAAAGTGGAGGGCACTGAGAAGTGTCAGCTCATCACTTAAAAAGCCAGAGGATCACATTGCCGGGGGGGGGGGGGAGGGAGATATTGACCCCAACCCTTTAGGTGCACTTACTCCTTTGGATCCCCAACCCCATTTTTGTGCTTCTGACTTGGTCCCTCCTTTCACTTCCTATAATTTCTGCCCCAATCCTTCACAAAAGTGCACACTTATGAAAGACCAACAACAACAAAAATAATAACCCGCTCTGACCCCAACTGCGCATTTTTGAGGCACTGAAAAATAAATTTTAAACAGCCGGAAAAGTGAGAATCCTTCCAAAGTGCTGTTTTGGCATTGGTGAAAGGGCAGTCACTGGCGACATTGTGAAAAGCAAGCAGCACAGACTTCTTTGCTGCTCTGGCTGGACTTATGGTGCTCGAAGTTAATTCTATTCTGAATGCTAGATCTTTTCAATAGTAACTTTATAGTCATTTTCCTCTGGCCTTATCTACTCCCTTACCTGCAGACTTCTCATTAAGGCCCAGGAGAGAGATCACTCTACATGGTCACCTAGAAACTACACCATAACTGCCATGTCTTCATTCCCCACGTTACCTATATCCTGCGTATCATCTGCTGTTGGGATTTTATCCTTTGAGAGCAATCTCTGTGGGGGCCACCTCTTGTATTGAAATGAATGTTTACGACAAATCAATCTGGAAAAGACAACAGACTCTTAAAAACTGGGGTGGAGGAAATCTGAGACATATGGCTAGCAGTGGTTTAAGGCATTAAATATTCATGCTCATGAGTCAAGTTCTTATTTAAACCTTCATGGTACAAAAATCATGCATGAAGTGTGCTGTGCATGGCTTGAGAAGTGATTGACCTGAGCCTGCCCAGAGGGAGAGTCAGAGCTTTGTGTTTAACAAATCAAAGCTCACTTTCCCACTCTTCCAATCAGGAACTCAAAGATCTAGAATAAAAGATGTAAACTTCATTTTCAGGTTGTCTTTCTTTTAGAAAGGTGCTGGTATATATGTAACTATAGGTATTGGATTAGTCAAGCCTCAGAGGGAATGGGGAAAGGTCTCGGGTTGCATTATTTTAGCTTTGGGTAACTATTCTGAATCAACTCTTGTCTCCTTTTAAAAAATTAGTATAAAGAGCTGCATAGGTATGGAGGGGCAAAACTTGGGTGGAAACCAATGTTACATGAGCAGAAGTCTGCTGGTGCCAATGGGACTTTCTCACTCTCGCCTCTCCCCTGCTCCAGAGTGTCCCCCATCCCTGGAGCAGATTTTGAGGACATGTAAGGGGCTGCAGGAGGAAAATCACGGCCCACCCAATTCTGCTGACAGAAGCAGAAAACTGAATTGGATTCTATCTATTGTACTGTTATCCTGCTGTTGTGCTGTCCCTGTGCCCAATTCCTGTTGGGATTTAATTCAAAGGGGAACATTGGCAACTCTAAACATATATCATTATCCATGTTAATAAACCTTTATAAAGTCCTTTTGCCATACCAGTTTGTTACATAGCCGTTGGGCGACTTACCTGAAGTCTGCTCCTTTCAGAGTTTTAAATGCACTGTATTCCCTATCATAGCATGGAATTATATTGCCATTCCACTTCAAGCTGTGCTGGGTTTCAGAACCAGGAACAAATCCTTTACAGACGCTGTTCTCTTCCTCATTGACTAAAGTGTCCATAGCTGGAGCAGGCTAAAAGAACAGAAACAGCAGGTTTCACAACATTTCTTCTTGATTTAAACATACAGTTTCACCCATGAGTTTCCAACCCTAGGAACTAAAAATGCATTTCAGATGAAAGCTTTTGTTTTAAATACACTAGAACAGGGGTAGGCCACATCTCTCCCCGTCTCCCTGTGGCACCCCGGATTTTTTTTTCCGGAGGGGGGGGATCAAATTGGCGTCCAAAGAGGCTAAGGAGTGCCCAAAGTGTCAAAATTACCTTGTTTGCAAGCTAATTTTGACCCTTTTGCTGATCCATAGTGGCTATGGAGCATTAAGGTTGCAAACAAGCTAATTTTAACCACTCTTAAAGCCTTAAAAAAATTACAATTTAGGGGAGTGGTAGGGGATGCCTGTGTCCCACGTATTGCCCACCTCTGCAACTAGGAGAACATGTGACAAGCTAGGAAACTTACCTGAAACGATACTGAAATGGATGGATTCAGGACTGATGCTTCTGTTTCCAAAGAACAGTAGTAAATGTTGGTGTTGTATGGTTGGCAAATATGTACTTAGGCTAGAATTTTGAATCCCACCACTGCTACTAACTGAACTATATTTGACCAAATAAAAGCGTTTTGCAAAGCATATTAGATCGTTTTAACATGAGCTCTTGGTACATGGGCTAGGAACAACCGCACCTAACACTTACTGGGTTTGCGATTTCTCAGTATGTTACCTGCGTCTTTAGGGACAGCTTCACTGGTTTATCCTTCAGGAGTCCCTGGACGCGTGCTAGCTGGCAACTGGCTTTTGGTCCACTGGAAATGAGCTCTGTTGCTGGGCAGCACCTATGAGTTTTCAGTGCAGTGTTGCAACAGGTAACTTTTTGAGGCTCTTTCATTGAGAAACGTGTCCGTTGAAAAGTATGCACAGAACAGTTATGAAATGACCATCAGTTAAATTCTTAAATACACAGAAACTTTATTTCACATAAAAAACACTTCTAATTATTAGCTGTTAATCAATTTTCTTGCCTAAGTAGTTCTGGAATTGTTTTTATGTAAATCACAAGTGTTGAGTCTGTCTTGTTGCTACAGTTGTTTGAGATCACACGACTAACTAGATCTAGAACAACATGAATATGGAACAAGACTGTAACACATTAATAATTAGTGGGTTTCAGCTCATTTCAGTGCTTCTATTCCTATTCTAGTGCTGCTATAACCTAAAAGCTTCCTACCAAAAGCAAAACATTAGCTTTGGTAAATACACTTCAGAAAGCCCTAATACAGGAAGATCTGTTTTGCATAGCAGGCTGCAGCCCTCTTCACTGCAACACCACAGGGCTGTTGTGGAAGCACATCTCTCTCCCTCGATTTAGTTGCTCAAGCTTTGCATCAGAAAATGCAGCTGTTACAATTTAATTGAAAGCAAAATGTCTACCTGTCCTTAGACTACCCACAGGAGAAAAGCCAGATCATAAGTCCCATCCATTATGTTCAAGTGTGCCATCCATTATAAGCAACAATGGCGCTCTTCGTGCACTAGAGCAGTGCTACGAGAGCTACTTTTCTATGGGCTAATTGCACAGCACTGCAAGAACATTTATAGGCCTACAGCCTGCATAGGTCATTCCCACAAATTGTTGCCTTCACATATTGCAACAGTGCTACTGGATGAATCCATGGAAAAGCAACTCCTGCACTATTGCTGTAATGTACAACGGGCACTTTACTTTCATGACAACAAATATTGCTAGAATATCCATTAACTGTGTGGTGTACTTGAGTAAGTTGGTTCACAACCTGAGCTCAGAACATGAGTGCCTGTAAATTGAATACTTTAGTGATGCTGGATGAGCTGCTGGCTATTCAAAAGAACTCATCGTATTAAAGCAATTAACACCATCACAAGTAAGTCTGACTGATAAATATTTTCCTCCTTCTTATGCCCGATTTGTACTTGCAGAAATGCACCACTGCTTAATTATTCAGAACTACCCTGGAAGAGAGTACGTACCTTCTCTGTAAGTGTCGGAGGTCACGAAGATGCATGGTGGTTTTTTGTAAAGCTCAAAATCAATATTCCGCTTGTCCCCCTTCCACGTGTCCCGGTCCAGCACTGGCTTCATACTCCCAGCATTTAGAAAGTTCTCCTGCCATTTCTAAATGAACACTGATTATCTTAGAAAGTATGAATGGTGTCCTGAAAGCTTGCGGGGCATTATAAATTTAAATTTTCACAGCAATATCATAATTTGGCAAATACATCATACTGAAATACAAGGTATCTTCTAATAAGCAATTTCCTTACGATGAATAAGAAAGAAGAAAACCCACCCATGGATACTAGTTTTTGTCAGCTGAGATAATATCTCAAAACTAAGCCCATGATCTGAAGTACCAACCAGCTAGTTCCAAGGGCACACTTTGCGTTGAGTTTCTCAAATGTTAGCTTCCCCATGCCATACAGCAAATGTCTTTTGAAACTTGAGGGTGCTTTCCAAAGCAGTTTGTGATATTGCTTCAGGGACTGCAGGTCAAAACAAAGGCTTTTTAAAAAATTGAACTGGGTAGGCCCAAGCTCTTGGGCACGCCTAAAACCGGTCTTTGGATCCCAGCCTATTTAAATGAACATGACAACTAAATACATGCTTTAATTGATTGATCAGTGGGGACAATTTTTATTGCACCAGCAGCCTTTCCAGCAGGCTGTACAGAAGGAGAGGGAAAGTGGGGCCATTCCACCAGCCCTGCTAAAAGACCACCTCCAGGAAGGCTCCTTTTGCAATTTCATTTTTTCCTTTTCCCTCCCCATCCCTTTTTCCTTGAGTATTGTGTCTTTTTAAGGTTGCAAGTCTACAGGCTAGTATCAATCTTGTTTAATTGATTGTAGGTAAGCCCCGCTGGGAGCCTTTTTAGCTGAGGAGCAGGATAAAAATACTTTAAATAAATAAAAAATAAAAAATTGGAGGGACTGAGATTGAAAGGCACAATTTTTCAACTCTTCTTCCAAACTTCTTGCATTTGAGATTCAGGACAACAACAAAAAAGGATGTCTTATCCCCAGACACTGATGCTCAAAAGCCTTAGAAAGCAAAGGAATCATAGCAGCTTACAGTAATACCTTGGATTGCAAGGAACATGGTCTGAGAGCGTTTTGCAAGACAAGCAAATTTTTTAAATAAATCTTGACTTGATAAACAAGCAACGTCTTGCAATCACTGTAGGGATGTAACCGCTCACCTCGAGCGGGCGTAGCGGGCCGAAATCGGCCCTGCTCACGCCCGCCAGAGATTTGCTTTGATATAAGAGTGTTTTGGATTACAAGCACGGTTCCGGAACGAATTATGCTTGCAATCCAAGGTATTACTGTATTTGACCTGTACTATCAGAGTTTGTTGCTCATGTTACAAGTCAGCAGCATTCCACATAATGTTCCAGTCAGCTGTACCAGTCATCCCCACTATAATAATTTATACAGCACTTAACAAACAAGCACCTCATTGAGCTAGAGGTATAGAAGAGCGAGACTAACCCCACACTCTCACAAAAGGTTTGGGATCTTTGGCTGGGGTAAAGACACACACAGCTGTGTGAATTGTGCGCTTTGCCCTTTAACACTAAACTCAGACGCACGCACACTGTCAGAAACAAAAGAATTGTTTATTAAAGATGAAATATAGAGTAGGTACAGTGTCTTGCTCTTGGTGATACAGTAAACCCAATGGTGTCAGGCAGCAAAATACCCTTACGCTATTATTCAAACATACTCTATAATATTCTGGAGAGGAAAGAGTCCCTGTTTGCCCTAGTGGCCTACAGATAGAAAGGGGATGGAAGAAAGGCTTCCGTATAGAAGGATAATTAGAGAAAGAAGTTCCAGTCACTACCTTGCCCGTTAACGGTCCCTACAGTGGATTCCCCAATGGCAGTCCCGTGGAGGCAGGAGGTGATCAAGAGGTCTGTGTCTCAAGCGAGGTCTTAGGATGACTCTCTCGACTCTCTCTCCTGACACAGACTCCCATACTCAAACCTCAGTTCTTATACCTTTCCCTGAGTCCCTGGCTACATGAGGGGGAAGGGTTCCCTTTGTTCCTCTGATGGTCTTAGCTAATCGCTCTGTCCCTTGTGTGCCTACAGCAACTACTTAATAATAATGAGATGTACTGTTGTAGTGGAGAGAACATGGGATTTGGCTTCAAATCTGCGGTCAGCCATAAAGCTCACAGGGTGGCCGGGCACTGGTACCATCTCTCAAACTTTCCTCACAGGGTTATTGTGCAGATTACACAACAGATTACAGAGGTGACAAGTATGTAGAAATTGAAAAACTCATAGTTACCTCACGTAGCTCTATCAGTCGAGCCTCATCAGGCATACGAGGATGCAAGTTGGATTCGATGCTGCTCTTAAAGCCAGGATATACAAACCCATCTGGCGACAGCCACAACTTCTTTGATTGTGCAATGGATTCCTTTAGTGCACTGTCCTCATCCACTGGGTCAAATATGCCTGACAGATAGTTATCACTATAAGCAAACCTCTTGTCTGGCACCTAAAAAAGATTAATATTTTGAAATATTTCTGCTTCTGTTACTATAACCTTTCGTCCCCAGTGTTTCATCATAGATCTATGAATATATAAACATTTATTTCTATTCAGTTTTAACAAAATATGTAAGGTTAAATTCAATGTCATGCTAGCAAATGTCCGCAAGTGTGAAAGCACTTTCTCCCTCTCCGTTCAGCACCTCCACACCACCCAAAAAACTGCTCTGGAGGGTTTCCCAGCCCTTCAGACCAGATTCAGAGAGCGGGTGGGGTGGGAACACCTCCTCCCCTGGTTCCACTGATAGAACTACTTCTGTCAGCAGAACAACACAACTGGATTCAGTCCATAATCACAAACACTGTAACGTACACAGATACGCAGTTAGTTACTGTACAGCTTGTTATGTGCTGAACACTAAAGTATGGGGTCTGTTTCTCTTTTCAGTTATCTGGGAACCAGACCTTTCCAGAGTGAAATAGTTGTTGCCAATGGTCTAGACATTTGGGATTTTTTGTTCACATAGCAAATACAGGGGAACTACCTTTCCTCAAAGCAGTCTTTTTTCAGGACCCCCTGAACGCTCAGAGAGAGCTATTTGCCCAATTTTCTCAAGCCAATTTCTTTTTGTGGAGCCAGGGCTCAATTTCCAGTGACTAGCTATCACAAGGCAGGCCATCCATGGTTAAAAGTAATGCCATCAGGTTCTTATGCAGAGCCAGTTTATAGGAGCTAGGGTGTATGGTGGCGTATTAATGCCATGGCCTGCTCTCCCTGCCCCATTAAGATTCAGCTGTCAATCAATGTTTAGGAATGTCGTGTGGTATTAGGGAGAGCTTTCTAAACCCCATCAAATGGATTTGTCTCACATAACATATTGATGGGTGTTATCAAGCATAAGACATTAATCTACAAAACAAATATGGGCATCTGATGGATGAACAAAATTGGACTCAATTATTAATGGATGGCTTATGCTTGTTTCTTATATAAACAATTATGTTGCAGTATGGCATTTTCAAGTCACCTTTTAGAAAATCTTTTTGATTTTGATTTCTTTATGATTTTTGTTAATTTTATGAAGATCTATTTTAACTGATCACAATATTCAGTTTAGGTTATAATGGGTGAGTTCACACATCACACTAAGCCACCCTGAGAATAAGCCAGCATGAGTTGGCTGTTGGCCTGCTAACCTGATCTGTCCTGACAGACGATCGGGCACTCTGCGGCTCAGTCCCACTGCTGGCTCCTGGCATGTATCCCAGGTGCAGCAGAATCCCTCGTTTCCTTGGTCCCAATGTCAGCTGTCTTTCTGCAACTGGTCTTCTGGGGTTGCCAGCCTCAGGGGCAAATTCCCTTAAATGGACCCCCCGCAAATGGAATTAATTTTCGGAACCCTTAGGAATGTGGTAATGGGTTCACAATTTAAAAAAAAAAGTTTCAGAGTCTTGCCCAATTGCACAAGACCACCTGTCCACTATTTAGCCAAGCATACTGATCTCCTCCTCTTGTCCTTTCATCCTCCCCTTCCGAGTTTCCTTTGCTAGCAAACGCCATTTTTTAAAAGGCTGCTTCACCTACTCCCGAAGTAAGCACACCCGCCCCAAAAGATCCTTCTCCTGCAGCTACCGGTCACTTTCAGCTCCCCATCCTCACCTCCCTCTTGCTTGTTGCTTCCCTCCACTGTTGGTGGCCCGAAATACATATGAGTTACAGAGCTGTGAGGGGGATTGATAAACATACACAAATGTCACGGTGCAGCGGTAAAGCTGAGGGGAAAATTAGGAAAATTTCATAGCGGCAGAAGACCAATTTTTTTTTTAAAGATTGCAAACTCATTTGGGACACACTCCAGTGTCCCCTTCATCTTGATTTTTAGGAGTACGGGGTGGAGAGCACTGACAAGGGATGAGGGAGGATGGAGGCAGCACTAGCGAGATTGCGAGGAGCGGCAGGGGTGTTCGCTGCTCTTCCCTAGCAGCTCTCTAGCCATTCCCAACAACTCATGATGAAGTTGCCCCGTCAGGTTCGGAGATCACAATAAGCCACCCTGAACAACCCAACAATGGGCCATGGGTTCTCAGGTGGCTTGTTCATTATTTATTTATTAATTATATTTATACCCCGCCTTTTTTCCTGCAAGGAACCCAAGGCAGCTTACATAATCTTCCTCCTCCTCTCCATTTTATCCTCACAACAACCCTGTGAGGTAGGTTAGGCTGAGAGGCAGTGACTGGCCCAAAGTCACCCCAGTGAGTTTCGTGGCCGAGCGGGGAATAGAACCCGGATCCCCTGAGTCCCAGTCCAACACTCTTAACCACTACACCACACTGGCTCGCATGAAAAATAAGCCAACCTGTAGAAACTGCACCGGGTACGGAAATCACGAGAATCACGTTATTGTGTCATGCGAACCAGGTCAACTTGTGTATTACATTTTCTGGTCATCTTTTGATTCAAGTTTTTATTTTGTTGGTTCAATTATATTATTTATTTGAATAAGAAAATCAATTAAAAAAACATTTTAAAAAGGATGCAGAAATTCTGATTTCTCACCTGTGCCATCTCGTGACGAAGCAGCTTCTTTGCAATTTCTGCAGAATTCAAGGTCTGAGTACTATAGTTAAAGATGGACTTGCCATCAGAAGGGAAAGCCCTGATGGTTCTTGGGGCTTCCCTTTTCACCATCTTGCTGAGCAGGCTTATGTTCTCAATGTTAGACTGGAAGAAAAGTTAATATGTGAAATTATTCTGGTCTTGTTAACTCTCATTAGGAAAAAAAATGCACTTCTGAAACAAATACGAGACTTCAGCCATGGAGGAAGTCAAAAACTGGCAAGCAGAACAAATCTAGGGTAAATGCTGGAGCAGGAAGCCAAAGCTAAGCCCCCCCCCCCCCCGTCTTCTTCTGAAAGCACATCTCCCACAAGTTGATTATTCTGAATGTTTTCTGGACAATCACCAGGCAACCCATAACTAATTGAAGGATAAAAATGTGGTTGGAAAACAGCTGGTGCTGATGGGCTAGATGCCAAATCATTTTTCAGCTGAGCTTGTCTTGTTGGCCGCCAGTTGAGAGCCATTTTTCTACGCAGCTTGCAAGTTAGCTTCCTTTTTCCTCTTAACGAGAAGGGTTCTTTTGGGCGCAGTCCTATGCATGTTTAGACAGAAATAAGTCCTTCGAATCCTAGCATCCTCCAGACAGCATGGTGGGAGGTGAAAGATTTATTTCTGTCTAAACATGCATAGGATTGTGCCCTTTATCAATTATGATTATATTTGTAGCTGCATTCACAAGGCTCACAAAATACAACCATACGGGCATTTCAATCAGTCCTTCACAGTGCTCTAGAACTTGCCTATGGGCATAGTCTGTGCCTATGACATGACAGAACCCACCAAGGGCTCCCCCTATGAGATGACTTCTTATGAAACTTCAGACCTACTGATATGATCCCAAATCATTTTTTTTTAATCTGAGAAATTACAGCTTTTGAAAGATATTTTCTTCCATCTAAACAAAAATACCAATGACTAGGGCTGGGGTTATGAAGCAGCAAACCCGAGTGAATCAGTGGGACTTATTTCTGAGTCAACATGCAGTTAGGATTGCACATATTTCTAACAATGAACATTTAATGTGCCTATTGGTGTGTTTTGTTAACATGAAGCACAGAATAATAGATCTAAGAGGACTGCTTACACTAAACAGATTCTAACAGTCAGAAGAACAATACTTAATACTGTCCTCTCACAAGCATCTTAGTTTATTCATTACAATACTAGCTGTAGCCCGTGGCTTCGCTCGCGTGATGAAGAGTGACCGTGCCAAGTTTGGGGTAGATCCGTCAAAACGTGATGGAGCCTATGTGACGACGCCCCCCACACAACAGTCATTCAGTCAGTAATTTAAAAAGTTTCCCTCCCTTTTCACCCCCTTAGAGAACATTCTAAATGGCCTAGGGGAGATTTGCATACCCACTCCTATTGGCCCCTGCAGGAATTAATACGAACATTCTAAGTGTCATATGGGGTATTTGCATAACTGCTCCTATTGGCTCCTGCAGCAATTATGAGGTGAGGCCGATTTGCAGAACTGCTCCCCTGTTGTTTTGCCCATAGGACATATGAGAGTGGGGCGATTCCCCCCCCCCTTTTTCACCCCCTTAGGGACGGAATTTCAAAAAATCCTTCCTTAGTGGGTGTCTACGTCATAAAAACAATGTTCCTTCAAAATTTCACGTTCCTAGATTAAACGGTTTGAGCTGGGCGTTGATGAGTCAGTCAACCAGCCACAACTTCTTCTTATATATATATAGATAGATAGATAGATATATAGATTGTGCTTTTAGCTTTGGTTTTAAATATCTTAACTGATGAGCTTTTGTATTTATTACTATGCATTTCAATCTCTGATTTTCTAAACCACTTAAGATATATCTTTATACGTGGCACGTGGTATATAAGTAGATTAAATAATAATAACAATAATTAATAATAATGAAATGCCAAAAATATGTATAGGAAAAAATAACTTCTTTGAGTATCTTCCTGCTGTGTATGTTTTCCATATGTGGGATATATGTTGATGTGAGGCTGCTAACTACCAATCCCCCACGTGCACGCTGTACTATGTCAGACACAGGTACGCCTGCATAATCTCGAAGGGCGTGATCCAACTGAGATGTCTGCAGCCTTCCGAACTCAGAGGATTGCAGGCATCCTACAGAGGGTGGGAGCAGCGCAGAAGCAAAGGTCACCACTGCTCTCCCCTCGTCCTGCGACTCACCCCGTCAGCCAATTTCGGCCATCTAGCTGCGGCACCTCCGAGCAGGAGAGGAAGAGGCTGAGGTGCCACCAGGTTACTTCATACCATAGCAGCACCGGTCTTCTCCCTTCCCCGCACCCCGGAACATCCCCTAAACCCCGTCTCTAACGTTGCTCTTGTGACCTCGGAGACGCAGCCGGTGCGGGGGCAGGGGAAGGCTCTCCAAGCTTGGAGTCCCAGCTCCGAACTCGGAGCAAGTTTCCGAGGTTGGAACTGGGACCCCGAAAAATCCTATGTCTGTCTAGATGCCGTCTAGCAGTCTGACAGGATTGTGCTGTAAGACAATCTTTTACTGCTGCAGCCCACCCACCTGAATGTAGTCTTCTGGAATCTTGGTTTCCATTTCTCTTTTTCTCACTATGTACTCTTCATTGTAGTTATCCAAATGGGAATATCTAAATCGTTTCATGGGAAAATACTTGGTTGGAATATCATACGACTCCGAGATATCTGAGTGCTCCTGAATAAACAGGTCATCTTTAGTCAAGGGAACCCCAAACTCTTGACTCAACATTGTGATCATTGCTGCGGAGGGCAAGAGATTGTGATGGACCACATCCCTTAACTTCTTACTACAGCAAATGTAATCAAGCCTGCAGAAGTAGGGAGAGGAAGGGGGAGAGAGAACGTATAAAATTGGCTATATATTGTCACATAAATTCGACATTTTCTTTTGGACTATCATGGAGTCCAACATAAAAAAATGAAAACTGGTAAATCGACTCAAACCGGCTGCGTGAATGTGATAGAAATACACATGACAGCAGGTCTAGGTATTAATATAGGCCACCGGACTACTTTTCAGCATGTCAATGCCTTCCCCCATGCCCTTCAGGATATATGGCAACTCAGTAAAGTTGCTCAAATGCTGACAAAGACATATCCCCAGACATCAACGCAGAAAGTCCACATTCTAGTCTGTATCACAGCCTCCCAACACACACACACACACACCACTCCCAGCCAGTAAGAGGAACGGCAGAAGGGTCTTGCTCTCCTCACCGTGCTAACTTCATAGCTCAAGGCAGACCGAAGAATCTGTCAGCGCGGGAACCATCACATCATCGGGGGGGGGGGGGGGGAGCAACACTGTTGCTGTTCTGCCGTCTTCCCACAGACCTCACAAATGCCTTGGCTTAAGATAAGCCAAACAGCTATAATGGCTTAATCTTCTGAGAGGTAGGGGTCAATTGCACCCCGGCAGCATTGAAAGAAAGTCGTAAAACTTCTGTGTCGGCCTTCCGCAACTCCTTGTTCCAGGTAGTCCTCAACCATGACAAGGTGTGACTTGCATGGGGTATTTTGGGGTGGTGGTGGTTGTGCTCCTTAATTTAGTGAAAAATATGTTCATACTCTTATGGCTTTTTAGGTCAATTCTGCCCTTACTGGAATGACTGGAGCAACTGGGGGGGGGGGAGGGAACAGCCCCATCAAGTGCTGGTGTGTGTGTGTGTGTGTGTGTGTGTGTGTGTGTGTCCAAAACAATCCCACCCGAATGCTGTTCATATTCATTAAAAAAAAAACCAAAATCCGGGGTGGGGGATTCAAACTTCAGAGTTAGGTAATGCCTTTATTAGGACCAACAAAAATGCCACAAAGGTTTGTGCAAACTTTCAAATTCTCCAGAACTCGTCATGATGCTAGGCAAGGAATGGGGGAAAGGAACAGAGATGTTCAAAAATTAGGTCACATTTTGAAGCCGTGAGCTGTGCTGTGTAGGCTCAGTTTGGGCGGGTTTGCACGTCACACTACGCCACCCTGCGAATAAGCCATGGTGGGTTGCTTGTTTGCTGAACAACCCATGGTGCGCCCGACAGACAGTCAGGCTTGCCGTGGCTTGTTCTCGCCACCCTTCCCCCTCAGTCCCCCAGCCAGCTCCGGCATGCATCCCAGGTGCCTTTGCGGCAGAGCCCCTCTTGTCTCCTCGCCCTGGGCCCCTCCACACTCCGATTGCCACCCCTTTTCGTGTGCCACCATTTCCCCCCCCCCAAGTCTCCAGGTAGTCAAAAAAAGGGGAGTTATTAACTCTCCCCGTTTTTGCGGTTCCTTTTCGGAGCCGTTACTGCTGCAGTTACTGCACTTCAGTGGATGTGCGCAAATCTCCCGAAGAGGTTTAAAAAAAAACCAAAAAAAAAACAACCCAACCCTGAGAAGGCAGCTACATGGGATGGAGTGAATGAGGAACACGTAGGGGGTGTAAGTACCGCTGGTGCAGGCACCCCATTTGCTCCCTCCTGTTCAGTCGCCCTCTAGGTTTTTTTTTTTTTTTTTTAAATTCAAAGATATTTGTGCAAATGTAAAGGCTGGGAACTAAATGGAGGGGAAATTTGCTCAAATTTAAGTGCTGGGAAGTACAAGTTGGGGAAATTTGTGCACCTGCAGTAACTGCTTTGAAAAGGAGCCGTGAAAAGTGGGGGAGCCAAAATCCCCCCTTTCTGGACTTGGAGACTCGGGGAAGTGCTGAATGGAGGAGGACACTGAGGACTGTCAGTTCAACATTTAAAAGCGAGAGGATTACATTCCCAAGGGGGAGATATTGGTCCCCCCGACTTTTGGTGCACTTACTCTGTTCGCTACTGGGTCCCTCCTTTCTCTTACTATTATTTCTCCCCCAGTCCTTTGCAACTGTGTGCAAATTAGCCTATATGCTGCCTCATCTTTACAATTTCCTTGTATTACCTACTCCACTTCAGGGCTCCTGTTGACAGCTGCAACACACAAGGACATTGACCAGGCAAGACAGACTACACATATTGGGCAGGCGAAAGTGCACTCTTGCGCACTTGCAAAAGAACAGAGGGAGGAAATAATTTAAAAATTACAAACATATTTGCATACTCTCAAAGCACCAACATTTTTGTTTTTAAGAAATGGCGAAGAAGTGACGGTCCCTCCAAAGTGCCATTTGGACATTGGTGAAGGGGCAGTCACTGGCGAGGGAGGCTTGAGGCAGCACTGGCGACATCATGAAGAGCAGCATGGGCTTTTTTGTCACTCTTGCCAAGCAGCTCTGTAGCTGATCTGGGCAACCCATGATAAAATCACTCTCCTGGTTTTGGATGACACAACAACCCACCATGGGTATGAACGACCCAACAACAAGCCATGAGTTCTCAGGGTGGCTTGTTCATGAAAAGTAAGCCACCCTGCAACAACTCACCATGCCTGGCTGTCCATGATGGGTTGTCATGTGGTATGAACCCAATCAATGAGTCACTGGTAGGTGTAGGTATCAGATTATACCTAGCATTCTGGGACAAAGCGACTGATGAACTATTAGTGCCATTCATTGGGAAATGCCCAGTAAAGCAGTATGGGCCATCCAAACCCTCAAAGTACAGCATAAAATTCTAGCTACAATGCATTTGCAAAACATCTATATATTCTATCTGATATCTCAGTTGGAGATAAAGTATATAAAAAGTGCCATGAAAATTCTGTGTGAAAAGGGACTAGTGGAGTGGAGTTTCACGAACACACACACACACACAAACTGACCTCTTACACATTAAACCTCTACATTTATCTGAAAGAGCATGTCAAATGTAAGAACAATCTAACCTGGTCAGAGCTTCGAAACATGGCTGGGGAAGCATATCCCGGATATACAGCAAAGGCTGCCTCATGATACTAGAGAGTGGCTTGCAGAGACGGATGTGAAAAAGGACAGCTTCAAGGTCTACATACAGGCGCTGATGAAAAGACAGATGTGAGTTATAAAATATTTGTAGTCTTCCAGTTTTACTTTCATGCAATCTGTAACAGAAAAAAGTTAGATTGTGTTAACCAAATATTCCATCATCTCACATTTCAAGAACTTCCAGATAACATCAGTATTTTTTTTTCTTTTTTCATTTCCTAGTTGAATTTTTAAAGTATTTTTAAATGCAAATAAACATTCCTGGGGAAAAAGAAGAAGGGAAAAGCAAAACAAGTACCATCATATCATGAACAGTTAATACATTTATTATAAATCTATATCTTACACCAAGGACTTTTAGTTTGGAGTAACCTCACCCTAACTATGAAGTTCATGCAAAATCTGTGTAAGTGGAATCAACACTTATTTGACTTGACTACAAAGTGCTACTGGGGCACTTTAATGGGACTGTCTGTAGCTGTGAAAACAGGGATCGTGAAAGCTGGCCTGACAGCTGGCTTTTGCGATCTCCAGGAAAATAAATGTTTAAAGGGGGGGAAAGCCGCAATGAGTCCGAAACAACTAAAGATCATGGCAGGGAGGGGGGAAGCCAGTGCCAGCTGCCCCCAACTGCCACTTGGGCATGGGGGGGTGTGTGTGGCTGGCACTGGCAGTCACTTGAGAGCTGCTTGGCAAGAGCTGCAAGGAGTTTTTGCCACTCTTGCCAAACGGCTCCGTGGCCGATTCCCTGTACCCACGATGGGGTTGGTTGCACAGACTTGGACAAGACAACCCATCATGGATACAACAACCCATGGGTTGTTGGGGTGAATTGCTGCCCATGCACAAGCCACCCTGGGGAAATTGGTCCGGGTTCACACGACACAACAACCCATCGTAGGTAGAAACCCAGAATAGGTTGTCGTGTCGTGCAAACCCAATCAGTCAGTCTTTTATTTGCAAGCCAAAGCTCTTTAATGAAGTCTATACAACAAAATGTACAGTAATACCTTGGATTGCAAGTAACTTGGTCTGAGAGCGTTTTGCATGACGAGATTTTTTTTTAAAAAAAATTTGACTTGATAAACAAGCAAGGTCTTGCAAGACAAGTCGTAGGGATGTAACCGCTCACCTCAAGCGGGCATAGCAGGCCAAAATCGGCCCCGCTCACGCCCGCCAGAGACTCGCTTTGATATAAGAGTGTTTGGGATTACAAGCACGGTTCCGGAACGAATTATGCTTGCAATCCAAGGTATTACACTGTATAACGGCAGTAAAATACTGGAGAAATTAAACCAATAAAAAAGAGCTCAGTGAACCTGAACTAAAATACATCTCGGCCTTTACACCAAAAAAACACATTTACAGTTATTGGGGTTTCAGCATGAATTTTTGAAGCTGCAAAGGCAAAATGCACAACCTGCTGGGTTACTTGACTATCTTGATCAGACAGCACGTCACATTTATTTCATAGATTTCATAGATCTATAGAGTTGGAAGGAGCCTGCAAGGCTATCGAGTCCAACCCCCTGCTCAATGCAGGAAACTAGAGGAGGGGTCTCCCATCCAAGTAACAACCAGGCCTGACCCTGCTTAGCTTGCCACGCTCAGACAAGCTGAGCCAGCGTAAGCCATTTCTTAAGGCACATTCAGGTTGCAACCCAAATTTAATAACCCAAGAAATTTTGAGCATAGTAATGCATATAAAGGACACACCCATAGTGAACCACATCTTCAATTTCTGGGGATCCACAGATACACAGTCGTCGGTCATGAGTGATCCATTGGTATCTGTCACCAAATACTGTTGTCAGCATGGATTGAAATCACAAAGCTGTAAAAGCTTGTCTAAGTCTGGGAAGGTCAGATCTATCAAGTATGAGGCTCTCAAATGGTTACATTTATGAAATCCATAAAAACCCAAGAATCTAGAAGATAAAATGGCCTGCTGATCCAACATGATGTTTTGATAAAAAAAATCAATTTCCGCAGCTCTCGCTTAGAAAGTGCAACAAAGAGGTCCTCAGAAATGGAGTATGATAAAAGAAAATTAAATTTAGAGATCATAGCATGCAAGACCGAAGGCTAATAAAACATAACTTAGATATAAACTATCAGCCTGTCTACAGAGAAAATGGCACTCAAGACTTCTTGAGTGCCATTTTCCTTTAACAGTGTTTTTCCTTAACAAGCAAATATCAGCTGATAGTTTTATGCTTTTGGGGTTTTAATATTAGATTCACTTCAACAGAATAAATTATCAGTAATTTTAAATAATATAATAAAGGAGGGGAACCACTAACAAATGGTTCTAATACTCTGAAGTATGCACTGCTCCTTAATGGAAGCAGTATGGGCAAGTGGTATAGTTGACAGCCAACATGTGTCAAAGGATCATATGATCAACCTAAATTATTTTATTTTATTTATTTATTACTTTTCTATACTGCCCCAAAGCCAAAGCTCTCTGGATGGACATAGGAAATTTTAGTCATTTCCAATTATTCCAATGGAAAGTTGTTTTCTTTTCTTAACCTGCCGCCCACGGGGGGGGGGGGAGATTTTGGGACAAAAACGGGTGGAGGGGGAAAGCTTAAGCCCTCCTCTCCCAAAGTGCCATGATCCCATTCCGAAACAGGGCTGTGCACGCTTACTGGAAAGTAGGGGAAACTATCATGCATAGCTCAGCTATACGCAATTAAAGGAATATTTAGTTTGGCCCTAACCCTGATGGTGTGAGACAGTGGGGGAAGAAGGGTGGATGCCATGCTTTGTATGCTGTACCTGTACCCCCTGTACCATGGGGTTTTGTCCACATGGATGTGCAAAACCTAAAGAACTCACTGTCAAAAGGCTGTCCAAAAGATTTTCTTTTTCACTTCAGATTATATTTGGACTATATGCACATGATTATTTTTTTGAAAAAACAGGAGTGACTTTGCCTTTCCTGTTACAGTAGCACTAGTTTGGATCTGATGTACACAAATGTCATGTAAGGGTGTGTGTCATGGTCTATTTTCCTCATTCTTAATTGCTTTGCAAGCACAATCCCACAGATTTCAAAGGATCTCTCTCTAGATTATATTGCAAACGGGCACTACTTAGTCAATTACACTTCCAAAGGAAAAGCTGAAAGTGTAATTGAAAATGAAAGTGTAGAGGGTGGTGCGATGTGTTACGCTTCATATACACTGTCCAATGATTGCCCATAATAGTCCCAGCAAAATGTGCTGCAGCAGTGCTAATCTTGATTCTGAGGCTTTTAAAGAATACAGCTTACAGCACTATGAAAATCTGCACAATCAGCCTGAAGAAGTCACTATGGAAGGAAACAAAAACAAAAAATTAATATTGGTAATGACACCCTTTTCAATACTGCCTCCACGTCTCTGGAAAGCTATCATCAGTACGCGGCCTCGGCCTTAACAATTTCTCCTTCATCCTGCATTCTGTCAAAACAGCTCCTTTAAAAGGGGAACAGAGGCTGACACTGCATTTGTAACATTTGTACTTTACAACGCTAGCAAGGAAGCATGAAATTAAAGTGCTCCATGACTTCTTTCTATTATCTGTGAACATTGGTGGTTAGGAAGATTGGAAGATTATTGAAGTGAAAGAGAAATAAGCAAAAGGTTACTGGAAGTATTGGTTAGAATAGCAAAAAGAACAAAACAGAAACTGGCTGTTTCAGGGCATCCTATTACAAACACTTCAAACTGGTGATAAAAGCCAAAGTAGGCAAGGCACCAATCATGTGATTAGCAATTGCAAGGGTGACTTTTTAAAAGTAAGTACCAGGTGGAGGGGGCACCATTTGGACTGGAACCCTGATGGGAGTAAGAGGAACTTTAACTTTGCGCTGACACCTGCTACGTGTACTGGAAGAAAAGCTTCCACTGGCACAAAGGGGAGCTTTTCTTTCAATAGAAATATTGACGGCATGGGGTGTGTGTCCTAATGCGGACTGTGAGTGCCTGGCAGGTCAGGGCTAAAGCCTTCATTTACCTCCCACCCCAGTAAGAGTCTCAATCTGGATCAGGTCCCTCCATACCCGCTATTTACTTTTTTACAGCATTCACACAATCGCTAATTGTGTAAACAGCATCTCCTCTAGCTCATCCCTAAGATGAAGGAACTGCAACTCAACATCAGATGCAGGATCCACACCATGTCAAGGCTGACAGAGTATGACTTGAGTGGAGGTCAAATGTATAAAGGGGTTTAAAAAATAAAGAACATGTACTAAGCAACACCACATTAAATTTTCTCATTCTTCTCGTAAGTTCATGGCTATACCCCTGCAATTTACTTAAAGTTCACCAAGACCTCAAATTTTGCCACCAAAATATGAGCTGGGCTGAATTTTGGTAGCATCGTTAGTTATTACTTCTGCATGCATTCATCCTGAAAGTCCTGACTTCTGCTCCCATGTGAACCAACAGGACAGGGGAGATGCTTGAAAGAAGGGTGCCAACAAGTGCAGAGTAGGAGTACGGTTCATTCATTTTTAGGAAAATGTTCTAGATTAGCTTCCTTCTCTGCAGCATACTAACTCTGCATGTACAGGTATGTTTTTACAAAAACAGGGATGCATTCAAACATGAAATTCCACAGCTACAGTCTGAAGTGGTAATATAGCGCAGGAAAAGCTCCATCATGTACAGTCATGTGAAAAAGAAAAACTCTTCTCGAGTTCCATGGTTCCACGTATCAGGACAGAAGAAAAATCATCGGGCCCGTAGCAGGTCTCAAAATTAGGTAAAGACAACCTCAGATGAATAACACCACATGACAGAGTACACCGTGGCATTATTTATTGTACAGAAATACAGCCAAAATGGAGAAGCCATGTGGGAAAAACTAAGTACACCTTATGATTCAATAGCTAGTAGAACCACCTTTAGCAGCAATAACTTAAAAGTAATCGTTTTCGGTATGACGTGATCAGTCTCTCACATCGTTGTGGAGGAATTTTGGCCCACTCTTCTTTACAACATTGCTTCAGTTCATTGCAGTTTGCGGACATTTGTTTATGCACAGCTCTCTTAAGGTCCCACCACAGCATTTCAATTGGGTTGAGGTCTGGACTTTGACTGGGCCATTGCAGCACCTTGATTCTTTTCTTTGTCAGCCATTCTGTTGTAGATTTGCTGGTGTGCTTTGGATCATTGTCCTGTTGCATGACCAAATTTCGGCCAAGTTTTAGCTGCCGGACAGATGGCCTCACATTTGACTCTAGAATACCTTGGTATACAGAGGAGGTCATGGTCGACTCAATGACTGCAAGGTGCCCAGGTCCTCTGGCTGCCAAACAAGCCCAAATCATTACCCCTCCACCACCGTGCTTGACAGTTGGTCAGAGATGTTTGCGCTGATATGCTGTGTTTGGATTTCGCCAAACGTGGCGATGTGCATTATGGCCAAACAGCTCCACTTTGGTCTTGTCCGTCCAAAGGACATTGTTCCAAAAGGCTTGTGCTTTGTTCAGATGCAACTTTGCAAACCCAAGCCATGCTGTCATGTTCTTTTTAGAGAGAAGAGGCTTTCTCTTGGCAACCCTTCTATACAAACCATACTTGTTCAGTCTTTTTCTAATTGTACTGTCATGAACTTTAACGTTGCACCTGCTGACTGTGGCCTGTCAGCATTGCACGGTCTGCCCTTGGGGTGAATTTGCTGGGACGTCCACTCCTGGGAAGATTGGTGACTGTCTTGAATGTTTCCCACTTGTGAATAATCTTCGTCACTGTAGAATAATGGACTTTCAATTGTTTGGAAATGGCCTTATAACCCTTCCCGGATTGATGGGGGCAGCAACAATTGCTTCCCAAAGATCATTGCTGATGTTTTCTCTCCTTGGCATTGTGGTAACACACACCTGACTGCTGGAGACCAGCAAACTTCTGACACTTCAGCTTTTATAGAGGTGGTCACACTTGCTGAGGATTCATGCTTTGGTATCCGCTCGCCTAGACTACTGTAATGCGCTCTACGTGGGATTACCCTGGAAGACGGTTCGGAAGTTACAGCTGGTACAGAATGCAGCGGCTCGCCTGGTTAAAGGCTGCTGCCGGCGTGATCACAACACTCCAGTGTTCAAAGAGTTGCACTGACTACCAGTTGTTTGCCGAGCCGAATTCAAGGTGTTGGTGTTGACCTTTAAAACCATGTACGGCTCCGGTCCAGTTTATCTCAAGTAGGCCGCTCAACAGGATCTGCCACGGACGGCCTTCTCCCTGTCCCATCAGCCAGAGAAACCAGGCTGGTGGGGACTAGGAGGAGGGCCTTTTCTGTGGCAGCCCCCAATTTATGGAACTCTCTCCCCAGTGACCTCCGCCATGCCCCTTCCTTGATTAGCTTCCACCATGCATTAAAAACGTGGCTTTTCAGGCGGGAATATGGGGTGGGTTAGGATTTTAAAGTTTTGTACTTTTTTTTTTTTAAGTGTTTTACACTATGTTTTTTCTTGTATTTTATTGCACTGTACATCGCTCAGAGTGGCTGGATGACTGGCCAGATGGGCAATTCAAAAATATAAACAAACAAATTCATCAAGGGCATTTGCTTAGCAGCACCTGGCTGCTCCTTAGCCTCTTCATACCTATGGCAGCAGTAAGGGTGTACTTAAGTTTTTCCCACATGGCTTCTCCATTTTGGCTGTATTTCTGTACAATAAATAATGCCACGGTGTACTCTGTCATGTGTTGTTGTTCATCTGAGGTTGTCTTTACCTAATTTTGAGACCTGCTACGGGCCGGATGATTTTTCTTCTGTCCTGGAACCATATGTACGTGGAACCATAGAACTCAAGAGCACCCACCCACACACAAACACACAGTTAATTGCCTCCATAAATTGCCATCATAAAAAGATCACTGCAGAAGAAAACAGGTCTAAGTAGTAAAACAGTTTTGGTTACCTATCTATTCTTTTATTGAACAGCCTCTTAAGTGCTTTGTTCTTTAAGCCTTCCAAAATAAGGAGGTGAATGGATCCATCCAGTATGTGAAATCCAGTAATAATGTCCAGCTGAGAAATCTCCTCTTCAGTAAGCTTGTGGTTCAGTTTTAAAGTATTAAGGGATTTCTGAATTATATGTAGGGGATAAGAATTGAGTTCAAGGGCTTCCGCATTAATTTCTGTAATCTCTCGCAGCAAGTAACTCAAGAGTGATGTATTCTTATAGTCAAAAATATAGATGATGCAGCCGTAGGGGCAACGTGCGGTTTCAGAGTCATCCAAATCATCTGCAGGACGTAATGGCACAGTTATTTCAACTCTCACTTTAAGATAGGACTCGGAGTTTATATAATGCCCCATTGGCAACTGAACAACTTGAGAGACATCAGCTCCCCTGGCCTTCTGAGAGATGTTTTCCCCTTGGCAGACAGATGTATCTTGAACTGAGCAGCAATGAATTGGTGCAGAGAAATTCAAGGTCTTTTCACCTAGCAGCAAATCGGCCAGGCTGATTTTAGCCACCCCATAGGGATGCCACAGTTCCTCCATGTTAATGGGATTATGGAGCATGTATCTAGAAGTGACAGCACTCAAATTACTTAGCTTGTTGTCTCCTGGCTCCTCTCCAAACAGGGAAGGCTTTGTCTTGATAGCTTCCATTTTCTTGTCTCGGTCATGAACTTCAATTTCCAATGGTGGCCCTCTGAGATATTCACTCAGTTCTCCAGGGTTGATTGTTCCTGCGAGAATCACATTGGTATCCTTAAAGAAGACATCAGTTCCATGATTTCGACCTTGCGTTTGATGGGGAGGCATATTCTGGAATTTGTACTTGCAGTAAACAGGAACACATGAACTCTATAAAAGAAAAAGAAAGAGGAGATGGTATTCTTCTGTCAATACTATTTATTTACTTATTTTAAACCCCACCATTTTACACAGAAGTGCACTCAAAGAACCTCACAATGGCAAAGGCCAACCAACAAGAACACACGTAAAACTCTGAAGAGACCAAATTAGGAAAGGGCTTGCTGGAATAAAGTAATCCACTGCCCACTAGCAAGGGTGGGCAGTGAGGGGACCAAAGTGCACATCCCTAGAACTGTTTCATAATTTGGGCACCACAACTTAAAAAGGCCCCCTCTTTCTCTCATGCCCACTTCCCATACCTTAAATGGCACGCAGGGAGCATGGAGATGTGCAATCATACAGGCGGAGACCATTCTGAAGGTGCTTGTTCCCAGGTCATTCATTGCATTCCTAGATATCTTAACCCATTTCACTCTGGTTTCTAGACCAGGTTTGGAACTAAAGCTGCCTTGGTTGCTCAGGTGAACAACCTCTGCAGGGAAAGACAGATAGACAAAGGGAATGCGACTTTGTGGTTCTCCTGGACCTTTCAGCAGCTCAACCACATTGATTATGGTATCCTTCTGGATAGCCTGTGTAAAATGGAGTCAGGGGCAAAGTACTTTGGCGCATCTGCTCCTATCTGTCAGGTCAACTCCTGAAAGTTGGGTTGGAGGACTTCTAATTCTGCCCAGGGTATTTATGTTATGGGGTGCATCAAGGTTCTATCTTGTCTCCCGTGATATTTCCGAAACCCAGGTGATCTGGAGTGAGGTGTCATCGATATGCCAGTGATGCTCAGTATGATCTCTCTTTTACATCTGATTCAGTTATGGCATGACTGGAGTCAGTAACAGGATGGATGACAGCTAAGAAGCTGAAGTTAAATCTAAAAAAGACAGAGGTACTGCTGGTAGATTGGCCATGAAGATGGATTCAGCCTGTTCTGGATGGAGTTAAACTCCCTCTTTAGAAACAGGCTTGTAGCTGTGGGACTATATGATGAGAAGATGTCAACTCTGAAGGGGGAGTTTTTTAAGATGACTGCCCATTCAAGGGTTAAGGCAGACTGTCTATAGTCTGGCTGAAGGGCAGGGGGCAGGGTTCACTGGACTGAACCACTTGACAGAATCAGGGAAGGGAATGCTGGACGTTGCTTAGCAACAGATTTGAATTCCATTCGAACACTCCTGTGACAGATTAGTCTAGTGTTAACTGACTTTATTTATTTATTTATTATATTTATACCCCACCTTTTTTTTCCTGCAAGGAACCCAAGGCAGCTTACATAATTCTCCTCCTCTCCATGAAGGAATTGACCTGTGTGTTTTCCTTACCTCAGAATTGAATGAGTAAAGTTTAAGAAACTGCACTACTGTAACCATCAAGCTTTAGTACCTGAGTAATTATATGTTAGTTATTTATCTTTTTAAAAGCAACTAATTTAAAACAAGTCCTGTGTGTGCGTGTTTGAGAGAACTCCACTGCTGCTTTTGCGCTCTGCCATCAGTAGCTTGGAGCCAGTTCATCTTCCACTGGCACATAATCAGCCTGCTAGGGAACTCTAGATCACCTCCTCCAAGCAGATGTGCCTGCATGCTCTGCTTTGGCTACTAACTCCTCCCTCCAGCTTCCCAATGCCACTGGGGGCCTGGAACAAGGGTGGAGTCCACTCGACCTTCAAAGGGGATAGGCCAGCCTTCCCCAAGCTGGTACCCTCCAGATGTTTTGGACTACAGCTCCCAGCATACCTGACCATTGGCTGTGCTGTCTGGGGCTGATGGGAGTTGAAGTCCAAAACATTTGGAGGGCACCAGGTTCAGAAAGGCTAGCTCTTCAGAATTCTGTTCTATGTCCACCAAGTTTATTTCTGCATTAGCCAACCAGGCTGTTGCACACATAGATAAAACAGACTACACACACAGTTTAAAAGTGACCATAAAAAACACACATTCAAAACACACTATTAAAATGCATATATACATGCACATATATCTATGTCACAAACTGCGGTTACCAGGATATGCTGAACCAGGAAGAAGAACACTTCTGAATTACCTGCAGCACTTCAATCGGAACAGGTGTGGCTGGTAAGCTTCTTGCAGATTTAATCCTAATAATCAGTGGGTTTAATTCACGTTTCTGTTTCTCATTCATGAGAGGCTCATCAACAGAAAAGCTTAGGTAGGCTTCATAAAGTTTAGGGGATTTCTCTCCCAGTCTACTGGCCACACAAGGTTCTCCTGGAAGTGGAGTGGGGAAATTAAATTATTGATATACTGTTTGTAGAAGCAGCATGATATTCCATGTCATTGCTTAACACCCTGTCTTCCAGGTGGACCACACCAGATCTGCCAGCCACTTTTGCTACTTAAGCAAATGCAAAGAGCTTGAAGAAGAGGAGGCAGAGACTATGACAGCCTAGCACTCTATTATGTTCTAGCCAACCCTAGCCAGACTTGCAAAGGATGAACCAATCCAGGAAACAATAAAGAGATAGAACCTGAAACAGCACACAGGGAACAATACGGTTTATTGAGGCACAACGTGTTTCAAGTAAAAAAAACTCTTCCTCAGGAGAGTTTTTAATTTCTAAAAAGAACTCCTTGAGCCAATCATGCATGCACTCCATTTGACTTCAGCAAAGGAAGTGCATGGTTGTCTCATGAAGCTGGGACTCAAACGTATTTATTTATTACATTTTAAGCCTGCCCTTCCTTCCCAGAAGCTCAGGGTGCTTCTCTCCCCTCTCCCCACATGTGATTCTCACAACAACCCTATGAGGTAGAATAGGATGAGAGATGGGTCCCGAATCAAGTAGGGTGCTTCATAGCTGAGAGATGCTTAGCTTTAAATCTAGGTCTTCCTGGGCCTGGTCCCACACCCTAATTGCTACACCACACTGAATCTTGTGTATTGTTTCCTGTGCATCTTTGAGGTTATTCCTGATTTTTTGTTTCCAAATGTACTTGACTTTACTTAGGTAACAGGAAAAATGCAGATGCTATTTCCTCTCTCCTGCCTTCTCCTGGCCACTCAGCTTGATGCCACTTAAGTAATATGATCCTCACATGCAAACACATCACTGCATTGAAACAACATAGCACTAGGAAATAATTTTCAATATAGTACAAGTAGTCATTTTCGCCTCTCTTGCAGAACTTTTCATTTTCTCACATATACTGGGTGAGTTTGCATGACACAGCAATCCACCCTGCAAATAAGCTTCGCAGTGTGGGTTGTTCGCAGAACAACCCACTGTGTGCCCGACAGACTATTGGGTTTACTGTGGGTGGTTGTTCTTCTCCTTCCCTATTCTTTCCTCCAGCTGGTATCCCAGGCATTTTCTTCTTTTTTGTACAGGGGTTCATGCCTGTATATTTCCCTATTCCCCCCCCCCCAAATGCTCAAATTTGCTAGATAGGTTGAAAGAAAAGAACCCTTTCTTTTGACAGCTGTCAAAAAACAGGGCTCGCAAAAAGGGGGTGAAATGTAGATCTCCCCTTTCAGGAGTACCTAGAGGCTGGGGGAAGTATGGAAGAGGGGGAGAGGACCGAGAACAGTCAGGGCAACCCTAAAAAACTTGGGGATCACACCTGAAAGGGAGATGTACTCACCACCCCCTTTTGGGGGAAAATCCTTCCCCCTTTGCTTTTCAATTGACAGCTGTCAAATGTGCGCAAAGCAACCTATATGCAGCCTCGCTTGGTCCAGCCTTGCCTAGATGTTGCCTACTGCACTTTGACAGCAGACACTTACCAGGACATTGGCCAGACAAGGCTCCACATTTTGGTCCTTCACAGATGTGCACCTGTGCACCCTGAAGGACTGGATTTTTAAAAAAATATTACAAACCAAATTCTGCACATTTGTGCCACCCCCAATTTTTTTAAAAAAAAGCTTCAGGAGCCAGTGTCAGTCACTCAAAAGTGCCACTTGGGCATCGGTGGAATGGCTGTCACTGGCAGCAGCATGGGTGAGATCGCCAAGAGTGGCAAGGAGTTTTTGCCACTCTTGCCAAGTGGATAATTCACCACTTCCTGCAAGCCACGATGGGATTGGTCTCCTGGATTTGGACAACACGGCAACCCATCATGGGTTCAACAAGCCATGGGTTGTCAAGGTGGCTTGTTGCCCCAAAACAAGCCACCCTGTGAGATGTGGCCCAGATTTGGATGACACATCAACCAACCATGGCTCGTTACCCACAATGGGTTGCCGTGTCAGGTAACCCAGTCACTATTTCATACAATCTACCTAATGGCCACATTTCAAAGCTTTGCAAGTCCCCAATGTTAAGAAGAGTTCCCTGTGCACAGGGGTTATTTTATACAGCAGAGTACCCAGCTCAAGAGAAAGAGGCAAGAGAAAATACAAAATATTTTGAAGGAGATAAAAAGAAAAGAAGAAGAATTAAAGAACTCTCCAGGGAAACCAAATACTCTTTAACAAATTAAAATTTTACAGCAACAGTTATCTATGCTAACAGTAAGAGAAGTGGAAATAAAATTGAATTAGGCGAAACAAAGGAACTTTGAATTTGCAAATAAACCAGGGAGATGGTTGGCTTATAAATTGCGAAAAGAACGAGAAAATAAAATATTAAAAATACAAGAGGGGGATACTGTATTAACGGATAATATGGTGATACAAAAAGTATTTTATTAGTATTACTCAAAATTATATAAAGGACATGATGTCCCACCTGAAAGAATAGATGAATATATTGAAAAACAAAAGTTACCTAAGATCACAGAGAAACAGAAACAAATTATGAATGGTCCTACAACAATTAGAGAACTGGTGGAAGCTATCAAAAAGATCAAAGCAAGTGTATAAGCTTTTGTTGAAATTTGAAACTGAGGAAGAGCAAGTGAAGGAATGTATGATAAAATGGGCTCAAAATTTTGGCTATAATATATTAATGACACAATGGGAAAATATGTGGTTAAAAGGTTTGAAATTTACTTTATGCTCTAGTCTTAAAGAGAATTTTTATAAGATGATGTATCGTTGGTACTTGTCGCAGGAGAAACTGGCTAGAATGTATAGCGGTGCATCAGATATATGTTGGAAATGTGAACAGCAGGAAGGAACCTTTTATCATATGTGGTGGACATGTAAGAAAGCTAAAAGATTTTGGGTTGAAATTCATTTATTAATGCAAAAGATTTTAAGGATTACTTTTCAATTGAAACCAGAGGCTTTTCTATTGGGAATAATGGACAGTCAGCTAGAAGGAAGATATGGAACTTTATTTTTATATATGACAACGGCAGCGAGACTACTATATGCACAGAAATGGAAAGGTCCAGCAGTGCCTACGATAGAAGAATGGTTGGTCAAGATGCTGGAGCTGGCAGAGATGGCCAAACTTACATCACTAATTAGAGAAAGGACAACATCTGCGTTTATTATTGAGTGGAAACCTCTAATTGACTTTTTGCAGAGACTGGAAAATAATGATTTGTTTGTTTGTGGATTTATGGAATAATAAGTGAATTTGGGACAATGGGAAGAAAGAGATTTCTCATTTGGATTATCGAGTAAGAAAAATTATTGTTACTTGTATTTGCTGTAGAAGAAAATCGGAGGTCTATTTTGTTTTGTTAATTGTTATATGTTTGATATTATGTGTTTGTTTTATATAGAAATAAAAATTGGACAAAAAAAAAAACAAAACAAACATCAAAGCAGGAAAGGCTCCTGGACCAGATGGACTTCCATATACTATATACCAGCTTTGAGAATTCACTTTTACAACCTTTACAAAATACGATGAGCTCAATTTTATATGGAGGAAAGATGCCGGAGACATGGAAAGAGGCAAATATAACATTAATACCTAAAGATGGACAAGATCTGACTTTAAACAGAAACTATAGACCAATATCATTCATCATCATCAGGCGATCACTTGTGACCGAGTAAGATTGTCTTCCGGGATAAAAGGAGGAAATTCTAAAGAAGATTGTGTAGACTCTAGCGATGGGTCCGTAAGTGACTGTGGAGGCCAATTCTAGATCCACACAGCTTCCCACAGTGAGGACACAGGTTACCAGATAGGAGATGGTCCTGTAAAGGATTCATTTGACGTGCTTTTCGCTTAGCACGTTTCTCCCTTTCATCTTGCACTCGGGCTTCTTCAAAGTCCATGGAACCTTTGTGAAAGGCCAACCTCCATTTAGATCGTTCATGGGCCAGAGCTTCCCAGTTTTCGATGTTTATATTGCATTTTTTAGATTAGCCTTATGAACATCTTTAAACCTCTTATATTGACCACCGATATTCCGCTTTCCATTCTTGAGTTGGGAGTAAAGTAACTGCTTTGGGAGACGGCAGTCAGGCATTCGAACAACATGACCGGTCCACTGAAGTTGGCGTTGAAGGATCATTTTTTCAATGCTAGTAGTCTTTGCTTCTTCCAGTACACTGACATTTGTTCGTCTATCTTCCCAAGTGATTCGCAGGATTTTCCGGAGGCAACGTTGATGAAACCTTTCAAGGAGGTGGAAGTGACGTTTATAGATAGTCCATGTTTCGCAGGCATACAATAAAGTTGGTAATACAATGGCTTCATAAACCAGTGTTTTGGTCTTCTTACAAATATCCCGATCCTCGAACACTCTATGTTTCATTCGAGAAAATGCGGCACTTGCGGAGCTCAAACGATGCTGGATTTCACTGTCGATGTTAGCTGTAACAGAAAGATAGCTGCCAAGATAGAGAAAATGATCGACATTTTCCAGTATTGTCCCACCAAGCTGGATAGATGGCATCACCAAAGGGTTAGCTTGCACTTGCTGATGAAGCACTTTGGTCTTTTTGATGTTAAGTGAGAGACCAAGTTTTTCGTATGCTTCTGCAAAAGCATTTAGGATAGTTTGGAGATCATCCTCTGAATGTGCGGAGACCACATTATCATCAGCATACTGAAGTTCCACAACGGAGGTTGTAATTACCTTACTTTTTGCTTTCAGCCTGCTGAGATTAAAAAGCTTTCCATCTGTTCGATATATAATTCCCACACCAGTGGGAAGTTTCCCCTTGACAAGATGTAAAACCATGGCGATGAAAATGGCAAATAATGTTGGGGCGATAACACATCCCTGTTTAACACCTGATCCCACTTTAAATGGAGCACCATGAGAGCCGTTGTTGTCCAAAACCGTTGCCATCATGTTGTCATGGAGAAGTCGCAAGATATTCACAAATTTATTGGGGCATCCAATTTTCATAAGGATAGTCCAGAGAGCTGTACGGTCTACAGTATCAAAGGCCTTAGCCAAATCGATAAATGCCATATAAAAGGGTTGATTTTGCTCCCGGCATTTTTCTTGGAGCTGACGTGCAGTAAAAATCATGTCTACTGTCCCTCTAGAGGGGCGGAAACCATATTGAGTTTCAGGGAGGTCTCTTCTGAAATAGATAGAAGACGGTTTGCGAGAATCCTAGCAAATATTTTACCTGCGGTTGCCAAGAGAGAAATGCCCCGATAGTTTCCACAGTCTGTTCTATCACCCTTCTTAAAGAGGGTGATAATTATGGCATCCCTGAAGTCTTCTGGGATCTCTTCTCTTATCCAGATTTTTTCAATGAGTTTATGAAGATGTTGTACAAGTTCGGGGCCCCCTTCTTTAAAGATTTCAGCAGGAATCCCATCTGGTCCACTAGCTTTGTTGTTCTTCATTTGATTAATGGCTTTTTTTACTTCATCCAAAGTGGGGAGTATTGCAAGTTCCTCTTTAATTTGTTTTTGTGGGATTTGCGAAAAAATCTCATTATCCACCTTAGATTTACGATTTAAAAGGTCATAATAATGCTCTTTCCAACGCAGTGCAATAGACTCTTTGTCTTTTAAGAGTTTGGTGCCATCTTTTGATTGTAAAGGGTTTGTACCATAGGTTTGTACCATCATGAGATTCTGCAAGTTGTTGAATTTCCTCAGCTTTCTTTTTCCACCAAGCGTTCTTAAGTTCTCTTGTTCTTCTTTGGACCTCAGCCTTTGTGCTAGCATAGGTTTTTTTCTTGGCAGCGCAGTTAATATCATTTTGCCATATTTGGAAGGCTTTCCTTTTTTGGTCAATTATATATTTAATCTCATTATCATTTTCATCAAACCAATCCTGATGTTTCTTAGTTTCATATCCAATAGTTTGTTCACAAGCTGCAGTAATGGAGGTTTTCAGCTTAGACCAATGGTCCTCAATGTTGTCAGGAGGTTCCGTAGGTAGATGTTCCTTAAGAAGTGATTGAAGACGAGTTTGCTTAATAGGATCTTGAAGGACTTGGATGTTCATTTTACGCCTTGGTTTCCTTCCTTGAAGCCTACGTTGGGGAGCAATGTTGATAACCATTGTGGACTGGATTAGTCGGTGGTCTGTCCAGCAGTCGTCGGCACTCACCATGGCCCTAGTAAGAAGTACATCGCGGCGATCTCTAACACGGACAATTACATAATCCAGAAGATGCCAGTGCTTTGACCGTGGGTGCTGCCATGATGTTTTAAGCTTATTCTTTTGTCGAAAGAGCGTGTTTGTAATAGTGAGATTATTGATCATGTAATAGTGAGATTATTGATCATGAGGATCAAAGTGGATTTTTATCTAAAAGACAGTTGAGAGACAACATTAGAACTGTTTCAGATATCTTGGAATATCTGGAAAAGCATAATGAAAAGCAAGCTGCATTGATTTTTCTAGATGCAGAGAAGGCGTTTGACAATCTAAACTGGACTTTCTTATTCAAGTCTTGGAGGACATGGATTTTAGATGAAATTTTATAAAATTGGTAAAACCAATTTATACTTCACAAACAGCACAAATAATTATTAATGGAGAATTGACAAAACCATGTGAAATACAAAGAGGAACAAGACAAGGTTGTCCATTGTCACATTTGTTGTTTATTCTTGATTTTATTGTATGGACTGTTGTGAACCGCCCAGAGAGCTTCGGCTGTGGGGCGGTATAGAAATGAAATTAATAAATAAATATTCTGGTTCTTCAAGTACTGAATAGAGATATAAGGCAAGACGAAAGAATTGGAGGTGCAAAGATTGAAAAAAAGTCTTATAAATTGAGAGCTTTCGCAGATGATTTGGTGTTGATTCTGGAAGATCCTCTAAAGGGAATTGAAACTTTAATGGTTAAATTGAAGGAGTTTGGTGCAGTACCGGGTTTTAAGATTAATAAATTGAAGACAAAGATGTTAATAAAAAATATGAAAACCCAAGATCAAATAAAATTGACAAATAAAACCGGTTTTATGATTGAAAAGAAGGTAAAATATTTGGGTATCACCTTGACAAATATGAATTGTATGTTGTTTCAAAATAATTATGTTAAGCCTTGGAATGAAATCAAGAAAGATCTATTAAGATGGGATAAGGTTCAATTGTCACTTTTGGGGAGAATAAATACAATTAAGATGAATGTCTTACCTAGAATGTTATTTTTGTTTCAGACAATTCCTATATTGGCAACGGACTTGCCATTTAAACAATGGCAGAAAGACATATCTAAATTTATATGGCAAGCGAAAAAACCATGAGTTAAATATAAGATATAAAAGGATGCAAAGGAAAGAGGAGGACTGGGTTTACCTGATTTGAAATTATATTTTGCTGCTTGTTGTTTAGCATGGATGAAAGAATGGATGTTGCTGAAAAATAGAAGACTATTGGAGTTAGAAGGACATGAATTGAGATTTGGGTGGCATGGCATGGGTATTTGTGGTATGACAAAGCTAAGGTTAATGTAGAATTTAATCATCATTATGTTAGACGTGCCATTTTGAGAATATGGAATAAATATAAACCTAGGTTTTGTCCGAAAATACCATTGTGGTTATCAGCACAAGAAGCACATTATAGAAGAGAAATGACAAGTAGGTATAATTGGTTAACATATCGGTGGTATGTAGTAATTTCGCAAGGTGAATATAAAATAAAATCAAGAGAAAGATGATAAAAAAGAAGGTATATATGTCAATGGTTTTCTTACTTACAAATTTTAGAAAGGTTTAAAGTAGATAAAAGGCTTTATGATTTTGAACGAAGTCCGAATTTGAAAGGGAATTATGTGCAAATGACGAACATGTTATTGCTAAAATGTATAAACTCTTGTTAAAATTTGAGACAGAGGAAGAACAAGTGAAGGAATGTATGATAAAATGGGCCCAAAACTTTGAATATAATATACTAATGGAACAGTGGGAAAATATGTGGTTAAAAGGTTTGAAATTTACATTAAGTTCTAGCCTTAAAGAGAATTTTTATGATGTATTGTTGGTATATGTCTCCGGAGAAATTGGCCAAAATGTATAGAGGCAGTTCGGCTGTTTGTTGGAAATGTGAACAACAAGAAGGGACATTTTACCATATGTGGTAGACATGTAAGAAAGCCAAAAAAAATTGGATACAAATTCACTCATTAATTCAAAAATTTTTAAAGACTAATATACAATTGAAACCAGAGTATTTTCTCTTGGGATTAATGGACAAGCAGTTGGAAAGAAGTCATGGAACTTTATTTTTATATATGACAATGGCAGCGAGATTATTATATGCACAAAAGTGGAAATGTTCAACATTGCCTACAACATAAGAATGGTTGGTGAAGATGCTGGAGTTGGCAGAGATGGCTAAACTTATGTCATTAATTAAAGAAAATATCTACATTTATTGCCTCTAACAGGCTTTTTGCAGGGATTAGAAAAAAATGATTTGCTTATTTGTAGTTTTGGTGAATAAGAAGAAAAATTTTGAGACAATAGAAAAAAGAGAATTTTCTTTGTAATTATATAGTAAGAGAAATTACTGTTACTTATATTTGCTGTAGAGAAAATCGGAAGCCCATTTTAGGGTTCCCCCCCTTTCTTTTTTTGTTTGTTAATTGTCATATGTTTTGTGGTGTTTGTTTTTGTTTTTAATATTTATAAAATATATAAAAGTTAAACATTAAGAAGAGTTCCCTGTGCACAAAATAAATCTTGTGCAGAAGTTCCCCCCATATTAGTCACGAAAACTGCTGAGTTGGGGTGTGTATCTGTTATAATGTTGAACAAAATTGCCTGTGCGAATGTGTGCACAAGAGAATGTGTCTATGAACATTACGCCCTACAAAAATATCGTAGACTTATTGCTACATATGTCACAAGGAATCAACTTACTTAGTTCTACACTTGTGATCACATCTAAAAGGAAGCCCTGTATAGTTCAGGTGCTTCCTTATGGATTACATTTCAGAGTTGCAATAACCCAGTCACATTAAGTCCCTCCACCTTCACAGAGACTGTACGTGCAACAGCTTTGAAATTCTGTGAAATATGGACTCCCCCCACCCCATAAGGCAATAATATTTGCCTTATTGCAAATAGATGTTTCATTACAATTTTGAAAGCTTGCTGGAGACTGCATCCTCAGCTGACAAGCAGTCACTTGGTATATAGTCACTACACAAATTTCTCCAACTAAATGCTTAAACACCATCTTCTATATGGACAATAAAGCTAATTTATATCAACTGAGCTGATATGTGTACATAATATAGCCAGAATTGCATCAACAGCTTACTTGGGAGCAAGTTTCACTAAATTCAGTGAGACTTGCTTTCCTGCATATATGCTAAAGATTGCAGTCCAAATCTTTTAATTCAAGTGATGAACCTTTTTGGATCTTCAATTTTTTAATAATGCAAGAATCCTTCAAAGCCAGTAAAGTACACACACATACACACACACTTTTTCTGGATCCATTTCAACCTGGCTTCCAGCCTAGGCTTGGTCCTGAAATAGCTTTGGTCACCCAGATAGGCGATATATGCAAGGGAAATGAATACTACAATTCATGGCCTATGATTCCATCGAAACTACAGTTGGCACAAAATACAGCAGCTAAATTACTGATGAGGACTGGGAATAGGGAACATATCTTACCAGTATAAAACCAACTACGCTGGTTCCCAAACACAGTTCAAAGTGCTGTGCCTTTTTGACCAATAACCCCCTTGAATGGCTTGGGACTCTTGCCTACCTTACACACACCTTACACACAGGCTTCTTGTACACAAGCCTGTATTGAAATATTTGCCAAAGATTTTTCTCTGGGTCCCACCACTGTCAGAGATGACTGGAGAGAAGGCCTTTTTGGTGGTGGCACCAAGGATATTTGCTTATATCAGCCCAAGATCTTTTCAAACACTAGGTAAAGAGCTTTTTAATTTCCCCGGGCATTTTAGGGCCAAAAGACACACATCATTAATTGTGTTTCATTGTTATTTGTTTTCGGTTTCTTTGTTTTTAAATTTATGCTGAAGCCCACTCTCAGAATCTTATGGGACTCAAGAAGTAGGGTATTAAATCATGTATATTAAGTAAGTAACTGAGTAAGTGAACGAATGAATGAACAAACAAATTAATTAATTAATAGTTTGAACTGTACCCAAAGACATACTGCAGGAAAATGAGAAAATATTACTATTCTGTAAAATCACTCAAGAGTAGCTCTGGCTACCATACTGCACCCAAGACAGAATTCTATAGTCCATGACTCATTAGAATCTTCAGTTTGAAAAGAAGGAGAGAGATCTTCATGGTTGCAGTGATACATTTGAAAAAAGAAGAGCAAATTAATTATTTTGAGGAACAAAATAACCGGCCAGATGGGCGATTGATAAATGTAATAAATAAATAAATAAACAACAATGCTGAACTTTCCTTCATGAGTTTCTTGGAAATACGTGTGCAAGGTAAAAAGTAGTTCATTTAATCATCCCTTTCTTATTTTATTAAGGTACACAAAACAAAAGCAGTTTGTCCTACAGTACAACCATTCTCATGGTGAAACAGACACCCTCCCTATCTCTCAGGAATCAATGGAATCGAAAGGTTCTTGGCTTTACCATGTGCTAATACTGGAAAAAGAAAGTGGAATAGGAAGAGGTCAGTGTTAGGATTATAGGAACAAGTTCAAGTAAATTTCCAGGAACCCCTATACAGAAGTGAGGAAGAAAGGATTTAATGCATATCTGCCCCATGTTGCAGTAGGTGAAGAGAAGAATCATGCGGTGTTATGTGCTCTCCTCCTTTTGTTTGAGATGTCCAGCTCTCCAAAGATGTTTCTGATCACCTCAGCCATGCAGCTGAATAGCAACTTCACTGGATGAGCAGCTAAGGGAATGAGATGTGCTCATTGTACCCTGTTTCGGAAGAAAGCCACCCATAGTGGCCAAGAATTTTACTCATTTTTAATCTAGTCTTTCCCCACCCCTTTGCTACTACTGATTTTACTTCTCTGTACTAGGTATGCACATTTGCCCACTCTCTGTCCCTACTTTGCCAGCTACATGCTTCCATGCGCTCTCCAATACGACTTCTCATCAAAATGATTCCTTTGACCTTCGAAATTGGTCTCTAAAACTTTATTCCCCTTCCTTGAATTCTTAAATCATCCCATTATCAGCTGTCTGGGTGTACAGAAGGGCCCAGAATGCAAAAGGCTAATCAATTTGTCAAGGGCCAGCTTTCCAAGTTGTCATCTGACTTGGACATGCTGCAGGTCACCAGTAGGGGGAGCCCAAAGATCAGCAGCAGAATTTAATAACCCGCAGCCAGAAAACAGGGGGCCACGCTGTGTACCCTGACATTTCTAATGGAAATGAAATTACCATTAGCTTTTACCTTCCAGGCTTCTGCACTTTGCTCAGCAAAGATGTCAGAAAGGACATGTTCAATTCCTTCCAACTGTATTAGCTAACAGTTCTACAGCACAGCATGCAGACAGAAGATCCTTATTATGCTTTTAACAGTAGTTCAAAGTCTCAAAATAATGTATTGCTACAGACCGAGGAATGCCCTCTTTGCTTCACTAGCTATTTCAAGAAGTGTTCCTTTTAACCAGCAATGTCCCAGCATGCAGCCTTCTAAAGCCTTACTGCTGTCAAATTTCCTGTAGGCTGCTTGACTTTTGCTGCATATAGATAATCTTCGTGTGGGAAAACATATGTACACAGCAACAGCCAACCTATATACAAGTGGCGGGAGGGGGAGGGGAAGTTGCGGTGCACTTTTACATTAGAGCATATACATGTGTTTTCCTGTACAAAGATCTGTGGGGGGGGGGGGATTATGAAGCAGCCCTAAATCTAACTTCCACCTCTTAACCTGCCATTCTGTGGAACAAATACATTTCAAAACTTTTATTAGATTTCAACAAAAAAAAGTTCAGATAATGAAGACTTTTTCTGTCACTTCACTTTGCCAGTTATTCGATACAAACGGTTTTTGCACGACGTACCAGTGGAACTTACTTTAAAACAAGACATTGGAACAGTTCACACAACACAACAGCCCATAGAGTGTTAATTTACCCTCAAGGAGCTGCAGTGCATGCCGGCCACCATTATGAATATGCAACCTGCAATTGGGGGTGGTCGTGTCCTACGAACCCAGCTACCAGGGGTTATTAGAGGATTAAGCAACCATCGCCTAACCCTACAACAGGCTGTGAGTTATGCAAGGGTTGTTTAACCCTCAAATAACCCCTGCCAGCCGGGTTCACATGATATGACAACCCCCGGGTCAGGGGTTGCATATTCATAATGGTGGCCCGCATGTGCCACAGTGCAAGGGTAAATTAACCCTGGATGGGCTGTTGTGCTGTGTGGACCAGGTCATTGTTTGCAGACATTAAGAAAAACCAGAATGATTAAACTCTGTTATCTTAGTGCCTTTCTTCATTTGCTTTATGACATTTCTTAATTATTTCTTTAAAAACAATTTAAATTTTATTTTATTTGCATAATCTTTCAAGCTTTCATACACACACACACACACACACACACACAAGACAATACCACTCTCAATCATCCATCGATTTATAACATTTCATCTTCATTCATGTTTATACTGTAATTCACAGAACTGTATGTTTAAAACTTAGACCATTTTTTCCTGAAATTTAGTTTTACCTTTTTCCCATCTCTCATCCTTACAAATTCTGTTAACTTAGCCATTGCGACCACATGCCATATTTTATATTTCCATTCCACAAGCGTGGGTAATGCCAATTGTCTCCAGTACTTAGCTATTAGTAACTTGGCAGCTATCAATAGATTCCATACTAACTTGCGATGTTCAATTTTAACTGCCTCTTTAAAATACCCTAATAGCATTATCAAAGGATTGTCTGGAATAGTATTGCCTGGGTTACTTTTACAACAACATTTTAAGCGTTCAAGCACATTTTTTCCAGCCTCTGTGCTGCATCCATCATTCAGTATATGGCCCCTCACCTTTCACTCTATGCTCCATCACTTAATTTCTCCAATGAATACAAATACCCATCCTGTCACCCTGCCTTTGAAACTCTTCACTGACTTCCCTTTGCTTTCCATGTTGACTTCCCTGTGGGGATGTATGAGAATTTTGTTTCAGTTCACAAATCACTCGAAAATGGCCCGTTCACAACCCTGAACGTGAACGCATGTTCTCCTAGGGATGTGTGAGGATCTTGTTCGAGGGGTGGAAGTCTGGCGAACTTGCTGGGCTCGACCCACCAAACTCCGTCCCTCCTACCTGTTTCCCTGGCTCAACTCGCGTTCTCCTGAGCCTGGGGGGTTCCCGGCGGTAAACTTTTTATGTAGAAAATGGTGTAAGATACGCCAAAAACGGCCGCAATTTGCACAAGTTATGCAAATTGTGGCCGCTTTCACCGTATCTTACGCCATTTTCTACGTTAAAAGTGTACCGCCAGGAACCCGGAAGTCTGCCAAGAGGTTTGGGTGGCGCTCGCTTTTGGCTCGGTTCGGTGGGCACAGCAGCACTACTAAAAACTTTCACAAATTCCCAAACTTGCATTCACAAAATATGCACTTTTAAAAAGAGCCAGTGTGGCGTAGTGGTGAGAGTGTTGGACTGGGACTCGGAAGATCCAAGTTCTAGTCCCCGCTCGGCCATGAAACTCACTGGGTGACTTTGGGCCAGTCACTGACTCTCCGCCTAACCTACCTCACAGGGTTGTTGTGAGGATAAAATGGAGAGGAGGAGGAGGATTGTGTACGCCTCCTTGGGTTCCTTGTAGGAAAAAAGGTGGGGTATAAATATAATAAATAAATAAAATTTATCCTCACAACATTTATCCAAAATGGATATCCATTTTATCCTCACAACAACCCTGTGAGGTAGGTTAGGCTGAGAATCTGTGACTGGCCCAAAGTCACCCAGTGAGTTTCATGGCCAAACTTTTGAGAAATGCACAACTTTTGAGAAATGTGCACTCTTCCCATTCAAATGAACAACAACAAAAAAACAGGTTCAAAAAAGAACGGAAGAGAGCCAAACTGACCTTCAAAGTAAAGTTTGGAGAATTTCAGCAAGCTCGAGCATGCCTGGTTCTCCCATCCCTTCTTCCCTGGGAGTGCCATCTGATTCACAAAACCACAATGCCTGTGGCTGGCTGAGCAGACAGAAATGGAAATGGCCGCCTAAATAATTGATAGTAGTTCTGCCCTCTACACCCTTCTACCTTTACCTTTGCCTTGTCTTTCTTGTTTGGACCTTGGCCGCCCCTGATGTCACCTCTGCATAGAGCCTGGCACACCACCGGCACAGATTAAACATTGAGGAGCACTGAAGCTAGGACTAACATGCTCAGCTTCACACAGAGTGTCAGAGGCAGGAATGAGAAAAGTATTCTCCAACTGCCTACCTACAGTATGAGTCCATTCTTCCTCCCTCAAGGCCTGCTCACATTACAGATCTGCACCAGGGACAGACTTTATTAAGGCAGACTTGACTTCTCCCCCCAAGAAAGCCAATCTAATAAGATTGGCTTTCATGCAATGCATGAGGCAGATAATCCATATGTGACTATATGACTGCAGAATGTATCATTTGCACAAGGGGATGGAGCCACTTGCCTCTTTTGCTACTTCCAGACTGGTAAACAGCCACTCAATAGCTGCCACTTGCCATCAAGCAACCAGTAAGGAATCTGTTGTGAACTGAAGAAGAGTTGGTCCTTTCTTTCCGTTCTGTGGTTTGATAGCTAGAGCAAGTAAGTGTATACAGATGGGCTGGTTTGTGCGTTATTAGGCTAGTAACTTCTGTGGATTTATTTGCAAGGCTGTTCTATTTCAACTGAGAGCAGCGTCAGAATAATTAGCTTCTCAGCACAGCAAGACATCAGCTCTTTTCTAGCCACAAAGCAGCATCACCTGACATCAGATGTTCATTGCGTAATGACATTATTCATTTATTACACTTTTTAATCGCCCATCTGGCCGGTCACCCGGCCATCCTGGGCGATGTACAATAGAATAAAATACAATAATAAAACACAATTAAAACAGTATATGATTTTTTAAAAATCTGAACCCACCCCATATTCCTGCCTGAAAAACCATGTTTTTAATGCACGGCGGAAGCTCATCAAAGAGAGGGCATGGCGAAGGTCACTGGGGAGGGAATTCCATAACCTGGGGGCCGCCACAGAAAAGGCCCTCTTCCTAGTCCCCATTAGGCATGATGTATTGCTTCAGATAAACTGGATTTGTCCACTTTACCTACAATGTGGAAATCTACTGGCTGAGCCTATTGGCAAGTTTTGGTCCTAGAACTCAAATGTGTCTTCTTACAACAAAATGACCCCACCTCCACTCACCTCTAGGAAACCTGCATGAGCATTAAAAACAAACGAACTAATAACTCTCCCCGCTCCTCCCACTTACCCAACACAGGGGGAAAAAATACCTGACAAGAGGGGCATCAGGTTCAGCTGTAAAAATGCTATTCCAAACTTTCTCGCTTGTGCTGATAAAGTATTAGCTTCTTTAGCAGTTGGTCTATGGGGGCTCGGTGGCAGTTTTTTTTCTACATTACAGATCACACTTTTGGGGGAAGTTTTCTTCTTTTCTGATAACTGGAGGAGAACTGGAGGAGAAGAAATATATATATAATTAAACATCTAAAGACAACTGAATTTTATATAATCCTATTCAATAATAACAAATAATTAAACAGCATTGGTTTAATATATTTAAGGAACAAATTATTCGACCTTCTAAAACAGCTGGGCAAGGAGTGGCTGACCCTCCAGATGTTTCAACATACAACTCCCATCAGCCCCAGCCAGCATAGCCAATGGTGAGGAGCAATCATGGGAGTTGTAGGCCAAAACAACTGGAGGGCCACAGGTTTTCCACCATATCACAATCCGCAACCTAGAGGCTGTTGCAGATGGGTAAACTAGCTTCATCTAGCCTGCCGCCAACTATTATGGCCCAATCAAAGAATCTGTGCTTGTGGCCTTATCCACTGTTTCTCCAAATGGGAAGGAAAAACCTTCCTTTCTAATAATGATCGGCACACACAACTTGATTCACAGATCTCTAAAGTGTGCTGGGTGCATCATTTAGACAGAAAAAAAGACCTACAACTAAAAAAGACCATGCATGTTTAGACAGAAAAAAAGACCTACAACTTCCAGCATTCCCCAGCCAACGGTATTTTTTTATTTAATTTCATTTCTATACCACCCAATAGCTAAAGCTCTCTGGGCGGTTTACAACAATGCCTAAAACAAGGCCAAAATACAGTAAAACTATAAAATTATTCTATAATAAAGAAATTAAAAACAGTTTAAAAGATTTAAAAACGGTTTAGCCAGAGGTAATATTTAATACAAAAAGGACCTGTTACCAACGCCTGGTATGCATGTCCCATCAAGCCATTAAATATAGCCCTAGATGTTCTTAAACGCCTCAGCAAAGAGGGCTATCTTAACCGGGCGCCAAAAGAATTGTAGAGTTGGTGCCAGGTGGGCCTCAGTGGGGAGATCATTCCAGTCAGGGGGCCACCACTGAGAAGGTCCTCCCCCTTGTTGCTGCTCTCCGATCCTCCCTCAAGGGAGGCACTCGGAGGAAGGCCTCAGATGCTGATCATTGTGTCCAGATAGATTGCGGTTGGAAGGCATTCCATCAAGTATTGCAGTCCCAAGCCATGCAGGGCTTTATAGGTTAAGACCAGCACCTGGAATCGGGCCCAGAACATATTGGAAGCCAATGCAAGTGGCCCAGAACCACTTATATGTTTGGACCTCCTGGTCCTGGTTATTGGTCTGACTGCCACATTTTGCACAAGCTGCAGCTTTTGAACAGTCTTCAAGGGCAGCCCCATGTAGAGTACATTGCAGTAATCTAATTTAGAGATCACCAGAGTGTAGATTACTGAAACCAGGCTATCCCTGTCCAGATCGGGGCATAGCTGGGCCACCAGCTGAAGCTGGTAGAAGGCACTCCGTGCCACTGAGGGCAATCAAAGCCGTTTCCATGCCAAAACCTGGCCTGAACCATGACTGAAATGGATCCAGATAATCAGCCTCATCCAAGAGTGCCTGTAGGATCTTTTTCTTTCTGAAGATGCATAGGATTACATCTGTAGACTTTAAATTTTAGAAGAATGCAATGTATGGCTGTTTGTTAATATTTTTTTTAAAAAAAACTTCCTGTGAAGCCACACAATATCAGCCATGCAAGTTATAAAAGTAAGATACGTAGAAGGGCAAAAAATATTAAAACAAAGCATTGCCAAAATCAGAACAAATATTTTAAAGAGAGAGAGCGGAAGAGGGTCTTTTATGTAGCAGCGCCCCAACTGTACAACTTCCTCTTCAGGGTGGTTAGGTTGTCTCCCTCATTATCGGCCTTTAGGTGGCTGATAAACCTACACTGTTCCGCCGAGCCTTCTGTTATTAATGCCACGCCTTGATTTTAGAGGGGTTCCCGGTTTTATTGTATTTTATCGGTTTAGTTTTTAGTGTTGTTTTTTAATTGGTGTATTTTATTCTTTCTATCATTTTATTGTAAATTGCCTCGAGCACACATTGAGTGGAGAGGTGATAAATAAATAAAATAACCCTAAAGTTCAGGGCAGTTAACACTTACTTAAAATATCACACAACTCCTCTGTGCTGTAGGCCAATACATTTAAGGCTGCATGTGTTCATCTCGCCTCCTCCACCTTAAAAAAGTTTTACCTTTTGCTTTTAAATGTTTGTCAATCATTCGCTTCTTCTTTAAAAAGAAGCAGGGTATGAATGCATTTGGTGAAGCACTCCTGCTTCTGGCTATCCGAACTGACTGACATTACCAGCCAGTTAATTAATTACTTCCTGAACTTGTCTCGTCCTGGACCCGAGCTGTGTTCAAGCAAGCTGAACACGGAAATCACCCATTTAATTACAGGATTCAATTTTGCACTTACTTCTTCTTTTTTTAATCATAATGTTAGCACATTCTGGTAAAACAGAATTGTGCAAAAACGGTAAGATTTTTTTAAAAAAGAGATTGTGTTGCTGGGAGGAGGAGGAGGGGGGAATCCACTCAGTTAAGAGCCCCTTCTTGCTGTTCTCCCTTCATGGAGCAGAAAGCCTCCACCGTTTGTTTTTAAACTGCTGATTAATTACTTCTTTCCTTCTCCTCTTCCTGGGTACTTTCGGTGATCTGAGCGGAGGGGGAGGAGGAGGGGGGAGTGATACTGAGGGAGGACATGAATGGTCGAGGTGAAGCTGGAAAGTTGTCAGAAAGAGACGTGGGCGGGGCGGGGAATGGAAGCGGCCTTTTATTGGATGCTCTTCTGCTAGCCTCACTTGTGAAGCCCCTCCAAATTGGCCTGGCTGACCCCAGAGAAGACAAAAAGGAGAAGTGCCTTTAAAAGCCAGCCTTTTTCTGAGTTTTTATTATTGTTAATTTCTCTCTAAGCGAGGGGCAGGAAGAGTCAGCTGGCCTCTGCAGGTTCCCGGAGAGTAGGTGCCCGAGGCGCTAGCTGCCTCTTCCCTTCCTTCCTTTAATGTGACCGGGAATCCGCCTTAGGAGTGCTGAGCAGGGAGACACATTAAGGGGCACTGCAAAGCTGTGTGAGGAGCCCACTAGCAGCTGCCTTTTCTCTGGGAATAGAACCCGGAACCTGGAGAGGCGCTCTAAAGCACTGCTGAAAGGATCAAAGATAACAATCATCATAATCATCATAATAATGTGCTTTCAAGCATTAAGAAATTGATTTTGAAAAGTGATGGGAGGCTTGGGTGTACTGGACCTTCCCGTTCCCCTCACACACAGCTACATCACGCCCACTAGTGTGAACAGAGTACGGCAGGATGAGCATAGAGAAAGATAGCAACGTCCCCATAGTCTGGAAAGTAAACTGCAATTCTGCTTGCAGCTTACAGCGGAAGAGCAATGGGGGGGGGGGCATTTGAAACCCTCTGTAAGGAAGCTACACATCAAAAAGTCCCTGGTTTGAATCTCACCTCTGCCATGAATTCACTAGGTAGCCTTAGGCAAGCTGCTCACTCTCAGCCTCATTCTCCTCATTTGTCACATGTGGGAAAAGAAAACTGACTTGCAGGGTTGTTTTAAGTATTACAACTAGATAATGCATTTGAAGTGGTTTTAACGCTTGAAAGCACATTATTATGATGATTATGATGATTGTTAGATTTCCTCATTTCTTTTCAATATTTCTTTTTTATTTAACTACTGCAAGGATTGCTATCAATTATATCAAAAAAAGAAGAGTCCCTTCTTAAACCTATGGCACTTATTCTATGCTATTCATACTGGAAGGTCAGGACCCAGAAATATATGCCCCTTAACCAAGAAATAGGTTAGTGCAGCCCCGCCACTTTAGCTTAAGAAGCACATGAATGCAAATCATTGCTACTATTTTTTTTCTAAAGGGAAAATGTGGAAAAAATAATTACATCAGTGCAGAGGAAGCAGCTCCAGGAAAAAGAAATCCAATCATATCTCAGCAGGCATAAATATCACAAGCAAGCAAAACTCCCCAGAAAGTGTGTAACTGCTTATCAAAAGGGTATGGAAGAAAAGGCTCCCACTGCCTCAGCTGTAAAGGACACAGCAGCTTGAAGATTAAGATGCAATGCGTGGAACTGATCTCATAAGTCACGGGTCCCTCCGGAGTCATGGGAAAGAGGGGCTTAAACAGAGCTACAAAGCAAACAAGGTAGACGTGGCAAAGGGGTAAGCTCCTCAAGCAGACCAACCGTTCCTTTTCTGCCAGCAGAAATGCCTGCTCCTGATCTGTATGCATGAGAGCAGGCTACAAAGTGACCCTCCTTCTCCCTGCCTTCGCTTCTCATCCGCAGCAACAGCCCTTTCTCTAAAGCAGTGTTCTCCAACCTTGGGTCCCCAGATGTTTTTGGCCTACAACTCCCAGCTACACTGGCTGGGGCATGCTGGGAGTTGTAGGCCAAAAACATCTGGGGACCCAAGGTTGGAGAACATTGCTCTAAAGCATCAGGCTTCAGCCCTGACTTCCGAGGGCACCAATCACAGGCCTTAAAGTATGTCACCGGAAAAGAGAAACTGCAGGAAGGCCACACGGAAACAGGGGCATGGAACACAGGGTAGGACAATCGCAAAGACAGAGTTCCAGATGATTCAGGGGATGCACCCCACCCAGGTGGCTGTCACTCACAGACCTTTGTGAGCACACATCTCACTATAATATAAATAAAGGAAAATAACTTGTGGCATAGGACGCTGTCTTACACCTGGTCGGAGTACCTGTCCATTTAGCCCAGGTGCGTCTACACAGACTGGAAGGGGCTCTCCAGGGTCTCAGGCAGAGAAGGGTCCTTCACATCACCTGACCTGTTTGACTGGAGATGCCAGTGAATGAACCAGGGATATTGAGTATTTATTTATTATTATATTTATAAATATATATTTATATATTGATTATATTTATATATTTTTCCTGGAAGGAACACAAGGCGGCTGACATAATATAATCCCCCTCTCCATTTTATCTTCCTGTGAGGTAGGTGAGGCTGAGAGGCAGTGACTGGCCCAAGGTCACCCAGTGAGCTTCATGGCCGAGCGGGGACTAGAACCCGGATCTCCGGAGTCCCAGTCCAACACTCTCACCACTACGCCACACCGGCTCTCTCATGCTATAGCCAAAGCATGCACTCTACCACTGGGCTGTGGACCACCATACCCTCATGAAGGCAAGAAACTTTAAACATCATGGTTAAGTGATCCACTGTTCCTTCCTTAGACCACTGCGAAGAAAAGGGAACGGAAAGCTTTTAAATTCAGCATGATTCACAATTCTACCACCAAAACAAAGGATGGAAAAAACACAATATAGGAATATTTTGTGCAAAATCAGATTTTGATGTTCGTCTGTGTGTGCACAGGGTTGGAATTACTTATCCACTGCATACTCCTTATTAATTGACCTAGTGTCTAGATCAGTGTGTTGGAGAACTGATCTAGAACTGGTCTAGATATTGCATAAAACCTTGCCACAACTTCAGACAAACTTCATGCTCCTACTATCTTTGTATGTTGTCTCTATATGTAATCTAAAGCTGCAAGTGCTAAATAGATTTATTTGGGAACAAGTCCCACTCAGAAGTTAAGTCGATGGGACTTAACTTCTGAGTACACATTCACAGGATTGCACTGTATGTCATTCTTGTACTTACCTCCAGCTAACGATTCCTTCTTCTCCGAAGTATTTGTTAATTTCGTCAAATTAGGCTTTGTTGTGTTCGACGCTTTAGCACAACTTTTCGAATAGTGTTTCTGCTTTATAATTTTGGCTTCCTGGATAGTTTTTTCTTTAAGAGAGGAGGGTATGCTCCCAGAAATACTGATTGCACTTTGGGGGGGGGGGGAAACAGAGAGGGGGAGGAGATAAGCCTGTGACATTTGGAAAATGTGTTTGTTTTTTTTAATACACTGCAGTGGTAGAAAAAAATTAAAGTAGCAATTTTACTTATAGAAAGTTATATAAACAAGGGATAAAACACAAATGTTTGATTTTTTTTCACTAACATCTAGATGCCATTATAATGCTTCATAAGATCTGTATACCATAAACAGTACAAATTCTGTACGCAGCCTGGTTTGGATTGTTGAAAGCAAGGTAGATTGCCTATAAGGGAAATTATGATTATGATTATTATTGTTGTTTACTTTTTACAATGTATATCCCACCTTTCTACCTACAAAGTACTCAGGTAGCTTACAGGAATCTTAAACATTTTTTTAAAAAATCTCATGAAACCATGTATTAACCGCAAACAGGGACTATTTTAAGCAGCAATACTAACCTAGGAGCAATTAAAAACACACATGCCCTCTCAAAGAAGCGAACCAATGAACCAGCATAGAAAGCAGCAATAAAAAACATTCAGCAACATCACAAAAACGATGTCATGCATCCCAAAGAACTTGAGTAAACAAAGCAAATGTCACCTGGCCCATAATAGTTACCAAAGGTGGTACCAGGCAAACCTCACTTGGAAGGATGAGATCAAAAAGGCTAACCTTAGGCTATGTGACCTGGGTTGGTCCTTCACTTTCATGGGCTTTGGAACAATTTATGTTTGTTTGTTTATTTCATTTTTATACCGCCCAATAGCCGAAGCTCTCTCTGGGCAGTTTACAACAATTAACAAGACAGTCCCTGCCCGCAGGCTTACAATCTAAAAAGACACGACACACAAGGAAAAAGGAATGGGGAGGGAAGAAGAAGGGGGGAATATTAATACTCCTGGTAGGGCTGGTGGAATGGCCCTGCACTCCCTCTCATCTCCCTCCTCTCAGCCTGCTGGAATGGCTGCTGGTGGTGACAGTTGGGCGGCCTTTCAGCAGGGCTGGTGGAATGTTTTAAAGGGATTTGCTCCCTCACCTTTCAACAAGTTCTCAGGGCAGCTTACAAACAATTAAAAATTAGATTAAAATAACCAGAACAGCTCGGTCAAGCAGATAAATCTGCTGCAGATTCTCTTGTTTATTTTTGTCCATCCAAACATCTAGATATCCCTCTCTGTTTTACTCCTCCTTAGCTTCTCTCATCTAATCAGACAGAGTTGGGTGTCATTTATGCATTAATGATGCATAGCCTGGTGCATACACCAGCCTTCTGGGACACTGTGACGCTAAGAAAATGTAAATGTTAAAATCCAAAATGGATGTCAAAACCACTACCTCTCAGCTAAAACTGAAATGTATACATCGTTCTTGCATCGTTGTGAACTCTTTGACTTCCAGTAGCTTTTATATCCGCTTTTATATCAGCATGTTAAATATTTCTAATGAAGATATAGTAAAGGCGAAATAATAGGGTTCAATGACTATTTTATAACTGTTTATTTCTGGATGTATATTATTTATGGGTATGCAAAAAATGAACACAAATGAGTGAAAACTACACTTCAAGGGAAAACCTTTAAACTCCTACATCTCAGCCCTTTCTTTTCCAAACTTTTACAAATTTGGCCATTATATGGCTCTCACAGTGGGGACTCTCTCTGCAAGATTTCTTGATGTTGGGATACATAGTGTCTAGTATATTATGGTTTACGGATTTTTTGTTGATGTCCAAAATAAATTCCAACTGGCTGCCGTTTTTTTAATTTTTCAGCTCAGGCTTCTAAAAAATTATTTGGCATAAATGTTAGGCCTAATATTAGCTTGTATCATTCATAGCTCATTTTGTCAAGTGTGCTCAGTGAAATGCTAGCTTAGCAGACTTCTTGAAGAATACACCTGAAGGACCCCCAAGGGCTCAAGAATCAGGAATTGTACTCAACATTTCATCAAAATTGGCTGAACGGCGTGGCTCCAATTGTATATTTATGCTGTTAAGGAGTAAGTGTTAGCCATCTGGGCTGCCACACTTGATTTTAGGGACAACACTAAAGTATATTGTTTATGTATGGACACATTTGGATTCAGCAGGTCAAAAAACACTCATGCAAACAAATTCCCCTCAAAAAGCCACAAAACTCCCTAACTGTATACAGAGGTCCCAGGAACAAGTCATGGCATTTTCCCTTACGGATCTCAGGTCGCTGTGCTCGGCAAGAGTTCAGCATGAGATCTGCTGCCAGTTAAGGCTGTGCTAGGCTAGATGGACCAATGGCTTGATTCAGTATACGGAAGCTTCAGATAATATATAACATATTTGTGGCTTGCCTGGCTCTCATTCCTGATTCTTGAGCCCTTGGGGGTCTTCATGTGTATTCTTCAAGAAGTCTGCTAAGCTAGCTTTTCACTGAGCACACTTGACAAAATGAGCTATGAATGATATATATTTTCATTAGGGACAGAGACAAAATGAATGAGTAGCTGACTCTCTTGCTGTAGGATTGCATTTGGGTAGTGTGTGTGTGCTCACTTTATGTCCTTTAGGGTTGTTGCACATGGAATGGTTGCCACCTGGCTTTAAATTTATCTCCATGGCTGCCTGCCTTCATGCAGCAAACCATTTGTGTTCAGTGATGTTACAGGGGTATCAGGGGATTTTCTCTGTACCACTGAGACTTCCAAGGTAAAGCTTTGCGGTGGCATAGAAAAAATCCAATCCTCCAGCGAGCTATTGAACACAAGCAGCTCACCATATGGAGACAGCCACCATGGGGTTGAATTAAAAAACCCTCTGCGGAATATATGTAACCTCACTGAATACAGGACTGTAGCTCTAGACGAGGGACGGGGAACACGTAGCCCCTCAGGTGTCGTTGAACTAATTCCCATCAGCCCCAGCCAGCATGGTCAATAATTGGGGATGATGGGAGTCATAGTCCAAGAACATGTGTGGCTGCTCCATTTCTATGGAACTCCCTGCTTCTGGAGGTCAGGCAGGCTCCAGCATTGTGTTGCTTTCTGCGCCTGCTAAAGACTTCCTTGTTCCAGGAAGCCTTCTCTGCTGTCCAACCACCATTTTAATGTTACCTTGTTTTCAATGTATTGTTTTTGTTTCTTTTATCTGTTTTTATCTTTTTATTGTTCACCACTCCGGAATCTGCTTAGATATGGAATGGTATACAAGTACTGTAAATAAATTAAATAAATAAATAACATCTGGAAGGCCACAGATGTTTGCTCTTTAACATGGACTAGACAAATCTATGGGCTTTTAAGGGTGCAATCCTATGCAAGTTTAGACAGAGAAAAGGCCTACAACCTTCAGCATGCTCCGGTCAGCATAGCTGGCTAAGGCATGCTGGGAGTAGTAGGCACTTTTCTATCTAACGTTGCATAGGATTGCACTTAAACCTCTAAAGTATCAAGTATGTAACATTTAAAGCTAGAATGCTATTTTCTACTGCTTTTCCATATGCCTAAATTGTTACGTCCTGTTTTCCTAAATAAATCTATTTTTGTTTAATTAGGTTCTTCTTCTTCTTTGCCCCCAAGCTTGGACAGTACAGTTGTTCTTTCAAACCTTAACCAAATACTAAAATATGTTTTACATATGCTAAAAATGGGAGATTGGAAGGCACTTCATTTATTCCTACACAGTTTCAGATTAAGCAAGGATATAGCCCTGGATCCTGAATTTCCTTCCACTCTGAAAGGGAAAGAGTGGAAGATGATCTTACTGACAGAAGGGGGAAGCAACTTCATTCCTCTGCTTGAGCACACACAAAGCCCTGTCCCAGAGGTGGGGGATGTAAGGTGAAGTGGGAAAGGGCAAAAGGTACCTCCCCTCATTCTACTGGAAGGAGTATCCTGTGAACAGGAGTCTGCTCACAGGACACTTCCACCAACAGAAAGGATCCAAGTCACTAGACAGCTGGAAGCATCTAACAGTGTTCTCCAACCTTGGGTCCCCAGATGTTTTTGGCCTACAACTCCCAGCACGCTGGGAGTTGTAGGCCAAAAACATCTGGGGACCCAAGGTTGGAGAACACTGATCTAACACCATTGTATGGACAAAGAAACAGAGTCATCTTTCAGTTTACTGTTACACATTTCTTCCGATGTATCTGGTAACAACCACTTTGGGGGAAAGGCGTGGCGATCCATTTCTTTAACCAAAGGAGGCCGCCATTCTGTGTGATGCTGTAAAGCAGGAGTGCACAACCTTTTTGGGCCCGGGGGCACATTTGGCAATTTGAAAAACTGCCTTGGGAACCACCACAGAATGGGCATGCTGCAGATGAAATCACCAGCCTGCAGCCACCTGCCACCTTCATTTCCGAAGAATGACTCTGAGGCCCCATGTACGGCCCAGCTATTCATGGGGAAAGATGGGAGCAACTAAAGGACCTCACTTTGCTATGAAATGATCCAGCGGATAGCAAGGAATTTTGCTATTTGTTTTTAAAAAGCAGGAGGGATAGGGCACATTGGCAGGGGTCAAGAAAGCTGTCCAGGGGCACAATGGTTCCCACAGGCACCTGCTATAAAGTAAGGGGGGGGGAAGCCTCAGAAAACTTTATTTGCCTCTTCGAAAGTGGATATATTGCAGGGATATGAGACACTTAATGAGACGTATGTTATTAAAATGCTGGATTCTTAATTAATCCATAAAATAAATCACTGCACACAAGGAAAGGTTTTAAATACAGCTTTGTGGTATTTTGTGGCAGCCATGGCAAAGGATTATTTAAAAGATTCTGGCAAAAGCTCACAAAAAGCTATATTATTTATTAGCAAGAATGTATTATGTAATCAATCATCACTGAACAGTGGCTTATGACATTAAGTAGAAGAGTTGGAATATGACCAGCGCTATGAGATTTTACAGAAAATGGCACACCGAATAATCAAGTAAAATTGATTTATGTCCATGTCACTCAAGCAAATAATTATGCCATGCAGTGTGTGGAATAGCCAATACGAATGGGAAAAGAATAGCCTATTAGGGTAGCTACCACTGACCCAATGCTGGAATCTAGCAAATTGTTCCTTGGAAATGCCCAAGCAATCAGACCAGTCAAATTTTAGACTCCTATTCAGGCTGTGATGATGAAGAGGCATATGTCTCATGTGACTGCAAGTTCAACTGACTGTAAAATTGAACAATTATTGAAATGACTATCTGAAGCATAAAGGAAATCTAGCTACCAGATCTAAGAAACAAAGAACTCTGTAAATCTGTTAATGGCCAATACATTTTACAATGACTTCTGAAGTGCCGTGGGGCATTAAAATATGCCTCCTCTAACATACTCTGGACAAACTGTTTTCATGAAAGAGCCATTCCTAGTCATTCTACATGCATTCAATGCACATGCGGGGGGGGGGGGGCTGGCATTGTAGCAACTGACTTGGCTCCCAACCTATGTGCGTTCAATGTAAGGTCTGAAATTACCCCCTTCTGCACATACAAATATACAAGCAGAGGGCTGCTGCTGTGAGTTGGGAAACCTAGAACAGAAGGTTCCCAAGTGGATGGAAAGAACCCTCTGCACGTACACAGTGGGACTTTTCAGAACCTACAAATGAACCGCATAGGCCAGGAGCAGAGCCTGCTGCTGTAATGCCACCCCCACAGGCATGTTCATTTTATGTTCATTCTAACCTACCTCACAGGGTTGTTGTGAGGATAAAATGGAGAGGAGGAGGAGGAGGATTATGTAAGCCGCCTTGGGTTCCTTGCGAGAAAAAAGGCGGGGTATAAATAGAATAAATACACAAATAATAAATATGCTTAGAACATCTGAAAGGGGCTAGCGACACACCAGATTAGCAACAGAGGCTCTGCTCTCTGGCCCACCATTAGTAAAGATCCGATTGGCAAATACGAGGGATGGGGCTTTCTTAGTGCCACAGTTGTGAAATTCTCTCCCCAGGGAGGTCTGCCAAGCAACCTCTCTTTCTGTTTTTAGATAGGTGCATTTCATTGTTTTTATTTTATTGTTTATATGCCCTTTTAGACAGATGACTTTAAAACTGAATTCCATTGGTTTTATGCCATCTCCTTTGGTTTTGGTGCTTCTATATTGTATTTTATTTTTTAAATAACACTTAAAATAGTAAGTTTTTTATTGTTATTGTGACTTTTCCTTGTAGGTCACTTTCAGGGTAATATACCTTTTTAAAGCAGGGTACAGATTAAAATAAAATGTACTTTTAATAAGGTCCACAAGAGAGGGACAGAAAGAAAAACAACAACAAAACAAGGGTGATGTTCCAATGACTCCTGGTACTATGTATATTTCAACATAATATGTGCAGTTACAAAACCAAGCTGGTTAGGTCAAGACACAATAATAACATAACAGCACTCAGAAATGCCTACAGGTTACCAATCCATATCCAAGGATCCTCTGTGCCCAAATCTAGATTCCCAACACATGGCTACCTTCCCATGGTTTAGTACATATAATTTAGATTACATGCTGTATGTCAAGCACAGGAGAAAGCAAGGTACTCTCCCACCCTACAGTTAAGAATGTAAGAGCCATGCTGGGTCAGACCAAGCGTCTCTCTAGTCCAGCATTCTGTTCACACAGTGGCCAGTAAGCCGCCTGTGGAAAACCCACAAGCAAGACTTGAGTACAATTATCTAATCCCCTTTTAAAGCCACCCAAATCAAGGACCATCAGTACACCTTGTGGTAGCAAATTCCATGGTTTAACTTTGTGAAGAAGCACTTCCTTTGGTCTGTCCTGAATCCCACATCATTCAACTTCATCTGATCAACCCGGGTTCTAGTAATTGCAGGCCTGTGGCTCACGCTGGCCCAGCTTGTCTGAGCATGGAAAGCTAAGCAGGGTCAGGCCTGGTTGTTACTTGGATGGGAGACCCCCTCCTCTAGTTTCCTGCATTGAGCAGGGGGTTGGACTCGATGGCCTTGTAGGCCCCTTCCAACTCTATGATCTATGAAATCTATTACAAGAGAGAGAGAAAAATGTCTCCCTATCCACTTTCTCCACACTAGTCATAATTTTGTACACTTCTATCATGTCTCCCCTTAATAGTCTTTTTTCTAAGCTAAGGAGTCCCAGATGTTGTAACCTTTCCTTATAACATCAAGTAGGCCGCTCAACAAGGTCTGCCACGGACGGCCTTCTCCTTATCCCATCAGCCAGAGCAGCCAGGCTGGTGGGCACTAGGAAGAGGGCCTTCTCTGTGGCAGCCCCCACATTATGGAACTCCCTCCCTAGTGACCTTCGCCATGCCCCCTCCGTGATGAGCTTCCGCCGTGCATTAAAAACATGGCTGTTCAGGTGGGAATATGGGGTGGGTTAGGTTTTAGAAGAACTTTTTATATTGTTTTAATTATTATTATATTTTATTGTATTGTTTTATTGTATTTTAATTGTACATCGCCCAGGGTGGCCGGGTGACCAGCCAGATGGGCGATTAATAAATATAAGAAATAAATAAATAAATATAAGGGAGTTGTTCCAGCCCCTTGATCATTTTGGCTGCCCTTTTCTGCAGGCGTGTTCTTTAGTACAGTATACTCTAAAATTCATGAATGAGAGATTATATTTTATGAAAGAGGTATGAATTACATAACTTGACGTTCGTAAAGGCTTAATTCCCTCACCTACATACAGCTCAGACATTTCGACTTAAACCATGTAGGAGGGAAACTGTTTACTTTTTTTTTTTTTTAAGTGTAAAAATTCCATGATATTCAAAGGCTGTAATCTGTCTAATTTATAACCACATCATAAAGATTTTTCTGCCATAATAAGATGTACTTTAAAGCCAGCTCCAGCGATTAAACTTTAATTATATGAGCTATAATTTATAACCACATTATGAAGAATTTTCATTCATGCCCCAAATAATTCAGTATGGTCATGCCTTGGATTGAGAGCATAATTCGTTCCGGAAATGTGCTTGTAATCCAAAACACTCTTATATCAAAATGAAATCCGCCCCCAAAAAAATTTGTACAGAGATTTTTAATTTAAGCCGTACTACAGTACTTGTATCGCAAGACGTCGCTTGTATCGCAAGTAAAAAAAAATTAAATAAATATTTAAAAAATTGCTTGTCTTGCAAAACGCTCTCAAACCAAGTTACTTGCAATCCAAGGTATTACTGTACTTTATTAATAGGGGGAAGCGGGGGGAACCAAAAAGCCAAACTGAGCATCACACTCAGGACAAGGCAATTTGGTTACTTTTAGACTATACTACATTAGCAATGTAAAAAAGCAGAGCTATCTGCATACAGTTCAGATATCTAACAGTATTTCAAAATAAATCTCTTCTGAAATTAATTCATATCAATAGAACTTGTACACACTTTGAGCACACCCTAGTCAGCTGTGGGCACATGTGGCGAGCCAGTGTGGCATAGTGGTTAGAGTGTTGGACTGGGACTTGGGAGATCCGAGTTCTAGTCCCCGCTCGGCCATGAAACTCACTGGGTGAGACTTTGGGCCAGTCACTGACTCTCAGCCTAACCTACCTCACAGGGTTGGTTGTGAGGATAAAATGGAGAGGAGGAGGATTATGTAAGCCACCTTGGGTTCCTTTAAGGAAAAAAGGCGGAGTATAAATATAATACATAAATAAATAAATAAATGTGGAAGATTCCCATATGCCCGTCAGAGCCCTATTCATAGATTTCATAGATCATAGAGTTGGAAGGGGCCTACAAGGCCATCGAGTCCAACCCCCTGCTCAATGCAGGAAACTAGAGGAGGGGTCTCCCATCCAAGTAATAACCAGGCCTGACCCTGCTTAGCTTTCCACACTCAGACAAGCTGACCCATCGTGAGCCACAGGCACTTTCCCCCATCTATGCACATGCAGCACTACAAGTCATTATGGTGGGGTGGGGACCTATGGCCCTCTAGATGTTGGACTACAACCCCTACATCCCTGACCATTAGCCATGTTGGCTGGGGCTAAAGGGAGTTGGAGTCCAACAACATCTGGAGGGCCACAGGTTCCCCACCCTTGCACTATGGGAAAGAGGAGGCCTGTGTGTGTTTCCATCATCTTGCATCAAGGTGAGAAGGGCAGGATCAGGATATGGGAGGTGAGCACGGACAACTAGCATATGCATGTTCATGTGCATACATAGGAAGGAAATGCAAGAAGAGAACTTATTCTCAACGGTGCCAAAGGGAGACTTCCTTAAACCACCCAGGGAGCCTTTTGGCTGATGGGCAGTGAATAAAAATAATAAATAAATAAATAAATAATTTGAACCCAACCTGTTTCAGAGACAAAAGCTCCTTTGTCAGGGGCAATTTTATAAAATGCAAAGGCTGAAAACAGGACAAGCCAGCTTACAAAGGTGGTGGCTATCCTTCACACACCATCAAGGCCAATTTGCATACTGTGCTTACATGCAATTGTCATTACTTCCACATCTTTTTCAAGAAAAAGGCAGGTGCGAAACTAACTTCAGTGTCTAGACACCTATGTTACACTAATGTTATTTTGCAGTTGTTACCCTCTTATGTAAGCATCACTAGTCCTGTGCAAATGTTCATCCCATGCAGAAAATGCATGGAGGTAGGGATCAGAGTCACACACCCACTGGCATCACCCCAGCTTCCACACATCCGTCTGCACAAGAGTCTATGCACAATCCTTACTCTGCAAAAAGAGGGTAGAGACCGTACACATGGGTGTACAGACATTCAGTTAGAAGTGTAGGCTATCAAATAGAGGAATGGTATAAAGAGGCTATGGGATATTGCTATTAATGATAAGTTAACGTGTAGTATTAAAGTTAAAAGAGGATTATCGAACCAAAATGATTTTAAATATATCTGGAGAGCATTTGTAGATTTTGTTTTATTAAGTGGGAAAGGGTGTACACCTTCACAAGAGTCATTCCAGTTTTGGAAGGTTGAATGGTTACGTAGTTATTTGGTCCTGGTGGTGTGTGTGTGTGTGCGCGCGCACTTATTATTATTTGTTGGGGGGGGTTGGTTATGTGTTTGTTATATAATTTGTAGGTTTATGTCTTTGTAGTTTATATGTTAAAATTTAAATAAAAAATATTTTTTAAAAAGAAGTGTAGGCTCTTGTGCAAATGACAGCTTGAGCCTGTGGACAGCGGGGGCCAGGCTGAGCAAATCCAATCCTGGTACCCCACCCTGCACACATCTTTTTCTACATGGACTGGATGTTTTTGCACAAGGCTATTGAGTCAATCTGTAGACAATCAGATGGGTGACCTTATGAGTTGGCTATCATGTTGAGTACCCATGACTGCTAGATGTACAAATTGCAGGGAGCACATACCTTGCTTTATCATAAGGCTAGAAATGGGGGAGAGAGGGGACATGACGACAGCAAGATAGAGAATGGAACCAGAAAAGGGATGGCAACCATGTTGTAATACAGTTCCATATGCTTCCTGACTCAGCTTGCTTAGAACGTTAGCCTGTATCTCAGGCTCCTTCTGAAGTACTTCTCCCCCCGCCCACACACACACACACACACACACACGGCTAGGATGCCATTTCATCTCAGCTCTCCTACCACAAAAAGAAGCAGGCATTAGCATTGACTCCTCAAGCCAAGAGCATGGATTCCCGTCATGGCAAGATATGAAGTAGCACACTCAGCAGCTATTTCAGAATATTGTATAATGCCCTACAAAATGACATCGTTTCCACTTCCAGTCATCTGCCTTGTCAGTGGGAAAGGAGAAGATTGAAGCAGGCTTACAACAGATGCAAAATCAGAACAAAGACTGCAGCAGAGTCCACAATTTAAGAAACAATGATTTGCTAGAATTAGGCCAAGAGTTGACGAAGGTAGGATTGCCTCGATAATGTCATATAAAGACAAATATAACTTCGTGTGTAAAATTATAGTGCTTGAGAAATCTACGTCTAACCCCTTATAACCCTGTAGTCACAAGCAGCCCTGTAGATTTTCAGACAGAAGTGCTAGATGAATGCAAGTGTGTACCACAATTAAGCTTTAATCAGAATAAAAATGGTTAGCATAGTTCTCTGTGCCCAAGGAGCATCCTAAATATAAAACCTACATGTCATGGTAGATATAAACTATTACACAGGAAGGAAATAGGAACTATTACACTTCAAAGTTGAAACCACTATTGTGGTTTCATTTGCATTAGTGACAGAAAATTAATTCTTCCTGCAACACGCCGAAATCCTTGGAGATGACTGATAGGAATAAAAATCTCCAGGTGCTGGGATTAAAGCAAGAGGCTAATAAGTGTATGTTCTGTGGCCATCACAACTCAAGATTTACTGCTGGAGTCATTGGAAACAATTTCTCATCTGCCCATCACAGGCATAACAACACAGAGGATGCATGACCATCTGTGGGAGTTTTACAACCCCACTGAGAACTTTGCTGGAGCCAACAGAAAAGAAGTATGAAGTACCATGGCTGTGACTGTTTTACTTTTTCCAACCCACCCCCATTCCATGCACACTAAGGATGTGTACTAGACAAAGGGAATGTTTCTTTCTGGAAGTGTATGTTCTTCTTCATATGTGATATAGGTTAACACCAGTGTGTGTGTGTGTGTGTGTGTGTGTGTGTGAGAGAGAGAGAGAGAGAGAGAGAGAGAGAGAGATGCAGATCTGACTTTTAAGAGACGACATGCTCTTTAGCATGTCGTATTTTGCAGAGGGCTATTCTCATTTCTTTTATTTTTGTGGCAGTATCACCAATTTTATCTACTTACCCATAGTAAAGTATCAACCAGGGTCATTGTAGTACAAGCCCAAGAGTTCTTTTGAGCTGTCTTTATACCATGACTAACTCCATAAGCTATTCTTGAAGATTGCCATCTATAAGCCACACGCCTTGCATTGTTATTGTGAAGGCACAAGGCTGTGTGCCATACCCAAATAATCAACTTAAGGAGGTAATGGCAGGCCAAACTAGATCAGATGCCTCCTGTAAGTACAAGTTGTCAGGAGGGACTTGTAGGCAATCTGCACCTCCAACAGTATGGGAATCTACACTTGGCTTCTGTTACCATGCACTGACAAAGGGCATGAGCTAGTTATCCATGGAGTTTCTATGGACCGTGCCCCAAGGAAACACAAATACAAGGGGAATTTCATCAACTGGCTAATCATCAGATATCCAGCCATTTTTTTACGCTGGAACTTCATTTGTGGCCCAATGGGGCCTGGAACAGCACATTCCCCAATATAATCTTGTTCTTTTTCCCCTTTCTTCTGAGAATTCAGACCAACATCACTAAGGACAGAATGTCGGGCAGCGTGGATCTGTGTCCCCATAAATTTTGTTTTAAGAGACTTGATATATGGGGCTTTGGTAATGTTAAGGGCTTGAATCATTGACATTTCCAACCACAACTATAGCAAATGGGCTAGAAAACCTGAGTATTTAACATGCCCTTCAGCATATGTCTCTCCTATCTGAATCTTGTGGAGCTTTTTATGTTCCAGGCACCTTTCCACATACACCTGCTCCCTGCTTGTGTCTCACTGTAGACTGGAGGATTGATTACATAGGCTGATCTGTAGGGGTTGTTGGCTTTGCCTCGGGTGGGAGGTTGGACAATATCGCCTGTATCAGAATGGGAGGAAAAATAGGTGTTGTGGAGTCTGTCAAACCAGTTGTGCAACCAATGCAGTACCATGTACAAAAACAGCTGTAGTATATCAGTCAAAATATACCAAAGTGAGCAGCCAACCACCCATTTCCTCTTTCAGGATACTCCATTCAATTCCCTGTCCCCTCCCAGTTTTCCATTAAAACAGATACTTACCTTTTAGTGACCAATGAGCATGCTCAATTCTCATGGTGCTATTTTTGGTGAGGGTTTTTTGTCTTTCTGCAAACTTTGGGGTTCCCCCAAGAATGCCAGTTCCTCTCTCTTGTTTCTCAACAAGATTTCCAAGAACCACGATAAAATTGCTTTCCCAAGTTCGGACAACACGCCAACCCATCATGGGTAAGTTAACCCCTAGAACAAGTCATGGGTTGTCAAGGTGGCTTGTTGCAAAAAATAAGCTACCCTGCAGGAAGTGGTCTAGGTTTGGACGGCACAGCAACCCACTGTGACTAGTTACCCATGATGGGTTGGCATGTCATGCAAACCCAGTCACAGAAATCATTCCATGACTGGCTCACTTACCCTACAAATTGTGAAGAATAATGGTATTTGGAAAAGGCAACCTTTTGTAGCTATGAGGAAAAGACATATATGACAGCTTGGATCAGCTCACACTAAGCTTCTTTTGATTCATGCCAATGCTAACCTTCTGCCACCATACCCTAAATAATTATATAACCAGGGTATCCTGCAGTGCAAAACAGCATTAACAGCCTAAGAGCCATTAAATTAACTTTAAATGGGATTTCAGTTTCTGGCACTCAGATCCAAACATTTGTGCCAGCAAATCTGTTTGCAATGACAAGGGAACATTCCTGTGATGGCCAGTATAACATGATTTGTGGTGTTGTCCTGATAAAGAAGTCACTTTCATTGGCTGCAAATCTTATGGGAAGACTGTAAGGCTTTCTAGAGATGCCAAACCCACCCCACCCAAATTGTTTGCCCATAAAATTAGTTAAGTTTATTTTCCTAATATTAGTCAAAGGTAATGTAACTTATATTATAAAATGTCCACAAAAATGGGATTAAAGAGTTATTAGGCCTTTCTTAACATGTTTATCATCATGATGTGGGGATGTTTCTCTATTGGGAGAATAAAAGTAAGAGGAAATTGTTAAATTGGCAAGGACTTCAAAATCCATGGCCAGGAAAATATGTATTTAGTCTACAAAGCAGGACCTAAGAACTGTTAGAAATGCAACAAAGCAAATCAAGAAGTCTTAAAATAACAGTAGCAGGAGATTAAACACTATATGATTTTCTAAAAAAATAAAATCAAAATAAGTTTTCCACCATGCAACAAACATTTTTATTTATTTATTTATTTATTTATTATATTATATCCTGCCTTTTTTCCTGCAAGGAACCCAAGGCGGCTTACATAATTCTCCTCCTCCTCTCCATTTTATCCTCACAACAACCCTGTGAGGTAGGTTAGGCTGAGAGTCAGTGACTGGCCCAAAGTCACCCAGTGAGTTTCATGGCTGAGCGGGGACTAGAACCTGGATCTCCCGAGTTCCCAGTCCAACACTCTCACCACTACGCCACATATTTTGCACCAATATCTCTGTCCTACACACATTATTAAACAGTTTGCCAGGACTTGCTTTCCGAGTTACAATGGATGGCTGCAATCCACAGTCCAGTGCACACACATGGGCATTGTTGGGTCTTTCTGATCCAGTGTAGAGCCAATAGCAACAAGCAGACCTGGATCCCTCCCTATCTCCTTGTTTAAAGTCCAGAACATAAGAAAGGACCCACCAGCAGGGATGAGAGGAAAGAGGGGGAGGGGGAGAACTCAGACAGGAACAGTAGACTGAGTGTCTGTTCCCTAAATATTTCGCTGCAAGGCAGGTTTAAGTGAGCTGCTCCCCCCGCTGCCAATGTAAGCAAACCTCACCAACATTGCAAAGATGAGTGGCTCCAGAGCAGGGCTCTCCAGATGTTTCTGGCCTATAGCTCCCAGCATACCCAGCCAGCATGGCTAATGGCAAGGGATTCTGGGAGCTGTAGTCCAGCAACATCTGGGGACCAAAGGTTGGAGAGCCCTGCTCCAGAGGAAGCACTGACCAGTTAAATAAAACCCATTTCAACTTGCTTTGTCCTACTAGAAATGTCCTTTATTTAATTACTGATGTCAAACCTACACACACAAGTCCAATGGCCTCATACATAACAAAGGGGGAAATACTGCAAACTCACCCAATAAACAAGAAAATAAATATTTGGAAGTGACAAAAGCTGCTGAGCGCTTAATTTATATAAATGGAGCAAATGTTCTTATTGCTTGCTGTTGCCTTTGCATTTTGATGCTACTCTTCCTTTTTAACAGTAAACAATTTCTACAGCTGTCAAGGCCAGAGTCAGATGTCATTGGAAAAACAGTACAATCATAGCATGACAACTAGAAGAAACGGCTGTGTTCAATTACATTTAAAGATGTAAATGCATGTCCCAGTACGAACAGAAACAATCCTAATAGTTTTGCACCCTGGAGAGACTTACCTCAGTGAACGGTTAATGTCTTCAGTTTTTGCGGGAGACGGGGGAGGACTAGCTGTACGCGAGGTTTTTTGATCAATAGCATTGCATTCGACTTCCAGGTGCTTGCTTGCAGCTGAACTGCGAAGGCCTGAAACACATTTGGTACTCATTAGGGCTGAAAGGTTTGATTAATTGCTAGACTGATTGATTAAAAGCACATTCACACCCCAATCCTATACATACTCAGAAGTTGCACTGAGTTCAATATGGCTTGCCCCCAGGTAGGTGGGTGTAGGACTGTAGTCTTAATCAACTAAAGAAATACCACTGGTTAATAGGGCAGGAGATTTTATTTTAATACAAGTACTTATAAAAACTGAAGGTGACACACACACACACATCTTGAAAGAGGAATGTCTCTCCTAAGATGATGCGATACTATAGGTGGTGCATCTGGGGGCTGCAGGGAGAGGGATGAATTGGCAGAATTCACCTCTCCTACTTCCCATCAGTTGGTGTGTCCTGAGTGGAACTCCACTCAGGGAGTGCTTCTGCTGTCAGGAGCAAACAGTGGATCCAACCCACTATTTTTACCCATATGCAATAATTACTCAACAAAAACCCCATGATTAATATATTTGTCTTTAAATTGGATTCCAGCCCTCTTCACTACAAGCAGCCACAAAATAAAGCTGCCAGAAAGAAACTAGGATAACTGAACTGTTATGTTTACCAATTACATTTGTTTCAGCTATTCAGGCTAGGGAGGCGTTTTATAAATCTACTTTTCCAAGTACATAATCAAGCAAGGGGAAAAAAATCAAACATTTTTGAGCTCATTAAGGGAAATTAAGATAGTTGGGTAAGTAGGGAGGGTAAGGGGACACAGAACATTAAGACTTATAGACCAATTCCATCATCACCACCATTATTGAATTACGACTATAAGATTCTGGCATTTATCTTAGGTGGTGAACTGAATGTGTTCTTATCTAACTACTTGAATATAAACCAAACAGGGATTTTCCCCCCTAAGGAAGGATATTCTTAGATAGTAACAGCAATACCTATTATAACTAGTAACATAAATGGAATATTTACAACTCTATACTTTATTGATGTAAAGAAGGTATGAGACTGAATTGAGTGGTCATACCTGGTGAAAGTTATGGGGAAAACTTGATTTGGGGATTTTAAAAACCTGATTGAACTAATTTACACAGATCCAAAAGCCAGGAAGGTTGCTAATGGAATCAAATGAATTATTCTTAAGCAAATGGACACAACAAGGATGTACTTTGTCCACCCTTTTATTTGCCTCATGTATATTTATTTATTATATTTATACCCCACCTTTTTTCCTGCAAAGAACCCAAGGTGGCTTACATAATCCTCATCCTCCTCTCCAGTTTATCCTCACAGCAACCCTGTGAGGTAGGTTAGGCTGAGAGTCAGTGACTGGCCCAAAGTCACCCAGTGAGTTCCATTGCTGAGAGGGGACTGGAACTCGGATCTCCCGAGTCTCAGTCCAACACTCTCACCACTACGCTACACTGGTATAGAACCCTGGGTAATGAATATTGGGATGGATACATGGGAGAGAAAAAAGTGAAAATTTCATTATATTGTATATATGATTAGCTGCCAAGAAATTATAAGATCTCATAGAAAAATACTGGTAATGATGAAAGAATTTGGCAGGGAATCATCCGGAAATTTGGTATGAAATGTCATCAATAGGCAGATGACACCCAACTTCTTTTCATCTAATGCAGATAAGGAGTGCTTGGATGCAATAATGGGCTGAATTAGGGCCAATAAACGGAAGCTCAATCCAGACACAAGTACTGTTGGTAGGTGCTTCGTCTGCCCAGGTAAGTGATGTTCAACCTGTTCGGGGGAGGGGGGGTTGCACTCCCCCTAAAGGATCAGGTCCATAGTTTGGGGATGCTTACTGATCCATCTTTGTCAACTGAGGCACAAATGGCATCTGTGGCCCTGAAGCCCCTTTTACCAGCTTAGGTTGCTATACCAGATGAACCTCCTTGGACAGGGAAAGTCTTGCTTCAGTTATCCATGCTCTGGTAACCTCCAGTCTGGACTACTACAATGCATTGTACATGGGGCTACCTTTGAAAATGGCCCAGAAACTTCACTTAGTTCAGAATATGGCTGCGAGACTAACTGGGACTGGGCAATATGAGTATATCATGCCAGTGCTTTGCCGTCTTCACTGGCTCCCAGGCCATTTCCAGGCCCAAGGCACTGGGGTCATTTTACCTTTAAAGCCCTTCACAGCTTGTGCCCAGGGTACCTGAAGGACTACCTATCTCCACATGTACCTACTGGAATTGACTAAGCATGCAAAGGATTGCACTGCACTGCATGCATCAGTCAGTCAGCCTTTTTCTCTATCTACATCTTCACATATCTTGATATTATTACTGATGGCTCTTGATGACTGCTGTAACAGGAAATTTCAAGTAATTTTTTAAAATACAAAAAAGCCCACACACACCAAGGCTCAATTGCTATTTACACTAATGCAGTTGGCAGTACGTAATGACAGTCCCCCATGGATTAAAAAAACACCAATCCAGCTGAGAACCACTGACACTGCAATGCTATGCACACCTACTTGGGAACAAATCTGACTGGACTCCATAGGGCTTACATCAGATTAAACATGCACCATTCGATTCCGTAATGAATATTCTCACATGATGGAAGGCCACGCCCATTTGGAGATTGCCATTCAAAAACCACCATATAAGAAGCTGCGTGGATTCCCATTGGCAACATTGACTAGGTAGTTTTCGGCTGCTCTCTTTGTTATGTAAACTGGCATACTACTACTATGCCACCCAGAGTACTACTGATAATTTTCCTTTTTTTTTTTTTAGCAGGAGAAAGAAAATCAATCAAGCCAATGACATAAGATTGTAAGATGAGCCTTGCTGGATCAGACCCAAGGCCTATCTAATCCAGTATTCTGTTCACACAGTGACCAACCAGATGCCCATGGGAAGCTCACAAGTAGGACATGGGTGCAACAGCACCCTCCCACCCATGTTCCCCAGCAACTGGTGTACCTAGGTATCCTGCCTCTGATACTGGAGGTATCAACATGACAGCACAGTTAAAACAGGAAGTGAAGGATACTACATATATTAGAAAGGAATGGATATAAAGAAGAATGAAAAATAATCATGTGGGAATTAGGTCAGGACTCTATAACAAAAGCTGCACGCTTCAGGCAGCAATTAAATTGATACGTCTGTCCAGCTGCAAAGCCAGACTCTTGGCTGCTTCAGTAAAATGCATGTTTTCATCAACGGACATATCTTTCTTTTGTGACCTGTGAGACTGTTCTCTCAAGGAGTCTAGTGCCAGGGAGCAGAATGGAAGAAAGAAAGTGCTCATCCACAAACATATCCTGTAGGTGTGCCAAGTTGAAACATTACTACCAGGCACAGCCACTCAGGTTCTGAGGAGAAAATATCATTTATTCTATTCAGTTTAATAAATGTATACCCCAACTTTAATGAAAAAATAAATAAATCTCAGGATGGCTTACACAAATCAAACAATATAAAAGAAAACAAAATAGAACAGTATGTACCGTATATCTCACCTTATTTTTATTATTTATTTACAACATTTATATACTGCTCCACATCTAAACAGATTCCGGAGCAGTGAACAATTTTGATAAACATCAGAATGTTTGTAACCCCAGTTGCACAGCTTTTCCTGCACCATGCTGGGACAATTAGAGACCTAGCCCAACACCATCCACAATTATTGTACTTCAAACACATTGTTGGACAACAGATTTTCATATGGGGGGGGGGGATTGCCAAAACCAACAACTAACTTGTAGAAACTAATGAGCTATCATCATAACATGGCACTGGTATTGAGGTACACTTGTTCTTGACATGAGAGATAGAAGTGAAAAATAGTCAAACAATTAAACACTGGATGTTTTTTAAAAAATAAGGTAACTATTACAAGGGACAATGCAGGAAGGAAGATAGTTCATCTTTTCTATAAATGCAAGTCTGGTTGCATAATCCATTGGAGCACCACACTCACACTGTCATACCTGGTGAAGTGCTGACTGCTGATTTCTCTCGTGCCCTGGGTACTTCTGCTGCTCTGATTTTTGTGTAGCTGGGTTTGGGGCAATTGCGTTCTAACAATTCTCTTTGATTCAAAACCATACGCTTTACTGCACCTTGGTGGAGGGGGGAAGCAACAAGATATTACATTCAAGGGTAGTAGTTTTGTCTAATACGTGGTTACATTGTCATGCCCCCATATGATATCCTTATTAATTTTTTAGGTAACATATGGGGGGGAGCTTTGTCTCCAGAGTCCATCTCTGTGAGCTCTGCTTTTAAAAAAATTAGCTGCAACTAAATGCTTTAATACCAGCAAAGACTAAAGAAATCTATGGCAGATACTTGAAGGCAAGAGCTATTGGGAATGTGAAATAAATGACCCAGTGACAAAAAAAGTTCAAAATGCATTCATATTTGAGGGATGAAAGAGTCAGTCATTTAACTCCCATTATTCTCCAGCTTCCACCCATCAAAGTATTTGGAGTCCACATACACATTTCAAGGGAATTCTGAAGAAAAGAAATACCAAATTTCAACTCCAAGCAAAAGGTCAAGAAAAGGATCCAGTGAGTCATGCTTCTTTTTAAAGATTAACACCTGAAGGTATCTATTCTGCCCAGTGTTCTTAGTTGTTTTATCATGTAGTTTCAGTTCAGCCTTATCACTTCAGGGTTCAGTGCATTTGGTAGATTTTGAAAGTTATCTGTGCCATTGCCATCCTCCCAACTGGTAGATTTCTGTGTTCAGTTCCACAGCTGAAGTTGGAAACAATTCAGGGGACAGATACAATGATGATAGAGGGCCTTAAATGCCAATTCCATGAGAAAAGATTGTAGGAACTGGAGAAAATATGATTAAACACAGGGTGGAAATGTGCTGACAATTTTAACACATTTAAAACAGTGTCAAGTCTAATGGCCCAATATTAACTACCCAATGACAGGATAAATGCAGTAGTGTAAAAACTAGAATTAAATGTAGGGTAACCATTAAGAATTTATCAACAAGAGAAATGTCAGCATCAGAACAAGCCGCCTCTGGAGGTTGGAGAGTCCCCTTTCTTAGGATGTTTAAAAGACATTTGGACAAAATCTGAGTGGGATGATTTGGCTCCAACAGGTCTGGATGAAGTTCCCAGGCAGTCTCCTATGTAACCACTGACCAAAGTGATATCTGGGGTGCTTCCAGACAAGGTTTTCATGGTGCCATCGCCCTGCCTCATTCACAAGATTTAATGGGGGGTCCAGACACCGTTATCTTCAACTTTTACCCCTCTTGTGTTTTCACACCACTGCTTACTGCAGAAAGTCCAATAAGAAAGAAAAGAAAAAATAGCTGTGCAGGGCTTTCTCATTGGTAGTGTTTGGAGCCCCTCCGTCTGGACGCACCCCCTGCTTAGCTTTCACAATGAATATTCCATGACCTGTTAGACAATTCTTCAATTACCAAAACATCACATGCAAAATAGTAGGAAAATTTGCTATTTTAGCAATGTGATGAATGTATCACTAAAGTATTGCACTGAGGTTAAAAACAAAACTGCTAATCCTGTTATCTGAACAGAGAGTTTCTAAGCAGTTTGGTAGTTATGCCTTAAATCAGGGGATCTCAACTGGGGGGGGATTCCCCCCTGGGGGGAATTTTAGGGTTTCGGGGGGGGGAATTGGGACCACAGACTCAAACTGTTAGAATGCTGATCTTTCTACAAATTACAATTCTACAGATTGTACATAATCTACAGGACATCACACCTTATTGTATGGCACAGATTAAATTAAAAATAAAGATAAATATTTCACTTGTTATCTGTGAAAATATTCCATTTATACTATAATGTATATGTACCAATATAGAAAAAAATAAAAGATTTTCAATATTATTATTTGGAATGCAACTTTTGAGTCAGACAATCTTGGAAAGGGGGGAATGACATTCTGACATATGGTGAAAAGGGTGCATGGGGCAAAAAAGGTTGAGAACCACTGCCTTAAATACTCAACTTACCATCAATATCTCCTTGATCCGAATGCGGTACATTGCCCTTTTGTTTACTAAACCTGGCTTTTGCACAAACCTTTTCCTTGACATCCCATAATCTCAACTTTATGTTGTGATCTCTTAGCTTTATTAGAAAGTCGTTGGTAACATTAATTTCAATGCTATGATTCCATGACACCCATATTTGGTTATTTTCAAGCCACGGTCTCACAACCTATTTAAAAAAAAGGTTTTTTAAAAATTAGAGGAACAGTCATGCCTTGGATTGAGAGCATAATTCGTTCCGGAAACGTGCTTGTAATCCAAAACACTCTTATATCAAAACGAAATCCCCCCAAAAAAAAATTTGTGCAGAGATTTTTAATTTAAGCTGTACTACAGTACTTGTATTGCAAGACGTCGCTTGTATATCAAGTAAAAAAAATTAAATAAATATTTAAAAATTTGCTTGTCTTGCAAAACGCTCTCAAACCAAGTTACTTGCAATCCAAGGTATTACTGTACTTGATTTGTATCCCGCCTTTCTACCCAAAAAAATGGCAATTGCGGTACAGCGCATTCTGATAGCAGAGGCTGCCATTGAGATTCTTTTGCATTTTAAAAGAAACCAACGTATATAAACTGGCCAATTTATAAGCACATTTTGTTTAAGTTTTTTAATGTCAGGATTGCTGGATATTGAACAATCTGGTTGATGTTTATTATTGTACAACTAAGTATTCCTGCATTTCAAAATGTTTTTGTTTTGTTGTAATTGCTCTGTGCAATTTGGTTTAGTTAAATGACCTTCCACGCTAATGGAAAAGGTGGAATAAGAAACATACATTTTGAACTGTGGACTGTCATTCATGGGACCCCTCTTTTCCAAGTTTCTATTTATTTTCAGAAGACCTTCTTTGCAAGGTCGTTTCATACCCAGCTTTTGTTAAACGACTTTAACTCCTGAGGCCTGCAACGATACTTGATGCTTTTCAGCGTTTTGTGTACTACTGAAAACCTACATCTTTCGAAGAGTACAATATGGAAAATTAATTCATTTCTATGCAACAACTTAAGGACTACCCTTATCCCATGTCTCACTTTTGCTTTTACCACACAATACAGGTCACTCTGCCTACCTTCTATTTTATGTCCAAGATAGAAGAAGTCCAGCTATAATTTGCTTATGGTCTTCCCTCCCATCACCAACTCATAACGTGCTACATCATGGGCTGCTCATGATGAGCGTTTAGAAATTTCCTCTGATGCAAAATGCAGGCAGCCCATTTCCTGATGCAAATGAGCCACTGGGAGCACATAACAGTTACCCTCCAGAATCTATGCTTCCTCCCTATTGTCTCCCAGGCACAATCCAAGTTGCTAGTTTTGACTGACTGCTTCCAGTGACGTATCTAGAACACGATGGCTTCCGTTGTGACCCATCACTATCTCTAACATTGACCAAGTGTACCCGCTTACCTAGTTAACAAATCAGAACACATTCAGAAAGGTATTCTCAAGTGTTTGCCCCAAAGCTTTGGAACTCCTTCACCTAACAAATCACCAAACACCAAGCACAGGAATCTTTCCGAAGCAAAAGACTTTAAATGTTTAAGCTGGTAACTGAAGGCAGAGTTACACCCATGAGGGAATAGTTTTAACTTTTACAATGGTCTATTCATTTTAATTGCCTATTTTTCACAACTTCATTGTTACCTGCCTGGAGCTTTTGGAAGTAGGTAGGCACCACCCCTGTTGTCTTGTGTGTGACGTCATTACAAAATGAATGCTATTACTAAGCAAGCAACGGTCATTACAGAAACCATGGTGCTCTTTGCTTTCAACCCCACCATCCAGACTGCAGTTACTTGGACTGAAGCCTGGTGCTCGCCTTCCCCTTCTGGCTCCCCCTTCGCATTACAAAGAAATGTCCTATTTAAATTATGCCACAAAGCTAGAGTGTGGCCTGCCATTCAGTGGAAACCCTTACGCTCTGTAGTATGCCATAATCCACGAACACGGCCGATACAGTAGCAGGCTAGTCCTACACTGTCCATTCCAGATTTAGCAGGCACATAACTCATCTCCAGCACTGTCTCACAATCTCATCTGCACTCACTGAAATATGCAGTGTGGTTGGCTTTTTCGACTTGGGCCGCTCACCGTCCTTTGGAGTCCCTGACTGATAGCAAGTAGGAGAAAAAAGGCAAGAGCAAAACGAGAGGGGGAAAGACGACGACAAAGAAAACAGAAAAATGAAAAGAGGTACACAGTAGCGTATTTCAGCTATACATCTCATACAACTACACTTGAAGAACATTTCTTACCCATTAATGCAGGGGAGAAGAAGCTCAGGTCCACATAGCAATTATTAGTGACACCGGGCCGGGGGGGGGGGGAGTACTATAGACAAAGTAACCATCTTTTATACCTTAGCAGTGCTAAGAGCAGCTGGAGGGGGAAAAGATTTCATCTGAGCGGAGTGGGAAGAAGCTAACAGAGTCACAGTCTATCTGTACTCCCCTCACTGCCCCAAAGCAGTCTGCTTTCTGTGGCCCCTAAGCAGTCGCAGTTCTCACTGGGCTGGTTTTTTTTGGCCATTTTGGCCTAAAGTTTTTTGCACATATGGAAACGTTGGGGTTTCCCTGAGCATGCTGATATCTCTCTCCTGGGTGCGATTGGTGCTGCTTTTGGCTACACAATAAATGTTGCAGCGTGTAATGCTGCTATTCAGGTTTCCAGCCACTGGATTCCATTCCATATCTAACCAGATCAACTGTACAGTATTAAATAGCCCCTTTCCTCAGGGTTCAGGAATACTTCATTTCATTTCTATATCATCTAACAGCCAAAACTCTCTGGGCAGTTCAAAAAAAATTGTGTTGATTAAACTAGAGCAGGTGTCTCCGACCTTTTTGGTCCAGTGGCCACATCTGGAATTTTAAGGGCGTGTCGTGGGTGCTCGCAGAAAATGGCTGCCACGAAGGGGCTTCCCATTCACAAAATGGTTACCATGGCAGGTGTGGCCAGACACAAAACACCCACTTCCCAAACTGGTACGGCTAAAAGAAAAATTAACTTGCCCAAGAACTAAGTACAAAGCAAAGGTGGACTCTAACATCCAAAACACAAAACTATTATTTTGAACCCACAGTTTTGTTCTGCAACACCCATTTGACACGAGGCAAAATGAGGCTCAGAGACAAGTAGCTTGGCCAAGAAACTGAGTACAAGGCAGAGGTGGAATCTGAGCCCCAAATGCCAAATCACATATTTACCCCCACAAAGCACAACAAAATTCCCATTTCACAGGCAGCAAACTTGTGAAGCTCAGAGACAAGTTTGTATTGCACAGGCTGGTTCCAGCTTGTCTGAGTGTGGAAAGCTAAGCAGGGTCAAGCCTGGTTATTACTTGGATGGGAGACCCCTCCTCTAGTTTCCTGCATTGAGCAGGGGGTTGGACTCGATAGCCTTGTAGGCTCCTTCCAACTCTATGATCTATGAAACACGCCCCTCCACACACTTATACAGGAAAAATTCCTACCCACATCTCTCTCTCTCTCTCTCACACACACACACACACACACCCCAGGCAAAGCAAACAACACACCAAAACAAACAAACCAGCTAAGATCCACACATTAAAAACAACAGGCAGCCACACAGAGAGAACGAGCACAGGCAAAACAGCCCCTTGTTCTGCCACAGCCCTTTAGCCCTCCAGGATAGTCCCTGCCACCACCCCAGCGTATGTTTTCCTTTTTTCTGGATGGCTGGGCACACTTCAAAACAAAGCACTGAGCTGCAGTGCTTATTTTAGTTTTTTTAACATTCAAAAGTGGAACCTTCTGCTGCAGCCGCCTGCCATATTTATCTGCTAAGGAAACTTTCAGGGCCCTTCGTTCTTAAAAATAAGGATAGAGCGGCCCTGGATGCTGACACTTTGCTTTGCAGCATGCTAGCCTCCCAATTTATTTATTTTTGGAATTTAAAAGATCTTTACAAGTTTTAAAAAATGAGGAGGGGCAGGGAACCTGGTGGGCACCAAGGGTGATACACCACATCCGGGACCCCAGGACTAGAGCATAGTAAATGAAAGTGTTTCATTCTTCTTACCTTAGATTCACTTTCCAGATACAGTTTAGCCGATGGACCAAATAACACCAAATCTAATTTCCGAGGATCAATATCATCTGGTAGAAGAAAATACTCCATATGATAAAAACGATGCATTTTTGGAATAGATCCTTCTCTTACTTTAGACGTTGTTGTTGGAACGTCATGTCTAGAGACCATCCAAGGCTTATTTGCTAGAAAAATATTCCAACAGAAATAGAAAAATAAATCCAAGTATTACGAAGGACCACGCCCCACATTTTACATAACCAAAGCTTTCCAAGGATCTTATTCACTAATTGTTCAAGGGTGTGTACACACACACACACATGCACACGCACACACACACACGGTCCCACAACAAAATGTTGCACTGTATCCCTGGTGTGCATGTGTTACCTGAGCCTGTTGAAAAAACAAAGCTCACATCAAAGACAGGATTCTCTGCTCTAACTTGAGTCTTACTTTATGTGTGAATTTTTAAAGTTTTTTAACATTCAGAAGTGCAGCTATCTGCATGCAAGTCAATGGAACATGAGGCTTCCGGGTGCATTTGAGTCCTTCATCTGGCCTGGGAGGAAGTCTGAGGGAGCAATTTAATATATTGACCTTTGCTGCAACCTGAGTCGTATAGGGGATTTTTGACTGGGAATCCAAATCAGCTTCCGCCTCATCTCTGACCTGCAACAGTGGACTATACTACAGGGCTACCGTAAGCGACTCTCTCTTAGCACAGCCCTCCAACCTGCAACAGGGGTACTAACAGAGAACTGCACAGGAGGGTTGTTGTATACTCTTAGCCCAACCTACAAAATGTGGATAAAAGCAATAAAGGGCATTGCAGGGTTATTGAACTCTCTCAGCTTCAGCACAACCCACAATGTGAAATAGGGCTCTAATATCTCTGGTCAATACTGCATGGTTGTTGTAAATCACTCAGAGCCTCACCTGCTATATTCACTGTGAACTAGTCTACATTGCAGGGCTGAAATAAGCTACTCTCCTCCCACCTTAGGCCCTTCCTGTGAGAGCTGGACTGACCCGGGTTCAAAAGCTCCCCTAGCCAATGACCCTCAGTCCCAGTCACGCAGGCGGAAGGAGGAGATAACAGCAGTTAATAAAGATTAAAGAGTTTATTTGTAAGACCCAATTACATGGGATTAAGGCAATCAATGCATCTCTACTCACTACATCCTTGCAGATACAAATCCAATACCCCAGTGGTAAGGCTAGATGAAGTGAAGTCCAAGAGAGACATGTCAAGTCGAGACAGCAAGTGGAAGAGAGAGTGAGGAATGACGGAATGATGGAATGAAGCTATCAGCAAGTGTGCTAGCTTATATACCACAGACCCTGCACTTATAAATAGGACATTACTCACCCAGTTGTATAACCTATTCATCAACATGTTGACTGCTTCAAACCTGTCCAAGGCTGCTGAGTCACATCACCTCGAGACTATCTCTTGTGACTAGAGGCCTTGCGTACTTGAACTCAAGTAACACCCACCAGGTCAGGTGATAATCCCGATGTCAGGTGGTAATCTCGTTCTGCCTATGCAAAACCCAACACTTCCAGCCTACAATATGGCCAATGAACTGTCTTTCCTTGGGAATTCAAATTGGGTGAGGGTTTTTTTTTTTTTAATGTTTTACACTAAGTAAGAACTTGGTTAGAAAGATCAGGAACTTCTCCTTACTGCTCCCTTTAGGTTTTTGGTTGTTGTTTTTTTGGAAGGGTGAGGAGGATACATTATATCCAGTCCCAGTCAAGTTAAAATTCAAGATTTCTCCACTGACTTCCATGGGCAACTCTCACTTCCAGGGACATTTAAAAATAGTTTCTCAGTGGGAACCAGGAAGTGACCTATCCAGACAATTGCATGGTTCTTTCTACCCTTTTCATATATGTGTATTTTCCTCCCTTCGCATCTACTCCATTCTATTCACTCTCTCACCTATTTTTGAGTTCCCCATCACCAAGGGATTTTTTCCTGAACTTCTTTTGTACTCCTGTAAACCTTGGGGCTCCCCGAGTCTGCCAATACCTCCCACTTGTGTGTGGGTGCTGCCGTTCTGACTACATAATAATGGGGGCACTCAAAGACTTGAATTTGTATTAGAAGACACACACACACACACACACACACACACACACCACACACACACACTTTAAATACCATAGCTATAGCAAGATGAGTTAAGTATTTCTTAGCCACTTTGCAGAGCGACACCTTCAACCAGCATACATTTTTATGGACTGGTTCAAATGTTTTGTAAATTTGCGTCTACATGGAGGAAGCATTCGGCCCCCACTTCCAGCAGCAATCTGTATGGACACGGCAGTTGAAAAAGTTATCCCAGCCGCCCCCCCCCCCCATGAAATAACAGCTGTATATCCGTAGATAAGCTCTTTTAGACATTACTTCCTCCACTCTGCTGTGTTCCCAGGAATACCAGAGCTGCTCCACATGGAACAATAATCTGAAATGGGAATTTATAGTGGCAGGACATACTAGTACACTATTGCCTGAATTAGCTTTGTATACAAAACTCGCGAACATCATCTTTTATCCCCCTGTTCTCCCTGTCCCTGGCTGAAGCTCATTTCCCTGCTCCTCTTCAGTATCCTCTTCCCATCCATTTTCTTCCTACACACCCTGCCTCAATACTCCCAGGCATAGCCAGAGAAAGAAACTAGTCTAGATCCAATGGATTCTGATAATTACTCCCATCTCCAATTTGCTATTCTTGGGCAAGGTGTTGGAGCATGTGATGGCTTCTCAACCTCAAGTAGTATTGGATGATGCTGATTATCTAGCTCAATTTCAATCTGGGTTCAGGCCTGTTTTGGGGATGGAAACGGCTTTGATTGTCCTGGAAGATGAATTACACCAGGAAATGGACAGGACGGCAGGAGCAGAACTCTGTTGGTTCTCCTGGACCTCTCAGCAGCTTTCAGTACCATTGACCATGGGCATCCTTCTGGATAGTTCTTCCAGGTTGGGCACAGAGGGTTACAGTGGTTCCGATCTCAGGTGATGCTTGCAGACTTCTGCTTCACCCCATGGCCATTGGGGTACCAATGTTCCATCTTGTCCCCTATGCTTTCCAACATCTACAAACCTGCCGATATGCTGACCTAATTTATATTGATGCTTGACCTGAGTTTATTTTGGGCCGTATCCATGAAACTAAACCAGTCTTGGCAACTCCATTCAAAATAAATGCACACTCACTAAAATCCCACCACATTGAGTTCCACAAATGTACTAGGCCAGGGGCAAACAGATGGCCCACCCATACCAAGAGAACACTGCAAAGGACATGCTCATATGACAAACTTAAAAATGGTAATTTTTTCTACATCACTGCCATCCCAAAGAACCAGCGATCCACAGAACCCCTTGTAATGTCAACATAGGATGATATGGAGACTTTTATATAACTATTATGAGAAATAGTACAGCCACATAAAAAAATTTCTGGGCCCGGTGACCTTCAATATTTTGTGAACCTACGTGACATGTTCCAAAAGGAAGAGAAAGGACTTACAAATGCCATTTACCTACTTGGAAGTACGAGTGGGATAGCCAGTGAGACTGAGAACGTGCAGGTAATGAGATGCTCAGAATCAAGCTCTTCACTTCTCACTGAGTGGCAACATGTCACGCTTTCTTCTTCAGGAGTGGGATGGCCACCCCCACACGTCTCTGGGGTTTCAGTTCCACCGGTGCTCTCCGAACGTTGAGTGTTGAAATCTGCCTCTTTCGACTCTGCTGCCTCAAGATCTGGAAGTTCACTTGCCATCCTGAGATAGAATGATTAGTACTTTGGGTTTCTGATTTCCTATGGTCTGTGTGCAACATGCATTTATTTCAACCCCTAGATAAATACAAGCAATCACCATGCTCTACCAACATTCACCATGAAGAGAGATCAGAAGAACATCTCCCAGCATTCTTACTTCAATATCTCTTTTCCAGCTAACATATAACAACTCACAGCCAAATCACATGACCACTATGAGTATGATGGGTTGTTTCATTTTAAGCCTGCAATACACTGCAATTCTCTGGTCATGGTGAAACTGGGTTCAAACAAATATGGAATCAGCATGGGTTAGGAATGCAATCTGTGATGAAAGTTATTATTGTTAAACTTTTTAGAATCTCTTACACAAGCAGGAGAGGTGGCTTCTATTACTTTCCCTACCAAGATTTAACTTGGCCTTGCCCCAGTCCTAAAAATTCTTTTGTACGTGCTATCTATACAATTTGAAAAGTTAAGCTAGAAATCTGTAGGAGTGCTGAATACTGACAATGCATATATTGGATGAAATCCAGAGGAAAGCTAAGTAAATGTAACTTTGAAATCAATGGACCATTAGCAAATAGCACCATTAGCACCAATTTCAATGAGCATGTCACACTTGACTTGTCTTTCCCTGGATTGCTCCCAAATTATATATATCTGCAGTACTTAGCTTTCCCATCACTCTGTGCTATCACCATAACAATAAAAATGTTGCCTAATCAGAAATCATCACGCTCCCAATATGCAAGCAGGGCAAATAACTTTGTCTAATTACATGGGGAAATTGGCACCACACAAGATGTACGGGGTGGGAAGATCAGACGTTTGTTCAATTTTGCGATTTATGTATTGCCCCATGTCCAGCCCATCGAAAAGCTCTTTCTCCTGCCTTTATATATAACTGTTACTGAAGTTTGCAAATACACATTTCATGAATCAGAAGAACTCATAAGAACATAGTCACAGTAAACAGATAAGAGGAAAACAAAAGTAACTCCCATTTAAGAAATTAAAAAACGATCAACCACGGTGCCTAAAGCAGAGATGGGGAACACGTGACCTTGCAGATGTTGCTGGACTGCAACTCACATCATCCTTCACTATCAGCTATAGTGGCAAGGGCTGACAGGAGTTACAGTCCAACAACATCTTGAATTTTGAAGCTGCGGAAAAAAACCTGTTTTTTCCCAGCGGTTTTGCAGAAAAAACTGAAATTTGGGGGGAAATTGAAAAATAGGCAATACTTCTTTTCTTCTCAGCACACTTTACAGATCCAAAGTAGCTTTGTTGCTTTAGGACAGCCATCCCCAGACCTGGTGCCCTCCAGTTTTGGACTCCAGTTCACATCAGCCCCAGGCAGTATGGCCAATTGGCAGGAATGCTGGGAATTGTCATCCAAAACATCAGCGGGAGCCACAGGCCTGTATGTTGTCTAGCTGCTTTGCAGAGCAGGAGGAGCACGGAGGCGACCTTTGCCTAAATGCTCTTCCCACTCTGCATACGATGCCAATCCTCCCGAGTTTGGAGAGTTACGGGCAGACCCATTGGATTGCACCTCTAGTCTTTCTGTAAAAGTCTTATTACATCATTTTTAGAAATCATTTGGGGGGGTAATAAAGGCTGGGTAACAATATATAAACACCTTATATTAAATATTTTATTCATCATTCTAAAAGAAAATATTTCATAATCCAAAGCTGTTCAATTTTTTTCCTTTTTTGTAAAAAAAACCCCAAAAATGGTCCTTTGGGGGAAAAAACACCCTGATTTCCCCAAATTGTTCTGGGACTTCACATTTCTATCCCCACCCCTGACCTAAAGTAATTCTTGTTGATGCATGACCTGTAATTATCAAGACCAAACTGAATACTTATTTTGTTCTCCTTTAGGCAAGTATACCTGCCCAAAACACACCTGCAAAGCCAGAGGACAGAGATCAGACATGTCACTATTTATGTAAGTGATAAAAGGGAACCAAGTCTCTAGAAAGGTGTCCTGCTTAGTTAGCCCTCTAACCAGACAGCTGTCATGTATTAACTTCTCAGCCAACATTTTCTGCCAGACTCTCTTGAGCTGGTCATGTGGCCTGTTGGAGCTTTCTAGGTGTTTGCCTATTTCCATTCTTGCAGCAGTGATTGTGAGGACCACTATCTCTTTGCGCATGATTTGATTCTGTCTGTCTGGAAATGAAGATGCTAGAGCTAATTTTCGGTCAGATTGGATCATTTGTTTGGTCGTATCCAAAATTGACATAAAAATTTAAGACCAAAAGAGTTCCACCAACAGACATTTTCATCACATGTGAAAAACCATGGCATCTTCTCCAGCACAGTGGTGAGAGATCATTATTTATATGGTGCAGCCTAACCAGGGGTGAGATACTATCAGCGAACAAGCTTAAGGAAGGATTTTTTCTCCTGTTGAAGCTACAGGTAGCAAAGTGCAAACACTGAAAAGCTACATGTACCGCCACTAGGTTGTGTAGCAACAGATATTTGCCTTCCGACGCTGCACATGCAGTAGGATTGTCAGCAGGCAAAAATTTTGCATCTGCATTTTAAAAGTGGCTTTCCTGGAATTGTAGGCTTCAAGCTAACCAAGCCAGTGTGGTGTAGTGGTTAGAGTGTTGGACTGGGACTCGGGAGATCAGGGTTCTAGTCCCTGCTCGGCCATGAAGCTCACTGGGTGACTTTTGGCCAGTCACTGACTCTCAGCCTAACCTACCTCACTGGGTTGTTGTGAGGATAAAATGGAGAGGAGGAGGATTATGTAAGCCGCCTTGGGTTCCTTGCAGGAAAAAAGGTGGGGTATAAATAATAATAATAATAATAATAATAATAATATCATCTTGGTTGTTACATGTATACATACACTAAGGAATCATCTGTGATTGGTCCTGCATTTGCAGCATAGCACACAGCAAGTATGAATTTGAACTTGCGTATGTTGCACTAAGACACAGAGATGAACTAAAAGGTGTATAGAAGCGCCTTATGTGTCATTTGGCAGGGACACACTGGCTGCCTGGGTTCATGTGCTGGCCATCCACACAAACAAACATGTCCCAGCCAGTCAAATGATTACCTATCTCTGCACAGCACCCATTAGGCTGCCGCCACCCTAGATGGCACCCTAGAGCCAATGTAGCGTAGTGGTGAGAGTGTTGGACTAGACTCGGGAGATCCGGGTTCTAGTCCCCGCTTGGCCATGAAACCCACTGGGTGACTTTGGGCCAGTCACTGACTCTCCGCCTAACCTACCTCACAGGGTTGTTGTGAGGATAAAATGGAGAGGAGGAGGATTATGTAAGCCGCCTTGGGTTCCTTGCAGGAAAAAAGGCGGGGTATAAATATAATAAATAAATAGGCTGGTCATGGGGAAGGCCCAGCATTCCAGATTCTTCAACATACCCAAACAGATACTTTCTCTCCATTAAGGGAAGGCATTCTGTGTACACTCAGGTCCATTTTGCCCTCGAGCCCTTTGTGTTGAAAGGAACTGTACATATCCATATTTTTATAATTCAAAAAACCCTTAGGAGTAGGGGCAGGCAATCAGCTGCCCTCCAGATGTTCTGGAATACAATTCCATCAGCCCCAGCCAGCATAGCCAACAGTCAGGGATTCTGGAAGTTGTAGTCCAAACCATCTGGTGGGTGCCAGGTTGCCTACCCCTAACTTGGGCACTAAAATGAACTTTGCATATGGACAGGGGCATTGTTTCCCTTATTTTTCCAAAGCATTCGGGGAGGGGGGAGGAATGAAATGAGGCAGCAAACGAAAAACCAAAACAAACCTCTCCACCTCCGTAAAAACAAAAGAACCAGGAAAATGTGGAGTCTCTAACTAACCCTCCTTCACCTAGACTACTACGCAGGGTCATGGAGCGAGGAAAAGAACAATGAATTCGACGAGACGAGTCCCGAAATGTGTAAATCCCCTTCTAACAACAAAGAGAGACACCAGGAGGGTTAAAGAGGAAAGATCATTGTGGGGCGGCGAGCTTTCCTACTGGACCACTTAGCTGCCCCGCTGCAATCAATGCCCGCAAGGCCACCTGCCTTGCGGGAACTTCCCTGGGCCTTCCGTCGACAGGGAGAGCACAGAGCACAGGGACGCTCCTCAGCCCCCTCCGATCCCGCCTGGCTTTACCTGCCCCCGAGGAGCAAAGGCGCCTCAGGCCGGCCGAGACCTCGGCAAGAGATTCGCTCTGCCCGGGAAAGCGCGCGGCAGCCAGCCACCCCAACCAGGTCCCCCAGGCGCGTTACGGGGGAGTGGGCGGGGGGGGCGTGACCCTCCTTCGATCTTCCTCCGCCTCGGCCAAAAAAAATAATAATCCCGCTCTCTCCTCCGCTGCCAGCCAGAGAGCCCCGAGAAACCGGCCCCGGCGCCGCAGCTCGCCCGTCAGCTGAGAGAGGCGCGCTTGGACCGCGTAGGGATCGCGGGAAGCCGAAGACGTTGCTAAGGAAGGAAGTGGCTCCTCATTCAGAAGCAGTGTGTGGCGTGGCCACAAAGATCGGTGCGCGCGCGCCCGCGCGCCCTCTCACACAGCCGTTGCTTTCTTATGGGCTTGGGGTAAAAAGTTCCACGTGCAGCCGACACGCATTCCAAACTCTGGTAGAGAACAATAAGGAAATGCATAGAACCTCTCTCTCTCACTCACTCTCCACACGCACACGCACACAGAGAGAGATATAAACGGGCCTTTTGGGGAAGCTGCCCGAACTACCATAGCTGGGGATCCCCAGCCTTTTTTCGGCCCGCGTGAGCAAAATGGCTGCTGTGGTGGATGTGGACACAGTCACAAAACACTCCTTTCACAGAAGACAAACGCAAGACTTAAAAAAAAAAGAAAATGAACTTGTCCCAGAAACTGAGTAAATGCCACAGGTGGGGTTTGAACCCTAAATCACTCCTTCGAACCCACAGTTTATTACAACTGAACACCTGTTTTCGTGGAATGCAAATTCTCATTCTCTGCAGCCTCTTTCTTCCCAGCTCACTGCACATACATGCATGTATACCGTTCCCTTGGATCACACATGTACACAAACAGCTTTCCTACAGAAGGCATTGTGCCCTCGTCATACCTTACGGCTGTTTAGGGGTTCTTTAGAGGACATCATGACATGACCCTCTTAACTTTGCTTCTGCTTTTTAAGAGCACTTTCCCTGTTTACTTTTAGAGCTGGGGCGGCCTTTCTACACGAGGCATTTATCGTGCGCTCATCATTCCTACTCATGATTGTTTATCGCAGTGTTCTGGCTTACATATATGGCTTACAGCCTGATTCTACACATTGAGTCAGAAGCAACTTTGACTTTGGTGTTCAAGCGAAACTTACTGCCAGGTAAGAGTGTATAAATTGCAGGCCTGAACTGAAGCCTCACTGAAACTAACTTAAACATATCTAGAAATTTTGCTCATCCTGCTGCTATGTATGTAGATAGATATGTAGATCTTTGGGATAGGGAGAGTAGGTTCTTTGCCTGGCTTCTACTGGCATAATATGCATTTTTGTCATATTTTAATAAATGCTGCTTTGTTATCCAGGTTTTTACCACAGTGTTGTATGTGAATATGCCGATGTTGTGCTCCACCTGAGAGGTATTCAGTGATGTGTACTTCCTAAAGCAGTGTTCTCCAACCTTGGGTCCTCAGATGTTTTTGGCCTACAACTCCCAGCATGCCGGGAGTTGTAGGCCAAAAACATCTGGGGACCCAAGGTTGGAGAACACTGGTTTATTGGTTCTTTAGATGATGTCGTGACCCTCCAGTTTTGCTTCTGTGTCTAAAGGGCATTTCCAGTGAGTTTTTTTAGAGCTGGGAAAATGCAGCATTTAATTGTGAAAGAAAAAAAGTGCTTTTTCACTTGTGTATTTGTGCAATTCCGCTATACCACAGTACCACCTAAAGGTTATGTAATGGAAAAGCAGGAAAGGAAACGCTCTTCATGTAGTGCTCTGATCTCAATTCTGTGGCAAAACCAAAAGTAGATACAGTGGATTAACAAAGACTCGTGTAGAAAAGCTCTCTTTCTCTCAAGATTATCCACCCCAAAACACACATTCTCTCGCTTTCTCAGGGTCAAGTCCTCCCCAGCACATACTTCCTCTTTCTAACACACGCATATCCCACCCCACCCACATCCATCTATTCACACACAAGCACACACCCCATTCATCCATCATACCCACATGTCCCTCTCTTCTCCTTCCCCCGACCACTGCTTCCCCATCCCCAGCGCCGCTTCTCCTGCTGCCTCCCCCCAGTAGCTTACCAGGCCTCTGTGGGAAGGCTTTCCCTTTTAAAATAGCCTTTTTTTCAGGGCAGCTGGAGCTCTGAGGCACTCTGGGGGAATTAAGACAGCGGGTAGCTGGACCCTCAGGTGCCACACTTCGCAACACAGCCAGCTGCCCTGCCCCCCCCAGGTAAAACATACAGGGGGAAAGGGTGGGGCAGGAGAGCCTCACAAGTGTCACTGCATGCCTCTGTGGGCACTGTGTTGGGAAAGCCTGCACCATGAGGGTCAGAAAGACACAAAAAGCAGTTTGAATTGAAAGAGGCAAGAGAGCACTGCAAATTACTGGCTGAGATTTGTATGTCTCCAATTTCTATGTTTTGCAACTTCCTTGGGCAGGAGTTGCAAAAGTTATCTCGGGATCTGTTTGTTTTAAATGTGCACTGCTTGTATATAAAATAAAATAATACATTACAAAAATACTATAGTCTCTAGTGTTCTCTTACCTAAGGGGAATGAAATAATGGAGCATTGTCTCAAAAACGTATCACTGGGAAGTGCATATAAATATCTTAATCTATAACAAGTTATCTTATTTGTATACATTACATCCCAAACATTTCTTAAGCTGTCTGTTTCTTTTCCTTTCAGTTCTTAACCAAAATCAGGCTTGCTGCCATAATTAAGCTCTTTTAACTCACTGTGTTGAACATTTTGACCACTTTCTAGTCTTGCATGCGGCCCTAGCTAGAACAGTGTCTCTGCTGTGAGTTAGCAAGAACAGTCAACACTCATCATCTACACCCCTTTTGATTCTCTCAAGTGTTTCCCATCCAGTTACAAAATCTTCCCAACTCTGCATAAGGGCTTATGAGACTGGAGAAGCATCGCAGCTGTTAGTGGTATGAATGCCAGATCTATTTTCTGGTAGCTAGTGAATGGAGACATACAATGAGAAAGTGTTACATTACACCATAGAAGGGGTATTGATTTACACTGAAATACTTAAACATAACAAGGTTTTTGATTGGCACTATCGGTCTATGCCTTATTGCTTGCAATTTTAGTTTTGTTGAATATACATTTTAAATGTTCAAATGTTTTAGAAAGATAGTTGAGGATATATTTAGTATTTGTATCATTATTTCTGTTCCATTGCCCACATTTCTACTGTGCTCTCTTAAAAATTATAAGTCCACATTATTACCACCCATTAAAATAAATTGACCCTTTCCAGTATTTTAAGCATATATTCAAGTGATTTGGTTAACAAAGCTATTCTTTAGCTATGTGTAAACTTTATATTATTCCCAGTAAACATAGATCTGTGTCTATTCAGAAGTAAATCCCATTGAATTCAGTGGGACTTAATCCCAGGTAAATATAACCTATAACCAGGGCTTTTTTTCTGGTGGAACTCACAGGAACTGAGTTCCAGCACCTTTTCTTCTGTTAATTGCATTACAATTTAATCGCCATCTACTCCCGAGGAAATGTAATCCAAGAGTTCCGGTACCTTTTTCTCCAGAAAAAAAGCACTGCCTATAACTAAGAGGGGGATTCAGTCATTTCTAGAAGCCACCAAACATTTGTGTCTGTAACGTTAAAGGTCTTTTCATCTGCCTCTTTTTGGATTAAAGGGAACTATAAAATAAGTAAAAACTATCCCTTCTTATGGGACTCCATAATCTAAGCATTGCCGATCACAAATATCTTAGTGATTCTATAAACTGTGTTGTTCAAAAGATTTGAAAGAAATGAATATAGCCAAGCAGGCCTGTAATAGAGACAACATGGTGGCAGGTTCTCAGAGACTGACTGACATTACTACTAGATATTGATATGTGGCTCTGGTTTATGTCTGCTTGTGTAAACAAAAGACTCTGGCCCTTGATGCTGACAAGCCGCTGTGTAAATCCGCTGAGATCTATAGCTTGACTGTAGATAGGAGACAGATGATGTTAAATTGCACAACATCTCACCAAATTGGCCAGGGGATAAATAAGCTTTATAGGCAGATCAAGAGGTTCAAAGTTTCTTTATTTGCTCTTTGTGAATAGGGATCCCAGATGCTGTTGATTATTCTGAATTCAGTCACTGGTGGATGGAGGACAATGCAGAGAATCTGAAGCAAAGTAGTATATTCAATGAGCAAAGTTACAGGGATTTTCCCTCCCTGACACTAGGCAAAGGCATAAGCAATGCAGGGAATACTATCTGATGCAGGGCTGCAGAACCTCTTTCAGCTCAAAGGCCGAATTCCATTTCAGACAAGCTTTTGGGGGCTGCATTCCAGTGGTGGGTGGGGCTGAAGATAAGTGGGAGACAAAATCCCAAAAATGCCAGCCTATTTTAACTTAAAGCTCTTACTGCCAGTAACTAAGTCTTAGGAGAGGCATTTCAGCATTTTAGAATGGGGGGAAGCTGCACAAAAGCCGGGAAGCCACCAAGTGATCAGTGTTTGGGGAAGGGGGGCTTCTGGGGACCCCAGAGGGCTTGATTTGGGGGCCCCTGGAGGGCTTGATTTGGGGGCCCTGGACCTGAGGTTCTGCATCTCTGGTCTAGTGAGTAGGTAAAATTCCAAAACTCCTGGCTTCTATTTCTGAGAATGAGATTCACTTTAATTTATTCCCCCAAATTATCTCATGATAGCCTCACTTGTCCAATTAAAGTATCATGAGAGTCATCTAACACGTTCAGGTGCTCAGGGGAAAAGATGGTTATAGAACAATGCTTGCCGTAAGAGCATACGTGTTTCCTGTATGGATGAAACCAATTAACAGCGGGATCCAATGTAGCTGCCTGTAGCCCTCCGAACTCAGAGGATTACAGGCATCCTATCGAGGGAGGGAGGAGCGCAGAGGCAAAGGTCACCTCCGCGCTTCTGCCCTGCAAAAGAATCGGCCATCCAAGTCTTTTGCCCCTGTTCACGAGGAGGACAGGCCGAGGTGCTGCCAGGATACAGCATATCCCAGCAGAACCTTACTCCTCCCCTCCAGAATGCCCACCCAAGTCCGGCTCCAAGGTCTGTGTTGTGATCTTGGAGCCGTAGCCGGCGCAGAAAGAACCACGCCAGCCGTGAGGGCGGAGGGAGGGCGCTCCAAGCTCGGAGTCCCATCTCCGACCTCAGGACATGTTTCCGAGGGTGGAACCAGAACTCCCCAATTTCTACTATGGCCATCTAGACAGTGTCTAAAGGCCATAGGATTGTGCCCTAAATGTATTCATGTCAAATGTAACATAGCTGATTAAGAACTGCATTTGACCCATGAAACTGGTAAAGGAGATTCCTAAATGGTGCAGTGAAACTTTGAGGACGCAGTCATACTTTTTTTTCCCTCTCAGACACACCCAAGTATAGCTGGTAGTGTTCTCCCCAAAACCCAGGCGGAGGAGTCACTGTTCAGTAGTGCTCTCCTGCTGGCTTGGTTGTGAGTCAAGGAGTTCCTAGTTAGAAAAGAGCCTGCTTTCCCCACAACTAGATGTGCAAGAATTCAATTCACATTCAAAAAAATTGACAAAAAAGCCCCGCTCGCAATCCCGAGCGCAAAAGCAATTTTTGGGAAAAGCTAGCACACTCTAAAGCTTCCAATCACATTTGCAAAATGCACACTTTGAAATGCACATTTTCCAAAAAGGACGCAATTTTACACTTTAGTTAATGGGAATAAAATGTGCATTTGGGTGCTTGGAAATGCACACTTTGAAAATGCACACTCATCCTCCTTTTTAAAAAAAAATATGCTTGCATTCACGTGCGAGAGCAAAGTGAAACAAGCATCGGGGTGGGGAAGGAGAGCCTCGACCATCTCAGAAATGGTTTGTTCCCCGATCCTTGCCCACAATGTCTGAGCATGAGTGGGGAGGATTGAAAGAGACCAGAAACCTTTCTCCCCTCTCAGTGCCCTGGGAAGAAACCAATATTGCATGAGCAGACTTTCGCACAACAGGAGCTACCCTTCCCCTCCTCCCCCTGCAGCTCCTTGCATCCACCCCAAAACAATCTGCTCTGGAAGGTCCCCCACAACTCTCTGGAGCAGATTTGGGGGAAAATGGGGGGCCATAGAGGGGAGCTGACCTACCAGCAGTGTTCTACTGGCGGAAGGGCACCATTGGATGCTACTCCCTGTGCATTTCTAAGGAAACACTTCCACTTGCCTTTGATGCAGCCACCCTCCTTGCTGACGTAGAATTATTACAACTCCAGCCTGTGGCTTCCTAAAGCAGGCTGCAGAACTTCCCTCGCAAGGGGATCTGTAGGGTAGGGCTGGGGGGATGGCAGGGAGCTCTTTAAGCTCTTCTTCTCCAGCAGCTATGCTTGCATGGAGGGGGTGAATCTTGTCTCCCTTTTTCCCCTTCCCACTCACTAGCAGATCCATTTGTAGATAAGCCCTGGTCTGGAGTCTTCTCTGAAAAGCAAGAGGCTGGAGTTCTACATTACTGAATCTACTTGTTAGTAAGAACCCTGAAAGTCTACCATGTCCACATGGTATAGTGGTTGGACTAGGACAGGGGAGACCCGGGTTCAGATCTTCACTTACTGGATGATATTGGACCAATCAGTCACTTTCTACCTGGCCTACCTCACAGGGTTGTGGTGAGGTTATAACTGGAGTGGCAACTATATATACTGCCAGGGCTTTTTTTCTGGTGGAACTCACCGGAACTGAGTTCCAGCACCTTTTCTTCTATTAATTGCATTATAATTTAATCGCCATCTACTCCCGAGGAAATGTAATCCAAGAGTTCTGGTACCTTTTTCTCCAGAAAAAAAGCACTGTATACTGCCCTCAACTTAGAAGACGGGTGGAATAAAAATGAAATAACTCCATTTCCTTTACTAGTATCAGTGGAGTTTGGCTCAAGCAACCTGTCAGTAGGGAAGCGTATGGATATTATAGTTGAGAATTACTTAATGAGGCCTTAGATACTGGAATTTGAATGCTTTCACTATATGTCCCTCTTCCACTCTAGAGTTTAATGGCACCTTAAAGACTAACAAATTCATTCTGGCATAAGCTTCCATGGACTTCATCGGATGCATGGAGCATTACGGAGAGTTTCAGGTTTATATACAGTACGTATGGTGGAATAACATGGGTGGTGGCAGTTGAACTCTTGAGTAAATAGCACACAGGATGTCTCCTAGCCTGTCCTACCTCACAAGGAAGGTGGGACATTTGCCCCTTTTGTGACATGCTGCAATGCAATACCCCTCACCTGGCAGTAAATTCCATTTAGTTCAGTGAGACTTACTTCTGAATAGACATCTTTAGGACTGCTCTGTAAGCAAGGCTCAAATGTTCTCTGACGCTAGGGAGGGAGGGGCCCTAGCTCAGTGCCAGAGCACCTGCTTTGCACGCAGAAGGTCCCAGGTTCAATCCCCAGCATCTCCAGGTAGGGCTGGAAAATCGCTTGCCCGAAGCCCTGGAGAGCTGCTGCCGGTCAGTGCTGACAATAATGGGCTAGATGGGCCACAGTGTGGCTCAGTAGAAGGCAGCTTCCTGTGTTCATTGATAACCTGCTTACCCTTGATCTTCCCATAACTGTGTGGATCTATGTAGTTGTCTTTACATTGCTCAGAAAGAGGGTCAGGTGGTAGCTAGCATGTGTTGGGGCACTGTATAAGCCAGTAGATAAACTATTAATATTGGACTTGGATTCTTCAGTCTTATCTGAAATAACTATCACTAGGTGGATTTCAGCATGTTGTTAGTTTTCAGTCTGAATTTCACAACTGTAATAATGACAACAACTTACCTGATAGCATTGTTGTGAGAATGAACAAGCGAAGGATTGTTAGATGAGGAACCTGTGGCCCTCCAATTGTTGCTGGATTATAACTCCCATCAGCCCCAGCCAGCAAGGCCAATGGTCAGAGGTGATGGGAGTTGTAGTTCAACAACATCTGGAGGGCCACAGTTGCTCACCCCTGCTGTATGTACATTTAACATTTCTATATACGGGTTAGATCATGTTACATGATCAGCATGCCAGCTACGTCAGTATGAAACTGCATGAACACCATACACATCAGTAACTGTATGAAGTGGTTTGCGTGCTTCTGATACAATTCAGCACGTCAACATGAACACTGTTTTTCAGAAAATTCTGCAGGCGTGATTAAAACCAGCTGAACCATATGGAGTCTGGAAGCCAGCTTCGCACAAACAGCTTCCCACATGGAGGAACCGCACCCACACAGTTTCAAGCAGCTACCATGGCGCTGGTGTAATATATTGCTAAATGAAACAACAAACACATCAAGTGATTTGCCATCTGTAATGTTAACGTAGCCTATGTATGTATCCCACTATTAATTATGAAGTCTTCCAACTTTGAAAGTCAGAAGTTTGGATTCTATGACCAATATAGTTTCTCAGTCTCAATAATTAGCAGGAACACTTCTGATGCCTGAGATGCATTCATCTGGAATAAGGTACAGTAGATGGCATAAACAGTATGCTTATACTGAATTAACCTAAGCAATGCTTTTGTGATCTACTTACCTCCAATTGCTAAGCAATTGCCTTAAGAATGAATGGTTCTTGACAAATGATTAATAATGGAAGTGTCATATGTTCAAGTGATCAAGTAATATAGTTCCTTACATCAAAAACAAACACTAAACGTGCAGCCTTTGTGCATCTACCAACTGAGTGTGCATCTACAATGGGAGTTTGTCAGCTTTTGTTTATTATAGGCAGTGACTTGAAGTAAACACGTATAGTATACCATCCTATGGGTTGTGTGTGTCGTACTGTATTATTGGTTACAGTAGAATCTCATTATGGAAAACAATGGCATGTTCTGGTAATAGGGGGGCAACGGGACAGTGTATTTATGCCACAAAGTACCACATCAATTTATTTAATTATTTCAACGGATGTGAACATGAATTATCGCCATGTCGACTAGTGCATTTCCTTTTTAACATGCTGAATAAAAAGTCAAATATTCATCTTTCAAATTATTCATCCTCTTCTTTTAAAGCAGAAGAACGGCAGATGGGCAGTTAGCAGTTCAACAAAGGCCCAGTGTCCTCTTCAGCACCATTTTTAGTGCCTTTATTCCAGTGAGAGAAATGGCCAAGAAAGAAACTCAATAGCTACTCATGTGGAAACTGCAGGTGTTGTGATGAAATTTATGTTGACGCTTTTATGGCCTGGCAAAGATTTTGTTAGTCTTCAAATCAATTATCTCCACTTGGGGACATTTTACTATTTAAAATAGTTGGGACAACCCAAATGTAATTTTCAACATCTGCCCTCTAAGGTCCTTCTGCCTTAGTTCTTGCCTAAGAAAGATCCATTCAGTTAAGGCATGAAGATAACAGATGCAACGTTGCATACTATTTGATGGGGAAATTAAGGAGGGGGCGGCCTTTCTACTTATTTTTCATTCATTCTTAATTATTAAAGGAATGTGTTATTTAACCTAGGAATTGTTGTATGAATCAAGAGAATGCAAGGACTTAAATATAAAAAGAAGTATGAATTCTGAGGAAGTCATTTAGTGTGACATGGACTTTAATAAGTACAGCCTTTTTCCAGCCATGAAGGTGATGGTTGCTACTACAGATTAACATAGCTTCTATCCCATAATTAACCATCTTAAAAGTTTAGATAAGAAATTGGGTTTTATATTTGCACACTATGCTATAAAATGAAGAAGCCATATATATTCATGATATAGCAAGTGTTTAAAAGTATTTTAGATGTTCTTTTCCAAGCTAAACATGAATCACCTGCATTTTCATATGCATAAAATAAAGGAAAATGCAGCTTAAATTTCATTATTTAATGAAATTTAAATAATGAACCAGAGCCAGTGTGGCGTAGTGGTGAGAGTGTTGGACTGGGACTCGGGAGATCCGGGTTCTATTCCCCGCTCGTCCATGATGAAACTCACTGGGTGACTTTGGGCCAGTCACTGCCTCTCAGCCTAACCTACCTCACAGGGTTGTTGTGAGGATAAAATGGAGAGGAGGATTATGTAAGCTGCCTTGGGTTCCTTGCAGGAAAAAAGGTGGGGTATAAATATAATAAATAAATAAATAAAAATTATCAGTTTCTACTCTGCCTTCACAGAGCTTATTTACTTAGTCAGGTTGATCCAATGGTCTTGCTTCACCAGCTTTTACACCAATGTTACATTTGTGTAATGCCGTTGTGACACTACCCTTGCAGCAACAAAGTAGAAAGGGGGGAAAACAACAGTAGGAGAAAAACATAGATTGTAGTAGTAACACTCCCAAGGTGTCACTGGCAACATCACTGCCATCCGCAGATGATGATTGGCTATGATACCCCTACATCAGAAATGTATAAAAGACAGCAATCAATAGATGGTGATGACCAAATATCCTTATGAGATCATTCACCCCAGTCCACATAGACCCTCAACACACAACAGGCAGTAGGTAGAGACCACAGTGCCTGCCTCAATGGTGGAGCGGTTAGACGGGCAGGCAGGCAGTAACTGATAACTATGTCAACTCTCCCACCCACCCACCCACCCCCAAAGAGGTTTGAATACTGTGGCAGCGCAAGCACCGATGGCCATGGCCTGTACACTACAGCCCTTTTGCTAGGGAAAAAGCTAGGACCACAAAGGGAAGAAAGGATGCCGTTCCAAATCACATCAGTCGACCAGGTCCATAGAGCTGTGCATAGGAGAGGCATGTATGAAAAGTCCATAGGTGACAGTCTTCCCAGGAGAAGAGGTTGAGTGCTACTGTGGTACCAATGATCCCACACAGACATTGCACACAAAATGTCTATTGTTTTCTGTTTGAGGTGAACATGTGTTGTGCATCTCGCCTTCTCCCTTGCAAAAAGTAAAGGGGGATAGTACCAGCATGGCACGGCCACAGAAAGCAGCAACAGGAGCTGCTTGATGACTCATCGGGACACAGCAGTGCAATGGGACGTGGAAAACGTGAGTTTGTGGAGGTGGCCAGAAGTGACCTACAAGAAAAGGTTTATCTTTTGGGGTCCTGACAGTAATGAAAACATGAAATGCAAAAGGGGACATCGGGGCCTGTATCCAATGTTAGTCTAACTTAAGTCCCATTCATCTCAGTGGGTCTAGTTTAAGTAGAACTGACATTGGATACAACCCCAGCACTAGAACCCAAACTTCCCATTATGCAGAGCACCTCCCTAACTTGCAATGGATCCTGGTGTCCCAAACACCCAGCCATATAGCCCAGAAGCTATATAAGTAATAGATCTGTTGCCACCATGCCTCCCAACTCCACTCACTTCACTGGGCCTTGCTCTGGCAGTGTACTTCTGGCATCATGTTCCAGCATTGCGCAAAGCTTGTGCCATAAATCCTGTACAGCGGCATAACCTTTTGTGCCCTGGTTGTAAGGGATTTAGTAGCAATCTTCCCCCTCCCAGTGAGCATAACTTGAGGACAGGATCACACAGCAAGAGAACAGTTTAGGAAGATGTTGTTATTACAGTTCCCTTCAGTCACACAATTATCGTCTGGAGCACATGGGAACACAAGATGACAAGATTATAATCCTGCAGTTTTGAGCCGTTGGGGGACTGACAGCAAAAAGCCTAAGGAGTGCTTTATGTTATCAATGTGCACATTTCATCATATGAATAATCAGAAATCTGGATTTTATTAAAGTGGACAGGTCAATAGGCTCCTTTGTTCCTCGAAAAGGGTTTACCATGGATATTCAGTCAGATGAAATTAAGTAACTATTCTCAGCTCACTGTGAAAGGGGACAGTCATTTTAATCAGCAAATATTATATCATAAGCTTCCTCTCCTAATTGGAGAGGAATCCCTCTCAATTTGTTGCGACTGCTCATGCGAAGAAAAGGGGATAGTTTTAAAATCTGCATAAGTATATACACAATGTGAACTACTTTGTGCTTTGCCAAACATGTCTTAGGGTTAAGGGGCAGGTGACTTCATCAGTGAAATATTTCTGCCTTCACGGCTTTTTTGAAAACACACTGATTAGAATCAAAGTTCTTTTAATTATATGGTGGTAAACGAGCAAATAGTAATCAATATAAGTTCTTTTAATTATATGTGGGTCAGAACCCCGAGCAAAACCCCACCCCCCACACCTGCACCCGCCGCCGCCGAAGCCCCTCCCCCGTCGAAGCCGCGCCGCAGCCCCCCCAGACACCCCCACGCCACCCCAGACACCCCCCCACGCCACCCTACCTGCACCCGCCACCGAAGCCCCGTTGCCACCGAAAAGCCTCCCTGCCACCGAAGCCTTGCTCCCGCTGAAGCCCCTCCCCCGCCGAAGCCGCGCCGCGCCGCAGCTTCCCCATACACCCCCCACGCCACCCCCAAACACCCCCACGCCACCCCAGACACCCCACCCACACACCCGTACCTGCACCCGCCGCCGCCGCAGCCCCTCCCCCGCTGAAGCCGCGCCGCGCCGCAGCCCCCCAGACACCCTCATGCCACCCCCAAACACCCCCACGCCACCCCCAGACACCCCCCGCCGCCCCCCCGCCACCCCCGTCACCGTACCTGCTCCCGCCGCCGAAGCCCCACTTCGGAAGGGGAGGGGCGCGAGCGATCCTCTTCCCGCCCGAACCTGCGTTTGAATCGCGGAGGCCCGCCTCGCAGTCCGCCTCCGGGCGGCCAATCAGGAGGCGGGAGGCGCCGGCTCCTGCCCGGAGCCGGCTGCCCATTGGCCACGCCCGGGGAAGAGGGCGGGGCGGAGGAGGAGGAGGCGAAACAGGTTACAATGTATCCAACGCGAGAGGCGCAGATTAAAATAAAAAACAACAAGCGGCGCCCGGGCATGTGTGGGCGGGGCCGGGCAAGGGCGGGGGGGCGGCCTCTCCGGTGCAGCGAGCGCTCCGCGGGTGGGGCGGGGCCAGGCGAGGCGAGGCGAGCGCTGTCTGTCTGTCTGTGTGCCGGCAGCTCGGACCCAGAGCCAGGCAGCCGCCCCGCCGCCCTCCTCCGCGCAGCAGCAGCAGCAGCAGCAGCAGCCCCGCCCCGAGCGAGGCAAGCCCCCGACGGCGGCGCCCGTGCCTCCGCCTGGCATTCCATCAGCATCTGCAACGAGCTGTCCTGACGGCGACTCTGAGCCGGCCCCGCCCCGCCCCGCCCCGGGGGCAGAGGTGAGCCGAGCGAGCAGGAGCAATTTGTCTGGGGGGCTTCGGCGCGGCTTCGGCGGGGGAGGGGCTTCGGCAGCGGCGGGTGCAGGTACGGGGGTGTGGGTGGGGTGGTGTGGGGGTGTCTGGGGTGGCGTGGGGGTGTCTGGGGGTGGCATGAGGGTGTCTGGGGGGCTGCGGCGCGGCGCAGGTTCGGCGGGGGAGGGGCTTCGGCAGCGGCGGGTGCAGGTACGGGGGTGTGGGTGGGGTGTCTGGGGTGGCGTGGGGGTGTCTGGGGGTGGCGTGGGGGTGTTTGGGGGTGGCATGGGGGGGCTGCGGCGCGGCTGTGGCGGGGGAGGGGCTTCGGCGGCGGCGGGTGCAGGTACGGGGGTGTGGGTGGGGTGTCTGGGGTGGCGTGGGGGTGTTTGGGGGTGGCGTGGGGGTGTCGGGGTGGCAGCGGGGGTCCTGGGGGGCTTTGGCAGTGGCGGGGCTTCGGCGGCAGTGGGTGCAGGTACGGGGGTGGGGGGTGTCTGGGGGTGGCGGCGGGAGTCTCCCCTCGTACATTTCCCACCCTAGACTTATACTGGGGGCAATAAGTTTTCCCAGTTTTGGGGGGTGAAATTAGGGGCCTCGACTTATGTTAGGGCCGACTTATAGTTGAGTATATACACATATTTTGACGTTACATCCAGCAAATCATGATAGATAATTTCTGCCACAAGCCCATGGAATCCAAAAGAATCCAGGGGGAGCCACAAAAATAATCCACAGCAACAAGAAATCAACAGTGTTTAATCTAGCAAGGTATTTTTAGGCTGCAATCCTATGCACACTAACCTGAAAGTAAGCCCTATTGATCACAGTGATACTTACTTCTGAGCAGTGCTTTTTCTCTGGAGAAAAGGGTACCGGAACTCTTGGATTACATTTCCTCGGGAGTAGATGGCGATTAAATTGTAATGCAATTAATAGAAGAAAAGGTGCTGGAACTCAGTTCCGGTGAGTTCCACCAGAAAAAAAGCCCTGCTTCTGAGTAAATATTCACAAGATTGCACTGTTCGGCACATGCAGTAGTTCCATTGTCTTCTGTAATTCTATTAGTTCCCTTGACTCCTGTGAGACTATTTACCTCATTGAAATTGAACATTTATTTTCTTGCCTTGAAAAATGGGCTTATAACATTTCTATTCCTAGTGACAGCTTCATTCTTGAAATTTTATTAAGTTAGAAATGAGTGCCGAGCCAAGTACAAATGCAAGAAAACATGACCTCTTTGCTGACAAAAAGCAGCAACGAAAATGTTGGAGTCATATTCTTTGATCTTTAAACAAAAACACTGTTGAATTATTACTGTGGCCTTTGAGTGGTGCTGCTATAATAAAAGGTCTGCACGCGTTTCCATGTTAAATTCCTGCTTTTGTATGTTAATGTTGCTTGAGGTTGACAATGGGGAGCAATCCTATGGCCCCTAGACAGAGTCTGAGGGGCCATAGGATAGTTTGGATTCCCAAATCTGAGGTCGGAAACAGCACTCCAACCTTGGAACTGGGAATCGGAGCTCTGACCTTCCCTTCAGGGCTAGCATGGAAATATTTATATTTATTATATAGGCATTGTGTTGTACATCACTTAGAGCAGTGTTCTCCAACCTTGGGTCCTCAGATGTTTTTGGCCTACAACTCCCTAGCATGCCCCAGCCAGCTACGCGGGGACCCAAGGTTGGAGAACACTGTATTAAATCCTGGCACATGGGGACAATGCTTCTTCCTCCCTCTGGCTTCCCCACTCCACTCCACGGCACCCAACCAACTTAAACCCTACACCTGAGTTCCACAGGCGTAATCATACAGCGCTGGAGTAGAGGGAAGGGATTCCACCACAGGCACAAAAAGCAATCGCTGAAAAGCAAAAGAGAGCCATTAAAAAAGGAGGGAAATAGTATGTTTATTTTCTTTTTATAAAAGTAGACCATGCAATTTGAGGAAAGGTATTTTAAAAGTGAACATACGTTCTAGCCAATGTAGGTATTACAACTGCAAGTACAGATGAGGGAAGATGCACAAACTGCTCCAAGCATCATGTGTAAAAATACTCCCTAACTTTTTTGATCTGAATGAGATCTATGGTCCATGCTTGTATATCATATACTTGAGTGTCCTGATAAAATACTGGCTTGTTTTGAGTACTGTATTGCCAAGCAACTTGTCTTAGAAAGAAGAGAAAGAGAAATTCAGCCAAAAGTTTGAGGGAGGCAGTTTTCTGTAGGTAAATGCAGTTGTTTGACCTCAAATACCCTCTTTCTGTGCTCTAGGCCAGAGGGGTGCTTGTCCAAAAAGAGCCTGAGCTCTAACAATGGGCGGGAGGAGCATCATGGGTGGTGCTTGACCGTCCAAATTCTTCTGATGAGGGTGCTTTGGATGTTGCCTGATCCCATTCCCCAGAATGTCTGGATGGTGTTTTTATTGAGCGAATTGTGTGTCTTAATTTGGCTCGGTTTCTAAAAATGTTTTTACAGTTTAATATTGTACTATTTTAATATTGCTGTGTTGTTGTATCTTTGTTTCCTTATTTTTTTATTGCTGCTCTTGGTTTTTAATGATTCCGTGATTATCGTTTTTTATGACTGTATTATGATTTTTTTTACGAGGGCATTTGCCACTCGGAGCGGTAAACGAAGTTGATGGCGGGTGCTTTTATTGCGGTTGGAGCCGCTTTGGAGCCCCATATGCCCCGGGAGCCCCCGAAAAGCGGCCTATATGAATATCGATTTATATCTAAATAAGCCGATCCCCAACGCGGTTTATCTCCTGCGCGCCGCCGGGGAGCACGGCCGCCCGCCCCGAGGTGCGTGCGCCCACCCCGCGCTCCCACTCGCGGGAGGGAGGGGCGGACGGAGCGAGGCGAGGGGGACGGGGGCGTGTCCGGCCCGGGGAAGAGCGCTGCCCGTCCAGCCGTCGCGGAACTCGATCCCAGCGGGGAAGCATGGTTGGAGCGAGCCGCCAGCAGAGCTGCGAGGCGGCGGCGGCGGCGGCGGCCGAGGAGGATGGAGCCGTCTGACGCCTGCGATCCCTACCGGCGGCCGGCCCGGCGGACCCAGTGGCTGGTCAGCGCGCTGGCTTACCACTACGGGCTGGACCGGGGCGTGGAGAACGAGATCATCGTGCTGGCCACGGGCTTGGATCAGTACCTGCAGGAGATCTTCCACCACCTGGACTGCGGGGGCGACGGCAAGATCCCCGGGCAGGATTTCCAGACGCTCTGCCTGGTGCTGGGGCTGCAGGAGGGCGGCGACGAGGCGGCCGCTGAGCCGGAGGAGCTCGCCGGCCTCTGCCGGGACCTCTCGCCCGACCTGACCTTCCGCCAGTTCCACGCCAAGCTGTGCGGCTACTTCAGCACCAAGGCCGGCCGGCCGGCCGCGCCGGCGGGGCCCCGGGGCGGCCTGGGGGTGGCCCGGCTGCCGCTGGGCAAGGAGAGCGAGCACGTCGAGGCCCAGATCCGCCTCCGCAGCCCACTCCGCCGCCGCCGGGAGAAGAAGGCTGCCGGCGGCGCGGCGCAGCGGAAGGGCGGCGGAGCCCCCCGGGGGAGCAGCGCCGGCGGCGGCTCGTCCTCGCCTCCGCCTTCTCCGCCCGGCTCGGGGGGCGCCGGCTGCCTGCTGCCGGCGGGCTCGTGCTCCCGGGAGTGCTACGAGGAGATCGTGGCGCTGGAGCAGGCGGAGGACCGGATCGTCAAGCTCGAGGACGAGAACGCCAGCCTGCGCGAGCTGGTGGAGGACATGCGGGCGGCTCTGCAGAGCAGCGACGCCAGGTGCCTGGCGCTGCAGGTGAGCGGGCCGGGGAGGCGGCGTCCGAGCACGGCGTGGGGGGAGCCAACCCGGTCTCCAGTCTCCGGCGAGGCTCAGCAGCAAAGAGAGCGCCTTTGAGCACGTGCAAACGGCCCTTTCCCTTAGCACTCTCCTCTGGCGCCGGCCGGCTGGCCGGCCGGAGGAGGCTCACCTCCAGGCTTTCCGGGTAGCTGGAGGGAGTCCCTCCCAACCCCTCACGTTGGAAATTCAGCACTGCCCAGATGGGACTCCCGTGGCATAAATGCCTAAGGAACAGGCAACCTGCTGCCCTCCAGATGTTTTGGATGACAACTCCCATCATGCCTTACCATTGGCCATGCTGGCTGTGGCCAGTGGAAGTTTTTATTTATTATATTTATACCCCGCCTTTTTTCCTGAAAGGAACCCAAGGCAGCTTACATAATCCTCCTCCTCCTCCTCTCCATTTTATCCTCACAACAACCCTGTGAGGTAGGTTAGGCTGAGAGGCAGTGACTGGCCCTAAGTCACCCAGTGAGTTTCATGGCCAAGCAGGGACTAGAACCCGGATCTCCTGAGTCCCAGTCCAACACTCTCACCACTACGCCCAAAGCCTGTCCCTGGCTTAATGGCTAAACGCTTATCAGAGTTGCCACCAAATCTGAACCTACTACTATGTATAAGAAGCCACTTGTAGGCAGATGAGTACTTCTGAGAATGTACAGACAGACAGCCTTTCCTTGAATCACCAACGCCAGTGCTAAGGCCAAAATCCTTAACACACTTACTAGGGAGTTGGCCTCATGAGTTGTAGTGGGACATACCTTGCTTGAACTAAACGTGTATGGGAGGATTGCACTGCTAATGCCTGGCTTTTGTACACTGTAAGCGGAGATAAAGCCAAGCCCAAGAGAAAAATGGAAAAGGACAAGCAGAACTGTTCTTTGCCCATAAGTGACTGTATGTGCAGGTGAACAGTTCAGTCTTCCTAAATCACCTTTGCGTGAGTGCAGATATGATGTTGGGAAGCTGTGAGAAACCTAATTCTGATTGAGAGAATATTGGTAACAAGTTTGGGAAAGAAATCAAGAGCCTCAATTTCTCCCCTTCCTAGAAGGGCAGGTATCGTTTCAGTAATGGGACCCCACCTTTATCATGTGTAAAATTGAAAGGTCACTGAAGCTAGTGTTGCAAGTGTTAGAAAGTGGTTGTCCCACAACCCACCCAGGGTCAGGACAAACATGGTGTTTTAGTTTCTGTCCTCCCTAAAGTCCTGTTGGTAAGACCTCAGGTATGTGACTGGACAATCCAGGCTCTTCTTTTGAGACTGCTGCCTTCAGAGGCATGTTTGGTGGAGACCTGAGAGAGGGCCTTTTTGGTGTCCGCTCCCAGGCTGTGGAACTCCCTCCCAAGAGAGGCCAGGTTTGCTCGCTCTTTGCTGTCCTTCTGCCAGCAGGCAAAAACTGCATTATTCAAGAAGGCCTTTGACCTGTAAGGTGCAGGGTTTTTTTTTTTTTTCATTTTTTTATTCTGTAATTGTTATGTTTTTATTGTATTTTAATGTATTTTTTTATTGTTTTAACCAATTTTAATTGTGCCGGTAAGCCGCCTTAGTGCCATTTTTTGGTAGAAAGGCAGGGTACAAACCAAATAAATAAATCCTACATATACTGCTTGCAAGTAAATCTACTGAAATCCTTAGATGTTCAAAGGAGATGTATGTTTAGGATTTCGCATTTTGAAATCAGTTGGGTTACTTCCAGTAATCTGTTTAGGAATGCCTCCCCCCCCCCAAATAGAAGGCTGGGGTACTATGGGAGTTGTAGTCCAACGTATCAGGAGCACATCAGGTTGGGGAAGGCTGGTTTAGGGTCTGACATGAATCCTGATGTGTCACAAACCAATTAACACAATCCAGCCTAAGGTAAGCATTTTTGAATCTGCAGTCCTATGCACTCTTACTTGGGAATAAGCCTCATTGGCCATAATGGACTTCTGAGTAAACATAGCATTGGACTGAATGCCCCACTGATTTCAGTGGCAAATTTAAATGTGCCACTGCACCTTTGACTGGGTTAAACCAAAAGGGTGTAAGTGATTTATCAATAGGACTTACTTCCAAGTAAAGTCAAATAAGGTAAGAGTGGAAAAGACGTAGGAAGAATACACATTTTCATACTGAAATAGAATATGTTGCAAAAGATTTTGAGAGATGTTTTTTCAGGGGTTTCCTGGTTGGATAGCGCTGCTGACAATCTTAGGCTGCAGCTCCATAGCCATTTACATGGCTGCACATCTTCTCGGCTTTAATGAGATTGGCACACTTTTCAGTGTTAAAGTGTTGCAACATCTTAAAATTATCGTCATGAGATAATTGCCCTATTAACTCAGATTATCACATGCACAGACCTACGTGCATAGATGCTTGTACGTGCGCGGGCACATTCAGTGTTGTATCCAATGAAGTCATTCCACCAGCAGAAGGGAACCACTAGTGGAACGGATTTCCCCTTCCCCCTGCAACCCCCTGTCCCCTCCTCCAGTGTGCTCCGGAGGGTTGGGGCACCCTCCAGAGTAGATTTGGGGCATGAGCAAGGGGGAGGAGAGGATGGATGGGGAAGTCCGTCCCATTGTGTGAGCAGACTTGTGCAAAGGTTGGTTCCAACTTCTGCCCATAGGAGGGAGAACGGCAGCTGTGATCCTGTTCCCTCCTCTCTGCAAGTTAATCATAAAGTGCAAAAAGACAGAAAGAAAAAATTCAGAGCCCAGCCTGATTGTCACCAGGGATGAGGCCTTATCAGTGTTAGCCCCGACCTTGTGAAAACCCCTCCCAAGAGAGGACCATCTGGCACCCATGCTCCTTCCCTCTATTTCAGGTTGTCAGTCCTGTTTCAGAGAATCTTTGGTGTGTGTTGAGGTCAACTTTGTATACTTTCTTTTTAGACTGCCTGCTATGCTGTTGGTCTTATGTATTATTATTGCTGTTGGATTGGATCTTGTGTTTTCTAATGGTTTATCAGACTTTTTAAGGTGGAATGGTGGGATATAGAAGATTTAAACAAATAAGTACCGGTAGCTCTGTCCTGTATGGATATGGAACCTTTGCTTGAAAGGTTAAGAAAATACCACTTCAAAAGCAGCATAATGGTGGTACCACCAATGGTGGTGGTATAACCTTATCCATTTCCCCATTTGGTGCAGCAAAGCTTAGGATCAGGCTGTTGGCATTTAGAGCTTGATGTGCTTTTGTGTTCCTGACAAGCTGTTACATCATATAAAGTTTGTGCTGATGCTGACTTTGTGAGAGTCAAACACACAGTGAGAACTGTGTGTTCTACATGTTTGTACTTGTATAGCTTCTAGCATGTAGGTGCCTTAGTATGTTTCACAGTGACCTACCTCCAAACTTTGTTAATTTTGCTAAGAACCACTTAACACAGCAGCTTTTCCTGTATGAGTACTCATGCTCATGAGTCATGTTGCCATATGTATAAATCAATGCAGGGGTTGATATATACACACATGCCATATGCTATGCTATGTATATATCAACTGTGGCACTCCAGATGCTATTGGACTACAACTCCCATCATTCCCGAGCACTGGTCATGCTGGCTGGGGGTTGATGGCGGTTGTAGTTGACCAACATCTGGAGGACCACACTTTTGCACCCCTGTCTTAATGTGTGGGTGGCAGGTTGATCACTGGCTAGTTTGATTTGGGATCTTGTTGTTGGGAAGCCACCTTGTTTATTGGCTTCCAACACATGTAATTGAAAGGAGGGGGGAATATTACTTGTGTATTAATTTTCATGCAAGGAAATGTAATGTGAAGTAATCCAGAGAGAAGGATTTGTGTATGGCTGTCTATTTAATTTAGCCTCTGGATATGGTACTGGCTCATAGTTACCTTTAAAAAAATACCATAGACTGAAAGAGCATTAAAAACAAATCTGCTTGATCAAAGCATTGATTGCTCCTTTCTCCCTCTGCCCCTGTTGACTGTAGGTGGGATTGTGGAAGAGCCACGCAAATCATAAGAAAAACGGGACCTGCTTTTTAGGTAACCGGAGACCATTAACTAACAGCGAGTCCCAGACTTCCAAATGCCTTCAGAGTGTTCTAAAAGAAGTTGAACTAATCCGGAGTTCTAGGGATGGACAAATTGAAGAAGCAATTAGGTTTAATCAAGAACTGGAAAAAGAACTGAGGAACTCTCACGAAGCATTAGTCACCCTGGAAGACTGCAACCGCAGCCTGAAGAGGGAGCAAGCAGAAATGAGGAAGAAGGTTGAAGAAGCGAGACACGCTGTCCTTAATAGCCTCGGAAAAGTAAAGGAACTAGAAGCTAAAGCCCATAAAGTGCCACAGTTGCAAATATATATCCAGCAGCTAGAATCAGAGCTACAATATTATAGGTAAGCCTGAAATTGCAGAAGTAAATAAATATTAGACTTTGCACTTAAATGCAGTTTGCAAACCCAGCTGTAAATGTCTTCTGAAATGTGGTGGGTAGAGAATTAGTCTCTACCTAGTTATTTTCTTAGTAGGGACTCCCAGAAAAGCTTTACTTATCTCCCTTCTAGTTAATGCCACAGCAAACATGATTTACTGGTAACAGCAGAGACCATCAAAGAAAAGCCTAACATGCCATTGACAAAAACCCAGCAGATGTTAACAATCTAATTTAGGAGGCATTATTAATGATATTGTGGGAGTTGATGTTTAGAAAAGGTAACATGTAATTTAATGGGAGAGGCCATTAAAAAAAAAAAGCAGCTGGTTATCATTAAGGGTATTGGTTACACATGTTGCATTTCAGCTTTAAATTAATATTTGCATAGCACTACCCGTCGGGATTTCTCTTGCTTTGGTACCACGTAGCTTCTCTTTAGGTTGTTCTACAAAGCGTTTCAGGCTATGCTATGCTTGGAGAGATTCTGCCCATAAAGACCACTGTTGTTCTTATATTGTTTGTTTGGCTTTAGATTAGCCAGCAACTGCTTTGTAGGGTGATCTTCTAAAGTGGGCTACTGAATTTAATGAGAAGTATATATAGAATTGCTGCTTCAGTTTATTATTTTCTAAGAAATATTCAAAGCAACTTACCGGGGTTGGGTGAGTATTTGAAGCTCAGCCAGGTGATCACCCCTGCTTGAATCCATGTGAGCAGAATTGTGCTGGGCACAACCCACCGTAAGCAGGCCTCCCACCTATATTTTGCTCACACACACCCTCCTCAGTTCTCCAGCAGCTGCTGCCCCATCTCTCTCCCCCAAAAACAACAACAAAAAATCACTTTGGAGAGCAGGAATGGTGTCACAACCTCTCTGGAGGATGCCCTGGAGTCCCCCGAGCCAAATGTTCTGAAGGAACTGCTTGTGTTGAAGGACCTTGAGGCAGATCAGGGGAATCCTGGGCCCTGGGGAAGACAGCCATTGACCGTACCCCTCATGATGGAGATTCACGTTCCGCAGTCACTCCTCACAGGTCACACTCTCATTAAATGTACTGCACTCACCCCACACCTAACTCTGTAGCGGTAGAACTGCGTGTTCCCTTGAAAAGGGCTTTTTAAATTGTTATTTTGCTTCGTCGTCTCCGCGCACGTGTGAACGAGTGCAGGCGCGATCTTTAAAGAAAGAAAGGAAAAAGCTCTTCCAAAGCAGTGTTCCTCTTGTTCTGAGTTTCCCGAGCACAAGGCTCCTGTTGAATCAATGTGATACACTTGGGAGCAAGGGCATTGGAGAGAATGTGATTTACTTCTGAGCAGACATGCTGTTTGGCTAATTTACAGCTCCCTGCTTTTTTGGCAAGGGGGTAAACGCGGCTGTTAAAACAAGGGGGGAAAGCCTCCCACTCCTGCCCCTCTCAAACTCCATGGCGGTTGTACTAGGGGTACTGCCTTTCATATGCAGGGGAAACAGCCATTTCACAAGAGGGGGGTTCTTTGTTTCTGGTCCATCTATGCAGAGGTACGCACATACGCAAGAGCAAATTTGCTTTTAAAACTCCCAAACACGATTTCCCAAAGCAGCTGGTGTGGAGGTGCACAGGAACATTTACAAAAACCAACCAAACAAAAAAATAAGACACTTCCGGGGAAGAAGTTGAACTGCCGCACAACCACAAATGGTGGAAACCTCTCTTCCCCACCAGTTTGGGAGACACATTCATTCATTTATTTCATTCATTTATTTCATTTATATACCGCCCCATAGCCGAAGCTCTCTGGGCGGTTCACAACAGATTATACATAAAAACAACAGTAACATACAAAATAGTTTAAAAGATTAAAAACCAATTTTTTGTTTAAAAAAAAACACAGTTTAAAATAACAATAAAAAAACTAATAAAACTGAGCCTACAGGTGACAATCCCCCCCCCCCCGTGCTATTCCGAGCTCCTAACTATTAAATGCCTTGGCATAGAGGGAAGTCTTAACCTGGCGCCAAAAAGATAGTAAGGTTGGCGCCAGGCGGGTCTCAGTGGGGAGCTTGTTCCATAATTGGGGGGCTACCACCGAGAGGGCCCTCCTCCTCGTTGCCACCAACCGAGCCTCTCTTGGAGGTGGCAGTCGGAGGAGGGCCCCAGATGTTGAGCGTAGTGTCCGCTGTCACGCTGCATTTCCACTGCCCCTCAAAAACTACTGGTTAGCTCCAGTGACGACACTTTCATGGCCACACATCTGGCGGGCAACGACAGTGCAACTTTAGCACACACTAGCCACATACTGCGACAGCGAACTGCAAAAACTGAAAAAAATGTGATAGACCTAGTCTGGGAAATTCCGGAAGAAACAAAGAATGATTACACAGGACTAGCACAGCCGGCACTTAAAGCTGCGTGCGTCGTGTGCTGCACTAGTCATGGCAGTGATACAATACTGCAATAAACCTTAGGTGTGGATCTGGCCCTGGTGGCCTCTCCTCCTTTAGGGAAGTGATACTTGCACTATCTTTTGGCACTGGAGTGCATTGTAGGGATGTAACCACGAGTCTCAGGGGGGGGGGCTGAAAGCAGGCCGAAAGTGGCCCGCTTGGCCCCCCTGAGGCTTTTGCGACTTACCTTCCCGCAGCTCAATCCACCTCGATCCATGCTGCGCCGGGGAAAGGAGCTTCATTTCCCCAGCGCGTCAGTTCCAGTTCCCCATGCGCTGTGTTTTTAGCGTAAAAACCAGGGCAACCCAGCTTGAAATGGCTGCGATTTGCTATTCGCAGCCGTTTCAAGCTGGGTTGTCCTGGTTTTTATGCTAAAAACTCAGCACCAGGGAACCGGAAGTGACGCGACAGGGAAACCCGTTGCGTCACTTCCAGTTCCCTGGCGCTGTGAGTGGCGAGAGTGCGGCGAGAGCGCGGCGAGAGCGGGCAGGGGGTGCTCCGGAAAGGGAAACAGGGTAGCAAGCAGTGCAGGCCCCTGAGCAGGTAAGCTCCCTGCTCGCCGTAACTCCCTAGTTTATTGGAGTGAAGTATAAGCCCCAAAGCACCTGGTAGGGAAGAAGCTGTTAGTGTCATTGGCAGCCAGTGAGACTTCAAAGTGAGCTGCTTTTTTCCTCAGGAAAGGGAAACAGGGTAGCAAGCAGTGCAGGCCCTTTGAGCATTTCTATCAAATACCCCCCCCCAAAAAAAACCCTCAAGAGTTTTCAAGTGTTTGACAAGAATGCTTGATGGACTACATAGATTTTGTGGAGTGAGCATCAGGCCGCTTGTCCATCCCTCCTTGCAAAGACTATGTAATATAAAAATAGAAACCGCTATAACAGGGGTCCTCAAACTTTTTACACGGGGGGCCAGTTCATTGTCCCTCAGCCTGTTGGGGGGCCGGACTCAATGGACTTCCACTGTTGCGGCATCCTTTCATGCTGCCCCCGCCGCCGCTTGTGCAGGACCCCGCCCGTCCCAGGACCACCCCGCTGCCGCCAGCCGCAGGACCCCGCCCCACCCCCCCCCACTGCAAGACCCGCCCCGCTGCCCCTGCCGCCACCGCATGTCCCCCCCGCCCCGTAAACCCCCGCCGCCACCCATAACCCAACGCCGCTGCCATAGCCCCTCCCGCCGCTTGCCATGACCCCACCAGCCGGCGGCCCATCCTCCCTGGTCCCCTGCGCGCTGCTGCCGGTTTTGCCTCTGCCACAAGCCTCCGCTCCGAGGCGAGCCGCCGTGCTCCGTCGCGTCCATCCTGGACTCCGCCCGCGCTCAGTTTTGAAAAACAGCGCGGGCGGGGTCCAGGATAGACGCGACGGGACCAGCGGGTGGCGAGGCGGATGAGGTAAAGCCCCCCCGCCGCTAGGTAATTTTAGACCCTGGACTTAATGATCTTATGGCAGGGGCAGCTTTAGATGGCCATGTGTCTATTACTTCAGCTACAAAGCACACACCAAACGTTTGTCTTCTCCCCCACCCAAACTCATTGCCCTTGATAGAAAAAAGTTTCCTGTAATATTTAGGCTGTGCCCATAATGCTGTTGAATAATAATCTAAGTAAGAATATTGTAGATGTTGTTGTTGTTGTTGTAATAATAATAATAATAATAATAATAATAATAATAATAATAATAATAATAATAATAATAATAATAATAATGTAACAGCAACATATGGAATGGAAAGAAGTTTAGAATAATAATTATTAAGTTTAACATAAGGTTGAATTGAAAGGTTTAGAATAATCTGTAATTCTCAAACTGGGAAATGTTGTATGATATCATTAGGGGTATAATCATTATTGCCTGAAGGTGTACTAACAGCTACGGCTTTGGTTATCCCAGTGACAGCTATGATACCCTCTGAGCCTGCTGAAAGGAAAGAGTGGGATATGAGTCCTTGATACTGGAAAGCCAGTTAGCCTCAGGCTAGAGATGGTGGCACAAGGCAGACATGTGAGGAAGAGATAGAAGCAAAATGACACAGTTGCCCGTGCGTGTATAATACTGCTGAAACTCAAGATTAGTTGATTTATACGTTGAATCCAGTATGTTCATAATTCTTGCTTTGATCCAATGGATGTTATTATTTTTGTAATTCAAATTGAGATTTATTATGAGTTCATTGATATGCTTTGCCCTGCGCAGTCTGCAGGGTTGGCATGACTATGCAGCCATACTCCACCATCTTTGTGCATGCTCAGTTGTTTGTTGCTGTATTCATTTAGTTTCTGAAGGAAATTTAAAAGTCCCATTTCCCGGGAGCCAGCAAAGCACCCCATGGAGGTGAGGCGAGGGAGCCGCGTTGCTTGCTCTACTACTACTACCCCTTAAGGTCATTGGTCCAGTATTATCTTCTCTGATTGGCAGCAGCTTTCAGAGTGCAGTCCCCATGCACAGAATGATCTTACTTTAAGCCTTTAGTTACTCTTTGCTAAAGGAACCAATCAGTTTAAAATCTTGGATCTCAAACCATACAACAACCAGTTACCACTGAAAAAACCCACTCTGGGCCCAATGGTATTTGATAACTATTGCCCAGTTGCAAATACCCCTTTCTTAGGGAAGGTTCTTGAGAGGGTTGTGGCGAAGCAACTGCAGGCACTCTTCGAGGATACTGATTATCTAGACCCATTTCAGTCTGGGTTTCGACCTGGTTATGGGAATGAATCAGCCTTGGTCGTCCTGATGGATGGCCTTTATCAAGTGAAGGATAGTGGGAGTGTGACCCTGTTCTACTCGATCGCTCAGCGGCTTTTGATACCATTGACCATGGAATCCTCTTGGATCAACTCCATGGGTTGGGCACTGTGGCACTGTGTTACAGTGGTTTCGGTCCTACCTGTGGGGTCGATTTCAGAGAGTAAGATTGGGTGACTATTCCTTGGACCCTTGGCAATTGCGCTGTGGGGTTCTGCAGGGTACCATCTTGTCCCCAATGTTGTTTAACATCTATATGAAGCCTCTGGGAGCAGTCATTAGAGGATTAGGAGCCAAGTGCCATCAGTATGCTGATGACACACACCTCTATAATTCCTGTGACAACTGAATCAGGAGAGTCCTGGACTAATGCCTGAACTCAGTGATGGGCTGGATGAGGGCCAGTAAACTGAGGCTGAATCCTGGCAAGACGGAATACCAGTAGGTGAGTGGTTCCTGAGTCCGGGAGATGGGCCGGTTGCCTGTTCTGGATGGGGTTGCACTCCCTTTGAAAGATCAGGTTCGTAGTCTGGGGGTACTCCTAGATCCATCATTGTTGCTGGAGTGAGTGCGGCGGCTTGGAGTGCCTTTTACCATCTTCAGTTGGTTCGCCAGCTATGGCCTCTCCTGGACAGGGATAGCTTGGCCACAGTGATACAGGCACCTAGTAAACTCAAGACTGGATTACTGCAATGCACTCTATGTGGGGTTTCCCTTAAGAGTGCTCCGGAAGCTGGAGCTAGTGCATAATACAGCAGCTCGGCTATTGTCGGGAGCTGCCCCTTTTCAGTATGCAACTTCTTTGCTGAAGGAACTGCACTGGCTACCTATTCGCTACCGGGTCAGGTTTAAGGTTCTGGTATTAGTGTACAAAGCCTGAAACAACTTGGGACCAGGTTACCTGAGAGAGCGCCTCCTCCCATACCAACCTCCCCAGTCACTGAGGTCATCAGATGGCATGCTCCTGGTGGTTCCTCATGGATCTTTGGCCCGATTTGGAGTCCACGAGGAGATGGGCCTTCAGTGTGGCGGCTCCATTTCTGTGGAACTCTCTGTCTCTGGAGGCCAGGCAGGCTCCGACACTGTGCTGCTTTCGGCACCTGCTGAAGACCTCCTTGTTCTGGGAAGCCTTCTCTTCTCAACCACTAATATAATTTTAGTTTGTTTTCAATGTATTGTTTTTGTTTCTTTTATCTGTTTTTGTCTTTTTATTGTTCACCGCTCTTGAATCTGCTTGATGTGGATCAGTATACGAATACTGTAAATAATAATAATAATAATAATAATAATAATAATAATAATAATAATAATAATATGATGATGATGATGATGATGATGATGATAAGTTACGTTTGAAGAAACAGCCATCTTGATTTGTATCTCGCCATCATTTCTCTTCCAGCTGGTCAACTTGTGGTTAATATTTATCTCAAGTATCAGATAGAAACACTTCTTTTTTAGGCAAGTAAAAATGTGGACGGGTGCTAGGTGGGAGGTGGCATTGGGGAAGATATGGGAAAGGCAGTTCAACCATTTGCTGAACATGCATGTTTAATTTGTGATCGTGAGTACGTAACTCACAGGAGTGAGTGGTGCAGCAACATGGCCCATCCTGTGATGAATAAGCATTGTTTCTGCTTTTCTTCATGCTTGTTTGGTTGTTTTGGATGATCTTTAGGCCATCTTTAAGGGTGGAATGCTCCCAAGTGGAGTGCTTGCTCCACAGGTGTTATCTCTGCCTTCAGTGGCTCCAGGTCAATCTACCATATTCTAAACAAAGAATATGTGTAACTGTTTCCAGAGGGCTAGCTGTATTAGTCTGTTGCAGGAACTCAATCAAGAGTCTTGTGGCATCTTAAAGACATTTATGATTTATGATGGCATAAGTTTTTGTGGGCACTGTCCACTTCATCAGGTACAACATGTGATAACAGCCAGAGAAGGATACATCATAATGCATGACTCACAGGGGGGAAGAGTCCAGATTCTCAAGGTGCACTTCGACGTGCATGCACAAACATTCAGAGAAATGTTGAAATCTTGTAATAACAGAGGGCTTTTGTCCAAGTTTAAAATGTTGGATTCATAAGTCAGTCAGGCATATAAGAGCTCGTTAGGAAAGAAGAGTGAAGCGGCATGTGTTTGCATGTAGAAGCTGGGTAAATGAGGAAGAAGCATCTTGGTGGATATATCCAAGGATGTTTCTAGGATGTGAGGTGGAATGAGTAGACTATCAAGACTTTTTGAAGGAAGGCACAACATTATAAGTTAGGCCTTTTGGAAAACATTATTTGGGTAAGTAATATATGACATACTGAAATCTCAGCCCTGAAGATCTGCACACTAGCACATCTTATTGCAACAGCTGTGGAGTGTCCCTGCAACATAACCATCACTCAGCTTCCATGGGTTTGTTACACATTGGGGCAATGGTTGGCACACCCATCTTCAGTACTTATATTTGTAGGTGCAGTATGTTTTTAGGTTTGGAATGTAAAGTGGCACAACTTTTTGTCTGTATCCTTCTATTTATGGCCTTACCTTTTTAAGCAATACATCTGTTAATGTAGTTTGATTACATTCTCTGGGTTAAACTCAGTGCATAGTTAACCACTGCTAGGTTCTGCAGCAAATTGCTCCACAGATTTCAATGGGAGAAGCACACATGAGTATGTGGGAAATCATGGCTAGTATTCAATAGTAGAAAGAAGGTATTTAGTTGCTTAATACATCCCTGTCCCATTATGCTCTATAGGTAAAACCAGATGCTGGCCCTTCACAAGTAAACATGGTGAAGCTTCTAGCTCTCATTACTGGTGACACTTGGCTCTCAAACTAACTTAAAAGCAATACCGAAGGTGGATGATAATGATTCCTTACATGGTAGCCTCTCCCATAGGCTTTCACTTAAGATGGGGAAAATCAGAAACCAAAGTCAGAAGTATGATTAAGCAATTGCATCAACGGCTTTGCAGTTTTTAATATACCTGGGAGCTCACTTTACTGTTTTTCTTAATAATGAGAACCATTACAGCATTAATTTGTATGGGGTACATTAGGCCAAGTGTGTAACAATACTCTGACCAAGCACATGTATTGAAATTTCATACTGTCCCTAGCATGGAGAAGACTCAGGGTTGTGGTCTAAAGATTTTAAGCTGAGATTATTACATCTGAACTGGCCCAGATGTATGTGAAGTGTGTAGAGTGCTCTAACACACTGTATAAATGCTGGGTATCATCATCATCATCATCATCATCATCATCATCATCATCATCCTCATCATCTTCCTACTACGATGTTCAAAAGCTTGAAAACTTTCAACAACTAAAATAGCCATTTCTGTAAACTCTGTAAACTGCTATTTCCTCTCAATTGGCTTATAAGAGTTCCGATTGAACTACGGTATTTGTGGTGCCGAAGCTGTTGCATCCTGTGTTTGAGGTAGGAGACAATCGTCTAAAAATAGTAATGTTGTCAGTGCCATTTTTATACCCATTGTATATGTTTTCAGGTAGGTGCCTGGAGAAATGAAACCATCCATTAAGTATGCCTTTTTTGCAGTGTCCATAAAAGTTGTTGTCATTGACATGTGGATTCCTGTGACTTACATCCCAATCCAAAGTACATTTCTTGGAACATGGTTCCATTAATTTTAGTGGGACTTAATTCCAGACAATATTTAGAATTGGAGCCCTATACAGTTTTTGCCACTGGGTGTTGACCAGGAAGAACGGTCATTTCTGGGAGAGGAGGACTTGTAAGCAAGTATCCACTGTGGTCTTGGTATTCAGGGATCAAGTTCATTCCAAGAATTTTGCCTACCAGGTTGTTTTTCCACAGTTTAATGGTGCATGAAGCTCATCTTTAAGAAAAGGGAGATTAACTTAGTTAAAGATCAATGGGAAATGTAAGCCTGGGCTTGCCCAGGGAGACTCTTGAGAACTACAGCAACATGACAATCCATGGGCTGGAGTGTTCTATGTGTACAGCATGTGAATAAAGACATGTTCCTCGTAATGACTCCACAGTATATATCAGGCCTCTTCTGCTTAAAATAAAATGCATTGGGATTGGGAAATTTAGAACATGGCCTCCAACACCAAATCTGGTAGTTTCCATATAAACCAGAAAATCTCTTTTTAAAAAAGAGATTAAAGAGGAGTGGGTATCTGGTGACCCTCCATATGTTTTGGCCTATACTAACTGGATATAGAGATAGAAGCATCCTCTTCTATCTCGTTCCTACAACTTCCCCCCACAATTTTACAATTCATGTAGGCTAGAAACTTTCTTTTTAAAGAGAGTAAGTTTCCAGCCTTCATGAATTGTGGGGGAAAGTTGTAGGAACCAGATAGAAGAAGATGCTTCTATCCTCTATATCTAATTAGTGTAGGCCAAAACATCTGGAGGGTCACCAGTTGCCCACTCCTGGTGCAGGTGCTGTCTTCCCCAACCTGGTGCGTGGTGCCCTCCAGATGTTTTGAACTTCAACTCCCATCAGACCCAGCCAGCATGGCCAATGGTCAGGAATGCTGGGAGTTGTAGTACAAACAACTGGAAGGCACCATGTTGGGGAAGGCTGGTGTAGGGCATGTGGAGCTCAGATCTTTATTGACATTTTTCTCATGGGTGAAAGCTCCTTTTTGAAAGCCTCTCTGTCCCCCTTTGCTCAGAATTGCTTCTTTAATGGTGGTGGATGGGAGAGGAAATGGGATACACGAGTCACTCGCACTTCTTATAATGTGTGCTGCCTTGTGGTGGTAATGTCTCTAATGTTAAGAGATGTGCAACTTTCCTGGCATTAGCAGGTTATGCAGTTTACCAGTGATGGTGATGCAAAGGTTATATTTCCAGTTGTTATAAAGACATGCAGGGGGCAGGAGATGCAAATGACACACATTCACTTCTGAAAGCCCTGACTAGCTTGGCATGATTCGTCCCTGGGTACCCAGTAGACACTGTGGGTACAGTTCAGCCTATGGTTGAAAACTTTCTGTTTTCAGAAAGTTAGCTTTTTTTTGCTGAGGAGATTGCAAGTCACTGTCTGCAGTTAATCCTTTGCTTATTGGATTGTGTGCGTTTGCTGGAACTTCGGTCAGGGAGTGAATTACTCTTGTACAGGCTGGAGCTTCTTCAAATTAGTGACTGCATTAATCTGAGCTGAATAGAAAATAGTGAGAGCTCAATAAAAGGGAAGGCTGTCGTTGTATGATCCACATCTTATTCTAAAATGAGCCCAGGGGTTGATATGGTGGAACTATTTAGTCTTGCTAGTACTGTGAAATGGGGACAGTCTCTTCCTTAGACTGCACTTATGTCAATTATAGCTGTAGTATTCTTGTATGGGTCCCTTGTGCAACTACGCACGTGATCGCACACCTCTCTGTTGACCAGCTTCCACAGAAGACTTCTGGAGAACAGCTGAACAGTGTTATTAAGCAGGTAATAAATATAGTTGGCACTGAGGCTCTCAAACACAGGACTGACCAAGGGGAGAGAAGAATACAGAACAGAAATCCCAGCCACTGAATTATGGGAGGTGGCTACAGCCAATCTCCTTTCAATCCTTCACAGGTCATACACCACAATAGCAAAATGTATCCATTGTTGCAAAGAGCTGTAGGTGTAGGCTTCCTTTTTCAGCACAGGGACAGGATGAACGGTACCACTAGGTACCAGATCATTTCATGTTGCATCTGTTTGCTCGGTCCACATGGGAGTCCAGGGGATAGGCTCAGGACTACAGATGCAGCATGTTCGTATGAGCATCTTCTGGGAACTATAAAACCAAAGTAATTCTTAAGGTATTGCTTCTTGGAGCAGTTAATTCCTTCCGTAAGGACTTACTGTCCCATGACGCCGAAGTTGCGAGGGAACCAGGTGCAATCAGCTGAGTGTTACGTTTCTACCCGTAGCTCTATAGATTGTTGCCCTCTCTTGATTCCTTCCTTCCATTGTGCACCTTATATCCCTAACTCCTAGGGAAGGGTGGCCATAGCAGAAAGGAACGGTATTCCTTTGTCATCCCACCAATGCAGATCTCTTGCACTCAGGGGTGTTATTAGGGGGTGGCCCACTAGGGCTGGAGCCCCAAATCTTTCATTTGGAGCCCCGAATCTCTGGGAGGCCACCTGCCCCACCACCTTGCTGTCCATGGGCACTTGCTGAAATGAAGGTACAGGGGCCCTGATGATCTCTGTTGCATCTGACCCCCCCTGGGCTAGCTGGCCTTTTGCCCACATGTGTTTCACCTCCTGCTGCCCCCAACCTCGAATCTTTCTGCCTGAGTTTTTTTTCTGAAATCAAATGCTCTCCTCTCCCCTGTCCACACATCCCTTTTTACAAATAGGTGTGTCATGAGGAAACAGGGTCCTTTACAGACTTTAGAGTGTATGCAAATTAGCACATTTGCACATATATAATTTTTTGTCCTGTGGGCCTGAGCCCTGGATCTTTTCGGTACATAGCACTGCCTCTGCTTGCACTTTACATGTTTTCAAGCATTATGTTGGAAGAGGTCACTAACTAGCAATAGGAGTAGGGTTTGGGGAAATTCCCAACCAAGATTCGAAATGAATGATAAAGAACCAAATTGCTACTGAGAAGCTCAGCCAAGCTTCCTCTTGGAAGTATGCCCCTAGCTCCTTGACTCTAGAACAGGGCTCTCGAACCTTGGGTCCCCAGATATTGCTGGCCTACAGCTCCCAGCGTACCCAGCCAGCATGGCTAATTGCAAGGGATTCTGGGAGCTGTAGTCCAGCAACATCTGGGGACCCAAGGTTCGATAGCCCTGCTCCAGAAACTTCCACTTTGCCTGGTTAAGGTATGTCAGGTAAAAGCTTGGGCACACAGGGCAATAAAGCAGATGTATATTGGCTGTCCTCCTTTGGTATAAACTAAAGGTGGGATTCCTGCTTTTCTACAATGCCCTCTGGATATATTTGCAAATGCCTCACTCTCTGCCTAGCTCCTATTGCAATGAAGTAATCCAAAGCACACCCTTTTCATTGCCCACCCAGAACGCCAGGTTAAGACTGCCCTCTACGGGGAGGCTTTTAATAATTAAATGGTATATGGTGGGGTGGTAAATTGTTTTTAGCAGTCGTGTTTTCATTAACTTGTTTTTTAAAAAATTTAAATTGGTTTTAAAAAATTTCATCATGTCTTATTTATATTTTTAACTGTATTTTATTGTTTGTTTTTAGTTATTGTTGTACACCGCCCAGAGAGCTTCGGCTATTGGGCGGTATAGAAAATGAATGAATGAATGAATGAATGAATGAATAAAGAAAGAAAGAAAGAAAGAAAGAAAGAAAACACCATTCTGTCTCTTAAAATCCTGTTGAAGGGTAAGAGTTTTGTACAATGGATATACTCAAGGAGGTGACAATTCTTATTGTCTACTAGAACAGTTACATATTCCCTTTCTTTTAAACAAGTGGGACTTGCAACAAAACGTTGCAGTGTGGAGTGCTCCTGTTCAGGATGCCAGCCTGCCAGCCGTGCCCTCCCCCATTAATTTTCTTCAACAGACACTCAGTATTCCATGCCCACTGAGCATGCTCAGTCTTCACTGAGCTGCTTTGGGAATTTTCCCCCCTTAGGTTTTTTTTTGGAGGGTGGGTGGGTAGTTCTGCAAACCTTGGGGTTCTCCCAAGCCTAGTGATCACCTCCTTCCCTCCCTCATGGATGGTGTAATTTTGCTACATAAGAATCCATGGGCGGAGAATGATTTCACTATCTCTTGGTATATATGGTGTACTAATAATTATGTTGCAGGCATGAGCATTTAACATGAAGAATTTAAAGCTAAAAGAGTAGTGTGGAACTGGGAACTGAACATATGAATAGTTAGGCAAAGAAAGCTGAAACAGCTACTATAAATAGGGTCACTTTGAGAGTTTAATGGGAAAACTAATTGAATGGGCTTTGGACTAAGCATTGATTGCTCATGTTTAGTACAACATTTCGGCTGTAAGCACAAAACCTCCAATCCTTTCTAGGTGGTTGCACCTCCCTTCTTTTTCTTACCACCCTGCTCCCATCCATTGTTCCCATGGTTTGAGTACAGTTAATAATTAATTATGTGTTAAATAACAACCCTCAAATAAAAAAAGAATGGTAGGTATTCTTTATTTCATGATATTGTGAATGCATCTGGTGAGCTGTTAATGTTCAGTTAGAATGGATACTCTAAACCTGTGGTGTGTAAGATATAAAAGAGTAGACATCTACTATACTAAGCTGTCTGGAGTTTGGAATAAGAGATATTCCAATCCCTTATTTGAAAGAAGGGATAATTCTTTAAACTAAGGTGCATTCTCTCCCCCTGTCTTTTTTTAAAGAGTGTATTATGTGTGAGCTTCTATATATTTTAGTAGGCTAATCAATTTTTCAGTTTGCAAGCCTTACCTATTGTTCTTATTGTTTAACGTGATCGCTGAACAAAGCAAAATCTATCCTTCACAACAAGCCCTTTCCATTTTGAATACTTTGTGAATTTTTTATATGTTGTTACACAGCATATATTTTGCGGAAAGATGGCTGGGCTTCTCATTCAATCTCCCTTTTTCTAATTTGATTTTTTTTAAAGAAGGCAGCAGGAAAGGGGAGAGAAATCATTGACTTAACTCAGTGAATTTGAGCAATTCCATGGAAACACAATATAGTGTCACCAGAGTTCTCACTGTTCATTCAAAGAGTCCTACATTTGCACAGTCTGAGAGATTCTAGAAGCTGTTTGTTGCGCATATTGTAACTGTCACTTAGCAACCTACATTGTGATGCACACCTTCTGTATGCTGAAATACTAAGGCCTGTGAGCAATGGAATGGAAAAGAGGGATAAAAAACTTTACAGGCCAAAGAACCAAGGGAATTTTGTCACAGTGTGTGTGGCACATTCTTTACCATAACAAAGAACCGTGCAAGGTTCTGTTGTTGCTTTTTTAAGTGTTAAGTATTTGTGTAGCTTTAAGAATTCCATTGCACACCACATATCTCTCTTCCCTCACTTTTGCCCTGAAAGCCATTTGCTCTTATAACTATGGTCTTTTGTTTAATTTAGTGTTTAAAGGCACACAATCCTATGCATGTTTAGACAGAAAAAAGGCCTGCATGCTGGCTGGAGAATGCTGGGAGTTGTAGGACTTTTTTCTGTCGAAACATACGTAGGATTGCACCTTTAGACTATTTAAAGCTGACTTTGAGATTAATGACTTCCTACTAGTACGCTCGGAGAATAATACGTAGTAAGGTATGTTTTTCAGGGGGCTGTGTGGCTTGTTTTATTCGGCAAGGAATGATCTTATTTATGCAGTTGAAGTATCCTGTCTTGCATTGCAATGTGGGACCCATACTTGAACAGGAACGAAAAATGATTCAGCATCATGAATCTGAAGTTCCATGTTCATAGCATGAAACAAACATTTGAATACTTCACTCACTGCCACAAGGTATGTTTCTGTTGCCAGGATTGGCACACGGGAATGATGCGGTTCTGAATGCCAATGGTTTAGCACCAGAACGCGGCTCTGGCTTGTGCTAAATGAAGTCTGAATAAAACAATAAAAGCCGCTGAATTCTGAGTATTTTTCAAGAGGCTGACTTCATGCTTTACGTATTTAATTACCAAGCAGCAAACACATGGCACGTTGACAGTTGGACTGTACAGATGGAGCAATTCCAATGTTGTAATGCATGTTAGCCCTGCAAAACTGTGTAGAAACTCACTTAAAGAGTATATCTTTCTGTGTATCTGCCCGGTAATTAAATATACCATGGATGAAATCTCCTCTGTAATCTAAAGTGATTGTCAGTATTTGCTGCTCTTTGCCCCAAAGTGTGTGTGTAATATTTATTTAATTAATTGATTTATACTGCTTTTATACCACTTAGTATCCTAGAATCTCTAAGTCAGTGTTCTCCAACCTTGGGTCCCCAGATGTTTTTGGCCTACAACTCCCAGCTATGCTGGCTCGGGCATGCTGGGAGTTGTAGGCCAAAAACATCTGGGGACCCAAGGTTGGAGAACACTGCTCTAAGTGATGTACAACACAATGCCTATTAATAATAAAAACCAATGTAAAAGCTGTGTAAGGGCAAAATCAAATGGGGTTGCCCATAACCCTCCAAACTGGAAGGATTACAGGCATCATGTGCAGGGCAGGAGGAACATGGACGCGAAAATCACCTCCGTGCTCCTCTCGCCCTGCAAAGCAGCTAGATGGCCGATTTCAGCCATCTAACTTCTGCTCTTTGGAGGGGGAGAGAAGGAGGCTGAGGTACCACTAGGGCAGTGTTTCTCAACCTTGGGTCCCCAGATGTTTTTGGCCTACAACTCCCAGCATGCCCCAGCCAGCATAGCTGGCTGGGGCATGCTGGGAGTTGTAGGCCTAAAACATCTGGGGACCCAAGGTTGAGAAACACTGCACTAGGGTATGTTGTATCTTGGTGGCACCAGTCTCCGCCCCCTAAACCTCTTCTCCGAGCTCGCTCTTTCCATTCTGGCTGCGAGGGTGGGGGAGGGCTCTCCGAGTGCGGAGTACCAGCTCTGAGGTCGGAGCTGTTTTCCGACGTCAGAGCTGGTGCTCTGAAAAATCCTACGGCCCTCTAGACGCTATCTAGGGGCCATAAGATTGCTCTGTAAGAACAACATAAAATAATACGTAAATAATTTAAAACATGGCAACAAAGGCAATAATAAAACAGAGCATTGTCTGTTACAAGTCAGGGAAAGCCCGTGTAAACAAATAGGCGTTTAAAGCTCACCACAGTTTCTGCCTCATAGTGTTCCAGATGGTGGGTGCCACTACTGCAAAGGCCTACTTACATGGTGTCGCTTGGCAACATTCTATTGGTCATGGAATGACCAATAAGGTCTCCTCAGAAGATCTCAGGGGTCAACTGGGTGTATATAGGGGGAGGCGGATAGCTAGGTATCCTGGTCCCAAGTTTGTTTAGGGCTTTGTATATCAACAACAAAACCTTGAACATGGCTCAGTAGCTAATAGGTTAATAGCTAATATATCAACGATCACCAAATTTAGGACATTCACTTATCTATCTATCTCTGTTTATGCACATGAAAAGGATTTAGCATTGTTGTTTAGCCCCAATATTTTAAAATGAAACTTTCATATTTAGAAGTCTCTGATTACATGGTGCACCAGATAGTGGAGGATAACCCACAGTGGGTGGCTGTCTTCATTGTGCCATGTTTGTGTGTTTCCCAGGTGTCGCCATTGGGGATAGAATGGCCGTTTGCCAAATGCAGCAACACGATTCATATGGTCTTGTGATTGAAAATGCACTGCTTCATATGAAATAACATTGGCTCATAATGCCCCTTCAGAACCTTCTGAGAAATGAAAGGTTACTGAATGCCATTCTGCAATTCTGTGAAAAGCTATGAAGATGTTGATGATTTACTTTTCTATACCACCCAATAGCCAAAGCTCTTTGGGCAATTTGCAAAAGATTAGAAACGTAAAAATACAATATAAAACATAATATAAAAACCATTTACCTACAAAAATGATTAAAAATTATCAACAATAGAGATCCCAAGACTGGTTAAAATCTTATTATATACTGTCAGATGCCAAGAGTAGAGGAAAGTCTCAACCTGGCACAGAAAGGATAACAATTTTGGCACCAGGCGGACCACACTGGGGAAAATGTTCCATAATCTGGGGGGTCACCACCGAGTAGCTACCATTCAGGTACTAACTGGCACTACTCAGCCATGAAGCTCACTGGGTGACTTTGGGCCAGTCACTGACTCTCAGCCTAACCTACCTCACAGGGTTGTTGTGAGGATAAAATGGAGAGGAGGAGGATCATGTAAGCCGCCTTGGGTTCCTTGCAGGAAAAAAGGCGGGATATAAATATAATAAATAAATAAAATAAATGTGAATGGTAGAAGTGTTAAGTGTTAGGAAGCTGATAAAGTTTCCGTTTTGCTACAGAACATGAAATTAAGGTTGAGTGCTTTGTTTTGATAGTGTCTGTTTGCATAGTGCAATGATTTAGTGGAGGCACATGATGTCATGTTTGTCATAACACTGAGAAATTGCCATACTATGCACATCTGCTCTGGTTTTTATTTTCTACACTTGACTTGACCTCCATTCCAGATCCCACTATACTTACTTGGCAGGAGTTCACATAACACACTGGAGATATTTAGGAAATCATGTTGAGAGGTTAGCTAACTTTAAGACAGAATTTTGGAGGATTTGAGTTTAGCTGCTGATTCCTTGCTGTAAAAATACTTGAAAATTCTGTTGGAATATATGACGAGAAGGTGCCAACTCTGAAGGGAGGTTTTTAAGATGACTGTCCATTAAAGGGTTAAGGCAGACTGTGTATAGTCTGGTTGAAGGGCAGGGTTCAGTGGACTGAACCACTTGATTGAATCAGGGGAGGGAATGCTGGACATTGCCTAGCAACAGGTTTGATTCCATTCTAACACTCTCTGACAGATAGATTAGTCTAGTGTTGACTGACTCTTGCTTGGTTTAGCAATGAAGGAGGATTGACCTGTGTGTGTTTTCCTTACCTGAGAATTGCATGAATAACATTTAAGAAACTGCAGTACTGTAACCATCAAGCTTTAGTACCTGAGTAACCTCATGTTAACGTTATCTATCTTTTAAAAAGCATCTACTTACAAACAAGTCCTGTGTGTGCATGTGTTTGTCTGAGAGAAGTCTGTTGCTGCTTTTGCACTCTGCCAGCAAATTCTTGATAGGATCCGGCTAGTCTAAAGAGCATTGCATTTAATGCAAGGCTTGAAAGTAGCCATTGATGATGTAAATAATCCAGTGGCAACCTATTTGGGGTTGTAAATCAGAGCTCTGCAGCTACACCTGTACTCTGCTTGCCTTTTCTCTAATGCTCCACCTAACACAGTAGTACTGACATATGCTGCAGAATTAGGCGGATGGGGGGCTCTACACAAGACTCTTTGGATAAAAGGCTAGAGGCCATAGGTTGACCCTCACTGCTTCCCAACAGCACTTGATGCCCCTTCTCAAATCTCCTTACACTGGCTTCCTGGCCATTTCTGGATCCAGGAAAAGCTGCTTACCTTCGAAGCCCTCCATGGCCTTGCCCTACCTTATCGTGCTGCCCTTATACTCTTATATCATTTTACTCTAGAGTCCAGAGTAAGCACAGGTGTCCTGATCTTGATTGGGACCCTAGTGTGGGGGGTAGGGAGTCTTTAACCATTCCCCAACTAGGGTCCCAATACAAATCGGGGGACCCACATCTGCAATATATTGCCAAATAGTGATCCATCTGCTTTAATGGAACACTATTTGGCAATATCAATTGCAGGTACTGGGTAATATCCTATTGTTCCTGTACACCAGCAGGAGCGACCACTTGTGCAACAGGCATTTTGCAGTTCTGCAAGCAACCCAAAATGAGCGGAAACACTCGTTTCCAAAATGGGGCAGGTCAGTGGAGCTCACAGAAGGGACCTCTGCTGACCTGTCCTGATCTGGAAATGAGTGTTTCCGCTTATTTCCGGGATTACTTTTAGAACCACAAAAGTTCTAGAAGGGAACTCCACTGACCTATTCTAAAAGCTCTAGAAGGGAGCTCTAAAAGTTCTAGTATTATGGAAGAGGGAGAAACATGTTTCCCTATCCACTTTCTCCACACCATGTATAATTTTGTACACCTCTATCATGTCTCCCCTTACTCGCCTTTTTTCTAAGCGAAACACAGATCATCCAGCAAGGCGACCAAAGCAGTCTCTGTCCCATGACCAGACTTGAAGCCAGATTGAAACGGCTCTACATCTCCTTTATCCTTCCTTCCCCCTTCCACATTCCTGATTTCATTTGAAGCAGGTGAACAGAGTGAGGGCACCAGATGATGATTCTTCAGCCAGGTCTGCACTGGCTGTGCCTTTTATTCTTCCATGAATCAAGTCCATTTGTTCTTTCGTCTGCTCAAGAAACTCCCTTAGCTGGCTGCTTGTATCCTGATTCTGGCTTAATTTTTTGCCTTCAAAGAACCCAGAATACCGTACATTGAGTGTCTACATGCCTATGCTTTCTCCCTTTCTTTTAATGCTTTGTTTTTGTTTCCTTTGTACTTGCAATCCTTTTAACACAAAAGGAATACAAACAAATCCCAAAATAAAAGGGCAGCATCTACTAAAAGAAAGATGGCTTGGCGCTGTCTATAAATAGAACACTATGTTTGGCAAGAAGATTGATTGTGCAGGAGTTCAAATCTCCTAGGAGGTGGGATATTATTTATCACTGGCAAGTGTTCTTGAGTGGACAAACCACATGTGAACAAATCACTGTAGTGAATCCATGTGGGATGATGCCTATCAGAAAAGCTATAATTAATGTGCACAGATAAAGGTGATACGCCGGGGAATGGTCCTGGTAACAGGAGCTATATTTGCCATTTCCCCATTCGTGTTGTAATGCATATCGTACACTGCTTTTGTTAATCGGGGCCAGGCCTGGTGCCAGCACTCAGCATACCGAGGTAAATGCCAGCCCACTGAAACTGGGCCTCTGCCCTCCTCTCTCCATTTATTGATTTATTGTAGTCTGGCTTTCGACCAAGAAAACAGCACTCAAGGAGGCTTACAATCATGGGAACTTTTTAAAAAATTAAATAAAAACCTGATTAAAACACAGTTTAAAAAAAAAACAAAAAAACCCACCCCAATAACAGAATAAAAACAGCACCCATCTCAGCAGATCAGCTTACATGCCAAAGGCCTCCTTGAATAAAAATGCCTTTGCCTGATGGTCTTTCTAGCCTGGGCTGGCCTTGAGCAATTAGATTTGCTGGTGCAGCTGCCATTTCAAATTCCCCACAATGCAGTGCACTGCCCACAACACACTGCATTGTGGGGGAATTTGAAACGGTTGCTGTGACCGTGATTCCATTCCAGCCACATGGGCCCCCAGTGCTCTTGTCAGCCGGCCTGCTGCCAAGCGGCTGCGGCCTACTAAGCGGCCGTGCTCAAAGGAGTGCCGAGACTGTGTGACGGGACTCACTGCTATGGCAGCCATTTTGATTTCCCCACAATGTCATGCCCACTGTGTCCGATTGTGCAGTCCCTGCACTCCTGAAAGGCTGCCCCTGTCACCAGTGAGCTATCCCCTGCAGTCAGATAACCCTGGGGGGCTGCTGTTGCTGCCGCCGCCGCTATCTGGGGGCACTTTGCCCACAGCCCTGTAAAACCTGATGCCAGCTCTGATGGTGGCTAAAGACAAACAGCAAAACACAAACAAAGTTGGCTATTAATTTCAACGGGGCAGTCGCTAGGGGAGCCAGGAACTCTGCCCTGCCCCTGCCCAGTATTGATTTCCTTTGGGACAGGAAGTAGTGTGGAACAGGGTCCGTGCCCAAATAGGTATATCGGACAAGAATCTGCTAATCCGATCTGTTGAGTCGGCTAACAGCTTCATGTTTGCCCTAGGATAGCAGTTCCTATACTGTGCATCAGGACGCATTGGTATACTGCAAGTGGGACCAAGGTATCTTGGAAAGACTCTGTGCTTCTTGAAGTGGGAGGCCCCATGTCACATTGATCCCCCCCCGGCCACACACACACACACACACACACACACACACACACACACACTTCTGACTGTAGGGGTGGGAATGACAGCAAAGCCCCGTGTCAGCGAGATGGGTGATTTAAAAAACCCTGTTCCCATGTGTAGACGCCCATAAATCCACACACGGAAGTTCAGAGCTTTCTCTCTCCTCTGCGCAGCGTGCAGCGTTTCGGTTCTGAACAGTCAGCCAGCTCCTGTAATCTGATTCCAGCTGCCAGCTCCCCCGGTTTGTAGATTCCATGTAGTAAGGAAATAACTCTGTAACTCCACAGGTTTATTCTACCTGTTTATTTACTTTAGCAAGTAATATCCTACAGAGTATACATTCCTAGTTACAGTCCATGTGCAGAGTACAATGCATAGCAAGCATTTATTTCAGTGGAGCAAGGTTGGCTTTACTCCACCTCAGCAAAGACGTTACATGGTTGCATTAGTCCAGCAAGCAAAAATCAGAAGAAAAGAGTGAAGAGAGTGAGCAGTCCTGTTCCTCTCTCAACAATGGCTACAGACAGAAAAACAAGTCAGTACGTCACCAGAAAGCATAAACCATGTGACAGGCTCATACTATTTCCCATACACTCTAGTAACCCCTGCGAGAGCACGAGATTCATAGAAAGACATAACAAACTTGTTTACCACCAGTCTGTTCCTTCCATGTTGTCAACAATGTGCTCCAGCTTGTGAATGTGATACATATCACAACACTGACATTACATGGGTATAGGCCGAACCCTGAGATGTGCTGGGATTGCTGGAGAACTGCTGCCGCAGCCCAAATTCCAACCCATAGGTGTGGGAAGCCTCAGGCCTGTGGTCTCGATCCAGCCCTCTTGTGGTCTCATTCAGGCCCTCGGGCTCCTCAGATGGCCATGCACCCTTTCCCTGACCCCCACCTTTCACCCAACTGTCAATTGTTTGGTGTCCTGGCTTTTGTGCAGTTTTCCTCCTCCCCCATTCTTAAAGAGTTGAAATGCCTCTCTTAAGGCTTAGTTACTGGCAATAAGACCTTTAAGATCAAATATACTGGTATTGTTTGGTGGCTCTGGCCCCACCCACCACTGGAATGTGGCCCCCGTGAATTTCTCCAAAACTGAATTCAGTTCTCAGGCTGAAAGAGGTTCCCTACTCTTGCCATAGGTGCATGGGGCAGGGAGGAATACCCAAAGCATCACCATGGAGCAGAAAATGACTGATCTAGTGGAGGGCAAGATGGGTTTCTGGAAGGCACTGTGTGAACTAAGCTACCCTCCACTGTGAGAGAATGACCTTGTTCACACAATCACTGTGGCTTAGATAAGCCACAGTGGGTTGTGGCATAGGCTGGTCTGTGCCAGGTGGCCATTTTGAATATTCAAGTTGCAACCGTGGCTTGTTGTGTCATCTGAACCTGACGGGTGGGTTGTGCGAGGGTTAAACAACCCTCGCATAACTCCTAAAAGAAGCCATGGGTTATGTGAAGGTTGTTTAACCCTCACATAACCCACCCCTGCTGGCTAAAATTTGGATGACACAACAAGCCGCAAAATTATTTAATATTTAATTATTTAAGCCATAGTGAGCTGTTTGCTCATTCAAACCGGCCCAACGTCTGTCCATTGTTCAGAGATCTACTCAAGAAAACATTTTTGAGTGAAATGTACATCTAATTTTAATCCAGAAAAAAAAAACCTTGTGCCTTTGTTATTAAAAGTCTGGGAAACACTGACCTTGGCTCTTTACCACAGGCATCTTAACATGTTCCATGTGGTCTTGTTTCCTTTTCTTTTGATCTGTTGCCCTCAGCTTGAGAACTATCTGCCTTTTATTTGTCTCGGGAAGCTTGGACATTTGCTCTTTTAACTTAGAGGCTCATTATGCTGAAGCTTGACAAGCCTTGTTGAGGAGACCAATCAAGACAGAAGGTCTTTACCAAATATAATTTGGACCTGGCCCACTTTATACACCATTGCCAAACACTCTGAGTAGAGACCTTTTACTCAGGTCTTAGGTAGAGTGAAGCAGCCACTTCAGGCAGCTGATTTTAAGGGTAATGAAAGGGCAGAAAATGGTTTATTAGTCAATTTATTATTGTTTTTCTGCTCCCAGGAAGAAATGCTTGCGTGCCAAAACAATACGACCAGCCTTCGGTACTTGGGGTGGGAAGGATTTGCTGTTTTGCCTTAGGCAGCAAAACGTTTTGGGCCGGTCCTGCTCTCTCCCGAAACTGAAACACTTTCCTCAGGACCAAACATCTTAATTCAGAATATTGGTTTTGCCAAAGATTCTGAGAGGTGACCCTTTTCTTTCCGTTACTCGGCAGCAGGCTTTTGTAATTTGCTGAATGATGCTGTGTTTTGCCCTAGCAAAACAAAGAAAAATAATGGTCTTTGATATCAGATGCTACAGGATTGCGTCCTGTCTCCCGTCTCTTTGTGTGTAAATTTAAAATATTTTTACCACTTAATTTTGTATTGATACTGGAAATTTAGTGCTAACCTTTAAAGATCTGCTTCTCCTAAAGGGCAGCCTGCTACAAACAGTTAACTGTTTGGAATGTATTCTTTGCTAGTGTAATGATTTATATATATATATATATATATATATATATTTATGATAGCCAACAGTCATTGGAATACAGTCAGTGGTCATGGATTAATGTCTTTCTGCTGCAAGTCACCACAAAGACATTTGTATCGCATTCATCAACAGATATCCTTTATTATACACAGGAAACAAACAAGAGTTAGAGAAGCTAAAAATAGCCCTCACTCAGACACAGCAGCAGGCAGCTTCATCTGAGAAGCCCACATGTGAAGGAATAGAGTATTTATGCGGCAGAGACTGCTGAGCTAATTCGCCAGCCCTGTCCCTCCATCCCTGGATGTTGCTTTGTAGAGGAAGAAAAGCCGCTGGTTAAAGGCAGGCAAGGGAAAGAGTGTGCAGTGCAGTTTGCTTCATTACGGTGAAAAAGAAGCTGTCAAAGAAGTGTCACCTTCTTTCATCCTCCCTCCTTTGCCAGCCCTTACTTGATCCAGGCGATGGTTACTTAAATCAAACAGTCAGGATAAAGGATGAAACAACAGAGGGTACGTCAAACAAAAAAGAGGGCGACCGAGAGAGGCAATGGAGGCTGGATGTGGGACACCATCTGGAGGCAGGAGAGAACACTTAGCTGTTTGTTTCCTTTATTTCATTTCAGGGCACAGTCTGATACATGAAAGGCCTTGGTGGGGCGGGGGGGGGGATGACCCTGTCTCTCTGTAACAAACAATACCCAGGGCTTGTAAAGCCTCCTGCATCTCTGAAGCATAGCTCCCAATTTTATGGTAAGATAAGGGAGCAATAAGAGGAGAGGAGCAAAGAATTAGTATGGTCTATCAACCTTCTGGCTCAGACAGAGGGGGAATTCCCTCTGTTTTAAAATGGAGCCTGGTGGATGCTTCTCTTATTCAATTTTAATTCCCCCCCCCCATAATGAAATTGGATGTATTGCATCATTTTAACCAACTTCAGCAGCTTTGCAAAGAAAAGTTTCTTGGAGCATGTATGCTAATAGATTGTCTGCTTTATGGGCATGTTGTAAAATATAGCGTATTTGAAAATCCTTTGCAAGCCATAAGCACAACGTGTGTTTTAAATTCTTAATTTTAGCCATTCTAACGCTTACAAATAAATTAATGTGTTCTGAGCCACCTGCAATAACTTTTGGTGTTTAACTAAGAAGGCATTAATCCCATAAAAACAGTGGGAGCTCCAGTCACAAATGTTCAGGAAACACAGCTCGTTTTAACTCACATTAGTTATGGCTGACCCATTATTTTTTCTGAAAATGTGACCGATGACCAAAGACATCTGGTAGAAAGTTATATGTCTTTTATACTATACAGCCCTGAACTCCTCGATTAAATTAAAAAGGGAATTGATCCTTATGCAGCCAGCATGAGCCAGACTCTACATTTCTTCAAAACCCAGCAAATCTGTATTTTGCAATCCCAGAAGGGCAAGGAGTTCTAAATATTCAAGCCCTCAACTAAATATCACTTACCTTTTGGTGGCTGAACTTAAGGATTATTGGTAAGACCAGTGCGAATAATTTTAACTCCTGTTAAGGTGTTCAGTGAAGATATGAAACTAATATATACTGAGTCAGACTATTGGCTCATCTAGCCCAATATTTTTTAAATTAATTTTTACTGTAAAATTTCAACAGAACAAAACAAAAAAGAGAAAAAGAAAAAAATGTAGCTACATAAATTTGAATATATCAGTTTCAATGCATGCATATTATATGTGTGTGTGTGTGTGTGTGTATATATATATATGAAAATATGGCTTTCTAAGAATTATACATAAACCTCAACAAAAGCAAACCAAATATCCATATAAGTATCCATTTGCAAGTGGCACCTGTATACCACTCATTCAATATTGAAAGCGTTGTTAGGACCTCAGTCCCCATTGCATTATAGGAAGTGAGTGTTTATCCTTCCACTGTTATAATATCAGTCTTTTAAGGCACAAACCTATGCATATTTAGACAGAAAAAGTCCTACAACTCCCAGCTGGCTGGGGAATTCTGGGAAATGTTGGACTTCTTTTCTGTCTAAACATGCATAGGATTGCACCCTTAGCTATCAAAAGGGTGCAGAGAATTGATTTACGCTGACTTAAGTTAATTTCCAGGAAGCAGGTAGATAATTTAAAAGGACATGAAAATTAGTAAATTAAAGAGTGTTCCAAATACAAGGTTTATCTGTATAATAACATCCTCCCAAAAAGAGGCAATATTGAGCATTGCCAAAACATATGGTTAAGAGAAGCATTACCGGTACCCGTGTTACACCTCCAGCAATTAGTCGACTTAGACAAACCCTTATTAAAGAGATAAATCCTTATTAAAGAGATGTTGTAGCGGCTAAGGATGTCAGAGAAATCCGCAATGGAGTCATATGAGTCCAGATTTCTCAGAGTCCACCCCGTGGATTCTGAAGTGGACCGGCTTTGCAAGGTTGCATGGAGTCCGCAGGGCTTGTGGACCAATTTTTTTTATTTTGCATATTTTTGCACACATTTAGATGCAGAAAAATATGCAAAATAAAAAAACATCAATAAAAAATGCACAAATTCCCCCCTAGAGTAAATTGTGAAAATAAGTGTTATGGGGGATTTGCATATTTTTAGCCTATTTGCACACTTTTGGGAGCACCAATGTGCGCACATGCGAATTTGCACAAAAATGTGTGCATGCATTTGCGCAAGTTCTGAGTCTGTAAGTCAAAAGTTGCCTGAAAATTCAAAAATTACTGGCAGAGCAGCTTTCTCTCTGTTTGGTGTCCAGTACACACGGAACAAGAATTTTTGCTCTAATAAGGCATATCCTGAGATCCATAGGTGCTTCAGATACAGATGCTAAAGCGGCAATCCATTGATTAGGCAAAATGGGACAATCCAGTTCCCTGCTATATTCATGCTTAAGACCCTGTATATCATATTTATTTTTCAATACTAAGTATTATAAACATGGATCGTGGGTGATATGACTGGTCAGCCTCAATAAGTGCTTCCAATAGTGAAGGAGACTGAAGCTGTAAAAGCAGCAGGGCCAAACCTAGATTCTAACAAATGTTGCAGTTGCAAGTATTGCCATTCATCCATAACAGGTGGCGCACAAAGCCAAGAATGACAAAAACTCATCATCAGCACCCACTAGCTGGTCCAAAGTTAAAGTCAACTTACCGGTATCTGTCCAAGTTTGCCACAAAAAAACATTTTCGTACAGATTTTTAAATCTGGATTTCCCCATAGAATCAATTTAGCATGAGAAAATGGATCAAAATGTAATCTATACCTGGCAAATATTTTCAAATACTCGATGCTCTGTTTCATAAACTTTTTTGGGGGGGGGATGTCCTCCCCACCACATATATCCTTGAAATGGATGCAACTTCCAATTAAAGAAGGTGGGTTTGGCTTTCCAGATTTTGCTTTATTTATATCATCAGGCTTATTTGTTGACCTGTACTAAATTTTGATCTTTTCCACTTAGATCAGATTTTCCACCTTGGTCAGTTTTGGAATCTTCTTGTCTGGATCCTCTCTCTAAATGGATGGCCTTAGGTTCTTGGCACATGAAAATAGATAGAGTTCCTCCCACAGTTACGGCTGTTAGACACCTGTAGCATACAATGTCATCTAGCCCCAATATTGTATTTATGGTCTACATGCAGAACTGATGAATTTCTGCCTGATGCATCTATACAAGGCACAGTGGTCCCCCACCACAGCAACAACTGTAGTGAATGTCCAGGCAGAAATTCTGCAGGTGCAGCTGCATCCTCAATCCCCTGCTACAGATACACCTGGTGAATTTCTGCCTGACACATCTGTATAAGGCACAGTGCCCCCTCCCCTAAATGCTACCAACTATGGTAAATGTTAAGGCAGAAATTCAACAGATATAGCAGCATTCTCAATCTCTTGCTACAGATTTCCCTGATCCATTCAGACATTCACCACCAGATGAGTGATTATGAACTAAATCTCAAGACAAACAACACATACTATTGGGGGGGGGGCGTTCCTGATGAGGAAAGTGGTGTTTGACCTGTTCTGGAAGTAGTAGCAATCCCTCTGAAGCAACAGTTTGCAGCTTGGGCATGTTTTTAGACGTGGCCTTGTAGTGATCCTTGGACACCATTGGTATGATGACTCAGGATTCCCAATTGCAGGGAGACTTCTAAGCACATTTAGCTCATCATCATCACTTAAAATATTTCTAGGTCCTCTTTCAGGGCAGGAGCTCTCCCAAGGTGACATACGACAATAAAATAAACTGATCCAGTAATAAAGCACCAAACAACACACTTAGGGTGCTATCCAATTGGGATGACCTAACCCTCCGAACTCATCCTATGCAGGGAGGGAGGAGCACAGAGGCGAAGGTCACCTCTGTGCTCCTCCTGCCCTACAAAACACATAGATGGCTGATTTTGGCTACCTGTCGTGCCTCGGAGCGTGAAGGGAGGAGGCTGAGGTGCTGCCAGGACACTTGGTATCAAGTATCTGTCTCCTGCCCCCCAGGACGCCTACAAAAGCCCTTCTCTGAGGTTGTGTTTGCGACCATGGAGAAGCAGCCAGCATGGTTCTTTCTGTGCTGGCTAAGAAGGGCGGGGGGAAGGCGCTCCGAGCTCGGAGTCCCAGCTCTGACTTTGCAGTGAGTTTCTGAGGTCGGAGCCGGGACTCCGAAATATCCTATGGCCATCTAGATGCTGTCTAGTGGCCATAGGATTGCGCTGTTAGAAGCCTTCTTCCGGCCTTCACGCTAAGCATGCAAAACTCTGAAGTGGAGTTGGTGCACATGGGGACCTTGAGGCAGGGCTTGCATGTGCCCCCTGCCCCCTTCCCAGTTTAAACCCTCACAAGTTCACTCAAATTCCTGAACAGGGCTCTAAAGTCTCCTTGTTATTGTTCACAGCCAGTCTACATTGACTTGAGTATTGGGAGTACGTATGTTATTTTCAGTTCACATTTGGAAAACTCAACTTAAAATGTAGCAGATTATATTTAGCTTCTCTCTTTGATTAAATAAAACAAGACTGGAAGAATCTGTCATTAAATCCTTTCTTGCATTTATTAAAGGCTCCAGGGTTAGAACTGTTGACAGGATGAAAGAACAAACATTTGCAATATATTCTCTTATTCGTGCCAGAAGTTAACTGAAAAAATTCATGTGCACCAGATTTTGGCTGTCCTCATCTTGAGTTTTGTTCCTGAACACACAATAGGAATTTCAGTCCTAAACTGTGCTAGCTTCTTCAGAAATGTCATATTTGTTCAGACTGTCATTTTAATGTACCAATCAATCTTTTTTATTTATGTTCTAATTGCATTGCGATATAATTTATAATTTTTTTTTATGATGGGTTTATAATTTCTTGTTCCCATCAATGTTTCTCTTTCTGTGTATGTCTGTATGTCTCTCCAGCTACTCCAGAAAGGGAAGATATTAAATCCCCCCACTTTTCACGCCTCCTTTTTGGAGTATTTACTGCCGTGGTTCCTGCAGTTCCTTGACAGTTCTAAGAAAACCCACAGAAATATACACAAATGTAATGGCTATGAAGTAAATGGAGGGAAAATTTGCACCAATTTAAGGGCCGGGAAGTAAATAGAGTGGAAATTAGTGCGCCTGCAGTAACTGCTCCGTTGCCACAGGTGCGCAAATTTCCTGTCCATTTACTGCCCGGCCCTTAAATTGGCGCAAATTTCACCTCCATTTACTTTCCAACCATTACATTTGTGTATATTTCCCAGCCCAAAGAATTGTGCAAATATTCCCAACGGTTTTTAAAGAAAACCCTTACAGGTGGCAGAACAGGATGGAGCACATGGGGCACCAGCAGTACTCCCCCCCCCATGGGGCCCTATTTACTCTGTCCCTTTCAGCTGCATTCTCAGGGTTATTTTTAGAACTGTCAGGGAACTGCAGTAACCACAGCAGTAAGTGCTCCGAAAAGGAGCCGCAAAAAGGGTGGGGAGCCAGTATCTCCCCTTTCTGGACTAGCTGGAGACTCGGGGAAATGTTGAAATGGTGGAGGACACTGAGAAGTATCAGTTCAACACTTAAAATTGAGAGGATTACATTGCCAAGGGGGAGATATTGTCCCCCCACTTTTGGTGCACCTTCTTTTGCTGCATTCCCTCCCTTTCCCAGTACATTTCAGTTGACAACCTGGCAATTGGACCCTGGCAACTGTGCACAAATTAGCCTATATGCAGTCTTGTATCGTCAATTCCATATATGTTACCTACTCCACTTTGCCCTCCCTTTGACAGCTGAAACATACAGTAAAACCTTGGATTGCAAGTAACTTGGTTTGCAAGTGTTTTGCAAGACAAGCAAATTTTTAAAATACATTTTAACTTGATAAACAAGCGACGTCTGGCAATACAAGTACTGTAGTACGGTCAAGAAAAACGAAGACTTTACACTATCATTTTTTATTGCAGCTTAAATTAAAAATATGTGTACAAATTTCTTATGGGGAATTTCGCTTTGATATACAAGTGCTTTGGATTACAAGCACGTTTCCGGAACGAATTATGCTTGCAATCCAAGGTATTACTGTACAAGGGAATTGACCAGACAAGACCACAGTACACATATCAGGCAGCTGTGAGAGCACACTTGCAAAAGACTGATCATCATCATCACCACCACAACAACACAACCCCACATTTGTGCAAGTTTCTGGGGCTGAAAAAAAGGGTGCCAGAGTAGTGACTGTCGCTCCAAAGTGCTGCTTAGGCATCGGTGGAGGGGCTGTCATTGTTGGTGGCAAGGGCGAGATTGCGAAGAGCAGCAGGGGCTTTTGCTGCTTTTGCTAGGGAGCTTGCTATCCAGTCCCCACAACCCACAATGAAATTGCTCTCCCGGATTCAGACAGCACGACAACCTATCATGGATCGAACAACCCCTACAACAAGCCATGGGCTGTCAGGCTGACTTGCGGCTGAAAAATAAGCCTCCCTGCAGGAAGCAGTCTGAGTTCGGACCAAAGGACAGCCCATCGTTACCCACAATGGGTTGTTGTGTCATGTGAACCCAGTCTCTGTGTGTGATCTCCCTACACTAACTAATCTGATGAGAGATGATCTGCTGGTATGGTTCCCTGCACCATACTTACTATTTTACTTTTGCTAGAAAAAGCTCTTACATCCCATATATCAATATGGAAGCAGAAACCTATATAACAGGCTCAAATATCAGATGCAACATTCCCTTTAAAGAGACTCATAGTTACCAGATGTAAAAAAAAATAAAAAATAAAAAAAGGAATTCCTTATCTCTTAAATGGAGCTTGTCAGTGAGATTCAGAGATGCCATCAAGTTAAAAATAATATATATATTTTAAAATGTACATAGAACTGCTGTAGGTCTGAAAGGAGTACACAATAGCTAGATCAGAAGCCTGCAGTGAGTCTAAATCATCAGTACTCAAAGATTCATACAAGATTAGCCAATGTAATATAAGTTACCACTAGCCATACAGATTGCAGACGAAAGTGCACCATGACAGAGGTATTAGTAGGATAAGGAATATGTTTAGCATTTTTATGTGTGAGCAATCTTCATATCTTCAGATTGAGTTAATATGATCCAACCTACCCTTTCAGTACCATAAAAGCCCTGAACAACCTATAACATCACCTTCAGGAATTTAATTTCTTTAGACTGATTTACCACTGCCATCTTTACCATATAACATATTCAGAATCACTATCTTCCTGTTTCGCATCTTTAGAATGTAGTATTAGAATGTAGCTAATATCTGTTAATTAGGTAAGGGGGTGGGCAGGAGATAGATCTCCAGATGTTTTGGATTTCAGCTCCCATAAGCCCCTGTCAGGGATTTGAAGTCCAAAACATCTGGAGATCTACCTTCTGCCCACCCCTGAAGTAAAGGATTGCTAGAAGTGAGAAAGAATCTTGCCAAGAGAACATGTATTCATATTTGAGAAGAAAGGTGTGATATAAACCTAATGCATGGGTGGGCAGAAAGAAGATCTCCAGATGTTTTGGACTTCAAATCCCAACATTCCTGACCAATGGCCAGGCTGGCAGAGGCTTATGAGAGTTGAAGTCCAAAACAGCTGGAGATCTACGTTCTGTCCTCTCCTGCTTTACTTTGCTTATTTATTTCTAAAACATATACCCTGCTTTCCCTTACTCTATCAAAGCTTCTAGTGTGGCCCAAAGCTACTAGGAGGAATGTGCAAGAAATTTGCTCCATCAGATATTTTGCGGATTTCTCCAGTCTGCATCACCCAGAAATGAATGTGAACTGGACGCACTTCACATTCAGAAATCCATACATTTCAGGACTTTTGATGCGTTACATGGAACAGGAAAACACATCCAATAAAATGTGTACATTTGAAAAGTGTTCAAAGAAAAATTCATACATTTCAAAAATGTGCACAAATGCACTTTAGACAGTGGGTGGATGTGTACTAAAATGCGTACAATTAAGAAATATGCAATTAAAAAATACACCCCAAAATCCATTTACAAATCCACATGGAACACACTTGGAGGTGGGAAATGAAGGAAGTGAGCAGAAACAGAACAGGCAGATCTGCCCATCCTTACCTACTAATGACACGGAGACATACAAACCCCTTTAACTATCTGCAGCACTTGTCCTTCACTGCAAGGCCCAAGGGCTGCTGGTAGCTCCAAGTCATCTCAAGTGCAGCTCTCATCCTCTCTTCCTTTCTTTTTTCAATAGCTGCTCACTCTTAGCAGGTACACTGTAGCTTTGCCTTGTTGTTTGCTTTAATGGTGGGCCGGCTACTGTGATCTGGGCTACCAGAGGAAGCTTCAGGGGTGGGGAGTCAGGAGACATGCTGCTCCTCAGCTGTAAGGTGGCTGGAGGGGTGGGCAGAAAAGAACACCGGAGCAATCAGCCAATTAGCTGTGGTGGGGGAAGAGCCCAAGAGTCAAAGAGCAATCTGATTGGCTAGCTGCAGTGATGGACTGTGCAGGCACTGGAGGTGGAGGGGGAAATGAATGTGCAGGCAAGAGGGAGAGAGCAATGTCGACTGGCACGGGGAGATTTTGTAGCACTGAGTAGGGCAGAGCGAGAAAGAGATCCATCCCAATTCAAGGACCAAGTGAGCCTGTCAAAATTTGTGATTTGGTGACTGACTGATGAGGCCCATGTGGAAGCAGATGGGAAGGAGAGGCCCTAAAAAGCCTCCAGCTGGATCTAGTGCGCAGCATTGCCACTTGACTGGGCCCCCACAGCCTGGGAAAGCCCCCCCAGTGCCTAGACCCAAAGTGGCTTCCGCTTGAAAAATCGTGAAGAAGCAATCAAATTCAGTTTTTATCATTCATCAAAATCCTTTGCTAAACTCTTATCAACTAACATTTTGGGACTAGTAACAGTGTACATTGGGTCACATCATCTTCACTTTGCCACAACAATTTTGTGATCTGTTGATCACACAGAGCAAGAAGTTCCATAGGGTAGGTCAGATGTAGAATTGATTGCCCTGACTCCTTTTAAAGGAATTGCAACCTTTTGAAATTCAGGGTAACAGTACAATCAAAATAAATAAAAACGGGAGTTCTTCCATGCCCTAGTTAGATTGCTGGTCACCTGGGACGCCTTAAGAACAAAAGTTTGCAAAGGCTGTTGATGTAATTAAAAGTTAATTTTCTCTCCTGCCTGAGGGGGTGGATAGATTGTGTGACTTTCAAAATTGGATTGCCAAAAGAGAATGCAGCCCCACACTGGTTGCAGTCCAAACCTCAGCAGGGTGTGTGTATTCCCTCTCTGTTCACCAGTCACCAGAGTTCCTAGACTGGAGCAGTTGTGGCCATTTGTTTTACATCTTGTCTTTGTATTCCCATGCCTTAAGAATGGGGCTAAATTGGCTTAAATCCATGTATTGAATGCAGATTGGTTGCGGATTGCACAGTGTGGATGTACATGTCATGGCTTCCTGGTGGAGGAAGCTGCTTTAAATCTCTCCCCTTGGCAGCTGTTACCATCTCTGTCCGATCATGGTTTTTTTTGTTAATGTTGTAATATTTTATGGCATCTTATCGCTTGTACCCCACTTGGGATTATTTTGTAATGAAAAGCAGGGAAGAAATTTCTTGAATAAATAAATAAAATACAGTACATGCACTAGGCCTTGGAGAACAAGTCTATATATCAGCATATATCCTAGCCTCTGTGGAACAAGTCTATATATCAGCATTCCCCAACCAACCTGGCACCCTTCAGATGTGTTGGACTGTAGCACCCATAAAGCTGGCTGGAGGTCATGGGAGTTATAGTCCAACACATCTAAAGGGTGCCAGGTTGGGGAAGGCTGATATATATGATCTTATTTCCATTTTAACTTCTTGGCAAATTATAGCAAAGCCCTGTAGGTATCTTGAAAAACCATGTATCGTACTGGGGCAGGATAGTAGGGTGTCTCTTGATTCTGAAAAAAACAATCGAATGCATACTACCCTATTACAAGTGAACTGAGCATTCAAAATAAAACGCATGATTCAAATGATATTTAGGAGGATACTATCAATTTCAGCAGAAGAACATATGGAAGAACTCAGCCTGATCCACTGCGGGTATAGTATATGATACTACACCCGCCAGATGGGCGATAAATAAATATTAATAATTAATAATATCCTTCTTTACTATTCAAGAGGTACGTGCAATAAGAATGGGAGAAAAGTGTTAATTTACTATGGAGTTGCCATCTTAAACATTGCCAATATATAGTATATGAGCTACTACATCAGTACGCATGTGGTACATTCTTATGGTCTTCCAAAATCTGATTTTTCAGATGGAAGCTACCAATGAGTCAGTTTGTGCAGTGCATGTAAAAACATTAAAAAAATAAAATGAAATGATCTCCAGTGTAAATGTAACTCTTGTTATTGAATGAGGCCATGAAATCATAGACACACCCCGGAAGCTTTACTTAAAAATGCCTTTGGATCCCTCCAGCCCCACATAAGATCACAGTCTGGGTTTATTATGATTCTGTAAACAGAGGAAGTGGTCTGTCTGTTCAGCTAATAACTGCAAACATCTGGCTGTCTAGTGTTTCAAAGTCCCCTGAGGCCCTGATACAACTAAAGCTGGAAACAAAACAAAACAAAACAAAAAATGGCTCCATTTCCATGCTGCATGCAGCCACCATTTTGCAAATTCTCACCTGCAGCTGTTAAACTTTAAGACTATATGCTTCCTTGTGGTGTTGTATCATACTGGAATGAACACTTTTAGACGTGGCACGATTCCATGAACTTGTAGAATTGCTTACCAAGCAGCCTTTACACAGATGATGATATTCAAATCATTAACCCAGCCTTCCTCAACCTGGTTGCCTTTCAGATATGTTGGACTACAACGCCCATAATTCCCAGCCACCATGGCCAAGTTGGGAAGGCTGCATTAACCTGATAATATACTGGCAGCTGCTTTTGTTTCTGGATATTCAGCCCTTTACCATCACCATGGGGTTATGCATCGTTTGTTTTAATTTAGCTTTTCATATACCAGGAATAAAAAAAGCATTCCTGCTACACCATTCCTCCACTACACCCATTTCTCACTGTGGAGTTTCCTTATCAAAGTATTCCATATCCTCATTCTGGATCTTTCTTACTCACTTTGTAGATAAAGAAAAATGCCATTTAAAAAAAAAGTTGACTAAGGGTGCAAGCCTATGCATGTTGAGGCAGAAAAAATGTCCTACAATTCCCAGCATGCCCCAACTATCATGGCTGACTGGTGGGATGCTGGGAGTTGTAGGACTTTTTTTCTGTCTAAACATGCATAGGTTTGCACGTTTAATGTGTTGCAAGACTTCCTCACAGGCTCTTAGCAGGAGATGCAAGGGAACTTTTGCCTCCTGCTGGCTTCCCATCGCCAGCAGAATTATAAAGCTTTAATTTATTATAAATTATAAAGAGAGCCAGTGTGGTGTAGTGGTTAGAGTGTTGGACTGGGACTCAGGAGATCCGGGTTCTATTCCCTCCTCCATGAAACTCACTGGGTGACTTTGGACCAGTCACTGACTCTCAGCCTACCCTACCTCACAGGGTTGTTGTGAGGATAAAATGGAGGGGGGGAGGATTATGTAAGCCGCCTTGGGTTCCTTTCAGGAAAAAAGGTGGCGTATAAATATAATAAATAAATAAATAAATAAAGTAAAACAGCAGATTTGTGGAAGTGAAACTTAAATGGTGGCGTTCACCTCAGACTACTGACAGCATCTTTAACTTTTGACTTCAGAAGAAACTAAATTGTGAAACAGATATCTCTTCCTATCTAGAATATTATGGCTTAGTATGGAGAATTTTAGGTTGTTGAGGAAAAGAGATGCATTGCAGAAAGACTATATTATACACCAAGAAAAGACTTTTTAAAATTTGCCCTCCTGTCAGCTAGCTGTTTTTTAATCTGGTGGGTTTTATTGCTCCCTGCTGGTTTTATTATTGTATGTTACTACTTTGTTGTCAGTGTGTGTGTTTTATCTTGATTGTTATTTATATTTTTATCCCTCCTTACTAGCTGAACAGTGATACCATTATTATTTTTTTAAAGGAGATATATACATAGATAAATAAATACATACATAACTAAAACATTTTGTTCAGGAGTTGAGTGTACTCAGTGTGCTAAAAAACAAAAACAAACCCCAGTATCTTAACATTTTTGTAACAAGAAGTGCTGAATTCTACAGCCTGCATAAATGATGGAGAACATTATTTTTATACATGTTTATTTCATAATACTTATATCCTGCTTTGTAGCTTTGGGAGCCTCTCAAAGCAGCTTACAAAAGATCCTCAAAATAAAAATCACACTCAAATCATACAGAAATTATGTGGTGACCATATGGAGCCAGGATTCTCCTGGTTGCATTTCCTGGTATCGGCCTTGATTTTCCTTGGTGTTCTACTAGGCGGCAGCTCCCACCATGGACTTCTAAGACAAGGGAGTGGGATGGCTAAGCAGCTAGCTAGAATTTGCTCAGCCCATGATGGAGGCAATGTTCTCTTACCGGCAGTTGCAAATGTCATCTTGTCAGGAACTGCTGGATCTGTATGCTGCTGCCCCCATGTGGTGCATCACTGAAGTGCACGTGGTAGCCTTCTCAATGAAGGAGCCTTCTGGCACTGGGCTGACTCTGCCCACCCAAGTTGGCCATTGAGTCTTCCTGGGCAGGAAGGAGTATAAAAGCCTTCCTGTTTCAGCTGAGTCTTGCTTGAGCCATAAGGTGCTTTTGAGCTATGGTGTGTTCCTGAGTTATTCTTCCATCCTGACTTGCTCCTGGAGCCTAACTCCTTGTTTGGGCCTTGGTGCTGAATATGCTTGTCCCGTCCTTGTGGCTTTGGGTTCCCGGCTCCTCTCTGACTGCTGGCCCATCAGTCCTGCTCTGGGGCAAGGGAATGGGCTGAGCAGGTGAAACTCCGTCAGCTTGTGATGGAGGCAGTCTAAGCCGATGTGTATATATTGGCTCCCTTTGAACAATTTATTCTGCTTCTGCTAGTCTTGGGGAGGAGCAAGAGGTTTCCCACCCCACCTGCCCCCAGTGACTGGGAGTCTTCTTTAGCTCCCCCCCACCCCAGGCTTCTCATACTTTTAACCCTGTTTCTGCATAGCCACAAGGGTTATAAACTGTGTTGTGTTTTTTAAAATCAAGGCTGAGTTCTGCACCTAGCACTGAATGTTGCAGCTGGGCTTGCTTAGAATCGGGTGATGCCCAAAGTCCTGCTTTTATTATTGGACTAACCTCTTTCAGAGAAAGAGTATGCCATCTTTTGAGTGATGCTAAACTCAAAGGTAGGTAAATGTCATGGGCCCGATCTTTCAGGCACCCACTCTGGCATTCTGACACAGAACACCCCATATCAGTGAGACTCTTTTATTGTAGCAAATCCCATGATAAATGCATAATAGTTACACTCTTCAGAAATCATATAGCTGGTGACAATTAGCTGTAGGCTTCATAAGTAATTCCAAAACAATAAAAAGCTAATAACTATAACCCTGTCGGAGATCCATTCAACTTGGTTTCCCCGTTGCAATCTCTACGGCTCAGAATATAGGGCAACGGGCTCAAACGATTCCTGGCATAATCCACCCAGGCATTCCAAATACAGGGTGGGGGCTCAAAAGATTCCTGGTGAAAGATTCCAAGACAAGGGTTCTAGAAAAAGACCTAAACAAATCCACACATGCAGAGATTTAGTCCAACCTTGAAATCTTTGTTGGAACCTCTACGCTATATGGGTCAAGGCCTATCAAATCGAAGGGTCAAGACATAGGCACAAGAGTAAGTCCAGAGTAATCCCACACAAGCAGGGATTTCAACCACCGTAGCTTTCACTTTGGTATCTCCATGCTACATGAGTCCAGGCATAGAAAAGTCCAAGAGTCAGGATTAGTCCAAGCCAGTGGGGCTAGACTGTGCTCATCGATGCTGAAGATACACAATCCATAGCAAACAAGAATTCAAGGCCAATGAAAGGTGCAACAATCCTTCCCACAGCAGGTTCTTAACAACACAAAGTTCAGAGTGACAAGGGTCCAAATCGGATGGAGAGTCCATGTGCAGAGTGCTTCAACCAAACAGAGAGGTTTGGGGGCAGTAAAGACAAGAATGTTCCTAGCAAAGGTTCCCAGCCTGGGCATCTGCTTAAAAGCGAAACTGTGGCTGCAGCAGCCCTCCTTCTGAATAACTAACTGAAAAAGGGTTTCGCTCATCAACGAGGACCCTGCACAAACAGGGTGTCTCTATTCTGCCCTCCTGAGTTGGTGCTTCAACCTGTGTGACACCCCTGTAAAGAAAAACAACCCCACCCTTCTGTCAGTTTCTCGCAGAGAGACTGCCAGCTTTCTTCACTGTCAAGGTCAAAGCTCGCAGCTGGATGGGAGTACGGTAACTTAACTCCCACCTCTTTTCCTCAGAGAAAAACTGACAGAGATACACTCACTCTGATTCTGACATTCCACAAGGTGAAACAGGCCCAAACCAGCTCCCCCCCCCTTTCCTCTTGCCATTACATAAGAAACTAGGCATTTAGGAAGGTGCAACACTGGAAAACCCGTTCCATTTGAGCTCGACGGACTTTCAACACATTTCCAACCCGACAGCCAAAAGCTGGCCAAGTCGGGGGGGGGGGCAGGGCTCAGCTTCTGCAAAATTGCTTGAAATATTTGCGCAGATTTGGAGCCAAGAACTGCATATCTCTAGCACAATTTGCGCAAATCGGGGATGACTTGTTAGATTTGGGTCATCGTTGTTCTTCTTGTTGTCGTTCTTGTAGCATTTAACACGAGAAGTATGGAAGCACTGCACCTTGGCCACCTTGAATTTTCTGACAGTTAATTTCGGATTCGTGCAAAATTTTGGCAAATTGCAGAGCGGAGCCCTGAATTTTGCGCAAATTTCCCTGGCTTAAAAAAATAAATAAATAAATCATGCCAATCGCAGCCCATTTTAAAAACAGACATCTGTGTCCTGGCTCGACTTGCGTCAGTTTGAGTTGGCACTAGCACAGGGCTGACAAACAGAATCCATGGAGCTGAGTTGAGAAAATCCATTGGATTTTCACCCCCTCCCCCTTGGATTCCTCACACATCCCTACTAGGCACTGCCAAACTCTTAGGCCCCGGGCTTCTCGCTACTGATCTGGGCTCCAAACCTTTCTGGACCACGTCTGGCTATAAACTATAGGGCCTACTGCAGCACTGGGGCTAGGTCACAGCAGTAAAGGTTAGCAAAGGTATTTAATTTTCAAATACAGTTCCACCTGCTAACCCTCAAGGAGGGAACGGAGGTCTTCATGGCTCTGGTGTCTTTCCGTGTGTCCCAGGGCTTTGACTCACCCTGGCTCACCTATGACAGCTGCTTACGGCTCAGCCTTGACCACCATACAGCTTCCCGGGCCTGTGTCTGTCTCTATCTGCCTTTTTGTCTCTCAGCCTAATCTACAGGGTTGTTATGAGGGAGGGGGAAGCAAGCTCCACGTATGACTCCGTGAGGTGTTTTTTTTTTTTTTTTTTGGAGGAAGGGCAGCGTTCAAATGCAATGAATAAATGGATGCATTTTTATCCCTCCCTCTCAAGAGAGAAGAGTGATGTGACGGTGGTGGTCTCGTAGAGAGCGGTGGGGAGTAGCTGCTTAACCTTTCCCTGACAGCTGTTTTCCCACTCAAAATCATCCCCCTCATGAGGGAAAAGATATGTATCTGCTGAGGGCTGAAATAGATGTGATACTGACGATTTTTGAGTGGATCTCCCAACCCTTTTTTGTTTTTTTACTCTAAAGCAGCCACAGGAAGGGGGGGGGGGCTCTGATTTTGATCGGAGCAACCATGCTGGAGGAGCAGGGGTCAAACCCTTTCCCCCATGTCACTTTCCTGATCTACCCGCTACCCCCCTCAGTGGAAACTGTATAGATACTCGTTCAGAGGGGACCCCATGGTCAGAGAGCTGTGAGACTTCCTAGTTTGGCCTTTCTCCTTTATGCCTAGGGAGCAGAGCATGAAGAGCTTTTCTACACAAGGCATTTATTGTGTGCTTGTTATTCTTTACTCGTGGATACTGGATACTGAAGCTGTGAGAGAAAGCGATTTCTGTTCAGGAAACAGATCTAGACTGGGTTTACTTTTCCTTCCCCCAGCACCGCTGCACAACAGGGGGAAGGAAAAAAAAAAAGGGGGTGATCTGGGGCACGTATGTGTCAGCCCTAAATTTCTTATCATTGGTTCAATTTTTTTTTCAAATGCATTCAGCTTAGTAAATACGTGTTACAGTGAATTCAAATTTGTCACCACGTGTTAGTTTATAGATTGGGGAGAAGGCGAGAGTAACCAAATATCACGGCATGAGGTACTATAACCTTCTCTCTCTCTCTCTCTCTCTCCCTCTCTCTCTGGATTTAAGAAATAGTTGCCTCCCATTAAATGTAGTGGTTCTGTTCTTTATAATTGTAAAGGGAATTGTCTTAGATGAATGCTGTAGTTTTGTGCATAATGTGCCCTTTAGAAAATGGAAGCTGATAAATGACTTCAGAATGATATATGGTATCTGGGAAAGCCATTTGGAAAGGGAAAGGTGGCAATGAATCACACTTTCAGCAGCACGGCTGCAAATACTGAATGAGAAGCGAGCACATTTCCCCTCCATTTTGAGTGTACATCCCTGGTCGGATTTTCCTCCTCTGTCTGTTTCATTTAGAAACAAACAGTTTTTATTTCGGGAGAACAGTGGTCCAGTTGCTCTAGCAGGGGCTGTATGAGTTCCATAGCTTAAAACAGGCTGTCTACGAATTGTGTGCTGCTCAGAGAAATTTATCTGAGGTGTTTTAACACATGTTACATTTGAGGGGCGTGCCTCACGTGGCCATATATAATTGTACCATCCAGTATGGAATTTGGTGCATAAGTATAAATCCAGAGACATTTTTAAAAGTTTTTTTTTTTTTAAGTTTTTAAAAGAGGAGTAGCTATTATGGAGTAAAACCTGAACACATGTAGGCTTTTATCTGTTACAGCCTATTAAATACAGGAGGGTCTGGAAGGAGCTCCCAAGTAGTCAGGGAGTGCTTTCTGTTTCCTGAACAGAAATTGCTTTCTCTCACAGCTTCAGTATCCAGGGTCAGAGGGGAACCCATGGTCAGAGAGCTGTGAGATTTCCTAGTTTGGCCTTTCTCCTTTATGCCTAGTGAGGAGAGCATGAAGAGCTTTTCTACACAAGGCATTTATTGTGAGCTCATTATTCCTTACTCATGGTTGTTTACGTGTTCTTTAGATTTATTTATTTATTTTATTTATTATATTTATACCCCGCCTTTTTTCCTACAAGGAATCCAAGGTGGCTAGATCAACCCAAGATGACATGATCCTCCAGTTTCGCTTCTGTTTTTTCAGAGCACTTTCCGGGGTGGGGTGGGGGGTAGAGCGGGGGAAATGGAGTATTATTTTGAAAAGCGAAAGAAAGTGTGACTTCCTCTTGTGTATTTGCGCTATTCTGCTGTACCACAGTGCCACCTAGAGGTTATGTAGCAGAAAAGCAGGAAAGGAAAGGCTCCATGTGTAGCGCTCGGATCTCAATTCTTTGATGAAAATAAAAGTAGATGCAGCCTTGTGTAGATGCCTTGGAAGTATGGAGGAGGGAGGTACATGACCCAGGAACCCACTTGCCAAGAAAGCCTGTGAAAGATGAGAGTTGTCCAAGGTTATTCAGTGATCTTAATTTTTGAGGGGGGAACTGAATCACATCACAATTTTTGCAGTGTTGAATTCTATAATTTTAAGGAATAAGGAAGCTAACAGTTAAATTGCTTTAACAGGGTGTCCGCCCCTCCCCAACCCCAATAGAGGCCTAGCTGTAGTTACTGCTACCAGCTAAAGAATAAATGTGAATGAAACCAATGAAAAATCCTTAAGCCAGACTGTAGGATAAGGGGTGTCTGCTAGTAAGGTGGGTAGAAAACCACCCTTAGCTTAGTTTTCCTTGTACCTTGGACAACAGAACTACCAGCCCCTCATAAATGGTTCCTTCAGCACCCAGATGCAGTCTGTCCCTCGCATTCCATGTTCTCCTGAATGGCTTGCACAAGGCACATTGTTAGGACTGCAAATGACTGAGATTGATTCTGAATGCCTGCAAGTCGCTGCTCCCTTGAGAGTGATTGTGGCAGCAATATCCTGTGATACTGAGGTAAAATTAAGTAGAAGTAGTAGTAATAATGTTAATTAATCCCAGCATTTCAGATTGCCTTGTTCATCACTCATGGCTTGTTTCCTTTTGGGAGACATATTGCAAGCCTGAAATCATGTTTCCAGCAACCAAATATAAGAAGTTCCACTAGCATTTTTTGAATTACATTTTCTACAAATTGAATGCCACTGAGAATCCATTTATTTCCTTAACATTCACTTGAGTGTTTTAGGGCAGAGTCCTAAGAGCTGCTGATCCCGGAAAAGGACGTGCTTAGAAGGAGAAGTACCGGTCACTGTGCCAATGCAATATCACAAGTCATTACATTAATGCAGCATGTTGCATCGCATCATGCACAAACACCCAGAGCAAATGTTTTAGGGTCAGATTGCTGGCTTATAGTCAAATACCCTGTTGCCTTAATTCCCACGGCAACCACATTTTTCTCCCTATGTGGCTCCTCCCTCACAACCATGGCTTGTTACTGCACATCCCTTCTCCGTGCCTCTCTTTTTGACACAAACCTCTTGCCAAAAAGAGTGCAAGTCCTGCAAAAAGAAATAAAAATGGCCAGAACAAAGTATGAAGGTGGAGTGGGTTTTTATGCAAAACTGTTTCATGTGAATTGCATACATTGGCTTGGATCCTCTTCTGTTTATGCAAAGGGCGTGTGTGCTTTCTGTCAGCTCCGCCATCTGTCTGCAGCATCCCACACCATTCTTAGGGTTGCTCACCTCACCCCCAGTAACAGATCTACAAGGGGCTACAGAGGGAAGTGGGAAGCATCATTTTGTGAACTCTGTTCTGTTCATGGAAGGAAAGTTTGGATCTCCACCATTGTATTGGTTTGCTTAATTCAAGATAGCTTTTGTGATGGTGTGGGGTAAGGTGAGATGACGGTTCTTCAAAATAATTGTAATTAGGAGTTGATTATTTTAACTTAGTGAGTGGGATTCAAAGAGCTCTTTGAGGCACCCACAAGGCCTTGAGGCTGGGCATCTTAGCAGTATGTTTTACCATTTTTTTTCATTTGGAAAATCAGGCCACCTATGTCACATTCCCCTCAGTTTCCAATGCAGTTTGCTATGGAGCAAGATGCTTGAGAAACACAAACGTGGGCATGCGGGACTAGCTGTCTGGTTCATTGGATCCTCGTCTGAAGACCTTACTTGCCTGAAGCTCTTAGGATGTGGGCAGAGTGGTCAATTCAGCAGATAAATAAGGGGGGAAATGTCCATGGGGTTGGTTCACATGACATGGCCGCCCATCGTGGGTTATTTAACCTTCGAGGAGTTGTGGTGTGTGCTGGCCGCTATTTTGAATATGCAGCCCCCATGGGGGGTTTGTCGTGTCATCCAAACCCAGCCATTGGTGGTTATGTCACATAACCCTGCAACAAGGCAAGGTGGTTTAGTGCACAAAGAAAGAACAATTATTGTTATACTGGCTGTTGCTTGGTTTTTTAGCTGTTTTCTTCACCCAAAGCCTGAACTGCAGTTGGAGCAAAACCACTGAAGTTCCATCTTAAGCCAATCTGCTGCTAGAGTTGAACAATAATGATACCCTCTGAACTAACCGTTTATCCAGCATAACCTTTCAAAGACTCAAGTAAACAGCAGTCTTAAGTAGATGTTTGAGTAGTCATATGTGAATCAACTTTAGCTATTGCTTTCCACTCTAGTACCTCCACGAATGGACTCTGGAAGCTAAGCATTTGGGTTCTTTCCCATTCTTATTATTTTATCTAAATAATTGTTTTGAAAAATTCTGTGGGATCTCAACAAGTGACTCACTGCAATCTGAACTGTGCCCATATTATGTTCTCTTGTCATCACCACTGTTTGAAAAGAAGAAGCAGGGCTTTTTTTCTGGTGGAACTCACCGGAACTGAATTCCAGCACCTTTTCTTCTATTAATTGCATTACAATTTAATCGCCATCTACTCCCGAGGAAATGTAATCCAAGAGTTCCGGTACCCTTTTCTCCAGAAAAAAAGCACTGAAAAGAAGCATTTGTGTTCCAAATCCCAAGTGGAGCTTTAGAGGAGATCGTGGTAGACTTGTTTGTGGGGGATGCCTTTACTACTTCTGCTAATGGGGTGTTTAGTTTTTAATTAAAGATTTTGCAACAAAAGCCTGGATAGTTCACATCTAAGCAAAAAATCCTGCAGGCAAAGTTTCACATACAGTAATACCTTGGTTTGAGAGTAACTTGGTTTGAGAGCGTTTTGCAAGACAAGCAAATTTTTAAATATTTATTTAATTTTTTTTGACTTGATATACAAGCGACGTCTTGCAATACAAGTACTGTAGTACGGCTTAAATTAAAAATCTCTGTACAAATTTTTTGGGGGGGATTTCGTTTTGATATAAGAGTGTTTTGGATTACAAGCATGTTTCTGGAACGAATTATGCTCTCAATCCAAGGCATGACTATATTTACAAGCTGGGCTAGTGTATAGTTAATAATATCCGTTGCATAGATCTCAATGGAAGTTAATTGTAGCAATGTCAAGCTAGTGCTTCCCCCCTTAGATATAAACTGGGATCAGTCTTAGACAAGATGCATTCATATCTAAATCTGGGAACGAAAAAAGGGGAGAGAACTAGGTTCTCAGGATGCAAACTTTATTAAATAGAGAAGCCCGACGCGTTTCGGCCTGTGTTTTTTTCAAGGCCTTCCTCAAGGGGCTGTAGGAGTTCAAAATACATACATTTAGTTAACATGGTGAAAACAACACATAATAAAAATACTTTCTCATTATATAATTAATTTCCTTATATTTTAAATAGAAATAATTTACAAACATTTTCTTAAAAATGAGAAACAAGTATTGCTTTTTAAATAAAAATATACGTATTCTTTATATAAATTGTATCTTACTTGTAAAAGAGTCTGCAGATTTCTTAAACAACTGAAGTGTCTTTCACTGCTTTAGTGGCGACTGAAAAAATAGGTCTTTTCAAACGTTGTTATATTTTGGTACAGTTTTTTTCTTTTGGGCGTTATCTTGTTGGCAAATTGTCAAGGACATCCAGTCAGGGCACAGCTTCTATGTCGAACTGCAGTAATTTGCAGAGTCACATCAATGGGAACAGTTCCAAATCCTCATTGAGACCCTTTGGTTTTAAAGTATCTAATTTAATAATCCATTGTATTTCCCGTCTTAATAGTTGTTTTTCATTATTGGTGTTAATATTATCCAGAGCCCAAAATGTAAGATCTGTAAAGGAATGTTGCTGTTCTGTAAAGTGCTGAATCAATGGTGCACCTTGTCTGTTGTTTTTTATATTACTAAGGTGCTCTCCTATACGTTTTTTTAAAGGTCTAATAGTTTTTCCTACATAAATTTTTGGGCATTTACACTGGATGGCATAAACAACAAAGGAACTGTTGCAGGTGGTAAAGTGTTTTAGAAAGTACTTTTGTTGATCTGAGGGATTTAAATGCTGTAGGGCTTTTTTTGGTGTATTTGCAATAGCAGCAATGTCCACAGGGGTGGTGTCCTATTGGCCTGTGAGAATCAAACAGAACATTGGATGGGCTTCCATAATTTTCCTTAAATTCACTCCTTATTAGTAAATCTCTAAAATTTCTTGTTCTTTTAAAGGAGACCATTGGTTGGTTTTGGCAACCAGGAATATCTTGTACCATGTGCCAATGTCTCCTTATACCAGGGATGTTGAAGAGTCCTTGGTTTCGAGTCACGAGTCGAGTCACGAGTCGAGTCACGAGTCTTTGGACCCGAGTCTCGAGTCCGAGTCCGAGTCCTTGGTCCAAAATGGTGACTTACGAGTCACGAGTCAAGAGTCACTCCCAAAGCTGACTCCACGAGTCCCTATTAAAATCAATGGGGTTTTCCCCCAACAAAATAAGGCTATTTCAGATGTGTGGCTTAAATAAATTCTAGGCACAAGTGTGCCTTTTTATTTCAAAACTCTGCAACTGATTTTGGCAAGAACAGACCAGGCAGACAAACCCAAAATAACCAGACAGGCAGAGGAGGCAGGGAACCCCAAAACAGGCAGGCAGAGGCCTTTGTCTTGGACAATTCAAACTGTGGAACTGGTTAAGAAGAGACCAGGCTTGCAGAGGAGGCTGGGAACCCCAAACAGGCAGGCAGAGGCAGCCAAACCCAAAATGTCTGAAAGGTTGCATTTTAGGGAAATGATTTTAAAAAATAAACTTGCTGTACTTCCTAAAACCTATCCATGTTGCATTTGAGGAACACGATTTTGGAACACGAGTCCTTGGTCTCGAATCCCGAGTCGAGTCTCGAGTCCCATTAAAAATATTGGTACTCGAGTCTGACTCGAGTCAGAGGGGGGACTCAGTCCGACTCACGAGTCGAGTCCTGGAGTCCGAGTCCCCATCCCTGCCTTATACTACTTTGTAAATGATCATTCATTTTATCATAAGTCAAAATGCAGTTGACTTGTGTTTGCACTTTAACATTCTTTTTGTTAGAAGCTCTGCCTGTGTTTTTGTTTCAGCCTTTTTTAAACCCTCTGTAATAACAGCATTAGGGTAACCTCTCTCTTTTAGTTGTAGTGCCAATGCGTTAGATTCTTGTATGAAATCTGATGTTTTTGAACAGTTACGTCTTAGTCTTAAAAACTGTCCATATGGAAGATTATTCCTCAAGGAATGGTGATGGGAGCTGTCATACCGAAGATATCTAGGCACATCTGTAGGTTTTTTTATAATTATAGGTAATGAGATGTTTGCCCTCTTTTCTTATCATCAAATCCAAAAAATGGATTTCTAAGGTATTATATTGGATATCAAATTGGATATCTTCATTCCTAGAATTTACATATGTTATAAATTGTTGTAATGATACTGCATCACCCCTCCAAATGGAAAAAACATCATCTATATATCTAAACCATATCACAATATGTTTATTATATTGACCAGCAGATGAAAAAAGTTCCCTCTTATATTCAGCCATATATAAGTTAGCCACCTCTGGGGCCATAGGGCACCCCATAGCCACCCCCTTAGTTTGCCAATAAAATTTGTTATTAAATTTGAAATAGTTTTTGCATAAAGCCATCTCAGCAAGGGAGAGTAGAAAATGGGTGGGAGGATGTTTCTCTGTTCTTAGATCTAGAGTGTACTGAATAACAGATAAAGCCTCTTCCTGAGGTATGTTAGTATATAAAGATCTTACATCCATTGTCAACAAAATATCCTTCTCCTCTATACAGATTGTTTTTGTTTTATTTATAAGATCTGAAGAATCACGTACATAGGAAGGTATAAGAGGTATGAAAGGTTTTAAGAAATAATCTACGTATTGTGACAGAACTGCAGCCTGATACTACGGGTCTGCCTGGAGTTTGTAAGTAAGATATAATTTATATAAAGAATACGTATATTTTTATTTAAAAAGCAATACTTGTTTCTCATTTTTAAGAAAATGTTTGTAAATGATTTCTATTTAAAATATAAGGAAATTAATTATATAATGAGAAAGTATTTTTATTATGTGTTGTCCTCACCATGTTAACTAAATGTATGTATTTTGAACTCTTACAGCCCCTTGAGGAAGGCCTTGAAAAAAACCAGGGATGGGGACTCGGACTCCAGGACTCGACTTGTGAGTCGGACTGAGTCCCCTCTCTGACTCGAGTCAGACTCAAGTCCCAGTATTTTTAATGGGACTCGAGACTCGACTCGGGACTCGAGACCAAGGACTCGTGTTCCAAAATCATGTTCTTCAAATGCAACATGGATAGGTTTTAGGAAGTACAGCAAGTTTATTTTTTAAAATCATTTCCCTAAAATGCAACCTTTCAGACATTTTGGGTTTGGCTGCCTCTGCCTGCCTGTTTGGGGTTCCCAGCCTCCTCTGCCAGCCTGGTCTCTTCTTAACCAGTTCCACAGTTTGAATTGTCCAAGACAAAGGCCTCTGCCTGCCTGCTTTGGGGTTCCCTGCCTCCTCTGCCTGCCTGGTTATTTTGGGTTTGTCTGCCTGGTCTGTTCTTGCCAAAATCAGTTGCAGAGTTTTGAAATAAAAAGGCACACTTGTGCCTAGAATTTATTTAAGCCACACATCTGAAATAGCCTTATTTTGTTGGGGAAAACCCCCATTGATTTTAATAGGGACTCGTGGAGTCAGCTTTGGGAGTGACTCTTGACTCGTGACTCGTAAGTCACCATTTTGGACCAAGGACTCGGACTCGGACTTGAGACTTGGGTCCAAAGACTTGTGACTCAACTCGTGACTCAAAACCAAGGATCAGGGGTGGGGACTCGGACTCGAGGACTCTACTCATGAGTCGGACTGAGTCCCCCCTCTGACTCGAGTCTGACTCGAGTCCCAATATTTTTAATGGGACTCGAGACTCGACTCGGGACTCGAGACCAAGGACTCGTCAACATCCCTGGACTGTGCCAGGAGTGGAGAGGAGCACAATCACCGGTGAAGAGCGCATGGAAGCGAGGCACGCCGCTGCTCGGCCACTATGGACAGCTACTAGGAGCACAGCCCCAACGATGTGTTGAGATTTATTTTGATTGATGTGTTGTTGTGGGGGCTTAGGGTTAGGGTCAGACATTTTGGGTTTGGCTGCCTCTGCCTGCCTGTTTGGGGTTCCCTGCCTCCTCTGCCTGCCTGGTCTCTTCTTGACCAGTTCAACAGTTGAATTGTCCAAGACAAAAGGCACTGCCTGTCTGCCTGTTTGGGGTTCCCTGCCTCCTCTGCCTGCCTGGTCTCTTCTTAACCAGTTCCACAGTTTGAATTGTCCAAGACAAACACCTCTGCCTGCCTGCTTTGGGGTTCCCTGCCTCCTCTGCCTGCCTGGTTATTTTGGGTTTGTCTGCCTGGTCTGTTCTTGCCAAAATCAGTTGCAGAGTTTTGAAATAAAAAGGCACACTTGTGCCTAGAATTTATTTAAGCCACACATCTGAAGTAGCCTTATTTTGTTGGGGGAAAACCCCACTGATTTTAATAGGGACTCGTGGAGTCAGTTTTGGGAGTGACTCAGGACTCGTGAGTCACCATTTTGGACCAAGGACTCGGACTCGGACCCGGGTTCAAAGACTTGTGACTCGACTCGTGACTCGAGACCAAGGACTCTTCAGCATCCCTGCCAAGGACTCTTCAACATCCCTGAAAAAAACACAGGCCGAAACGCGTCGGGCTTCTCTGTTTAATAAAGTTTGCATCCTGAGAACCTAGTTCTCTCCCCTTTTTTCGTTGCTATTGGATGCTCTTCTCCTCTGGTTTCTGTCTTTGATACCTAAATCTGGGCCAGGAGTCCAGGACAAATATAAAATGCCCTCTCTTCAACCCTCCTGATAGAAACCAGATTTCTTCATGCTTATGGGATAGCTTCATTCGTCCTTGAAGGAGATAAATTTGCAGCTGACTTTGATTACTAGTATAACTTTTTCCCCCTCTAAAAAGGAATCACTTGTGACATATTTGAATTTACGTAATATCCTATTCAAGTTGCTTCTGTAAGTCATGTTTGATGGGAAGCTGTTGGCATATCGACAGTTATAACGGTCAACCCATAGTCCCTGAAGGAAGAAGTCAAATAAAATAAGGTTGGTATTGTACAGACTATTTAGGCTGCAATCTTATGCATATTTACTTCGGAGTAAGCCCCATTGGACTTACTTCTAAGTAGGCATGCATATTATTGCACCATAAGAGTAATTTCACCTCACCATACCATTCCTTTACTTCAGGGGTAGGCAACTTGTGGTCCTCCAAATGTTTTGGCCTACAACTTCCATCAGCCCTAGCCAGCTTAGCCAATGGTGAGGGATGATTGGAGATGTAGGCCAAAACATCTGCAGGGCCACAAGTTGCCCACCCCTTCTTTACTTCCATCCTCTTTAACATTTTAACCATGTGATCCCTCTCCCTATTACTATGTAAGGGCTTTTTTTAAAGCCTGTTCTGGACAAGGACAGACCTTTGGCCCTCTGTCATAGGATGAAATGTCTCACTTGTAGGTATATCAAGGGACTAAAGCAAGTTAAGATGTTTGGGCAACGCTTCAACTGAAATTTTTGAACCTGCCTTGATATGAACTTAAGGATGCCTTGTTGTCTCAAGAATAGTTGAGTGAGAATAATGCATATTTAATCAAAAGTGCTGAAAATATTTGAACAAAGGTGTCCAAAAAGTGCTGTAAAAAGAACTGAAATGAAACGTGTACACATTTGGAATTTAGCTTAACTCAAAAAACTCAAATCTAAAATATCAAACTTTTGAAAACTTTCAATATTAAAAATTTGATTTTAAGGACATCTTTTAGAAAATTGCAAGGCAGTAATATAAATTGCTTTTCAAATTTAAAGTACCTAATGTATCAGCTACACCTAGACAAATCAACTGTTTCTGTTTCTTCTCTCTTTGCCAAATCAGCTCATTCCAAATGGAGAGGAGAACAAGTAAACATGGCGGCAATTCTTTAATTGACACTTGATAGAAGGAATCTATCCCTAGGGTAGATTAAACCTGTTTAATTCAGTAAGGATTGCGCTTTGAGCTTTGTGCACAGGGTTGCTATTTGAAAATTATACATGCACATCCGTAAACCATTTGTACAAAGTAATGTGTATTGTGTGATGAGTGTGTGCTTGACTCTTATGGACTTTCCTTTCCACCTCCTTATTTGAGGTTCAGGTTTTAGGCATATATGTATGCGTATGTGTGCATATTTTGTAACACACATGATATTATATACATGGCAGACGGCATATGTTTGGGAATGCTAACCCGCCATGCATACATGATTTCCACCTCATCATTGTGTCAGCCAGGCCTTATTTTATTACCACAAGCTATAAAACTGCTGTTTTTATTTCCTGTTGTTTTATTGCACTGTTCAGTCATAGTAGGAGTAAATTATTATGCCAGAAGGCTTACTTTTTTCTTGCAAAACAGGTAAAAAGGCAGCCTGGGAAGGGTGACCATGAACGCAAATACAATTGGAGGGCAAAGTGTTCAACATATTGCAGGCACTAGCAATATTCTTTATCGGACAAACACCTGTGGCAATCCACAAGTCTGTGTTCACATGAACAATTTTAAATAGTGTTAGGGTCAAATCACACATTAAGTTCATACAGTGCTAGGGCTTAACTTTTTTTTTTTTTTTTTTACCCTAGAGTAAGTGTGTGCAATCCTAATTCAGATCAGGACCACCACACACCGGAAAGGGAAGATTAGACCCCTCCCCAGTGTTTGCTTCCTGAAATCTTCCCCACACATGGGGCTTTAAAAAAGAGAGAAAAGCTTCCATTGCTGCCAATGGAAGGTGGGTTTGCACAGCACAACAAGCTATCGCTATAGTTGTAAGGTACCATGATTGGTGGTAACTTACAAGGATGGTTCTGACAGATGGTCATTATCGTGCTTTTGTTCCCACCTAGTCTTCCCTCCACTTCCAGGCATGCATCCCAGGGGCCATCCCTCCCTCTCTGTGTAGGCAGCCTGTTTGTGATTGGTCCACTGAGTGCTCCCCTCTCCCTCCTCCTGCAGGAATCTTTAACCCTTTCTCTACCTCCCTGTAGCTGATCGATATCCCTTTTGTTGTCTGTTCCCATTGAAAAACATGATTCCTGTGTATGTTGTCCTGTGCTTCTCCACCTGTCACTTTTCCTGCTTTCACCTGGCCGTTTCCATCACCGCAGAGAAGCATTTCTCTCCACCCCACACCCCATTCCTGGCACCTCTAGTATGAACTGAGGCTTGACTTTCTCCTAACCCAGCCATCACTCCCAACCTTGCCGCCCATCACAAACACCTTTTACGCTCCCCCTTCTCCCTCCCGCCTTTGCTCCCACCTGGTCTACGATACAGGTGATGATTATTAACACATTATACACTCTGCTGCACACTGCCTGGTGCCCCTTCTCCAAGCAGCGGCTTTTGATCCTTTGCGCCGCCTGGCACCAAAGCCACTCTCGCTCTCCCTCCCGCCTTCGCTCCCATCTTGGCTAGGAGCCAGGTGAAGGTTATTTACACCTTTTCCCCCCTCCATGCCTAGCTCTGCTTAGCACTGCACCTCTTTTACTTCTTCCCGCCCCTCGCATCCACACATGGCACGTAGGGATGGGTGATCCACCTGGCACTCGACTTGCGACGCGCAAGCCAAGCACTTCTGCTACACGAGCCAAGCCAAGCCAAGTGCCAGCTGAGGTGTTCACCAGACTTCCGGGTCCCCAGCTCTAAGTCATCTACATAGAAAATAGCGTAAAATACGTTAAAAGCGGCTGTAATTTGTGCAAATTAGGCCGTGATGTGTGCAAATTAGGCCATTTCTAACATATCTTACGCCATTTTCTATGTAAGCAATGTAGCGCCGGAACCTGGAAGATAGCAGAAGTTGTGTCCGATTCATGTTATGATGGCAAGAGTTCACCAATGGTAACTTATGATATACTGAAACTAAATATATGTAAATTGTGTATTTAAATATTTCAACCAGATTTGATTTCTTCTGCCTGTTCAACTGCTGATCAGATTTTAGGTGCCAGTCAAATTGGAAGAGCTTTGAGGAGGTTTATTCGTTATTCTTTTTTCCCTTTCAAGTTAAGTTGAAGCTGCCGACTTCCCTCTTTTCAAACTCAGAAACAAAACAAAAACACACACTAAATAAACAAACAAAATAATGGGACAAGATATTTCTACACAATTAACCATCTGTTTCTGGTTTCTGACAGTCTGCTAGGCTCCAACAGAATCTGGATGAAATTTGCTCCTGAAAGAATTTATATTTTAGCTGGATATGTGGGGATGTTTCAAAACTAGGCTGAAGGCAGACAATATTCAGGATGCAGACTTTTAATTTCTTATCCACCCACATGCCCTTTCTCTGTGATTCATACAGCACTACCTAATTTCTAAATCAATTTTTTAAATCCACTTTGAGGGCTGATGCACAGTCACAGTTAGATCAGACAAAAATACATGAGATCAAGTATACAGAAAATATAGACACACATATTTATGTAATTATGGTGGTAGACAATGTCCATATCAGAATACTGGGGTGGGGGAAGACCCATCTCCTACTCACAGTAATTAGCAGTAATGAGTGAGGGGGGAATGAGATAAGGACTGTAAAGAACTCTGCAAAGTATTATAGCAGTGACACAATAGTACTAGATAATGATGATTAAGAAGATAATGGTTGTTTGGTTAGTTGGCTGGCCAGTGTTGAACAGATTTTGGCCTTTTAAGGCAGCAGGACAAAGGACTGCCAAACCAGGAGACAGATTCTAGGAATATATGGGGCATATATGGCCAAAGAGGAAGATGTTATTCCATTCTTAGAACATTTCATGTGCTTCATGTGCTTTAGAGATTGTTCATATGTAGATGCTTAATTGTACATAGGTTGTCTTTCCCTTTTAGTAAGGAATTATGAATGGATTTGATTACTGAGGTTTTTAAAATCATGTATGTATTATGAAACTTTTGAATGGTTTTTTTATAAGGAAATTCTATGGATAACAATATATTGTTGATTGTGTGTGTGTGTGTGTGTGTGTGTGTGTGTGTGCTTCTGCTTTGCTGTGAACCACTTTGAGTGTGTCATGTATACAGAAAAGCAGTATACCAATAATGTGACTTTGATGTGGAGAGAATTTTTCCACTTTAAAGTATGTGCTAGAAGATAACAAATAGCTTCAGGTCAATTGCATCTCTAGTATATGGTCTTAAAGAGGTGTTTCTAATTCATTTACATCCCTGAAAAATATGAACTACAAAAGGACTGCATTTCATTTGCTGATGTGACAAAGCCAGATGAGTGGAAGAAAAATGAATAGAAAGGCAACAGTAACCCATGCTTACAAATGCTTGTATTAACTGTTTGGAGCATGTTGAGATTTATTATTTACTACAGTTGAAATATTCTTTCTGAGGCCTGCCCTGTTTACTTCTGAGTAGACATGATGGTCATGCTGACTTTTGACTAGATATGCAGAGGCTTGGTGTTTGGGATGCTATTTGAAAGTGCTGCTGAGTGGTTCCTGCTTACTTCTGAGTAAACATGCAGAGGCTTGTCCTGCTTATTTGTGAGTAGACACGCTGCTCAAACTTACTTCTCAGTAGGCAAGCTTCCTAGTATAAATTGGTTACCATAGATTTTTTTTTTGGGGGGGGAGGATGTATTTCTCATGTATTTCTACTTTAGCTTGGGGCCTGCCCACTTTTGCTTTTGGCCCCGCCCATTACTGGAATATGTCCCCCAAAAGCGTCTTGAAAATGGAATCCAGCCCATGGGTTGAAAAAGGTTCCCACCCCTGAACTAATTTGACTTCTCGTTTGAAAGCTAGAGATTTGTGCTTCCCTATGTGATATGATCTCTGAAGAACTACCAGTTCCAGAGCTCCTTGTGCATAGGAAGGAGGGACAAAACACCATCATAATCAGGGGCAGCTGGTAGCATTGACAGGCCCAAAGTATATGTGAGTAAATGTTCAATTCACAAGTATGGTACAGATCTGAGAGTTCCCCTTGAGAAATGTTGTATCGGGGGAAAAAAATCTTCATGTGTGAAGGACCGCCGCTGGTCCTTTCCTGCAAGATCAGGAGCTAAGCGGCTATTTTGACAGTTCAGAGCTCCCGCTTGCAATCCCTGGTTCAATTTGGGTCACTTACACTGGATTGAGGCACTGAGTCAAAACAAAACTACGCCTTAGGCAAAAGCGAAACAAGTTTATTGGCAGGGGTAAACATACAAATTGAAAAGGGAAGATAAGGGAGTGAAATTGACAGAGGGAAAGTGAAGCTTGTTAAACACAGGAAGAACTATAAAACAACAAAGAACCTAGCTATTCTCAGCTAACACTGAAGAATCTACCCTAGTCTAATACTAGTAACTGTAACGGACTTATAGCAAAGTACCCAGGCAGTCTGCTTGGGGGTTGAGTGTCTGGGCAAGCTTGAGCCGACGACCCACTCCGTGCTTTCCTGCATCTTGCTTCCAACAACCTCTAGAAGCCTTGGCTGCTTCTTTTACCCCCTCGCTCACCCCCCCCTCTCGATCCCCCGACCCCTCCCTCTGCTGACAGGATGAACCGGTCTGGCCAGGCGGGAGGGGTGCTGAGGTTTCAGCGCCACCTCGTCCATGGCCCCTCAAGGGTGCTCGGAAGGGTGATTGAGGGTACTTGGTAACCCATTGATGGTGCTTGGGGAAAACCATCTGAATGTAAATGTGTGTCTCTCGGACTGAGCTCTCCTGCCCTGGGCAGGAATTATGCAGATGGAAGGTGGGCAAAGTATGTGTTCTGTAAGGCTTTCTCTCCACATCATGCCTACACTCATTTTATTAAATGAGATTTTTTTAAACTGCAGCTAATTTTCAGTGATGCACTTTGAGCATCATAAATCAAAGGTGGATAATGAGATTTTTTCGCAAATCCTGCAAAAACAAATTAGAGAGGAACTTGCAATACTCCCCACTTTGGATGAAGTTATAAAAGCCATTAATCAAATGAAGAATAATAAAGCTAGTGGACCAGATGGGATTCCTGCTGAAATCTTTAAAGAAGGAGGCCCTGAACTTGTACAACATCTTCATAAACTCATCGAGAAAATCTGGATAAGAGAAGAGATCCCAGAAGACTTCAGGGACGCCATAATTATCACCCTCTTTAAGAAGGGTGATAGAACAGACCGTGGAAACTACCGGGGCATTTTTCTCTTAGCTACCGCAGGTAAAATATTTGCTAGGATTCTCGCAAACTGTCTTCTATCTATCTCAGAAGAGATCCTCCCTGCTGAAACTCAATATGGTTTCCACCCCTATAGAGGGACAGTAGACATGATTTTTACTGCACGTCAGCTCCAAGAAAAATGCTGGGAGCAAAATCAACCCCTTTATATGGCATTTATTGATTTGGCTAAGGCCTTTGATACTGTAGACCGAACAGCTTTCTGGACTATCCTTATGAAAATTGGATGCCCCAATAAATTTGTGAATATCTTGCGACTTCTCCATGACAACATGACGGCAACGGTTTTGGACAACAACGGCTCTCATGGTGCTCCATTTAAAGTGGGATCAGGTGTTAAACAGGGATGTGTTATCGCCCCAACATTATTTGCTATTTTCATCGCCATGGTTTTACATTTTGTCGAGGGGAAACTTCCCACTGGTGTGGAAATTATATATCGAACAGATGGAAAGCTTTTTAATCTCAGCAGGCTGAAAGCAAAAAGTAAGGTAATTACAACCTCCGTTGTGGAACTTCAGTATGCTGATGATAATGTGGTCTCCGCACATTCAGAGAATGATCTCCAAACTATCCTAAATGCTTTTGCAGAAGCATACGAAAAACTTGGTCTCTCACTTAACATCAAAAAACCCAAAGTGCTTAATCAGCAAGTGCAAGTTAACCCTTTGGTGATACCATCTATCCAGCTTGGCGGGGCAATACTGGAAAATGTCAATCATTTTCTCTATCTTGGCAGCTATCTTTCTGTTACAGCTAACATCAACAGTGAAATCCAGCATCGTTTGAGCTCCGCAAGTGCCGCGTTTTCTCGGATGAAACATAGAGTGTTCGAGGATTGGAATATTTGTGAGAAGACCAAAACACTGGTTTATGAAGCCATTGTATTACCAACTTTATTGTATGCCTGCGAAACATGGACTATGTATAAACGACACTTCCACCTCCTTGAAAGATTTCATCAACGTTGCCTCCGGAAAATCCTGCAAATTACTTGGGAAGATAGGCGAACAAATGTCAGTGTACTGGAAGAAGCAAAGACTACTAGCGTTGAAAAAATGATCCTTCAACGCCAACTTCAGTAGACAGGTCATGTTGTTCGAATGTCTGACTGCCATCTCCCAAGGCAGTTACTTTATTCCCAACTCAAGGATGGAAAGCGGAATATCGGTGGTCAGCATAAGAGGTCTAAAGATGTTCTTAAATCTAATCTAAAAAAATGCAATATAAACATCGAAAACTGGGAAGCTCTGGCCCATGAACGATCTAACTGGAGGTTGGCCTTTCACAAAGGTTCTATGGACTTTGAAGAAGCCCGAGTGCAAGGTGAAAGGGAGAAACGTGCTAAGTGAAAAGCACGTCAAACGAATCCTTTACAGGTCCATCTTCCATCTGGTAACCTGTGTCCTCACTGTGGGAAGCTGTGTGGATCTAGAATTGGCCTCCACAGTTACTTACGGACCCATCGCTAGAGTCTACACAATTTTCTTTAGAATTTCCTCCTTTTAAAATTTTTCTTTTTGTAAATTTTTTATCCTGGAAGACAATCTTACTCGGTCACGAGTGATCGCCTGATGATGATGCTCAAAGTGCATCACTGGAAGTTAGCATGCTGCCAGTGACTGTGGCAGAAGCTGAAAGAATTTTCAGCAAACTAGCACACATTGAAACTGCAGGCACTCTACTATGGGGCAAGAATGATTATGCTGCCCAGCTATTTTGTCTATTCAGTGTGCCCTTGCAGCAAGACACATTGACTTTGGGCAGATAATTCATGGTTTTGCAATGAAAAAGAGCAGAAAAACAGAGCTTAAAAAGGAACTGGTCTGTATATAAAAAGTTTGGTTGGTCTGTTGGAATAAAAAAAAATCAAAACATCGGCAGGATCATACTTTTACGGGACCAACCAAAAAGTTACAAAATAGACAGCAAACTTTTTAGGACTCTTATTCATGCTCGATGTTATGTTAAACAAAAAAATAGCCAAAAGAAGAGGTGTGTGTATGTGGGGGGGGGGGGTGGACTGTAGAAATGCCCATGGGCATGGTATAATTTCAGCAATATAAAACATGAAATTTCAGAATTACAATGGAAATTTTTCTTTCAGGATGCATGAAATTGTATATATGGGAGGGGATTATTGTGCTATATGTGTGGGAGGGGCCTGTGATATAAATTTGTACTATGCTCCAAAAATTATGCTTGGGCCGATGGTGGATGCAGACAGCGCAGCACTTCTACAAACAAATCCATTGGCCCACATCGGATCCTCGGAAAGGCTTTCACAAAGGTTTTCAAACCCCAAGATGCTTTCAACATATAGGGCGCTTCTAAACAGAAACTCCTAGTGCTACCGATCAAAAGACACTGGGCGGCTGTTCCCTATTCTCCTTCTTAATAGATATTTTTTTTTGTGGAAAGAAAAAGGACAGAAGAAGTGGTGGAGGATTACAAATGGAAGGTAACATTGTCTGGATTCCCCGTCAAATACAGTGAATAAGCCAGGGTGATTGCCCAATAAAATCCTTGTCTGGAAGCACCCATATAGTTCCCAGGGAAGGGAAGCCCTCTCTGCCTTCCCCTCGCTTTTTACACTCCAGTTTCTTTGTCTCACTGTCCCAAAACCTGCTTCTATTGTTGTTTGACACATACACCTACCTACCCCCTCCCTTCAGGTAGAGGTGGGGTGGGGGTGGGTGGGGAATAATGTCATGATCCAGGGGAATCTCCAGAAATGTCCTCACCGTTCTGGACCACAAACCTGTAATTTCTGTAACAGAAGATATGGCTGGCACACTTGGCCGCTGGCCATTAAGGAACTTTAAGCAGTCATTCTGCGCCCTTTGTTGATGTTTATAGATTCCTTGAATCCCAAACGATCACACATAACGTTAACATCAATTAATCATTCTTGCAAAGAGCTTTTAGAAACACGTATGTGATTTGTGTGTGTGTGTGGTGTGTGTGTGTGTGTGTGTGTGTGGTGTGTGTGTTTATGTAATTGTGGCCATTTTCTGAACTTGATCTGATCTGGACTGGATATAGTGGTAACCAATTCTAATTTATGGTGAGACGTTTTGGAGGTGGATACAGGACCGGTCCCTCCATTAGGCAAGGCTAAATTTTGACATGGAAAAATATAAACAAAATGCATGTGAATCTTCCATCAGCACCCCTCCAAATTAAGTAGAGGCCATAATTACTCAGTATTAAATTGCAGTAATTTGACTTATGGCAAAAACTGACCTTCAAAGAGAAAAATGCATTCCCTTATTTTGTCAAGCTAAGAACATAAGAAGAGCCCTGCTGGATCCGACTGAGGGCCCATGCAGTCCAGCATTCTGTTCACACAGAGGCCACCCAGCTGCCCACGGGAAACCATCAGGGATACATGTTATTACAGAAGCAAAACTGGGGGAGGAGCAGAACTTCCCCTGCATCAGAAAAGCCAGCTCCAACTTCTGTAGCACTAGAAATAACGTAACCCTAAATTTATGGGAGTTTGGGGGAGTGTATGGTTCTACTAAAAGGAAGACTGAGCTTACAATGCAACCATGTGACTACTACTACTACTACTACTAATAATAATAATAATAATAATAATAGCTTTTGTCCCCAGCTAAAGTAGTATTCCGTGCCCTCTTTAAATTTGGGTTCTCCCTCAGTTCTGTTTAACTGTTCTTGCCTTCTTTAATAAGCCTTGATAGCTGTGGCAGGTAGCCATGACATTAACTTCTCCCAAGCATGTCAAGCAAATATTCTGTCTGTGAGGAAAAACTTCCCTTCACATGTCATTCACGCATTTGTGCCACTTGAACTTATGACTCTGTAGAACTAAACAACTGTTGAAAGAAAAATAAATAAAATTATCTGTCTCACTCTTTATACTCTGAGGTAAACACTGCCCAAAAGAAATGTATTCCTGCTACCACTTATAGTAGTCAGCGGGAAACTGAACAGGAGGGCAGCAAGTTAGGCATGCACCTGACAGGAGAGACAACAGTGCTTATTTATTTCATTTGTATACTGCCTTTCTTCCATGATGGGATTCAAGACAGCATGCATAGGGTTTCTTTCCTGGGTGGTCTCTCATCCAGGCACTGACCAGACCCGGATCAGCTTCAGCAGGGTCTCAGCAGCATCTGCCTTCACCTCATGCTTTTCCAGCAACTTGTGTGCACAAAGGTTCTTGAAGAGAGGCTGTGAAGAATAATGGTGAGAAAAGAGGACACTTTTGGAATAGTCCCATATGAGTTCATTTAGGCTGGTCCTCTGTGACTGGAAAAGGATGGGGAACAAGGCTGCACTCTTGACATCATTAAGGGTGCAATCCTATGCAAGTTTAGACAGAAAAAAGTCCTACAGCTCCCAGCATGCCCCAGCCAGCTTGGCTGGCTGGGCTATGCTGGGAGTTGTAGGACTTTTTCTGTATAAACATGCATAGGATTGCGCCTTAAAGCATGTATGAGCTGTAGAAACCTGATTGTGATGACCAAACTACACTATGATATGAATTGTGCATGAGCAGTTAATGTTCTCATTTAAAACAATGTAGATGGCTGCCATGATAGGTACTGGAATGAAGAGATGAAGCCTCAGGATGTTGAAAAAATAGGTAGTCTTATTCCATCGAGTAGCTGTATGAGTTTTGGCCCTGAATAATATATATGGGCCTTCTTCAGGGGTCAGTATTTCTAAAAATGCCTGCAGAGATCTCTGAAAAAGATAGTCTCCAAGATGAATCCTTGAATAAAACTACATCTCCCCCCCCCCCCCAACAACAACCTTTCTTCTCTTTATTACATTGGGCATTTGGGTTGTTCTCCAGTTTTGTTTGACCCTGCTATGATGGGTAGTCAATCAAATTTATCGTTTGTAACCAATGGCCATTACAAGGGGAATTGAGTAGAAGCTGGGTTCGCACAACATGCTAAGTGGCTTAGCCTGTTGTGTGAACCCAGTCAGTGTTTCTTAGCCATGGCTTCAAAGCCACCCTTTGAAGTCGTGGCTTGTTCTAGGGTTTCCTGTAGCCACCGTGGCTCAGCATGTTGTGTGAACGCAGTCTTTGAGACCATGGTGTATGGGAAGGTAATTAACCCTATTTACCCCATTACGGTCCTGACAAAAATGGGGCCCCTCCTCCCAGAGCTGCTATTAGGCCAATGGGAGCTTACCTCCTGATGCAAATAGCTTTGGGGTGTGTGTGATTTTTGTCAGTACTGCAGTGGGTGGGAAAGATTGAACTCCTTTTCCCAGCCCACCATGGCGCTGATCCTGCTCACCCCACCTCACCCCCAGCTACTTACATTTTTTTAAAGTACATGTTAATTGCTTTCATGCATAAACATTATGTCTAATTTGACCCTGAGTCCTGAATAATCCCTAATACTATTTGCATTGACTAATGTGGATGATCATGCAATCTGTTTTTGTGTACTATCAGGTTAAATTTGTCTCCTCCCCTAGAGTCTTATTTAGAATTTTAGTTTAAAAGTGAGCAATTGTCATCTTCATTAAAACAAAACTAAACTTTGATTTTTTCAGATGAGGAAAACTTTGAAAGAATAGGATATTAAGGCTCCAATACTATGCATACTTACCTGGCAGTAAGCCCCGTTGAGCTCATTGGAACTTACTTCTGAGTAATCAGGGATAGGATTGTGCTGTCAGTCTTTCACAACATTATAAGGCACATGTGGAGATCATACCTTGCAGTATTTGTGTATGCTAGAGGCCTCTGTGGATTACATAACAAATTATTCTGTTATGGAAGAAAGCTGAAATCAGTAAGGTCATTTCTGTCGAAGAAGAATGCTTTTAAAAAGCAGAAAGTATGCCTCAGAGTATTATTACTATAGAAGTAAATAGAATTCCAGCAGGTCTAGTCAGTTTAAATAAATCCATTAGGCTCAAGAGGTCTGCATTTGATTTGCTGCTAAAACAACCCCATTTAAGTCTATTTTAAGATGCAGTCTAGAAGACAGGTTGAAACTTTAAAATGTTATTTATTTCTAGGAGTGATGTTAGTCAGGCTCTCTCTCCCTCCCTCTCTCTTAAATGATTGTTTCTAGAGTTGGAAAGTGGAAAGGAAGGACCTAAGGAAATCACAACAAAGATGCAACAGCAAAGTGATGTTGAGGGGATGGAATTGGAATGAGTCATCCAGTAATCCTCCTTGAGGAATGTTTACACCAGGGATGTTGAAGAGTCCTTGGTCTCGAGTCACGAGTCGAGTCACGAGTCTTTGGACCTGAGTCTCGAGTCCGAGTCCGAGTCCTTGGTCCAAAATGGTGACTCACGAGTCACGAGTCACGAGTCACTCCCAAAGCTGACTCCACAAGTCCCTATTAAAATCAATGGGGTTTTTTCCCAACAAAATAAGGCTACTTCACACTCAGAGCAGCCACACAGAGTAATCTCAGGTCCTTCCTCTGCCTCTCCCAAGTACGCAACACATCAATCAAAATAAATCTTGACACACTGTTGGGGCTGCACTCCTGGTAGCCGTCCATAGTGGCCGAGCAGCGGCACACCTCGCTTCCATGCGCTCTTCGCCGGCAATCACGCTCCGTCCTCTCCACTCCTTCTGGCACAGCCCAGGGATGTTGAAGAGTCCTTGGTCTCGAGTCCCGAGTCGAGTCTCGAGTCCCATTAAAAATATTGGGACTCGAGTCCGAGTCGAGTCAGAGGGGGGACTCAGTCCGACTCACGAGTCGAGTCCTCGAGTCCGAGTCCCCATCCCTGGTTTACACCAGTTGTGCTTGATCTGCAGAAGGTGTATTCATTCATTCACTTGGAGGGGAAGGGAAAGATCTTGGTAGACCACACACAAACACCCCTCAAGCTTCAATATGGAACCAGCTTACAACAATTTTGAATCTAGCCAGTGTTAAGCAGAGATCAGTTAATAAGTAATTGCTCAGTAAAGCAGTTTTCTGCTAAAAAAAAAAAGAAGAAGAAGAAGAAGAGCTAAACAGATATTCTCAGAGTTGATAGTTGGGAGAAAATGATCATTGGGCCATTCTTTAAATTAAATTCAGATTACTTACTGCTTTATATATGATCTATCCTTTAGTAGATCAGACCAAATGTCCATCTAGTTCAGTTCTCTGTCTCCAAGAGTGTACAGCAAAGCTACTTTTTAGACCTTCAAGTAGGGCATGTTGGTGATAGCCAAAAATTGAACTTCCCTATCCCTATTCAGAGGTAGTCTCTGATTACGAGATGCTGGAGGCAAACATCCAGCAGTGGCTCTTGTGGCTAACAGCCCCTGACAACCCCGTCCTCTATAAACACATATGCATACGTGGTAATATACTTTTTTTTTTATCCAATCAGGCTGACAATCCAAACTAGTTCCAATTTTTAGTTATAGAAGCAGCTGCCTTGACTTGTTAAACGTTTCAGTGATAGTGAGAAAGCCTTAATTAAAAGTCAGTTAGTCACAGACATTACTTTGAGGCCCAACACTATGCAGTCTCCCTGCTTCTAGATTTTACCTCTTTCAAGCTTGTCATTATCTTCAGTACAAAAGCCTTAAAATAAATGTGGCCTGTTTGACTGTCTCTATGGAAACCTCGCTACCCTGCGTGATACACGCACGCTTCCCAGGCTTCCTCAGAGCCGCCCTCCCCTAAGATCTTTGCTCCGTTCAAACATACTGCTTATTCACTCTTCTTCAACATGTATCAGATGTTTTATGAATACTAATGGAAAAGAGCCAGATTTGAAAAAGGCAGAGGTTTCAATGAGATTTGCAGCACTCTCGCCTTCGACGTTTTCTCATCTAGAGCAGAAAGCGAACGCTGTTTGTTAAGAACAAGCAGCCCCTCCCTCCCTTGGACTGGGAGTTTGGAGACAGAAAGTTGCCCCCTGCCGCCCCCCGCCCCCCCGGAATATGCCATGTTGTGGTAAACCAGGTCCTGGAGATTTACAATGGCCTGGTTCAGACATTTGGGCCTGTGGAAATGTCCTTTGTGGGGTGGGGGCCAAAACTAGTTCTTGAGAGAGCATGTGCATTTGACACCATGCAAGCGATGCCTTGTCTGAGCTGGTGTATTGCACATGTGAATCTGTCATTTCTGAGAGGGTAGAAAGTAGCTTTAGTATTTTTAGCTGTCATCTGAAGCCTGAAATAAAAGGTTCAGGATATTTTAAAGCTTAAAAAAGGGGGGAAAAGAAAACCAAAAACTGAATCTGCTTCAACCACGGTAGTCAGTCTGGCCAAAGCCTAACAAAGTTAAGTAAATTTTCTGAGAAGGGTTATTTTTTATTAAGACCTTGAATGCGTGGAGGGCATTAAACTAGATTATAGCAAGAATCCCCAGTGTGAAAAACCAGAATGATCAGCAGGACCCATTAAACTGTGAAATGTTCATGTACGTCTGCTAGGAAAGATTTTCACACTGGCGTATGATGCTCAGTGTTAAACTTTAATCTGTGTTTTTCAAAGCCATCTTTTAGAATCTTGTTTCAAAGGGAATCTTGTTCTATATTGTTGAAAATTTGAAATCCCAATATGTGATGAAATACAAATGTACTACCTTCATCCCGTGATAACTGCTGTTTTTTGTTTGGTTTGTATCACAGGGCAGGATTCTCTTTTGAATTATGCTTCATGGTCAGACAGGGTTCCCTCTTTTATGCACTGCTAATTTTGCTGTGGCATGCAAAATCTGAAGGGGGGGCTTAAAAGGATACATCTTTTCAAATCAGTATTGGAAAACAAGAAACAAGATATTGTGCAAATCAGAAAAGAAATTGTTAGCAGGTTTCTAGAATCTATATATATAAAAGAAGGTGTCCTGACTGACTGATTGACTGACTCATCAATGCCCAGCTCAAACCATTTAATCTAGGAATGTGAAATTTTGAAGGGACATTGCTTTTATGACATAGACCCCCACTGAGGTTCTTCACGCATAGATTCATTACAATTTACAGCTATACAAACAGTGCAAGGCTCCCCAAGCACGGCACAAAACACATAGAGATAAAGACTAGTGGGGAGAGAATATTACAGCATATAACTCCTCCCCTCTCATCACTCTGTTTATGACCTTGGGCACACTGCCCGTCTTTAACAAGTTACACTCCCAAACAGAACTTCTGTTCACAGATGCTCTGCTGCAGTCCTTTCTGCTTCAAGGACACATTACACTCTAACACACCTGAGTCCAACCTCCCCGCTGCAAGGATCTTGCTGCAAAGGGAACGAATGAACCACCACTCCCTTTCACATGCTAAGATCACTCATGCCTTTGGTTACATTTGACAGCTCACCTTTTGACAGCTGTCAGATGTAGCTAAAGGGGAAAATAAACTTTCTTGCAGCCTCTGTGGGCAATGTCCAGGGTGGGTACCTGCTGGACTTTGCCAGCAGGCACTCCTCTGCACATTGCCCACCCAAGGCTCCCCATTCCTGCACCCGCGTAACTGCAAATGTCTGCAGTTGTGCAAGTGGGGGTAAAAAAAAATTCTGTTAAAATAATTTTTGCAAATATTTGTGAAAATTAGGGGGAACAAAACAGTTTTAAAAAATGTTTGGCAACCATGGGCAGCCCCTCCAAGGTGCCGCTGGGCGGCTGGGGCACTTTGAAGGGACTGTCCATAGCTGTCAAAACAGGGATCACAAAAGCTGGCTTGACAGCCAGCTTTTGCGATCTCAAGAAAAAAGAGTTTAAAGTGAAAAAAAAGCCACAGCAAGCCCGAAATGGCTTGCGATCATGGCAGGGATGGGGGAGACAACTCGGTCCTCCCACAGTGTCCCCTGAGATACTTGCAGGATGACCGAGGGAGAGGGGGCCAACAACTCATGGTGAGCCCGATCATCTGTTGGGCACAGCATGGGTTGTTCTGCCAACAACCAACCCAGAGTGGTTTATTGCCATGGTGTGTTGCCATGATGTGCAAATGCGCACAACATCTGGGTTGGGAATAAATGGTTGTCTGAATTACCACTGCTGATGCTAAGAACTTGGTAGCTCTTTTTTGGATGTACCAAGTATAGCACTGAAATAGAGCATAAATCAGTTCTAATTTGGAGGCAAACCATGGTTTGTCTGATATGGATATAACAACAAATTATGGTTCTCTCAAAGTGGGAAGTGAGGGAAATGATCAAGGGAGAGGGGAGAGCATGAGTGAGGCATGGCTCCAACTACCAAACTGTAATTTGGCCATAATGTCTGAACTGGGCCAGTACTAAATGAGGACTGCACAAGCTCCTAGCAGCATATCCTACAGCAAAGGGTATAAAAATTGGCCAGTGCAGACATTACCCTTGGTGAAGCTTCTTGAGGCCATGGAATACCCTGCAATGCAAAATGCTTCAATTTTGTCTGTTGATTTTAGATTCCTTTCATTTTGATTTATTTTGTTGGTTTATTATCTTTATTTTTCTAGGTCAGAAGTCTTGAAGCTCCACCTTCCTTCACAAGGCAGCTCAGAGCAGAAGGCAAGTACAGCAGTGGATGGACAATATGCCTTATCAGTTGTGCAGCAAGACAGAAGTTCACCAACTGGTGGTGCAGGGATATCAGAGAACGGTATGGACAGTCTGTGTAAATACGGCACAGTTCCTTAACTCTTACGTTCTTAAGGGGGGGGGGGACCCTCTAAATATCAAGGTTGATTATTTTTAATAAAGCTGCAAGGACATTATTGGCACTACATAGCAAGTATCCATCAAACCCCTAGGCTTTCTTGAAAATATTTTGAATGTGTTTTTCATAATTTCAGATTATCAGCTATTATCCAAGGGTGCAGTCCTATGCATGTTTAGACAGAAAAAAGTCCTACAATTCCCAGCATTCCCCAGCCAGCAGAGGGCGCCAAGTCCAAGAAGGCTGATCGAAGGGATGATATACAAGACGGCGCCTCCAGGTGGAGGCCACTGGAGGCATGTGAAGCATCACCATACAGACCGAGCCATTTTTTAAAACAGCCATTTTGTGAGAGGAAAAACACCCAATATGTATGATGATCTGCTGTATTTGCTCATGCGGAGGCAGCCATCCCAGGGAGCAACCTAAAGTTGCCTAAAGTTTTAAGATGGCCATTTCATTTGTACCACCTTTCTAAGTCCTGACAGAATTGCCCTTTCAAATAGAATTACCAATTGGGACAACAATTTAATGCTAGTGGGTTTCCTTTGGCTTGTTCGTATGTAATGTTGTGTTCAGATATTGGCCATGAACTTCAGGCACAGACTGCTTCAAGAAAAGACTTCACAGTAATTTTCCAAATGGAAAGTTCTTTCTGGAAACCACTTTGCCCTCCTGCTCTCCTACATTTCTGTCTCTGAAATGGTTTTAAAGGATTTAACACATGCTGCATCAACCACTGCCATGAACATTGTGGTTTGTGTGTACTTAGTGATAGGATTTCATGCAATGCAGTGTGAATTCCTACTCATGCCTGCAGGTTTCCCAAGCCTACTTCTGGTTAGTATTTTTCCAGAGCAGGGCTAGAGAAGCACACACGTATACAGTCTCTGGAAACCTTTTATCACAAATGAAAGGAACACAACAACCCTCTTTCTTCCCCTTGCCCAAACATATAAGCACCCTCAGATATTGGATCTACCAGAGAAAGAATGGCTGATCACTTGCACACAAAGACCGTATACCTTTCATATCCATTATATGATAATAAAAAGGCACAGTTGAGATGGCAGTTGTGCGGCCATCGCCTGAATTTAAACAGCAGGAGCTGACATGGGACCACATGCCTTTCTCAACATGGAGCTAGGAGATGGTTGCCAATACAGTATTTATTTATTCCATTTCTATACCACCCAATAACTGAAGCTCTCTTGGTGGTTCACAACAATCAAAACCACAAAATACAACATAAAATACAGTATAAAAATTTTAAATGACAATATAAAATAGGAGTAAAATTTCCCCCATTGTGTTCTAATTTGTTCCCTTTTGCTGCTTAAAAATGGATTGGAGGGGTTTATATGAGTGAGGGGATAAACTTTTAAATGTTCCTATACATTTAACCTCCTTATTTGAGACTGTCTACTTTCCACCACCCCAGGATTACTCCCCTGGAATAACTTTCCTACTCAACTATAGGACAAAGATGCAACTCCTGGGATTCCCTCTAGGCAGCAGAAATTAAAAATAAAACTATCTGTCTCACTCTTTATACTCTGAGGTAAACACCGCCCAAAAGAAATGTATTCCTGCTACCACTTATAGTAGTCAGCGGGAAACTGAGCAGGAGGGCAGCAAATTAGGCATGCACCTGACAGGAGAGACAACAGTGCTTATTTATTTCATTTGTATACTGCCTTTCTTCCATGATGGGATTCAAGGCAGCATGCATAGGGTTTATTTTGCTGGGTGGTCTCTCATCCAGGCACTGACCAGACCCGGATCAGCTTCAGCAGGGTCTCAGCAGCATCTGCCTTCACCTCATGCTTTTCCAGCAACTTTTCATTTTTTTCTTTTTAAAAAGTTAGAAGTTTATGGAGTACAAGTTTCTGCCAAAAATGATAAGAAAGTGACAGAATTCTGTTTCATAACATCATGAGCGGAGATGGAAATGAAATTGGATAAACATCTTCTCTCCATACACATGCTCCCTAAATATTTCAAAGAAGAGTAATCTTTACCTTAGGTTTCCCTTCTTTTCAGCAAGCCTTGGGTTTAAGGCTTGAGGTTCTTAGCTTGAAGTCCTTGCTAGCAAAATAAATAAATCAAATAAATAAATAAATCCATCAGCATAACTAAATGGGGAGTGGGGGGTGGAGAGGGAGCGAGTGTGTCCTGGAGTCCTCTTTTTAGCTGTTGTGATTCTTGAAATCAGATAGAAACACTGTTAAGGCGCAATCCTATGCAAGTTTTAGACAGAAAAAAGGCCTACAACTCCCAGCATGCCCCAGTCAACATAGCTGGTTGGGGCATGCTGGGGGTTGTAGGCCTTTTTTCCCCTGTCTAAACTTGCATTGGATTGCACCCTGTCAGTTTAAGAATTAATTATCAATGACAGATTGTATTTTAAGGAAAGATGTGAAGTCTAAAGGTTAAATTTAAGGTTTAAGGTTTATGTAAGATAAATGATGTGAGGCAATTGTGTGTTTCAAGACCATTGTACGTAAAACAAAATGAGAGAGGTGTATGAGTAAACAACTGTTTGGTAAATGGCAGAACTGAAAACCAGAAATAGTAATACTGAGTCATGTAAAATCTGAGGTAAAGTGTTATTCTCTTTTGTTATTGGAGAAGAGGAGGGAATTTTTCCTGACAACTTAAGTTAGTGTCTTGCTAAGCTTGTAGTCAGATGTATTGGGCTCTTTGTTTATTTTGTGTTTTACAACAGTGCCCTCTCCTGACCAGAATGAAATTTGTTCAACCTGCCTCTCACACCCTTAGAGACAAAATATACGGGGAAAGATATTAAAAGCCCTACTTGCAAGCCCTTGTTGGCAGAACCTTGTGTTACCTCTCTCTCTCTTAAAATATCTAGCATACAGCTGATACAAAATAATGACTACATCACCAGATTAAAAAAAAACATAGTGCAATTCTATACATATCTATCCAGAAGTAAGCCCCATTGTGTTCAATGGGGCTTACTAGCTAATTCATAGATCATAGAGTTGGAAGGAGCCTACAAGGCTATCGAGTCCAACCCCCTGCTCAATGCAGGGAACTAGAGGAGGGGTCTCCCATCCAAGTAACAACCAGGCCTGACCCTGCTTAGCTTTCCACGCTCAGACAAGCTGAGCCAGCGTGAGCCACAGGCCTGTATCGCAAGGCTATTAGCCAATAGCAAGGCTGTGGAACCTGTTTCCCTTAGTTGACGATGACTCCAGTTCCCATCAACCCCAACCAGCATGGCCAGTAGTCAGAAATTATGGGAGTTGTAGTTGTAGTCCAATAACATGTGGAGGGCCACAGGTTCCCCACTCCTGGCCTACCGCATACTCAATGTTTTTACATTTGTACCCTGCCTTTCACCAGAAGGCCTCATGGTGGTAACCATAGAAATCACAAAAATACAGTAAAAATTGCAATAGCAATAAAAATAGAGAAATAAGAATGGCAAACAAAATAGTGGGACCAGAAAGTGAAACCCAGATAAAAGCAGCAAACTGAAGTCATTAAAATGGGTCTCAGATATCACTAAAAGCCATTAAAGAATGAAGCAATGGAAAGGACTTTGCCCGGCACATAAAAGATAGCAAAGACGCCGTCAGGCAAACATGTCCAGGAATATGCAGGGCACAGGAAAGAGACTGAACATCAGCACAGACACCTCGGTCTCTCTTGGGGTTGGAGCATGTTAGAACTGCAGCAGAATTAAGTGGGGGAATGTGAGGGATCATTTGCTGCAGGCTGTAAGCAGCAATCTGTTTGCCATTTCCTGCACTTGGCACTTTTGAGGAACTGTTTGCTGGTAGTGTTATTTATTCATATCTGACTGCGTTGGATTTTTTTTTTTTTATAGCATAGTTGACTCTGGCTTATGCATTATTGATAAATAATATCAATTGATATTGTGTCTTAATGATTGATATCACCTATTTTGTAACGCTGTTAGTATTATTGAAACGAATTGTTTGGGTTGTTTATATTTATGTTTTGAAATGAATTGGTATTAAAATGTTTATTGCAATGATATGCACTGTTCTTCTGCTGTGAGCAGCTTTGGGCACATTTATGTGGAAAAGTGGCATACAAATTTAAGGGGGGGGAGGAGGAAGTCCTGCCATTTGGGCACCACCAAAAGAAAGTCCCTCTGTCCTGTAGCCACTTGCCAAACCTCCAGAGGGCATGCAGAGAAGAGCCTCTGAAGTCTGTGGCTGCTGCAGTCTCTTTCTGAAAGTAGAATAGCTTTTTAAATTATAGCACTGTATATTTTACATGTTCAGCACCACCGCCCTGGTGAAAAGGGGTAGATAGATGGACTAAACTAGCTTTTGAATCTGACATGTAGAAATATGTCCTACATGTAAACACACATTCTGTGTCTCTGCCTTAATGTTAATGGGAGATATCAGATTACAAGGAATGAAACAGAAAAGGCTAAACAGGCAAGTTAAACCAGAAGCCTCATTTTGGTTTACTAAATAGCAGTGATAGAGGAGACCGGCTGATGGAAATCATCCTTTTAGCATATGTGGCAGAGTTTCATCTCTAAGCAGAAGGCTGTGTTTTATTTCCCTAGTGATACGTACAGTGATTAACTGAAAAATTTGGCACCTCAACTTCCAAAACAGCTACTTGCAATGAATGTGTGAGTAATGGCCAATAGCACTCTTCCAAACCCAGTCTGTAAGGAAATCCATGTCTATAAAGCAGGCAATTATCTAAAACTCTCAGCCTATTTTTCTCCCCCTTGTTGTGAATCCACCTACAAAGCTAGAATTAGAAAGAATGACTTTACCTAATGTTGCAAGTCCCTTCTCTATTCCGCATGTGAGCTTCAACTTTTTTTGCATCAATGTAAAATACAGCTCTCTCTCCCTCAGTATAAACTCTTTTCCAGGGGTTCTCAACCAGGGGGGAATTCCCCCCCCGGGGGGAATTTTAGGGTTTTGGGGGGGGAATTGGGACCACAGACTCAAACTGTTGGAATACTGATCTTTCTACAAATTACAATTCTACAGATTGTACATAATCTACAGGACGTCACACCTTATTGTATGGCACAGATTAAGTCAGACAATCTTGGAAAGGGGGGAATGACATCCTGACATATGGTGAAAAGGGTGCATGGGGCAAAAAAGGTTGAGAACCACTGCTCTTGTCCATACCCTGGTCATCTCTTGCCTACACTACTGCAGTCTTCTCTCTGATCTTCCAGTGTCTCATCGTAGACCTTTTGCCTCTCTCAATACTCTGCTGCCAAAACCATTCACCTCTCTTGTGGCTTTGATCACATCACTTCTCTCTTTAAACCCCTTCACTGGCTACTTACCCACTACTGGATCCTGCACAAACTCCTCATCTTTACCTTCAAAATCTTCTTTGGCCTCCCCCGCCCCACACCTTATCTCAGGTCTGGCCCTACCATTAAGGAGAGAGAACTGGTCATCTCGGGCACCAGATGCTGGGAGGTAGCAACAAGGGGTTGGAGGAGAGAACAGTGTTCCAAGCAGCCTGCCTGTGTCCTCTAAGGTATCCTGATACCTTCAGGAGCAGTGGAGGATGCTGTTTGTTTTTTGTACATGGAATGGGAAGTGGCGCCATCTTGTTTTTTGTGTGTCAGGCAGCAAAATGCCTTGGGCCGGCATTGCCTTACCTCTTCACTCATATCCTGACACATCCTTATCTGTGACGTTTGGTTGTCCAGGTTGGCATATATGAAAAAATGGAGGAAAATCATGTGAGGGCGTGGGGACGGGATCTGAAGGTCATGGGTAGGGCCGAGGATTAATATTTGGACCTTTGCTGAATGAAAGAAAATCCCATGCACTACCAATGTAAGTCTTCTCAGACTGTCATTGGTTTGCTAGTTTATAGTAGAAATTGACACAGAATTTACTGTCTCCTAAGCAAGCTTCATTGAGTGGATGTGAATTGTGCTTTTATGTGTCTTCCATTCATTTCAATAAGGCTTAGGTATAAGCAATTCCAGGTATACAGTGTCAACTGTACTTAATTAAGAAAGTGACTGGAATTTGGAGTGATGTGGGGTTTTTTAAGTAGCAAAGTCATCCTTTTGGCAAAGCATAGAGGGCAACGTCAGTTCTGTTTTAACTCGTAATGAATGATTGTAGAATTTCGACTAGTTATTTCTAAAACGCTGCCACTTGATCTTTCTTAAACCAAATCTCATTTAAACCAAACACTGCTTGAAGAAGATGTTAATTTTACTGGTTTATTTTAGGTTTCCCCTAAAAGTCAGCTTATGAATTTTTTAAATCAATCAATAAAGTGTTGTTCTTTGTTTCCAGTGGAAGATCAGATGTTTCGTTCTGTGGAAGGCCAGGCTGCATCTGATGAAGAAGAAGAGAAATGGACAGGAGACCAGCAGTCCCAGGTGGCTGAAGTGAAGAAACTCCTTGCCAAGCTTCCCTGTTGCAGTAGTGGGTATGTCTCAGCAAGAGATTCACACACATACATATCCGTCAGACATATTTCTGTGCCTTAGCAAAGCTGTGTACAGGTATAGTAGCTTTTGAATAAGAAAATGTGTTATGGTTGTATAGAAACTAAATGGCAGTAATACATCAGTACTTATGCCCTGCAGTCATAGAACTTACGTTAATGAAATCGATCTGATTCAAGTAGGTGCAGGGGATGAGAGTGAACCTTTCCATGCTGCCTTCTCTGGCATGTACAAGGTTTGGATGGTAAATGCAACCATACTGATTCAGTGCCAGAGAGAAATGGCAAAGACTATAATCTTAGAGACCATAACAGTATGTTAGGGGGAGAACTGTGCATGCAAATCATGGTGCCTTTGCACAACTGAATGGGCAAGCTGATGTTAAACTTGAAAAGCAGCGTGCCTGTTTAGCCATATGAATGAACAGCTGCTGTAGAAACATTAGTGATAGCTCCAGCTGCACACATGGTGCCCCATCATCTGTATGCATAACCTTTTGGGGTTGCAGACAGAATTTAAAAATTGGCGGCCTTATCCTAGGCGAGGAAATCCTTTTAGAACACACAATTCATGATTAATTCTAAATTTCACATCCTCTAGCATTATTAAATAAGTGGCCTATTTCTCATGATTATATGTTGGGGAGATTCCACAAGTAACAAAGCAATAAAGGACATTCTTTTATTTCTTCCTTATGCAGACAAATAATCTCTCCTGTATATTTTACATTAGTGCTTAGAAATGGGTTTTGTTTCCAGGAGTGCCCTATCCAAATATTTTACACCATGCCATGAAGATCATAATCTCTAACATTGTTAGACCACAGTGTCTCACAGTGGAGACAGTCACAGGAGTCTTTCTGCCCACAGATGCGATGACCCAATCATGAAGAAGCTGATATCCTACTTTGGGAACACCAGTAGGGATGGCAATGAGAACACCATTGTGGAACTAGTCAAGCGACTCTCAAAGTTAACAGAACAGCTTGAGATGAAAGGCCAGGAAGTGAAAACACTGGAAACAAATATGGAAGAGGTAAACGCATCTGTACTTTTGCCTTTTGGGTGGTGGTAAAATGTAGTGTGTTACTGCGGATTGGGTGGGATCCAAAGAGCCCCTTTCTGAAAAAGAGCTCTTGATCCCATGGGTTATTTTCTGATGGCAGCTCCTTAAGTTTTGTCAGAAGCCACCCACATTTCAGGAGTAACATGCTTGTCAGGCAAGTGGTTTCAGCTGTAAGGGTGCTCAAGAAGCCTTGCTGTGAATGTTCAGTTCTCGCACAGTCCTTTGGATCACAGCCAATGCATAATTAATAGGGTTCCTGTATAATAAGCTTGTAATAAGATGGTAATCTCTATTTCTGATGGATTCTTTTTCAACAAGCTTTTAAAGCACAAATTCTCTTATGGCGGAGTGGAGAATTGGTGGCCTTTCGTGTACTTTGGACTCCAACTCCCACCAGCCCCAGCCGGGATGGAGCACCACAGATTCACTACCTGTGTCTTATGGCATACTCCAGGGATGGGGAATGTGTGGCCCTCCAGATGTAGTTGGACTACAACTCCTATTCTCTCTCACCATTGGCTATACTGGCTAGGGCTGATGGGAGTTGTAGTCCAACAACGTCCAGAGAGCCACACATTTTCCACTACGGGCATACTCCATAGCTTGCTGGCTGAGAGCTCTTCCATGGCACTATCCTGATACTGTGAAGTGACATTGTGTATATATTGGGAACGTCTATCTGTATGTAGACACGAGTCAATGCAGCTTGCATTCTGCAAGCATAGATATGTTCCTTCCTGCCACTGCAAATCCTCCCTCTCCCAATCCAAGGATTATTAATGTTTCTGAATAGGGAAGTCCCAGGCATGTGTGGCAAGCCCCTTTTTCAGAATTCTTGACTGCAAATTCCATCTTCCCTTCCCCAACATTTAGGCTGCTTCAGATGTGTGTGAAGGGAGACATCCCACAGCCTATATGCCATCCTTTCTCTATATGTCAACTGCTATTATGAGGCAGACTTCATGTCCTGAGGAAAACAGAGAGAATTATCCAGTATGCCAAATTTTCTAATAATATCTCTACCCTGCACTACATGTATATTGAATTTTAAGTATTGCAACGATTTTTATACCTTCATCAGTAAGTACCCAGCATCTCTGAACCTCTGAAACATCAAAGACCTAGGCAGAAATAGCCTCCTGCTCGATTATACATGAACTATTTAAATTAATATAGGAATTGCAGACAGGCTGTCACTTTCTGGAATGGATCTGATAAAATTGCACCTAAATGGTAATAAGATCTTATTTGTACGTTCAAAATCATGTCTTAAAAGGCAATACAAACAAAAGGAGCCAGATATAAGCCACTTCAGCTGTGGGTGGGTCAAGAGTAATAGCTGCATGTATGGATCAGTAATTGGTCCAATCTAAAAGTACAAAGGCCAGGAGATGAAAAAGGCTGTTAACTTTGATTTCTTTTTAAGCGTGTTCCAATACATAGCAATGGTAAATTCAAAGAGCCATCTTCCAAAGAAAGCTTATTGAAGATGTCAGATCAGAAATGATAGACTGAAGAAAACATCAGTAAATCCTAAATATAAGTTGATGCTTTACCAAGTCTCGGGTCAATAAGACATTGCTAGTGGCATAGAGAGTAACACATGACTTTTGCTGGACAAATTAATCAAAAAGCAGAGTTACTTTCATCCACCAAGAAAGGTGCTTTATATCTGAATATACGCAATTTATTTATTTATTTATTATTTTATTTAATAAAATAAATTGGCCACAAACATTTACATGCAAGTGTATTAAACTGTGCTTTCACATTCCTATGCATGAACACTGGAATGTTGCCTTTTGAAGAGAGCAACCCTAGTGTAGATAGGGAATGGGTTTAGAGGTAATGCCAAACTGGTTTGGGGCTATGTGAAGGGACTCCCATACACCTGTCTTGCCCCGCCCCTGCACCCCTGCACGGTCTCATTCACTCACTCACTTCTGATCCATTATTAAACCACAGTTTGACATTGCATCCGAAGTAGGCAAACTATGCCAAATCATACGTGAAGGAGGGAACTGGAGCATGGGAGGGAAGAAGAGGGGCTAGCAAGTACTGGGATTGATGATGTAGCACCAAACTGTAGTTTGGTGTCACATCTGAACGAATAAACTGTCTGTGTTTAAAAATGATATTGTGTGACATATATTCTATATCAAGTACATGGCAGAGCTGCAGCCCAAAAAACCACATGATGGACCCTGTGTGCCAAGAAGACGTCTTTGCCTGCAATGCTGGGCCTGGGAGCAGCTGCTGCAGCGTCGGCAGCAAAGTGCCTTTGAAACTCGGGAGGGAAAGGGAGCAGGCCTGTCTAATCCCTTGCATAAACCTAAAGGTGCGATCTGAATTATGGTTCTAGAGTAGTTTCCCCTAACCTGGCGCCATCCAGATGTGTGAGACTACAACTCCCAGCATCCCCACCCAGAATGGTGGGCTGGGTGTGCTGGGAGTTGTAGTAGTCCAACACATCTGGAGGGCTCCAGGATGGGAAGGCTGTTTTACAGTGTGTTCCAGTAGCAATTGTGAATCTAATGGCAGCTTTCTGAGACATCCATCATAACTAGTGTATTTTGGACCCAGACAACTGCACTTCTGCCACTAGCACCTTTAAAATCTGTAACAGCAACCATGATTAAGGGATGAGAAGCATTACATCTACAACTAGCCTATAGTGTTATGTAAACTACAAAGCAATTTGTGAACTTGACCAGTGACTACGGTGCACAGTTTGTACAATGATTACAAGGCCAAGGCACAACACCCTGATCCAGGTCCACAGTATCCTTCTTTCTGTTCTAATCCAAGACATCTGTTGAACAAAATAATATAATTGCCCAAATGGTGCAGTAGTTCTATAATGCCAACAGATGAGAACTAAATACCTTTCAGTATTTGTACAATGATTACTAAATACCTTTACAGTACCTTTCAATAGTGTTGATCAGGAAGCAAATAGACTGTGTGTGTTGTATGTCCAACATGATAAAGGGAAACTTTGTGGAATTTCTTCCATTGGCTCTGTTGCTTGTGCAGAATGCAGGTAGCAATTAGCTTCTTGATTAGCTCAGGACTAGGGGATGCTTGCTTGCTCAAGAGCTAGTAATTGCTTTTGTTTATCTGTTCCAAAGAAGAAGGAACAGGCAGAGAATATAGAACATTGTGGAATATTAATGCAGACCAAGTAAGCGTGTATGGGTTTCTAGCCCAAGAGACTGGCAGTGTGGCTAAAGAGATAATTTCTGAGCATCTTTGTGTGTTGTCCTATAAATGGTTTTAATGTATAGGGGGAAATGTAGGCTTCAAGAGGACCTTGGATAAAGATTTAGTATAGGCACATATATTGTGAAGGGTGTCAGCAGTGATGAGAACAAGAACCCGGCTAACTGGAGAGGGGCTGGAGGAATGCAGTGAAAGTAATCTACTACAGATTCATTCTGTTCTCTGGAAGCATAGATAATTTCTAAACCTGACCGATGATGTGATGGTGACAATGCTGTTGGTGCCAAGATCAAGCAACTATTTCCAGAGAGGTGGCCATATTAGCCTGTTGCAGCAAAAACAGCAAAGAGTTTTGTGGCACCTTAAAGACTAAGGGATGTATCTAATGTTAGTCCTACTTAGGGTAGATCCATTGAAATGAATGGGACTTAAGTTAGGCTATCATTGGATACAACCTTAAAAATTATTATGGCATAGGCTTTCATGGACACTGTCAATGAAAGCTTATGCATACTAATTTTTACAATCTTTAAGGTGCCATTAAGCAACTGTTTGGTTGATAAGATGGGCTGTGTCATCTTCCCATACTGCAGATTGACCTGGAAGTCAAAGAAGGAGAGTTCACACTGGGCAAATACAGTGTTCCCCAATCTTGCACCTTCCAGATGTTTTGGACTGCAAATCCCATCATTCCCCTGCTGGCTTGGAATGATGGGAGTTGCAGTCCATGTCCAACACATCGGGAGGGTGCCAGTCTGGGGAAGGCTGAGCTGACAGAACTATCTTAGTTTTCAGCTGATGCTGTCTCACTACCAGTTAAAACGCATGGCATTATGGCTTTGTCAGCAAATACAATTACGGTACCTTCTTAGAGGAACTCTGTCTGGGTGGTTCATAGATTATTTCACTCTACTGAGATAACACTTGCTCTCCAGGGTGCTGAAGTGACTGCTCAGTTACTAAATATTGATTACGGTAATATTTCCTTGTCAAATATATATTTTTTTTAAATCTCCCTTCTTCAAAAATAAAATAGCAGCCCTTCAGTTCAGTTCCCTCTCCAAGGGGCCCTGCTGCGGCAGGAGCGGCAATAAAGATGAGAGATGGCAACAAAAAAGAATTAACAAGGATTGGGAAACTTTAAATTTATCCCACAGGACTTTGTTCCACAGTGTAGTAAAAATTAAGTGTATTGGGCTTCTGCCTGCAGCAAGAGTGATAATATTTAAAAATGCTGTGCAGGTTCTCCTTTTCCTAGTGTAATGAATGTGAACGGGACTTTAGTCTGAATGGTTTAATCAGCACAGGTATTCAGACAGAAATGAAATACTTAAGCTGAGCAATCTTCCTGCCATCTAGTAACTTGGCCAAGGCACAACACCCTGGTCCAGGTCCACAGTATCCTTCTTTCTGTTCTAATCCAAGACATCTGTTGAACAAAATAATATAATTGCCCAAATGGTGCAGTAGTTCTATAATGCCAACATATGAGAACTAAATAAGCAGCTACTAGGTTCAGAATGCTTTTATAGTGATGCCTTATGTACACAGCATAGGCCAGTTGATCTGGGGTTCCACCTAGTTGGGTCCATTAACACCTGTTTCCCATGCCTTGTGATTATTTTAATTCCTGTGCTCATGTCCACATTTGGAATTAGCCTTTAATAGATAAAGTTGCTTAATGCCATGGTCATTCAGAACTCATGAATTATAGTCCTGGCTATGAGGACATTTTTTACAGAAAAGAGAGCTTTGTAGCATTAGATTTTGTGCAGCAAGTATTGCCTAAGAATGTTTCATATACATTGTAGTTGGCTAGTGGATGGGTTTGAGTGTTGTTTTCAGATTTTAATGTTGCTGACTCAGCTTGTCTGAGCGTGGAAAGCTTAAGCAGGGCTAGGCCTGGTTATTACTTGGATGGGAGACCCCTCCTCTAGTTTCCTGCATTGAGCGGGGGGTAGGACTCGATGGTCTTGTAGGCCCCTTCCTACTCTATGATCTATGAATCTATACCTATCAAGTGTACCTGATCATTTTGACCCATCTGCCATGTTTTTAACCAATATATAGGATATGAAATCAATGCAAAGGTGGGCCTGTTTGTTGCTTAGCCTTGGCCAGATTTTGGCTATGGAAAATTAGCATAATTTGCTGTATATTTATGTGTATATTTTTTTGCTGTATATTTTTATGTTTTTCCACCTCCTTCCTGCTCTGCCCCAGAAGCTTATCAAGAAGTAATACAATACAAAACAAGGAGGAAACTTTTAATTAACATTGCTGAGAAGTTTGCTGAATGGGATTGACTTGTGAATGAATATTTATAGGAATATCTTAGTTATAAGGAAGGGCATTGCTGGATAATATAAGTGCTTGCATGGAACCTTCATTTTAATTCTACTTCCACTTTAATTCTACTTTTAATTTTACTCTACAGTAAAAGTGATGCAGTAATTTGTTCTCCTGTTTCTTCCATTCATTCTAATACCTTCACAAAGTACAGTGAAGATGAATCATTGCTGTCCTTTAACAAAGCCTTTATTACTCCTGCTTGTGATTCAGGCTGATATTGGTAATGCCGAGTAATTTTCCTCTGTTATGAATTGCATTTGCATCCTGAGATTTTCCAAGTGAGGTGAAATACTCAGAACAAGAAAGAAAAGGGATCCAGTAAACAAGCAGATAAAAGAAAGTACTTCTTCACACGGCGCATAATTAAATTATGAAATTGACTTCCACGAGATGTAGTGATGGCCACCACTTTGGAGGGCTTTAAAAGGGGAATAGACAAATCCATGGAGGAGAAGGCTATCAATGACTTCTAGTCTTGATGACTATATGCATCAGGACTAGAAGCAGTATCAGAGGCAGTATGCTGGGGAACTTGGGCGGGAGGGTGCTGTTGCACTCATGTCCTGTGTGTGGGTCTGCCATGGGCAGCTGGTTGGCCACTGTGTGAACAGAATGCTGGACTAGATGGACCTTTGGTCTGATCCAGCATGGCTCTTCTTGTGTTCTTAGGGTGATCATAGTGGCTGCAAACATTCCCTATTTTAAAAATGGCAATTTGCTCAAATTGAGCATTAACAGCTCCATCCTGAAGAGTGCTGCACTATGATTAGCCCATTAAACAGAATGGAACTTCTGTCCAAAAAGCCATTTTTTTAAAGATGAGGCTTGCATGTTGAATTCTTCAACACAAACTCATAGATTCAGTGGAGTTTGTTTGCTTCTCTCTTGTGACATTAAACCTCTAATATGTATGAAGGAAATTAATATGTTGGTGACTAGAAGAATGTCTTGGAGCCAGCTTGGTGGAAGTGGGTATTGGTGAGACTTTTAAATCAATGGAAAAATTTGACTGTATTCTTAAACTAAAGAGGTGACCAGTTCTTAAGTACATACTTAACTTGATTGTGCAGGCAGTCCCACTGAAGTTAATATATGTGCCAATATTTTCTCCTCTGCTTAATGATATGTTTAAAGCAATCAAAAGTGTTTCACAGGAGTGCAGCTAAGTACGTTTAGTAAGGGCTTTGTGAGATAGTAATGGCTGAATGAGAATGAAAAACTCCAGTTGACATCTTGATTTTATTACTGCTACAACAGGCACACAGGTGCAACAGAAGCCATGAAACAAAATTAGTGGTAGAAGAGGGCAATCCTGTCTGTATTGCTTCTTTTTGAAATTATATGTGAATGTACAAAGTACATTCAGAGTGACAATGTCTAAAACCCCCAGCTGATCTTGGCTACATCAAATAGTCCATGAGATGCCAATTAAATAAAAGAAGAGATATTTGCATGCACTTCTTATTGACTATATTCTTCACTGGCAGTTTCCACTTAGTGAAATGAACTTGACTTTCAAAATAGGCTTCTGGGGCATTTACTACTGATTAAGGAGGAGGAGTTAGAGCTCATTTTTGTGCTACAGTGCGTTTCATGTCATCTGTCATTGTCCAGATGAAAGGCCCATTACTAGGGGAACTGCAGCAGAAGGAGGAGGCTGAATTGCTGAAGATGGAGTTGCAGATGTTGGAGACAGAGAGAGTAAGGCTGTCACTGGTGGAAGAAAAGCTCTTGGATGTTTTACAGCTGCTTCAGCAACTTCGGGACCTGGTATGGCAAGAAAGCAGTGTGAGGAGGTAGCAGGTTTTGATGCTGCCCCCTCCATATAGATGGACAACTTTTGTAGCTTTTCATAAGGTCTCCATTAGGGACACCACATCCCTTGTCATGTTGGGTTTGCCACAGGAAAGCTCGGCTGCAAGTGGCTGCATTAGAAAAGGAAAACCAAAAGTTCCAGATGAATAACTTCTCATCTGAGGTATGCAGGCACCTAAGGAAGGATTAGGACTAGGATTGTTTCTGATAAATCTAAAGTAATAGTTAATCTCTTCCCCAATTCAGAGCAGTAGCTCTAGGGCTGTATGCATTTGGCTTGCATAAAGAATTGCTACACAGCTCCCTGGTTCGTGTCTTGCCTCTGCCATGAGGTCTCTAGGTGGCCTTGAGCAAGCCACTCTCTTTCAGCCTCAGTGCCCCCATCTGCAGTATGCGGCTTAATAAATGGTCTTAACTCACAGAGTTGTTATAGGATTACTACAAAATAATGCAGGAGAAGCACCTTGAAAGCGCTATTTATTTATAACATTTATATACCACCTTTCCATCAATTCACCAAGGCGGTGTACAACAATTCAAATAAAAACCATACATAAAAACACAAAAGCAAGAAAACCATATTAAAACAACACTGAAATGACATTAATGATTAAAGCCACTATAAAAATGGCTTACAGGCACATTTTCGCAACAAATTTGTACAGGTACAAATTTGACAGTATCACTGTCACTGCCACAGTGACTTATAGTCATAGGCTCATTTACAAGTTCCTTTTGACAAAGTACCGAAGATGCTACAAAGATCACTTTCAAAAGTAGCCCTCTCTCTCTCTCTCTCTCTCTCTCTCTCTCCTAATAGTGTTGTGAGATACTGCTTAACAGTAGTGACAATTAAGTTAAGTACCCAAATGTTAAGTATTATAAGTGTGGCTAAACTAGACATTTGCTGAGGACTCACATCCACGAAACTGAGTTTACACTGAAATTCTAAAAAGCAGGGGAATTGTGTGATTTATTGGGAAGGGGAAGTAGCTGGGGGAGGAATTCTTAACCTTTTACCCACCATTTTTTGCCTGCTCTCCCCTTCCTAAGTTGCTGTTTTCTTAGCTGCTGCAAACACTAGCTGTGATTCCCAGACATGTATAAAGCAACTGGGGATAAGAAGTGCAGAAAAGAAGCAGTCAGGTAGTTTACACATCCTTTTACTATCTGGCTTCGAAATCAGCAACATGGGAATCTCAGCTTTCCCTTTTAAAAAATAAAAAGGCAATAGCCAGCTTTGTCATTAGCGCTACCATGGCACTAGGCCAGATCCAGCATGAGTACTGTACATATATAATAGATGACCGGTTGCAGTGGAGAGCCTGGTTGTGGGGGCGGGGGAAGGCTGCTCACTGTCCTGTTTTCTAATTTCAGCCCCTTCTCAGCTTCCATTCTAGTCAATTTCATTCCAAAAGGAACCTTAAAAGAGACAGACAGACAGACAGAGATTTTCTTGTACTGTATATATTGGGGCAGGGCAGTGCTTACCATTCAAAGAAGGAAAATTCAGAAACATGCTCTTCAAATGGCAGGATGTTACTGTGAAATTTAAACAGAACCTTTTCTGTTTATAAGGTTGCATGAATGCTCATGTGGATAAATGGTTATGCAGATATCCTTCAGTGTACAAAAAAACCCTGCAAAAAATTGCTCCAGGCGCAGATGGGGCTGGGGATGTATAATTCATTTCTACTGATGTTATGGATACTTTTGAAACAATTCACCCTAATGGATCTACTGGTTTTTGGCTCATCTGAATATGCTGCAGAATGTACCAGGCACAGAATAGTCAGCACCTGTGATCTAGTTTCTTTAAAAAAAATAACAAAACAAATTGTTTCTTCTACATTTCTGAAGTATTTCCTCATTCTAGAACTATGATATGTACAAAAATATGAACTCATGGAACTAGGCACCGCTGTATGAAGACACGGCTACCCAGAGGTGACTTTGGCAAAAGCTAGAGCAAATGTGGAGCATATTGATTTATGCTTAGACACCACGAAATCTGAGAGAGACTGGATAGGAGGAGACTGTGTGGTACAAAGGCATCTAGGCCATATTTGTGCTAAAAACTTGGGGGCCAGGTCCAGAGAAAGTTAGTCATGTTTTGTCAGGTTGAGCTGAGGGAGAAAGCTGGGACTCGTAGTTGAGGTATGAACTGAAACACATCAGAGCCCGGAAGACCACTGTTGCTCAGGCAAATGGCCAATCCAAGCTGGAAGCCTTTTATTACCCTTCCTGTCTAGGAGGGCCCAATGGCTAGCCTGGGTGGGCACAGGGCCAGACCAGAGCCTGAGAATACTTCACTGCCCAGGGAGATGCTCTGAACCACAGTTTTGATGACTCACTACACTCCTCACTACACAGGGACTCCTGTCATGCATTTGGGAAACTTTTGGAACCAGTTAGCCACAGCTAACTCATTCCATTGATTTTAACAAGTTTTAATGTGTACAACTGAACTGGGGTCATAGCTAAATAATGCAGGAAAAGCACCAGGAGCCATTCTAGACTTTAAAATATCTCCTCCTGCTGCTTTACTGTTCTTTCTCTATCATCATTCAATACTCAACACATTGCTTAGTAAAATATTCAAAGAAGATTTCCAAGGAACACAATATAATGATCCAAGCTGGACTTTAACTCAAGCCAAGGTACCAGCTCTTTGTGACTAACAAACCAATGAATACATTAAGTAAGCAGATTATTTTAGTTTCACATATCAGCTAACCAGAAAAGATTATGAATTGCACTGATATATTATATGAACCAAGATGTTAAGAGTGGATAATTTTCGAATGTTACTTTCATTGCATGTTGATAGGGACTGCAGCGGTAATGGTGGGTGAGAAACAAAGTGTTAGATGTTAAAAGCCAGTGTAGGACATAATAATTTGTATACACAGCAAATATACCTGCACTGGATCTAGCAGTCCATTTTGTTTCCAAATACATACAAGACAGTTATTTATTGTGAATGTGACTAGATTTGCTGATTGCTTTATTTTGCTTAAAATATGCCTGAATCGGATCCTGCTGATGGCTCTTGGGAATAAATGCAGCATTCTCCTCTTATGTTAACTCACTTTCCCACTTGGCAGGGCTTTCATGTCCTCAGTGCGGCAGTGCTTAGACTTTGGATCAATAATCATCCCATGAAGGATATGCTCTTAAAGTGCCATGACTGATTTTGATTGACAGGAGGTATTACTGCATTCAGTGTCAGGGTTCTGACCTGTCTTTCAGTGACCAGCGGTCTTACTGAAAATCATTCCAACTTAACAGACAATCCATCCAGCAGCATGCCACACCATTGTGGAAACAGTGCTATGAGCCTTGTCGGTTGTCATATATCCTCGCTTAAGATGGTGGTAAAAGCTGTTAATGAATAGGATGACTTACAGCACCCTGGAAAGAATGTTACCAATGCCCCATATATCCAGGGTGTAGGAATCTATATGGGAAGACAGTCACAAGTATCTTGGTAGGCTTCTGTTCTTTAATATGTAACTGAATGGTACTGTAGTAACCCTGTGAGAGCAACTACCTTTCACTGATAGATAGGAATATTTGAACACATGAGGGTCTGGGGATTCTAAAAGCTTGGAAATCAAAGCTGCCTTTGAGGGAACTTCTGCATCCTGCACAATACCTTGTCCCCTTAATGTCTAGCCTCTGATTCCTTGCCTGTGAGTACCTACTGCTCCCCTTGTCTCATGCATTTCTTCACTTCACCCCTACACAGGGCCGGTGCTACCATTAGGCCAACTAGGCAGCTGCCTAGGGCGCAGGGCTAAAGGGGGCACCAGAAAACTTGAAAAAAAAATACAGCACTCTCAAGTGGGAAGGGGGCACGCTAAATATCTGATCTTGCCTAGGGCACCAAACTGCCTTGCACTGGCCCTGCCCCTACATTATCTTGGTCTCTGCCAAAATGTTACAGTTTGATCCCATCTGGATACCAAATGGAGACTTAGGCTGTAAAGTGTCAGCCATACATATTTCTACCATGGAAACTTCACAAGGAATGTTTGCCCTATCCCAGAGGCTCCAAGTCAAACTGACTGACTGACAAGCTCAGTAGTACACAGTATCCAAACAGGGGATGATTCAAGGGTCTTCTCTACTTTCAGAATTGTGTGTGCAAAAAGAGTAGCCCAGTCTACGATGATGGTGGTCTGGTTCACACAGAGCCCCAGTCTGTAGGTTTTATTAACATAGTGGTGGTGAGGGCACAGGGACAAGTATCTCTCTCTCTTATCTCTATATATTATTTATTACTATTTTATTAGTAATACTTACCTACCACTTCATATAGTAAAATCTCTAAGCAATTTACATACAAAAATTAAAAACAGTTAAAATAAATATATTTATATCTATCTATATATATATTTATATTTATATTTGTAGATAGATATACACCCAGGTGTGTATTTGCATCTTTGTATAGGTATTAGCTCCTACAATTTCATTTTTGTATTCATCTGTTGATCAAAACATGGCAAAGAAAAAAGGATGTCAAAAAATAAATCCCATTGATGCATTTTATCTTGTCCAAGATAACAGCATGAGGTGCCCTCCTGTCAGAAACAGAGTTTCAGCAGGGTTTCTTTTAGTTGAGGAAGCAGTTGTTCATGTGCTTCTATTTAGATGTGTGCATATAAGCCTCTGTTGAAGTTAAATGTTCCCTAATATTATTTTGTGTTTTAAAGAACATATCTAAGCGTGCCTTGGGGAAAATCTTACTGAGCACTTTGGAATCCTGCTGTGACCCACAACATGGTAAGAAAGTAGAACCAACCATGGATAGCCTTACTACTAGGTGTCCATAAGAGGCTGCCTACAGCAACATTGTGTACTAGGGGAACATATTTTTTTATTACTGCAGTGGATTGAAGGGACTTTCCATTCCAGCACTGCCATGGTACATGCTTCTGCTGCTTGGAAATTGCAGTCATGATAAAGAGAAGATGGAGGGCTTGTTGAATCCTGGGATTCATGGGTGGGCCCAAGGCACAGGAAAGTCATCTTAGCAGCTGCAGATAAAGTGAAGAGCCAGGATAGGTCAAAGGACAGCAGCTCTTAAAGACCCTGATGACTGTTTTCTGATGTGTGGGCAAGAAAAGAGGCAAGACAGTGACACACACACCCAGGGAGTGTCTAGCTGGTGAGGTGTGGGAGGGTAAAGTTTCCTAGAAGGCAAGACACCATTTACATTTCTTGTGTGTAGAGTTCCAAAATGTCTACCACTGGCCTACCGTAAATATAAGATATGGTGAAAATACTTCTGTAATTTGCCACATTGGCAAGAGATAGATAAAGGGTAACTACTGAAAGAACAAATATTGCTATGGTTTGAGAGAGGAAAAATGGTTATTGAACGACTGCTATTAAACCTAATGTATTCCATCCTTTTGAAATTACATGGAAATGTAAACATGTCATAAATAAAAATTTCCCTTAACGTTAATTATCTCACACATCTCACTTACCACTCACTTTATCTTTGAGTGTGGGGCCAAAGTCCATGTGATGTTTGCCATGTCGCTCTGCCTTTTAAAGTTGTTTGTATGTTTTTACAAATAGCCAGTGAGGGGAGCCTGATGCAGATCAGTGGTCTTGTGCCTGCAATTTGCATTCCCAAAAGAGGTCCCATGAATTTCCATCAATTTTTTTCCAGTGAGCTTGTTCAGGGATATGGGAAGGCAAAATATATACTCTCTAGCCTAATTTTTCTACCTTTTACTCTACTATCTAAAGCTTCTTTTCTCCCCTCAGTGTAAGGAAAGAAAATACAGAGGGAAACTGCATCCTTTAGTAAAGGAAGTAGGTCAGGTTATTACCTTTCATGTTAATGCAAAACCTACTGCTGAGTCCTCTCCCTAGGCAATAACCCACTGTGCAGAAGCTGCTGTCGCTAGAACCTTCATGATCTGAAGGCTTTGATTTGATTACTTTGTTTCTAATTGCAAAGCTTTCGTATTTGCCTTCTTTGGGGGAAACAGAGACATTATGCCTAGTCAGTTTGTATAGGAAGTCAAGGCTTTTCATAGGCAAAGATGGGTTGAAGATGGGATGACAAAATGTGAGGTTTGGGTTTAAGATTTGACCTGGAGGATCGAAAGGTCAGTAATTTGAGGGTGTTAAAGCCTACAGAAGGTTTTTCGTTTTTATTTATCCCTTCTAGTAAGACTTGTACAGGTATGGGCAACTGGACACTATCAGCACAAGGCCCAAATTATGACTGCTTCAATATGAGGTAAATAAAACACAGAGAAAGAAAGAACAGAAGCCATTAATTTCCCAGAGCTACCTGAGCTAAGTTATGCAATTTGCGTAAATGTCAATTCCCCCCCCTATAGAATGCTATGGTGTTCTGACTTACATACAAATTCAACCTAAGGACATTCTTAGGAACAGAACTCGTTCGTAACATGGGGACTGCCTGTATTTTATTAGAGTACCTAGGGAAAGTGGCATTCTCTTTGCAAAAGTAACCCTGCTCAGTCATACTAAAACGGTCCTGGGCATGCTGTCTGGGAATGATGGGAGTTGTAGTCCAACACCCCAGGTTCGGGGAGGCTGTACTGAAAGATGATGCATGTGCTCGTTAGTATTTTGTAGCGGTGCCTCTGGAACAAGAGGCACCAATGAGGCTTTCCTTCCTGTGTCAAACAGCAGCTGTGGGTGTAAGTGGGGGGGGATTCTTTTCTTTTAGGGGAGCGGGTTAAAAACATTTAATGCCACTTTCCTGCAACATGGGCAATCAGACTGAATTACAAGCAATCATTTAATGAAATAGCATCATCATAAAATATCCAAAGGATCTTTTCACTGGCACTGTAGTGAGAAAGGAAAGGGTGAAATCCCTACCATTTATTTATTTATTATATTTATGCCCCGCCTTTTTTCTTGCAAGGAACCCAAGGCGGCTTACATAATCCTCCTCCTCCTCTCCATTTTATCCTCACAACAACCCTGTGAGGTAGGTTAGGCTGAGAGTCAGTGACTGGCCCAAAGTCACCCAGTGAGTTTCATGGCCAAGTGGGGACTAGAATCCGGATCTCCAGAGTCCCAGTCCAACACTCTCACCACTATGCCACACTAGCTCTTGCCATGGTACCATCAAAAATGGGGGCCCACCACGGTGGCAATTTATAGCTCTAAAAAGAAACAAGAGACAGTTAGCATCCTGTCCAGTTAGTGAGATGGTCTGCTGGGCCAGAAATCCTACATAGTCCCAGCCCCCCCCCTTTGGAAGTGCCAGCGCTTGGAAAGCCTTTCTGTGGCTATTTCAGGATAGGTGATTTAGGGCAGCGGTCCCCAACCTTTTTAGGACCAGGGACCGGGTCCCGTGGAATATTTTTTTTCCACGGACCAGGGGGGGGTGTCGCCCACCGCTCACCTGCTGTGCGGCCTGGGCGGCAGCACCGCAGATCCAGGAACTGGTTTACTTCCGGCTTTACTAAAATGCTCATTGGAGAGGCAAGGAGAGGGACGAGCAGCGGGTGCTCGCCGGAGCTCGCGAGCACCCCGAAAGCCAGGACGGGGTGCTTGCGGCGCATCCCGGCTGGCGGTGTGTCCCGGTGGGCGGCGCGCACCGTGCCCAGCTGCCGCGCTGCTGCGCCAAGTAGCCCATCCTGGCTCTTGGGGTGCTTGCGAGATCCGGCGAGCACCCCCCCCTGCTGCTCGTCCCTCTGCTCGCCTCCCCGACTAGCATTTTTTTAAAACCGGGCAGCGCGGCGGCTGGGTGGTGCGGCGGCTGGGTGCCACGCGGCCCAGTTCTTAAGAGGCCACGGACCGGGACCGGTCTGCAGCCCAGGGGTTGGGGACCCTGATTTAGGGCACAATCCTATGCAAGTTTAGTCAGAAAAAAAGGCCTACAACTCCCAGCATGCCCCAGCCAGCTATGCCTTTACTGAACTGCAATAACTGGTGTATTTGTACATCTCTGCTTCGACATGTGTTCATCACCCTTCATGGATTTGAACAGTTGTGACCCAATTCTAGCTTAGTTGGTTAAATAATGAATAAATCTAAGTTAGCTAGTATTAGTATGCATAACTGTTAAAGATCATCTTGGTGCTCCCCTTTTTTAAAAAATGTGTGAAACTTCTTTTTTTATTCGAATAGTCCTTTACTGTAGTAGAGGTAATGTTAGGCTGCAATCTTATGCACACTTAATTAGGAGTAAGCTCCATTGATCCTAATGGGACTTACTTCTGAGTAAACATGCATAAAATCCTGCTGTAAAGCGACATGAAAAGAGTGTTGCTTATAGAGATGGTAAATGGATATGGTTGCCTTAACCTGAAAGGGAATGTGCTTATGGAAAGAATGTGATAGAAGAGCTGAACCATTATTTATGGACTTCCATTACTTAATGAGATGAATTGCTGACTCCAGTTGTGTGAAATAACGTTGCATTAAATAATAGAAAAAGATAATCTGACTGCACTTTAACATTTCCAGCATTCCTGTCTAACATGCTTTTGTTTTGCTTAGGATATTTGCTTTACAAGTATAAATATGAAGGAATAATATCAAAGAAGGGACTGGTTAGGTTCTTATGCAAATTCCAATATGAAAATGTGCTTTAAATTGAATTTATACATTTTTACTATGTAAATTTGTACTTATATCTTGTATTTTCTAGTCTTGTCTTTTATTCTATTTGTGTATCCAAAAACGGCACCCTGGAGGCAAGGTCTTCCCCTCCACCTAAAAAAATATGTTTGACATGTTTATCCGTGGAATTTCCCCGTTCCCCCTGCTGATAGTGGGGAAATGCATGACATAAATATGTCACAAAATGCATAATTGTGCTTAATTGTGGGCTTGAGAAGGGAATACTGTACACAGGGCTGTTGTTTTCATTTATAGTCCCATGTCAAGCTTAAACTGCAGTTCCTCTATCATTCAGGTGGTGCACATCTTCCTTTATTTTTTCCAGTTTAAAAAAACAAACAATAAAAGAATTACTTGTGCCCCAAAATGTAAAGAAATGGAGCCCACAAGCTTTTTATTTATGTCTGCCCATTTATTTATTTTTATTTAATATTTTTATTTATGTCTGCCTTTTATTCACCAGCTGTCTTTGTACTCATTACTGCACAAATCACTGCCCCAAATTTTCATAATCAAACATTACCTGTTTGGTAGCATAAGGCAATGGCTGTTGTGGATTATATTACTATTATATTACAACTATATTATATTTACAGCCAAAGTTTGTATCCATCTCTGATCACAGTTTAGCTTTAGAGCACAGTGCCAACAAACTGAGACAGATATATTTCAAAACTGATCCTTTGTTCATTTAAGGATGATGATTTAATGGCCAGAGCGTGTGAAGCACAAGGAAGAGCTGAGTCACAGGTGTGTCACTTTGATCTGAACAATAATGAGAACATAAGAGGAGCTGTGTTGGATCAGACCAAAGGCCTATCTTTGTCCAGCATTCTATTTCCACAGTGGCCAACCAGATGCCTGTGGGAAGCCCACAAGCAGGACATGAGTGCAATAACACTTTCCCACTCATGTTCCCGAGGAACTGGCATAGAGGCATACTTCCTCTGATACTGGAGGTAATATATTGCCATCATGACTAGTAGCTATTGATAGCCTTATCCTCTGTGAAATTGTCTAATCCCCTTTGAAAATCGTCCAAATTGGCAGCCATCTCTGCATCTTGTGGTAGTCAATTCCACACCACAGTGTAACGATGCACTGCATGAAGAAGTACTCCCTTTTGTTCTCACATCTTTTCATTTAGGAAGACTACATTAATGTTTGGCAATTAAACCAGGATTTTTAAGAATGGACATGTTATTGATATTGAAACTACATGGACTTGATTTTGCTAACCTGCTAATGCACCATTTGCATTTTTTTTCTTCATTTTAAAGGAAAACCACATATTGATGAAGTCTTAGATACGCTCTACCATGAACTGAATGCCTGTGAACTCATTCGAAGCAAGCCGCTTGAGAAAGCTCCAGGTCACCAATCCTTGGCTAACCCTTTGGTTATCTCCTGTTGAGCAACAGTGCCATCTACAGTGTATTGTGATTAATATTGTGATTAAAATTGTGTCAACACAAAAACACAGGGTGCCCTGTCACCCATGAGATGTGTCAAACTCAAAAGCTGGGACAGTAAAAGACGATTGTAGAAATATGAAGAGCTATTTCATACTGAGTCAGGCAAATGGCCCACGAAGCCCGGTATAGTCATCTGTGACTGGCAGCGGATCTTGAACAATCTCTCTGGGACCTTAGGCACATGGTCTTTCTCAGGCCTGTTCCATGAACCCTGTACAAGTGGAGGTGCTTGGAGTTCGAACTTGAGACCTTATACATACGATGCCTGTGTTCTACCACTGAGCTCTGCCCCCTCACTCTGAATCCTTTACAATATTCTTAAGATGTTCTGTAATTTCTCTTCTAATTTCTAAGCAGGCCTTATTCAGGAGACTGCTCACTTCTCATGAGAATTACTTAATAAGTGGCACTTAAAACATCCGCTATTGGTATCAGAAATATACCAATCCATAGTATGAAAAACATTTCCCAACTAACCTGTAGAACTTTACATCCCTGATTTAAGTAGGAGACATTAATTTGTGTTTTTTTATTATCTGTTTCAATACAGTAGTTTGTCTTCTTTTGCCCACTTCCTAACTGGTGGGCCAAAACCATGCTCGTAACATACAAAGTGAAAATATGAGTGTATAATAAAAAAAATATAGCATGGTTGCTTATACCTTATAGCAGAGGTGGGCAGACTTCAAGCTAGCACAGTCTACTTTGTTTTTGCCTTGAACTGCAAGATCTACCAACCAGAGTCAGGTGCAAAATAGCGGGGGAGATCAGCCACTTCAAATTAAGGGACGACAGCGTGCCTTTTTATTTCCAGTATCAGAACTGAGTTCACAGTTCTTTCACACAAAAATCCACTCCTGGTTTTCCTCATTTGAACAGCCTAATTTAGGGTGGAAAGAGAGCCCTATTGTTACTATTGTTCAACAACTGAGGCTGCAATCCTGTGCATGTTTAAACAAACAAAGAAAAAAAGTCTTACCATTCCCAGCATGCCGGAATGCTGGGAGTTGTAGGGCTTTTTTCTGTCTAAACATGCCTAGGATTGCACCCTGAGAGTCAGAAACCATAAGCTGATCTACCGCAAATCGCTCAGACATCTGCCAGTTGATTCCGCTCTACCTTCTGCCCACCCTGTCTTATAATAACCTGTAAAGTAGCTATAGGTTGTTATCACTACCTATACTTATGAGGGACTATGTGTGCTGCAAAGTACATACGTTTGTGCAGTGTCTGCATATGTGCTTGTAAACACTCATCTTATTTAACTCTATAGTTACGTTTGCATTTCTGTCCAATTTATTTAACATTATAGTCACTCTACAAATGTAGTCATGTTTCGCTAGTAACTTTTAACTACTGTCTTCACTTATTATAAATTTTAGATTGCTATATTAAACACTACCTTTATCTTTTTGAAGTAATGCCAGTGCATCTGTTGACCAGACTGGGAGTACCTGGGTTAGCAGGAAGCCTGGGATATTTGAAGAGGGATACAGCCATAATGAGATGTGCCATCAGTAGCCTTGGGGGAGTAAGGATGGAACCTTTGAATCAGGACCGGTGCAAGGCAGTTTGGTGCCCTAGGCAAGATCAGATATTTAGCGCCCCCCCTTCCCACTTGAGAGCGTTGTACTTTTTTTCAAGGCGTTTCTGGCGCCCTCTTTACCCCTGCACCCTAGGCAGCTGCCTAGTTGGCCTAATGGTAGCACCGGCCCTGCTTTGAATTGCATCCCTTCTCATGAGCATGCCAGATGTGACATATCTCTGTGTGTAAGAGGAAGTCAGTGGCTTCTCAAAACTTGAGCTTGCAGCCACAGTACACTAAAGAGAAGTTTGTGCCTGGTTTAATCTAAGCTACACACTGTAATGGTTTGATCTACACCAGTGGTTCTCAACCTTTTTTGCCCCCATGCACCCTTTTCACCATATGTCAGAATGTCATTCCCCCCTTTCCAAGAATGTCTGACTGAAAAGTTGCATTCCAAATAATATGCATATAATATATAATAACTATAAATGGAATATTTCCACAGATAACAAGTGAAATATTTATCTTTATTTTTAATTTAATCTGTGCCATACAATAAGGTGTGATGTCCTGTAGATTATGTACAATCTGTAGAATTGTCATTTGTAGAAAGATCAGTATTCCAACAGTTTGAGTCTGTGGTCCCAATCCAATCCCCCCCCCCAAAACCCTAGAACTCCCCCCTGGTTGAGAACCCCTGATCTACACCCTGTTTGTTTATTTAAAATTATTTTTAGGCCACCTTTATTGTATTCTACCTTTATAGTATTTTATAAGTAAGCTTGGCAATTATTTTCCAGGGAGCGTGCTCCTTGTTTTAAAGCAAAATCGCACTCCCTGAAGCCTTTAGACTTTAGAAATGGATAACAGAAGGGATTTATAAAATCATGATTGTATGCCACTGAATGTCAGATGTGTGTGTGTGTGTGTGTGTGTGTGTGTGTGTGTGTGTGGTGTCAAATAACATGGAGTGGTGGTTGCTTTTGAATCTGGCTGGCTCCTGTTAAACAGGATGCTGGACTAGATGACCATGCACTTTGATGCAGCAGCAGGGTTCCTTCGTATGTTTGTTGTGGAATTAGCCTCTGCTAGTCCTGGGAAGGAGAGACCTGGGGTGCTTCCAGACAGAGGGCTCCTAGTGGCACCAGTCAAAAGGCATTGTGCAGCTATTCCATCTTGCCCTCTTGAGCTGATTTTTTTTGTGGCCAGAAAAAAGACGGAAGCAGTGGTGGGAAAACAAGGGAGGGTTACAATTCAAATGGAAGATGACATTGTCTCTCCCCCTCCCCAGAACAAGGCAGGCTGATTGCACAATAAAAGCCTCATTTGGAATCACCTTTAGATTAGACTGTCCTTTCACGTTGCCTCCCTGCCCTTACCACCAACCGTTAACACAGCAGCACCTGCGGTGACTTGTATGCTTGCACCGCTGTGCTGGAGTTGGGTTCCAGCCCAAGGGGTTCAGTTGTAGCCTTACACCAGTGTAAGGGTTGCTTCTAAACATTTTGAGAGTGGACTACCAGGTTATAAGGTCAGACCATAAGGAACTCTATGATTGGGTTCACACAGCAAAACAACCCATCCTGGGTTGCGACACACAATGGTTTGTCATGTCTTGTGAACCCAGACCAATTCCCACAGGATGGCTTGTTTGAGGGCAACAAGCCACCCTGTCAACCCATGGCTTGTTCTAGGGGTTGTTGTACCCATGATGGGTTGTCATGTCATACAAACCCAGGAGACCAACCCCATTGTGGGTACAGGGACTTGGCTAGCGATTCATTTGGCAAAAGTGGCAAAAAAAAAACACCTTGCCGCTCTTGCCAAGTATGCCCTGGTACCTGCCAGTGCCAGCCGCCACAAAAGTGCCCAAGTGGCACTTGAGGGCAGGTGGCACACACACACCCCGCCACAATCATGAACCTTTTCAGAATTGCCATGGCTTTTTTTCAATTTACCCCCTTTTTTCCCCTGGAGATCTTGAAAGCCAGCTATCAAGATGTCTTTCATGATCCCCATTTTGACAGTGAAAGACAGTCCCTTCAAAGTGCCTCAGAGGCCCATTTTTTTGCCAAACATTTTTTGCCAAACTTGCCAAACATTTTTTTAAATTTTTTTGTTCCCCTAGTCAACATGGCCAGTGATTAGAGATGATGGGAGTTGAGAGCCAACAACATCTGGAGGGCCACAGGTTACCCACCCTCTGATCTTGGATATTGCAAAGTTGCTCTTGCTACCCCATTATTTTTGAGCAAGGAAGAAATAAAAGACAGAATGTTTGGGAGTATTATACATACTTTTTAAAATGCACTTTCCCAGTTCTTATGGAAACCAGGAGAGGTTTGAATTAGTCCACAATAGATAATTTATGCAAAATATCATTTTATTCAAAATTAAGCCAAACCTTCCCCAGAGTGTTTAAGCCACAATCTCACTTTGAATGTACGGTATGTTTTTGTCATAAATTCATGGTGTTTTTGTTTTCAGGCCACAGAGCAATTATTGGATGAAACCGCCTCCCCGAACCTGGTACCTTCCAGATGTTTTGAACTTCAATTCCTATCAGGCCCAGCCAGCATGGCCAATACTCAGGAATGCTGGGAGTTGTATCTAAAACATCTGGAGGACACCAAGTTGTGTTGCTGGCAATGGGCTTTTCTAGAAAAGCCTGTTAATCAGCTGTTAATCCACTGTATCTACTTTTGTTTTTTTCACAGAATGGGGATCCAAGCACTACACATGACAAGAGCAGTTCTTTTCCTGCTTTTCTGCTACATAACCTCTAGGTAGCACTGTGGTGTAGCAGAATAGCACAAATACACAAGTGAAAAAAGTGGTTTCTTTCGCGTTTACAATTAAATGCTGCATTTTCCCTGTTTAAAAAAACTCACCGAAAGTGCTGGTTAGACACAGAAGTGAAACTGGAGGGTCACGACATTGTCTGAAGAACCCATAAATAACTGTGAGTAGGGAATGACGAGTGCACGGTAAATGCCTCATGTAGAAAAGCCCAATAATATGAGACTGGTATGCAGATAACAAAGCTAGGTCATCCCCTGAATATATTTTCACTATTGTTCCCATAACTAGAACATAGACTGATAGAGTGATAGTCTGCCCAACTTGTGCTTATATAACTTAGACAAAACAGACAGCCTCTGAGCAGAAGTCATCATGTAGGCAAGGAAATTATATCTCTCACTAAAGAGTGACGCACATGTGTAAAACCAAATGGAAGGAAACCATATGTTTCTCTGCTCCCTTTGCGATAATTTCTTCCAAAGACCAGAACACTAAGCCAGTCCCCACTCCAGAAGCAGTTGAGAGATAAGTGAGAAAAACAGGATCAGGAAGCAGAATTCAGCCCAGTGAGTCTGAATGCCACAACAACTTTTTAAAGGCTTTATGATGCAATTGCCGCTGCACAACCTTGCAGCGACAGCCAGTGCGGTGTGGTGGTTAAGAGTGTTCGACTGGGACTGGGGAGACCTGGGTTCAAGTCCCCACTTGGCCACGACGTCCACTGGGTGGCTTTGGGCCAGTCACTGACTCTCAGCCTGACTTCCCCCTCGGGGGAAATGTGAGGATAAAATGGAGACAAGGATTGTGTATGTCGCCTTGGAGGAAAAGGTGGAGTATAAATGTAACAAATAAGGAAAAGAATAAACTTCCATTTATAAAAAGTTTCTCTACAAGCGTCACTGGAGCTTGTACGGAGGTGGCTTCTACCATGTATGTTTTTAATGAGGAAACAGAATAGTAGAAACAGGATGATGATGATGATGATGATGATGATGATGATGATGATGATGATGATGATGATGATGATAAAATAATATGACATACCCAACAAAGTATATTTGCCCAAAGGATGGCTGTAGCCTCAGTGCATTACAGGCATTTGTGACATATTTTTGCTTCCCTTTGGATATCTCATACATCACGCAGTAATCCCTCCTAACGAGAAGCTGGGGAGCTGTGCAACTCAGATGTCCAGATGTCCTATAGCTCAGACAAAACACCAATTAAAGCGTAACCAGAGAAAGGAAAAACTCACTGAACACAGGGGGCGGCTGCTGCTGCAGTGAAGAGCAGAGTAATGAACAGGTGCTGAGAGAAGATGTTGCCAATCCATTCTACTGGGAGAAGCTCGATGCAGGAAGCAACAGAACCGGTTCTTGTGAAACCAGTCACAAAGGGCCAGAGTAGATGTAAGTTAACATGGGAGATCAATGAACAGGATCTTCCTGGGACACACACACCCCCGCCCAGTGTTAATAGTAACTGTGGGGAAAGGGGGCTCGATCAGGACCATAACACTGGCAGAAATGAGGGCTTCCTCCTCCCCGAGTGCCAGTTTGCTGATTAAAATCACACACACTTCTGAAGCTGCCGCTATATGTTTATTTATTTATAATACTTGTATACCACTTAACATAATGAAATCTCTAAGCAGTTTATGAACAAAAATAGTTTTTAAATCACTGTTGAAATACGCTATTAATAAACAATTGCAACTACAACAAAGATAAATAGGAAGCATTTAAAACATAGGAGGCACATTTTCTGCCTCCTGAACCATACAGGGGAGGATGCTCCAGGGGGTGGGTGCCACTACTAAAAAGGCCCACTTTCGAGATGTTACGTGGCAACATTCAGTTGGTTGCAGAATGGCCAGCAAGGCCTCCTCTGAAGATCTTAATGTGTCAGCTGGGTGGATATAGTGGGAGGTGGTCTGCTAGGTACCCTGGTCCCAAATTACTTAGGGCACAATCCTAGACAGCCATAGGAAAAGTCGGAGGATGCCCATAGGATGCCCGTAATCCTCCAAGTTCGGAGGGTCACAGGCAGCCACATTGGATTGCGCTGCCCAGGTTTTGTATGTCAACAACAGAACCTTGGACATGGCGTGGTAGCCCACAGGCAGCCGATGCAGTTCCTTGAACACAGGTGTAATGTGAACACAGCTGCACAGCCTAGCTACTTCATTCTGCACCTGCGTCCAAATGAGGCCCAAAGGCTGCCCCAGCACAGTGTGCATTGCAGTAATCTAGTCATGAAGTTTGCCCTGCTTGGCAAAATACGCGGCTTATCAGGCAAGATGGACTGTTAATTTTTAGGGAGTAATGAGTGTTTTACTGAATATGCCAGGGTTTTGTACCTAACTAGAGCAACCTTCCCCAACCCGGTGCCCTCCAGATGTGTTGGACTGCAACTCCCATCAGCCACAGCTAGCATGGCAAGTGGATGGGAATGCTGGGAATTTCATTTCTATACCGCCCAATAGCTGAAGCTCTCTGGGTGGTTAACAACACTTCATACAACAATACAATACAAAATAAATATACAATAAAAACAGCATAAAATTTGAATACAAAATTTAAAATAGAATTTTAAACATTTTGAGCAACTGAAACAAGTTCAATACAACTAGACCTGTTACAAGAAAAAGCAGCTCTTATAGTGTGCTGTAGTAGGTATCTTCCTTTCTCCTGGGTGAGTTAGCATTGACCATTACAGGAAAATAAGAGGATTCAGAGATTCCTTCCCTGCCACCATTATGCATTCAACATACACTTTCACAGAGTTGAAAGTAGGAATCAGAATTTAGCAAAGTGATTTCCTCCCCACTTGCCCCCTGTTCCGTTAGTTTTCCTCATAAGCTATACAATGAGTCATGGAGGAGAAGGCTATCAATGGCTACTAGTCCTGATGGCTCTATGCTTCCTCCGGTATCAAAGGCAGTATGCCTATGTACACCAGTCACTGGGGAACATGGGTGGGAAGGTGCTGTTGCACTCCTGTCCTGCTTGTGGGATCGCGTGGGCAGCTGGTTGGCCGCTGTGTGAACAGGATGCTGGACTACATGGACCCATGTTCTTATACAGAATTGTCTTTGGTTAGGCTACATGGTTTATGTCTCGGTGAGGCCCTAATAGTATTTCAGTTTAAGCTAACACGAACAATTGCTTCCAATCTTTACCAAATGTTGAACAAAACCCAGAGAGTAAGCAATATCTTCCCCCCCCCTCACCCCAGTTAATATCCACTTCCTTTCCTAGGGTGGCCTTAGAGGCCAAAGGTCACATGGCGACACACAATTCCACACGCTCAGTGCCCAGCCTCGATAGCTTATTTAGCCTTTGTCACGGCAAAGAAAGTTGTAGTGGCATGAGTAATGAGTTTTCAAAATAGAAATGCATCTTTACACAGGAAAGCCACAGCACAGTAATTAAATAGATTAAACATATACCTTGATCTGTGCCTTTTAGCAACGTGACTTCAGAAAGCAATTGACTTAAACTAAATTGATAAGGTGCTGTGAAATCCAAATTGGTTTCCTACACAAGAAGAGGTGTTTGCACCTAGTCCATTATTAAGGAAGTGTCTACATCCATTGAAAAGAAGTATACCCGTCAATATATTCTGGAACTGAATTGTTTGTCCAACTATTTTCCATTTTGTGTGGGGGTGGGCAGGGGAGGGGGGTAGAAAGTGGCCAATCTGGCATTTTAATAGGGATGGATGGGAAATTAGTTTCAGCTCATTTTTGACCAGAATTTATCCATTTCACATGATGTGATTCACGCAACAAAAAGTGCATTTGAAAAATACAAACACAAACAGACACATGAACACAAACACACTTTAGTCAATGGTGGAAGAGAAATGTATACATTTCAAAAAAGCACACAAAATGATGTGTACATTTGGGGAAATGTGCACAAAAATAGGCACACATTTTCCTGTGGAACTGCCTGCCTCCTCCAAGTTCACAATCTGATATGGCAGGGGTGGACAACATCATGGCAGGTGCTGAAATTTTTAAAAAATACTAAAACATTTATATGGTATCTATAATAACTACGGAGCACCAAAAGGGACAAAATTAGCTTGTTTGCAAGCAAACAAGCTAATTTTGACCCTTTTGTCTCTCCTTAGCCATTATGGATGCCATTTTTTTCAAATTCGAAGAAGAAGAAGAAGAAGAAGAAGAAGAAGAAGAAGAAGAAGAAGAAGAAGAAGAAGAAGAAGAAGAATTTGGGGGATAGTGCGGGCCACAGAGTGGAGTGGGGTGGGTGCCCACTGCTCACTCCTGTGATGCAGACACTAGTCAGAATGAGCTTTGAAGTGGAAATTGAAGAATCTCAACAAGCTCAACATTTTGCTGATTTGCACACCCCTATGACTGGCAACATCCCATTTGTGATGGAGAAAGGGGATGGAAATTAGGGGACCCAATAAGCTATTAAGGTGGTAAACAGGTTCTGACTGAACACTGCAGAAAAACCACTTCCTGGTCTACACTGCCAGTAACAAATTAAAACAAGTGGAAATATGAAGATACACCATAAAAATAAGTCTATCGTCCTCCCAATACATTGACATAAATATACAAGGCCTGGATCCTCTAGAGGGCCTGGTCCATCTAACTCAGTATTGTTCACCGACTAGCAGCTATCCAGGGCTCCAAACTCCCCTACCTGGAGATGCCAGAAATTGAGCTTGGCAAAGCATGTGCTCTACCAGTGAACTATGACCCTTTCCCAAAGGGCTTTCAAGCTCCTGAGGGATAGCCTGGCTACTGTAGTCCATGCATTGGTAACCTCCGAATGTGGCAGCCAGGAAGCTGAGTGGGGTGCCTGCCCAAGTACATATTACACCAGTGCTGAAGCAACTGCTCTGGCTACCTATTAGCTACCGAACCAAGTTCAAGGTCTTGCTGTTGGCATATAAAGCCCTGAACAGTTTGGGACCAGGTGACCTGGCAGATCCCTGCTACAGACCTGTGAGGCCTGTAAATCATCTGAGGAGGCCTTGCTGGTGGTACCGCAACCTGCAGATTGCCATCTTGTGGCAACCCGGAAGTGGGCCTTCTTCTCCATGGTGGCACACACCTTATGGAATGACCTGCTTCCTGGTGTTTGGGAAGCACCAACTGTGGCTGCTTGAGGCGCCTATTAAAGACCCACCTCTTTACTTCCCTGAATGATTTGCTTATTCACTGTTGTGCTTTTAGCTTTGGTTTTAAATATTTTTATTTTTTTAACTTATTCGTTCTTGTATTTACTATGATAAATTTTAATTTCTGATTTTGTAAGCCGCTTAGAGAGGTCGTTTGACATGGTAAGTGGTACCGTATTTTTCGCTCCATAAGACGCACTTCCCCCCCCAAAAAAGAGGGGGAAATGTCTGTGCGTCTTACGGAGCGAATGCTAAAAAAAAAACCCAATAATTTATTTTTTCCTACCTTCTTCTGCGCACCTCCAACTGGTCCGGCGTAAGAGCGGAGGGCTCCTGGGCAGAGCAGGGCAAGGCCGCCCACCACAAACTTTGCCGTGGTGGCAGTGCCCCCCCCCCCCGCAGCAGGGACGCGAGTGGGCGGGCACAGGGCCAGCTCTGCTCCGCGCAGCTCCTGCGCAGAGCGGGACAAGGCCACCCGCTCCCCCCAAAACTTTGCCGCCGCGGCGCCCCTCCCCCACGGCAGCAGGGACGCGAGCTGCGCGGAGCGGGACAAGGCCGCCCGCTCCCCAAAAAACTTTGCTGCAGCGGTGGCAGCAGCAGCGCCCCCCCCCCATGGCAGCAGGGACGCGAGCTGCGCGGAGCGGGACAAGGCCGCCCGCTCCCCCAAAATCTTTGCTGCGGCGCAGCGGCGGCACCCCCCCAGCCCGGCAGCAGGGACGCGAGCGGGCGGGCGCAGGGCCAGCTTTGCTGCGGCGACCTCCGGAGCCCACCGCCCCTGCCCCGTCCGTCAGTGAAAGAGTGGAGGCCTCCTGGGTAGAGCAGCACAAGCCCCCGCCTCCCAGCTGATTCCCGGCCGCTTGATTCCCGCCAGCAGCAACGCCACGTCCGGCCAGCCGCACTCTCATTGGAGGCGCCGCGGCCGAGGGACGGAGGGGGGCCGGCCAGCGGGCAATGCCGCCGCCGCCGCCAACGCTGAAATCTTGTGGCAGCGGGCAGCAGGCTATGCGTGGGGGAGTCGGATGTCTTCATAAAACCTACGTAGGTATTATTACCCTACTGCTTTAAAATGATCCTGGAATTAAGAATATCCTATCCATTATTGGGAGGGGAATTGTGAGTTGTACCATTTTGTATACCCCGCCTTTTTTCCTGCAAGGAACTCAGGGCGGCTGGTACTGGTAATCCTGATCCTCCTCTCCATTGTATCCTCACAACAACCCTGTGAGGTAGTAACATTATAAACATTTTATAAACAAGTTGCTTAGCCACTACACCAGTGCTCAGTGTAAAGCTGGCAAATGCATTCAGGCACCTTTATTCTTTTATATCTCTTCCATAATTGAGGTGGTAACAATAACAATCTCATAACAATGAAGGACACATTACTGATAGTTCCTTCATTAACTGTAGTATTTTCTTGCAGAAAAATACCACCGGATATTTTTTCCCTTGTTTTCTTCCTCCAAAAACTAAGTGTGTCTTATGGTCCGGGGCGTCTTATGGAGCGAAAAAAATACGGTATATAAATTGATTTGATGATAATGATGTTGGTAACTAACACCCTCACAAATGGTTGGCATGTTGCAAAGCAAAGTACTGACTTCCAGCGCCACCTTTATTTCCCAAGAATGCCATGTGGGCCCCAGAGGAATTCTTTGAAAATAAAAAGGGTGCTGCCCAGAAAAACAGGAAAAATAAGCTGGTGGATGATGGTCGGGAGCGAGGGGGGGGCAGAGAGTGAGTGGGGGAGGGGTCGTCTGTGTCCTTTGCCTTTTTGTGTGTAAATGTGTTTATTTTTCTCTGAGCACCACCAGTTTGCCTTACGTGAAATTAATATTTTGTTGTGCTCTGTGGGAGTAAAGTAACATGCCTAAGAATCTTAGTACAGGCAGAGGTGAGGTCTGAACTCCAAAACAACAAAACCACTCTTTTGGGCCTGCAGTTGTCTGCTCCAACACCCATTTCCCAGAAGGCAAACTGATGCGGCTCAGAGACAAGTAACTTGGCCAAGAAACTGAGTGTAAGGCAGTGTTTCTCAACCTTGGGCCCCCAGATGTTTTTGGCCTACAACTCCCAGCATGCCCCAGCCAGCATAGCTGGCTGGGGCATGCTGGGAGTTGTAGGCCAAAAACATCTGGGGACCCAAGGTTGAGAAACACTGGTGTAAGGTATAGGTGGGAATGAGCCACAAATGCCAAATCACATATTTTCTTTTATTCTCATCAGTTTGCCTTATGAGAAATGGGTGTTTTGTGACTCCCCCCCCCCATGGCACCCATCTTGTGAGAAAGCCCGTGACGGCCGTACACTTTTTTTCAAAATTCCAAATGCGCCCACTGTAGCGGACAGGACCCCTCGCTCCAAAGCCCACACCCTTGATGTGTACTTCACTCTCACCAAGTGCCACCTTGTATTGGTCACTTCAGACTTTAAACTGTCTTTTAACGTTGCGTTAGCCGATTATGTGTCTTAGGTCTTATATGTAGCTGTTCACCCACGTTTGTTTGTCTTTATTAAGAGCAGTTTGTTTTATTTGATTACTTGAAGTAGGGTGCCCCTCCGTTAATTCACTTCTTACTTTCCTGTCACCAGTCAGACTCTGGAGAATTAGAACTTTGAATAAAAAGGTTGATTTATTGTTCTAGCAAAGTCTCTAAACTGATATTCAACTCAGGCACAGATAACTTGGAATTTTCAACAGTTACATTTAAACTTGTTCTTTGCTTAGATTCAGGTTAAAGGCAGGCAGATGTTATACAGTGCTCTTTGTATCAATTTGGCTTGGTTACTTGAAAGTTACAGTATCAGACCAGGGAACTTAACTGTCCCTCTCACTAGTCCAGAGCTTCACCTTCTTCCTCAGACAGAAGGTCCTTCACTCCCTAAGCGGAAACTCCTGTGAATTGTTCTCTACTAACACCTTCATGTTTGCTTTCTCACAACTTAGTTACTAGATTTCCTGTCTGAACTCTTCTCTTCAGTACCACCTTTCCCTGCCTACTCTACTAACCTCCCACTCCCTCTCTCACTCCAACCCACTCTCTTCCCCAACTGACAACCAACTCTCCTTAACTGTCAACTCCCTGGGGTTCTATGCTCTGGGCTTCAGCCAATCAGAGCCTCTGGAATGTTCAGCTTGGCCCCTCCCTGGGCTTCTGCCTGTCACTCCGCCACACCCACCAGCACGAAAAGGTTGAGACCCCTGATTTAGGGAAACTTGTCAGGATTGTACACCATGGTTTGTAGTTGACCTGTTTCCCTAAACCATAGTTATGACTAAGCACAGTTTGTCTGGGTTTGGACATGAACAATAAACCAAAGTGAGTTACAAATAGAAGCAAATGTGGTCAGGTGGTAGGGAAGCATATGAGCCTGAAGTTTGTTCACATAACAGTAAACAATTGTTTACCATTACCTCCGAATGAGGCCAGAATTACTGTCTCTTACTTGTGACAGTCAGGGTTTATATAAGGGGTAGGGAATGTGTTGCCTTCCAGATGTTGCTGGACTGGAAACTCCCATCATCCCTCACCACTGGTGTACTGGATAGGGCTGATGAGAGTTGCAGTCTATATTATTATATCCTTTAGTTCCTTGATGCAAAAACAGCTTGATTCAAATTCACCATCGTCCTCATGAGCGAGGAACATTAACTTTTAATTTCTGACTCTCATCTCCCAACTGCTTAGCTCAAAACTGCATTATGCAGTAATTTACTGCACTGAGTGAACACTATGGTTGATTTCTCCTGAATCCATTAACCCCAACTCCCTTGTTATTTGAGCCTAGAGCAGGAGTGCGGAACCTGTGGCCCTCCAGACCTTGTTGGACTCCAGCATGACCAATGGTGGCGGTTGTAGTCCAACAACTTCGGGAGGGCCACAGGTTCTCCAGCCATGGTGTAGAGCGGGGCTTCTCCTTCACTGACTCCTCACCTGTCACTCTTCTCCTTTCCAGTCAATTCCAGCAATAGTATGCACAATAATACTTTGATTTAATAATAATAATAATAATAATAATAATAATAATAATAATAATAATAATAATAATAATAATAATAATAATAATATAAAAACCCTGACAAGGTATTGGTAAAACGGAAAACCTCTACCCACCTTGTCAGTTTCACTGGAGAGCAGCAGGCGGGGGGGGGGGGAGTGAAGGAAATAGTGGTGGGGATGGGATTGAAGGATATTTGTGGGATGGGTTGGCATCTTAGGCTAGTTAGAAGGCACGATGGGCATGGGCTACCATCTGGGATAGGCCGTCGGAAGGGTGTCCTCTCCTACACTAGTTGGAGGGTGTCTGATGACATTTATAACAGGTAGGGCACAATCCTATGCACATTTAGACAGAGACAAGTCATAGAATCATAGAATCATAGAAAAGTAGAGTTGGAAGGGGCCTACAAGGCCATCGAGTCCAACCCCCTGCTCAATGCAGGAATCCAGGTCAAAGCATCTCTGACAGATGTCTGTCCAGCCGCACCTTGAATGCCTCCAGACTGGGAGAGCCCACCACCTCCTTAGGTAGTTGATTCCATTGTCTTATTGCTCTGACAGTCAGGAAATTTTTCCTGATGTTTAGGTGGAATCTAGGTTCCTGTAACTTGAGCCCATTATTCCGTGTCCTGCAAACTGGGATGAACGAGAAGAGATCTTTGCCCTCCTCTGTGTGACATCCCTTCAAATACTGGAAGAGTGCGATCATATCTCCCCTCAGTCTCCTCTTCTGAAGGCTAAACATGCCCAGTTCTTTCAGTCTCTCCTCATAGGGCCTTGTTTCCAGTCCCTTTATCATCCTTGTTGCCCTCCTCTGAACCCTCTCCAGTTTGTCTATGTCCTTGTTAAAATGAGGTGCCCAGAACTGGACACAGTACTCAAGATGAGGCCTAACCAGTGCCGAGTAAAGGGGAATTATCACTTCCCGCGATTTGGAAGCTATACTTCTATTAATACAGCCCAAAATTGCATTTGCCTTCTTTGCAGCCACGTCGCATTGCTGGCTCATATTCAGTTTGTGATCTACCACAATTCCAAGATCCTTCTCACTTGTAGTATTGTTGAGCCAAGTGTCCCCCATTCTGTAACTCTGCATTTGGTTTCCTCTCCCTAGGTGCAGCACTTGGCATTTATCCCTGTTAAATTTCATTCTGTTGTTTTCGGCCCAGCGCTCCAGCCTATCGAGGTCACTTTGAATTTTGTTTCTGTCTTCCAGAGTATTAGCTGTTCCACCCAACTTTGTGTCATCTGCAAATTTGATAAGCATTCCCTGTACCTCCTCATCCAAGTCATTAATAAAAATGTTGAAGAGCACCGGGCCCAGGACCGAGCCCTGTGGTACCCCGCTCGTTACCTCTCCCCAGTTTGAGAAGGAACCATTGATAAGCACTCTTTGAGTCCGATTCTGTAGCCAATTGTGGATCCACCTGATAGTTGATCCATCTAGCCCACTCTTAGCTAGCTTACTAATCAGGATATCATGAGGCACTTTGTCGAAAGCTTTGCTGAAGTCCAGGTATATAATGTCCACAGCATTCCCACAGTCCACAAGGGAGGTTACCCGATCAAAAAATGAGATCAGATTAGTCTGACAGGATTTGTTCTTGACAAATCCATGCTGGCTTCTAGTAATCACTGCATTGTTTTCAAGGTGCTTGCAGACTGACTTCTTTATAATCTGCTCAAAAATCTTCCCGGGGATTGATGTCAGACTGACTGGCCTATAGTTCCCAGGTTCCTCCTTCTTGCCCTTTTTGAAGATGGGAACAACATTTGCCCTCCTCCAGTCGTCTGGCACTTCACCTGTCCTCCATGATTTCTCAAAGATAATAGACAGTGGTTCTGAGAGTTCTTCTGCCAGTTCCTTTATTACTCTAGGATGCAGCTCATCAGGCCCTGGAGATTTAAACTCGTTCAGAGTAATCAGGTGCTCCTTGACCATTTGCCTATCAATCTCAAGCTGCAATTCTGCCCCTTCAGTCTGCATTTCAGGTTTGCCAGGGGGGTCATAGACCCTCTTTTGGGAGAAGACCGAGCCAAAGTAGGAATTGAACACTTCTGCCTTTTCTTTGTCTTCTGTTATCAATTTGCCATCCTCATTGCGTAGTTGAACCACCAGTTCTTTCTTCTGTCTTTTACTGTGCATGTATCTGAAGAAAGCTTTTTTGTTGCTTTTAGCATTCCTCGCTAACCTTAGCTCATTCTCAGCTTTAGCCTTCCTGACACTATTCCTGCAGTTCTGTGCTACCTGCCTGTACTCTTCCCCTGTAGCCTGTCCTTCCTCAGCCATCCATGGCTAACTGGGGAATGCTGGGAGTTGTAGGACTTGTCTCTGTCTAAACATGCATAGAATTGCACCCTTATGGGATAATTTGAGGACTGGTGCATGTTAACTGAAGCAAGGGAAGATTCCTTAGTGATCATTAAAATGCTGTCAAATGCACGTGTCATTTCACCCTTTCTCTGGTCCTGTAGTTGCTCCCCTTCACCTCTGGCCCAACATCTATTCGATTAGACATAAGCACACACTTTGGAAGCAAGTTCCATTGAAATTAAGGGGACTGAGAAGAACAACTCTGCTCTAGGTGGCCATCATGTGTGCCGTGTGCTGACCTGTGCTACACTGGCATTCCTTGCAGGAAACGCGTAACTTGCGACTGGCAGACCCACATCTTTTTGCGAGCGTAGGAGGAAATAAAGAGTCGAGACAAGTTCCTGGGGTTTAACTGGGCCACATTTTATTTACATTCAATGAGCTGCAAAGGGATGGAGTGCGGGTTGTTCTAATCCGGCCTCTCTGGCCGGTAACGTTGTGCATTTGGGCCAAGCATCCAAAACGGGGAGGTGGCGCTGTTGTCGCCACTACCCCATTTCACACTTTCCAGTGTTGGGACCCTTTGTTGCGTCGCCTCCTCTCCGAGTCTCAAGACAACAAGCTTGGCGAGAACAAAGGCATCACAGGCGATCCTGATCCTCAGCTGTCCGAGCCTCAGGACCCAGCAACGTGAGGCCTCTGGAAATCGCCTGTCAGTGTCACCTGAACGGTGCCAGGGATGCTCACCGGGCCCTATCAATTCCCTAACCCACACTTACCCGCCTACTGGCCAAATGTGACCGAATTGAATCACTATGTTCACAGATTGCAAACAACTCCCTAACCCTGCAACAGTATGGAGTAGGCGAAGCACACACATCCCCCTATGCCAGGGGTTCTTAACCTGTGGGGTACGCCTCCCCAGGGGAGGTTTGGACTGACTCCAGGGGAGGTGTGAGTGGCCCCTCAACTATAAATTGTTTATTTTACAAGTACATAGCAGCGCAGCTTGGCAGTTGGCCCAACCTTATTTCTTTCTACTAATCTTATTTATTTATTTATTTATTTATTATATTTATGAATCGCCCATCTGGCCAGACATCCGGCCACTCTGAGCGATGTACAGTCCAATAATCTTGGGAGCCACGTCGTTCATTTAATTGAATATGCTTTCTTTTTTTTTTTTAGTCCAGAGACAGAGCATAAACTAAAAAATGCCTAAGCCTAAATTTTGGGCCGTTAACACATGGGAGGCGTGGGTCATAAGATTTTTCACAAGGGAGGTGTGACACCAAAAAGGTTAAGAACCACTGCCCTCTGCCAATTGAATTTGAGAGATGGGCCAAAATTCCTACTCGGCCCCTTAACGGCGACCAGAGGAGCCCACACTGTATACAGGGAGGGAGGGAGCTGCAGAAAGACAAAGAGGGGGTGTGTGGGGCTGCCAGACCTAACATTGACTCCTGTAACCCCGCCCCATTTACCTGATGTGATACCTACGTGCTGCTCAGGTGTGTCTCTCCTCCTTCCCCCACGCCCGCAAAGTTTTCCCCACTCATAGCTGCGCGTGTTCCGGGGGAAGGGCCAAACACGTCTGTTTAAACACCTGCATTATGAATCGCTTTCTGAATGTTCTGAGTCAGCTCTTGCTCTCAAACAGCTACGTAAAGAACTGGTATGCCAAACTGCTCAGCACGGACTGGGTCACTTCTGCACCCCATCCCAAGTCTGTGACCAATTAGCTCCAAATACACGTGAAACAGTAATAATAGCAGCAGCCTCTCTAAGCGCATTGTTCAACTCTTGCTTTCCCTCGTTAATCTGCTTCGATTCGCTCCCGATAATCCTTGAGTTTGTGATATTTCTCTCTTTGATTTCTCTCCCTGGTTGCTTTTCCTGACTTGCTCGCCCTGATTTTCACTTCTTCTTCTTTCTTTTTTGTAACCTCTTGCGCACTATATAATGCAGAGATTTGGGGGAGCGGAGGGCGTAAGCATTTTTGCACGATTGTGTGGAAGAAGAAATCCTTCTATTCCCCCCATTCTCACAGTAATTATCCAGCCAATGAACATTGCTAAAAAAAAACGCCTCACTGGTTGGGGGGAAAATGACCCAGCCAGCCAGCAGGTGCCCTGCTCTCCACTTATTACTTTAAATTACAATGCTCGTTGTAATTTTGGTCTCCTCCGCTCTACATAGGTCAGGTCAGCCTGCTGTCTCTCATTGCAACTGACCCTGGTGCAAAGGTTGGCCTTAATATCACTGTACATGCATAAGGGACCCCTTGATATAATGGATTTCAAAAAGAATGAGCATTGCCGGTGAAGACTGGCACAGCTAAGGGCATCTCAGGTGCGTGTTCGTTAGCCACGCCATCTGGCGACAGTTGCTGGCAGCAAGGGACATGATTTCCTGAAGTGAAAGGGTGACTTCGTTTTGCAGATGCACTGGGCTGGATCCAGAGTTATCTGTTCATGCTCAGAGCAGACCCACTGAAATCAATTACTCAGTGGGTTACGCCATACTTAGAGTAGACTCGTTGAAATTACTGGGACTGGAATTAGTAATGGCGAACATGCGGCCCTCCATACATTTTGGCCTGCAGCTCCCAGCAACCCTAGGCAACACAGCCAGTGGTGAGGGATTATGGGAGTTTTAGGCCAAAACATCTGGAGGGCCACAAGTTTCCCACCCCTGGACTAACTTGTCCCATTTCGAGGGGTCTAGTCATACTTAGAGTAGAGACCCTTTTAAACCAGTGGGACATAAGTTAGTGATGGGTGCTTAGTGTCCTTACAGATGCAAAGAAAGAGCCAAACACCCAACCCCTCCTCTGTCTTTTATATCTGAGCAGATACAATTCTGGAATGCACATGGGCTACAGCCTACATGACCCCAAATATCGGATTATGCCTCTATTGTTTAAAAAACAACACCTATTTAGAGTCAGGCTCCATATACTGCTTGGTCTCAAGTGTTTTTCCCTCCAACATTTATTTTTACCAAATGCATCTGTGGAGTCAGCTGTCTGAAGCAGAAGGGCTGGCACTGGGGGAGCAAAGGGGCTTCTTAACGCTTCCCCTCCAATATCGTTTCTACTAAAAACTGCCTGCCCATCGGTATTTCCTCCTAAAGATCTTTTCCCTGTAAGGGAAAAGCAGCTTTATGGGCAATTTTAGGAGGTAAAAACAGCTTCAAGGGAAAGGATTAAGGACACACACACCAACCAATCCCCCCCCCCAAAAGCAAAAACAAAACCCAGCCACTGGTTTTGCTGGTTGGTTCTTAATGGATTATGGATTATTATTTACTCTCAAAGTACACACTGCTTCTTTCACAGAGAAATGATACGGGACTGAAGGGTGGTAGTGCCTCTTTTGTTCCCCCTGCGCCCTGGGGCTTTCATGAACGGAAAAATAAGAAGCACAGAGTGGGAAGAAGAGGGAAGAGCAGGAGGCAAGGAACTGGAGGGGAGAAGCCATCTAGCAGCGGGTGGCATCATGCACTCTCATGGAGGGAAGGCACCGGTGAACTTCCGCACTGGGTGATAATAAAAGACAAACCCACACGAAAGGATGTTTAAAACGGTCTTCGGGGAGGGATTGTGTGTGAAGGAAAAAGCCGCAGAGTTTCCTGCATCACACACACACACACACACCTCTGACCTCAGGGTATAAGCAAGTATAATCCCAGCTGGGGGCTTGGAAATGCTCTGTTGTTGTTGGGCTCTGCACGTGAAGAAGCACGGGGTAGGGCTTTGGCTGAGGCCATCCCTAGAGAAGACCAAGCAACCCCCAGGTAAAGAGTGCCTGGGTAGTTATGTAGTAAAGGAGCTAGGCTTTGTTGTTTTTATAGCTCTACTGTGTATGTACCAAAGTGTCTCCCCACCTTGTCTCCTTCCCTCATTTCCCACCTTTTGTTGTAATCTGTTTACCTTGAATGAACCTTCCTGGTTTCACCCCACACGGCGTGTGTGGTTCCTCTGTAGTTCAGTGCTAAATCCAGAGTACAGACAAGGGCAAGGCCCTGAGAGACTTGGGTCAAGACTGCAGAGCTAAGGCTGGCAGTTTTGCACCCTTGATCTCTGGTCTGGAGTAAAGGACCGGTTGGCAGAGTCCTTTCTTCACAGATTGCCCTTAGAAAGGTGGAATACAGATTGACCTAAGCTTTCCAGATAAGGTTAATTTGTGCAAAAGTGCTGGAAGCAGGAGGAATTACATGAGCATATCTGGGGGGGAGAGGTCCCTATAACCCTTCACTGTAATGACTGCTAATTGATTTCCCGGTAGAGACTGTGCTTTGGGGCATGGTGCTTTACCCTCTCCAGGGATCTGCTTGGCCAAATGGATGGTGTGCCTGTGAGGTCCTGATCGCAACCAGAGCTAGATACAGAGTTATCGGCATGCATCTGCAGGTCTCATCCTTATTGCAGGTGGGTGGGTAGTTCTTTCACCTGCTAAGGGCACCAAGGGAAGACGGCCCCTGAGCTGCTTCTTTCCTGCTCCGTATGTCTTACCCAAATCTAGTGGATTTCCTACAGTCCAGGTGCCAGGTGTATACTAAAAATAACCATTGGGGAACATGGTTTAACTTCCATTGGCACTCCCCCCCCCCTGGTGACTTAAATAAAATCAGTCCGCCCGCTGTGTTGGTCCATCACAGTGTCTTTAAATTATGGAAAACGCTTTGCCTGGTGCACATTTTGATGTCTTGTGGGTGGGTTGAGTATCATTTTACAATACTGGGTCATTAAATAGAACTCCTGTGCAAGTCCACAGGTGCCAATAGGACTCTCAGCATGTGTGAGTGACAAATCATATTACCAACCAAAGGGTTTCCTTTAAGAAGAGTAATTTCATGGAGGTTTGATACATAACCCTTAAGTTTTTACCTCAGCACACTTGCTGAACAAGCTACCAATAATTCTGCATAATGCTGGGTTATTACAAGTGGAGTCTTAGTGTGAAATGTAATTGAACTCCATCCTTCTTTCTGAAGCATTTGGATTTACAGAGAGGGCGGATCTACAATTCTGGCTCCAATCTTTTCTCCATCTTTAACACAGAGCATCTTTCGTCATCTTCGGCCTAGATTAGCTGGCGCGGTATGTGAACGCAAAAGAACAAATCTCTGCATCTATTTGCGATTAATTCTTGTGCCTTTTGAAAGAAATACAGAAAAAGGATGAAGTGGGTGTAGGGGGGTGGGTGGAAATAGGCAATTGGGTGAGGGGAGAAGCATCAGGGAAGGTAGCACAAATTGTAAGTACGAAAGGAGAAAAGCAAAGGAGCATGCAAACAGAGAATACAGCAGGGATGGACAACTTGTGACTCTCCAGATGTTTTGGCATATGCCTAGCCTGTATAGCCAATGGTGAGGGATGATGGGAGTTATGTCTGGAGGGCCACATGTTGCCCAGCCCTGGGGGGGGGGACATTAAAAGAGGTATTTGAAGTATGAAGTTGGCTTTTTCCTCCAAAGAAAGAAAAGAAAAAAAGAAGGAAAAACTTATTTTCTGTAGTAAAAAGTCATCCAAACCCACCCACCCCACAAATTAGGCTACAGGCATGGGAACAACCAAATATCTTTGTGCCCTCCAAACCTCCTTACTGAAGGTTTTTGTTTTATGTTGCATTTTATCTTTTTTTATTTATTTTTTTTACTATATTTATATCTTTGTAAGCTGCCTTGTGTTACTAGGTAAAGAAAAGGCAGGGTATAAATGAATAAATAAGAATAATACAAACCTAGATTCCACCTAAACATCAGGAAAACTTCCTGACTGTCAGAGCAATAAGACAATGGAACCAACTACCTAGGGAGGTGGTGGGCTCTCCCACTCTGGAGGCATTCAAGGTGCAGCTGGACAGCCATCTGTCAGGGATGCTTTGACCTGGATTCCTGCATTGAGCAGGGGTTGGACTTGATGGCCTTGTAGGCCCCTTCCAACTCTACTTTTCTATGATTCTATGATTCTATGATTTTGGGGAGATACTTGCTAACCTAGGAAGTATTGCTGAGAACTGGATGGTTGAGTTGGAGTGAACTGATCTTCCCAGCACTGCCCACCTCAGTTCTTGGTGCAGAATCAACACAGACTTGATACAGCAGGAGGGTTGCAATATTCCATCTCCCTCTCGTCTCGAGGCTGAACTGAAGGTGATCTCAGACAGTGAGGCAGCAATGGTCATTTTACATCCTGGGCTTCATGGTCTTATGCCCCCTGCCCCTTTAGATGGTTTTGTGAAGCACACAACTAACATTTCTCTTCCACCACCCAACCACCATTCCATGCTTTACAATACCTTCTACATTCCTTCTATGTCAGAATGTATGCTAACTCTGCTTACACACACACACACAGACACAGACACAGACACACACACACACACACACACACACACTGAGCATGTGCAGTTTTGCATTTTAAGCTTGCTCGAATCATAGCATCTTCATGAGTACAGGAATAAAATGGAGCTTGCTTTTCCTCCCCTGATGCCCTCATCACCTGCCGCTCATTGGGCAGTCATGTGCCCTCCTCCCTGGGCTGCAGGGCCTTGGACATTGGCCCCAAGATCCAACCCTAGCTACACCACTGAACTCAGATTTGGTATTGAGGAACATCAGGGTGCTTATCAGGGGGCAATGTAATATCAGTCTGAAGCTGCTTTGTCAGGAGCAGCTCAGGACTTCATAACTGCCATAACAACCATGGGCTGGTTCCAATACATCATTATCCCAACACACGCTGCAGGTCTAGATCTGGTATTCCCATTGGGTCAGGAGGAAGGTGGTCTGGATGTCAAGGCTACCTTGTCATGATCATGGTTAGGCTGGCTTTGACCTCTTGTTTGTTTGTTTATATATATTAAAGAATGCATGTGCTACCATTCAATACAAATATTTTTCATCCCCTTCCCTCTGCAGAGGTGGGGTCCAAATAAGAAGGTCCACTTCTGGAGGTTGATAGATCCTGGTGGAGTCAGAAGGGGGATGCCTGTCAAAGCCCTAGATACTGTGTAAGATGCAGAGTTGAACCAGGTGGATGACTTGATTATTCCTATCTTTCCCCCCTGAATTATAGATGTGAAGAAAAAGCCTGCACACACACACACACCTCCTCATGTGTAAACCAGGTGGTCCCGGCTAGAGGCTGGGAGGGGCAAAATGTACATAGTTCTTCTTGATGTCTGCTAGGCCCTTTAGCATGTAAATGTAGTCCAAGCCCTGTAGTCATGAGTCACCCCTCCCCTGCCTGGCCAGGTGAAGTTCATCCTGATTGGCCGAAGGCAGCTGGGCTACTGAAAAGAGGAGGGGGGGAGAAATCTATATTGCCAGCTGTGGCTGCTAGGTTTTGGTTGTTGGTCGTCAGGCAGCAAGCTGCAAGCAGGTTCATGACTCCGGTCAGGCCTCAGCCACCAACCCTGGGGAGCTCCCAGTGAACAAAGCTAAATGAGGGCTGTGGCTAAGGCAAGCCCTGAAGAGGGCCACCCATCCTGGACCTTAGGGTGGGTGTGGTGGTCTCCTCGTGTGGCAGGGCCAGGCTGAGGTAAGCCCCGAAGCAGACGGACCCCCAGGTAACTGGTGAGTGCCTGGGAGATATAAGGAATCAGCTTTTATTGTTTTGTAGCTCTATTGTTTGTACCAAAGTGTCTCTCTACCTTGTCTCCTTCCCTCATTTCCCACCCTTTTATTGTAATCTGTTTACCTGAATAAACCTTCCTGGTTTTTTACCCCACATGGCGTTTGTGGTTGCTCTGTTGGTTCAGCTCTAAATCCAGGGTATAGACAAGAGCAAGTCCCTGAGCAGAGATTCAAGTCAGGACGGCAGAGCTGAGGCTGGCAGTCTGGCACCTTGAGATCCCTGGGTCTTTGGAAGAAAGAGTGGGTTGGCGGAGTCAGCCAGCCCCCCTTCCTTCACAATAGAGCTGGTTTGCCTCCTTGGTTTAATGGACAGCTGGGAGCAATGAAGCAGATGGAATGATGGCTAGAATGCAAGTGGCAGAAAGCCTGAAGCAAATCGAACTGAACTGAAATCAGAGGACCATCTTAGAACCTGTTTTATGGTGGTGACAGCAGCGAAGAAGCAATACCATTATTGCATTCTCTCGGTGCTGTTCAGTGGAGCTTGTCTGAGTGGTGCATGGCCTTCTCCAAGATGGCCATGAAGGGGATATTAAAAAAAATCTCTCACATATCTTCTTGGGACCCTGAAAACTATTCCAGCTATTGAGTTGGATCCAGATTTAAGTACATGCAAGCAGGCCAGTATAAGCGGACTTCCCTGCCCTGCCCTGCCGTCCCCAAGGCCACAGCCCCCCTCCAGCCCCCTGGAAATGCTACACAGAGAGTTGGGTGACCTTACTGAATGGGATGAGCTGTGGTGTGTGTGGGGGGGATCCCCCAAAATCAGGCAGAAGCACCTTCTATGAACAGAGCCCTTCCATCCACAGAAGGCAGATCCTGGATCCAATCCAATCCTTCTTGAACAAGGTGCTTTAGCAGGTGGTTGCAGTGTAACTCCAACTACTAAATGGGTTACCTGGGTCGATTTCAGTCCGGGTTTTGACCTGGTTTTGGTACTGAAATTATTTTGGTCACCCTGATGGATAATTTATGTTAGGAGGAGAACAGCGGGAGTGTAACCCTGCTGGGTTTCTCAGCAGCTTCTGTACCATTGACCAGGGTAACCTTCTGGACTGGCTGTCTAAGGCAGGGACTGGGATCAGACATACTGTCCTTCAGTGGCTTCATTCCTATCTGCATATCCCATTCAAGAAGGCGGTGCTAGGGGACTTTTGCCTTGGCCCATAGCAGTTAACCTCAGGTAGTCAACGGGGCTGTATTTTGTTCCCCATGCTATTAAAATTCTGCATGAAACTGCTGAGTGAGGTCATCCAGGAACTCTCGCTAACCAAAAAAACTTTGGCTATATTTTCATGAACATTTCCATATTTTGAAAATTAATAAGAAAAACAGGAACATAAACATGAAGCCCACCTCTCAATGGAAAACCTTGCCATGTTCAGAAAGTATAATCTAAACATTATTTTTCCATTAGAAAAAGTGGGAAGTGGAGAAAGAACCCTGGGGCAAACTCCAACTATCATAGCTGGCATTTAAACATAACCAGCCAAGTTAGAAATCAAATTCACAGCATGCTCAGTTTTCTTCCTGCTAGCATGGAGAAAAGCTGTCTTTTTGTAGAAAGAAATTTGCAGTGCAATGGGCAAGCTGTCAGGCTGTGTAGACAAATGACTATTTAAATAGCTAACAAAACAGGAGACAACTTTGTGAAACCTGTCAAGCACAAACCACTACAGATAGCGATTTAATTTTCAAAGGTTTTGCTAATAGCCCAGGAGATCAACAATCCTCACACATTTTAAATTAGCAGGGTTTTAATTTCACATTATGCAAGCTGTTTTATACATTCACACTTTTAAATTCAGAAGGGAAATAATCTCATTTGAAAAGATGACATTTTACATTAAAAGAAGAAAAGAAAAGAAAAAAGCCATCAATTAAAGGAAACAATTTTGCAAAAGTAAAAAAGCTAAAAAGAAAGAAAGCTAGAAAGAAAGAAAGAAAGAAAAGTTATGGATGCACTGATTCTGGGGAAATTGAGATCAAAGTTCACAAGTTCACCTAAGTTCACCAAAGTTCACATAACTACTAATGGTAGGTTAACTGTGGGTTATTTAATCCACAATTAACCTTAGTGACTGTCTGGGTTTGGATGGCACATAGCAAACCCTGATCAGGGGTTAAATATTCAAAATGGCCACGGAATGCGCATGGCACACACCATGGCAAATTGTGGGTTAATAACCTACAAATTGCTGCCGTTACATGCGAACCAGGTCAATATCTAACAAACAGCAATGTAGAATCATGTTAGAGCTCCTATGGAGGAGGAGGAGGAGGAGGAGGAGGAGGAGGAGGAGAAGGAGGAGGAGGAGGAAATGATCCCAATGTCTGTGTTTGGAACACAAATATTGCAGTTCCCTTGGCAAACCCCTTTTTGAGTTGCAACCTTTCCACCTGGCCAATTATGGGCATAGAATCATAGAAAAGTAGAGTTGGAAGGGGCCTACAAGGCCATTGAGTCCAACCCCCTGCTCAATGCAGAAATCCAGGCAGTCCATTTGTTGTGTCAGTGGGGCACAACCAAATGGGTGTCAATGGCTTAAGACAAAAGCAGTTCTTCTAACCCTGGAAATCTAGTCCCAGTATTGTAATGATTAAATCCAGAAATGCAAAACAGAACATGGATGCCCAATAGTTTATGTGGTTGAGGGCAAGAGTGCTTTCTGTCAGCTTTGCTGCTGTGGCCTTTCCTAGACAAAAAGGATCCGGCTACAGTTGTCCATACCATAAGTGGCATCCAAACTGGATTACAGCAAAAATGTTTACATTGGGCTATCTTTGAAAAGTCCTTGGAAATGCAAACTGTTCCAGAATGTGGCCACCAGGTTATTAACTGGAAGTGGATGCTAGGAGTGATTGATCCCAATCCAAAGTGCTGTGTTTTTTTTTTACCTTGAAATCCCTAAATAGTCTGTGATCCGGTTACTTTAAAGACCACCTGCTCCCATATTTCATTTCATTTATTACATTTCTATACCACCCAATAGCCAAAGCTCTCTAGGCAATTTACAAAGCTGAAAACCTTAAAAATACATTATAAAAACCATATGCATACAAACATATAAACATAAAATACACAGAGAGAGAGACATATATCTAAATACAATTTTAAACAATCAACAAGAAAAAAAAATACAAGACCTGATTAAAAACCTCATCACATGCTGCCAAATGCCTGAGAGAAGAAGAAGGTCTTAACATGACACTGAAAAGATAACAATGTTGGTACCAGGCAGACCTCGTTGGCGAGATCATTCCGGAATTGAGGGGCCACCACTGAGAAGACCCTCTCCCTTGTTGCCACCTTCTGAGCCTCCCCATATACTCAGATTACCTTCGGAGGCCCTGCTTCATGTTGCCCCATCATCCAAGATAGTGTCTAGATCAGCCTTTCCCAACATGGTGACCTGCAGTGCAGATGTTTTGGACAACAACTCCCATCAGCCCTATGACAATGGTCATGAATTATGGGAGTTGTCATCCAAAACAACTGCAGGTCACCAGGTTGGAGAAGGCTGGTCTTGATTATGGAACATCCTAGGGAGGTGCATCCTGCCTTCTCCTTGCTAACTTCCAAGTGCCAGCTGAAGACAATACTCTTCCGGAGGGCTTTTGCAGCCTAGAAAATATTTAAGGGCACAATCCTATCAATTGCGCCCTTGGTGACTGGAAGTCCACAAACTCAGAGGTGTCCAATCATCCAGTGCAGGGCAGGAGGAACAGTGGAGGCAATCTTTGCCTCCTCCCCCCCCCCGCCCCACAAATGCGGCTAAACAGTCTTTTTATGCTGCATTTTTTCTTATTCACTAGATGGGCACCTCAGAAGTGGAGGGAAGGAGGCTCAGGATAATTCATATCCTGGCCTCTCCGGTTTCCTCCCCCCACCCCCTTTCTTCCTCCCCTGAGGTCGTTTTCCTGACCTTGGAGAGGTAGCTGGCACAGTTCTCTCTACACCAGCTGCGAGAGAGTGTGGGAGGGGGGTCAGATCTCCCAACTCACCCTTCTGAGGCCTGAGCGCACTCTCTGACCTTGGAAAGGGGAATCTGAGCAATTCTATGGTCCCTGGGATGCTTGCCTAGGGGCCATAGGATTGCTCTCCAAACCTGTGTCATTGCAACAGTTTATTTTCCCATGTCCCTCTTACTTTTCATTGGCTGTTTGTTTTTATCTGAATCTCTCCCACCTTCCCTCTCTCCCCCTCTCGGTTTAAACTGTGTTTTTGGTTGCTGTTTTACTCTGATTTTAATGTTTGGTATCAGTCCCCTTGTTGGTCCATAGACCTTAAAAGGTGGGACAGAAATTGTTTAACAAATAAAAATAATAATAAACAGAGAAACACTGTATGAGCGTGATACAAAATCAATGTCTCCGGTGCAGAGTACCTGACACCAATACAATCCATCCAATCTATCAACATAGGAAACCAAACATCCGTGGACCGTAGCTAGTCATTTATGAAAACATTTCTCATTTCTGCTGAGATTTTGTTCCTTATAAATATGGAGACGTTATCTAAAATGTTTTCTACTTCTTATGGACAGACTACCCAGGATATGAACTATCTCCCTCAGGAGAGATGTGCAAGTTCCTGACAGCTGTACTTTTAATCCATTTTTCCATCTAACATCAGACATCTTTGTATTACCACTCCATGACATGCTTCACTAGAACAGCTAGAAGAATCCAGCCTCTTCCAGCAGCTCCTTGCACCTATCCAAGTTCTGATGTACACACCATGCTCCCGCAGAAGCAAGGGCTTCCTCACTCATAATGTCAGAGACAGATTTATGCACCCGCATCATCATTGTGCGCATAGATCTTGTCCTTGACATTATATAGAATGAGGAAGATGGTGCTTGCTGAGAATACTAAATCTGGATTTTCTGCATGAGGCTTTTAACCTGCCACTTTACCGAGGCTGCCGCTTCCAGATTCTTTGAGGGATTAAAATTGGCTCCTTTTCGCGTGTCTTTTTCCTCAGGGCTTTTCTTTCTCTGCCTTTCTATATGTTCCATTACACAACCACTAGGTGGTGCTGTGGTGTGGCAGAATTGTGCGTATACATGAGGGTTTCATGCCGCAATTCACAGATAGTACCAGACTTTCCTCAGTCTAAAAAAAAAAGCTGCGGAAATTATTGCAAAGCACGGGAGAAGCCCTGGAGGAGGACAACATTGTGCAAAGCACCCGCAAACTACCGTGAGTGAGGAATCGTGCATGCACAATAAATGCCTTGTGTAGAAAGACTCATGGACTGGAGTCATTGTGCACAATCCTGATCTCACTGAAAGAAAGAGCGGGCAAGTGACAGTTTTTGGAGCTTGCAGCATCTTCCAAACGCCTAGCCCAGCCTCCATACATTTTGGACTGCAACTCCCAGCATTGCTGTGCATTGGCCATGCTGGTTGGGGCTGACTGGAGTTGAAGTCCAAAACATTTTGGGGGGCACAGCTTGGGGAACGCTAGCCTAGCCATATCTCTGGAGCCTTGCTGAGATCCCTTCAGTAGCAGGCAGGAATCATTGCAGGCGTCTACCTCCCTTCTCCCTGAATTGCTCAAAAGAGAGGGGGGACCTAGCGAGTGGGGTCCTGAGAAAGGAGACTCTACGCCAAGCACTGGTTTCCCCAGGGCTGAAGTTGGCACCTGCCTCTGCTTCACACTTCTCTTTCTTTTCCATCAAACAACGTAACCCTTGGCAGGGAGCGGCACTCAGTATCTTTTTTTTTTACTGCAATGTACCGGTATTATACAGGTTGAGAAGCTAGTACCCAATGCTCGGAAGCTGTTACACCCAATGCTCTCCCAATGAAAAAAGACATCTGTCATACCATTGAAATAGAATTGGAGGGATTTATTTATTTATTTAGGAACATAACCTTTCAGGGCTGCTTGATGATAGTGATCATCATCCACAGTAAAAAAAAAATCAAAGCATACGAAAAAAAGAGAGACTAAAACAGCAGTAAGAAGAAGAAGAAGAAGAAGAAGAAGAAGAAGAAGAAGAAGAAGAAGAAGAAGAAGAAGGCTAAAAAATCTGTTTTAAAAATGTATTAAGAGATACTGAGAGACTCTTAAAGCTGTTTAAAAGGCCTGGGAGAATATAAACATCTTTACTCGAGGTTGGATCCAGGATCTGCCTTCCACAAGAGGAAGGACTCCGCTTGCGAAATGTCCCTCCACCCGATTGTTGAGGATTCCCTCCCGCTCCCTCCCTCCATCTCTCCCACACCGCCACATCTCACCCCATTCAGCAGGACCTCCTGACTCTCTCTGTAGCATTTTCAGGGGGCTGGAGGGGCTGCCCTGGGGAGGAGGGGGCAGAGAATGCCACTTCCACCAGTGCAGTTGATCCCGCTAAAATCTGGATCCCACCCCTGGTATCCAAAGGTAGCTTCTTTCGGAAGGGAGTTCCATAGGAAAGACCCTGCAGCCAAAAAGGTCCTCTTTCTGGTCACCACCTGCCTCACCTCTGATGTTACCAGGGATGTTGAAGAGTCCTTGGCCTTGAGTCACGAGTCGAGTCACGAGTCTTTGGATCCGAGTCTCGAGTCCGAGTCCTTGGTCCAAAATGGTGACTCACGAGTCACAAGTCACGAGTCCCTCCCAAAGCTGACTCCACGAGTCCCTATTAAAATCAATGGGGGGTTTTCCCAACAAAATAAGGCTACTTCAGATGTGTGGTTTAAATAAATTCTAGGCACAAGTGTGCCTTTTTATTTCAAAACTCTGCAACTGATTTTGGCAAGAACAGACCAGGCAGAAAAACCCAAAATAACCAGGTAGGCAGAGGAGGCTGGGAACCCCAGACAGGCAGGCCGAGGCAGCCAAACCCAAAATGTCTGAAAGGTGGCATTTTAGAAAAATGATTTTAAAAAATAAATTTGCTGTACTTCCTAAAACTTATCCATGTTGCATTTGAGGAACATGATTTTTTCTAAATGTTTGGTCCCCATTCTGGAACGGTGAGATCTCATCACAATTCCACCCTCACTGAACACCCGCTCCACTGGTGATGAACTTGCTGGAACCAGAAACACACTCAGAGCAGCCACACAGAGTAATCTCAGGTCCTTCTTCTGCCTCTCCCAAGTACGCAACACATCAATCAAAATAAATCTTGACACACTGTTGGGGCTGCACTCCTGGTAGCCATCCATAGTGGCCGAGCAGCGGCACACCTCGCTCCCATGCGCTCTTCGCCGGCAATCACGCTCCTCTCCACTCCTTCTGGCACAGCCCAGGGATGTTGAAGAGTCCTTGGTCTCGAGTCCCGAGTCGAGTCTCGAGTCCGATTAAAAATATTGGGACTCGAGTCCGAGTTGAGTCAGAGGGGGGACTCAGTCCGACTCACGAGTCGAGTCCCCGAGTCCGAGTCCCCATCCCTGGATGTTACAGGCACCCAGAGGAGGGTATTGGCAGATGTCTGACTACAGTAGGTTGGTATGGGAGTAAGCATGTGTTAAGTTACTCAAGTCTCAAGCCAAGGCCTAAGGCTTTGTAGGTCATAGAATCATAGAATCATAGAAAAGTAGAGTTGGAAGGGGCCTACAAGGCCATTGAGTCCAACCCCCTGCTCAATGCAGGGATCCAGGTCAAAGCATCTCTGACAGATGTCTGTCCAGCCGCACCTTGAATGCCTCCAGACTGGGAGAGCCCACCACCTCCCTAGGTAGTTGATTCCATTGTCTTATTGCTCTGACAGTCAGGAAAGTTTTCTTGACCAGTGTGCTGGTCAATGCCAGCACACTGAGTTGCGGTCGGAGTTGGACTGACAGACAAATTGTAGTTTCTGAATTGTCTTCAAGGGCAGTCCATGCATACTGCATTACAGTAGTCTAAATGGGAGGCTACTAGAAAATGGATAACTGTGACCAGACTAACCTTGTTCAGGAGAGATTGCTGCTGGTGCATCACCACTGGGGAAATTCACTACAATGGGTAAATCCACAAATGGCTATAAAGTTTACTACACCTGGAATTTGCAGTAGTAGTAGCCCCTTTTGAGGATATGATGCCTGCCAAATTTCAGACAAATAGGTTCAGGGGGTTTAATTCAAGGAGACTTGACAGCCTGGGGTTGTTGTTTTTAAAGAATTTGCTTCTCCCTGCAGTGTTGTGGGAATTTGCATGACCATGACATACAACATAGAGGTTCCCTGCAAAATTCCAGAAGGATAGGAGCTGGAGTTATTGAGCTATGACAAATGAAAAAAACAACAACAAAACAGTTTGAGGCTTTGTTGTTGTTCTTTTCTGCTCAATTGATACTGAAGTCAGAGAAAGTGCTTCATCCTTGATGGAGAAGTTGGATGACACTTTATTGAGAAAATATATGAAAGCATACACCATAGTGCTTATCACCCAACAGTGTTTCATGAATGGCAAGTTCTAAAGTAATTATCACTGTCCGTACTCTTTGCATCTCAATTTCCTCAGACAACACAGTTTACATCTCCCCCACCTCTGTAAAATATAGCATGGGTATACTGGCATGTGTCTGCCAATTTGACTCATCATGCATCTGATGAAGTGGACAGTGTCCACAAGAGTTGATGCCAAAATAAATGTGTTATTCTTTAAGGTAGCAAAAGACTCTTTGTTGTTTTTGCTGCAACAGAGTAACATGGCTAGTTTTTTGGCTACCCTTCTGGAAATTGTAGTGCTCATGTACACTGTATAATATAGTACAAGAGAAGGCTTTAAAGTCTGGGGTACTTTTAAAAGGTATTCCCTCCCCCAACTCTCGTGGGCAATTTACTGTATCTTTTGTTTTGTGTGTTGTGTGGCTGTTACACACACACACACACACACACACACACACACACACACGGCAGTGTCCTACACTGCCCCAGAGCTAGCAGAAATAACTGCTAGTGCAACAGGAGCTAACCATTCCTGAAACAACCAAAGCCAAGCGACAACACTAGTTTCTGGATCAAGGCAGTTCCAGCGGAGCTCCCAGAAGGGCGCCCTGCTGACCCGTCCCATTCTGGAAATGACCGTTTCTTTCTGCACATTTCCAGGGTTATCTCAGGAAGCGCTAGTTCCTGTTGTGCTAATGGTCAGTTCCTCTGATGCAAGAAGCACGAGTGGAGGCGCGGCAACAGTATAGGGTGCCCATACAGTGTTTGTGCTTGCTGCCAACTGGGAAGCCCTACTGCTTGTAAAGCCCTCAGAGAGCCACCAGCAGCCTTCTCTTTCAGGAGGAGAGGGGGGCATCTTCTTTGCTTTTTGTTTCAAGAAGCCCAGCTCGTAACCACTGTGGCTTTACGTGAGGCTGTGGAGGAGGAGGCGGCAGCAGAGGTGGCAAGAGCAGCTCCCCCCAGCCCTGCACAGCTAGGCTCCCTGGCTGTCTGCTGCTTGTTTAATGATGTTTTAATGATGTTGTTTATGATGTTTTTAATATGTTTTAAGATGTTTTAATAGTATGTATTGTGTATTTTATATTTTTGTTGTTCCCCGCCTCGATCTAGACGGAGAGGCGGGTAAGAAATAAAATTTATTATTATTATTATTATTATTATTATTATTATTATTATTATTGTGACTCCCTATTGTAAATTGCCAGGAGGAAGGTGGGCTCCTTCCCTGGGACTCGTCTGCATACCTGGCTGGGGAGTTAGCAGGGATGTTGAAGAGTCCTTGGTCTCGAGTCACGAGTCGAGAGCCTTTGGACCCGAGTCGAGAGTCCGAGTCCCTGGTCCAAAATGGTGACTCACGAGTCCCGAGTCACTCCCAAAGCTGACTCCACGAGTCCCTATTAAAATCAATGGGGGGGTTTTCCCAACAAAATAAGGCTACTTCAGATGTGTGGCTTAAATAAATTCTAGGCACAAGTGTGCCTTTTTATTTCAAAACTCTGCCACTGATTTTGACAAGAACAGACCAGGCAGACAAACCCAAAATAGGAGGCAAGGAACCCCAAAGCAGGCAGGCAGAGGCATTTGTCTTGGACAATTCAAACTGTGGAACTGGTTAAGAAGAGACCAGGCAGGCAGGGGAAGCAGGAAACCCCAAACAGGCAGGCAGAGGCAGCCAAACCCAAAATGTCTGAAAGGTTGCATTTTAGGGAAATGATTTTAAAAAATAAAGTGATCGCACTTCTCTCCACTCCTTCTGGCACAGCCCAGGGATGTTGCAGAGTCCTTGGTCTCGAGTCCCAAGTCGAGTCTCAAGTCCCATTAAAAATATTGGGAGTCGAGTGGGACTCGAGTCAGAGGGGGGAATCAGTCCGACTAACGAGTCGAGTCCTGGAGTCTGAGTCCCCATCCCTGGGAGTTAGGCAGAGGCCTCTCACACTTAGTGCTGGCTCTCAAGCTACCTTTGGAAGCCCTGCTTTGGGATGCTTTAGACAAGACCCACTTTGCTTCAGAGACAGCGCTTTTCTACACAAGGCATTTATTGTGTACTCATGATTCCTTATTCATGGTTGTTTACACGCTCTTTAGATGACATCGTCATCCTCCCCAGCTTCTCTTCTGTTTTTTTCAGAGCACTTTCCCGTTTATTTATTTTTAGAATGGGGAAAATGAGGTATTGAATTATAACAGAGAGGAAGGTGCTCTTTCTCCTAGCGTATTTGCGCTATTCTGCTGCAGCACGGCTCCACCTAGAGGTTATGCAACGGAAAAGCAGGAAAGGAAGAGCTTTTTGTGAGAGCTCCGATCTCAGTGCTGCGATGAAATCAAACGTGATTAATAGCCTCGTGTAGAAAAGCTCAAAGTCTAAAAAACCCCATAGTGGCCCACTTCAGTTTGGCATTCAGCCTTTGTCTGAGGAAGATGCACACCCCTATAAACCATTCGTAGCTGGCAAAAGGCACTCAATGCCACCGAGGACACTTGGGCCTCCAGTGACAATGCTAGATTTAGGGTCACCCCCAGATTGCAAACTTGATCTTTCATGGGGAGTACAACCCCATCCAACACAGGCTGAACATCAGAGCCAGAGCCCACAGCACTTCTGTCTTCTCAGGAGGGAACTTCAGTTTACTGGCCCTCATCCAGCCCATTACCATCCCCAGGTACTAGCTCAGTACCTCCACGGATGTGCAAAGCAGTCTTCAAGGACGGTCGGGTTTGATGGCAGAGGATTTGTGTACTTCAGCATCTGTTCAGAAAAAGGCACACGAGACAATTCATAACATCTTTCACACTGGCCATATTCCAATGATAAACGTAGCAAGTTTGCCTAAGAGTATCCTAATAGCTTCTTCACTTTCTGAATATGAAGGTGTGTGTGTGTGTGTGTGTGTGTGTGTGTCTGTAACTCAAGCCATATAACTGTTTGGGTCAATGGAAGGTTTTAGCAAGTATAATGAAACACTGGATGGAGGCTGCTGTACTTACCCCAGAAAGGAAAACACATCTGGAGCTGCTTTTTCATAGCTGACTTAACCTAAGAATAAATAGAACTGGCTGAGCCATGAATGTGCGTCATGAAATCAGAGTGAAAGAGACCACTCAGCTGAATAATAGCATGTTCAATAGACTACGAGAGCAACCATTTCAAAAGCAATAATGGTTTTTTATCACGTGGCTTCTTTTCTTTTCTTTTCTTTCTCCTCTGTGTGCTTCGGCAGAATTAACTACCCAAGATGAGGAAACATACATTTTTGGGATTTAGCATCAATTTATATGAATGCTGAACCCAAACAGCTGCAGACGCATAATGCAGAAATTCCTCTTGTCTAAAATATGAACATTTACAACCCTAGAACTGGTTGTACACTTCACAAGTGAGACCCGTACATAAGAACATAAGAAGAGCCCTGCTGGATCGGACCAAGGGTCCATCTAGCCCAGCATTCTGTTCACACAGTGGACAACCAGCTGCCCACGGGATCCCACAAGCAGAGGTTTTGAAACCTGCTGCAAATTTTCCCCTTCTTGCTACCCCCCCCCCCCGAAATGGTTCCACTGCTCCATCCTGTGAGATGATAAATGGGTCTGAAACCCAGAAATCCCAGTGCAACCCTGACTGGCAGTCAAGTTGTGATACGAGGGGAGCCTCGCTCCGTGTGATCTTTTTCAACCTTTGAAGGCAACAAAAGACACACATGGAAAACAGACTCACTTCTGTTGCACTAACTTTAGCAGTTCATCTTGGCAGCATTCCTCCATATGAGCTCAGGGGGTGGAGAGGAAAGAACAAATGTGGTTCTCATTTCAAATACTTTGTCATGATGAAATTGCACAAACACGTGCTTTTTTTGGTATACAATCCACTTTCTCTATGGGAAGTTTATTTAGGTAACTAGAGGGTATAGGGTCTGTGACCGCACAATATGTTCTTGTGGAGAAAGCCAACCTAAGCCCCCAGCCTGACACACACACACTCACCAAGGAGGGGGGAAGGAGACCCGGGGGGGGGGGGAGAGAGCCAGTCTCCACAGATGACAAAGGGGACAAACAACATCTGCATAGAATCACCCCAGGGGGGAAGGCAGGAAGCATCCCCAGGTTTGTCAATGCTCTCGCATATCAGCCCCATCTACATAAGACTTGAATACCTCTCCAGAGCAGACACTTCGGCACCCCTAAGAAATGGCCACTCAACACCATAGGATGGGACCATTAAGCAAGTGGCTTCAAAGGGACCCCATCCCACGGAGGGCGTCACCCCACCTGACCCAAAAGGCCGCCCCTCAGGGAGGGTGTCAACCCACCTGATCACGGAGGGAAGGGCTACCTGAAACACCAAGGTATAAAACACCCTGCGCAAGGGAACTGGGTTGTTGGACCTGATCAACAATCTTGCCCCATGCCTGGGGTAAGAGAACGAAGGATCGGCAACCCCGGGTAGCCACACCCGGCACGCTCCACCAAGCTGAAATCACTGGTCGCTTGGGTTGACCGGGACCCCGGGAAACCAAGCTGAAATCACTCACAAGCCGCTTGGGTAGACCGGGCCTCCGCCGGGAACCCAGCTAGCCGCTTGGGTAGACCGGGCCTCCGCCGGGAACCCAGATAGCCGCTTGGGTAGACCGGGCCTCCGCCGGGAACCCAGCTAGCAGCGTGCGGTTGACTGGGCCTCTGCCGGGATCCAAGCTGAACTAACTAGCTGAGAGCCCTGAAATCACGGTGTCCTTAAGACTTCTTGCTTGCTACTTTGTACCATACTGATAAGCTGTATTGCTGGCCTGTGTCTGGGTTTGTGAAGGTAATGTTGTAAATAAACTTGTTTTCTAAAAGATACTTCTGTGGCTATAAGTTATCCCTTTGTTCTGGGCTAAGGGTGATAGTCGCTGGGGATCTCGGAGAAGGCCGCCCCAGGACTCGCTACCCCCTTGGCATTGAACCCACGCAGAAGACCAGGTTGTCGGTCTTCCACTGTTCTACTATGGGATGTGTGTGTGGCTTCCTCCCTGACTGTCACTGTTCTTAAAACAGACTTTAAAGACTTGAATATTCCAATCTGCTTCTAAAAGAATGTATGCCCATTTTATTTTATAAATGTGGGTTTTTATTGCTCTTATTTTCAGTGTTTTAGGCTGCTGGTTTAGTGAATTGTATTTTATATTTTATATATTTGTTATGCTTTATTGTTTTAAATGATTATTTTGTAAACCATCTTGAGGAGGCTTTGCTTCGAAAGGTGATCTAAGAATATTGAAAAATAAATCTTGATATATTAAGTTATAAGATATTGATGATAAATAAACAAATATTTCCTTCTTAAAGGGCAAATTTGGAAGTAAGCCATTCTATCAAACATTTTGTGTCTCAGGAGCTAGTGTGCGCATAGAAAAACTCACTAAATTTTGAGAAGTTTTATTTTACTGTCACAGCTTGCAGACTAAGGACATGTCTCCATGGACTAGTGCAGCTACCATATAGTTTGCCGAGCATGGAGAAAATTGCATCTCACAGGGGCTGCTGCCTGCAGCAACTGTCTGTGGAGCTCTTGCAACTGCAGACATACTGCTATAAATCACTAGTGATCCATAACTATTCCTAACAAAGGGAAGCACCCAATTTACACAGAAGTCCACTAGCCATTTATTATTTATTTTTGATTATGGTCATAATTAAGATTGTATGTCTAGAGTGCCACCAATACACATGAGGGCTTCCAGCAGGAGTGGGCAAACGGTGATCCTGCATATGTTGTTGAACTACAACTCTCCATTATCTCTGACCATTAGCATTCTGGCTGGGACTCATGGGAATTGGAGTCGAACAACATTACCACACACCCCTGCCTTACAGAGTTACACCGGCAAAAATAGACAGGTCCCGGCTGCCAAGGAATTTACAATTTATTTATTTATTTATTTATTATATTTATACCCCACCTTTTTTTCCTGAAAGGAACCCAAGGCGGCTTACATAATCCTCCTCCTCCTCCTCCTCTCCATTTTATCCTCACAACAACCCTGTGAGGTAGGTTAGGCTGAGAGTCAGTGACTGGCCCAAAGTCACCCAGTGAGTTGCATGGCCGAGCGGGGACTAGAACCCGGATCTCCCGACGAGTCCCAGCCCAACACTCTCACCACTACGCCACACTGGCTCTCTATAAACAGTGGGTGGTGCTGTTCAGGTTTTGAGGGGTTTTGTGGGGAAGAGAGAGGTTATTGTGGGGATTTGTGAAGAGAGTGGAGTGAGAGGAGTGTGTGGAATGTGTGAAGTGCTGTTTGGGAGTCTGTGAAGCTGACTGGAGAGAGCTATGTGATTATATTAGGATTATTAAGAGCTTAGCTAGTGAATGCAGGGATTGATATTGGGAACAGTGGTTAAGGGAGGACTGGTACTAGGATAAGATAGTACATTACTTAGGATTAGCTGAAACTTACACATAAAACCTATTTCCAGAACTTGTTGTATTTTAAAATAAACCTTTCTTTGTTATTTGAAACAGCCTGTGTGCGAAGCTGTGCTTCTTGTACTGGTCAAAGAGGTATAAGGTAGGGATTAGACACATCCCAAAGGCAGTGTGAGAAGTGTAAGGGTAAGGGTTAGTGGAAAAGAAACCCCCAACCCAACCTTACGTAAGCGCACCCAGAGATCCCAATAAGGAGGGCAAGCTTGAGGCCCTATTGAAGGGTGGGGTGTGACGGGCACCCTTCTGGCTTTCCCAGATTGAAGAATAATCCGTTTATTGTGGCCCACACGGCCTGCTGTTCTGTCCTCTTGTTTTGGTTTGTTTTTGTTTCCCTCCTGCCGCCCCGCCCCCCATCCCTATCCAGTTATGTCGGTTTGACTGTTTGTAAGTAAGTGTGATTGAGAGAACAAAGTTATTGATTTTTCCCTGTGCGTGGGTGGGTGTTTAAGCGATGGGGAGATTGTTCTTGGAATTGTTAAACTGTTAACCTGAAAATGCAATACACTTTAAATTAAACAAAAAAACAAAAAAATCCTGACTGTATATGTAAAACAATAGAGGCATGGTATTCATATTACAGATGTTGAAAGTACACAATCCAATGTGCAGTCTGATCCCCTCGCATGTTTACTCCAGAAGTAAGCGAACAGAGAGCCAGACAGAATATCCCTGTTGCACTTTATTCTGTAAAGCACAAATATACATTGATGGTTATCTATAGATATAGATAGATAATTTTATTTATATAGATTAAAAAAAAATCTATAGATAAAGATCTATAAGGTCTGGGGCTTATTCCCAAGTAAGTGTACTGCCCTGAATTGGCACCCACAATCTCTAAAGAACTGTATGTTCATATTTAGAAAGAACCCATTAAGGTTGTCAAAACAACTGGATCATAAAATGTCACCTATTAGCCATAATCCCACACAAACTTAAGTTAATTAAAATCAACCCCCTATTTAGGCCCTGATGCAACTAAAGTTAGTCATACTTGAGTCATATTGCCTTCTGCCCTGCAATGCGGGAAAAAATGCCTATTTTTAGTGTTATGCTGGCAAACATGAGCAGTGTTTAAATGGAGACCATCTCCAGGCTGAAACAATCTTACGTCACGATTCACGAATGTAAAGACTAGTGAGAAAAAAGACCAGTCTGAGTTTTCAAGAGTCAATTTGAGCTGCTTGTATCAACATTGCTTAAAATTTGCTTTCCTGCCCCCTTGTCAAGGGCGTCCTGCGAAATACCCAGCGCAATATTTGCACTCCTGTACGTTGGCTGTCTCAGATGTTTGCTAAGCCCTGGATGTGCAGAAGAGATTTCATTTTGCCATTTTCTTTCCTGGCCAGACTGATTATATGATTAATTCCCTTTCTGACCCCCATGCCATTATTTCAGAATATCAGTCAGACGAAATATCAAAAAAAGGAAGAATAAAAGCTCTCTCAGAACGCCTTGCAGACAATGTGCCCGCACACACTAGTTATAGAAGACAATCAGTTCATTAGGACTGTAGGGTGGGAGTGTATCTGAAGGCAGCCTGGTCTGCGGAGAATCCTGCAATGAGATACAATCTGGGAGATCAGTCAGAGAGATGCCTGAGTTCAACCTAGGTAACAAGGACTGGGATTGGAAAAGAGTCCAGCTTATTTCATTTATTTAAATTATTTTTGTCTGTTCACACTTAGAATCCTCCCCCGTGTTTGGGAACATTACTGGATCCAAACAGTGAGCTATAAATCTAAATGAACAAGTAATATTCTACGAGCATGCATCGGTGGCAAATGATGGCTTACAATACCTCTAAATAAGCACTTTCTTCAGACTTTATTTCATTAACTTTCATGAGCACAGCATGCCAGGCACAATCTTAATACTGAAAACACCATCTGTGCAGACGTGGTATTCCCCTTTAAAGAGGTAAGTGCACCCCCTTAGATTGGTATGGTAAATTTCAAAGAATTCGCCCTGAGTGGGAGCTAAGGACCGCACTGGATGTGACAATAATGTGTCTTTACATTTACTGTGCACGGTTTTAAAAACGCAACTAGCAGCCCTGGGGGTGATATTTGTAATGGTGGCTGGAAATTATCAGGATAATAGCAAGCCAGGAGGGGGAGCTGCTGAACCCTTTCCTCCCCTGCTGTGTTCCTGATGGAAACCACACTCTTTAATATCTGTATGAAGTCACTGGATGGGGTCATCCAAGGTTTGGGAATGAGGTGTCATCAGTATACGGACGGCACCAAGCTTTACTTCTCAATGTCAGCAGAATCGGGTCAGGCTGGGGAGGTGTTGAACCACTGCCTGGACTCGGTAATGGGCTGGACGAAGGTAATAAACTGAAGCTGAATACTGACAAGGCAGAGGCACTGTGGGTAGGTGGTTCCTGAGCCTGGGAAGTTGGTGTATCACTTGCCCTGTTTGGAGCTGTACTTCCCTTGACAGAGCAAGTACACCACTTGGGGGTACTCTTGGATCCAACGCTGTCATTAGAGGCCCAGGTGGTCTCGGTGGCCTGGAGTACCTTTTACCAACTTTGGCTGGTGCGCCAGCCGTGGCCTCTCCTGAACAGGGATAGCCTGGCTACTGTGATCCATGCTCTGCTAACTTCCAGATTAGAGTACTGTAATGCATGTGCTGCCCATGAAGACTGTCCAGAAGCTTCAAACTGGTAGCTAGAATTCTGACTGGTTTGTGTAGGTGGAGCCACCTTACACCAATTCTAAAAGAATTATATTGGCTGCCTATTCACCTCTGAGCCCAATTCAGGATGTTTGAGGTTCATAGAAATCATAGAAAAGTAGAGTTGGAAGGGGCCTACAAGGCCATCGAGTCCAACCCCCTGCTCAATGCAGGAATCTAGGTCAAAGCATCTCTGACAGATGTCTGTCCAGCTGCACCTTGAATGCCTCCAGAGTGGGAGAGCCCACGACCTCCCTAGGTAGTTGATTCCATTGTCTTATTGCTCTGACAGTCAGGAAATTTTTCCTGATGTTTAGGTGGAATCTAGGTTCCTGTAACTTGAGCCCATTATTCCGTGTCCTGCAAACTGGGATGATCGAGAAGAGATCCTGGCCCTCCTCTGTTTGACAACCCTTCAAGTACTGGAAGAGTGCGATCATATCTCCCCTCAGTCTCCTCTTCTGAAGGCTAAACATGCCCAGTTCTTTCAGTCTCTCTTCATAGGGCCTTGTTTCCAGTCCCTTGATCATCCTTGTTGCCCTCCTCTGAACCCTCTCCAGTTTGTCTATGTCCTTCTCTGTTTGTCTATGTCCTTAGAGGTTACATTTAAAGCTCTAAATCAGCCTTCCCCAATCTGGCGCCCTCCAGATGTTTTGGACTTCTGGAGCCAAAACATCAGCCCCAGCCAAGATGGCCAATGGCCCAGATTGCTTGGAGTTAGGAACAGAAGAAGCTGCCTTATAGTGAGCCAGACCATGGGTCCATCTAGCCCAGTATTGTTGACACTGATTGGCAGCAGCTCTCCGGGGTTTCAGGCAGGAGTTTTCAGGGATGTTGAAGAGTCCTTGGTCTCGAGTCACGAGTCGAGTCACAAGTCTTTGGACCCGAGTCTCGAGTCCGAGTCCGAGTCCTTGGTCCAAAATGGTGACTCACGAGTCACGAGTCACTCCCAAAGCTGACTCCACGAGTCCCTATTAAAATCGATGGGGGTTTTTCCCAACCTTTTTCCCAAGGTTGATCCTGTAACCATAAGGCTACTTCAGATGTGTGGTTTAAATAAATACTAGGCACAACTAGTGTGCCTTTTTATTTCAAAACTCTGCAACTGATTTTGGCAAGAACAGAACAGGCAGAAAAACCCAAAATAACCAGGCAGGCAGAGGAGGCAGGGAACCCCAAAGCAGGCAGGCAGAGGCCTTTGTCTTGGACAATTCAACTGTGGAACTGGTCAAGAAGAGACCAGGCAGGCAGAGGAGGCAGGGAACCCCAGACAGGCAGGCAGAGGCAGCCAAACCCAAAATGTCTGAAAGGTTGCATTTTAGAATAATGATTTTAAAAAATAAACTTGCTGTACTTCCTAAAACTTATCCATGTTGCATTTGAGGAACATGATTTTTTCTAAATGTTTGCCCCGCCCCCCGTTCTGGAACGGTGAGGTCTCTTCACAATTCCACCCTCACTGAGCACCCGCTCCACTGGTGATGAACTTGCTGGAACCAGAAACACACTCAGAGCAGCCACACAGAGTAATCTCAGGTCCTTCTTCTGCCTCTCCCAAGTACGCAACACATCAATCAAAATAAATCTCGACACACTGTTGGGGCTGCACTCCTGGTAGCCGCCCATAGTGGGCGAGCAGCGGCACACCTCGCTTCCATGCGCTCTTCGCCGGCAATCACGCTCCTCTCCACTCCTTCTGGCACAGCCCAGGGATGTTGACGAGTCCTTGGTCTCGAGTCCCGAGTCGAGTCTCGAGTCCCATTAAAAATATTGGGAGTCGAGTGGGACTCGAGTCAGAGGGGGGACTCAGTCCGACTCACGAGTCTTCGAGTCTGAGTCCCCATCCCTGGGAGTTTTCCAGCTCTACCTGGAGATGCCGGGGACTGAACCTAGAACCTGCTGCATGCAAAGCATGTGCTCTACCAGTGAGCTAGGGCCCCTCGCACTATAGCTGTAGTCCAAAACATTTGGAGCGCTCCGGGTTGGGAAAGGTTGCTCTAAATGGCTCGGGATGGAAATACCTAAAGGCACACTTCCTCCCATACCAACCTGCTCATGAATTAAGATCGCTGGATGAGGCCCTTCTCTGAGTGCCTTCAGTAAAAGAAGTGTATTATGGAGGGAACCAAGGAGAGGGCCTTTCCTGTGGTGGCACCCCAACTTTTGGAACGGCCTCCTGAGAGAGATTGGATTGGTGCCAAGTACACTGTTTTCTTTTAGGTACCAGGTAAAGGTAAAAACGTTTTTTTTTATTTTCCCAGGCATTTTAATTTGTTTACAGCTTAATGTAGTTTGTATGGTTTTTCGCTGGTTGATGAGCGGTTTTATCCCTCTCACTTTTATGGCTTGATTTTTATCTTGTTTTTATTCTATTGTTGCTTTTTATTTTATCCCTGTGCACCCCCCCCCCATTTGTGGGTGAAGGGTGGCCTAGAAATGTTTTGAATAAATGAACGAATGAATAAATAAAACAAAAGCCCTCTTTTCAAGCTGCTATTCGCATTGTAAGGTGAAAAAACCAATTGACATTAATGTGGGATTTCCTCCCAGTGCTAACCAGGGAAAGAAGCATGCGTTAGGACTAGACCCAGAACTTTCACTTGCTTGCAGCTAACATGTGGTATGCCTTATTAAACCCACACCGAGCACAATGAGAGTGACAACACAGAAGACAATAATCAGCAGAGCTCATTGCATACTGTGGTAACAGCCATCTCCAGGAAGATACCCGCAGGTTACAGCAGTGCTTGCCACTCACAAGTTCTTAACAGTCATGAGTGATCATCATCATCTTCATCATCATCAACAACAACATCATGTCCACAGCATTTAAAAACTAGGCACTGTACACAAGTTAAAAAGGATACAAAGCTGGCTCAGCTTGTCTGAGTGTGGAAAGCTAAGCAGGGTCAGGCCTGGTTATGACTTGGATGGGAGACCCCTCCTCTAGTTTCCTGCACTGAGCAGGGGGTTGGACTCGATGGCCTTGTAGGCCCCTTCCAACTCTATGATCTATGGAATCTATGAACCTTCCCTGCAGGATCACAACCTAATGGATGGGTAATAAGGATGGAGGGACAAAAATAGATGTGACTTCATTTCTTCGACACTCATCCCACTGGAGGAAATGGGAGCTTTCCTCCTCCTAGTGCAAATAGCAGCCATGGAGGTGGAGTGATCCAGATCAGCATCACAGTGGAAGAAAAGGGTTACAGTCCCTCCCTCTAGACCATGGCCTTGGTCCAGATTGGGGGTCTCCATGGCTGCTGTTTACTTCACACACACACACACGCACACACACACACACACACTCCATGAATAGGGTCATATCAATTTTGGCCCTGCAGTTAAAAACAACAACTTCAGGTCTCTTTTTCTTAGCCTTCTCATTCTTGAGGCTCCAGAATACCAGTAGAACCACCACCCTAATCCACCCCAAACTGGGGTGGGGGGAGGAAACAGGGTGCCCTGGCAAGCAGGTAGAATCAGCCAGGCGCTTGCAAAGCAGCGGCACGGAAGGAAAACAAGGACGGGGAGCTGACGGCCCACTCACACCACACCCTGTTGACTTGGATGCTGCTGCTGATCCATTTCAATTATTTTCAGGGCACCTGGCTGGGGGTGATGGGAGTTGCCATCCAACACAGCTGGAGGGCACTGGGATGGGGGAGGCTGCCTTAAAACAAAGCCCAGAGGGTTTGCCAGGTTAGCTTGTAGCAACAAAAACGAGAATGTGTCTTCTGGCACCTTAAAGCCTGATGAATTTATGAGACTAACTAATTAGATTAACGGGGCAAATTGCATGTTATTTCTTGGAATGTTTTAACCCTTGTTTTGTTTTTATTTCAGACAGGCACATAGTGTGCCTCAATGTCTTTGCAGAGAACAGAAGAAAATAGCCAAAGAGCGCCCAGGCAGGATCCCTTGAAAAACTTTGCCTCATGTCCCTGGAGCTTTCGTAATGGATGCTGCTATGGCTAGACCTGCAGCAGCAGGGCCGGCCCTACCATTAGGCAGAGTGAAGCAGCTGCCTCGGGCAGCAGATGCTGGGAGGTGGCACCAGGGAGGAGAGAGCTGTGGGCCATGTGGCCTGCCCTGCACCCTTTAAATAAGATGGCCGGTTGCCTTCAGGCTGGTCCCATTGTCAATGTTGAAGAACAATTCAACTGCCAGGCCTGGTGGCTTTTGGACATGGAATGAGAGAGGGCACCATCTTGTCCTTCGCCTCAGGCAGCAAAATGTCTTGGGCTGGCCCTGTGCAGCAGATATCCAGCCAGCCCCAGCACGAGAATAACGCTGATTGATTTCAGGTTCATCCAAGGGCCAAGGTGTTGACTGAAGGGGGCAGAGTGCCCTCCTTCAGTTCCAAGCTCCTGGGCTTTGTTTTGTTTTTCCTGATTAGAGAGCTAGTTACCGTATTTTTCCGTCTATAAGACGCCCCCATGTATAAGACGCCCCCCACTGGGCAGTTTTGCAACCGCACGGTTCTCTCCTTGGCTTACTTCCGTGTATAAGACGACCCTCAATTTTTAGGCTAGCGATTTTAGGAAAAAGTATAGTCTTATACATGGAAAAATACTGTACTGTTGGGGGTTCTGTGTCTGAAAGACCACAGAGAGACAATGACATGACAAATGGCATCGCAGGGCAGCCTCTAGCAATCCAGAGTTATCAGCACTGACATGACTACGATCATAAATAACCTCCAAGTAACAAAGCCACTTTCACTGAGTTCCAGCCGGCATCATTTCATCTGGACAAGAGGAAGGACAAAGGCAGGGGCGGTGAAAGCAGGAGTGGACTCCTGCAGCATTTTCAATGAGTTTGAGGAGCCACCTCAGGAAAACCTGACTTTATCATTGTAATGCAACGCTGGCATTGTGGGCAGGGAAATAACCACAGCTCCAGATCTCCAAAAGATGGTGCTAAAAGGGCTCTGCTGTGGAAGCAACCAACAGCACAGGGAAAAGCTTGTCTATGTTGGTTCCATGATATCGGGAAAAACTCTCCTTCCAACCATGCACTGAAAGCTGAATCCAGCTGGTGGGATTAGGTCTACACGGCTACCCCACCACAGGTCTGGGCTGGCTAAAAACTTTATCTCACTACCGCTATGCACAGCAATAAAGCAATGAAGCTGCCTTTTGTATTGGTCCCAATGGTATGGAGAGCGACGTGCAGGAGAATCCCTACTGTTATCTCCAATCAAAGATAACAGTGGGAATTTCTGCAGGGGGCAGAGCTTGGGCCAGGTCCCACCCCCTGGAGGAACCCACAGCTCCTCAGGCCAGATGGGGGAACCTGGTAGGCCAGGATTTCTGCACCCCTGTTCTACATGTTAGAAAGTCTGTGAGCTTTTCTACACAAGGCATTTACTGTGCACTCATCATTCCTTACTCACAGTTGTTTACAGGTTCTTTAGACAATGTCATGAACCTCCAGTTTTGGTTCTGCTTTTTAAGAGCTCTTTCCCAGTTTATTTTAGAGCAGGGAAAATGGAGCATTATTTCTGAAAGCGGAAGGGAACGTATTTTCCTACTTGTGTAATTGCACTATTCCTCTATAGCACAACGCCACCTAGAGGTTATGTGGCAGAAAACCAGGAAAGGAAAAGCTCTTTGTGTAGAGCTCGGACCTCAATTCTGCGACGAAACCAAGAGTAGATGCAGTGGATCAACAGCTCTGTGTATATTTCTGCTATCACTTTCTCCACACACTATAAGATGGTCATACCCAGTGATGTACGAAGGCCAGTCTTGTGCTGAGATGCAACACACACACTGAGTTCTTTCACCGCCATATGCTTTGCAAGCTTTTAAAAAAATAGGTTGGACCTGCTCAGGACACTACCCACCCCACGGACTATTCCATAAGCCAACTGCAAAAATCACCTTAGGGTGAAGCCATAGTGGTTGCAATCATCTCTCAGAAAAGTATATAATACATACATATCAAGCTGACCTTCCATTTTCACAGTATAGCCAGATCCAAACGCTGGAAGCATAAGAAAGACCTGTCCACCATTAGAAGAGATGTTTATTATACTGGTTCAGGAGGCATTTTGAAGATCCTCTTGGCAAAGAAACAAGGCAAAGAAAATCAGGATTTTTCTGTCTGCAGGGCTGGTCAATTCATTTCTTTTAATGGGAAGGTGGTGTGCATGACATGGTGGATATGAAAGTAAGAGCAGATGGTTTTTTTAAAATGCCCTGCTCATCACAGAAACCTTGCAGAGGTCTGATGTGGAGGTCGCACTACTTGGCTTTTCTCACTCTCGCTCTTTGGCAATGGCCACAAATTCATTCCTAATTGCTGCACAGGAAAACAAACTGTCAGGGTGATGGTGACGCTCAACCCGCAGTCCTTGCACTTACGGCTCATCAGGCAGAAAATGTCAGCACTCGTGCGGTGCGGGGGGCAAAGCCTCTGCTTGTGCCAAGCTCTTTTAACGAAAAACAACAACAAACTGTTCCAAGCGCTCTTTCATCTTATTGCATCTTTTATGATCCTGTCAGTGTTGTTATGCAGTGGGTGGGTGGGCGGGTGGGAAAAGTCAATTGCATGCCTTTGGCATCCCTGCTCTCCTCTGCTATCAAAAATACTCTCTGGCTTGAGGACAGGCGCACATTTTTAATTGAACCAACCACTCAAATGTGAGTGGGATGCAGTGTTTACTTTCCAAAGAATCCCACTCGAATAAAAAAAGGGACACACACACACACACACACACACACACACACCCCACACACAATAAGAGCAACTTCTGGATTAACACTTCAAACTGGACAAGCTTTAATTTAATTATTTGATTTTTTTAGAGGGAACAAACCATCCTGACACTTGATTCATTCACTAGGGGGGGGGGGAATGCCTCTCCTTATGGGGAGATGGCAGTTGTGTGCATCGGGATACTGCATGTGCATACTGCAAGGCTCCCAGGGTGTGTTCAATTGCTTCTTGTTGCTGGTGTTGTTAAACTGCTTCCTGGTGACCCCTTTGGCTGGAGGAGCTCTATGTGTGTACGGATCCTTCCATCAAGTTCTGAAGGTGTGGGGGGGTGGCTGCGGCAGGGAGCATGGACGCTGGGTGCAGGGGTGGGTCTAGCCTTTGAGGCCCTGCAGCCCTTCACACAGACTGTCAGCAGGTGGGGCCATTGTGTGAAACCCCTATTGACAGATTAGAAACAAAACTTTCAAAGATCACACCCTCTCCCTGGAGATGCATTAATAGCTCATTCACAGGAAGGGAGGCAAGGCTCAAAGTGGAGGCAATCATCCCAGACTTGGAGACGACTGCCGGCACAGGACTGTGGACTGATGATGTGATTGTGGCTGGTGAAGTCAGCACATATCCCAGAAGCCTCTGCAATGACTCAGGAACCACTGCAGGCATGCTCTCACTCTCTTAGCATAGGCAGGGAGGGGCACCTGCCAGTTTCCTGGTAGGCTGCCCCCTCCCTATAGAAAGGGGCTAACTACACATTACACACAAATGCATGTTTCTGAGCCTCAGTGCCATTTTTTTTTTTTTTAAAATGAGAAGCTGCTTTGGAAGTTACAGAAGTAGCAAATAGAACCTTGCAGCATTCGGGAGAGGTGGTGGGGAGACAAGACAAGAGGAGCAGGAGAGGGCCTTCTCAGTGGTGGCACCGCTGTTGTGGAATGTCCTCCCCAGAGAGGCTAGCCTGGTGCCTATGTTGTGGTCTTCTTGGTGCCACGTGATGACCTTTTTCTTCTCCCAAGCTTTTTAGTTGTTCACTTTTTTAAAAATCGTGTTAGTACTTTTTAGATCTTTCACTGCTGCTGGTTTTTTTACTTTGGTTTTTACTGTGGTTTTATTCTGCTGTTTGTTTGTTTGTTTGTTTTTAGGGTTTTACATTATATGGAGCCATAATCTCCGCATTCTCAGCTTTCATTTAAAAAGAATCATAGAATCATAGAATCATAGAAAAGTAGAGTTGGAAGGGGCCCACAAGGCCATCGAGTCCAACCCCCTGCTCAATGCAGGAATCTAGGTCAAAGCATCTCTGACAGATGTCTGTCCAGCTGCACCTTGAATGCCTCCAGAGTGGGAGAGCCCACCACCTCCCTAGGTAGTTGATTCCATTGTCTTATTGCTCTGACAGTCAGGAAATTTTTCCTGATGTTTAGGTGGAATCTAGGTTCCTGTAACTTGAGCCCATTATTCCGTGTCCTGCAAACTGGGATGACCGAGAAGAGATCTTTGCCCTCCTCTGTGTGACATCCCTTCAAATACTGGAAGAGTGCGATCATATCTCCCCTCAGTCTCCTCTTCTGAAGGCTAAACATGCCCAGTTCTTTCAGTCTCTCCTCATAGGGCCTTGTTTCCAGTCCCTTTATCATCCTTGTTGCCCTCCTCTGAACCCTCTCCAGTTTGTCTATGTCCTTCTTAAAGTGAGGTGCCCAGAACTGGACGCAGTACTCAAGATGAGGCCTAACCAGTGCCGAGTAAAGGGGAAGTTTACAAGTTTCTAGCCCTTGTAGAACCTGAGAGATTGTACTGGGAATTGCGGAAGATGATCGAGGAGTACAGGAGTGTTGCACAAAGTTCTGCCTCTATGCTCTGGGCTTGATTTAAAAAGCTAAAGTTTACTGCGCTGTGCTATCAGCAAATGGCCTTGGCTACTTGGCTGCTTGCCAGCCTGATGCAATCTTCAGCAACTTACCGGCGTGTGACCTGGCTGCGGGCCAGAAGAATGACACTGCAAACAGCACAGGTGCTATCAGTTAAACACAAGAATCTGCAGCCCATGAAGCTTGGTGCTAGAATGGTATTTAAGACTAGCAAATGCAGACTGAGATGTGGTGGTTGGTCAGTCAGTCAGTCAGGCGATCACTCGTGACCGAGTAAGATTGTCTTCCAGGATAAAAAAAAAATTTAATTTTTTTTTACAAAAAGGAGATTTTAAAAGGAGGAAAATTCTAAAGAAAATTGTGTAGACTCTAGCGATGGGTCCATAAGTGACTGTGGAGGCCAATTCTAGATCCACACAGCTTCCCACAGTGAGGACACAGGTTACCAGACGGAAGATGGTCCTGTAAAGGATTCATTTGATGTGCTTTTTGCTTAGCACGTTTCTCCCTTTCACCTTGCACTCGGGCTTCTTCAAAGTCCATGGAACCTTTGTGAAAGGCCAACCTCCATTTAGATCGTTCATGGGCCAGAGCTTCCCAGTTTTCGATGCTTATATTGCATTTTTTTAGATTAGCCTTATGAACATCTTTAAACCTCTTATATTGACCACCAATATTCCACTTTCCATCCTTGAGTTGGGAGTAGAGTAACTGCTTTGGGAGATGGCAGTCAGGCATTCGAACAACATGACCGGTCCACTGAAGTTGGCGTTGAAGGATCATTTTTTCAACGCTAGTAGTCTTTGCTTCTTCCAGTACACTGACATTTGTTCGCCTATCTTCCCAAGTAATTCGCAGGATTTTCCGGAGGCAACGTTGATGAAATCTTTCAAGGAGTTGGAGTGCTGAGAAGGAAGGAGAGAGATCCAGGAGCCATTTGGCTGCCAACCTGAAGAAGGACAAAGAACCAGCAGGAGCCCTGACACGGACAGAGGGGGAGAGAGACCTCAAGGCTGAGTGACTACAGCAAGGACCCAACTGATACTGGAGGCAGAGCTTCTTGACTGGTTGGTTGGTGATATTGTGGTTGCTGCTTGTCCAAGGACTGGGGGTCTTACTGGGGGACTTGGGATTGTTGTACTCTGTATAATAAGGATCTTAACTCGCAATAAAAGATGTTTGGCTTGATCCTCCTGGATTTATTATGGCATGAGAATTCATTAAAGAACCCCTGCCAAGCCCTTTGGCAGAACAGAGATAAGACAAAATGTGCAGCCACTGTTCTGCCCATTCTTTTTGTAAGAAACTAGCTTGCTTCTGCCTTTCCTTTCCGTGTTTTCCTTTGTATCTTCTGAACGGGGGAAATCATCATGTCAATGTTCCATTTCAGAAAATGTGTTATGGCAGGAGAGGAGCATCTGTTATTTTTGATCTCTCTGTCCCCTGCTGCAATTTAAGGACGCACGCACACACAATTAGGCTGAGGTGGGGGAGAGGGGATAATAAAAAGATGTATACTTCCACTTTGTTTCTTTAGTATGCCAGTTGTTGCTGTAGGCAATCACTCGTGACTGAGTAAGATTGTCTTCCAGGATAAAAAAATTACAAAAAGAAAATTTTAAAAGGAGGAAACTCTAAAGAAAAATATTGTGTAGACTCTAGCGATGGGTCCCTAAGTGACTGTGGAGGCCAATTTTAGATCCACACAGCTTTCCACAGTGAGGACACAGGTTACCAGATGGAAGATGGTCCTGTAAAGAATTCGTTTGACGTGCTTTTCGCTTAGCACGTTTCTCTCTTTCACCTTGCACTCGGGCTTCTTCAAAGTCCATAGAACCTTTGTGAAAGGCCAACCTCCAGTTAGATCGTTCATGGGCCAGAGCTTCCCAGTTTTCGATGTTTATATTGCATTTTTTTAGATTAGCCTTAAGAACATCTTTAAACCTCTTATGCTGACCACCGATATTCCTCTTTCCATCCTTGAGTTGGGAATAAAGTAACTGCTTTGGGAGACGGCAATCAGACATTCGAACAACATGACCGGTCCATTGAAGTTGGCGTTGAAGGATCATTTTTTCAACGCTAGTAGTCTTTGCTTCTTCCAGTACACTGACATTTGTTCGCCTATCTTCCCAAGTAATTCGCAGGATTTTCCGGAGGCAACGTTGATGAAATCTTTCAAGGAGGTGAAAGTGACGTTTATCATCATCATCATCATCATCATCAGGCGATCACTCGTGACCGAGTAAGATTGTCTTCCAGGATAAAAGGAGGAAATTCTAAAGGAAGATTGTGTAGACTCTAGCGATGGGTCCATAAGTGACTGTGGAGGCCAATTCTAGATCCACAGCTTCCCACAGTGAGGACACAGGTTACCAGATGGAAGATGGTCCTGTGAAGGATTCGTTTGACGTGCTTTTCACTTAGCACGTTTCTCCCTTTCACCTTGCACTCGGGCTTCTTCAAAGTCCATGGAACCTTTGTGAAAGGCCAACCTCCATTTAGATCGTTCATGGGCCAGAGCTTCCCAGTTTTTGATGTTTATATTGCATTTTTTTAGATTAGCCTTATGAACATCTTTAAACCTCTTATATTGACCACCGATATTCCGCTTTCCATCCTTGAGTTAGGAATATAGATAGTCCATGTTTCACAGGCATACAATAAAGTTGGTAATACAATGGCTTCATAAACCAGTGTTTTGGTCTTCTTACAAATATTCCGATCCTCGAACACTCTATGTTTCATTCGAGAAAATGCGGCACTTGTGGAGCTCAAACGATGCTGGATTTCAGTGTCAATGTTGGCTGTAACAGACAAGTCAACATGTGGTGGCTGTTATTTGAAAAACAGTCAAATGGCAGCAAGGGGTATCCTCCCTCCTGGGGCTTTGGGAGGGAGGTGATTTCTGGTGGGACTGTAGCAGTGGTGTGTGTGTGTGTGTGCACGTGTGTGTGTGTGTATGTGTGTGTTTAAACCTGCTTCCCATATGCCATCCTGTTTGGCCTTCCCACTGCTATGGCTACTCACTTTTTTCTTTCTTTTTTAATGCACGTTAATTGCCTACATGCAGTTACCATCGTGTGCAGTTTGGCCCTTAAGGTTGAGGGACAGCTTCATATGACTATTTTTAAAAATAGCAAAGTCACCGTACATTGACTTTTGGGTGGGGTGGGGGTATTTTGGCCTGGGAAAACAATCTTATGAACAGGACCGGTGCAGGGCAGTTTGGCGCCCTAGGCGGAATTATATTTAGCGCCCCCCCTCTCGTGCCATGGGGGGGGCTCCGGAGCAAAGCAGCCCTGCTATGCAACCCCCCGCCCCCCGCGCCGCCACCACCACCTACCTACCTACCTTCCCCCCGCCCTGGCTGCCGCCTCCGCCTCCGGGGAGGAAGTGACACGACAGGACCCCCGTGCTCTGTTTTTTGCCGGGGAAACCAGGGCAACAGGGCTGTTTAAGCCCTGTTGCCCTGGTTCCTCCCGCCAAAACAACACGGGCGGGGCTCCGGAAGCGATGCGGAGAAGGTAGGTGGCGAGAGGGGAGGGGAGGCGAGGGGAGGGGAGGCGCGGCGGCAGCGGCGGGGGCGGGGGTGGGTGGGGAGGCGCAGTGGCGGGGGCGGGCGGGGGCGGCGCGGCGGCGGGCGGCGCGGCGGCGGCTTCGGCGGGCGGGGGGAGACCCGGCGGGGGCGGCGCGGCAGCGGCAGCGAAGAGGAGCGCAGCGTTTCTGCTCCCTCTTCAGCCACGCGCCCTAGGCAACCGCCTAGTTTGCCTAGCGGTAGCACCGGCCCTGCTTATGAATACCCCCCAACAATCAGTTAAGACTGAAGTTAAGATATCTCCATAAGCCAGTGGATACCCAGTACTGGTTATCTAAATGTCATTCCCCGCATTAAACTGAGGGAACCAGATCAGGACATGTTACTGCTGAGTAGGAAAATAGGAGCGGCACAAACCCTCAATGCTTCTCAGCAGGATGCTGAATGACAACACTCTCAGCTACAGAAACACATGACAGGAGTATTAAAATTATTGACTTCTTCCTTGAAGATTATCGACTGCTATTCAGGAGCTGTGAATGAATGCTCAATCTGATTAACTCTAAAAGGGGCACCAGGATGAAGGAAGATAAGTGCAATTAACTTGAGGAGAGAGAGAAAAGTCATAGGTGGGATCAGACCTAGAGACCAGCTCCTTGACCATTCTTCAAGGGTAAAACTATGACACATGGAACAGCTCTAAAGGAAAAAGTTTGCACTGAGCCTCATTCTGCAAACAAGAAGCAAAATAGTGTATCAGACTGGCTGTGAGAAAAAGCCTAAGATTTGGATGGAAGCACCCTGTGACACCAGGACAAAATGCTCAAAGGAATTGAGAACTGGGAATTATGGGAGCTGTAGCCCAACACCAGGTCAGGGAAGGCACCAGGTCAGAGAAGGCTATATTATACTATCCTTACTTTAAAGCAGGGATGGGCAACTTGTGGCCCTCCAGATGTTTTGGCCTACAACTCCCATCAGCCCTACCCAGTGTAGCCAATGGTGCGGGATGGTGGGAGTTGTAGGTTAAAACATCTGGAGGGCCACAAGTTGCTCACCCCTGCTTTAAAGACAGCTCACCTGCTCCAACCACAATATAACGGAAGCAGAAGGCCCACAATTTACACATGGGGACTGCTTCTTGACTCCTGTCCCATCCACACACACACAAAGTCAATCTACTGAAGTACCTATCTATGAGCATACATGTATATGTTAGAATATGGAGTTCACATATTCAGGTTTTGCCTTCGGGCAAGGATGCAACAGAACCGGCAGGCCTGATCAAGGTCAGGACTGAGCAAAGTTTCACCTTTGGCCCAGATAGGGGAATGTACAGTTTTTGTAACCAGGGGATCTGGAGCAAGGGTCATGCTAAATTGTGTTCAGCTGGGGTGACATCATGCCTTGATGCAGCTGGCATTACCTCATATTTAGCATGTGACTGTACAATAATGTATATAAGGTGTGTAAAGTCTTTGTGTTCTTGTTGGGAGAAAAGGAGTTTAAATGGAATTAGTGAGTATTGATAATAGAGCATTCTGTAAGTTAAGAGATTGTTTGTGTGTCAAGACTGTAACTGTTTTGTCTGACATACTATTCTCTTTGCACTTTTTGTATGATAGCACTCTGTATCTGTTCATGTTTTTGCAAGTCGTAGTTTTAGTAAACCTCTGTGTTTAAAAGAAACTGACTTGTCGTTTTGCTTTTTCTTGCCTACTGGCCTAGCACACGTTTTTCTCACACTACCCTAACTTCACAGCACGATTCTGCAGCCACTGGGACAAAGTTGCTTAGCTTTGTTTTTCCCCCCAGCGGTTCAGTTTTCCAACAGTATATGGACATAAGTATCATCTGGCAGCCTTGTCTGAATTATGTTCCCTCTGAAGGATACCCAATGCACTTCACTAGTCCACATTTATTAAAGGCCTTCTGGAGCCCCATAAAAGTGTTGTGTGTGGCTTCTAAAATGCTACCTCAGCCCATCAAGGATAGTTGTGGTCATTTGGAAGGGAAGAAAACCTTATGCCAATGAACAATGTGTGGCTACTATGGTGACAGCAGGTCCACTGTATCTGTACATAGAGAACCGGGCATCTTGCAATAGGTCCATGTTATAAGGCAGTGTTCTCCAACCTTGGGTCCCCAGCTGTTTTTGGCCTACAACTCCCAGCATGCCCCAGCCACCATAGCTGGCTGGGGCATGCTGGGAGTTGTAGGCCAAAAACAGCTGGGGACCCAAAGTTGGAGAACACTGTTATAAGCAGAGCATTGTTTTGCACTATAAATGGTTTCTCCTTAACGGACTAACAATTTGGTATTGGACCAAGATCTAAACCTACATATGACAACTCTGCACATGTCTATTTCACTGAGTATAGAAATGCTGGAAAGCCACAATTGCACGCGCACGCGCACACACGCACACACCAGCTTCCCAGTGCATGTATACCTCATGCAGCTAAGTAGAAGTGTGTGGTGGTCACACATGACCATCTACAAACAATTTGCACCCTTCTTCATACGCAGGATTGCTTTCCTGTGTAGGATAATTGAAGTGGGCCTAAGGCATTCAATTGTACAGCATTCTCTACTTCCCCGCTCGCTCGCTCATGCACACACACACACACACACACACACTTTACAGAAAAAAAGACTTCAATGACCCCAACTGGAAGAAAGCTGAACACAAAAGGATGTTTTTTAAAATCTCATTGAAATCCCCTCAAATGTATGTTGTTGAGTTTATGCTTTAAACTGATCAAATCACAACATTCGGAATATTTTAAATATTTTAAAAATAAGACAGGAAGTCAAGGTGTATATTGATTAACACAATTTTTCAATCCCATTTACATGTACATATGTACTTGGTCTCGCTGGACTTAATGAGACTGACTATCCAATTCATTTAAGTTAATTAACAGTGCAAACCTATACATGTCTACTCAAAAGTAAGTCCCATTGAGTTCAGTTGGGCTTACTCCCAGGAAACTGGGTACAAGATTGCAAACTAAAGCATTTAATGGAAACACAGTGAATTCAGAACTGGGTTTTAGATTGTTCTGTTAGGTGATTTTAAAGCTAAAGTGGTTTGTGAAATGCATCTCCCATTTCAGGGGAAGGGTGATTCAGACTGAAGGGCAAGAGAAGAAAGGGTTAAGCACTCCTCCCCTGGCATCATTTCCCCTGGTCTTCATGCCAGCCACATGGGGCTGCTAGTTCATTTTAAAAAATAAAAAAAAATACACCCATGGAAATTCCTAATCATAGATCCTCTACATCATATCTAGTTTGGCCTTAAATCCCACGGCTACTTCTAGAGTCCCCAGTTTGGGACACTTGATGCATTTTATTCTGTAGCAATCAATTTATAGAGGATTATGTTTCAACCAATTGATTGGCAATAACAACCCTAGCTGTCAGCCCCACAATAAAAACACTGAAGTCACCAGGCAGTCTGGCAACTTAAACCATAACTGTAAATTGCACTAAAGAAAGGAGTCAGGTCAGAATTTTGTAGACTGTGAACAAATGGGCTATCCGATTAAAGGAAAACCCTTTAGTATATGGAATGAAAAGGTATTTGCCCTAAAAGCACAAATAACTAACAACAATGAATGATAACTAACGCAATGCATCCTATTATTTCCTTAATGAGAGGTACTGTAGCTTGACCTCTGGGAGAGTATTTTGCATAGGCTTGACCCTGGCAGAGAGTTCATATAAGTACCTCATCTGGACATTTAGCTTTAATCCAAGTGTCCTGACTGAACCCCAACTCTGGAACAACAGCAGGAGCTCAATCACAAAGCATCATTTGTATGCATGAATCACTCTGCAAGTAAATACAAGCTGTGCTCACACAACTGATGGAAAAATCAATCCCCAGAAGAAAACAGTCCCTTGGAAGGAATCTTTGAGGACGCCAGAGGGTGGAAAAATTGATAGCGTCTGCTACATCTTAGCTGTTCCATCACCTGAAGGGAAAGGCCTGAGTATTCTGCAAAGAGGTCACATTCTCAGCAGTACATTGAGACAGCCGGAACTCTTGCACCCAGAATCTTATCATAAATTCATGTCCAATGTGTTGCCCACAGGCATGTGCAAAAAAAATGTTTTCATTCCCCCCCCCCCCATTTTTTAAATATACGTACATGGATTTGTATGGAATGCATACAGCTTTCTAGCAATTACACATAGCCTTCCACAAAAGTGGACCAAATATCCAAATAAATATCTATCTGAAAGTGGCATTTATATATCACACATTCAAATATTGAAAGCGTTGTAAGGTCCTCAATCCATTGCATTATAGGAGGTGAGTGTTTATCCTTCCAGTGGTGTAATATAAATCATTTAGCTGTCAAAAGGGCACAGAGAATCCATTTACGCTGACTATTTGTTAATTTCCATGAAGCGGGTCATTAATTTAAAAGAGAGTGCACATGAGTGAATATTAAAGACTGTTCCAGTACGAAGTTTATCTGTGTAATAACCTCCTCCCAAAAAGAAGCAACTACTGGACATTGCCAAAATATATGTTTAAAAGAAGCATTAGCTATATTGAACCACCAGCAATTAGCCGAATTAAACAATCCCTTATTAAAGAGACATTGCAATGTCCAATAGACACAAAACAAAAATTTTTGCTGAACAAGATGCAGCCCAAGATCCATAGATGTGACACATGGACACCAAAGCAGCTATCCACGGATTAAGATTTTGTGGTGGTGCCCACAGCAGTTTCTCAAATTCCCAAATGGACCCCTGTGGTAGATGAATGAGCTGGATGTGATCGAACAGGCACGGTGCTGTGGATAGATAAATGAAGGAAAGGGAGGTGGGATGTACAATAGGAAAACAAATGCAAAGATAAAGTTGTTTATCAAAGATGATCTGACAACAACAACAAAAACATATTCCAGCTCTTAGGATTTGGGCATTTGTAGATTGGGACATGGCTCTGCGCACCAACCCATGTGTCTCTATTCCTTCTCAATTTACCCTCCCACCCTCCAATGTTCCCTTGTGCTCTCCAGCGCCAGACCTGGTGTAGCCAAGTGATTGGAGAGAGTGACCATATCCTACTTTGCAGAAGCAGTGTTAGGGGGCGGCTCACTAGGGTTGGAGCCCTGAATCTTTCATGTGGAGCCCTGAATCTCTGGGAGGCCAGCTGCCCCACCACCCTGCTGTCCATGGGCACTTGCTGAAATGAAGGTACAGGGGCCCTGATGATCTCTGTTGCATCTGATCCCCCTGGACTAGCTGGCTTTTTGCCCACATGTGCTTCATCTCCTGCTGCCTCCTTTGAATCTTTCTGCCTGAGGTTTTTTTCTAAAATCAAATGCCCCAGGGCCGGTGCTACCATTAGGCCAACTAGGCAGCTGCCTAGGGCGCAGGGCTAAAGGGGGGGGACCAGAAATAGGGAGGGAGGGCTCAAGTGGGAAGGGGGAAGCGCTAAATATCTGATCTTGCCTAGGGCACCAAACTGCCTTGCACCGGCCCTGAAATGCCCTCCTCTCCCCTGTCCATACATCCCTTTTTACAAATAGAGGTGTCCTTAGGAGACAGGGTCCTTTAAAGGCACACACAGAGACTTTAGAGAATATGTAAATTAGCATATGCAAATTTGTGCTTTTTTTTTAAAATCCTGTGGGCCTGAGCCCTGGATCTTTTCAGTACCTAGCACCGCCCTTGCTGCTCTGTGATTGCTTAACACCTCTGCCCTTTTCTCTTGGGCTGGCAAAGCAGCCAGGTTGGAGATCAACTGCGGACTGCGGTTGTCTGCAGCATCCCTTGCACATCCAGAATGGATAGCAATGGGAAAGGGAAGATGAGTGACTGCAGGAGCTGCCTTTTCAGCTCCCTCTGCTGGGGCTGAAGCAGGGCAACTCATCAGATAAGCTGGTCATATATAGACAACAAGCATGAAGAAGAATCCTAGAATCGTATTCAGCATTTATATAGCACTTTACTGTGTTCCAAGTACTTCACATACATTAAATACTTGGTAAAGCCTACAGGAGTGGGCAACTTGTGTGGCCTTCCAGATGTTTTGGCCTACAACTCCCATCAGCCCTAGCCAGCATAGCCAATATAGAAGCTGTGGACCAAAATATCTGGAGGGCCACAAGTTGTCCATCCTTGCCCTCCAACAACCTTGTAAAGTAAGCATTATTCTCACCACCACCACCACCACCACCACCACCACCACCATATTGCAGGCTTGAGGCTGAGAGGCATGCTTAAGACTACCTGACAAGTTCATGTCAAAGGTAAGATCTGAACTGAGGGCATGGTGGATGAGCAGTTCAACCCAGCCTACCTCAACCTTCCATTGGCATCATGCTGGCTGGGAATGATAGGAGTTGCAGTCCAATATATCTGGAGAGCACCAGGTTGGGGAAGGCTGGCTCAATCTCCTCCACAACAACAACAACAACAACAACAACAACACACACACACACCAGTTCAATTAGGACTGAGCATGAGCAGTAGCCATGGGATGTTGAATGTCAGTTGGAAAAGGGGGGGGGGAATGGATAATGGAGGAGGGAAATGGAATGGAGTATCCTGGAGGAGGACATGGCTGGCTGGCTGGCTGGCTGGCTGGAACACTCCTGCTATGAGGAAACATAGAAACATTCTGTTGCAGGTCTCACTTGTAAATTTAAACTTCGTAAAATCAGTAAAACAGAATATACAATCAAAAGCAACACTGAAATCATGCTTAGTATTCATTAGACACTCAGCAAAAATAGTTTTAACCTGGTGCCTAAAACTACACAGAGTAGGCACCAAGCCAACATCTCTGAGGAGAGTATTCCAGAATCAGGGAGCCACCAGAGAAAAGGCTCTGTCTTTATTTCATAGAATCATAGATAGAGTTGGAAGGGGCCTATAAGGCCATTGAGTCCAACCCCCTGTACAACGCAGGAATCCAAGTCAAAGCATCCCTGACAGATGGCTGTCCAGCTATTTATTTATTTATTTATTATATTTATATCCTGCCTTTTTCCAGCAAGGAACCCAAGGCAGATTATATCCTCCTCCTCTCCATTTTATCCTCACAACAACCCTGTGAGGTAGGTTAGGCTGAGAGTCAGTGACTGGCCCAAAGTCACCCAGTGAGTTTCATGGCCGAGCGGGGACTAGAACCTGGGTCTCCCGAGTCTCTGTCCAGCACTCTAAGCACTACGCCACACCAGCTCTCCAGTTAGGAATTATTTAAAATTAGGAATTATTTCAAGTTATTTAAAGTTAGGAATTATTGAATTATAATGTGCAATAATGATATAAAATCAAGAGGCGGCTGTCATTCCAACCCTTCTTTGTTTTAGAAATCTGCAGCCCAGCCAAGTGCTCTCTAAATAAGGCGGCCTTTCCTCTCCTCTCCAAGTGCTGATGATGTGGACAGATGTTGCTGTCTAAACCAGTGCTAAATCAAATGGGCCTTCCCTCTCCATCCACTGCATTAACAGTCTCTTCAGAAACAGATTGCAGCTGTGTCACTGACAAGCAGGCGGGCTGCTCATTTTAATGGGGATCACCTCATTTTCTTTCACGATTATTATTCTGAAGAGGTTTGAAGGGGCTTTATTCTTCTGCTTGTAGCTCTGTCTCAAGCCGCTCTTAAATGTTAAGAAACAAAATGTGTACCATAAATCATCTTTTAAGGAAAGATTACCAACTAAGCTTAGGCTTTGGGTAATTGACTCAGAGTCCCTTAAGGGCAGCTTTAAGAAAGTAAATAATAATTAAACAAAATCATAAGGCAGGTTGTGGAGTTTGGCTGAATTTTATGCCGGGACGGGAGTTCCTTTTGACTTCTCATTTTTCTTACAAGACAGCAATTTATCATCAAGCCAGAGGCAGGGAAGTCAGGTTGCAGACATGCAAAATTATGAATCACCTAACACGCACATACCTTACATGGAATGTATTCAACTTCTGAATTAAACTTTGAGGGATTGTGCAGGGCAGGGATGATCTTTGTATATAAAACCTGTGGGGGAAGAGAGCTGGTCTATGGGTTCAAAAACCTCAGATTACATCTAAATCTGAAATGTGAAGGCCAGAGCATTTGGCTAGTAGACATAGTCTTAATCAGTGGCAGGCAACTAGCAGCTGTTACGCCAAATCCGGCCTCAGGGACAACCAGTTGGCCCACTACTCATTCCTGCCCTTTTAGTAGATGAAAATGAGCCTTTAAGCCAGGGGTGGGGAACTACTTTCAGTACGATGGCCGAATTCAATTTGCAGAAGCTCTTGGGGGCTGCATTCCAGAGGTGGATGGAGTCAGGAACGGTGCAGGGCTGTTTGGCGCCCTAGGCCAAATTATATTAGGCGCCCCCCCTCGTGCCATGGGGGGGGGCTCCGGAGCAAAGCAGCCCTGCTCTGCAACACCCCCCGCGCGCGTGCGCGCCCGCGCGCCCGCCCGCCAACCACCTACCTTCCCACCGCCCCCGCTGCTGGCTGCTGCTGCTGCTGCCGCCGCCTCCTCCTCCGACGCGATGGGACCCCGCGCTTTACGATGGGAAGGTAGGTGGTTGGCGGGGGGGCGCGCACGCGCGGGGGGGGGTTGCGGCGGCGGCAGCGGCCGGCAAGCGGGCGGGGAGGCGCGGCGGAGGCGGCAGGCAGGGCAGGAGCGCGGCGGAGGCGAGGAAGGGGCGCAGAGTTTGCGCCCTCTTCCGCCACGCGCCCTAGGCAGCCGCCTGGGTCTGCCTAGCGGTAGCGCCGGCCCTGGATGGAGTCAAAGTCAAAAGGGATGGGACCAAAAATAAACCAAAAAACCAGCATATTGTAGCTTAAAGCTCTTATTGCCAGTAACTAAGCCTTAAGAGAGGCATTTCAACCTTTTAGAATGGGGAAGAAACTTCACAAAAGCCCGGAAACCACCAAACCATTGATGGTTGGGGGAAGGGGCGGGGCCAGGGAAGGGCGTGTGGCCATATGAGGAATCTGGCCCAGGAGGGCCAGATTTGGCTTCCAAGCCTAAGGTTCCCCACTCTTGCTTTAAGTTCTATGAAGGTTCTTTAGAGTTGGCTTCAGTAGAGTGGGGGGAGCCACCACATGGGCTACATGTTCCCTGCAGCATCTGCCTTCCTCGATGGTCAGGAAGCATAGCACTCTGGTGAAGGGCTTTTTTGAATATGCAACCTCCGATCGGCCCGATTGGAGGTTGCGCCATGACATCCGAACCTGGACACTATGGATTAATCATGGGTTAAACAACCCAAAGTTAGCCCATGATTTGTTCTCATGTTGGGTTGCTTCACCCACTATTAACCCATAGTGTCCAGGCTCGGACATTACAGAGCAATCTCCAATTGGGCTGATCAGAGGTTACGTATTCCGAATGGTGGTGCCATGAAACTCCGACAAACCACGGGTTAATTAACCCACGATTTGCCCAGTTTCGTGCAAACTGGCCATTCTGCCTTTTCTCCTTAATGGATTTTTTTGTGGAAAGAAAAAAGATGGAAGGAGTGGTGGGAAAACACAGGATGCTAGATCTGCGGGTTCTGAATAATTTTGAAAATTTCATTGTGCTTGACACTATCTGGATGATGCCACTGGCATGTAAGACTGGCACTTAACACTGGCCCCAGTGTGGACAGGTTGGGATTCCAAAGTTTTGGTGGATAAACTTCCCCGACAGAAAACCAGGTATTTCCCACAAATCAACCAGCACCCAACGTTGGTACAGGTTGTGGCAGAAATAATTAAAAGACCCCACAAAATAACAGAGGAGTGCACATTATTGCCAAAGTGCAGCTGGTACCAACGCTGGACATTGACCAAAAGAGGGTCCAAGCCTTTGGTTTGGAAGTTGTCCTCCACTGTCCTCCACAGAGCAGGTGCCTAGACTGGATGACACAGGGGCACAACCCAGCTGCTCACGGTGCGATCCTATGCTTGTTTACTCAGACTTATGTGCCACTGAGCACAATGGGGCTTGCTCCCCGGTAATATAAAACTGCTGATGAAATGTACACGGTCCAAGGATGAGAAATAAACCATTACATCTTGCTAAAACATTTTGCCACCATTTAAGGAGCCAACATAATCGCTCGACAAATATTTGGAATTATTTCCTCCTGCCTGCTGAAACCAATTTTAAAGCATACAAAGAATAGCTCATACAGGAAGCCGGCATTATGCATTTGTGCTCTGTCAGATAATGAAGGAGGCTTGGCTTCTGTGGTGAGTTCTTTATAAACTCATTTCCTTCCTGGAGTTCAGAAATAAGGCTCTTCTGTTTGGTCCATTTGGCTGCAAGTCTAGATGCTTCAGTGGGAAGAAGCCAGCACCTATTTAAAAGGGAAATAAGGTAAGAGGCAATTCAGCAATCATTTCATTTGCAATTCTATGAGACAATGTTAGCTGGCATTACTTAGCCATCTGATTAAACTATGCAGCATATTCTGCAGGGTAGTATTTGCTCATCCACCTTTAGGCAGCTGGAAACCTGTTACCACTTTCCACAAGGTTTCGTATCCTTGGATAGATTCACACAACCAAATCTAGATGCTTCCCCCCCGCCCCCTTACTTTATGTGCTAGTGTTGCTGTTGCTTTTGTGGGCCGCCTCACGCTCGGAATTCTTCATAAATCAGTATTCCAGTGGGGAGCCAGTGAGGAGTGCTTAGAGTATCCGGCAAGGATTGGGGAGACCTGAATTCAAATCCCTACTCAGTCATGAAACTGAGTGGGCGAGCCTGAGGCAGTCCAACCTACCTCACAGGGTTGCTGTGAAGATAAAGGAGGTAACCATGCACGCCATCATAAGCCCCTTGGAGGAAAGGTGGGATATAACAGCAATAAATAAATATTGTTCCAAATACGGGTTGCTCCTTGGTCTAAAACAGGGGTGGGGTAGCTTTATTCACCAAGGGTCACATTCCCTCAAGCGTAACGTTTTGAGGTCCACATGCCGGCAGTGGCTGAGGCCAGAGATGGATGTTGGGAGGGCTGGAGTCACACCACTCTCTCTCTCTCTCTCTCTCTCTCTCTCTCTCTCTCTCTCTCTCCCCCATCCTCCATCTTTCTCCACTTCTGGCTTCCTTGTACCTGGTTTCCATTTTTCCTTCTCTTACCTGTCATGCCCTCCTTCACCTCTCAACCTGCCGCTTCCCCACCACTCACCTAGGCCAGCTGCTCTGCCTGCCTGTCTCTTTTTGCTTTCCCTGCTTGACCCTCCATCATTTTGGCTCTTTTCGCCCTCCCTCCCAGCCTCCTTCTCTCCCATTGGACTCCCCACCCCCGTGGCTCACCACAAAGGCCATTTCAGCTTTCCCCCCCTCCATCCCCCTGGCTGAGGAAGAAGGCTGAGGGACCTCATCAGCAGGTGCCGAGAGGAGAAGAGGAAAGGAAGGGGTGGATGGAGCCGTGGCGAGAAAGCTGGCAGGAGGAGACTGTTGGCGGGGCCCAGGAGGAGGAGGACGTGGTGGTGGTGTGGGGCTGCAGAGGGCTGGGACTGAGAAAAAGGGGGGGGACTTGGATGGTGAGGCCGGTGACCCGGATGGGAAGGCCCCATGGGCCAGGGCTGCCCTGAAGGCTGGCAGTTCCCCATCCCTGTTCTAAAAGCATTCACAAGATGGAAGACTTTGGCATGGAGTTGAGGGGGAGGAGAAGGCATCCAGTCAGAGAGTCTCGTGAAGCATCTGTAGTGTCAATGTGGTTCCAGGAATGGTTTAGATATAAGAAGGCAGCCCTGCCCTCAAGGGTTCACTCTTATTGCTACCTGGTTGGGTCGGTCCCATACCACCTCTTCCCAGCAATCACCTCAGAAGGTGGGTCAAGAGACAATGCTGTCCTTTCCGGGTCCTCGTCTAATTTTCCACACCCTGGTGGTGATCTTGTCACCACTGTCGTGTGATGAAAGCCTGTGTTCTTTCCAAGCAAATGGAGGGGCAGGCAATGCTTCCAGTCCTTCCCTCCTTTTCTCTACTGCAAATAGGCTTATAATTTGTTTCACGATGGTGAAAGGAGCATTAACATTTTCCTGCTTATAAGTCCTGTCTTCACCAATATAAAATTGTGCTCTGGAGTAAATGTGGCAATACTGATGTAAGCATTTGGTGACTTGCCCCCTTAGAGATAAAAGCCAAAGTAATTTTCTTCAACATGTGGCTTTCAATACATTTAAAACATTTCATTTCAGAAGCATGTGCTGTAAACTTGTTTTCCCCAACGTAAGTCTCTGCCTAATATATATAATAATAAAAAAACACAGCTCAGGAAACATGACCTACATTTTTCACAATGGCAAAAAAATGAACTTTGAAAGACCTTTCAATGCCAAAGCAGATTGTTTCATTATGTACTCCTTTACTCAAGCCATTAAAAAAAAAACCTGAACATAAAAGCAACACTCTATCTTAACATATACTGAAACCAAAACCGTGTATTACTAGTAGTTATATAGCTATATAATATTATGGTTGATGTTTCCTTTATCTGAATAATTTATATTTCATATTATCTTTTTTAAAAGTAATCCACACTTCTTCTGAATTTAACTGAAATTAATTTTCAGCACAACTTTCCCGTCAACTTAATCAGCGAGTTAATTTAATTAGTGGGTTTATTCCCATCACATTCTAAAATCTTTTCCTTCCAGAATTTCCAGTGTTCTGAAACACTGATAAATCTTTCATTTATGTCTTGCCCTTTTAACATAAAGGGAGAACAGAACATATACACACAAAAAGAAGGAAAAAAAGATCTGTTGAAGAGTTTAGTTTGAATATTTCTCATACTACATTCCTATTTGAAACTCACTTATTAGATAGATAGGTGGAAAGACCTGGTACCTGAAATTCACTTATTTCCCTCCACTTATCCCCACTGTCTCAGTAGCCGGTGGTTGCATGCACGTTGTGACAAGTGATTGTCCAAATCAACCTTAAAGGGAGCCAGTTTCTTCTAAAACGCCAAGCACCTTGGTCGAAGTAGAAATGGCCACAGATGGCCACAGCAAGCTGACCAGGGTAAAATTAGGAATCTGAACAGACAGAACAAATAAATAATCCTAGCACTTCTGGACACAAACATATGCATGAATCAGTTGCTTGTCCTTCCAGACACTGAAGTGATCTTCTAACCTCTCAAATAACTTGAAATTTCAGTGAGAAACCAAGCTCCTTGCCATATATAGGACTGTAGCCTGAAACAGCCGGGCTGGTCCGGCGTGGCCCAAGGTGTTTTTCTGCCAGAGACAGAGATGAGCCAGGCAAGGAGGCCTTGCTGGTCATTCCAAAATTATCGGAATATCACCGTGCAATACCTCTATGGCGGGCCTTCTCAGTAGTGGCACGCTGTGGAAAAAACTCCCTCGTGCAGGTCAGGAGGCAGAAAATTTAGCATCTTTTAAACGCCTCCTGAAAATGCACCTGTTCACCTAGGCTTTCCCTGGCCCATAATTAAATTAAGCATGCTACCCCATTTTACTGCTCCTGTACTGCTGTGTATTATTATTATTATTATTATTATTATTATTATTATTATTATTATTATTACTACTACTACTACTACTACTACTACTACTGTAATTATATTGTTTTTTAAACTGTATTTTAAATATGATTTTAATTGTGATTTTAATATTTATATGGAAACCACTTAGGGATTTTTCTTAATATTTAGTGGTATAGAAATAGTACAAATGAATAAATCAATAAGTCATCTTGGCACCTGAGGCAGGGAATCCCACAAGCACCTCTCCCCATCCTTGGCAGTAAAAATACAACAATAACAAATTAAATAACAACCAATATGCTGCCATATTGTGACACCCAAAATCTGCACCATGCGGCAACTGCCTCACTCTGCCCAGTGCAGGGCTGAACAACATGTGGCCCTCTAGATATTTTGGCCTGCAACTCACCTTGACCCTCACCATTGGCTATGCTGGCTAGGGCTGATGGGAGTTGTAGGCCAAAACATCTGGAGGGCCACAAGTTGCCCACCTCTGGCCTGATGGTAAGGCTGGCCTTGTAAGCCAAAGCCACTAGACGGCTATCCAGGTGTTTATTTATTCATTCACTTTCTATACTGCCCAATAGCCAAAGCTCTCTGGGCGATGTATAACAATCAATTAAAAAGTATAATATGTCAGTAAGGATTAAAGAGAATTTTATAAACTTATTTGGAAATGGTATCTGACACCGGTAAGATTGAATAAAATAGATAGTAACTATTCTACAGCATGTTGGAGGGGCTGTCAGGAACTTGGCACATATGCTCACATGTGGTGGAGCTGCAAAAGCGTTCTGGATTTTTGGAATAAAATTTTTGTAGAAATTTCGGAAATAACTGGTTTAAATTTGGAGGTCTGTCCCAAATTAGCATTGTTATCAGTAACGGAGAAACTGGTTTGTACCCAAGATATAAAGGAACTTATTGTAAACTTGTTAACAGCTGGGAGATTAATGATAGCAAGGAATTGGAAAGTTCATCATGTTTTTTCAATTGTTGATTGGTACAACGAGGGATGGGACATTGCTGTAAATGATAAGTTAACTTGCTGTATTAAATGCAAAAAGGGACAATTAAAGAGAAATAGTTTTAAGGAAATTTGGGGGCTATTTTTAGATTTTGTGCTAGTCAAGGGAAAAGGGAGCATGCCTTGTCAAGATATGATGTGTGTTTTTTTGGAATATTGAGTGATAGGGGAATATAGAGGATGAATATTCTTTGGTCCTGTATGGTGAAGGGGACACTGTAGTTGTCATTTGTATGTTGGTATGGTTTTTGTTGTATATTATTTGAAACTCTAAATAAATAAATAAGTACAATAAAGTACAATTAAATATAAACAATAAAAACATTATAAAAATTTAAAACCAATTTTTTAAATGTCACAAAACCTAAAAAAACAAGTAAATAAAACAGGACCTCTAAAACAATTTACCATCCCACTGTATACCATTTAGTTATTAAAAGCCTTAATGCAGAGGGCAGTCTTAACCTGGTGCCAAAAAGATAGTAAAGTTGGCACCAGGTGGGCCTCAGGGGGGAGCTTGTTCCACAGCTTGTTCTTGATAGGTTAAGACCAGCACCTTGAATCAGGCTTGGAAGCATACAGGCAGCCAGTACAAGCGGGCCAGAACAGGTGTTATATGAGCGGACCTTTTGGTCCCAGTGATTAGTCTGGCCGCTGCGTTTTGCACAAGCTGCAGCTTCTGAACAGTCTTCTCAAGGGCAACCCCACATAGAGTGCATTGCAGTAATCTAACTTTGAGATTACTAGAGCGTGGATTACTGAAACCAGGCTATCCCTGTCCAGATAGGGGCATAGCTGGGCCACCAGCCAAAGCTGGAAGAAGGCACTCCGTGCCACTGAGGCAAGCTGAGCCTCAAGTGACAATGATGGCTCAAGGAAAACCCACAAGCTACAAACCTGCTCCTTCAAGGGGAGTGCAACCCCATCCAGAACAGGTTGAACACCCTCCATCCAGTCAGAGGAACCACCCACTAACAGCATCTCAGTCTTGTCTGGATTGAGCCTCAGTTTGTTAGTCCTCATCCAGTCCATTGTTGTCGCAGTCAGGCACCGGTTCAGCACATCCACAGCCTCAGATGCTGAGGATGAAAAGGAGAAATAGAGCTGCGTATCATCAGCATACTGATGGCAACGCATTCCAAAATTCCGGATGACCTCACTCTACGTTTTCATGTATATGCTGAATAGCATGGGGGATAAGACCGACCCTGTGGGACTCCATACTGGAGAGTCCACGGGGCCGAGCAGTATTCCCCAAGTACTATCTTCTGGAGCCAACCATCCAAGTAGAAGCAGGACCACTGCAATGCAGTACCCCCCACTCCCAACTCAGACAGCCACCCCAGAAGGATACCATGGTCAATGGTATCAGAAGCCGCCGAGAAATCCAGGAGTATCAACAGGGTCGCACTCCCCCTGTCTCTCTCCCGACATAGGTCATCATACAGGGCAACCAAAGCTGTTTCCTTGCCAAAACCAGGCCTGAACCCTGACTGAAATGGATCCAGATAATCAGTCTCATCCAAGAGTGCCTGGAGCTGGTTGGCCACCACCCGCTCAAGGACCTTGCCCAGGAAAGGAACATTCGCTACTGGCCTAAAGTTATTAAGATCTTCTTTTTCTTTTTTTAAAATAAATTTTATTTAGTTATTATAAACTACCGGTACATACAAAACTATAAAACACAAACATACAACTAAAATAAATCATAAGGTGCACCCCCCCACCCGCCTAGGGACCAACTAATATACATCCATCTCCTTAATCAATTAAATTCCACATTCCAAAAATATAACATATCCTGACAAGGCATACTCCCCTTCCCCTTTATTAGTAGTAGTAGTAGTAGGCGATCACTCGTGACCGAGTAAGATTGTCTTCCAGGATAGAATTACAAAAAGAAAATTATAAAAAGAGGAAATTCTAAAAAAAATGTGTAGACTCTAGTGATGGGTCCGTAAGTGACTGTGGAGGCCAATTCTAGATCCACACAGCTTCCCACAGTTAGGACACAGGTTACCAGATGGAAGATGCTGGTCCTGTAAAGGATTTGTTTGATGTGCTTTTCGCTTAGCACGTTTCTCCCTTTCACCTTGCACTCGGGCTTCTTCAAAGTCCATAGAACCTTTGTGAAAGGCCAACCTCCAGTTAGATCGTTCATGGGCCAGGGTTTCCCAGTTTTCGATGTTTATATTGCATTTTTTAAGATTAGCCTTAAGAACATCTTTATACCTCTTATACTGACCACCGATATTCCTCTTTCCATCCTTGAGTTGGGAATAAAGTAACTGCTTTGGGAGACGGCAGTCAGACATTCAAACAACATGACTGGTCCCCTTTATTAATACATAGTCTAATAATTGATTCCATATATCCATAAAATTATTCTTCTTTAACTGTCCCTTTTTGCATTTGATACTACAAGTTAATTTATCATTTAGGGCTCTATCCCAAACTTCCTTATACCAATCAGTTATTAGAAAAACATGTTGTACTTTCCATTTCCTCGCTATCATTAACCTAGCCACAGTTAACAAGTTTACAATTAGTTCCTTCGTATTTTGGGCTCAAGTGACTTTATTGGTTATTGATAACAAAGCAAGTTTAGGACAGACCTCTAGATTAATACCAATAATTTCCAATATTTCTGTCAAAACCTCTCGCCAAAATTCCAGAATATTTTTACAACTCCACCACATATGAGCATATATACCTAGAATAATAGAATCATTGAAAAGTAGAGTTGGAAGGGGCCTACAAGGCCATCGAGTCCAACCCCCTGCTCAATGCAGGAATCCAGGTCAAAGCATCCCTGACAGATGGCCATCCAGCTTCACCTTGAATGCCTCCAGAGTGGGAGAGCTCACCACCTCCCTAGGTAATTGGTTCCATTGTCTTATTGCTTTAACAGTCAGGAATTTTTTCCTGATGTTCAGGTGGAATCTGGGTTCCTGTAACTTGAACCCATTATTCCGTGTCCTGCAAACTGGGGTGATCAAGAAGAGATCCTGGCCCTCCTCTGTGTGACAACCCTTCAAGTACTGGAAGAGTGCTATCATATCTCCCCTCAGTCTCCTCTTCTGAAGGCTAAACATGCCCAGTTCTTTCAGTCTCTCCTCACAGGGCCTTGTTTCCAGTCTCTTTATCATCTTTGTTGCCCTCCTCTGAACCTTCTCCAGTTTGTCTACATCCTTCCTAAAGTGTGGTGCCCAGAACTGGACGCAGTACTCAAGATGAGGCCTAACCAGTGCTGAGTAAAGGGGAATTATCACTTCACATGATTTGGAAGCTAATCTATACTTCTATTAATGCAGCCCAAAATAGCATTTGCCTTCTTTGCAGCCACATCGCATTGCTGGCTCATATTCAGTTTGTGATCTACAACAATTCCAAGATCCTTCTCACTTGTAGTATTGTTGAGCCAAGTGTCCCCCATTCTGTAACTCTGTAACCTATTTCCTGACATCCTCTCCAGCAAAGTGCGGAGCAATTGTTATCTATTCTATTTAATCTTGCTGGAGTTAGGTACCATCTCCATATTATTTTATAGAAATTCTCCTTTATCCTAGTTGACACAACTTTCACAATCCGCCTATCCCATATATTGTTCCAGCCCACCTTCGAGGTCACCTCTTCAAATTCATTATCCCATACTGTCTTTAGATGGTCATCTTGTTCTTCTGCTTTTTGAATCAATCTGTATAAATCCCTCGTTATACCTCTTGTAGATACGTTCCCTTTTAAACCATCTCTAGACATAACAATCTTTTCAAATTTGGTTAAATCTCTCTCATCCTCGGTTTTCCTTTTCCACTTCTTCGACCACTGTTCTAACTGTAATAAATTTAACCACGACACTTTTCTTCTCCCAACAATTCCCAGTATTTGGTCTCTAGTCCCCATCTTTTCCACCCAATCCGATAATCTAATAACCCTTTCTTCTCTTAGTATACCCTCCAAATCCACTCTTAAATTTTCGGGAAAGTCATTTAGAGCCACCACCGGAGTTAAAGGAGAAATCCCTGGTATAAATATATTCCTCGTAGTACTCCAAATCTCTAACAAACTTCTTAAAAAGGGGTTGTCCATATTTTTTATCATTTTGTTATTCTTTTTAAGAAAAAGTATATTCTCCATAGTATTTCGTAATTCAGATGTTTCTAACTCCAACCACATTATTTCTTGAGGCCGTGCTATAATATCCACTGTATGTCTTAATTGATTAGCTATATAATACCATTTTAAGTTTGGAAGACCCAAACCCCCTGCTTTTGTTATTAAGATCTTCCAGGTCCAGGGAGGGTTTCTTCAGGAGTGGCCTCACCACCACTTCTTTCAAGTGACATGGGACCACTCCCTCTCGCAAAGAGGCATTGATCACCTCCCTGGCCCAGCTGGCTGTTCCCTCCCTGCTGGTTTTTAAGAGCCAAGAGGGGCAAGGATCCAGTACGGACATGGTTGCACGAACCTGTCCAAGCACCTTGTCAACATCCTCGAGTTGTGTTACCTTCTTTGTGCATATTTAGCCACACACTTTGGGCAACAGCATTTTCTATAATAATGGGTTTAAAAACAATAATTATGTCTAGTACTTAGGATGATTCTGGACATGGCACAAAAGCAGCATGAATCTCTTGCACATCTGCTTTTTCACTTCTCTGTAACCTTCCAGAAGGGCTTCTGCCCTGAAAGGCAGCCTATAAATATTTTAAATAAATACAATAATACTGTAAATAAATGAACCTTCAAGGATGCTCAATGCCATATTGTATAGGAGCAATTTGTGCAGCATGTTTCCAGGAAATTCCAGATCTTCTACTGGTAAATAAAGCAGGCAAACCATTGCATTCTAGTTTTGCATTAAGAGGTGCAGCAATGCATTATGTCATGCATACTCTTGCCCCACAGCTAAAAGCATGGACAAAGTAAAGAGGACCACTGCTGGAGGACTAGTCATGTTACTGCTCTTGACCGCAGCCCAAGCCATGTTTTGTGCTCCCTGTTCCTGCGATCCGCTTGAAGAATTGTGGGGTTGGTCATTAAACTGCAGTTTTCTGGGACTGAAGGAAATGCCTCCCCTGTTTCCCAACATCAAAATTCTTCAACTGCAAAACAACAGCTTGACCACGGTTCTTCCTGGTGCACTGGATGACTTGACCAACCTGAAGGAAGTCGATTTCTCCAACAACCCTTGGCACTGTGACTGCTCTATTTTATATCTCAAGAAGTGGCTAGAAGACTTCAACAAACTGACCCTTGCTGAGGTTAAGTGCGCAACTCCAGCTGCCCTAGAGATGAGAGCCTTGAGCCAGCTCCATGGGAATGAACTGGATGGATGTAGGAAGCCTCTTCCTATCAAATGCCTCGATTTCATCTGGAGGGATTTTGCTCTGATTTTTGGAGCAATCATCGCCTTAATTTTAGCATGGTGCATTCTGCAATACTCAAAAAAACTAGCTGCCCAAGCTGCCAGAAAGCTACATCCCTCTGAAATCCCACTGCTGCGGGTTCATGACCTGGAAAATCGGAAGTCAAAATGAGATGCCACAGTGACTAAGGGCTCGATCCTATGCATATTTAGACAGGAAAAAAAGGCCTGCAACTCCCAGCATGGCTGGCTGGGGCATACTGGGAGTTTTAGGCCTTTTTTCTGTCTAAACATGCATAGGATTGCGCCTTAATAGATCTTCAGTAAGGATACTGAAGTCATCTGTTCAACAGGTCACCTTTGTATCAACTGCAGGTGTATACAGACATAGCACCGGTTATATTTTGTTTGTTCTTGTTAGTTATGTAAGACCTCACAGTGTAGCTCTTTTATGTTTCTCAAAATGGTAATAACTGCCACTGTCACTGGAATAAAGGCATTGACAATCAGATTCTGTTGACCACGAATATTATTTTGTAGTAAATTAGTCCTACAGATGTTAATACTACAGCATGGGGTAACGGAAATGTGCTTCCATGCACCACGGCTTCTGCTGCGGTGCCACTCAGCCATATAAACATTCCCATATAAACATGGATAAGAGAATCAATAATACTGATGCTATGCAAACCTTGATCAAAGACTAAGGGCACAATCCTACACAAATTTAGATAGAAGAAAAGGCCTACAACTCCCAGCATGCCCCAGCCAGCTATGCTGGCTGGGGCATGCTGGGAGTTGTAGGCCTTTTTTTTTTCTGTCTAGACTTGCGTAGGATTGCACCCTTAGTCTCAAAACATAGCCTTGTATATCAGGGGTTGTATCAAGGATCTGCTTTCCGCAAAAGGAAGGTACCTTCAGCGAGAGGAAGGGTTCCACTTGCAGAAGATATCTCCACCCAATATTGGGGATCCCCCCCCCTCCGCCACACCACAGCTCACCCCATTCAGCAGGATCTCGTGACTGTCTGTGAAGCAGAGACTCTCAGAGGGCTGGAGGGGCTGCCATGGGAAGGAGGGGCCAGGGAAGTCCACTTCCACCAGTGTAGAGTTGATCCAGCTTAAATCTGGATCCAACTCGAAACCAATAAAGTTAAGCTCAAATTAAACTGGATATGAGGCCCAAGAATCTAGAACTTCAAACTCACACACTCTCACCTAAAAATGACCTGGACTAGAGGGTTCAGTCAGCACTCATGTGTAATAATATTGTGTAATTTCTGGCGGGTGAATCATAGAATCATAGAATCATAGAATCATAGAAAAGTAGAGTTGGAAGGGGCCTACAAGGCCATCGAGTCCAACCCCCTGCTCAATGCAGGAATCTAGGTCAAAGCATCCCTGACAGATGGCCGTCCAGCTGCACCTTGAATGCCTCCAGAGTGGGAGAGCCCACCACCTCCCTAGGTAGTTGGTTCCATTGTCTTATTGCTCTGACAGTCAGGAAATTTTTCCTGATGTTTAGGTGGAATCTAGGTTCCTGTAATTTGAGCCCATTATTCCGTGTCCTGCAAACTGGGATGATCGAGAAGGGTGTGCTAACAGCAAACAATGTTATGGCCCAATTGAAACTCTGCTGCAGCAACAAATGAATATCCGAGATGGGACATACGGTCTGCATTCTATAGCATTACAAAATGTATTTTATATCCCCATGAATATATTTAGAATAGGGAGTATCGGTCTCATATTTACTACAGGGAATATTTGTCTTTTAACAATATAGGCACTTCTGTCTTCAGCCAAAGGATGACTGAATTTCATGGCTGTGTCACTTAAATGTTAGTACTTCTTCCAGATGAGTCCATAGTCCTTTGCATGCTGCTGCTAATCACTACAACTGATAGAGACTTTGCTTGCAATTTCATGCATTTTCTCGAATGAAACATAGAGTGTTCGAGGATCGGGATATTTGTAAGAAGACCAAAACACTGGTTTATGAAGCCATTGTATTACCAACTTTATTGTATGCCTGCGAAACATGGACTATCTATAAACGTCACTTCCACCTCCTTGAAAGGTTTCATCAACGTTGCCTCCGGAAAATCCTTCGAATTACTTGGGAAGATAGACGAACAAATGTCAGTGTACTGGAAGAAGCAAAGACTACTAGCATTGAAAAAATGATCCTTCAACGCCAACTTCAGTGGACCGGTCATGTTGTTCGAATGCCTGACTGCCGTCTCCCAAAGCAGTTACTTTACTCCCAACTCAAGAATGGAAAGCGGAATATCGGTGGTCAATATAAGAGGTTTAAAGATGTTCATAAGGCTAATCTAAAAAAATGCAATATAAACATCGAAAACTGGGAAGCTCTGGCCCATGAACGATCTAAATGGAGGTTGGCCTTTCACAAAGGTTCCATGGACTTTGAAGAAGCCCGAGTGCAAGGTGAAAGGGAGAAACGTGCTAAGCGAAAAGCACGTCAAATGAATCCTTTACAGGACCATCTCCTATCTGGTAACCTGTGTCCTCACTGTGGGAAGCTGTGTGGATCTAGAATTGGCCTCCACAGTCACTTACGGACCCATCGCTAGAGTCTACACAATCTTCTTTAGAATTTCCTCCTTTTATCCTGGAAGACAATCTTACTCGGTCACGAGTGATCGCCTGATGATGATGATGCATACTCTTGCCCCACAGCTAAAAGCATGGACAAAGTAAAGAGGACCACTGCTGGAGGACTAGTCATGTTACTGCTCTTGACCGCAGCCCAAGCCATGTTTTGTGCTCCCTGTTCCTGCGATCCGCTTGAAGAATTGTGGGGTTGGTCATTAAACTGCAGTTTTCTGGGACTGAAGGAAATGCCTCCCCTGTTTCCCAACATCAAAATTCTTCAACTGCAAAACAACAGCTTGACCACGGTTCTTCCTGGTGCACTGGATGACTTGACCAACCTGAAGGAAGTCGATTTCTCCAACAACCCTTGGCACTGTGACTGCTCTATTTTATATCTCAAGAAGTGGCTAGAAGACTTCAACAAACTGACCCTTGCTGAGGTTAAGTGCGCAACTCCAGCTGCCCTAGAGATGAGAGCCTTGAGCCAGCTCCATGGGAATGAACTGGATGGATGTAGGAAGCCTCTTCCTATCAAATGCCTCGATTTCATCTGGAGGGATTTTGCTCTGATTTTTGGAGCAATCATCGCCTTAATTTTAGCATGGTGCATTCTGCAATACTCAAAAAAACTAGCTGCCCAAGCTGCCAGAAAGCTACATCCCTCTGAAATCCCACTGCTGCGGGTTCATGACCTGGAAAATCGGAAGTCAAAATGAGATGCCACAGTGACTAAGGGCTCGATCCTATGCATATTTAGACAGGAAAAAAAGGCCTGCAACTCCCAGCATGGCTGGCTGGGGCATACTGGGAGTTTTAGGCCTTTTTTCTGTCTAAACATGCATAGGATTGCGCCTTAATAGATCTTCAGTAAGGATACTGAAGTCATCTGTTCAACAGGTCACCTTTGTATCAACTGCAGGTGTATACAGACATAGCACCGGTTATATTTTGTTTGTTCTTGTTAGTTATGTAAGACCTCACAGTGTAGCTCTTTTATGTTTCTCAAAATGGTAATAACTGCCACTGTCACTGGAATAAAGGCATTGACAATCAGATTCTGTTGACCACGAATATTATTTTGTAGTAAATTAGTCCTACAGATGTTAATACTACAGCATGGGGTAACGGAAATGTGCTTCCATGCACCACGGCTTCTGCTGCGGTGCCACTCAGCCATATAAACATTCCCATATAAACATGGATAAGAGAATCAATAATACTGATGCTATGCAAACCTTGATCAAAGACTAAGGGCACAATCCTACACAAATTTAGATAGAAGAAAAGGCCTACAACTCCCAGCATGCCCCAGCCAGCTATGCTGGCTGGGGCATGCTGGGAGTTGTAGGCCTTTTTTTTTCTGTCTAGACTTGCGTAGGATTGCACCCTTAGTCTCAAAACATAGCCTTGTATATCAGGGGTTGTATCAAGGATCTGCTTTCCGCAAAAGGAAGGTACCTTCAGCGAGAGGAAGGGTTCCACTTGCAGAAGATATCTCCACCCAATATTGGGGATCCCCCCCCCTCCGCCACACCACAGCTCACCCCATTCAGCAGGATCTCGTGACTGTCTGTGAAGCAGAGACTCTCAGAGGGCTGGAGGGGCTGCCATGGGAAGGAGGGGCCAGGGAAGTCCACTTCCACCAGTGTAGAGTTGATCCAGCTTAAATCTGGATCCAACTCGAAACCAATAAAGTTAAGCTCAAATTAAACTGGATATGAGGCCCAAGAATCTAGAACTTCAAACTCACACACTCTCACCTAAAAATGACCTGGACTAGAGGGTTCAGTCAGCACTCATGTGTAATAATATTGTGTAATTTCTGGCGGGTGAATCATAGAATCATAGAATCATAGAATCATAGAAAAGTAGAGTTGGAAGGGGCCTACAAGGCCATCGAGTCCAACCCCCTGCTCAATGCAGGAATCTAGGTCAAAGCATCCCTGACAGATGGCCGTCCAGCTGCACCTTGAATGCCTCCAGAGTGGGAGAGCCCACCACCTCCCTAGGTAGTTGGTTCCATTGTCTTATTGCTCTGACAGTCAGGAAATTTTTCCTGATGTTTAGGTGGAATCTAGGTTCCTGTAATTTGAGCCCATTATTCCGTGTCCTGCAAACTGGGATGATCGAGAAGGGTGTGCTAACAGCAAACAATGTTATGGCCCAATTGAAACTCTGCTGCAGCAACAAATGAATATCCGAGATGGGACATACGGTCTGCATTCTATAGCATTACAAAATGTATTTTATATCCCCATGAATATATTTAGAATAGGGAGTATCGGTCTCATATTTACTACAGGGAATATTTGTCTTTTAACAATATAGGCACTTCTGTCTTCAGCCAAAGGATGACTGAATTTCATGGCTGTGTCACTTAAATGTTAGTACTTCTTCCAGATGAGTCCATAGTCCTTTGCATGCTGCTGCTAATCACTACAACTGATAGAGACTTTGCTTGCAATTTCATTAACTAGGTACTTAACAACTGTAACTGTGCCAATATGTCCCTGCTTCAAGCCACCATGCTGACTTCATTAGGATTCACCAGGATGCTGTTTTTGTTATTTAACAAGATATAAATCATTAAACATTGTGCAAGGTGTTTGTTGATTTAAATAAAGTATGTTGGTTGTTCATGCTTGGCCAATTTATTTATACAGTTCCACAGTGTTTTCTGTGTCTTTTAAGTTGCCTGTCTCTCTTCATTACATCCCACTCAAATGATTTGCAGAGTTTTCACTTATGCTGGATATGTTTCAGATGAAACTATGGACTTTTGTACACAAGGCATTTATTGTGTGCTCATCATTCCCTACTCACGGTTGTTTACGGGTTCTTTAGACAACGTCGTGTGACCCTCCAGTTTCACATCTGTGTCTAAAAAGCACTTTGGCAAGTTTTTATAGCAGGGAAAATGAAATATTTAATTGTAAAAGCGAAAGAAACTACTTTTTCACTTGTGGATTTGTGCTATTCCTCTATACCACAGTGCCATCTAGAGGTTATGTAGCAGAAAAGCAGGAAAAGAAACGCTCTTCAGGTAGAGCTTGTGACAAAACCGAAAGTAGGTACAGTGGTTTAACAGCCGATTAACAACCTCATGTAGAAAAGCTCTGTGCCAGCAATCTGCACTATTTCTCAGAAACTCTTATGAGGATGGAATAATGTCTGCATTTAAGAAAGGACCCTCCATCAAGTGTCAGCAGTTTTCTGCAAGGGGTTGCATGGCAGTGGGAAAGGGATAAGAATGAATGACAAAATGGCTAACTAGCAATGTTATGGGGGTTTTTGGGGGGGGATTAACTGGAACATTCCAAATTAGCCTAATTTGCATAGGGTCATTTGCATTGGAAAAATTTTCCATTTGCATAGGAAAATTTTCAGTTGGCATCGGAAAATCACTAGAGAATGATTTAATTTAGCATCTTTACTAAATACAAGTAAAATAAACAACAAAACTAAAAAAGTACCCCATGTTATTTTTTTGTCCCAATACAACACAGATATTTCACCTGAAATATTTGGGGCAGGGATTAAAACACACTTAGGGCTCAACCCTATCATATTTAAACAGAAAAAAATCCTTCAACTCCTAGCATCCCTCCAGCTAGCCATCCTGGCTGGGGCATGCTGGGAGTTGTGAAATCAATGGGATATAAATTAGTCAAGATTAAAGTATGTCCCATTGATTTCACTGGGTCTGCTCTAAATATGACTATGCCTGGATTCAATCCAAGGAATCACATGGCAGATAAAAATATTATAAGTTGCATCTTTATGACAATAACCCCCCTTAATGCAAAGAAATCTGTATTATATTCTTAAAACATACAACCCTATTTGCTGAAAATATTATAATTTGCAACTTTTTAAATAATAAACCCCCACAAATCCTTAGCAGATAATCCAAATCGATGGAAAACAAACAGTTGACTAAGGATATGCATAGTAATGTAACTTTATTATTTACTTTGCATTAAATTCTAAATTAATGAGCACATACCACATTGTGGAATTTGTTCATCTAGACCCCACCATTTTCTCACACTGTCCAGTCTTCTTTAGTTGACTCTTACATATGAAAAGAACTCTGGATTTTATTCTACAATACTAAAATGAAACATTTCCTGCCATGTAAAGGTCCTCAGAAATGTGAGAGATAAAACGGAGAGTAAAATCTGACTCATGTCATGGTGTTCTATTATTTGCTTTCCGTCGGAGAAGGAGTCTGATCTGTATCAAATGCCATTTGAAAATAAAGGTATTAATTGTTAGACCCTTGGTCTTCACAGAGTTCCTTTGGACATAAACAGAAGTAGCCCAGGAACAAATTAGATGGCTTCTGTGTTTTGAAGCTGTTTATGAAAGTCTGGAAGTGAATATGGTGTGTAGTGGATGATGTAAAACAGTGTTCTCCAACCTTGGGTCCCCAGATGTTTTTGGCCTACAACTCCCAGCATGCCCCAGCCAGCATAGCTGGCTGGGGCATGCTGGGTGTTGTAGGCCAAAAACATCTGGGGACCCAAGGTTGGAGAACACTGATGTAACAGCATTACTTAGGGGATATATATTCTTACAACTCTTATAGAAGTCAGTGAGAAGAAGAAGCATATCCAGTAAGTGGAGTTCTGCTTATCAGGTGGAAACCAGTGTGCTTTTATCTGGAGGAATCCTTCCAGAGAGGGAGTGAAGAAGCTCAAATGGGGGACAAAGAGTGCATTGCTGTCTTATCTAGCCCAGCCACTTCTTTCATGCCTATGTGGCCGCTTCCCACGCAGCCAATCAAATGAAGTTGCATAGCGCATGCTGTTGATTACAGTTCTTCTAGTCATAACCCGCAAGAAGCAAGAAATTACTGTGCCACCCAGCTAAAATGGAACATGCAGAGAAGGCTTCTCAAAAGGGGTTTGTGAAAAAGCCTCCCACAGTAGCTTGCTAACCAACTCGATCTTCTCGTGCGCAGAAGAACGCACAGTGGTGAATGCTGCTGCAAATCAACATAAATATTTTAAAAACTAAAAGAAAAGAATGCCAAGCTGTGAACTGATTGGTCTCCTCATGCATTCTGAATTTGAAGTAAGTGGCATTTCTTAGTGGCTAAAGTGTTTATAAGTGTATGCTTTTTTTTTTCTGTTTCTAAAAAGAGAAAGAGAGAAGAGAAAAGAACTGCAGAAAAATTAATCCATGGTAGTAAAACTAAAGTCTAAGCATGTAAGGGTTTTTTTTCCTTTATCTTTTTTGTAAATACAGTCATGGCAACGTTTTCCATCATATGTTGAGTTTCTCAGTATTATAAAGGGTTTACATCTGCTTATTAATTTTAACAAAATTAGTGGCCCCGTATAATATAGTAGAGAACAATCCAAAATTATTATTCAAAGCAAGTATTGCTACTATTATTCTCTCTATTTCTGATGCTTGGGCTGTGAGTGGCATTGCTTATGTAGCCAGAATGGCAACACCCTTACATAGGAGGGTGGTATTATTAGCTGGGCTGGGAGGCATGCCAAGATTTGCAAAAGTACATTTAAAAAAAAGTTTTTTGAAAGAAAAAACCCTGAGGGCACAATCCTATACTTGTTTAGACCGGGGGGGGGGGGGAGTTCTACAACTCCCAGAATGCTGAGAGTTATCAGACTTTTTTTCTGTCTAAACATGCATGGGATTGCACCCTAAGGGTGGGTGGACCCAGAAATGGACCAATGAGGACTGAGCCTGCTCAGTGGCCGCTGAATGCTGACTAGCTGTTGGGCTGGGCAGGGCCGGCCCAAGGCATTTTGCTGCCCGAGGGGAATGAATAGATGGTGCCCCCATCGTTCCACCAGCAGAAGCTGACTGGACTAGCAATTGAATGTTGCTTCAACACTGGTGATGAGGCAGCACCCTCCACCTCACTTGAGTTAGCTTAGGGCAGTGTTTCTCAACCTTGGGTCCCCAGATGTTTTTGGCCTACAACTCCCAGCATGCCCCAGCCAGCATAGCTGGCTGGGGCATGCTGGGAGTTGTAGGCCAAAAACATCTGGGGACCCAAGGTTGAGAAACACTGGCTTAGGGGGAACAAGGCAGGCTGCGTAGAACAACAGACAGCTCTGTCCATTAATGGAGCGGGACGGCCAGGGGGCAGGGCCGGCGCTACCGCTAGGCCAACTAGGCGGTTGCCTAGGGCGCGCAGCTGAAGAGGGCGCGAAACGCTGCGCTCCTCTTCGCTGCCGCTGCGCCGTCCCCGCCAGGCCTCCGCCTCCCCACCCTCCTGCCTGCCGCCGCCGCCGCGCCTCCGCCCACCCGCTCGCTCGCCCGCCGCTGCGCCTCCCACTGCCATCGCCACCCCCCCGTCACCCCCCGTCACCTACCTTCGTCGCAGCAGCCGCAGCAGCAGCAGCCGCCGCCGCCGCAGCCAGGGCGGGGGGGGGAAGGTAGGTTGGTGGTGGCGGCGCAGGGGTTGTGTTTTTTTTGCTTTGGAGAGGGGGGGCGCTAACTATTTTTTCGCCTGGGGCGCCAAACTGCCCTGCACCGGTCCTGCCAGGGGGCTGTCACTGCTGCTCCCTCCACGTCACTGAGCCGCTTCCGCCTGAGGCAACTGCCTCACTCTGCCTAATAATGGAAGGGCTGGCCCTGTGAGGAGGGCAGGGAAATGGAAAAGCGGGTGAGGAGAAAGTAAGGGCTGGAATCCTGCAGAGCAGCACTCCGCACTGCAACATTTTGTTACAGATCGCACTTGTAAACCCATAGGTTCTCAAGCAACATCTAACAAAGAATGGATTAACGGACAACTACAATGCTAGTAAAATGTAAAAGCACAGCCCTGCATGTGGTGGGAGATGCAGAATTTAGAGTTGTTGGGGAAGTGCTGAGCTCCACTCTGACCCCAGGCAGGACCGGTGCAAGGCAGTTTGGTGCCCTAGGCAAGATCAGATATTTAGCGCCCCCCCTTCCCACTTGAGAGCGCTGTATTTTTTTAAAGGCGTTTCTGGCGCCCCCTTTAGCCCTGCGCCCTAGGCAGCTGCCTAGTTGGCCTAATGGTAGCACTGGCCCTGACCCCAGGAGCGATCTGTGCCTGTTGTGCTAGGAGAAAAGGACGAGGACTCTGGGGCAGAAACGATGTATGTTAACCTGGGTTGGGAAAACAGTGTACAACCCACCTCTTGGCCTTTTTCCCACCCTCTTGGGCAGTTTTCCCACCCTCTTGGGCAGGGGTGGGAAAACTGTGGCCCTCCAGGTGGTGTTACAAACATCGGAAGCTGCCTTATACTGAGTCCTTGGTCCACCTAGCCCAGTATTGCCGACACTGACTGGCAGCAGCTCTCCAGGGTTTCAGGCAGGATTCTTTCCTAGCCCTACCTGGAGATGCCGGGAATCGAACCTGGGACTTTCTGCAAGGCAGGTGCTCTACCACTGAGTCACTCCCCTGAGCTACTTGGACTACAACCCCCAATCATCCCTGACCATTGGCTATGCTGGCTGGGGCTGATGGAAGTTGGAGGCTAATCCACTGATTGCTGGACTAGGTGGAGCTTCGTCTGGTCTAACAAAGCATTTCTTAGGTTGTTTTGTTCTTGCCCTAGTTAATTTTGGACTGATTCTGGATCTAATCAGAGAAAATGTACTGCTAACTAGACCGAACTTCAGCTACCTTGCACCTTGAAAAGTTGCTTACAGCTCTACACACAGCATATGCAGAGTAAATTGTTGGTATTTTACTCACGGTATGCATGCTTCTAAATACATTCACATGGCCCAAGAGTGGGGATACTGTCTTTTCATTAAACTCAAGGAAATTATTTGAAGGTTTTCAATTTGCTGAAGTTTAGATTACTAAACTACATGTGTAAGCACTTCCTCTGACTCTTAGAGTCTAACCATGATTTATTAACTTTCATAATTGAAAGTTCATAATTCAGATATATGTATAGTTTATAGCTTGCTAGTAGAGGTGTGCACCAACCTCAAGGTTTGACTTGGAGCCCAATTTGGTGCTTTGGAAAATGGCTCGATTCTGCTCAGACCAATCTGGAGGCCATCCACTTCAACTCAGATACCAAATTCGAGTTGAGTTTCAGAAATCTGAGGTTTTGTGCCTCCCATTGACTATCATGAGAAATTTAAAAAACAAAACAAATAAACAGCTATTGCTTTTTTTCTGTTTGCCAGACATGGCAAGAATTGCAGGCAGAGCCATTCCAGGGGGGGGGGGGGGATGCCTGCTAAGTTTTAGAAAAATAGGTGCACTGGTTTTTGTGCTATTCACCTTTATATTTTGATTTTTTTTAAAGGGAAGTTAGTAACTTTTTTTTTTATTTCTGGGCAGTATTGGATGAAATTTGCAGGAATAGTTGTTGCCCCTTCTGAGGGGATGTAACCTGCCACATTTCAGATTAATAGGTGCAGGGCTTTTTTTCTGGTGGAACTCACCGGAACTGAGTTCCAGCACCTTTTCTTCTATTAATTGCATTACAATTTAATCGCCATCTACTCCCGAGGAAATGTAATCCAAGAGTTCCGGTACCTTTTTCTCCAGAAAAAAAGCACTGAATAGGTGTAGGGATTTATATGCAAGAGCAGCCTTTACATTTTGAGGTCTTCAAAAAAAAGGACGTGCTTGTCCTTGTGGCCGTTCTTCTGAAAATGGTGGACAGAACAGAGAGGTGGCCCTAAGTAAGAAATCAAAAAAAAAGTTTCAGAAAGGTAGTTACAGCAATTTATGTGGGAGTCCTCAAATTCTTGGGGTTTTTTTTTTGACTGATTCACATTCTCTTCCCTCCCCCCATGGTTTTTGAGGCAACTTGAATGAAAAAGGCAAACGTGTCTCCAAGCAAGAAATGTTTCAGAAAGATAGGTGCAGGGGGCTAGGAAGTTATGATGATTGAAAAACAGCTTAAGGCTTTTTTCATAGTGAATTGGCCTGGTAGCTTTGCAAGAATGACCATCACATGGTCCCATCTCTGCCCTCCCCCAAACTGCAGCGATTGGAGAGCTCCTGCTAAAGCATGCCCTATGATTAGAAGGTGGACCTGTCAGTCACTCAATCCCCCCTCCCCCCCATCAGTGTTTAGAGAAAGGAAAGCAAAAGGCACTGTTTTTGGAGACACACTGCAGAGCTGAATTGCAAATGAAGCTTGTGCAGGATCACTTCTGAGGAAAGCCCACTTTGCCTTGCTTGGGAAGCACCAGAAATTATCTGAAAGGGCTGGACTCAGCTCAGGCTTCAGACCTTGGTGGAATCAAGGTCTCTTTAGAAGGGAGTTTAGATTTGGAATTGAGTTTTAGAGCCACAAAAATTTGCTAGGGCTTTAACAACACAAGAGACCAGCTGCTCCATTAGCTTTAGTGTTTCCATGATCTCATGAAACACATCCATAACATGGAAGAACTTTTTGAAAACTTTATACATTTTATGCTGGCTTGGGGTGGTGGGAGAAGTAGTCCAACTTGGCAAAACTGAGCATGGGAAAGCAAGGTCTGTTTAGAATGGATTTTGGATTCGGAGTTGAATTTCAGAACAGAGGAAATGGTCTCCATATGGCTACACAGAGATCATTCCAAAGCACTCTGGAGGAAAATGTTACATCAAAAGTTAAAACTGATTTTTAGGGCGCAATCCCATGCTTGTTTAGACAGAGAAAAGGCCTACAACTCCCAGCATGCCCCAGCCAGCATTATATATGTCTAAACATGTGTAGGATTGTACCTTTAATGTGGTGCTTCAGTGATGGCCTCTTGAAACAAGAAGAAATAGATGCCATCTTCCCCTTCCCCAAGGATGCTCAGTCACAATTTATAGATTTCCTACATGGAAGGTGCTTCTATGTAGGAAGAGTGTGGAACCTAGTAAGATCATTTACATGGGATTTACATGAGATCATTTACATGAGACACTTATGATCATTACATGAGATTATTTATATGCAAGGTTGATGCTGCTTCCTACATGGAAGTGTGGGAAATCTATAATGTCAGAGACAGCCGCAACTGGAGGCTTCCTTGAGGGGAAAAGAGAACAATGGATCCAGCTACTAAAATATAGAATTGGGGTGAGGAGGATCTTCTAGACTTAGATTATCTAGACTTAAATTACAATCTTTGAGAAGGTTTGTCTTGCAAAATACCATAAAAAGGAGCATGTTCATGAGATTGTCTTAACTTATTTTTTTTGCACTGATACCATGCTTTCAATTTTCAGAATGGTCACATGTCAGGGATTACTGATACTTCTGTTCCTTGAAGCCATCTCTGCAAACTCCTGTCCCCACCACTGCACATGCGCTCCACCAGATCACAAACCGCTAAGAGTGGACTGTAGCTTCCGAGATCTGGTGACACTTCCACTTCTACCCAGTTCAACGCAAGAACTGTACCTCCAGGGCAACAAACTGGAAACAATATCTGCAGGAGCACTTGATCACCTTCATATGTTGAACATCATCAATTTATCTAGCAATCCATGGCACTGTGACTGTGGAATTTTGTACTTGAAAAACTGGTTGGAAGACCAAGTAGAAACCATGCTTACCGGTGATGTTAAGTGCTTCACCCCTCCTTCACTTCACAAAAAATCTATATCTGAGCTAAAATGGAGTGAACTTCCTTCTTGTTCCCCACCCCAAAGGCTTTGCTCAGATTTCTTGTTCAATGATGCATTCCTCTTCATTTTTGTCCTCTTTGTCATTCTGATTTGTTGTGTCTTGATTAGTACCCAAAGGACGAAATTTAAAGTGGAGATTTGCAACAACAGCACAAAGATCCCAGCAGGCATATTATCTTCAACTTCTTATCAGCTGAAAAGAAGAACAGGGAGAGTATCGAGCAATTCATCATTGGGAATGCCTACTGTGGACTAGATTGCCAAACAAGAAGAATGGTCAGGCAAATTATTTTTGCTTATCATTAAAAGTCAAGTGGTAAACTGAAAAGAATGGCTATTACGGACTTCTCATTCTAAGGGGCGGGGATGCATTAAGAATATGCTCACTGAACAAGACCATAATATGCAACTTTAGGGTCGAGTCCAAAAGACTAGTTTCTTGATTTTAATCCTTATGTATATGGTTTATGGTGCTTCCATGCACCTCCTGCAATCTGGGCTGCAACTCAACTCGGAGTTCAAGCATGTAATTACAGCAGAAGGCTAATGAATCAGTACACTGAACTTGTTGGTTCCAACCGACCTGGGTTGGGTTGTTTCCTGCTTGTGGTCACGATGACCATGTTGAAAAACCTATAAACCACCCTGGTCAGCCAGACCCTAGAAGTTGAAAACACCCCACAGTTGGCCATTGAGGGCAGGATCCTCCCAGAGTGAGCCAGAATAGTTAGGCAGGTGGGATCTCTGAAGAGCCATGTCAGCCAGAAAATGCTTGGCTTTCCAGAGAGACAGCCAGGCCCAAATGCCTGGCTCTGAGGGGGTCCTTCCTCAGAACCAGGCATTGTGGGAAAGGCATCACAGGAGATCACCAACTGTACAAATTCCGAGAGCCTACCTCTGGCTACTCTGGAGAACCCTGCTGGATGCTCTCCTGGTGTGACATTTGTCACAGTGGGAGAGGAGGGCTGACAGGGCTCCCTGGAGCACTCACTGTAGTGCCAACTCACTGAAGCTAGGCAGTGGCAGTGGGTCCTCCTGGCAGTGGGGAGCATGCAATTCACTGCTCCTCCCTCTCTGCCATCTGAGGCGGGGGATTCACCCTGTCTCATGGGAGGGCTGGTCTTGATTGAGGGACTGCAGTGTTTTCATTTATTATTTATTTATTTATTTATTTATTTATTTATTTATTTATTTATTATATTTATCAATCACCCATCTGGCCGGTCACCCAGCCACCCTGGGCGATGTACAATTAAAATACAACAAAACAACACAATAAAACATAATAATTAAAACAATATAAAAAATTCTCATTAAAAACCTAACCCACCCCATATTCCCGCCTGAACAGCCATGTTTTTAATGCACGGCGGAAGCTCATCATGGAGGGGGCATGGCGAAGGTCACTAGGGAGGGAGTTCCATAATGTGGGGGCCGCCACAGAGAAGGCCCTCTTCCTAGTCCCCACCAGCCTAGCTGCTCTGGCTGATGGGATAAGGAGAAGGCCGTCCGTGGCAGACCTTGTTGAGCGGCCTACTTGATGTTGCTGGAGGCGCTCCTTGAGATAAGCTGGGCCGGAGCTGTGTAGGGTTTTAAAGGTCAAAACCAACACCTTGAATTCGGCTCGGCAAGCAACTGGTAGCCAGTGCAACTCATTAAGCACTGGCGTGATGTGATCACGCCGGCGGCTGCCCTTAATCATGCCACAGTTATAGATGCTGTGAGAACCTCCCATTTAGGATGCTTCCAGACAAGGCTTTTATAGGTCCATTGCCCTGCCTCATTCATAATTTTACGGGAGTTCCAGATATCATCATCTTCTACTCGTAACTCTCCTGTGTGTCTGCACTGCTTCTTCTTTTTTTCCTACAGAAAATCTGTTAAGGGGAAAAAAGATTGAATAGTTGCACGATGTCTTCAAACTACTGCAAAGAATTATATGTGGAGTTGCCCTTAAAGATGGCCCAAGATACAGCCGCTAGGCCACTCACTGGGAGTGCATTTTGCCAGTGTTGAAAGTGTGAGATCGACTGAGAGTGGAAGCTTCTTCAGCTGTAATTCCCAGCACCACCGATGGAAAGAGGAGAGAGGAGCAGTTTGTTGAGCTAAAGCGTTTAATCTTTGTAAGACCCAAGTACATAGGAAAAGCAAGCAATGCAGGCATCTCTTACGCAGAAGAGATGACTCTGTCTCGTTACATCATCTCAGAGGCAGAGTTGTTCAGAGAAGAAGATGATGATGATAAGTAAAGCACGACACCGTGCTGTGCTTCTACTTATAGTAATTGACCATACTATAAATAGAACAGCTACGCAACAATTACATAACGTGTTGTCTTCGAACTATCACAAGACTCTGTGTGAGTCACAGACACCTTGAGACCACATCAGGAGACATTCTGTTTGCACCCCATACTAAAACCTGACAGAAAGAGCTCCACTATTACTGGCCTGTTTCTGAACCCAATTCAAAACACTGGTGCTTACCTACAAAAGCCCAAGTGGCTTGGGCCCTGTAGGCTTTTATAGGTTAACAGACTCCCATATCGAGCAGCTTGTACACGGTAGTCATATGTGAGTGGTCTTCTCCAAAAGCTCCTGCTATCAGAGGTGAAGAAGGTGACAACCAAAAAAGGGGTGCAACAGCTGAAAATGCCCCATCCGTGGACCTCTCTTCCCAGGGAACCTCACCTAGCACCTACCTTGTTATCCTTTGAGGTACCAAATGAAAACATTTTTTCTATTCTCCCTGGATTTTTAGGGATTTTAAATATTTATGTGAATTTATGTCTTCTGCTGTCTTAAATTTTATTGCTGTCTGCTGTTTATAATTGTTAATTGTATTTTATTGTTTTAAATTGCTGTAAGCCGTTCTGCTAGCAATGGGGAAGGGCAGTGCATATAAAATATAGCACACACAAAGACATATCTGTTAAATAAATAACAAAGGGCACAATCCTATGGCCATCTAGACAGAGTCTAGATGGCCATAGGAGAATTCCTCCCAGCTCCAATCTCAGAAACTCACTCCAAGGTCAGAGCTGGGACTCCAAACTTGGAGCGCCTTACTCCTGCCCACGCAGCTGGTGCAGAGAGAATCGTGCTGGCTATGCCCCCCCCCAGGTCACAAGAACGACCTTGGAGATGGGCTTGTGGGTGCTGGGAGGGGAGGGGGGGAAGGAGACAGGCACCGCCACAATACAAAGTATCCTCGCAGCACCTCAGCCTCCTTCTCTCACGCTCTGAGGCGTGACACTTAGATGGCCAAAACCAGCCATCTAAGTGTTTTGCAGGGTAGGAGGAGCACGGAGGTGACCTTCACCTCCGTGCTCCTCCCGCCCTGCATAGCATGCCCATAATCCTCTGTTTGGAGAGTTACGGGCATCCCCATAGGATTGCACCCTAAATCATATAAATACATTCCCACCATTTTCTTTCCCAAATCTGGGAATTGGGAATTGGTCCAGCTGAGTCCCAAATCCGCTGGACCCAGTTCAAAGATTATGCTTTCACTGGATGTATGAGAATGCTCCTTGGCTCCACTGAAGTCTATACTGTAAACCCATTAAATAGGTTTTAAAAAACACATTTCTTGTTTTTGTTTTTCTGGTATCTTCCACACACATGTAAAAACAGCTAAAATGTCTTCCTTGTGCTCCATAAAACAGACAGCTATCTCAACAATGAGCTTAATACCCTTTATGCAGGGAGAGTTGCATATTGCAGGGAACTTCACATCTCCTTGTGAGATACTGAGGAGCAGGTGAAGAGCAGGTGATATATCCACCACAGTGCTTCCCCCCACCCATGATCTTCTGTTCCTCACCCCCAAAATAAAACCTAGATTCAGAAGGGCAGGTTGTAGCTTTTGTCCCCTATCTCAGTGGTGTTTCTCAGTATACCCCTGTGGTCAGGGCCGGTGCTTCCATTAGGCAAACTAGGCAGCTGCCTAGAGCGCGTGGCTAAAGGGGGCGTGACCAGCCCACCGGCAGCCGGGCTGCTGCCGCTTCCCGTGGTGGCTCCTCTCCGGCTTCCTGGGCGTGCCGCCAAATGCCAGCACTGGCGGCGGACGAGCGGATGGCCGGCGCCGGTCAGAGTCCCTGAGGCGGATGGGAACCCCAGTCCCAAACTCATTTATCCGGTGAAGTCCCGATTATCCTGCCCCGCCCCCAAGCGCCGTATGCATCGGGTGCTTTAGAAAGGACACGCCTTTGAAACAAACGAACAAGCCGATGTGTTCGGGATCAGAGCCACGCAAGACAATCCTATGCATATTTACTCAGAAGTAAGTCCCTTGAGATCACTGGAGTTTACTCCCGAGTAAGTAAGTTTGCTGATAGGGTTGCACCTTCCAGTCACGTTGGGAATTGGGATACAAAGAGGACTCCCTCCGGTTTAAAGCGTGTGTGGCTGCAGGAGACACAACTGGCTGCTGGTGGGTGCGAGTCAGTGCAGGTTTACTCAGAAGTCCCAGGGGACTTAGCTAGAGAGCAAGTGTACATCGGACTCGGGTCCTAAGGCCCCTTGCACCGCAGTCGCTAAGGTTTACTCCTTCTCCGCGTTATTCTGGGATCTTCACTAGATTCAGCTGTGAATCTTTTCCGAGTGCATTTTAAAAATCAGGGAGTAAATTCAGTGTTCGTTGTGAGCTAGAAACCTTTGGAGGGGGTGCATGTGGTGTGTATATGCAAACACATACACACACACACATACACACACACACACCCTTCCCCAATTGCTATATTCTTTGAAATCTGCCTTCGGCCCGGCGAAGACCGCCCAGGAATATGGATTAGATCTAACTCTGGCTAATATTAAAATGCAGGTTATACAGTCCAAAGGTTAGTGCAAGAAGAAAGGGGTGGGGAAGAAAAGAGAAACAAACGAAGAGAAAAACGGCATTTTCGAACAAGCTACTTATTTTTTAAGCTAAAGGCTAGCAAAGGCTAGCAAAGAAGGGCAGCCGCTTGCGGAGGCGGGCACGTCTCGATCCGCAGCAGGAGCCGGGCTGGGACTCCTCCTGCCAGTGCGCTGAGCGCTTCCTCCCTGCGTGGGCTGCAGGCTTTCTTCTGGGCCACTGCTGGTGCTGCCGCAGCTGCTTCCACTCACCTGCAGCACGGATCTATCTCCGCCCCTCATTTTGGGGGCGGGGGCAGCCAGATAGAAGAAGAAGGGAAGGAGCGGAGGTGAATGAGGTGCTTTCATAATGGGCATAGGGCTGGAGGGAGGGAGGGCTCAAGTGGGGGGGGCGCTAAATATCTGATCTTGCCTAGGGCACCAAACTGTCTTGCACCGGCCCTGCCTGTGGTTTCTTCCCTATTAGCTAATGGCTGCTCGTCTTCACTCCTATGGAAAAGAAAGTAAACTCTGCCTGCATTTGGTGAGCCTTTTGTTTGTAGGAATCAAGCCTGGCCACCAAATATTGGAGTGGTCCAGCTCCTACGGAGAGCAACTACACTTGAGGGGTCTCTGTTCACAAACTGTACAGTGCTCTCCCAGAACAGAGCCCTAATACAGAGCCCCGCCCCCCCAAACCTGTCACAATAGCGCTCACTTTAATAGTTAATATTGTAGAATGGGTTGTGTCTATCCTGCTCTACCTAGTGAGGAAAACCCCAGACAAGTTGAAAACTCACCACTAGATCTCAGTGAGAAGCATTTCCTCTTTTCCTTGCCCTATTCCCTCACTACTGACAAATGACTTGTACTTCCTACTTGCTACCACCAGACGCCATATGGTGAACTACTGGATAAGCTACCTGGCAGCTTACAGCTTTTCTAGACAAGGCTGCTTAACCTGCTTCTCCTGCTTCCAGATTCTTTGCAGAATTAAAATCAAATCTCTACACAAGTTTCCCCCCCCCTTTCCTGCCTTTCTCTACTTTCCACTACATAACCTCTAGGTGGCGGTGTGGTATAGCAGAATAACACAATTACACTTGGAGAAATGCACTTTGTTTTGTGATGCCCCCAAAATGCACTTCGTTTTGTGATGCCCCAGATTCCCCCTGCACCAAAAGTGAAAGTGTTTTGAAAACATAAGAGCAAAACTGGAAGATGACAGTGTTGTCTAAAGCACCTGCAAACAACTGTAAGTGAAGAATGGTGAGTGCAGCATAATACAACCCTCATCTAGAAAAGCTCCTATTCTCCACACTTTTCCAGACACTTCCATGGGCTATCCCATAACTGTCTTGCCCAATTTATCCTGGGCAGGGTGTCCCATTGGGCTATCAATAAAATAAAACAATGGCTTTCTTCCTTTCCTGTATTCTGGCAACAAGGATGAATCCAAGCATATATTTTCCCAGTTTAGTATAAATCACACAAGCATGTCCAGCATGGATGGGAAAGAGAGTGCAAAACAAAAATCTACTTGAAACAATAATGCAAAACGTGTCATCTGGAGGGTAAAAAGCATTTTATCACAGTTAATAATAATAATAACATAGGTTACACTTCAGGCCAGGATAGGTTTGTTTGAAAATACCACAGGAAAGTGTGGTATTATTTGGAAATGGCAGAATGAAATGCTTGTATAGTTATGCAATTCTGCTATACCACAGCACCACCTACTGGTTGTGTAATGGAACAAATAGAAAGGCAGAGAAAGAAAACCCCCCCAGAAAAAACACACATGTAAAGGACCTGATGTTAATCCCACAAGGAATCTGGAAGCAGAAGCCTTGGTAAAGTGGTGGGTTAAAAGCTTCATGTAGAAAAGCCCTTTTAGTTTTTAAAAGCCGTGGAAATGGTTGCAAAGAACGGGAGAGGCCCTGGAGGATGACGACATCGCGTAAAGCACCTGCCAATTGCTGTGAGTGAGGAATCATGAGTACACGATAAATGCCTCATATAGAAAAGCCCTAAAACACTGCTCTGAGCTCCTTGCAGGAAGGGTGCATCATGATGATGATGATGATGATGATGATGATGATGATGATAATAATAATAATAATAATAATAATAATAATAATAATAATAATAATAATAATAATAATATGCTCCCAGAGTGCAGTGATCCTGAATTGGAGCCATGCACATTTATACTAGAGAAAATAAAAAGCTAACCCCCAGTGACATGCTATGCAATTAGCGTGACATGTAGTTTGGCTCAGAGCCAAGGGTCTTTCTAGCTGGAATAGAGGATTAGGCTTCTAGCCCAATGCTAGATGCACTGACTGCAATCCAGAAAGGAAAATAATGTGCACCAAAGTGATAGCACAAAGACACCTGGGATTTTCTATTCTTCCTTTGTTAGTCCTCAGCTCCAAATTCTAAGCTTAAAATTCAGTCTGTGGGTTTGTGAGAGGCATTCATTCAGCCTTCACAGGGAAGTCAGCCACAGTGTTCCTCATGAGACAAACCATAATGGGAATAGTGCTTCGTATCTTGGCCACCTATGTGCCTTACAATGCAATCCTATACAAGTCCTACATATTTCAAACTGTTTGTTATATAAATTTAACAAACAAAGAAACAAATGAATGTCTACTCAGAGGCAAGCCCTTTTGAGTTCAATGGAACTTGTTCCACACCAAGATAAATGTGTATAGCATGGTTGAGACACCTGTGACACTCCAGATGTTGTTGGACTCCAGTAATCTCTTATTGCGATCACATCTGACACCGTCTTCTCCATTAGTTGCCAGCTCAACTAGGCAGTTCAGTCACAACAAACGTGTCACAGGACGATTCTGGGAATGTTTTGCACTTCGAAACATCTTTTCTCATGGAATTACTACAGGTTACGTCTTAACCATGAAGACATTTCTTTGATACTTTAAAAGGCAGAACAATTTTCGGCCTGCTTTGATAGAAGTTCGTTTCCCCCCCCCCCCCCCCGCCCATTGATTCAATCTGCTAGAATTTCACTGTGTGCCTCAAAAGTTATCTGTCACCAGATTATTGTTCCTTAAATAGCCCTTGCTCCTACACGGCTGCTTGTGTGGACAGCATTTTAAAACAGAAATAAACCATTCAAAAGCAAGAGGCTCATAGGAACCTGAATTGTTCGTAAGATAAGAAAGGCTTGGGATGCTTTTTGCTTTTTTTTTTTATAACTAAAGGACCAGATATTTGAGTAGAACTCATTTGAAAAGTGACCAAACATGTCCACCCTCACATGAAGCATCTGATTGGACAGCAGTTTCCAGGCAGATGGGGGTGGTGGGCACCGCCTGCTACAAAATGGTCCAGCCAGAGAGCCAGGCCTCTTCCAGCATTCTCCGTCCCATCCTCCCCACCCCATCTTCAGTTAATATCCCATGCCCATTGAGCATGCTCAGTCCTCATTGGGCTCTTTGCATTTGTTTTCCTCCCTTGGGTTTTTTTTTTATTTCCCTAAATATTTGTTGTACTTCTGCAAACCTTGGGGTTTCCCTCTAGCTGGTTAACACCTGCCTCCTGTGCACGGATAGTGCCGTCTTGCCTCCTAACAAATCCACACTCGGGGAGCTGAGCTCGTTATCAGCATATACGGGAATATGAAGTATCTCTTGTTGCCATTACACATGTAATTAATTCAGTGTTTCTCAACCTTGGGTCCCCAGATGTTTTTGGCCTACAACTCCCAGCATGCCCCAGCCAGCTATGCTGGCTGGGGCATGCTGGGAGTTGTAGGCCAAAAACATCTGGGGACCCAAGGTTGAGAAACACTGAATTAATTCAATGTGTTAGAAGGCTCCAATGCAGATTCCTCACTCCAATCAATAATGATTTGAAGCCACTATTTCTATACATACATTCTATACATACTATTTCAGATGTTAAAGGGATCAGATTGACCCATCTGGAAATGGCAGGCCTGCGATACACAGCAGAGCGACACTTGCTCAGGGATCAGTCACAACAGAATTTAGGATGGCAGCCTGGCTGTTTTTCTCACACCATAGAGCAGAGCGACAGCTATTTCCTCTATTCCCATTCACCATCATACTGCAGGCAGCCTGTCCACTGAAGAAGAGCCTGGAAAGTCCTGATGAAAATTTTAGCAGCCAGCTCTCGAGCTATATAATTTAAACTTGATGGAGGGAAGTTTGTTTTCTAAAAAGTGCCCCGTCTTCTTGTGCGTTACGCTTCACCATCCGGTTAGGCAGAGTTCTCTGTCAGATATAATGGTTTGGGGAGTATAAATGGAGTCAAACTGTGACATGGGCATTCCGTTATTTGGACTGCCCTTTCATTTCTAATAGCACCCCTGTTCTAAATCCAAGCACTTTGGACAGCCACTTGGAAGATAGCACTTCTCAGAGCTTTGCAGTGTCACTTTCTCTTCACCGGAATGGGTGGGAATGAAAACACATGTTTTCTGAGTGCGGTATTCTCCCAGAAAGGGACAGAATGCTTTTTTTTTTAAAACAGAAGGCAGAGACTAGAAAACCAATGGATTTTAATGTCCACTTGAGCTGCTAGGAGTCCATGGGTAGAATTGAACAAACACGGAGACAGAACACAGCAGACCACATATGAGAAAAATTATTTTCAGTGGTGGGTCGCATTATTGAAACTAGGCGTGGGGTCTGGAGATCTGACATAAACAATGAGGCATTAATGTGTCTCCACGGAGTGCAAGTTTTGTCTTTGCAATATGCCTCAGAAAGATTATTGTTGATCCTCAGGCCCTCATGGTCCTCAGGTTCGCCTTAATAAAACAGAGCATTTAGTATTGCAGCACCCACCCTCTGGAATGCTCTTCTAATTGACGTCAGGTAGGCATCTACAGTTATGACTTCTAGACATCTCCTTAAAACTTATCTGTTTATGCAGGCTTTCCCTGAGGTGTGACTCAGCCAGTTATAGTTATAGTTTTATTGTTGATGATGAGTAGAATGATTTTGTTGTTGTATTTTATTGTTATATTTTAGTGAATACACTGCTATTACATTCACTGCTTTGATAATTTTGTTGGGAAGTCATATATAGATTTGAGAAATGGATAGATGGGTGGATAAATGTCAACCTCAAGTAATCAGTGGCTGGAAGAACTCTGTTCCAGGGATGGCCCTCTCTTGAGGTGGGTTGCATCCCCTGCCCCAGCTAGAAGTGTAGGGGCAAATTGCGCACTCCCACCCACTCAACAGGAGTGCCCCACCCCACTGGCCGCTCTCCTGCAGCATTCGCCACAGCGAGAGAGTGGGGCAGGCGGAATTCTCCAGAGCAACCACCCATCCTCTGGCTCACTCTGAGAATCTCAACACGAGCCAGAGGGAAGGCGGGCTCTCTGCAGAGTTGCATCAGCCAGAGAAAGCGGCCGGCATGGCCTTTAAAAAGCAGCAATGGGAGCAGCTGTGGGAGGGTACTGGGGGGACGTGGCGGGGGCAATGCAAGGGGACGCAGCAGAGGTACAAGTGTGCTCTCCTGCCTCAGGAGGCAGGAGAGCTTGAGTCACCCCTGCTCTGTTCCCTGGCGCTGGCGGCTCTGTAGGCCCAGCCAATATATTTGTCGACCTCAGGGTCAGCACTAGCCAATGGCATTCTCAGGCAAATGTCGGGGCCCCAGAACCCTGACTGGGCTTTACCACTGCTGACACCAAGCCCAGTCTGGGTCCCTCTTCCATTTTTTTTCAGGCGGAGGGGCTATATGGCTGAACTCATACGGCTCTCATACTCTCCTGCGGATAGCGTCTGGAGACATAACAGAGGCAGCCGCCTTGGGGTGATAGGGAGATGTGGAAAGGCAGTTTGGTCTGGACAGTTTTGTGTATAGACAAAGTCTGGGAAGACGGAACCTGCTAGTTTCATGAAGTCAGTAGCTTTGGCCAAGCCCGGTGTGCTCCAAATGTTAAGCCGCTGTTGGATGTCCCACACTGATCGTGATCTGGTTCCGGTCCCAGCAACATAAAAACCTATCAAGGATTACCATGATCTGTGCTAATTCTCAGTGCTTCCAGCACTGAGGTGCTTCCAGAGAAGTTCTTTCAAAGGAGACTACTCTGGAAAAGCTGGCCCAAGCCTGGCAAAGTGCTTCGGCAAATGGTCAAATGCTTAGCACTGAGCAGCCAGGGCCGCCTCTTATGCACTGCCAAAGAGGAGGAAATGCCTCACCAAACAAACTAGGGGGAAAGAGGGCGCCGCTTTCCATTAAAAAAATTTGCATATGCTAATTTATACATATAGATGCAAATGTAGAAATGATCACCATGATTTTGAATATAAATACAATAGTTCTCAACATAATGGAAAGACTAGGAGCAAGTGGCCTGCTGTTCCTTGCTCAGTCAACTGTCCAGGGGCTAAGCGCTGATGGGCAACTTCCTTGCTGAACTCACTGAGAGTTCTTTCTGGACAAGCATGCATAGCATCAGGCTGCTGAAATTAACTTTAACCAAGGCAAGGATAATCTCTGCTGAAGGATTTTGCTGGATGTTGGCTCGTTCCTATGAACTCAAAATTATTTCGTTTTTTTAAAGGGAAAGACACAATGGACAGGCTATGTCCATTTTGGACATATGAGTACGAAAGGTGTGATGCATTTTTCAGAACTTAATTAGGCATTTGCGTAAATGGTAAGATATTTTGCAGTGCTTTACTGATCCTTTTTGAGGACAATGGTTTTAGTACTCTATATAGCATGTTCTTTCCTTCTTTCTTTCTTTCCTGCAGAGATCATTGCCCACTGCAATTAGCAGAAAATCAAAAGCATTTTCTCATTGGATCCGCTGTACTGAACACTGCATATACATTAGTTATACCATATGGGGCAATTAATTCTGAAAATAAATGAATGAATGGGAAGGCTTTTTTTATTATTATTTGGATGGAATCAGATTACTTGGGTTAGTAGTTGACAGATTCTAGTCAATCAAATACAGCCTTGGGTGGCAATGTCGAAAGCAATTTCCAATTGATGCTCAATTAAAATTTATGTATGGCTCTCCCTTCTGTTTAGAGATTTCTGACCAGCTATCAGTCTAGTAAATATCACAAACAAACAAACAAGACTTCAGCCAAATGGCAATAAAGGGAACAAGGATGATGTGGCAGGCCTCGCTACAAATACAGAACAGAACCAGCCTCAAAAAGTGGTGGTGGCGGTGGGGAAACAGCAGCATGTGTTTGTGCCCCATCAGCAATCCCCAGGCTCCTGCATCAGAGCAATGGAAAAGTCAGCTTTCAAATGCTGGATGTGCACCAGTGAACTGTCAGATAATTCAAAAGGCAATATGGAAGAATTGTAGCCCAAACGCTGAAGGGAAGGCATTCTGTTCCCAGCACTGTAATCTTAGCTACCCCACCCCACCCGCCTTTCCAAATTGTACTTGCACCAGGAGTGGTTGGTGGCTCCAATACCAGTGGGGTGGTGTATCCACTCCAGGTTCCAGTCTGAATTTTAAATGAGCTATCCATGGTACTGAAACTATTCTGAGGGTAGGGTTCAGCATCATGGACAGCTCCTTAAAAGTTGAGACTGAAGCCCCGAAGTGGATACACCATCCCACTGACATTGGAGCCACTACCCTCCACTGGCTTGCACACACACCACCAAAGGACCCCTCGCTGGGCTAAGTAAGATGTGATGATCTTAACACGGACCGAGATGGAGATGGGGTAATGGGCGATAACTGTAAGACATGCTCCGAATAGTCCTCTAGAGCAGGGGTGTACAACCGTTTTGGCCCCAAGGTCCGCATGTGATGCTGGCTTGGGGATCGCACACATACATGCATGTGTACACACAGACACAGACACACACGTGTGTGTGTGTGTACACATCCCAGAGATCTTCATACAGATTGCTCTTTCCTTGCTGCTGGCAGTGGAGGGGGAAAGAGCAACCTGCATGAGGATCTCTGGGGGAGGGAGCGGAGGAGGGTACAGGTGATGGGGAAATCAGCTGGAGGGGAGGGTAATTCAGTGGCGGAGTGGGGTTTAGGGCCCTTGGTGGGCCACAGTAAAGGCTTTGGAGAGTTGCAGGTTGTGCTGTAGAACAAATCTAAGCAGCGTTCACCACCCAAACACTACCTTCCTCAGTACCCTCCAACAATTAACACATCCAGAAATCCGTTTTATTTATCTTTACATTTTTGCCAGTTTGAAAATCGGCACAGTATACGAAGCTGCCAGCATCACATCACTCTAGCTGGCAGTATCCATGGCTCACAGGCAGGACACGTACTTGCCTTGCACCCACATTTATCTGGGGAAAATAAATGTGTTATACTTTCCGAGAACTGAGACGCCCCATGACCAACTGACTAAAATCAAGGCAAAGATGACAACACTGAGGAATAGGATTGTCTATATTTTAAGAGGTCTTCCTATGTTTATACCTTCAGGTTATTTTAAGCAAATTTACGAATTATTTAACAGGGATGGGGACTCAGACTCGAGGACTCGACTTGTGAGTCGGGCTGAGTCCCCCCTCTGACTCGACTCGGACTCGAGTCCCAATATTTTTAATGGGACTCGAGACTCGACTCGGGACTCGAGACCAAGGACTCTTCAACATCCCTGGGCTGTGCCAGAAGGAGTGGAGAGGAGCGTGATTGCTGGCGAAGAGCGCATGGAAGCGAGGTGTGCCGCTGCTCGGCCACTATGGACGGCTACCAGGAGTGTAGCCCCAACAGTGTGTCAAGATTTATTTTGATTGATGTGTTGCGTACTTGGGAGAGGCAGAAGAAGGACCTGAGATTACTCTGTGCGGCTGCTCTGAGTGTGTTTCTGGTTCCAGCAAGTTCATCACCAGTGGAGCGGGTGTTCAGTGAGGGTGGAATTGTGAAGAGACCTCACCGTTCCAGAACGGGGGGCGGGGCAAACATTTAGAAAAAATCATGTTCCTCAAATGCAACATGGATAAGTTTTAGAAAGTACAGCAAGTTTATTTTTTAAACTCATTTTTCTAAAATGCCACCTTTCAGACATTTTGGGTTTGGCTGCCTCTGCCTGCCTGTTTGGGGTTCCCAGCCTCCTCTGTCTGCCTGGTCTCTTCTTGACCAGTTCCACAGTTTGAATTGTCCAAGACAAAGGCCTCTGCCTGCCTGCTTTGGGGTTCCCTGCCTCCTCTGCCTGCCTGGTTATTTTGGGTTTTTCTGCCTGGTCTGTTCTTGCCAAAATCAGTGGCAGAGTTTTGAGATAAAAAGGCACACTTGTGCCTAGAATTTATTTAAACCACACATCTGAAGTAGCCTTATTTTGTTGGGAAAAAACCCCCATTGATTTTAATAGGGACTCGTGAAGTCAGCTTTGGGAGTGACTCGTGACTTGTGAGTCACCATTTTGGACCAAGGACTCGGACTCGAGACTCGGGTCCAAAGACTCGTGACTCGAGACCAAGGACTCTTCAACATCCCTGTTATTTAATACTTTTCTTTGGCAAGGAACACGAACCTAAATTTTCTGTACACAAATTGCAATTACCTATAGAGGAAGGTGGGTTTAATCTTCCACATTTCCAGACTGGGTTTGGCTTAGCTTCTGCTACAGGCTGGAATAAAGAGTCCCAGAAGTTTAGTTACCTGACCCCACCTTATCATCAAGGCCCCAAGGCAGCTAACAAAAATAAAATTCAAAATACAAAATACAAAATAACAACAACAATAAACCATAACAGGTATAAAGGCAGTGGATTAAAAAAAAAAAAAAACTTTGAAAAGCCAGTAAAAAACACTTAATAAGATGCCAGGAAGCCCAACAATGAACATTAAAGGGTCTTAAACATTAAAAGCCATTAAAGACATAGGGGATAACAAGATGGGCTTCACCTGGTGCTTATGGCTTCAATCCTATGCACAATTATCTGGGATTAAGCCCTGTTGAATACAGTGGGACATTTCTAAGTAAACATGTATGAGATTGATCTGTAAATGGTGCACAACTTGGAAGAAATTTCACAATTTGGGCAATGGCCACTGAACAGGACCTCTCTCCAGTTGCCACCCACCTCTCTTCTGAAGGCAGGGGTACCCAGAGAAGGGTCACTGAAGCAGATCTCAAATGGCTGCAGACTGGTTCATGGGGCGTGGGATGGGCAGGAAGTGGTCTTCAGAGATATCCAGTTCCCAAGCTGTTTAGGGCTGTAAAGGTTAAAACCAGCATTTTGAAATGAGTCCAGAAACAAACTGGCAGCCATTCTTTTTTTAATACTGGCAAGATGTGTCCTCTGCAAACAGTCCCAGCCAATAATGTGGCCACCAGCACCACGTTCTGTACCAGTTGCATTCCAAATGCTCTTCATAGGCATTACAATAATCCAGCCTGGATGCTACTAGACTGTGCCTAGCTGTGGTCTGACCATCTGTTTCCAAAAAGGGATGCAGCTGGTAGACCAGCCAAAACTGTTGAAAGGCACTACATGCTATGGTGATGCCAGTTGCTCATCCAATGACATAGTTGGGCCTAGACAACCCCCAAGCTGTGAACTCGATCTTTAAGGGGAAGGGCAACTCCATTAGAAAGGTATTAAATACCTCTGTCTTACCTGGATCAAGCTTCAGTTTATCAGTCCTCATCCAGCTCATTACAGACTCCAGTTTGTGGAGTCCCCAGCAACACCTGGATCTGATGAAGAGGAGGTACACACACCCTTCACCTCTTCTACGCATGAAGGGGGGGCTCATGCAATGCCCAGGGGGAGGGCCATGCTGCAGCCCCAGCACTGGACACACCACTGGCCCTTCCCTCTGCTCCTGCCTAGGCTTCCTCCCTGCAAATGTCTGTGCCAACATCCAAGGGGCAGGGGCAGTGACATGCCCGATGCCGGGGACAGGAACAGCGGCACGGCCTTGTTCCCCAATTATCATGTGAGAAAGTGCGTAACATGTGAAGGGGGCTCAAGTGTTGGGTGTCACTCACATACTGATGGTACCCAAACCCAAGTAATCAGGCAAGTGGTTTCATGTAGATGATCAACAGCATGGGGAGAAGATATATATGCCATGGTGTCAAACAACACTTCCCCAGCACCATCCTCGGTAATAAACTCACCAGGTAGGAGAAGAACCACTGAAGAACAATGCCCCGGTGCCCATTTGGACAGCTGGTCTAGAAGGATGCCATAGTCCAGGGGTGGGGGTGTTGGGTTTTGCATAGGCAGAACGAGATTACCACCTGACATCGAGATTATCACCTGACCTGGTGGGTGTTACTTGAGTTCAAGTACACAAGGCCTTTGGTCACGAGACATAGTCTCAAGGTGATATGACTCAGCAGCCTTGAACAGGTTTGGATCAACATGTTGATGAATAGGTTATACAACTGGGGTGAGTAATGTCCTATTTATAGATGCAGGGTCTGGGGTATAAAGCTAGCACACTTGCTGATAGCTTTCACTTGCTCATTGCTCTCCTTCTCCTTGCTGGCTTGCTTGTCTCGACACGACATGTGTATTGTTCTTGGACTTCACTTCATCTAGCCTTACCACTGGGGTATAGGATTTGAGTCTGCAATGATGTAGTGAGTAGAGATGCATTGATTGCCTTAATCCCATGTAATTGGGTCTTACAAATAAACTCTTTAATCTTTATTAACTGCTGTTATCTCCTCCTTCCGCCTGCGTGACTGGGACTGAGGGTCATTGGCTAGGGGAGCTTTTGAACCCGGGTCAGTCCAACTCTCACAGGGGAACACTTTGGGGTGGGGGCCAAATGGCCACCCACCTAGGCCTTTGCAGGCCAGATTTATTTATTTATTATATTTATATCCCGCCTTATTTCCTGCAAGGAACCCAAGGCGGCTTACATAATCCTCCTCCTCCTCCTCCTCCTCCTCCTCTCCATTTTATCCTCACAACAACCCTGTGAGGTAGGTTAGGCTGAGAGTCAGTGACTGGCCCAAAGTCACCCAGTGAGTTTCATGGCCGAGCAGGGACTAGAACCCGGATCTCCCGGGTCCCAGTCCAACACTCTCACCACTACGCCACACTGGCTCTCAGGGTTTCACGGTGTGTGTGTGTGTGGCCACATTCCTGATGTCACGGTGCGTGGCCCTGTCCCCTGGAAGAATCCAAGGCAGCTCTGCAGGCCTGGTGTGGAAACTCTATAGGCTCGATTAGGCCTGTGGGCCGGAGGTTCCCCATCCATGCCTTATTCTAATGCTGCTGAGAGGTCGAGGACAATCCACAATCCATCCGCCTGTCACTTGCCTGGCATACATCATCCACCAAATCAACCAAGGTCCCCGAACCAGTTTGGAATCAAACTGAATCATGCAAGCCTACCTGGAGTTAGGATGCCAGAACCCTCTCAAGCACCTTTTCCCCAAAAAGGGAGAGTTGAAACTAGCCCGAAGTTTGTTTGTTTATTTATTTATTTAATGCATTTATACCCCGCTCTTCAGCCAGAAAAGGCTCTCAGAGTGGCTTACAAAGATTAATAATAAGACAGTCCCTGCCCTCAGGCTCACAAACTAAAAGACATGACACAAAAGGAAAAGGGATTGGGAGGGAGGAGGAAGAATGCAAAACTCAGGCACCAGTTTTTAGTTAAAAGGTTCTTACAAGTTTTTCTTTCTTCTTTTTTTTCTGGCAGGGAGGGCAAAACAAGCTCCCTGCAGTTGTTCCTTCTTTGGCTGATGTATGGGGCCAGGGTTGGTCTCCCCCTTGCTGTGATGATATTCCTGGGAGGCAGGGCTCTTGGTTCTCTGGCCGATGGATGAGGCCAGAGTCTGCCGTCCCAGGGAACTGTCAGTTGGAGCTGCATGTTCCTTCCGGCAGGGAGGGGTGACACAAGCTCCCTGCAGCTGCTCCCTCTCTGGCTGATGATGTTACTCCTGGGAGGCATGGGGTGCAGCCTCCCAGTGGCCCTTGGTTCTCTGGCCGATCGATGAGGCCAGAGTCTGCCGTCCCAGGAGTCAAGAAAGTATGTTTTCAGCAATGGTGTAACTCCCTCCTTTAAAAGGAGTTTAGCCCATTGTTGGAAAAGCTTCATTTGAAATGTTGCCCTCTGATAAGGGGATAACCTCCCCGAGATGCCAGGTCAGTCCCACTTGGGCAGCTCTAATTAGCAATATGAGCAAGGGTCGAGCATATAGGTCAGTTTTACATGTCTGGTGTGTTACTGTGATAAGGAATGAAAAAGAAATATTAAAGATTGCTTTTCTTCCAAACAGTGAGTGGCAATTCTTGTTTATTAAACTGTAAGTTACCTTACACTTTTTTTTTCAATACTGTAAACAAAGAACCTATATTAAGATTTTGGTCATCTGCAAATTTATTTTAATTAATTAATCAGTAGGCAGATTATTAATCAACGAAAAATATATTTACTAGGTTGACTATCCAAATAAAGACGCTCAGACTAGTTGAATTGTCTGAAAAAGTGGTGAAGTTCTGAAAATTCACTACAAAGGCATTCTGCAAGGAGGGAATATTCATATCAAGAGCTACTCTTCAAGACACCATGATAGTAGTGGGCCTAGTGACTCAGTAGAGAAGGATGCATTCCTATTAACCCCAAAGCCGAGGGTTCAAGACCTATGGGGTGGGGGGGAACATGAAAGGAGTGTGGAAATTAGACATTTTGTCTGATTGGTCCTGGTGGTTCGGCGGGCAGGGAAGCTTTTATAGGGAGAAGCTCAGTGGTCTGACTCACGACGATGGCTGCGTCGTGAGTCACATGCTTTGCATGCAGAGGTCCAGGGCTCACAATTTCTGGCATATCCAGGTAAGGCTGGGATTGGGAAAGGCTCCAATATGAAACTTTGGAGAGCCTGTGCCAGTCAGTGTCGAGTAGACGATGCTGACTAGATGGACCAATAACTTCTAAGTCCCTATGAACTAGGTAAATGGGAATCACTCATTGAAAATTAAGTTGGATTTTCATATATACAGTATATCTTGAGGATCCAAAAATATGACTCTGAATTTTCATTGTGGGATGAAAACTCTAATCCTAGACGCGGGGGACATTCCTAATTAAACAACATATTTTTACCCCTAGGCTCTTGGAGAAAGATGATGAGGCTAGATGGCTACGATACCACATCTGATATTATCATATTATTAAAACCATTTGGAGGCCTGAGGCTTCCTCCTGCTGTTAAAAGTGAGTAGGAATTTTGCCCTAGATTTACATCCTAGCCTTCAGGCAAAATAATTTCATTCCAACACCATCTTCATCTTTAATTGACATCCCAGTTATCAAAACAAAACCATCAACAGTCATATTCTATATTCCTATCCCAATGCAGCCCACTTTCTGGAACCACTAAGACTATGTTACTGGAGCAAAGTTTTATGAGAAGCTAAATTACCTTGGGGAAAGCATCCTGCAGGCTTTATGCAGAATGACTTATTTCTCATATACACTGATTACTAAATTTAATCTGAATGTAATTGGAATTAGCACACAGAAGTGTTACATTGTTTAATAATTCAAGCTTTGTTTGTGTAGTTAACATTGTCCAATGTTCACCTCTGAAAGTTCTTACTTCCAGTTACTCAGAGTTTTTTCAAACTTTCAAAATACAACCTTAAATGTTTTCTGTCTCCAGCTCAGGGTTTGTTTGTTGTTGTTGCTGCTGCTGCTGTTTGGAGAGGAATAAGAATAAGGAGATAAAGCCAATTCAAAACTCCTGTTTTTTCCCATATTGAAAATGCAGGCTTGAAACTGTGAAGGCAAATTCCTTAACTGAGTTTAAAATGAATTAGGGAAATGTATGGTTTGGAAGACATTAGTCCCTAAAGGTTTGGTCAGTCCCTGCAGTGGATCATTATAACTTTGTTGTCAGTAGGTTTTCCAAGATGCCAGCAGTAGGTGCTGAACACAATTCAGCAAACAAAGTAGATTCGCTTTCAGGTCAGAAGCTGAAATTCACAGAAGTCATTGTGAATTCACAGAAATCTTTTATTCATGAATCAAATCTGAGCCAAAATTCCTATGATGGGTCTAGAAAAAGGTGGGAACTGCTAGAGTACTCTATATAAACATTTCTTTAAATGCATCTGTATAACGAGCAAGGATATAGGTTACATAATTTACAGTACAATCCTATGCATGTTTACTCAGAAAAAAGCTCCATTGAGTTAAAGGGGACTCCCAGGTAAGTGAATACAGGATTGCAGGCAGAGAAAGCAATCCTATAGTCCTGGGAGAGCATCCCAGGGTCCATAGGATTTTGGAGCTCTCCCTCTGAGACCAGAGACACTGCGATGACATCCGAAGGGGAGCTATGGAAGCCGATCCCCCCTCCCCCACCCCTGCACAGCTGTCCTGGAAAGAACCGCACCTGCTGCTTTCTGAGGTTGCAGAAGCGGCCTTGGCGGACCTCTGAAAGGGAGCATTCTGATGGACAGCGAGGGGAGGGGAGAGGCCAGGATAAGAGAAATCCTATGGCTTCTCCAACCCCGCCCCTCCTCTAAATGGGCTCAAAGGCCTGTCTAGAGGGGGAAATGTAAAAAGGAGGACACAGTGAAAATCGCCTCCGTCCGTCCTCATCCTGCCCTGCCAGCAACAGGCCAGCAGGCACTGGATACTTGGAAGCCTTCGAAATCGGAGGCGTTCATCTAGCGAGGGTGCAACCCATCGGATTGCGCCCTTACAGTGTGTAATCCTATCTGTATTTACACAGAAGCAAGTGCTACAGTGTTCAGTGGGGCTTACTTCCCCTGCCCCCACTAACCATACATAGGAATGTACATAGGAACATCAATAAGCCATTGATCTTGTTGGGACTTGAAAAAGATACTAGGAGAGGATATATTGTGGAGTAATATCCTTCCTATCTCACGTTAGTGAGATCAGCAGAGTAGAGTCCCTTTCCAGCTCAAAAGAAGCTTAGATTTGGCTAGTGTTAGCCAGTTAGCATTTGGTAATCCAGGATGCTTTAAGGCAGACTGAATTTCCCTGGTTTTGCCCCCTTTTCTCTCCCTCAGAACAATAATCAGAGACACAGTCTTGTAAAAGTTAAAAGTAACATTTACTCACTCAGATTATGCAGTTTCATTCAGGCAGGCTTAAAAGCGTTTCTTACAGTTGGTTACAAGTTCATTTGTAGTTACTTGGGGTCTGAACTGAACTTGTGGAGTTCAGACCAGCAACTCTGGCTACATGCTGCTACAAGGACCACGTGGAGACAACAACCTGGTGGTGCCACGCTCACAAAGAGTCTGAACAGAAAAAGGAAGAAGCTGGGAGCAACGCCCACTTCCTGTTCAGGCTGTTAATAATTCAATGAGTACCTTCTAGGAAAACCACCCTAGAATGTTGTGCTATGTGTCACATAGAAGGTATCAGTGATCTTAACCATTTCACCCAATTACCTGGTGAAACATGAGCCATAGGTTTTGACTGCAATTTTAATTATCCAACAGATCTGACTCACGACGATGGCTACGTTGAGTGTAATTTCCATATACGGGTGATACAAATATGACATAGTAAAACGTACTGCATTTAACTTTCATGGTTTGACCCCTATTTCAATGCTACCACATTTTCATTGTGGTTTCCAGTCCTGTGCTTGAAGAGGGGGTTGGAGCCCACTGGAAGTTCAGCATCACCAAAGAATGGAAGTTGAGAACAGCTGTTCAAGCTAAAGTGCCCATTACAGGGGGAAGAAGACAGAGAGCTTTAGCTCCCTCACTCCCTGTGCTCCAGTCTTCCCCTCCTCTTCCCAGCAGGACAAGCAACCCGCTGCTTATGCTGGGATGAGAGATGATCATCCCATCGGTTTTGCTTTCCTGTCTGTGATGGGGAAGGGCTGTAAGAAGGGCCTTTTTTCCCTCTCCATTCCAACTGCAATTCTACTTTTCCCCATTCTTCATTCTTTCAGAATGCTGGCCAAAATTAAATGATCAGTTGCAGGCAGTGAACATTATGCCATTGTAAATGCATACAATGAGGATTTATTGGAAATAAATAATATATCTTAGAAAAGCTGGAGGGAAAGGGCAGCTGGAATTCCTTAGAGCAGACAAAATATAGATAATTAAACATGGAGACCAAACTTTTCTACATGTTCTGTCAGTGTCAACAAAAGAAGGCTCTTAAACTAGATCAACATTGTCACCTAGTGGCCACTGAAGACCTCTGATGGGGGAAATTCACAAAATCCACGATAGATTTTTGCAGCAGTGAGAAGGTAAATTGCTATTACCGGTAATACTATTACTGCCACTACATTTCAGACATGCTACTTATCAACATTTGCTTTGAGGATTATTATTTTTTTTAGCCAATGTGAAAATTGACATTACTATACACCGCATACAGAGGACTGGAATTTGGTAGGATATGTAAGTGTTGACCAGTTCTAAACCATGCTAGCCAGAGAAAATTAGTTATTTCAGATTAATTAATCTGGATTAATTAGTCCCATACCCACCCATGCAATCAGAGAAAACAGGTCTCAGTTGGTATAGCACATGCCTTGCCTACACAAGGCCCCGGGTTCAATCCAAGATGATGAGAGTGTAAGGCCATGATCCTTTCACTGGATCCCTCTAGGAAAGATCTTAATTGGATATGGAAAATAATGGTAACTTCAGTGGTGTTTTCTACTAATTGATTGCAGGGCTGGTGCAAGGCAGTTTGGTGCCCTAGGCAAGATCAGATATTTAGCGCCCCCCCTCCCACTTGAGCCCTCCCTCCCTCCAGCCCTATGCCCTCTGGCACCCCTTTAGCCCTGCGCCATAGGCAGCTGCCTAGTTGGCCTAATGGTAGCACCGGCCCTGATTGATTGCTTATATCTCTATAAATCCAACCAACCTAAAACAAAGTCAAACACATCAAATATGTGTCTCAACATCCAAAGATTTACAGTAATACATAGGCTGGAGAGATACACAAAAAGGGTGTGTGCTCAATGGAGAAAATTGTACATGAAGCCGGAACTTTGCCTGCTGTTTTCACTTGCACTGTCTGCTGTTGAAGAGGCAAGCCAGTATTAATTAAATAAGTTGCTTGTCTCTTTGGCCGCCTTGAAGAATCTGAAATATTTTCCTTTAAGGCACCTCCTTGTTTGTTCTTATTTTTATTGTTATAAGGTTTTATTTTTTAAATTGTTGTACATGGCCTTGATGGCTTTTTATCAGATAAGGTGGTATATAAATGTTCATTATATATATATATATGTGTGTGTGTGTGTGTGAGTGTGTGTGTACACATATACACACTTATCAGATCATTACAATCCTGTTCAAATATTTTTCTCAATGTGTATATTAGACAAGTGGAATTTTGCCCTCTCGCAATAGCTGCTGGCCCCTCCCCATTGCCATATATGTGTTTTGCAGAAAGTGTAAAAGAACCTATGTATGTGCCAACTGTCCATGCATATAGGCTTTGTCCCTGAAACCACGGATGTGGGATAGGCAAGGTCTGCGAGTGCATAGACAAAGCACATACAGTTTGTACTTCATAGGCTCATTCAGACCTTACAACAGGGGCAGGCAACATGGTGGCCACTGGTACACACACACCCCCAAGCGCCCCATATGCATGTTCAGGAGAACTTTCGAACAGGGCTGTAGTCTCTATTGAAATATTTTAAAATTTGTTAGAAGTATAATGTATTATTTAAGATATTATTAACATACGATTTAAACTGGTTAAGTTAAAGATATAACAACCCTCTACATCTCTTGAATGAAAGGCAATGTCCATATATATGCATACTCACACTTTTTTTTGGCAGCTCATCCGCTTCTAACAAGCTGCCTCTCTTAATACTGGCATGCTCTCCTACTTTTCTCTGCCAATTCAGTATCCAACAGCACTTTGAAAGAAAAGGCTCTCCATTTAATCACCCAAGCAACCACAAAAGCCATGAGCATTTTTCTTATGGACCTTTTCCAATAACACCATTGATCAAAGAGGTGCACATGCTGTGATCCTTACAACTCAATGGAGATCGTATTTAGTAGCATGGGAAGCCATGCAATGTGCCAATGAAGGGTGTGTGATACAGGCCTGTGGCTTACGCTGGCTCAGCTTGTCTGAGTGTGGAAAGCTAAGCAGGGTCAGGCCTGGTTATTACTTGGATGGGAGACCCCTCCTCTAGTTTCCTGCATTGAGCAGGGGGTTGGACTCGATGGCCTTGTAGGCTCCTTCCAACTCTACGTTCTATGAAATCTATTTGCCTTCAAGGAGGCAAGTCATGCAGTATGCGTCTTGCCTGAGGTGAGTAGCAATTGCCCTGAGGTGTCCAGCTGGGGTGCAAACTGAGGTCTGCCTACCCTCCTGCCACTGCCATAACACTGTGCTAGGTTTCCCTGGCCAGGGAAGCACTGCATAGTGCTTGTGCTCATGATCTCTCTCATCCTTTAATCACAGAAGACCCAGAGGGAGAAGTGCAAGCATAGCGGCCAAAGTTATAGCCTGCAGTGGCTGCACATCTCCAGAGGCTAGAAGACACTGAGGCTAGAAGAGGCTAGGAGAGAGTAAGGCTGGCAGGTGTCATAGCACCGCTGTGTTTTTCTGGCAAACGCATAACAATGCTATGTACCCCTTCCTACCTTCCTTCCTTCCTTCTGCATAATCCACCTGCCTATCAAGCAAGTGGTGCAAGTCTCACAGTGGCATAAGAGCTCCGTTTTGGGCCTACTTTGTGGCTGTGATGGCAGCAAAGAGATGTCACTTTTCCGCCATCATTTTGTCTTTGAAGAGTCATTCAGCAGAGCTGTGCTGAGTGATGAGGGGTTACAACATGATTGTGTAAGACAGGGGTGCAGAACCAAATCCGGCCCTCAAGGGGTCTCAATTTAGTTAGAGGAGGAGGAAAACGGTGACAAATTATTAGTTATTAATGTATTATTATTGTATTTTTACTGCCAGGGAGGGGAAATTGTGCGTGTGGGATTTTCTGCCTTAGGTACCAAAATAACTCGGCTACTTTAACTTGGGGGCAGAGTGCCATTTGCTGTTCTGCCTCAGGCTGCAAAATGTTTTGGGCTGGCCCTGCTTCCAGGTAGGTGTGGTTAGAGCCCTCCGCTTAAATGGATCGCTCATTTGCAGATGGATGTTTCAGTGTAACTGGGCAAACAATATTTGGCAGTAATGCAGAAAAGATACACCTCATTTTTCATGTTTGATTCTATTGTTTGCCAAGGCCAGTGGGAAATTGACTGGAATCTGTTGGGAAATTTGCCTTTCTTTGTGGAAAATATTGAGATATTGGCCTATTTGTACAAATCATTGTGAAAGAGTTTACACAATGCTTAAATTATGCTCTCTTTTTATCAGATCAAGAAGAGCCTGGAAGAGAGGAAAACAATGGCAACTAATACTAATGAGTAATAAGGCTCTCAAACTGAGCTGTCCCCATCTACGGTAGCTTTAGTTTGCAGGTTATAATGATTACTCAGCCTTTTCTCTTAAGTGAAGCATTACAAAACATTGCAGATCTTCATGCATATATCCTTTGAAGTCGCATCATCTCTTTTAATCTATGTTATCTGAGAGCACTATTGACTTAACAGGAAATGTGATGGTGTACTTACACTAAGGAGTAAATAGAGTCTGAAGACAGATGATGCTGATGCACTGTAAAAGCTAAGCAGGTCTGGTCAGTGCTTGAATGGAATGTTTGTGATCATTCCATAACTTCACAACAGCTTGACCTGGGAGTTCCATGCAGGCCATTCCAAGCTTCCTGAAGGAAGAGTGGGATATAGGGTAATAAATTAAAAACAAAAACAAGGTTGCGAAGTTTTCATATATGCATCACACCTATCCTATGACCATCAAAACTAGTGACTGGAAAGGGGGTGCTCATATTACCTGGCTCTGGGTCTTTTATTTCTTTGTACTTCCTGGTGACAATAAAGTATAACTGAGCAGTCATAACATGGATAAAGGCACATAGAAATGTAGATTATATATATATATATATACACACACACACACACACACACACACACACACACATATATAATTTTATGAGTTCTAGTGACATGTTACAGTGGTAGGAAAAAGCCATCATAGGTGCTTCCAGATGGATGGGTCCTGGAATCAAAAGACATTATACAGCTATTCCGTTTTTCCCTCCTTAACTGATTTTCTGTGGTAAGAAAAAAGATGGAAGAAGTGGTGGGAAAGCACTGTAGGGTTATAAATAGAAGACTATATTGTTTGGATGCACCTTAAAATTATGTAAATGAGGCAGGGCAATTGCACGATAAATTGCATCTGGAAGCAGCCTATGTGGAGGCTATTCCAACCATTCTCCGTCTGATCAATGTAAAATGCACACTGCCCTTGCTTAAGTTAAAAAACAGTGTACGCTGGCTGGGGCATGCTGGGAGTTGTAGGCCAAAAACATCTGGGGACCCAAGGTTGGAGAACACTGCCTTAACCAAACAAAAGATAACTGCTTTGCATTCAAATTCGTGGAGGACAAGCAAATGCAGAGTGAAGTAGAGATAGCCATAGGAAGAACCACAAAGCTATTCCTTGTGCAATTGAACCCTTTAGTGTTGTATTGGGGAAGTTATCCCAGCTGTGACCATGAGCTTTTCTACATGAGGCTGTTAATTGGCTGTTAATACACTGCATCTACTTTCATTCTTGGCGCAGAATTGAGATCTGAGCACTACACAAGGAGCATTTCCTTTCCTGCTTTTCCGCTACATAACCTCTAAGTTGCATCATGGGATAGCACAAATAAACACATGAAAACAGTGCTGTCTTTCACTTCCACAATTAAATGCCGCATTTCCCCCGCTCTAAGAAAAACTCACTGAAAGTGCTTGTTAGACACAAAAGCAGAAGTAGAGGGCCACAACGTTGTCTAAAGAACCCTGCGCACAAGTGTGAGTAGGGAATGATGAGCGTATGATAAATGCCTCATGTAGAAAAGCCCAATGATCCCCAGTTTGAAGGTGTGTTTGAAGTGATAATCCTACTAGCTATCTGATTGGAGCTATCATGTTATTTATTAGCTGATTATTCCACCAATGCAGAAGAATGGAAGTGCAGAATGTTAGTGCTATGCCAGTCTGTGATTTGTTTTATTCTTCTCTGCAGTCTAGCAGTTTAATGTTTATCATAGAAATTCATTTTGGTTAAAAGCCAGTTTTCATTCTATATCAAGCACAGAACATAAATATGTATTAAAAGACTCTGAACAATATACTACTTCTATATTCATGGAACACCAAACACCATATGGGTGGTTAGTTTGCCAAATGTATCCATAAAGAGTCTGGCAAAATCTACAAAAGCGTTTGTTAATTTCTTCCATTTGAAATATTTGGGGGATTAAAAGCACAAGTGTCCCACCTAGAAGTTATTAAATCATTCTGGAAAAGCAAAACTAAATTCAGAAGATACTTTCCAGATTTCTCAGGTCCTACTGAAGCAGAACACTCGAGAATGTGCTGTTTCAACTACATGGATCGGGCCCTCCGCACTTGCTATTTGCATTGGAAGGAAAACTCTCATTTGTGCCAATGCAAGCTTTTCTTCCAATGCAAATAGCAGGTGCGCTGTCACTAGCACTGCCCCAATCCAGATCAATGCCACAGCAGGGACAAAGGTTTAAAGCTCCCCAACCCCCCTGCTAGACGCTAGCCCTGTTCACATTGAGGTACGTCCAGTTCAGTAAGAATAAGGCTTCTGCTTTCATTTGTACGAAAAGAGGACAAAAATGCGAATGGACACACTGTTTAAGAGGGTCACATTTGTTAAGGAAATATCCGGTGAAGGCTGGTGGCTCCAATGTCAGCAGGGCTGCATCTCCACTCCGGATTTTACTCTGAACTTTGAAGGAGCTATCCATGGTGCCAAAACTATTTTGGGGATATTGGGGATATTGTTAGTCTTTAAGGTGCCAAAAGACTCTTTGCTGAGTTAATTTTGAGAACTTCCTGCTGCAATAAACTTCTTGCTTTAAACTTATCACTCTGTTTCCTTGCATAACCAAAGTACTTTGTATCCTCATTCCACATCCCTATTAAAATTGTGTGAGTTTAACTATGCCTGCTTGTAGCAATAAATTGGGGGATGCCATTAAACTATGAGCAGGTTATAGAAAATAAAATTTAGCTGATAATCAACTAAATGTTTAATCTCAGGCAGCTTTAGATAAAAAGGTGAGGATAAAATGGAGAGGAGAAGGATGATTATGTAAGCCTCCTTGGGTTCCTTGCAGGAAAAAAAGGTGGGGTATGAATATAAGAAATGAATGAATTTCTAAGGAGTTTGGGTTATTGCTTACATAAGAATCAAAATGTACAAAACGGTCACTTTAGGAATTAGCTTGGTTTCAAGTTTTCAGCAAGCATTTATAGTCACGAATGTTACTCTGTGAACTACAGTAGTGAATTAATTAGCTCATATGTAACCGACAATCCTATCCACACTAAACATATGAGGCAGAAGACCAAACAGAGACCATACAACTCCATGCACAGTGCTCAAGGGTGGGGAAGTTAGCTTATAGAGTGCGCTCAATGTCTAAATCAATGGCTGTTAATGCTTAAGAAACTAGACTGTGGTCGTATGTGCCTGGCTTGGTCCTGAATGGACCGGGATATAGTAGTTTCTGGAGCACTGTCAAGGTTGGAGCTAAGCAAATCAAGGTTCTAAGGCTTCCAGGAAGAGAAAATGAGGGAGAAAATAATTACAAGATTGAGGGAAGGAGAGAATTCTGCAGCAGCTTGTTTCAAGACATGTGTGCGTAGCACAGGTCTCTCTACACACTCACACAACAGGAAAGCAGGTAAAAAAAAGAAGGATGCTACAATTAGCCAGTGTGGTGCAGTGGTGCGAGTGTTGGACTGGGACTCAGGAGATCCGGGTTCTAGTCCCCGCTCGGCCATGAAACTCACTGGGTGACTTTGGGCCAGTCACTGACTCTCAGCCTAACCTACCTCACAGGGTTGTTGTGAGGATAAAAAATGGAGAGGAGGAGGAGGACTATGTAAGCCACCTTGGGTTCCTTTCAGGAAAAAAGGCGGGGTATAAATATAATTAATAAATAAATAAATTAGAAGGGAAAGGATCTCCAGATGATAGGACAGAATCTGAAAGATATCTTTCCAGGGATCCCAGTGGACCATCCTGAAGACGATGCTGGGGTATGAAGGAGCTCCCATGACTGCTGTGGGGAAGGGGCCTTGGTCAAGGCTTCTAGCTGCTGCATGGCAGGCCTCTGTTTTAGCAGAAGTGGGACTCAGGCTACCAGAACCAGGTGTAGTGGGGGAAAGGGTTGGTGAGGCTCTCTAGCTTGGAAAGTGATTTCAGCAAAAATGATTTCAGCAGAAGTGATTTAAGCAAGGGTCAGAGAGCCAACGGGAATGGCAGGAACCGTTGGAATGATGAGAACTAGGGCCTTCGGCGTATACTATTTTTTGAACAAAGCAAAAGAAAAGGGGAATACCCTGGCCAGGATAATTATCAGTCTTAACAGGGCAGATTCCCCTGCCAAATCTAATCAGAACATGATCTTCCTGTAGTGCTGCACCTAAGGGTAGGGACTTCCACTAGACCACCATACCTAATATTTATGCAACACCTCAAAGGTATGCAACTCTTTGACTAGGTGTATTTACACCTAATGTCTGACTGATGTGCCTCAATTCCCTTTGTGAGGCACTCATTTTAGTGTGGCTCATCAGGCTATATTGCTGAATCATGTTGTGGGTATGTGACCAGAAGTTCACGACCCATGAGGCAATTGCTTGCTTGAACTTCTCACTCATTTCAGCAAGCCCTCCATGCTTGTCCTTCCACATACAGCAAGGCTGAAGCCTCTTAAGGCAACATCAAAAAATAAAATAAAATAAAGGAGTAGAGTGTCTTCCAGGCTCTTATGCCTAGCAGTCAGCCAATACACTGTAGGGAGAGGGTTGTATAGATTCATAGATCATAGAGTTGCTTATTTAGTTACTTATATCCTGCCCTTTGAGGAATGAATTCTTTCGAGGCAGTTTACAAGAAACATCAAAATACACTTTTAAAAACCTCAACAAACAACTGGTTAGCCCAAGACATTTTGCTGGTTGAGGCAAAGGACAAAATGGCTCCTTCTCCCCTTCCATGTACAAAAGTCAACTGGACTAGTAGTTGAAGCTTTCTTCAGCACCAGCAATGGGACAGCATTGTCCACCACACCTGAAGGCAGCAGGCAAGCTTAGGGGGTACCAAACAGGCTGCATGGCCCACTGCTCTCTCCTGTAGCACCTCTCTGCATCCTCCTAACATCTGCCGCCTGAATTGACTGCCTCACTCTGCCTAACGGTGGGGCCAGCCTTGATAAACAATATCAACATATAACAAGATATCAGATCCTTCCCAAACGGCAGCTGGTGATACAGTAGATGTCTTATGCGCAATAGCATTTTTTGCTTTGCATATATAGTAATATACATGCAAATCGTAGCTTTGTACCCAAACTGCTTAGCTTCTTGTATAGCTACTTATGTAGCTTTTTGCACCTGCAAAGAAGAGATATGGAAACCCTGAGAAAAATATGCATGCAAAAATAGATAAGCAAATCCACAGCAATGATTACTTATCAAAAGTTTTGTTTTTGATACCTCCCAGCTGGCAACATCACTTTACATAAAAATATGACAAACTTTTTAATGCTAATATGTTTTAAAGCAGCTGTTCATTGAGTGTAGAGATACATTCTGTATGCTTTTAGAGACCAAAAAAGTGCACATTGATTATCTCATCCTGTGAAATAGAACAATTGGGAGCAGGCATAGAAAATTAGCTTCAAATACTGTTTTCAGGAAATCTGTTATTAATATCTGACATGTGGTATTATACAAATACCATAGCAACAATACAAAGTTTTCAATCAAAGAATTTTGATTCATAGCATATTCCAAAATTAAAGCTAAATCCTATTATTTATAGTATACTTTCCTAGCACACCAACTGTGATGATCTCTATGCTGAAACTACCATTTTACATTGGATGCTTCACCACCATTGGACTAGCTGCAGTGCTTAATTTGCACCAAGGCTGAACTTTGCAACCTGTTGTCAATGCCAGGATTTGATCCTGGATTATGTGAAATACAACCATCATGTGAAGGTCCTCTTAACATGAACTGAACATCTTTCTTTCATCATGGAGTAACCAGAGCCAACTCCATCACATCTGGAGTTTGTGCATACATAAGCTCCACCCCCTCTCTTTTTAGAAATTGGGCATGCTTAATAATATGCAAAGTAACATTTCATTAAATCACTGGAACTGAGTAATCTTAAAATACTCTATTTCCGTTTATCTAAAATATGAATATGTGCTAATAGAGGTCAACCCTCTAGCCCTCTAGCCCAGCCTTCCCCAACCTGGTGCCCTGCAGATGTTTTGGACTACAACTCCCACCATTCCTGACCATTGGCCATGCTGGCTAGGGCTGATGGGAGTTCAAGACCAAAACTTCTGGAGGGCTCCAGGTTGGGGAAGGCTGCTCTAATCCCACTGCAGAGAAACACAAAAATAGTAAGAGCAGGCCAGGCGTCAGGGTCGTCATGGGCGGGCAGCTACTGACAGTACAGAGGCTCAAAAGGGGCCAGCCCTGGCCAGCCCTGACTCTGCCGCAGTTGCTGGCAGGGCTGGACTGCTGCGGTGGTAGCAGCAGCTCCTCCTCCTCCTCCTCCTCCTCCTCCTCCTCCTCCTCGTCCAGCTGTCCCCACTGGCAAAAGGAAGTGAAGCAGCAGCTGTCCAGGATACCCAATGACGGTGCAGGAGCGGCAGAAAGACTGCCCACTCACCGTTCCTGTGCCTTCATTGGCTGCCTCCACCCACAAAGCTAGTGTCTGATTGGTTCAGATTGCTGCTATTCAAAATGTTAAAAAGTTTTATTTTGAAGTGGAGTGGTGTGGGTCCTGCACAGGCTTGTCTGGCCAGCTACCGCTGTGCTTCCTTTTGCCAGCAGGGCCAGCTGGGCAAGGAGGAAGACTGGAAGAAGAGCCACTGCCACCACAGCCAGGTTTTAAAAAATTGTTGGAGGGAAACCTGGCTGGCAGCGGGGGCTTGGGTGGTATATAAGTGGAGGGCCCATCAGCAATATTACACCAAGGGCCCACTGGAGACTGGTGTCGGCCCTGTGTAAGAGACAGGTAAATACAAGTCCTGTCAGCTGTTAGATGGTCAGAAGAGGGAAAACTGGGTCTTGAAGTCAGTACATACTATCACCCTTACCTCCTCACTTGACTGATGAGCTGTACTAACAGAACACAGATGTGTGCTTTATACAGGAGTACTGTGAGGTAAGGGATGTGTCTGTGTGCATTTACCTGTTTCTGCTTATAAATGTCTCTCACTGGTTTAGGACATCTATTGTTTTAATATGCCTTACCAAAACCACAGAACAGAATTGAGGAAAATGGGGCATTCAGCTGAGTTTTAGATATACTAAGCATGATTTTAGGTATGTATGTATGTATGTATGTATGTGCATTAGGCAGCCCTATAACAAAAAGTCATCTGGGTAGTTCACAGGATAAAAATAATAAGTTAAAAATACAACAATTCAATAAGAATACAATAAGATATAATACCTCATTAAAACACCACCAGATAAAATAAAAAACAGATTAATTTAAAAAAAAACAAAAACAGATCATGGTGATGCCAGTCTCTTCCCCTCCCTGCCCCCCAGAACACCCACTAAACCCCTTCTCTGAGGTCGCAAATCCTCAGAGAAACAGCCGATGTGGTTCTTTGTATGCTGGCTGGGGGGCGGGGGGCACTCTGAGTGTGGAGTCCCAGCTCTGACATCAGAGCGGGTTTCTAAGGTTGGAGCTGGGACTCCGAAAAATCCTATGGCCATCTAGACACTGACTAGCAGCCTTAGGATTGTGCTGCCTGCCACATGTATTTAGGTTGTACATTTCAAGTGAAAACAACTGACTCCCTGGTCAGCACCTAGGTGTGCTACAGGGCCACTTGGTGAAGAGAGTGGGGATGGAAGTCAACCAAGGCCTCTGCATATGATGTCATAGTTTATTCATGTACCACCTTTTTCACAAATACCTTGTGCTCAAAGAAGTTCACAGATTAGACTGAATGTAGTAGACATAACAAATAAAAATATACTACAATATACCATTGACATTTCAACAATTAGAATTCATTTAAAACATCCAAAAATTAAATGAGCATGAAATATACCAATAGGTCAGTTAACAATATCCAATATTTATTTATTTATTACATTTCTATACTAAACCAATAGCCGAAGCTCTTTATCAAGCAATATTATCAACAGTATACCCACATTGAGCAATTCACTCAGCAGTTCATATTAAGAGCCTCAACTCGTTGAGGAGACGGCTCTCAAAATGGCTGCTAACTAGTCATGATGGCTATATATGTTGCCTCTAGTTTCAGAGGCAAGAAGTGAAAAGCCTCTCCCCTGGCAGATATCCTCACTAAAAGTTATAGTGCTAAAGACATCACAACACCTTTCACATGCCAAATGTAGTCCCAAGACTGATGGCATTATTCTCAAATGACACCACCCCCAACACAAGTTTTTATGACTGGACCCGCAAACCCAGAAAGTTTCCTCCCAGCTCCTTCTGGTGGCAGCTGCTAGGGGTGCAGCAAGGCAGATGAAAACAGATGGAAAGCACAAAGTCTCTTTCCTCTCCTGTTGGCTGCCGCCGAGTACTTTTGCGACATCTGCTACTCTCACAGTCCGCCTTTTGAGGCGCCAAGCATTCAAGGGCCTGATTTATTCCAGAAGCTACTGGTTGCTGATCCCTCTGAGTACTTTTTTATATTTCAAAATTAAAAACTTGATGGTAAAAACCACCACAACAAATCCAATAAATAACAACACAACAGTGATCAACAACAGTGATCCATCAATGTATATGCAAGAAACCCTAATGCTATGTGTTTTTTAAATACACAACTGGCAAGAGTACTTAGAGCTCTGCATCTTCAACTTTTCAGAATATTCCCTGTAGCAATAATAAACAAGGGGAAACGATAAGGTAATTGAGATTGCCTTTTTATCTGTTTCTGAGCAAAAAGATAAGGCAGAAGGTATAGCATTGCCTATGAGCTTGTTGGCTGAATCATAGATCACTTCAGTTACTGGTACTATAATCTAACAGACTCATCAAATTTTATGATGAGGTCATGGAAATGTATATAGCCCCACTGGTTTGCCTGGACAGGCTGGCCCAATGATATATTGCCTTTTGACAGTGCTTTTCAGCCCAGAGACCAGAGCCATTGAAATGAGTGATATCTTCTCTGGTCTTTTGAGAAGTTCTTAGGTGATAGGATCAGAACTTTTAAGGCTTGGAAATGAAATCATTCAAGAAATATGAGCAATTTCCCCCCACCCTGCATATTTCCAAGAGAGCTTGCAACTCTATCTGTATGCAACCAACTCTAAAGGCCAGGGTTGTTCCGCATATTGCACACTGCAAAAATACAGGATTCCATTAATAAGAAATGTGCCAAGTACTCTGACATGCATTTGAGAAGTCAATAAAAAATGTAGGCATATGGTATGGTAAAATATTGCTCTTTAAAAGAATAGATATGAATTTGGTCAGGAATATTATCCAAGCTTAAAGGCTTGGATAATCATAAACAAGTGCATGAACCAATTAGCTTTCACACTTGCAACCTGAAATCCAGGTGAGCCAAGAAAATATTTCACATCATCATGGTATTCTGAACTTACATAATGATACGACACAATACCAGTTGTTTTTGTTGCTTTCAAGAACAATGTTCAAATTTCACTAAAATGGAAGCCAAGGATAACATATACAGTAAAAGGATTAGTATGCTTCCTGATATGTGCAGAAATGTCTAAACTCTCCATCTAACTTGACCGCAGACCAAAATAAAAACTGTGGGTATGAAGATCTAGCCAAAGCTAAGTACTTTTTAGCCGCATGGATTTCAGTGGAAAAGTTTTAAGCAGTATTTGATGATGGGGGGGGAGGGGAAGCTAGGAGGCCTTAAATCCACAATTCCCACCCCTTGACTCTCCCAAATTTTCTGCCCCCTGTAGCCTTCTAAAACATTAGTGAAAGGGGCGGTACTCAATCTGCCCCCATACAATAAGAGTTCTGGATTTAAGCATATGCTTAAATCTCCCACTGAAAATAATGGGACTAAAAAGTGCCTAGCTTTGGCTGCATTATCTAATCTAACTGCCAGTTCCCAACTTTCCATTACACTGCAATGCAGCCAAGAACCAGGGCTAAACTACATGCTACATTAAATGTGGAGGGTCAGGGGTGGGCAACTTGTAGCCCTCCAGATGTTTTGGCCTGCAATTCCTAACATCCCTCAACATTGGTTATGCTGGCTAAGGCTGATGGGAGTTGTAGGTCAAAACATCTAGAGGGCCACAAGTTGCCCACTCCTGATGTGGGTGATCCTACTATTTTTATTTACTCTAGTGTACGTGCACAGGACCCCAATCTAGATAGGGACCACCGGTGCGGTGGGGCTAAACTTTCCCACCCAGCTGCTTTTTTTCCTTAAATGACCCCATCGCACCCACACAGAGTCTAAAGGCGGGGGGACGGGACTCCATTGGCGGAAATCTGGAGTCATCAAAAGAAAGGGGTAATTATTTGCTTCTACCCAAATAGTGTGCCTCAATGCACCATTTTACTTTGCCCCATATATATGAATGGCTGTCATTCATTTTAAAAGCAAAGTGCTGCAATTCAAGACACTGTTTTGTAAACTGCCTTCCTCCCCTTGAGCCTCATCCTCAACAGGGTTGAGGATGGGATGAGGTGGGAGTTCAGTGTGTGTGACACCTGACATAATAATGGGCATTTTGCTAAGATTTTATATTTACCCCAGGGTTTTCATTAGCTCCTCAGAGTTCAGTTATAGATCAACATTGGAGTTTAATTATGAACCCTGGAAATACCCTTGTGGCTATAAATCTATTATGAGACATTTGCACATAGCTAAGGAATGTACTGTAACTAGCACACACACCGCACCTCAAATGCACAAAACACTTGTTGCTTTGCTTACTCCTTCACAAAGGCAGCCATCTCTACCTCACCAAAGGAGATTGTGATACAAAATAGTTACACATGGGGCTGCCTTTGAAGGGTGTTTGGAAAATGCAGCTGGCTCAGAATACAGTTGCTAAGTTATGGACAAGAACCTGCAGAACTGGCCACATCTCACCACTAAAAGATCTACCGTACTATGTTGGTGGCTAGTTTGTTTCTGGCTACAATTCAAAGTGCTGCTTTGACCTACAAAGCCCTAAGGGGTGTAAAAAGTGCGATTCACACTTTAGGGAGAGGCCATGGCTCAGTGGTAGAGCGCATGCTTATGCTTTGCATGCAGAAGGTCCCAAATTCAATCCTCAGCATCTCCAGGTACAGCTAGGAAAAAAATCCTGCCTGAGACACTGGGGAGCCACTACCAGTCAGTGTCAACAGTACTGGGTTAGATGGACCAAGGGTCTGACTCAGTGGTCCAGTTCGCACATAACAAATTTCCCTGCAGGGTTTTTTGTTGCAGTGGCTGCCATTTTGAATATTGGGGGCATGGGTGTGCATGTGCTGTAGCTTCTCATTATGTGTGACCCACATACTCTGGTTTCTCTTCAGATCGTATAAATCTTTCGCTTCATTAGGTGTGACCCAGCGAGAGTGGGTTGTTGTATATATTGTATAACTAGCTGTTGCCCGCGGCTGCGCTCGCGTGGATTTTAGGATTGGGTATAATTGTTATTAAAAGAAACATGTATGGAAAAGATGCAGTGTCTCTGACTGAAAGTGTAACGTTTAGGCTGGGTGCTGGCAGCAGAAATCTTTTGTGACAGAAATATCTGTTCTTAAAGAAAAATCAGGTTAATCCTGAGAGTCTACAGGTGATGAAGAGTGAGCATGCCAAGTTTGGGGTAGATCCGTCTAAACGTGATAGAGCCTATGCGACGATGCCACACACACAACAGTCAGTCATTTAAAAAGATTCCCTCCCTTTTCACCCCGTCATGTAAACAGTTTCCCTCCCTTTTCACCCCCCCGCAGAGAACATTCTAAATGGCCTAGGGGGGATTTGCATACCCAGCCCTATTGGCTCTTGCAGGAATTCATACGAACATTCTAAGTGTCCTATGGGCTATTTGCATAACTGCTGCTATTGGCTCCTGCAGCAAGTTGGCTCCTGCAGCAATTATGAGGTGATGCCTATTTGCAGAACTGCAGATATGAGAGTGGGGTGATTTTGCCCCCTTTTTTCACCCCCTTAGGGACGGAATTTCCCAAAATCCTTCCTTAGTTGGGGTCTACATCATAAAAGCAATGTCCCTTCAAAATTTCACATTCCTAGATTAAAGGGTTTGATCAGTCAGTCAGTCAGTCAGGACACCTTCTTTTATATATATATAGATGAATGTGTATTCATTGTACATGTTGAATATGTTGTATAATGAATGTATATTCATTCATATATGGTTGACAAGCCACCCACAACCCGAAAATAGCCCATGGGTTCTGGGTGGCTTGTCAACCACTCCATCAACCCACCCTCGTGGGTTCTCATGTAGCAAGAAGCTACAGCATGCCCCCGCTGCACCCTGAATATTCAAAATGGTGGCAGCTACAACAAGAAGCCCCACAGGGAAATTTGCCTATGGCGGCTTCTTGTTACATGCAAATCAGGTCCGTATGAGGCAGCTTCCTACATTCCTAAGCCATTTCCAGTGGCCCACTAGAACCCCCTGCATCTGCCAGCACAGCAGCACTGCTCATCCCTTTCTTATCCCCGCTTTCTGCTGAGAGATCGGAAATAAGGGAAGGGATTCCCTAGCCTCCTCCCTTTCCCAGCAACTCTGAAGCAGCTGGGATCATTGCTCTACTGCTGCTAATGGCGGTGATGTAAATCAGCTATCAGGCTGGGGTCACTGGAGTAGTCAGGAGGCTGTAGCTAAGATCTTCAACCGAGGCCCTGCTCTAGGTGCCCCCACCTGCAGTGGAACACTCCTCATCCTATCTGCCAGGCATTTATGTATTTCAGGAACTGGATGAAAATGTTTCTGTTTGCTCAGGCTTTTGATGGCATTTAATTTTGTCTACCTAGGCAACACATTTACAGGACCGAATAATGCCATCCACAACATCAGGGGCTCATCTTCTCTAATGTGATATATGCCATCATTTTCCAGGAATGCCCAGCTGCATTCTACATAGGACAAACAGGCCAGTATCTATGCAAAAGAATAAATGGTCACAAATCTGACATCAGAAGCAGCAATAATTAAAAACAAACCAGTAGGTGAGCACTTCAACCTCCTAGGACACTGTCAGTGACCTGAAAGTGACCATTCTTGAACAAAGGAACTTCAAAACAAATTCCCGTGTGAAACAGCTGAACTACATTCATCAAGAGGTTCAACTTTATCTCCTGTGGCTTAAAACAGAAATCACACTACTGTGTTAATCAGCTCGCCAATGCAAGGATATCTGTGTTAACACCAACAACTGTTTTTTGTGAATGGTCACTGTTAATAAGATAATTATCACTTCCTGCATTTTGATTCTCTCTGACCTCACCGTTTACAATCCCATCCCTGCCCGCTCCCCTGCTTACATGTGTGTGTAACTCAGGATAACTTTTCGTGCATCTGATGAAGTGGTCTATAGTCCACAAACATTTATGCCATAATAAATTTGTTAGTCTTTAAGGTGCCAAAAGACTCTTTGCTGAGTTAATTTTGAGAACTTCCTGCTGCAATAAACTTCTTGCTTTAAACTTATCACTCTGTTTCCTTGCATAACCAAAGTACTTTGTATCCTCATTCCACATCCCTATTAAAATTGTGTGAGTTTAACTATGCCTGCTTGTAGCAATAAATTGGGGGATGCCATTAAACTATGAGCAGGTTATAGAAAATAAAATTTAGCTGATAATCAACTAAATGTTTAATCTCAGGCAGCTTTAGATAAAAAGGTCAGGATCCAAAAAACATGACATTAGTGCCATATGCTCAAAGAAACTTTGGATTCATAGATCATAGAGTTGGAAGGGGCCTGCAAGGCCATCGAGTCCAACCCCCTGCTCAATGTGGGTTTTGTTTTTTGGTTCTTGAACAACAATTCCACATTTTGAATGCAGCCTATATAGGTTATTTCTGTAAGATCCGAACCTGGGCACTTGGGGTTGTTCATGGGTTAAACAACCTCAAGTTAACCCAAGAACAATCCATGGGTTAATTAACCCATGAATTGCCACCAAAAGTTGCCATTATCTGAACAGGGTCCTAGACTCGCTGATTAGGCCCATACTAATGTAAGAATTTACATTTAAAGTGGTCATATTCACACAAGACATTTTCTTCAGAACATTTGTAATTCTGCACATACTGTAATTTGTAATTCTGCACATACTTGGTAAGATAGGGGTGTTGAACTGCTTTCAGCCTGAGGGCCAAATTCAATTTCGAGAAGCTCTTGGGGGCCGCATTCTAGTGGTGAATGGGGCAAAGGCAAAAAGGCAGAGAAAAACACCCGCATATTTTAGCTTAGTGCGCTTACCGCCAGTAACTAAGCCTTAGGAGAGGCATTTCAATGGAGAATGGAGGAAATGAGAATGGAGGAAACCACCAAATGATCGGCAGTTGAGGGAAAGTGGTATGACTTTCTGAGGAACCCCACAAGGGCTGGATCAGGACCCACAGGCAAGCTGGATTTGACCTGTAGGTCTGAGGTCTGAGGTCTGACACCCCTGTACTAAGGATTAAGCTCTACTGCAAACGAAATCTAACGACTGCATTCTGGTCTTACTGCATTAGCACTTATTGCTGTACTTTGGTGGTGTTTACTTCTGCAGTTAACTGCAGGACATTTATCATAAGCAGCAGGAACTGTTTACGCCAGGGAAAGCTGCAAACCTTTGTTTTGATCAGGGTAGTGATTAATGTAATACGTAATTCTATAATCACGGACAAGAAAGCAATACATCTAGTTTTCCAATAAACTACATCATGTTGTTACACTTTAAAAAAGAAAGAAAGAAAGATTGGCAGCCCTAGTAGCATTTCTTCGTGAGAAATCTATTGTAGCTTAGGTTTGGACATTCATCATTTTACCAGCAAAATGTAAAGTAACTAACAGCAGAATTTACTGCATGGTACTAGCATTTTATTTCCTCATTAACAAACTTGCTTTCTTGACTAGCCAGTGTTTTTGAAACTGTTTCTTTTTCAGCAAGTTTGAAAATTTGCTGTACAAAGTGGATGCAATGTGGAAGCAGCAAATTGCAGTAAATTACTAGTAAATTGTGCATCAGGAGTGGTGAGGAGCATTATAAATGCATGACATACTCCTCATTAGAGTGTTTGGGAATAATACTAAGCGGAGCTAGGTAAGTAAACAGGGAGCCATCCAAAGGAGAAAGGCTTGTATTAATGAGTGACTTCAATTACCCTCACACAGACTGGACAAATTCATGTACCAGTCATGACAAAGAAGTAAAATTTCTAGATACCACAAATGATTGGGCACTAGAATAGTTGGCCATGGAACCAGCCACAGCAGAGGTGATCCTAGAGATATTTCTAAGTGGCACTCAGGACCGATTGTTGAAATGTTTAGATACAGTGGCCATAGTGCTTTCAAATAAAGTGGGAAATTTCCAAGGAAGTCCAACATAGTCACATTTGAGTTCAAAAGAGGAAACTTCCCCAAAATGAAGGGATTGGTAAAAAGGGATTGAAAGGGGAAGGCAAGAAGGTCAAATCACTCCAGCAGGTTAACCAAAACTAATAATAGAAACTCAGCTAAAATGTATACCACAGCCACAGGTCAAATTCAAAAATGGTGGCTCACGCTGGTTCAGCTTATCTGAGTGTGGAAAGCTAAGCAGGGTCAGGCCTGGTTATTACGTACTTGGATGGGAGACCCCTCCTCTAGTTTCCTGCATTGAGCAGGGGGTTGGACTCGATGGCCTTGTAGGCCCCTTCCAACTCTATGATCTATGAATCTATGAAAATCACCAGCATGGTGGAGGAACAGGGTTGAAGCTATTAGAGAGAGAAGAGGTTTCCTTCAGAAAAGAGAAACAAACAAGGTTAATAAAGAATACAAGCTGGCACAAAAGAAATGCAGTCAATAAGAGATGCAAAAAGTCTAGTGCAGTGATGGCGAACCTATGGCACTGGTGCCACAGCTGGCACCCAGGGACCTCTCTGTGGGCACTTGAGCCATTGGTCAATGGTCACCAGATCGCGAAAAGACTGTCCCATTCTGCAAAACACTAATGATTTTGTTCTTTCTCACAGTGTGGAACAGAATGATTTTATTCTAGAATTCCTGTTACAGAATTCTTTTCTACATTGTTATCACATTTAAAAGATTTTGAAGAATGATGCACAGAGCATGGCTTGGATGTAAAGCCCTAACAGTTGACCTGAGTGCTGCATGTGTTGCTCTCAAACTAACGGAGTAGGAGCCAAGGTTTGACCAATTATCAGCATGCATGCAATTGCAAAAATCACATTAATTGTGCAAAAGCATGCCCAGTGCAAACTTTTACCTAATGCAGTGTTTGCAGTCCACGACATAAAGTGTTTAAAATGTGTTAAGCACGTTTAGTTTTCTTGTTTATCTTGCTCATCCTAGTACAGGTTGACTTTTACTAATCCGACACCTGTAGAAGCAGGGAAAGGACCCGGGGTAAAGCTTGCCCCATACAATTTCAGTCTGGCATATAATCATATTACAAATTGAGAATCCCTTATCCAAAAATACATGTGCCTAATTATTTAAAAAGTCTGTATAAATTCCCTTCAGGCTATGTGTACAATGTAGTACTATAATAATTTTTTGAGTTGATTTTTTTTTCAACAAAAAACTATTTGTATCATTGAAAGCTCTGTTATTGTGTTTTTCTTTTAAGACAAAGGATATTAATTACCGTAGTTCGGACAACTGTATGAGTTGTTTTTCTAAAACTAAAACCTCGGTATTCAGGTTTAATTGCAGTGTTGGCACTTTGAAATAAATAAGTTGGTTTTGTGTTGCAGTTTGGGCACTCGGACTCAAAAAGGTTCACCATCACTGGTCTAGTGATATTATCATTCCACCATGTAAAGCCTGAGCACATGGACAAGCAGCTTGGAGGATTGAGGCCCTCCGCTTGCTCTCTGGACCCTTACGCATCCTGACTTTTGAAATAGGCCAGAACTGGATTGGATAGTTGGACCTCAACAGTATTTCCTCCTTGAGGGAAGGAGTGGCTGACCTTCCTTGCAGGGCTGCTGTGAGGATTTCTGAAATAAAGCATGTCAAGAATGTAGAACACTTAAAATGCACTAAGTAGTACATCCTCTGCACCCATAGGTGCAGTGATAATATAGCTGGTATTAAGCATGTGCTTTTGTCTTTGCACTATAGCAAATGGCAGTGAATGCAATAATCAGTAGTGTTCAGCTTGTCTGTTTCTCCCTTGTCTCTACCAGCAGTATGTGTTCTTTGATGATGTAGCCAGCAGTTATCACTTATTTTATCACCAGCTTTTATGTATATGAGGACTAGACACACCCACAGCTACTGTTGAGAAAGCCAATATGTTACCTAATTTGTAGTAAAAGTATCTCCGACATACTGATTGGGAACATGCCCCAAATAGCGTTTCCACTGATTTTTGGTGACTTTTGTTCACAACACTGTCAGCGGGATGGAGTGCCAGCATATTTACATGTGTGTGTGTGTGTGTGTGTGTGTGTATAACGCGCCTTACACTTTACATGCATAATATACACCCTTCCTTTTCAACATTTCAAAGGTTCGTCGAACTACCACCCATGACACACAAATGGCACATATGTAAAACTCCTTCTAGTCATAACGACGCTATGATTTAAATGTGTTTAAAATGCAAAACTGCACATGCTCAAGAGTATTATTATTATTTTTTTTACAAACAAGTTCTCTCCCCCCCCCCTTTTATTTTGTTTCTTTGCTCTGACGTATCAGGAATGTAGAAGCAGTTGTGAGGTGAGGGGAGAAGAGGAATGTTAGTTGTGTGTGCTTGCTTCACATTTACATGCGGCTATCTGGATGTGTCATGTGCGTATGTGGCATAATAAGACCATTAAGTGTCCAGCAGGATCTAAAATGCCCTCGTCGCTACACCAGTGACTCTCCCTCCTGAGCCTGAAGTGTGAAGGCGGGTCGTCGGGCTGGCTCCCTCCGTTTCTCGGCCAAGGCGCGCGACGGCGACGACGACGACGCTTCCCTCCTTGCCGCCCCGCCTGGCCTGGCCAACGCATGAGGAAGAACTTGGGCTCCCTCTGCGCATGCCCAGTCACCCGGTCTGGCAGGGCCGGGACGAGGATGCTGAGGCGGTCGCAGCAGCAGCCGCGGCCCAGACGGGAGCGAGGCGGGCGGCGGCGGCGGCGGGCGGAGCGCTAGGCCGGGCCGGGCGCCGTGGTGCTCCCCGCCGCTGTGGAGCACGGGAAGCCGAAGGAAGGAGCAGCGCTTGCTGCTGCTGCGCCGCCGCCGCCATCGCCATGCCCGGTCCCCCAGCTGCGCCCCCCGGGCCGGACCCGGAGGAGCGCTACGACTTCCTCTTCAAGCTGGTGCTGATCGGCGACGCCAACGTGGGCAAGACGTGCCTGGTGCAGCGTTTCAAGACCGGGGCCTTCGCCGAGCGCCAGGGCAACACCATCGGCGTGGACTTCACCATGAAGAGCCTGGAGATCCAGGGCAAGCGGGTTAAGGTGGGAGCCGGGGTGGCGTGGGGGGACGCGGCGGGGTGGCTGCGGATGGGGCAGGGTGGGGGGGCGAAAACAAGGGGTGGGGGCTGGCCTGCCGGCCCCCACCCCCTGCAGGGAGAGAGAGGCTTCGTGCTCCTTCTCCTCCACTAGTAGCCAGGGAGGTAACAGGTGTGTGGAAAGAACAACAAGCTGTGGTTGGGGGGGAAGGAGGGAGGCATCAGCCATCCGTGGGTAGCTCTGCTAGGTCCTCCTCCTGGCATCCGCTGAGTGGCGATGAGTTCATTGCCAACACACAGAGTTTGCCGAAGGGGCGGTGCTTGCAAAACTAGAACTCTTTTTTTACCTGCACAGCATTTCTGCTCCTGAATCTTCAGCTCCTAGAATGGGCTACCCCAGGACATTTAAGACACATGCGCGCGCGCGCACAATATATGAGGAGTTGTTGTGTCTCTAGCCCCCCCACCCACCCACCCCGAGCCAGGAAGGTAAAGGCATCAGGTGTGGCACAGGCTGTGCAGAAGTGCTGGAAGGAATATTGTATGCCTTTCTGGAAAGTGCGTATGAATGTTGGAATTGAGGCTGATCACGAGGGAGCTCCAGGGATTATAACCTTAGTTGGGAATATTTCAGGCCTCCAGAGACCCCCCCCCAAAAGGAGATTTCATATACTGTTAAAAATGGCATCTTCATATAACCACCATAATGTCAGGGTGACAGTAAAATGTAAAGGCTATCATACAGACTAATCTAGTAATCAGGTTGTGTTTTGGTGTCATTCTGGTTAACTTGATTTTAAGCCTCTATGGGTATGTAATATATAAATATTTATACACTTTCCTCTCGCAGTCCACTTTGTGCATCTGGTGAATGCTGTTAACTACAAAAGCTTGTGCTACAATAAACACATTCCTCTCTAAGGGTTCCAAACCATTTTATCTTTTTGCTGCTACACAGTGATGCTCTGTACTGAGTTTCACACAGCTGGCATAGTTTATAAATTAGGTGGTGACCCATATGTGTGCAGCAATACCATGCTAGGGAGCTGTGGGCCATACGTATGCCATGCTTGTGTGCTAATGCTGCATGCATAGGGACTAGACACCCAATTAAAACATAGTTCCAGCCTTGTGGAACCCTACACAGGTAAGGGCTTTGGTGTGTGTGTGTGTGTGTGTGTGTTTTGCATGCCGAGATTGCTTTTATATAAGGTTAACACAGTATTCTTCTAAACATTTCGATTCCATTCTTCTCTATAAATACTTAATAGACATAGTAGACATGTAGATCTACAGACTACTTGTAAGGTTAAGCTTCACAGCAAATGCCAGCATTTCTCCATTTCAGACTGGGAAACGGAAGTTGAAAAGCAGTTGTTTGCACATGATACTGAAAAACATTTTTTGCATCTCCCTTGTCTGTAATGTGAATGTAAAATGTACACTGCTAGAATGTACACTTGATTTTAAAATGGCTGCCATGCTTTCTGTCCTGTATTATCAACATTTGCACATGCACATAAATAATGGGAGAGAGGCATGCCTGGTGCTGTATGAAATGGCCCTAGCTTTTTCTTCAGTATAATAACAGGATTTTAAAAACAGGTTTGGAAAAGTGCTTTGGACAACACTAAACAAGTTTAAGAATAGGTTCACAATGGACTTCAACAAACTTCTGCTACCCCTTTATCAGCTGACAGTTTTCCAAAGTGGCTTAGAAAACTGTTCAAAGTACTGGGAAAGTAAATAGAATGATTTTCCAGATCCCACCTTGGAATGGAAACAAGTAATAGAGCACTACTGTTGACCCAAAGACAAATGCTGGGCTCAGTGCCTTCCAGTTATTGATATGACTGTACTATGCAGAGGATATCCATAACAGGATTTGAACTTGTTACTCTTGGGTGGGATCACCTTAACTCTCTATGATCCCAGTTACAATACGGTAGTGAGCTGCATAGCTTTCTAGCTGCATATTCAAAGAAAAAAATAATTTATTCTAACTGTAATAGTGATAACTCAAAATATACTCAATTATATTTATTGAAATATAATTGATATTTATAAATATAGATAAAGTTGACCTGCAGTATATCACAGCTAGTCTAGATGTTGATGGTTCTGGACTAGCCAGAAAGAATGGTAACGGCTAAAATTACTGTGTATGTGAGCAGGGGTTATAGTAGTATGTGAGCAGGGGTTATAGTGAGCAGGAAATTACTGTGTATGTGAGCAGGGGTTATATAGTATACAGGCGATGACTCATGACCGAGTAAGATTCCAGGATAAAATTCCAGGATAAAATTACAAAAAGAATTGTCTTCCAGGATAAAATTACAAAAAGAAAATTATAAAAAGAGGAAATTCTAAAAAATTGCGTAGACTCTAGCGATGGGTCCATAAGTGACTGTGGAGGCCAATTCTTCTTCAAAGTCCATAGAACCTTTGTGAAAGGCCAACCTCCAGATAGATCCATGTGCCAGGGCTTCCCAGTTTTGGATGTTTATATTGCATTTTTTTAGATTAGCCTTAAGAACATCTTTAAACCTCTTATACTGACCACCGATATTCCGTTTTCCATCCTTGAGTTGGGAATAAAGTAACTGCTTTGGGAGACGGCAGTCAGACATTCGAACAACATGACCGGTCCATTGAAGTTGGCGTTGAAGGATCATTTTTTCAACGCTAGTAGTCTTTCCTTCTTCCAGTACACTGACATTTGTTCGCCTATCTTCCCAAGTAATTCGCAGGATTTTCCAGAGGCAACGTTGATGAAATCTTTCAAGGAGGTGGAAATGACATTTATAGATAGTCCATGTTTTGCAAGCATACAATAAAGTTGGTAATACAATGGCTTTATAAACCAGCATTTTGGTCTCCTTACAGATATCCCGATCCTCAAACACTATGTTTTATTCGAGAAAATGCGGCACTTGTGGAGCTCAAACGATGCTGTATTTCAGTGTCAATGTTAGCTGTAACAGAAAGATAGCTGCCAAGATAGAGAAAATGATCGACATTTTCCAGTATTGCCCTGCCAAGCTGGATAAATGGCATCACCAAAGGGTTAAGTTGCACTTGCTGATAAAGCACTTTGGGTTTTTTTATGTTAAGTGACAGACCAAGTTTTTTGTAAGCTTCTGCAAAAGCATTTAGGATAGTGTGGAGATCATCCTCTGAATGTGCGAAGACCACATTATCATCAGCATACTGAAGTTCCACAATGGAGGTTGTAATTACCTTACTGTTTGCTTTCAGCCTACTGAGATTAAAAAGCTTTCCATCTGTTCGATATATAATTCCCACACCAGTGGGAAGTTTCCCCTCGACAAGATGTAAAATCATGGCGATGAAAATAACAAATAATGTTGGGGCGATAACACATCCCTGTTTAACACCTGATCCCACTTTAAATGTAGCACCGAGAGCCATTTTATTTATTTATTATATTTATACCCCGCCTTTTTTCCTGCAAGGAACCCAAGACGGCTTACATAATCATCCTCCTCTCCATTTTATCCTCACAACAACCCTGTGAGGTAGGTTAGGCTGAGAGTCAGTGACTGGCCCAAAGTCACCCAGTGAGTTTCATGGCCGAGCGGGGACTAGAACCTGGATCTCCTGAGTCCCAGTCCAACACTCTAACCACTACGGTTGCCGTCATGTTGTCATGGAGAAGTCGCAAGATACTCACAAATTTATTGGGGCATCCAATTTTCATAAGGATAGTCCAGAGAGCCATTCGGTCTACAGTATCAAAGGCCTTAGCCAAATCAATAAATGCCAGATAAAGGGGTTGATTTTGCACCCGGCATTTTTCTTGGAGCTGACGTGCAGTAAAAATCATGTCTACTGTCCCTCTAGAGGGGCGGAAACCATATTGAGATTCGCGGAGGATCTCTTTTGAAATAGATAGAAGACGGTTTGTGAGAATCCTAGCAAATATTTTACCTGCGGTAGCTAAGAGAGAAATGCCCCAATAGTTTCCACAATCTGTTCTATCACCCTTCTTAAAGAGGGTGATAATTATGGCATCCCTGAAGTCTTCTGGGATCTCTTTTATCCAGATTTTTTCGATGAGTTTATGAAGATGTTGTACAAGTTCGGCCCCCCCCCTTAAAGATTTCAGCAGGAATCCCATCTGGTCCACTAGCTTTTTTATTCTTCATTTGATTAATGGCTTTTATAACTTCATCCAAAGTGGGGAGTATTGCAAGTTCCTTTCTAATTTGTTTTTGCGGGATTTGCGGAAAAAAAACTCATTATCCACCTTAGATTTAGGATTTAAAAGATCATAATAATGCTCTTTCCAATGCAGTGCAATAGACTCTTTGTCTTTTAAGAGTTTGGTGCCTTCTTTTGATTGTAAAGGGTTTGTACCATAGGTTTTTGGTCCATAAATGGCCTTTGTGGCCTTAAAAAAGCCCAGCGCATCATGAGATTCTGCAAGTTGTTGAATTTCTTGAGCTTTCTTTTTCCACCAAGTGTTCTTAAGTTCTCTTGTTCTTCTTTAGACCTCAGCCTTTGCACTGGCATAGATTTTTTTTCTTGGCAGTGCAATTAATATCATTTTACCATATTTGGAAGGCTTTCCTTTTTTGGTCAATTTTATATTTAATCTCATTATCATTTTCATCAAACCAATCCTGATGTTTCTTAGTTTCATATCCAATAGTTTGTTCACAAGCTGCAGTAATGGAGGTTTTCAGCTTAGACCAATGGTCCTCAATGTTATCAGGAGGTTCCATAGGTAGATGTTCCCTAAGAAATGATTAAAGACGAGTTTGCTTAATAGGATCTTGAAGGGTGTGGATGTTCATTTTACGCCTTGGTTTCCTTCCTTGAAGCCTACGTTGAGGAGCAATATTGATAACCATAGTGGACCGGATTAGTCGATGGTCTGTCCAGCAGTCGTCGGCACTCACTTGGCCCTAGTAAGATCATGGCGATCTCTAACACGGACAATTACATAATCCAGAAGATGCCAGTGCTTTGACCGAGGGTGCTGCCCTGATGTTTTAAACTTATTTTTTTGTCGAAAAAGTGTGTTTGTAATAGTGAGATTATGCTCTGCACATTTAGACAAAAGTAAAATTCCCTTCGAGTTGCTATTACCAACTCTGTCTTTTCCAATAGTTTCTGGCCATAAATCAAAGTCACGCCTGACTCTTGCGTTAAAGTCGCCCAGGAGTCTCTGACAGGAGAGTGTCCAACTGGGTATAAAAACTTTCCTGGATGTCTTCATCAGCATCTAATGTTGGCGCATAAGCCCTTAAAATAGTTACCTGCTGGTTATTGGCGAGCTTTAATCCAGTAGGAACTTCTGACAAAGAGTTCACTAGCTCATTTTTTATGGCAAAGCCTACTCCATGTATTCGTCGGTCCTGTTCAGGTAGTCCTTTCCAGAAGAAGGTATAACCTCCTTTTTCTTCCTTCAACTGTCCCTCTCCTGCCCTTCGAGTTTCTTGAAGTGCTGCTATGTCAATTCTAAACCTTCTCAACTCCCTTACAATAATAGCAGTCCTACGCTCAGTGCGTTCACTATCTACCGTATGTTATCCAGATGTTGATGGTTCTGGACTAGCCAGAAAGAATGGTCACGGCTGAAATTACTGTGTATGTGAGCAGGGGTTATAGAGTGGAAGGGACAGGAGGTATCTCTGCTCTTTGGGGTAACATCTGGTATGAGTCTCAGTCATTATTTGATATGGTTTTGATTTGTGTGTGAGTGTTCTTTTACGGTTTTTAAATTTGAAATAAAATGTCTTTGTGTATTTTTGGCTTGTTGGTTGCCTTGGGCCTTCTGTGATGAAGGAAAAAAGCCGTTTGCAGAAAAACATGTAATGTATAGCCCAGATCTTTTGGAGGGGCAGTTTTCTTCTTGGATGATGCCCCCACAGAATCCATGCCCCTCTTGAACCCCCCACCCGGGTTCAAAAACTAATTTAAGGATTTAACATGAGAGTGGTTCAAAAGGAAACAGCTGCCACTAGGAATGCAGGCCTTTCGCCCTAGGTTTCCCTTTAAATGAATTGCTATTCTGTAAATCCCAAAACGTTTATTTCAACCCGTTGGTTTTTAAAAAAAATCTGGGGAAGTTTCAAAAAGCTGTTTGTGGGTTCTGTGAAAGAAGTTTCTGAGAAGGCAACAACCCAGAATCGAGGTGCCTATGTGGAACATGCATGCATGCCCCTTTGGATCGTGGCGATTGTAATGCCAATTTTAGAACATTATTTTCAAATGACTCCCATCACTTTCAGCCACAACCCCTACTTATTAGTATTGCAAGATAAAGCTGATACATTCCCATTTGCTAATGCTGTAGCATAAGTGAGAGAATTCCATTCTATAGGCTTGTTCTGCTAGTTCTACATTGTTGTTTTTCTTTAGCCAAGAGAAAGGGACAATTATTAGGACAGTAGGATTGTTAACGAAGAGACTGAACCAATTCACATTTTTATTTTTCTGTGGTGCTCCATAACTATTGCACGAGTATAGTTCATAGACTCATACAGCTGGAACAGGCCTGAAAATCATCCTTGTCCACCTTCAGAGATTCTTTTTCCACAGCAGCATTCACTCATACCACATATTAATGCACATAAACCACACACACTAATTAACATATGCATAGAAGTATGCTATAGTGTGTGGACAGTGAAACTTTTCCAGCCCATTTCGGAAGAGCTGAGGGGGCGCATTCCAGTGGTGGGCGGGGCCAAAGGCAAAAGTCAGCAGGGTCACAGATAAAAGTGGGCAGGGCGGAAAGATCTAAAGAAATCCATTGTTACCAATTTGCAGTAGGAAGCATGTCTACTCAGGTAAGCATGAGCAGCATGTCTACTTACAAATAAGTAGGACAAGACTTTTCATGTCTACAGAAGTAAGCAGGAAAGAATTGTGTTAAGAGTACAGAAAGTAGAGAATTGGTTTTAGTTTGGGGGGCGGGTTTGCTTGCATGTGTTAGAGGGCTCAATTTAATTAACATTTAAAGATGTCAGGATTTATTTATTTATTTAAGCTAAATATGCCCTTTATATATTTAGTTTCTCTTTCCTTTTTCCCCATTGAGAAGGTTATCAGGGTGTTTTACCTCTGAAACTGAAGCTTGGCTGAATTTTATGTTGGACAAATGCACACATATTACGAATACTTTCCTTCCTGGGTACTCCACCTAATACCAGGTGTTTCTGCTATGCACTCTTGGAGTGGGGCAGCTTCAGCTCAAAAACTAAAGAAGAATTCTTAGATGTGGCAGAAAATAAAAATACATTTCCTGTGATTGGCAGTTAGACATACTACCGTAGAAGAAATTAGAAGTATGTTGTCTGCGTTTAGATCCCACTAGAAGACAGTACTCAGCATTTCACTATTTCAAACTAATTCTGGATAGTCTAGAATTTGAGTGAATTGAGAAATGCAAATGGAGTTTTAGAGTTTCTCAGTAGTGTTCAGTATCGGGCTTGGTTGAAATGTTTCCCATATATAATTTTTGACCATGTTAGAGGCAGATAAAATGTGACAGACATGTTATCTGTGTGGCTTCTTGCCTCCTATCATAAAGCCATTGCCAAATGGACAATGGGTTTGTCAGTTTGAAAGCCTTCCAGGCTTTGCTCCTGGGCAGTGTATGCTCTGAGGTAAATATTGCATTCTTTAGATTACATGGACACTGTAGTTTCATTTTGCTTAGTAAAATCTTAAGGAATTAATTTTAAGAGGTAAATAAGAGTGTTCTTAGTTGCAGAAGGCCATGGAATAGTTGGTGTGTTAGTTAAAATAAGGCTTTGGAGGTTCTCTCAACACACACAGACACACACACATGGTGACACCTGTACTGCTTCAGGTTCATCACTGGTCTGGATTGTGATTACTAATGTTTATGCACACAACCAAGCAAACCAATAGGATTGGTTGCTTGAATGACCCATTCACAAGTCATGGTAAATATGTGTGTGATGTAGAATTTGATCCAAGATTTTCAAAGCACACTGCTGTGAGACATTTTTGTAGGACAAAGTTGGCCTGGGAAAGGAGGACCTTTTGAGGTGCTTGTTTTCAAGTTTTTTTAAAATACCAATTCAGACATGTTCCAGCATTTCAGAGAACTGTTTTAAATATACCCAGATATGTAGAATGTTTTAAGAGACCAAAAACCTTTCCAACAAGGGCTGTGCATGAGCAAAGCTCTCCCATAGGAACAGATGGTTAGAAACAGTTAAATGATATGGATTTTGGACTTGGTAAATATTCAGCAGTCTATAGTTCCAGTATTTAGGAAATCTTTGGCTGCCAGTTAACTATCTATAGCTGATACATACACTTCAGACAAAGGATACACACACACAAAAATTGGGTTGGGTTCAGTCTTTGGTTTTCTACTAACAAGAATTACTAAGGGGGAAATCTTTGGATCCATTTTTATTTAAAAATACTTCTAACATTACATTAAAATAACAACATCTTTTTTTTTTTGCTTTGCTTATTGCTTTAAGAGAGGTGAGTTTAACATTTCCTGACAGCCTTCCTAGTAATTCAGCTATTCTCTTAAAATCCTTGGCATAAGAGCCCTATCAATGATGAAAGTGAAAGGGAAGAAAAGAATGAGGAGGTGAAGAAATTGGTCCAGAAGGGATGAAGTTTCCTCCCTCCCATTCTCCATTTAACAAAGGAAAAATAATTCTCCCAACAGCACAGTGAAAAGGAATATAAACCCTCTTCTGCACTGTACTGTTTAGGTTAGGAGATGGCTGAGCAGCTTGCTCTCTCCTCCCATGCTGTATCACCAGTCAGGTTCAAGGTTGGTGGTACATCACGGGAAAGGATTTTAACTCTTCCCCCCTGTGTTGTACTACTCAGGATTGGGGCCATTCCAACTGAAACCCCCCCCTCCCCCAGTGAGCTGTTTGGGGCTCCCAACTTGTCAAACTCAGCTAGCTTTGTTGAGCCCTCCAGCAAATGTCTCAAGACAAGATTTGTGCATGAAATAACTAATAGGGGATTTATTAATTTTAATTATTTATTTGTTACATTTATACCCCACCTTTTCTTCCAAGGAGCCCAAGGCGGTGTACGTGATCCTCTTCCTCCTCTCCATTTTATCCTCACAACAATCCTGTGAGTTAGGTTAGATGGTAGGTTAGGTTATTTCTCCACTCTTTGCCTGGAGCCTGGTCAGCTTTGGCTCCTATGCTAGTCCCTTTGAAGGCTGAGTGCTGGATCCGGATATGGTTTGGGCAAGGGGGAGAGGGGTTTGTTTCGCTTGCTCATTGGTGATGTCACAGACAGTAACCAGGCACTTGCCCCACCATGTTCTAGACGATACCCCAGATGGCTTTTGCTTAGCCTTTGATGCAGCTACCAGGAATAAAGTTGTTTAACAAAGCCATTGTGTTGGTTATGCAAACAGTCTATAAGGAGATTACGGTAATTACTTAGTTTTCTTATTAAAACTCTGTAGGGCTATCTGAATTTTGATCTGTTTTTGTTAAATATTACCTTTTGTAACATAGGCCTTCTCTGTAGAGTTCTGTCAAATAATCAAATTTTTTATTATTTATCTTGGAACAGAATGTATTAAAATCAAGTTACAATTTTTGTCTGAATGTCTGTACAGCTACATTGGTCAGACAGCCCTTAGAAGCCTCTTCAGAATATTGTTTTCCCTAGCAACCAAAGAAATGAAAACCATCTGTAATCTAAGAATGCAATCCAGCTTCATTCAAATCAATAGGGGTTCTATCATTAACTTCAGTGGGTGTCAGATTGCAGTTTTAAGCATACTTAACTTGGAAGTCAATTCTGTTTAAATCAGTGAAACTTACTTCCTATGACTGAAGTGCAAATGCATGCATGTTGGCATGCAATAGCTGTTAATATTAGTGTGGAAGAAGGCAGAAGTCTAGGAGGCAAGCAAGAATGTTTTCTTCGGTTTTGCCTGATTGCTATAAGGGGTGATGAACGCAAAAGCTGGGATCCAGAAAGGCTCTTCAGCATGTGAAGGAACTTCCATGCGTGTGTTAGGGCTTCCCTGTTGCTGTTTTCCAGATCACATCTTTGTGTGGTATTGGAGGCCACTTCCAAAGTTCACCAGATTTTTGGGGAGTGACTGATTGGAGCTGCTGGAAGGAAAGGACTCAGGTAGACCCACTGCACACATGGAGTTACTAATATTGTAAGGTGTTCTGTGCGGGCAGTGGACATGCGTGTGCAAAACATATTCTATTGTCTAAGACAGGCAAACACCTCCCAAGCCCTGTCTGGTCCGTCCCCCCCGAACTCCATGGGGGGAAAGGAAAACATTCTAGGAATGGGCTCTATGGTTCCTGCCATAGAAGCCTTGTTCCTAGAGCGCAGAGTTCTAGGCATGTATCATAATTCCCTGTGTGAGCACTGGAGCTGTTAGAGTAGAATGACAGTCTAGGTATCCAGAGTTTGAAAGCATTGTTATGATGGGTGCCCATGTGCCATAGGTACCCAATCTTCCATTTGAACTAATTTGCGCTCTGTTAGAAGTATGAATTCAAAGTGAATTTCTCTTACACCTTCCATCGGCAAGAAAATAATATTACCTGAGAAGTATGACCAGTACCTTGTGATTGAAGAGGTGGTAACCTGACTTCTTTTTTATTCTCTTTAGTTGCAGATCTGGGATACAGCTGGCCAGGAAAGGTTTCGGACCATCACTCAGAGTTATTACCGAAGCGCCAATGGAGCTATCCTAGCCTATGACATCAGCAAGAGGGGCTCTTTCCAGTCTGTTCCTCGCTGGATCGAGGATGTGCGGAAGTATGCGGGCTCCAACATAGTACAATTGCTAATTGGTGAGTGTGGAAAATTACTGCTATTTTTGGATGAATTAGAAATACAGAGCATATGTATTAACATGTATTGTATGTCTATGCATAACAAGACAGCCAGGACATCTAAGGGGTGGAGAGAAGTTTTACCCTTATTTCAGAGTAGATTCCGTTACTGTCTGGGTCACTGGTAGAAATTGGGAAACTTTGGCTTTCAGCAGTCTCTGCTACAATTCATATTGCCGCCTTGTACATTTTTATTTATTCTCAAAAGAAGCTGACTTGGGATTCTGTGGCCTTCCATGTTTTTATTCAAAATTATTTATTTAAACACACACTTCCAAGTGTTTAGGGCAGGGCTCTCCAACCTTGGGTCCCCAGATGTTGCTGGCCTACAGCTCCCAGCATACCCAGCCAGCATGGCTAATGGCAAGGGATTCTGGGAGCTGTAGGCCAGCAACATCTGGAGACCCAGGGTTGGAGAGCCCTGGTCTAGGGGTTGCAGGCCTGGCACAAGTTCTCTTGCCGCCTGAAGCAGAAGAACTCATACTGCCACATTGCAACCCTCCCTCCCTGCTGCCGCCGTGCGTGCATCCCTCCCTGCCACTGCCAGCCCCAGCCCAGAGAGCCCCCACACGGCAGCAAAGGAAAAGCAGTGGGCTCTCTGGTCTGGGGCTGGCGGCGGCACAGGGGGTTGAGATCTTGGTGGCTCTGGGCTCTTGCAAGATCTCAGCACATGGCCGGGATATCGCGAGGTGTCGGCCATGTGCCAAGATCTCACGAGAGCCCCCGAACCCCGCAGCAGCAGAGGGCCGGTAGATGCTCCGAGCAGCCCCACCAGCCGCTTTCTCACTGCGGCAAATGCCACAGAAGGAAAGCGGCTGGCAGGGCTCTCGAGAGCACCTGCTGGAGGTGGTGGTAGACTCCCTGGGCTGGGGCTTGAGCTGGGGGAGCTGCGCAATTCGCCGCCCTTCCAGCTCTGCCGCCTCATGCTGGTGCTTCACCCTGCTTCATGGGTGGGCCGGCCCTGAGGGGTTGTATGAGTCAAGTCACATTGTGCCTTCATCTCTGCAGGGATCCGGCTCTTAAAGTTTATGCCATATTGTAACTCTCCCCAACAGATTCTGTTAAGCCTTCAAAATGCAAAGACAACTTCCAAAATCAGATGTATTCATAATGGTATGGTACTGGCCATTGGCTTAGCATGTAGCCCAGTGTCAAATATGCTAAATAAATTTGAACTGTTTACTTTGGGTTGGTAGATTTAAGCTGGATCAACTGCGCTGGCAGGAGTGGAATTCACTGCTCCCTCCTTCCCAGGACAAGCCCCTCCAGTCCCCTGAAAATACTACACAGAGAGTCAGGAGACCTGGCCTGCTGAATGGAGTGAGCTGTGGTGTGTGGGGGAGGAGAGAATCCCCCAAAATTGGGTGGAGGGACCTTCCATGTGCAGAGTCCTTCCTTGAGCAGAAAGCACATCCTGGATTCAGCCCCTTGTTAGGGATACATAGATTTCATAGATTTCATAGATCATAGAGTTGGAAGGAGCCTACAAGGCTATCGAGTCCAACCCCCTGCTCAGTGCAGGAAACTAGAGGAGGGGTCTCCCATCCAAGTAATAACCAGGCCTGACCCTGCTTAGCTTTCCACACTCAGACAAGCTGAGCCAGCGTAAGCCACAGGATAAAAAAGAGAGGAGGAGGATTATGCAAGCCTCCTTGGGTTCCTTTCAGGGAAAAAAGGCAGGGTATGTCTGTCTCCAGTGCAGTGTACTGATACAAAGGTTGTTTGCAAGTGAAGAATTGTGGTATAGACGTTCATTGTCCTGTTAGTTTCAGAGATAAAGGGGTAAAAAAACAAACAAACAAAAAAAACACCAACATGAGCCAGTTGGTATAGGAGTAGTTCTGTTGAGCATGCATGCTTTGTCAGCATCAGGATAGGATGAGATTAGACATCCTGAATCCAGAGTGCAAATGTTATATTTTTTCAGTGGCTCAGATTTCTTCATCCTTCCTCCACAGACTTTCTATCAGCTTCCACTTTCACCTGCTCTCTCTCATCTCCCAAGATAACAGTGGCATCTCATCTCCAACCTGGTTATTTGCTGCACCTCTGGGGCCCCGCTGCTCTCCAAGCACAGTTCCATGGGTCTCTGCTGTTTTCTCTCTCTCTCTCTTTTTTTTTTTTCTATGTTCCCCTGGCTGAACACTTTCCCTGACCTCAGGAGTTGCATTAAAAAAAAATTAATCTGTAAACAATTCCACTTTCTCCTGCCAGGAAACAAGTCTGACCTAAGTGACCTTCGGGAGGTTCAGCTAGAAGAGGCTCAGAATTTGGCTGAACACTATGATATCATCTGTGCCATAGAGACTTCTGCGAAGGACTCCAGCAACGTGGAGGAGGCTTTTGTAAAGATGGCAACAGAGCTCATGATGAGGCATGGAGGCCCCATGTTCAGTGAGCAAAACACAGACAGCATCAAACTTGACAGCAAGGATGTAGTAGAAGGATGGGGATGTGGCTGCTGATATAGCTTATGAGATATCTCTAATTGTTACTGGAATTTAGAGGGTACTCTCCTTTCTTTCTCTTTCTCTCTCTCTCTCTCTCTCTCTTTCTCTTTCTCTCTGTGTTCGTACACACACACACACACACACACACACACACACAGCAGTATCCACTTCCTGCAAGCCCATTGTTTTCAAAGGTTAGACATTAACATTTGCAGAATGTTTTTAGATGAAGGGACTTTATTATGTGGATCTGAAAATGCATGGCAGTTATTCTTTCCAACAGATTCTTTTCAGAGGAACGAGCATCACTTGAAAGTAAGTTGCACAGAGTGAAGCCACTGGGATCTCCTCACATGAACAAGCAATTGCCACATTGTAACTCTCTCTACATGGGATCATGTCAGTGAAGATAACACTTCTGCTGTTAGGTCAGCAAGTCTTAACACTGCCTCTTTCAACTTTCAACATTCCACCAAAAAGCAGAAACCGCAGAGGATCACACAGTTTCTCTGCACAGGTGTTTCAAGTATGAAATACTTGAATGTTTTTTTTCATACAGGACAAGGTAGCTGACATTTGTCCAAAATGAGGAACCTCCATAGAATTTAGGTTTTCCTAGACATTAAAATGCTGCACATGGGGAGGGAGGTTGCTTAGTACTGCTGGTGCAAACCTAGCCGGACAAATGTTTTTCTTTCATCTTTTCCAGACAAATAGAGAAGCCAGAATGAGCAGCACTGAATGCCTGTATTAACACATGGGTGACTAATTTATTTTCTTGGTATGCACCTCAGAATACTTGATCCAAAACACATTTCATTGGATGTAAGTCCCACTGATTTCAATTGAATAGTCTTGGAAGTAAATGCCTTTGAAAATTCATCAGGCTTACTTCCAAGTAAATAAGCTTAAGATTGTATTGTTAAGATAGGTTTGCTAATCATTTATTTTGTACAGTTTTAATAGTTTCCTCCTTAAAATTAATATTGTAGACTTTAATCCTTAGCTTTATTAATTTCATTTCAAAATTCACATTCAGCACCCTTGAATTCAAAAGGAGGAGCTCTTTTGAATATCTTTTTTCCTCTTAGCCATCTGCTTCTATAATCACCAATTTCACTGAAAGTTAGTTCCAGCTAATCATTAATTTTGCTGTTGGAGTATTTTTTGCATAAGACATCATCCTAGCTAGAGTTTCTTCCTATTTAACTGTTGGACATTAGATATGGGGCGGAAATTATAAATTCACAGAGGACATCTCAGAGTAAGCTCCTCATGTGATTTCTCTAGGCCAGTGTTAAGAAGTTGCTTGTTGATAAGGGTATGGAAACTGTACAGTTGGGTGTAGGTGATCACTGTGAATTTTCCTGGAATGACCCCTCGTGTCATGGAGCCCCTAATAAATCATGTAGCAATTGTTTTCTTATGTCAAAAATTGGCTCAAGAGCTCTCAGTATAGAGCACATTTTCTGATTTTGTAAGATAATCCTTTTATATCATTGAACATGTCCCTCCTGCTGCTACAACCCCCCAAGTATATGCCACATCACATTCCTTAAATTGTAGCTCCTTCTGCAGGAAGAATCTTAACTATTGATAGAAAGTCATGCAATCTATTAATCAAAAACTGCTTGACAAATTCTGTTCAATATATTTAACTTACAGATCCTTGCTTATTCATTTATAGCAGGCTAAATTTATGCCTGCAGTTTAGACATGCAGATGTTAGCAACAATCAGTTTCCTTTTTTGAGCACCTTAAAACTGGGATATGAATAGTAAATAGAGTGTCTGCAAGTTTCTTCAACCAACCTTTACAGTGCTTAACTTGTGACACCATAAAAGGGCTCTATTTCAGAGCAAAGGACCAAGTCTCTTTAAAACAGGTTCCTGCAACTGGGCATGTTAGAAAATTGCAGGTTAAAAAGGTATATAATTTAGGGTGCAATCCTTTGTCTTCCCGACCTTGCCTGGGGAGGGGGGCACACAACATAGGATTAGGCATAGAAGCCCTTGCGACCTTGGAGATCTTCTCCAAGGTTGCAACATCGCAGAGTGCCTGCCCCCCCCCCCTCCATAGCTGGCACATTTTTTTCCGCGCCAGCAGGGAACTAAAGATGGTCTTCTGTTTTCGGTTCCCCTGTGGGGGGGGGGCATTCCTGGGGGCGGAGAGGGAAGGGACGAGGCTCTGCCAGATTCCGAGGAATCCCTGCCACGCCTCAGTCTCTCCTCCTCGTGAGGAGAGGAAAAACATCTAGACAGCCGAAACTGGCAGTCTAGATGTTTTAGAGGGTGAGGGGAGCACAGCGGATATCCTATCTGCCGTGCTCCTCCCACCCTGCATAGGACGCCTGCAATCTGATGGGTTCAGAAGGATGTGGGCACCCTTGTAGGATGGCAGTGCCCGAGTGTTGTTATTGGAAACATCAATTTCCGATTATCTCTGTTGGCATGAGAGAAGATCAGGATAAGGCTGATGTCAGTGAACCTTTTTTTTAAAATACTGGTATTAATCAGAGAATCATTGTTCTATATAAAAAAAAATATGGAACATCTTTATCTGATTTTTGCAATATTAAGCAACCGACTTCATCATTAATTTAGTTTAATAACTTACCCTGTTTTCCTCCCTCAAAGATGGGCCGCACACGGGGTCCTGCTTGTTGAGTTTTTGCTTGTAATATCACAATAGTGGCTTTAATTTCAAGCGTTTATATAGATGTAAAAAGTAAAGGAGCCTTAATTTCAGTTAGGGTAGTTTTCACAATTATATTTTATACAGAGATCGCATGAGGTGTGACAGAGAGGTTTTGCTTCTAAATAGTGCTTTATACCGAGATTCTTCAGTTCTGCTGCTTCTAGACTTTAAAAGCACTGATTGCCCAGCAGTAAACTAATCACTGTACTTGGAGTTATAGAAAACTCCAGTGGTTACCTTAACTGAACATTGGTATTAAACAGAAATGTTTTACACTGTGAGTGCAATCCTCTAGGCCAGTGTTCTCCAACCTTGGGTCCCCAGATGTTTTTGGCCTATAACTCCCAGCATGCCCCAGCCAGCTACGTGTAGCTGGCTGGGGCATGCTGGGAGTTGTAGGCCAAAAACATCTGGGGACCCAAGGTTGGAGAACACTGCTCTAGGCACTGCTGTTGCATGATTTCCTTTTATTTCTGCAAGCCCCCCATTAAATGTATGGAAGCTGCATTGCAACTGTACTTGGTTGATTGAGCCCGTCAGCTCTAGTCCAAGTCCCAAATTGATGTGCCTGCCTGTGCAGGCGGTTTTACATCAGAGCTAGGTTCCATTCAATTCAATGGGACGGAGGGTCGTACGGGTCTCCTCCAGCTAACAATTTGAGAAACCAACGCCATCACATATTTAGGATCACTTTGGGCTGCTCTGACATGAAGGTGCTCCCATGATGTTTCTCCAGAAAATGCACATGTGTGGGGAACTTACATTAGATTGCATTAACTATATCAGATTTCCAGGTTTTATATGAGCAGAATCCCTTTGGATTTTGCTCACAGGATTGTAGTCACAAACTCAGTTCAAAAAGCTGCTGTGGGAGCACCAAATGTGATTTCAGAATTAACGTGTTGCCTCAGATCTATACACATTTTATAACAAGTGTATTGATAATGCACAAGTCTCACCTGTTAGCAGTTTTTAGCATTTTATATTAGGATGTAGCCTGGGAGTGAATGAGCGGTATGCAATAGAGGTTTATCCAAATTGTGGTTCCATATGAGCCCTTATAGCTCTTGCTGAACTGCACTAATTTTGCTGCAATTTTAAGACTTTCTCCAGGCCATTAATATAGATAAGATTGTACTGTAGCCCACCTAATTGTAAAGAGGGCTAAAATTGTAGCCCACCTAATTGCTTTTGTTACAATCATTAAGTGCTAACTTAGGTAAATTTGAGGTTAGGCTTTAGAGAGCGATGCAAACCTATCTGGTTTTATCTATATCGAGCCTTCTTGACATCCTTTGGAATGGTTGCCTTGTTAAGACATGAGCTGTTAACAGGATAATGGCCACTGCCAAAGCCACCTGTGGACCTGCCTGTGCTTGCATGTAATTTAATGGGAAAGAGCGGTGATGAGGTTGCAGTTGAGTGTCCCCAGCAGAAGGTATGCCTAAACAGCAACTCGGTTGTACAGCTGAGCCTTTGCTTGCAAGACTGCCAAGATCTGGACTTAAACCTGTTGCTTTAAACCTGGACTTAAACCTGTTGCTTTAGGTGATGGTAGTGTTAGTGGTAATGTGGGTTGGTGAAGGTAGCAGGGGCTGCTTGTCCTGGATTTGGTGGACGAGAAGGGGTATACATCCAATATGCAGAGAACAATATTGAACCGCGTGGCGCTCATGTGGCATGCAGTGTTTGTAGCCCTGGGGAACTCCGATGGAAGGTGACTGCAGAGTGGAGTTGTGGGCTTGTATCCCTAGAGCAGTGTTTCTCAACCTTGGGTCCCCAGATGTTTTTGGCCTACAACTCCCAGCATGCCCCAGCCAGCATAGCTGGCTGGGGCATGCTGGGAGTTGTAGGCCAAAAACATCTGGGGACCCAAGGTTGGGAAACACTGCCCTAGAGGCTTGGTTTGACCATGAGCTTTTAAAAGAGGAACTTGGCAAGAATATTTTTAGGAATCCCTTTATCACTGGAAAAAACTTAAGCACTTTGTTTTTCTTCAGTCTTTTTAGTAGAATTGGTAGATATTTCCCACAAGTGTATTGTGCAGGAAGTCTTAATCAGACAGAGCATTCATCTCTCAAAGGAAATTTGCCAGTAAAATATAAAAATAGTCACTCATGTTAGAAGCTAGGAATCATGCATTTATTTGCAGCAAAGAAATCGTATTTCTGACCACAATTCCTTTTCTTTCCCTTAAGACTCAGGGCTGATTCACACAACCCTTACATGTTGGAGTGTTGTGGATTACTTGTTCACTGAGTGGTAGTAAAGCAGTCACTGGATTGCTTTGCCACATGGGATAGATCATTAGTCAACTCATGTGAGATGGCCTTCAACTGCAGTGCCAGGTGATCTGTGGAGTTTGTTTAGTTTAGTCAGACATTATAAGGATATATTGTGAATTGCTTTGCCTAAATCTAGTTTTTCTTAAATAATATCATAAAATTGAAGTTAATTAGATTAATAAAGTTGCCTTTATTAACATCCCTAGATCAAGATACAACACATTTGCATGCCAAAGACACACACACAAAATGAGAGGGACTGGTTTGCCCAACTCAAATCTAGTACAAAATTCAGTCCCAGAGGTAAATTTCAGATGTATCAGTGGAAGCACATACCAGATTCTGAGGTTGATGATCATTTGTATTGAAAACAGTTCTTAATTAGACTTATGAGCACTTCAGATGTGCCACATTTCTTACACAAAAAGCAAATTATGTGGCATATTTTCTACACAAGAAACACTGTTTATTGCAGGGAAATATAACTATTTAAGCACAAAAGTACCATTCATAATTGATGGCACCACACATGTATTTTACCATTTAAAATGGTACATTTTGTAGCAGAGTTTTAAAAAATAAATTGTATCTAAGATTGGGTTCTATTTGTGTCCAAAATAATACTGTAGTACCAGTGTGCAGTGAGCACATTAAATGAGTGATTTCATAATATGTGACCAGAGTTTATGGCATACACATTAGAAAACCTTCTGAGTAGTTTAACACTACCTAGACTCTTTGAAGAATTGCTCTGAGTTTTGGAAAGTGTTCTATTTGTGGTGGGTAGCACTCAGCCTTAAAATAGTGTTATTTGTAGTAATGGTTTGCATTTGAAAATTTTCACTGTGTATATATATATATATATTGTAGAAAATGTAAGATAACCTATTTCCTTAAAGGTTTCTAGGATTAAATCTAGTCTTTGCTATGCAGCAAGGGAAATCTGACTAATGAATACTGTTGAATTCTCTCTTCCTTATGTGGACAGTAATTGTCCACATGAATATTACTGTTCCAAATAGCACAGTTTGTGCTTTTTGTTTTTAGATAGTTGCCTTATTAACCTGTTGGCAAAGTTCATCTTAATGCATAATCTATGCAAATATTTGTTAATCTAAGATGTGTATTTAGTACAGTGCCTTTCCTTTGTGTTTTGCAAAACATCTGAAATTGGGTCATGTTGGAAGTATGTAGACATGTTCACCTAGCTACGTTTGTGACATTGGCACAATACTAGATTGGATGTATGTAGAAGCAAAAATCAACTGTCATAGCGGATAATTTAACACACACACCAATTAGGCAGCCTAAGAAAGACTTTGTACATTTCATACAAGTGCAAGGAAAGACTTCACACTTCTTTCTGTGTAGTGCTTATGCTGGTCTTGGACCGTAATAAAGATTTGATTTGATTTGATTCTGTGTAGTGCTGAAGGAAGAACTTGCACATTTCCCACGGGATGGGGAGAGCCGGCCCTATCTCCTCTCTTGCCCACTCACTTTTCAAATGTGCAAAGCCCTTTAAAAATCTCTAAATGAATCTCATCTTTGCTAAAGATCAATATTGTGAATAATGCAAGATCAGGCACCAGTTTCTTTGAATCTTCTTTCCTTCCTTCTAAAAACTGATCAGCAAGGCAGCAACAGCAGAAGAAAATATATCCTGCCTCTTTCACACCTCTGTGTGCTTTCCTTCTCCCTGCTCCAGCCAGGTTTCTCTGGCTCTGCTATGATGATGGCACTGTGCTGGGCTTTCTTTCCTAGCTCTCAAAATAAGCAGGGAGGTGATGGCATCAGAAGGAAGAATTTGGTGGGTGCGGTTTTAATTGCTCAGATGGGCAGAGCTGTCAGGAGTATGGAAAATCTGGAACTTGAGGCATAAAGTAAAATAAGGAAATGATGTCAAATATGGGTGTGGTTTAGTGGATGATACCTTTCCCCTCAATCCCAAACTTGTGCATCAGGAGGTAATTTCTATTGAAATCATGGGACTTCTTTTACATATATATGTTTCGGATCAGGGTTTCACTCTCTGCCTCACTGTACTGCAGTCTTGAATCCCTACTAATTTGTATAGCTAGGAAGGAAATTTTGCAGGGTATGGTAAATATTGAGACAATCTGAAATGCTTCGATATTATGGTTTCATAAAATGCATATGTAGTTATATCTTAGTTGTTTTGATTGTATTTTGAGAAAATAAATAGCATGAGTGATTCACATGCATGCTCTTAATATTATTGGTATTAGTCAGTCCTCTTACTGTGATACTAACAATTTTGTAACATTGAATTTTCAGATAATTGTATTGTAGTAAGCAAAATGTAGGGAAGACCCCCCTCCCCCGAGTTATAAAGCTTGAGAGATCCTCAGGCTTTTGGGGACTGCCTTTTTCACTAAGTTCCCAAACTTTTAGATTCCTTTTGCTCAGTTAATGAGCAATGTGCCCTCATCTGAGGATGCCCTTCAACCCAAATCCCACAAGACAGATATCTGCTTGGAGGACCATGCTTCCATACACAGATCAGTTCTAAATCTCCACTGCAAATGTAGATGAGACACACATCTCCATCTGCTGTCTCCAGCTTAGGTGCACACCATTATCCATAGATCAAGAATGTAGAGCATGGTTGTTGTTTTTAATTCAGTCAATGTTGTGTGACTGAAAATAAACAAGCGCTTAAATGGGGGCATGCACAATGGTTTACTTTAAAATTTGGAGAAACCTTAGGCTTCACTTTAAAAGTACAGGACAAAAAAATTCCCATTGGGTATCTTAAGAACGCACACAAAAATGTTTTGTGTTGGGTTTTTTTAAATGAGAAGAGGCTGCATCTTGAACATGAAAGGCAGAAGTGAAACAGGCATGGGCTTCCTGTTTAGTTTTTTGTCTGTCTTTTGCATGGGGGGAAAAGACACAAATGCACATTGATTTCAGTTTGTCTAGTAAGTGCAGTGGCTCTTCCCATGATACAAGTGTGTGTCTGTATTATCACCCCATTGCTTTTAGTTTACTAAGATCATTCATAGCCTGATGTTAGAATCTGTAGAAAAGTGTAAAAAGACTATAGATTTGGGCATTCGGGGGGCGAGGAATGTATGTCTGTGAGTGTGGTGTTGATGGCACAGGCTGGTTCTGATGGAGGGGAAGTTATTTTTAGGGAAATTTTTAGTGGTAAATGCAGATACAGTCTTTGGAGGTTCCTCATGTGCTCTGTGTTGTCAGTGGCATTTCCTGCTCTGTAATAGTGCCTCGCTTGTTGGTATCAGGTGGTTAACAAGTCTCATGTCCCAGAGACATGCAGCTTCTACTAGCCGTAAATAAGGCCTGGCTCACATACTTAGTGGGGAGAAAGCTCTGATTCATATTGAATTCACTCACTTCATTCCAAAAGGACCTAAAGGCTTGAAGAACTCCGGTGTTACTGAAGTGTTCTGCATTTTCTAGAACAGTTCTATTGCTTGTAATAATCAAGGCTTCTGGGAACAGGCACAGAGCCCATCTTTCTGATCACCGGCAACAATCTTGCTTTTCCTAGTACAGTGTTTACCAGATGAGGTGGAATGCAAGGTAACAAGGGAACAAAGCTTGCATACAATAGTCAGTTTTGACATTTTACTGTCACCTATTTATGAATTTATAAGAAAAAAAAGTTTATTTTTAAAAACTATGAAACCTACTTTTTTTGTAAATTTTAGCAAAGTCTGTAGCAAATACGTTGTATTGTGTATAACTAAAATGAGCATTTGGCTATTAAATTGTGTGTGTGTTTTAATTAACTATGCTACATACCATCACCACTAGTGTGTCACTGTTCACCAGGCACCCAAAGAAAATGAGGTATTAAAGAAGTTGATAGTGTCTACCCGCCCACCTACCCACTCACTCACTCACTCACTCACTCAAAAGCAGCACCCTTTCCTGGAGAAGATGGATCTGACCCCCGAAATACAAGCCTCAGTCACCTGATTAGATTACTGCAATGTGCTGTTTGTGGGGCTGCCCTTGAAGAGTATTCAGAAACTGCAGCTGGTGCAATGCATAGCCAGATGGCTTCCTGTTGTAGGTTTTTCAGATCACTGGTCTTATATCAATTGCACTGGCTTTTGGCTTGTTTCCAGTCCCAATTCAAGGTGTTGGTGCTTACCTATAGAGCCCTAAATGGCTTGGGGCCAGGATATCTGAAAGGCCACCTCCTCCCATAGGAATATGCCCACAGGTTGCAACAATCTTCTGAGGCTCTGTTATATGTCCCACCACGGAAAGAGGTTTGATTGATTGGGATGCAGAATAGGGCCTTTTTCTATAGCACCACCTATGGAATTACACACACACACACCCCTCTAAAGGGAGGTTAGACTATCCCCATTTTTGATGTTTAGGCAGGCAGCAAAAACATTTTTATTTCACCTTGCATGTTTCCAGAGTTACAGAGAACAGCTCCCTTTATTCAAGGAGGAAGAACACATCCCTACGTGGCTCCTGTGCCATTGTGGTTTCAGTGCCTTGAAGACATTCCTGGCAGCTTTTGAGGCGGTGCCTCCCAGAACCAACTTTGCTATGGATTCTTGAGCCAGTGTGTTGGGATAATATCAATTAAATCCGTAGTACACGTAGTCGAGATGAGCAACTGAGCTGTTCCCCACTGTTCAGTTATCTCTGGTCATAAGAAAAGCCTTATGTGATCAGAGACCAAGAGGATCCATCTAGTCCAGCATCCTGCTTCCACACAGTGACCAACCAGATCCCTTCCTTGCAGGAGCCCAAAAATAGGGCTTGAAGGCAAGAGCAACCCCTGAGTAACTTATTCAGTGGCATATACTCAATCAATCAATCAATCAGTGTTTATTTGGTCCATAGACCTTTTCCACACAACAATACTCAAAACAAGCATTAAGACACCATTGTTAAAATTATTATTAAAACAGTGACTAATACATAACAATGAATAATACATAAAAATGATTTTTTAAAACAATGATTGTTAAAAAGTTGTTATTAAAACAATAAAAATAGGATTGTAAATTATAACAGCAAAACCATATGGGTAGTCGTTAAAATAGTTAATTTAAAAATATACATATACACAACATAAAACCTGTGCCCATACAGTTTATTTTCCAAAGTGTTGCTAACAGCCATTAACTATCTGTGATCTTTTCTTAATAACTGCAGCAAAATATTTTGCTGTTTGTTCAATTTCAACCATATTTGTGCCAGCCAGAAGATGTGAAATGTAAAATACTTTTGACCTTCCAGGCAGCAAAGTTAGTAATGGGGTTATAAAATGGGCCCTAATGTCTTTATAAAAACTACAGTCCAGTAAAATATGTTCCACTGTTTTGACCTGTCCTGACTGACAAGGACACAGTCTTAATTCAAGTGGAATTTTTTTAAAACGTCCTTCCATAACTGCAGATGGAAGACAATTAAAACGAGCAGCAGTGTACGCTTTCCTGAATTTAGCTATGGATAAAACCTGAAGGTATTTCGCTGAAACATAGTCTGGTCTTGGCTCTATACCCCACTTCAGTGGTGAGCATTCACAGTTTGCCTCTGACCATGCCAGCTGAAAGTCAATGTCCAAAAGTCTGTTCTTAATTTGTCGCCTCACTTCTATAAAATTATATTGTTTTACCTGGATTAAAGACAATCCAATTTGACTGGCTTTATCATTTAACTTCTTCATCCATAGACAGGTGTAATTGTCAGTCAACATCAATGCCAGATAGCTTGTAGGGATTAGGCACATGTGTACACGGACCCAAAAGTTAAATGTATATATCCAAGCTAAGGTTTCTATAGAAGGGACTCCAGCTTCCAATCTCAGTGCTGCATTCTTTACACAACGGGGGAGACAGAGAATTTTCCTCAAGAATTTGGATTGGCCACGTTCCATCTCCTGATTCATGCCCATATACCACAATTGGATACCATATAGTAGTTTTGTTACCACCTTGGCTTTGTACACTTGCAACACTGAGGGTACATGGCTCCCCCCTTTAGTGAGAAAAAATCGAACTACTGCAGCTGATAATGTTGCTGCACTTTGAACTGAGAGATCTCTCTGTCTTGCCCAGTTAAGAGATGCTTGAAAAGTGATACCTAAATAGCTATAACTGTTCACTTGCTCAATACGCTGTCCATTCATAAACCAATTGCACTTTTTATGTCCCCCGGAGAACACCACAACCTTAGTCTTTTGATAGTTTATCATCAGACTCTCGTTCAGGCAGTATTTGGAAAACTGCATCATCAACCTTTGTAACCCAATTTTTGTCCGGGATAACAGTACTGCATCATCTGCATACAGCAGTATTGGAATTTCTTTTCCAGACAATTTTGGGAGATGATAATCTGGTGAGTATAAACTGGGAGCCAGATTATTTATATATAGATTGAACAACTGTGGTGCTAACACACACCCTTGCCGCACCCCTCTTGTCATTGGGACTGCATTTGATAAATCCCCTTCTGAACTACAACGAACCGTCAAAGAAGTATTAAGTATAATTTTTTCATCAGAAAAAGTAGTCTCTATAGAGGTTGCTTCCAATCTATAGAGGTTGCTTCCAGTTTTTCCCATAACCGCCCTCTCAAAATGGAATCAAATGCTGATTTAAGATCCACAAACACAGCATATAGTTTCCCTTTTTGATGCTTTGAGTATTTCTCAGCCAAATGGTATAAAACTACCCCATGATCCAGTGTTGAGCAACCCTTTTTAAAACCCACCTGTTCTGCTCCAATAATATTATTCTCCTCAATCCAGTCCATTAATTTAAGTCTCAGGTGCATAGCGTATAGCTTTCCTATTATAGATAAAAGGCTTATGGGGCAGTAGTTTGCTGGATCTGTCTTACTACCTTTCTTATAGATTGGAACAATTATTGCTTCTCTCCAGCTTAAAGGAATTAGGCCTGTTTTATCTATGTGGGAGAATAAGGACGCCAGAGGTGTCCCCCACCAGCTGAACCAGCGTGAGCCACCTTTTTTGAATTTGACCTGTGGCTGTGGTATACATTTTAGCTGAGTTTCTATTATTAGTTTTGGTTAACCCGCTGGAGTGATTTGACCTTCTTGCCTTCCCCTTTCAATTCTTTTTTACCAATCCCTTCATTTTGGGGAAGTTTCCTCTTTTGAACTCAAATGTGTCTATGTTGGACTTCCTTGGAAATTTCCCACTTTATTTGAAAGCACTATGGCCACTGTATCTAAACATTTCAACAATCGGTCCTGAGTGCCACTTAGAAATATCTCTAGGATCACCTCTGCTGTGGCTGGTTCCATGACCAACTATTCTAGTGCCCAATCATTTGTGGTATCTAGAAATTTTACTTCTTTGTCATGACTGGTACATGCATTTGTCCAGTCTGTGTGAGGGTAATTGAAGTCACTCATTAATACAAGCCTTTCTCCTTTGGATGGCTCCCTGATTTACTTACCTAGCTCTGCTTAGTATTCCTGGCTTAGGTGCCAGGAAAGAAATGGCGAGGCTAGAGGCTGGGAGGGAGTGGGAAATAGCACAAGAAAGGGGAGAGAAAGAGCGAGGCTAGAAGCTGAGATGGGGGAGGTAAACAGCGAGCTAAAGAGGTGGGGGAGATAAATAGCAAGGCTAGAGGCTCAGAGTCAAGAGAAACAGCACTATAGAGGGGAGAGGAAGAGCAAGGCTAGGGGCTAGGAACAGAGAGAAAGGGCGGCTGGGGACGAGGAAGGAAGAGAAATATCAAGGAAAGGGATTGGGTAGAGAGAAATAGCGAGGCTATGTAAGGCTAGAAAGTTGTATTTTCATATATAGGCATTTAATATGTATTCATTGCTATGGATATATATAAATCCATGTATGTATGTTAAAAAAGGGTTTAAAAATAAAAAAAGCTTTGCAGGTGCCACATTGGGGAACCTTGCTGTACTCACTTGCAACCTTTCAAAAAAAAAACCAAAAAAAAAAAACCCACATCATAGAAACTTGCTTTGTAAGTGGAACCTGCCTTGAGCTTTAGAAATTACTGTAGGTACTTTTGCTTGGCCCAAGACTGCCTAAAAATTAGGCTGATGCCATTGTCTGTTGCGTCACATGTAGCCAATGTAACTTGCCTGTAACAAGGCATTTTGTTGGTGCAGGCCGGCAAGTGATGCACAATCCAATGATCAAGTAGAACTGAGCCTCACATCTATTGCCAGCTATTCTAGAAAGTTTGCAGTGGGGGCGGGGGCAGTTCTGAAGCAGCCTCCAATGTAGAACAAAGAGCAGCAGCAAAAGGGAAACCTGGACACTGCTACTGTGCAAATAAGAACTAGCTAGGCTGATACACAAGACTCAGGATCAGTGTTCATATCATTTCACAGTTTTGCGTCTCGTTATTATGACATATTTGGAAAGTGAGATGTGAGTTTTCTTTTGCATTTGTCTGGTAAGCACTGAAATTAAAACACAACATTCATCCAAAAGATAATGCAGATTCTGTAATTTAATGTCAATTAAAACAGGGAATGGATACATTGGTTTTTTTAAAATAAAAACATTTAAAAATAGAAAATGTATCAAGAATGAAATATTTCAGAGCAGCAATGAGGACTTGACCAGGAATTCAGACATTATTGGCAAGCTGATAATACCCTTTGTTTCTAACACACATTTACTGGGCTGTGAGATTAAAAGTGTGCCATTAGACTTAGAGTACCTTGTGGCAGACAGTACAGAGTCTCTTGAGGTTATTGTGAAGGCTGCACCTGGTGCTAATATGACAAGCCAAGGAAAGAAGAGGAACACCTATTAGCAGTTAGCAAATGCTACCAATAGCTGCTTTGGCTCAGATTCCTTCACTTGAGAATGACTTCAAGATAAGCTAGCTGACTGCAATAGAACTTTCAAAGAGAAACAGTAGTCTTTGTCAAATGTAAGACATTTTGCTTTCCCACCTTCTTAGGACCACTACGCACTATTACCACCAGACATGGAATATGCTCGAGTGATTTAATCCAGGGACAGTATCCAACGGGGCCTTTCCGCCCTGCCGATTCTGTTGCACAAGCAGGACCCACCGCTTACTCAAAGGAGATTTAGTGCTTCCTAGGGAAAGCCCTGAAATGAGGCTCCACTGACCTGCCTCCTTCCAGAAACGAGCATTTCTGCCTGCTTTGGGTTGTCCTGGACGTGTTAAAAGTGCCGTTGCACAAGCAGTGGGCACTGCTTGTGCAATGCAGTTGGTGGGGCAGAAGAGATAAGAGAATCAGTGGGGGCGGTACTGTTGGATTCTGCTCCATATCATCAAAGTCGATGCACTATATGTGATTTGCCCTCATTGATCCTATGAACTGAAACGTTTGTACTGTCATTTCTTTTGAAACAATTATACCCCACTTTCCTGAGCTTTCAAGGGAGGAGCCATTCACAAGAGCATCCAGTCCCAGAATCACTGGTGATAGCCACCCCATGTCAGGAATCATAACTGGTAGAGGCATTTCCCCAAAGAAATAGTGGGAAATGTTAGAATAGAATTTAGTGAACTATTACATTAAGGTTTCTACACTTTCAGTATCAGTTTCTTGCAAATAGAAAAACCACTGTCTTTTAACTATGTGCAGCAGCTGAATTATTTTATTTAAGCAATTTATACCCCACAAACCAGCCGCCAGTGAAACTCTTTCAGTACTGGCCTATGTTCACAGTGGCCAGTCCTAGTTAAGATCTAGACCATCATATCTGTGCCATGTTTCTGAATGCTCTTCCAGGACAGCCCTACAATTAACACATTGTAGTAATCTACCCGGAATATTACTGCAGCACAGAGAACTGTGGCGATGTCATCTCTTTCGAGTACGGGATGACGTAGTGCCTTTCACCAGCCTTGGCTCATATGCCAGCTATGAACTGCCTTAACACCCAGCAGCAATGCTGGATTTAGCAGCCAGCAAGTCCCCTGATTCTGAAGAGGGGCAGAACCCCCAGAACCCCCAGAAAAGGACATCAACTTTTTAACCATGTGTTTTGTAACAACCCACTGTATTACTCTGAAGAAGAAAAGACCCAAATAATTAAGACAGCAAGGAGACTTGTAGTAAGCGACCAAAGGGGTATAAGATGTTTAACAGCAACAATACATCTTTAATGTTTAAACTTTAGTTATGTGCTACATTAGAATGTCTAATTGTCTAAAACGGTAGCAAATTACATTTATACTAATTTCATATGCGGTTTTTAAACAAAAAAGCAGATAAAATGGATGATGATGATGATGATGATGATGATGATGATGATGATGATGATGATAATAATAATAATAATAATAATAATAATAATAATAATAATAATAATAATAGCAGCAGCAACAACAATACAAGCTGAATCTACTCCTTATCCACTGGTGTCCCAGCCTGGTAACAATACATAGGTGGACTTTTCCTAAGCATCTAAGACCTGAAATACTGAATCAGCTGAATACTCTTGGGCTCTCGCTCTCAGTTCCACCTGCAGGATAGGGCTAATGCCAACCGGTACTTTACATGGTAGGAACAAAGGAAGCTGCCTTATACTGACTGAGTCAGGCCATCGCTCCATCTAGCCCAGTATTGTTGACACTGACTGGCAGTGGCTCTCCAGGGCTTCAGGCAGGATTCATCCTTCGCTCTTCCTGGAGATGCTGGGGCTCGAACCTGGGACATTCTGCATGCAAAGTAACGCAGTGCTCTACCCCTAAACTATGGCCCCTTAGGTAGTCCCTGCTCCGGTTGGGATGTGAGCAGCCTGGGAAGGAGGGCCCTGACTGGGCCAGGGCAAGTGCTGACCACGTCCCTTTCTCCATGCAGAGAGAGGCATGCAGCTTTGTGCCTCTCTCTGCATAGAGAAAAAAGTGGGCAGACTCAGTATCATGGAGGAGGCAGGCTGTGGGGTGGGGTGGGCCCCTCCCCCTTGATGTCATCCAGCCCACCGGCTTGCCAATCCAGCCCCCAGCCCAAAATAGGTTGCCCACCCCTTCTTTAAACCAATTACTGGGTTGTATCCCAGGGCGTCCTTCTGGCACTGAATCGAATTCTCCCTCCCCCATACTGCACCCCCACCCCACAAGTGTGTTCCATTGGATTTAGCCCACTTTTTTCTTTGTTCTTTAGAACTGAAAAGCGGACTTGTCAACATGTTGTGTGGTGGTGGTGTTTTTTTAAAGCAAAGTACTGCCCAAGTTTTGAAACATATACAATGAAGAGTTCACTATGCTGAAGTGGAACTAAGCACACACTGATGTAAATCTATTGTCTGCCAGCTCAATTCAACCTGGGATCCCAGGGACTTAAGAGTTTTGTAAGCATTCATCCCAAGAACAGCACTGATTTGACCTGGAGATTTAAAAAAAAAGAAAAAGGTCTCTCTCTTGTGGCCATCTGAGCATGCTACTGCTTAATAGCTCTACAGTGGGGCTTAATTGCCATGCAGTGGTCTTGAGCGGCTGCTCAGAGAACATAATAAAGCATTTAGCAGGGCTGTCCTGCAGTAGTGGTTTCAGGCGGCCAACCAAGGCACTGCTGAGTTTACCGCATGAGCTTCCTTTTTTCTATGACCATGAAAAGTTTCATCAATACATGCACTGGCAAGGGAAACTGGCACATGCAACCTGACCTATTAGTAGTGAGTAAATGTCAGTTGCCAGCTATGGGGCTATTTTAGTGTTGTTGTTTTACTGACTGACTGGACAGGATGCCTTTGGAGGCATCCAAAGGAAAATAAGTTATAGTAATGGATGACTTCAATTACCCTCACATAGGTTGGGTAAATGCATGTTCGGGTCAGGACAAAGAGGTCTACAATTTCTAGATATCCTAAATGACAATTCCCTAGAGCAGTTGGTCATGAAACTGACTACAGGGGAAGTGACCTTAGACTTAATCCTAAGTGGTGCCCAGGAGCTGCTGCAAGATGTAAGTATTGTTGAACCAATTGGGAACAGTGACCAAGGACATCCAACACAGTCACATTTGACTTCAAAAGAGAAAAGCTGTAACAAATTAGGATACTGGTAAAAAGTAAAAATTGAATGGAAAAGTTAGAAGGGTCTCTCCAGAACGCTTTGGGGATATTCAAAGCCACAGTGATAGAAGCTCAGCTAGAATGTATACCGCAGATCAGGAAATGTACCACCAAATCCAAGAGGATGGTTAACAAGCAGAGTCAAAGAAGCTAGAAGGCAAGGCGGCTTCCTTCAGAAAATGGAAGCCTTGCCCAAATGAGAACAAAAAGGAACAAAAGCACTGGCAAAAGAAATACAAGCAAAGAACAAGGTGTGCAAAAAATAATTTGAGGAGCATATCACTAAAAACATTAAGACCAACACTAAAAACATCTTTAAATATATCAGAAACCAGCTAGGGAGGTGGTTGGACTATTAGAAAACAAGGGAATTAAGGGTGTGCCAAAAAGAGCATAAGGAGATTGCACAGAAGTTGAATGATTTTGGGGGGGAAATCCAATGGTGTTTGTCCACCAATAGAATTGATACTGTTGGCAGAATGGATTCCCGCTCCCACTGCATGCCCCCAAAATCTGTTCTGGAAAGTTGGGGGAGCTGCAGGAACAGATTTGCAGGGGTGCAAGGCAGAAGACACAACGGTGATGTCCATTTGCATGACATTGGATGGAACCCCTTTTTGTCTTCACTGCAGAAGATGTAGGGCAGAGACCTGTGCCTGAACTGACATTTTCAGGAAGGGAGTCTAAAGAACTGGAGCAAATAGCAGTGACAAGTGATGAAGTTCTAAACCTTATTGACAAATTAAAAATTAACGAACTATTGCATCCAGATGGTATCCATCTAATGTGAAATTGCTGATTTTCTAATCATAGTATGTAACTTTAAATGTATTTTATCCTGTTTTTATCTTATGTACATCACCCAGGGTGGCCGGTTTGCCGGCCAGATGGGCGATAAATAAATGTAAACAATAAATAAATAAACTTGTCTCCAAGATTGGCTTCCACACCTGGAAAGGAAAGTGGCCAATGTAACCTTATAACAATGTAATTTTTTTTAAAGGGATCTGGGGGTGGGGATACAGGAAATTATGGGCCAGTTAGCTTAACATCTGTTCTGGGTAAATTGTTGGAAAGCATATAGAAAAACAAGTCTTACTGAAGAAAAATCTACATGGGTTTTGTAAAGCTAACCCTCTCTCACTAACCTTTTAGAATTCTTTGAGTGTCCTGTGGATGGGGAGATCTAGAGAACATTGGAGACACCATGTGCTTGGACTTTCAAAAATATTTGATAACGTTTCTTACCAAAGGCTCCCAAGTAAACTTAGCAGTCATGGGATCAGAGGACAGTCCTCTTATGGATCATTAACTTGTTAAAGAACAGGAAGCAGAGAGTAAGAACGAATGGAGCGTTATTGCAAGGAAGGAATATAAACAGTAGGGTCTCCCAAGGATCTGTATTGGGTGGGACTGGTGCTTTTTAACTTGTTCATAAATGATCTGGAGTTAAGGGGCAAGCAGTGAGATGGCCTAGTTTGCTGACAAGACCAAATTATTCAGGGTCATAAACGTAAAAAGGAATTGCAAGGAACTCCCAAAAAGATCTTTCCAAACTGGGTGAATGAGCATTAAAATGGCAAATGTGATTCAGTGTAAGTATGTGTAAAGTGATGCTCGCTTTGGCAAAAAAAAATCCTAACTTTCACATATACACTGATGGGTTCTGAGCTAGCAGTGATTGATCAGGAAAGGGATCTTGGGTGTTGTGGTGGACAGCTCAATGATGAAATTAAGCAAGTGCGTGGCTCCTGTGAAAACGGGAAAATTCCATGCTGGGAATCATTAGGCAAGGGATAGAAAATAAGACTGCCAATATTGTAATGCCTTTATGAAAATCTATGGTGCAGTGACATATTGTGTACAGGTCTGGTAACTACATCCCAAAAAAGTTACTGTAGAGCTAGAAAAGGTGCAGAAAATGACAAACAAAATGATCAAGGTGCTGGAGGAAAAAGTGCAACATTTGAGTTTTTTAAGTTTAGAAAAAGATGAGTAAAGGGGGACATGACAGAGGTGTATAAAGTTATAAGGATGTGGAGAATGTGAACAGGGAGACATTTTTCTCCCTCTCTCAAATAAACTAAAACACAGTGTCATTGAATGAAGATGAATGGTAGGAGATTCAGGACAGACAAAAGGAAGTACTTCACACAGCGCTACTGTTTTTACCTTGGTTTGATTCTGTGCTGTTTTATTATTCTTTAAATATTTATACTGTATATTTTGATGTATTATACCATTCAGAGAACTTTTGTTACTGGGCGGTTTAAAACCACAGTAATAAAATAAAAATTGTTAAATTATGTAAGCCACTAGATGTGGTAATGGCTATTAACTTAGATGGCTTCTTTTTTATTTAATAATAATAATAATAATAATAATAATAATAATAATAATAATAATAATAATAATAATAATAATAATGGCCACTAGTCATGGTGGCTACAGGCTACCTCTAAGATCAAAGGCAATATGCTTCTGAATACTAGTTGCTGGGGAACATGAACAGGAGAGGGATTTTGCCCTCCTGTCCTGCTTGTGGACTTCCTATGGGCATCTGGTTGGCCACTGTGAGAAACAAGATCCTGGACTGGACAGGTCTTTGTTCTGATCCAGGAACAAAGATGTTCTTAAGCACATAACAACTCCACACAATTTAACATTGCATGTGTGCTATAGATTTCCCAGAAGCATCTAGACCAATATGTATAAAAGAGGATTATAAGCAGCTATCCGTTTAAAAAAAACACCCTTCAGTTTTCTTTATTTCTTAGTACTAGTCTCTATGAACATGGGAGCAATATGGCTAGACAGTTGTTTCTAACAGTGCTTGCTATCTGGCACTGGGCAGAATTCTTGCTGTTTTAAAAAAAGCTATCTACTTTTGTAGTACCCAGAATTTTTTTAAACCATGAATTCCAAATTCAAACTTAAGAGTGGTGCAAGAGAATCAGCAACATCCATCTTTTACTGATCCAATATTTTCAAGTTTGGCTATTGCGAATTATAAAGCATATAAAAAGCACATGAAACAAAGATCTGTGGTGGTTGTTTTTAAATAGAAAATGTTTTACTGGACAGGCTTCTTTGGATTAAACAACACATTTCATAAAATGGATAACACATGAAATAAGTTATTAAGTAAAGTTTACATTCATGAGATATATAACCCTTAAAAACCCACCAGATACTTGAGGAGGAGGAGGAGGAGGAGGAGGAGGAGGAGGAGGAGGAGGAGGAGGAGGAGGAGGAAGAGGACGAGGAGACTTACTAGCATATTTAATCAAGTGTGCAGTATTGCAATTGCAGTTTGGAGTTAGACGAAAACCAGTAGCTCAAACAGCTGTTGGACATTCTGCAGTTCAGTGCAGGAGGCACACCAGAATGATTAATTATAAAACTTCAGTGTATTTAAGACTTAACGAGGAACTCAGACAGACAAGGGACAAAGTCTAACAGAAACTCTTCCAGGAAGCTCTCTCAAGTGAGCGGGATTTGAGCAAAATCTTATCTGCTGTTGCTCAAATCCCACTCACTTCAATGCATAGGTTTTTGCACAAACCTATGCCTGGTGGATTGTACTCAAGGGTACCTTTGCAGGACCCTTCAGTTTAGTTATAAACTCAATCAAGTTCAAACTGGTATCCAAATAAGGGCATCAAAAATACAACTGTCATGGTACACCCGGAGTACACATCCCAATGTTCCATATCCTGTTTCCAGAAAGGAAACAGAAGGAGACAGTCAAGGGGATTATGAATGGGAAAGGCAGCAAGAAAAAGCAGGATGCTACAGAGGGGAACACTGTGATCCCTTAGGAATACACCTTTAAATTGAAATTGAACCAATGTATGTTTCAGCAAGCATGCTTGTTGTGTGTTTTCTGACTGCTGAACATGTTGGATGCTCCTCCTCACTGTTCGGAGCACTAGATTTGAACCCAGTGCACTGGGCAGTGAAGTTAACATGCAGAAAAGAAGTCATACAAAAAGCACAATCCATAACAAAGTATTGCTTTGTTTAGTATCGCTAAAAGAAGTCAGAGCACAGAAATTAAGGTATCAAAGGAAGTATTGTTAGAACAAACAGGAGTGTATTAGAAGTGTTACACATAAAAACAAAAATGTGCTGGGAGTAGGTGATACCAAGTGCCCCTGTTGGTTTTTCAGAAGGGGAAAAAAAGTTCAGCGTTGAAGAAGTAATTAGGAAGTTCTGCAATTCCTATTTGGCGCAAAGTTCTCCAGCTGGAAGATTAAGTCAACAGCAGCATCAACATCTGGCACAATGTGGTCTGGTTCTACCAAGGCAGGATCAAACCTGAAATCTCGGTGCCCATGAAACACAGTTTCAGTTATGCTCTCCCTTGTATCGGAGGGCACCTCTGTATGAGGGCTGAAAACTCCGGTGCAAACAAGGACAGACCTACAGTTTGTGGCAGTGGCAGAGGCTAGTTCACTTTCCCAAGTGTTCTCAAGCTCCTCTTCCTGAGAGACTGTGGCAGAGCTTGTGCCACCAGCGGCTTTGGCCTGGATACGTGCCTTAGAACCTCTTCTAGAGCTCTTCTCCTCAAGGTAGCGATTGTAAAGATTAGCACCATAAATATCTGTCATTAAGTTATCCCTAGAAAGCCAGGAAAAGGTACATCAGGATTAGCATATTTTCAGGTATTCAGCTATTCACTAATAGAGGGCATCTTAGAACAGCTTGCCATTTCAATTATTTTGATCACAGTGGCTATTAGGATCTGGAGAGATAATTTTAGCAAGATGCACAGAATCTCCTCTGCCTATTGCAGCCTACAGGCTTAATCGGGATGCATGCATGAGGGCCAGTGTGGCATAGTGGTTAGAGCAGGGCTCTCCAACCTTGGTCCCCAGATGTTGCTGGACTACAGCTCCCAGAATCCCTTGCCATTAGCCATGCTGGCTGGGTATGCTGGGAGCTGCAGGCCAGCAACATCTGGGGACCCAAGGTTGGAGAGCCCTGGGTTAGAGTGTTGGACTGTGACTCAGGAGATCCAGATTCTAGTCCCCACTCAGCCGTGAAACTCACTGGATGACTTTGGGTCACTCTCAGCCTAGCTTACCTCACAGAGTTATTGTGAGGATAAAATGGAGAGGAGGACAATATAAGCCAGCTTGGGTTCCTTGCAAGAGGAAAAAAGGTGGGATATAAATGTAATAATTAATCAATCAATAAGTCTAAACTCCCTCTGAACATCTTATTCCTGATCCAGCAGCACTGAGGGCCCAAAGCCCAATGAACTGCAAACGGGTTTCTTATTACCTTTCAGGAAAAAAACTTCAAGCTGGTTCATGGAACGCTTATATCGCGTTCTTCAGAAAGAAAGAACAATAAACAGGAATGAAGTAAAAATCTACAAATGCTACAATATTAAGGAAGTGTACACACACTACAGGTTTGCAAGTGTTAGCACATTACAACCATCCATACTTTTCACACACATTCTAGCACTAAACCTGTATAGCTGAGGCTGCACATATTTTAGAGATGGCAACAGAAGAATCTGACATTTCAAAATCTCAAGTGGGTTTTTTAAGCCTTATTACCAGTGTGAATGAAGTCAGAAATGCACAAGCAACATAACACAATTACCTGAACTAAAAAGACACACTTATGCAGTTACTTGGGAGCAAGTCCCACTGAATTCAGTGAGATGTACTTTTGAGTAAACATGCCCAGGACATGTTAAGCAAATATCAGCAGGTGATTTGTTTGCTAGCGACTGCTTCTTAAGATGATCTGAAAAAGAAGTTTTCAAATTCACTGGCAGTCACACATTGTATAGAGCAGGGGTGGGCAACTTGTGGCCCTCCAGGTGTTTTGGTGATGCTGGCTAGGGCTGATGGGAGTTGTAGGCCAAAACATCTGGCGGGTCACAAGTTGCCCACCCCTGGTTTAGCACTTTATATATTTATCTGGCAGATCCATTCACCAATGGGCTGCCTAGCCTGACCACAAATTTCAAAGAGCAACAGTGATTTTGACAGCCTGTAATATATTTCAGCATGTTTTCAGGGGCCATCAAAATATTCCTTCCATTTCCATATCCATCTTTGACAATAACCTACACAAAATGTTCCCTTTCCCCCCTAACTGGATGGCAAAGGAGAGGGAGGGAAACTTTGGCTCATTCATTTGATCAAGCCTCTTTTGCTGCAGTTTGCAATAGGAATATTTATTGATGAGAACCCTCTTACCCAATAGCATACAGAGTCTGAATAGGGTTTTTCCATTGCTTTGCAGCTGCTTGTGTCCTGATCAAGTACTCTGCATAGTGATAGGTCAGTTCACTAGGCTTTCCCATCAAAGCCTCATATTTCAGCTCTTTGCCAGTGATCTTTTTATAAATATTTTCCAAACAGACCATGAATGTTCCATGCCCAAACCTGAAATATACAGAAATATTGTCTAAGAAGGAACAATAATCCAGGGTAAAAATGAAAGCATCATATATATATATATATATAAAAAAAGACCCACACCCCCATTTGTCCAAATTCTTAATTTCTAGCCAGATAAATTGTAAGGCTAAACTAATCAAGTTCAGTCTTCCACCTACCTGCCTACATAACATCTGGCAACCACTATGATGCTGTTCTTCCCTATCTGGGGTAACATATTAAAGTGTACCAGTAGCCGCTCACCCACATGTTCTCAACAGTGATGAAAAGGGGGCAAGATAACCTCCTCCACAATACGTTTGCAAGGCTGTATTCATTCAGTTCATGCTGAAGACACTGATGAATCTCTCTCTTGGCTAGACAGAGTAAAAATGACTATGAGTCGGATCTAGACTAGGTTAGTTGAACTTAAGTCTCACTGATTTCAATGGAACCTAAGTTCGTCTCCTCCCATATGTACCTGCCCGGACACTAAGATCTTCTTCAGCGGTTCTTCTCCGAGAGGCCCTGCCAAAGGAAGTGAGGCAGGTGGCTACAGGAGGAGGGCCTTTTCTGCTGTGGCACCCCGGTTGCGGAATGAGCTCCCCAAAGAGGCTCGCCTGGTGCCTACATTGTACCCTTTTCGGCACCAGGTGAAGACCTTTCTATTCTCCCAGGCATTTTAATCATTTTAATCTTGTAGTTGTTTTTAACTCTGTTATTGTAATTTGAACTGCTGCTGCTAGCTTTGCTGTTTGTTTTTTAATCTGTGGTTTTAAATCTTATATTTACATTATATTGTATTTTATGGTTTTAACTGTTGTAAACCGCCCAGAGAGCTTCGGCTATTGGGCGGTACAAAAAAAAAATATTAAATAACTAAATAAATTAGTTAGCTAGTTAGTCCGGATTCAACCCTATGGGACTGATCACAAAACATGATAGCCCACTGTCATTTAAACCATGGTGAGGCTGCAGTGTGTGTGTGGTTGTCCTTTTGAAAATGCAATCCCTGCTCAGGGTTTGATGTGTAGTACAAACCTGGCGAATGTGGGTTATATGTGGGTTAAGCAACCCTTATATAACCCATGGTCGCCAGGTTTACACAACGTGACAACCCATGAGTGGGTGTTGGATATGGAATTTGGTGCCTGCGGGTGCTGCAGCTCACCCACAATGAGCCACAGGGCGACATTCAAACTCGGTCTATGCGTGTGTGTGTGCACGTGTGTGTGTGTGTGTTTAATATATTAAGGGTGCAATCCTATGCATGTTTAGACAGAAAAAGGTCCTACAACTCCCAGCATTCACAAGCAGCATGGCTGGCTGGCAGGACCGGTGCAAGGCAGTTTGGTGCCCTAGGCAAGATCAGATATTTAGCGCCCCCCCCCCTTCCCACTTGAGAGCGCTGTATTTTTTTTCAAGGCGTTTCTGGTGCCCCCTTTAGCCCTTTGCCCTAGGCAGCTGCCTAGTTGGCCTAATGGTAGCACCGGTCCTGCTGGCTGGGGAATGCTGGGAGTTGTAGGATTTTTTTCTGTCTAAACATACATAGGATTGCACCCTAACTTAGAAGAACCATTTACATATATTTTGTAGCGATGGGCAGCCCCTTCACCCCCATTTCAGTCTGCAGTTGGCTGGGCAAAGTGAACTATCCCTCTCACCTGCAAATCAGAAAATAGTTCAATTTATTTGGAACACAGTTTCAAACCAAAATCAGAGGCTGTCATGCTCCCTATGACACTGGGAATGCAACAAGGTCCAATCCATTCCCTGTACCCTCCCAAGAGCTCTCAAACCCCTCACTGGGCAATGGTGGCTGTGCTAGTGGGAAGTCTCCCTTTCCCTCTCCCCCCAGGGCCTGGAACCTTTCTATGGTAGGGACCCAAGCGCTGGGAAATACAATTTTCCCCTGGTGCCTGATGGGAGTGTGACAGTCTCCCATTCTGGCTCATAACTGGGCTTGGATCTCCCTCCCTGCTACTGACAGAACAACAGCCAGATAAATGTGTGCATGACTGTGAAGAAGACGTTCTTCTCTGGCTCAGTTTCTAATCCAAGCTGAAGAATAAGAGCTCAGGTATTATAATACTCATCTTATATGTAAGCTGAGCATTAAAGATCAGCAAGGTTCTACAGTAATACCTTGGATTACGAGCATAATTCGTTCCAGAACCATGCTCGTAATCCAAAACACTCACATATCAAAGCGAGTTTTCCCATTAGAAATAATGGGAACTCAGATTATTCGTTCCACAACCATTTACTCACTGCTTTGCTGGTTCCCCGGCAGGGAGCCCCATGGAGGGAGCCTGCAAAGCAGTGATTAAATGGTGTGTGGAGGGCAGGCACGGCGCAGCCACTTGCTCTGCAGGTGCCTCGCACGCTGCCATGCTGGCTCCCGGGCAGGGAAGCGGCACGGCAGCGCGCAAGGTGCCCGCAGCGCGAGTGGCTGCGCCTCCCTGCCAGGGAGCTGCATGGAGGCATTCCCGCTGCTCCCTACCTATTCCAGGGGCGGTTCGCCTCCTCGGCGAACCGCCCGCACTGCCATCGCTGGTCCCATCGCGTCCCTTGCTGCCCCGGAAGAGACGCGACGGGACCCTCGCGCTGCCGCTTTGCTCGCCAGGGAGCTTTGCTCGTCGCATCACTTCCGGAGCAGCAAGGGACACGACGGGACCGGCGATAGCAGCGCGGGCGGCTCACAGAGAGGCGAGGCCCCGCTGGAAGAGGCAGGGAGCAGCGGGAACGCCTCCACGCAGCTCCCTGGCAAAGTTCCACACAGCTCCCTGGCGAGCAAAGCGGCAGCGCGAGGCGCAGGCAGAGCGAGCAGCCGCTCACTCGCCTCCATTCGGCTCCCTGACAGGGAGCCGAATGGAGGCGTGGCACGGCCTCTCGCTCTGTGTGTGCCTCGCGCTGCCGCTTTGCCGGCTCCCAGGCAGGAAGCAGGCAAAGCAGCAGCGCGAGGCGCACACAGAGCGAGCGACGCGGCTCCCTCGCCTCATCTCCATTGGGTGCTTTGCTGGCTCCCGGGCAGGGAGCCAGCGCAGCAGTGCAAGGTGCCGCCGCAGGGGCGCAAGGCGCCCGCACAGCAAGCGGCCTCACTTCCATGGGGCTCCCAGGCAGGGAGCCGGCGCAGCAGCGCAAGGCGCCCGCAGAGTGAGCAGCTGCACCTCGCCTCCATGGGGCTCCCGGCTAGGCAAAGCCGGGGAGCTGGCACTTTAAGTGCTAGTCGGGGGCACAGCGTGTGGCTCGTGTTCCGAGAGACGCTCGTCCTCCAAATCGAAACAAATGATAAAATTTTGCTCGTTTTACGAGAAGCTCGTATACCGAGTTACTCATAATCCGAGGTATTACTGTATCTTGAACCAAGGAATTATTAACTTTGGCAACATTATGAATATTTTGTCTGTGGTATATGATGAGAATTCCAGTGAAAGTTCTTTGGATAATACAGTTATCCCTTGCAACTTTTACAGACGTGGGGGGGGGGAAGAAATACATGCAGCACTTACAACTCTTGCATATTTTTGCCCTACCTTGGAGACTGGGCTTCAGCTGCCCACATCAGATCCATATTACAAGCCAACACAGGAATATGTGGATAAGTTCCCCGAGGATATGGATTCCCAGGATAGCCACTTGTCAAAAGAACATCTATTATCAACTGCAAGTTTGTTTCCCATCTCACTGGCTCACCAAACAAAACAATTGCTGCAAGACAAGCACACAGTGACATGTTGGGGGTACATAATTGTACACTACCACCACAACGAAACACTTCTGCCCTTGTTACACCCTATTATAAGATGGTACAAAGCTTGAATTAATTCAAGTGGAAATCCATTGGCTAGTAATTACTTCATAGCTATACTATTTTCAGCCCATTTTTTTCTTCAGAAATTCATGAAACATGAAGTTGGTGCATTGATATCTTGATTTCACACTTTCAACAGTCAAAGGATCATAGTATGTCATAGACTGATTTAAGATTTAAACTGTTGATCTTAACTGAATTGTTCATTAGCATTAGATATTAACACACCCTTAGTAAGATTTTTGTTGATTGTATATATCTGCTATTTTATGCTGCATTTTTAGTAACAGTCTCTTTTTAGCTATGTGAACTAAGCTGATGTCTAGTAAATCACTGACAGATCCAGCACTCCTCTTCACAGGTCTACTTCCCTGTTTTTTAATTCTCATATGGGACAGGGATTGCAAAGCTGAGACTTTGACAGAATTGGAAGCATCACAACTTAGCTCCAACTGGCAGCGTTACAAGTACAGATAGCATAAAACAAGGGGGGGGGACACAAATAGGTAAGAAGCTGTAATAAACAAGGGAATATATACTATACACAATGACTGCCATATGCATACAAGTCAGGTTCATCACAACCAGCCACTGAGGTCATCAAGATGTTTTTAAAGTGCCACGATACATTGCACTTCACTTAGGAATAAGTTACAGCAGAATTGAGCACAGGCCGGAGGACATATACTGACCCTCAATCTTGGGAAAGTCCACTACAGGTGGATGCTGCAAAGAAAAAACAAGTTATCTTTACTAAGAAAAGCATCCTCTGATAGTAAATGAAATTGATGGTTCACTTTGATTCCGATGGGCACACAGTTGCTGTTCTGATGAAATTCTCAACCTGTCTGCTTACATTTCTAATTTAAGGAATTAAGACTTGTCTATTGCAACCACAAAGAGCTGGGATAACACCTCATTTCCCATCCATATGCCCTGCAAACACACATTCCTTTAACAGTAATTGCCCTTTGGATCTTGGTAGGTTTAGTCTCATATCTTGCTTCCACCACATTAGCCCATACAACTGCGGAAACTCCATCACTCACTCAAACATACCAATGTTTTTAAGGGCCAGAATTTCCTCAAAGACATGTTTCATCCCTTTAGGTCCAGTTCAGTGTGGCCTTGAATACTCTTATCCACTCTTTCACCCATCTGTGATGAGCTGTTACCATGGAGGTTCTTACCATTATTTTTAAGGCATTTCTACATATCTAAATGGGGCACACTTTGGTATTGCATGATACTCAATAGATCATTTTCCTCAGTATGCGGTTGAGCTAGCATTACATGGGGGGGGGGAGAAGTGAAAAGAAAGCCTTCCTGCATTTTACTTCCTTCACTCTAGTATTTTAAATTTTAATAATACAAATGGATTAGTTATCAACAGGGATGGGGACTCGGACTCCAGGACTCGACTCATGGGTCGGACTGAGTCCCCCTCTGACTCGAGTTGGACTCGAGTCCCAATATTTTTAATGGGACTCGAGACTCGACTCGGGACTCGAGACCAAGGACTCGTCAACATCCCTGCTTGATGCCACCTGCAGGTGCTGTCTGGACCTAGTTGCAAGTTTATTTTTAAAAATCATTTTCCTAATGCAACCTTTCAGACATTTTGGGTTTGGCTGCCTCTGCCTGCCTGTTTGGGGTTCCCTGCCTCCTCTGCCTGCCTGGTCTCTTCTTAACCAGTTCCACAGTTTGAATTGTCCAAGACAAACGCCTCTGCCTGCCTGCTTTGGGGTTCCCTGCCTCCTCTGCCTGCCTGGTTATTTGAGGTTTGTCTGCCTGGTCTGTTCTTGTCAAAATCAGTGGCAGAGTTATGAGATAAAAAGGCACACTTGTGCCTAGAATTTATTTAAGCCACACATCTGAAGTGGCCTTATTTTGTTGGGGAAAAAACCCATTCATTTTAATAGGGACTCATGGAGTCAGCTTTGGGAGTGACTCGTGAGTCACCATTTTGGACCAAGGACTTGGACTCGGACTCGAGACTTGGGTCCAAAGACTCGTGACTCGACTCGTGACTCGAGACCAAGGACTCTTCAACATCCCTGGTTATCAACAACAAAAATCCTACAATCTCTTCACAATGAACATTCACAATTTGCATTATACAATTTAAACTCTTAGACTATACACAAATGCCTTCTATCTGGTTATACCTTGCAGGCCTATCAGACTGTGCCCCAAGCTGGCCAAGCAGACTTATTTCTTACAGAAATCCTATTAAATTTGATTGTATTTCCTTCCTTCCTTCTTTCCTTCCTTCCTTCAAAGTCAACTAGATTTATGCGCATCCAGTTTCCTGCACCCAGGAAAGAACTAAAAATGCATCACAAAATAATGCAACCACACACACATTACTACCTTCCACAAAATAAAACAAAAATATAGGTAATCAGAGGGTTAACATTACATTACCCAACCTCCCAGACCATTCCTACTGACAGGAGAGATTTAGATGATACTTGGGCAATTCTGTGACTAGTCCTTGGAAGGATTTCCTCATGTTTATACACTGCTTTCTCGGTTGCTACCTAATCTACTCCAAGATCAGTCAATACTGAGTAACTCTCAGGACAAACTGTACAACCTTTTAATTGCTGTCGACAATTTAAAAAAGGGCATTTAAATTTGCTATTCATTGGTTATGACACAAATATGTTTTTGGCACTTAAACTAGTAGTATATCTTAAATCAAAGATCTAAGAAGAGTCCGTGAGCAGCAGTCAGGCAGACATTTTGGACCAAACTACTGTACATGTTAGGCTAAACACATTGTTGCATTTAACATGACTGTTTTAAAAGCATAAAAACAGCAGGCTCGAGGAGCAGTCGGGATTGGGAATATAATTGTCAGGGAGGGGGGAGTTTCCCACCACCACTGAGGTCCCAATAAAAATCTCCCCCACTGCCTAAGTTGCTATTTATATTGGGAAGAAAGCTCCCACTGACACCAAAGTAAACAGGCAACAAAATGGCAAAGACATCTCAATTTGAAAACTAATGTATATTGGGTCAAAAAATCGTAACTTCACATAGGTATTGATGAGATCTGAACTGACAACAACTAACCCAGAAAGAGATCACAGCCCAGGGTTCAAGGGGCATAGTTCAATGAACATGTCACTTGAATGTGTGGTGGCAGTGAAAGGCAGATTCCACGATAGGGATTATTAGGAAAGGTCCTGAAAAATAAAACAGCTAGCATCATAAGGCCTTTATATAAATCTATACCGTGGCTGCACCCTATCATTAGGCAGTGAAGCGGCTGCCTCAGGCAGCAGATGCTGGGAGGGGGGGGCGGCATCGAGGTGGCGGAGGACAGAGTTCGATTTGCCAGGTAGCTTCGGCCGCTAAGCTAGCCTGCTGTTCTGTGGTGGAGGATGTTGTCCTCTCACTATGGTAGAAGCAAGATCCAACCGCCAGCCTGCTTGGTTTCTATAGGTGGGAAGGAGGGGCTCTGTCTTGTCCTTTGCCTCAGGCAGCAAAGTGTCTTGGGCCAGCCCTGGTTACACTTGGAATGCTGCTCACAGTTCTAGTCACTGCATCTCAAAAGAAGTTTTCATACAGCTGGAGAAGGTGTAGGCAGAAAAGGGCAACTGAAATGACCGGGCAGTCGGAACACCTTCCATTTGAGGAAAGGCTAAAGCAGTCGTCCCCAGCCTGGTGCCCTCCAAATGAATGGAATGATGAGAGTTGCAGTCTGTGTGACCCCCCCCCACCTTGTGATTCGAACTCTCAGCTTTATTATGGTCAAATCCCACCTCCACACTCTCTTAATCTCCTCCGCTGCCACCAACCCCCTCCAGGGTAACCAACTCAGACCACTCCTTTTAGATTTTTAAAAAGGAAACAAGTTTATTTATTTACAATCAAGGGTAGGGAAATAGATAATGTTAAAGGATTCTAAACTCTGTAAACTCCCCCTCTCTCACTCTCAGACAGCACTACCCAATACTCCCTCCCCCCCCCCCGCTCTCTCCAGAGTCCACACACCACTCCCTCTTCTCCCTCTCAGACTCCTCTCTCCCCACCAACTCCCCTCTCTCTCTCAGACTCCTCTCTGCAACACAACTTCCCTCTGCAACACACTGCTCTCCTAGACAGCACCGCCCACTGTTTATATAACACAGGCTTCGCCCCGCCTTCTCAATCTCTCAGCCAATCAGCAGACATCCAACATTCCACCCTCCTCTCACACTCCTCCTCCCCTCACAGCAGGTATGACGTTTTGCCCATGGGCAGGGGCTTGACACAGTCCAACACATTTGGAGGACTCCAAGTTGGGGAAGGCTGGGACAGAACATTTCAAGCTTTTCCTTAAGAAAAAAAAAAAAAAAAGATGAGTCAATGGAGGACATGTTAGAGCAGCCTTCCCCAATCTGGTGCCTGCCAGGTATTTTGGTCTTCAACTCCCACCAGCCCCAGCAAACATGGCCAGTCTTCAGAAAAACTGGAAGCTGTAGTACGAAACATCTGGAAGGCATCAGGTGGGGGAAGTCTGTTCTAGGCGGCTTGCAAAATTAGGCAGGGAACGGTCGAAGTAGAGAGAAATCTCCCCATTGTCCCCATCATCATCATCAGGCGATCACTCGTGACCGAGTAAGATTGTCTTCCGGGATAAAAGGAGGAAATTCTAAAGAAGATTGTGTAGACTCTAGCGATGGGTCCGTAAGTGACTGTGGAGGCCAATTCTAGATCCACACAGCTTCCCACAGTGAGGACACAGGTTACCAGATAGAAGATGGTCCTGTAAAGGATTCATTTGACGTGCTTTTCGCTTAGCACGTTTCTCCCTTTCACCTTGCACTCGGGCTTCTTCAAAGTCCATGGAACCTTTGTGAAAGGCCAACCTCCATTTAGATCGTTCATGGGCCAGAGCTTCCCAGTTTTCGATGTTTATATTGCATTTTTTTAGATTAGCCTTATGAACATCTTTAAACCTCTTATATTGACCACCGATATTCCGCTTTCCATTCTTGAGTTGGGAGTAAAGTAACTGCTTTGGGAGACGGCAGTCAGGCATTCGAACAACATGACCGGTCCACTGAAGTTGGCGTTGAAGGATCATTTTTTCAATGCTAGTAGTCTTTGCTTCTTCCAGTACACTGACATTTGTTCGCCTATCTTCCCAAGTAATTTGCAGGATTTTCCGGAGGCAACGTTGATGAAACCTTTCAAGGAGGTGGAAGTGACGTTTATAGATAGTCCATGTTTCGCAGGCATACAATAAAGTTGGTAATACAATGGCTTCATAAACCAGTGTTTTGGTCTTCTTACAAATATCCCGATCCTCGAACACTCTATGTTTCATTCGAGAAAATGCGGCACTTGCGGAGCTCAAACGATGCTGGATTTCACTGTCGATGTTAGCTGTAACAGAAAGATAGCTGCCAAGATAGAGAAAATGATCGACATTTTCCAGTATTGTCCCGCCAAGCTGGATAGATGGCATCACCAAAGGGTTAGCTTGCACTTGCTGATGAAGCACTTTGGTCTTTTTGATGTTAAGTGAGAGACCAAGTTTTTCGTATGCTTCTGCAAAAGCATTTAGGATAGTTTGGAGATCATCCTCTGAATGTGCGGAGACCACATTATCATCAGATAATCAGATAATCAGATAATCAGATAATCAGGTATTATGAGACCATTGTCCCCACTGGTCTCATAATACAAGAAGAACTTAGGATCCATTAAATTTATGGCCAGCAGATTTGGGGCAGACCCTCCCCACAACCCCTACTTCTTCACACAGCACCTCACTAATGTACAGAGTTCCCTGCTGCCAGATGTGGTGGAAGCCAGCAGCTTAGATGGCTTTAAAGGGGGATTAGACCTCTCTTCCATGAAACTTTTTATAAACAGAAATTACTAGCCATGATAGCCAAACCAAACTTCTGTTTTCAGAGGCTGTAGAGCTCCAAATGCCCATTGCTGGCGGCACACACGCTGGGAGGGTCTACTTCTTGCATGCCCCAACTGTACGATTCCTGGAGGCACCTTGCTGACCACTGTGCAAAGCGGAATGTTGTACTAGATGGACCCTTGCCCTGATCCAGCAAAGCTCGTCATATGAACATGATTAAGAATAAGAGATTAAGTTCAGTAAAGTATTAAGCAGAGAACACCATGGATTGCTCAGAACAACTCTCGCTCACTATATTTTACAGTTGCTAAAGGGGCCAGTGATTCAGACAGTAAAATAGGGATGCTTAGGGCCAAATGAAATGCAACAATAATCACTCAGATTACCAGGGTGCTCTTGTTTTAATTGTTTAAAGAGGATGTAAATGGAATAACAACCCACAAAAAAGAGAACAGGGTGATGAAACTGATATAAGCCCGTGACTATCCTTGAAACCCTTGAGAAAGGCAAATATTGCATGAAACAAGAATTCCAAACCGGTTTCTTGTTGGGGAAAAAAAACAAGTGAGGATACGGAGAATATCAGGCTTCTGGAAACCATTCCAAGGAGAAATAATGCTTTAAGCCACTCAGAAAGAAAAAACGGAGAGGAAGGCTCACTTGAAGGCCATCTCAAAAAATAAGAGTAAAGGCTGCAGCAACTCCATGAAGACAAAGAAAAAACAAAGGAAGGTTTTCATTAACTCTATAAGAATACAGCAAGTTTGGTGGATGCTAAACCCCTGAAAGATAAGGGGGTGATTACCATTGAATATAATTATACATGATGTATACTCTGTGTTACAGCATGATTAGTGAACAGTTTGTAAAGTTTGATTATTGAAAAGTTTTTAAAGTTTATATAAATATTAAATCAATATGTGTTGTAAAAAAATGTTAAAAATTCCAAAAATAGATAAAAGAAAGTTTAAATATAATGATTGAACATGTATTGTTAAAAAGTTGTAAAAATTTTTTTTTAAAAAAGACAAAAGAAAGTTCTATCATGGTGGTGTTTTCACACTTTCTTTGATATACCGTATTTTTCCGTCTATAAGACGCCCCCATGTATAAGACGCCCCCCACTGGGCAGTTTCGCAACCACGCGGTTCTCTCTTCTGCTTACTTCTGTGTATAAGACGACCCTCAATTTTTAGTCTATTTTTAGGAAAAAATATAGTCTTATACATGGAAAAATACTGTACTTGTTTTAATTACAGCAGCCATGCTCCCCCCCCCCCAGATTTTAATCAAGACTGCAGTGTGCAAGGAGGGGGTGGCTTAACCGCTCCAATGGGAGCTTTCCCCCAGAGCTATTATAGCGTTGGGGAGTTAAACTTCCCTCTCCACATGCTGTGGTGACAGTATCATCTTTCTGCCTGTGCCTGGTATTATTTAAAACACACACACACACACCAATGAATTCCCAGAAAACACATTTATTATCTTGGCTAGTTTGACCCTTTCTTTATGCTACTAAGTCAGACTTCCTCCAAGCTGGTGCCCTCCAGATTATTTGAACTACAGCTTCCAGGATTCCTGACCACTGGCTATGCTGGCTGAAGCGGGTGGGAATTCAAGTCCACAACATCTGGAGGGCGCCAGGTTGGGGGAGGCTGTTCTAAGTTCTAGGTAAAGTGTGCAAGAGTTTATTTTTGAAAATAAAATAATATTGTTAAGAACATACAACCATTCCAATTGACTGGAGGCATTTTAAAATGCAAAACCCTGGATCTAACTTTCTCCACTAATCTGTCTCAACCAAGAATAAAGCAATGTTATTAAGTTGGCATGGAGAATTTCTTGTACATTTTCTAGAGGGGTAGCTGTGTTAGTCTGTTGCAGCAAAAAGAAAGAGACTTGTGGCACCTTAGGGCAGTATCTAATGTGGCCCACATACTAGCGGAACCCGCGTATTATTTATTTATTTATTTTATTTATACCCCACCTTTTTTCCTGCAACAAACCCAAGGTGGCTTACATAATCCTCCTCCTCCTCTCCATTTTATCATCACAACAACCCTGTGAGGTTGGTTAGGCTGAGAGTCAGTGACTGGCCCAAAGTCACCCAGTGAGTTTCATGGCCGAGTGGGGATTTGAACCCGGATCTCCCAAGTCCCAGTCCAACACTCGCACCACTACGCCACTCTGGCAGTTCCTGAAGCAACCAGAAATGAATGGAAACACTTGTTTCTGGACCAGGGCAGGTCAGCAGAGCTTGCAAATAGGAGCTTCACTGACCTGTCCCCGTTCTGGAAACAAGTGTTTCTGCTCATTTCTGGGGTTGCTTTAGGAAGCACTAGCTTCCTGTTGCTATAGCAGTTGGTCTCACAAGCACAACAGAATGAAAAGAGGCACAGTGACAGTGCTGGATACTTCCCATAAATGTATTATGAAAACAAAGGAGAATCACGGCAATAACTTACTGGTTAAAGAAAGCCTAGGCCACCATGATCAAAATTATTCCAAAATTTTTCAAAATTTTTATAACTTTACAAAATTCTTATATCTTATATTAATTACAAATAAATGTAGTGTTATCCTGAGTTAGAGGTATATAACATTTGTGGGGTGTGGTTGTAAACAGTGAGGTCAGAGGGAAGTGAAATTCAGAGAAGTATAGACAGCGACAATTATGTTATTAAAGCCCAGAGCTGTATGAAATCTTATAAAAAATCTTATAAAAATCTATAAAAATGTATTAAATAAATAAATAAATAAATAAATATGAAATCTTACAGTGCCTTGTGAACACAAGAAAAGTAATTTAGCAACCATGCAAACTTAGCACATGGAGAAGTGAGAAATCCCTTTTTTGAAAACAATGTAGCAAAATCTCAAGGAATAAATTTATTTTGGAAAAGGGGAAAACTGGAAACAAGAGGGAAGACAATAATCACACAGACAAATAAAATTAAAAAGCCAGCCTAATGTTTTGTGAATGGGCACAATTAACAATGTAATTGTCACCGTCTATGCTTTCTGTATGTCATTTCCCTCTGATCTCACTGTTTACAATTCCCCTCCCCAAACCACCTGTAACTCAGGATAACACTTCATCCATTTGATTAGGTGGATTTTAGTTCACGAAATTTCATTTTGTGATACATTTATTCATCTTTAAGGTGTCGCAAGACAGAACTCTTAAGCAATGGTCTTCTGTTTCAAGGTAGTTAAGAGCAGATACTCTGGAAATCTATACAGAAATCTAAAACTAGATGCATAAAACCTAAAGCCGACTAGAAATTCAGCCTGCGTCTACTCCCTGTTTACCTCCCATGGTCCCTAGCAGGATCAGAGCTCTCTTGCCCTTTCTTGCTCCTGCCTTACTTCTGAGAAAACATGGTGGGCAAAGGGGAAAGAGGATCATGCCAAAGCCTCTAACTTTGGAACACTTTAACAGTTGAAAAATAAGTGGTACTACCTCAACTTCAAGGTATTTCTTTACCCTTTGTCCACCAGTTTATGTGATATCCCAGCTTATTCTTCAGTTGACCTCACTGAGTAAAGGTTCAGTTATTAGGAATGTCAGCAGACCAATCTAAGCTTAACAATTGCAAATGTACCCAATTATCTCTGAACTTAAATAGGGAAATGAACAAGCAGTTCAAATCAAATGAATGCAATTCACAGGGCACCAGTGATGTAACGATCTTATTCTAATCCAACCATTTGATAACAGTAACTTCACAGCTAAACCAGGTACCAAGAGAACAGCTGTAAACCTTGCCTATCTTTAGAAAGCATAAGAATGTTCCATAAACTACCTATTTACATGGATACCATAACATTGGCAACTATGCTGTTTGATTTGTCCAATGTATCAGATAGGCCCCTTTAATTGAAGACAATACAAAAATGTCAAATAAATGATTAAGACAAATGTTCAGCAGAACACAGTAGACTTACCAAAACTTTAGGTCTTCTGTCGTGATCAACCATATCCAATAAAGGATAGGTTTCTCGCAGTCTGTCAATTGTAATAGGCTGACAAAACCCAAGACTAGTGATGTATTTGTTATGGATGACAATGCACAATGTAGATTTTTGCCTTGCCAAAACAAGGAGTCTACTTGATTGGACAGTGTTTTCCCACCCTAGTAAACAGCTCAGGCCCTATATACTTACCGTAAATTCAATCTGTTCTTTGCTTCACTGTGATTCCTACATTTGGGGGTGTTCCAAATGTAAGTTTTTCTTCAGAAGCACAATGGTTTCCAAGAACAAGTTTATTATTAACTCTTTTACATGCTTAGATTCCAATCTGAAACACTTAATTAGAAGCAAGAACTACTGGTTTCAAACTTATTTCTAGGAACACTGCAGGCTAATAGAACGTATCTGGCTGTATTCACCCACTGGGTCAAAGACAACTGCTCATGGGGGCTTCAGGACCAAAGAGAGGAGAAAAACTCACACACTTCCCTCCAGCCCCCATAACTGCTGTAGTGATTGGCTGGCTGCCACAGCAGCCTCTCTGCTCAAGCCAGATATGCCCTGCTCAAAGAAAGGGGCAGCTGAGGCAGTGACCATCACCAGGAGCTGGGAAGGTAAAGAGGAAACATTTCCTCCCCTTTGCCTTCCCTCACTTTTCCCCTTCTGTGATATTTGTTACAAGATCCCACTTGAGATTTACTCATTTCATCAGAGTTCATGGAGGACATTCTCTAGTAATCTCTATGAAATGTATCTATTAACCAAGAGAAGTGGGGGAAACCCACACTGGGCTACACCCACAACCAAAAGCCTCTTCTGCCTAGTCTACAATAAGCCATGCTTTTGAAAGGATACTGATTAGCAATATCAAGAAGCGGCCCTTGTCCGGACACAAGAACACATTTGTCGTGGTAACGTCTGAACATTCGCAAAGGACTGTGGGACATCATGACTTGGTCTTGGGAAATCTATTAGAGAAAGAACAGAAAATTGGTTTTCATTCATATGTTTTCTTCCACCCAGTCTACTTTCCTCATGAAGATAATGCTGCAAAGTGAATTCTGTTCAGATTTGCATTTTCAAAGCAGACAACCAGAACTTTCCTCAGTCTCTTCCTCCCTGTCTTCATCCTTGTAGTAGAACAAAGGAAGTTCAGAGACATATAAAGATTTTGAGCCTGCAGGCAGAAACCTTCTAAAATTTCTGAACACTGCCAAGCATATATTAAGCACTTTATAAATATTAAATGATAAGATGATGATATACAAAAGAAGCAAAGCAATAATGAGAACATAACTTAAAGACCTGAAATAGATTAACTATATAAACACAAGACTATTCTTTCATTATGCACGCATTATGCACGCATGCAATAAAAAACAACAGCTGCCACCCAGTCAGAAGGCATTAACATTACTCACCGGTACTTCGAGAATATGAGATAGTTGGTCTGCTTTCTTCTGACGAAGGCAGTTTCCTGCATTAGTGACAAATACTACAGGCACCAAGAACTCTCCCTGAGAATTAAGTAGTTTTTGAAAGGCTTTTCTTGCAGCAGGAATTGGTGTCTTGCCTCGTACCAATACTCCATCAATGTCAAACAGAAAGCCAAAGGTAGGTTGTACACTGAGCTGAAATAAAGGGGCAGGGGAGAACTCTGGTTTATCATTTCAATTCAAGTAAAATGTACATTCATAACATTGTTTATTCCGTACACTGATATTCTGCTTTACTTCCAAGGAGCTCAAGGCAATGAACACGGTTCTCTCCTTCCCCCATTTTATCCTCACAACAACCCTGTGAGATAGGGTGAAAAACTATGAGGCCGTTGGCGCATAATAACAATTGTCAGGGGCAAGCGGGGGAGAGAAGACGCGCTGCCTACAGTGCACCCACCACTTCCGCTTTTACTCAGGAATCCACCACTGGCTCCTCTTCGGGAGGCTGCTGAATGTGACATCCAAACCCGGACCACTGGGTTGTTTAGGGGCTAAACAACCCAGCGGTTAACCCATCAACAAACTATGAGTTAACAGCTGGGTTGTTTAGCCCCTAAACAACCCAGCAATGCGTGTTTGCACGTCACACTGAGCAACCTATGAAGGAACCCAATTGTGGGTTCCTGAGTAAAAGTGGACATGGTGGGTGCACTGCAGGCAGCGCACCTACTCTTTCCCACTCGTGACAACAACTCATGGGTTGTTTAATCTATGGGTTGTCATTACATGCAAACCAGGTCAGCGACTGGCCCAAGCCAAGATTACCCAGCAGACTTCATGGTTGTGGGGGATTTGAACATGGGACTTCCTTGTCTTAGTCTGACACTCTAACTAACTCAGATGTGTGCAACTTGTGGCACTCCAAATGTTTTGGCCTACAGCCCCCATGTTCCTTCACCATTAGCTATCCTGGCTAGGGCTGATGGGAGTTGTAGGCCAAAACATCTGGAGGGCCACAAATTGCCCACTCCTGCTCTGTCACATCATACCAGAACAGGTAATTAACTCATATTTTTATTCCACTCTTACTCTCAAAAGTGAAGAATAGCAAATACGGGGTTATCTTATTTTATCTTCGCAGAAACCCTGTGAGCTCAGTTAGGCTGAGAGTATGCGGCTGGCTCAAGGTGAGCTTTATAGCTGAGTGGGGATTTGAACTAGGATCTCCTTCGTCCACGTCCAACACTATCAACCACCAAAACTCACAGTTCTATCAGCAACAATACACACACTATATTTATTTTATTTTACTATTTTATTTATTGCACTTCTATACCGGCCAATAGCTGAAGCTCTCTTGAAGCTCTCTCCTATATTAACACCTACAAGGCTGAAGTGTTGTCATATTAAAGAGTACATTTGGCATTACTTTTCTTTTGGAATTAAGAGCCATTACAGTAGAAAAGACCCAAATTTATTTATTTTGTACCTTTATATACCGCTCCCCAACAAAACTTGATTAGATAACATCAGTACTAATCAGCCCATCAGCAATAAAACTGTCAGTGTAACTGGCTGGGTCACACCTCAGAGAAAGCCTGCTAAAGAGATGGGTCTTACAGGGACATCTGGAAGTCAAAACTGTATACACCTGTCTGATATCAGTGGGCAGCATGTTCCTGCGGGAGGATGCTGCAATACTAAATGCTCTTATTACTAGTGCCCCTAAGGCAGTGCTTCTCAATTATTTTCTGTCATGCCCCCCCTAGGAAGAAGAAAACATTTCGCGCCCCCCGCGCGACTGTAAATAGTATCATTTGTCTATAAAATTGTTATAAGTACACCTCTGCATAACACTGTATCCTTATTAACATATAAGAGAATAAAAAAAGAAAGAAATGTGGATCAATTTACAACAAAGAATAGCTTTATTAACTGTAGCAGAAAAGATTTAAAGGAGCACAGGATTTAAAGGAACACAATATTAAAAAAAACTTTTAACTGAGGTCAAACGAGCCCCCCTTTACGGAGCCTCGCGCCCCCCCTGGGGGGCCCGCCCCACTATTTGAGAAGCACTGCCCTAAGGCAAACCTCAGGACCATACAGCCCCATCAAATGTGCTCCTTCTGAGGGTCGCAGAGGTCGGGCAGGGACTTAAGAGATGAAGTGATCCCAAAGGTAACCTGGTCCCAAGTTGTTTAGGGCTTTATATGTCAACAACAAAACCTTAAACTTGGCCTGGTAGCTTGCTGGCAGCCAGCGCACTTCCTTTAGCAAAGGTGTAACATGCTGTCAAGAGGAGGTGCCTGTTAGCAGCCTCACAGCTGCATTCGGCACTAGCTACAACTTCCAGACCAAGCCCAAGGGCAGCCCCACATAGAACAGGCCATGATAATCCAGCCTCGAGGCTATCTATCTATCTATTTACCTATTTGCAGCATTTTTACCCTGCTCTTCAGCCAGAAAAGCCTCCCAGAGTGGCTTACAAAGATTAATATTAGACAGTCCCTGCCCCCAGGCTTCTTTCTAATTTTACTAATGTTAGAAAGAAGTTTAAGGCTTCTTTCTAATGTTACTGATATCTGAGCCACTATAGCCAAGCTATCCCAGTACACGGTTAGGCCACGGCTGCCATACCAGCCTGAGCTGGTGAAAGGCACTACTAACCACTATCAGAGGAAGTTCTTCCCAAGAACAATATTGCTGGGGTTTTAATGCCAGAGGCTGAGACTCTGGGTTGCTTTCAAATACTGTATGAGCTATAAATATGCTCAGTTTAATTATGTAACCTTTGCTTCATCTCAGCATGCACTCAAATAATGCTTTATTCCTTCTGAAGCCAATTTGCACTGTTCAAACGGTCACAGTGGGCAAGAAATTAACAAAAACAAGTATTTAGGTCAATCAGCAGATCTTCCACTAATGGATTACAGGAATAAAGAAGCACTCAACGCTAGAACTTAACAAAAGCCACCTACACAGGTTTGAACATGCACAAACACTGATTTGCTTTAATTTTTAAACACTGCAATCATCTATTTAAGAGACTCGCATTCATGAGTTGAGCCACCCCTATGCTGTATCTGCCACAACCCAATCAAAGCCATCTGTGGACTCCCTCAAATTTAAACAGCAGCTTCAGAGGAAGTTATACGACTGCTCTTTGGAAATGGACAGTACACAGCCTGCTGTATGCACATTCACACAAGCATAAAGGAAATTGTTAGGTAAGAAACACTGTCCTCCCTTGGAGTTTCCTTGCGAATATATAATTCCATTGTCCTGGGATGGTGATAATCTTTCCTTCCTCAAGAACGAAAAAACAACTACTGCAGCTCATCTTTAAAATCAGTCCCTCAGTTTCCAATGCTCACAGGGAGAGTGCTGTTGTTTGTGTAACCAGAGATTTGTAGAAGAAAAAGGGGGCCCAAAGCCCACAGAACAGGGAAATTCAGACCACATATGGATGCAGACCAGGACAGGAGAGAAGGAACAAGTTGAGGCCATTAAGTCGCTGCCCAGTCAGCCTGCTCCACTCCACCCCTTCTCCTCCCCTCTCCCCACCCCTTCAAAGCTCTTCTTTCTAGGGCAGAAGGCTGCCCAGCACTGAGCAGCCCCTTGCCTAATGTGGGACCCCTTTGGAAGGATGGATCGGTTGGCTGTCAGCTGCCCAATTCAAGCCTCCAAAGGTCTCCCTACTCAGGTGGAAGTTGGCCCAGCATTCGGCATCCTCCCACCTGAAGAGGGAGATACCAGAGAGCCCTTGAAGGTGTGGGTCAGGTCGGCACCTTCAAAACTCCCCCATCTCGTGCAGGGAGATTTTCCCACACTGGGCCTGAGAAGGCTGCCTTCCCACAAACAGAAGCAACATTTTGTGGTGGGCTCCCATTTGTAACTGCTACTGATGAGATAGCAACCTCACATTTGTTCCACATTCATTCCCCATTTTGTTACCTAAATCCAACCTTAAAGTTCTCCAGATCTAGTTATGAGTGATGAAAATGTAAACGTAAATTATGTATTGCAGTTCAAGTAGGTGAAGAAATGATTAATGCTCTTAAGCTTGCTTTCAGCATTTTAAAGCACCAGTGGCAAACAAAGGTATGGCCCCCACTTGCTGTTTCTTGTTTTCTGTGTCCAAGACTCACAATGACCTGTAGAATTTAAGCTGCAATCCTATGCACAGTTACCTGGGAGTAAGACCCACTGAACATAGTGGGACTTATTGTGCATAGGATTGCACTGTTACACTGCAGTCCTATAACGTGTTGATTCAGTAGGGAGTTCAACAGGACAGCCTCTAGTAAATGTGCTTTGGATCATGGACTTGGAAGTTCCCACCAGCTTCCTCAAAAAAGGATCTAGAATCTATACTTATTGTGGCAGACTGAACCTGGTCCGTTGCGCGGGTTCAGCACCTTAAGAGTTAACCGGCACCGAAGTCGTGGCGGCTGTCAAAACCTTTACTCTGAGCCGCGAGTGAAATTGACAAGGAATCCCCTTAGAAACACAGGGAAACCACAAGCTAGTCAGTTACAAAAGAGTTTAATCGAGCGGAACTAATAGACTACAGGAATGTCGCAGTATAAACAGAACAGTCAATTCAGATAGGAAACGGAAGTATTCAATTTGCTTTCTAGGAGGCTTTGCTCGAATGCAGAATATTACCTGACACCAGAGACTCTGACTCTAGGTTCTAACATAGCGGTTTGCTTTGCCGATCGCCGGGCATCCTGCCCGGGGTTGGAAGTTGCTTGGTCCTAGCCGGAGCTAGCGACCTGACCTGTGCAAGCCTGCACCGTGTTCCCAACAACCCTTGTTCTTTGGCACGTATCTTTTCTACCCTCCTCCACCCCTTCCCCACCCTTGATGACCAGGTGGGCTGGTCCCGCCCCGTGGGGTGGTGGCGCCTTTCGGGTGCTGGCATCTCCATGGGTACTTTGGGGTACTTTGCAGCTCTTTGAGACTGCACCCCCCCACACCTCCGGAATCTCATGCTCTTCCTTGAGGGAAGTGTAACTGTGTCCCATTGAATGTATGCAGATGTGGCAGATGTGTAACCGGTCTGCCCAGAATTGTGTCTCCTGTGCCCCGGGTGGGGATTATGCAGACAGAGGGGTGACAGCGGAAAATGTCAGGGTTCAGTATGTCAGGATTCAGCAGTGTACTCAGGCTTTCTCTCCACACTTATCATTTTCTGTGACCAAAACACTGTTTTTATCTGACTTTGAAACATATTTTAATGAGATTCTAGGCTGGATTAATTTCCTCAGGGGATACACACAGCTAGCAACAGTATCTGCAGATCTTGTGGATTTAGATTCTCTTTACTCAGAATAGTGTAATCAAAACTGAAAGAAAATTAAGTTTAACCTTTCTGGCAGCATAAGCTGATTCTCCTCTACCACAAATAGCTTGAGAAGAGAGAATTACCAAATTTCAACAAAAATATACAAGTACAAACACTGTTAATCAGTGTACATATGGATATTTTATTTAAAACAACTGAGCAAAGCAGTTTATAACTAACTTTTGCATATTTTAAAGGCTATATTTTCTTTGGCAAAAAAGGTATGGATACGTTTAAAATATGCCAACAGATATTACTTCATAGCTTTGCACAGCCAGACATCATTACTGTGGAGGAAGGGGGGGCTGGCTGGCCCGCCACACCCCCACCCTTTCCTACCTCAAAGGAACCAAGACCCGCAGAGATCTCAGGGTACCAGATTGCCAGCCTCAGCTGTCTGCAATCCTACTTGGATCTCTGTTGAGGGACTCGCCTTTAATTCTGTAACCTGGATTTAGATACTGAACTCACAGAGTACTACAAAACCCATGTGGGGTAAAACCAAGACAAGGTTTATTCTGGTAGCATTTAAACAACAAGATTAGGGAAATGAGAGAAGCACACAAAATAGAGAGACACTTTAGTACACAGTAAAGCTGCAAAACAATAAAACCTGATTCCTTAAGATCTCTCAGGCACACACCTGTTACCTGAGGGTGTTCTCTTCAAGGGTTAAATCCAGCACAGCCTCGCTGCCCAAGGGAGATTACCACACCTACCCGAAGGTCCGAGATGGGTAAAACTCCCACAAGGCTTGCCTTTACTAGAGCCCTCAATCCAGCTAATTTCACCAGGAGCCACCTGGGGTCCTTGGCTTACCGCCATTACCACAGCCGGGTAGAACAAAGACAAACCAAAAACCACGCTTTGGGAAATATACCTCCCCCCCCCTCCCCTCCTCTGCTCTGCTGCCTCTTAGCCAATCACCATGCACCTCACCTGGCCAGGCAGGGGGAAGGGAACTCATGACTTGAACTATTTACATATGAAAGCCCTAGGCCAACTTCTCTAGTTTCCTCCCAGCCCCCTCAACTGGCCCCACTTGGTTTACACATGAGGAGGTGTGTGTGTGTGTGTGTGTGTGTGTATGTGTATGTGCATGTGCATGCATGCAGGAACCCCCAAAGGCCCCTTTCTCCACACACTAACTATGCACACCCCACCCCAGCCGGTTCACACATGAGGTGTGTGTGTATACCCCCAAAGGCTCATTTCTCCACAATTACAATATCGGAGTAGATTAAATCTGGTAACACAGGAATTTTAATACCTCATTAACAGCTCAAAGTTTGTCAAAATATTTCCAGAACTTTGTTTGTGGGGGAGGGGTGGATGTTTTGTCCCTGTCTCACATAATATAACCTAGTCATGAAAGATGCAAGTGTGCAAAACTATAAGCACTATATGGTACCCCTAAAGGTAGCCCACCACTCACAGTAACACAGGAAGCCATACTAGAGCTCATGGGCAATATCCAATTGTGCCGCAGCACTAGCGCTAATGACACTGCAATGTCCTTAATGTTAGTGCTGGGTCACAATTGGATACTACCCCATGTTACGCCTGCTCCACCAGTTTTCAGGTCCAAGCTGCCCATATGGTTGTGCCACACAGGTCACACAAAGGAGACAAAGGGTGAGCCAATCTGAGCACTTGCTCAATTTAAATACATTTTGCAGCTATATAAACGTTTAAATTGTTACCCAACCAGAATCTTAAAGAATGGATGTGCTAAAAAATCAGACAAATCAAACTAGTATTTATGTAAGTGTAGCCACTGAATATTCGTAAGTTGCTTGAAAGTTTTTATAGGTTTAAATACAAATAAAGTAGAATTAATCCCAAGAGCTATATGTAAATAGTACTGACTTTTCCTGTTAGGCAGCCCTATAGCCTTCCTTCCTTGTTAGGTGGGGCAGCCACATTTCTAGGTGGGGTATTTTTGGTGGGGAGACACATAGCACCAGCCAATCCCCCCACTCCTCCTTGAAAATCCATCCTTCTAGTCTTGTTTCTGACCTTTAGGTTTTCATTTCCTGTTGGACAATCAAGGGAAAACTTTTTAACTGGTTGCTATATATAGGACTAACTAAGCGATTGGAAACTAATTGTGGAAAGCAACTGGAATTTTTTTTTTTTTTTACTGGTTGCTGGGTTGATTTTTCTGCCCAGAAACCCTGAAAAGGCCTCATGCTGAGCTGCACACATTGGGAAAATCAGGAATTACCGTATTTTTCCGTCTATAAGATGCCCCCATGTATAAGACGCCCCCCCACTGGGCAGTTTCGCAACCGCGCGGTTCTCTCCTTGGCTTACTTCTGTGTATAAGACGACCCTCAATTTTTAGTCTAACGATTTTAGGAAAAAGTATAGTCTTATACATGGAAAAATACTGTAGGCTTGAGTTCCAGCCTAGGTGGCCAGTGTTTCTAGTCCTCTAGGGCTGTTTTCATCCTTTGCCATCAATTACTCAAGAAAAAGAAGAAAAGATAACCACTGTGATTGTGAGTATAGTGAGTGCTTTAAAAGAATAAAGGGTAACTTAGGGTGCAATCCTATGGGGGTGCCTGTAACCCTCCAAACTTGGGGTGTTATGGTGGCAGGAGGAGCACGGAAGCGAAGGTCACCTCCATGCTCCTCTTGCTCTGCAAAGCACTTAGCTGATTTTGGCTGCCTTATTCACTGAAATTTTCAGAGGGTCCTATTCTTACATTGTTCCTGTACTTAAAACAAGCTGTCATTCTTTAAATGGAAGCTGTCATTGTCTGTCATGTCACAAATTAAAAATAAAATTTTCCAATACAATCTGGGGGGGGGGGGAGAGAAAAGCAGAGTTCTAGGGAGGGATGTGCACCCATTCGCCCCACCCCCGCTACAGGGCTACTGTTAGAGGCATCTGTGAAATAAAGAAGAGTCCCCTCGTGTCTGTCAGCATCCCATATAAAACATCTGAAAGTGAAAACATGATCAGCCTGCAGAATATACATTTCTTTTTTTAAAACAAACAGATTTGAAGTCCACAACACTAAAAATTCTATAAACTTACTAGTCAGACTGGTTTTCATTATTAAAATGGCAAAGTCGGAAAGATGGTATAATTCAATAATTGGGAACTAGACATAACAGAGCAGGTATCAGCACTAGCATTAAAAATCTTAGGGCTCCTCCCCTCATGATATTTTTCCTTCATAGAGTTAATAGCTAAAAGGGATGGGGGGGGGGAAGCAGACTAACAGGTGTCAAATGCAACACATGTAAATCTTGCTACTTATATTGGTTGAGACACTGTTGCATACATCTGTTTCGAAAACAGCATACTTGCAGCAACAACTAAGTTACCAAAGGATGACACTGAAACTCCTTCTACATTAACATGTATCAAAAAGGGGTAGGAGTCGTTCTTGAAAAAAACCATCAAGAAGCAGGGCCAGTTCACTACTGAATTTCTCCACGCAGTCACACAAGTAGGTACATGAACAGATGGAGAAAGATTAGTTTGAATTAGCCTGTACATGTGGTAAGCTTGCAGCTACAGTCATGCCTTGGATTGAGAGCATAATTCGTTCCGGAAAGGTGCTTGTAATCCAAAACACTCTTATATCAAAACGAAATCCCCCCCAAAAAAATTTGTACAGAGATTTTTAATTTAAGACGTACTACAGTACTTGTATTGCAAGACGACGCTTGTATATCAAGTAAAAAAAAAATTAAATAAATATTAAAAATTTTGCTTGTCTTGCAAAATGCTCTCAAACCAAGTTACTTGCAATCCAAGGTATTACTGTATTTTTATGTTCACAGGTGCACTCTCCCAATTCCTGGGATCATGGAGATAGCTGCCAACTCACAATGTACAAAGTTTAGTTGACATTACTCTTCTTCTACAATCGCATACCCTGTGTACACACGTTGGGTAGAGGAATTCATAGTGTGAACCATCCCACTGAACTTGTAGAACAGAGAGGCTCTTTTGAGGTCTTTTGAAGTTTTTCTGACCACTTTTTAAATATATGATCAGACTCTGAGAAGTAGTATCATGCCTCAAGTTTATTTGCTCATACAATGTCTCCATTTCTTGTAGACATATGCCCTAGCACTGGGAAGTTTCAGTGTGTATTTGCCCAGAAAGGGTACCAATCCTAGCATGTACACCTCTATTTATTCAATAATAATTGAATAAATTATAATATACACCACTATTCCAGACCACGTGAAAATCCCAGCAGTCTGAGTTCTAAATGCCCTGCCTCTTTTCTTTCCCCAGCTGCTGGTGCCACCTGCTCCTGCTGCTACTCTCATGTGCTCACCAACTTTGGACCAGACTTTCCCATCCAGCCTCTCTCCAATTCCCTGCCGCAGATCCCACCTCTTCACTGCCATCCCCATCTAGCTTCTCCCTCTCTTAACCATTTGATGCTCCATCTCAGGCAGCAAAATGTCTTGGGCTTAATACTCTGGTTGGTGTGTGTGTGTGTGTGTCGTGTCGTTCCATGTGTGAGGCCCAGGGCACTTGCCCCCTTGCTCCCGCCCCCAAGAGCCTGTTTTAAGGAATTACAGCAGGGCTGAATTCCATTTCAGAGAAGCTCTCGGGGGTCGTATTCCAGTGGTGGGCGAGACCAAAGGCAAAAGAGGCATGGCCAAAAATAACAGTGTACTTTAGCTTCTAGTTCCTACTGCCAGTAACTGAGCCTTAGGAGAGCATTTCAAACTTGGGGGGGGGGGGGACTGCACAAAAGCCAGGGAAACACTGAACAATGAATGGTTGGGGGGAAGGGGTGTGGCCTTCTGAGGAACCCTGGAGGGCCACGTTTGGCCCCCAGGCCTGAAGTTCTGCACCACTGAATTACAGGGAAATGAGTGCCCCTAGTTCAAGCAGGTCACCAGAGCCAACATCCCAATACTGCAGGGACTGAGGATTGAGAACCAGTGTGGCATAGCAGTTAGAGTGTTGGACTGGGTGATGAAGCTCATTGGGAGACTTTGGGCCAGTCACTGACTCTCAGCCTAACCTACCTCACAGGGTTGTTGTGAGGATAAAATGGAAAGGGGGAGGATTATGTAAGCCGCCTTGGGTTCCTTGCAGGAAAAAAGGAGGGATATAAATATAATAAATAAGTAAAATAATAAATAAATTGACACGAAATTATATCTTCCAGCCCAGAAGTCTTTCTCCTCAACAGCAAACAGGAGCAAATAGCTGTGCTTGGTTAACTCAGTGGTGATGGAAAAAGCAGCACATGCTTAAAGGCCATGTGGATATTTGTGGGGTTTTTTTACTGATATTAGAATATCTTTATTGTTAAAGACCATTCATTATCAATATCTTTAAAAACTTGCTTAAAATGATTATCTGTATGTAATACAAACATATTAAGATCTTCACTCATGCTATCTTAAGCCAGTGTGGTGTTGTGGTTAGAGTGTTGGACTGGGACTCAGGAGACCCGGGTTCAAGTCCCCATTCAGCCATGAAGCTCACTGGGTGACTTCGGGCCAGTCACTGATTATCACCTCACCTACCTCACAGGGTTGTTGTGAGGATAAAATGGAGAGGAGGATCATCTATACCACCTTGGGTACCTTCAAGGAAAAGGCAGGATATAAATTTAACAATTAAATAATAAAATAAGTCTGACTCCATGATCTTCTAGCAAACATATCGGGATAATGCCTGCTTTTCTATGTAACACAAACCAGAGCAAAAACATGGGGCTCCCAAGTTCAAGCATTATAAATACAAGATATAGGTCAGGCATGCTATTGCTTGTGCAAATGGTGGATATTTAGACTCTCTAACAACCAAACAGCATGGGCACTTAGGTAATTTTCCTTGTCATGGAGGACAAGGAAAGGGCCCTTGAAGGGCTCAGTGGTAGAATGCATGCTTTGCAACTCCAGGTAGAGCTGGAAAGGACTCCTGTCCTGTCCAAGAGCCTCTGTCAGTCAGTGTAAGAACCAGATAGACCTATGGCCTGACTTGGTGAGAGGCAATTTCATATCAGAAATGCAGTTCTGCCCAGAAACCACCAATTCTTGCCTCTGGAAATTTATGGGTACATGGAGCCTAATACCCTGCATGTTTACTCTGAAGTAAGTACTGCTGTGTGGGGTTACTAAGTAAGTGTTCTTCAGATTATAGCAGCCTTAATCTTCATGTAAGTGGTGTTGCTTAGTGCCCTAAGAGTATAGACAGCAACAGAACAGAGATCTTTAATTTCACAATTGCTCTCCAAAGCAATAGTACAAAAGGCACATGGATTGTATGACCAACAGATCTGGATTATGCTCTTGGGCAGTAGAAAGAGCCTATTTAACTGCAAAGAGTTACATGTTAGTATGCATACTCATTCAGGAAATGTATTAAAACTGCCCCTTTTGTGGTGATTTAAATCAAACATCCCTTCGGAAAGAGTTGAGATGAGAATACTAAAGAGAGAGAGAGAGAGAGAGAGAGAGAGCAGGTAGAGGCTAGTCACATTCCTTCATATCATGAGGCCAATGCTTCTTCTTTCCACAAGAGTCCCAGCCTGGAACTGGGGGAGAGATACAAAAAGGTGGCCTCAGCAAAAAGGGGGCAAGCAGGCTAACATCATCACAGCTCATTACCACAAGGCCCCAGCACCTTGAGAGAACCCACCAGTGACAGGGGAGTGACGCTGGGGGGACTGGGAGTGGGAAAGCAGTTGTGGGCAACTCCTGAATTACAGGCCTGCGGCTCACGCTGGCTCAGCTTGTCTGAGCGTGGAAAGCTAAGCAGGGTCAGGCCTGGTTGTTACTTGGATGGGAGACCCCTCCTCTAGTTTCCTGCATTGAGCAGGGGGTTGGACTCGATGGCCTTGTAGGCCCCTTCCAACTCTATGATCTATGAAACAGACAAGTGAACAATAGGGGAAAGCAGCCGCCGCCGCCGCTGCCTCCTTTCAGCATCTCCCTCTGGGCAACCCAGTGCAACCCAGTCCAAATGCTGCCTGCCCAAGGAGATAGCAGCAGCTACTCTTTGTAGCTGCCTACATTAGGGTTGTACCCAATAGATTGTCATCCAGTGTTAGTTTAAGTTAAGTCCCAGCCATTTCAATGGGCCTACTCTAAGTAGGACTAGCACTGAATAAACGTTAGTCACCTACTCAGGTGAGCTGGTGGCAGGCAATAGGAACTGCAAGGACACAACCGCTGCCTCCGCTTGCTCAACTGCTTTCTCTGGGAGTGCAGTTTTTTTTTGTATTTGCCAGCACTGCAGGTTTGGGCACCCCACCACCGTCCCCAATCCACAAGTATCATGACCCTGGAACATTTTCTTACAAAAAGAATGAAAACTTGAAACGATGGAAGGAAAAGATGGCGAACTGGGAAAAGAAAAGTGAGAGAGTGAATGAATGAATGAATAAAACGGGACAGACACAAAACAGGAAGGAAGGAAGGAAGGAAAACGAACAAAGAAAGGAGGAAAGAAGCAATAAGGGAAAACTGGGGGGGGGGAGGGAGGAAAGGGGGGGGGAAATGGAGGTACTTTGAAAAGAATGGATGAGCAATGGAAGGTTCCTCCCCTTCCTTCCCAAAGTTACTATTTATTCCTAAAGTTTATACTCCGCTCTTCCGAGGCCAATCGGCATTCCCGGGGAGCTTACAGAAGAGTAAAAAGAAAAATTACAACACACACAGAACAGCGCAGGATAAAATAAATATATATATACCATTACCATAAGATTTCGAAATGTGAAAAGAAAACAGTATTATTGCTCTATTTATCCCACCCCATCTATTTTTTTTTTTGTTTGTTTTTAGAAGCGCACGCACACAGAGAACTTAACCCCATGTGGCCAACAACAACCGCATAAAAACTTTTGTTTCCATGATGGGTCCAGCCAGCTGCCGCACGGTAGAATCGCCTCTCCCCGCTCTTCCTCTCGGCGGCACGGTCGGGGAGAACGACCCTGAACCAGCCCGGCGGTGAGGTGGCCGGAGACCCCCAGCGCCCGTTTACCTGAGTGGCCGCGTCGCTCTTTCCAGGAGCAGCAGCAGCAGCAGCGGCCGCCTCGGCGCCGCCGCCGCCGCTGTGGAGCGCGCCCAGCCCCGGAGGTCCCGCGGCCGCAGCTCTTTGGAGAGGCCGGCAAAGAAGCGGCAGCACGCCCCGCATGGCGGCTCCTTCCAAAGGCGGGCGGGTGGGCGCGCCTTGGAGACCGCGGCTCTGTCCGGTCCTGGCCCGGCCACCCGTCTCCGGTTAGGCGCCGCCGTCGCGGCAGCGACCGCCGACGCCGGCTTCTCCTAATCCCTAGCCGAGCGCCTCCCCCTGCCGACGCTGCACCGAGGGGTGGAGACAGCCCGGCACCCACTGGCCCCGCGTGCCTTCCTCGCCTTTGCCGCCGAGCGGGACCTGCCGGGCGGGCAAGGCGCCTCTCTTCACGCCGCCCCCCGCCCGTGCTTTAGTTCCACATTTCCACTGGCGCCTTTTTCGCCCCCCTTTTCCTTTCCATTATTATTTTTTTTACTTCAGCAGGTTACGCGCTCGCATTAGTTTGTGAGGGGCTTCTCTCGGCGCTCTCTCCTGGATAATTAATTAATAATAATAAAAAAAAGGAATCCTAGATAAATAACTTTTTAAAAGGACGGGAGGGGAAAGGACCACCACCATCTATATTGGAAGCAAAGACAGACAGCCGCGCGTTGGTCCGTAAGAAGAAACTCCAAGCTCCACAGTTGGGCAATACTTTTATGAGGACCACCAACCCTAATTGTCACCAAATAGTGAGCAAGTATTCCAGTTCTGGAGGAACTCTATAGCTTGCTGCTCAGTATTTTGTGTCATTTGGATGGGCCCTCCTCATAAAGGTATTGCCCAACACGGTGGCGTCTACATTAGATTCGCTTGAAGGTATAACTCTGTAGTGAAAGGTTCTTAAGCAACAGCCAAGGACCACTAGGAAAGGCGTATTCAGAATCATGTCATCCACTTTCAGCAAGATCCTAACATGTTTACCAAACTAAGCCTCAGTACAGCTTATCCCAGGCCAATCCCTAAGGATTACAATCCTAGATGCCTACTCAAAAGTAAATCCCATTGATTTTAATGGGGCTTACTCCCAGGTATGTGGGCATAGGACTGTAGCTTTATTAACTCCTTAGTGGGCATTAGCTACAGGTTTTATATTCACTGTCAGTGTATATCAGTGTTTTCTAAAACTTATTTCTCTCTCTCCATTTCTTTAAGGAACTCAGGAAGTATATAGAAAGATCCATCTCCTATTTTATCTTTACAATAGATCTGAGATACAGGTTAGGCAGAGAGCACACACAGGCCACTGAGTGTGACATGTAGGCTATACCACACATTTCGTATTCAACTGTGTGCCATTTAATGGTCTCTGTATTACAGTCATGCCTTGGACTGAGAGCATAATTCGTTCTGGAAACGTGCTTGTAATCCAAAACACTTATATATCAAAACGAAATCCCCCCCCAAAAAAATTGTACAGATTTTTAATTTAAGCCGTACTACAGTACTTGTATTGCAAGACGTCGCTCGTATATCAAGTCAAAAAAAATTAAATAAATATTTAAAAATTTGCTTGTCTTGCAAAAAAAAAACGCTCTCAAACCAAGTCACTTGCAATCCAAGGTATTACTGTATATACACTTCCACAGAAATCAGAAGCAGCTCAGAGTACTGGACTAGATGTACCAATGCACTGAGTCAGGAGGACTAAGCACCTAGTATATGTTCACAAGCTCAAGAGGTGCTAGAATTATAGGTTTTTTTTTTTTTTTTTTAGGTAAGACCACTACAGTGAAAATTAAAACCAAGACTAGAATAAAAAGGTGGAGACTTGGATATCTATCAGTTATGATACATTTAATCAGTGATGGGCAGCCCCATCCTATGTGGATGCCAGTAACCCTCTGAACCCGGAGGATTACAGGCATCCAATTGAGGGTGGGAGGAACGCAGTGGATAGCATTGCCACTGTGCAGGACCGGTGCAAGGCAGTTTGGTGCCCTAGGCAAGATCAGATATTTAGTGCCCCCCCCTTCCCACTTGAGAGTGCTGTATTTTTTTTCAAGGCGTTTCTGGCACCCCCTTTAGCCCTGCGCCCTAGGCAGCTGCCTAGTTGGCCTAATGGTAGCACTGGCCCTGCCACTGTGCTCCCCTTGCTCTCAAAAAACATTTAGACAGCTTACTTAGGTCATCTAAATGTTTTACCTCTCCTTGCAAGGAGGAGAGGCTGAGGCACTGACTGGATTCTGCGGAAGCCAGCAGTGCCTTGCTCCTCCCCCATGCTGGAACCAAAGTCAGTCTTCTGGCTTTGGTTCCCAGCCGGCGTGGAAAGAACCGTGCCGGCTGCAAGATGGGGGGAGGGCGCTCTGTGATCTCACGCCGCCCTGCGACCTCAGAAGGGATTTTTGAGGTCACAGGGTAGAGTCCAACCAATCCTATGGCCCCCCCAGGCAAGGTTGGAGGCCCATAGGATTGCACCCTTAAAATATTAGTTCCATTTTACAGTGCTGCTTTTCTTACCACAATTCTTTACAATAGAAAAGAAGGGAACTATACTAAGTAGTGCCTTAAACAAGCTCAATGAGCAATTTCTTGGCCACAAATCTATAGAAGATTGAATAAACATGAATTAGACAAGAGTTCTCAGAATTGTTGGGTTTTTCAGTTAGAACCGGCTTCTAGTTGCTGGTAGTTACCATACTATTGGCATGCAAGGAGAATTGGCCTATAATTTTGTTTGCTTGGCTTTTCTTTATATACTGCTTGACTCATTTTCACAGTCTGAATAGGTACACACAAAGGACATACTCAGATGTTACATTTTTCAATTTTTCATATTTTCCCTCTAATCTGATCTATGCACCTGGCTCTTGTTTTATTATTGATTGATATCCCACCTTTCTACAAGGTATTTCAAAGTGGCCTACAATGAAGTTAAAACAGCAACATAGTACAAACAGTAAAACTAAAAACATGACATACACTGTAGTAACAGCAGGGAGACACATAGCAAAAATCAAAACAGCTGCGATTATTTTAGGCCAGATAACACAGCTCTAACCTCCTAATTTTATTGTATTTTTAATTGATTGTTGTAAACTGCCCAGAGAGCTTTGGCTATTGGATGGTATAGAAATAAAATTGATAATGATAATAACTGAAGTAGGATTCTCTTCACAGCATACCTAGCAGTAGTGGGATCCAGTGGCTCTGACCAAGTGTAATCTCTTGGGAGACTGTTCCAGATCTTGGGTACCGCAACTGAGAAAGGGCCTCCCCCATGAGCTCATATGCCATACATCCAACAGCAGGGGGACCTGAAGGAGAGCCTCCAACATAGAGCAGAATTCTGGGGACAGGTTTGTGGGAAGGGATGCAGTTCTTGAGATATTCTTGTCCCAGGCCACTTAAGGCTTTTGAACTTCAAATTAGCACCTTGAATTGAGCCTGGAAGTAAATTAGTAACTAGTGAAGGATCGCTATAATACAATCTGATCAACTGGCTCCAGTCAGAAGCCTGGCACCCATATTCTGAACCAATTGAAATTTCTGAACTGTCTTCAAGGGCAGCCAAACATTATTTCGTTACAGTAATCTCGTCTGTGAGGAGAGGGGACAAAAGCATGAATGACCAAGGGTGAGATCTGTTGTCTCTAGCATAGGGTGCAGTTGGCATATAAAATGGTACCAAGAAAAGGCATTCCAGGGCACCACCACTTGATTCAGGAATACTCCCAAATTGCAAAACTTACAGCTTCAAAGGAGTACAACCCCATTCAAATCAGGATGAACAAATACTACTAGAACACAGGAGCTTCCAACTATACCTGCATCTTATCTGGATTAAGTTTCAGTTTGTTTGCCCTCATCTAATCCAAAATACTATGAAACATGAGTTTATAACTTTAAAAAAACTTGTTTTACATGTAAACTGTTTGGCCAGACTACTGTCTATATTGGAATGCCAATAATTGCCTCTTCAAATCGGCATAGTTGCGATTGTGATCTTTAAAGCAGACAATAATCCAAGTAAAGTAATTTGCATGGAAGCAAGTGTTGATGTTAGGGAAAGGTAGCCCCCTTCTTTTTTTACATCCTAAACTGATGGGTTTCATTTGTGTGTATTTTTAATCCTCCCACAAAGATTGAGAATTTATTTTTGCCATTTAAAAAAATGGGCTCCCCCAGCAGCTTACTAAGTAACAATTGGGGGAGGGGGGGGGAATGCTTTTGCATTAAAGTCATTTTCATTGCTGACATCCTACCAAAAATGGATATCTATTTTAGCTTTTTCCGTGGTTGTATTAAAGAGAGTGATCTTTTATATAGCAATTCATAATTATTTTTGTATATATCACATTTAAGTTACTCATAAGATGAATTCCTAAATATCTTATTTGTTTAATTTTTCAGCTAAAACAAAAAGGGGTGAGCAAACTTCTGCTGAAGCCATGGGATTTCTCCTTCCCCGTGTGCCCTCCCTTATCCCTCTGGAGCAGATTTAGAACATGGGCAGGGGCGGAATCCATGCTGCCAGCTGTGTCCATTCTGCTGGTGGACAACACAGTTGGATACAACCCATATTGTACTTTCATTAGTGTTTCTCCTCCCTTATTCAAAATATCTACATTTTACATTATTTATCTTGTATCCAGCAGGTTGACTATGTTATGACTTTATCCGATTGCTTCAAAGGTTCCATTGGCTTCTCAGCTGTCAGTACTATAGAGTTTGTGCAAGGAGTGGTTTTATTGACGTCTAAAACATCTTCCTTTTATGTTTTTGTTCTCTTACAATTGCTAGTTGCCAGGTACTAGTGGCCATACAAGCTTACATAAGCTTGTTTGTGTTCGTTTGAGCTACATTTAAAAAGTGGGTCACAGTATATAAATTACATGTCTCACCTATGAATTGGACTAATACAAGCTAACAAATACAGGGACTAGATTGCAATATCTCTGTCACCAAAATGGCCCATAACATGTGCTAGCTTTGCCTGCAACATGAACTCTTTCAAATATTTTCTGTACACTGTTGTTTCAGCTAATCATCTTATTGCTTCCCATTATGAAATCCTAACGATTCTCAGTTCCTTGACAGGCCCCCCTCCTCTCATGTGATAAAAGTAGAGTGAAGCAAATGAGGAGCTTTAGTCTTATGACTTGCCCATACAAGAGTACATATTTTCAAGCCACAGTGAACACCATGAACAAAAGTGTCTAAATAAAAAAGTTTTACTGAAAAGGTTTGAGTGATATTACAAAGACAAAACAGTATTTACAACATTACTTGCTGAAATATCCAGCACTTCAAAAATCCAACCAAGTGAGCATCCACACCAAATGCATACTACTTAAAACTGCATTAGTTGTGCAGGGCATTTCAGTTCTCTTGCCAAATCAAAACAAATAAAGCCCAAGTCCTAGAAACTGCCTTCCAATTCCATTCCAAATTTACAGGCAATAGGCTGAATTAAACAAGGCTTCTGCTAAATGCCATTGCATTCTACCGAGACTGAGAGTATATTAGAATTCTAATTTAACAGTGGTTACTACAGCAGAAATTGCTACATAAAGTAGACATTAGGCAAAGGAAAAGGTAGCTAGAGAAGGACAGCTTAATGGCAAGTTAGTCATTTAGAGTTTGACTGCAGAAGCTGAAAATAAAAGAACTTTTATGGAGTAGGACAAAGTGAAATGCTTGCAGTGAAATATACTTAGGAAAAATCACTCCATTTTAAGCATTTGCAAAGAGTACATAATTTCTACAGAACCAAAGTGTTTTAAGCAGCTGCTCCCAGAGTATCTGCTGATTTAGGATGGATGATAAGAACAGAAGTGTCACAAGAAATACTACAGTCCTAGAAGCCTTTTAGCTTCTTCACTTTGAGCCATAAGAGCTTCACTGGCATACTTCTGAAGAAGTTCCATCTTCTTTCTTCGGACAAGAGCTTCCTCAATCTGTAGATTAAGAACATTTGACCTTGAAATAAAGTACTGAAACTCCACAAATGGCAAATGACTTAGTAAAAATAACTTTAAAAATGTGGTGGCACCATAAAAGGAACTGCCCAATGGAAGCTTGGAAAGATGTCAAAGTCTACCACTGCGGCCACACAGTCTGTACCCAAATGCAGTGAATTGTTCAATTGTAGACCCTTGCAAAAACGCTTAGGAACAGCCTTTAGGTTAAACTGTGGGCCAACACACGTTATGCAGTGGTATATGCGTGTGGTAGGGAGTTGCAGCCAATCCTGGTTCTCATATCATATACATCTGTAAGATACATATATTCAAATAAAATGAGCTGGTTCACGTGTAACACTAAAATATGGTTTAGTGTTACAACGACAAGCTGCAGTGAGTCTCTGGCTTGCACGCTCCCCCCACCTCCCCGGCCACACAGAGAAGTTTGGAAGCTTTCACTTCCATTTTTTATTGACCACTACTTGTGTCATTCAAACTGGACAAACTGGTAATCTTAACTATGGCTTGTTTGAAACAAGTGAACTTCAAACCATGGGTTATTAAATTTAACCACAGTTTAGGCTTCAGACAAAATCTCAAGCTCTGGTTAATCTAAAGCAGAAGCTTCTGATCTCCTTGCGGCCGCATCGGATGGGGCGGTATGGAAGCCCAAAGCTTGCAGTGGCTTGTTCTCATAACACTAAACCATGGCTTAGTATTATGTGTGAATCTCCCACTGGGGCTTTTCATATGACATAACAGCCCACGGTGGGTTATTTATGCAACCACCATTTTTAATATGCAACCCCACTTGCAAACCCAGCAAGTGTGGCTTATCCGAGGGGTAAAAAACCCTTGCATAATCCATGGGCTGCTTTAGGGTTATGCGAGGGTTGTTTAATCCACACTCGCTGGGTTCGCATGACATGCAATACCTGGACTGGGAAAACCTGGCAACAATAGTCCATACTCTAATAATTTCCAGACTGGATTGTTGCAGTGCCCTCTAAATGGGGCTTCCCTTGATGATGATCAGGAAGCTGCAGCTGGCGCAGAATGCTGCTGCCCATGTGTTGACAGGGGTTAGTGAGATGTAAGCATATTACACCAGCTTTGAAATCTCTGTACTGGCTACCAGTGGCTACCAGGCCCAATTCAAGGTGTTAGTACTAGTGTACAAAGCCCTAAACAGCTCAGGACCCAGGTACTTAAAGGATTGCCTTCCCCAATCCTGACCATCTTGGGATTTAAGATCAGCCAGGGAGGCTTCACTTGTAGTGCCCTTGAAGAATGTGATCTGTGGGGCTACCACACATGACAAGGCCTTCTCAGAGGTGGCACCTCAGCTGTAGAGATTTGGTAGAGATTTGGCTGTCCCTTCACACTGCTGTCATTTAGCTGCCAGTAAAAGCCACATTCTTCTTCATATATGAAGCTGCCTAATACCGAGTCAGGCCATTGATCCATCTAGTTCAGTACTGTGTACACCAACTGTAAATGGCTCTTCAGGATTTCAGATGCTTTCAAATCTTTCTCAGCCCTATCTGGAGATTCCGGGGATTGAGCCTAGGGCCATCGGCATGCAAAACATGTGCACTACCACTCAGCTATGGCCCCTCTCCATTATATCATTACTCTTTATTCCCCACCCCTTTTCTATGTGCTTTATGAAAAATGCAATTATGTAGTGTATTTATAAGATATATCTGATTTTTTTAATGAACAATTGGTTTAATAAAAAAATCAACTATTAGAAGAAGGACAACAGCAAAATGCCATGTCTGTTTCTGTAAATTATAAGTTCCTCAAATGCTGAAAATACGGAAGCCCCATTTCACTCTCTGCGTCACTGGCATTACATCTGAACATAACCAAACCGTGGTCTGGCATTACGGGAATAAGCTCCAAGGAGACCTGGCTTTGTATGCTCCCTCTTCCTCCTCACATGTTGTGTTAAGAAACTTGCAATTCTGGTTAGTGACAAACCATAGTTAGTTGTTTTGTCCTAACAGGCAAACTTGAGTTAGCCGGAAACCAGAATCAAAAGTTCTAAACTGCCATGTGTGAAGGAGAGGAAAGAGCATGCAATCTCAAGGCTCATTCTTGTAATGCTAAACTGTGGTTTTGCATGGTTGAGTCTTAACAATGTTTCCTATACTTTGCCTGCTATGAATTAAGTTCTAGTGTAAGCTCTTGTGGTCCTACTGTTTACAGTTTCTCTACCTTAAGCGTATATACACACACCCCTACCTCTACTTGTCAACTGCTCTAGCCAATGAAAGAGTATGCCACAATAAATCTGTTAGCGTGAAAAGGTCATGATCTGGTTGCAGGATTTAATCTTGGAGACAATCTCCCCCCTCCCCCCCAAGATCTATGCAGGCTACATTTAAAAAATTTAACCCCTGAAAAAGGCCCAGAAATATATGGTATAGGGCTGAAATGTCTTGGGCTATACCGAAGAATAAAACTTTATTTTTTACATCCTGTCTTTCCATTTCACCATGTGATTCTGGATTTTTCCAGGTTTCTCTAGCTTGAAAAGCTGCCACAAAATACTTCTTTTTGTTGTAACAAACCAATATGGCTACTCCTCGGGAAGTTGAAACTACCTCTATATCTTTGTTTTTCAATTTATTTCTTACCTCCTGTTGTGACGGCACCGGGACATGAGCAATAAACTTCTGCTGACTATCCTCGCCTTCCTTTTCCTTTCTACTTTCTTCATCAGACTGCAACACATTCAGAACATACTGATTCAGTTTAATGTTTGCCTCGGTATACATTCTTGGAACTGAACCTTGCAAAAAGCGATTAAGATGTGTGTACAAAAACATACAAGTGTATAGATTCACCCACACTGTGTTAATTTTTAAAACAAGCCTGCTTACGGTACTTTCTTTTCCACCTAGCTCCTCCATGCCTGTGACACATGGAAGCAAGTCCCTGGGCTTATTACTGACATATCAGCAAACTGCAAGAGCACAGGCGAGCCGGCACATACAGTGAGAGGTGGGAACAGCTACAAAGGCTTAAAATTTGTATGACCTCCACATTCTGTTTAGTGTATGTGTAACTTCACAAAACTACAGAAAGGAAGGAAGGAAAAGCAAGGTAAATCTTTCAAAAGGCCAGTTGTTCGCTAGTTCTTGATTCACATGACAGACCCAACGGAATGGCATATTAATAGTAAAAACCCAAGCACCCATGATCAGAAAAGGATGCTAAAATGCAAAGAATTCTAAAGAATGTTAAAATGGACTGGGGTCATGCGCTTGAAGCACAATCAAATTAGCAAGGCAGCATAATACTGCCATTTACTTGCCAGCTCCATACTGAACATATGGTAGCTCAGAGAACAGCAAGTCTGAGGGTGCTTTTTGCAGTTTGGCTGAATAGGGGCACAATTCTCACACACACACACTTATTCAGTATCCATTATCTCAGTTTTATCAACGCCTTAAGAAAATACATATTCTTGGTCTAGAGTAGAGATGCTGTGAATTCAGAAAATGTCTGACTTGAGCCCAGCAATTTCACAGAACTGAAAGTTGGGTGCATATATGCCATCAAGTAAAAAAAATTGCTTTCTTTTTTAATCTACATCACTGAGACAGGGGGGAAGATTCAACAGAAAAGGAAATACATAGTTTGCTAACCCACCACCTGATAAGTCAGCAATTCCTATTTTGTCCAAGAGCCAAACCGGACATTACGGCAGCATACCTCTGTATAAAAGTTGGATTGCCACATTCACAACAAGCTGTATGGTCCTTTTAAAGCACAGCATAGGCAGGCAGAAGAGGGAACTGGACCCTGTGCCCACCCCCTTGTCTCCCAGAAACTGCTTTGCACCAGCTGGTTTTCATCCACTGGGGCTGATAGACTGGAGGTAAGCGCCCTGGGGAAAAAACTGGGGCAAACTATTTTCAGGAGGGAGAAGTATTGGGGGGGGGGGGGGTTCAGCTTGGACTTTCAGTGGCTTGTTTGGACTTCAATGGCCATCCATTTTATATCCGTCCAGGTTGGGCTATACTGCTTTAAGAGTCTGGTTTGTCCTCAAGTAAAAACAGGAAATTGAGGGGTGTGACTGCCACCTCCATTCCCTAATCTGGTCACATGTGACAAGTTTTCAAGCATTATTATTACTGAAAGCTGAATTTATTAAAACACACACACACACGGCTGAAAAGGAGTGTTCTCAGTAAGCCTTGTGCCATCCCAAATCTATATGGTCAGTCAGTCAGGCGATCACTCGTGACCGAGTAAGATTGTCTTCCAGGATTAAAAAAAAAAGAAAATTTACAAAAAGGAGATTTTAAAAGGAGGACAATTCTAAAGAAAATTGTGTAGACTCTATCACCAGTTACCGGTAAGTCATCCAGACACAGGGAGTGCAGCCAGAATAGGAATTAAACAGAATAATTAAATTGTATTTATCATGTACATGAAGACATTAAATGTACAGGTCTATCCCAGTTTGCTAACATGTATATACCACTCTGCATTTTACTCTTAATGAATTCTTTAGCATTCATGACATACTGTTATTAACAGAACTCAAAGGCCTGAAGCCAGTACAGTACCTCATCGTCATTTACTGCATAGATGTTTACTTCCTCCTCTTCCTCTTCCTTGTCACCTATTGCAACCCGTGCTTCTTTCTCAGCTTTCCATTTTTCCACTGCTTCTGCAATAACTTGGAAAGTAAAATAGTCGTATTTTAAAAGTTGTGTGAAAGACACCAAAATCCCAAGAATGGCTTGTGACAAGCTCTCAGCACTACATTTTTATTGCCTTTGAAACAGAATGACCTGATTCACACGTAACACTAACCCACACTTTTAATTAACCCACAGTTCCTGTTCCCTTTCTATATCCCACAAATGCCTTTACAGTGCTGTAGTAATCATCATCAGGCGATCACTCGTGACCGAGTAAGATTGTCTTCCAGGATAAAAATTTGCAAAAAGGAAATTTTAAAAGGAGGAAATTCTAAAGAAAAATTGTGTAGACTAGCGATGGGTCCGTAAGTGACTGTGGAGGCCGATTCTAGATCCACACAGCTTCCCACAGTGAGGACACAGGTTACCAGATGGAAGATGGTCCTGTGAAGGATTCGTTTGACGTGCTTTTCGCTTAGCACGTTTCTCCCTTTCACCTTGCACTCGGGCTTCTTCAAAGTCCATGGAACCTTTGTGAAAGGCCAACCTCCAGTTAGATCGTTCATGGGCCAGAGCTTCCCAGTTTTCAATGTTTATATTGCATTTTTTTAGATTAGCCTTAAGAACATCTTTAAACCTCTTATGCTGACCACCGATATTCCGCTTTCCATCCTTGAGTTGGGAATAAAGTAACTGCTTTGGGAGACGGCAGTCAGACATTCGAACAACATGACCGGTCCACTGAAGTTGGCGTTGAAGGATCATTTTTTCAACGCTAGTAGTCTTTGCTTCTTCCAGTACACTGACATTTGTTCACCTATCTTCCCAAGTAATTCGCAGGGTTTTCCGGAGGCAACGTTGATGAAATCTTTCAAGGAGGTGGAAGTGACGTTTATAGATAGTCCATGTTTCGCAAGCATACAATAAGGTTGGCAATACAATGGCTTCATAAACCAGTGCTGTAGTACTTGCATGTAGAATACCTAGGGTTGTTTTACTGCTCTTGCAGTAAAACAACCCATGAACAGCCCATGGTTCTGGATTCACATGTAACAACCACCCATGGTTTAAACAACCCAGAGTTCACAACCCAACAACAAATCATGGGATCTCTTTCTGGGTTGTTCATGATTAACAAACCATGGTTTGTTAGTGCAGCTGGTTTTGCACATCACTGCAATCCAGAATTCAACAACCCATAATATGGGTTAGTGTTATGTGGGAATCTACCCAATGAGAGCTACATCTTCTGAAGAGTTTGAATCTAAATTCATGAGATTTATAAAGGCTGCACAAATACAAAGCCAAAAGAACCAGATCTCACTCCAAAGATGATGGAACCCATGGCTTGTTTTACAGTTGTTGATACTCATGGTGGCTTGTTGTGTTGTCCAGTTTGGCAAGGCAACTTCATCATGGATTGTCAAGAATGGCTAGAGAGCTGCCTGACAAGAGTGGCAAAACCCCCTGCTGCTCCTCGCAATCTCGCTAGTGCCGCTGCAAACCTCCCTCATTACTTCTTGGTGCCCTCTGCCCTGTGCTCCTAAAAATAGTGAAGAAAGCATACCAGAGTGTGTCCTGAACGTGTTCACAACTTTTGTTTTTTGGTCCTGTACAACTGCACAGGTCAGAAGGACTGCAGGTAGGAAATTTGCGTAACTTTTCACCTCTGTTTTACTGTTTTTGCTTGACATTTGCACAATGTTGTACTCCATTTCACTTCTCCACCATGAGATTTGCCCTACTTACCCCTCCGTGTTACTGCTCTGCCAGGAGATGTGTGCAATTTTCCACCCCTTTTCTTTGCTATGACATTCACTTATGTTTAGTGATCCTGCTCACTGCTCTCTAACCCATATGTATATGTGACAGCTAGCAATGGAAGTGACAAGCAGGAAGTGGTGGGGAGCCAAAAGTGGCTGGAGAGAAGGTGCTTTGCAAGCAGCTGTTCTTACTTCAGTGTAATGTGAAGCAGCCTATATATTAAAAAAGGTGCTCACTAGCAAGGGACACAGTGACGTGGAGGACATTGTCAAGAGGGTTATGTTTGGCTAAATATCAGAGAGGCAGTTAATAAGGGGGGGGGGAAGCTGGCGAACGCGTTCTCGCATTCATAATGGCTCAGGAAGTTATTTTCTTTTTGTGATCTTGGCTTCAGAAGAGATTCTTGAAATAATCCAGTGCATTTAACTTCATTGCTTAATACAGTAATACCTTGGATTGCAAGTAACTTGGTTTGAGAGCGTTTTGCAAGACAAGCAAATTTTTAAATATGCTGGGGGAGGGGGAGCTGAAAGTGGCTGGCAGCTACAGGAGAGAAGGGCAACTTCTTGTGGGTGAAATGGGGGGAGGCAAAAGCGGCTGGAGAGAAGGCACTTTGTGAGTGGGTGTTCTTACTTCAGAGTAACATGAAGGTGTCCGCTAGCAAGGGTAGCACTGAAATGGAGGTTGAAATTGACAAGGACATTGACAATAGGGGATATCAGTATGCTGGGCTAAACATCCTACTGGCAGTCTTGCGCAAGAGCACAAGTCCCCCTTTTAAAATAAGGTTGTGAACACATTACCATATTCATAAGGGCTCAAAAAATTAATTACATTTGGCAACCTGATATGTGTGTGGCGGGGGGGGGAGGGTTTCTCCCAGGAGCCGGCAACCCGAGCAGACCAATTGCAGAAAGGGTGCTGACATAGGGGCCAAGGAAATGAGGAGCTCTGCTGCAAAAATGCCCGGAACACATGCCGTAGCCAGTGGAAGGGCTATGGGGGGGAAACAAGCCATGGCAAGCCTGATCATCCATCGGGTGTGTGTGCAGACAACCAAACCATGCTGGCTTATTCGCAGGGTGGCTTAGCGTGACGTGACGTGTGAATCCACCCAATGAAATCACGAACATTCAGTGAATCTACAGTTGGATACATCCGTTTCTATTTGCACAATTAGAACTGCCTCTCCTTGAAAAAGGATATGGTAGAATTGGAGATGGCTGCGGAGCAGACTACCCATTCCTGTGCATAAAAAAGCCTGACCAGACCACCTCAGCACTTCTGCACTTGATGGCAAGGCTACTTCTATATACGGTACCTAATTATAAAAGAGGAGAAGGCTGATGTGGAAAATGCCAATGCCAGAACAGTGTACAGTCATGCCTTGGATTGAGAGCATAATTTGTTCGGGAAACGTGCTTGTAATCCAAAACACTCTTATATCAAAACGGAAATCCCCCCAAAAAAATTTGTACAGAGATTTTTAATTTAAGCCGTACTACAGTACTTGTATTGCAAGACGTCGCTTGTATATCAAGTAAAAATAAATAAATATTTTAAAATTTGCTTGTCTTGCAAAACGCTCTCAAACCAAGTTACTTGCAATCCAAGGTATTACTGTATTAAGCAATGAAGTTAAATGCACTGGATTATTTCAAGAATCTCTTCTGAAGCCAAGATACAATTCCTCCCTTCCAGCAATCTGATAAGAGGTCGCACACATCCTAGTACCAACAATAAAGAGCCCCGCGGCATGAGCTTTCCATAGGGTCCAGCCTATTTTAAGAGATACACAAAGTGGCCTGGAAACTTGTTAAGTCTTTATATAGCGTAGGAGAAACAAGTTTGTTTGTTTTTTTACACAGCAAAACTCAACAGAAAACAAACTGCAGGAGCACAATACTTAATCAGATCATGACCAGGCTGGCTGGGGATGATGGGAACCGTAGTCCAACACATCAGGACAACATCAGGTTGGGGAAGGCTGATGTAGAGACTTACCAACTTTTCTTCACAATAAGGTCTACAGAGCATAGCAAGCCAGCCAACCTGATTCCCATAATGAACATCCTCCCAACCTTAGAGAAAAAAACCTGGAAGTTGATTGGAATGGCATCTAGCCCGCAATCTAATTATCAGAGTATTCATTTATGAAAGGCGTCCTGAATTCAATAAGCAGAACAGCGGAGCAATAAGTTAGTTAAAAGTACCAGAATGACGGAAAGAAGAGAACTCTGTTGGGCAGGATAGTTCACATTTACTGATAGTGCTTTAACATAATCAACAGCAGCAGCTTAGTTATTTCCTATCCATTTTCTGCAGACCCATTTGTTTCCAAAAAAATACATGAATTAATTTCCGCTGTGTCCATGTGACTATCAGCAACACAAATGAAGATCTATGTCCCGGAGTGAACTGCCAGGGAAGCAGATTCCATAAAAGCACTGAGAGGTTTCAACCGTATTTTCTGAATTGCATTATACAGAAAGACCTGCATCGCTAGGACTCCCACCTGACTGCCTTCTAGAAAAGTGTTCTGCACAGCTACAGCATAAAAGATCCGATACAGATCTTTTGCCAATTTAGTCTAACATTATCACAGACTCTGGCACCTGACTTCAGGATAATACAATCCTTACACTAAAACATTGGGACAAGCTTATTTTATCCAGCCTAAGAGTAGATGGCATGAACATACAAAGCATATGACGGGTTAAAACTGGCTTCTCGTTTATCAGAAAAAGAGTTTCAGGGCAATAGATCTTGGTGGAATCTTAATTTGGGGGAGGGGACCAGGGCCGGCCCAAGACATTTTGCTGTCTAGAGGCAAAGAACAAGACGGTGCCCCCTTCCATTCCATGTACAAAAGCCAACTGGACTGGCAGCTGAATCTTTCTTCCACGCTGGTGATGGAACAGCATCCTCCCCTACATCTGAGGGCATCACAGGCTAGCTTAGGGATTGCAGGGCAGGTTGTGTGAGGCATACAGGCTCCCTACTCCAACACCTTGCTGCCATCTCTCAACATCTGCTGCCTCGCATCTGTGAAGTAGCCACCTCACTCTGCCTAATGGTAGGGCTGGCCCTGGAGCAGAACACCTGCTTTGCACGCAGAAGGTCCCAGGTGCATTCCCTGTCCCCACACACTCCAGAAGGGCAGCAAGTGATAGGAAAGACCCTGCCTAAGACCTGAATGCAGCCTTCCCCAACCTAGCAAACTCCAGATGCGATGGACTGCAGCTGCCAGCATGGCCAGCAACCCTGCTGGCTGGGGAGGATGGGTGCTGTAGTTCAACACATTTGCAGGTTACCAGGCTGGGGAAAGCTGCCCTAAGAGCTGCTGCCAGTCAGAATAGGCAATACCGGGCTAGATGGACCCATGGTCTGACTCAGTATAAGGCAGCTTCCTATGTTACTATGACTTCTTTTACTATAGGTAACTAGATGAGGGGGCTCCTGTAAATGGCATTAAGCAAGGCAACAACTTGGGTTTTACTCAGGTATATACCATTTCTTTCATGTTCCTGTTCCAGCGGTTCCAGGACACCATCATCCTCATCTCTGTAGCCATAGTATTCCGCATCAATAGCCTTCATGAGTTCAGCCCGTGTCTTCCTTGGAGGAGGAAGGGCTGAAGGAATAAACAAAAAAGTCATCCTCAAAAGGTAAAATGGAAGCATGCAGATGACCCTCTTAGGATTAGCTGGTCATGAAGATTCAACCAAATGGTCACTGGCACCTCTATTCAAACCACGGGGTAAAGGACCCACAGACAATGATGTTAATGATGAGTCTCCATTTTTATTCCAGCCTCTTCTCCCAAAGACACAATCAACCTCTCTCCTTCTTTTAGGCAGTTATTAAAGTGTCGGCACTTCTTCATGTTATCACTACAAAGGCTCCAAAATGTTCCCAACATTTATATTTTAAAATCCAAGATTTTAAAATATAAAGAAAGATCTGTAAGATCCTGTAGTACCATGGCCTCTTCACAGTAAGCTACATTCTGATTTTATTGGTTTTTAAATATGCAGTGAGTATAACATTCCATTTGACAAGTCCAGCTTGTTGATCAGTTTGAACTGGTCCACACACTAGTTTGGTGTGGTATTATTCATAGTGTACAATTTGCATAACAATAAAAGATCACAATACTGACCCTATACATTAATTGTCTTGTGTTGTGATACAACCCTTCATTTGATTTTCAAATTGGTGGAACTTTCATATGTTTTTTCCAACAGAGACAAACTTGGGGTCTCCGTTGCCTCCAACATCAGAATGGAAGAATGGTTTATTTTTCACCCACTGCAGGGATAATTCTGAACAGGAAAGCAGCTATAAGAGCATGGGCTTAAACAAACAGGTTTCTAGGCAAACAGTTTTAAAATTAACACAACAGTAATTATGCCCTTCTAAATTTTTGCTGTGTGTGTGTGTGTGTGTGTGTGTGTGTGTGTTTCCCTCTCCATTCTATATTTTGCACTAAACGGGAAAAAACTACAGAAAATAACTTCTATCACACCTTACCTGAAAATGCTACAATCTTTGCTTGGTAAAACATTGCACTAGTAGCATTTACCTACAAAAATTCATGTGTGCGCGCAAGTGCACGCACACACATACACACCAAAAATACTTACGTTCTTTTTCAAAAAGCTCCCTAACACCAGGTAAGTCTTTAGCAGCTCCAAAATATTTGTAACCCCTGTTTCCTGGAACTTCTTTTCCTTCGTGATCAAGCATTTTTGGACCAATTCTCTTTAAAAAAAAAAAGCAGGGGGTGGGGGAGACAGCAAAAGCCACAAGTATTAGTATTTCTTCCTCTCTGGCTTACTAGACAGAACCTCACATGGTTTGGACAGATTTTAACCACCAAAGTACTCACACAAACTGCTTAGCATGTGGAGATCATCCATATGTCTGCACTATCGTTACCTATGTGGATGGCCATTTATCAGGCATTCGTTTGCTAGAAATTTATGACTAGCACATTTGTATTTCATGCACTTTCTTGCAAAGAGATCCAATTATTATTACATACTTACTGCATAATCAGGTCCTCCCAGCTCCTTTATCCGAACTTCCCAGTGCCCCTTTTCTCTTAGGAGTTTGTTAATTTCATCATTTAAGTCACGAATTCTGAATTCACCTAAACCAGCTATTTATAAAGGAGAAAATATTACAGTTGTTTCAATCATAAGACCACTTTAATAGGACACTCTCCCTATTCTGAATTTCTACAGGAATTGTAGGATACTACTCATTATTGCTTTATTCCTCTGTATCACATCAAGACTATCTTTCCACTTTTAGATAGCTTTAATCTCGTATTGCACTCACATTACCTTTTTTTTTTTAAAGTGTGTAAATGTGTCCCACACAAAAACCAACAGCACCCAGTCCAATTATGATTTCAGCGTAAAGCACAACAGTATCAAGAAAGCTGCCCAATATCTGGCCCAACACTAACTTTTAGATAGACTTGCTGAACAGAATCACAACAGTTCAGATACCACAGCATCCTTTTCCAACAACCACAAGTTCTAGATACTCTGGAGCAGTAGCACTTTCATCAGTTCACCATCATGAGGCTAGACCTCAGCTCTGGCAGCCCTTCAGGGTCTGCAGAAAAAGACATGGCACTTTTAAGGGTACAATCCTATGCAGCCTGATGGAAATGTCAATGCTGTGAAAAAGGCAAACTCCATGTTAGGCATAATTAGGAAAGGAATTGAAAATAAATGCCAACATCATACTCCCCTTATACAAATCTATGGTGTGACCACACTTAGAATACTGTGTACAGTTCTGGTCACTACACCTAAAAAAGGACATTGCAGAGTTGGAAAAAGTGCAGAAATTGGCAACTAAAATGATCAAGGGGCAGGAGCAACTCCCCTATGAGGAAAGGTTACAGCAGCCAGGATTGGTAGAGGTGTACAGAATTATGCATGGTGTGGAAAAAGTGGATAGGGAGGCATTTTTCTCCCTCTCTCATAATACTAGAAGCTGGGGTCAACCCATCAAGCTGACTGGTGAGAGATTCAGGACAGATAAAAGGAAGTATTTCTTCACATGGCGCATAGTCCAACTATGGAATTGACTTCCACAAGATGTTGTGATGGCCACCAATCTGGATGGCTTTAAAGGAGGATCAGACAAATTCATGGAGGAGAAGACTATCAATGGCTACTAGTCCTGATGGCTTTATGCTACTTCTAGTGTCAGAGGCAGCATGCCTATGTACACCAGCTGCTGGGGAACATGGGCGGGAAAGTGCTGTTGCACTCATTTGCATAACAATAAAAGATCACAATACTGACCCTATACATTAATTGTCTTGTGTTGTGAGATGCAACCCTTCATTTGATTTTCAAATTGGTGGAACTTTCATATGTTTTTTCTTCCAACAGAGACAAACTTGGGGTCTCCGTTGCCTCCAACATCAGAGCAGCTGGTTGGCCACTGTGTGAACAGAATGCTAGACTAGATGGACCTTTGGTCTGATCCAGCAGGACTCTTCTTATGTTCTTACTGCACCTTTGATAGATGGAGGGCTCTGACCTTGGAGCAGTCTATCTATCCAACAGCCTGCCAGCAAGAACCAGGCAGGGCAGGAGGATGGAGGCTTTTACAGCCTCCTGTTCCTCTGATTTTGTTGTTTTCAGCTAGACAGGCCTATAAGTCCATTTAGGGCCCATCCCCTTCCCCTCCCACCGTCCCCCCTTTCCCCCCTGCCTGACCCTCTTCCAAGGCTGCTGTTGCAACTTAAGAGGAAGAGCCACCATGATGCTTTGTGTAAGCTATAGGGGAATCCCCACTCAGATTTCCCCCTCCCAGTAGCAGGATCTATGGCCTCAGGACAAGGCGTGGGGGGAATCCACAATATCCCTTGGCCCCTGGGATACCCTCCCAGGGACCATAGCACTGCTCTACAAGTCATGCTAATGAAGAGCACATCCTGCAGATGCATTAGAATATGAACACTATTCCTTCATTAGGAACTTACCATTCTGAATTTGTGCCACCTTCTTGGAAATTTCACCAATAATCTTTAAAAAAGAAAAGAAAGAAACATGACGCAACAACTAGGTTCCCCACCCCCTAACAAACTAGCAGGAGCCACTTTAAAAATGTACCATGTGACCCCTTTAGAAACAAATTTGCTTTCATCAGAATCTGAAAATCCAGCCCACTTTGTTAAAGTCTATAATATTTTGGTTGATAGGAGGGAGGATATGTTAGCACAAGCACATTGAACTTGGCTCAGTAGCTTACTGGCAGTCAGTGCAACTCCTTCAAAAATTGTGTAATATGTTCCTGGTAGGCTGTCCCACTCAGCAGCCTTGCCATCGCGCACTAACTGCAGCTTCTGGGCCACACAAAGTGCACTGCAATGGTCCAATCTTGAGGCTACCAGTGCATGAATCACCCATCTTACTTTTAATGTGCCTGAACAGCAGCTATGTGCAGGCTGTACATATCTTTAGCAAGATGTGGAGAGATTGGCGTGGAGCGATTGGCTTGAATCCTAACTTCCCTTCTGTGGATGGAACAGAGTTCATGTTGAGGGAATGGGGCTTTCTTCTGCAGCCCCAAAAATTTGTTCCTGGGGATTGGAAGACTCTTAGCAACGGTGTGAGATATGGAGCAGGGGGCTACAGATCGAAGGGGGAGTTGGCCAAAAATCACACACACACCCTTGCGTGGACAGAAAAGCAATGTAGGATCCAAGCCATTACCTTTCACTTAATATTTTGACATCCTTTGGTAAAAAGAGCATCTGTACCTTGTCCTAACTCATATCCAACAAAAAGAGCTTTAACCCACAAAAGCTTGTGCCATAATAACTTATGCCATTTGTCAGCGTTCAAGATCCCACAGGACTTCTTTGTTGTTCTTGCTACAACTGACTACCACAGTTACCCCTCTGTACCTACCCTAAAGTCCCTTATTACCACAAAATAAGTCTAATTCACAAGGAGAACTGCTCAGGCTTTAAGTAAGACGTTTTCTGTCATCACGTGTCCTGATGCCATGTCTGAAATAGCAACTCCTGAAAGAGTTGGATGGTGGTAACAGGGCAAGGGCCATGGTTAAGTAGCACACCTCTTATAAATCAGGAACAAGACATGAGATGAACAAACAACGCTACTGCTCTTGACACTGGGAAGACAATAAATCCCACCATCACACCAGCAATGCCCACCTTGGTTGCACACTAGCACACCCCACATGAAACTATGGGTTTCTGCCATTTCGGTAGGGCCTTAAGCTCTGCTTGGGAGCAGGCAGATCAAAAGAGAAGACACACTGGAACTGTGAGAGGGGGGGAAATCTGTTCTATGTCCCTTTACAAAATGCACATGTTCCCTTGGGGGAGACCTTCCTCACATTTTGAGAGCCACTGCCTGAAACACAATTAGAAACATTTTATTCTAAAGATGGTGTGTGTGTGTGTGTGTGTGTGTGCGTGCGTGCAGGTCAATGTTCTATAAAAATGCCAGACTAGTGCAATGTCTATATTTATAATTTTAACTGGTAAAAATGCATTTCTCTGATCTTTGTTGCAGGTTTAGCTCCTTAAAGTAATTGGATGTTTAATAGAAACTGCGGGACCCTAATTACATTTTCAATATCCAACTTAATGTTAAGATGATCATTTCTTCTTTGTTGACTTCTTAAGATTGCATTTTTGTGCAGAAACCCACATGTTTTGATTAAGGGATACTTTTAGAAAGGACATCTTTTCATAATTTTCTGCTCCCCCCTCCCCCGAACACATAGGTTTCCTTTCCCCTACCAATGCAGACACCTTCCCTATAAATAACATACTGTCAAATGACATGAGTATTTTGAGAAATCTCTACAGAATAGAAGCTAGAACAATGACATCAAGCATGAATTTATATACTGTTATTCGGAACTTGCCACGCCACATCAAACAGATTCCCCCTCTCACAAATACCTGTCGTCTCCATTTCTCAGCTTTGGGCAGTTCATTACATTCTGATGCAAGAAAAGGCCTTCGCTCCTGTTTGAAACAAATACATACATTATCACTCTTTCTTCAAGTTGGTGTACTTTCCAACAACTTATATTTGTTCAGTCTCAATATACAGCCAAAGCAGGCAATACTATGCCCCTTTCATACCTTCCTCATCTCTGTCACAGCTCAGGTATGGACACATGCTTAAAAAAAAATATGTAAGTGCTGCATCACTTTAAAAACTAGAGAAAACATTGATTCATACTAGTTGAACTGCGGCATCACATGGCTCTTCAATGGTACAGTATGGTATCATGTGCAAGACTCGAGTTCATAATTGCTCCAAGCACAAAATGCTCAAGAGTCGATTGTCTGGCAAGACAATTAATTCAGTCAGTCAGGCGATCACTCATGACCGAGTAAGATTGTCTTCCAGGATAAAAAAGAAAATTTACAAAAAGGAGATTTTAAAAGGAGGAAAATTCTAAAGAAAATTGTGTAGACTCTAGCGATGGGTCCGTAAGTGATTGTGGAGGCCAATTCTAGATCCACACAGCTTCCCACAGTGAGGACACAGGTTACCAGATGGAAGATGGTCTTGTAAAGGATTCATTTGACGTGCTTTTCGCTTAGCACGTTTCTCCCTTTCACCTTGCACTCGGGCTTCTTCAAAGTCCATAGAACCTCTGTGAAAGGCCAACCTCCAGTTAGATCGTTCATGGGCCAGAGCTTCCCAGTTTTTGATGTTATTGCATTTTTTTAGATTAGCCTTATGAACATCTTAAACCTCTTATATTGACCACCGATATTCCGCTTTCCATCCTTGAGTTGGGAATAAAGTAACTGCTTTGGGAGACGGCAGTCAGACATTCGAACAACATGACCGGTCCACTGAAGTTGGCGTTGAAGGATCATTTTTTCAATGCTAGTAATCTTTGCTTCTTCCAGTACACTGACATTTGTTCGCCTATCTTCCCAAGTAATTTGCAGGATTTTCCGGAGGCAACGTTGATGAAATCTTTCAAGGAGTTGGAGGTGACGTTTATAGATAGTCCATGTTTCGCAGGCATACAATAAAGTTGGTAATACAATGGCTTCATAAACCAGTGTTTTGGTCTTCTTACAAATATCCCGATCCTCGAACACTCTATGTTTCATTCGAGAAAACGCGGCACTTGCGGAGCTCAGACGATGCTGGATTTCACTGTCGATGTTAGCTGTAACAGAAAGATAGCTGCCAAGATAGAGAAAATGATTGACATTTTCCAGTATTGTCCCGCCAAGCTGGATAGATGGCATCACCAAAGGGTTAGCTTGCACTTGCTGATTTTGGTTTTTTTGATGTTAAGTGAGAGACCAAGTTTTCCGTATACTTCTGCAAAAGCATTTAGGATAGTTTGGAGATCATCAGGTGAAAGGTTAGATAATTTCTTTCCATTTTCCTTAGATAATCATGGAAGATGACATGCACGAGCATATGATTATGTCTAATGGCTGCATAGAAAGGTATCTAACCCAATGCTCAAGTGTTTAGAAAAGTTTACCTATTCTAAAGGCACATGGCTTTCTTTTTCTAAAACAAAGACTGCTGAGAAACTGCAGTCTTACTCTACACTGCTGGAAACTACTCCTTCTAATCTTCCTCCTCAGAAGCCAAAATATGGTTGATCAATCTCATCTTCATTTACTTCAACCCCATACTTAATCAACAACGTTAGGTTCACATCTTTGTCTTACAGCCAGGGAGTCCACACTAGTCACTGGCTCTCTGGGTTTGTCCAATGATTTGTACAGGAATCACACATGCAAAACAAACATGACCGCAACAAAGCTGGCAAGCAAGGGCAAGTACTTATGTCTGAACAATCGCAATTAATACTAAAGGCCCAGTTTGGATTCTCATGTTGGTTTAATAAGCAATATATCCATGAGCCTTTCCCCCATGCATGGAGGCCCTTCGTACAAGCAATAATTAAACAAAGCTCTCTAAATAACCATAGTTTCCCATTTTGTCCAAACTGGGAAATTATGGTTACAAGCTTTGGAACAAGCTGAAAAATTAAACTATGGTCTGAAGTTGGTTTAATATCCTAGCTCATTCCAAAGCTGGTAGTCATAGTTTCCCTATCTGGGTGAAACTGGAAAATATGGTTAGAGATTCCTGGTTTGATTTTGTGTGCCATGAAGGGTGGAGCAAAGAGTTCGCGTAAGTGGGCAAAAGCTTGTGCACATCTCAGCTTAATAAACAGAGATATGATCAAACATGGCCAAAGTGAACACCTGCACAAGAGAATTCTAAAACAATTGCTAGCATCGGTTTACCAGTGTACCAGTATTCCAGTTTACCAGTTTTCATGAACACCAGCCCATCTGTATCATTTAGGATCATAGAGTTGGAAGGGGCCTACAAGGCCATCATCGAGTCCAACCCCCTGCTCAATGCAGGAAACTAGAGGAGGGGGTCTCCCATCCAAGTAATAACCAGGCCTGACCCTGCTTAGCTTTCCACGCTCAGACAAGCTGAGCCAGCATGAGCCACGGGCCTTCTAATCTATGCTTTGCTTGCTCTGCTTATTTGCAAAACGATTTCAGTCCAGGACCATTCTAGATGACTGCTACTATATTTAACACACGACGCAAAAGAGAATACACACAGTGCCACACACAGCCCCCAGCTTAATAATGCATACCTTTTGCTATTATTACATGGTTGGGGCCTCTGTGTTACAAGGACAACAGGCGAAAGCAAGAAACAACTCAGCCAGTATGTATAAAGCAGTCTTCCCAACCTGGTGCCCTCCAGATGTGTTGGATCACAACTCCCAGCATCTCCCATGGCTGGCTGAGGGATGTTGGAAGTTGTAATCCAACACATCTGGAGGGCACCAGGTGATGGAATGCTGGTATGAAGCACTCCAGTTCCAAGGAACGTGTTTAAATATATAGTTACCTTCACTTTTCCTTCTTCTAGTTGAGCTTGGCGAAACCTTGCCAAGGCCGTCCTAAAAGGGAGAAAATTTAGTTCCACATCTATCTGTTTCTGCAGTTGACTTTTTAAAGAACTCATGGGAATCAGGTCACAATTATGTTCAGTGTTGTATAAGTCAAAACAGATGCATTCCAGCATGAACACAAGCTCCGCAACCAAAATACGCAGATGTGTCATTGAGTTATGACATTTGACATTTAAAGCAGCAAACATGATCCTTATGAGGGAGACCAAATTCATATATTTCAGGAAAAATAGTCTGCATGTCTTCTCTGAAATATTATGCACAAGATGTGGGTAATAAGCACAGGCAGAGGATACCAAGAACAGCGTACTGAAAGCTATAGAAGTGCAACATGACACTGTTCTATCATGAAAGAGCTCCTGTGTTCAGATCAAAGGTAGCAGGTAGCTCGAGTGTTTTAAAAAATGCAGAAAACATTCTCAGTGACAGAAAACCAAGATTCATACTATACTTACATGGCCTTTTCTGCATTTCGAGCCTAAAAAAGAGAGGGGGAGAAATACGGGATTTTAAAAGAATTGAATACCAGTAAAATGCAGTCTGATAAATATTATGCAGAGATAACTATAAAAACCTGACAAATCAACATGGGAATGAGGTCAGAGTTTCCACTTAGCTCAGTATTATTCTACATAAATTGTACAGTGCTGCAGCATATAGGCCACATTGCCAGATATATTCGGCTAGGTTGTAGGCAGCTATAGGTTTCCATTCCCTTCATGCAAAAGAACCCATTGATTTCAGTTAGTTATGATTAACAAGTCCCATTAATTCCAATGGGTCTACTCTAAGTACAATTACATCTAGATCCAATGCAAACAACTTTCTTCTATCAGTAACTGCCAAGGTCTCATAAGAAAAAGAAGACAACCAGTCAATTGTTTTAAAAAACATGAATAAAGCACAAAGTATTGTTTTCACCATAAATGAAGCAAGACCCAAGCACAACAGATCATGCACAAAGGTTGCTGAAAAGTTCAGTGACCAGTTGAAGAATATGGACACTTGAAAACATGTTTTACAGTGGGAAACATTACAAAGCACATATACTAGAAAGTCTGGACACCATGTCCAACCCTTAGCCGTGACAGTACAACTTCCTGCGAGTGGTTCTTGAGAAATGCATTTGGTCAGCCATGATTGAATTATTGGTTTGACTTTAGACTTGAAAGTGTGAATAAAAATCACTGAAGGGGATCCCTGCGTACCTAATGGGAACTTGGTTTACCATTGTGGCAGCCAATTCATTGCCTTCAATTCCAGCATGTCTAGGAATCCAACAAAACAGAACATAGATTTCATAGCTTTAATAGAGTTGGAAGGAGCCTACAAGGCTATCGAGTCCAACCCCCTGCTCAATGCAGGAAACTAGAGGAGGAGGGGTCTCCCATCCAAGTAATAACCAGGCCTGACCCTGCTTAGCTTTCCACACTCAGACAAGCATGATAGTGTACAAGTAGGAGTCCTTAACTGGGAAAAGAATGAAGAAAGCAATAGGTAGATGAATAGAAGGCTAGCAACTAGAAGCTAGAGCCAGTGTGGCAGTGTGGTGAGAGTGTTGGACTGGGACTCGGGAGATCCGAGTTCTTGTTCCCGCTCGGCCATGAAACTCACTGGGTGACTTTGGGCCAGTCACTGACTCTCAGCCTAACCTACCTCACAGGGTTGTTGTGAGGATAAAATGGAGAGGAGGATTATGTAAGCTGCCTTGGGTTCCTTGCAAGAGGAAAAAAGACGGGGTATAAATATAATAAATAAATAAAATAAATAGCAACTGACAGCGGGAGTCAGTATATAAAAACCAGGAGGCTTGAAATGTAATACAATACAAGGCCAGTGAACTGCAGACAGGGCCGGTGCTACCATTAGGCCAACTAGGCAGCTGCCTAGGGCACAGGGCTAAAAGGGGCGCCAGAAACGCCTTGAAAAAAAATACAGCGCTCTCAAGTGGGAAGGGGGGGGTGCTAAATATCTGATCTTGCCTAGGGCACCAAACTGCCTTGCACAGGTCCTGACTGCAGATGTTCTGCAATAAACACAAATGTTTCGATTGTGAGCTTTCTTGCTACAATTTAGTGCTAAAGACTGAATGTTGCTCCCATCTGCTTTTGGCTCCAGAACAGATGCAGCAGAACCAGTATCTGTGTTCCAGAGAAACAGCGAGATGGAAAATGCCGTGCAAAGGCCAAAATGTCATGCAAAAGTATAGGAAAGTTACTAAGGGTGCACAGTCATAGATCCACATGAAACATGGTGCGAGGGGTACTGGCTATTGTTCACGTGTAAGAGCATTAGTGATGTTTTTCTTTAAAAGTTTCTGGCTCCAATCCTGTACACAAGCTGCTTAAATCCCACTAACTTCAGTGGGATGCAAGCAGGGTGGCCGGCCAGATGGGCGATTTAAAAATATAAAATAATAATAATAAAAGGCTGAGTGTAGGACTGCAGTCTTTGGGAATGTGTGTATCAGAATGACCTCAGCCAAGTGATAACATGACTTCCTGTATGACCTGCAGTGCTCACCATGTTTGCAGCCAAGAAACTCCCAGCGTGACTGTCGTGTTTCAGGTCTTGCCATTTCCTTCAGCCTACCACCCTCAGTACTAGGATTGAGCCCTTAGTGTGCATGACGGTTGAGGAAGGATTTTAATCCTGCGTCCAGGGGAGCCTTCCCAACCCGGTCCTCTCTAGATGTGCTGGACTACAACACCTAGCATCCCCAGCCAGCATGGCCAACGGGGTGTGTGTGTGTGCTAAGAGTGATAGTGAAGCACATCTAGAGAGGGCACCATGTTGGGGAAAGCTAGTCTAGGGCACCCGCAAGCAAGACTAACCAACCGAGATTCCACATCGTCCCCTCCTCCCCACGGAAGTGTCCCCTGGCCTTAGGAAGGGCCAAGCAGGTGTCCAAAGAAGACGAACACCAGCGGGCGTGGCTCAGGCACGAAGGCCAGCACGACGCTCGCCTTCCCACCCACTCACCATACTGACAGCCTCCGCGGAACGCGCCTGTACGCCAAACGCCTAGGCTGAACCGGAACCGTTTCCTTCAACCGGAAGAGACCCCGGTAGTGAATTACCTAAAAGGCGACGGCAGACATGGGGCGGCAGTCTTATGGCAGTCTTAGCATCACTTCCGGTTCGCGATGCGTTTACTCCTCCATGTGCGGGGCAAGCGTGCTGGCAATATAGAAGAATTTATGTAAAAACCTCAAGATCAAGCAGACGGCGATTAGAGGCTTCATTACATTGCGGTTCGCTCTAACGACCACAAAGGGGTTGATGATTGATTGATTGATTGATTTCTCTCTCTCTCTCTCTCTCTTTTCCCAGAGAGGATTCACATCTGTTTCTGGCACAGCTTTTACATGCTTTATCACGCCTTCCATTAAGCCCACTCAGCCGTTGAATGCCAACAATATTGTAGCAAAAACGAGACTGCTGAGAAAGAAGAGGACGGTGTCGGCTTGCTAGGCGGCGGAACCCCGAGGTTTACTAAAGTACTACACACACGCGCACACACACGGGGAGGGGGGGGTGGAATTAGGAAGAAATTCGGGGGAAATTAAGGAACAAACTGGGGCAAGCTTTCCCCCAAACAGCCCGATACGAACTGAGCACGCTCAGTGCCCACAGAGGAGGAGGAGGAGGAGGAGGAGGAGGAGGAGGGGGGGGGGCAGAAAAGGAGGGATGGGATGGCGTGTGTCCTCGAGCACACTGCTGACCAGTTAAAACACTGAAGAGAAGCACCAGCGGCCCACACTGCAACGTTTTGTTCCTGGTGGTCCCACACTTGTAATGAGCAAAAAAAACTCGGCAGATGGAAATGCAGCTATGGAAAAGATTTTGCTTGTTGAATTTCAACCACAATCGCCTAGGTTGTTAAAAGCATAGTGGCTCTGAAAAAGGATCATCACTGTCCTCTACATACACTAGAAAATATGCGACATAATTGGAGAGGGGCGGTTAGGTGGGGACCTGTGCCTTTAAAGGCAGTGTGATGAGCAGAAATTCAGTGCCCATCACACAACCTGAGCAGCCCCACCCCTTGCACCCGCGTATAAAACTATGAGACGGCAATCCTATCTGGGAATAAGCCCCACTGAACTCGGTAGGACTTCTGAGTAGATTCATAGATCATAGAGTTGGAAGGAGCCTACATGGCTATCGAGTCCAACCCCCTGCTCGATGCAGGAAACTAGAGGAGGGGTCTCCCATCCAAGTAATAACCAGGCCTGACCCTGCTTAGCTTTCCACACTCAGACAAGCTGTATATAGGAAGCTTGTGCAGTCACTCGCTTCAGGGTGGTGTTTTGTTTTTTTTTGACAGGGTGCAGGTAGGTGTCAAACACACATCTTACAGAGCTATCCTATGCATGTTTATTCCCAAATAACGTCCATAATATGACTGCCGCCCTCATCTCTCAAATGAACAGACTGCTTAGAAGCCTCCTTTTCATTTTCTGTCCAAGTACGCCCTAGTAGTATATTCTCTCTCTCTCTCTTGGCAAATCACATAATCTAAAATAAGGAGAATTGTTGTTTTAAATTCTTTCAAACATAAAACATTGCTGTTGACAGGCCTGTGGCTTACGCTGGCTCTGAGCATGGAAAGCTAAGCAGGGTCAAACCTGGTTATTACTTGGATGGGAGGCCCTTCTAGTTTCCTGCATTGAGCAGGGGGGTTGGACTCATAGTCTTGTAGGCTCCTTCCAACTCTATGAAATCTATGATTTCATTTTATTTAATAAGCTTGAGCTTTTGTTCAAGGAGCTTAAGATGGAGTGCATCATTAATCCCCCCCGCTTTTACCTTCAGAACAACTCTGTGAGGTGGGTTAGGCTGAGAGATAATGACTGGCCAAGGTCTCCTAGGGTACTTCAGGGCTGAACCTGGGTATCTCTGGGCCTACTGCGACATTTATGACTACTACACCAGAAGTGGGCAGAAGCCAGATTGGGATCTACTACTGGTAGCTGTCCAGGTGATTTGTAGTAGATCAGCAAGGAAGGATTCTGACTTCCAGTCATTTAACAATAGTACCAAAAAGTTTTACCCTCAACCCTCCTAAATTAGGCTACTGAAATCAGGATGGGGGACAGGAGTAGATTTATGTCTGAAAGGATTTGTGTGCAAGCTCCAGTTCAAAGCAGAGGCCAATAAGCAAATGGAATAGGACCTAAGGTTTATATGCCACTGCACCTCAAACTAAGGTTTGGCTATCCTATATTGTATATCTCCCCTTCAAGATAAACAATCATCCTCTCTCATCAAAATGGCCACTTCTGTGCATGACAAATTTGTGTGTGATAGCTTCAGATACAATTACAAATTGTATCTGGTCTCCTCTCGCCTAGACTACTGTAATGCACTCTACGTGGGGTTACCCTGGAAGACGGTTCGGAGGCTACAGCTGGTACAGAATGTGGTGGCTCGCCTGGTTAAAGGCAGCCGCCAGCGTGATCACATCACTCCAGTGCTCAAGGAGTTGCACTGGCTACCAGTTGCTTGCCGAGCCGAATTCAAGGTGTTGGTTTTGACCTTTAAAACCCTATACGGCTCCGGTCCAGTTCATCTCAAGGAACGCCTCCAGCAACATCAAGTAGGCTGCTCAACAAGATCTGCCGTGGACAGCCTTCTCCTTGTCCCATCAGCCAGAGCAGCCAGGCTGGTAGGGACTAGGAAGAGGGCCTTTTCTGTGGTGGCCCCCAAGTTATAGAACTCCCTCCCCAGTGACCTTCGCCATGCCCCCTCTTTGATGAGCTTCCAACGTGCATTAAAAACGTGGTTTTTCAGGCGGGAATATGGGGTGGGTTCGGATTTTTAAAAAAATCTTATACTGTTTTAATTGTGTTTTATTACTGTTTTTTATTCTATTGTACATCGCCCAGGGTGGCCGGGTAACCAGCCAGATGGGCAATTTAAAAATGTAATAAATAAATAAGGAACTGAAGGTATGACCCCCACAGTGAGCTTTGGGCCACCCCAAATGATACACTCATATACCCAGGAGAGTGTTCTCTAGGAGATGGCATTGAATCACATCTGGCCCAATGCTTTCTTTGGGTGTAGGGCACTGTCAAGCATGACGTGCTGTGCTGATAACAGCCAAAATACGTAGAAAAGAATATGGAACTGGAGTGTTGTGCACCCCACAATAAGCCACCCCAACTCATACACCAACACTTCCAGGAGAATGACCTCTCCCAGATGTGACTGAGTCGAATCCGGCCCAAAAAGCTTTCTTTTTGCACAGGACACCATCAAGCATGGGCACCCTGTGCCAATAAAAGTGAAAATATGTTTTTAAAAGAATAAGGAGCTGAGGCTCTGTACCACACAATAAGCGTTGGGTCACCCCAATTCTAGCGCTGCTGTACTTGGACAGCAGCCTGCCTCCCCCATCCACAAATTAGCAGCAAAACAGGTGTTACTACACTTTCTAACACACATTTAGTATGATACACTTCAAATCATAATTTGCATGCAAGACAATGGAGCAGGAGCCTTCTGCATAAAGTTTAGTGCTGAATTTGGGTGAATTTGGTCTACAGGGGATTTAACTAGACTGACCTTTGCTGCAACCTGTAGAGTGCTTTGTAGGGGGGATTTTTTTATTTACTGCATAACCCTATACATGTCTACTGAGAAGTTAGTCCCATTGAGTTCCATGGGCCTTACTCCCAGGCATATGGGTAACAGGATCATAGCCTGAAAATACAAGCCAGCCTCAGCCCCACCTCTAGTCTGGCTGCAATATAAACAGTGGTGGACTACATGGCAGGGCTGTCGTAAGCCACATTCTTACACACACACACACACACACTCCTTGCGATATGGACTGTGCTGGCATTTGCAGGTCAATTTTCCCAATTTCAAAACTCAAAACAGTAAAATATTTTCCCCCACCCAAAATAACACCTAAGTTAGAGTCTTAAACACCTGTCTTTGTTGCTACTTTTTGCTTGGGAGTGGACATGCTGCTGCCCAATCAGTTCCAGGCTAAAAAAAAGCCTCAATCTCTGATCTCCTGCAGGCTTGAGAGCAGGAGTTGAATAGGAAATAAACTTTCTTATACATGCACACAAGTCATGAACTGTTTTCTACCATTTGAGAGGGAATGTTAAAACTAACTAAGCAGAAGCAGTTACCAGACTGGGAGCCCCTCTTCAAAGTGATCTGTTTTATTAGTGGCAAGTAGAATGTTTTTTAAATGTGGCTAGCAGAAATGCAATCATGATTGCAATGGAAGAACTGCAATCTTGTCTTATAGAGTTTGTAGAATTTGTAAAAAGATGGCTAGATAAATAAGAGTAACATACTCAATGTCCAAGCAAGCAGTTTCTGTCATTAAGCATTTGTATGCAGAGCCCAAGAGGAGTTGATCCAGGATTCCCAATTATTTTTGTAGGCCTACTCTAAATAACATTGTTTCAAGGCTGCAGCTTCACTTCACTTTCTCACAGGTGCCTTCACACACACACACACACACAAGCACAACCATGCCAAAATAACTTTCAACCATCAGCCAATTCTCAAGATGTTTCCTCTGAAGCGAGGCCTACAGAGTATGCTTAGTAGTCAATCTTCAGAACGCCCTCCTCTGCAATGTGGGGATAAGAATATTGTTCTATCTTAGACCATTGCTGTAACCATTAAACAAGCCAAGGTAACCTTTGAAGTACTTGGGGTTAAGTGCTGTATAGTTACTAAAACATATTGTAACACTTTCCAGAGGGTAGTTGTGTTGCAGCAAAAACAACGAAGACTCTTGTGCACCTTAAACACTAACATGTTTATTCTGACGTAAGCTTCTATGGCCATGAAATAGGCATCTGATGAAGTGGTCTGTCGTCTACAAAAGCTTATGCCAAATTAAATCTGTTAGTCTTTAAAGTGCCAAAAGACTCTTCTTTAATTTGTTTGAGTTTGTTTGTTTGTCAATCCAGGCATGAGAAGGAAGAGGGCTTTGCTGTGCTTGCACCTGTGGCCATCTGCCCTTGCTCATCTAAAACCAAGAAATTCAACTCATATACCTTCTTCCTTCCGGAGGACCTACCATCAGTTCTGTTTTTCAGTTTCAAAGAACTCGCTGGTTTTTAAACTGTGATAACCCATGCTAGAGACTTTTCCTATGCATCAACTCCACAAACATTTACTTCCTTCTGCCATCTGATGGATGTAAAGTATATCTACCAGAGTGGGGAGCCAATCCAAAATGAGTGATATTCCTTATGCTGTGCCTTCCAGGAGCATATCTAAACAAGCTGGATATAACCATACATCCTCACCCCCTTTCTGTTTAATGAGGCATTTTTACAGCATGCTCATAAGCATGTTTACTCACAAGTCCCACCGAGTTCACAATTCTGGCAGTTGTGTAGCCTGATCCTGTGCAGTTAGGCCTACCTACGGCCACTGAAATCAAGTAAGGAATGCAACCACAATTGTGTAAACGTTAGTGATCTTTAGTATTTCTGAAAGTCTAGCATGTAGCAGTTCCTACATTATGAAGCCCTCTTTCCACCCCCCTAGGGCGCAATCCTATGCATGTTTAGGCGGGGGGGGGGGAATCCTACATGGTTGGCTGGGGAATACTGGGAGTTCTGGACTTTTTCTGTCTAAACATGCATAGGATAGTGCCTTAAAAGTTTAAGCCTTAAACATTATGTGAAAGCCCATGCATCTCTACTCATAAGGATGATTATTAGGTGGAGATGCCCCATGCTAAAGGAGCCTGCAGGAAGCTCCAAATGGTTCAGGCAAGTTCAAGTCTCCATAGGAAAATATTGAATTCTCACTGTAGCTTAACCATAAATAGCTTAACCATCTGATGTTTTTTTTCTGATGAAAATTTTCCTCTGATGGTGGGCTCCATTTCCTAAAACAAATGTAGTCATTTTACCAATGCAGTATAATTTTCTAGTAAATTGCAGTGGGTCATAGGAACAGTTTAACAGCAACGAAGACGGTAACCATGAAACCTGCAGATGCACACAAAAGAAAACCAGCATAGGGACATGGTGCTAGCCTTTGTACCAATATATTTGATTTGTGATGACCACTAAAATACTAGTTAATCAGTCTTCCCCAACCTGGTGCCTTCCCAGCATGCTGGGGGTTGTAGTCCATGACATCTGGAGGACACCAGGCTGGGTAAGGCTGCGGTAAAAAAAACCGTCTCTCAAACCAGCCAATGGGTATAGTAACTGATGTATGAAAGATCAACTTATTGTATTTTAGAATGATATACTTAGCCCCATCCTATTTCAGCTACTATACAATCCATTTAAACAGTCAAAGAAGCTGTTTTGCTACAGTATCTGTAACTATTACCATGAGAATTAGGGTGTATTTTCACCATCCCTTTTCAACAGCAATAGATATGCAGTAACTTTAGCAACCATGTACAGTAATACCTTGGATTGCAAGTAACTTGGTTTGAGAGCGTTTTGCAAGACAAGCAAATTTTTAAATATTTATTTATTTATTTATTTTACTTGATATACAAGCGACGTCTTGCAGACAGTACAAGTACTGTAGTACAGCTTAAATTAAAAATCTCTGTACAAATTTTTTTGGGGGGGCATTTCGTTTTGATATAAGAGTGTTTTGGATTACAAGCACATTTCTGGAACCAATTATGCTCTCAATCCAAGGCATGACTGTAGTTTGCTCTGCAGTGGGGTATAAGCTCTGGTTCTTCCTCTTTGCTTTCAGTGATACATGCCTTAGTTACATCCCACTTGGACTACTGTAATGTGCTCTACATGGGGCTGCCTTTGAAAAGCATTTGGAAACTTCAGCTGGTCCAGAATGCTGCAGCCACTGTTGACTGGGGCCAGTTACAGGGAGCATGTGATTCCCTTGTTATGACAGCTTCACTGGCTACTGGTCTTTTTGCAGGCACAATTCAAAGTGATGGTTATGGCCTATGAAGCCATATAGGGCTATGGATTTGGGACCAGACTACCTGGAAGACCAGTTTCTCCCATATGAGCCTGCCCAGATTTTAAGATTTTTGGGGGAGCCCCTTCTCTCGGTCTCGCCACCATTGGAGGCACAATTGGTGGTGATGCAAGAGGCTGGGTTTGCACAACCACAGAGGGAAAATAAGCCATGATGGCTTATTCTTCCTCCCTGCGAGTGCCAGTAGGATTAGCGTAATTACCCCAGGCGGCATGGCATGCAAACCCAGGCAAGTGACTTGCTGCCTTGGGTAATAAGCCACTCAGAACCCATGGCCTACTCTAGGGTTTCTAGGTGGTTTGTTACCCATGAAAACAAGCCACCCTGCCCGGGTTCACACAACACAAGCTATTCAGCCGTAATTATACTAATCCCCCCACACATGCGAGGAGAAAGAAGCCACAGTGGCTTATTTCTCTTGTGTGATCCTGCAAACCAGGTCAGGGATGATTCCTTCGGGGCTGCTCCCAGGAACTCCCTGTAAGGGAGGCTACAGTGGCCGTCTCCCTGTTGTCCTACCACCAGCAGGCCTTTTCTTATTCAGACAAGCCTTTGACATTTAAGCTGGGTTGCTGTTGAAGGGAACATGACTGGTTGGGTGTTACTGCTTTTTATTGATGTTTTGTGTTTTTAATAAAGGCTGTTGGGAGCAGTAACATGCTACTGAAACCACCTTGGTCTTCCCCACTCTTGGCAGGATTCCAATCCATTTGAGAACATGGCAAACTTTGAAATTCTGCTGCCACCAAGGGCCAGGTATCTTGGACAAGCACAGGTAGACCCAGTTGCCTCTGTTGGCCCTTGCAAGCCCAGATAGAACTGGCAATAGGCCTAGAACGCTGCTGTCCTGCCACACCACTAGGCTCTCCAGTCTAGCTGCCTAGGTTCTCACCTTGCCAAGGCAGAGACCCACTACAACCTTTTTAGTCTTAACCCTAGGGGTTTCAATGCAGCCCAATCTTCAGCTTCAGGAACAGGTTATTCAAACCCAAGGAAGGTTATCCTTTACAACTATGTCTTATTTTCAGGAGGGCCTTCATCTATAAAGTTTAGCCTCCTACTCTGCATGTTAGTAACCCTGTCTTACCATCCCGTTATTGCAACTGCATACCAGGACTAGCCTGATTATACTGCTCATAGTGAGGGCAAGTCTCCATAAAACATCTCCCCTATCCCTTTCATAAGCTCACCCTAAACCTTTCTTTTCCTCTCCCAGTAGCGTTTGGCCTGCATTTCCCTAGCCCAGACCTTCTCACCAACTTTGTACTCAGCCTAGACATTACATGCATATTCACAGCCTAGTTCTCACACGTATATCCATGCATCTTCACCAAGGTTAAAAATACAAACTTACTAGTGCACATTTTACCTTCAGTAACCCCAGATAATTAACTGGAAGGTCTTTGTTAGATACATTCATTTGAAGAGTTGTCGTCTCTAGTGGTGTATGCCAGTATACATACCTTGGCTAAGTGAAATTGTGCTCCGATTGGATATTCTTAGAAGTCTTTATACCCCCATGTTTGTGCCTTTTGAATATAATACTGGTAACTTTAGTGATTTGGAAGTTAAAAATAGCAAGAGCTTAAATATGGCACATCTATATCTCATAGTTTCAGTTGCTAGATGGATCTTTCTGCTCTACGCTTAATAACTGCCACTAGCTCATGCACCTTCTAATTTTCTAGTTTGACAGTAAGTTGGCTCCTAACAGTAATGCTAGAGCCTGCATAAGCAGCAGGTGCTGTGTAAAGCAAAATATATTCTCTAAAAGGTGTGCTTACCTACTTGCTCCTCCTCCTCCGAGCTGATTCTGACATCGATCCCAGAGAACCCCAAAAGGCTGCACCAGCATACATCCACCCACCCGGGGAACTCTTCCATGTAGGCTCCTGCTTGATGAGCCCAGCAGGCCCTGTTTTCATCCCTCCAGAAAGATCGGAGCACACAAGCAGCATGTCGGCACCTCCATTGGGAAGCGTCATTCTACTGATTTTAGTGTTCTTTGTTCTAATCCTTTGTATTACAACATGCATTCAAGAGCTACCGTAATTGCAGTTGTTGTGATATTTACAAGTTCTATGCAGCTTTGCTTTTGTGTGACTGTGATATTAAGGTACATTTCTATTTTTAAATTATTATTATATTTATACCTGCAAGGAACCCAAGGCGGCTTACATAGCCCTCCTCCTCTCCATTTTATCCTCACAACCACCCTGTGAGGTAGGTTAGGCTGAGAGTCAGTGACTGGCCCAAAGTCACCCAGTGAGTTTCATGGCCGAGCGGGGACTAGAACCTGGATCTCCTGAGTCCCAGTACAACTCTAACCACTACGCTATTGGTTTGATGTAAACCACCATTGTTACCATAGGCTAGAGAGGCACTTGTAAGCAGTGCACCTCACAAACAGCTGGCTAGTTGCCCCTTCATTGCTGGACCTGTGGTTACTTGAAGGAAAAGTACTTTCCATATGTATGTATGTCATACACACACACACACACACACACACTTTGCCCCTTCCATACCCCCAATATTTTTTTCAATGCTGCTACTGGGAGACAAGGTTTAGAAGTATGATGTGGCCTACCCATCTCAGCTTTCTCCGAGTTCTGCTCTATAACTTACTTGTTAATATCTTTAGGAATAGTCAATAGGCTTCCCTACCATACTGCAATAGTCTATGCAGAGAAAAAAGAATGCAAATAGTGCTGCTGAAGTGATGTATTTGACAATTCTACAGTTTAAATGATACAGGAATTAACTTTGTATAATACATTTGTGGTACAACAATGTTCAGCTTTTATTCTTCCATATTTGCCTCTGTAATGTTATTTTGCATTATGTACCTGAAAAATAAACCCCAAACAAAAAACTTCAGCCAAACTCCCCTTCCTCCTCCAGCTTTATTGATAGTTTAAAATTACATTTCTATATTCTAGGACTTCAATTGCTTTTACCATCTGACTTTAAAAACTGATTACAAGCAAATGAAACTCAACAGTTGTCTAAGTGATATAGTATACAAAAATAACATCTTGATTTCTGTGAAAATGCATTTCTTTGCAAGTCCTGAATAGCTCCAAATTGTGTATGCTCTAAGCACTGATGTTCTGGGTTTGATTTAGTTTGAAATATTTATTGTTTCCCATTACCTTGTTATCTCATATTAGACATTCATTTATTGTTTCACTGTTACTTCAATTCTCGATATCTCCCTCACTCTCATGGCCATTAACAGGCATGTGCATTGTTTTGTTTATCCCACTTAGCTATACGCTCTAGGTAAGGCCTGATAGATACTCGGTGTTATTACTGTTACTGAGGTCAGACAATCCAAGGCCATTATTGTAATAAAATTAGTTACTGTGGAAGTTCAGACACTTCCAGTTTGTTTTCCTCCTGCATACGATCACTTCCATGGAACCCAGGGAGGCTTTGCTGGTCTGACTTAACTCTCATCCATCCCTATTCACCAGTGGCACGGAAAGGGGGTTCTTTAACAAAGCATTATACATAACACCTCTACCAAACTAAACATAAACATTTTTGTAGTTAAATGCAGAAAGTCGATTTTTCCACCCCTTTCCTCCTTTTACACAGCAAGTAAAGCTCACTGGCCTGGGAATAGCCTCTATCTGCCAACCTTTGGCCAGTGAAGAGGATTCAGAGAAAAATAATACAACCATCAATCAGAAAAAGGAGGGGCGACAAAGGAAAACAGTTAAGCTGTAGCCTCAATTGTGCATTCCCGTGCAAGGTGTCCTGACTCGCCACAACGATAGCAGTTGACTTCGCTAGTCTTGCTGCAGTTGATGGCTACATGGCCAGTTTCACCACACCTGAAATAGACAAAATAGAACTTTAGCCCACTCACGGAGTACATCTATAGAAACACTGAAATGTAATATTTGGGATCTTGCAGATAAAGTTCCTATGTACCATGCATTTTAGCTTATTGCCAGTCACAGAATAAACCTATCCTGCCTTTACACATACTGAAGCCTAGAGTACAGCATATGAACTTTGGAATTCACAGAAGTGAGCTTTGCGTTATTAGTGACTGGCAAAGACACAAGATCACTAAACAAAGGTCTGTTAAAGCCCCTGGAATAATTTCATGGGACCCTGATAGAAACAACATATGGCCAGAGTGTAAAAACTGTTGCATAATAGCCCAGAAAAATCCTATTGTTAATCAAGCCTGCATACTTTTGATTAGGAAATACAATATGTAATCAGGGTTGGGGAACCTGTAGCCCTCTAAATGTTTAGTTGACTTAACTCCCTCTTCCCTGACCACTAGCTGGGGCTGATGGGAGTTGAAGTCCAACAACTTCTGAAAGGCCACAGGTTCCCCACTCCTGTTGCAGATAAAATTGAAATATTAGCATAATGTGATTAGTGTTTACGTGCATTATTTTAAGAGCAGTTTTTACCTATAGCATTTCACTTTGGTGCAGTCCTTTTGGATGTGTCCAAATTCCCCACAAGAATAGCACTTTTGCTCATCTGCATGGTCACAGTCACGAGCCAAATGACCAGGTTTCCCACAGTTGTAGCAGCACTGCTCTCTCTCTCTCTTGGGCTCCTTGCAGTCCTTCGCAATATGGCCACCTCTACCGCAGTTATAGCAGGCTTCCACAATAAGAGAAAGGAAACAAACAAGACTATAAAACCTTGATGACACTGCAGAACATGTACATAACACTAGGTTTACGTCACATGGTTTGCTAGTAATATATCTGTTCTCATCTTTGCTCTCCAAAGTTTATTAATACTTACCATCCTCCTGAAGATCACAATCCTTGGCAAGATGACCAGACTCACCACAGCGGTAACAGATATCTGGGAGTGATGAAGACATAAACTGGAAGCCTGTTTAGAAAGGCAAAGCCATTTAGCAATCTGGTGGAGGTACTACATGTATCAGTTTAAAACCATAAATGGAACAAAAGATATAGCACACCACTTTATTCTTGCTCATTCTCTATTGCTGTAAATAGGAAAATAAGGAGGTGAAGACAACACAAATATTAAACTCATACAGAAATTTTGGTGGGGGAGAGCTACCTCTGCCACGGCTTCGCATTCCACGGCCACGACCAATTCCAGTAGGGCACTCCCGGGCCCAATGGCCAGTACGTCCACACTTGAAGCACTCGTTACTGCTCATTGCTGCAGTTAGGTTACCTAAGTATGAGAGGAAAATAGAGTCATGTACTGAAGTATTCATGTAAAAAATATTTACAAGCACTTAGACTGTTGTAAACCCCTATGCTTACTGCCCAAATGTAAACAGTGCTTTTATTTCACATTATGAGATTAATTAATCCAAAATTCATGGCAATATATAAGATGTTAGACAGCAACACTGTACATCTAGATAGAAGATAAAAGGATTACAATAACTGCAGCTGCAGTGGTCAGTTAGAAAGAACAAATTACCAACCATTAAGTGACAACTAGAGTCATTTAACTTTTAGAACCTTCATGTTCACACATACATGTGATTGTGGAAGTTATAGAAATGCAAACTGGAGTCATCCACTTCAAATCACACTGACAGAAAGTTGCTATTAAATCTCAAAGATTTTAGGTTATACTAACCTCTGACACCTCTCTCAAGATTACCAGTACAATTACAGTATTTGCGATGTTTTAATCCACTAATCACCCTTCAAGGAAACCAGGAGTGCAGAAGGACCTGAAAGTATCTCTCAGGCCTACTGACCAACATAGGCAGCCCCAAGACCTGTATCAGGGGTGGGGAACCTGTGGCCTTCCAGATGATGTTGGACTACAGCTCCCATAATTTCTGACTACTGGCCATGCTGGCTGGAGCTGGAGTCCATCATCATCTGGAGGGCCATACATTCTCCAATGCTGACCCTACATGAAAGCTTCACTTAAGCATTAGCATTAGACAAGAGGTATTTGGCAGCCTGTAGACTCAGCCAAGCCCCATCCAAAGCTCTGATTCACAACCTCCTACTCCCTGTGGTATGTACTTCAGCTGTTTTTTCCTGCATGAGACAAGGCATGGGCAAAAGACCCTTTATTTGATTTGTAACCCACCTTTCTACCAAAAATGGCTTACAATCACTTATAACACTTTAGATCTAACATGGAGGTTAACATTAAATCCATCTTCATTGAGTTCTTGTCCAGATGCTCACTGTTATTTGTCTGCCTTTGCTCATGTACTAGTATCAAGAGAAGAGGAGGTGGGGGGCTCTGTCAAAGCCTGTTTACCCTGGGAAAGATGAGTCTAGAGCCCTTGGCTTCAGCTCAATTCACTCCAACAGAGCTGAGTCACAAGTTGACCCTTTGCTCAATTCAAGTTACCAGGCCTGTTAAGAAATGGTTGCCCACCAAGGTAAAGAATAAGGATCAAAATTTTAAAAAGCAATGCTTGGAAGCATGCAACACTGTTCATACGGATACACCAGAGTACATCTAGAGAAGGGTCACCTGGAGTGTCATGCAATTACATCACACATTGTGTCAATACAGGATCCTAATGCTAAGTTAAATCAAAAGGGTACGTTCTCATGACTATGCATCAAAAATACTGGTATCAACTCCAATGCTTGTTTAATGGTCTTTGTTTTTAAAAAAATTCTTAACACCACACTCAATTAGAGCAATGAGCTCTAGTTGTTTATTTGTCTCCAAACTGAACAAATGAACAAATAAGAGCTGACAGCTTAATGCAGCACCACAGAACTAAGGTTCAAACTAGATGAGACAGAAGCAGACATGGATTCAAGCAATCATATATAAAGCAGGGAGGCACCTAAAGAAAAAAAAAAAAGGTGTTGGATCCTAAACTCTTTTGTTACCTCTCTGCAGTCTGACCCCCAAGTGCTTTTCTCCAGTAGAGTTTTGATACTGAAGGTGAGCTTGAGTGTGAGAAAAACACAACTCATGTACCACTTTTGCTCTAGTAGTCAGACCCCCCACCCCATACACACTTTATATACAATTGTTTAAATCCCAACCTGCTAGTGTCATGTGTACTTTTAGCACAAGGAACAAAACAGTTCAGAAGTGTATCTCAAGGACAGATACCCCCAATTAGTTGCCTCACCAATACATGTCCTAACACATCCTGATTCAGGTTTTCCACTTCCAAAGCTGTTGCACTACTAAGCCAGTAAAAAGTCAACCAAACAGTAACAAATGATAGCAGATAAGATCCTTTCAGTTAAATATACCGGTAAGCCTTTATGGACCAAAAATTCAGTGCGTGGCTTGACTATTTCTAGCATCAGAAGACCTGAAATGTATTTTAGTTTTAGAAGCACAACACTCTGGTTTAACTGGTTTGTGTACTTTTAGTCCCACAAAATGGTTGATGAATCTAGCTGTGTATCTTCTATGTCAATTACTCAAAATGGCAAACTGCATGGCTGTGCTATGACTAGGCACAGGCATTTTCAAGCTTCCCTACTCCTCCACCCAAATAAAATTGTATTTAGTACTGGTGATGATTAGCGTGTGCGGCTGTTTGAGGTTTGAATAGTCCTACTGTTCATAAGAATTAAGTGTTTGTAACTATTCCCTCCCTGACACATTTTTAGAGATGTTTCAGTTACTTATGGTTAGATATACAGTGCAGACAGTGGGTCAACTCCTTGCTATCAAGGGATCTGGTGCAATCTTATTGGAATTCAAGGATACACATGATCACCATTTGGCAGGCATCTGGCTGTGGGAATGTGTATGGAAACAAGACCATAAGAACCAACTATAGCCAAGCTAAATGCCAGCCACAACTAACTTCTCTGTTGTCTACTGGCTGTACCCCATCTTCCTTCTCCTTGGCTCCTACTTCCTCCAGTATTCCTCTCAGGCCCTCATTCCTCTATCTGCTGCCTCATTTTGCCCTTCCCATGGGCCTCTAGTTCCTATACCTCCATACTCATTCATTTATTCTAGTTTCTTCCCTTTCTCTCAGCACCATTCAGCTACAGTCCATCTCTGTGACTATTTTTTCCTCACACATTTCCACTGGAGTGTGTATGAAAAGATGACATGGATAGGAAAATCCTTAAGCAATGAGCTTTTATTTCAATGGTCCCCCCCCCCCAAATGGAGAATTTGCAGCTTCTCAAGTTCTGCACTGTCACACAGCTATTGTGTCCAAGAAGTAGCTGTGGTGATGGCTGCTCATCATTCTTGACCATTCATTTCCAGGCCTGTTACACATAGCACTAGATATGTCTTGCCCAGACCAGACCACTCCTTTCTTAGTATGGAATAAAGGCAGTACAGATACTAGGCAAACATTTAAACTGATTGCCAACCTTGCAAACAGTTGTGGGTCAAGGGAACAACTTGGTTTATTAGCAGTTGATGGCAAAGTTATTTAAACCTGCATAGCTGCTTTATTTTCTCCCCCACACCTCAGGAACTACATGGGGTAAGTGTGTAAAGTCACATTCTTCTAAGTATGGCCTATCAACTTTCACTTTCCCAACTTTCCAACCAAACTTCTCCTTCCTCCACTAATGAAGTGAATCAGGAAGAGAAGGCTGATAGATGTGGATTCTGGAGAGCAACAAAAGTTGGGAAAGGCAGGTGTAGACAATCATCCCCATAGCAGAACAGTATGAATGGCAGGCAACTTTTATGCCTTGTAAAGCTACTGCATGTTGCCAAGACAGCAAAGACTCAACACGTTGTCGTTATAGGGCATATGCGACTTCTGTGGAGCCATAGTTTTTGGCTGGCCCTAGTAGTCATCCAACAACCCTGCCTCACTTTCAAGTCCTTTGGCACACACAGAGGACATAGGGGAGGGACGGGGTCCAATTTCCAAATTTAAGCTGTGGAAGCACTCAGAATGCCTTCAGAGTGTAGTGTGAAGTAAGATGAAGGGAAGCTCACTGGAAGATTGGCATCACCATGGCAACTGCATTTGTGGCTCCTTTGCTGTATCCTCAGGTATTGGGGGTGGGGGGATAGCAAAGTATGACATGGGTATATTAGGGCTTTATAGCAGGTCTCCACATACTCCTACAGAAAGGTTGTTCTAGCCACTGTTCTAACTCTGAACATTGGAAACATTTCCAATGTTCAGACATTTTGGTGTTACAAAGCAATTACTTGCAATTTTCTCCCCATATGCCATTTCACCCAGATTAACAATCCTAGAAGTTAATAATTGCCATTACAATGGTCAATACCCAGCCTAGGTGGAACCAAAGAGGGCTTACAATTTTAAAATTAATTATGTATTCAGGTAAGTTCCTTAACACTTCCCCAGTGAGGGTTACCAAAGAGACACTACACCAGGTGTTTTAACTTAAGCAATAGCCATGTTCCCAAAATGCACATGAAAAGAATTCTTTTCAAGATTTGTCAAAAGTTACTAGGACATTTAGCAAGTCCATGAGGATTCAGGATAACCACCACTGGAAGTACATAATCAATTCAGTTTTAGTCCAATCTAGTCTGCCAAACTTGTTGCGCAACTTTTTGTACTGACATTCAGCTCCATCGTTTATCTGAGCCAACCCCAAATAACCATACTGTTAACCACACACTGACCACTGAAAAACAACACTTGACAGCTTTGACTGCTGAGTTCAGGTGACTATCCCTGTAATATAGGAAGCAACAGTTTTCCTCATTTTTAATCATCTACAACGTACAGCTCTTTTCCATATTGAACGTGCAACATTACACAAAGGAATGTTTTCCAAGTGACACCTTTTGGACATCCCAGTAAGTTTTTTTAAAACTAGAAACATAACTACAAGAATTCTTGCCTTTTCTAACTTGACTATTGGAATCTTCCCCTATCCCTTTCTGCATGAGATTTCCTAACACTCGCTTCTGCTATTCTATAATAATCTAACTCTACCACTTATTTGCAGACCTTTGTTGAATTTCTCAAAGATTTAGGGCACAACCCTATCAGCATGTTTAGTCAGAAAAAAGTCCCACAACTCCCAGCATGCCCCAGCCAGCCATGGGGCTGGCTGGGGGATGCTGGGAGTTGTAGGACTTTTTCCTGTCTAAACATGGTATAGGATTGTGCCCTAAATGTCTGTTGCAATCCCCATATCTTAGAAATCAATGAATTTATTGTGGTATAAGCTTTTGTGGGGCAGAGCCCACTTCAACAAACTTTCATGAGTAGCATATGCTATAAGACCAAGGAACACATAAGTACGTCATTGTCTTGCTTTCAGAGGACCTGCAGTCACTACCAAATAGATAAATAGCATATTTTAGATTCAACTGGACACTTGGTGTTCAGTTCTGATCTGCTCAACTGCAGCTATAGGGCAGGACAATAACTCCTGCCCCATTACCTTACAAGGGGTTCCGAGTAATAGTGCTCCAGTACCAGCTCACATTGCTTCCTGTTCTTCCAGACTTCAATCATTATCCCTTATTGTACTTCAGAAATTGACCTCTCACCAGAGCCAGTGTGGTGTAGTGGTTAGAGTGTTGGACTGGGACTCGGGAGATCCGGGTTCTAGTCCCCGCTCAGCCATGAAACCCAATGGGTGGCTTTGGGCCAGTCACTGACTCAGCCTAACCTACCTCACAGGGTTGTTGTGAGGATGAAATGGAGAGGATGAGGAGGATTATGTAAGCCGCCTTGGGTTCCTTTCAGGAAAAAAGGCGGGGTATAAATATAATAAATAAATAAAATATTGACCTGACTCATTTCAAGCCTTCCTCTGCCTAACCCCCTTTAAAGCAGGGCTCTCCAACCTTGGGTCCCCAGATATTGCTGGCCTACAGCTCCCAGCATACCCAGCCAGCATGGCTAATGGCAAGGGATTCTGGGAGTTGTAGTCCAGCAACATCTGGGGGACTCAAGGTTGGCGAGCCCTGCTTTAAAGGCATCATTAAACTCAAGAGAATACAGATTACAATGCAGTCCTTGATTGCCGCCACTGGGCTTTACACTTTCAAGTTCTGCGAGCAGAGACCCTGTACCCCAAGTTACTCTTTAAAACAGCTCTATCGCTTTTAATGTTAAGGCACCCATCAACGCTACACTCACGCCTTAAGGTTTCAAACCAACGCCCACGCACTTGAGGGTCAAAGCCCAGTTTAGTCAGTGGGACTCGCTTCCGAGTACAGACGCTTGGGACCGGGAAAGCTGCATTTCACTCTTCTTTAGGAGCGGAGAGTACCATCACGCTCAGCACCATCAAGCAGCAACGAGGAAGCACACGCCAATTTTTGAGCGTCACAGACGCAGATCCTCAATTACAATGGTTCTCTGGCGAGTTACTCGGCCGAGCACGTGGGAGAACGCGGGGTGGGTGGGGCGGGGTGGAGAACGCGCCGCCGCCAGCGGGAGCTCTTTCCCCCCCGAGTCCAGCGAAACAGAGACGCAGCAGAGCCTTCCTCGGTCCCGAGTTTGCCCGGGCGCCCGCCTGTTACGAGAGGGCCTCTCCTCGCCAAGACTCTCGGCCCCGCGCGGGACTCCGGTTCCCGTCGCCCTAAACATCCACAACACACAGGCCCGCCTCCGGAGCCGAGGCCCTCCACCCGAGCGAGGCCAGAGAAATCGGTGCTTCTCGTCGCGAGTAGGGCTCGCCCGCCCGCTCCCTCCGAGCGCGGAGAAGGCCCCGCCGCCGCAGGAGGCGGGAATGAGGCGATACCCCGATAGGCCGCCTACCTGCATTGCCGCGGCCCTCTCACAGGACGACGGTCCCTGCCTAGCCTCCGAGACCCCCTTCTCGCCCCTCTCTTCCGTCTTCCTCGGAAGGAGCGGGCCAAGAAGGTCGTGTGTTTTTCCCGCGCAGTAGGCCGGAACGAGCCAGCGCCCTCCTTCTCTCTCGTCACCCCGCCCAAAGAAGTCCCCCCCGCCGCCGCCGCCCAACCAACGAACTCGCAGGCCGACCCCTTCGCTCCGGTTACCTTTTTCGGGCTTTCGGTTCTGTTGCTGGCTGAAGCTGGACCGTCCGCGCGGCGATGGACTTTCCTCCTCCTCCTCCTCCTTCTCCCCCTCCCCTCCGCGCGCGCGCGAGAGCGAGCGATTCGACCAGCCGCTGCCGTTGAGTCCCTGCTGGCTGCGCCACACGCGGTTTGCACACGACCCCACGCAACCCTCCCTGCCGATCTGCGCACGGCTCCCTATCCCGATCGAGGGGCCAATAGCAGCCCGCGGATGCTTCCGCGTGGTCCATCGACGACTGGGGTGGAAGGGGCCAATCAGCACCGCGGAAAGGGGGGAGGAGTCCGCCTACCGGAATCTCCTACTGTTCATTCTTGTCTGAGCTGGAGGGGAGGGGTTGCGGGAGGAATGGGGAAAGGGGATGGGATGGGAGGAAAGGGGGCGCGGGGGCGAGGACAGGCGTCTTTCCCGCGCGCTGCCGATCATGCTTTTCCAGAAGAGGCGCGTGCTCGCTCAGCTCGCTCGCGCCCCGCCCTGTCGATGCCCCTGTAGGCGGGCAGCGCCTCGCAGTCAGTGTGACACGTTGAGGGGACGGACGGACGAACGGCGTCGCCATATCTCCGGGCCTAGTTAACAGGGATGCGGCAGGTGCTCCAGAAAGGTGTTAAAAACATCGTCCCGATGTTCAAATATACCTCAGGGGGTCTCCCCGACGGTGTCTCTGGGTGCTTTTATACATTACACAGTAATACCTTGGATTGCAAGTAACTTGGTTTGAGAGCGTTTTGCAAGACAAGCAAATTTTTAAATATTTTATTTAAATTTTTTTGACTTGATATACAAGCGACGTCTTGCAATACAAGTACTGTAGTACGGCTTAAATTAAAAAATCTCTGTACAAATTTTTTTTGGGGGGGATTTCGTTTTGATGTAAGAGTGTTTTGGATTACAAGCACGTTTCCGGAACCAGTTATGCTCTCAATCCAAGGCATGACTGTACTTCTAAACGCTAAGGCTAAACGCTCCAATTGTACGTCTTAACGCTGCAATCCTATATCTACCAGGGAGTAAATGCCACTGAATTCAGCGGTACTTGCTCCTGAGTTGACATGCATAGACTTTCGCGGTGACGCTCTAGTCCTCTACACATTTACCCGCAAGCAAGCCTCATTGAAAACTTGACAACAAACCAAGACTTGCTGTCACATAATATATGAAACCGCTCTTAGACAAATGTCATCTTTACCCCCCACAGCTTCTCTCCGTTGCTTTTTTGGAAAGGGTGGGTGGAACAAATTAGTAACATTGCTGCACATTTAGGCTGCAATGTCATATGAATGGATGAAGGAGAATCCTTACCGCACTTAGGAGTGTTTTGAATGTTTTTACAGTGTCAACAGCCAGTCAGCCAGCTAAACGGTCAAGCCAGTTTCAGATAATAAAAAAAAATATGGCTGTTTTTCTATTGGGTGATTGGCTGCAGTAAAAACTTCCAAAATACTTAGGGCCATGTGCATGCTTCTCCCGCCCAGCATAGGGTTGTAATCTACAATTGTGGCCTTGGTGTGCAGAAAACAATAATGCAGAAAGGTTCTAAGCGTTGAAAGACACAAACATGGGTTACAGTTCTCTTAAATTCTCACAAAAACAAAAATGTGGCTCGAACAGTTTACCAATGCATTTTAGTTCATTCCTTTAATACCCTAAGTACCCTAAATGTAAGAGGTTTAAAACATTTTGTAAAGGAAGTTTTTTTTTAAGCAACCTAATCCAGTGTAATTATATTTGTCTTTTGAATCCTATATAAGGATAGCATGCAGTTTTAGAGAGTGAGTCATGTGGGTCACATTCAGGCCTAACAGGAGCAGAAGTGATATCATTAAATTTTTAAATAGATTATCAATAAATAAATTTGTTAAACCTTGTGTTACTAAATTTCCACACATGTTTAAATAAAAATCTAAAGACATTTCAGTTCTATCAGCTCAGTTGAGGAGTGCTGTAGTGCCTTGCATACTTTATGCTAAAAATACCCATGGTCTCATTTTAGTAGCACGTGAAACCACAAGCAGAGGGCTAGCAGCGGAATCATAAAAAAGGTACGTAATGAGGAGCTTTAAAAAGTAGAGCTCTCAGTAGAACTGAGAGTAGTGGATTTAAAAGTTATGTATCATTTGAGTTAGCAGAACTACTACGGTACTTTAATTCACCACTCACACATTCTTAATGTTTGTTTTTATTTTAAAATTTATGCACCGCTTTTTAAGTTCACTCATGAACAAAATCAAAACACATTCAACACATTTTAAAATGAAAAAAATAATACTAAAACTAATCACAGGACAGCAGAGCAGGGATGTTTTTAACAAATCAGCTGCACAAGTCGCACTGAAAAAGGAAACGTTTTTTTAGGGCGCAATCCTATGTCGTCGGTCCCCGACCTTGCCTGAAGGGGACATAGGATTGGGCATAGAAGCCCCTGCGACTTCGGAAATCTTTTCTGAGGTTGCAGCACTGTGGAGCACCCACCTGCCCCACCTCGTAGCTGGCGCAGTTCTTTCTGTGCAGGCAGGGAACTGAAGATGGTCTTCCATCTTTGGTTCCCCTGTGGAGGGGCATTCCTGAGGGAAGGGGAGGGGAAGGATGCTCGAGGTTCCACTGGATTCCGAAGAATCCAGGCGGTGCCTCAGCCATCTAGACTTTTTTGAGAGCAAGGGGAACGGGGGATATCCTGTCCAACGTGCTCCTCCTGCCCTGCATAGGATGCCTACTACAATCCTCCAGGTTCAGAGGGTTGCGGGCACCCTCATAGGGGGTGCGCTGTCCACCTGTCTTCAGAAAAACAAAGAATTGTAAGCACTTCGCACAGGAGGGCATTCAAAAGCTCTGGGGCTGCAAAGGCCTTGATTCTTGTGAGGTCAATCTAGGCTACACATAAAATGGGATCTTCTGCAGGGCCTCATTAATAGATCTTAAGTGCTAGGGGCAGGGCAGGAGTGGGTTCATACAAAGAAGACATCCCCTGAGATAATCAGGACTCTCTTTAGGGATCAAAACCAGCACGTTTCATTGGGCTTGGAAACAAATCGTCAGCTAGTGCAGATGTCTTAATATAGCTGATATATGAGAATGCCAACTTGAATTTGTCAACAGGAGAACAGCAGCATTCTGCACTGACATTTCTGTTTTCAAGGGGCAGCCCCATGCGTAGAGGTGGAAGCAGGACTGCACCCACTGGCTCTGGTCCCACATGCATTTGAACACAGAAGCAACATCACTGAGACAGAACCGATGTATATGTCCTTGCAGTAATATGACTGTTGCTGGGGGGAAAAACAACGTGTGTGGTAAGGATTCCCCATTGCAGTGCAAGCATCAACCACATAGAGATCACCCAGATCACATTGTAACATCCCGTACTAGTGCCGCACTTACATCTAGGGCTGATGGCATGGGAAGTAATCTGGGTGACCCAACACGTGGTTGCACATCAATTATTGTGATGTGGAGTTCCAACCACACAAAAGTGTTGTTTTGGCAGCAGCCATACAACAGCAGTAATGGATGAATCCGGCCACAGTCATGATTTTAAAAGCACTTCCAGAGAAGTTTTCCAGTAAAGTTTAAGAAAATAAAAGTATTTTATACCAAGAAAGTATAAATGCAGTGTTCGTACTAATACTGTATTAGAGTTCAGAAATGAATTTAAAACATTCTTGCGAGCATTTCATTTTGTCCCGCTTGTAACATTCATCTGAGACTTGACAAGTGTGAAATGAACTTTCTATAGTAATTGATTCCTGTCAGGAAAGCTCCCAGTTTAACAGCAGATCTAGCCCTATGTAGTTTATTTTCCTCTTGGTTTCTCACTGCTGATTCTCTCCTTTTTTCTATTCACAGAGAATCCATGAAGGACAAAAAGACAGAATTGAGGGGCTGTTCACATGACACAACAGCCCACCATGGGTTATTTAATCCATGGTGAGGCTGCGGAGCTTGCAGACACGTGAGGACATCATTTTGAATATGTTGTACGAACCTGTCTAGCATGGGTCATGCAAGGGTTAAGCAACCCTCACAGAACCCATGGTCTGTTTTAGGGTTATGTGAGGGTTGTTTGACCCTTGTATAACCCACACTTGCTGGGTTCACACAACATGACAACTGCCAAGCGGGGGTTGCATATACAACTTGGCACTCGTGGGCCTCACACAGTTCCTTGTCGGTTAAGGGTGCTTTCCTGTGGGTTGTGCTCTTGTAGCTCATAAGCCCCGGAACTCAGAGGCTTACGAGCATCCTGTGCAAGGTGGGAGAGGCAGTGGACGAGATTATCTTTGCCTCCCCATCCTCCCACCTTGCATTATCGCTAGATGGGCCTTTATGCCTGTCTAGCAAAACCATTTTGGTGGCAAAGAGAAGGCGGCTGGAGAGGCCTCAAGATAGCTCATATGCTGGCCTATCCAGTCTTCTCCCCTCCCTGCCCACTGAAATTCCCCCTTTTACCCATCTCCGAGGTCGTGTTCCTGACCATGAAGAGGCAGCCGGTGCGGTTCTTTCTGCACCTGCTGCGAGGGTGGTGGTGGTGGTGGAGCTTCGATTTCCAGCCCCAAGGTCAGAACTGGGAATCTGAAATATCCTATGGCCCCTCAGATGCTGTCTAGGGGCCACAGGACTGCTCCCTCAATAACCCACAAGGAGCCATGGCATGTCATCCGAACCTGGTCAATAGCACAATGCCACCTTGATTTTTTGAGTAGAAAAGGAAAGGGAAGATATACATTTTTTTAAATACATAAATAAGACAAAAGGTGAATACAGATGTACATTGTTTCAGCAGTTGAGCCACTGTAGGACTGCATTCACAGATGTTTATAATTCCTACTCTACCACTGAGTTCAGGGAAAAGCACTTCTGCCAGTTTGCAGCAGAAACCAACTGTGCACAGGACAGATTGGCTGGCTCTTGTAGCATCACAAACCTATCTCCCTTTCCATCCCTGGAGTGGTTTCACAGCTCTTCTAAAATGGATTTTCTATTTTATTTTTTAAGTAACAAACACATGTTTTAATGAATACATGTTCATGCTGCACTTTACGAAAGAAAAGAAAAAATCAGAAAGCCTGCCTAAAGATTTAAGAGAAGTAAGACAGATGACTAAGATCAACATATGATTCACTGTTAAGTGCAACTCTTGAATGTGTTATGAAGGCAGAGAAAGCCAGTTTGCTCCACAGGGAAACCCTGTAAGGGCCAATCTGTAACTGCATCTCCTGACCATTATTATTTTTTTAAATTTAAAGCTGCTAAGGGGCAGGTGGAGCTCCAATTTTGATGAGAGCAGCAATGCTGGGTGAAGCGAGGGGGCGGGCAACTCTTTCCCATCATACTGTTTTTATTATCCAAATTGCTCCCTGCCCTGGGCCCGATCTACATTACTCTGTATATCATCAAGTTAGCAGAACAGTACTGCTATATTCATGTTCCGCAGTCACTACTCACAGGGCACACTCTTTAAATGTACCGCAGTCATCCCAGTTTGCCACCCCACACCTAACTCCATAGTGGTAGAACTGGGCGTTGCCTTGAACAGGGCCTTTTATTATTATTTTGCTTTGTCATCTCTGAGCAGGTGTGAACGAGCACAGGAGCGATCTTTAAAAAGAGAAAGGAAAAAGCTCTTCTGGTCCCACACAAAAAAGGAGAAGGATGCTGCTGCCAGAGTCTGGGTGAAGCCAGCAGGATCAGCGCGCCCCTCCCCTCCACCCAAATGCAATTTCCCAAAGCAGTGTTCCTCCCCCTTTGAGTTTCCCGAGCACAAGGCTCCTGTTCAATCAGTGTGATTTACTTCTGAGCAGACATGCCTTTTAGCTAATTTACGGCTCCTTGATCTTTGCAAGGGGGTGAACCCGGCTGTTGAAAAAGGGGGGGGGGAAGCCTCCCGCCCTTGTCCCCTCTCAAATTCCATGGCAGTTAAACATGCAGGGGAAACCGCCATTTAACAAGGGTTTTTTTGTTACTGGTCCGCCATCTATGCAGAGGTGTGCAGAAGCGAATTTGTGTGTGTGGGTTTTTTAAGCACCCAACACAATTTCCTGAAGCAGCCTGCTTGGAGGTGCGGAGGTGCTCAGGAATGTTTACAAACACACAAAAATTAACAAGCTTCCAAGGAATAAATCGAACCACTGCACAACAACAAATGGCAGAGACCTCTCGCTCTCTTTCCCCACCAGTTTGGGAGACACATGTTCCGCCGCATTTCCCCCACCCCTCGACAGTGCCAATTTAGCACGCACTAGCGGTATACTGCGTCAGTGAACCGCAATAACTAAAAAAAAAAGAAGATAAACCTAGTCCAGGAAATTGCGGAACAAACGAACTATTATGCAGGACTAGCACGACAGGCACTGAAAAGTGTGTGCGTCGTGTGCCCCGCAAGTCCCAGGAGCAATGCAGTATTGCAATAAACTTTGGGTGTGGATCCAGCCCTAATCTACTTTTCCTAGGCACAATACAGGTACATATATATGTGCACATGTGTATATATATATACAATGTTTATTTATCATTACGTTGATACATTTATATCCTGCCTTTTTTCCTCTTTGCAAGGAACACAAAGCAGCTTACGCAGTCCACTCCTCTCCATTTTATCTTAACAACAATGCTGTGAAGTAGGTCAGGCTGAGAGTCAGTGACTGGCCCAAAGTCACCCCGTGAGCTTCATGGCCAAATGGGGACTAAATCTCGGATCTCCAGAATCCCAGTCCAACACTATAATCACTACACCACACTGGCTTTCAGGAAAAATCCACACTGGCTCCCCCATAAAAGCTAATCACTTTGGGAGGGGTTGTTTAAATCGGGCAAATACCACAGATAAAAAGGGTTTTAAAAATATCTCCCCCAGTACTGTTGGTATGGTCAAATTGGAAACCCCCCTGCATCTGTTTTAGTAAACAAATAAAAATGGAGAGTTCTTCCATATCACTTTAGGGGAGGAGGGGCATAAGACCAATGTTTTGACTACTCCCGGTTTGCATGATTGCAGGGTGGTCAATAAACCACCATGGCTTCTTAACTACCCTGCACATGCTAGCTGGATTTTCATAATTACCCTTGCCAGCACAGCTTATTGTGACATCCGAACCCAGTGAGGGTGGTTGGTTGGGATGGTTAACTAACCACCCAGAACCCATGGCCTGTTTTAGGATTACTGGGTGGCTTTTTAACCACCCTATGAGCAGTCAGTTGCACTTGGGCAGCAAGTCCAGAGGAAGTTTGAAGACTCCATACTGGAGATGGAACTGACAAGGAGCTTCTCCACACTTTGCCTTGAGATTAGTCAAATTCCAGCTTTCATATGAGCCTTCTCTGCAGAGCGAGGACTGGTGTTAGGGTCAGGATAGCGTGGTAATGGCAGAGGAAGGTGTTATTTCACACAGTATCAGTAATATCATATAGACACCATCCAATAGATGCCCGTGATATTTGCACAATTACATTCCAAACAGTGCTCCAGATTGCAATAGCTCTGCAAGCTAGGAAAAGAGTAACATTTTCTCAGCAACAACATATTGTGGTTTGAGTGTTGGGAAAATGAAATATCCCAGAAGCAGATGAACCTCCTTGAGAGAAGACATCTGGATCCCACACAACTAATGTACGGCAGCAGCTACATCTGAAATGAGCAACAGCTCATCATTTGAAAAATCCTGAATAATAAATTATTACAACGAATTACATTTAAACAACTGTATTATCTTTTCCAAATATGTTTAATACATTATAGAGCTGTTTGTTTGATTGATTGATTAATTTGTTACTTGTTTATGATCTGAAACATAAGCTTCTTACCAATACACAGTAACATTTTACTGGTAATAAAATGTATATCATAGCCTTTCCGATTAATATATTTTGTATGAGTTACTTAGTAGTTTTTGAATTTAAATAATTTGATGAAGTTTGAAAAAATGATCCTAAGATTTTGAGCTTTTAATCTTTAGAATTCTATGTAGCTTAATTCTATGAAGCTTGTAAGCATTATACACGTTTATGTGAGTACTGAAAGAGGCCAGTATTTGTGGGACACACCATGGTTTTAAAAGGAGACAAATTGTCCTGCAATTTTCATTAGCCACAGTTTATGAAAACTAACAGAAATTATTTTGGATGTGTACTTTTTCGTTTGAATTTATTCATGTAATTCCTTCTTAAGGTGAAATGGATCCAGATAATCGGTCCCATCCAAGAGTGTCTGGAGCTGGTTGGCCACCACTCACTCAGGGACCTTGCCCAGGAAAGGAATATTCGCTACCAGCCTAAAGTTGTTAAGATCTTCCACATCTAGAGAGAATTTTCTCAGGAGAGGTCTCACCGTCACTTCTTTCAGTCGGATCAGGACCACTCCTTCTCTCAAGGAGGCATTAATAATCACTTCCCTGGCCCAGCCAGCTGTTCCCTCCCTGCTGGTTTATATAAGCCAAGAGGAGCAAGGATCCAGTATGGAAGTGGTTGCATGAACCACTTGCAGTATGGAAGTGGTTGCAGTATGGAAGTTGTCCAAGTGTACTTGAGATGTACCAACTGAAACTCATCCATAAAAACTGGACAAGGCTGTGCTCTGGATACCTCACCTGATTCACCTGCTGTATCACTGGAGCCTACGTCCTGGCAGATGCAAGAAATTTAATCCTGGAAGTGCCTAGCAAGTGTATTACAGCGGGCCTCAGACAGGTCCACAGTGTCCTTAGGGCCAGCATGTAATAGGCCCCAAACAACCCGGAAAAGCTCTGCTGGGTGGCATATGGAGGATTCAATAGAGACAACGAGATGTTTCTTTGCCGCCCTCACTGCCTCTGAATATACCTGACCATAGGCACACACCAGAAATCTATGGCAGGCTTCCCAAGCCGGCACCCTCTAGAGGTGTTGCACTACAATTCCCATAATCCCCATCTAGCATGGCCATGCTAGATGGGGATTATGTGAGCTGTAGTTCAACACCTCTAGAGGGTGCTGGCTTGGAGAAGGCTGATCTATGGGTTGGCCATATTTGGAATACAATGTTCACAGTTCATTGGTCCATCTTATAAAGTGATATCATAGAGCTGACAACTGTTAAAAAAAAATGGCAACAAAAATGAGCAATTGGTTAGAGCACCTTCTTTATGAGGATAGGCTAAAGAGTTTGAGGCTTTTTAGCTTAGAAAAAGAAGAAAAAGTGTGGGTTGTACATGATAGAGGTTTATAAAATTATGAATCGTGTGAGAAAGTGAAGAGAGAAATTTTCCTCCTTCCTAATACTAGAACTCAGTGAAATTGATGAGCAACAGATTCAGGATGAGAAAAGAAAGTGCTTCATCACACTGTGCATACATCTATTAAATTCACTGTGACAATATGTGGTGATGACCACTGGCTTAGATGGCTTTCAAAGGGGATACATTCCTGATGCATATGTTTATCAATGGCTATTAGCCATAGTAGCTAAGCTCCATGGTCAGAAGCAATGTATCTCTAAATATCAGTTGCTATGGGTCAGGTCAAACAAAATTTGTGTGTGTATGTGGTGTGTGTGTGGGGTGGGAAGACTGTTGCCCAAATCCTCTGCTTGTTGACCTCTTGGAACATTTGGCTGGTCACTGTTGGAAACAGGATGCCAACCTAGATGGACACTTTGTTTGATCAAGTAGGGTTTTTCTTATGTTCTCATGGCAACCTTCTGTAGAACCTTGAAAAACCTCAGTACTTCCATGACTACTGCCCTGAGAATTGCTGCCTCTGAACTGTGATTCTGTAAGGATTCTCACCATCTCAAGCAACAGGTGCAATTCCGAAAGTCAAGTAAAGTAGGTATGGTTGCCATATCTTTTATTCCTTTTTCTTGGCAGTGCTCCTGCATTAGGAATATAGGAAGTTGTCCTGTACTGAGTCAGACCATTGGTCCATCTAGCCCAGTATTGTCAACACTGACTGGCTCTCCAGGGTTTCAGGCAGGATTCTTTCATACCTGGAGATGCTGGGGATTGAACCTGGGACCTTCTGCATGCAAAGCAGGTGTTCTGCCACTGAGCTATGATCCCTCCCTCCCGGCCTTTAATATGACAGACCAAAAATTAGGTGCAGCTTTCCCAGGCTTGAAGAAGAAGTGATGGGGAAATCTTTGCCTGCTGGATGTTTGTCTGTCATGCAGGTCTTAAAATACCCAGGAGATCTGCCAAACCAAACAACTTTCAAGCCAACCTGGCTGTTAGAACTGATGCTTATCTTTATACAGCTACAAATTTATGGATGACACAAAACTGGGAGGGATAACTAACACCAGAGAAGACAACTGGGTTGCAACAAACAACATGAAATTCAACAGAGGCAAATGCAAAGTTCTGCATTTAGGTAAAAAATAAAATGCACAAGTTGGTATCAGATGGAAGATACCAGGCCTGGCAGTAGTACCTGGCCTGGCAGTAGTACCTGGCCTGGCAATAGTACATGTAAAAAGGATCTTGGAGCTCTAGTCAATTACAGGCTGAACAAGAGCCAGCAGTGTGATGCAGCTGCAAAAAAGGCTAATGGATTTTTAGCCTACATTCATAGAACCATCGTTTCCAAGTCACAGGAAGGAATAGTTCCACTTCATTCTTCACTAGTCAAACTCATCTGGAGTACTGGGTCCAGTTCTGGGCACTGTACTTTAAAAAGGATATAAACAAATTAGAATGGGTTCAAAGAGAATGATCAGGATGGTAAGAGCCCTGGAAACCAAGTCCTATGAGGAAAGGTTGGGGGAACTGGATCTACGGTATATAGCCTGGAAAAGAGAGGACTGAGAGAAGACATGATAGCATTTTTCAAATACTGAAGGACCAACATTGTTCTCTGTTCCCCCAGAGGGCAGGACGAGATCTAATTGGCTTAAATTAGAGGATGATAGATTTCAGTTGAACTTTAGGGGAAACATTTTAATGGTAAGAACAGTTCAGCAATTGTACTAATTACCTAGAAGGTGGTGAGCTCTCCCTCACTGGAGGTCTTCAAATAGAGGCTGGATAGCCATCTGTTAAGGATGCTCTATTTCAATTTCCTGTTGAGGAAATCCCTGTTGAAGATTTCCTGTATTGAACAGGGGGTGGACTAGATGACCTAAAAGACACCTCCAGTTCTATGATCTCCAAAATATGCTGCCCTTGTCTTTATCATCTGTTTTGTGAGGACAAAAAGTGGGCTTTTATAAAACATCCATCATTTAATTTATAATGTACTCATCACTACTATGTTGACCAAAACAAGTACCCAAGGAAACTAAAAAGGGAAGGTACATATGTTTCCATATACCACCCAACTGTTGATACAGCTGTTCCAATTATACAGGCTTGGGAAGGTACCTTAAGGTTCTCCACCCTACAATTAAGGCCATTCCTTATTACAAAGCTGGCAACAGACACTTTCCCATGTACACTTCTTTATGCCTTAAATCTCTGTGAAATCCCAGGGAAGGCCACTCTTTCACCCAGGAGGAATAAGAATGCAAGATGTTAAGTTCAGATCCACCAGTGCTTTGCTCCCTGGTGATGGAAATGCTCCCTGGCACAAGGACTAGTGCTGTTCATGTAGACTAGCAAAATCATAAACCAAATCTATCACGGATCTCTCGAGCTGCTTTCCTGCTCCAATGCTTGAATTCTTGACTTGGACATTTGCTAAAAATGACTGACTACAGAAAGTTCAAATGCCAAGCAATTGGAAATTACTTTCTCCAACTGTCCACCCCCTCAATGCCAACATCCCAAACAATGCAGATTTTTTTCTTTTAAAAAAATGCCATTTGTACCAAGTATTCTTCCAATTCTCTCTCTCTCCCCACACCCACACCCCAATTTTTCAGACATCCAATGAACATAGACATGTTGTAGACCATGTCTGGTCAGACATGGTCTACAATATAGAACAAAACTATACAAAGGAAAAAGGGTGGATATTTGTCAACAGAAGAACCAGGCAACACCTGTAGGGTTGTCAGAGGAAAGAGTAGTTACCTATCTATATTGATTTCTCAGATGTTGCCATCACTGCACTTCCTATCCTCTTTCTTTCCAGGTCCCAATGCTCACTTTCCAAAGCAACTGAGGAAAATGTGGGAAGCAGCCATAAGTCTCATGAGACCATCAAGCAGGAACCAGGAAACAGAATGTGAGTAGGTATCCAAGACTAGGGGTGCATCAAGACCGACGATGGCTCCAAACCATTTGGAAGCACCCTGTAGCTCTGGCAAATCTCTTCTTTCTGATCTGGTGGACTATGGCAAAGGGGCTTTTTGGGAAGAGCACTCACAAAGTCCTAGGAACCATCACCTTCTTTTAAATAAAAAAGATAATTTAAACCAGACTGTCTGGTCCTGGCAACAATCATTCCGAGGAATGCTGGCAATATAGATCAAAGACGCAGGAATTCCGGGAGCAGTTCTATAAACAGCTCACTAGCCATACACAGTCAGGGCTATGAAATCAGAGGTCACACCCACAGTGAGAAGTAATCCAGGGTCAGAGGCACTCTGTGATGCAGGCAGGTAATTTCACAGCAGGGGTTGGGGAGCCCCTTTCAGCCAGAGGTCCAAATTCAATTTTGGAGTGGCTCTTGGGGGGAGCATACTGAATGGCTGGTGGCTCCAATGTCAGTGGGGCAGTGTATCCACTCCAGGTTTCAGTCTGAATTTTAAAGGAGCTATCCACTGGTGCTGAACATATTCAGGGGTAGGGTTCAGCACCATGAATAGCTCCTTAAAATTTCATACTAAAACACTGCGCATACCACTGGTGGGCGGGGCCAAAGGCAAAAGAGGTGAGGCAAAAAAACAATAGAAAAAATGCTGGCATATTGTAGCCCTAAACCTCTTACTGCCAGTAACTAAGCCACAGAAGAGGCATTTCAACCTTTTCGAATGGGGGGGGGGACTGCACGAAAGCTGGCAGAACACCCAACAATCACTGGTTGGGGGGCAAGAGGGGGTCTGGCAAGGGGTGTGTGGCCTTCTGGGGAGCCCAGGCCTGAGGTTCCCCATCCCTTTTTAAGAACATGGTCTTATGGGGGGGGGGGGGCTTCAGACAGCCATGTGGATTACGTCAGCTGTGAAGCATAAAACTGCAATTTCTGTCCTTCCCACCCAGGGATGTTGAAGAGTCCTTGGTCTCGAGTCACGAGTCGAGTCACGAGTCTTTGGACCCGAGTCTCGAGTCCGAGTCCTTGGTCCAAATGGTGACTCCCGAGTCCCGAGTCACTCCCAAAGCTGACTCCACGAGTCCCTTTTAAAATCAATGGGGTTTTTTCCCAACAAAATAAGGCTACTTCAGATGTGTGGCTTAAATAAATTCTAGGCAATTCAAACCGTGGAACTGGTTAAGAAGAGACCAGGCAGGCAGAGGAGGCAGGGAACCCCAAACAGGCAGGCAGAGGCAGCCAAACCCAAAATGTCTGAAAGGTTGCATTTTAGGAAAATGATTTTTAAAAATAAACTTGCAACTAGGTCCACACAGCACCTGCAGGTGGCATCAAGCAGGGATGTTGACGAGTCCTTGGTCTCGAGTCCCGAGTCGAGTCTCAAGTCCCATTAAAAATATTGGGACTCGAGTGTGACTCGAGTCAGAGGGGGGACTCAGTCCGACTCACGAGTCGAGTCCGAGTCCCCATCCCTGTTCCCACCCCACCCATCACCATGCCATGCTTTACCACGGCTAGAGCTGTTAGAGCAACAAAACTGTCTGCCAACCCTGATAAAACAACAACAAAAACTCTGGGCACGTGCAGTTTTGCATTATAAACTCACTTAAATCATAGCACCACCAGGGCTGCAGAAATAAAAAAAAAAGGCGTTTGCTTCTGCTGCCGTCGTCGACTGCTGCTCTCTGGGCGGTCATTCGGTGGAGGGGAGAGGGCCTGGGCTGTGTGGACCTGGACTTTGGCCCCAAGGGTTCTGGCCCAGCTGAACCACTGGCAGTCACTAGTTCTGTTGAATCAGATCTGAGGAAAGGAAGAAATGTAGACACCAGTAAGATTAGAAATTCTGAGGCAAACTGGGCCATTATACGCAAATGTGAGTAACAAAACCTCATCAACAGCCTTCTCTTTTTCTTTTTCTTTTTTTAAATGAGTAGCAGCGTTAGGAGTGATTCTGAGCTCTCAAGCAGAATAATTATTTCTTCAGCCAGTTTTCAACTCCCGGACAGTGTTCCTGGTGTATGTTCACCCTCCAAACACGCGTTTTGAACCCCAGGGGAGAAAAAAAACCATTGCAATGGTGGTTCTGAGCAGAAAACAAGTCAGCAGGGAAAGGATTAAGCACTCCTGCCCCCATTCCTCCTGCTCTGCCACTTCTCTTCCCAAAATGGTCCTCTTCCAAAGCTACTTTCCTTTTCAAAAAGTGCCTGCCAGAGCTTTGTTGTCTGCATTTTCCTACAAGGTGTAGGTTGCCCCTCAGGGTGCCATACGCTCACTAATGCTAGCAGGAAATCTGGTGGGAAAGGGACTAAGCCAAACACAGCCTATCCACTTAGATGAGCAGGACTTGTCATGAAATTTCTGTCAGCGTGAGTTGTAGAATTGAAATATCACATCTCTCATCTGGAACGTAAATTGTAGCCAACGTTTCAAAATTACATGTCATTGCATGCTGGAGTTCACTGGCCAAATGTTCATTGCAGTTGCCTGCGGAACGGAAAGTGAGGTGGCAATAGATAATTTCAGTGTCTTGGGCAGTAGCAAACTGCCTTCTCTATGTCACTCAAGCATGCCTCAGATATATGCCTTATTTGCTTGTGAGTTTCTTCAGGCACACATCTTTTGTCACAAGTTACATACTGTTGTTCCATGCATTACAACAGAACACACTTTCAGATATGGTTATAACCTTTAAAGGGGGCGTTGAACTGCAGGTTAAATCTGGCCTGCCTGGTATCCCAACCCAGCTGGCCTCACCCCTCCCCCCTGATTGCCAATCATTTCTGGTCTCCCAGCATTTGCACAAGAGTTTTTACCCATTAATGATAGCTAGGAAATGGAAAGTTCAACATGTCTTTTCAATTACCGAGTGGTATAAAGAGGTATGGGATATTGTGCTAAATGATAAATTAACCTGCAATATCAAATGCCAAAAAGGGCAATTGGAGAAAAACACTTTTGTGAGCATTTGGGGTAAATTTCTGGATTATGTGTTGGTGAAGGGGAAGGGGAACGAACCTTGTCAAGATTTGTTACATTTCTAGAATATAGAATAATATCTGATATCTTTCAGGAAATATAACTTGGTCCCTAAAGGGTGTGTGTGCACAATGTTAATCTTGTATTTGTCGTTGTTTTGTTATTATTTGTTATTAATTTGTTTGGAAAATTTAAAAAAAATTTTTTTTAATCTTCCAGTGCTTTCCTATGGCCATTTGGAATGAACTGATACATTTCAATGGCCATTCCATGTGCTTTTTAGTATGTCCCCCCCAGGTGGTGCAGGTTTTAAAGCACAACAAAAACCTGCAAAGTCTTTTTACAGAGACGATAGTGGGATGAGCGTGCATGCCACAAGAGACAATGCCTCTTCAGTTTCATACCATCTTCAACTTCATGGGAAAGCAACACACAACTATTCCATCTTCAGCCTCAGTCTTTCTTGAAAGATAAGATAATAGATGTTCAGAAGTCCCCAAGATCAGCTGTCTGGCGTTAGGACACTAGAAGAACCCGCTGGACATTACATTACTCCTGCTGCAATCCTGAGCACATATAGCAAGTGGCAAGTCTAACTGAAACTAATGAGACTTACTTCTGAGTAAATGTGGTTATAGGGCAGTAAAGCAATTGCCTTACATGGACTTGGAGAGGGGCTGTGGCTCAGAGGTAGAGCACATGTTTTGCATGCAGAAGGTCCCAAGTTCAATCCCCGGCATCTCCAGGCAGGACTAGGGCAGAATCCTGCCTGAAACCCTGGGGAGCCACTGCCAGTCAGTGTCAACAATCCTGGGCTACACTGGACCAGAGTCTGACTCAGTAGAAGGCCAAGCTTCCTAAGTTCCTATGAGATGTTCTTGCTTGTTCTTTCATCTTGCTAGTATCACACTATAACCTTGGGCTAGAGGAGGCCTATTTTTATTTGCTTATGAGCCATCTTGAGCACTTTTTAGACTGGGCTAGGGTTTAAAACATGCCTAAAACAGGGGTGCACAACCTGTGGCTCCCAGGCCATAGGCAGATGCAGCCCCATGGTTCCCTGACATAACACACCCCAAATGCTTCCAAATTCCTCCTGCTAATCTCGCTTCCAGGATTACTGTTTCTCCACTGCCAGTAGCAGCGGAGAAACAGCAATATTTGAGGAGATTGATAGGAGATGGGATAGGCTGTATCCTCGACCACCCACTAGAAACCCCTAAAATATATAAGAGAGAGTGCATGTGTGTGCATACATGGCCCCTGGCCCTCAGCCATGACCACTTACGGCCCTCAGGGCCAAAAAGGTTATGTACCCCTGCCCTAAATGAGACACCTTTAATGTCTCATTCCTCCTCTCTCATGCTTGTGGTAGGTGGCAGCAGCTCTGGAATTCATGATGAATAGGACTCTGTGAAGTGGAGAGTAGGATGGGCAGGAAAAAATAAGCTGCAGTTGCATGCTTACCGAAAAGGATGCCAAATTGCTCCTTCAATGATACACGTACAGCAATACCAAAGCTTAGATGGTAATATTCTGGTTACAAGGCGTGGCTACATTCTTCATGCATATCCTCTGCTTGGAAGCCCAGAAAAGCCACAGGCCACTGATAAGACTCTTTGATCGGGGCAGCTACTGATCACAGTGCTGGCTGCGTTCCTAGCATTTGGCACTGAAGCATTGACAGAGGATGGAGCAGGGAATAACATCACATACTTTCTTGTTTTGTAGATCTCCTCCCCTTTTGCTCTTATGCTTCTCCATTAGACAAATGACAACTTTTCACTCAGGATACGGAGTGCTGCTTTTTGTGTGTGTTATGATTTAATGGGCATGAGTTGAGTGCAGTGAGTCACTCCTGTATTTTACTGTATATTTTACACAGGAGACATTAGAAGCAAATATATACTTATACAGAATATATATAAAGAAATATTATCAACGGCTTAAAGCAAGGGTGTTGAACCTCAGGCTTGCGAGCCAGTTCCAGCCCTCCTGGGGTCCCCAGGCAGCCACGTCCTTTCCCCCTGACTGCCAAATGGCCACACCCCTTTCCACTGCCAATTGATTGGTGGTTTCCTGGCTTTTGGCCCTGCCCCTGTTTGCCTTTGGCCCTGCCCACCACTGGCCTCTGAGAACTTCTCCAAAATTGAATTTGGCCCTTAGGCTAAAATAGCTTCAATGCCCCTGGTTTAGCGTGAGATGTTGCTGCCTTCCATTGCAGAGCTTGAGCTGATCAGCATTTGAATCTTGTGTTCTGCTTGTACATCATGTTACTAATTCTTCCAGGACATCTTTTAAAGAGAAGGGGAGCTTCTTCAATTGACCTTAAATTGTAATGTGAGAAGCTGCCCTGAGATAAAGGACAACACTGGAAGCTAGTTTCTCATCTCTGAGTCCAGTGCAAAGTTGACACATACGCCCGTTCCTTGAAAGTGGTGTTGAATTAAAGAAGTCGCCATTTTGAGAGTCTCCGGTCACTCAACACCAGCAGTAGGCTTTCTTTTTAGATGCTGGAAAGTTTCAGGGTTTGGCCAGAGCAACATTTGGACATTGTGCTTCCAAAGGCGGTAGCTTACAGAGCTGCCTGCCGCCGATCTATATTTGAACAATGACAAGGCTGAGCCACATGGGAATAATGTGACTGTGGCGCAGGGTGGTATAAAATACGGAAAGCACAAGGGCTGCCTCAGAAGTTTTCCCTGGCATGTGGGATAAGATGGGCGGCATTTCAGCAGATCCGGTTACAAGTTAATCCTGTTCCTGCTTCTGGCACGCATCTTCTGTTGCACTGCAATTCGCCTCTGCTAAATCAGTTGTCAGACAGCCTGTATGTATGTACCAGTAATTTGGGAGATTACCCTAGAAACCACTACAGGTTTGTTTATTCATATTGATCAAATTAGAATCCTGACCTTGTTCCAGAGAGCCTATGGGGACTTCCATGGAGTGATCACAACAATCCAGTCAGATGGGCTAGGCAGAGCAAGAGAGAGAGAAAATGCTTCCCAGCAAGTTTCATAGCCATGCAGGGATTTGATTTGAATCCACCTTTTCTGCATCTAAACTCAGGAGTGTAGCCACTACACTACACTACTGGTCTCTCTACTGTTCCACCATTACAAGCTTAGGGCTGGGTTCGTGTTGTCTGAACCCAGCCAAGATAACAAAAATTGTGAACAACCCAGCAACAAACTATGGGTTCTCTTCATGTTCGCGGATAACAAGCCATGGCTTGTTAGCGCCGCTGGGTTCAGACAACAACAACAACCCACGGTTCAACAACAACCCACACTCACTGTCTAGGGGCCATAGGATTGCTCCCTTTATTTACTTTATTATACGTGCTCTCTCTCTCTCTCTCTCTCTCTCTCTCTCTCTCTCTATATATATATATATGTAAAGGCTTATGATATATTGATCAAAATGTTATAATTTATGGGGAAAGCTAGTGCCATTGAAAAAGGGAATTAGTTTCTAATGTTTATATTTGAGCCTTACTATTATTCTTTTTGGTCCTTCTCAGTTTTTAGAGGTTGTCTCATTTATAGGCATTTCGTTTTTAATTTGGTTTTGTTAGACTGTGCGCTTTACAACAGTGCCTAAAACATGGCCACAATGCGTAAAACAAGGTCTAAAACAAGGCCTTATAGTTCACATTTTTACAGTGTTTATTTATTTATTTATTTATTTTAACAAAAAGTAAATTTGGCATCTATTCAATACAAGATTAGGAATGTTTGGCATTCATTCATAGTGCCCCCAAGGAAGTATCCCTCCCCCCTGCTGAAATACACTGGGCCTGGAATATATTTCATTCCTAGCAACTGGAGTTTTCTTCTTCTCTTCCCCCCCCCCCCACTTGCCAGTGGTGCTTTTGTTGTGTTGTGTTGAGTGCACCAGCCTTTTTGCTAACCATACCACCAAGCACTAAACCTGTTCACAGACATGGTGAGAAGCAGGTTTACAAACTGTGGCTTGAGCAAACTGTACTTAGTGTTAAAACTTGCAGATGCAAGACTCCAAAACTAAAGGGAGGGGAAATGACTATATAATTGATGGGGGGAAGAATGTGTGAACATGAAATGCTTCTGATCAGGCAGCGTTATGCCTGCAACAGGTCAGAATGTTCCACTTCTTTGTTAAATTGGGAAGGGAATTACTTTTCTGCAGTGTCCGAGGAGGCATTGCAGGAAGTTGGCTATACTGACAGGAAAGAGAAAGTACGGTAATCAACCTGGGCCAAGCACAGGAAAATAGCACTGATGTTATTGCCCCGCTGCTATCATTCAGAAGTTTCTTTAGTCTTTGCACAGTACTTTAAAATCGACTCTTGGATGTGCAGTTAATACATATGGCCATGCTAAAGCACCCTTCCTGTAGTTGAGTAGTAAAGGGAAATATCTCAATACCCCAACTTTATACTAAGGGAGAAAATGGGATAAGAAATTAAATGTTTTCCTTGCCCCACTGGCCACCAGGACAGCAAGAAATGGAAACCAAAATATTGTTGGCCTACAGTAGACCTCTGATATTGGCTTGAATGGATGTGGCATATCACATTCATGTGCTGTAAAGATGGATCAAGTATAAGACTATATTTGGTTTGGACACATGGTCTTTTCTGGTGCAATTAGTGCTATTCTAAGAGCCGATGTGGCACAGTGAATATTGGGGATGAACATGATAGACCCCGATTCAGATTTCCTGCTTTGTCATTCATGTCTCTAATAGTGTGATCCTATACATGTCTAACTCAGAAGTAAGTCACACTGAGTTTAATGGGACTTACTCCCAGGCTGGTGTGCATAGGACTGCAACTGCAGTGACATTGGGAAAGCCATTCTTTTTCAGCCTAAACGCTCTCAGGGTGGTGGTGATAGAGGAAAGTGATAGACAGGTGTCTTGGGGACTAAATCATATATCATGAAAGGTTTCAGAGAACGAGATGCCCTGAGAAATTTGTTCTCATGGGGAAGGGTCACAAATGTCTGGGCAAACTTCATGTTAAAAGCTGGGAGTGCTCTTTAGACACAAGAGGGAGCTAGTGGCATATTGTATCTCTTAAATCTTTTGTTAGTGACAGGTCTTGCAACATCTTCAAGGTTTGGTTTATAAGAGAAGGGCGGGCAAAGAATTCGAGAGAAAGCAAAATAAACAAATAAATAAATAAAGACATCCTTTCCTTTCTGATTCTGATGACCAATATTTTGAATGTCAGTACAGCTTATCCATGCTTTGGGGCAAAGGCTTGGGAATACAGTAACAGGATACAGGCTTGCAAAGGAATCTGTGACTGGGTTTGCATGACATGATAAGCCACGGTGGGTTGTGATCCTTGTTAGTGTCCGCATGGCTTACTGTGACATGCGAACCTGGCGTGGACAACTCAGCGGGGTTAGTTTTGCACAAACAAGCCACCTTGAGAACCCATGGCTTATAGTAGGGTTGTTGAGGGTGGATTGTTCTGTTGTGATGTCTGAACTTGGCAGCGTGCCTTGTCCCAAGCAGCTACAGAGCTACCTGGCAAGAGCTGGCAAAAAAGCCGGTGCCACTCTTTGCGATCTCGCCAGTGCCACCTCCAGCCTCCCTCTTCCCTAGCTGGTGACTTCTCCTCCACCAGTGTAGCAATGGCACTTTGGAAGGACCGTAACTTGGTCTCCACTTTATATATATTATGGAACTCCCTCCCTAGTGACCTTCGCCATGCCCCCTCCGTGATGAGCTTCCGCCGTGCATTAAAAACATGGCTGTTCAGGCGGGAATATGGGGTGGGTTAGGTTTTTAATAAGAATTTTTTATATTGTTTTAAGTATTATATTTTATTGTGTTGTTTTACTGTATTTTAATTGTACCTCGCCCAGGGTGGCCGGGTGACCGGCCAGATGGGCGATTAATAAATGTAATAAATAAATAATATATATATATATGTATATATGTCCATCTGGTGCTTCAGAAGTACACAGATCGGTTCATACGTTTTTAAAAAAACCAATTTTCTTGGTTCTTTGCAAGTGCACAAGAGCGCAGATGTGCCTGTCCCACTATGTGTAGTCATGCTTTGTCAATTTCTTTGTATGTTATGTTACAGCTGTCAAAGGAAGCCCTGAAGTGGAGTAGGTAATATAAAGGCAGTCCCCAGGTTACGAACAAGTTCCATTCTAAAGAATGTCTTTAAGTCAAATTTGTATGTAAGTCGGAACAGCATAGCGTTCTATGCGTTAAAATCAGGCATTTGCGCAAATTGCGTAAATTGCGCGAATTGCATAGTATACTACGCTATGTACTCTACGTAAATGACATAGCGCCGGGGAACCCAGAAGTCCGTTCTTAAGTATGGGTTGTCTGTAAGTCAGACGTTCTGAATCTATGAAAACTCTGGGACTGCCTGTACTAGGAAATTGACAAGGGAAGACTTCACATAGGCTAATCTGCGCACAGACTTGCAAAGGACCTGGAGAAAAATAATAATACTAAGAAAAAGTATGAACCCATTTGCACAATTCAGAAGCACCGAAAAAGAAAAAAAAAGCAATTGTGGTAAGTGCTCCAAAAATCAGCCTCAGGATGATTTTTCTTCTTTTTCTAGGAATCATGAAGAAAGGACACCAGTGAGTGTCCCAAATGTGTTTGCATTTTTTCTAACATTTCAAAAATGAGGTCTTCCCCCCACCCCCATATGTAGAAATAGTATTAAGTTTCAAGAGCAGTAAAAACAAAAAGTGTAAGTGTAGTATAGTGTAAGTGTAAGTTACTCTAAAACTTTGTGTGGAGAGACTATAAATGAAATGTTGGGAACTTAAATGAAAACTTGGAAGACCAAGAAGTCAATTTATTTTAGGTGATACAGGTCTCAATTGGACTAAGCAGCAATAGCCCAATGCACATATATTGTATGTAAAAGTGTGGAAAGGCTCTTGCATTGCTTCTGGAAGATACATAGGTCTGGGCTTTTACAAACCTTTGGAGAAAGGGAGTTCTCATACATCAAGAAACTATAGTATTGTTGCACATGTATACCACATGTCGAAGTGGTGAGAAGTTTTCAGAACTCCAACGCTAGAAGCTTTTCAGGCGCAAGGGCTGCATCTGGGATATACTGCTGGTTTGGGGACACACACACACACACACCTTACCAATTGGAACATTTTCACACCAAGTATACAGCTCAATTCTTTGCATGTCTGCTCAGAAGAAAGTCCCAGTGCAACAGGTTTCAGGCATACAAAGCACAGAGATTCAGACTGGGGGATACTCAGTGATCAGAGATAAGAGTGATCTGAAGGCATTTAAACTTTAAATACCCTGCTCATTAAGGCCCACCTTTAAAATGCAAAGGGATTTAGAGATCATGGTATTTAAAGTTTAAATACCTTCAAATCTTGTCTCAGATCACTGATCTGATCATGGATCACAGGGGTGGGCAACCTTTTGGGGCAGTGGGCATGTTTGGCAATTTGAATAACTGTCCTGGACACCACCACAAAATGCTGCCATGGGAGGCGTGGCAAAGGACACGCAACCTTCCCCAAAGACTGAGTACATGGCAGAGGTGGGGTCCAAGCCCCAGCACACTAAATAAGTCCTTTCAACCCACAGTTGTCAGCACCAACAGAAACCTATTTCACAGTGATCCCAGCTTCCAATAAGAAAGTGTGTTAATTATTTTTATTTTTTTTTAAGTAGGAGGGGCAGGTCACCTTGACCGGTGCCAAGAAAGGTTTCTAGGGGCACATTGGGGCCTGCAGGCACCATGTTGTATCCCCCCGGGTCACAAGGTTTCACTGCTTACAGCTGAAGAAGCCTTCCCGCCACCCGCTCAGCGACCCCAATCTTCTTTGATGTCCCAGTGCTGCTAAGAGCAGCAGTCCTTTCCATGCAACCGAGCTGATAGCTGAACTGTGGAGGAAACTGGGTGGGAAGCCGCACAGCCTACAGCTGAGGGTCACATGCAGCCAGCAAGCCACAGATTTTGCCCCCCTGCCTTAAGATGGGTTCCCCCCCCCCCACAGCATTAACACTCCAACAGAGGCCTGTGAGCTATCAGATGTTATGGGAAATCCATAGTGCCCATAACATTTCTACTTATATTTAATTTAATAATTTAATATTTCTACTTATATTTAATGAAAATATCTATCTTCTTTCCCTCTATTTATAAAAACAAACAGCCTAGCTTTTATTTCATTTTTTTTTAAAGGATAGTTTCACATTTCCACATTACTTCACAACCCAAATTTTAATCCACATTTAGTTAGTTCCTTTCCATTAATCATTCTCAATACTAAGTTTCATCCAGACTCAATACATTTTTACCAATAACCAATTATTATTCAGATTCTAATTCAATATTAAACCTTATTCTTAGTTTACTCAGCAACTAATCTTTTCCTGCAGAGGGCAAAGCCGGTTTCATAGATTTCATAGATCATAGAGTTGGAAGGAGCCTACAAGGCCATCGAGTCCAACCCCCTGCTCAATGCAGGAAACTAGAGGAGGGATCTCCCATCCAAGTCATAACCAGGCCTGACCCTGCTTAGCTTTCCACGCTCATAGATTTCATAGATCATAGAGTTGGAAGGAGCCTACAAGGCTATCGAGTCCAACCCCCTGCTCAATGCAGGAAACTAGAGGAGGGGTCTCCCATCCAAGTAACAACCGGGCCTGACCCTGCTTAGCTTTCCACGCTCAGACAAGCTGAGCCAGCGTAAACCACATGCCTTTTCAGGTGTCCTCTTCTTTTCCTCTTGTGGGTGAATTATTTTATTTTATTTGTTATATTTATACCCCGCCTTTTTTCCTGCAAGGAACCCAAGGCGGCTTACATAATCCTCCTCCTCCTCTCCATTTTATCCTCACAACAACCCTGTGAGGTACGGTAGGTTAGGCTGAGAGTCAGTGACTGGCCCAAAGTCACACAGCGAGTTTCATGGCTGAGCAGGGACTAGAACCCGGATCTCCTGAGTCCCAGTCCAACACTCTCACCACTACACCACACTGGCATGAATTCACACATCCATGTTAATCACTTGAAACTGCAACATCAAGTGATCGCTTGCACTTGTGAAACAGCCATCATAGACCAAACATTCATGTCATAGTGCTTCCAAACAGACTGCTCCTAGCACATTCCACCTTTCCCTCCTTAATGGATTTTATGTGTCTCTTACCTTCTTCCAGACCCAGATCCGGCACTTACTGACTTCCTGCTGCACACACAGGCCTCACTTACCTCCTCCCTTTGTCCATTGGGCGGGGCGGGGGGGGGGAGGGAGAAAGAAAGAAAGATGGGTCATCTCTCCACCCATCACCTACTATGTCTTCTTCGGCCATCCTAGTTTTCACTGAAATATGCCACCAGAATGTTACCAGCTACCAACTGTCCTTTAAAAGGTATGGCCTCATGGCATCCACTCAGGTAGCTCAACTTACGGAAATGTTAATTTCTCCTGGCTCCTTGAGGCTCATGGGGGATGGCAGTCAGATCAAGGCAGGAAGAAAATAGTAGGGCCTTGGATATCTCCAAATAGTTCCTGCTGGCTGGAATTCTCTCCTACTAGAACAATAGGAGGATGTGGAATTCTCTCCTACTAGAACAATATGGAGTTCCACAGGAGTCGGTCTTATCTCCCATGCTATTCAACATCTACATCAGTGTTCTCCAACCTTGGGTCCCCAGATGTTTTTGGCCTACAACTCCCAGCATGCCCCAGCCAGCTATGCTGGCTGGGGCATGCTGGGAGTTGTAGGCCAAAAACATCTGGGGACCCAAGGTTGGAGAACACTGATCTACATGAAACTGCTGAGTGGGGTCATCCGGAGTTTTGGAGTGCTTTGCCATCAGTAAGCTGATGACACACAGCTCTATTTCTCCTTTTCATCTGTAGCAGGTGAGGCTATGGATATGCTAAACCGGTGCCTGGCTGCAACAACAATGGACTGGATGAGGGCTAACAAACTGAAGCTCAATCCAGACAAGACTGAGATGCTGTTAGTGGCGGTTCCTCTGACTGGATGGAGGGTGTTCATCCTGTTCTGGATGGGGTTGCACTACCCTTGAAGCACTCCCCTTCGTAGCTTGGGGTTTTTTCCTTCAGCCAACTTTGTCACTTGAGGCTCAGGTTGCCTCAGTGGCACGGAGTGCCTTCTACCAGCTGGTGGCCCAGCTACTCCCCTATCTGGACAGGGATAGCCTGGTTTCAGTAATCCACGCTCTGGTAATCTCAAAGTTAGATTACTGCAATGCACTCTACGTGGGGCTGCCCTTGAAGACTGTTCAGCAGCTGCAGCTTGTGCAAAACGTGGCAGCTAGACTCATCACTGAGACCAAAAGGACCAAACATATAACACCTGTTCTGGCCTGCTTGCACTGGCTGCCTGTATGCTTCTGAGCCCAATTCAAGGTCCTGGTCTTAACCTATAAAGCCCTACACAGCTTGAGACCACAATACTTGTGGGGAATTTTTTTTTATTTAAATTTTAAAATCCATAAAAACAAAATACAGAAAACAGAGCAAAACAAAAACCAAAGAAACATAAATTACCAGGACCAAACAACATTGAACTAAAAAGGACTTCCAATTTTTCCACAACCAAGTATAAGTAACATCAAATCTTCTATATAATCATTATAAAGAAATTGCTTTCTTTTTTTTCTTAAGCAAAATATGTATATATATAAGTTCCCCCCTCTCTTATTTATCAACCTCACAAATTCACAAAGCCTTGAAATCTTACAGCACTTTACTCCTAAACATAGATAATAATCCTTCTACTTGAACAATATTTAATATTTCTACTTATATTTAATTAAAATATCTATCTTCTTTCCCTCTATTTATAAAAACAAACAGCCTAGCTTTTATTTCATTTTTTTTAAAGAATAGTTTCACATTTCCACATTACTTCACAACCCAAATTTTAATCCACATTTAGTTAGTTCCTTTCCATTAATCATTCTCAATACTAAGTTTCATCCAGACTCAATACATTTTTACCAATAACCAATTATTATTCAGATTCTAATTCAATATTAAACCTTATTCTTATTTTACTCAGCAACTAATCTTTTTTCTAATCCCATCCTTCCTAACTATGCCCCCTTCAAGTTCCAAGCCACCACATTAATGAAAAATACAAAGAAAAGCCACCTCACTCTGGAGAAGTTCTCCTTCTTCTCAAAGGGGTTCCTCTCACCCACCCCTTTATGTTCAGATTTATGAATGTTCTTTTTGGATCACTATCAGTGGTCCCTTTATATTTCTCCCACTTGGATTCCTCCCACCAATCCATTTGGGAAACTGAACCCTCTTACTTCTTTCATAAGAACTTCCCCCTTCCACCAATAGTCAGCAGTTATCATAATATAAGTCAAACCATTTTTTCTGTCCAATAATCAGCAAACCATTTTTTCATAACATGGGTCAAACCATTTATCCCATCCAAAAGTCAACAAACCATTTTCCCCGATCAAACACAGTGTTCACAATATACGTCTTTTTCAGGCTCATGTTCCACAAAAAACTTTTTTTCCCCTTGTGAGCCCCCATAGCTGGCGTCCTCCAAATAGCCCAGCAGCAATCACCTTCCCAGTTCTTTGTGAATGACTTCTCAAAAACATCTTCACTGTTCGCTTCAATGGCAATCTCCTCCTTTTTGCTTTCTCTCCTTGAAAGTTCAGTTTTTATCTCTCGTAGCGCATTAATCTTCCAGTTATTCTCCCTGTTCTGTTCAAACTTCACAAACGATCGGTCACCCTCAGTATTGTCCTGGAATTTTTTATTTATTACCAACCTCTCCAGCCATATTTTTTTTGAATACTTTAAACATCCCCATTAACTCGTCGGCTAGCTTCAGCCACAAATCATAAGTAGCCATCTTGTCTATGACGCAGTATAAATTTAACAATCTGCTAAAACTGCTTTATACTTTTCCAAAATCCAAAGTAAAAGGAGTTACAATACCTCTTTCTTTCTCATTTCAAAGCACATTTGTTGATTATGAAGTTTTTGAAGCATATTTTCTTTTTAATATCCAGAGAAAAGGGTATTTAGTCCTGATTGTGGATAAAATTTCTCTTTGTTACTAATTGGCAATAAATCTTTAAGAAATGGAGTTGTCGATCTTCAGGTTCTTGAGAAAAGAACTCCAGACGCGGCGGTGAGCGATGATGGATACTCCCACTCTCTACCCCTCCCCGAGAGAATTTGCAGCCGCTCAAACCACTGCAAAAAAAAACTCACAGAGATAGCATTTAGAGATATGCTGGGAATCACTCTTAGATCATCCTCTTATTCCGAGGAGATTACCCAGCCAGGATAACTCTTGACTGGATTTCACGCCGTGTCGGTCTCCCCCGATTTTGAGGAAGCGTCAGGTCGACATTTTAAACTCCACCCGGAAGTCGAGACCACAATACTTGATGGAACGCCTCTCCCAGCCACAATCAACCTGGACACTACATTCAACATCTGGGGCCTTCCTCTGACTGCCACCTCTGAGGGAGGCTCAGAGGGTGGCAACAAGGGGGAGGGCCTTTTCTGTGGTAGCCCCCCAACTGTGGAACAAGCTCCCCCCTGAGGCCCGCTGGCGCCAACCCTACTGTCTTTTTGGCACCAGGTTAAGACTGCCCTCTACACTGAGGCTTTTAACAACTAAATGGTACATGGTGGGGTGGTAAATTTTTTAGAGGTCATGTTTTATTAACTTGTTTTTAGTTTTTGTGACACTTTTAAAATTGGTTTTAAATTTTTATAATGTTCTCTTGCTTATATTTAATTGTGCTCTATTGTACTTTTTAATTGATTGTTGTACACCGCCGAGAGAGCTTCGACTATTGGGCGGTATAGAATAAAATAAAATAAATAGATAAATAAGTGTTGTCTCAACAAGGAACTCAAGTCAACTGAAGCCTTAAATCAAGGATAGGGAACCTCTGGCCAATGGGCCTAATCTGGCCTGCAGAGGTTCCCCATCTGGCCTGTGGAGGCTTTGGCTCCCTTGGTGGATCCTGCCCACTCCCGTCCCAAGACCCGCGCTCTGGCCTGGAAGCGACCAGGGGCTTGGTGAGGAGGTGGTGAGCAGGGGGTTGGACTCGATAGCCTTGTAGGCTCCTTCCAACTCTATGATCTATGAAATCTATGAAATCCCCTTGTTATCTCCAATCTGTGATAGCAGAGCTCCTGAAGGCGCCAGCTGGGTCCCTTCCCTTTATGTGCCACTTACTGCTCCCAGCTGAGTCAGGCATGAAGGGAAGGGACTCAACTGGCACTTGCAGGAGCTCCTACAAGTGCTGACCAATTTCACAGCCAGCTTTGAGTGCACAGCACACCCAAGTGGAGAACGAGAAGCAGGAGTGACGGGCACTTGGACGGCACTTGTAGGAGCTCTGTCCTCGTGGCTAGCAGCAGCAGGGAAAGAGCAATCTGTATGAGGATCTCTGGGAGGGAGGGGAGAGAAGGCACTCATGGGGACCACAGTTAAGGCATTGGGGGCCATGGGTTGTGCACCCTTGGTCTGAAGAGAAGGAGCAACAGAGCCAGAAATCATCAGCATACCAATGACATCTTACTCCAGATCGCTGCATGATCCAATTCAGTGGTCTCATGTACACACTGAACAAGAAGGGGGACAAAATGGATTTCTGTGGAACCCCCCAAATAGACCAAAAACAGATGCCCTACTACCATCATTATCAATTATTATAGCCACTACTACCGTCGTGGCAACTATTGTTAAGGTCCATAAGTTAAAAAAAAGAAAAGAAAGAATTCCACCATGTTATGGGGTGATAGCGGTGGGTGGGTTTTTCTAACCTTCATAAAATCAAAACTGTTCCACCAATCATTATGAAATATTCAGGTGCCAGAAAGACATGTTCGTTTTACATACCCAGAAAACTTCAGGAAGAATGGTCAAAGTTTGAAGGAGAAAGATCAGTTTAAAGACAAAAAGCAAAAAAATCCCACCCCTCCCTCTTTCAAAAATGATTTTGAGAAACTGATTGGCAACCTTTTTTATTTTTTATTTTATTTATTATTGTGAAGGATCACTAGCAGGATCCTTTGCGTGAGTTCGGCGCTTAACGGGTTAACCGGCACTGAATTACAGCCCGTACGAGCGCTGGAGACCGCCTGGGAGGCTCGCGCACACAAGAGGAAACCAAAAGCCTTTAAATGACCAAATAAGGCGTTTATTTGTTTACACAAGACACAGAGCGGAACTAACAGCTTTCCAGGAATACTACAATGTCAACACAACCTTAGTTGACCCCTGCGTTTATCAATGAAACAGGCTCTTAGGCTAGCGCATTGAAACTGGTCAGTTACCTCAGATCAGAGACGTTATGCTAGTCAATTTCAGCCTGGCTCCGAATCGGCCCATCCGGGGATGGGAATGGCTTAATCCAGCTGCCGCCTGGAGAACGAATCTGGCCCCGAAGTACCCTGGGTTCCCAACAACCCTTGACCGGAAGGGAGAGGGGTTTTCTACCCCTGAGTTCCCGCTCTCCCCACCCCTCAGGTCAGGTGGGGGCTTATGCCTGCCCCTTCGTATCAGGTGGGCTTATTCCTGCCCGGGAAGAAGGTGACGTACTGGTACTTTACAGCTCTTTGAGACTGCCCTGATAGTTTGATGGTTCTTGATGGTCCTTCCTTGATGGTCCTTCCCCTGTGACTTCATCCCCCTTTCTCGCCCCCCCTCCCTTGGGCGGAGACTGTATGTGTGTGTGTGTGTGTGTGTGTGCGTGCAGACTCGTGTCAGGCTTTCTCCACAATTATATTTATACCCCGCCTTTTTTCTGCAAGGAACCCAAGGCGGCTTACATAGTCCTCCTCCTCCTCTCCATTTTATCCTCACAACAACCCTGTGGGGTAGGTTAGGCTGAGTGTCAGTGACTGGCCCAAAGTCACCCAGTGAGTTTCATGGCCGAGCGGGGACTAGAACCCAGATCTCCCGAGTCCCAGCCCAACACTCTCACCACTACGCCACACTGGTAACTTGGCACCCTCCCGATGTTTTCGACTACAGCTAACATGAGCCCCAGCCAGCATGGCTAATGGTCAGAGATTAGGGGAGTGGTAGTCCAGGACATCTGGAGCATACAGATGCTCCAGATCTAGCCCAGATGTGCCTACATCTGGGCTAGATGCTTGTGGGCTGGGTGGGGGCGGGGAAACCCTACAGGCTTCCTATTCCTCTTTTTTGTAGGTGGTGAAATGCTGTTTCTTTTCTTCAAAATCCAATTTGATTTTTTTTTTTTTAAAGATATGCTTTTTAACCTGTAATGGGAGTTTATAGGACTCTCATGATGAGCAGACACTTCCTTTCCCTCCCGCCTCACACGGCTGACTTGGAAGGTTGAGGAGGGTGGGGAAGAACAGCCCCATTGCTGAACGGAGCAGCACCGTGGCCACCCCCCCACCAAGTAGCACGGGTGGCTGCTCCACGGCCACTCATGGTGAACACTGAACGGGCAGTCTGCTCCGGAGGAGGCTTTGCGCAAGGCCTCTCTGAGGCGGTCCAGACTGCTGCTTCAGCACCGCTCATGGCGGTGTGCTGACGCTCATGGCGGTGCTGACGCAGCGATGAATTTTAGGATGTTTTAAAGATGTTTTTAAGATGTTTTAAAGATGTTTTAAGATGTTTTTAGGATGTTTTAAGATGTTTAATAGTATATATTGTGTTGTTTTAGTTTAGGTATTTTATATTTTCTGTTGTTCCCCGCCTCGATCTAGATGGAGAGGCGGGTAATAAATAAAATATTATGATGATGATGATGATGATGATGATGATGATGATGATGATGATGATGATGATGATGATGATGATCTGGCGGTGCTGGCTTTGCGTCAAGGCCTCCTCCCCGCCCCTGGCCACCCTCCCCCCACACACACACCCCTCCAATCTGGTCAGGCTGGCCAGAGGAGGGAGGAGGGCCTTGCCGTTCCCAGGCCATCCTCCCCGGCTGGATTTGGGCCTGAAAGACCAAGAAAAGGGTGGGTGCGCGGAGGGGAAGCTGTAAGCAAGCACAGTTTCTTCTGACATTGTACGACATCACCACTGATCACGGGGCACGTCAGCCTTAGCTTCTTGGCTTCTCCCGGCTTTGGGGAGTTTGGACCAACATGAGATAGCCTTAACTCTGAGATAGCCTTAACTCTTTTAAATCAGCAGGTGTGTGTGTGTGTGTGTGTGTTTTAAAAAATCATTGAATATAATAATAGTGATGAGGATGATGGTATAACGACATTTAGGAGATGTTATTAAGATGCCACAGAATATGAAGAAGAAAAAGATAAATTTCCCTGCCCCAATGAGCTTACAATCTAAGTCCTAAAAAGGAGAAATGAGGGATGGGAGAGAGGGAAAGGAAATGTGCGCTCAGGCTACCATCATGTTATACTTCCTGAAAGAAACCAGTCATGTCTGACTAGTGCCTGACATATCTATAATTCACTGTAGTAAAGGCTGACATCAAGAGCAGGCATGGTTGGGTATCTGCCAAGGGATACCACGCCTCAGCAGGGGCCCACCGGCAAGACCTTGCTAGACTCAGTCCTCCTCTTCACCAGTTGGCCTGCCTCTTGCTCCGGCCCAGACAGCAGTGGTGATTTTCATAGACTTTCATAGAATAATAGAATCATCATAGAATAATAGAAAAGTAGAGTTGGAAGGGGCCTACAAGGCCATCGAGTCCAACCCCCTGCTCAATGCAGGAAACCAGGTCAAAGCATCTCTGACAGATGTCTGTCCAGCTGCACCTTGAATGCCTCCAGAGTGGGAGAGCCCACAACCTCCCTAGGTAGTTGATTCCATTGTCTTATTGCTCTGACAGTCAGGAAATTTTTCCTGATGTTTAGGTGGAATCTAGGTTCCTGTAACTTGAGCCCATTATTCCGTGTCCTGCAAACTGGGATGAACGAGAAGAGATCTTTGCCCTCCTCTGTGTGACATCCCTTCAAATACTGGAAGAGTGCGATCATATCTCCCCTCAGTCTCCTCTTCTGAAGGCTAAACATGCCCAGTTCTTTCAGTCTCTCCTCATAGGGCCTTGTTTCCAGTCCCTTTATCATCCTTGTTGCCCTCCTCTGAACCCTCTCCAGTTTGTCTATGTCCTTCTTAAAGTGAGGTGCCCAGAACTGGACGCAGTACTCAAGATGAGGCCTAACCAGTGCCGAGTAAAGGGGAATTATCACTTCCCGCGATTTGGAAGCTATACTTCTATTAATACAGCCCAAAATAGCATTTGCCTTCTTTGCAGCCACATCGCATTGCTGGCTCATATTCAGTTTGTGATCTACCACAATTCCAAGATCCTTCTCACTTGTAGTATTGTTGAGCCAAGTGTCCCCCATTCTGTAACTCTGCATTTGGTTTCCTCTCCCTAGGTGCAGCACTTGGCATTTATCCCTATTAAATTTCATTCTGTTGTTTTCGGCCCAACTCATAGATCATAGAGTTGGAAGGGGCCTACAACAAGGCCATCGAGTCCAGCCCCCTGCTCAATGCAGGAAACTAGAGGATGGGGTCTCCCATCCAAGTCATAGCCAGGCCTGCCTGACCCTGCTTAGCTTTCCACGCTCAGACAAGCGGAGCCAGCGTGAGCCACAGGCCTTCTTGGTGTGGTAACTGGTGGTGGTAAGGAGGAGCAGCAGATCTGCCCACTTGCTCACTGGCTCTCTGCCTGTCAGGCAAACAAGTGGCAGCAATAATGAGAAAGCAGATGAGAAGCGATAGCAGCTGGCGACACTGGCAGTGAGCGAGTAGACTCGCTGAGGAAGGGGCCCCATTGAGGGTGTCTTGCCCAAGGGCCCTCAAAAACCTACAGCCTGCACTGCTGGAGTTACTGGCTAAGAGGTCACTGTCGCTGGCCCTCTCCATCCAACATGGAACGCAAGAGCTCATTCCAGCACTCAGGAAAAATACACATGGTGGAGGTCTCAGGACTGTGCCACTTCAATATGTGTGTGTTTGGCAGAGGGGGTTTCTCCAGTTCGCCAAGTGCATGCTACACCCAACCCACATTTTGAAGGTTTTCCCGATGCTGCCAGGGTGGCGTAGTGGTGAGAGTGTTGGACTGGGACTCGGGAGATCCGGGTTCTAGTCCCCGCTCGGCCATGACGCTCACTGGGGGTGACTGTGGGCCAGTCAGTGACTCTCAGCCTAACCTACCTCACAGGGTTGTTGTGAGGATAAAACTGAGAGGAGGAGGAGGAGGAGGAGGATTATGTAAGCCGCCTTGGGTTCCTTGCAGGAAAAAAAAACAAGTGTATTATATACATATAATAAATAAATAATATTAATTACCTTGACAGACAACAGAGACAGGCACAAGTCTCACGTGGGTTGACTGCAGAATGCATTTTCTTGCACAGGGACCACCTCAGTGCCTCATTGTAAGTTGCTATTAGGAAAGGGGTACATTTCAAATCTCTCTAGACCATTGGAAGAGAAAGATGTGTGTGTGTGCGTGTGTACTTTATTTTCACCACTTAAGTATTGCATGGAGAGGTCTGAATCTGCTTTATGCCGAGAGTCCAGTCCAGTCCCTCCCCTGTCGGGCCTGCTGGCCAGCTTGGGAGTTACAGCGTTCTCTTAGTGCAGGTTTCCTCAGAGAGTGGGAGAGGGCAAAGCCTGGCTTATGATATGACATGGAAGCAAATGTAAGTTGTAGGTGAAGTGCTGCTGGGCCAGCCCTGAGTCAGCAGCACAGGCTTGGCCCTGTTACAGGCGGGCGGAAGGAGCAGCAGCACGGTGATGTGCAAAGCAGCCTGGCTTGTTTTACTGTGTATGCAGATGCTTCATTACATAAGGGAGAGGCGCGGGGAGGGAGAGGAGAAAGAAAGGGTTGTCATCGAAACTGAGATTCCTTCTGAAAGTAGCCAAAAATATTGAAGTGATGTCAATTAATCATTTATATTTGTTCTGGGAAAAGGCCATCAAATCACCCGGTCTAGCTTTCTCCACAGACCCAATTAATCCCCTGCCTTTTCAAATACCCTGACTGTGCCCTTAAAGAAATCTGACACTCACTTCACCTCTCTGGAAGGCAGTGTCAGATAAATTGAAACTGTGCTGAACAATGGCTAATGGAATGAAAAACCTGCCAAACACTTCAGATTTAAATGACCCCCCCCCCACCCCCTTTCAGAAGGCGCCTACATCTTCCCTGATGACTAAAAAGGTCACACACAACTGACTCATTTTGAGCCAAGGTTGTGCTTGGGCTGACCCAGTGCCGCTGCCGGAAGACCAACATCTGCACTGTGAATGGATGAAGGGATCGTGGGTCAGGCCACTTGACCGTCCAGCTCAGCATGTCTGCACCAGGGGTAGGCAAGCTGGTGCCCTCCAGATGGGGTTGGACTGCAGCTCTCATCAGCACCAGCCAGCATAGTCAGCAGTCAAGGATTATGGGAGTTGTCGTCCAAAACATCTGGAGAGTTGCCTACCTGTGGTCTACACCAGGGGTGCAAAACCTCAGGCCCCGGGTCCCAAGAAGGGGGGAGGAACAAATGGTGGGGGGAAATGGGAGGATTACAAAGGTGGCTAACGGTGCAATCCTATACATGTCTACTCAGAAGTAAGCACCGCTGAGTTCAGTGGTGCAGAGACAAACAGGTATAGGATTGCACCCTAAGAGTGCTTCCAAAGGAGGCTGTTGTTGTGCTTCAGTCACCCTGCCTCAAACTCAAACATGGAATTTTATTGGGGCGTGTGTGTCCAGATGTTGTCTTTCTTTTGGAACCCTCCATTACTTTCTTACTCCTTGTTTCATTTTTTTTTTTTCTTACCATAAAAAATGTCAAGGAGGGAAAGGTGGAATGCACAATGCCTTTTGATAGGGAGTGCTAAGAGCTGTCCATCTGGAAGCACCTGTAGTCTGGACACCCTGTACAATTCCGTGAAAGAGCGAGGCGAGTGCACAAAATAAAAACCTCGTCTGGAAGCAGCCGAGATGTGAAGGGAAACATGCATTTCTTCAATGACAAAACACTGCAGTTTGAGTACCAGGGAAATGATTTACCTCCTAACAAAGATAGTACCTTGAAGAATGACAATTTGGGTCGCCCATAACAAATGAGTAATAACGGCACATTTATTACTTTATGAAGAACTATTATTAAACCTCCTTGAAGTCACAGGAGTGTAATTTTATTGAGCCAAAGCTTGGGGTGTGTGGGAGTGGCATTGTAGGAGCCACACTGCTAATTGGTGGCTATCATGACCTTCCGAAATTTAGGTTCTGAATTAAGATGTTCTTATTGTCACTGTCCATAAACAAATTCAGAGTCTCTGGACGATTTGGGGGTCTCACAGGGTGAAAGAAAATTTCAAACTATTATCCAGCAGGGCAATAAAGCAAATGCAGAGAGGCAGTGTGGCGTAGTGGTGAGAGTGTTAGACTGGGACTTGGGAGACCCGGGTTCTAGTCCCCACTCAGCCATGAAGCTCACTGGGTGACATTGGGCCAGTCACTGCCTCTCAGCCTAACCTACCTCACAGGGTTGTTGTGAGGATAAAATGGAGAGGAGGAGGAGGAGGATTATGTAAGCCGCCTTGGGTTCCTTGCAGGAAAAAAGGTGGGGTATAAATAAAATATAATAATAAATAATAATAAAAAGAAACGGAGTCCAGCATGCTACGTAGTTATGCACAGTAAACCCAACTGAAATTAGTTAGTGTACATGAAGGGAGGCAACAAATAAACAAAGATTGAGAGATGGTCTTTGTGTATTAGTGGAATGACAAGTTGTAAATTATAAGGTCTCGCATCTCTACATCTATTGTTTTGACGTCTTTCCCTGAAGACTTTCCCCGAAGACGTCAAACAGACTTTGTTGACATAGGCAGGACAGGAGGGATACGGTCAGAAAGCTAAGAGGAAGGGGGACGGACGGTAGCAGTGTTTAGGGAACCTTTCACCCAGAAAAGAGCCTCCAAATGCCTTCCCCCTGGGAACTGCATTGGGGAATATTGCTGCTTTAGGGAGCCACGAAGCTCAGAGGCAGTGTTAGGGGGCGGCCCACTAGGGCTGGAGCCCTGAATCTTTCCAAATCTCTGGGAGGCCATCTGCCCCACCACCTTGCTGTCCATGGGCACTTGCTAAAATAAAGGTACAGGGGCCCTGATGATCTCAGTTGCATCCGATCCCCGTGGATTAGCTGGCTTTTCCCCCACATGTGCTTCGCCCTGAATCCTTCTCCCTGAGGTTTTTTCTGAAATCAAATTCCCTCCTCTCCCCTGTCCATATATCCCTGCTTACAAATAGGGGTGTCCTTAGGAGACAGGTTCCTTTAAAGGCGCGCGCACACACACACACACACACGCACACACACACATGCACGCAGATTTTAGAGCATATCACTGCCTCTCCGCCTAACCTACCTCACAGGGTTGTTGTGAGGATAAAATGGAGAGGAGGATGAGGATTATGTAAGCCGCCTTGGGTTCCTTGCAGGAAAAAAGGTGGGGTATAAATATAATAAATAAATAAATAAATGAAATGAAATGTGTAAATTAGCATATGCAAATTTATGCTTGTTTGTTTGTCCTTTTGGGCCTGAGCCCTGGATCTTTTTGGTACCTAGCACCACCTTGACTACAACTCCATAACCACTGACCATTGGCCAGATTCAAGGGGGGCAGCAGGAGATGAAGCACGTGTGGGCAAAAAAAGCCAGCTAGTCCAGAGGAATCAGAGGCAACAGAGATCCTCGGGGCCCTTGCACCTTTATTTCAGCAAGTGCCCGTGTGGACAGCAGGGTGGTGGGGCAGGCGGCCTCCCGGAGATTCGGGATCCAGCCCTAGTTGGCCACCTTCTAACACTGCTTCTGGTTGTAGTCCCAAAACATCTGGAGGGTACCAGGTTGCCTACCCCTGGGGTAGACAATCCTGAGCTCGAAGGACCAGTTAGGAATTAGGCAGGGTGTTGTGTTCCTATGTACCTTATATGCATCTGGAATTCATAATGACACTGCAGAGTACGCCCACAGGTCTCAACTTGAGGTGTTGCACAGGAAGTATGAAAACTGTATTTTGTCAGCACGTGCCTGCAATGTCTGAAGTGCCCTTGCATGCCATAACTGTGAGCAGGGTTGCAGTCTTTTCGGCAGTGACAGAAAACCATTAAGACAAGCATATAATAGACTGTTAAAAATAGATTTTTTTCCAGAATAGTGTAAAGAGTTATTTACAGTGCTCATAATCCCTTGGAATTTCAGATGTAATACCCTATAATTAATGTGTGCTTTATGTTGCTATCACTCTTTGAGGAGCACATATTTCTCCTGCTATAAATAATGAGGGAAAGAAACTTAAAAGCCCAGAGTTGAGAAAAAGGCTTCACAACCCAGATACTGTTTTTAGCTGCCTAGCAACACAGTGCATGGTCCCCTTCTCTTGCCCACATATGACTGTGCTGGTTGGGCATGATGAGAGTTGCAGCCCATCACAACTGGAGGCACCAGGCTGGGGATGGTTGTTATATGCTGAGATCAGGATCTCATAGACAAGCTAGGTCAGTGATGGCGAACCTATGGCACGGGTGCCACAGCTGGCACGCAGGGACCTCTCTGCGGGCACTCGAGCCATTGGTCACCAGATCGCGAAAAGACCGTCCCCTTCTGCAAAACACTAATGATCTTGTTCTTTGTCACAGTGTGGAACAGAATGGTTTTATTCTAGAATTCCTGTTACAGAATTCTTTTCTACATTGTTATCACATTTAAAAGATTTTGAAGAATGATGCACAGAGCATGGCTTGGATGTAAAGCCCTAACAGTTGACCTGAGTGCTGCATGTGTTGCTCTCAAACTAACGGAGTATGAGCCAAGGTTTGACAAATTATCAGCATGCATGCAATAGCAAAAATCACATTAATTGTGCAAAAGCATGCCCAATGCAAACGTTTACCTAATGCAGTGTTTGCAGTCCAAGACATAAAGTGTTTAAAATGTGTTAAGCATGTTTAGTTTTCTTGTTTATCTTGCTCATCCTAGTACAGGTTGGCTTTTACTTTTACTAATCCGACACCTGTAGAAGCAGGGAAAGGACCCGGGGTAAAGCTTGCCCCATACAATTTCAGTCTGGCATATAATCATATTACAAGTTGAGAATCCCTTATCCAAAAATGCATGTGCCTAATTATTTAAAAAGTTTGTATAAATTCCCTTCAGGCTATGTGTACAATGTAGTACTATAATAATTTTTTGAGTTGATTTTTTTTTTCAACAAAAAACTGTTTGTATCATTGAAAGCTCTGTTATTGTGTTTTTCTTTTAAGGCAAAAGATGTTAATTAGTTCGGTCAACTGTATGAGTTGTTTTTCTAAAACTAAAACCTCAGTATTCAGGTTTAACTGCAGTGTTGGCACTTTGAAATAAATAAGTTGGTTTTGTGTTGCAGTTTGGGCACTCGGGCTCAAAAAGGTTCGCCATCACTGAGCTAGGTAGTAACAAGGAAATAAAACATTTAAGGCACAATCCTATGCAGGTTTAGACAGGAAAAAAGGCCTATAACTCCCAGCACGCCTCAGTCAAATGGCTGGGGCATGCTGGGAGCTGTAGGCCTTTTTTTCTGCCTAAACCTGCATAGGATTGAGCCCTTAGCCTGCCAATCTACTGGACAGGCCATGATGATAACATCTTTCTCATTGATGGAATCAAAGATATTCCACAACAACGTTCCGGCATTTCACATGGGTGTTTTGCTGCAGTTAACTTTGCTGCCCACTTTGTGTAAGAAAATAGCCCAAAACACATATCCTGGAATTGAAAAGTACCCTGGAAGGACGGGGACTCCAAACGTTAAACTGAAAAGATCTTACATGCCCTAGTAACTGGATATAAGAGGACCGGCTGTAAAAGGGCTGCAAATATTAACCAATATTCAAGCTTCCCCCACTCCACCAGCCCTGAGGAGAAACTGTCTTAGCTTCTCGGATGTGTAACTATGGTTCTGTTGAAGGACGATGGAGCTCCTTCAGACCTGTTGACTCCTGGGAAATTATACATCTCACATTGGCCAAGACAGAGAGCTACATGCCTGAGTCATTCTCACCAAAGATATAGAAGCTCTGCAGCAATAACACCAGATTTCCACTTTCTCCCATAACTTCTGCTCTCCGCGACATTCTGCATCCCCCTCTGCTGCAGCCACCAACACACACACACACACACACACACTTGTCCTTTCTCCTCTTTCAGCTCTTCCTCTCTTTACCTCTTGCAAGAAAGGTGATGTTACTTCCTCTTCCTCCTCCGGTGTGTCACATGATTCCTCCTTTCAGTTGCTGCATCATGGGACAGGGATAGGGTTAGAAAGATGCCAAATCCCTCCCTCCTCTGTTCTCCTAATTCACCAGGAGGAACCTCTGTATAAGCTTATCCACACTGTCCCGCCCTTCTGCCTACTTCACCATCTGCAATCAAATAGGGCCACAACAGTTAAGTCCGTTCCTCCAGCCAATTTATCAATTAAATATATTCACATCTATGAAAATATTGACCCCAGTTACCGTATTCAGATGCTCTGCACCAACACAGAGGTAGAAATCATGAAAGAGCCCACCTCGGAATGGAGTCCCTGAATCTGGAGCTGCATCACTTGTGGCTTTCTGGAAGCTCCAGGACTCAGACAGTGGAGCACCTAAAAACCAAATGACAGATGTTCCCATTCTACTGCTTTTCCCCTGATGCTCAGAGTACTGAAAATGTTGCACCAGCAAGACAGGAAGTAAACAAAATCTGGCAGGACCTGATGCATTCCCACTGTTGCCGTTCCCCATGCATCCTATTGCGCAGCAACAAATACCCCCCCACACACACACACTCTTCCTGGTACCATCATCTGACAGAGAGAGCTGTAATACAGCTGTCAAATTAAAACACTCATAAAAGGGGGGTGGGATGTAGATCTCCCCCTTCTGTTGTACCTAGAGGCTCAGGGAAGTGTGGAAAAGGTGGAGAGCACTGAGAACTGTCAGGGCAATACTTAAAAACTAGAGAATCACACTGCTAAGGGGGAGATATACTCACCACCCCCTCTTGGTGCAAAAACCCCTTCGCTGCTTTGCTTTTCAATTGACAGCTCACCAGTTGACAGCTGTCAAATGTGCGCAAAGCAACCTATATGCAGCCTCGGTCAATGTCAATGGATATTGCCTACTGCACTTTGACAGCAGACACTTACCAAGAAATTGGCCAGGCAAGGCTCCACATTTCGGGCAGCTGTAAGTGTGCACCTGCAAAGGACCGGTGGGGGTGGGGGGGGATGGAAAAAAATACAATTTCAATTGCACAATTTTGTCATGTCTCCCCGCAAAGGTAATAAGCCAGTGATGGTCACACCAAAGTGCCACTTGAGCATTGGTGGAGCAGCAGCCATTGGCCGCAGCATGGGTGAGATCGCCAAGAATGGCAAGGGTTTTTGCTGCTCTTGCCGAGCGGCTTGCTCACTGCTTCCTGCAACCCACAATGGGATCAGTCTCTGGTTCAAACAGTCCAACAACCCCTAGAACAAGCCATCAGTTGCAGGGCTGGCGCTACCGCTAGGCCAACTAGGCTGTTGCCTAGGGCGCGTAGCGTAAGAGGGCGCAGAACGCTGCGCTCCTCTTCGCTGCCGGCGCGCTCCTGCCCTGCCGTCTCGCCCGCCCGCCTCTCCGAGAAAGCCAGGTCAGTGCGCCCGGAGTAGTGGTGGGGCGCTGGGACGAGCAGCGTTTAATACAGCGGCCGCCTTTTAGCTGTTGGCGGCCGCTCGTCTTTTTTGCCGGGGCTTGCTGCGGCTGCGACGAGCAGCTGATCCTCGCACAGATTGCCAGGGATTGGTTGCCGTGACGCCGAGCTGGAGCCTGGGCGCCTCCCCCCCACCTTGCCTCGCTCCGCGCCGCCTCCCGCCTCGCCTCTGCGCCGCCTCCCCCCCTCCCCGTCTCCCCCCCTCGCTTCGCCTCGCCTCCCCCCTCGCTTCGCCTCGCCTCCCCCCTCGCTTCGCCTCGCCTCCCCCCTCGCTTCACCTCCCCCCCTCGCCTCGCTTCGCTTCGCCTCCCCCCCTCGCCTCGCTTCGCTTCGCCTCCCCCCCCTCGCCTCGCTTCACTTCGCCTCCCCCCTCGCTTTGCCTCCCCCCCTCGCTTCGCCTCTACTCCGCGCTGCCTCCCCCCCGACACCTACCTTCTCCGTGCTGTTTCCGGAGCCCCGCCAGCGCTCTGTTTTGGCGGGAAGAACCAGGGCAACAGGGCTTAAACAGCCCTGTTGCTCTGGTTTCCCCCAGCCAAAAGCAGAGCGCGGGGGTCCCTTTTCGGAGGAGGCGTGGGAAGGTAGGTGGGGGGCGGCAGTGGCAGCGTGCGGGGGGGGAGGTTGCAGAGCAGGGCTGCTTTCCGGAGCCCCCCCCCACGGCACGAGAGGGGGGGGCGCTAAATATAGTTTAGCCTAGGGCGCCAAACTGCCCTGCACCGGTCCTGATCAGTTGTCAGGGTGGCTTGTTGCCCCAAAACAAGCCACCCTGCGGGAAGTGGTCTGAGTTCGGATGACATGGCAACCCACCATGCCTAGCTACCCACAATGGGTTGCCGTGTCGTGCAAACCCAGTCAATGAAGGTCTCCACACAGGACACTTTGGAAATGGGGATGGTATCCATTCAAATGGCCCCTTGGCAACATGAATATTCACAATGTATGTATACTATAAGGGATACTAGTGTCTACTCTACATGAAGGGAAGGAACATAAAATTCCTGCGCCATCTTGCATCTAATCACACAGGCGTTATATGTGCCAAAAGGTATGCCTTACAGTGCAGTCTTATACAGGCCTGTGGCTCACGCTGGCTCAGCTTGTCTTAGTGTGGAAAGCTAAGCAGGGTCAGGCCTGGTTATTACTTGGATGGGAGACCCCTCCTCTAGTTTCCTGCATCAAGCAGGGGGTTGGACTTGTAGGCTCCTTCCAACTCTATGATCTATGAATCCATGAATCTATGTCTACTCAGGAAAAAGCCCCATTGAGTTCAACGGGGCTTACTCCCAGCTAAGTGAGTATAGGATTGCCACCTGAATTTCGTCTCTTTGCCTTGCTGTACTCCAACACGTGCCTGCCTTGGCTCCAAATGAGCTAACTAGCAAGAATGAAGGCAAATGATACTGCGCGAACAGGGTGGACAGGATAGCAAAGAAAGTGGTCTGATAAAAGAAACTGTCAGGAAAAGATCACGAGAGAGATGATTGTCGACTGACGGGAATGCTGTGGCACAGGGCTGTTGAGTTGTTGGCATTGTTTGTGGCAAACAGCTCTTTGCAAATGCAGTCCTCTTGCTGGTCACCAAACCAGTTGGAATTGTTTTTACAGATGATGGTAATTTTCTTTCACTTGTGTAATTATACTTATAAGGAAGTACAGAGTGTACCCGTGGCATTTGAACAAAAACCTGTCAGCAAGTGACAAGCAAGGTTGTGATAAATGTTCAGCCAGATTACCACAGTGCTTGTGAAGATATAATTCCCAAGGGGGGGAAAAATCTCTTCTTATGCAGAAAGTGATGTTTGTTCTGCAAAAGGCTCAAAACGGCTGAACCAACAGACACCCGCAGCGTGCCTGTAGAACTTATGGTGCATAGTAGGCTGTAATACTAATTTTACACAAGTTTCTTGTGGACCACAGGAATCATAACCCATTAACCCTACACAAGCAAAGGTGTGGCCCCAGGCTTGCAAGGCCCTTTGTGACATCAGAGCAGCTGCGCCAATGAGATGCAGGGAGCTCACTTGCAAGAGTAACATGGGCTCATATTTCAGTTGTGATGCACCAGTTCACCAACTTAATCGGATAGAAGGTTATGGCCCCTTTTGATCACATCCAGACCGGCGGCCAAACATGATGAATTGCTTTGGTGATTTCAGGTCCAGCCAACTGTAGTGGACTCTACAGTTGTTCAGAAGTTTCTACATGCAGTTGTTCAGAAGTTTCACTGGTGCAAAATGGGGCACCCTGCCTCCTGCTGGGAGTGGGTTACTGAGAGCTCATTCTACTTGTAACACTCCAGGATTTGCTCTGGTTTTCTGTGCTCTTCTGGGCATAATTCAAGGCCTTTGTTTTAACCTATAAAACTTCAAACAGCTTGGGCTGCACTTACCTCACAGACAGCCACCTCTCTTACATTCTGTCACAACAATCTAAGTTTAACCAAGTGTCTTCTTGACAATTAGCAAGAGAATGTATTATTATAATGGACTGGTTCCAGCCCCAAGGATCACACAATTTACATTTGGAGGGAGGGAGGGAGGAAAAGAGTCAAGGGTAAATAAGGGTTGAATGCAAGCTAATCGCAGAGATGTGTACTTAGGCTTGGTTTCAGCTGGGGACTAAAAGCTGGACAAAATACTACAAGCAAACATTTACTAGTTCACCTCTGATGGCCTCCCCACCCACCCTGCAAAGCAGCTTTGGGAGGGAGCAATGCAAAATGGACAAGTGGCAGGAAGATTTGGATGCTTAACCCTTTCCACACCCACATCTTCTCTGCTCTCAGTCACTGCTGCCAAGCTACTTCCCCCCCCACCCTTTCCTTCACCCCTTGGAGTTCCAAATGCGTCTTTTGCCACAAAGTGGCAGGTAGGTAAAGCCTTGAGCACTGCTTCTCTGCTCAGGGCCGACCCTACTAGGCAGAGCGAAGCAGTTACCTGAGGCAGAAGAGGTGGCACCAGAGTGTCGGAGCGGATTGCTGTGGGTCCATGTGGCCTGCCCAGCAGCACCCTCTAAGTAAGATGGTCTGCTGCCTTCAGGCTGGTCCCATTGCCAATGTTGAAGAATAATTCAACTGCCAATCCAGCCAGTTTTTGTTCATGGAATGAGAGAGGGCACCATCTTGTCCTTCACCTCAGACAGCAAAATGTCCTTGGTCTGACTCTGGCTCTGCTTCCCATCACCCCTCCCAAGGTTGCTTTTTCTTTGCTTTTTTGGGAGGGGAAGTGACAACAGGGGTTAATCGCATATACGTTGTACTGCCTAAGTTTGGCTCCCAGAGGCATTACAAAGAAGTACGATTTGATAGCAAAGAGAGACCCGTTGGGATTTCCAGATACAGGAGGAGCGAGAGAGTGGGCGGAGCCGTTTCAAGGCACAGGAGACCTCTGGGCAGCTCGGGACCATAGAACTGCAGAAGGAAAAGGTCACAGGTTGCAGGTAAGGTGGCCAGATCAGCCTCCTGGTGAAAAATTGCCATTAAAGCCTGGCAATGTAGCCAGCAAGGCCCTAGATGGGAGGCAATACTCAGCTGCCACCGCCGTTGGTGGCCCACCGGTGAGTAGAAGCCACTGGAGAAGAAGGCACGTCCTTACGGGAAGGAGACGTGCAGGGGGGTGGCTCTGCTGGCACTGTGAAGGTGCACAGCTGGTGCATGACCAACAACACCTTGCAAGGACCACTGATATCAGCCCCGCAAACGCGCGCTGGGCTCAGTTAGTAGCTGTGCACTCACACGATGCTGACAGGGCCAGCCCGTGCCTCACCGACCACCTGGAATCTCCCTTCGGTAAGGATGCGGAGCAACTCCTTACAACAGTCCGTTAAGGCAGTCCAGTCATATTATTCCCATTTTGCAGATGCTGAGCTCAGAGTGAGAAGGAGCGGCTCGCAATTCAAGCTCAGAATATACCCCAGGAGGCTCTTGCTGCTGGAAACGTTGCCTGGACCTGAAGAAAGACGATACAGAGATACCATTTCTTTGACCAGCCTTCATTCGTGAAAGCAAATGCTGCTATGAACTTCGAAAGCTCCTACAATGTCTTTGAAGCTGAGGTCAAAGTGGGCAGGAGACTTTTGCCTTGGAAAGGTGATCCGGTCCGTTTCACGTTGCTCTCCTCTCTCCTTCACGAGCTGCCTTGCAGCAAATCTTTCCATTACACTTACTAACATGGGGACAAAAGCTGAGATCTGACTGTCAGTCACTCAATTAAAGAAGGGAGTCATAGTTCAAATGGGTTTCCCAAAACATGAGTATGGATGGATCTGTCAAGCTCGGGCTTGCCAGGATTGCTGGATTTTTAAGGTCAAGCTTGTTCCATCCTGTTTTCACATAGGTTTGTGATTGATTGATTGATTGATTGATTGATTGATTGATTGATTTTAAAGAAAACTGTATGGAAATGCGTGGAAATGTGCACATTTTTCCTTATGTACACATTTTTCTGCAGGTTTCTGTCTCACCTCACTGAAAGGCTCGGGCAGTGTAAACTCAATAAATCCATTAAAAAAACCCTCAGTGGAGTGAATTTCTCACCCATCCCTAGAGGGAGAGATGTGCCCATGAGCATATGCAGAGCACCTTACCCTCACTCTGATTAAGCACAACTCATTGCAGAATGGGCTTGCCCAGTCAGAGGCTACACTTGCATCACTAAATCCCTGACTACAAGGCAGGCAGGCCAGTGAGAACAAGATCTCGTCGGCGTGGTCACCTTTCTGTCTTTACTTCATCGAAGCTGGCTTCTAGAAAAATCTGGCTGTCTCCTACATTTTATTGTGTTGTATTTGTAGTATATTGCAGTCTGCCATGCTGGCTGAGGATGAAGGGAGTTGAAGTCCAACACCTCTGGAGGGCATCTGGATGGGGAAGGCTTAGTCTTTTTGTGCCAGAGATGGGAGAAATAGTGATGTCTGAGCTTGCTGAGGTTCTCCATTTTCCACTGTGACGCTTGTCTCCTCTCATTCTTGCTCCCGCACACAAGCGTCTCTCCCCCGCCCCAAACTAGAAATGTGCACATTTTCAAACATGAAAAAGGCACACTTTTCTAAGCGTGCACCCCAAATGCCCTCTTTCCCCCTTAGGCTAAACTGTGTTAATGCAGTTCCTTGGGGTGGGGAGGGGAGAAGGTGTATTTTTGGAAGTGCAGATTTGTGCAAGTGTGCACTTTTGGATGTGAACACAGTCTTGGGAAATTGCGAAACTTTTCAGAGAATTATGATCCTGCTCACGGTCACATTCAGGGTTTGCGAGTGGGATATGTTTGCATGATGTGTGAACAAGAATGAAATCTCTCTCTCTATTTTATTTATTTATTTATTATATTTATCCCCCACCTTTTTTCCTGCAAGGAACCCAAGGCGCCTTACATAATCCTCCTCCTCTCCATTTTATCCCCACAACAACCCTGTGAGGTAGGTTAGGCTGAGAGTCAGTGACTGGCCCAAAGTCACCCAGTGAGTTTCATGGCCGAGCGGGGACTAGAACCCGGATCTCCCAAGTCCCAGTCCAACACTCTCACCACTACGTCTGTCTGTCTGTCTATCTATCTATCTATCTATCACCATATTTGCACCCCTGGTGTTTACCTGTATGGCTACCCAGCTAACACCCATGTAAGTTCCCTTAATTATGGGTGGGCACATTTTCCAACTCCTAAGTATACTTACTAAGGGAAGCCTTCATGTCTGAAGTCACCCTAAGTAATTCCCATCAGAGGTCTTAAACCATATGTATCCCTAAATCTTCAAATTCTCAGGTGTGCCTGAGAATACTTAAGGTATAGCTGTCTGACTACAAAGGACATGTGTGTCGCATCAGCTGAGAATAGTGCCGAAGTGTTCCAGTTGCCACTTTCCTTGGGAGAGTCCATAGAGGCCATGATGCCTGGATCCTTTCCCAGTTGCTGCATGCACATATTTCATCAAGCAAAGCAGCAGTGTAAACATGCTTGCGCAATGCGCAACTGGTTTAAGACAGAGGCATTTTGCATTCTGGTATCTGTATCCAAGTTCAACAGATGAAGTGAAAAGTTGCCCTCGGCTGCCTTGGCATCTTTAACTGACATAACAATGTTACAAATCTTTAGCTATCAAGAAGATCCAGTAAGGGAGATTCCCCCGTGTGGGAGCAGCTCCTGTATGGAAATTCCTTAGAAAAAGCTGAAAGGAGCAACATACACCGGGCCCGTTTGCATATAACAGTGGCAAATTGTGGGTTAATTAATTCACCCATGATTTGCCACCGCACACGCTGGGCATGTTCTGCAGCCTTTTTGAATATTCAACCTCCAGTCACGCCAATTGGGGGTTGCTATGTGACGTCCAAACCCAGATACTATAGGTTAATCATGGCTTAAACAACCCGCAGTTAACCTAACTCCTAATTGTAGTCACCCCTTATATTTGTTGTTGTGACTATGGCAGGGAGAGAGAGGCTTATTCTCACCCACCCCCCTGGTCCCAACCATGCTACTCAGGCTTCTGGATGGCTCCTATTTACATAACAAACCATATGTACGTTGATTGCCTATTTACATAACAAAAACGTGCATTCATGCAGGTAAGGTCAAGTCTAGACTTGATGCAGATGTACATCTGCATCCCTTGTGCATCACAATGTGGATCTGAATGTGAGACACATACTGTGGACACCGTTTTGCACTACAGGTGCAGCTTAGCACATGTATGGCCATTTGCATGGCAGTGCAGAAGGGATATGAAGCTACTGAGAGAAATAACCCAGGCCTGTGGCTCACGCTGGCTCAGCTTGTCTGAGCGTGGAAAGCTAAGCAGGGTCAGGCCTGGTTGTTACTTGGATGGGAGACTGCCTCCTCTAGTTTCCTGCCTTGTAGGCTCCTTCCAACTCTATAATCTATGAAACCACCACCACCACCACCACCATCATCATCATCATCATCATCCTGAAAGTGAATCTAGAGAAGACAGAAGTGATGCTGATAGCAGTAATTTCAGGGCTTTGAGGAAGTTGAGTCTCAGATGAAGTCTCAGAGCAGGCCAAAGCCTTGGACTTCTCCTGGGCTCTGCTTTGCTCCTGGCAAACAGGGACCAGCAGTGAACAGGCGTGCTTTTTATCCAAAGCACCTTTTGCGTAGGCTCTAGCCCCCTTTGGAGCAGCGGGGATCTTATCCACACATTTGTAACCACAGAGATTGTCTGCGGTAGTGCACGCCAGGCTCCCCTTGGAGATGGCCAGAAAGTTGCAACTGGTGCCGAATGCCACCGCTCCCCTTGCTGAATAGGGGCAGGTGAGATCACATTCAACCACGTTTGTTGCTATTGCTGCTTGTGCTCGGCCAGGACCAAGTCAAGGTGCTATTGCTTCATAGCCCTTCATGGCCTGGGAACATCATACCTTAGTGCAGGGAGGACCACCCTGTATGGACCCCAGTTCTGGTAAGGAACTTCTGATCAGCTCCACTTATCTTCACTGGGTGAGGTCAAACCATGAACAACTAGGAGCAGGGCCATTACTGTAATTGCCCGAGACTGTGGAACATTTCAGAAGCTACCTCATAGCAGGACAGACTGTTTGTCCATTTTGCCCTTTATTGTGTACTCCAGGGATCCACAACACAGAGAGAGAGAGAGAGAGAGAGAGAGACAGAAGGAAGGAAGGAGAGAAAGAAAGAGGAGCGGGGGTGGGTGGGCAGAGAGGATTCAGAGAGAGAGAGAGAGAGCCAGAGAGAGAGCCAGAGAGAGAGAGAGAGAGAAGCCAGAAAGGGTAGCACACACACATGTAACACATTCATGTGCACACACAAGCACAGATAAGGGGGAGGGTGCTTCCAACATTTTTGTGATTCACTGCCCTACAGGCCTCCAATTTGTGCTGGTGTGCAGGACACTTGTTCAAGATGCCAAATTGAAACTGACTCCACGAGTCCCTCTTAAAATCAATGGGGTTTCCCCCCAACAAAATAAGGCTACTTCAGATGTGTGGCTTAAATAAATTCTAGGCACAAGTGTGCCTTTTTATTTCAAAACTCTGCAACTGATTTTGGCAAGAACAGACCAGGCAGACAAACCCAAAATAACCAGACAGGCAGAGGAGACAGGAAACCCCAAAGCAGGCAGGCAGAGGCCTTTGTCTTGGACAATTCAAACTGTGGAACTGGTTAAGAAGAGACCAGGCAGGCAGAGGAGGCTGGGAACCCCAAACAGGCAGGCAGAGGCAGCCAAACCCAAAATGTCTGACCCTAACCCTAACCCCCCACAACAACACATCAAAATAAATCTCAACACATCGTTGGGGCTGCGCTCCTGGTAGCTGTCCATAGTGGCCGAACAGCGGCGCTCCTCGCTTCCATGCACTCTTCACCGGTGATCGCGCTCCTGGCACAGCCAGAAGACTCGTCAACAGCCCAGGGATGTTGACGAGTCCTTGGTCTCGAGTCCCGAGTCGAGTCTCGAGTCCCATTAAAAATATTGGGACTCGAGTCCAAGTCGAGTCCGAGGGGGGACTCAGTCCGACTCACGAGTCGAGTCCTCGAGTCCGAGTCCCCATCCCTGCCACAGGCCCAGAAAAGTTGGAGAACCCTGGTCTACCCTGACTGGCAGCGCCTCTCCAGGGTCTCCGCAGCAGAGATCTTTCCCATCACTGGATCCCTTTAGTAAAGATTCTACGGCAGCCTGTTCTAGGAATTGGACCCGGGCCCTTCAGAGCAGGTGCTCTCCCACTTAGCTCTGTTCTTCTCCTGCCCTGCTCATGGAAGCCAAGACCAGCTCCTCCTTGATTGCTGCTCAAAGGGCTCTACTTAGGTACTTTTGCTGACCTTTGGAGGCTGATCGTGCGATCGCTATGCATCATTACTATGTTTTAGGTGCTGAACGTCCTGGATTTGTTCCCAGTGGTGCAGCTGGGCTTGGACTTTGGGGCAAAGTCCAGGGCCCCGCAGCCCAAGGGCCCACAAATGACCATCCAGAGAGCGGCAGGTGAGGAGGGCAGCAGGAGCAAACGCCATTTTCTGTCTTCAGTCACTATGATTTAAGTGAGCTTATAACATGAAACTGCACATGTTCAGGCTACTTTTTAAATCAGGGCTGGCAAACAGATTTCTTGCTCTAACCCACTGTTCTCCAACCTTGGAGCTGGCTGGGGCATGCTGGGAGTTGTAGGCCAAAAACATCTGGGGACCCAAGGTTGGAGAACACTGCTCTAACCTATCAGGAGCGGAGAAGCAGTTTTGGCACCCAGAATGGGGGCGGGAGGTGGGGGCAGGAGAACAGAAATGTTAGTTAGTCGCGTGCTCGCTTCACAACTGAAGTAATACACCTGGCCGTCCAAAGGCCCCCCTCCCCCCCATAAGACCATTAAGTTCAAGGTCTAAAATTACAATTTGTCCCTTTGTTACATAGTTTATACGTTACTGCATTCTTATGTGAACTGCCTTGAGCCTGGTAAAGGCAGTATATAAATGTAAGAAATAAAGAAGAATATGCATTCTTAACCACCCTCTCAGGCTGCAGTTATGTTGCTGCGTGAAACTATATAGTATCTGGATTGTAGCCGACGAGTCAAGCCGTTAAACAGGGAAGGGATAAAGTATCTCTGATGATAGCTTTTAAAATAGGGGAGATCTATCCAAGCTGACAGCCTACTCCGTCTACCAGTCAAAGGTACCGTATTACCTGGCTCATCATTTCCTATTTGTTTCTCACCAAGGCCAGTCCAACCAACACTTTTATCACGACTATACTAATCTCAATTCGGCCTAAAACTGTACCGTTTCCGTTTTTTCCTTGCGGCATTGCCCACAGAAAAGGAAGTTCGCTCCGGGAAAGCTTTCTATCTGTTTACAAATGTAGGAGGGATGATGACAGTGTGGGAAACCATCTTTCACAGAGTTTAGTTGCAAGACACTGTTTATTGGTGGTGATAACACAGCACATAGAAATGGGGGCCCTAATAAAACACGGCTTGTATTTTGCTGGGTAGCAGAGGAGCTGGTGTTTACACTAGTGCTCAAGATGCACCACCATTATAAATATTTACATATCCAGTGTTTACAGGCGTTGTGGGTGTCCATTGGTCACATAAATTTACCACAGTCCTGATATTTATGAGCAGAGGTGCAATGAATGGTTCCTTTTTAGAAGTCACTGAGAGACAATACAAAAGCAAAGTCAGAAGCTCAAGCAACGGTTCCCATTTCTTCGCTTTGGATGCAATCCTAAGCACACTAAGGAGTACGCCCCATTGAACACAGTGAGTCGCACTTCTGACAAAACATGCATCGTCAGGCTTCTAAATAGGATTGTATCTGGCAGGAAAGAGTTCATGTCAGCCAGAACATAGAAGGAAAAGCTAAATTCATTTTAGTCCCAAAGAATGAGAGCCAATTCATATCATCTGCTGCTTTTCCTTTGCTTGTGGTCATCTGAGTCATTCACCGCAAGCAGAATAGGCAGCTTTGGTAACCCACCACTATGTTCAGATATAGAAGGCTTGTGGTGGTAAGCAAAATGGCAGCTTTTGCTCATGGTGAATAGTTCAGAGGAGCGGTTTGCCAAAAGCATGGATCATCACAAGCAGGGGAAATGATGAGATGGAGCTGGATCCAGAGTAAATTAGTCACACACTTGAATCCCATGGACATCAGTGCAACAAGGCAGTCATGAGTAACTTAAGTCCAATTGATTTTTGAGGAGAGAAAGACTGAGCACACTGCTGAACCCTGGCATATTGAACCCTGACATGTTTTCCCCTTTCCACTGTCACCCCTCTGTCTGCATAATCGCCCACCCGGGGCACAGGAGACACAGTTCTGGGCAGACTGGTTATACATAAGCCACATCTACCACATCTGCATACCTTCAATGGGGCACATTTACACTTCCCTCAAGGAGGCACATAACATTCCGGAGGTGGGGGGGGACAGCAGTCTCAAAGAGCTGCAAAGTACCCCAAAGTACCCAAGAGATGCCAGCACCCGAAAGGCGCCACCACCCCTGCTGGGCGGGACCAGCCCACCTGATCATCAAGGGCGGGGAGGGGGCGAGGGAGGGTAGAAAAAGATACGTGCCGAAGGACAAAGGGTTGTTGGGAACACGGTGCAGGTTTGCACGGATCAGGTCGCTAGCTCCGGCTAGGGCAGTGCTTCTCAATTATTTTCTGTCATGCCCCCCCTAGGAAGAAGAAAACATTTCGCGCCCCCCGCGCGACTGTAAATAGTATCATTTGTCTATAAAATTGTTATAAGTACACCTCTACATAACACTGTATCCTTATTAACGTATAAGAGAATAAAAAAAGAAAGAAATGTGGATCAATTTACAACAAAGAATAGCTTTATTAACTGTAGCAGAAAAGATTTAAAGGAGCACAGGATTTAAAGGAACACAATATTAAAAAAACTTTTAACTGAGGTCAAATGAGCCCCCCTTTACGGAGCCCCTGGGGGGCCCGCCCCACTATTTGAGAAGCGCCCGGCAAAGTAAACCGCTACGCTAGATATTAGAGTCAGATTCTCTGATGCCAGGTAATTCTCTGCATTGAGCTAAGTCTACCTAGAAAGCAAATTGAATACTTCCGTTCCTCTATCTGTATTGACCGCTATGTTTATACTGTGAAATTCCTGTACTCTTATTAGTTCCGCTCCATTAAACCCTTTTGAAACTGACCAGATTGCAGGCTCCTTGTATCTCTATGGGGTTTCGTGTCAATATCACTCAGCGGCTAGAATTAAAGTCTTTGGAAGCCGCCTACAGGGCACAACTTTGGTGCGGGTTAAGCCTTAAGGTACCGAACCTGCGCAGCGGACCAGTCCGCCACAATTTTAAGGGGACTAAAGCAGAGGTGGCCAACTTGTGGCCCTCCAGATGTTTTGGCCTACAACTCCCATGATCTCTCACTATTGGTTATGCTGGCCAGGGCTGATAGGAGCTATAGGCCAATTTCGGAGGGCCACAAGTTGTCCACTCCTGGACTAAAGCATGACTAACTTCTCCTGGATCCAATCCAGTCAGTTTATGTGCTGAAGTGACTTTTGTGAACGTGTCCTTAAATGGTAAGAGTGGTATTCACTTTGTAATGGAAAACAGTTTAAAAGAAACTTGTCCTTACACCATGTGAATATTTTTAAAAAACAAAACACCTTTATCCTTATACCAGTCTGTGTAATTGGCTGACAACAGCCTCATATGAGAGCTTTTCATGCTACCCAGTCATTGCTTTTCTGTGGTAAACTACATGCAAAATTGCAACTGACTGTTCACTAAGGATGGGTGAGAAATGGGTTCAGTTTGTATTTCAATGTGAGTTTACTAATCTGTACTTCACAAACCTAAACACGAACCAGAGCCCAGTCTGCTACTGAAATCCACAGATTTCTGAAGTTTGTGTTTTTGAAGTTTTTGAACAAAAAATGTGCATAAAATATATGTTTGCAAAACCTGCATACACAATTGTGTACAAAAATGCACACACTGTGCAAAAAATGCATACTTTTTTTACATACGTACATTAAAATTATTTATTTATTTATTATATTTATACCCCACCTTTTTTCCTGCAAGGAACACAAGGCGGCTTATCCTCCTCTCCATTTTCTCCTTACAACAACCCTGTGAGGTAGGTTAGGCTGAGAGTCAGTGACTGGCCCAAAGTCACCCAGAGAGTTTCATGGCCGAGTGGGGAATAGAACCCTGATCTCCCGAGTCCCAGTCCAACACTCTCACCACTACGCCACACTGACTCTAATCATAATCCAATGCAGGATCGGGATGGAATGAATGTAGCTTTGGAAAAATGAGAACCTGAGTGAAATTGAACTTGAGAGATTTGCCTTTCCCTACTCTCCATACTTCTGGTGGTACCGTTATTTATGCATGTCCACAAAATATTTTCCATTCACATTAGTGGGTATGACATACTGTAGTTGCATGGGTGGACAAGTGGCAATACACCAAAGCATGCCATTTTCGCAGCGAGTTTATTTTTTAAAATCAATTTTAAAAGTTTGCCCCTAAATGCATCTATTACTATTTTTAATCAAGGAAAAAAAGAGTTTTAGTGCAAATTAAAAGTTTGATTAAAAAAACCACCCCACTCTGCTAAAATAGTGCTGGCTGAATTGTGAAAGTGTGCTGAAGTGATGAGGCATGGTGATAGGCTCTACCATCTGAAATGGCACTGCCAATGTCAAAACCACATCCCTTTCAAGAGCATTCAGGTGATCAATGCCTGTGGAGATTGTGCTAGTTTTCCATTCTTTCCAACATCCTTTTTGTGGTGATGCCCACAAGAGTTTCTCCAATGGCCAAATGTGCCCACAGGCCAGATCTCCCCCTGCCCTACTGGAACTCTTCCCCTTCCTTTGCATCAGCAAGCAGTAATGCCACGGATTGCCACCCCTACTTCTAGAGCTCTTTTCTTTTTTGCTGCCCACCCGGCTTTTCTGGGCCTTGGTGTCTCAAAGAGGTTTCAGATGCTTTTGTTTTGCACAACGCCTTAAATACAGGCCTGTGGCTTATGCTGGCTCAGCTTGTCTGAGTGTGGAAAGCTAAGCAGGGTCAAGCCTGGTTATTACTTGGATGGGAGACCCCTCCTCTAGTTTCCTGCATTGAGCAGAGGGTTGGACTCGATAGCCTTGTAGGCTCCTTCCAACTCTATTAAATGAAATCTATAAGCCTTAAACTTGGTGCCCTCAGCAGCCTGCTGATTGAGGCCACAATTCCTGGCACTCAAGGGCTTGGGATCTAGTTACATTTGCTGCTGGTGTCATGCAGCCTCTGCAAGCTGGTGTGTTAGGTATATTGACAATCTAAAAATAAAAGAGTGAGAAAAGCATAAAGGCAGAGCAAGCAAACAAGCTATTAAAATTGGGGGCGGAGGAGAGAGACGAGACTAGAGTGGGAAATGGCAGGCAAGATTGTATAAGACACGTAGCAGCTCCAGAGAAAATGTGAATAGTCTGGATGGTTTTTAAATGGATGTTGCTGGATGTTGCCTCCCGACACACACACACACACACACACACACACACACGCTTCAGTTTGAGTGTCTGGCTAATCTGCATGGGGATCTGGGAAAAGCAAATTGAGCTGTCCCATCTTCCTGCTTAGAGTCAACAACATCAGCTACATCTTCTTTTCAGTTCTCTTGTGCTAATTTATTAGTCCTTGAAGCAAATAAGATGCCATCCTACGAAGCCTTTCTGATCAGCTCTTAATCAGAGTAAGGAAGCTTTCAAGATTTCTATCGGTGAGTCTAAATAGGGGGGCGGGGAGGGCAGTTGTTTTATCATCTTCCAGGTTTTGTATCTTCTCTTCTGGAGTGTGCAAAATAGAAGATAATTTTGCCTAGAACGTATCAAAGCCAAATGCCAAAAGTCACTGATAGATGGGTAATTAATTCTGAATTAAACTAGCTGGGAAATGACTAGATAGCCCTGCTTGAAACACATTTTGTAACTATTGTGAGATGTTTTGTGAAATGTATTGTGAAATGTATTGATTCTTTTCTGGGGGGGAAATTAGGCCAAATTATATTATTTGGGGATGTAAATTTTTTCCAATGAGAATCGACCTTACACACTATCATTACAATGAAGACTGGAATGTGCTCTTTATTAGAGACATTTATTTTCTCACTGACATGGTTCCCTTTCTTTTCGATTAAATTCCTCTTCCGAGAGGCCTGACTGAAGCATCTTAACACCCCCGAGTTGCCCATCTTGAGGAGTACGTAATCATTTTCACAAGTAATAACTAGGCTGGTGTTTCCATTTCATACATCTGTAACAATTCAAGTGTTACATTTACATTTATCGGGAATTCACCTTAAATCGAAGGGTGTAGGGAAAGCTTTCCTGGACTTTCCGCAATGGGCTGGTTTGCGGAATAAGCCATGCCGAGGATAAGCCACCATGAGCTGGTTGTCTGCTCGCCAACCCATGTTACTCCCTGACAGAGGATTGCCCACTCGGTGGCTTGCTGTGGCTTGTTTCTCCTTCAGCCCCTCTCAGTCCTCTAGTCTAGCCCACTGCCAGCACTTATCCAGGGACTTTGTGTGCAACCCCTCTCCTGTCCTTTGTCGCTACAGCCGGAAACTTTCCTGGCCCTCCTCTCCACTCCAATCACCACCCCTTTTCAGAGCACTTACTTCGTTCGCCACCTTTTAAAAAAAGAGTTCTGGTGCTTTGGGAGTACGCAAGTGGGTTTGTTCGTTTTTAAATTCCCATTCATTCGCAAGTGCACAAGAGCACAGATTCTCCTGTCTGCTGTGTGTAGTCTCGCCTTGTCAATTTCCTTGTATGTTACTGCTGTCAAGTGGAGTACCGTAGGTAGCATAGTGTGTGTGTGGGGGGAACAAGGGGAGACTTCGCATAAGCTAATCTGCGCACACTTGTGAAGGACCAGGAGAAAAATAATACTAAGAAAGTAAGAACCCATTTGTGCTAATCAGAGGCACTGAGAAAAAAGAAAAAGAAAAATGTGGGCAAAATAAATGCTCCGAAAAGGAGTGCCAAAGCGGAGCGGGGCAATCTCTCCCCCATGGCAATGTCAATCTGGGGGATTGAAATGGGTATGTTACCAGAATTAAGGTTGATTTTATACCTTGATTTGTACTGACAGCACTAGAACATGCGTAGGTCTATGCTAGCATGGAATACCTTGGTACCTCTCCTGCTATCAGTGGCCTGTATCCATTGTTTATTCTGCAATTAGGCTCAGGTGCGGTCTCTTCTAGTATAATCAAAGACTACTTCACAAGTTACAGTATTGCTACACAGAAAGAACATGTGTTCATGGCCGATGGCTCCGATGGCTTTAAGGGCAGCCTTCCCCAACGCGGTGCCCTCCAAATGTTTTGGACTACAACTCCCATCATTCTTGACCATTGCCCATGCTTGCTGGGGAAGGCTGCTTCAAGGGGTCTGATGGATTTATGAAGGAGAGGTGCATTAGTGGCTATTAGACATGATAGTTAGACATGAGAGCCAGTGTGGCGCAGTGGTGAGAGTGTTGGACTGGGGCTCGGGAGATCCGGGTTCTAGTCCCCGCTCGGCCATGAAGCTCACTGGGTGACTTTGGGCCAGTCACGGACTCTCAGCCTAACCTACCTCACAGGGTTGTTGTGAGGATAACATGGAGAGGAGGAGGAGGATTACGTAAGCCGCCTTGAGTTCCTTGCAGGAAAAAAGGCGGAGTATAAATATAATAAGGAAATAAATAAAAGAAATCTCCATGTTTAGAGGCTGTGGGTCCCCGAGAGCACCAGATGCTGGGGACTGCCAAAGCCATCCACCGGCTTCTATAGAAAACAGAATCCAGGATAGATGGGCCTTTGTCCTGATCCAGGAAGGCAATTCTTTAATTCAGCCTTCCCCAGCCTGGCGCCCCCCTGGATGTGTTTGGACTACAATTCCCATCATCCCATGTGGGCAGGGGTGATGGGAGCTGTAGTCCAACACAAAGGTCCATATGGTCTGTGTGGCGGGAGGCACTTGAAATGGTGCATAATTGGGATGTTGCTGCAAATTACACCCAATTCAAATCAGGGTGGCTTAGGTGGCGCCCAAGCATGGGAGAGGGATAGCCAGTGTGGCGTAGTGGTGAGAGTGTTGGACTGGGACTCAGGAGACCCGGGTTCTAGTCCCCACTTGGCCATGAAACTCACTGGGTGACTGTGGGCCAGTCAGTGACTCTCAGCCTAACCTACCTCACAGGGTTGTTGTGAGGATAAAACAGGAGGAGGAGGAGGATTATGTAAGCCGCCTTGGGTTCCTTGCAGGAAAAAAGGCGGGGTATAATATAATAAATAAATAAAACACCACCCTTAAAGATGGCCTATAAATAAGTTTAGAGAGATAGGGTACCATTTACAGGAACCAAATGACGTCAGGGGCGTGGCTCCGCCTCCGGATGGCATTTAGCCTGTGGAGGGCTACCACCCTGATTTAGTTGCCCACCCCTGCTCTAAGCTCTGGAACCTTCCTAATTCACAATCATTCACCATGTTGTGGAAAGCAAAAGTACAAAGTACAACCAGCTGGTATGCATAATCATGAGTGACAACCTGGTGTTTATTTGGGGTGTTATAAGTGTTCTTTGTGCCCCATTATAATCATACTTTGTATTTATATTGCACATTTCAAGTGTTCAAAGTATTTCACATATATTATCTTGGGAATCCTTGCAACAACCCTCTAAGGTAGTCCAGGATTATTATTATCTCCATATTGCAGGTGGATGTAAAGGATTAAGAAAATAATACATCACCAAAGGTTACTGAGTGGGTTTATAGCTGAGCTAACTTTTGAACCAGGGACTTCTTGGCTCATCTCAACCACTGGTATGCTCTCCTTTATAGCCTGGCAGTAAAGCCACTACAAACTCAGAAGATGTGCCGCAAAGGGGCACATGGAATAGAACTGACTAGTGCCACATTAAAATAACTGTGCAGAAAAAATTGCTCAATAAGGGTTACTTTTGCCGTTTTCAGTGTGTTTAGAACAGGGGTGGGCTACATGTGGTCCTCCAGATGTTTTGGCCTACAACTTCCATCAGCCCTAGTCAGCATCGCCAATGGTGAGGGGATGATGTGAGTTGGAGGCCAAAACATCAAAACGTCCCTTGTTTAGAATGTCAGATTGACTGGGTTCACATGACATGGTTGGGTTATCGTGTCATCCGAACCTAGTCTGTTTCCTGCAGGGTGGCTTATTTTTTTTTTTTGGCATCAAGCCACCCTGACAACCCGTGGCTTGTTTCAGGGGTTGTTCGATCCACAATGGGTTGTTTTGTCTTCCCAAACCCAGGGATTGCAATTTTATTGTAGGTTGTGGGGATTGGCTAGAGAGCTGCTCAGCAAGAGCGGAAAAACCACCTGCCACTTGTCATGATCTTGCCCGTATTGCCGCCAATGACAGCCCCTCCACCAATGCCCAAGCAGCACTTTGGAGCAACTGTCACTGGTTCGCCACCCTTTTTCTAATTTTTTAAAGAAATTGTGCCATTTTCTGGGGCCAAAAAACAGGACCCCCAATTGCCCATTTTTGAGGCTCTTAATATTTTGTGGGGGAAACCCCACCAGGAAACAAAAAAGGGGTAGCCATTGTAGCAGGGACGGGGAGACAAGATGGGTTCTGCCATGAAGAACACTGGGAGACCAGCTGGAGGACCGAGGGGGAATTAGGGGAAGAACAAGCCATGGTGAGCCCGATCATCAGTAGCTTATTTGCAGGGTGGCTTAGTGTGACGTGTGGACGCAGCCTCCGTGTAACATTAAAAGGAACTCGGAATCCATCATTTCACTATTGCTTTGGGTACTGCATGAGCTGTATCCAATTGTACTCATTTTGATCAATACATCAAAGTGTTCCTGCATGTAAAGCAAACATGCGGTAGGCAACATGGTGCCCATGGGCGCCAGTGTGCCCCCAGACATCTTTCTTGGCACCGGCCAAGGTGCCCTATCCCTCCCACACATTTTCTTACCAGCAGCTGGGATTCCTTCAAAGCAAAGTGGGGTCCTCCAGCTGCTGCCATCTTCACTTCCCATGAATGCTTCTGGGCTACATGGTGGGGCCCAGAGACATTCTTAGGAGATGAAGACAAGGGGGGGGGGGAAGAGAGAGGGGGAGGGGAGAGAGAGAGAGAGAGAGAGAGAGAGAGAGAGAGAGAATATGGATGGTTGGCTGTGTGAGTGAGTGAGTGTGCATCTACCATCCAGAGTGAGAGAGAAACTGAGATGGGGGAATGAGTTGCCTGGCAGAGTAAGAGAGGGAGAGAAAAAGAATTTGCCTTCTGTGTAATGTAATATAATAGGTTTCTACTGGTGCTGAAAACTGTGGTTCAAAGGAGCTGTGTCTGGTGCGTTGTGGCTCAGACCCACCTTTGCCTTGTACAGTCGTTTGGGCAAGTTACTAGTCCTTGTGATTAGCCACACCTCCCAGAGCATCCTTTTTGTGGTTGTGCCCACAAGGGTTTCTCCGACGGACAAATGTGCCAACAGGCGCCAAGAAGGTTGCCTTCCCCTGAAACAAGCCATGTTCGAGCTACCCCTTGTTCTATGTCAGTGTCGGCAACTCCAGTTCTTAAAAGTTCGTGATGGGAAATCATCCCATGGCAGGTTGCCAAACATTTGGCTGCCATGGTTTCTGTACTTTTAACAGCTCTGTGCCAAGTAGAAATTCAGCAGGCGAAACTTTTCCTGACATGCTGATTTATAGTGATGGGGGGGGGGGGGAAGATAAATAAATTACCAGCCAAATTCCTGTTCCTTATACAGCTGTGAAGGAAACAGAGAGAGATCTTGTCAGAAAACAAAACTGGCTAGCGTCCTTGGAATGTTGGCTTACATAATCCTGAGAGACATTGCCTAGTGCAGCAGTCAGCACCGCCCCACTCAACACTGATTGGCTGGGGCAGAAAGTGTTAAGATCAGCCCATTTATGCCTTTAATCATCATCCTCTAAGCAGCAGGTCTTATGTTACTTTTTAAAGACATGTCTGCACTGTAATGTATGCAATTGTAATGTGAGAATTACAGCCAATGCCATAGATCCGTCGCTCAGAGATATGTACGCGGCAGCACTTGCATTACAGTGGCACACTTAAGATTGTGCCTGTAAAAAAAAAAAAAAAAAAAAAGAAGAAAAAGAAGTGTGTGTGTGTGTGTGTGTATGTGTGAACAAAGCTCAAGTTCTAAAAGGAGAGGAGAAGGATGTATAACATCTAGTAGCGCCTGCCACGGCTTGCAGCCAGAGCACAGAATGGTAGGAACGCCTCAAAAGCACTGCTAATGGTGCATTATGTAATGTCTGACTGCCGTCTCCCAAAGCAGTTACTTTATTCCCAACTCAAGGATGGAAAGCGGAATATCGGTGGTAAGCATAAGAGGTTTAAAGATGTTCTTAAGGCTAATCTAAAAAAATGCAATATAAACATCCAAAACTGGGAAGCTCTGGCCCATGAATGATCTAAATGGAGGTTGGCCTCTCACAAAGGTTCCATGGACTTTGAAGAAGCTCGAGTGCAAGGCGAAAGGGGGAAACGTGCTAAGCGAAAAGCACGTCAAACGAATCCTTCACAGGACCATCTTCCATCTGGTAACCTGTGTCCTCACTGTGGGAAGCTGTGTGGATCTAGAATTGGCCTCCACAGTCACTTACGGACCCATCGCTAGAGTCTACACAGTCTTCTTTAGAATTTTCCTCCTTTTAAAAATTTTCTTTTTGTAATTTTTATCCTGGAAGACAATCTTACTCGGTCACGAGTGATCGCCCACTACTACTACTACTACTACTACTACTATGTACTGGGCTTAATGTGAGCCAAGGCCCCGTGCCGGTTCCAGGTTTTTGAGGGCTCTTGGGCAAGGCACCCTCAATGCCCCCTCGGTGAGCCTACCTTCTCACTGCCATGGTCACCAGCTGCTATTGCTCCTCCTCCTCTTTTTCTTTCTCTTTCTCATCATTGCTACTGCTACTTGCTTGCTTGCTACTGCTACTTGCTTGCTTGGCAGGCAGAGGGGCAGTGAGCGAGTAGGCAGGGGCATCTCTCCTCCTCACCACCACCACTGTTGTCTGGGCCGGAGCAAGAGGCAGGTGAACAGGCACAGCGCAATGGGAAAGAGGAAGAGCAAGTCCGGGGTGGGGCGGGGGCTCTTGTCAGTAGATCCCTGCTAGGGTGGGGGCCCTCTGCAGCTGCCCGGCCATGCCGATCCTGCCCAGGTTCATCAGGGCTCAGCCCAGAATGGGCTGTTTCAGTGCCAGAGTTCAGCTCTCGAACTAAAAACAGAGTGCCTTTAAGCATGAGCAGAGAAGGTCTTTCCTTCTCCAAAAACCAGCTCCTATCCATGCTTCTGGCATAAAAGAGAAAGCACCCAGGTCGGGGAAGAGCGGCTTTCAGGGATGTTTGAGCCCTGTCTCTTTTTGCATTACAGTAGTAGTAGAGGGCGCGTAGCGGAAGAGGGCGCAGAACGCTGCGCTCCTCTTCGCTGCCGGCGCGCTCCTGCCCTGCCCGCCCGCCCTCCTCTCCGAGAAAGCCAGGTAAGTGCGCCCGGAGTAGTGGTGGGGCCGAGCCTGGGCGCCTCCCCCCTACCTTGCCTCGCCTCCGCGCCGCCTCCCACCTCGCCTCGCTTCGCCTCTGCGCCGCCTCCCCCCGCCTCGCCTCGCCTCGCGCCGCCTCCCCCCCGCGCCGCCTCCCCCCCTCGCCTCGCCTCGCTTCGCTTCGCCTCTGTGCCACCTCCCCCCCTCGCCTCGCTTCGCCTCTGCGCCGCCTCCCCCCCGCGCCACCTCCCCCCCTCGCTTCGCTTCAACTCTCCTCCGCGCCGCCTCCCCCCCCGTCACCTACCTTCTCCGTGCTGTTTCCGGAGCCCCGCCCGCGCTCTGTTTTGGCGGGAAGTACCAGGGCAACAGGGCTTAAACAGCCCTGTTGCTCTGGTTTCCCCCGGCGAAAAACAGAGCGCGGGGGTCCCTTTTCGGAGGAGGCGTCGGACTGGGAAGGTAGGTGGGGGGCGGCAGCGGCAGCGGGGGGGGGGGTCCGGTGGAGGTTGCAGAGCAGGGCTGCTTTCCAGAGCCCCCCCCACGGCACGAGGGGGGGCGCTAAATATAATGTAGCCTAGGGCGCCAAACTGCCCTGCACCGGTCCTGAGTAGTAGTAAGAAAATATTGGATTGAATAGCACTGCCAACTGACCAGAAAAAGGATAGGCTTGCTTGCTCCTAAACCTTTAATAGAAGCTTGATCTACTGAAATAGGCAAGTAAAGCTTTTCATGGCATGGCAATCAACATGATCACTTGCTAGTGTTGGCAGATTTCATTTCATTTCATTTCTATATCACCCAATAGCCAAAGCTCTCTGGGAGGTTCAAATTCCCTGCAAAAGCCACATTATATAAAAAACCTTTAATATATAAAATTTAAAAACAATTTAAAACAGCTTAAACAAACAGTTACAATAAGATCAAGGTTGCCATCAGGGTTGTGTTGTTGTTTTTTAACATACATGTTTATGTAGTTCGACTCTCAAAACATTTGCCCTGTTGTACAATAAGCATGCAGCTGTTACTTAGTTGTAGGTAGAGATGTGAAGGCTTGGAAAAAACTGCGGGGTGTGTGTGTGTGTGGAATTTTTTTTTGGGGGGAACGGTTTTCCAAAAAATCCCTGGGGAAAAATGTGTTTCTGCTTTAAAAAAAAAAAAAAGTGGGGGAGAGTCCCCCCCCATTTTCTCTGGGGTTCCCCCCCCCCAGGCCTTCACATCTGTATGAATCCAGACATCTCATCCTCAGGGACACTTCCTCCCCCAGATCCAGCAACCAACCATTTTGTGAATCCTTAGCTTTAGACCAGGGGCCCTCAAACTTTTTAAACAGGGGGCCAGTTCATTGTCCTTCAGACTGTTGGGGGGCCGGACTATAGTTTGAAAAAAATATGAACGAATGGATCAAGTAAAAAAAAAGGACCCGGGTCCTTTTTTTTTTTTACTTGATAGGGGTGAATTTTTCCCCCCTTAAATGGAAAGTTATTTTATTTATTTATTATTTATTTATTTATTTCATTTCATTTTTATACCGCCCAATAGCCGAAGCTCTCTGGGCGGTTTACAGCAAGACAGTCCCTGCCCGCAGGCTTACAATCTAAAAAGACACGACACACAAGGAAAAAGGAATAGGGGAGGGAAGAAGAATGAATATTAATGAATACTCCTGGCAAAGCTGGTGGCATTTACATATATAGTTGCACAATTGTTTCATGCCTAACATGAATATACTTTTGTTTTTGCCGTCACACAAATGAGCATACTCTGCTTCAATCCAAAGTAGCATTTTTGAAACATTATAAATCTGACTTAGCTACATCAGCTCATACATACGGTAAGAGGTAAAACACCACCACTAATTTTTCCATATTATGGAAAAGAATTAAAAGAATCGGCGCTTGAAGCGAAAGAGTTAAAAAAAAGTCTGCTTCCTCCAATCAGCCGGCGGGCCGGATAAAAAGGCAAGGCAGGGCCGGATGTGGCCCGCGGGCCTTAGTTTGAAGACCCCTGCTTTAGACTATGAGCTCCCTGTCTTTATTGCCATATAGTGAACATTTGCCTGATTCTTTTAAAGAAAACAGGGATTGCACTACTACTCCTAATGCCCTCAGCAATGTGCAACTGAACAGATACAATTAGAGGGAGCATGAAAGCAGCACTGTGGGGCAGGGTAAGTTGGGGACATGTGGAAACTGGGATCCTGCCAAGTGAATAGCAGTAAATCCAATGTGTGACCTTTCACATATGTAGACCCCATAATAACTTGGGATAGCCCCAAGGTTGGCATGGAGGTCATGAAGCATGTGCCCATCGGGCTGGGATGTCACCTGGAAGAAGATGGAAGGGTGGCAGTGTTGATCGCTGAGAGAATTCCATTAACTCTTGGGATGTTTCCTAAACCTGAACATGAGCAACTGAGTTGTGTATTTGGATGAAACATCCCACAATAATATATCAGTGGTACAGATTATTCAAATGTGCTTAGGCATTTCTCTCATGTTCGAGCACCTTGGTTTTTCACGTGGGGCATTGCTTGTTCAAAAGCTTGCTCATTTGAAAACTGCGCCCTGTGTCAAACATGCCATCATGAAAAGAAGACTTCAATTCTGATTTATTTATTTATATTTATTTATTTATTATATTTATACCTCGCCTTTTTTCCTGCAAGGAACCCAAGGCGGCTTACATAATCCTCCTCCTCTCCATTTTATCCTCACAACAACCCTGTGAGGTAGGTTAGGCTGAGAGTCAGTGACTGGCCCAAAGTCACCCAGTGAGTTTCATGGCCGAGCGGGACTAGAACCCGGATCTCCCGAGTCCCAGTCCAACACTCTCACCACTACTATTTGTCATCCGCCTTTCAGCCCAAACAGGGCCCCTAAGGTGGTGTACAAAAAGTACAAGAACATCAAGACAGATTGAAAACAGCAAACCAAATTCACAGCAGAGCTAGCATTAGCATTTCAGAGAGCAGAATCAACCCCATGTTAAAAAAAAAAAAAAACATTAAAAGGTGAATGGCATGAAAACATCCTCACTGCCCTGAACAAAGGTGGGGCCAATCTCATCTCCCAAGCAGGGGAATTCCACAATCAGGGTGCTGCCACAAAGAAGGCCCTGCTGCATTCCCACCAACGTAGATTCTCTTAGCGGGGTGGGGCACCAGGGCCTCCAAAGAAGATCATAAACTACAGGCAGATTCATATGGAAGGAGCAGTTTTTCATTTATCCTGGCCCCTTGGCACAGGAAGTGATTTTTCACATAGGCGAGCGCTCATACAAGCAGCACCCTATGTGTAGATCAGGGGTGGGCAACTAGGAGCCCTCCAGATGTTTTGGCCTACAACTCCCGTGGTACCTCACCATTGGCTATGCTGGCTAGGTCTGATGGGAGTTGTAGGCTAAAACATCTGGAGAGACACAAGATGCCTGGATTAGAGAAATACTGATTTACACCCTCAGTACATTAATGAACAGGCATCCTCACTTGTCCATATTCTCCCATCACCTGAACAGCCTTGTTTAACCCAAATACGCAGCCTAGTTTCAGCCCTCTGGTAGTCATTTTAGGTGATGTCAACTCCCAATCTAGTCAGCAGTGATAGGTTAGGAATTCCTTGGGTGTATCAGACACTTCATTTAGCTTTGGGCATGTGAGAGTAAAAATTATAGGTTAGGTAAGGAGTTCAAAAGGGAAAGAAATGCAACATAATTGGATCAGGTCATTATGATCGGTTGCACTGAAACCAGATGAACTGCATTCTGGGAATTTGGGCTGAATTCCAAATTCCAGGAGAAGAAATAGGAGAGGTGGTGAGAACTGTAAACGTGTTTGGCGCAAAGCTTTGGTTTTGAAACGGCAGAAGCCATTTTTAAAAAAGATTCAAATGAAGACAGGTGATTACGGTAGTTACTATGACATCTGGGCAAGGCAAAACTCAGTCTAGCCTTTTCGAGACTGTCTTGCTTGAGTCAGCATAATAATCAAAGTTGCACTGGAAAAAAACAGCTGTAAAGTGGAGAAACGGTACGTTTTAGGAGGTGGCTCTCAGCTACTTGTTGTGGCAAGGCTTCTGGAGCCATTGCAGGTTTCTTGGAAGGTATGCGTGGTTTTCTTTTAAAGCTCTGGTACGTGCAGGTCTGTCTGTCTGTCTGTCTGGGAATGGTCTCACACGTCAGACAACCTCCTTTGTATTTTATTAGTTCAGCAACATGATGAAAATATTATGACTAAGGTTTTCTAAATCTGGGCAATATACACTGCACAATTATTTTTAATTTTGTGTACCCGAGATGGTTTGCAATAAAAACAGATTAAAAAGAGAGCAGAAAGAAACTGCCCAGTATAGTACAACAATATACAAAACAACATTAAGAGTGCAATCCTATGTGTGTCTACTCGGAATAAGGCCCATTGAGTTCAATGGGGCTTACTCCCAGGTAAATCTGCACAGCAGGCGTGGGCAACATGCAGCCTGCATTCACCCCCACCACTCCCCGGAGGCTTTTTTGCAGCCCCTACTTGCCCTGCCAAGATTCGGTGGCATGGCAGCAGGGGGAGGAAAAATCCCTTTTTGAAAGGAAAAGAGAACCAGTGTGGTGTGGTGGTGAGAGTGTTGGACTGGGACTCGGGAGATCCGGGTTCTAGTCCCCGCTTGCCCATGAAGCTCACTGGGTGACTTTGGGCCAGTCACTGACACTCAGCCTAACCTACCTCACAGGGTTGTTGTGAGGAGACAATGGAGAGGAGGGGGATGATTTTGTAAGCCGCTTTGAGTTCCTTGCAGGAAAAAAGGCGGGATATAAATATAATAAATAATAAAAAAATAAAAATAAATAAAGTGACGGTTTCCCGGGGTGCGGTGACAGCAGCAGAAAAAGGTGCTCTTTTAAAGCAAAATAGCTCCTTTTGCTGCAGCTGCTGTGCCACTGAAATTCAGCAGCAAACCACTGATCTTCCTTTTAAAAGGCTTCCCTCCCTCCTACCACCACACTGCTGAATGTCAGTGGCTATGCAGCAATGGGGAAAGTGGGGGCAGGAGTGAGGCTCCCACTGGGATCTGGGGGGGGCAATGTGCCCCCCCCCCCAGTCCCTGGCAGTTGCCCACCCCTAGTGCATAAGATTGCATCAAAGAGAGGAGCCCAAAAGATAGACTGTTCCGGTCTTGGAGGCTCCATCCAAAGCCCTGCCAAGTTCTAGCTGGCAGGGCAGAAGGAACACTAGAAGCATTTTTTTTTTGGTGCTGCTTTCCCCTTCAATTTAAAAACAACAACAACAAAAACAATTAGATGAGCCTCATAGATTTCATACTTATAGAGTTGGAAGGAGCCTACAAAAGGCCATCAAGTCCAACCCCCTGCTCAATGCAGGAAACTAGAGGAGGGGTCTCCCATCCAAGTCATAACCAGGTCTGAGCCTGCTTAGCTTTCCACGCTCAGACAAGCTGAGCCAGCGTGAGCCACAGGCCTGTCCTTAGAGCTCCTCTAAGTTCTCCTCTGTGCTGGGGGCATGGTTGGGGACTGGGAGGGCTTAGGATCCCTAGGATCCTTGGCTATTCCCTTCTCACCCCCACCACCCGACACACCCATTTTTTCCCCATCTTGCACAGGGAGCCACCAATAAAAACCTCCACAGTGGCTAGGAGAGGATAGGAAGGGGCGCCAACAAGGGAAAAAACCCTCTGGAGTCAGAACTGGGTTTCTGAACAATCCTATATAGCCTCTGTCTAGAGACCACAGGATTCCACTGTGTGTGTGTGTGTGTATATGGAAAAAAACATAAACCTAGAAGAGGGAAAGGCTGTTTTGCTAGCTATGGTCTGGCATGGAGACAAAGTGATAGGAAAAGCTTCGTTTATTGGGTGTCTGTGTCTTAGGCCAGTGGTGGGCAGAAGGTAACGCTCCAGATGTTTGGGACTTCAACTCCCCAAAAGCCCCTGCCAGCATGACCACTGGTCAGGAATGCTGGGAGTTGAAGTCCAAAACTTCTGGAGATCTACTTTCTGCCCACCTACTTTCTGCCGCTGTTTAAAAAGTTCATGAGTAGGGCAAAAAAATTGAAGCACCTCTATTTGAAATGCTGAAGGGAAGAAAACAACAACAGCTGCCCCTCAGTCTTATTAATGCGCAAACTTGGTGAAATAATTAGTGGATCTAATCTTAGGACTAGAAGGGATTCTCCAGACCATTCAGTGCAACCCATATTCCTAAGGCAAGATTCTCTTTCTCAAAAACAGTGTGTAAACTTTGAGACAATGACTAGGTTCAGACAACACAATAACCCACACCCAAGGGTTGTGTGTGGGTTGTCATTGAACCGTGGGTTGTTGAAATGTGGGTTATTGTGTTGTCTGAACCCAGCCGGGATAACAAACCATAGTTGAACAACCACAGTTCACAACCCAACAACAAACCATGGGTTCTCTCCATGGGTTATTCATGGTTAACAAGCCATGGCTTGTTAGCACAGCTGGGTTCAGACAACAAGATAACCCATGCCTCAACAACAACCCATACTCAACCCCCCGAGGGTGGGCTATCGTGTTGTCTGAACCCAATCATTCGCATTTATTTTTTTTGCAAGTAATCCAGATAATTTTCTCGGTCTGACCGAATAACCTTCATCTTAACTGTCAGCACCCTCCCACAGTCTAGGGTTGAGGGGTGGGTGGTGACTGATCAGGATCAGCCAGGGCCGACCTGCTCCTGTGCCTTTAACAGCAGTCAGATCTCCATCAACCAGCTGATGAAACTTTTCACAGCATGCAGATAAGCACTATCATCTGCTAATGTCTGCAGATTCAGCCGCTATTAAAGGAACCATGGCAAGTTCCCAATTGGCAACCCCACCACAGTCCTAGTTTCTACATGATCTGAACTTGCCTTGCCCCCACAGGGCTGCTTTCATAGGGGGGGGGGGGATAGTGCAGTCATGCTTCTTTTAAAGCAGAGGTGAAGAACCTCTTTCAGCCTGGGGGCCGAATTCAATTATGGGGTGAATGGGGCCAAAGGTAAAAGGACTGAGGCCAAACATACAAAAATACCAGCATATTGCCGCTTAAAGCTCTTATTGCCAGTAACTAAGCTGTAGGAGAGGCATTTCAGCATTTTGGAATTGGGGGGACTGCACAATAACTGAGGAACCACTAGATCAGGGGTCCTCAAACTTTTTAAACAGGGGGCCAGTTCATTGTCCCTTGGACTGTTGGGGGGGCGGCGGACTATAGTTTGAAAAAAATATGAACGAATGGTTCAAGTAAAAAAAAAAAAGGACCCGGGTCCCTTTTTTGTTACTTGATTAAATGGAAAGTTATTATAAATTAATAATACATTGATTATAAATTAATTTGCTGTCTAAAATTGAAATACATAAAATTTTTAAAAGGCATAGAAAGGCTTGATTTGCCTACCGAACATATCTTATTTATTTGTAGTGCAACAGGAAAAAACAATACAATATTTAAAATGAACAATTTTAATCAACATAAGCTTATTAGTATTTCAATGAGAAGTATGGGCCTGCTTTTGGCTAATGAGATGCTCAATGTCCGGTTCCATATTTGTCACTGCTAGTCGTAACAAGTGATGCAAGTGTGCATCTGTTAGTCTGGATCTGATTGGAGATTTCAGATGTTTCATTCGGGAAAAAGTCTGTTCACACTTGTTCCAGTCACAGCAGGCCTTTAAAAAGGGGGGGGGGGAGACTCCACCCAGAACAATGTTGGAATCAAAATTTAAAAAGCCTCTCCTCCTCCGAAAACTCTGCAAAAACTCTGCATACCTGGCTACTGACTGCGTACCTCTCTAGACTGGCCGCCGCCGCCGCCACAACTTGGGGCCGTCCTCCTCGAGGCGCTCACGTGGGCTCATGCCGATGTCATGCCCCCTCCCCATTCTCCTCCCTCTTCCGCAGCGGGAGCGTCAGGCTGAGGAGGGAAGCAGCAGCAACTTTTGCCTGAGGCAATTCCGTTCTTGCGTGGTAAGAGTGCCTCTAGACTAGATTGGCCGCCGGGCCAGATGAAAGGACACGTTGGGCCGGATGTGTCCCGCGGGCCGTAGTTTGAGGACCCCTGCACTAGATGATTGGGGGAAAGGGTTGTGGCCATTGGGAAACCCCAAAGGACTGGATTGAGATGGCCTAAGACAGTGTTTCTCAACCTTGGGTCCCCAGATGTTTTTGGCCTACAACTCCCAGCCGTAGTTTGAGGACCCCTGCACTAGATGATTGGGGGAAAGGGTTGTGGCCATTGGGAAACCCCAAAGGACTGGATTGAGATAGCCTAAGACAGTGTTTCTCAACCTTGGGTCCCCAGATGTTTTTGGCCTACAACTCCCAGCATGCCCCGGCCAGCTATGCTGGCTGGGGCATGCTGGGAGTTGTAGGCCAAAAACATCTGGGGACCCAAGGTTGAGAAACACTGGCCTAAGATGACATTTTGAAAAGGATTCACAAAGCGGTCTGTGTTGTTGCCCATGGGAAAGGAAGTATCCGTGATAGTGATGACAAGGGCAAAGGTGTCTGGATTCCCCACAACTGAGGAACAGCTGTATGTTTGTTGTTCAATAAAACCAGTATTGGACAGATCTAGTGAGAGCTGAACTACATTTCATTCATGGACATGTGTATTTAAACTAGGGGTGTGAAATAAGCAAAAATCCAGTGTGCGTCCTTTGTTTATGGGGGTGGGTGTTCGCGATCTCCCCCCCCCATCCACGATCACCCCTCCTCACATCTTCTGTTCCCCCGCGATTTCCCAGGAGCCGGAAGTGACGCTGCGGAGCTCCCGTCGCGTCACTTCCTGGTCCTGGCGCTGCACTGCACTTTTAACGTAGATACCCGGGCAACCCACGGCCATTTTAGGTGGATTGCCCTGGTATCTACGTTACAAGTGCAGCGCCAGGACCAGGAAGTGACGCGACGGGAGCTCCGCGGCATCACTGCTGGACCCGGGAATTCCCAGGGTTGCCGCCTGCCGGGTGGGAGCGAAGGTAGGTGGGAACGGACGGAAAGTGGGGGTTCGCGGCAGGTACTCGCGGGCACACGGGGGGGGGAGAGGCGGTTCGTGGGCGGGTTCAATAAGACGAACGGGGTGCGTTCGTCCACTTGAACCCCCCCTTTTGGACTGGGACTCGGGAGATCCGGGTTCTAGTCCCCGCTCAGCCATGAAACTCACTGGGTGACTTTGGGCCAGTCACTGACTCTCAGCCTAACCTACCTCACAGGGTTGTTGTGAGGATAAAACGGAGAGGAGGAGGATTCTGTAAGCCGCTTTGGGTTCCTTGCAGGAAATAAGGCGGGGTATACATATAATAAATAAATAAATAAATAAATGGGAGAAGATTCGATAAGAGGAGCTGCTTTTGCCTCTTTCCCCCTCCCCTCTGTTTGTTTGTTCATCCATCATCCCTGGTTGTGGCAGGGCAAACACAGAGTCCTGTTGCAGGCAGGGGAGAAAGGCAGCCTAAGCGCCAGGTAAGGGACAGGTGATATCTCACCTCCAGCTTTCAACTTGGCAACACCAAGCCGGTTCGCATGACACGACAGCCCACTATGGGTTACTTCACCCACGGTGAGACTGTGGCACGTGTGGTTGCCATTTTGCATATCCAACCCCCCCACTTGGGGGTTGTTGTGTCTTTCAAACTCAGCAAGTGTGGGTTATGCACGCTTGCTGGGTTCGCATGACATGATAACCCCTGAGCAGGGGTTGGATATGCAAAGTGGCACCTATGGGCGCCGTGGTTCATCGTGGGTTAAATAACCCATGACAAGCCACGCCGTGTCATGTGAACCAGGTCACTATATAATGTGCAGCTGGACCGGAAAGACCTACACCACCAGAAAAAAAGCGGGCAACCCAATCAGGGACTGGCCACAGTTAGCACAGGAAAATCCGTGTTGTAAATACATGTTGAACAAAGTCTAATGAGAAATGCTTTCAGAATTGGGTCCTGTTCTTCCTTAGGACAGGCACAGGATAGAGAGTAGGTCCAGAAGCTCAGGAAAGGCAACACACACACAGTACACACACACACACACACACACACACACACACAGCCCTTTTGTAGTTTAAATCACATGCGATCCTTATCTACATAGCGAAGCTGCACAAATTGTATGAGGCATGCAAATATACCCATTTTAGTATACATTGGTTTCTCCTAGTTGTGTGTATGTGTGTGTGTGTGTGTGTGGGGGGGGGTTGTAAGTACAAAATATGGGATTTTCCATACAGACCAACCTTCCCCAACTGGGCACCCTCTAGATGTGTTGGGCTACAAGCCCCATCATCCCCAGGCAGCATGGCAATGTCCCTAGGGTGATAACAGCAAACCACAGGATCATTTTTTAGGCGCCACATGGATATGTACTCATGAGCAAATTGCAATTTTTAGCTGGGAAACAAAATGTCATTTAATCTCCTTCAGAAGTAGTGATTAGTCCCATACAGACTGAAGTTATCAAAATGTGTTTATCCTTCCCCCCCCCCATATGCAAAGTTGATTAGTCTAACGTTGTACTACATGCAGTTATTTTCAGGCGAGCTGTAAAAGAAGCTTTTGTCTGTTTGTTTCCGATGAAATGGTGAGATTGCATTATGTAAACTGCATTCATTACAAGCTATTGGGATTGCTCATCAGCTGCTGCTCTCAGATGCAATATCAAGATAGTACACTCTGGAGCATATTTCACATAACGACCAAAAGCCTCCTGGCATTGTACAGTGTGGAGAACTGTAGAACTGGATGTCAACACACACACACTGGGATGAATGGACCTGATATGCTTGGCTGTGGGGAGAAAAAAATCTTAAACACTCAGGGATGCGAAGTCTTCAGATATTTTAGGCAAAAATGTACAAAGTCTTTGTTGCATCCCTTCCCACAATTTTATTTTTTTTAGAAGTGCAGTGCTTTCTGTTTATACCTCACATGTTGATATGGGTTCACTTTGTCTGGTGTAAGAGTTAGATGTATATTTCAGAGCTGGCATGACAAATGGTTCATTCCCCCCCCTCTGGTTTAAGAGCTGGCCATAGTAAGTAAATTGTGACCTTAGACAGTGTTTCTCAACCTTGGGTCCCCAGAGTTTTTTGGCCTACAACTCCAGCATGCCCCAGCCAGCTATGCTGGCTGGGGCATGCTGGGAGTTGTAGGCCAAAAACATCTGGGGACCCAAGGTTGAGAAACACTGCCTTAGGAGTTCATTGGCTGGGGCAATAAAAAGAAGATCGCATCATTCACGAGACCTTTGTCGGTGCAGTTCAGGACAGGGAGGATTGAATCGGAGAGGAATGGTTTTAGGCTCTTCTCTACCAAGCATATCTGATAGCTGCAGCCACAGCACCCCATCTGTAAAATGGGAATATTATAGTGCTGGTTCTTGTGAAGATGAATTGCATAAGGATCACCAAAGCATTTGGAACCTCAAAAGTGCTAGAATTGTCCGAGGGTTTGTGGGCGGATGATGTGTAATATCTTTTTAATTATTTACCTAGTAAAACAAACAGCGACCAGGCATTTCACAGGAGGGTGCTCAAAACGATGCGTACTTTTGAAAGCGATGGGAATTTTGCAGTACCAGGCCTTCTTAGATTCCAATCAGGGATGTTGAAGAGTCCTTGGTCTTGAGTCACGAGTCGAGTCACGAGTCTTTGGACCCAAGTCTCGAGTCCAAGTCTTTGGTCCAAAATGGTGACTCACGAATGGTGAGGTCTCATCACAATTCCACCCTCACTGAGCACCCGCTCCACTGGTGATGAACTTGCTGGAACCAGAAACACACTCAGAGCAGCCACACAGAGTAATCTCAGGTCCTTCTTCTGCCTCTCCAAGTACGCAACACATCAATCAAAATAAATCTTGACACACTGTTGGGGCTGCACTCCTGGTAGCCGTCCATAGTGGCCGAGCAGCGGCACACCTCGCTTCCATGCGCTCTTCGCCGGCAATCACGCTCCTCTCCACTCCTCCTGGCACAGCCCAGGGATGTTGAAGAGTCCTTGGTCTCGAGTCCCGAGTCGAGTCTTGAGTCCCATTAAAAATATTGGGACTCGAGTCCGAGTCGAGTCAGAGGGGGGACTCAGTCCGACTCACGAGTCGAGTCCTCGAGTCTGAGTCCCCATCCCTGGATTCCATACATGTTTGCATATTGTACAGACAATGTACTGAAGCATATGACTATGGCCATGGCCAGATTAACAAGGTACCTTCTTGGCACACTGCCCAGGGCATTGGGGTCCATCACTGAACTGCACCTCAGCTTTCATTTCTTTAACGTAAGTTTCTAGCCCTCAAGAGAAAAAGGTTTCAAATGTGTGAGCTGTTGGAATTCAGATGCCTGCTTAAAGTCCTGTGAGCTTTACCTGTATGCCTGCTACCTGCAACTTTGCTTTAGCTTCCAGCACACAGAGTAAATTCCACCCACAGTCCGACTTGGAGTTCTCCTGCTCTGTTGCAGCAATCAGGAACAGACGCCTTGCTATTCTAATTGTTTTATTATATTCATAAAACAATTACACACTACAAACTAATACAGAGTCAGTTCAGAGAACATAACATAACATAGACATCCAAATTAGAAGAAGAAAGAAGAAGAAGCAAGCACAGCAAACATACACACCCAGCTGTGCCAGAGGGCCAATGGGAATCAGGACAGGCATATGACAGTATAGCAACTGTCATATTACGTGACACCCACTTTCTCCTACCAGATGGCCAAGGACATCTAGATATGGGAATGAGGAACACCTGTTCCAAAGACCTTCAGTATTGCAATGCTGAAGTGCCGGCTGCTAAGTTTTACTGAAAGAAAAACCTTTAAGCAAGCTCATGCTTGATTCATAATCTAACATGAGCTACATCAACTAAAGTCTCAGACTATTTAGTTTCTCAATAGTCAGGAAATAGCAGGATCTTCCTTGAGCATTCTGAAAAGAAATGATGTGTGTGTAGGAAGTAACAACAAGCTCTTGTTGGCTCTGTCCCATAGTGTATACATTCTGTGGTATCTCCAGGTAAAGGTAGCGGGTAGCAGGTGACTGCGTGAGACCTTGAAGAGCCGCTACCACCATTGGAGGCTGGTGGCGCCAATGTCAGCGGGGCGGTGTATCCACTCCGGGCTTTAGTCTGAACTTTTAAGGAGCTCTCCATGGTGCTAAACTCTAGCGCCCCCCCCCCCCAATTTAGGTTCAGCACCATGGATGACTCCTTTACAGTTCAGACTAGAATCCAGAGTGGACTGCCCCTATGTAGATTGCCCCTTTCCTTCGATGAACTGGAGACTCACATTATAATGCCGTTTTTTCTGTTCACAGCAGGAAAAGGGACAAAATGCCATGCAAGTTTCCTGCCCCCATATTACAGTGCACCCTTGACTTAGACCAGGGGATGAATGGACCCAGTCTGGGGGCCAAATCTGGCTGCTTGGGGTTCCCCACAAGGCCACAACCCTTTCCCCCCAACCACTGGTTGCTTTGGTGGTTTCCTGGCTTGGGTGTAGTCCACCCCCCATTCTAAAAGGCTGAAATGCCTCTCCTAAGGCTCAGTTACTGGCAGCAAGAGCTTTAAGCTACATGGAGAGGAGGAGAGAGGATTATGTAAGTCACCTTGGGTTCCTTGCAGGAAAGAAGGTGGGGTATAAATATAATAAATAAATACAATATGCTGGCATTTTTTGGTATTTTTGGCCCCACCCTGTTTGCCTTCTTTCTCTGCCCACTGCTGGAATTTGCCCCCCCCCCCCGAGAGCTTCTCTGAAATTGAATTTGGCCCTCGGGAAAGAGGTTCCCCACCCCTGAGTCTTAGATCGCTTGCATGAGCAGTTATTTTCAGACACGAGGGGCTGGAACTGACCCATTGGAACTGACTCTGAATGTTCTGCTCATGCACTGGAATGCACCTCATCCAGACTTTTTAAATGCAACATCTAATGATCCAGTATCAGTTCCATTGGCATCAGTGGCCTTGTGGTTAAGGCATTGGCTTGTTAACTCTTAGTTCTTCTACAGGCTGCCCAAGTAGTCTTGAATACGCAGGTTTCTTGTCTGTAATTCAGCAAAATCTAAATTGTGCACTAATTTTGTTGGAACTCCTGGCAGATAATGGGGGGGGGAGGCATATCAGAGTGCTAGCTGGATCAAAGGTACAATGAAAGTTCGCAAAGTTTGCCTTGTCTTCAACTTTCCTGCAAGTGGCTAGAAGGAAAGCAGGAAATAGAACAACATCCCTCCCAAAGGCGTTTTTTTGTGCGGGCAAAATGATTCTTTGTACCTGTGGTGTACCTATGGTGACTAGCTCAATGGATGTAAATGGGTTCAATGAAGCAGTTGCAAACTGGATCAGATTTAGGATCGCAGGGGACTTACTTCTGAGTAAACGTGCCAAGGATCAGACTGCATGTGGGGCCATGTGACAGTAATTGGAAGGAGGGGTGCTTTTAGGACAGCCTCCCCCAAACTGGTGTAGTCCAAAACATCTGGAGGACAACTCCCAGCATTCCTCACCATTGGCATGCTGGCTGGTGCTGATGGGAGTTGAAGCCCAGAATAGCTGGAGGCACCAAGTTGGGACAGCTGTCCTTGGATATAATGACCTCTGTTTACATTACAGTTATGCTTGCAACCCAGATCCCAAAGACCCAGCTTTGTGTATGCGTTTAATACATTTAGAACCTGGATTTCCCCAGTCCTACTCCAACATAGGGGCAAGGGGAGTGTGATATTGACAATGGACTTTACCCCTTGCCTTTAAATTGGTCAATTCCGGATCTTGCTTGTTGGTAGATTGGGCACTGGCATTGGGGGGTGTCATATCATTTCAAAACATAGTGGGGCAGTAGTTGCATTGGGCAGCATCCAGTCATGTCTAATGACACACAACCATCTTTCAGGACTGTATTCCAGATTGCAAGGGCTTTGCTAACAGGGGAAAGGCTGGGCTGGTTCACACAATCATCGTAGCCCACCGTGACTTATTTAAGCCACGGCGGGTTGCTGTGCGTGCTGGCAGCCATCTTCAATATTCAAGTTGCAGCAGGTGGTCATCCTGGCTTATCCTGTCATCCAAATCCGATGAGAGTGGGTTGTTGGCGTGGTTAACAAACCTCCCACAACCCACGGGCTGTTTTAGGGTTTGTGGGTGGCTTGTTGACAAGGCCAACAACCCACATCAACGCTGGCTCAGCTTGTCTGAGCGTGGAAAGCTAAGCAGGGTCAGGCCTGGTTATTACTTGGCGGGGAGACCCCCTCCTCTAGTTTCCTGCACTGAGCAGGGGGTTGGGCTCGATAGCCTTCTAGGCTCCTTCCTATGATCTATGAAATCTATGTCAGGATAAGTCATGGTGAATATCCGCCACAGCATGTATATTCAAAATGGCCATCGGCACATGCTGAAATCCACCATGACTGTCCAGCTGTGGTGATTGTGAGAAACTGGGTCACTGTGTTTCCCCAGCAACAGTATTGTTATAGGATTACTTTGATTGCTGTGAAGGGGTCTGCGTTTGGACAGAAAGGTGTTAATGCCCCCCCCCCTCCACAGGACTGCTTAAAGCCCTTAATGGTCAGAGGCCAGGTGTGTCAGCCAAATCCTTTTGTCAGGCAAATGGTTTGGCTGATGGGCTAGAATGGCTGGTGGATAGTTTCTCAATAGTCAGGAAATAGCAGGATCTTCCTTGAGCATTCTGAAAAGAAATGATGTGTGTGTAGGAAGTAACAACAACAAAAACAAAACCCCTGAGTCAGAGGAAGACACAGAGAGCTCTGCTTGGGCACAAAAAAAATCTCTCCAAATTGGGCGAATGGGCAACACAACGACAAATGCAGTTCAATGTAAGCAAGTGTCAAATGAGGCACACGGGGGGCAAAAATCCTACCTTCATGGTGACGGACCAAGAAAGATATCTTGGGTTGGTGGTGGGTAGCTCAGTCAAAACATCGGTCCAGTGTGCAGCAGCTGTGGAAAGACCATTTCCATGCTAGGAATCCTTTAGGAGAAGGATCAAAAACAAAGCTGCCAACATTGTAATGCCTTTATACAAATCTATGGCGTGACCCCACTTGGAATACTCTATATAGTTCTGTCACCACAACTGGAAAAGAATATTGGAAAAGGTGCAGAAAACGTCAACCGAAATGATCAAGGGGCTGGAGCCATTTCCCCAGGAGGAAAGGTTACAGCGAATTTGGGCGACAAACTGGCACTTTCCCTGATTGCACTAGTTCCCTCGTGCAAGTGTTGTTTTATATTACCTGTCCCTCCCTGGACTTTCTCACACCTGTCCCTTCATGTATACAGGCCTGTGGCTCACGCTGGCTCCGCTTGTCTGAGCGTGGAAAGCTAAGCAGGGTCAGGCAGGCCTGGCTATTACTTGGATGGGAGACCCCTCCTCTAGTTTCCTGCACTGAGCAGGGGGGTTGGACTCCACGGCCTTGTAGGCCCCTTCCAACTCTATCTATGAAATCTTATTTGTGTTCTGTGCTGGGGGGAGGGGACTGAAAGTAGCTCCAAGCAACACAGCCAGCACTGCAGTAAGAAATGCTTATAACTGTCATATTCACTTTTTTTTTTTTAATTTTATGACTGTGACATCACTGGTAATGGGTAATGTACTTCCCTTCTCTCTGTGTCCAGAGTAGTTTGTAAGTCTCTTTCAGATGTCACTTCTTCACAGAAGAATTCATACAGCTTTCCCCCAAAATAAAATAAAAGTGCAAGGCTTCATGCCTCCCCTCCACCCCCCTAGCAAGGTCCTGTGACATGGGCAATGATTGTGACAAGGGCGGACAGTTAAGGAAGTGGCGCGCTCATCTTTTGGAGCAGCTGATTCTCTGTCAGCATTTGTGGTTTTCATCCTTCGCAATGCTATTGACACATGGGGTGGGCCAGTTAAACTTTTATAATACTCTGTACCTGGAAATGGATGGCGTGCATCCAGCATGGCATCGAAACTTTCCATGCTATTTTGAATGCATTTCGTAGTCATGTGTTGACCCTTCATGGGTTCAAGCCCCCCCTGTTACATCAGCAGACTTTACATCACCAGAAAATATCCCAGATTGCTCAATAACAAGGAAGGGCAAAAGATGTAGTAAGTTCTCTCATCATTGTACATACCGTACTTGGGTTTTCATGGGATCTAGAAGTCAAGGTGGCAAGCCACAGGCCAAGAAGCCACTCTGTTCTCAAGGACTCTGTTGCCTTGAAGGATGAAGCTCACATGGCAAGTGTTATTGCTGAAATTCACATGGGACAAGTCTTATCTGTAGATTAATCCTGGCTATGTACTCATGCACTTGGCACTTACTATGATCCAAGGATGCCCATAAGGAAGTGGAAAAAATTATGCAAAACCTGCAAGATCAAGTTTGCAGTGTTACATTATTAGAAATGATACCCTGACCAGGCAGAACAACCCCGGTGTGCTTCCATTTGTCTTTTGAATAGCATGAGATACCTTCAAACATTATTAGAAGGGAATCAGTTCATTTGGGGACGGGGTGCAGAAGAGAGGACAGGAGGCCAAGGCAAGCAGTCAGGAGAAGGCAGCGATAAGAGTATTCTTGAGCTGCCACCACTGTCCGCAACACTTTCCCCTGTAGATCAACCAGCCTCCGTTTCTGCTTCATATCTTGCAGGGTAGGGGAGTGGCAAAGGCAGCAGGATCAGTTGCAGCCACCAAATCAGGATTTTCCTGCACCACTGATATGCTTGCAAGCAGCCCTGGTAATGGCAGAAGCAACACAAAACCCCTGCTGTTGCTGCTCCTCTGCTTTTTCTTGCTTTGCACCTACATGTAAGCCAGGGCTGCTGCTGCTTCTTTTTAATATGCAACAAGACACAGTTTGCAATTCAGGGGTGGGTGGGGATGTGCAGTTCCAAAAGAAAATTTATGCAGTTCAGAAATTCAGGTTGCATTATGTTAGCTGATGTAAACAGTGGCTGATAACAACGTGAAAAGCAAAGTGAACAGGCTCCTCTAGAACCTGACCTAGTGTACCAATTCCTCCTTTGATTGCCAAAGACACTCCCCACAAACTCCACTGCTACTCTGCTAGGGTGGTCAGATGCAAACGAGGACAAGGCTCCTGCACCTGTTATACCTGAGAGGAAGAGAGAATTTCAGCAGGTGTAGATTGTCATGCCTGCTATACTGTGTTGGTGCATCTGTTTGATCTCACACCAAATACTTGTGGGAGTTCATGATGCCTCTTATGTGAAGCTTGAGTATAACACTCTTCTGCATTCGCGCTGGCAGATTCCCAATTCTGAGGATTTTCTTCTACTCGGTGTAGGCATCTAAATGTCATGGAATGTGGCTCTAAGCAACAAAGCATATGTGCATGCACCTAAGGAAATGCACAGGTGTATTGTAGTAGCGGCACAGTTCCAGATGTTCCTTGTTGAAAGCCCTGATGAGTGCTGACTGTTGCTCATCTGTATGCAACAGTGCAGGAGATGCTGGGCTCACACGTCTGCACAAAAACATCAGTACATTGATTGTGTATGTTTATGCCATTTACTTATTTATTTGTTACATTTCTATCCTGTCTTTTCCCCTGTTGCAAGGAACTCCAGGTGGCTTCCATGATCCTCCTCCTCCCCATTAGGTTAGGCTGAGAGTCCGTGACTGGTCCAAAGTCACCCAGTGAGCTTCAGGGCTGAGTGGGGACTAGAGCTCAGATCTCCCGAGTCCCAGTCCAACACTGTACGCACTACACCACCCTGGTTTAAAGTTATTTATTTATTTATTTATTATATTTATACCCCGCCTTTTTTCTTGCAAGGAATCCAAGGCGGCTTAATGGGAATGCCTAACAGCATAAGATTGGACTTCACACTGGCTTTACTGAGGGGGCATACCTCGGTCACATCTGTAGAAAGGATAGAATCATTTCTTGAATATGCTTAGTTTCTCTTCCATCCCTTCTTCCTTTTGTGTTGTGTGTATTTAAATGAAATATATTTTTTTTTGCACTTCTGCAAACCTCATGGTTGTGGTGGTGGTGGTGTCACCCAAGCCTCCCTCTTGTGGGTTTTGTATGGTGCTGTTTTAGCTGCATAAGGATCGGCACTTCTTCCCTAACCTAAAGTTAGTACACTCCTGTACAGACATTCTGACAAAGAGATCTGGAGATGTTAAAAACTTGTACATTTTTGGTGATCTTTGAGTTGGCCTAATTAAGGTATTAACACTATGTGGATTTTGGCATTTTTCTTATGGCCAACATGACTGCTTTGTCCTTGTTGTTGTTTGGGTTTTTTTGTTCCCTGTATTTGCTTATTGATAGCCTTTAGGTCCCCAAAGAGAGAGTTTTGAGGTGTTGTTGTTTTTTTAAATCTTATTTGAAATCGATTGTCCCACCACCGCCCTAGAAAGAATTTTTGCAACATTCATAATGTGAAGGATCACCAACAGGATCCTCTGCATGAGTTCGGCGCTTAACGGGTTAACCGGCTCTGAATTACAGCCCATACGAGCGCTGGCAATCACCTACGAGGCTTTCGCACACAAGAGGAAACCGCAGCCCTTTATATGTCCAAATAAGGCTTTTATTTGTTTACACAAACACAGGCGGAACTACAGCTTTCCAGGAATACTACACAACCAACACAACCTTAGCTGACCCCTGGGTTTCTCAATGAACAGGCTTAGGCTAGCGGAGTGAATCTAGTCAATTACCTCAGACCAAAGACTCTGCGTCTAGTTGATGTCAGCCTGGCTCTGGGTGGGCCGATTCGTGGATGGGAAAGGCGTACTCGGCTGCCGCTTGGAAGGTGGATCTGGCCCCGAAATACCCGTGGTTCCCAACAACCCTAACCCGGAAGGGAGAGGGGTTTTCTACCCCGGAGTTCCCGCTCTCCCCGCCCTCCAGGTCAGGTGGGGGCTTATGCCTGCCCAGGAAGAAGGTGACGTACTAGCACTTTGCAGCTCTTTGAGACTGCCCTGATAGCTTGATGATCCTTGATGGTCCTTCCTTGGGTTTGTGGATCTCCACCGAGACTCTCCTTTGTTGGGGATGATGGTCTGTCTGCTACTTCTCCGATGACTTCATCCCCCCTTCCTTGCCCCCTCCCTTGGGCGAAAACAGTGTGTGTGTGTGTGTGAACCTGTGTAGGGCTTTCTCCACACATAAATTGAGAGCAGCTGCACCAAAATCACTTTAGTGGACATCATAAGAAATGCATTATGCTTACAACACCCCCCCCCCCAGTTTGTTTTTGCTTTATGTATGGAAAGTGAGTGACCTGGCTCTACGGAAAACAAATACGTAGCTCTTATTTGGGGTGGTGACCTAGCTCATGAAAAAAATCATCTGTATTTGTTTTGTTACTATGGCATGTGACAGAACACCAGCAGAGTTTCAGTTCTGAAAATGATACATACTGTATCTTGATGAAGCCAAAGGATCTCTCTCTAACAATCCAGAGATGCAAATGTTGACACACAAAGACTGTTTAAGGGCGCAATCCTATGCCTGTTTAGACAGAAAAAAGGCCTACAACTCCCAGCATGCCCCAGCCAGCATAGCTGGGAGTTGTAGGCCTTAATTTTTTTTTTTTTAAATTTAACTTTATTTCAAACATTATATATAAAGCAAATAAAAAGAAAAACATACATATAACTACTAAGGTGCACCCATCACCATGGGACCAAAAAATAATTTCTATCATCACAATCCATTATTATTCAATATTCCAAAAATACATCATATCTTGACATGGCTTATTCCCCTTTCCCTTTACTAAAACATAGTCTAGGAATGGTCCCCAAATATCCTTGAAGTTATTTTCTTTAATTGTCCCTTTTTACATTTGATACTACATGTTAATTTATCATTTAAAGCAATATCCCACACCTCCTTATACCAGTCAATAATTAAAAACTGAAGTTGAACTTTCCATTTCCTTGCTATCATTAATCTCTCCGCAGTTAACAAATTTACGATTAATTCCTTTATCCTTTATCTGTAGGCCTTTTTTTTAAATTATTTTTTACTGTCTACACATGCATAGGATTGTGCCTTAAATGTCTTTACACTCTACAATGCATCTGCTTGTATTTGCACAAATCCTACCGGGTTCTAGTCCCCGCTCAGCCATGAAACTCACTGGGTGACTCTGGGCCAGTCACTACCTCTCAGCCTAACCTACCTCACAGGGTTGTTGTGAGGATAAAATGGAGAGGAGGAGGAGGGTTATGTAAGCCGTAAATAAACTATGTGCGTAGTTAATTGTTACTGTGAAGAAAAGAGCCTTTGGGGGTTCCTACATGCATGCACACACACACACACACACACACACACACCCTCATGTGTGAACCGGCTAAAGGCTGGGGGGGGGGCAGGGTGTGTATTCCGGCGTCCCAAAGTCTAGAGTGACCCGGCTTTCAAATGCCAATGCCATGAGTCATGGGTCCCCCTCCCCTGCCTGGCCAGGTGAAGTGCATCATGATTGGCTGGAGGCAGCGGAGCTACAGGAAGGAGGGGGGAGGGGGAAAAGGTATATTCCCAAAGTGTAGCCTTTGTGTCTTTGTCTTTGGGTCATCGCATGGTTGCTGTTGGAGCAATGGCGGCAAGCCAAGCAGAGGCCCAAGCCTTCGGGTGGCCTCAGGATCCGACCCCAGGTAGCTCCTGGTGAAATTAGCTGAATGAGGGCTTTGGTAAAGACAAGCCTGGGTAGGTGAAGTAGTCCCCCCGGGCGGCAAGGCTGTGCTGGATCCAACCCTGGAAGAGAACTGACCCCCAGGTAACAGAGTGTGTGCCTGGGAGATATAAAGAATCAGGTTTTGTTATTTTTGTAGCTCTATTACTTTGTACCAAAGCGTCTCTCTAATTTCGTGTGCTTCTCTCATTTCCCTATTCTTGTTGTAAAATGCTACCTGAAATAAACCTTCTTGGTTTTTTTACCCCACATGGGGTTTGTGGATTGCTCTGTGGTTCCAGCAATTAAATCCAGATTACAGTCATAAAGGCAAGTCATGAAGAAAGCTGAACAGAGATTCAAGTAGGATTGCTTGGCAGTCTGGTACCTTGAGATCTCTGGGGGTCTTGGGTCCTTTGGGGTAGGAAAGGGTGGGGTTGTGGCGGGTCAGCCAGCCCCCCCTTCCTCCACAGTTACGTTTTCAAAACAACATCGGAGCATCTTCACTGAGGGGAAGCAGAGTTGCAGTGATGTATGGCAAGATCAGTGGACATCATCTAGGTGCCCTATGGGGGGCAGTCACCAAGTTGTATTTATTTATTTAGTATATTCGTATACTGCTTTTCTACAGTAAACTGTACCTAAAGTGGCTCACAACTAAACATTAACTTATCAAAGGATAACCTTTAAAAGGGGGGGGAAACCCAATTTGTTACAAAGCGTATCAAGAATAAAAATTAAAATATAAAAACAATTCAATAAATGTTAAAGAATTTCAGTATCACAAGTATTAAACAAGAGCTGTGCAAAATAAAATTAATAGGGGAAAAAAGGTTTTGAGTTTTATGACTGTACCTATACATGGGCCTCTGAGACAGCATTGGGATTTTGTGGGCATACCATACGTCCCACTGACCAACAATCTCTGCCCTGAGATAGAAGATTTCATAGATAGATTTCATAGATCATAGCAGTTGGAAGGGGCCTACAAGGCCATCGAGTCCAACCCCCTGCTCAGTGCAGGAAACTAGAGGAGGGGTCTCCCATCCAAGTAATAACCAGGCCTGACCCTGCTTAGCTTTCCACACTCAGACAAGCTGAGCCAGCGTGAGCCACAGATAGTATCAAGAGTGGTGCTGCCCCCCCCCTTGTTTGAGGGGTTCAATATTCATACTGAGGCACCCCCTCTGGGACCAGCGCGGGCATTCATGGCTTCCATGGCAATCATGGGCCTATCTCCATATTGGGCCCTACCTATGTGGTGGGACATATTTTGGACTTGATGTTACAGCTGGGCAGGGTAACAGTGCTCTCTCTCTCTCTCTCTCTCTCTCTCTCTCTCTGTGCGTGTGTGTGTGTGTTTCAATATAATTCTCTTGTCATAGATAATTACCTGATAAGGTTTAGATTAGCTGGAATTTTAGGCTTTTTAATCAGGAAGGATTCTTGGTGGCTGTGTGTGAATTTCCTGTCACCTGGACTGGTGATTCCATCAAAGACAGACGTCCTCTGGGATAAGGAACTGGCAACTGCTCCCAAGCACCTTCTCTAAGCTGTAAGTGCCTGATCAGCTCCATGGTTTTCTATGGAGTGGAAGGCAATGAAATGGCAGGGATGGCGCTTACATGAAGGAAGACTTGTGAGAACCACCACAGCTAATTCTAGAGTCTACTCCAGGGCAGTGAGGACAGCGGTGAAGAAAGCTTACTTCCCCACCACCATCGTTATCTGCCCAATGCACGCCAGCAGACCTGTTCCCAGTCATTAAGGGCTTATCCCTTGGCCTGCAAGGTGGGGAGGAACCCTCAGTAGCCTGCTGTGACTGTGACCAATTTTGCACCTCTTTTTGGTTACAGAGGCTTGCAGCTGTTACGTCAGGAACTGCTTGATCACTGCCCCATGTGGTGAAGGGCAAAACTGTGGCCTCTAGCAAAGTGTGTCAGGAACTCCATGCAGCTACTTTGTATTGCAGGTGGCAGCTTCTACACACAGAACCTTCCACATCTGCATTGACTCTCTGCCCACTCAGGCAGGCCATTGGAACCTTCTTGGCAGAAAAGACCATAAAGGGCTTCCCATGGCCAGCTCAAGCTCTCCTGCCGCCTGAGGCAGGAGAGCGTATGTGCACCTCTGCCGTCCCCGCCCACTCCACTGCACCCACCACAGTATAGGCGACATTTGGGCCACCCACTTTTTCTTACTGATGTGGCTCTAAGAGGGTCTGCCCGCCTCTGGCTCACTCAGAGTGAAACAGGGGGTCGGCAGCTTCTCTGGAGAGTCCCACCAGCCAGTCTTTCACTGTGGCATTTGCCACAGTGGGAGAGTGGGACTAGCGGGGCTCTCTGGAGCACCTGCTAGTGTCACCAAGCAGGTGGCTGCTCCAGATGTCTGGTCCCTGTGAGCGACTGGTGGGCTCTTCGGAGAAGCCACTGGAGGTGGTGGTGGTGGGCCATCCTGGTGGGGGCAGAGGAGGGGAGGAATGGCGCAAATTCCCAGACTGGAATTCAGCCCTTGGACTGAAAAAAGGTTCCCCAGCCCTGGCTTACAGGTCCCTGCAGAGGTCCATCTTGCCGCCCATGAAACTGCTGAAGGGAGTCATCCATGGCCTTGGATTGTGGTGTCCCCAATATGTGCATGACACCCAGCTCTACCTTTCTTTTCTACCAGATTCCATGGAGGCACTGGAAACCCTGAACTGTGTGTGGAGGTTGTGACGGGCTGGATGTGGGCTAACAATCTGAGACATATTCCAGATGAGACAGAGGTGCTGTTGGTCCGTAGGAAAGTCCATCAGAAGATAGTTATCTCACCTATTCTGGATAGGTAGCACTCCCTCTGAAGGATCAGGTGCACAGTTTGAGGTTCCTCCTGGACCCAGCCTTGCTCCTAGATTCTCAAGTAGCATCTGTGTCCAAGAGTGCTCTTGCACAGCTTTGGCTGCAGCGCCCATGGTGGCCTACCCTAGAGAAGGCAGATTTGGCCACTCTCACACATGCTTTAGTCACATCCAGGTTAGACTATTGCATTGCACTCTACATGAGGCTACTTTGGAAGAGTGCTCCAAGTTGACATCTGGTGCAGAATGTTGCTGCCAGGGTGGTATCGGGTGGTGGAGTTACTTGGAGCCTATTACTCCTGTACTTGTCAAACTTCATTGGAGCCCAATATGTTTTAGGGCCCAATTCACAGTGCTGGTTTTGACCTTTAAAACTCTACATGGCTTGGGTCCAGGGTATCTGAAGGACCAGTTGCATCTGTAAGATACTGGCAGAGAGGTCTATGCTCCATGTCCTGCCATTGCCAGAGATTAGGTTGGTGGGTACTTCGATTGGGCTTTCTTTGCATCTTAGACTTTGGGGAATTCCATCGCATTGGAGGCATGTTTGGCCTCTTCCGTCCAATCCTTCCATTAGATGGTGAAGACCATCCTTTTCTGTTGGGCATTTTATGAAAAACTAGATCTGTCCTCGCTCCCGATTTTATGCATCTTCTGCTTTTTAAGGTGCCACACACACACACACACACACACACACACACACACACACACGTTTTCTTTACACAATCTGGTTATGAATCATATTGTTTTGTTTGCAATTTGTATTATTTTGGGGTGCCTTTGGCAGTGAAAAGTGTTATAAAAATAAACGATACTTACCTTCTTGTCCTGGCATATGACATTACATGCAAATTTTCATTTTGGAGTTTCATGAACATTAGAATTCTTCTAGAATTAGAATAATTGGTTTTATCACCTTAAAAACAAAAAACCTTAAAAACAAAAAGGTAGATAGTAAGCAGAGACTCGCTCACCAGTATTGGGAAAGCCTTTTGGGGCGACCCACCAGGATAATAGCATTGAAGACAAGGACACACCCCTATTATAGATTCCGGAGGGATGTCGACACCCATGCCCCACAGGCCACACATGCTGGTGACCTCATCCTGCTCTGGTTCCCCATCTGTCTGTGCCCATCCACACTGCAGGCGACTGCATGTGTTGGAACTCTGTGGATGTTGGAACACACAGGGCCGGCGCTACCATTAGGCCAACTAGGCGGTTGCCTAGGGCGCCGAGCTAAAGAGGGCGCCAGAAACGCCTTGAAAAAAAATACTGCGCTAAAATTGATCCGAAATATCAAGTTATTTTAACGCCACGTAGGGTTTTCGTTTTATCTTCATTTCTTCACGCCACCGCCACGACTCTCGCCGCCCACCCGCCTCCGCCCCCCTCGCCGGCAGGGGACGCCGCGCGGCTGAGGGATGCGAGCGCAGTGGCTCCTGCTGGGCGCCCTGCTCAGGTGAGTGAGTGTGGGAGACGGACGGGGACCGGCTCCGGGGGAAGCCTATGCCGCGCCTCCCCGGGAAGCCTTTCCAGTCGGGGATGCTCATGGCTCCTCAGAGGGAAGGGGCGCTTTGCACATGCTCACAGGCACGCGGACGTTTCCCGTGAGCTGGCGCGTCCCCGGGGCCAAGGCTGAGCACGCTGGACGTTGGAAGCAGGTTCCGCGGCTCAAATCAAAGTGTCCCCGCCCCGTTTCCCGTTCGCCCCCAGCCTTCTTTCCCGCAACTGCCTGTCCTCCGCCCCTCTCCATTTTCATCCGCCGAACTGGCCTGGGCGGGCCTTAAGACCCCGAAGGAAATCTGGCCGAGACGCCCCAGTGACCCCACCCCACCCCGCTCGCAGTTCGGTTTGCGGCTCCCCACAGCCGCCCTTTTGCTGTCCCACCGCGCGGCCATTGCTGCCTCGATTTGCCTGGATCTCTTCCATGAACGTGGCAGGCACGCTCCTGCCTTATGGTTGGGGGCGTGGGGGGGGAGGCTGGTCCCCAGTCAGGGCATTTTCCGGCTGCTTTGCTCTGGAGCCCCCCCCGGCACGAGAGGGGGGGGCGCTAAATATAACTTTGCCTAGGGCGCCAAACTGCCCTGCACCGGTCCTGGGAACACACATGGCAGGACTCTGGAAGTAAGGCTGTAAATAGTGCCACTACCTGCATTTTACAGCATGGTTCTATGCATGTTTATGACCACTTGCTTTTTTCTCCCCCGCCCCCATCCCTTTTTCCTTATGTGTTGTGTCTTTTTGGATTGTAATTGGGCAGGCAGGAACTGTTTTGTTTTTATTGTATGCAAGCCATTCTGGGAGACTTTTTGACTGAGGAGCAGGATAAAAGTCCTTTAAATAAATTTTAAAAATGTTTACTGGGTTTTCAGTGGAACGTACTCCCAAGTAAGTGTGCATAGGACAGCAGCCTTGAAGGTATCTGTTTTCCTTGCTTTTTCAAATCAGGCAAAGTAGCAAAGTGAGAGTAGACAATCTGGACAAGTCCTAAAGCAGACCTGTACATACCTCTATCGTTTAGCTTACTCATGCTTTCATTTTTTTGTTTTAAACCAAATGAATTTGAGAGCTGAGACCTTCCTTTGAAAATGTTGACCCACATCTCCTTTCCTTCCCACACCTCCAGCTTCTTCAAAGTTGTCCTTTGTCTTAGACACGCTGTTAGCTAACGGTCAGAATCTACAGTATGTGGTTCTTCTTACTGGAAGAGCAAACAACTTCAGGGAATAGAAACCAGTCAATTAAAATGCCTGATAGGATGAAAAGTTTATCCAACTAAAATCCGATGATGAACCGTCGTAAATCTCACAGAATCCAGTTGCTCAACAGGAGGCAACTCATTGGGATGAGCCCTAATAAATGATGAAAGAACAACTGCTGCATTTTACAAGATAAAGTACTGAGCTCAATCAAGGTGAATGTTGCAGGCTGGTTTTGGACAAGTTTTTAATTTTAGAGAAGGGGCTGCACAACAAGTGCAGGTGACGCAACAGAGAAACTCGGAATAGAGATTAAAAAACACACACAGATGGGACTGACTGTGGAGGGGGGAAGGGAGAAACGGGAATGTTCGTGGCAAGCTACAAAACAGCACAAAACTAACTAGTACGGGTGCCTGCCTGTTTTGCAACCTGCTCACTTTTATATTAGTGGCAAATTTCAATAGAATTTTTGTGGAGAAAGCCTAAGCACACACACAGTGACACGAACCCTGACATAGTTTCCCCTTAGCACATAGTTTTCCCTTGACAACCCCTGTCTGCATAATCCCCACCCGGGGGACAGGAGAGGCAGGTCTGGCCAGACAGGTACACAATGGGATACATCTGCCCGAATCCACAAGAGGAAACATGGACCATCCAGAGGTAAAGGGCAGTCTCAAAGAGCTGCAAAGTATCCCCTGAAGGAGACCGGTAAATGCAAGACGTCACCTTTCCCGGGCAGGAATAAGCCCACCTGACCGCAAGGTGGGCAGGAATAAGCCCACCTGATCATCAAGGGGCGGGAAGGGGGGAAGGACGGGGTAGAAAACCCCTCTACCCACCCGAAAAGGGTTGTTCGGAACACGGGCAGGCTGACACTTTCCAAGTCCAGCCCCGGATGGGTCAAGCAGTTCTCTTCCCTGAGCACGGACGGGCTCGGAGTCAGGCTAGGCAGACCAGAAGCTTGGAAGCGTAAAGTCTCTGGTGCAAGGTAACTCTATTGCTGCAATACGCTAGCCTGGGAAAGAAGGATTTCCGATTTATGAGGTCACGACCTAGTTTTGTTTATGCTGTAGTATTCCTAGAAGTCTATTAGTTCCGCTCCATTAACCTACTGTAAATAAAGCGTCTATTCTTTGATGTGAATGGTTCTGTGTGCTTTTTAGGTAGCGGTTGCATTTAAATCGCTTAATATCCCCTTGACGGGCTATATCTCAGTGCTGGTTAACCCATTAAGTGCGAACTCACGCAGAAGACCCAGTTGCTGGTCTTCCACAATTTTAAATCTGAAACCTCCTCCCACCCCCAGCTTTGCTTATCCAGCCTGACGAAGTGTTTTTCGTGACTTTTAGGTTAGTTCTAATAAAGCATGGATGAGCCCTCCGATGTTTTCGCCTACAACTCTCTCAACAGCCCTAGTCAGCATAGCCAATGGTGAGGGCTGATGGGAGTTGTAGGTTAAAACATTTGGAGGACCACACGTTGCCCACCCCTGTAATAAAGGTATTGCCTTCCTGGATTTTGGATTTTTCCCCTTGTGGGCCAACATGGCTCCCTTTGTTTTTTGGCCACAGACTTTGACTCCCCATTCATGTGTTGTGGAAAAATTGATCTACTGCGTTGTGTCTTGGAGGGGTTCTTAGAGAGGAAAGTTTATTAGTGAATTCACGGATGGCATCTGAGCACAGTCAGGAATGCCAACAAGAATGCAAGGGAGACACTTCCATTTATACTGAATAGTATCACATAGAGATCAGGTAACAACCAAGTCAGTGCAAGGAAACTGAGAGACAATTCAAAAGGAAAACTTATGGTCTATCTCACAGCCATCAAGGCTTTTACATAAGGTAATCAGTACAGTCTTTTGCAAGGGAGACATGGCTCACAGTAGTCTTTAGCATAACAGAGCAGAGGCTAGGCACATGAGAGATTTGCCCATCAGGGTTGTTCATGGAAGGTCTGACTTGTCAGGGCATGTTCTTGGAAGGCCAAGGTCTGACTTGCCTTTCTAGGCCTTTCTGTTAAACTGAAGCCTAAACAAAATTTACTTCTACACATGGCATCAATTAGGCAGATGATGATTTGTTGGCAGATCAACATCCCCACAAAGTCAAGCTCTCAGGCATGTTGCTGCGGCCTTTCCTAACTACCCTCCTTTTGGGTTCAGACAACATGATAACCCATATTCAAGGGTTGAGTATAGGCTGAGCATGGGTTATCGTTGGAACTGTGGGTTGTTGTTGAAACGTGGGCTATAGTGTTGTCTGAACCCAGCTACGCTAACAAGCCATGGCTTGTTAACCATGAACAACCCATGAAGACAACCCATGATTTGTTGATGGGTTGTGAACTGTGGGTTGTTCGTGGTTAACAAACCATAGTTTGTTAGCATGGCTGGGTTCAGACATGATAACCCACATTTCAACAACAATCCACAGTTCAACGGCAACCCATACTCAACCCCCGAGTGTGAGTTACCGTGTTGTCTGAACCCATTTCTTGAAACAGGATGCACTCCTCATTGGCTCTTTCAGTAAAATCCATAGGTAGCCACGCTTTGGACACTTTTTGCAGCCCACTGGTGGGGGCAGGGGAAGCTGCTGAAAAGAAGAGCTCTCTTGCAAGCCTGCCAAGGCTGTTGCACTCTTCACAGCCAACTCCCTGCTCACCCATTACCTTTTACTGCTCCAGCTATTGTGCAGCTCTTTTTCCTGCCTCTGGCCTCACTCGGCGGAACCACTTATACCCACCACTGGGCATTACATGTGTCTGTCCCTAGGCAGGAGGAGTGATGGCCACCAACTTGGATGGCTTTAAAAGAGGGCCAGACAAATTTATGGAGGCTATCAAAGGCTACCAATAATGAAAGCTATTACTTCCAGTATCAGAGGCAGTATCAATAGAATCTTGAACTGTACCACTTCATACTACAGTGGGAGCCTCCTCTTCCTCCTCCTCGTCCTCCTCCTTCTTCTCCATCTCCTCCTCGCCATGTTTATTCCATCCATGTAGGTAAACTAGCACATGAACGGTAATCTAGCACATCTAGATCAACAAACGTCTCTCTTCCTGATGTTGAATACACATGCAAGAGCCTTGTAATATGTGGGAGCATTTGGAAAATATGGTTCTCCCTGTGCATTCTGAAATGGTGCAGTCTAGAATTAGACTATTTCGGTCTACCACCTCGTTCACCTCGTAATGTGCAGAATAGTTCTCTGCAAGGCAAATATGTGGGCACCATAGTTTACAATGCTGTAGAATGATTAAACACGTCTGTTTACTGTAAAGCTTGAGCCAGATAGCAGCAGTTGGTTAATTGGACTGAACCAGTTTCTCTCCCATTGCTATTAGGCAAATACTCTTCAGTGAACCGGATTGCCAAGGATTTACAGAGCCCACATTACAGTAGCACTTAGTCAGCTGACAGATGTCAAGATTACCAGTCTACAGTTATTAGTGACTTGTTGACCCTTAATATTTACTGTTCCATGCCACTTCTCAGCAGTAGCATAGTTTGGCTTTGTTGTACATTCTTCCCATAATTCACAGTGCAAAACAAACATCTTAGCACTTTCTTAAAGAATTTTTTCACTTCCTACGAAAACAAGTAACCAAGGTTCTACATAGAAAGCAAGGCTTTATTATTATTTTTAAATGACTTGCACGTTTTGTGTTTATAGAGAAATTATTTGCTCCTTATCTCCAACCCGATAAGCAGTTGATTCCATTGTTAGGGAGAAAGCTGTTATGCCAACGTCCGTTTGTTGGTTTCTGTGGTATGACTTGAATCAAACAGAAGGAAAAAGTAGCTTCGAATGAACTTATGCACACAAGATGCTTTTTGCAGAAGGGTGTATAGCATTCTGCTACTGGCAAAATACATAAAAAGATGTAGGGTGGCCATGTGTCCTATTTTACAGGCCTGTATTTGAAGGGCTGTCCAGACCAAGTCTGTTTTAAATATAAAGAACTGTAAGAAGCCAGGAGAACAGGGGTCTTAAAGTTGCCAATCAAAAGTTGCACTTGGGACAGCAGACTGGGCAGGCACACTGTCATCTGGTCCCAGTCTTTATTGCATTTCTATTTAAATTATAGTAATCATTTCTAAATTTGCACCCACCACCACTGAACAGCTTAGTTATTAATCAGTTATCTAAATTAATAGGGAGAAATATATGTCTGTTAATTAAAAAAAAGAAGACATAAATTAGCATTCCTGATCTCTTAGGCTTGCAGTCTTTGGTCCTTCATATCTTTGCCAAGTGGCTGGCCAGATACCTACAGGCCTGTGGCTTACGCTGGCTCAGCTTGTCTGAGCGTGGAAAGCTAAGCAGGGTCAGGCCTGGTTATTATTTGGATGGGAGACCCCTCCTCTAGTTTCCTGCATTGAGCAGGGGGTTGGACTCGATAGCCTTGTAGGCTCCTTCCAACTCTATCTATGAAATCTATAAGCTGTTCTTGAAGTTCTCTGAAAACACACACATTTTCTTCAACGTGAAGGATTTCCCCTCTAGTGCACTAGAAGTCACAAAAAACAATAATAGAATACAATGTACTGCTACCTCATGTTATTTATAACCTACCAGAGTGGTTACATCACAGTTGGACTAGATTCCAGGCCCCAGCATACCAGAACAAAAGATTGTGCCAAAAATCAAGCGTAATACATAAGCCTTGCAATGCACTTCGGAGTAAGACTGTTGAGGGTGGATTTGTAACGCAATGAAAAAGCCTCTGTTAAAAAATCTTCTGCGTTGCCACCATTCTTTCTATATTCTAATACATTGGTTCTGCAATTTCATTTTCTCTCTCTGGATTCGTGTGCATTTGTCCTCTCCGAGAGCAGCCATTTACCCGCGCAGTAATTCCAGCAGTATCCCATTGTGATTGTTTTTATTGATGATATTGTAAACCGCCTTCAATGCCTCGAAGAAAGAAAGGTCAGGAATAAATATTTTTTAAATCATAATCCCTATATGCACAGACACACTGGAATTAATACTTCCCATTGCATTAGCAGTGCAGTGCAGGGAGGTATTTTATAGCTGAAATTTCTGTTGTTGTGAAGAGGAATTTCCCTTGTACATAGAATTTGTAGTTCACAGGCTACAGGACGTGCCCCATCATGCACTGCAACTTTCCTATAGAGTCTATATCCAGAAATGACTGTATTCCACAGGTTCTCTCCATTCCACCAGGTTTCCGTTATGCCCACTATGCCTATGTTCTCCTTTAAAACCAAGCACTCCAAGTCCACCATCTTGCCTCAGAGGCTCCTAGCATTAGCACAGAAACACCTACACATGGTGTCCTTCTCCAAAGGTTCCTGGTGTGTGCATATGCCCCTGTGGCCCTTTGACTGGCTATTATGTACTACTGTATATTCGTGGCCTATTTCTACCCTGTCCCCATCAGAACAATCAAAACCATTTTTACCCTTATGCCCTGGGGCTGATTCATCCTGAACTGAAAGCTACCCAGCTCCTGTCAGCTTTGCCCCAGGAGTCAGTTTAAAAGCTGCTCTGCCACCTTTCCGGTATCAAGTGCCAGCAGCCTGGTTCCATTCTGCTTCAAATGGAGCCTGTCCCTTATGTACAAGCCTGGCTTGTCCCAAAAGTGTTTCCCAATGCCTAGAAAACCTGAACCCCTCCTCCCTACAGCAACATCCCAGCCACACATTGAGGCCCTCTCAGCTTCGCCTGTCTAGTTGCCCCTGTGCATGGAACAGGCAGCATTTCAGAGGGAAGCCATCTTTGAAGTCCTGGCTTTCAAATTTTTACCCAGGGAGCTAAATTTATCTTCCGGGATCGCATGACTACATTTCCCCATGTTATGATGCCGATGTGCACTATTGCCACTGACGCCACTCCAGCACTACCTACCAGGCTATCTAGACAACACGTGAAATCCACAACCTTCACACCAGGCAGGCAAGTCACCAGGCAGCCTACATGGCCATCACAAACCCAGCTGCCGATGTCTCTAATTATCTGATCGCCCACTTCCATGGGCCTTCTGCTCCCCAGAGGCATATCCTCAGTGCAAGAGGATATCTGTTCATCCCGCAAGGGAATGGGTCCCTTCTAAGGGATCATTTCCATTTTTCTCGGATGATGCCCTCCTTCCCCAAGGCTCTCATTCGTTATGACAGCAGAGGACCTGTCACCCTGGGAGTGGGATGTTGCAATCATGTTCCCACAGGTCTCCTCTGCCAGCCTCTCTCAGATTCTCCAGGTCAGTTATCTTGGCCTCAAGGGAATGAACTCATGAAATCCAGGAGCTCGTTGCATTGAGCACACACCCACGACTTTTGTCCAGCAGGCAGATGGTTGTATGTTGTTGTTTTTAAGCAGCCTTCCCAATCCTGGTACCCTCCAGATGTTTTGGAGTACAACTTCCAGCATTCCTGACCATTGGCTATGTTGGCTGGGGCTGATGGGAGTTGAAGTCCAAAACATCTAGAACAGTGGTCCCCAACCTTTTTCGAGTCGCGACCCCCTTTTGTAATGGCAAAATAACCGGGGACCCCTCACCACATTTGCATAAATTTGCATTTTGGTGGGGTAAAGAAAACACATGAAAAATAGATTTTTCAGAATATAATTTAATTTAACCTAATATTCATTAAAGGTGGTAAAGCCAAATTTAAGGTAATCTTCTGAATATTTCCGTTTTTTCTCCATGGGTACAGATTTCCGAAAATATAAATAAAAAATCTTTTTTGAGGAAAAACAATTTCTTTTTGTATTTCTATTGTTGTACTTGCTCACCTGCCCTTCCTCTCTTTGGACTCTGGATGTTAGTGGAAATAGGGCCCAACAGGGAGCAGGCAAGTGAGCGGATTTATTTGACTAGCAGCCAGCTTTGTATCAGAAAGGAGAAGACATGTTTATTTGTTTATTTATTTATTTTATTTGTTATATTTATACCCCACCTTTTTTCCTGCAAGGAACCCAAGGGGGCTTACATAATCCTCCTCCTCCTCTCCACTTTATCCTCACAACAACCCTGTGAGGTAGGTTAGGCTGAGAGTAAATGACTGGCTCAAAGTAACCCAGTGAGTTTCATGGCCAAGTGGGGACTAGAACCCGGATATCCCAAGTCCCAGTCCAACACTCTCACAATTACGCCACACTGGCTCTCTGTTCTGCTGGAGACAGCTAAAAATAGTTCTGCAATAGCCACAGAAGCAAGTGAAATGAAATTCATTCACACAGTCTCTCTCACTCTCTCTCTCTCTCACACACACACACACTTCATTTTCACTCAGAAGAAGCCATAGTTCAGTGAAACTCTTCCCAATGAGTGTGTCAAAAAATACCATAACGTGAGCTCTCCAAGTGGTGTTAAGTACCTTCTCCCAACAGAATTATAGCCAGCAGCACGCCTCACTGCTTTGCATTGGGGCTGCCAAAATCTCGAAGGGCTAAGGAGGAAGTAAGCACACTTGCCTTTGTGCAAATAATCAAGTCGCCCAGGTCGTCCTCGTGCTGCCGCTCCCCCTCCCCCAGCCGGCTGCGTCTGAGAAGGAAGGGCTGGGTGGAATGCCCCCCACCCTCCCCTCACCCCTGGACGCTGCCGCGACCACCTCCCCTTTCCAGCCCAACAACAGCTCAATCTGCCCCCTCCTCCAACTCGTTCTTACAGAGATCTTCAACAGCAGCAGCAGCAGCAGCAGGAGGAAGAAGCGCGTGTTGGCGGCAACTGCAGGCAGCGTCGTCTCCTCTCTCTCTCTCTCTCTCTCTCTCTCACACACACACACACACACACCAGCATGAGGAGGAGGAGGCGAGATGTTGGCGGCAACTGCAGGCAGCGACTCACTCACTCACTCACTCACTCCAGCACAAGGAGGAGAAGCACGAGGCGAAGGAGGTGCTTGGCGGCAACTGCAGGCAGCGGCTCCTTCTCAAGGCTCACGTGCCTGTTACCCATAAAGCACCAGTGTAGGCGCGCGCGCGCTCTCCTTCTCCAGCAATTGGATTGCAAGCGCCTGGTGCTGTAGGAAAATACCTCCCCCTCCCTCCCTCCTTCCAGTATAGCTGGCGACCCCCCAGAAAGCATGTCGCGACCCCCTTGGGGGTCCCGACCCCCAGGTTGGAGAACGTTGATCTAGAAGGCACCAAGTTGAGGAAGGCTGTTTTTATAAAGTGTTGGCCCTAGCCCGGGGTGAAGTGCCATTTGGTGCTCTGCTTCAGGCAGGCAGCAAAATTCCTTGGGCTGGCCCTGATATTGAACTACAGTGGCAGCAGGCCTCTGAAATTGCCCCTTAGGTAAGGCACTGAGTTGAGCTTCAGCAAGCTCAGGTGTCCTTGATATTAAGCTGTGGTCGATAACTACAAGCCTACCACCAAGATGTCGTCTTGCATCATGATATACATACTATCTTGTTTTTCAATTTAGCCAGCCTGATTCCATTTAATCTACATAAATTATGGCCATGTATGTTTAAAAATAGGCTCTTCCCCCATGCAAAATGACTTTCCCACAGCTAATTAGAATACATATTCTGGGTCAGGGTTAATATGCAGCTGTTCCACATTGCACAAATATATGAAAGGTCACAAGGAGTATTAATGCAGTGCCGTGGGTGTGTTGCTTAATTTCTGTGTGCTGCAGAACAGCATACCAAGTTTGTGGAATACTGTGCTACTGTCCTGTATCGCTAAATGTTTATCCAAATCAGTTTATACCTGCGCAGCTTTTGCTCTCCCCCTTCTCTGAGAAGTGGGGATTTCAGGACTGCTGTTCTTGAAAAGAGAATTGGAAACGGGCGGCTTCTTTGTAATAATATTGTATGTTTAGGGGATAGCACTGGATGGGCTCTAAGCTCCCTTCCAAAGTGGTCATTCTGTGACTGCGATCTGGACAATGTGTTAGTCTTTAAGGTGTTATAGGACTCCTTGTGGATTTTAATAACAATAATAATATTTTTATTTATTACCCGCCTCTCCATCTAGATCGAGGTGGGGAACAGAAAATGTAAAATACATACCGTAAACTAAACACAATACATACTATTAAAACATCTTAAAACATCCTAAAAACATCTTAAAACATCTTTAAAACATCCTAAAATTGCACCAGATAGGCCTGGCAGAAGAGACCAGTCTTTACGGCTTTTTTAAATTCCAAAAGACTGGCAAGTTGACGAGTCTCCTCCGGCAGGCCATTCCATAATCTGGGAGCAGAGCAGCAGAAGAGAAGCTCCTCTGGGCAATACTTGTCAGCCTAGTTTTGGCTGACTGAAGCAGATTCTTCCCAGATGACCTAAGTGTGCGGGGCGGATTGTACGGGAGAAGGCGATCCCGTAGGTAGCCTGGACCCAAACCATGTAGGGCTTTAAAGGTAATAATCAACACTTTATACTTTGCCTGGAAACTGATTGGCAGCCAGTGGAGTGCTTTTAAAACTGGTGTGATATGGGCACCCCTAGGTGTACCAGTAACCAGTCTGGTACACCTGGCTGGTTAATTTTGCTGCAAGACATATTTTTATGTCAAAAATGTACAGAAAACCATAGTGAAAACTGTTAATGTTCATTTGATCATACAGATGTGTATTGGGAACCTGCTGCCACTTGTAGCTTCCTAGAGTGGGAACACACAGTAAAACAGATGTCTCTTGACTGCAGTATACATACACAGGCTTTTTCTTATGACTGTCTACAGGGAAATGCTGTGTGGGAGCAGCCCTCCTCAGCAATACCCTGAGGCAGAACAAACAACATTTTCTGCTCCCATACGTTTTAGGTGGGTGAGGGTTCCAAGGGCATTCCAGGTGAACCTGGGAAAAGAAGCTTAGATTCTGAATTTAATTAGTCTTAATTGCTGCAGTTCTTTGGAATTGTAGCCTAGCTTAAAGTTCAGGGAAAAGCCCCAGAGCTATAAGCACAAACTACTGCACTATATATATATATATTACAGAATCTTTCAGGCACTCTCATTATGAGCCTTCAAAAGAAAATTGTACAATTATAGCTAAGATAAAACAATATCAGAAAACTTGGATTGTGTAGCTCACTGATCCAAGACATCTCTCTCTCTCCCCCCCCCCCTTGCACTGGGGAAAAAAATCAAAGAGGAACTTGGGATTCCCCCAGACAAGACATGTGTGTCTCTTTTATGGAGGCCTATCTCTTACTCTGAAATCAGCTGAAGTAAAAACGTTGTTATTGAGGTGGACATGTAGTAAGTGAAACAATAACTTTTCATGGGGCCAGCTAGTATATACAGATACTGGACATGGGCTTTAAAGATGCATGTAATTTACAGGCTTAGGAGGGAAAAATAAAAGCTCAAAGGTGTTAAACAAAGATCAGCTAAAAGGTGTTATGTTCTGGCTGATGGTAACTAATCTGTGTCATGTGCTTCCTAGGACAAAGAAAAACAGAATATTGCGGCACAGGGTATCAGTTAATGCAATTCCACATGGTCCAGCCTTCCTGGAAGAATCTGGTTATCCAAATACTCATGTGAGAAAGGGGTGAACATTCTCAGCCAGGAAAATGTTTTAAAAGTAAATCCTAAAGCATTCCACTACAGCCACACCTCTAATAATATTCCAGTGAGTCCCACAGGATTCTGTACATGTTATGTACAGAATGTACATGTTATGTACAAAATGGATAATGCAAAACTATTTGTTGTTAAACCTTGTTGTTAAAAATAAACTTATTCTAGACAGATACTGCTAGAGCAAAGGAAAAGCACAGGGACAGAACTAGAGTCTCTGGAGCAGGCAAGTTTCATATTTAAATAGAAACGTCAATACTGTGGACTGAAGGACTGAGAGAGTGCTGCAAATGAAACATTAGCATGGCTGTGAGCCAGATGGAGAGATGAGCTGATGTTGCAGGCTGGAGCAGCATGGAATGGAACTGTTTGGCACAGGTCCATGGGAACTCTTGCACAATTTGGGAGGCCTGCATCAGGCAACGACAGAAATAACAGTTTGGTAGTGATAAAAACTTGCATGGAATTCACATGATCTTTGCTAAGCATTGTTTGCCACAACTGCTTCAGATTTGTCATGATATAGAGGTACGTTGCTGTATATCAGAGCAATTTCTTAGGATGCCGCTAGAACAATGTAGATGTGAGTTAAAGCAACATGCGACAAAGGCAATTTTAATGATATTTTTGGTTTTAAGAGGATTGTTTTTATTTTGCTTGTTTTTTTTCTTGTAAACCGCCCAGGGAGCCTTTTGGCTGATGGGTGATGTAGAAATATATTAAATAAATAAATAAATCAGATTCAACAGCCTAAGTTTTGCTGGTACATCACCATAATTCTATGGTGCAACATGTTGGAGGATATGGGAAGGAGTCGGACGAAGCAGAGTTTTGCCCATTATGCGAAGCCTGGTTATTGAAACTGGTTATCACCACGTGGGTTGCTAAACCCTTGCTAAAAGGCTCTTAAAAGGAACGGATTGTCCATACAAGGTTTAAAACTAATAAAGACATTTATTAGTTTTACTTACAGTCCGTTTATTCATTGGAGATCACTGGCTGGAAGCCAGCTCAGACCCTGCGTCCATCAGGTTGGAGAGGTAGAGAGAGAGAGAGAGCGCTGGCCACAGAGAGGCCGGAAGTAGGGAGGAGGGGTTACAAAACATGCACTCTGGGGATTGTTCAATTAACCCCTTCCTCCCACTGTAACTAGTGGTTACATTACCTCGTTGATTTAAGCAGGCAATATTACAATTTCCATCACAACACACCATATTTTATTTGATGTGCGTGCAACTTGATCCTTAGCCTGCAATGTTTTGCATACTTAGGAACATAGGAAGCTGCCTTATACTGAGTCAGACCATTGGTCCATCTAGCCCAGTATTGTCGACACTGACTGGCAGTGGCTCTCCAGGGTTTCAGGCAGGATTCTCTCCTAGCCTGACCTGGAGGCCGGGGATCGAACCCTGGGACCTTCTGCATGCAAAACATGTGCTCTATCACACTGAGCTATGGTCCCTCCCCACAGCACCTGGTATTCCAAGGCGGTCCCCCATCCAAGTACTAACCAGGCCTGACCCTGCTTAGCTTCCGAGATCAGATGAGATCGGGCTGTTACTTGGGAACAAGCACCATAGAACATTATGGGACATACTTCTAAGTAAATATGCATCAGATTGGACTCTAAATATAGTTTGTAAAGCCTAGCAATTATGAAGTAAAACAATGCAATTAAATGTGAATAATTATTATTTGAGATAATAGCTATATATACACAGCAATGTTATTTACAATGTGGTTTGCACACCTTGTTATTGTTACTGTCATAATAGCTCTATGATGTAGATTATTGTTGTTGTTTTCATCAAACTATCCATCTGGTTTATTTGCATCCCACCATTCTAAATAAATCAGAGACCATCCTTTGTTAAGCTGATTGCTTGTTGTCTGGAAAGATTGGTTGATATTGCTAATGCTTATGTTCTTTGCCTTAATGGATAATTTACCTGCTCAGGTTGGGTTTGAGTTCAGAGATCTACATGGGTGGGTCTGTTTGTGAGAGAAAGGAAAGGAGTTTGGAGTTTTGGATTTGGAAGAGACAGAGAAGGAGTCAGAGTGCTGTCAGATGATGCTGTTATTGTGCCTCATCTGGAATTTTACCGTGTTTGTGTGTGTGTTTCCAGACAAAGTCATCTTCCACTTGTGGGCCTCCTGTGTTTTTGCACTGCTTCTTCCAGTTTTGTTCTTACGATGGAAAATCTATTAAGAAAAGATGGAATAGGCTCAGCTTGTCTGAGCGTGGAAAGCTAAGCAGAGTCAGGCCTGGTTATTACTTGGATGGGAGACCCCTCCTCTAGTTTCCTGCATTGAGCAGGGGGTTGGACTCGATAGCCTTGTAGGCTCCTTCCAACTCTATGATCTATGAAATCTATGAATAGCTATACAATGCCTTATGACTGTTAGTGCTAGGACCTCTCCATCTAGAAGCACCCTCACGTCAAGATTTCATAGAAGCTAAGTATTTTGAGCTGAAATTAGTTGGACTGGAAGCAGCCTAGAGAGGTGCAGAAGTCGATGGTTTATTTATTTATTTATTACATTTATACCCCACCTTTTTTCCTACAAGGAACTCAAGGCGGCTTACATAATCCTCCTCCTCCTCTCCATTTTATCCTCACAACAACCCTGTGAGGTAGGTTAGGCTGAGAGTCAGTGACTGGCCCAAAGTCACCCAGTGAGTTTCATGGCCGAGTGGGGACTAGAACCTGGATCTCCCGAGTCCCAGTCCAACACTCTAACCACTACGCCACACTGGTTGCACTGGGAAATCTGATGCAGGAACAGCAGTTATTGTAAGTGTGGAGCTTTTGGGGGTTCCTGCATGCAGGCATGCAGGAACACACACACACACACACACACACACACACACACACACCTCCTCATGTGCGAACCAGGTGGGGGCTGGGAGGAGGCGAGGGCCTCGGATGACATGGGTGGCGCCTAGACGACTAGGGCGTTCATATGTAGATAGTTCAAGCCATGACTCACGAGTTCCCTCCCCCCTGCCTGGCCAGGTGAAGTTCAAATTGATTGGCTGAAGCAAGAAGGCTACAGAAAAGGGGATGGGGAAGAGCTATTTCCCCACGTGTAGCCTTTGTTCTTGGTCTTAGTCCTTTTGGTAGCGTGCCCGGCATGGCAGCGCCAGCGAGGGGCCCAAGCCTTTAGGGGGGGCCCCCTCAGGAATCGACCCCAGGCAGCCCTGGTAAAAATTGGCTGGTTTGAGGGCTCTAGTAAAGGCAAGTCTTGTGGAGGGCTATTTATCTCGGACCTGCGGATAGATAAAATAGTTCCCCCCGGGCGGCAAGGCTGTGCTGGATCTAACCCTTGAAGAGAACACCCTCAGGTAACAGGCGTGTGTCTGAGAGATATTAAGGAATCAGGTTTTATTGTTTTGCAGCTTTACTGTGTACTAAAGTGTCTCTCTATTTTGTGTGCTTCTCTTATTTCCCTAATCTTGTTGTAAGATGCTACCAGAATAAACCTTGTCTTGGTTTCACCCCAAATGGGTTTTATAGTGCTCTGTGAGTTCAGTATCTAAATCCAGGTTACAGAAATTGAAGGCGAGTCCCTAAACAGAGATCCAAGTAGGATTGCAGACAGCTGAGGCTGGCAGTCTGGTATCTTGAGATCTCAGAGGGTCTTGGTTCCTTTGCAAGTAGGAAAGGGTGGGGGTGTGGCGGGACAGCCAGCCCCCCCCTTCCGGGCCACATGGTGGCAAGCGCTGGAAATCTTTGAAGTAGGAAAGGGTGGAGGTCTGGCGGGCCAGCCAGCCCCCCCCTCTTCCTTCCACAGTAAGGTATAGCTTGTAAGACATTTTCTGGTGATTAATGTTATAGGCCAGGGTCATGGGCCAGATTAGCCAAGCAAGGCCTCCCCACCCAGCCTGTGGATTCCCCCTGGCCAGGCCCCCTCCCCTCCCATTTGTAGCCCTTGCCTTTCCCTGCCAAGAGTGCCTTGAAGAAGCAGTTCTCAAAGGAGCAGCAACAACGAGGGAGCTGCTCTAACTCTGTGTGTGTGAATGAGGTGTGCATGTGAGAGTGGGGTGGCCACTCCCAGTTTGGTCTCTGGCCAAACCCGCTGCTGTCATCTCCCCCCCCGCCCCGCCCCGCCCCGCAAGATTTGCCGAATAGCAATCTGGCCTTCAGGCCAAGAAAATTCTCCCTGCTCCTGTTATAGGCATCTCTGCAGATGAAAGAAGCCTGCATCTCTTGCCACAGTAATACCATGATTTCCACAATCATATGTACACTTTTATCTAAAAAATCTGTTTATATGATCAACCATTATATGACCAAAACTTAGTACCAAAATTCATTATATATTCCACATGTATCCCATGTCAATATAACTATGTATCATGGGCTTCTATACTTAGACAGCTAGGGGGTGTTGGTGTTGGTGAAACAAATCATTCTATCTAAGCAGCAGGACAATCAACACACAATGGTTCCCCTCCTGCAAAGAGAGTTTAGTTAAGTCTGGACTCTGACTTGGCTAGTTACATGAAGTTCCCTTGTTTGCGGATGTTCGACTGTAGTGGTGATGAGGCCTGTGTCTTTTATAAGTTGATTTCCTTTGCAATTGGGGGATGAGAGAATAATGAATTTTCTGAGTGACTACCCTGAATTTTACTGGAAATTCTCTTTGAGATCTACTATCTGATAAATACAAACAAAAATCTTTTTATCAGTAGCATCTAACAAAACAAAGCATTTAATCATGAAGGTGGGTGCAGAAGGTTCAAAACTGGAGGCAAATTAGTGCAAAAAAATTAAACATTAGATTTATGTTATGCAGTCAGATCACGTGGAATTCAAAACATTAACATATTTCTGAAAAGTTTTCTGTCCCTCATTTGGATTAGTTATAGAATTCTAAAAGTTCAAGTCCCATTTCCAAGCTATACCCAGGTCTCAGAAAACAGATGGCTTTCCTGCATTTCCCTCACACAAATGTTGTAAGAGAAAAAAGAAGCAAGAACAAAAATTTACTCCATAGAAATACTTTCCAAACACTCTCCAACTGAATCACTTAGGGTAACTAGAGTCCCACCCTCTAATAGGGAGAAACTGTCAGGATTTGGGGAAAGCAGTTGTAATGTGAATCTGTTCTGATGTGAACCAATCAACGACCTGGTTCACAGGACACAGCATTGCTCATTTTGGGTTACGTAACCCATGATGAGCTGCGGTGCCTGCGGGTGCCGCTTTGCATATCCAGCCCTGATCAGGGGTTGTCATTGTTGGGGTTGGTGTAAAATGTTGGTCTGTGTGCTAGCTAGAACTAAATCAGTGTTCTCCAACCTTGGGTCCCCAGATGTTTTGGGCCTACAACTCCCAGCATGCCCCAGCCAGCTATGCTGGGGCATGCTGGGAGTTGTAGGCCAAAAACATCTGGGGACCCAAGGTTGGAGAACACTGAACTAAATGAATCATTGGCTTTTTACACACAGTAGCAGAGATCTTTTTTAAAACAATAAAACAATCACTACAACATAATCAAAACATAAACAACACAACAAACTAATTTTACTTCACACATCAACAGTCATGTCATGCAAACCCGGCAAGTGTGGGTTATGTGAAGGTTAAAAATAACCTAGAACAGACCATGCGTGATGCGAGGATTGTTTGACCCTAGAGTCATCCAAAGGGGCATATCTCCAAATAAAAATAAAAATATGCTGGTTTATACCAAAGCCTAAAGTGCTCCAGCAGTTGATAGCACTGTCCTGTAATATATTTTGATAGTCTCATTTTTGTTACTTTTTTTTATCAGTCTGAGCAGCTCTATCCTATTTTGGTAGGTGGACCTCTGTATGCTTTTTTTCCCCTGGTCCAGTGTGGTTCCCCCCTCCCCTTGTTTGTCTTGTTTTTAAGCCATACGTTCAGAACCCTTGACTTGTGTCCTGCAAGTTCAGTGGACTCAATCGGAGTAAATAAGATTTTTATTTGGCTTTCCAATCTCTTATTTTTCTTCTATGCTGCCTTGATAGACATTTCCTCTTTATATTTAAAAGCTGAATTTCACAGAATTTCACAGTCAAAACGTAAGAATTCAGACAACTTCCTTAAAAACAACTGAGAATTACATATTCAAGAACCATGGGAGAAGTTCTAAACAAAATAAGCTCTCAATCTTTTTTTTAATAACTTCCCAAGCACCATGGTGGTTTTTATTTTAAAGGACTGTAGAATAAAATGTTATGTATTTCAACAAGATCTTATATAGTATGTACATAAATTACTAGGGTCACTATTTTCTCAGAATAAGCATGTAAGTGCTCCTTCATGTATAAATTTGTTGTAAACTACTGTGCTCCCACTGTGTAAATATGACTGTACAGACCATAGCACAGCTATGTCAATGTTGTGTTCATACAATGAAAAGCAGTGATTTCAAGCTCTCTCCCCACAAGATCATTCAGAATCCACTTAATGTCTTCATGTAACATCGAAACGAGCAACAACCAGCTGAGTGTCCTGGGCAATATATCCCAGGACACTCAGCTTTTTGTTGCTCAGTTCTAGTTGAAAGCAACTCAGCAGCACTGCCAGTGAGAAGCAGCTTCTGGATCCTAGAAGGATACTGTCTTAACGCTACATGTATAATTTATGTAAATAAGTGAAAACCAGAAGGGCTTAAGACTGTCCAGTTAAAGGCAGCAGCAAAATGTTTTGTTTGTTTAAAAGCTAAACCCTATGCTGCCTTTGTCCTTGTATCATATAGGTAAGTCCCCCATACTCCCAACATGTATTGAATTCACCTTCACCTACCACCCAAAAGCTGTAATTCAGCTGAAATCATTGGAACGAGCTGAGCCTAATGCTCCAGCTCAGTTCTAGTATATACAAGTGGGACTTGCAACAAAATGTTGCGGTGTGGTGTACGCCTCTTTAATGTTCCAGCCAATCAGCCCTGCCTTCTTCCAGAACACTCCATTCCACTCCCCTCCACCACAGTTTTCAGTTTTCCCCTCTCCAACAGTCAGCATTCCATGCCCACTGAGCATGCTCAGACTCATTGGGCTGTTTTGTTTTTCTCTCAATATGTTTTTTGTACTTCTGCAAACATCAGGGTTTCCCTAAGCCTGCTGATACCTCCCCCTCTTATGCTGTGGATGGTGCCATTTTGGCAACATCAGGAGAGGCACTTGGAAAATTAGTTCACTACAGTAATACCTTGGATTGCAAGTAATTTGGTTTGAGAGCATTTTGCAAGACAAGCAAATTTTTAAATATTTACCGGTATTTAATTTTTTTTTTACTTGATATACAAGCGACGTCTTGCAATACAAGTACTGTAGTTACTTAAATTAAATTAAAAATCTCTATACAATTTTTGGGGGGGCATTTCATTTTGATATAAGAGTGTTTTGGATTACAAGCACGTTTCCGGAACGAATTATGCTCTCAATCCAAGGCATGACTGTATTAGTATATATGATGTAGCAATATGCAAGGAGTTTTGTTTTTTAAAAAAAATTAAATCAAAAGCGAGATAGAAATTATGATCTTTTAAAAGTAACATCTATGTAGTATCTGTATTCTCTTAAGAGTTTCTCCTCCACAAACATGATGAAATACACAACAGTGTATTTCTTTTATAGTAGACATTCAGCTTGCATCTCCCAACTTTCATCTGGCTATTAAAGATTACGTACCAGTAGCCAACCAGTGGGTAAGCTCACGCGCCTTACAAAAGCCATCAGTAATACAAAAGCCATTGGCAACCCTCCCTTTCATTGCCTTCTGCCAACCCTGAAATTTACACATATTACGGTACTGGTGAGAGCCAAAATCAAGCCATCCATCAACAATCCTGGATCAGCATCAATCTAGCCACTGTAATTGCCTGCACTTCCCTTAAAGAAATAGCTACCTTTAAAGTGGAAGATTATGCTATCACTACTACTACTAGTAGTATTTATTAATAATGGTTATTATTTTTCATTTGCTTGAATAATAAGCATGAATTCAATACTCCATTTGTTAAAGCAACAAAGCAGAAATAATCCAACAGTTATTGTCAAATATATACATTTTAGTGTGGCCAGTTTAGAATTCTAAAGCATATTTTGGGCACATTTATCACTTATCACCAGCTATTTTTCTCATCTACTCATTATTACTCTTCTTGCCTATTCTTCATTACTTCCACGTCAGTTGCGGAAATATCTTTGATGGAGATATTTCTTGTATTTATTGATTCTCTTGCTATCCTTGAAGCTTTGTCAAACTCTTAGTTCATTCCAGGGATGTTGAAGAGTCCTTGGTCTCGAGTCACGAGTCGAGTCACGAGTCTTTGGACTCGAGTCTCGAGACCGAGTCCTTGGTCCAAAATGGTGACTCACGAGTCCCGAGTCCCAAGTCACTCCCAAAACTGACTCCACGAGTCCCTATTAAAATCAATGGGGTTTCCCCCCACAAAATAAGGCTGCTTCAGATGTGTGGCTTAAATAATTCTAGGCACAAGTGTGCCTTTTTATTTCAAAACTCTGCAACTGATTTTGGCAAGAACGACCAGGCAGACAAACCCCAAAATAACCAGGCAGGCAGAGGAGGCAGGGAACCCAAAGCAGGCAGGCAGAGGCCTTGGTCTTGGACAATTCCAACATGGTGGAACTGGTTAAGAAGAGACCAGGCAGGCAGAGGAGGCTGGGAACCCCAACAGGCAGGCAGAGGCAGCCAAAACCAAATGTCTGACCTAACCCCCCACAACAACACATCAATCAAAATAATCTCAACACATCGTTGGGGTTGCGCTCTGATAGCTGTCCATAGTGGCCGAGCAGCGGCACGCCTCGCTTCCATGCGCTCTTCACCGGTGATCGCGCTCTCTCCCTCCTTCTTGCACAGCCCAGGGATGTTGAAGAGTCCTTGGCCTCGAGTCCCGAGTCGAGTCTCGAGTCCCATTAAATATTGGGACTCGAGTCCAAGTCGAGTCAGAGGGGGGACTCAGTCCGACTCACGAGTCGAGTCCCCGAGTCCAAGTCCCCAACCCTGGTTCATTCACAGTAGGGGGGGAATGGCCAATTTAAGATGCTCTCAGTGCCTTAAATACAAAAAAGTGTAGCTCTGCAAGGTTTTGGACATGCTTTCATAGATTTCACAGATTTTATAGAGTTGGAAGAAGCCTACAACAAGGCTATTGAGTCCAACCCCCTGCTCAATGCAGGAAACTAGAGGAGGGGTCTTCCATCCAAAATGTCAGTCACCTCAGTTTAATTAGCAGCTAGATAAGATACATAACAAGCAAGATTCTAATTGGGAAAAGGCCCTGTTCAAATCAGGAGGGAGAAATGGGTGTAGCTTCAAACCAACCATCAGCTGGCAGGTTCAAACTATTTCATAGAGCTTTCATAGATTTCACAGGGGTTGCCAGTATTCATTTTTTTCAGATTAACCTAGTTAAATTGAAATGCCAAAAAAGAGAATAAATTGATAAGCCCACTGACAAGATCACCTCATTTTATCTAGATTTAGCAGCTCACCCACCTCTATATCCATTTTTAACAATAGAGCTGGTGAAAATTTTTGTATTATGCCAGGCATCTGGCAGTGAGAAGATATCTGATAACAGTCTGCATAGATCACTGCTATCAGTAGCTGGGAGATAGATATTTACCATTTGGCATTATTATTTTTGTTTTGTTGGACTATGTTTTTAACTTTAAAAAAAATTGAGCTGCCATGACTCTACAAAAAGAATATACTCATGGGAAGGTTGATAATAAAATTTTAAAATCCATGTGCATTTCAGATTAGACTTTCCATTTCACCCATAAATGTGCACTTAATAAAAAACGAATCCCCCAACCTTTTATCACACTTTTTTAAAAACATTCAGCATGCTTTATTCAAGATAATCTAATGCAGATTATTTATTGCTAACGCTCTTTAACCATCCTAGTTACAATTAGGGTAGTTAATGAAATTAGGAATTCTAAACTGACATCTTTGATAGTGAACATAGAGCCAGATAATGTGCAGACTACAAATACATGATATTGTGTTTATGTGCTACCTGGTGAATATAAGATGGTGAAAGGATATTACAGGGTAACCAACTTGTGTTCAGCTTCAGGGGTGGTCCAGGAAGGAGGGAGTGAAAGTGTGTGCGTGCAACTTGGCTCTGGAAGGCTCAGGTTGAAGTCCTGTTTTCCCCACAAGCTCACTGTATGGCACTGGACAAGTCAGCCTATCTCCTTACAAATGTTCTTGAACTTGATAGGACAAAGAACGATAGGTGGGTGGTGGCAGTGATGGAGTTCTAGTGGCAGGTTCTTATTGAGAACCTTGCAACTCCTTTCTGAAGTTGTAGCAATACATAGAGGGGAGGGAAGTGGGATCACAAGTGTTCAACCTCTACATATCCATGGTTATTTATTAATTATTTTTTTTTAGTTTAAATATTTTTAGGCCACCTTTTAAGGTAAAGGCCTTCCAAGGCAGCATCTAATACTGAATACAATTTTATAATATAAAAACCATAGAACTCCATGGGTTCGATCCAATGTCACACAAGCGGACCTCTGCATGTACAACAGGACTTCTCCCTCTCCTCCCCGTGCCCCTCCAAATCTGCTCTGTAGTCTTCTAATCTTCAGGTGTGTGTGTGTGTGGGCATGAGGGGAGGGGAAATTTGTTCTGCCAGCGGTGTCTGTTCCGCTGGTGGATGGACACAGTTGAAATCAGCAATAACACTAAATAAAGTAACATATATAGCACAATAATATCAAATAGTTACAGCTAAATCCACATCATCAGTTGACGTTTCTGAACCATTTAAAGGCAGCCCCATAAAGAGCACAATACAATAGTCCAGCCTGGATATGTAGATGTTAAAAAAACATAGGAACCTTGTAACATGCTATAGGCCAACTGGCATGGAGTGGAGCAGAAATCCCCCTGCACCACCTGAATGCTGCTCTAGCAAGGACTGGAAGCATCCTAACACTATGCCTGCTAAGCCCAACCCAGATAAGACAGTCCAGGATACCATGGTTCATGGTATCAAAAGCTGCTGAGAGTTCCAGGAGAACCATAGGGTTGTACTCCCCTCACCTCCAATTCATTCCCTGGCATAAGACATCCAGCAGGGTGACCAGTGCTGTTTCATGGGGCTGAAAGAGCCCTCTTTTTACAACTTTATGGACAGAGGATCCACGTGATTGGGAACCCTGAGAAAGCAAATGGTTAGAACTGCTGTTCTGACCTACCATGTTCACTGAATACATGGAGGGGGCTAGCAGGATCATACTCACCGGCCCTATGCACAACCTCTCAGGTTCAGCAGATGTTAACTGAGCTTTCTGTGTGTAAGCTTTTCCATATGATTGGCAACCCTGTGCAAGGGCAGGCCAGGGCCGGCTCCAGGTTTCTGAGTGCTCTTGGGCAAGGCACTCTCAATACCCCCCTTCCCTCAGTGAGTCTACCTTCCCTTGGTGAGTCACCAGCTTCTATTGCTCCTCACTCTCTCTCTTCCTCATCATTGCTACCACTTGCTTGCTTAGCAAGCAGAGAGCCGGTGAACAAGTAGGCAGTGGCATCTCCTGCTGCTCCTCCTTCTCACCACCTTTGGCAGGTGAACAAGCAGGTTGCAATGGTGAAGAGGAACAGCAAGTCCAAGGGGCTCGTCAGTGGGCCTTGGCAGGCGCCCAACTATGCTTACCTTTGATGCCAACCCTGGCCAGGAGGCATGATCACACTCACCCCCTTCAGTAGATAGCCTGAAGGTCAAAATATGTCAGAATCATCTCGCTACTGATCATAAGCTATAACACACTGTTTTTGCATAGGCGCAAAACACAATATGTATTGTGTAGCATCTGATGGAAGCGGCTGTAGACCACATGACACGAAAGCTTCTGCCATAATGGAAATTCGTTAGAAGTCTTTTAAGATGTCACAAGACCCTTTGTTGTTTTTGCTGCAACAGAGTAAAATCGCCAACCCTCTGGCAACTCTCCCATTACAAACTGTAAAAACCAAACTGATGAGAAACGTCTCCCTAGCTGTGAAGCAGCAGTTCCACGCGGCCTTCAATTTTCGTGATGGCGCCCCTTGCATTTTGAACTCTCGCACAGGTTATACAGGGCTGTGAATCGGTGACGGGGGGCCAGGGCACGTTCCTTGGGTCTGTCAGCTGGAAATGCACGGCCAAGAGGGAGCGATAAGCAGCGCCCCCCCCCCCCCCGTTTATGTTCCATTGCGAGTGGTGCCGTGCAGAGGAGATATCCCTGAAAACAAGGGACATCTGGCAACCTTAATCCCAGTCTAGACAAGGCTAGGCAGGCCGCGGGTGGGCACGGTGTGTCTCTGAGCCTCGCCTTGGGACGATTTTCCTGCCTCACAAGAGCATCTGTGGGCCGCTCCTTGTCTCGGAGAGACCCCCACTCCATCTTCCCTCTCCCCGCCCCGCCGGCGCGGGTTTCAAATGGCGGCCAGACAAGCGGACGGCTCCAGGGAGGGGGAAGGGGGCGGGGCGAGAGTCAATTCGAGACGGCGAGGTTTCGGCGCTGAAACCAGGGGCAGAGAATCGAGCACCGAGCGCTCCGATGGGTTCGGAATAAATGTCTCGCTGTTAGGCGGGCCGCCATTTTAGATGGGGAGCGGAGCGGGCGGCTCGGAGTGAGGGACGAACACTAGGAGCGGGGGACGGCGGCGGCGGCGGCGGCACAGGAGAAGCGGACAGGTACTGGGCCGGGCCGGTTTCGCGTGTGGGAGTGTTGAACGTCGAGCGGGGGGGGGGGGAAGGGGATGTTGTAGCCGGAGCCCCGGCAACGGTATTGAATCGTCCGCGGAGATGGGGAAGGTGCCGCGGTGTGTATCTGTGTATGCCTACAGTAGCGGGAGGCTAGGAAAGACTGGAGTCGCCGCGGGGAAGCAGCTGCTCTCGCCGCCGCCGCCGCCGTGCTTGGCTTCTGAGCCCCTGCTTAGAGCCGCCCAGCTTGGACGGTTCCGTCTGCCCCGGGGAGCCCCTGAGGGTGAGCGGGGGTGCTGTGGGGGTCGGCCCGGGTGTAGCGGTCGGCGGGCTTGTCCCCGTCCCTTTCTGCGTGTGAGTCCCCCTCCGCTTTCCTCGCCCACTTCGGACGGGGCACTCACTTGGAGCCCCCCTGAACTGCCTCCCTTGTCTGCGAAGGGACCCAGCTTTTGACGTTATTCCACGTTTGGGCCCTTCCCACTTTTTGCTTACTGTGACTTTCTCTTTCTTGCTCCTTCCTCGTTTTTTTTGGTTTTTTTTTTTAAATTTTCGGGCGGGGGAGAGCGCACCATCCTGCCCTTTAGGGAACGCGCGCGCGCGCGCGCGGGGCAGGCAACGTAGGCATCTGTCTACTGGCGTCCAACAAGGCGATGCAGCAAGCAAGCCCTCCGCTTTATTGACAAGGGTGGGAATGGATGCTGCTGCTGCCGCCGCCGCCGCCTCTGGCCAGTATCATCCATCGGGCAGCGACCTGGCGCTTCGGCGGGTTGATGCGACGTCTGGCTGTTGTGGTGGCTTAGCGCCCGCTGATTCAACCGTAGTTGCACTTCGTTTGGTCTTCTCCCTCGCCGCCCCCCCCCCGTCCCGCCGCGAGTTGGTCAAACATAAGTGGTGATTTGGGTCAGTGGTTTATGGTATCACGTCGTAGAGCAGTGGTGCTCATCCGAAGTGCCGGTGCGCTTTGAAATGCGTTTGTGTGCCCCGCGACAGCAATAGCAGCAGCAGCAGCAGCATCATCCTCTGGATGAATCCTTTACAGTGCAGTCGTATACGTGACGACTCAGAAGTAAGTACTGTACAGTCATGCCTTGGATTGAGAGCATAATTCGTTCCGGAAAGGTGCTTGTAATCCAAAACACTCTTATATCAAAACGAAATCCCCCCCAAAAAAATTTGTACAGAGATTTTTAATTTAAGCCATACTACAGTACTTGTATTGCAAGACGACGCTTGTATATCAAGTCAAAAAAATAAATAAATATTAAAAATTTTGCTTGTCTTGCAAAACTGCTCTCAAACCAAGTTACGTACTTGTAATCCACGGTATTACTGTATAGGATTGCCTGGTTAGGTCTGTAAGATGCATCTGAACCAAACGTTTAAAGGCAGTGATAAATGAGGTCATGGGCGGGGTGTGCGAGAGTGTAAGATACAGATTTTGGTTGCATTACGGTAGATGGAACAGAGGTGCGAATTTAGTTGCTATTCCACAGCTTACTTGCATAAGGTTGTACAGAAGTTAAGGATCCACATGTGTGGAAAACAGAAAATACCTGGAGAGAACTTTTATCACCACGCTTATGACTATCATACATTTTTGTGGATGTAAGAGACAAGTAGTCGTTGTTTGAGCCTACTCAGATTTTCTTGGAAATTAACTGGTTTTGATTTGTGTAAGAGCAAACAAAGGTAGGTAATGCAAACCAAGCCAGTGATGGTAATATAAACAGGCTTGCCTTGAGTTTTGGTTTGTTTTTTTTATTGGAGTGGGGAAATCATGCTTATGTAAACAAGTGCATGATTTCTCTCTCTGTGCAGTGTTACATTAATGAATCTTAAGAACCTAGTCATATCAATGCTTTTACTTGGAAGTAAGTCCCACCATTTTCAGTAAATGTGCCTAAAAATCAGAATTGAACAAGTACTTGAATAACAGGAGGCTTTTGTCATGCAATTGTACTGCTTCATTTACAGAATTTTACAGGGGAGAAGGATCTAGATGACATCATCTTCCACTTGTAACCTTCCTGTGTTCCCCACTGCTTCTTCTGACTGCCCCCCCCCCCCATTAAGGAAAATAAGACAGAATAGCTCACTGTACTGCACAAGTCTTTTGGTAGTGCTAGGAGTCATGAGTTTCCAAGTACCCACAGACTTGATGAGATTCCTGATTTAAATCACAAAAGAAGGTGTACCGGTAATTCTAGGCAATTAAAAAAAAAGTGTTGCATCTATTTATTTTGGGAAGGAACCTAACTTTAGGGAGAGACCATACTGCTGTTTTGCACATTTAGAGCTCCAAGTTCAGCCACTGGAATCTTTAGTCAAAAGGACCTTGAGTAGCAGGGTTTGGAAAGGCCACTGCTGAGAGGACTTGGAAGAGAAGATGCAAAAATAGACAGTACTGCGTTAGGCCAATGGCCTGTGTCTGTATAATGAAGCTTTATATGTTTATGTTTCTACATTTCTGTATTTGAGTACAAGTATGAGTTGGTCACTGAATATATAGCATAACACAGCTGGCACGCAGGGACCTCTCTGTGGGCACTCGAGCCATTGGTCACCAGATCGCAAAAAGACTGTCCCCTTCTGCAAAGCACTAATGATTTTGTTCTTTCTCACAGTGTGGAACAGAATGATTTTATTCTAGAATTCCTGTTACAGAATTCTTTTCTACATTGTTATCACATTTAAAAGATTTTGAAGAATGATGCACAGAGCATGGCTTGGATGTAAAGCCCTAACAGTTGACCTGAGTGCTGCATGTGTTGCTCCCAAACTAACGGAGTATGAGCCAAGGTTTGACAAATTATCAGCATGCATGCAATAGCAAAAATCACATTAATTGTGCAAAAGCATGCCCAATGCAAACTTTTACCTAATGCAGTGTTTGCAGTCCAAGACATAAAGTGTTTAAAATGTGTTAAGCACGTTTCATTTTCTTGTTTATCTTGCTCATGCTCATCCTAGTACAGGTTGACTTTTACTTTTACTAATCCGACACCTGTAGAAGCAGGGGAAGGACCCGGGGTAAAACTTGCCCCATACAATTTCAGTCTGGCATATAATCATATTACAAGTTGAGAATCCCTTATCCAAAAATACATGTGCCTAATTATTTTAAAAGTTTATATAAATTCCCTTCAGGCTATGTGTACAATGTAGTACTATAATAATTTTTTGAGTTGATTTTTCCCCCAACAAAAAACTGTTTGTATCATTGAAAGCTCTGTTAATGTGTTTTTCTTTTAAGACAAAAGATGTTAATTAGTTCGGACAACTGTATGAGTTGTTTTTCTAAAACTGAAACCTCGGTATTCAGGTTTAATTGCAGTGTTGGCACTTTGAAATAAATAAGTTGGTTTTGTGTTGCAGTTTGGGCACTCGGGCTCAAAAAGGTTCGCCATCACTGGCATAACATATGCATGAAACAACAACTAGTAGACTAGTAGAGGAAAGGACCTGTAAAGCTCAGTTGCTGTTCAGATATAATAATGGACAGAGATCTATTAGGCAGTGCTGGCTCTTCTCTCTTAGTTGTTATAATAGTCATTATTGGCTTAGTTGCATTGGAGACTACTTGAAGCTGATGCAGTACTTGCTGCAGCATTGCTGGCTGTGAATTTAGTCATGTATTCTTTCTAGTTCTGAACAAAGGCTGACTTTCAGTCAAGATTCTAATTTCAAGTGATCTGTCTTATTTTGCAGATTTTTTTTAATAAACTGCTATTTTGTTTAGAAAGCTGCTGCTGTACAGAACTGAAATGTTTCAGTAACGTATGGTGTTACTAAATATGTTAAATTTCATGCTGAAATTATTTTGCTGGAGCAATCTATTAGCTATTTCACATGAGGCGAGACCCGTCCTTAAGCATGAAAGCATAGCCACTGTCAAGCTAATCAAAGAAATTTAATTCAAGAATTGTCCTTGAAGTTTTTGATTTATAATAGAAATATATCTAACTGATCCTTTGAGCAGTGTGTTTAACAACAAACACACAGATCCCCAGTTGTAGGTAGTGCTATATTGTGCTGTTTGTTTTCGCAGCAGGTACTTTAGGGGAAGCCCAATTATTGCACAAATAGTATGACTGTGATCAAAATCAAATAAGATTACTGGTTTCAACTTGCCAAACAAAAGTTGTGGATAGTTGGCTTTTGAGTTATATATAGTATATTCCATTTTACATTAGTCTTTAGAATCATTTTGTTGGATAATGCCTGCTAGGTATGTGTTAGGCGTTTCAGTGCTGCCTGAATTATCTCAAGTGTACGACAGCACTGCTGTTTACTTTCCAGCTTGGTGTTCCAATACAGCTGTGGTATAACCAAAATTGCTTGTGTTTTGGCAAATCCTAATAAAACTGTATCAATTAGCAATGTGCTCTATTCATTGCACATAGTATCACTTAAGAACATTTGGAACATCTTGTGTATTTTTAGATTGTGAACTGAGCGAGGTTGGTTTACTGACATGCTGGATGGGTGTGGTGTTAACAGTAATTAAATCTAGTTTAGGATTTTAGACCCAAAGGGCCTCAATGTTGCATTTCACTTTGTAATTTTAGAGGGGAGAATAAGCTAAAATATTGACATGGGTTTTTAGAGCATTTGGGGGGGGGGATGTATAGTAGCTGAATACTAGGTAAATACGAAGGATACGGTGAAGGAGAACTGAACAGAGGAGAGAGGGAATTTCACCGTTTTGTTTAATGTTCGCTGGCTTGGGTAGGACAAGACGTTCTGTGTGTGTTCTGTTTATGGACTTGCACTCATTTCTTAACCAGGTGTGGAGATGGTATCATAACTTTTATCTTAAGATTTACTTTCTGCTGTTGGCATAACCACAGATATAAATCATATAGCATTTTGCTAAAATATGGAAAGTTTTTACTGGCTGAATGGTGTGCATCTTTCTTACCAACACTGGATATAGATAAATGGATTCAAGTTTATACCAGCAATCCTAAATACTGCAATTGGAATGAATTATAATAATAATAACCTTGCTTGTTTCTCTTGGTTTATTTAGCTTGCACAATTACTTTGGATCCCCCCCCCCCCATAGAATTAGGTTATGGAATATTTATGGAGCAAGAGGTGTGTGTTGGCAGAAGGATTTGGACCTTTGAATTAAATAGCTCCCATCTGGATCAAGTTGGGCAGGCTTTTTGCCCCTGAGGGCGCATACACATATTCCCCCTGCCTCTCCATGGGGCAGTGGGAGATCTGGATCATAAACCTGCCCTCCTCTTCCCACTAGGAGAAGAGAGGTGACTGCGCTAGTCTACTGAACTCTGTGGTTTCTATTTGAAGAATAACACTATTGAGAGGGGAACTACAGAGTTCAGTGGGCTAGAGTAGCCACCTCTCATCTCCTTGAGAAACTGTGGAATACAGCAGGTTAGAGTGGCAAAGAATACTTTAGCCCTCCATACTCTGTGGTTTCCCTCTCAATAATGTTATTCTTCAGAGAGAAACCATAAAGTTTGACAGGGCTAGAGCAGGAAAAAACAGTTTTAGGTCCCCGAAGGAAAAAGGTGCAATGGGAGAGGTACATGCAGGGGAATTTGGGGGGTGGGGGTGGCGGCTAGGGTACCCACAGGCTGCAGGGGAAACCCCCTGAGGGCCACATACAGCCTGTGGGCTGGCCCGCCTGTGGGCTGCCCACCCATGGTCTAGACTCTCTGCTGTTGGTAAGCATCAGACAAATGGCTCATCTCACCCTCCTCCCTGGTATTTCCTTGTAACTAAGGAATATAACACCCTCCCAAAATATTCCAATAGTAGCTCATGAGATATCTGTTAGGTTCCATATTCTTTGTGATTACCAATCAGATCCCTACTGGGTATAAAGTGTGTATTGAGGAGGATACAAAGATCCCCCAAAAGTCCTAGGCATGGGAAACACTGCTGAGAAACTAGCTGCAAGTGAGGAAGAAGATGCTTCACTCATGATTTGGAGACACTTTGCCATCCACTCAACATCCATTCTGTATATTAGTGTTTTGCAGTAAAATAACTAATATCTTTCTGCATCTATTTCAGGTGTCCATAGCATGTGACCTATCAAGCTAAATGACACCCACTAGTCATGAATTGTGGATTGCCAAGTGACTGACGGTTCCCCTGTGGTAGTCCCAGTCATGCAGGAGATACTAAAGGTTTACTGTGCAGCTGGTGGGCTGCATTTAGTTTGGAGGGTTGCAAGTTGTGCAGCTATTTTGGAAGGACTTGCTGACTTTGTAGTAGAAGTGATTTTTCACTATGGTATGCTTGAATCAGACAAGAAACAGGGAAGGCCAAGGTCTTATCGTTTATCGTCAAAATTTTTTAATTTTTTTTGCTTGTCTTGCAAAACGCTCTCAGACCAAGTTACCGTACTTGCAATCCAAGGTATTACTGTAATCTTAAGAAAACATAAAGGGCAGAGTTGAATGCAAATGAAGAATTGAGTCATCTTTCTCAACCTTTTAAAATTTACTGTGTTAATGTAGTTCAGATATATATAAGCCAGAGGGTTATAAAAGGAAAGCCAGCTGATATTGCAGTCTAAGCAGTGGCCATATAGTGGAAAGATTCTCCTTTGGCATCTTCAGTAGTGCTATTTTTACCTATTCCAGTAGATCTGTCCTTGTGATTTTAAGCTAAAGGACAGTAACTGAAATGAGTTTTATTTGCATTACAGCCAGAAAAAAGCTCATGAAGAAAGAATGTGGGTATTGGCCAGCAAAGACTTTTTCATGTCTCTGAGCGCACTGCATAGGATAAAGTGATAAATGATTTTTTTAAAAAAAAATCCCGTTGTGTTTCTGGTTCAATTTCTGTCTTTGATTTCACACATTAGCCTGTTAATCTTCAATTCTGGGGAAAGCTTTCTTCAAATACACTTTGTTCTAATAAAAAGGTATTATTAAAGCTGGTAAATGTACTAAAACACTTATAATATCTTGGCCTGAGCTATAATAATACTTACTATACAAATGGTACTTTCGAGAGTTGAAAGCAGGTTTTGAATACATTATCTCAGTAATTTTACAACAGCCCTATGAGGCAAGTTAGTATTAGTATAGCCATGTTGCTGGTGTTTGTGTGTTGGGTGTGGGAGTAGGCTGAGAGAGATTGGTTTACTGAGGGCACCCTAGGGATATCATGGCTGAAGTGAGATTTGAATAAGGGGCTTCTTGGCTCACATACTTAGCTACTATACTTCACCAGTGTGGCATAGTGGTGAGAGTGTTGGACTGGGGCTCAGGAGATCCGGGTTCTAATCCCTGCTCGGCTATGAAGCTCACTGGGTGACTTTGGGCCAGTCACCTATCTCACAGGGTTGTTGTGAGGACAAAATGGAGAGGAGGAGGAGGATTATGTAAGCCGCCTTGGGTTCCTTGCAGGAAAAAAGGCGGGGTATAAATATAATAAATTAATAAATAAAAATTAAAAAACCAGCTCATGATATTGTGGCAATGAAGTAAGTTTGGTAGACCTTCAGGGAGGTGTATATTGGCTGTTCTGTTGGATGAAAAGACGGAATTAGAGTCTTTTGAAGCACGACTTCACATGGGAATGTGTTTACATGTACATTTATTTCTGGACTGACTAGTCTCGAATCTAGTCTTATGCCACTTTAGCACTAGCAAATTCCTTTCTGTGCCAACTATTTCCTGGTAGAGGTCATGATGTTTTCCTTTGTTTTTCATAGCTTCATAGAGTTCGGTGTGGTCATCCCATATTCCCATTCAAGTGACTTTCTTGTATGCATGCTGTACTTTCCTGGCTGGTGGGCGGGGGGGGGGGAGATTTAATGGGATCTACTGTGGGACCAGCATCAACAGTGCCTTCCTAGATTTTCTTGGAATGTTTCTTTGCTAATTAGTAGTGAATGTTCTAGCACTAGTTTAGAATGTGTGCAGCGGGCATTAAAGGTTAGAGTTTGTATGTATGTGAGTGGTCCCAATTGTCCCAGTTGTTGATAGGGATAACAACTTATGAACCATGTGATTATATTTATGGCTGGCAGTAATTCCTGTGATTGCAGCTGTTGGAAAAAATGCTGCAACAATCATGGGAATTTCTGCAGTCTGATTTCCTGTTTCATATGTTATTTTTATCCACAGGACTCGTGTGAAGAGAGAAATGTGTTGTGTGAATTGGTCCTGTAGAAAGGGCTAGTGTAAACTTTGCAGAAGTAGAACATCCTTAGGCTCTGGCAGTACTATGCTAGGTCAATGTGTGACCAGTTTTGTGATGTATGATAGTATGACTGGTTTATTTATTGTGGAAAATCTTCCTGTTTATCTTTTGGCAAGTACTGCAGGATTATTTTGATTTCATACTAGCTTAATAGGCTTGAGGACGTTATCCAGTGGATTTTACTGCAGTGTGGTATCTTTGATGTTTAAAGAGAACAGCTGCATGAACTTTCAATGTAATATGTACTCTGAATGCACATTCATATAGCATGTATACCAGCCTTCCCCAACCTGGTGCCCTCCAGATGTTTTGAACTTCAAGTCCCATCAGCTCCAGCTGGCATGGCCATTGGTCAGGAGTGCTGGGAACTGTAGTCCAAAACATCTGGAGGGCACCAGGCTGGGGAAGGCTGATGTACAGCCTTCTCCATAGTTCTCAAGGTACAGAGTGCTGCTTCAAAAATGAGAGGCTTAGTTCATTCTGTTATGAAGTGCTATAGAATGTCTTGCTAAAAACTCATCCATTTTGGAACTTGATATGGTTCAACTGCTTTGGGGTTCCATACAGGGGATCCTGTATCTTGCCTGATTTCAGGTTGACACTAAAAATAGAATGACATGAAAGTTCTTCCTTAATATCTGCATGATGTTCAACTTTCCCCTGCATTTTCTTTTAATCTGGTGTGTGAACCATGCATTTCCTTGAATCATAGACACCTGTTTTGCAGCCTTTTGTGGAAGCTCTAATGAGACCAAAACAACTCCTAACAAAACCCTCTCTGGCTTCAAAGACAAATTATCAGTTCGCACGCACTGTCTCCCATATGTTCACATAGGCTATCACCATATGACTAGAACAGTCAAGAATCGACAAGAGTATAAGCATATGCTGAATGTTTTTACTCATGAAGTCCTACTCTTAAATGAGGATTATGGGAACATTGCCATTCAAACAGCTAAGTGAAAACTTTTAAGTGTTGATAATGGACTTACCGTTATACTACAGCTTCCCTAGGGTTGCAACAACTGATCTGTAGCTACTTTCCTTGCATCTTCTTTTCTCCACATCTGAGGCTTTAATTAAAAGTACTATTGCTTTGTTGCAATAGTAAATGACCATCAGACAATGTGCCTCCTGTGAGTAGTGAGAAGAAACAGACTAGTTGCAAGGGTGAGAAGGGCTAGGGACTTCACATTTGAAGTTGTACTGCCTCAGCTTGTAGCTTTGCCTGTCCTATTGCCACTAGCCTTGTTTGTCCATAATGAAAACACAGGAGTCTTTACCACAAAGTGAACAAACTGCGTGCTGGTGCATACAGTCCATTTGCTTCCCCCCTTCATGCAAGTGAGTATGCATGCTGTACCAGAAATGGGAGAGCTCTGCATGATGTCTGAACCTTGGATTTTGGTTAAGCGTACCCAAAGAAGTCAGGATTTGCAAGCCAAACAAACCCTGATTTAAAGCTGGTTTATGAAGGGAGGAGCAAAGTAGGAACAAACGGGCTGCATGTACATTGTGAGTTGTCAAACCAGGATTCCTGGCTTATTGTATGTGTGAGTACAGCCAGTGGCTTTGAGTGTTGATTTTTTCTTAATAGCATCTACGTTCTGCAGCACGCTTCATCCATGGTATGTTGCAATATTGGATAGCACAGTAGATGGAATTAGAGCTAGGCTCATCAAAATGTTGACTTCTGTTAATTAACAATTTGGTTAATTAATGTCTATTTTTTATTTTTTATTTTGGTACTTGTGTATAGTGTGGCCTAGATAAACTTCCAGTCCTACCTATTAACCTTGTTTGCATGCCTAATAAAGTTGAAGCTGGGAGTTCTCAGCAGAACCAGTCTTTATTGGCTGGATGTGTATTGAGGAAACTGGAATATATTATACAACTATTGGTGTTCTGGGGTCTCTGCATGCTCTGCAAAAAAGAAGGAGCTATTCTCTCATCTAGTAGACATACGGTAACTTGAACATCTACTGCCTCTTACGTAGTGGCTTAGGCGGCTATCTTGTATGGCCTTTTTCAGGTGCATACTGAGTAGAAAGAATTAAATAGCATGACTGGACAGGGTAGTATTTGATTTTCTGCTTTTAATTATGTGCTATGTGATACTCTGGATGAAATGTGTGTTTATGGTGAGCACATCAGAAATAAAAATTGAGTTTAAATTACTCTTGCTGAAAGAGAGAGGTTGGTCAGTGATTGTTATATGGAGGTACAGTATGACAGTTTGATGTTAAATTTTCACTTTCTATTAACATGTGGAGTTCAACCTCATGCAAGGAAATTACCAGAGGTCTTTATTACATAATTATTGTAGTTAGGATATAAATATTGCAGCATTGCCTGTGAACAACTTGCACTCGGGAATTATAACAAGCTGAGCAAAAGCTTTCTGGCTATGCTGGTTACTTAAAAATAGTTACTTACTTTTGTAAACTGATGTTAAGATTTCAGGAACAGTCAGTTAAAGTTAATAGTATTAAATAGTTAGTTTATGGAAAGAGAAATACTTATAAAATACCCCAACATCTTATTATTCAGGGGTAGACATAATTTATGTGGGTCTCTCTGGATAGGGCCTTGTGTTGCTTTTGAATGGTCTAAATTATTCTTCAAAGAAAACTAATGTAAATCTATTTTTGTTATTGCTATGTTACACTTGTACCCTCCTTTTCCTCCATAACAGAACAAATGGATTTGTTTAGTTTTTCTGCATTCTTACAGGTGTAGAATTGCATCATATGCCTTCAGATTATTCAAGTCAGTACATTCTATAGGTGTCATGCAGAATTTCCTAAAATTAGATCTCCTACATTGTTCTGTAAAACTGCCCAGAGAGCTTTGGCTATTGGGTGGTATAGAAATGTGGTGGTGGTTGTGATGGTAGTAGTAGTAGTAATAATAATAATAATTTCAGCTTTTGTATGGATTTCTCTTTGAATTTACTTGTTTATATTTTTCCAGAATCTGATTATGGTAGATGCACTGGAGGGAGCAATCCTATGGCTCCTAGACAGTGTCTGAGGGGTCATAGGATATTTTGGATTCCCAGCTTTGAGGTCGGAGACAGCGCTTCGACCTTGGAACTGGAATCAGAGCTCCAACCCTCCTTCCCCTCTCCTTCACAGCCGGCGAGGAAAGAACTGTATCAGCCGCCTCTCCAAGGTTGGGAACACAACCTCAGAGAGGGGTAAAAGGGGGTGTTTCAGGGGGAGGAGAGGAGAGGAGACTGGAGAGGCCAGGATATGAGCTATCCTGAGCCCTCTCCAGCCTCCTTCCCTCCCCCTCTGAAATGCTTTCACTAGATGGGCAAAAAAGCCCATCTAGCGAAAATGGAGGACAGGATCGCCTCTGCTGCTGCTCCTGCCCTGCATAGGATGCTTGTAAGCCTCTGAGTTTGGGGGCTTACGAGCATCAAGGGCGCAACCCATAGGATTGTGCCCTAAATGACATTTTATATCTACCATTATAAACATTTTAGAGGTAAAATGAGGGAATGTATATTTCTCTATGTAAGAAAATAGGTTCGATACCAAATCTTAGTCATTGATTGTTCTGTAAAACATTTGCTATGATAGAAAGTTGAGTCAGGTGAAATGTGTTCTGTTGATTTCTAATTTGAGGAATAGATCCCTAAACTAGTACAGTGCATTGTCGTAGAAATTAGTGTCTGTTACCTACTGTTAGCAAGTTAACCTATAGTTGTAATGTTTCATTCTTGATGAAATAATTATTAGCGGCAGTGGAATAATCAGTGGTGCTGACAGGGACAAGGGGGCACAGGACAAGATGCTCTTGGGGGGGCACAGGACAAGATGCTCTTGGGGGGGGGCACACTCCTGTATGCACTCCCAAGCTTCTCTTCTCCCCCCCCCATTGTTCTTTCTCCTGTTGTTTCTCCCCACATCTAGTGAGTGCTCTCTTGATCTTTCTTTCCCCTCTCTTGTGCTCACTTGTCCACTCACTCTCCCCTCTCCGTTACTAGGCAGTGTCGCCTTATCTTTCTTTCAACTTTTAGAAGAGTCCAGGCATGCTGCAGAGCAAAGCTGCAGCAGGGCCGGTGCTACCATTAGGCCAACTAGGCAGCTGCCTAGGGCGCCGGGCTAAAGAGGGCGCCAGAAACGCCTTGAAAAAAAATACAGCGCTCTCAAGTGGGAAGGGGGGGCGCTAAATATCTGATCTTGCCTAGGGCACCAAACTGCCTTGCACCGGTCCTGAGCTGCAGTCACGCCCAGCAACCTCTGGGCTGACATGAGCCTGCTTAGAGGCTCTTGGGAAAAATGAAGGTGCAGGGCACAGTGCATGCATCCTCTTGTAAAAGTTGAAAGAGAGAGAGACAGAAAAGGTGCTGCTTTCGGGGGAGGGAGAGTGGGCATAGGGGGAAACTGAGCACTAGGTCAGGAGAAGAGAGTGGGCATGGGAGGCAGGGATCTTCTGAAAGGATTTAAAAAAAAATTGTCATATGGCAACTGTGTTTTGGGACACTCCAGGCTGCGGGGCCCCAGCTGTTTACCCAGTAGTCCAGCCCTTTCGGTGCTCCTCGGAATAATGCCTGCAGTTTCTTCAAGGTAACCTGTCCTAACTTTTCATGTCTGTTGGTTACTAGTGTTGGTGGTAAACCTGCCATAAGGTTTGGGTCAAAACCCAGTGTCTAGAGGAATTCCACCTTCCTTGTCTTCAGAGAGATGTGGGTCTGTCTCAAATCGGTGATGGTCATTCCAGGTAGTATTTACAATGATGTTGTGCCATACTTCCTATTGCTATTGCCAATAATGGCTCTGGTACACCATATGATCTTCATGTTTATAGAATTGCTAGAATATTGCTAGTATTATACCATGATATTAAAAATAGTTTATGTACGGTTAGAGCATTTGCCGTGGCTTGTTGTGTTGTGTGAACCCAAGCAGTAGGGGTTATTTTAGGGTTAGACAACCCTCAAATAACCCACAGTTTGTTTTAGGCAAGTCAGTCAGGCACCTACAGGCACCATGTAAAAATGGCACCTGGCACAATGCAACAGCCCCCCCCCCCCGCAGGTAAATTAAGCCACAGGTGGGCTGTCCTGTTATGCGAACCAGGTCAACAAAGACTGTAGTACTAAGCACACTTTCTCCCTAGCAAATTCCATTGAATTCAGTGGGACCTGAGTAAGCATATTTAGGATCTAACTGCATGGATAACAAATTTTAAGACTTCTTATTGAAGCAATAAGAAATTGCATTAAAATATTTAAATGGCTACTTAATTTGGGGATTATTGTATAGTAGTAATACATTTGATGTTAGTTTCTTCAGTATAATAGTAGATAGTAGGTAAACTAGCAGTTGATGTGTTAAAAAGCCTCTGCAGTGTAACTACCTCTGAATTACATTTAAATATGCCTGCTGAGACCAAAATAATAGTCCATAGAAAAAAACAAGCACACTTAAAATAAGTAGGCATGTGTTCATAAGCAAAACTTGAGTTTGTCAAAGTTCTCCAAATTCCACCTCAAAGCTCATTCTTTCTTGTGTCCATATTGGACCGTGATCTTCAGTTTTTTTCTTTTCCCATGAAAATGTGTGTATTTTCGTACATATTTTTCCAAATATATGCCTCAATTGGGTGCATCTTTGAAATTTATGCATTCTTCTCCCATTGGTTAAAGCCTGTTTGTGCACATTTTTCAAAAGTACGTATTTATTCAAGCACAATTTTCAAATGTATGCATGCTGTCGAATGCATTTTTTGATCTGTGAATCACATTGCAAGTTCAGAAATATATGGACTTCGACTGCAGATTGTGTTCGAGTTCATGTTCGGTCCAGAATGTGCGAACTGGATAAAGCCTGATCAAAAACAAACAAATAAATGTCTTGTATAGCCCTAATTCTGAGTAGTTGGTATGAATCTAAAATTAGGATTTAAATTCCCCCCCCCACCTTTCTACTGGACCAGCTAATTTATGCATCTTTGAAAATGGATTGAAAGCCTACAAATAGTGTCATTGTTGACTAACACATCTGTTGTCATTATTTTGGCAGTAAGGTTGTTTTTCTGTGGCTAGGAGCCTAAGCTTAAATGACTAAATGTTAACACTGACCTTTATCCACCAGGCTGTGAATATATTGACTATTACTGTTATGGCTAGAACCCCAAAGGAAGGGATCTTCAAAATTACAAGGCTGCTGCTTGCCACTGGCTTATGAAGTATTATATAGAATTACTTCTACTTCTAGTTGTTCAAAGAGAATGTGGCTAAGATCCTGAGTTGCCCCTCTACAGACGGAAGCGATTCTGATTCAGTGGAGGCTTCTGCTGGCAGAGGTGGCGTGGGGAGGGGGCAATTTTTTCTAATTCTCCTTTCCTCCTGTAGTCCCCAGTACCATTGCCTGCACTGTTCTAAAGATTCCCCCAATCCTTGAAAACAGATTTCTGGAGGACATGGCCCTGCAGGGAAAGGGGAGAATCAGTGAAAACCACTTCTTACCCTTCCTCCAGTGGGAGCATCCCTTGTGCAGACTTTCACTGACAGAAACGTAGGATCTGGGGACAGTGTTCTTTAATCTTCAAAACACTTTTGTTGGTGCTAGGAAGTGACTAGGTTGTATTTTCTCTCCCCCCCCCCCCCCCCCGGTTATTGCAGTAGGCAATCGCTAGATGTCATATAAAATCTTATAATTTAGAATGGGTACCCTGATGTGAGGCAAGTTGTTTATGCTGGTCAAAAACCAAAAATGACAAAGTTGACCCACATCTCCAGGGTTGGAAAAGATAGATGGAGGGTGCCCTATTACAACATGTGTATCTTGTATTATGTGGGGGTAATTAACACCTTAGGATTGTAGCAAAAGAGCATTGCATTCAATAGAATATCTGTTCTAGGCTAAGGAAAGGATAAAAGTAGGAGTATCAGCTAGGATATATGGTGAGATGACAGAGGACAATTTCCTGACCAATGGTTCAAAAAGAGCTACTGTATTCCTTATTTTCTTTCCTTGTTTATTTCAATACAGTTGTATCTGACCTTTCTTAAAGGAACTTAGGGCCACATACATAGAGTCCTTAGTTTTCCCCATATCAACATGGTGAGGTAGATTAAGCTGAGAGTGTAAGTGAGTGAGTGAGAGTTATTAGTCCAAGGTCCCTCAGTGAGTTTCATAGTTAAAAAGTGCTTTGAACTTAGCCCTCAGTAATCAAAGTCCAACATTATCTGCTACAATCTATCAAAGTGTGTCTGATCAAAATTGAGATGGAAAATGCCCAATCTAGAGGTTCTCAGTTCTACAACTTTTGGGAAACACTTCAGGTAATCTTATCTGCTGTGAGAGTACTTCTTGCAACCAGAGAGCTGAACAACTTTTGAGCTTCTTGATATAAACTCTTACTGATATCTTAAGAGTTCCAAGTTAAACTGAGCTGCCTGGAATCCAGAAATGGATTTTGTAGGTTCTGTGTTTTTGGTTTTCTTAAAACAACAACAACAACATGCATAAATGGGTGGCTTCCTCACTGTGGTTTTAATGAAGCTTCAGGTCGTGTGTATACAGCAAAATGAATTTGTTTCATTAGGTGCTGACTTAGTCATGGCATACACTTGTTGTAGTGGAGAATGTGTCCATAGCAAAAATCTTGGCAATTTTGTATGTACCAAGAAGGGCAATGGAAAATTATAATGTGCTGAAGAGCTTAGCCAAGTTGTATATTTTATGCAGATTATACATGGTACATTATTTTAATGTGTACCCAGTGTGAGCCTAGTTATGATGGACATATTGCATTTGGTATTCTTAGGGCTGGAGCACATAACTACATTCGCCATGGTGGCGATGCTGCTGAAAACAGGAGTATGGAAGTTCATAACATGATCACGGAGCTCCACACAGTAAGTACTTCTATACGTTATGACCAGTATGGTAGTTTTGGCAGCATCCCTGTGGCAAAATGTAAGGTGTACTCTAGCCCTTATCCAGGAATTGTTACCTTACTTTAGTTGTGAAACATTTGAATCAGCCCTTGAAAATGGTGAGGTTTGATAAAGAGTTCAGGCTTTTTGCACGTGTTAGATTTTGAACTGTTGTTTTTTTTTACACTAATACCTTGGATTGCGAGCATAATTCATTCCGGAACCGTGCTTGTAATCCAAAACACTCTTATGTCAAAGCAAGTCTCTGGTGGGTGTGAGCGGGGCTGATTTCGGCCCGCTCGAGGCGAGCAGTTACATCCCTACGATAGGGTTGTAGTTGGTAAATCAGCCTAAAGCTGTTATCATGTGCCTCCATGTTTGTAGGCTTGGGAGCTTAAAAATTTAGTACAACTATTGAATTATTAGGATTTGGAGTGCAGGGATTATCTGAAAATATTTTAGGCCAGGGGTGGGTAAAAAGTAGATCTCCAGATGTTTTGGACTTCAACTCCCAGTGTTCCTAACTATTGACCATGCTGGCAGGGGCTTCTTGTAGTTGAATTCCAAACCATCTGGAGATCTACCTTCTGCCCAGCCCTGTTTTAGGCCATATGTGATCTTGGATCTATGTTTTCCATCCTGCCTTTAAAGTGTATGTTCATGCTTGCACATGTGCTCTGTGACAATAAACTTCCCAAATTCTGAGATCATATCTTATGAGTTTGTTATATGCCCTTTGCACATTAAGCCTATTAGTTTTAGCGTTTTTTCTGGCAAGTCACCTTGAATTCCCAAGGAAATGTGGGATTAAAAAAAACAGGAGAAACCAACCAACACCCCCCGCCCCAAACATTCACTTTATCCTCGTAGTCATTATGTATACTTCTGTTTATATCTTGTAAACTAAGGAGTCATCCTTGCATTTAAACTCCATTGTTTTTAATCTTTCAGAAAGTTTTTTTTTAAATCCTTATTTTTAAATTAACCCCCCCCCCCCTCCTCCAAGCTAACAGACTAATATTGCTGTAAAAATGTGGATCTGCATTTAGGAAAACATGTTTGTTCCATTTATAGACTTCACTGTGGAATTGCTAGTCACCATTGCACACAAACTTTTCCCAGCAAACCTTTTAAATTACTGTGTGGGTGTTGCAGTTTACAGCTAAACAAATGAAGATGTGCATGCTGTACCAAAGTACCAAATGGCCCTTTTACTGGAAATAGTTTTTCCTTTTCTAAGGATTATCAGGAGCAGAGGAGTAAGGGGCGGGGGAGGGATGCTTAACCCTGTCCTTGATCCAGTTCTCTCCCCCTGCCATTAGGCTGCTGTTACACACAGTGGCATGTATTTTGTGCCTAAGGTGTTTGTAGTTCGAGGCCTTACAGAATGCTAGTTTGTTCGTGGCTGTATTTACATTTTAGGTAACTTTTAAAATCCTGGATTCAGCACAGTAACCCCTATTTCTACAACCAGGACCATGGGGTACTCTTCAGACATTATTCTCTATTCATTACTTTTAGTTGGCATATTCCAGAGCTGGGTAAGTGTTAAAGGTTTTTAAACTGATGCATGCGAAAGGCAAGGTTGAAAACATATTTCAGATTCAGTGGTTTTAATCCCATCTGTGGGAGATGGGTTGCCTGGAATCTTTCCTGCTTAGTAGGAGGTATTTTTCCATAATTCATTCATTGCTTTTTAGAAATTGCCAGCTTTTCTTGATGCATTTGTACTTTTAACTTCTAACATTTTTAGTATTTAAAAACTTAAAATATGAATTATAAATGGCAAAAGTCAATCATAGAGTTCAGATGAGTTTAAATTGACAAAGTTTGAACTTCTCCCTGTAAAAACATTATAAAATTTAACTTACTTGTTTTACGTGTTGAGGAGAGGGCAGGCAAATGTAGGTAATGAATAAATTTATTCTGTGGAACAGAAATTAATAATTTGAGTACATACTGACTGGGTTTGCACCATCATAGATGGGAAACTAAGTCACAGTGGCTTATTTACCCCGCCATATGTGCCGGGGGGCTTTGCATAATTATCCTCACCCTGTTGCTTGCCATGTTGTGCAGACCTGGTGAGGGTGGCTTGTTGCTGTGGTTAACAAGCACCCAGAACCCGTGGGCTGTTTTAGGGTTCTGGGGTAGCTTGTTAAGCATGACAGCAAGGCACCCTTGCTGGGTTTGTATGACGCGGCAAGCTGTGCCGGTGAGGGTTGTTATACAGATCCCCCTGACATGTGACCAGCATGTTTGGCAGGGGAAATAAGCCACTGTGGCTTATTTCTCCTTCCGTATCATGCAAACAGGTCCATTGAGTACTTTTCCTTCAATATGTTTTTTTACCTATGCAAGCATACCCTCTTAGCTACTCTTATGGAGCAATCCTTATGCTTGGAGCTGAAGCTTCATACAAGTCCTCCCTTGTTTTGCTTGCAAGTAGAAGTGGAACTTAGAAGTTAATACAGTAATACCTTGGATTGCAAATAACTTGGTCTGAGAGCGTTTTGCAAGACAAGCAAATAAAAAAATTTTTTTTGACTTGATAAACGAGCAAGGTCTTGCAAGACAAGCGTAGGGATGTAACCGCTCACCTCGAGCAGGCGTAGCGGGCCGAAATCGGCCCTGCTCACGCCCGTCAGAGACTCGCTTTGATATAAGAGTGTTTTGGATTACAAGCACGTTTCCGGAACGAATTACGCTCTCAATCCAAGGTATTACTGTATATCATATCTGCTGCATATTATCATGCAAAAACGATAGCCAGAGGAAAACGTCATTTTCGGGAAATGGTTGCAATAAAACTGCGGTAAACATGGGAGAATTAGTTTTTTACATAATGCAGCCAAATTAGTAGGCTGTATGAAGTCTTAACTTAGACTTAAAAGAGGTGAAGAACCTTTTTCGGCCCAATGGATGCATTCCTTCCTGGGGAACTTTCTGGGGACCGCATTGCTGAGTTGGGGTAGTGGTGGTTACAGCTGGGGAGGTTTAACCATCCCCCATAACTGTGATCCTTCTGCATTGCCTCTCAATTTTGCAAATTTTAGGCTTGGAAAAAGACTTCCATTGATTCCAAGAGAAGGCTTTTCCCAGGCATGGTTGATGATTTGTGTGGGGTAAGTCTCAGTGTTGTCGAGAGGGCAGAATTAATACTTCCCTTCCCAACTATGGAATCCCCCCCATCCCCCCAGCACAGCAATTTATGCTTGAAAAAAACTTCCAATTGGTGCCAGTGGAACGATTTTCCAAGTCTAATTGTTGCAGTGAGGGAACCAGGAAAGTCGGGGATGTTGGAGTCCTGTTGGGCAAGCTCTGTAGGCCATGTCCACACTTGTTCTCAAGTGTGCCTTTTGTAGGCTACTCAGAGAATGGGAATGGAGATGATGGAGGACTTACCGTAAGTTTCATATCTCAAATTGACTTGTTCTCAAGTGTGCCTCAATAGCTGCTGCTGCTTCCTCCTTGGCATGTCTTTATCCTACTCTTCCTTCCCCTTACTGTTTCTGATCAGGATTAGGGTGGGGAAGGAATTCTAGATAGAGCCGTTGCCTAGTAATGGCTCTGTGTGTCTACTGTATGCTAGTTTCCCCCCCCGTTTGACAGAATAGGGAGGGAGGCATATCTACACAAATAAAAAAGTGAGCACCCTTCTCTTTCTATTTTCATGCTGCCTAAATTGGGTCTCTTGCAAATGGAGGAGAAGGGAACCTTTTTGAACAATCTGCAATCCTCAGCAGGCTAAATTCGTCCCACAGGATGATGACTTCCTATCATTATGTTGGAGGCCCATGTCTTGGAATAACCATTCCAGAATAATAACTGTTTGCTTCGTTATTCTCAGGTGTTAAAGAAATCTCATTTCTTCAAGGATTTTAAACTGATACCATGGATGAATAGCTGTCAAATTAATGAGACAGTTTTGGACTTTGAGTGGGGAGACTAAATCCTTGTTTAGCTTCTGTTACGGTTGTATCCTGCTCATCATCTTGAGAGATCAGAACAGCTTTATAATTTCACAACAACCCTGTGAGGTAGGTTAGGCCAAGACTTCCTTGTTGAAGTGTCACATAATGAGTTGGATACAGAGATCTTATGGGTGGAGTTCTAGTCATTGAATGCTTCAGCTGAGAAAAGGGTAAAGGTGATTTCACCAATTCCCCATATATCCTCAAAAATCTGCTTTGGAGAGTTAGGATAGGGATGGGTGAGAAATTTGCTCCTTTGAGGTTTTTTTTTTTTTAACAGATCTACCCAACTCGCATCTCCCAAGCCTTTCAGTGAAGGCTTGTGTTCTGAAATCTGTGTTTATCAAGCTTTTCAGTACAACTAATCTAATGAAAAATGCACACAATTTTAGGGAAAGTGCACAGAAAATTTATGTATTTGAGAAAAATGCACACCAACTGCATTTCAGCAATGTAAAGTACTTGGGAAAATGTGTAGAAACGTGTGCTCAAAAATGCACACAAGGAAAAATGCACACAAAAATGTACACATTTCTGTATGGATTTAAAAATAATAATAAATCACAAGCTTGTGTGGAAACGGGTCAGAATGAGCTTGACCCTAAAAATTGGTAGTATTGGCAAGACCAAGATTGACAGATCCTTCCATCCCTAGTTAGGGGACCTTCGAACAGTGTTAGAGGTGGCATGGGGTGGCTGTGGGGAAGAATGGTAGATTAGCAAAAAAAAAAAACGCTTCCCCGCCTTCTGCCAGCTGGAGGCCCTGCTGGATCAAAAGACCTTCCAGAAATGGAAGAGCCAGTGGCTTTATAGTGAGTTGTATTTGAACTTTGGATTCCCAGATGGAAATCCAACACTAGCCCACCACAGCTATGAAGCTTAATGGTTGGCCTTGAGCAAGTCCCATCAGTCTGTCTGTCTCTCCCCCTTGTAAGACTGTGGGGATGAAATGTAATAACCAGAGCTCCTTCAAGAAAGGTTGTAATGTAAATGGTTCAGTGTGATGTAGTGGTTAGGAGTGTCCGGCTAGGGCTGGGAAGACTCCACTAACCCATGAAACTCACTGGGTGACGTTGAGACAGTCGCTATATCTCATCCAATCCTACCTCACAGGCTTGTTGTGATGATAACATTGGGGGAGAACCACCTTGAGTTCATTGGAAGGAAGGTGGAATATAATGTACCAAACCAACAAGATAGACAAGGGATAGACAGACAAGTAGAAGTGCCATGTTTTGTGATTATGTTCATATGCTGTAGTTATATGGACATCAACCTTTGAGTATTGATAATGTTCTATCTTGCTAGCTACTCCTGATAAGGAAAGGTCAGAACTGGTGGTTTGCTGTTTGTCACCTTGACTGACCTCTAAAAATGTTGACACACGCAAGGGCTACAAGTGTACTGACTAGGTTTTTTCATGCAGTAGGGACACTTCCCCCCCCCCCTTGTATTTTATTGGACTGTACATCGCTCAGAGTGACCGGATGTCTGGCCAGATGGGAGATTCATAAATATAAATAAATAAATAAATAGTACAGGATCTAGTACAGGAGTCCTGGAGTCCTGTTGGGCAAGCTCTGTAAACACTTCTGAGAGTCATGTTGCAAGGGTCAAATATTCAAAATTGCTATTCAGATATTCAAAATTGCTATTAACAGTAACACGACCATTCTATAGGAAATTTTAGATCGCTTCTTTAGTCTTGAACATTTTGTTATCCGGTAACTATCTGTTTAGCAGCTTTAAAATTATAATCTTGCTGTTTGATTGAGACAAAAAAACTGTCTCCGTAGGCTCTGTTCTGATGTAAGCATTTCAGCCACTGTGTTTTCTTGGTGTATGAAAGTGCTGAGCTCAGGCATGCCTTCCCCCTCACCTCCTGTTTCTCCTCCTCTTGTGCACCCAGATGCAAAGGACTCTTTCTGGTTCTTCTTAGTGGTCCATGTGCATCACAGATAAAGGTTTTGTGTCTGTGCGAAAGCTTCTAGAGCTGAGATGTTTTGATGGGAAGGCTGCCCTACCCCCCTCCTACACATGCCCCAGAGGTGGCGCTCTTGCCTTTCCCCCTCAGTTTCCCTTTGACTGCTGCAGCAGCAGTGTTGAGAGCTTTCTCATTAAGATCATCTATTGCAAGGTGATTGAGCTGAGTGTTCTAATTATTGTATCCTATTTTTTCTCCCTTTCTGTATTTTCTTTGTTGTATTCTACTTTTCAGTTGTGTGGCTTAGTTTTCTTTTGTGGATCGCCACATGTTGCAGCTGCCCCTTAGTGGTTTATGGTCCTTCAGGCTCCATTCCGTAAGTGTGTGGATTGTGAGAGCAAGTTGCCACCAACCGATGGGCACAACCACTGCCTTTTTTGTTTAGGTGAGGGCCACATTGTAGAATTGTGCGTTTGTTGTCAAGGTTTTACAAAGCAAGCCAGACGGAATTGTATATCATGCCTTCATGCCGTGCTTTCAGAATGGGCCTTGCAAGTGGCCAATTCCGAGCAGTGATCAGAGTCTACTTGTCTCTCAATCGGCTCTAAATCATCTCTAAAAATGGCTTTGACAACTTCCTTGGTGTCTGTATTGTCCACCTCAGGAGTCTCCTGAACTTTGGTTTCCGTGAATGCTTCAGGCCCAGTGGCTTTATCAAGCATTGTTCAACCACCTGACCATCCACCACCAATACTGGGTCAGTTTGTCCAGGTGGCTAAAAAAGCCAAGGCAAAGCATTCATTGGCTGATTCTGTGACCGAACCGCCAAAGAAAAATAAGGCTAGGGAACAGGACTCACTCCCTGTCACACCCATGCCATCTGTTCACTGAGAGGAGATGGTCTTGCCTTTGGAGGCACCAGGTCCTCTACCACCCCCTCCAGCAATGTTACATTCTCCCATTCCGATTGTACAGAGGCTGCCTTGTGAATCTCCTGTTCATGAGATACAGATAACAGGATTGACATTGGAGGGAGAAATCAGTTTCTCAACCAGCGTTACCTCGCATTATTCTCTGTCATGCCCTTGAGTCTGGCAATCTCTGGATTCCAGGATGATTCTCCTTTTTTGTACTACTCCCAGTTCTTGGATCACTTCTACTTCGACAGTAGGGGATGGGGGTTGTCCTGGTGCAAACCACACACAAGGTAGTACTCCTACTCTCCATCCTGATCCTAGGACAGGAGTTCTCCATAGAGAAGATGTTCTCCTTCAAGATATTATAGGGAGTGCCTCTGGTATTTCAGCTCTTATCTATCTTGAGACCAGCGGGATTATTTGAACTATAGGAGAACTCCCAACCCAGGACCTCTGACTTTGCCACAAGTGATGCCGGTGATGGCCACTGTATCTCGGCACCCACCATTGGATCCAGTAGCTGAGCTGCAGGCTGTGGTTATGCTAACAATAGAGCTTCCATGACTCTAGTGGTGTCAGTCTCACAACTTTCAACGTTAGCACCAATGTTTCTTTGACACTGATTTTGGAACTGCCTCGCATATCACAGTATGTCTCTCAATCCACAACTATAGCTGTTTGGGCCAGGACTACTAATATGCCATTATTAGCCACCAATGCAATTAGAATCTGACATGGATGATTATCAGTCTGATTTCTCCGTATCTGACTCAATTCCACCTTCAACCTCTTATCTGGATTAGGTGGTGGGTGGCCACTCTCCGCTGTCGGCCACAGGGGATAACTGGCCACATACTGAGCAACTGCTATGTATGGCCACTTCTTTGGGACTTGGAAGTTAAACTCTTTGAAGTGCTAGTAAAGGATCCCGTCATAGACTTTGTTCAGTCTGAATCCCTCTTTCTTTTTGAATTGCAAATTATCAGGCCCGTATGGCCAGATAGCAGTTTTTCTTATGGCAGAAACCATAACTGCAGCGCACGGTAGGTTATTTAAGCCACGATGGGTTGTGGCATGTGCTGGAGGCCATGGCCCACTGGCTCACATGGATAACCGCAGGATGCTGGAAGGCACTGAAGAGAAGTGTATTATTTATTTATATACATTATTAGAATGAATATAATCACCTTATCTGCTAAAAAGCCATCAAGACAATGTACAACAATTTAAAACAACAACAACCTTAAAATAATGGAAGTATTTTTATTGAGCCGTTGGGATGGAATGTACACTAAATGGGATGGTGCACTCCCTTCTCAAGATGATGATGTCATCCTTCAGCACTTCCTTGTCTCCAGTCTGATATATATAAATATAAAATGTCTAATTGTTGTATATTCTCCAGCTGACCCAAACTATTGATTGGGTTCAGATATTTTCTTAATGAAGACTATTGTAGACTCTTACACATTGAAATATTGCTCAGTACTTGACATTATTAACTTCTAGTTTTTATTTCAAATGTACGTATATACTCAACTATAAGTCGGCCCTAACATAAGTCGTGGCCCCTAATTTCACCCCAAAAAACTGGGAAAACTTATTGCCTCCAGTATAAGTCTAGGGTGGGAAATGCAGCAGCTACTGATAAATTAAAAAAATAAAGATGCGGTAGATACCGGTACCAATAAAATTACGGTAACATTAATTGAGGCATCAGTAGGTTAAATGTTTTTAAATATTTATTTCAAAGAAAAACAGTAAACTAGCTCTGTAAGTGGAAAAGGGGGTCAACAAATACAATATGGTATCAAAAATACCGTAACTTTGGTACGTACAACAACCTTAGCTCAATCAGCAACCAAGCTAAAACACAATACGTAGCTAAAATCCTTCAAAACTGGAGTTCTCATCATCATCTGTATCTGCAAACAGAGCTTCAACTTCAGCTGGTGTGAGGTGATCAGCATAGACATTGTCATCATCACTGAGTTCACAGTCATCACCATCACTGCTGTCGTTCTCATACAAAGTGCTGTCTTCACTGCCATCCATAGCATTACTAATGCCACATTTCTTGAAGGCGCGTTGCACCATATCCTCTGGAATCTGTTCCCATGCATCACGGACCCACTGTGCTATCAATTCTATGTCTGGCTTCTTCAGATTTCCAACTTTTGTCAGTTGAGCTTGACCAGATGACATCCATTCATGCCACATCTTTCGCACACGGTCTTTGAAAGGTTTATTTAAACACACATCTAGGGGCTGCAATACAGATGTAAGCCCACCTGGAATAACGGCCAAAGTAGCTTGAGAAGACTTTGCCAATTTTTTTATGCCATCAGATGTGTGGGCTCTGAACATATCCCAAACTAGCAATGATGGGTTTTTTTTTAAGGCTGCTCCTGGTCGTCCGTTCCAAATTTCTTCCAGCCATTTCTTTGTTCCGTCTTCATCCATCCAGCCTTTAATATGTGCACGCACTGTAATTCGTGGTGGGAATTTGACCTTTTTAGGCAAGGTCTTTCTTTTAAAAATAATGACAGGCCGCAGCTTAGTTCCATTAGCCAAACATGACAGAACGACTGTGAAATGGTTTTTTTCATTTCCTGTGGTTCTTAGTAAAATACTTTTTTCTCCCAAACTTGCCACAGTTCTGTTGCTTGGAAGATCAAAGGTCATAGGGGTTTCATCCATATTCCCAATATCTCCCAGGTCATAGTTATGGATCCTTCTTTGTTTTAAGATGAATGAATGGAATGACATCACTTTTTCATCAAGGTCTTTTGGCAACTTCTGAGAAATCTTTGTTCTTTGCCGCAAGCATAGGGCAAACCTATTCATGAAGCGGGTACACCATCCTGCTGATGCAACAAAATTTTCAATGCCTGGTGCTTTAAATTTGTCATCTTTAGCCATTTGAAGGGCACGTAAGCGAATTCCCATGCGTGTTACACAGTAACCATTTTGACGACACTCCATAACCCACTTATGCAATTCAGTCTCTAGAGCCCCATATGAAGTCGTTAAACCACGTCGAGCTTTTTTTGACTTTGGCATCTTTTCCAAGTCAGCTTTCATTTTCCGCCAATCCCTTACTTGCTTTTCGTCAACACAAAATTCCCTACCTGCAATACTGTTATTGCTTTCTTCTGCTCTTGACACAACCATAAGTTTGAAACCAGCTTCGTATGACCTGCGTTTTTGTTTTGGTTTTTGTATTGGTCCAGGATTAGAAGTAACGGCACTGATATTGGGATCCATTTCTAACAGGATAAAAAATAAAACCAAAGCGGCATACGGTAGTTTATTTTACTCATGAGCACAATGAACATGTGTGTGATGTGTCATATACGGTAAATTAATCTCAGCAGAATCATAGAATCATAGAAAAGTAGAGTTGGAAGGGGCCTACAAGGCCATCGAGTCCAACCCCCTGCTCAATGCAGGAATCCAGGTCAAAGCATCTCTGACAGATGTCTGTCCAGCTGCACCTTGAATGCCTCCAGAGTGGGAGAGCCCACAACCTCCCTAGGTAGTTGATTCCATTGTCTTATTGCTCTGACAGTCAGGAAATTTTTCCTGATGTTTAGGTGGAATCTAGGTTCCTGTAACTTGAGCCCATTATTCCGTGTCCTGCAAACTGGGATGACCGAGAAGAGATCTTTGCCCTCCTCTGTGTGACATCCCTTCAAATACTGGAAGAGTGCGATCATATCTCCCCTCAGTCTCCTCTTCTGAAGGCTAAACATGCCCAGTTCTTTCAGTCTCTCCTCATAGGGCCTTGTTTCCAGTCCCTTTATCATCCTTGTTGCCCTCCTCTGAACCCTCTCCAGTTTGTCTATGTCCTTCTTAAAGTGAGGTGCCCAGAACTGGACGCAGTACTCAAGATGAGGCCTAACCAGTGCCGAGTAAAGGGGAATTATCACTTCCCGCGATTTGGAAGCTATACTTCTATTAATACAGCCCAAAATTGCATTTGCCTTCTTTGCAGCCACATCGCATTGCTGGCTCATATTCAGTTTGTGATCTACCACAATTCCAAGATCCTTCTCACTTGTAGTATTGTTGAGCCAAGTGTCCCCCATTCTGTAACTCTGCATTTGGTTTCCTCTCCCTAGGTGCAGCACTTGGCATTTATCCCTATTAAATTTCATTCTGTTGTTTTCGGCCCAGCGCTCCAGCCTATCGAGGTCACTTTGGATTTTGTTTCTGTCTTCCAGAGTATTAGCTGTTCCACCCAACTTTGTGTCAGGGTGGAACAATATTTTCTTCCTCACCACTACGTACCATAATTACGGTACCGTAATTTAAAATCCCAGTTAGCATCAATTGCGGTAATAGCTCAGCTAAATAGAGAAAATGCTGGTTTCATGCAATGAAGATGAAAATATTTGTCTGCATGAAAACAGTTCACATTAACAGCAAACACGCTACAGTCTACACTCTAAAGCAAACACTCTACACCAGTGTTCTCCAACCTTGAGTCCCCAGATGTTTTTGGCCTACAACTCCCAGCATGCCCCAGCCAGCTACACTGGCTGGGGCATGCTGGGAGTTGTAGGCCAAAAACATCTGGGGACCCAAGGTTGGAGAACACTGCTCTACACATTGACTCACTTTTCTGTATTTTAAATTAGGGGGAGGGGTTACTATAGGAGAAATATGGTACCATACCTACCGGTATGTTGATGCCAGCTGGCTCCTTTTTGACCCCTCTCCTCACTTCCTGTCTCGTGCTCAGCAGTGGCTCCGGCGCAGGAACAGGGAGGCAGCGTGCAAGACCAGGTAGGAGGTGGGGGAGTGTCTGGGGGTGGTGGGGGGAGTGTCTGGGGGTGGTGGGGGGAGTGTCTGGAGTGTCTGGGGGTGGCATGGGGGTGTCTGGGAGGGCTTCGGCGCGGCGGGACTTCGGCGGGGGAGGAGCTACAGCGGCAGGGAGGCTTCCGCACGGCGCGGCTTTTCTCGGGCTTTGGAGGCGGCGGGTGCAGGTAGGGTGACTGGGGGGTGTCGGGTGGCGTTTGGGGGTGTCTGGGGGGGCTTCGGCGTGGCGGGACTTCGGGGGGGAGGGGCCTCGGCGGCCTCGGCGGCAGGGAGGCTTCGGCGCGGCGCGGCGAAGCCTGGGGCAACGGGGCTTCGGAGGCGGCGGGTGCAGGTAGGGTGACTGGGGGGTGCCTGGGGTGGCGTTTGGGGGTGTCGGGGGGCTTCGGCGCGGCGGGACTTCGGGGGGGAGGGGCCTCGGCGGCAGGGAGGCTGCGGCGCGGCGAAGCCTGGGGCAACGGGGCTTTGGAGGCGGCGGGTGCAGGTAGGGTGACTGGGGGGTGTCGGGTGGCGTTTGGGGGTGTCTGGGGGGGCTTCGGCGCGGTGGGACTTCGGGGGGGAGGGGCCTCGGCGGCCTCGGCGGCAGGGAGGCTGCGGCGCGGCGAAGCCTGGGGCAACGGGGCTTTGGAGGCGGCGGGTGCAGGTAGGGTGACTGGGGGGTGTCGGGTGGCGTTTGGGGGTGTCTGGGGGGCTTCGGCGCGGCGGGACTTCGGGGGGGAGGGGCCTCGGCGGCCTCGGCGGCAGGGAGGCTTCGGCGCGGCGCGGCGAAGCCTGGGGCAACGGGGCTTCGGAGGCGGCGGGTGCAGGTAGGGTGACTGGGGGGTGTCTGGGGTGGCGTTTGGGGGTGTCTGGGGGTGTCTGGGGGGGCTTCGGCGCTGCGGGACTTCGGGGGGGAGGGGCCTCGGCGGCAGGGAGGCTGCGGCGCGGCGGGACTTCGGGGGGGGAGGGGCCTCGGCGGCTGCAGGTGCAGGTACGGGGGTGGGGTGGAGTGTCTGGGGGGGCGGCACGGGTCCTGGGGGGGAGGGGGGTGCCTGGCGGTGCCTTGCGGTGGCGGCGGGGGTCCTGGGCGCTGAACCAAGTATAAGTCGGGAGGGGGCATTTTTCAGCACAAAAAATGTGCTGAAAAAGTAGACCTATATTTGGGTATATACGGTAAATGCCAGGGCTATTACAGTGCAAGGGACAGAGTATTATTTGGACACAGGAGACCCAGTTTCAAGTCCAAGGTCAACCATGTAGTCCAGTGGGTGGCCTTGGGCAAATAATTGTTTTAAAATTTTAACCTATGGGTTGTGGTAATAAAATTAAATGAGGATTTATTATAACCTTAACAGTAGTGGGAAATCTAAATACTAGGGCTGCTAGCTTTAATATGTTTAATTTACTGATTAATCAACTGTAACTTAAACTACGGTAATCAAATGCCAAGACCCAATTTTGATTGATGGGATTGAGATATAAGGTCACATTTTCTTGTCTGTTCTTGTTCTAGTGTGGTACTGTAATAGGGCACTTGCCTGGTAGCCGTAGGTAAGTGCATAGGATTCCAGTCAAGTGAGTGAAGAGGCTAGAGGAGGAGGATTGGATCTCTCTATTCCTCCTCTGCAAGTCCAGTTGATTTCTGTGCTGGCTACCAAGGAAGAAAAGCCCATCCCTCAGCTTTGCCCCTCATCGGTCAGTCTGTCTGTTAGTAGATGTATTTTTTATTTTTATTTTTTTAATAATCTAACAGGCTAGTGTCCTGTTTTTCCCGTGCTGGCTGCAGAAGAGGGGGCTTCCCGTCTGCTCCGGCCGACATGGGAACATAGACCGCAAGCCTCTTGGCAGGTTAGAAAGGGAAAAAAAAGCTTGGCAGACTAGTAACTTTTGTGGACTTACCTTACAAGGTTGTAATAGGCTGAGTGTCAGTGACTGTGTGACATCTCTCCCCTCACCACTACCTTGTGATTCGAACCCGATGCTTTACTACAGTCAAATCCCACCTCCACACTCTCTTAATCTCCTCCGCTGCCACCAGCCCCCTCCAGGGTGACCAACTCAGACCACTCCTTTTAAATTTTTACACTCCTTTTAAATTTTTTTAAAAGGAAACAAGTTTATTTACAATCAAGGGTAGGGAAATAGATGTTAATGGGTTCTAAATGTTGAAAACTCTCTCTCTCTCTCTCTCTCTCTCTCTCTCTCTCTCAGACAAGACTCCAGCTCCCAACTCCACTCAGATTTCTCTCCCAACTCTCAGTTCACTTCCACAGCTCACTTCCACAGCTCACCCCCCATCCCCCTCTCTTCAGACAGCCCTCTGTGACCCCCTTGAACAGCACCGCCCACTGTTTATATCACAGGCTTCACCCCCCCTCTCACTTTCCTAGCCAATCAGCAGACATCTCAACATTCCACACTCCTCTCACACTCCCCCCTCCGCTCACATACTAACTGATATAACACTTTGCCCATGGGCAGGGGCATGACAGATGGCCCCAAAGTCACCCAGCAAGCTTCATGGCCAAGTGGGGACTTGAACCCAGATCTCCTGGGTCCCAGTTCAACACTCTTAACTACTACACCACACTGGCTCTTTTAACTATCGTTTACAAATCTCAGCATCTTCCCAGTTTGATCCTGTGGTGTAACTGTAACTAGTTTGTGACAGTCATAGACGAGCAGAGCTCCTGTGGTGGGTCAAAGAAAATTTATTGCTCTCAGACTTCGCATGCCTTTGGCTGCGAAGAGTGAACTGACTGTGTCTAAGAAACAATAATGCATAAACATGCAGTTTTCTTTACGAGTGGCCACAACATACTGTTGCAGAAATGGATATGTGCATCTGTATGTATAAAGATAAAGACCCACACAGGCAAAATAAGCACAGATGTTAACAAGGCTTTCTTACATGTGGTAACATAAATTACAATTCATCAGCCTACACCTTAGTGTTGCAAATGTTTCCTTTACAGTAGAACGATCAAAATTGTTTTTGATTTTTGTCTTTAAGGAGGCTTGTCTTCAGAACGTGTTTGTCATTCTTTCTAAAAGGTTTTTGTTACTTAGACTGCTTCAATGGACCACATTCATGGAGCTTGGAAGGCCTTTGCTGATGGAATTGGATTAAAGGATTCTGTCTTCAATGGACCCAGTTGTATTTCACCTACTATTGTCCAACAGTTCGGCTATCAACGCAGAGCATCTGATGATGGGAAACTTTTGGATTCCTCCAAGACAAGCAATACCATTCGTGTTTTCTTGCCTAACAAGCAACGCACAGTGGTGAGTCTGTTTCTTGTTTTGTGCAAGATGAAAGCTTGGCTGTTTCCCCCCCGTCATGTATAAACATTCCAGTGCCCCAGTAGTCTAATAATGTTTAAATGTAGAATTCAGGATGGATACAGTGTTGTTTTGTTCAACAGGCTGACCCATTATACCAGTGTTCTCCAACCTTGGGTCCCCAGATGTTTTTGGCCTACAACTCCCAGCATGCCCCAGCCAGCATGCTGGGAGTTGTAGGCCAAAAACATCTGAGGACCCAAGGTTGGAGAACACTGCATTATACACATGCATAACTTTGGGAAGAGCAATGAGACTAGTATCACTTCACTGAATATGTGATCCTGTGTCTTACGAATGGGCCTTGCGGATGGATTCCCCCCCCCCCCCGATAATAAAGTAGTGTTAGTCAGAAAATGCATCTTGTGTTTTGTGCTTCTGACTTGAAAGTGACTCGTGAATATGCACTAAAGACTTGCAAAGTTGTATCAGCACCATAAGTGTAGATGATTAAACATCAGCAGCACAGGTTACATCAGCTTAGTCTAATTTGAATGGGTCTAGAATGGATTCTCTCGATCAGTGTTTGATAAGCCCATCATATGACCTTCTATCCTCACGGACCAGGACTGTTTATACCAGCCTGGTAAATAATCCCACAAAAGTTACTAGACTGAAAAGGGTTTTACTCGTCTGCTGGGGGCTAGCGGAGGAGAGATCTCTGTCCCTCTTCCAACAGCCCCTTGTATTTCTGTGCTGGCTGTGAAGGAGGGGGATTCCCTCCTCTGGCAGTCCACTGGAGGGACGGGCACGCCTTCTCTGCCAATCCACTCACTTATCTGTGGAATTCCATGCATTTGCCTGCATGCAATTCCTTGTCTCTTATGGCTATCAGGCAGGTACTTAAATACATGGCTGGTTTTCACAGTATAGATAGGTCAGTGGAGACATAATGCTGCTAAGTTCTTTACCATGAGTAAAAGGTCAGGAATGGACTCACTTCCATCTTCTCTTCCACATAAATTCTTCCCTCATTTTCCTTGGTTGCCTTACCATGGTTTAGCATGGTGCCAGTAACCAGCTTCCCTTTTAAACTGTTTAGTTTCAGCTAGTAAATATAGGTACCCTTGTTAACAATAACCATGTTTTGTGCCAGTGCAGATGTCATAACTATAAAACATATTAGCAGTGCAATCCCATACATGTCTATTTAGAACTACTGGTAAGTCCCATAGAGGCCATTGGGGCTTACTTCCAGGTAAGAGGGTATATTTTGGCAAACAGAGGAATGGGGGGGGGGCGAATCTGTGGGGAGAGCTTCATCCCATTTGCTTCATCTTTAGTTAAGAGATTAGCAGCTTTACATTTGCCTAAGACCACATTGGAAGTTTTAAATTCTCAGGCTATTGTGTAATAACTTGCAGTCATCCAGAGTCTAAGAACAAACATTGTAACACTTAATCCATAGCTGGAAGATTAAGATGTTTCTAAACTGCTTTTGATATAATAAAAAGTATGTTTTTTATTTAACAGGTGAATGTGCGTAATGGAATGACCCTTCATGATTGTCTCATGAAAGCGCTCAAAGTCAGAGGTTTGCAGCCCGAATGTTGTGCTGTTTTTAGATTACTTAGTGAACACAAAGGGTAAGAATTCGAATACCAAGTTGGACAAATCCATTTCAACAATTTCTTCCCATTATTCTTTCCTGCCTTTCTTTCAACATTCAGTGCCAAGCTAATGCCATTACCTGTAATGTTCATTAAACAGTACAAAATCACAAAGGCACATCCAGCCAAAATTAACCACTTCTGTGTATCCCACTGAAATCAGTGGGTATAGAAAGTGCTTAAATTGCTTGCTGTTACAGGTGAAACCAATTTGTTTTGCTTATTCTAAAGTTTGAAGCTAAAATGTTCTTAATTTCATAAATATCAGCATTGTAGTTCTTTTTGTATGGCAGCTGAAATTTTTTCTCTTCCAGTTTAGGTTAGGTATATGTTTGAAACTTTTAATCTGGTTGATGTGATTCTCACCTTAGGTATTCCTCTGCTTTTTATAGGACCAGGTGTGCTGTTTTAAATACCAAATGCTTCTTTAACAAGCTGAGGGAGTGAAGGTAACTTGCTGACTTCACATCTCTCAAGGCTTGTACTGAATGCCCTGTTAAGCCACAGTCGTGGAACAAATCATTTGTGGATTTTCATCTCTGCACTTGAATCCATGTTAATTCCAGATAACTTCAGGGCTCTATTCCATTATCTTAAGCCAGCAATATCATTAAGCCTGTATAGTTTTCGTGTCTACAGTGCTCGTTGTTTCTGAATGTGATAACTTATTAAAGTAATTATCTGACTGCACATATTAAAGTAGTTCTGTTTCCGAAGATTCTAAACTAATAGCCAGCCACCTGAGAAAAGTGGTTTCAGGGTTAAGATTCAGTAGCATTTTAGTTCTCATACTGAGTTAATTTCCTTGAAAAGTAAATGCATGCAGCATATTTAAGTGTGCCCTCCCCTCTTACAGGAAAAAAGCACGGCTGGATTGGAGTACAGATGCTGCATCTTTGATTGGAGAGGAACTGCAAGTGGACTTTCTGGATCATGTTCCACTCACAACACACAACTTTGTATGTTGATCTACCTTCGTATGTATAGAAGATCTGGAAATGCTTCATGGGAGCATGGCTGACAGGCTTTTACTATGAATTTTATAGCAATAGTGCACTAAAGGCTTTATAATACGCTCTCCTCACAAAAATTATAAAAGCAGAAAGCTCTAGTATAATTAAATTTTCTTAGCTTTCCAAATTGACAGAAAATTGAACAACTTTATTACAAGAGCCAGTGTGGCGTAGTGGAGAGAGTGCTGGGCTGGGACTCAGGAGATCTGGGTTCTAGTCCCCGCTTAGCCATGAAACCCACTGGGTGACTTTGGGCCAATCACTGCCTCTCAGCCTAACCTACCCCACAGGGTTGTTGTGAGGATAAAATGGAGAGGAGGAGGAGGAGGATTATGTAAGCCGCCTTGGGTTCCTTGCAGGAAAAAAGGCGGGGTATAAATATAAATAAATAAATAAATAAATAAATAGGTCAAACCTTTAGGGTGGGTGGGGGAACCTGTTCTTGCCCACGGAGTCTGATTGTCTCCTGGGACACACCCAGGAGGGTGGATGATGTCAGGAGATGGGCCCCTTCCCTGACGCCTCATCCCTTAACACCACAGGACTCCTTTCCCTATGCAGGAAGAGAGGGCGCAGAGTGATCTCTGCATGGGGGAAGGGGATGAGCAGAGAAAGCCCTCTCTTATCTCCAATTAGTGATCAGAGGTAAGAGCGGGTTTTCCCTGCTCAGCACTGGAGAGAGGTTGAAAATATAAATCTGGGTTTGGTTCTTAAAAATGTATCTTCTGGGATTTCTTTCCACTGCAAAAACCAAAACATTTTAATACTGGCTAATTATAAGATTGTGTGTTCTGATTAAGTCATGTTTAAAAATTAACATATTCTCATTTGTAAAAGGTAGATAAGTAATGGCAAAATGTGAAATGATTCCTTGAGTATAGTGTGCAAACCTTTAACTTTGAAACAAATTTAGAAATTTAATAATCTGACTTCATCTCATTCAGTCTTAGATATGATCGTGAAATACTTCTTGGAGTACAGTTAGCAAAATACGTGGTAATAAAATTATTAAACTTATTTCCTAGGCACGGAAGACGTTTCTAAAACTTGCATACTGTGACATCTGTCAGAAGTTCTTACTAAATGGATTCCGGTGTCAGACCTGTGGTTATAAATTCCATGAACACTGCAGCACAAAAGTTCCAACCATGTGTGTTGACTGGAGCAATATCCGGCAACTCTTGTAAGGACTTTTTAATGAAAGGAATGCTAGTTATCCAGCAATTCTTCCAGTGAAAATTTAATGCTCAGCTTTTAGTGTGCAAGAACTTGAATAGTGTAAAAAGAGTCAATTGACCAGCATTTCTTCCTACCCATTTTATATAGCAATCCCGTTGTAATGAGGTGTTTTGTCAGGCTTGTAAGCACCAAGGATAAGTGCCCTAGTTGCTAACTCTCTTTTCCTCAGAAGTGCTTTTTGTGTGAAAGGGGCAGGGGTTCTCCCTGAAAGTTGAAGGTGTTTCCTCAGTCACACTTACTGCCTGATTGTATTTGCTAGCTAAAATGGTCACTGTTGCACCTCTGTTTGCTCTGGCACAAGTTTATTTATATCCTGTATTCAGCATGTTGGATTGTCATTACTACTGACTATCAGAGTTTAAAAAGAATTACAGTGGTTCTTAACCTTTTTGGTGTCACACCTCCCTTGTGAAAAATCTTATGACCCATGCCTCCCATGTGTTAATGGCCCAAAATTTAGGCTTAGGCATTTTTTAGTTTATGCTCTGTCTCTGGACTAAAAAAAAAAGCATATTCAATTAGTAAATGAACGGTGTAGCTCCCAAGATTAGTAGAAAGAAATAAGGTTGGGCCAACCGCCAAGCTGCACTGCTATGTACTTGTAAAATAAACAATTTATAGTTGAGGGACCACTCACACCTCCCCTGGAGTCAGTCCAAACCTCCCCTGCGGAGGCGTACCCCACAGGTTAAGAACCCCTGATAGGAACTGTGGTGGATCCATGACTGAATCCACAGCAGTTGTGCAGTTTTTTTTCAGCCATTGTATTAATGCCTTTTGGTACTTTTTATTTGTTCCCCATACATCTGATAGGAGCTAGACCAGGGGCCCCCCGTGTAAACTTTTTACACGGGGGGCCAGTTCATTGTCCCTCAGCCTGTTGGGGGGCTGGACTCACTGGGACTCCCCTGTGCCGCCTCCTTCATGCTGCCCCGCCGCCGCGTGGTGACCCCCCCCCCGCCGCAGGACCCCCGCCCCCGCTCAAGACCGCCCCCCTGCCCCACCCCAGCAGGTCCCCCCGCCCCCGTAAACCCCCGCTGCTGCCATAACCCCCCCCCGCTGCCATCCTACCTGGTCCCCTGCGCGCTGCTGCTCTGCTGCTGCTGCCGGCCTCTGTCACAGCCTCCGCTCGAGGCCCCGCCGCCGCTCCGTCCGTCCATCCTGGACCCGCCCGCTCAGTTTTGAAAACAGCGCGGCGGGTCCAGGATAGACGCGACGGGACAGCGGGCAGCGAGGCGGATGATGTTAAAGCCCCCCCCCCGCCGCTGCCCACCCACCCACCGTAACCTGCCGCTTTCCCGCCTCCCCGCCCCCCCACCGTAACCCGCCGCTTCCCTCTTCCCGCCCATGCACCCACCCACCATAACCCGCCGCTTCCCGCCCGCCCCGCCGTAACCTGCCGCTTCCCGCCTTCCTGCCCACCCACCCACCGTAACCCGCTGCTTCCCGCCCGCCGTAACCTGCCGCTTCCCGCCTTCCTGCCCACCCACCCCACCGTAACCCGCTGCTTTCCGCCCGCCGTAACCTGACCGCTTCCCGGCCTTCCCGCCCACCTACCCACCATAAACCCGGGCTTCCCGCCCACCAGCCCACCGTAACCGCCGCTTCCCGCTTCCCACCCATGCACCCAACCCACCATAACCCACCGCTTCCCGCCCGCCCGCCGTAACCTGCCGCTTCCCCCGCTTCCTGCCCACCCACCGTAACCCGCCGCTTCCCGCCCACGCACTCGCCCACCGTAACCCGCCGCTTCCCGCTTCCCACCCATGCACCCACCCACATAACCCACCGCTTCCCGCCCGCCCGCCGTAACCTGCTGCTTCCCGCCTTCCTGCCCACCCACCGTAACCCGCCGCTTCCCGCCTTCCCACCAACCGTAACCCGCCGCTTCCCGCCTTCCCGACTGACCGGCCGCTTCCCGCCTTCATCCCTGCCGCCGTCCTACCTGGCCACCGCCACTGCCCGAGGCCGCCGCCGCTGCTCCGGCGCGTCCATCCTGGACTCCGCCCGCGCTCAGTTTTGAAAAACAGCGCGGGCGGGGTCCAGGATGGATGCGACGGAGCAGGGTCCAGAAGTGATGTGACAGGACCAGCGGGCAGCGAGGCGGATAAAGTAAAGCCTGCGCCCCGCTACTGGCTAAGCCTTCCCCCCCCACACAGGAGATGCAGAGCGGCAGGCAGCCCGGCGGCCCGGCAGGCGGCCCATGCCCCCCCCCCGCCGGCTCAGCCACCCCTCGTCCCTCACAAATCTGATCGGACCGCCGGGCCGTATTGAAAGACCCGGTGGCCGTATCGGCGCGCGGACCGTAGTTTTGGAGACCCCTGAGCTAGACTTTTGTTTCTGTGTGTTGCCTGCACAGGTCCCCTGTTTGTTTTTTTGCCATTTTTTATAGCAGTGATCATTTAAACAAGTAATACCAAGAATGGGGAAAAGCACTTGCAATTATACTTTCCCTTCCCTTGTCTGTGTGGAATGTTTTGTCCTTCCACCTGCTGTTTTAGTTGTAGAGTTGGTTTCTGGTGGGTCTTTGTCTAGAAATGGAAGATGAAGTTTGTACTTCGAGTCTGAAAACACAACTACTGATCCTGATGTTGGATGAATGATTGCAGCTACTGTGCTCCACTTAAGTGCAATCCCATTGCTAGAAGGGGTATAAGGTCAAGCTGTTGTTTGATGTGTTACACTGATTTTGATTTATTTCTATTGGGGAAATACAGCCGTTCTAAAATCAGAACAATCACACTGGTTCAAACATTAAGGCCTTCTGAACTTAAACACTGCTTATTTTATTTTGCTCTGTTGCATGCTTTTGATTTCAGATTGTTCCCACACTCAAATGTTGGCGATAGCAGTGTACCGACTCGGCGAATTCGGGAGTCTATGTCTCGGATACCTGTTAAGTAAGTTATACTTGAACCTTTGTGTTGTGACAGAATTCATAACAGTAATGCTATATGCCTGGGTAGTGTGTAAAAGCAGCACTGTGTGAATTTTTGGGCAAAACTCTTACAACTCATGTAAATGGTATGCTAGGCAATAGTTCCTTGGCCTGCAGCTCTAAGGCTGCATCCTAAGCAATGAGGGCTAGAGTTCTAGTGGTTAAATGTTATTAATTGATTTTATTAATCTTTTGGCTAATTCTCTTTGAAAAGGGCCTGTTCACACGCAGTTCCAAACCATGGTTTGGCTGTCTTCTGGCTCACGCACTCAGATCCCTGACTTTGCTTCTTGGTTTAGGCAGGCCAAAAATAGTTTGCAGTTACAACAAATTGGCAAAGTACCAGAATTGGAGGACAGTCTCAAACCCTAGTTGTAAGTTCAGGTTTGGAGGACAAGGGCAAGCCAAGCTACGGTTCCTTTGAGCCAGGAAGTGAGGGAGGGAATGGGATAGTTTTAAGGGGAGGAGGGAGTGCAATGACCCCGAGTCCTGGACTCAATCGGTGTCTTGCTATTGCATCAAAACTGCACCATAGTTCAGTAACATTTGGCCAGTAGGTTAACTCAATGACAATTTTTCTTCTGGTGTAGTTGTAAAGATAATAGGAGAGATTTAGCCAAGTGTGTGTCTATAAGCTGGACCTGATGATGCAGAGAATTTGGGAGTGGCTTGTGTAAATCCTTCCTACATTGTGGCTCTATGCTTAGTAGTTGCTTGGAAGAGTATTCCATGAGTAGAAACTGAGAATAATTTTACTGTGACTTAAGGGTCTGTCCTGTATTTGATATCCTAGTTGGAGACAGCTCTTAAAACAGTTTCCCAGTTTGGATGTCCTGGGAACTCTGGCTTAAGAAACCAGGAAAGCTTTGCCAAAGCCTGGGAGGAGGGAGTGCATGGGCATGTGGCTTGTTCCCGGTCTGATAAACCATGGTTTATTGGGCTGGCCTGGTTCAGACATAACAATCTTTCAAACAAATTTTATTTTAAGAGAAGTAGCTTACAAAAGAGGTTTATCTACCAGAGACTCTGGAACAGCTTTTCAGATCCACAATAATAAATGGCAATTTCCTAATAGAGAAGCAAAAATTAACAACTTTTGTCTTCCCTCTTTTAGTTCTCAGCACAGATATTCTACGCCCCATGCCTTCACATTCAGCACATCAAATCCTCCTGAGTGCTCCCTTTCTCAAAGACAGAGATCTACGTCAACCCCAAACGTCCACATGGTCAGCACTACTATGCCTGTGGATAACCGGATAATTGAGGTATTCTTCCTCCTGGGAATTTAGCCAGGTTTTAAAAAAACAAACAAACTGCATATCTGCTTAATACTTTTTGCAAGGAATTATGGCTGTATTTAGAAGTCACATTTTCCAATTCTCCAAACCGTGGTTTAGAGGAGTGGGAATTAGCTATTTTATGTGTGTGCTTCCTTGTCCCCTTGTGTGCCTGACTTCCTTGCTTGTCAAACCACAGTTCCCAGCTGATGTCAAAACTGGTGCATGCACACAGCTTGTACTATGATTTGGAGGATTGGAGAACAAGGTGTTTGCAGCAGCCAGTGTGTGACAAACATCTCATGCTTTCAATGGCTGTCACCTTTGCTAATCTGTTAATAGAACTTCCATAGAAGTTTGGGACCTGTGCAGAGTTGAGCCAATTTTGATCTTTAAAAATAAGTCTGTGCCAGAGCTGCTGATAATAGCTCATTCAGTAGAACAGAAGAGCCACCCACCTGCCCTTTAACCAGTTTATAGAGAGTTAATTCTTGATGCAACATTCCTTTTATATTCAGGATCCTGGAGGTTCAGCTGTGTGTACAATATTCTTCTTTTCGTTTTCCATATTGCTTTTCTTCTCCCATTACAGAGGCCATATGGCAGGGTAGTAGGTGACCAGTGTGAATCTTGGAAGCTATTCTGTATATTGGAACTTTGCTGAGGTGCTAGTTTAACTCATTAGTAAAGCTTACATAATTTCATCAGAGGAGAACCATCAGCTTTTAGAGATTAAGTGTTGGAAGTAGTGATGGGTGAGCTCCCTCAAATTCTATGTATTAATGGAATCCAGAATGGATTAATCTCAAATGACTTGATTTGGGGCCAATTTGACTCTTGCCTGAGCCGCATTCTGTGCTCAGGCTCCATCACTCTTCAGATGCCATCAGAAGTGTGACTGGCCTAAGTGCGCATCCTCTGCCTCTGTTCCCTTTCTCTTTTCCCAGAACTTATATGGCCATCCTAGTAGTAGAGCTATAAGGATCCATGGGAACTACATGGATCCTTGGGCCTAGGATGCTGCCATGTCAGTGTCAAAGAGTCTAATGGAGGTTCCATGGTGAGGCCTTACTGCTGCAGCTGGCTGTTTTGGAAGGATGGTGCTAGGCCAAGCTCATTATAAGCTGGGCCCAAACCTTGGAGGGGGTATGGGTTTAGCTTTACTCGTAATGGGGTTGGAGGTTTCTGAGCCAGGGAAGTCCATTGCTGAACCCCCTGAGTCTGATAGCACCCCCTTTGGTGCTATCACTAGTTTGAAGACAAAATATTGTTAATTGCAGAGTTGTAAACTGCACAAAAGAACCTTAAAGCTTTGATGTTAAAGTCTTTTTCCAAGAATTTTTAGACACCCTACATTACCCTGCCATACGTGTCTGTCCAGCTGAACTTCAGTGTGCAAAAAAAACAACAACCCTTTTGCAGCTGCAGTTTTACAGCAGGGGGACATTTTTGTCCTTGGGGATATGGTTCTCATGTTCCCATGATACCAGGTTCCCATGATTCTGCAATTGTACCATATCATCACAGAAGTTGGTTTAGGGCATAGAACTCAACAAGTGTTTAGCCTTTAAGACTGTAGCTATAGGCTTGAAAGTAGGTGAGCAACATAGAAGGGTGAGGAGCTGAGCAAGGGAAGGACTAATCAGTGATTGATATCAGAAGAAACTGAGCAAAATAAGCTATATATATGCAATTTAATTAGTATAATTTGTATAATGCATAAAACTTGCTACCTTGTTGCAGAATTCTGGTTTTTATTTTTTAAGGACAGAAGAAATGCAGCCTTGTCTATAAGAATCATGAAGTCTGTATTTAATAGCTCTCCCCAATTTTGTTTCCTGGATGTTCTGATAGGATGAGTGTGGTGGGCTTTATTTTGGTCTTCTAAGTATTTTTACACATGTGCCTGCCTTCTGGGATGGTGCAGGCTATTGTAAGTGGGTCAGACCTTCACCTACAGCCTCTTGAATCAGGCTAGGAAGTCTTTCCTGAAGTTGTGGTTGTATATTGGAGAGGAGAAAAGGATGAATTATTTTTCCTTACATATCAGGCGTTTCTCCGGCTTTCACCCCAGTGTAGTGAGTCCATTGCATGTAGTGGCCTCTAGGTTCTTGTCAATTTGCAGATCTGCTTAACTGGATCAACTCTGCTTGGTTCAGCATCAGGTGTCACCAGGTTCTTTTTATGTATCTGCCTTGTAAGGGTTACAGTGTCCCAGCCCCTTCACAAATATGTGGACAGATTCTTTTCTCATGTGTCTGTTTTAGATGAAAGTAGGCTTTATAGCAGAACTTGAATACTCTCTAGTCTTGAGAGGTCTGGGGAGAAGATATTTGAAACATCCTCCAAGGGAAGTTTTCTATAGTTGGTGGGATGCCTGCCTGCCTAACCTGTATTGACCATTCTTGCATCACTTTTAAAACTCCAGTTCCTAGATAAAGCAACATGCACATAGCTAATGTGTTAACTCATTTTCCTTTCAAGTTTTCTTCTGTACTTCTTTCCTTTTAGCAGCTGGAAACTATTTTTTTACTACTCCTTCTGTTCTCTTCTTATTTCTCATTGCTTTGAACTAGAATAACAGCCTGAATGCTTCTCCCAGGTCCTGGTGCAGACGATTCTGTTTAAGGGGAAGAGTAGGTATTGTCTGGATGCCTTTGCTTTCTTCAGTTAACAGGATTGCTAAAACAGTTGGCCAGATTAGTGTGAGTTAACACAACTGTAGCTTAACAGTTTCATTTAGAAATATCAGTGTGGCACGTTTGTTTGGTCCTAATACTAAAAACAGAGTTGATAATATCAAATGGAATGTCAACCACAAATTAGGCTGAGTCAGTAGAACAGAGTAAAATCTGTACCTTTTGGAGTAAGCCTATTCATTTCAGTGTTACCCTCATGAATCTGGTTGTATCTTCAAATGGTAAATTGAAATGTTGGTTGAACCCTTAACTATGCAAAAATAGAGACAGAAAAGTCACCGCATAGACTTATGGTAGTTATAGTGTGTTGTGTTCTCACCAAGTATCTGTATAGAAATCCAGACGGATTGTTTAGTTTTATGGAAAGTAAGCCTTCAGTAAATGAAAGCTTGTGATTATAGAAGAGAGCCAAAAACAATACTGCAAAGCCTTTGCCTTACAAAAATGAGTACATTTATATTCAGGTTAATTTATTTTTATTTATTTTATTATATTTGTTAATCGCCCATCTGGCCGGTCACCTGGTCCAGGTTAAATTGGAAAAACCTTGACATACAGTGAATATTTTTTCTTAGAATTTTTGTGTCTGGATGATGTATCTATACAGCAAGAATTTGGCTTGTTTTAAAGAACTAAAGGGTAATCAATCTGTGCTCTATTGGCCATATACAAGCCACAGCAAGTACGGTACATGAAACAGTTGCTGAAATACTAGCAGGGATCAAGAGGGTCATTGGCACACCAGGGCTTTCCCAGCCTCCTTCCTTCCCCTGTATCCCTCAAAGAACTGCTTCTGAAGCTCATGAGACCCTCTGGAACAGGATTTCATGTGGCACAAGTGGATGCAGGCAGAAGGCAAAATGGCCACCACCTGACTCCTCTTGCGCACATGGAATTTTTTCTGCTTGCACACAGAGTTCTTGGGATTCCTGAAACTTCAGAATGAATCTCCTTCGAATGATAGATAATGTTTAATTAGCACAGTGCTATGTATATATTCAGTGTTCCATCCTGCCAAATATTTTTTTCTAGCTTGATTAGAAATTGATTTGAATCCTCATTACTTTTGTTTTATTGATCATGCTTATACCCCACTTTTCCTCTAAAGAACTCTGAGGAGTTCTTAGGCAGTTGACAGGGCCAGACCTGCTTAGCTTCAGCAGAAGAACTGCATAATGTGCCTTCTGGCCCTGGTTTTGACCTTGGGTTTTGCTTTGTGAGGTATTTGAGCATGTATATTTCTGCCAATTATCTAAACTGTGCTTTGGATGATAGTGGACAGATGGGGAGCAGTACAAATGTGTCTTCTGTCAGAGCTGTGCATGTTTACACAGGGTAGCATGTGTGGCATGAAGTGAAAGGAGGAGAAACCAGCTCAGTTGCAGCAGTGGTATAGTGGGGGCCATGTGGATTTCTACTTACCGTATTTTTCCGTCTATAAGACGGCCCCATGTATAAGACGCCCCCTACTGGGCAGTTTCACAACTGCGCGGTTCTCTCCTCGGCTTACTTCCGTGTATAAGACGACCCTCAATTTTTAGTCTAACAATTTTAGGAAAAAGTATAGTCTTATACATGGAAAAATACTGTACCTGAAACCTTTATACATCCAGTTCCTTGCTATGTTTTAAAGAGAGCACTCTACCCAAATGGAAATGCATTTGCTTTAGATAGTAGGGTATGTAAGGTACATTTGACACAGAGCTGAATTTTGAAACATCGATACCATCCCAAGTGTGGTGGCTAACGACGGCCTTTTATGGGATATACGGTAACTTAAATGCTCCTATAAAAATTTCAAGAATGAATTGACGGTCATGTTGAAAGCCTTTGAAAACTAAAGCACTCTTCATATTTTCTGCCAGTCAACATTAGCATTTGTTTAAAATGGTCAGCATCTCCCCCCCCCCCCCCCCCGGTAGTTTAGTGTCTGCAATCAAAGCTCTACTGAGTCAGTTTCTCATGGAGAAATTTTCTGATACGTTCTGTTTGCCACAGAAATTATGTTGAAGTGTTGATACGTTTTCTCTTTGTTTCAGGATGCCATACGTAGTCACAGTGAATCCGGTGAGTGTTTCACTGTAATAAGTTAACTGGATATTCTGAGGGTCACTTCCCACTTCAGAAAAAAATTCTGCATAGAAAGTACTTCTCCGTTGGAATTAGCAGGCATAATTTATGGAGCAAAATACACACATGCCCAAGCATTATGCAACATCATCTATGTGCTGGGTTTCATGCCAGTTCCTACATATAACTGCTTCCCATGCAGAAGTTCTCTAATGTTACTAAGTATCTTTTCCCTTTTCTTTACATATGGTCAAGCGTCACCATCGGCTATATCTGGAAGCCCTAACAATACAAGTCCAACAGGATGGTCTCAGCCTAAAATGCCAGCTCCAGCCCAAAGAGAGAGAGCCACAGGATCTAATTCACAAGAAAAAAAAATTGTAAGTATCAAAATATTTGTCAGATAACACTTCGGGAAGATACAATATGGGCTTCAAACATCCATTTTTAATGTTTGCAATTGGATAGAATTTTTACTCCTTTCTTTACTCCTAGAGTGGTTTTAAATATCAGTAGTAAGGCAATCTCTGCCCTCAGGCTTATAATCTAAAAGACATGACACACACAAAAAGGGAGGGAGGGGGGAGGGGGGGAAAAAGCAACCACAGGCACCAGTCCTTAAAGTCAGAGTGGGCAACTCCAGGAGGTCCGTGGGCCATTTTCATCCCCTGTCTCTGCCTGCAGGTGCTGGGAAAAAAAGATGTCCTCAGTAGCTATGGAGCACCAAAAGGGTCAAAAGGAGCTTGCAAGCTAATTTTGACCCTTTGGGTGCTCCTTAGCCACTACAGACACCATTTTAAAAAATATGTCCACCCCTGCTCTAGGTGACCGTTGAGGGAGTGCCAAAGACAGCTGGTCTCTCAGTAGAGGTGATAGAATAGCCCTGCTTCTCTCCTTTCACTCTGCAGCCTGATGGAAATATCCAAAGTTCTTGAGTAGAATCTTAGGCTTCAGAGCATATACAGAGTTCCTTGGAGAGAGGATGGTCTGGGAGAGAGCATCTTGGCCTCCTAATTTGTTGCCACAGCCAAATATTGTTTGAACTTCTAAAAGAAGCTAAGAGCTTGTTAGCATTACTGTTTTGACTTCATCAGATCTGATTTGCGCCATAATCCTAAACAATGCATATGGAGACAAGTCCTAAAATTTTCTGTAGAACCTGTCTCATTATAAGTATGCTTAGGATCATGACCCTGGTCTTTGCAGCAACCTCTTGAGCCAGTAAAGACTCAAGGTGTTTGACTTTCTGCTGGTATCACTGCTAAATACTTGTCTGCTGGCACAGAGGTATTAGAAATGTACTGTTAGGTGGGAGATAAAAATATAATCAGAATAAGAAGAAAATCTGACTGTCATTAAGGAGAAGCAGGTTATTGGGAGCAAAATTATGTCCTACATTATTTTCCAGCCATACAACAGCCTTCTGATTACACAGAAGATGGTTTAATACTAATTTTTCTTACATATCATTCCTGTTGGCAATTTGTTAAGTCTGCATTAGAACCGCGCGTATTGTATCTAATGTGTGCATTTCCAAATAAAATGAATCACATTTGATCCAAGCTTTAATCTTAACCTGTAAAATGTGGTTTCCAGGCCATACTGTCTGTATTGTAAATACTACTTTGCTTTCCAGAGACCTCGTGGACAGAGAGATTCAAGTTATTACTGGGAAATAGAAGCAAGTGAAGTTATGTTCTCTACCAGAGTAGGGTCAGGCTCTTTTGGGACTGTTTACAAGGGCAAGTGGCATGGTACGTATTGAGCATTTCTACCATAACTGTTCCAAAATATCAATAATAATTTGTCTAATGTGATGAAAAGTAAACTTTGGGCCGTGTGTGGATGTTTTGTATTTCTGATTCATAGAGAAGTGCTGATAACGGATCTTGTAATTATATTTATGGTGAATGGTATACAAGGGAAGAGGCATTGTATTTCTTTTTGGGTTGTGTAGTAGGAATAAAAGTTCCAAAACCAAAATCATGAAAATGGATGCAGAGTTCAATGCACTAGGCGACATTTGCTGGATTTTAAGCTGTACTCTTCCAAGATTCAATAGTAGCTTCATCCTCAAGGGGCTGCTTTGCCAGTTACTTTTTCCTTCTAATGTTGAAAAATGAGACTAGAGAGGGGAGGGGGAAAGTGGCTGGCCATATGCATCATCATCACTGTTGGACATGTGGAACTTGCTAGCACCTGAGAAGAGATAACAGGTGAGAGGGAAACGTAGACCCGGTTCTCACATAAAGGTGGCAAATCGCACATAACCCGGTTTGCACATGAAGGCGGTTGTGTGCTGCTGCCGTTTTGTAGGTTGGTCTGTGATGTGCAAATCTGGACACTGTCTGTTATTCATGGTTAAACAACCGAAAGTTAACCTAAGAACAAATCGTAGATTAACTTTGGGTCGTTTAACCCATGAATAACCCATAGTGTCAGAATTCGCATGTTACAGAACAACCTATGATCGGGATGATCGAAGATTACATATTTAAAACAGCAGCGGCATGTGTGCAGCGCACAGCCCAGCAAGTCATGGGGTCATTAACTCACAATGTGTTGCCGTTATGTGCGAGCGGGCCCGTAATGTCCATACGTACTATTGAGGAAATCGCCAGTTTTCACAGTAGGAGCTGGCCTGAGACAGTCCGGTCGCTATATTTGTTGCAGATTGTTTCAGGTTTCCACTTACTCCATTCTAATGTGCATGTCCATATTTGACTACAGATGCTGAATTAAATAAGCTTCACTGCAGACTCTCTAAAGATTTGAGAGCAAATGTTACTAATTTGAATTCAGACTTGTTTAAAAAAGTTAACACTTATTGACATGTTTCTATTTTGATAAGAAATGGCCAGTCTTGGGCAGCATTAATGTGCTGATATTCTAGATTAAATATTGGGACAGGAGGAGGATCATAGTGTCTTCCTATACGTGTCTGTGTGTGTGTATTTGCCTTGCAAATGTCAACTCGGTCATGCCGCTCACTGCCACTGCAAGAGTCTTTAGCAGCATTTCTGTCATGCTTCTCAATGAGCTTGATATTTTTCTTTTGCTTTAAATCAGGCAGGAGAGGAACAGCAATGTTTCCTTTTGTTGCATGACTAATAGCGGTAGCATTTTGCACACAACTCCGAGCTACACATCTAATAGCTAAGCCATCTCATTAATAACAGAATTGTATAGTGAAAATGAAGGGAGAATCAAACAAGTCAGAGGCAAGAAAATACGAAGGAGTCCCAAAGAAAGTTTGTTGTAATGTGGAATATAAAAAAACAATCAGCCTGCAAATAGCCACTTGACAAAGGTGTGGAAGATTTCCAAAAGGCTCTATATACGCAAGTTGAAATGGTACACTGCAAGGAGGCTACGTGTGGGGCCAGTACAGACATCACACTAACCCTTTTGGTATGTGTTGTCCCGCCCCACTTGACCTCTAGTTAAGAGTTACATCTGATCAACATTAAATCTAACCAGGGTTGATTACTCCAGTTTTCATATGTAACTAGGATTTATATAGATTTATATGTAACTAGGGTGATATCAGCTGGATCTGATGCTGAACCAAGCCTAAAGGGGATAGATGAAGGAGCTCCCAAGTACATGGGGAGGGGCTTGGGGAAGGGAATGCACGATCTGTGGCCCATTTTCATTCCCTTAACTGGGGTTAACAGCCAAGCTAGCATTACATCTGCACTGGAGATAGGTGCTGTGAGGGCTACAGTCTCTTCTACACAGGGGAAACAGGAAGTGCTGTAGATAGTCAGCCAAAACACTGTTTGAAGATGCATAATCCTGGGGTCAGTGTCATTTTTCCCTTGAATTATGGCAAGAGTTGTGGGAATGGAAATGCATTCAGTCATAGTTAATTTTTTCTTCATCCCTTTTAGTTTATTTTTCTTTGTTTGTTTTGGCTTAATCATTGCAACCCTGACTCAAGATGAGGCCTAACCAATGCTGAGTAGAGGGGAACTAGTACTTCACGTGATTTGGAAGCTTCCCCCCCGCCTTTCCCCCAGAGATCACCCAAGTCGCACTTTGGAGGGGCTGTCAATGGTTTGCCGCCCCTCTTTTAAAAATAAAATAAATTGTGTCTTAAATGTGTGGAAATAGTTTCATTCATTCATTTAAATGTGTTCCCATTTGTGCACACCCACTTTTACTGGAGTCAGGAGGTTTGACAGCTAGAAGGCATGAATGTATATGTCCCTGTCAAGAAACATGGGGAACCCTGTCAAAAAGTCATTTGTAAAAGGAACCGGAGTTTTGTCAGCTAGCTGTCCAACCTCCTAGCTCCAGTAAAAGGTGGTGGGCTACACTTTTCCATCTTCCTGAGCACCTATAGTCTCAGGAATAGGTGGAAACATTGGGGGCACTGGGACCTATCGGGGGAACACAGAAACCCCTGAGGATCCCAGTGGGAAGGGGGGAATAAATCCCTTCACCCCCTTTTTGTGAGCAAAGATCAAGCTCATCTTTGCTTTGAATTGACAGCTCGCCTTTTGAGAGCTGTCAAGACAAAGTAAAGTGCAAAAAAAGCCCTATTTGGAGCCCTTCTGGGTCAATGTCCATGGTTGGTACCTGCTGCATTTTGACAGCAGGTACCCCCCAGGGCATTATCCAGGTGAGGCTTCCCATTTTTGCACCTGTGGAAATGCACACAACTGCGCCTCTAGAATTGCACAATTGCTCTCATGGTGGGGAGAGCAGCTTGAGCTGCAAAGTCCCCTAAAATGCCAGCTGGCAGACGGAGGGGGAAGGCGGGGGTGACAACCCACAGTGAACCTAGTCATCTGTCAGGCGAGAACAACCCATGGTGTGCAACAACCAACCCACCGTGGCTTATTGCCAGGGTGGTTGGCTTGACATGCGAACCCGCTCAATGTTAGTAATTGGCAAATACTGCTCATCTAGTTTGTGTGGCATGGCTTCTGGGACAATGAATGAATGTGTGGCTTTCAGTCCAAAAGTCAGTTATGTGGACCTGTGATGAGATGAATAAAACATTGATCATTATGAAGTTGCCTCATAATGATCAGGTTCAGATCACACACAGCAACGCATCATGGGTTATTTAACCTACGATGAGCCATAGGGCCTGTGGGCACCAGGCTGTACAGGCAACTCATGCGTGGGGGTTGTCATGTTGTACAAACCGAGGGAGGGTTCAACAACCCTCACATAATCCACGGTCTGTTGTAGGGTTAGTTTAGGGTTGTTTAACCCTCGCATACCCTATGTTCGTGTGACATGACAACCGCTGAGCATGGGTTGCATATTCAGAATGGCTGCTGCCTCGCTGTGGGTTAAATAACCTATGGTGGGCTGTCATGTTGTGCGAACAGCCTCACTGAGACAGACCATTGGTCCTTCTAGCTAGCACAATATTTTCTACTCTGGCATGTCTTTCCAAGGTCTACTGCTTTAAGAGTTCCTTTTAACTGGCGATAGCAGGGACTGAACCTGGGACTTTCTGCATGTAAAGTATGTTGCTGAATCCCTGGTGTCCATCCCTGTACATCATTTGTGTATGGATATCAGCGTTTTGCATGTGAGAGAGCTGCAAGACTATTGGAATTTGTTTGATGATTCTTGATTGTGTTTGCAGGAGATGTAGCAGTAAAGATATTAAAGGTTGTAGATCCAACTCCAGAACAATTTCAAGCCTTCCGAAATGAAGTGGCTGTACTAAGGTAAGCCAACACCATGCCTTTGAGTACTTACCTAGTCATTTTATTAAAAACACATTGGCCTGGTTTGCACATCACAACAGCCCATGGGTTATTTATAATGCTTAGCGTGTTTGGTCTATAGTTGGTGCTTGTAGGTCCTCAGAGCTGTTGGCTGGGCTCCTAAGCGATATGGTGTGTGTGTGTGTGTGATTTGCTGATTCCCGCCTCCTTCTGGTGGCAGCTCTTTGTGCCTCGTGTGATACCACACTGGAGGGTCTGTCAACCTTTGGGACAGTATCCTCCAGGCTCTGCCTGAAAAGTGGGAAGCTAAAACATCCCCGTGCATGTGGGGCAAGATTGAACCCTGTGGGACCCCATAAGGCCAAGGCCAAGGGGTTGTACGTGGTACACAAGCACCACCTTCTGGGTCCTGCTCCACGGGAACAGGTGGAGTCACCACAAAGCAGTGCAGCCAGTCTCATTCAGGTGATCCAGGAGGAGGGTAGCATGGTGGATAGTAACAAAAGCCGCTGTGCGAGGAGCAGCTGACTAATGGGCTAAATGTCAATGTCTGCGACTGTACTTCGATTCTCAGCATTTTAAGGGCCATAATTGCCAAGGCGCTGGGTTTTAAGGTCTTTAAATATTCACCTGGAAATGTTCGTTCTTATTTGTTTCTGCTAGGAAAACCCGGCATGTTAATATTCTGCTGTTCATGGGCTACATGACTAAAGATAATCTGGCTATTGTTACACAGTGGTGCGAAGGAAGTAGTCTGTATAAACACCTGCATGTCCAGGAGACCAAGTTTCAGATGTTACAGCGTATTGATATTGCAAGACAGACGGCACAAGGAATGGAGTGAGTAGGCTTAAGGGACAGAAATTGCTGCATAAAGAATGGACGGAATCGTTGTAGCTGTGGAAGTGGTGTTGACTACTCCAAAAGTGCAAAATAATTGGAGAGAAAATCAAGTCAATGTTGTCTTCCATTCAGGCAGACCTTTTTTCTTCCTGCTAAAGTGAAGCATCCAAACATAGGGGAATTTTCCGGAAAAAGTGATGGTTATGAAGAGATTTTTCTAGTTGTTACAAAAATAGCATTGCCTGATTCTGGATGGATAAAATAACCATCCCTAGCTACAATGAATATTAAACATTAAATATTATTTTTTAATAATTGAGGAAACAGTATTTGCTTGTATTTGACTCAGAATGTAAATTGTTGCTTTATAATCTTTTGACTAGTAAATATGTTCAAATTTACATTTATCAAATTCTGTTTTCAGCTACTTGCATGCGAAGAATATAATACACAGAGACATGAAATCAAATAGTATCCTTTCCTTACTTGGTGGAATTCTGTTGCCCTGTTTTCATTTGATCAATATGGTAAAGAGGTCTAATATTTCTAGTTGGTTGTGGTGTTTAGGTAAGTTCACGACTACCAGTTAAGGCAAAATGGATGGATACTGCCATATTCATTTGTTCTCATTTTCATACAGATCTGGATTGAAAATTGCTACTGCTCCTTTCAAGATCTTTAAATTCAAGGCACAAGCACTTGATGTTTTTTTTAAAAAATCTCATAATGTATAGACTGTATCATCCCTGTCTGTGGAAAGTTCCCATATCCACAGCTGCAGAATCTGTGCTGATAAGTCATAGTCACTTTATTTATATACTGCATTTTCAGTATATTAATAAAAGTGCTCAAAGCAGGACACAGAAAAATAGACAGTTTAAATGCAATACCAGCACAATAGCCATAATGCATACTAAAAATGATAAATACACCATAGCAGGGGTGGGCAACTGCAGGAGGTAGGGGGCTATTTTGCCCCCCCCCCCATAAACCTCACTTTGCAGGTGCTGCATATAGAGTGCTATGGAGTGCCAAAGGCGTCAAATTTAGCTTGCAAACAAGCTAATGTTGACCCTTTTGGCACTCCATAGTCACTGGACACCTTTTTTGTGTGTGGAAAAGAAATTATCACTGATTTTGTGGGGTTGTGGCAGTATCAAATACCAATAAAATCAACACCATACGCTCATTAAACATTCCATTCAACACTTCATAATACGAGACCTAACAATAGGAGATCTTACCCAAATTAAAGATGGAGGGCTTCCAGCGCTACCAATAGAAAGACATTGTGTAGCTATTCTGTATTTTCTTCCTTAACAGATTTTTTTTGTGGAAAGAAAAAAGACGGAAGAAGTGGTGGGAAAGCTCAGGAGGGTTGCAAGATGAAGACAACGATGTCTGGACTCTCCATACAATTCTGTGAATGGGGCAGGGTGATTGCATGATAAAAGCCTCATCTTGCAGCACCCAAAATAGCAGCAACAAGAAGAGGAAGGAAATGGATACAAGGCTGCTGGCCTTTGAGTGGCAACTCCCAAGATATACGTAATGTGTTGATCCTTTCTTTCTGTAGGTGGAAGAAGGAAGGCACATCCTAGGTTATATCAAGACGGAGAGAAAATAGAATAGCATGCAGGCCTGGGCCTGGGTTCTGTAGATAGAATAGAGGACAAGCGTAGACTTTCTGATCCAGCAAAACAGAGAGAGCAGTAATCTGCTTGGGTTAGGTGGCAAAGAAGGAAGGATGCACTTGGATAGGTTCTGGTATCTTGCCCCCTTCCATTAATATTGAATATTGTATAGAACAATTCAATTCAAATGCATTGATTGTGACAAGTAATAAAATAATATGGACAGTCTTCTAGAAACACTGGGTTGAATACCAGGAGGACAGTATCAATGGTAACTCAAATGTCTGTCTACATGTGTTCCTTAACAATTATATAGATATATTTCTTCATGAAGACCGCACAGTGAAGATAGGAGACTTTGGCTTGGCAACAGTCAAATCCAGATGGAGTGGTTCGCAACAGGTAGAACAGCCTACGGGATCTGTTCTCTGGATGGTAAGTGTCTTGTATATAAGAAAAAAAGGCAACCAAGCTGTTGCTTGCAGCTGGTGAAGTTACCAGTTAATAATCTAACATTAATGATGATCCTCTGGCTCTTTAAATCTGCAGTGTAATCCAAAATCTTTTTCTTTCTTAGCCTTTAATTCCTGAGAGCTAGAGTGTTTACTATTGTACTAAAGACTGGGCTGTTTCCTTTGTAGGCATGCATCTGAATGTTTTTTGGAGCTGCGCTACTCCACAGATTCCCATTACATCAAAATTTGGGGAACTGTGGTTAGTTAAAACAAACTAGGATCTCAAGCTGAATGCAAAAGCCTTTTCTCCTTTGTGGTCTCTGCTGGCTGGGGCATGCTGGGAGTTGCAGGCCAAAAACATCTGTTTTGGAGAACACTGTTCTAGAGCTAAGCTGGCATTTTGGTTGACTGCCCACCTCCACCTACAGCAGTGATGGCGAACCTTTTTGAGCCCGAGTGCCCAAACTGCAACACAAAACCAACTTATTTATTTCAAAGTGCCAACACTGCAGTTAAACCTGAATACTGAGGTTTTAGTTTTAGAAAAACAACTCATACAGTTGTCCGAACTAATTAACATCTTTTGCCTTAAAAGAAAAACACAATAACAGAGCTTTCAATGATACAAACAGTTTTTTTGTTGAAAAAAAAATCAACTCAAAAAATTATTATAGTACTACATTGTACACATAGCCTGAAGGGAATTTATACAAACTTTTTAAATAATTAGGCACATGTATTTTTGGATAAGGGATTCTCAACTTGTAATATGATTATATGCCAGACTGAAATTGTATGGGGCAAGCTTTACCCCGGGTCCTTTCCCTGCTTCTACAGGTGTCGGATTAGTAAAAGTAAAAGTCAACCTATACTAGGATGAGCAAGATAAACAAGAAAACTAAACATGCTTAACACATTTTAAACACTTTATGTCTTGGACTGCAAACACTGCATTAGGTAAAAGTTTGCATTGGGCATGCTTTTGCACAATTAATGTGATTTTTGCTATTGCGTGCATGCTGATAATTTGTCAAACCTTGGCTCATACTCCGTTAGTTTGAGAGCAACACACTCAGCACTCAGGTCAACTGTTAGGGCTTTACATCCAAGCCATGCTCTGTGCATCATTCTTCAAAATCTTTTAAATGTGATAACAATGTAGAAAAGAATTCTGTAACAGGAATTCTAGAATAAAATCATTCTGTTCCACACTGTGAGAAAGAACAAAATCATTAGTGCTTTGCAGAAGGGGACAGTCTTTTTGCGATCTGGTGACCAATGGCTCGAGTGCCCACAGAGAGGTCCCTGCGTGCCAGCTGTGGCACCCGTGCCATAGGTTCGCCATCACTGACCTACAGTGTGCATAGCTCCTTCCTGCTCTGTCAGTTCCTTTTGACCACTGCAGAAGCAGCATCCCAAGAACTTTCACCTGCTAGCAGTTACCTCAGCCTCAGCCTCGTTAAGCCATACCCCCTTCCCTCCGCACACAACCTCTAATTTGTTCGTTTTTTCTATTTTTTTAAAGTTTTTCTGACTTTACATTTTGCCTTTTTATTTGGTTCTACCTCACTCACTTCATAGCACCCTTCCGGTGAGCCTCTGGCTCTAAAGTAGGCCCCTTTCCATTAGTGTGTCTTTCAGAAGGAAAACCACTCCAACTGATGATCACACCTTTTGTCTGGTGTGTTAAGGGGAGGGACATGCTGCCAATGTTTCATTAGCAAGCATGAAGAAACAGATCTCTCAGGCTCCAGGCTCTCCTGTGGGAGCGAGCCTTTGCAGGTAGCAGACACAGTTCAGCTGTGCTCTGACAGCTGACCTTCTAGCCCTCATTCGAGTCGATACTTGCCTTTGGATGGCTTCCTCCGTCTCTGCCGCAATGTCACCCAATGCTGGAGGGAGCCTGACTTTAGACCCATCTTTGGTCCCAGCCCCTCGTGTCTTGGCCGTGGGCTTTGGTGCAGCTGGCTAGATTCCTGAATCTTCTGTCGCCACCAACTCCAGGAGCCAAGTGGAACTTGCCTCAGCACTTGAACATGTCAAAGGAGTCTGCCTCGAGAGGGCCCTAAGACAAAAGAAGGATCAGCAAGATAAAATGCCTTGAGTCAGTACTGTGCGTATCAGTACTGTCGACTTTGGTCCACCAACTCCCCACAGTCCTTTAGAGGATGCAGGGGCTGCTTGATTTATCCTTATCTGCCTCTGTAGGGCTTGTGGCTCAGACCTAACAATCAGTGTTGGATGACATCCTGTCACTTTTGAAAAGGAAATAAAGGAGCATAACCCCAGACCCTCCCACCCTAAGGCAAAATTCCACCCAGAAGCCCGGACACCAGACTAGGTCTTAAACTGAAAACTGAGATTTCATAGAAATCTCAGTTTTGTCATTTGGCATACAAAAGCATGTACATCAAGACTTGACTAATTCATTATAAAAATAATAATACCCGCTGTAAACAGTGTTACCAGTGCCTTTTTTGTACCAATCGGAATGTTTTGGGAAGCTATTTTCAAATCAGTGGGCTAAACTTGTTTTGGATTGTGACTCACTGTGGTCAGGTTTTGGGGTTTTTTAGGTATGAATTCTTAGTCTGCTTGTTTTTTGTTTGTTTTTTGTGTAAAGGCACCAGAAGTGATCCGAATGCAGGATAGCAATCCATTCAGTTTTCAATCAGATGTCTATTCTTATGGAATAGTACTATATGAATTGATGACAGGAGAGCTACCCTATTCCCATATTAACAATAGAGACCAGGTGAGAAATGTTATTTTTTTATGTAATGCATTGTTTTCTCTAAAAATGCATATTGTTTTCAAAATATCTGGATTTTCTCTAGAATGTAATGGAACAAAGAACCCTATAATTACATTCTACCTCCTTCTGTCTACTGAGAAAATGGTAAACTGTAGAACTTTGCTGTGTGTATCTGATGGGCAGTGTCTCCTATCTAATTGTTTTTGCACAGTGTATCAGTTTGCAGTGCCACTGAAATATAAGTATAACCTCACGTACACTCTGTCCTGACCTCTTTATTTGCAAGTGCAGTTTGTGATAGCATCAGGCTGCCAAGAATGGTAAATCAGAGCTCCACAACTGTAAATTAACTATGTAACTAAAACTTGATATGGGTCTATGCCCATCAAGGAGCTTTCCCTAGAAATCTTAATTGTGTGTTCTAGGAGTTCCTATTAGTCTCTAAGGTTCTGTGTTTTCTAAGGATTGGGCTGGAGGTGGCTCTTAGTTGATTCTGCCTTCTTGCCTTAGGTTAACAAATTGCTTGGGAACTCTGTCCTTTTCTGTCCTGTCTTAAATCTATATTCATTTTAAAAAATAGTGTATGCCAGATGGGAGAAGGACCCTGAACTACTTCCAATCAATGGGACATGTTAGAGTGGAAATCGCAGGGATTCTAACTGGTGCAGTATCTGAAGAGAGTCCTTAGTGCTACTTACAGGCACGCTTCAGCAGTTATGCTCACCATAGCAAGTATGGCACCAATCTCTAGTGAACATGACAGGCAACTAGCCTTCCTTCCCAATTTGAAGCTGCAGAGGTGGGCGGGGATTGTCCTGGCAGCGGTGTAGCGATCCCCGCCCCTCCCAGCTCTAGTTGGGAGGAACAGTGCGGGTGGCTTGACAGCCAAACCAGCAAGCCCCTCACCCTTTCATGCTCTGGAACAGCCATAGGTGGTAGGGGCTTCTTGGCTACTGGTTGGCAACAGCACTCTTTAAGTGCCGCTGCTAGGCAGCAGTACAGCTGGCATGTTCCCTTTTTTCCTGTGGGAGTCTTCTTCAAGCTATGCGATCCCTCTGCCAAGCGCTGGCTGAATTTGGAATGCTCCTCATCTGGCTTTCCTATGGAAAAGTTTGGGAGTGTGGCTTCCTTTGCTGTTGAGCGGAGGCACTTGTCTCCATCAAGGAAAGAAATGGCACCCCTAATGTTTGCCTTGGCTAAGAAGGCCAGACAAAAATTGTAGAGCCCTGATGTTTGATCATCCAATAAGGCAATTCTTATGTGCTTATTATTATCAGTGATCTGGTCAGCTGTGGCATTCTTGTTAGGGAGGAGGAGAGTGCTTCTCCAGGTGATATTGTTCAGGTGTGCACCTCACATTCTGTACTGACAGACCTGAATTGGTCCAGTATAGGACATCACTGCATTTAGGGCATTTCTCTCCCTCATTTCTTCCTGAATGATGGAAGAGATGGCTTCATGCTTTTTTCTTCTGCTCAGAAGTGGCCATCTTTCTCAGATGGCAAACACCATTTTTCATAAACCCAACAACTAGCACCCACCTTTTCTGTATTGGGTGGCTTAAAAATTGAATGAATGGATGAATAAATAAGTAAGTAAATAACACATCATTCTGGAACAAGTGATTGGGTTTACAGGAAACATTCCGGGACTGGCTCTTGGCTTCTCCACTCAGTAATGACTGAGCAGTCATAGTAGGTTACACATGTTCAGTTTCTTATACATGAACTACTTTGAAAGCAGTGGGGAGGAGGATACAGTGGTACGTGATATAATTTGTACTAAACTAGATAAAATGGCCCATGTATCACATTGCAGATCCATATCCAGTCCGCAGGAGCTTCCCATCTGCCAAGCTGCTTCCATGTGCGTATCTTCCTTCCTCGACCAGGGTGAATCTGGACAACTAATTTTGCTGGTTGGCAATGACTGAGGTGGACTTTAGGAAAAGGTCTTTTACCAAGTCACATCAGTGGTCCATCTAGCAGAGGCTCTCCAGGGTTTCAATAGGAGTCTTTCCGAGCCATACCTGGAGATGGCAGGGATTGAACCTGGGACCTTTTTGTATCCAAAGCATATGCTCTACCACTACAAGATATGGCCCTTCCCCTTAAAAACACATACAGCTGTCCATTTGGTCTCCATATTTCCATGAAAATAGCGAACAGTTTATATTAAAAACATTTTCACTGTAGTTGATGCTCTGTCCAGTTTACTAAATGTTATTGGTTTGCTTATTCTTAGATCATTTTCATGGTTGGTCATGGTTATGCATCGCCGGACCTCAGTAAACTATACAAAAACTGCCCCAAAGCTATGAAGAGGCTTGTAGCAGATTGTGTGAAGAAAGTTCGGGAAGAAAGACCTCTCTTCCCACAGGTAAATTCAGTTTTAAAGCTTTTACAGAATGAGCACACTCTTGTGATACATTTGAATAAAACAAGATAAAAGAAAATGGTTCAAATACTGAAGAATTGTGTGTGTGTGTGTGTGTGTGTGTACGTGCGTTGCAAAGTACGCGCGCGCATACTTACACGTGCATACACTATGACTCACAAAGCAGAAAAATATAAAATCTATCCTGTCACTGACCTCTTCTACTTGGGAGGGTGGGAATCTTAGACACCAGAAATGGTCATAGGGAAGAGGACGGAGCTGACAAGAGCTTCCATGAAAGCTGCACTAGCTGTGGCCTTGCCCAAGCCTAGGAAGAGAACAGTTGTCAGCAGCAAAGATAGTCTTGCACTGACAAGCCATGGGGAGACCGACCAGTCTCTTAGCAGCAGCATCCTTCTCCTATCCCTCACCTGTGTCTGGCTTTTGGAAATGTTACACAGATATATTTTTAAGGGTAGATTTTTGCCATGTCTCCTATAAGACATGCTTATAAACATGCTTGACTTCTAGCTTATTACACTCTGGGCCATAGTAATGAGCAATCATATATCAAACATTATAGCAGTCTGAAAAAAGGAATAGTGGATAATGTAATCTTACATTCCCCACCCAGAACTCACTTTTTAATAACTTGGTGAAGTTTAATATAGTGCAATATTTTTGAGATGGTCTGAATTAATCAGTAATCTTACGACTGCTTTCAAAAAATTTGTATAAGGAAATTGCCAACCCATTTTGTGCATTCTTCATCACCAGCTGAAGCTAAGCCTATACAGTCATGCCTTGGATTGAGAGCATAATTCGTTCCGGAAAGGTGCTTGTAATCCAAAACACTCTTATATCAAAATGAAATCCCCCCAAAAAAATTTGTACAGAGATTTTTAATTTAAGCCGTACTACAGTACTTGTATTGCAAGACGTCGCTTGTATATCAAGTAAAAAAAATGTAAATAAATATTTTAAAATTGGCTTGTCTTGCAAAACGCTCTCAAACCAAGTTACTTGCAATCCAAGGTATTACTGTATTTGCTCACACCTATCTCTTGTTACCCTTGCCTCTTCCACTTCTCCTCTCCCCTCCCTTTGTCTCCCATTGTTTAAATTTAGGTTGTAAGCTCATCACGACAGGGATCTATATTGTTTTGCTTATGTTACTTTGCAACATGCGAAGTATACTGGTGCCACGATATAGATAATATTCAGAGCGACAGTCTTCCTGGATTTGGAATTATTCGAACAGTAATAATTTCCCCTTTTTCTCTCCCCCCCCGCCCTGCCCCCCAGATATTGTCTTCCATTGAATTGCTACAGCATTCTTTACCCAAAATCAACCGAAGTGCTTCAGAACCTTCTTTGCATCGTGCAACTCACACGCAGGACATAAATTCATGCACATTGACATCGACAAAGCTACCTGTATTTTAGGAGATCTGTGTGCACTGCCCACAGCTCTCTTCAGTAACAGTTATAGCAGTTGCGCTTTGAATGCCTCAGTCTACAGGATTGCAGAGCCAGCGTGGGATTCATCTGGGTGCCAGTTTTAAGAATGAGCTGCTATGAATTTCTACCATTCTAATCTTACAGGGACAAAACTCCATGTTGCCTTTTTCTACAGTTTATCATATTGAAATAGTTAACGGACTGTATACAAGAAGTTCTATTGCTATTTTTTATAGATGCACTTGAGCCTTATTTTTCCCCATATGCAAATCAAGAAAATCGAAAAGAAAAAAAAAGGATTACTACTTTGGCCGGTTTCAACTCTGTTGCATTCTGCTGAATAAACTGGTATTTTTCTATAGCAACACTAATGGCGTAGCATTTGAGAAAAGTCAATGCAAATGGTGCTGTTCTTCTGATATCCCTAAGACTTTGTGCCATTCAAGCTGGAGGGATTTTAACTAAAATGGCCATCCATAAAGAAGACAAGGGAAGAGGGAAATGAAAATTCTGGAAAGTTTCTTCTACTAAGCATTTCTCAAGATGACAATATTGTGTTTAAAGTTTCATCAACACAGATAGTTTTGCACATAGGAAAAATGCTCATTTTAAAGCGAGAAATATATTCTAACTAGTACTGCTCAGAGAACGAAGCTAGCACAATCTTGCTACAATCATCTTAGAGTAACATAAGAAGCTTATTGGGTACTTCAGACTTGTTTCTTGCAGCACCCGGAGGGTCCAGCAAGGAACTATAGTTTTGTGGGAGGAGAGGCAAAATAAATAATGCTGTCAATATATTTCTGCAAAAAAGCAGCCTTTAGCCTGTTTTGAAACTTTTTTTCTGAGATGCACTATAAAGAAACTTGGCATATACAGGTTTTTCCCTTGCTGATTTGGGTTTTAATTTTGTTTTTATTGCTGAGAGAAAAGCATTTATTGTAAACCCAGGTTCTTCTGATTATCTTATTTTAATAAAATAAATTAAATTTAAGTTTGTCATTCAATCGGTTTTTAACCGGTTCGTCAATTTTTGTGTGTATGCACATGCGCTCAAGTATGTATGTGTGTTTTAGGTAGCTATATACCCCACCCATAAAATCTAGTTTACCATGTGTGCTTAATGAGTGGGAAATGGCCGACCAATATTTCTCATGCTGAATAACCACCACTGTAAAATATTTTGTTGTTACACAAATCTTCTGCAATGTTTAAAATTAGAATTCCCAACTCTTGAAATGTTGCTTCTTCCATAGCAGCATAGTAATCCGAATTTTCAAGGTAGATACAGTAAGAAAATGGCTCCCATTTAATGGTCCAACTTCTGTTGGGGTCTGTAGCCACACAAGCTTTCATATCTTGTAAACCAGAAACTGCTATAAACTATTGTGGCAGTATATCTGGTTTTCACAATAATACTTAAAACCTGTAAATTCTCACATAAGGGAGGGACTCCTTGACAGAAGCACAAGCAATAGTCGAGGTCAGAGTTGCTCACTGAATCCTCCAAACAACAAAGGTTGCATGCATTTTGATTGGACCAGGAGATGTCAGCTATGGGATTACCCCACTTTATTGTAGGGGTGGCTTCCCAAATAATAGGGCATCTCTAACTTTCACTGGCCTTTTGGTCTCCTGCACTTTTCAACACTTCAAACCTATCTGACCTTGTTCCTCCCTGTTTTGTCTTCACAGCCATTTTTTCTTCCTCTGTGGAAAGAGTAGACAGTCTGGTGCTCTCTAGATGTTTTGGACTATAACCCCTATCAGCTGCAGGCGGCATGGAATTGTGGGGGTTATAGGCCAAAACATCTGGAGGGCACTGGGTTGCCTACCCCTGCTCTATGGGTAACTTGCTTTCTCCATATGTTGTCAGCCAGAGGTCCAGACACTGGTGTCTTCTTGTCTCCATCCACTATTTATTTATTTATTTACATTTATACCCCACCTTTTTTCCTGCAAGGAACCCAAGGCGGCTTACACAATCCTCCTCTCCTTTTTATCCTCACAACAACCCTGTGAGATAGGTTAGGCTGAGAGTCCATGACTGGCCCAAAGTCACCCGTGAGTTTCATGGCAGAGCGGGGACTAGATCCTGGATCTCCCGAGTCCCAGTCCCAATGCGCTCACCACTACGCCACACTGGCTCTCTGATCACACAGAAGGCTCTTTTCTTGAAAGGAAGGGTTGTTTGGGACTGGACTAGTTCTAGGTCCTAGAATCTAGGAGGTACCCCTCACTTCCTATCGAGGGCCAGTCTTTCTCTTACCTTGGCAGTGAATGGGTGTAGATCTTTGGACCTATTCTGCCTTTGCAGATGTGGATTGTGTTTAGTTCAGATCTACAGAGAGAGTCTCAAGATGCAGGGGAATATAGCTTTTATTGAAACTTAATATTTTCCAGTAGCTTGAGATGTGTTTGCACTCTTGAGATCTGTGGTTGAATGCTTTCCAGTTTGTCTACACCAGTGTTTCTCAACCTTGGGTCCCCAGATGTTTTTGGCCTACAACTCCCAGCATGCCCCAGCCAGCTATGCTGGCTGGGGCATGCTGGGAGTTGTAGGCCAAAAACATCTGGGGACCCAAGGTTGAGAAACACTGGTCTACACTCATTGGTTTTAGTTCAACACAGTTGGCACTCAAGTCACCAGCACATCTAAATGTTGCAGCTTGCCTTACAGTCTAGTTCGACATAGATCTTGCCACATGGTAATGGAAAGACTAGAGGGAGAAACAATCACGCAAATATCCTTTGCCTGTGTTCAAGGGCCTGGGATGAAAGTTACTGCAATCAGCTGAGGGCCAAACTAGATGCATCTTAGCATTTAATATGCAGGTGTTTTATGGTTTAAAAAAAAAAAAAAAGCAAATAGCATCAGCTAGAAGGGCTGGTAATTATCAGACCACAGTAGTTGCGAGGAGGAATGTAACCCTTTCCTTCCCTGCTGTGGTCCTGAGGAAAATCTCTCCTATGAAGCTGGCATTTGCCTAGATAGGAAATCCACACCTGCAATCCTGATAATTATCAGCTATTTGGATTTTTAAAAACCTGCAACCTAAATGCAAAGAGCATTTAACAATGCATGCAGTTTAGCCCTGAGATAACTTATGTGGACTTAACCTTGGGATGGTTCATACCAGATGGCTTGCCTTAATCTAGAGCATGGCTCTCCAACCTTGGGTCCTCAGATGTTGCTGGACTACAGCTCCCAGAATCCCTTGCTATTAGCCATGCTGGCTGGGTATGCTGGGAGCTGTAGGCCAGCAACATCTAGGGACCCAAGGTTGGAGAGCCCTGATCTAGAGAGTTCTATTAGAATATAATTCAAAATGTTTAAGCTATATGGTAATGTTACATCTTTGTCATGTGAATTACCCTGTGTCTGACATAAGGGTTTTTTTGGGTAAAATTTCCAGTTAATTTATCTCACACAGCTCACTAGTTTATTAGGGCTGCAATTCTATACATCACTTACCAGAGAGTCAATCTGATTGAATTCAGTGGGGCTTACTTCTGAATAGATCTGCATAATATTGAGGAATGCTATCTTTACGAATGTAGTTGTATGTAATAGTTTTGTTTTTCTTTACTTTTGATGGCTTAAAAAATGCTTAACTGTTTAAGGACTATGACTGTAATCCAGGTAAAGTTAGTCATACTTAGATCCTATTTATTTCATAGTTGGTAGCGTTGGATTAAGGTAAATTATTCTACATTTACTCTATGGGTGTCAGCAGTAGTTCCAAGGTGTGTTAAACTCAGTTGTTCTTATGATGTCCAAGTCCATATTAATGTTATGGGGTTCTTTATATCTAGTGGGTCACACATAATCCTAAGAGTCATGTAACTTTCTGATTGATAACCTATACTATGGTAAGTTCTACTACTTTGCCCTGGTAAGACTTCACGGCGACCTTCCTCAACCCGATGCCTGCCAGATGTTTTGGATGTCAACTCCCATTAGCTCCGGTCAGCATGGTCAATGGTCAGAAATGCTGGGGGTTGTCCAAAATATCTGGAAAGCACCAGGTTGGGGAAGGCTGTCATATGAACCAGTCTCTTCCCGCCCCTGCACTCTATCCATCCATTTTAGATCATAAAAGTATGCTAATTAGTTTATAGTTCCCTAGTAAATAACATTATACTATTGTATACAGATGTGATGGGAAAATTGTGCAACTAATCTTGTCAAATGGGTTTTATAGTAAAAGTTTGAAGAGTTTATTACGTGGAAAACTCAGTCAAACATTCTACTTGAATGTTAATAGGGAGGCACAGCATGGCAACACTCGCCTGGCTTACGCTGGATTGCATTTCACAGGTGCTTTTCAGCTGCATTGGCCTTATTGGGCAGATGCACCTAGTATGGGAAGGTCATCTTCTATTTTGTAGCCATCCTCTGTGTTTTTCTTCCCATTTGAAACTCTCCCAGTTGCCTTGTACAGCTGTTTATAAGCATCTGTCATTTACGCTACATACCGAGCTGTACAGTTGTGCAGAGCAGCTGCTGCTGAAGTGGCATGCAGTGCCTGAAAAGCATTCCCAAGCTATTTCTGTACTTTCCGTAACTCCTATTTTTCTAGTGCATGTTCATGCTGGCCTCTGCAACAAACTTGCCAAGGTGGCGCAACAGCTGTGCTGGACAGTGGCTTTGGGTGTTTGGCACTGCTGCCTCATCATAACTCAAATGACTCAACGCTGTGTCCCAAGTGTTGGGTGAGTTGTATTCATTTCTCCATCATTCAGCTCATGCATCTTTGTGCTTGCAGGGCTTAATCTTAATGACTCATATTTTTGAGAATAAGACAGCAGTGGACAGTTGGTGCCTTTTAGCCTGAACCTATGTAACAGTCTTCCCCAATCTGGTGCCCCATAGATGTTAGACTACAATTCCCATCATTGGCCTTGCTGGTGGGATGATGGGGGTTGTGGTCCAATGCATTTGGAGGGTTGGGGAAGACTGTTATGTAGTGTTAGGTATACATAGGACAGGGCTGTGAAGTCTGCGGCTCTTGGTATCTGCCAACTCCTGTTCCTGTCCAGCATTGTAAAGAACATTTGTAACTATGCAGCTGAAATTACAGTGTCTGACTTTTTCAGCATTTTATCATTATAGCATCAGAAAGTCTACCTAGTATGGTATATAATCTGACCAAATTTTTCAGAGAAGAGTGGCTGAGTTATAGTGCATTGAAAAGCAGGTCTTCCAGTTTGTATTTCTGCTCCCCCTGCCATACTTTCATTTCTTCTTTTTTCAGCTTTGATTGTATTTTTTTTTTAATTGTATTTTAAAAAATTGCCAGGATCTCCCTCTTGCCAGCATTGTGAAAATTCCGTCTGTAGTTTAAAAGCTACGGTTTAAAAGTCCCATAAAAAGAGTGTGTGTGCACGCATGCACATTCCTCAACTTGTAATCCATATTGTGGGTTGTTGAAGCATGCTGTAGTGCAGTGAATTTCCTTGAGTGATCTCAACATTTTATTTGTTTTGCGGTTTAGGATAAATGGACCACATTCCAGTCACTTTGCTTGACCTTTAGCCCCATTATTGTTTAGCCTATTAGGCAATGTGAGCATAACGATAACAGATGCCAGGTACAATTGTTGAACCATTGTACGAACTATGAAGATCATGCAAGCTTACCTTATAGGGTTGATGTAAACATTACTGTGAAGAAATCTCTCAATGGGGAACATGTGACTCTCCAGATGTTCGACTGCAGCTCCCATCAGCTCTAACCAGTATAGCCAATGGTGAAAGATGATGGGAGTTGCAGTCCAACAGCTGGAGGGACACATGGTCCCCATATCTGCCTTAAATGCCGAGTGTCATAGAGCTACAGGGGAAGGAGGTCGGTAGGCAGCTGTAGGTCCTGAGTTTCAGCATGGCCCAAACTTGAAGAGAATTGTTGGGGTGAAAGATGGGAGTTATAAGGAAGCACGGTATCCTAGAGTGTAGCATGTGTTTGCACTTACACTTTCTTTGCTTTTTCAAAGGTGTTCTTTTGATCCAACAATATTCCTATAAGATGGTGCATTAGATTTAGAAATTTCCTCTAGTGGTAGGAAGAGAAAGCATTTGTAAGAACTGAGAAGTATTGATTGTGCTTGGTAGTAAAATACTGAATTGCCTTTATTTAAATATACTGTAGAAGCCAAAACTGAAAATGAAATGTTTTTCAGCCCCAAGACTAACGGGTACATGGGCCTTTAGTCACACCAGCACTTGCTCAGATTCTGGAAACTGAAGGTGTAATTTAAGGACTTGAAGAGTTAGCAAAAGCGGACTAGGAGAAGCCTGTTCCATCTTCCCTGAAAGCCTACTGGCTCCAGTCCAAGCTAAAATTACTGCCAGCTTAAGATTTTCGTTTCTCTTCTCTAGCATAAGTCCTAGGCAATGTCAGTCAAAAAGGACACGTAAAAAAACAGTGTGCTGTTTCCAATGTTAGAAATGTGATATGAAATGTAAACCCAACCATGTTCTACATAAATGCAAGTGGAAAGGTAATTCACTCTACAAATGCACTGAATCTTAAAATCTTGCAATGCAATCTGGCTGAGCTGGCAGTGAAGGCTATTTTTACACAGATTATGGAGTCCTATTTTGCCTCTTGATTTGCTGATAAAGTTTTTTTTTTTTTTTTAAGTTTAAAACTGTTCCTACTCTCGTTGAGAGATCAGTGTCAAGATAACACTACACTGCAGGAAGATTTTTTTCCAGATTAATGAGGCAAATTATTCCTGTTAGGCATGGGTACTGGGATTTCTTGCATAGCCATATATTTCTGGGTGGCCTTGGCCAGGTTCTTCTCTCCCCCCCTTAACACCCACTCCCTGCAAAGTAAGGATGGTCTAGTTGCTTCAAAGAAATCCAAATTATAATCCAGCTAGCATCTGAAAGCTTTAAACGGAGACAATCATTTAGGGTGCAATCCTATGGGGATGGCCATAAGCCCCCAAACTTACAGGTTTACAGGCATACAATGCAGCGTGGGAGGAGGCTGGAGCGGCTTCAGGATACCTTGTATCCTGGCTGCTCCAGTCTCCTCCCCAGCCCATAAAACACCCCCTTTAATGCCTCTCCCAAGGTTGCTTTCTAACCTCAGAGAGCAGTCGGTGTGGTTCTTTCCACGCCGGCTGTGAGGGCGGTGGGGGAGGATTGGAGCTCGGATTCCCAGCTCTGTGGTCGGAACGCTGTGTCCAACTTCGAAGCTGGGAATCCACTGTCCTATGCGCACACACACACACCCAACAATGTCTAGGGGCCATAGGAGCGTTCCTTTCCATATAGTGGTACTTAACAAATTGGCAGTATAACTGCGGCAGATGGAACTAATCTGCAGGGAAGTTGGTTGCTGGGGCTTTAATACCGTACTTGCCCCTCCATAGCATTTATGCTATGGCAGGGGTCCCCAATGCAATGTGGGCACCTCCAGTGGTGCTCATGAAGGAGTTCCCAATATGGGGGAAAATATTTTTAAGATATGTACTTGGATTTGTATGAAATGCATGCAACCGTCTAGCAATTATACATAGGCCTCAACAAAAGCGGACCAAATATTCAAATAATCCATCTGCAGGTGACTTCTATATGTCATCCATTCAAATGCTGGAAGTGTTGTAATGGCCTCAATCCATAGGTAGTGTTTATCCTTCCAATTGTGTGATATCAGTCTTTTAGCTGTCAAAAGGGTGCAGAGAATCCATTTCCCCTGCCATTTGTTAACTTCCCTGAAGCAGGTAAATAATTTTAAAGAGCGTGTACGTCAGTGAATATTAAAGACTGCTTCAGTACAAAATTTATCTGTGTAATAACCTCTTCCCCAAGAAGAAGCAACTACTGGACATTGTCAAAACGTATGTTTAAAAGAAGCATTAGCTGTATTTCACTGCCACCAGTTAGCCGAATTAGACCATCCCTTATTAAAGAGACGCTGCAGTGTCTCATAGACATGAAACAAAAGGTTTTTCTGAGTAAGATGCCGCCTAAGATCCATAGTCGTGACAGTTAGATGCCAAAGCAGCAATCCACTGATTAGACATTTTGTAGTGTTGCCTACAGCAGTTTCTCAAATTCCGAAAATAGCCACATGTCCAAAAAGGTTGGGGGACCCTTGGCTTAAACCATTGCACCAGTTCTTGGTTCATTTCCAGGCACCATTCAAACTGTTGGTGGTTACCTTTTAAAGCGCTACATGGCTTGGGACTTGGTCACATTTATACTAAAAGGTGAGGCTTAATACCAATTTTATAGCAAAGTTTCCTATTTTACTATTGATACGATTACCTTATTCAAGGCATGAAGGAAAGAAAATAGATTATAATAGATGTATAGGGTGCCCCCTCAAAAAAAAATAAAGGGAATTGAGGGAAGGGGGAATTGAGTAGTGTAAAAATTCCCTACCTATGAACAAATAAATGTAGGCTGTTGTCTGATAAAGTTATACAAATAGTAGTATTTATTCTAACTGGACTTGCATTCTTGGAAGTTTCAGAATTATAAGAAGCTGCTTGTATTTAGATTTATTGAAAAGGCAAAATGTACACCAACCAAGTGAGAAGGGGGTATAGTCAGTAGGACTACTGTAGCACATAGATTGTGTGCTAATTGGTTAAGGCTGCAATCCTATGCACACTTATCTAGGAGTAAGACTGCTTTGAACTCAATGTCTCCTTCTGAGTAGACATGCATAGGATTGCAGTATAAGTATCCATATAGCTTATGAAATATAATAATACTGCCCATGACCAAATTTTAAGGAACAGTGGATATCATCCTTTAGTTTTCTTTAAACTTTGGTCACATGCACTCAGTAAGACCTAGACAATTCTTGCTTAAAAGATTTTAACAAGAAATGAGTTTAATAAAGCTACAATGAGGTACATTTAATATTCTCTAGTTAGGTATTTGTTGCACCTGCCTTTATTAATGTCATATGATTATGCTTAAACACACTACAATCTGTCTTTACTTGGTTTTACCTGCACTCAGAAAGCAGCATGCTTTTAAAAATAAAACCAGGACATAAGTTTTCACTTAAACAAGAGTGCATATTGCTGTCCTGCATTAGAAAAACAGAGGTTTTGGGGATTACATCTACCATTTTTATTCCAAGCACTCCTTTTATTACACTTCAGCAGTTTTGCTCTACAGTGACAGACTTGTACTAGAATTAAACCAGGACCCCAATCTCCATGGCACAGTAATTCTAATATTGTGGTAAATAGTATAAAGTTATTTAAGAAACGGAAGGACTGACACAAGAGAACATGGGAGAGATCTTGTGGTCTTCTAGGGTGGGGCAGCAGATCCAGCATCTGCTCCAGAAAGATGCATAAAAAGCTCTCCAATCTCAGTTACTTCATCATCTGCAACTGGTAACGTCCTGTTTTCTCGGTCTTCAATAAAATCCCAGAGGCGAACTGAATTGAGGAACTAGAATAAAAGAAACAAGTAACTCTTACTAATGGCTCTTCTATCTTCTCAATATGGCGGGGGGGGGGGGCTTTTTTTGCCCCAAGGCCTACATTGGTTCTCTGGAAGCACCTTGGGAGCTGTATGCCAGCAGGGGTGTTGGGCCATTCCCTTCTCCCACCCTGCCTTACACACACACACACACACACACACACACACACACACACACCAGCTCCCCCTGCCCTCAGGGGAGCAATTGAGAGCTGGGGGGATTATTTTTATTCCTATCATAGCATGCTAGGCAGGGAATCTTAACTTTCCCACCTGATATCAGGCCCTCTGGTCTCATCTGAGGTGCAAAGGGAACCATTTTCATCGCTGTCATGGCACACTGGGCAGGAAGCTTTAATCCACTCCCTCTAGTGCATTGCAATGGGGATTTAAATGATGTAGGGAGGGGGGCAGGGCCTGATGTTCCCCCATCCTTGTCTTAAGTACTCCATGCATTCAAACTATAGAGCCTGAGGAGGTGTGTGGTTTTTTGTTGTTGTAACTGCCAGGCTCTGCTCCCACTTCCTAAAAAGCACCTCACTGCAGAGATGCAAATGGATAACTGTTCGCTCAGGAGCCCAGGGGTGCCTGTGAAGTGCTGTTAAGAACAGAGGAAGCTACTTTCTAGCAGCTCAGCCCATTTGTTCATCCAGCCTGCCACCATCGACCCTGACTGGCAGCTGGTTTCAGACACCCTCTTAGCTGGAGCTGCCAGGGATTGAACTTGCAACCTTCTACATGCAAAGAATGTTCTCCACTACTGAGCCATGACCCCTTTCCTACCAGTGATCAGTCTGAGAGCACAGTATGATCTATGGGCTGTGATGTTTCCATTTTGTACATAACCACCTTACATTCCTGCTGAAGTGAGAGTGTGTGTATCTGCCTAGTTTTCACTTCCTGCTGATATCAACTGGATTGTGCCTATCATTGCCATTCAGAGGTTGCATTGTCCTGAGCTGTGGTGCTACTGCAACAGCACACACATCTTGACTCACATTACAGTGGAACAGACAATTCCATCGGATCCTTTTTACCTCGGTCTGAAGCCCTAGATCAGGGCTCTCCAACCTGGGGTCCCCAGATGTTGCTGGCCTACAGCTCCCAGCATACCCAGCCAGCATGGCTAAGGGCAAGGGATTCTGGGAGCTGTAGTCCACCAACATCTGGAGAGCCCTGCCCTAGAGCAACGTACCTGGCCTTGAACCATCAATTGGACGTGGAAACTTCCAAAATGTTGAAGTCACCTGTGTCACCATTCAGTTCATATAAGCCCCAATAGTCCTCACAACCCCCCACCCCCCAACTCACTACCTCAGACATACAGGTAGTCTGCAAATGCCACTGACTCGTGAAGTAGTCAGAACCAGAGGCAGCATTTACTTGCACAGAGCTAGTTCTACCCATGTCGTCACTGGGTGGAGAGGTAGACAGTGTTACATTAATCCTATGATTAAACAGCTGTTACGAGCAAAGTTACACACAGGGTCTGATCTTATCAGGTGTGCAACTGGAGAGAGTAGATTGGATAAAGTGCAAAGGCTCTTGCAACCTCTGTAGTGCCACGGGATGGGGCTGTACTAGTGCTAGTACCCAGTATGGTGCAATTATACCCTACACAAAGGAGGAGATGATGCAGGTGACAATTGCAGGAGAAGGCTAAGTGCAATCCCCCACCACCAATATTCAACAGGACCAGCTGAAGACCACAAAGCAAAAGTACAGAGGCAAAAAACAAGCTCTAACACCACCAGGTCCCAAGTAGATCACAGCAGACCAACATGCTCGGGGTGCTGGCAATAGCAGCCCTGGGTAGATATCTGCACCGATCTGGCAAATCGTGTTAAGATCACAGACAAGGGTATAAGCCAGGAATGGGGATAGTGTGGCATTCCAGATGCTGGACTGCAGCTCCCATAATCGCTCACTATTGGCTATGCTGGCCAGGGCTGATGGGAGTTGTGGCCCTCCGGATGATGTTGGACTGCATGTTCCCCACCCCTGCTGGAAGCCATAGCTGTATTATTTTTAAAATTAGATGCCCTACGTCACATCCATGATCCAAGCAAATAAATATGCAATTTTCAGGGCTATTAACACCACAATCACTAGGCAAAAAGTTGCATGTATGTTCAAGCATGTGTGTTTTAAATGCCAAGTAAATGTGACTCTGAAATTAAAAGAACCCAATTGTCAAAACAATATTTAGCACTCACTAGGGGAGAAAAAGAATCAGGTTTCCACTGGGATCTTAGCCAAAGAGCACCTTGTCCCCCAAACTGTTCAGCTATGTTAAAGCTGATGTTTGGAAGCCTTTCATGAATGTTTAAAAGTTGTTCCTCAACAGAGGCATGTATCAAATCACTGAAGCCTAATGCTGCTGTTAAGAGAGAACACATGGTTGAAAATCTTCTTACCCGGACGGTGCCCTCGGAGCTAAGCTGTTTTCGTGGTTTTTCTGGTTCAGCTCGTCTCCCATCTGGATAGGCATGAAGGTACAGACACTTCCCCCCAAAGGGACAGGTCCCCTTGCCCTGCTCGAAATACTTGCAGGCCTTTCTCCTGGGACATAAAAGAGAGCACACATTATTCTTATTTGTACCGAGCATTATATTCCACTTCATTGTCAAAGCCCCAAGGTGGCTAACATCACTAAATATATGCACAAGAAAAAACAAAATAAAAAACTAAACACACAAAGTAAAAGTGGCTGAGACATACTTTCTGGGGCTGGGGGATTTCAGAAACATTAATCCAGAATTACTACAAGACAAAAGGAAAGAAATTAAGATTGGTGAGCTCATTACTTACCCTTCTTCCCTCCCTCAGGTAAGATTTTACACTAACCTTTCTGCCCAACAAGTTTTAAATGAGTAACTATAGCTAACGAAGTTGCAAAGCAACTTGCCACCCTCTGACCACTTCTGCCAGTGGGGAGAGAGAGAAACCCTGTATAGATCGCATACCCAGACCTTTGCATCCACTATTTCTTCTTTTGCTATGGGTTGGATCCAGATTCTGCCTTCTGTGAAAGGGAGGGCTCCACTCATAGGTCCTTCGGCCTGATTTTTGGAGATCCCCCTTGCCCTGCCACAGCTCACCCCATTCAGCAGGGTCTCCTGAGTACCTGTGTAACATTTTCAGGGGGTGGGGAAGTCCACTTCCAGCAGTGCAATTGACCCAACGCAAATCTGGAATCAACACTTTATCATCAAGGAAGGGAAGTTGGACATGATGACAGTAGCTGCACACATACTACTTGTTTCCACAGCAGTAATTCCAGGGGGATTGCTCTCAGCCCTCATACCGCTATACTATGGACAGGATAGATGCACTTCATTGTATTACTCAGAGGTTGTCTCACAGCTTAGGATAAGGAAATCACTGCTTAGATAGGCTAACAACTACGGTACTTAAAGTTAAACTGGCAATGTTCTTTTGACAATGACTATCAAGTGATCCAGATATGAAATTCCAGCGAATCAAAAGGATACACTCTTTTGAGAATCTTTAAGACTGCACTTAGGGAAAATAACTGGAATTTACTAGGAAACTGACTGTGCTACCTGTATTTTACTCTCAAAATACTGGAAAAGGCAGTGAGTTACTCTCAGTGGCAGAAATGAACAAACAGCACAATCCTTTGCATGTTTATGCAGAAGTAAGTCTGTGTTTAATGGGGCTTACTCTCAGGACAGGTTTGTGACCAAAGGGACTTTGACATACAATGTTGATGAATAAACTTACACATTAAAAGAAGACTTTGGGAGTGTAAAAAAATTATGGCCTCTTAATTTGGGACCAATGGTACACTTTTATTTCTTATTGAGACAGGATTAAACCACATCAAAATATAAATGTAAGACTGGAAGTTCTGGCCATAGCTTAAGTTATATTATAGGAGGCTCATTTATTTTTATTGTGAAACCATATATATATATATATATATATATATATATTACAAGGTACAGTCTGATAGAAAAATCTGAAGCTATATTGCATGGCTATAATGCACCAGGACCAGCATCCACATTTTTGCTTCAAAAGACAGCATTTAAGCTCAACCTGTAAAATCTGAAGCAAAGACAATGGGGGTAGATTGTTCCTTAAGAGGAAAATCAACTTGAAAGAAATTAGGAGTTGTGTGCGCAGCTTCCATCTTATTTATAGCAAACTTTCCTGATCGTGCATTCATAGACATTTTATTGGGACAGCGATCCAAGACAATGATGCAATAGAAGAATCTTAACTGTACTTCCCATTGATCATGCATTATGGAATCACATTGTTCTAACTTAAAAAAATTAGACTCATTTTTAAAAATTTAAATATTTAGCATGCCAGGTATCTCAAGAGCTTCATAGTCTTATCACACAGAAAGTCCCACTTACTGCAGTATTAAGGAGGGTCAAAGATGTTAAAATTTCAAGTTGAGACCATGTCCACCCAGAGAACACTAGTTATTGGGCAGATTAGAATTGTAATAAATAATAATAAATAAATGCCGGGGGGGGGGGTGGCTAGTAAAGTGGACGAAATTACAAATCCACTTGCGTGTGAACTTCCTATTATGCATTCTAACCTTCTCCAGCAATTCCCTTACAAGACAGAGAGTCAAAGTGAATTGCTGTAGATTTGTCCCACAAAATATCTGCAGAACAAGCAATTACAGATTAGGAGAATGTTTTCTCCTTCCAATAGTCTGTTTTGGAGTATCACACACACTGATTTTCTACAGGAATATATGATTGATAGCCTTTAGACAGAGAGCACAGCACCAGAGGTCTGAGCCGCTTGTTCTGATCAGCAGCTGCAGATTTCAACTTTAGATGTATTAATAGCAAAGCCCCTGATGTGACTGATAAGCATAAACACTGCATAAATACAGAGCAACGTAATGTAAACAACAAAAGCTTAGCGTTCTCAGAAACACACACAACATTTGAGAGACCAACAGTGAAGGTCACAGAATCACTCAACTGACATTTTGTTAAATGTAACAAGCATTTAACCAAATGCTAGCTAGATTAGTAGGATATGTACACAATTCACTGCTAGCTTGCATAAAACAAAGAACTCCTGGCCACCATTTTTCATCACCCGCTCACAACTGTCTGTACCCAAGAAAGAACAGGAAGACTGAAAGTTTCTAAGGGGCAGTTTGGTCAAAGTATTGCCTGTTTCTTGGACCGTCCCACACTCCCATTCTAGATTTGCTGCTTCTAGTCTACATTCCATGGCAACTTAAAACACTGCATTTAAAAATGTTATCCTGGCAAAGGAATTATAATGACCAAGTTTTTTAAAATTGCATACACATATTTACAAAGGGTTACAGGTCAAAATCAAGGCCTTATTGCAATTGTAGAGAATGTTGGTTCTTGGAATGATTTATGGTTTGACTTTGTAATACCACGTTGCAGCCTAAACACACAAATGGTCAACAACAAATTTTTCCAGTTTTTGCACCTAATCAATCTCAGGATGAAAGTCGTAAACTACTATACGTGTGTATGAAAAGGAATGTGACAAGTTGCTTTCTCCAAAAAGACACAGTAGTAGAAACACCACCAAACTATCTGGGACGTGAGATGGAGCCCGATGGAAATCTTACACCTTCACGATGTGTTCTCAAAGTGCTTCATAGCACTTCCTCTTGAATGTAACATGACACAAAGCAGAGAAAGAGAGAGACTTTCCCAGCTCTCAACATTCACTTTTATCTTGAGGCTGAATAAAGTGTGAGCAGGACTTCCATGACCAAGCAGAGAAATGCTAGTAAGACAAAAGCCTAAAGCTGGTGAGGGGAAGAGAGGAACAGGTCACCAGTGACCATCAGAACAGACAAAATGTGAAGGATGGGACATACAGTGTCCCACACACAGGATCAGTTTGGATCAGAGTTGGCCATGGGCTTGCTTGCACCATCCCCTCCTATACTTGCTCTATCTGCAAACAACAGTTTGCCCAGCGGATCCAATGGTAAATTAGGGTTTGCACAAACCACAGTTTGCCTGCAAACAAGAACTGGAGGAAAGACAAAGTGTAGAAGGGCACAAGGGGTGGAGGGAGCACATAAGCCCAAGGCTTGTTCATGCACTGCCAAACTATAGTTTGTCATTATACCTGAACCAAGCCACTAGTGTGCTTAAGCCCATGGTTTAAGCCATTAGAAGTCCATGCAGATTTTCCCTCAAAATCTTAGTCAACTCATCCTGCAGTGATTTCATCAAAAAAGTATTTTGTTCCAACAACGGTTACATGTGTTATGTTAAATGAGCTTACAGCAGATTTACTCAGAAAAACCTATTTGTAGCTAAATTTAACACAAGCCACTGCATACTGATCTTGATTGAGCCACTGAGAGAAACTTGCTTTTTTAGTTGAATTCTTTCTCTCCTTATCAAGTTTCTCTGGTCTCAAATTATTATAATCATACTTACCCCACCCCCTGCTTAAATGCTTCAATCAGCTCATTCTTTTTGGTCTGGTCTTCTACCCAATACACACTGGGAATTACAAACTCTGAGATCACACGGCATTCCGGACAGGACCTTGAGTGGATAATGAAAAGAAAAATGTATATGTATCTTGTTGAGAAGAAGCTGTTTCACTCAACTCACAAGCAGGACAAAGCAACTCTGAAGAGCAAAAAAGGCCCTCCAAATGCAACACCCTTGTACCTGTCAAATTCCAGGGAGGTCTAAACCTACCATGTTATTTTATCCACCTTTTTCTCCCTAAAGAAGATTTCCATCAAAATGTTCTGAAACCACTCAACTGATTTGCAACCTCTCAGTCAGAAATTGCAAAGGCTTAGAACTGTAGAAACAGGCAGAAATCTCCACTTAGTGCGACGGAACACAAGCTTCTTAACTTTAGGCAGGAAAAGACAGAAGGTTAAGAGCCTCTTCTCATGGGCAAGGTTATTTCTAGCTTCCTGAGGGGCTTCCAAGGTCCAAAATGTACCTCTGCTCATATCCAAAGAATATTTATTATAAATGTTGAGGCACAAAGCAGAAGGGTTATCCTTGCATCAGCCTTCACTACAGCAATGCTCAAACAGTTGTGTCTGGGAAGGACAGATGGTGGCCTCCTATTCCTCCTTCTCGTCTCCCCCACACTCCCCCATCTGCATACCAACTTCCGGAGGCGATGTGCATATTCAAGGAAACCTCTTTTCCATCATCTCATTTCCTCGCCCCCATCGGTTAGTTGTGCAATTGCAGCTATTTGTGATCAAGGTTCATAGATCATAGAGTTGGAAGGGGCCTACAAGGCCATCGAGTCCAACCCCCTGCTCGATGCAGGAAACTAGAGGAGGGGTCTCCCATCCAAGTCATAACCAGGCCTGACCCCTGCTTAGCTCTCCACGCTCAGACAAGCTGAGCCAGCGTGAGCCACAGGCCCTATGATGCCACAGTCCTTTTGAGAAAAAACTGTCATGACAGCACAGCTGTACCACAAATTATGGATAGGAAGAAAGAAGGCTGATCCTGGTGCTACTCCAAGGGAGGCTCGGAAGGTGGCAACAAGGGTGAGAGCCTTCTCAGGGGGTGCCCCTGCTCCCAGTTATGGAACGACCTCTCCAATGAGGCCCTCCTGGCACCAACACTGTCATCTTTTCGGTGCCAGGTTAAGTCCTTCCTCTTCTCTCGGGCATTTTGCGGCATATGATAGGGTTTTAATCAGGTCCTGGATTTTTCTTATTGATTATTTAAAATTGCTTAGTATGCTGGCTGGGAATCATGGGAGTTGCAATCCAGTATACATGGAGGGTACCAGGTTGAGGAAGGCTGATCTCGGATGGTAAGAGAAATAAAATCTCCCCATGCTTTGCAAGAAAATCCAGTTAGGATAGCATCGTGCAACAGCAATAGGCCCCATGAGAGAGAAAACGCACTCTGCATACAGGAGCCTGGGAAGGAACATTGAAAAGCAACAGAGAGAGGGAGGGAGTGCTGTAAGCAATAGTGCCAAAACATCATAAATGTATCCAAGGAAGCTTAACTCCTTAACAGTTACGTACTATTTTCTTATGCCAGGTTCCAATACAGTAATACCTTGGATTACAAGTAACTTGGTTTGAGAGCGTTTTGCAAGACAAGCAAAATTTTTAATATTTATTTAATTTTTTTTGACTTGATATACAAGCGTCGTCTTGCAATACAAGTACTGTAGTACGGCTTAAATTAAAAATCTCTGTACAAATTTTTTGGGGGGGGATTTCGTTTTGATATAAGAGTGTTTTGGATTACAAGCACCTTTCCGGAACGAATTATGCTCTCAATCCAAGGCATGACTGTATTTGATATTTTAGAAGTCTTCATTTTCTCAGGCTCGCACTGAAAAGAAACCCAAACCAGATATAAGGGTCCTTCTCATGTGTCTGCCATTAAGATTGTCTAGACTGGCGTACACAAGACATAGAGCCTTCTCGGTCGTGGCCTCAAAACTGCAGAACTGCTTTCCTACTGATTTGCACTCTGCCTCTTCTGTACAGCTGTTAAGGCGAGGATCAAAGACCTTCTTTGTCAATGCTGCCTTTAACTGAGATCGTGATAAGCTTATATGTTTTACAGCAGCCTATGTATCCTGAAAGCTTGGTAACGTTGCAATGATCTTGTTTCTTGTTTTGCTCTGGTTTGTATGTTGCTTTGTAAGGGCCTTGCCCTTAATTAAAAGTGACTAAAAATACTTTTAAATAATGTAAAAAATGCTATTAACAGCACTTATATACTCCATAAGATCTTTAGGTCTTCGTTAGAAGTGGAGATTTTCCTATTTATTTGTTTATAAATGTTCTGAAACACCTTTCAATGAGAAGCACTCCAAACCATAATCAAAAAGATTTCCCTAGTCAATTATCAAATACATTACACTTTTGTTTACGGCTCTAAAGAACAGAGCAGAAAAGTATAACCAACTACAATATAAAAGAGCAGGCTGTAGGAACTTACTTTATGATGGGATTCTCAAACTGCTTGACGCCCCTCCACTGTCGGATACAGGACAAACAGTACGTGTGATTGCAGTTAGAAAGGATGCCAAATCTTCTTTCGGATGCTGATGGTTTGTCATACACCACTTCCATGCAGATACTGCATACCTTGTCCTGGCTTGCCTGAAAGGCAAAAGCCTTCTCCATCTCCTGTTCAAATGTAGCCATGCACATCTAGATGCATAAAGAAAGGCCAACGTTTTATTTTAAACTGAAGCAGGGGAAAGGGACTGTTATCTTAGAGCGGGGTAGGGGACCTCTTTCAGCCAGAGAGCCAAATTCCGTTACAGAGAAGCTCTTGGGGGCCACACTCCAGTGGTGAGGGGGCCAAAGGCAAAAAGGGGTGGGGGCCAATACATTTTAGCTTAACGTTCTTACTGGCAGTAACTGAACTGCCAATCAGAAGCATTTCAACCTTTTAGAATGAGAAAAAACTGTACAAAAGCTGGGAAACCACCAAACAATTGGCGGTTGGGGGAAAAGGGGGTGAGGTCTGGAGAAGAGGGCGTGGCCATCTGGAGAAACTCAGAGGGCTGGATTTGGCCACTGGGCATGAGGTTCTGCACCCCTGCTGTAAAAATATGCCATGGTACCCCTACAAGTGTAAGCCTATACAAGTCTACTCAGAAGTCAGTCCCATTAAGTCCAATGCTTCCAGGTAAGTGGGTACAGAATTGCAGAGTAAATGACAAAAATAAGGAAACTTCAGCTGAGAAGCAGGTGTGACCTTGCATATTGGATTCAATTAAAAAACTAGATCCACCACCTCAATTTCATATATATATATATATATATATATATATGCTAGATTGATCATAGCAAAATCTTCTTGCTGATAAAATAAAAAGAATCTCAACAATATCGAAGAACAGCTTAACCAAAAGCACAGTAGCCATTTTGATTGCTTTTACAGAAAAGTGGGATATAAATATTAAACTAAACTCACCACCATAAATACCTTTGATATCTAAGCTACTAGAGAGTATGCTTGCTAATGTTGCAATTATTTTAAGAAACACGTAAAGCTATATGTATGTAGTAGATCTGGATTTTTAAACTTGCAAATGAATGCATTAGGAGACAATAGAATCTATACATTAGGCCTGCACAATTTGTGAACCACCAAGCTGAAGCCCCACTGTGGCTCTGTAAATGCCCTGGTTTGGCCACTTGTCCAGGACTGCAAAAATCACGGAGGTGGGGGCAGTCTGTCAAGTGCATGGCTGGTTGGCTGAGCTCAGCAAGGGGTCACAACTTGAATAGAGCTGATATAAAAATATCAATTTTTCTAACTGAGCATAAGTTAATAGCATTTGATTTAATACTGGTTCATACAGTGCCCAAAGTGGAAGTGAAAAGGAAGTGGGTTGGTTTCAAAGCGGGGGGGGGGGGGGAGAGAAAGAAAGTGGAATGGTTGGGCCAATCTTAATTATGTAGGCCTGAAAAGAAGTGGGATGCCACCCCACCCCACTTTGAGCACTGGATTAATACAAAGACTGCCCAAGACTGCCCTCAGCTACAACATGTTCTAGGACAGCCTTCCCCAAAATGGTACCCTCCAGGTGCTTTGGATTTATTTATTTATTATATCTATACCCCACCTTTTTTCCTGCAAGGAACCCAAGGCGGCTTACATAATCCTCCTCTTCCTCCTCTCCATTTTATCCTCACAACAACCCTGTGAGGTAGGTTAGGCTGAGAGTCAGTGACTGGCCCAAAGTCACCCAGTGAGTTTCATGGCCGAGCGGGGACTAGAACCCGGATCTCCCGAGTCCCAGTCGAACACTCTAACCACTGCGCCACACTGGGTCTCACGCCAGACTGGCTCTGACAACTTCCAGCATTGTTGATTATTGGCAATACTGGCTGAGGCAGATGGGAGTTGAAGTCCAAAACACCTAGAGGGCGCCAGGTTGTGGAAGGCTTTTCTAGGAGAACCACCATACAGGAAGGGTCAGGAAAGGCATAATGGAATGGATACGTTAAGGATAGAGTGTGCGGGCTAGGAGTATATATAGCTTTTTATAAAAATAGAAAATGATGCAAATGGCACAAGAAACAGCTTTTACAGCTTTTATATTATACACTATATTGTAAGAATACATGCACGCACATACACAGTGGGTTGGATCCCAATTTAACCTGCTTCCGCTGCACAACAGCTCCTTCACTCCCTGAAAATGCTACACCGAGAGCCAGAGGACCCTGCTGAATGGGGTGAGCTGTGGCGTAGGGAGGGAGGTCCCCAAAAATTGGATGGAGAGCCCTTCCATGAGCAGAGCCCTTTGTCTCACAGAAAGCCCTTTCCTCTTGCAAAAGGCAGATCCTGGATCCAACCCACTATGTATGAAATATTAAGCATTCTCAAACTGGTTATACTATTCACGTGAAATATAAGGTAATTCATTTAAAAAGCATAAATAAAATCTTATATCCCAATAGCAGGCCAAACAAGCACCCAATTGCACGCAGAAGCCTCATGCTCCAATTACTTGCATGCAGACTAGTTGGACTTTTAAATCTTCAAAACTAAATACATAAACAAACTGCACATCAAGACACATCAGGGACTCCAGCCTTTGATGCCAACTTTTATTTTACAAGCTCCTCAGCCTCCATGCCCGAGATCACACACAGATGCCCGCTTGTTTCTCCCAATCAGTTGTGCGTGAGAATTTGGCAGCAGGCTCAGCCAAGTTGTAAGGCCAGCCTCATAAGACTGAGGCACTGAACACTTTCCTTTGGTTTCACATTCTGATCATGCTAATGCAGACGTATTTCAAAATTCATTTCTATGACAGATGCATTGCACATAGTTATACTAACATCTGTCCAGTATCTTGCTCAAGTTGTCCCATTAAAAAAAAAACCACACACACACAAAACTTGATTGCCCATACAAGGTACGAGGCAATAAAACCTAGTAGTAGATAACTTACAATGAAGTTTACAGGCAGATACACTGTGTCATTCCAAGAAACTACTGTAGCAAACACTTAAAAGTCAGGCATAATGGGAAGCCATGGTTTCTGACGAGAATGCACCACAGCAAAGCTCCAGCTCACACACTTCCCTCTTCTCCTTCTTTAACGACGGCATGCAGAATATTGAACTCTTCTTTTTAAAAAATAATCGCAGTTCCCCATGACATCTGGACCTGAGGAACCATGGTTTGTTTAAACTATGGTTAGCACAGGGAAGCCATGATCTAAAAACACATTGAACAGTTCCCCAAGTTCAGATATCACGCGGAATTGTGGTTAGCTTAAACAAGAAGCAGAAGCTTTCAATCTCCTCCTTGTAGGAGTGAAAGAGGTGTGTTTGTTGGGGGTGGGGATTACAAGCCCGAAACTCACTGCAGTCCATTTTCATAGCAGGAAGCCATAATAGTTTCCCAATAGGTCTCAAGTAGCCCCCCTGAAGACCAAGGAAAACATAGATCTCTAAAGCATTTTAAAATCATACAGAATCTTGTTGAATCTGGTTTTCTATCTGCTCATGTTTACCTTCTCATGCATCTTTCTCTGTTCTGGGTCAAAGGGATGCAGTACTTGCAACCCACAGATTTCACACACTTGCCCATGGAGGTAGAGACACTGGTCACCAAATTGGCACATGCCAGCTGCCGCATACGGACACAGCTGTTCACCATCGGCATATGAGCTTCCAGGTTCTGCAGCGTCTTCTTCAAGCCCACTGCGGATAGCATCCAAGTACGAATGGGGCCTTGCTTCTGGAGTATCACTCTGAACACCACAACACGCTGAATCACTCACAGTACTGGATCTCATCCTTTCCTCATTTGACCCACATAAATCTTGGGAGAGGAAAAAAGAAATATTTGATCACATTCAAAAGCAGGAGACCATTAAAACCATGGAAGAGCTTATGTTAGCTACTCATGGCATTGCCCATTATTAGCCGGCATTTCTCAAGTTGAACTATAATATAAGCTGACTAGCCTCTATCTGACACAGGAAATCTACTTTCATCTTCAAACACAGCGGGTTTTATCATCTCCAGCTACACACTATAAAACTACAAAGAACTGGGCAGGAGTCATATAAAACCAATGCACCAGCAAAACATGCATCTCAGTTTAAAGCAGTAAACATGCATCTCAGTTTAAAGCACTGTTAGTTATTGCAAACTAACAAAATGCCAGTCATGACAACAGGCCCGGTGTACATAAAGGGAGGCATGTACATTTCAAGGACCCCAGAGGTAAGGACTTCTACAAGTTTTACCCTCATCACAACAGTCTCCGCAAGTGCTGTGCTTTACTTTTCTCCATAGGAGTGAGTAGCAGTCATTCACTTGTATGGGAGAATGCAAAAGGGTGGGGGCTAATGGGGTCTCAAATGGCTTTTAGACCCCACCCATTAAGACGCAAGCCTGCTCCTACCTGCATAGCCTAATGTTGGGTTCTGCTTCCTGGTTGTATTTAAGAATGTAAGAAGAGCCCTCTGGATCAGCTGAAGGTCCACCCAGTCCAACATTTTGTTCACACAATGGCCAACTAGCTGCATGCGGGAAACTTGAGTGCAACAGCACCCTCCTGCTTGTGTTCCCCAGCAACTGATATACAGAGGCTTATGGCTTCTAATACTGGAGGTACGGTAATATATAGCCATCATGACTGGTAGGCATTGATAGCCTTATCCTTCATGATATTTCTACGCCACCCCATAATCAAAATTTTCTAGGTACCTTTTTTTTTTTTTTTTAAGTCAACATAAACAATAGATTCATAACATTAAACACAAAGCAGAGATAAAACAATAAAATCAACAAGCCAAAACCACAGTGTCTATAAAAGCTCCAGCAGGCCACTAAAATACCTGGGAAAGTAATTTTTAAAAAGTCCTTGCCTGGCACCAAAAAGAGTACAGAGTGGGTGCCAGACAATGCTTTCTGGGGAGGGCATTCCACAGCTAGGCCTACCACTGAGAAGATCGTCTCCTTACGGACCACCCACCAGAGAAGGGCCTCTGTTGAGGACCTCAAGGTCCGGGTAGGTATATATGGCTAGAGGCAATATTCCAGGTAACCTGGCTCCAAGCTGTTTAGGGCTTTAAATGTTAAAACCAGCACTTTAAATTGGGCCCAGAGAGTAACTAGAAGCCAACACAGCTAATAAAACACTGGTGTACTATGGATCATCCAGCCCCAATTAACAGCCCTGTTTTGGAGCAACTGTAGTTCCTGGAATGTGTTCAAAAGCAGCACCATGTAGGACGCATTAGAGACATCCAAGCAGGAGGTTACCAGAACATGTATAACTGTAGCTAGGCTATCTCTGTCCAGGGAGGGACACAGCTGTGCTCTAGTGACAATGCTAGATGAATTTGATGGAATGCTGGGAACTGCCTTAAGGCAAATTTCCAAAGACCCAGTTCTTCAGATTGCTGAAAAATAATAATCAAGTACCTAGGTTTGCATCATATTTTTAAGTGGCTGGGCAGGCAGGCATCTGGGATTTGCCCACCCTTGGCTTGAATAACTGCCTTTCATTCCTAAAGATAATATCTTCACTATACGGGCAATTGAAATATACAGCAAGTGTGATTATTATTATTTTTTAAATTATCATTATTATTACTATTATTATTATATTTATCTACTGTCCAGTAGCTGAAGCTCTCTGGGAAGTTTACAGCAATCAATTAAAAAATACAATATGATCACTGACTCACAACAGAAGAAAATGGTCTGCATTAGTCCTTAGCTTTAGCACTCCATATTCATACTAGCAGAACAATGGACGATCATTTGGAAAGTTGGGGCTATTCACGTACGGTCACGTGCTTAGAATCACTTTGGACAAGAACATGGTAAGATGCAGTAAATACATGAAGAAGCAGTAAATTAATATAATAAAGAACCAAAAGCTACCAGAAGTAGAAAAATGGGGAACTACCCACTCCTCCTCACCTCTGTCCCTGAGCACTAATGTTTTCTTTTCACGTTTTCCAGGCTCATGTACTTTACTTTTGATTACAGGTGTATTTTGCTCCAGCGGAGAGTTAAGGCTGTGGAATGGCGGTGCAAAAGCATAAAGCGTCCTAGTACCTACTACGCCACTTGATGCAGCAGATGCAGGAGGTCTAATGTGATCATACCTTCAGAACAAATGAAAAAGATACAAACTTAACTAGTACAGACGTTTATTTTACTGTGGTTGCACTTGGGTATGCATACAGCGATTGTGTAATGTCTAATATTTCAGAGACAGCAACACTCACATGAATATTTGTTTCCCTGGACAGGCTTTTAAACGTAACTGTGTTCCTGTTTCACTCAGCATATGGATGAATTATTATAATGCTACAGGAGTGATGCTGAGGATAAAAGGAATAAGTGTTTCCAAGCTTTTGGCATATTTGTCTTCTTTTACTATCTCTATAGCATAACTAAAATCCACGTTACGAAGTTGAAAACCCTGATCCTGTGAATCTCAAAGTTTCCTCTAACTATAAAAGACCAACATCCTAATCATATATAAGTTTATTTAGAACTCTTCCCAATTTCAAATGCCACTTACTTCTGTGTAAGAATACTTAGTGGTGCAATCCTATACATGTCTACTCAGAAGCAAGTCCCACTGAGTTCAATAGGGATTACTCTCGGGTAAGTAGGTGTAAGGTTGCAGCCTAACAACCAAATTATTAGCATGTTTATTTAGAAGTATGTGCCACTGAGTTCAATGGAATATTCCCCCAAGTAAGCATACACAGGACTGTAGCTTTAGACCAGCAAATGGGTTCTGCACAATGCATAATATTAAAGTACTCTGAGGCTGAAATCCTATACCCACTATACCTATTGAACTTATTTCTGAGCAGACATGTATCACAGCCTTCCAGATGTTTTCAACTCCAATGCCCGTAAGCCCCAGCCAGTATGGCCAGTGGTCAGGAATGCTGGGACTTGAAGTCCAAGACATCTGGAGGGCACCAGATTGGAGAAGGTTGATACGACTACACTGCTAATATAGCAAACTTCCATAAAACAAGTAGCTACATCACTGCAAATGGCTATCTGTAGACTATCTGTCCAGCTACAATCAGGACATTAGAACAATGGTTTAAATCCAACATCGCACGAGCAGACGTCCGCTTGCGCGGTGGGACTTCCCCTTGCTTCACACACACCCTGCAGCTTCCACATGCCCCTCAACCCTTGAGAGAAGATGGGTATGTGCACATGGGGCTGCAAGGGAGAGGGGAAATCAGTTCTGCCATCGGTTTCCATTCTGCTGGGAAATGGTCCGCATTGGATACAACCCATTAAGATTTTCCTGGGGTTAAAAAAATAATAACCTAGCTATTACAAACCAGTCTAGAAAACAAGGAGTGGGCGGAAGGTAGATCTCCAGATGTTTTGGACTTCACCTCCCAGAAGCCCCTGCAAGCATGGCCAGTGGTCTGGAATGCTGGGAGTTGATGTCCAAAACATCTGGAGATCTACCTTCTGCTCACCCTTGCCCTAGAGGATAAACAGCTTCTTAAATATCACTGGCATGACCAAAAAAAAAAAATATCTACAGATTTTATTCTGAAAACTAGCAGTTCATACCTGCAGCGAGTTCCATAGGCACACTGTCCTTTCTGGTAGAACTTGCAGATAGTAGATGGTTTGCTTGTAGACAAGTCATGGGAAAATAGGCACCTACTTCCTTCACGGCATACCCCTTGCATAAAATACCTGCAGTGATATTGGTTTAAAGCCACAAAGAACAACAGATGCCAGAGATATCACTTGCCTCTCAATCTCGTTCAGGTATAGCAGACAGATCTGCCAAGGTTTCCACCTCATCATTTTACATGGAACAAAATAAAAACAACTAAGTGTCTTGTGGCACCTCAAAATGTTTTCTGGCATAAGCTTCCACTTCTTTAAGGTGCCACAAGACTCCATGTTTTTGCTGAAATAAACTAACACAGCTATCCTCTGGAAAATGCATCAGAGCATGAAACTACCAAAGAATAGAGATTAGAACCTAATTTATAAAATGATATGGACTCAATAACTGAAAACAATTTCCAGGGCTATCACTGGTAAATCCCACCTCAAATTAAGCCTGATTCTTCTAGGAGTGTTATTTTTCTGGTGGGCTTAAGAGATTTTACAGAATGTGTACTTGAAAGTTTACTTGACTACATATTTTCTTTTTTTTAAAAAAGGCTGTAAACTTACTTTAAAAATCATTAGGGTTTCGGAATTGACAAGGGCTATTGGCATGACATCAACTAACAGAGCTCTCTAGGTTTCTGTCCAGCTTCCCCACTCCCATCAAGTTTCAATTGTGTTGCACAAAGTCACATTGCAGGCCAGAACTGAGAAACATTGCCCATTTTAGGGATCATTCTGGGAGGACTCTCAAGACCCCTTGAGAGTCTGGGCTGGATTACCCTATGCTAGCTTTCCCCAAACCGGATGTCTTCCAAATATTTTGGGCTACATCTCAGCATTCCCGACCATTGGCCATGCTGGCTGGGGCTGATGGGCATTGAAGTCCAAAACATCTGGAAAGCACCAGGTTGGGGAAGGCTACCCTATGCTCTGGAAGGCCAGATTCCAAAGGCTTCCCTGACCCTTTTTAAGAAGCCCACACAGGGCTTGTGGGCGGGGGAAAGAGGATCAACTCCGCTGATTGTGGAGTGGAGGGGGGGGGGCTGTTACCAGGGAAATAAAGGCGGGGAGGCAGCAGCGGCCTTGGGTTCCTCTACTCCCTCCTTCCCTCCTTTAGATGGCTTAGTCGGGTGTGGGGGAAGGGGAGGAGGTCCGTAGCTAACGGGCCGGAGGGGGAGGGAGCACGGCCGCATTTCGACCCCTCCTCCCTCCGGGGCGGAGCGTCTCGGAGCGCCCGTCCGTACTGCGGGGCAAAAAGGGGGGCGGGGTGGGGTGAGCGGCCATCCCAGGCCACGGGCTCTGACCTGCAGGTCACGTCCTTAGTGCTGCTCATGTCTCCTCCGGCTCCACTCCCGCTTCGGCGTCCCCTCCCCGCGCGGCTCCTCGCATTTTGGTTCCGCTGAGCACTGTGGCGTTTCGGCGGGGATGGGGAGGAGCTGTTTCGGAGCCCTGCAAAAGCTACCCGGTCCCGTCTCCCCCCCTTCCTACAGGAACTGGTTTCCGGTCGGACGTTATAAGGTGAAGTACTCGATCATAGAGGCAGACGTTTTACTACTTACTGTCTATAGCGGGGCTGGGGCCCGGCAGGGCCATAGAGCTAGTATCAGTCCAAGGACAGGACATAGAGCTAGTATCAGTCCAAAGACAGGACATAGAGAAACAGGGCTAGAGTGACGGCGCATATAAAAAAGAAAGAAAAACACGCGAGTCCGCCAGAGCGCCACCTACCGGCGCCTTGAACGGAGACGGCGCCCAGATTACTTGGAAAAACCGACCATACAGGGGCGTAATCCTTTGCACGATTATGATTTTTGATTTAGACAAAAAAAAAAAAAACACAAACCCTCCTACTCCTCCCAGCATTCCCCGGCCAGCATGACTGGCTGGGAAATGCTGGGAGTTGTAGGACTTCTTGATCTAAACATGCATAGGACTGAGCCTTTTTAGTTATCACAACCATCTGGAGACATCCTGTTCCCTTCCCGCTTTGCTCTCATCTCCCGAAGCTACATGCAGTGAGAAAGCCTAGTACGTTTATTGAGAAATAAATCCCGCCGAGTTCAGTGGGATTTACTCTTTACGTGTTTACACACCATTGCTGACTGGGGAATGCAGGGAGCTGTAGCACTGTTTTCTGTCTAAATATGCATAGGATTGCACCCCAAATCAGGGTCCCCCAACGTGAGGTCTGTGGGCACAGACATAATTTTTTGGTATTTTTTCAGTTTTTTTTTAAAAAAAATATACCATATTGTTCCGAGTATAGGCCGCTCCTGATTATAAGCCGCACCCTTGAAGTTTGGTGCCATTTTAAAAAAAAATATTTTTTTAATCCGGGAGGAGGTGGGGCGGCCGGGGCGGCTGCAGCAGGAGAGTAGCCAGCCGTGGCCTGGCACCGGACCCATGGAGCTGCTGCCGCCGCCGCCGCCTGGAGGAGCCGCTGCCACCTGCGTCCAAGCAGAGGAGGAGGAAGGCGGCGGTGAGGGTGTGCCGGGGGGCGGGGCGCAGCCTGTGGGCAAGGCGTCGCTGAGAAGAGGCCCAGGCACAGCGGCCTTGGTGCGCACCTCTCCGGGGGCGCCGCAGGTCTCAGCCAGGCGCAGAGGTGCCGCGGGAGCCGCCATCGATGCGTCCAAGCAGAGAGGCAGCAAGGAGGCGGCAGCAGCGAGGGTGCGCCGGGCTGGGGCGCAGCCTGCAGGCGAGGTGGCGGTGGCGGCGGGAAGAGGCCCAGGCGCGACGGCCTCGGTGTGCGCCTCTCCGGGGGCGCCACCGGTCTCGGCCGGGTGCAGAGCGGGCACACCCCTCCAGCAGGATGTTGGTTTTTTTTGCTACATCTCGATTGTAGGCCACACCCCTAGTTTAGGGACTCAAATGGGGGGGGGGGGGAAGTGCGGCCTATGCTCAGAACAATACGGTACATACATGTAGTTGTATGAAATGCATACAACTTTCTAGCAATTATAGGAGCTGAGTGTTTATCCTTCCAATTTTGTAATACCTATCAGTCTTTTAGCTGTCAAAAGGGTGCAGAGAATCAATTTCCCCTGCCATTTGTTAATTTCCCTGAAGGAGGTAAATAATTTTAAAGAGCGTGTACATCTGTGTATATTAAAGACTGTTCCAGTACAAAATTTATCTGTGTAATAACTCCCTCCCCCAAAAGAAGCAGCTACTGAACATTGCCAAAACATATGTTTAAAAGAAGCATTAGCTGTTGCACCTCCAGCAATTAGCTGAATTAGTCAGTCCTTATTAAAGAGATGTTGCAGTGTCCAATGGACATGAAACAAAAGTTTTTGCTGAATAAGATGCAGCCTAAGATCATAGACACGTGGTGATCCACTGATTAAGCATTTGGTGGTGTTGCCTACAGCAGTTTCTCAAATTCCCAAATGTGCCCACCAGTCCAAAAAGGTTGGGGACCCTTGGCAGTAGGGCATTGCTGGCAAATATCGCATTGGAAGATGAACAGATCCCTGATATTGTGGGTGACATTATTAGATCCTGTAATAGTGTTGCCAAGGTAGATATGGGGACAGTATTGGCAAATGGGCTTCTTGCAGGGTCTGGTTGCTGTGTTTGTGTCTCTGTTAAGTGGCCTACTACTGATGGTGAGCAACTGTTTTGGATTAGAGAGCTGTCTGTAAACTACAATAGGCCTGCCACCCAAGTCAGCAAGTCTTCCTTCCAAGATTTTTATTTTATTTTAAAGAGTATAGATGGCCTTTCCCAATGAGAGAAGCAAATCCTGTCGCAGGCAGTTTACATTATGACTCCAAAGCAAACAATTCAAAATACCATAAAAATAGATAAAATACAAAGCATTTAAAAAACAAAGATTCACTGCAAAGCAATGGTACCATTTATTACAAATGGTACCAGTTATTGCTAATAGCAAAGAACCATTTCTGATAAAATTTTAAAACTTATCAAAACAAAAATGTTTTAATTTGTCATTTAAAACTATGAAGAGTTGATGCCTGGCAGATCTACTTGCAGAGCGAGTTTCATTAGCTGTTGTGCCGCCACCCTAAAGGTCCTACTCCTCACATTCATAGAACTGACTGCATCAAGATCTATGGGGTGGGGAGGCACAAACTGATTTAGGACCAGGGATGGGGACTCGGACTCGACTTGTGAGTCGGACTGAGTCCCCCCTCAGACTCGACTCGGACTCGAGTCCCAATATTTTTAATGGGACTCGGGACCAAAGACTCTTCAACATCCCTGGGCTGTGCCAGAAGGAGTGGAGAGGAGTGCGATCGCCGGCGAAGAGTGAGGGTAAAATTGGGATGAGACCTCACCGTTCCAGAATGGGGGGCAAACATTTAGAAAAAATCATGTTCCTCAAATGCAACATGGATAAGTTTTAGGAAGTACAGCAAGTTTATTTTTTTAAATCATTTTCCTAAAATGCAACCTTTCAGACATTTTGGTTTTGGCTGCCTCTGCCTGCCTGTTTGGGGTTCCCAGCCTCCTCTGCCTGCCTGGTCTCTTCTTAACCAGTTCCAGTTTGAATTGTCCAAGAGAAAGGCCTCTGCCTGCCTGCTTTGGGGTTCCCTGCTTCCTCTGCCTGTCTGGTTATTTTGGGTTTGTCTGCCTGGTCTGTTCTTGCCAAAATCAGTTGCAGAGTTTTGAAATAAAAAGGCACACTTGTGCCTAGAATTTATTTAAGCCACACATCTGAAGTAGCCTTATTTTGTTGGGAAAACCCCCCATTGATTTTAATAGGGACTCGTGGAGTCAGCTTTGGGCGTGACTCGTGGAGTCAGCTTTGGGCGTGACTCGTGAGTCACCATTTTGGACCAAGGACTCGGACTCGAGACTCGGGTCCAAAGACTCGTGACTCGAGACCAAGGACTCTTCCAACATCCCTGTAATTAGGACCAGTAATAGCATTTGACCAGTAAAAGAAGATTTGGTCAACTGGCCAGATAAATGGTCAAGAATTTTTAAAGCATTTTTTTTAAGAAAAAAAGAAAATAATTTTTAAAGCATTAATTTACATATCATTAAAGCACATTAAAATATTTTTTAGAACAACATAGATACTTTAGGCTGTAGTCCTATACCCACTTACCTAAAAGTAAATCTGTACTTCTAGTTTGTAGAAGTAAATTTTGTCTAGGCTTCAGTTTAACAGAAAGGCCTGGACTGGAAGGGCAAGTCAGACCCTTGCTTTGACCTTCCAGCAGGAACATGCCCTGAGAGCCAATCAACCATCTATTGATTCATTGAGTCTGGCCTCTTCGGTGTTATGCTAAATAGTACTGAGTCAGACTGTAACAGACTGTACTGATTACCTTATGTAAAGCCATGATGGCTGGAAGATGGGCAATGTCTGATCTTTTGTTCTTACCTAGGCTTTTCCTTTTGCATTCTCTCTCAGTTTCTTGTACTGACTCGTTGTTACCTGATCCCTACCTGATGCTATTCAGTATAAATAGGAAGTGTCTCCCTTGCATTCTTGTTGGCATTCCTATCCTGACTGTGCTCAGATGCCATCCGTGAATTCACTAATAAACTTTCCTCTCTAAAAACCTCTCCAAACTTTCCTCTCTAAGAACCTCTCCAAACACATCGCAGCGGATCATTCCCCCCCCCCCCACAACAAGTGTTGTAGAACTTCTGATGACAGCACCATCAATCCTTTTCTGTTCCTCTGTGATGCGATCATCTAGTGATAATCTGCCATCATATCACCTACCGTGTTAGGTACAGAGGGCCATCTTTTGGAGAAGATAATGGTTTATATGAACTTTGTCACTTCCATTTCGCATCAGTTAACACAGGGCTGGGCAACTTGTAGGCCAAAACATCTGGAGGGCCACAAGTTCCCTACCCAAGTTAACACAACTTTAGTTATTTTTGCTTTTGTTTATGTGGAGAGTGGCAACAGACTAGTATCAGACAAATGACCTCTGTCATAAATTAATAATGATAGAAGAAAATGTATAGCATTGAAAAGTGCTGGAACTAGTTCCGGTGAGTTCCACTCAAAAGAGCAAACTGATAAGTAATCTACTGCATACAGATCAATCTTGACAGAAGGTCCCGGGGTAAAGATTAATATTAAAAATGAACACTAACTCTTTAAGAAACTCTCCCTCCCTTTCTCTGCTTCTGTCTTGTTTGCCAGTCTTTCTCACATTACAGGTCCTGTGAGCTGTCATTCTCAACGGCACTCCTAACAAATTCCCTTCCCCTTTCCCAGGTCCATTTCACTGACTAAGCCTTGTGTTTCGCCAGTAAGATTGGGACAGGTAGGAAACCAGCTGCATTGACACAAGGAGGCGGCAGAAATCATGCAGCCTTTGGACTCGGAGCGAAGCTTAATCAAAATTAGCCACTGTGAGAAAGACATATTTGGCTCCTTTGTGCCCAAGCACTGTCCTTTCTGTGGGAAGAGTCTGATCTACAGGAGACTAGAAGAAGCGCCTGTCAGTATTCCCAGCCCGTTTGTTAATGGGCACAGAGAAAGATGTTCTTTTTTACTTAAGCCTACAACAGGAACCTTTCTAAGGTACGGCTCTTGCTTGGTTTTCTTGTTGGCAATACAAAAGGAACTGTTTTGTTATTGTGTGGTCAGAAGCAAACTGCAATATAAAAAAGGGTTGGAACAAAAACTACATTGTTAGAAAAACTGGAAACGTTTGTACACTAAATAAGATGAGAATATATAAAAATTCATATCAAAATAAACCAAAGTACTATCCTATGATCAAACATTACGGGAAAACAGCTTTAAAACTCTATAATTGCCACCTGTGAATGGTGAAGGGCAGAGAAGGCTGTTCATTATAAACAAACCAACATGTTTGTTGGTTCTAGTCCCCGCTTGGCTGTGAAACTCAGTGACTTTGGGCCAGTCACTGACTCTCAGTCTAACCTACCTCACAGGGTTGTTGTGAGGATAAAATGGAGAGGAGGAGGATTATGTAAGCCGTCTTGGCTTCCTTGCAGGAAAAAAGGTGGGGTATAAATATAATAAATAAATAAATGTATTGTCTAATATGGATGCACATGAGAGAAAATCTCCCATACTCTGAGCTTTCTTTTCTATTGCATTTTGACTTTTGAGTCAGCAGGATATTATTCCCCTTTGTTTGGCTTGTGGTCAGAAACAAGATATATGAAAGGGAATCAAATAATTGGTTGGTCTATCTCATCCAGTCCTCTGACTAGGGGCAGTGCTTTGCCCAGGTTTCAGGCTGAGTTCTCCGAGATACAAGAGCAGGACTGGAGATGCCAGGGACTGGTTGTGGTCCCTTCTGCTCTAGCACACTGCTCCAGGCCCTCCTCGAGAGCAAAAGGTTCTCTTGAAGCCCATTTGACTGGCCATTTAGTGACAAATCTTTGTAAAGTCACAAATTCCCAGATTAAGCCCATGGGTCCTTTAGACTGGAGTGATGCTGTAATGTATAAAATGTAGGGCCCTTACTTGGTTAAAGAGATTTAAATATTGATTAGTCACATGAATATTAGTCAATAAAGGCACAATCCTAGGGGGAAAAAAGGGCCTACAATTCCCAGTGTGTCCCAGCTAGCATTTGTGCCCTAAATCTATCAATTAAAATTGCACAAAGAGAACAACTATGTCTTTGTTTTTTGTTGATGCACATGTGCATTCCTCTCATGTCTGAGAAAAGAGAGAACGCTTCTTTTTCTAGGTGTTGCTTGCCACCTGCAGTTTTCATAAGCACTTGTATTAAATACATGCACTCACAAATATATATGTATGTGTGTATACATACACACACACACGTTATAATTTATTTATTTATACACACAAAAGTTTTCAAAATAGATTAATCCAGCCAATTAATTGATTCAGTCCCAATAAAATGGATCTTGACAGTAATTCAAGTGACTGTACTCAGCCTCTTTCAGAAAAGAACAGGCCAGATCTCTGTAAAGCACAAGTAGAATATTCTCCCTCCTGCCCCAATAAATGAATGGTTTTCAACTTGAAAAATTCTTCTTTCAGAGAGTATGATGGAAACTCTGATCTTCATGTTGGAATCACCAATACGAATGGTAAGAGAAGTATTGTCATTAACCTTTTAAACTACAGTAATACCTTGGATTGCAAGTAACTTGGTTTGAGAGTGTTTTGCAAGACAAGCAAATTTTTAATATTTATTTTTTTACTTGATATACAAGCGTCATCTTGCAATACAAGTACTGTAGTACGGCTTAAATTAAAAATCTCTGTACAAATTTTTTTTGGGGGGGATTTCGTTTTGATATAAGAGTGTTTTGGATTACAAGCACCTTTCCGGAACGAATTATGCTCTCAATCCAAGGCATGACTGTAATGTAAACTGCTTTGCAACTCCAGACTGCTTCCTGCCCTGAAGCCTCTGTGGGCTTAAAGTTGCCCCAGGCCCTGGCTGTGCTTGTGCCTGACTGATGGTCAGCACAGGCCACAGCAGGGGTCTGGAGGCACTGCCTCTCCCCGCCTCTCCCCCCCATCAGAATCCCAGGGGACACCGCGGGAGCACTGAGGGGAGAGGAGCGAGGACGACAGCTGCCAAAAAGCGCCCAAGTGGAACTTTTTGGGACACCGGCAGTTGCCCTTGCTTGGTGGGGCTGCTACTCAGCTGAGTAGCAGCCCCGCTGAGCAAGGACAATGAGCCCCACGGCGCTGTGTTTCCTCGAGAGGAAACACAGCGCCATGGGGCTCATCCCTGGCCCTTTCACGGCGCGAGCTAACAGAATGATGTTCAAGGCACAGGAGCCCAGGAAGTAGGCAGTCACACGAGGAAAATGATATGTAAAGAGATTATACTTCACAAATGGCACAATAGCTCATATATTTATGAATATAATGCCAAACAAGAATATGCAAAGATACAGACCAAACAGTCATACATGTATTATCACAAATTATAACCATAAATAAACAAAATCAAACCAGAACAATTGACACATAGCACATTACTCACAGAGTATACCCTAAGAACCAAAAGACAGACAAGTGTACCGGCTACAGATCTTGTTTCATTGCTTCGTCAGCCAATACATTATGTTTTAATTTATAATACTGGCTGCATCTTCATTGCAGGAGTTATTTCCTTCATTTAAACCACTATATAGTGGGCTCCATATCTTGTGAATGCAACCTTAGTTCACAGATGAAACAAGAATGAATGAATATTTACATATGTTATACTTATTTCTTACGCTGTGACCATATACAAAATATATGAATACAATTTTAAGATCTTACCAAGTAAGTTACATACAATGAAATGAGATAAGGCAAAAACCTCACCTTTGCAGGAAATTCAAAATGAGCAACTTCCAAGATGGTATTTTTTCATTCAGCTTTTTATCTCTGAGGTCCTGTCCCAAAACCACAATTATTATTATTTTTATATAAGTTCCAATGAACAACAAGGGCTTTCAAAGGAGGGCAGGAGGATAGAGAAAATAAAGATAAATGAAATACAAATAATCATAATGATGATAAAAGTTTTACCTTGATCTACAGGGCCGACTGAATTAGTTATCCCTGCTCCCAACATATATGGAATACTGTCATAAGGAGAGAAGTGTTTTCTCCTCCTGATTTATAAGAATGAAAACTACCTCACCTGGCCTACCAGAGCACCTGCTTAGAGTCTTCATGACTCTTAAAGGTGAATAGCCTATTAAGTAGGAACAACATTGATGCTCCTTTCCAACTAGATGTAGGAGGAAGGATGTTAAAGAGATAATTACAAAAAAACACACACTCAGATAGATCTAGCTTATCATTCAACCCGTATGGTGTCACAGTAGTAGAAAATTTATGGATCCAGAAAGCTTCTCTTTGAGATAGCCGTGTGTGTGTGTGAAGATAAGCCTGTAAAGCAGTGTTTCTCAACCTTGGGTCCCCAGATGTTTTTGGCCTACAACTCCCAGCATGCCCCAGCCAGCATAGCTGGCTGGGGCATGCTGGGAGTTGTAGGCCAAAAACATCTGGGGACCCAAGGTTGAGAAACACTGCTGTAAAGGGAGCAGAGTGAACATGTTCAGCAGCAAAAAATCTAAGATCAGTGGCCCGATGATGGCGCGGCCACCACTCAGCTCAGCAATGCCCACACCGCGAAAGGTTGCTCACCTCCCTCACTTGAGTGGGGCTCAGGGAGGGGGAGGAGGAGTGCGGCAGTGGCAGGGTCTGCCGCGTGCCCCCTCTCCCCGCTGGGGAAGGGGGCACGCGGCAGACACCGGAGGCTTCCCCTGTGCTTCTGCCAATGGAGGACATGGGCAGCAGTGCACGGGGCAGCCAATGACAGCCACACCAAGTGCCGCTTGGAAACTTGGCCGGCTGTCATCAGCCAGAGCCCCTTGGCCAGAGCAGCAGCCCTTGCTTGCCGCTCTGGCCAAGGGGCTCTGTGCCTTTTTGGCTTGTAAGTGGGTTAGCATGCCGTCCGGGTTTGGATGACACGCTAAACTTACTAGGGTTATCTCAACCCTACAACAAGCCATGCTTAGTAGAGTGGTTTATAAGCCACACCAGGTCGGCTTATAAACCACCCCGCAGGGTTCAGAAGACACGCTAAACCCTCAGTAGTAATTAACCTACTGAGGCTCAGCGTGTCATGCAAACCCAGTCAGTGTGTATATGTGTGCACTTTCTTGTGGAACAGGGGTGCACAACCTGCGGTCCATAGCTTCATGCGGCTCGCAGCTATGGGTTATGCAGCTCCCACACTTGTTCATGCAGCTCAGCTGATTGGCTGGGCTGTGGGGGAAAAAGCTGCTGCCATTAGCAGTGCTAGAACAGAGATCAAGATTGGGTTCGCTGCAGGTGGGGTGGGGAGGAGGCGTTCTTCAGTGCTAAGCAGCATTCTTATCTCCAATCAGTAATTGGAGATAAGACTGGTTTAAAGGCATTTAAACTTTATATATGCTGCTCTTTAAATACCTTTAAATTTAAAATTTAAAGGTATTTAAACCGACTGCACAAGAAGAACATGTGGAAATTGGAGGCCTGTTTTAAAAGGTGGTGGGCTCTCCCACTCTGGAGGCATTCAAGGTGTAGCTGGACAGACATCTGTCAGGGATGCTTGCTTTGACCTGGATTCCTGCATTGAGCAGGGGTTGGACTCGATGGCCTTGTAGGCCCCTTCCAACTCTACTTTTCTATGATTCATCTTACTTCTGCAGCTTACTTCTGAGTAGACATGCCTAGAATTGAACCGTACTTTGTATGCTTGGTGGGAAAAATGTCCTAACTGGTCTGAATTAGATGTGTGTGTGCATGTGTGGCCCCCAGATGTGGCCCTCAGGGCCATAAAGGTCAATTGCCCCTGCCATAGAACTTACAGTACAGGTGTTACATGCATACAGATCCAGGCGAGCCGCAGAGGTTCCACTCTTCCATTTTCCCCCATTTGCTGACAACTTTACTCTTACCAGTTATATTTATGCACTTCCCATGACATCCCAGCAACTCCACCTTGGCACTGGTGGCGGAACGGTGGCAGGCAACAGCCAATGTTTAGCCTATCATAAGTATGGTAACATTCTGGGGTACAAATCTGAACGATCTCTTTAAAGTTATTATTTCCTTCAGAATCGGAAGATCAGCTGGTTTAAGAAAGGAGGTGAAACTTTGGAAGGTTGCCTTTCTAAACTAAAACACTGCCTTCATTTGCTTGACCACTACAGCTCTTTACAACAGGGGTGGGCAACTTGCACACCCTGTTGTTGTAGGTCGCCTATCATTCCTCACCATTGGCTATGCTGGGTAGGGCTGATGGGTGTTGTCAGCCAAAACATCTGGAGGGCCACAAGCTACCCACCCCTGCTTTTCAAACTCTGCTTAAAATCCAAACATTCAGGTTCTGTTATCAGCATGATCCTTCTATTGCTGTATATCTCAGTGTTTTGGGACATTGAAAACAGAGACAATTGGCCGGTTGACTAGCTGTGAATTGTGTAAATATTCTGTAGGGCTACATATTGTGGACTCAGCTAACCCCAATTTTCAGAACTATTGTTTCTAAAATAAATGGGACAGTAATTTAAGGGATGGTAATTAACCGTACCTTTGTTCGAAGTATTGCCATTAATGTAGTGCTTCTCAAAATAGTGGGGCGGGCCCCCCAGGGGGGGCGCGAGGCTCCGTAAAGGGGGGCTCGTTTGACCTCAGTTAAAAGTTTTTTTTAATATTGTGTTCCTTTAAATCCTGTGCTCCTTTAAATCTTTTCTGCTACAGTTAATAAAGCTATTCTTTGTTGTAAATTGATCCACATTTCTTTCTTTTTTTATTCTCTTATACGTTAATAAGGATACAGTGTTATGCAGAGGTGTACTTATAACAATTTTATAGACAAATGATACTATTTACAGTCGCGCGGGGGGCGCGAAATGTTTTATTCTTCCTAGGGGGGGCATGACAGAAAATAATTGAGAAGCACTGCATTAATGACACATCTTGTATTTTGCACTTCTAATTGGGCCTATTGCTGCTTATGCTTTTAGGTTTGGTGTACAATTACAATGAAACTGGAGTTAACAGAGCTGAATATGGATGGGAACAATGTATAAGTGTTCCACTGGTACAGCCTGACATGTATGGCTTGCTTAACCAGTGGGATATATACCTAGAACAATTCTCAGCAGCAGAGATCTGGCTTCCACACAGGTGTGCAGCTCAACAGATGAGTATGACTTTTTAAAGGCAGCAAAACAGCCATGTTTGAATTTCTGGGGACTCTTCTTAGGCTGTGGCTATCAGATGGATTGGATACAGTCAATTGGAGACACGCCATTAAACAAAACCACTTCAGAGCCTGTGCCTACTTCAGAAAATAAATATTTATTCCAGTTAACAGAAGAGGGCACCCCAGAATAGCTAGAGTGCAAGCTTTCCAGTTTAAGACCTGGTCCATCGTTATGATGAAGCTCTGCTAAGTCAAACTGTGCTTAATTTCACAACGAAAAAGGTGGTTGTTGGATCCAGCGTTTTCTGTATATTTTGGTTTTAAAGTACAGCTCTTGATAGCATGTATTGTACAAGGCCAGCCCTACCATTAGGCAGAGAGGCATCCGCCTCAGGCAGGAGATGCTAAGTCTGAGGGGGCAGCGGTTGCAGTTTCTCCTCCGTTCCGCCCGAGCCCCCTGTCTCATCCCCTCTGCTGGGGGGCAGTTGTGTGCCTGCCCTGTACCACCGAAGCCAGTCTGCTGCCCTCAGGTGTGGCGGTGGGCACACCAGTGTTGAAGAAAGATTCAAATGCTGGTCTGGTTTGTCTTCTGTGGAAAGGGCGGTGGGGGGAGATGGGGCCTTGTCCTCCCATCAGGAGGCAATATGTCTTGGGCCTGCTCTGCTATTGTAAAAGCAAGACTACAGGGGAGAGATATTGCAAGCAGCTCCCTGTAGCTTTGCAATGTTGTGGTTTTACCAATAAAACTTCACTGGACTCCATCCCATTTTCAATTAAGGCACATCTGCGCAACCAAAGGATATTGTTTCTGGCTTTGACTTCTGTTCAAGTTGTCAAATGACAGTTTTACAAGGAATGGGAATTGCTTGGAACATACACTGCCATATGATCTCTTCTCGGTCATACACTGCCATATGATCTCTTCTCGGTCATCCCAGTTTGCAGGACACGGAATAATGGGCTCAAGTTACAGGAACCTAGATTCCACCTAAACATCAGGAAAAATTTCCTGACTGTCAGAGCAATAAGACAATGGAATCAACTACCTAGGGAGGTCGTGGGCTCTCCCACTCTGGAGGCATTCAAGGTGCAGCTGGACAGACATCTGTCAGAGATGCTTTGACCTAGATTCCTGCATTGAGCAGGGGGTTGGACTCGATGGCCTTGTAGGCCCCTTCCAACTCTACTTTTCTATGATTCTATGATTCTATGATACACTGAACCAGAGAAAACCTACTGCTCCGGTGGAGACTATAAGAAATATATGGTTTTAAAAGTTAACTAGCATGTTAGACTACAATTCTATACACACTTACCTGGGAGTAAATTCCATTAAATTCAATGAGAGTATTATCTAAAAAGCTGGAATTGGGCAGGGTGTGTAGGGCCTGAAAAGCTCCACAATCACATTTTATTCATATTTATCTTTATATGGCTGTATTTCACACCTCAGCAGTCAGTAGGGCAGATCCAGTGCAATTTCTGATCTAGCCTGCTAGAAAATGAACAAATAAAAGTGAAATGGAGCAAAAGCACATTTTTGGTGCTCCCATTGGTCTAGGTCTTAGGAACTTGTTTACTACGGAAGGTTAAAAATGTTCATCACAAGGTTAAAAAACCAAGCTTTTAACTTGCCTCTTTAAGTATTTGGTGAAACTTCAATGAATAGCATTTAGTGCATAGGGTTTATTTATTTATTATTATATTTATACCCCGCCTTTTTTCCTGCAAGGAACATAATCCTCCTCCTCTCCATTTTATCCCCACAACAACCCTGTGAGGTAGGTTAGGCTGAGAGTCAGTGACTGGCCCAAAGTCACCCAGTGATTTTCAGGGCCGAGCGAGGACTAGAACCCGGATCTCCCGAGTCCCAGTCCAACACTCTCACCACTACGCCACACTGGTTAGGGCGCAATCCTATGCATGTTTAGACAGAAAAAAGGCCTACATGCTGGGAGTTGTAGGACTTTTCTCTGTCTAAACATGCATAGGATTCCGCCTTTAGAAACTTATTTTTAACAGTGGAATTCTCAAGATCTGAACAGACTACTACCACACATACCCTAGATTTGTGGCTGATTATTTTTATTAGTTACTATAATATTTTAGGGATTTATTCCCCATTCTTCAAAAAAAAAAAAATTCCCAGGGTGACTCACAAAACTAAAAAATACATTAAAATACTGAAGAGCCAGTGTGATGTGGTGGTGAGGGTGTTGGACTGGGACTCAGGAGATCCAGGTTCTAGTGCCCACTCAGCAATGAAACTCACTGGGTGACTTTGGGCCAGTCACTGACTCTCAGCCTAGCCTACCTCATGGGGTTGTTGTGAGGATAAAATGGAGAGGAAGAGGATTACTATGTACGCCGCCTTGGGTTCCTTGCAGGAGGAAAAAAGGTGGGATATAAATGGAATAATAAATAAATAATAAAATTTAAAAACATACAAATTGCCTATTCATGCCTTAAGCTAACATTGCTGACAAGGTTGTGATGTACCGTATGTTCCATGTACTAACTTTCTGTTCAACTTTCAATATTTCACAACACATTTTCGCTAGGCATGCTGATGCAGTGATTATTCAAATTGGTTTCTCATATTTCATATTCTAAATCCTTCCTTTAGTACAGCCTTCCCCAACCTGGCGCCCTCCAGATGGGCCTGAACTACAACTCCCATCATCCCCAATCAGTGCCCTGCTGGCTGGGGATGATGGTGCTTGTAGTCCAACCCATCCAGAGGACACTAGGTTTGGGAAGGCTGCTCTAGTACAATTACACTACAGTGGTTGAAAAAGAGAGAGGCATATTAGTTTTGGTTTTGGATAGCTTTTCAAGTATTCTAATGGTGGAGATGGGAATTTTATTTCCTAATAATGACTCCAGCATAGACTTTATAGTGAAGCTCATTGGGCCTGTTTTTTTCTTATACCCCCTCACTCTAATGTATACATATCGATGAAGATCATAAATACTAATAAGATCCTACAAACATGAAGAGACTGATGATTAATTGCCACAAGTTCTGGAATTTTAAAATATTCATGTAAACCCAGGATGTTTTCCCTTTGACACTAATGCTTGAACAAGAGCTTAGTGCAGGTTACAATGACTCAAGAAGGAACTCATAGTCATAGCCATTGCCAAGGCCTAAAAATGTTGCAGGCAAAGGCACCACTTTTCGAAATTACAATGCCCAGTAATTTTGCCACACTGTTGGAAGATAGTGTGGCAGAAGCAATGCAATTTATGAGAATATCCACTCGGAGAGATTTATGACTTTACTGCAGTTCAGTAAGGAAACAAAGACATAAATCATACCAAGAGCACACTTGGGGGAAAAAATCACTTCATTTTATTCTGGATCCTAAAGAGGAGGCCATAACATTTGTGAGTGAGTCTCTCATCTGTTTTGTTTTAAGCAAAGCCCACCCAGTAGTGTATAGCCTGAGAACATAAGCGTAGGCTGTAAAAGCACCCACCCCACTTTGTCCTTTTTTAAAAAAAGTCTAAATCCATCTCTCAGAAAACTAAACTGAATACATACTACTTTGCAATTTGTTGAAACAAGTTTAGTTATAATAGCTGCTTCCTGTTTGTTTAAAGTGAGAAATGTATCTGAATACCACAATGAAGATATTCCCTAGCTATTTTGGCCTGTTTTAATTAATCCCTATTCCAAAAATAACAAGGAACATGTTGAAAGGTTAATGCAGCAATCCAATACAAACTTACCTGGGAGTAAGTCTCATTGAACTCCATGGGACTTCCTTTAGAGTAGACATGTACAGGATTGTGCTGTAACTTGGTTGCTGTGTTCCTCAGCCACACTTCAGTTGGCATAACTAAAGCATATCCTCCCCTATGGCCATATATGTGTACTCCTGTTGCCAATTGGAGATCCACAGCACAAGCAGAATACTGGGGCATATTGCAATGCATAAGACGAAATTAAATGCTAGTGGTAGATTGAATTTTCCAATAGAAACATGTGAAGGTGGCAAGACAGGTTTCTGGTCAATAGACCAGTCGAACAATTACAACCGGTGAAGGCAAAGCAAGCTGAACATTAGGGCTTTATACTCAGCCGGAGTTTCCAGTTGTACTCTTTGTGTACTCAACAGTCCTGTAATTGTGGGGGCAGAGTGATGATGTAACCCCATGCCTCATACCTTGATATGAAAGCGGTGTTCCCGTGGCTGGGGCTTTTATGCTCCTGGTGCAGTGCTATAAACATGCTAGGCAGAATTGAACATGTCTCGATGGGGAGGGGGTTACGTTTGAGGTCGCCGCTCTCCCATCAACTCCAGAGGGTTCATTTCAGTTACTTTCAATGTGTAACTTTGTCCCAGCAGAAGCAATGGGCTCACCACAACCAAACATAAGACACCAACTAATCTAGCCGCTCCCCCCCCCCCTCCCAGTGCATAATTAAAACAAGGGCGTTCATTGGCTGGGGCATGCTGGGTGTTGGACTTTTTTCTGTCTAAACAGGCATAGGATTGCACCCTAAGTTAGGGCATCGATTTCTGAGCCTCGTTTCTCATTCTCTGTTTGATAGGTATGGAGAACATACGCACAATTGTTACACGTATGCACTAACATTTATTAACTGTGTGTTGCGTGCCCAAAAGAAACGGCAAATGGACAGAAGTGAATTTACAGAGAAATTTGTGATTCCACGGTCAAAGAAGGCTTCCAAGTATATCACCATCTACAAGGAAATATGCAGGAATGGCTTCTATGCTGTTGACCGCCCTGCTCAAGATGACAGCGCTTCCACAGAGACCATTTGACTTCGTAATGATAATCGATGAAAGTAAAATAATCAGGTTAAGACATCTATGCTTTTTGTTCCTATTTGCTTATAAGGAAAATGACAAGCTGGCACTGCGGCACGTGCAGTATGATTTAATGCATGTCTACCTGGAAGGAAGTACCCTGGAGGATTATTCCCAAGTGTCCATAAGACTGCAAAGTTCTGAGACATCATGTAACCGTTCCAATAAGCTTCTCTTTGCCTTTCCAAACAAATGACATTTAGGGCGCAATCCTATGGCTGCTAGACACGAGTCTAGACGACCATAGGATAATTTGGAATCCCAGCGTTGACCTCAGAAACTTGTTCCGAGGTCGGAGCTGGGACTCTGAGCTCGGGAGCGCCCACCCGCTGCCCTTGCAGAAATCAAAATCAGCCATCTAAGTGTTTTGCATGGGCTCTGCGCTCCTCCCGAGTTTGGAGGGTTACGGACAGCCTCATTGGATTGCGCTTCCCATCTAGAAGATGTGTATCAGTCCGTACCAGATCACCTGGACCATGAAACCTAGAGACCCAACACTTGACATGCTTTTTAAGGGGACCCTAGGGGTACGCACTTTGGGTTATCTTGTTTTAAAATGCATTCATTCTTTACACACTTCCAAAGAATCGAACTGGTGCTCAGTTTGTTGAAACTGGAATTCTGGTGTGCCACGCAGCAACGACAACAATGTTCTGGAGCTAAGGCTTGCTTACCTCCTACTGCAGCATGAAGACCTGTACAAGCACTATGCTAAAGTTCACAGAACGATCAATGCACGCAGGGCTGAGAATAGAAATTACGTAATGTTTTTCTGCATGGACAAAACAGCATAAGACAATAACTGTGTCAGTCCCCATCCAGATATATATAGATAGATAAGTGTGTGTGTGTGTGTGTGTGTGTTACAAAAAACCCCCTCTTGTGCAGCCTTATTTTCTATTATATTGCTTTTTATTATGTAAAGGAACCATGCATGGACAGTTTATTTTACAGTTTATTGCAATTATTTCAATATAACTCAACTTTCTGATCCATTTTATCATAGCTCCTCTTGTTCACTGCGCTCACAAGATGACACCCAACGATTTAGAATCAGTTCCTTAAAAAATAAAGCCATTGATTACTAAAGACCAGAAATGGATACACAAAATAAGTTCAATTACTGATCTTATTCCTAGCTAAATGATGTGGTTTTTGCTGTAGTGCTAAGTGTCTGTTTGGCTTCTTTCTTGGATAGGACAATTCATCAATGCAGATATTCACCAAAATAGCATTCCCAGTGCCATCTGGCTGGGTTCCAGATTTTTCTGAATGCCCACCCCCTCGCCTTATTTTCCCCTCTCCCCCACCCCCCTCACTCACACATACACACCTTTGGAACTTAAGTAGCTTCAGGGACTGTTGTTCTGGCACATCAGCTCACTTTCTGATGAATGCTTCCCATTAATTGAGATCAACAGAGCAATTTTTGGTGTGACCCCAGGTTCAGGCATCCACAATACAATTTCTAACCTTTTCTTCTTTGAACAGCACACACCCATGCTTGTGAAAGTTCCACAAGAGTTCTGCTATGTGGCATGGCAGGCCGCTGTTCAAGATGCACAAGCCCAAAGCCCTTGATCAGATCAGCCTTCCCCAACCTGGCGCCTTCCAAATGTGTGGGACTACAACTCGTCTCATTCTCAGCCAGCATGACTGATACTTTTTTGTATTGCTTGTTCAAGACCAATTCACCTGTTACTAGAGTGGCACAGAAACCATTTCATGTGCCTAGATCCCCCATCACTCCTGTAACGTCGACAAGAAAAAAACATGAAGCTGATTGGTAAGAGGTTCAGGATAAAAGGAAGTACTTCTTCACACAGCGCAAAAAACAGGCCTGTGGCTTATGCTGGCTCAGCTTGTCTGAGCATGGAAAGCTAAGCAGGGTCAAGCCTGGTTATTACTTGGATGGGAGACCCCTCCTCTAGTTTCCTGCATTGAGCAGGGGGTTGGACTCGATAGCCTTGTAGGCTCCTTCCAACTCTATGATCTATGAAATCTATGAAACTATAGAATTCACTTCCACAAGATGTAGTGATGGCCACCAATTTGGACAGCTTGAAAAGGGGATTGGACAAATTCATGGAGGAGAAGGCTAGCAATGGCTTCTAGTCCTGATGGCTCTATGCTACCTCCAATATCAGAGGCAGTATGCCTATGTATACCAATTTCTGGGGAACATGGGTGGGAGGGTGCTGTTGCACTCATGTCCTACTTGTGAGCTTCTTACAGGCTGCTGGTTGGCCACTATGTGAACAGAATGCTGGAGTAGATGGACCTTGATCTGATCCAGCATAGCTCTTCTTATGTTCCTATGCAAATTATGTAGCTGTATTCCATTCTGCTCTAATATATTAGTTAGCCCTTAGAGAACTGTTTATAAATGCTCAGATGATAATTCAGACACAGTTTAGCAAAACAAAAAAAGTTACTGCACTCGACTGTATCTCCAAATTTACACATTTGTTCTCAAACCAGATAGCTATCTATATTCTCTAGCTCTAGTTGATACATAAATCTACTGAATTAGGGAAGTTTCGAACAGCATTACATAAAATATTATCCATAACTATCCAGAGAGTGGGATGCTTTGAGGAAATCATTGACTCCAGAGAACAAAGAGGACTAGCATACCTGAACTTTAATTCTTTTGAGACATTCTGGTGAAGACATTTCTTTTTCAGTCATATCAGATGGCTTAATCAAATAGCAGAACATGAGTTCCTGACGGCAAATAAGTTGTATGTTATCAACAAAATATCATACTAGGACATTTTCTCCAAAGTGGACTTTAAAAGAAATAACCAAATTCAGAGGTAGAGATTTACTTTTTATCTGTATAATGGTAAAGAGGCAGAGAGTGCCAGTGTGGTTCAATGAATACAACATTGAACTTATTAAGGAGACTTGGGATCAAATCCGCAGGCAGGAAAAAAAATTGGGTGACATTGTGTAAGCTACTCTCTCGCAGCCTAACCCTGACTAAAAGAGACCTGTGCATACTGAAGCACTTCAAATTTCCTAATCCTATTGAATCTCCTTGTGCTGCATTTGGGGAAGCTCCAAATGGCTTCTCGACTTTCTGGAGTGAATTTGCACAAGAAACTACCGTGAGGGGTGTGCACGCACACACATGTATAATCATAAGTCCTGGACTTCAGGCATAACCTTCATCTACAGCAGTGTTTCTCAACCTTGGGTCCCCAGATGTTTTTGGCCTACAACTCCCAGCATGCCCCAGCCAGCATAGCTGGCTGGGGCATGCTGGGAGTTGTAGGCCAAAAACATCTGGGGACCCAAGGTTGAGAAACACTGATCTACAGTAATTAGGATTCTGTTACTTGTTTCCAGATTAGTAACCTTCCCAGTATATATAATGGGGATTATATACAACGTTAAAACAAATGCTCTGTTAAGGACAAGCAAAGATAACAACATCCGAGAAATGTGCTAAGTCATAGTATAACATCTGGCTCCTCCGCACCTATGTTATACTAAGATGTGTGTGTGTGTGTGTGTAGGATACTTTGCTATCAGCTAGAAAGTTGACAATTGGTACACAAGTATTCCAAGACATCTCAGTTACTAGAGAAATATTAAAATGGGAATTTGAATGTCTCTCTTACAATGTTTAAGGTACTTCCACGTGAGCTGGAAAGCTGAAATTCTGTGCACATGTAGACTGACTGCTAAAAAGGATGGAATTAAGACATATTTTCCCATCTTCCTTGAAACATTGTACCCTGAAATCTGCCTCATATCAGTGGCTAGCACAGAAGAAACTAAAGTACAAATGGACTAGAATGTAAGAGTTCCCCATTCAAACACTTGAAACAGCCTATGGCATCCTGAAAATGGGACAAGTCATACATTTGTTACAACAAATTTATGGGAAAAGGACTTTTCCAGTGGTAACCAGGAACACTTTTACACTTGTAAAGTGCAAACTATATTTATTAGTATCTAATTTATCTGACCCTTTTTGCCCATTACTGACAGATTTCCATAATCTCTACTTGTGCCGTTAGTACATCAATGTATCCACCGTCACTCCATAATATTTTTTCATTGTAGCTTTTTAAATGATTAGTTCCTTTTATTTGTTACCTTAGAGACATTTGCTGTAGTTCTGTTCAACCCAGACAAAGACTTCCAGCTGAAAGGTCTGCGCGATGATCCTTCAAAGTTATCATTAACAAATTCAGCAATCACAGAATAACTGGAAAACAAACAAAAACACTTTTTTAGGGTGGTGGTGGGAAATATGTATTTATAAACTACAGTCTCCCCTACTCTTCAGCTACTGTAATGATCATGTCAATCTAAGAATAGCTTAAGAACCAATGTCCCTTTCCAGCAGCAATGAAAGCAGCCAATCTAGTGAACAGTGTGTGCATTAAGCTTTCCTTTAAGCAAAAGTATCTATTATTAAGAGATACTATATTTTACCCAAAATTTCCAGTTAGCTACTTAGCATAATTTGTAGATTAAAGACAGTTAACCTATAAAGACTGCTCAAAATAGTTATTACTTTGATAGATTATTTGAAGACCACATGAATTGCTCTTAATAAAATGCACACTAGTTTTATAATGATGTAGTGAGGGCCTTTCACCCAAGTCAACGTGGATCCTCTGTATCTCTGCAATTTCAATTATAGAAGCGTTTTGCATGCCCCTTCATCAAGCTATACTGCTACCAAAAATCACAGTCTCTCCAGTGCTACTCTGTGAGATACCTAGGAAATTCCAGTGAGATCCTCAGCCCAGAGTGCTTCTTAAATATGTCCACCTCCTATGTACATTCCTAATGCGACCATGTTTATTTTGAATTACAAAAATACTATTTTGAATTAAGAAAATATGCCAAAACAAACAAAACGTAATCTTGTTTCAAATAGTGATCGAAATTAAGCAATACACTTAGGCAAACATATATATATATATCCAAATCTAAATGCTATACCTGGCATGGTAAAAAGGAGGACCTTTTCGATACAACACTGCAATGAGGAGAAGAAAACAAACAAACAAGCACTTATTAGAAATGCCATGCTTGCTTCATTTTCAATCATATTAGGATAGGACCCGTGGCTTTTCCATTACTCAACTTTGAAAATCTAAAGAAACACAATATAGTAAGGTCAGATCTTATTCTAATCACAGTTGGGAGGTGAAAGTGTTCACAATAAATATAAATATGGTCAGGTAGCTGGGAGTAAAGTGATTTGTGATTTCTTTAACAGTGCTATCTTCAGGGGAACAAACATGGAACTGGAACAATTACAACCCTAATGTCAGCTAGGCCCACATAATGCATAAGGAGCTGAAAATAGCTGAAAATATAAGTTTTTGAAAATAGTTTTTGGCCTACAACTCCCAGCATGCCCCAGCATGCTGGGAGTTGTAGGCCAAAAACATCTGGCGACCCAAGGTTGGAGAACACTGCTCTAGAGAAACACATGCAGAGAGGGAACCAGAGATGCATTCACATAACAAAGTCCTGGACAGACTGGAATTCAGAGTAGTTAAGTAGATCTGCCAACACTCATATAGCAGAGGGCACAAAACCAATGCACTGCAGTTGATGCTACCAAGTGGCTGTTTATAGCAGCATGTTAACAGTATGTTTAACAATGGATTGGTCCCACAGACAGACACAAGTGAAATGATTTTTTTACTGAACAAAACTAGTTCCTTAAAACGTTGCATGCTTTTAGAATACACGCGCTGCTCATTCATTGTTGGTGTTTAGAGGGGGAAAAATGTATAACTCATCTTGTTTCATGTTTAGGCTAGCCGCTATCTTGCTGGGTCTGCTCTTCTTAGAAATGAGGTGGTGGGAGTAGTCTATGCTAATTAAGTCCAATTTGGACTTACCCAGAGAAATGACTGGGGCCCCACTCATCATGCTCAAAGGCTTTAAGGGGAATTGGGAGAGATGAACAAAACAAGATTGTAAAGAGCTTTGTATTTTAAATGCGCTCCATAATATAAATAAGTAACAGGCATGATAGATTACCACATTCTTTTTTGCCTATGGTAAAAAGCATTTCACTCACACTGATGACTGCAGGCCATCAATTAAACATGTTAACATTGCTGTAGTCTGTACATCTATTATTTAAAGAAGTCAAGAAAGAAGGGGATGAGGACTGAGACAGGACCACAGTACTCAATACCCAAGCAAACTACACCCAGCTGAATGTGCAGCAAACACACACACCCCTACCCGCAGGAAGAGTACAAGCAGTGGATTTACAGACAAAAGCAAAAAATGTGTTATTAAATAACTTTAGTAACTCATCTGCTCACTAATGCATTTATTTATTTATGAACATTTATATACAGCTTCCCATTTCAAAAATCCCAAAGTGGTCCACAACGTATTACAAACCAATACATCATTAAAAGCATAGCAGCATTTACATGGTGGTTGGGAAACAAGTTAATGGTTGGGGAAAAGCCAGGGTAACCTAGGATCTAGCAATCGCCAAAAGCACCTGATCATTGGTGCCTGACTTATCACAGAGGGGAGCTCATTCCAGAGGGAGGGTACGACGACCACAGACAAGGCCCACTGCTGTGTTGCTGCCAGATGGGACTCCGCAGGGTGTGGCGGAGATAGCAAGACCCCCCCCCCCCTGAAGAGCACAGTGGTCTAACACAGGGCTCTCCAACCTGGGGTCCCCAGATGTTGCTGGCCTACAGCTCCCAGCAGCATACCCAGCCAGCATGGCTAATGGCAAGGGATTCTGGGAGCTGTAGTCCAGCAACATCTGGGGACCCCAGGTTGGAGAGCCCAGGTCTATACAGGGGGAAGAAGATCTTTCAGGCAACCTGGTCCTAAGTTGTTTAGGAGTTTGTGGCTTAGATTGCATGTCACAAGATGACACTGTGGGTGAATTTCCCCCATAGGGCTTCTCATCATGGCGCCAGCTACCATTCTGACAAGTGCGGCACAGCTTGCCATTACATGTGAACCCAGCAAATGTGGGTTGTTGGGGTGGTTAACAAGCCACCTGCAACCCTAAACAGGCCATAGGTTCTGAGTGGCTTGTTAACCATCCCAACAACCCACCCTTGCTGGGTTCGCACGTAACGACAAGCTGTGACGTGCCTTCCCGCCCCCCCCCCCCCGGCTTGAATTTTTCAAATGCAAAACAGCAAGCCCCGCAGGGAAATTCACCCACAGTGGCTTGCTGTTACGGGCGAACCAGGTCATATGTCAATAATAACATCAGGGCCTGCTCCAGTTGGACTGCCCCCCCCCCCAGGGCTAACTGACATCTACAGCCCTGTGGGGAAGAAGAAGGAGCGAAGGAGGCAGGAGCAGGCAAAGGGAACATCAGGGCCTGCTCCAGCTGGACTGCCCCCCGCCCCCCCCGGGCTAACTTCTTGAGATTTCTACACAGAGAATTACTGCCGGAAGTACGGTAGTAATTAATATCCCCCCTTCTTCCCTCCCCATTCCTTTTTCCTTGTGTGTCGTGCCTTTTTAGATTGTAAGCCTGCGAGTAGGGACTGTCTTGTTAATTGTTGTAAACGGCCCAGAGAGCTATTGGGCTATTGGGCGGTATTAAAATGAAATAAATAAATAACACATTGAACCTGGTTCTGTAACGAACTGGCAGCCAGTGCAGCTGTTTCAACACGGTGGTTATGTGCACATGGCAAGACACTCCATTCAACAGCCTTGCTATGGCATTCTACACTAACTGCATCTTCTGAACAAGCTTCAAGGGCAGCCCCAGATACAGAGCATTACAGTAGTCCAGTATCGAGGTTACCAGTGCAGGGATCACACTGCAATATCTATGTTGTCACTGTGGTCCAGTGTATGATCTTCTCCTGCTTACTGCCATCTGTATCAACCATATTTGTTGCAGAGGTGTCTGATGTCAAGGAGCTGTGGAGATGATCTCATCAAAACTATGGGCCAGTTTGGATGTTACTGATCTGGCCATTATGTGGAGGAGAACACAAAAGCACCTGCCTTCCTACCCCACAGCACATCATTCCCTGGCTCTGCCAGGCCTGCACATCCACGATCAGCATCAAGTGAACTGGCCCTCTGTTGCAAAGTAAAATCACTAGATGCAAACAGTGAAAGGAAAATACTCACAGAGATCAGTTCCATATTTCAGCCCAACTTTAGGGACCCATCCTTTGCAACGGAAGTAGTGATATGCCATGTAAGCAGCCTTGAAGCTGGGTTGTGCTTCACTAAAAACTTCCCATAGCTTCAGGATAGATAAAGGTGCCTAAATACACAACCAGATGGCTTCATTTAATTATAGTGCACAAATACAGCCTGCTAGTATTGACAGCTGTGAACAACCTTAGTCATTCTTAAAGCTGTGTATTTTATGTTATTCAGTTCCAGTTATGAAAATACACACACACACACGCGCGCGCGCGCGAAATATAAAGTTTTTTACGCAAGACAGAACATAAATGCCATCTAACTTTTGAACTGTGGTTTAGCTAATGCTATTAAAAACTCTATTAAAAAAAAGCTACAGCAGTCCTATGATGTCTAGTCTAAGGAGATCATCAGTCAATAATGAAGATTCTCCACTATGGACTTAATTTTTTTTAAATCAGCACTATATACTTACAAATTTTCTTTAAGCAATTAAGTAAAATTTTCTTGACGAGCCTCTTTCACCAATTTTGCTACAACTCACATTCACACAAAATCTGTTTAGGGATAACCTGTATTGTCACAGTATTATACAAAAATGTCGGGAAATCCTGTGCGCTTTTATATCTACTTATGTCTACCGAAATAAATTACTTATAGCCCAATCCTATGCATATTTACTATTGAATTTTATAGGGACACACAACTAGTGCAGGATTGCAATCAAAGACGGTCAAATTATGCAAAAGCAGTATAAGATTATTAGAGAAGGCAAAGTTATCCACCCCTTTAAAAGTTGGCACAAGTTGCCTCGGAAACTATTACAAAAGCATCTACTGTTTGTACACTAACACGCAATACCCAAAGCGACAGATCACTCACACATGACTTACTACTAACCAGAGGGCATCATCTTACCTCATTGTAATAAATACTTAAACATCCCAGAGCATAGACCAAGAAAAAAGCCTACAAAACAAACAGTAAATATCATTATTTTGTGCATGTTATACGCATTGCAGAATATGGGCACTGACATGATCTACATAGTAAGAAAAAAAGAAGAGGGAGTGGTAATAGCCAACAAGAAGGTATTTGCTTGCAGGGGATCATATTTAACATTATTCTACTTTTCATTGCATAATACTGGAAATTTGTTAAACAATGAGAACAGGATTGCTGCAATCCCAATATAACACCACATTTAGATATAATTACTTACTCCTGAACAGACATGTATAAGATTGTACTGTAATAGTTCTAGACAATCCTGCAGGTATTTTTCCTGAACCAGTTCCAGTGAAAAAAAGAGAACTCAACGAGCAGAACAATTATGAAGGATCTTTTGAGAGAGGGTTGTTTATAAGAATGTTGCTTTCAGTACTCATGCTAGCTGATGACAGCAATATGGCTACCACCATAGAATGGAAAGGAGCAGAGCCTAGCCTTGGAATAGTCGTGGTTTTTTTTTAAAAAAACCATGAACTTCCAGAGGTATGTACCTCCATGCTAGGCAAAAAGGAAGAGAGGGAGGAGGAGCAAATCCTCTCAAATGTAAGGGGAAGTTCAAACTGGAATAGGTGAACTGGGGAGGGACTGGGCCACTACAGGAGTCAACATCCCCACCTCAGAAAGGATCTGCAGTTGGTGGCAATATACCAGGGAGGGGCTGTAAATCAGTGGTAAAGTACCTGCATGGAGAAGGTCCCAGGTTCAATCCCAGGCATCTCCAGGTAGGGCTGGAAAAACTCCTGCCTGAAAGCCAGGAAGCTGCTTCCAGTCAGTGTCGACAATACTGGGCTGGATGGCCCCATGGCCTGACTCAGTTGGTAGTATCCAATGTTAGTCTCACATAGAGTAGACCCATTGAAATGAATGAGAATTGTCACAACTACTAACTTAAATCCCACTTATTTCAATGGGCCTACTCTACATAGGATTAACACTGGATACTGCCCAGTATAAGGCAGGTTCCTACATTCCAGTAACTCCAAATAGTTACTACGATTGATGTTAAAGAGCAATCCTCACACAATGGAAGTGCTTGCTGGAGCAATGTCACTTGGCTGCTTCACTGAGTCACACATAAAACCACCCACACAGTTTCCCCAGAAGCACAAGTGCACCTGAGAAGATCTTCTGCTTAGAATTCTGCAAGATTGAATGTATAAGATTTCCATTTGTAAAGTGTATTCCTATCACCATTTATTTATTTATTATTATTAAATAGTATACTGATTAAAATGGTGCAAATACCTTGGGAGTTAAACATTCATAATACTGTATGTTTCCATTGGCAGATTAACAAACATGATAACATATGAAACCTACCTCCTCTAGACTGAGCTGCAAATATTCAAAAATCCTAAATGGGTTTCTTCTGCATAGTAACTTTTCTTTTTTTATTAGCTACAAAAAAGTACCAAACCAAAGTTACAAAAATGCAATCAAAACATCAATCTTATTTACTGAGCACTAGGCTAAGGGCCTGCCAGCATGATGGGCTGTACTTCCTTTCTCCCATAAACTATTCTTCTAACCCTCTCGCTTTTTCACTCCTGAGATCTTCCCTATCTCTGCCTGGCACACTTCCTCCGGACAGCATTGGCTAATCTGCCCTGATGTCACAGTGGGTCCACAGGCAAAGGTTATGACCTTTCTGGATTCTTAGCTGCATTTATGTAACTGCATGCCTTGGGCAGGCCAGGGCCAGACAACTGATTGCTCGGGGGATCTAGGGAGACCTTAGAAGTGAAATACCGTACCCAGATTCATGAGTTATTTCTGTTAAATTAAGTTGTCATTGTTGCACAGATGCCATCTAAGCTTTCAAATGACACTTTTGCTGATACAGATCAGCTGAGTATTTAAGGGACTTTGAGTAAACAAAAAAGTGGGGGAGTGACACCTACTGCTTATGTATATAAAAAAGGCAAAAATGCCCATTTTAATAATTTGTTTGTTTTAGCAAAGTGACACAACCACCACCACAAAAAAAAAAAAAAAACCCAAGCTCACTTGTGACCTTACATGTGATTTCTCGCTTGCTGCTTCTTTTTCTTTGAGACACAAATCTGATTCTTCTTCTTGGATTAATACATACTCATGATTATGTTCTTTATCAATCAAAACATGAGATTCTTGTGTAATACAACAGTCTTCCTTGCAGCAGTAATGCACATTGAATGGACACTGTTTTGCCAAATGAGTTTTAGCTGCGGCTTTAGAGCCTGTTATAGCTGACTCTTTAGAGCCACAGTAGGCTGCTGGGTCAGAAAATAGACCACCTTTCAGGCAGGCTACTTTATCCCCATTTGTTTCAGAAGAAGTCACTAAAAGCTTTGGTTCATCTTCAACAGTCTCCATTTCTGGAGGGTCTTCATCCCGAGACTCACTATTTTGTTCATCATCTCCTCTCAGATTAAGTGGCTCGGTGTGATTTAGAATGACGTTGTTAATGGTGTAGTCATCCAGTCCTTGCTCCTGCATAAGGCTTTTAGCCCATTCAACATGACACTGGTACCTGGGATAAAAGGCAAGCAGAGAAAGTTAAAGGCTTGCAGTACCCTGAATGGTTGAACCAATAAACAAACAATCCAACAATTTACACAGTAGTATTCATGTTTCTGCAGCTTCTCAACGACATCCCCAAATTATTTAAGAACATATTCTTTTCCAGAGTGATCCCATGGCCCCTAGAAAGCGTCCAGAGGGCAATAGGATCATTCGGATTCCCTGCTCTGACCTCAGACCTGGGGATCCACGCTCGGGGCGCCCTCCCCGCCACTCGCAGCCGCCATGGAAAGAACCGCGCCAGCTGCTTCTCTGAGGTCATAAGAGCAACCTCGGAGAAGTGAGTTTAGGGGGGGGGGGAGGGAGGGAAGGAGGCCAGTGCCGCCAAGCGACAACATGGCAGTGCCTCAGCCTCTCTCCCTCCCCATCCGAAGCACTGCAGTTAAGACAACCAAAATCAGCTGCCTAGCTGTTTTGCAGAGCGGGAGGAACACAGAGGCGACCTTAATAAATAAAATAAATGAGCCACCTGATGTTCAAACAGACGTATCGATGGTGTTCCTGTGTACCACACGCTGCAGCCTTTTGAGTTACCCAGTTCTGCATAGCGAATGTAAGATAACTTTTACACAGGCCCAAGCTCTTACTTTTTGCTCCAGTGCAAATTTCTACACTGATGCCAAAGGCTAAGTGACACTAGCCTAAGCAAAGTGGATGAAATATTAGCAATTGCAGTTTGCACTTCCAAGTCGAGTTAGGCTTTAGTGTGGCTTAGTGATCCTTGGATCAGAAAAGGGTAGAAGTATATTGATCATTTGACATCTGAATGTCCTAACAGCTGGGAAAGTAATTATGAAAGGAATTTCTCAGAAAGCAGTTGTGGAAATAAAAGCTATTTGGTAAATGTTAGGTAAGTATACTTTGTTTCTTTAAAGAATCCAGCTATGAGAAAATACAATACTTTGTTTTTCCTGAATGGGACAAGATACCTTGTGAAATGCTGGTTCACATTTCTTACTTGCAGAATGTTAATGATTATTAAATAGTTTCATTATTGATTAATAAATTAGTTGCATTCAAGCCTTAGACAAAGCATGAGAACTGCACTTACTTTTTTGATGAGACTATAGGCATGTTTAACCTGATATCTGAAATAAAAAAACCAAAATTACTACATTTGCTTTCTGCATAAATATTCAAAGCATCAAAAAAAATTAACAAAAATAGCTTCAAAGAATACATTTATACTAAGGTAACTGTGGCACTCTAAGGGCACAATCCAAGCATGTTTAGAGAGGAAAGAAGTCCTACAACTCCCAGAATCTGTCCAGTCATGCTGGCTGGGGCATGCTGGGAATTGTAGGATTTTTCCTGTCAATTCCATCCTAAGCATAGGATTCCACCCTAAGCATAGGATTCCACCCTAAAAGTCTTTTAATAGCATTACAATAGCCTTGTGAATACATTTGAAATATATATTTATTTCCCTGTCTCCCAGGAAAGAGCCCAAAGAGCATTGCTGCAATAGTGTGTGTGCAAGTGTGGTTTTCTGGGCCCTTAAGGTTTAAAGACCAATAGAAAATAGTGCACAATAGTTGGGCCACTCACACGGAATCAGTATGCACACTTTGTGCCTTTAATTCATTATCAGACTAATTTACCTTGCCACTTAGCAAGCAACGCAGGATCTGAAATACTGTATTCTGGGCGACTTCTTGAAAGAATACCTTTCCCAAAAAATCCCTAGAAAAGACAAGACAGCGTTACCAACAACCAACAATTAATTCAATATGTAGCATCCAAATCCTGAAACTTCCAGGGAAACATACAAGTGGTTTTGCAGTTACATGTTTGATATTCTTCACATTATTAATCTTACACTTTGCAAGGCTTCTTTAAACTGAAAAGTCCCCAACATGGATGAGAGCCAGCCAATAAACACAAGTCCTTTGAGCAGAGAATTACTCCGATGCTGAACATAGGTTACTCTCCATTTCCCCAATAAGTTTTGCTTTCTCTTCTTCCTCCCAACCGGCCATGGAGGTTCACAGAACTCTAGATCAGACCTACAGCACTTGGTCAAGGAGGAGAAAGTTTCTTATAGTGAATTCCTGTTTTCTGTATCTTCTGGAGGACATTCCAAGACATTTGGGTTAGCCCCTCCCACTGGTTGACAAGCAAACAATCCAAATAATCCTCTCCAGGGGGAGGGGCTACCCTGCCTTCCCAGACCAGACTGAAAAAGCCAATAGTCCCTCAACCTTGAATTCCAAACTAGGAGAATAACGTAACAGAACAATGAAAATCGAAAACAAGCGCAAAGGCACCAGCTATAATATCATGAAAATGAGAATGCATTACACAAAAACGAAAGGAATATACTAACCCAAGAGACTTTATCTACCATCCCCACATTTATGGCAGAGGCAGAAGCCTGTAAGGCAAACTGAGGCATACCAACTTTCCAGGGTGGGTGGAATGCCTTCCAGAAGATACAGAAAACAGGAATTCACAGTAAGAAACTTCCCTTTCTTCCGTATCTTCCAGTGGGCATTCCAAGATGTTTGGGATGTACCAAAGCAGTCCCTCCCTGGGTGGGATAAACAATGAAACAATCAGGGTACATTCACTCTCTACAGAACCTACCTATGAAAGGCAGTGTCTGCCAACGAGAAAACAACAATCTTATAATGCTTAGCAAAGGTGTGCAAGGAAGCCCAGGAGGCCAACTTGCAAATCTCTTCCATTAAGTGACTGTAGTGGATGCCCCACTGAATAGTGAGCCGTGTCCTCCAGGGAGACCTCTCCAGAGATTGTTAAGACAAGGTAATACACACTCTCAGCCACTTGGAAAAAGCAGAAAAAGATACCTTCTTACCCAAGGAAGTATCCTGATGTGCAACAAAGCTGCCACTTGACTAATGGCACCTGTCCTATCTAGGTAGAAATGGAGGGCCCTATACACATCCAACTTGTGCCAAGCCTTTTCCTGGGGATGGACTGGCTTAAGGCAAAATAAAGGATCTTAAGAGAGCAAGTGGCTAGAGGTTCAAGAGGAGAATCCATAGCGGCCTTAAGCACACAATTGAAATTTCAAATCTATGACCACAGGAGGATTAGAAAGTGCTATACCCCTCCCCCCTCAGAAACCTCTTCACATGGGGATGATTAGAAAAGGACTCTCACCCCTGCAGCCCAAGACACTATTCACTATGAGAGCCAGTGTGGTGCTGTGGTTAGAGTGTTGGACTGGGACTCAGGAGATCTGGGTTCTAGTCCCCACTTGGCCACAAAGCGCACTGGGTGACTTTGGGCCAGTCACTGCCTCTCAGCCTAACCTACCTCACAGCATTGTTGTGAGGATAAAATGGAGAGGAGGATTATGTAAGCTGCCTTATGTTCCTTGCAGGAAAAAAGGCGGGATATAAATATAATAAATAAATGAATAAATAAAATAAATATTCAGAGGTGCAACCTAGTTGTTGAGGGTGCTGGTACTGAGCTCCATTAGCAGACCTGACTGGAGAAATTCCAAGACCCCTGACAGGTCATGCTCCCCCAAGTACTCTACTCAAGCTATGGCGCCAGAAAGGAAGGCCTTCCAAGTATTGTTGCACCCTCTGTTAATGGAGCTGCGCAGAGAACCCAGAAGTGTTCAGAACTTCTTCAGAGTAGCCAAAGTGGCTGAGCCACTGCTGCTCAGCTTCCAGGAAGGCAGTCGGAACATTCCTGACAGGAATGGCAAGCAACAGAGCCTCTAGGCTCCTTGGAGAGGACAGTAGAAAAGCGGATACTTGCCTTTGCAAAGGGTCAGGGTGCAGATAGTGCAGCCTGGAGGAAGGCAAGCATGACGCTAATCCCTGCCTTCACTGCATCTATCTCTTTCCTTCTGCACCACCTGGCAAAGGCCTTCCAGGTAGCTTCACAGATTCTGTTTGGGGAGGACCTGCGAGAAGCCAGGATGATATATATGACTTTCCCCTCATTGACCCTACACTCTAGCTTCAACCATTGAATAACCAGGCATGGAGTCAAAGCCAGTCTGGATCTAGGTGCAGAAGGGCTCTCCAGAAGAGGGAGTTCCATGATACTGGAAGGAGCTGAGACTCTTCTGCTGCTAGCACCTCCAGGTCTGAGTACCAAGCCATCCTTGGCCTGTTGGGGACTTTTCTTTTTTCCCTTATGGGTCTTATGTACCCCTGAACAGGACAGTGAATACCTGGGCCTCTCAACTCCCCCCAGATGCAACACTGTGCCCTTCATTTCCTATGCCACAATCTGTTTGACCAAGCAAGGAAACAGAGGTGGGTCTGATCGCCACTCAAGTCTGGCACCTACTGGGAAGAATCGGGGAGGGCCCCAGATAGACTCACCCCTGCTGGACCCTTCAGTGGGTCTGCCGATCGCTGCAGGATAGCATTAGAGAAACCTTCCCATAGTGATGCTGCCTCCTCCTCTCACTCTCCCATGGCTTCTGCTGCTCCCACTGCATGGACAGCTGATGGTGTGCAAACTAACCCACCTGGTTCCCAGGTAGGGGCAGGCTAGAAACTGACGTGGAGGGGCGGCAATGGAGCAAAACCTACGTTCCCAGGATGGGTGGGTTCTGCTCCTTGTGGTGCTCTTTGCCCAATGGTCCTGCTTCATCTGCAAGGGCGGGGCAGCAACAGTCCAGGCACTTTTCATACCAAAATGAAAAGGCCCAACAATCCAGCTACTACCTGGTTAGGGAGAGCAAGGGCAGGTCTCCAAGAGCCCAGGCACAGCTTGTACCAAAGAAGAGGGCAAAGCCCAACAGCCCAGCTTCATTCCAGGCAGGGAGAGCTTGAGGCCTGCCTGGAACTTGCAGTGCTCTGGGCTTGGGGCCTACCTGCCCAATGTTCACTCTAGTGATGGCCTCTGATAGCACGTAATGGTAGCTGGTGGGTGAGGGGGATGCCCTTCCTCACAAAGTATCACTGCAGCATCCAAGGCTGCTCCTTCTAATGAAGCCCAATCCCAGTCCCTAACAGAAAAAGACGAGGAAGGGGAAAGGGAGAAAGAGAAAAACGGACAAAGCAATCTGAAAAATAAAAAGACCTAAACTGCTGAGCTCAGTGAGGACCCTGTTTAACTGAAGATGGGCAGGGCCAGTCTGGGAAGACAGGGTAGCCCCTCCCCCTGGAGAGGACTGTCTGGACACAGCCTGTTAAACCAGTGGGAGGAGAAAGGCCGGTATTGCTGAGAACCATGGTGGCGCAGCCAGAAAGCCACTGAACCCAGAACTCTTCCCTGCCACACAGCTTTATCCACAAGACTTCATACACTATGTCACCTGCACCCCAATCTGGCAAGCCACTATGAAACATTAAACCCAGCAGAGTATGCAGAAGTATAAACCGGCTTGATTTTGATCTACCAATGCCTTCTCAACCATTCAAATTAGGAATATTTATTAGATTTGACTGCTATAAAACCATTTCACGCATGCACAGCCCCCCCCCATTATTTTAAGTTGGTTGACAATAATTTGATTTGGCAGGTTTTTGAGGAATATTCATTATCCAAATCAATCAATCAATCAATCAATCATTGTGTCAGCATCCAAGGTGGATCTTTTAAGTGCAAGATCTCATGCATTAGACAAAGCAGGCAAGAATACCTTGCTATACAGCTGTTCTATATCTCCAGGATTCTTCACAATTACATTATTATTTATAATTTCAGCCTGACATATTCTGTAAACTCCCCCATGAATTTCTTCTTCGGAAGAAGGAATAGGGAAAGGGGAATCGTATGATTCGTACACTCTTCTCTTCCTTCTTGGTGGATGGAAAACTGCTTCTGCCATTTTGTATTATCCTTCGCCTTCACCAATAGTATCTAAGGGCAAACAGCAGAGAGAGAAAAACTTGAAATATTTTAAAGCCAGCCACTTTTTAGGTGTAATCCATATATCACTTAAGCCAACATTCTTTTCCTTGAATTGTTAGACCCATTGATTTCAGTGGAACAAATGCAGAAGGAAGCCAACGTAAACTGTTTGTGAAACATAGGCATCCACGTCCTGATTTTCAAACATTTATAGAGCAACTCATGTCTATTGAGTGACTCAGGAATATAAAGAATGCACTAAAATAATTGTGGTATCCCCCTGCTCCCAACCGATCATCCCAGGTTACTGCAAGAGTATTGGGCTAAAAGGACCAATGGTCTGACCCAGTATAAAATATATTTGTATGTTTGGATGTGCAGAACCCACCCACCGCTTTCCTTTCCTTTCGAGTGTGTGTGCTGAAGGGAAAGCTCCTTTGCCTAGATCAGTGTTCTCCAACCTTGTAGGTCCCAAAGATGTTTTGGCCTACAACTCCCAGCATGCCCCAGCCAGTCTGGGGACCCAAGGTTGGAGAACACTGGCCTAGATCCATTTAAATGGAGATACCAGTAACTGAACCGGAGTTTTAATGCAAGTTAAAGGAGAAACTTGGGGTTCTCACTTTTTACAACTTTCTGTTCAGAATAGAAGTGGGAAGCAAAAAAAAAAAGATGCCCACACAAGCTTCTCCCACACCACCCTTAGCAGAGGGAGAACAATGTGCACATTATTTTGTCCTCCTCCTGCTCAGCCTCCGAGATCAACTCCCAATGAACAAAACAACGCACTTGACTGAAGTGTCCTCCCCTCTGCAAAGAAAGTGAGCAAAGCTTCATTCCGATTTCTGGCACTGAACTTAATCCAAGCACCAATAATTTAGCACAGGCTCCCGTCCCGCCCCTGATCCCCTGCCCCTCCAGACAGGCATGGCAAACAGGAAAAAGGGTGCTTCCGAATGTACAGCAGCAACGGAAGAAGGAAGTTCCTCTTGCTCCCAAAGAGATATTTTTTGAAAAAGTTATACGCAGTCCTTCCGGTTTTGACTCGCACCCTCCTTATAGTCGGGCAAGAGTAGTGGAAACACATAGCCCATAATGGTGAAGGTTGAAGTAAAACGGAGCAGTGTTTAGGCTGCAATCCTGTATTCACTTACCTGGGAGTACGTCCAGTTGAACTCAGTGGAAATAATGCACTTCTAAGGCATGCATGCGTAGGATTGCCCTGTCATAAGTCTTTCTTCTGTTGCTGTGTTTTGAAATCATCACACACTCTTAGCAAAGGAAAATTCTGTTGCTCTTCGGAGGAGTCCACCTCGGCGACAGGCTTTTTCTTCTTTTCTGTAAAAGAACCGAGCAGTGGGCGTGGTAAGAAGACCGAGGACAGAGAGGTTCACAGCAGGCAGGCAGTGTAGGAGTTTAGTTGGTTTTATTTATAAACAACGTTATTGGTTAATAATAATTTTAGAACCTCACGGCACCCTTTCGCTTCCCTTCTCAATCCAAGTCATGCGATCCAAATCGGTAAAATGTGAAGCAACAGTTCACTCCCTACTCAGATTAGGTGGGTTCACCTCTAAATCTTTTAAGTACTACATCTATACAACAGGTAGAAACTCAAGGGCTGCCGTCTTTCCCACCACTGTATAGTGTCAAGCCATACTTGTTGGCTTTCTGCAAGTGACACAGTGTTTAAAGGCACAGGAGTCCTGCCGCCACCCCTTTAATCCCTATAACTCGTCATTTAAAGAAGAGCACTCCCACGGAAAGGGAGCTTGTTATCCGACACGTCTGTGCTTTCATGCAACCCTGCTGCAGTTTATATTTTGCTAAAGTTCTTCATTTAGAAACTACAGTCATGCCTTGGATTGAGAGCATAATTTGTTCGGGAAACGTGCTTGTAATCCAAAACACTCTTATATCAAAACGAAATCCCCCCCAAAAAAATTTGTACAGAGATTTTTAATTTAAGCCGTACTACAGTACTTGTATTGCAAGACGATGCTTGTATATCAAGTCAAAAAAAATATATAAATAAATATTTAAAAATTTGCTTGTCTTGCAAAACGCTCTCAAACCAAGTTACTTGCAATCCAAGGTATTACTGTAAGCAAATGGATCCTCCATCACAGCACCTCTCATCTGCTGATTATTATTTTTTGGTCCGATATGAATAATCAAATAATAATAATAATAATCATGAGGGCATGATTATGTCAACGCAGTGCAATAAAGAAAGCCTCTCTCCGTTATATTCGTCCGCCCCCCCGCCCCCCCGTTGATTTCTCTGTACTGTATTTCCACTCCCCTTGCTCCGCAAATGGAGGATTCTACGAGCTGCGATGCGGAACCGAAAGTCGTTAGAGAGAGAACCCTTGGTGTAGCCCTTTGCTTGCTCTTTGCGCTCCCGGTATAGGGCGGACTGAAATTATTCATCCAATCGACGGCCAGACTGCAAATAATGCATAATCTCAAGAAGAACAAACCGCGATAGCTGCGCTGCACCCCGGGACTCCCAATCCCCGAAGACATTTCGGCGCATGCGCCACGATCTCTTGCGTGTTTTTTCTCTCTCTCTCCCCCCCCCCCCCGCTTTAATGCTGGGATTCTTTTTTTTTTTTTATATAAATATTTTATTTATTTTTCAAAACAAATTATAACACAGAAAATATATTTAGCAAAATACAAAATTATCACACAAATATAACATAATCAACATACAATAAATCATAAAGTGCTCCCCCCCCACCCTTCAAGGGACCAATTAATATACTTCTATCCTCTTGATCAAATAAAGTCTAAATTCCAAAAATATAACATATCCTGACAAGGCATGTTACCCTTCCCCTTTATTAATACATAGTCTAGTAATTGATTCCATATCTCCATAAAATTATTCTTCTTTAGCAATCCTTTTTTGCATTTGATACTACTAGTTAGTTTATCATTTAGGGCTATGTCCCAAACTTCCTTATACCAGTCTGTTATTAGCTGGGATTCTTTTAAACATCGAAACCCCAACCCGACCCGACAACGGCGACTGTGCAGCCGCCACCCATAGAAACGGGCGGGCAGTGAGCTTTGAACTCCGAGCCTGCAATCCTATGCAGCACACTTCAGCTGGTATTCCCACTGAATCCCATGATTTACAGTCATGCCTTGGACGGAGAGCATACCTGATTTCGTTCCGGAAACGTGCTTGTAATCCGAAACACTCTTATATCAAAACGAAATCACACACACACCCCAAAAAAATTTGTACAGAGATTTTTAATTGAAGCCATACTACAGTACTTGTATTGCAAGACGTTGCTTGTATATCAAGTAAAAAAAAAAAAAAAAAAACATTAAATAAAAATTAAAAATTTGCTTTGTCTTGCAAAACGCTCTCAAACCAAGTTACTTGCAATCCAAGGTATTACTGTACTTCCGAGTAGACACGTGTAGGTTGCGCGGTGGATTCCTGACGTGACCCTGACGGTGCTCGGACATAAGCGCCACATGGAGCTTAATAAGGCTTACTCCCAAGTGGACGAATGCACAGGATTGTGTCGCCTCAGTGGCGTCCATTTTTCCCCTCCCTATTTCGTGGGATTATAGCAGTGATCCCCCCCCTTTTATTTGAAAGAGGCTGCGCCAACACAAGCGAAGGCAGGAGCTCCGCTGCTCCCCCTTCGTTCTGGGAGAAGGTCAACCCGACCGACCATCCCGCAGTGTGTGTGGGGGGAAATGAGCACCGCTCAAGGGTTTAAAAACCATAAAGGCCAGTGTCTCTTAGGGTCGCTTATCGCAGAGGCCCGTTTTCTTTCCTGGATCGCTTTTAGATCCTTGGGCGCCTGGCATAGAGGTGTTTCCTGCTCTGCTGTGTATTCGTGCTTGGAAATATCTCCTTTCCCCACCCACCCCGGCCGCAGCCACGACCACAGGGCCAAAGCGCCAAGGAACCCTTACGCGTCCCCAGACCAGACCAGACCTTGGGCCATTTGGCTTTGCCAACCGCATGGATTTATGGCCAGCTACGGTTGCTGTGGCAACGGGGAGGCGGCAGGAAGAGGGAGAGGAGGAGCGCGTGATGGGACGAGTGGGCGCGAATGTGCGTCTGGTCTCGCGCTGCAGTGTTGGGAAGAACCGCCATTCTTGCAGACAGACGTCTAAATGCCACCACCAAGCAAAAGACGTTATGCAGCTATTCTGTCTTTCCTTATCCTTACTTCCAGGTGCTTCCAAATGAGGCTATCATGGAGCCATCGCCTGCCCCCAAGTTTTATGAGAGGGCCAGATGACGTCTTCTAAATGTGACCTTCCTGTGTTTCATCATCATCATGGTCAATTTATTTGTATGCCACTTTCTCACAAAAGTGTGCTCAAAGTAGCTTACGACATAACAAATGAGCAGCAAATATAATTTACAATAACTACATAGTGTTCCACTCATATAACCCTCCTGTGTTTTCCCACTGCTGCTTCTGCCTTTGTGTGTGTGTGTCTTACCGCAGAAGATCCTAAAGAGAAACAGATGGAATAGCTGCACACTGCCTTCTGATTGGTAGTACTCCGAGTCCTCCATCTAGAAGCACCTTTCATGTTAAAATCGATAGAAACAGCCATGGGAAAACATGGGAGGATTGTGGAAGATGTCAAATGGACACCCCCAACCCCATAAAATTCAGAAGCAGGGCAATTGCATGAAAAAAAGCCTTTGCTAGAAACACCTGCAGTTTTCTCTCCTCTGGGTAGGTGTGAAAGCATCTCACCATGCAAAGCAAGATTCTCTGCACCAGACATTTCACCCTCTACACTACACATTCATTATAGTCGACAGCTGTTTTAACAGGTCTAGTTTTATACTGAAATTGTTTTAGCTGTTTAAATTGCTTTTAAATTTGGTATATTTGAAATTTTATGCCGTATTTTATTGCATCTGTATTTTACGCTGTATTTTTATTATTGTATCTGTGTTTTATGAATTGCTGTGAACCGCCCAAAGAGCTTCGGCTATTGGGCGGTATATAAATGAAATAAAGTAATAATTGTCTAAAATGACACTAAAGCTGTTCCCTATATTTAATAATGTACGGTATATTAAAATGTTTTTTTTTTATTAAAATACACATTTTAATCTTTTATATCCTACTTTTCTTTATCAGGAATAAAGCCAAAAGGCTTAGATATTTTTTTTAAATGATGTCATACAATAAATACAAACATAATAAATGCAAAGTATTTTTTGGTCTGAGATGCACACCTGTGAATATTCTAAATTGTATAGGTTTCCAAAAGGGATGCCTAAATTTGTTCTGGCATTTCCCATATATGTATCTGGAATGTGAAGTCTGCATTGGTTTTGCTCTTTCTGACAGTACCAATATTCACAAGTTTGGAGTGCTGAGCAGAATGGGAGACAGCATGCATATTATAGGATAATGCCTGTAATATTGCTGATATACAACATGACTCCACTGCCTCCATGCTTGCTGTTTTTAAACCTCTTTTTCTGAGGGGAGCTTAAAAAATGTTTAAATGGCCTCAGGGTCACCCTAAAAGCCCCCCAAAGCAGCTGGAGTACCTTCCACTTCTGCTTTTGCCATTTCATGGATTTTTGCTTTGCTGCCAAAGCAAAGGCTTTCAAGGGGATCTTTCTAACATTTTTACTACCTCCCCATTAAAAAAAGAACAACAAATGAGTCAAAGGTGTGTGTGGAAAGGAAATAGTAGCATGGTTATTCAGTTCTCCCTAAGCCTGCCTGAAGTAAGTTGGGTTTTTTTTCACCTCTAAAAACAGTACCCACCAACTGTTAAAGGAGAACTGGATATCATGCTAAAAGGGTGTCACAGTTATTATCCTGTAGGTCAGATCTAGGTTTTTTATTGTCTGGAAAGGCCTCTGAAAATGATATCCTGAAATAATTTTAGTTACAGAATGCTTAGCAGTTTCAACAGATTTTGTAAGCACTAGAGATTGTCCTTCATTGTCCTTAAAAACATTAAATACCCATTTATTGCTGGAAATAGACATGTGTCAACAAATTCAGTTTAGGTTGACAGTAGTTCACAGGCTTCTGTGCTAGGAGTTTGCTTCCTTCCACAGTGATAAAAGCCATTGTCAAGGTTAATTCTTTGACAGCCCCAATGCAGAAAGGTCAATGACTGGATGCATAAAATATGAACTTCCTTCTCTAGGTCAGATTTGACCGAGTACTAACTTGGAAATGCTTGCACTGGTGCTATAATAAGCTTTTGTAGAGGGAGCTAGAGATATGTGCATCGAACAGGACTGAGAATGAAATAGGCTGTTGTTACTAAAACAAAAAGGGAGGTTCACATGAAGAGACAGGGCTGGCCCACCCATGAAGCAGGATGAGGCACCTGCGTCAGGTGGTGGATCAGGAGGAGTGTTGAACTGTACTGCTCTACTGCCGCCCCCCCCGCCCCCAATGGATTCCTCCTAAAACAAGCCACAATTAGACTTTCTGCATGAAAAAGGTGGTATACCATTATTGGTATGGAAAGACTGAGTAACAGCTTGGTGTTCTGGATTTCAAACCCTACTTCTAGCTTTGAAAAAAAAAAGTCCCATAAAGTAGTGGTTTATAGATAGTTTTCCTATCAATAAAATTGTCTTTGTTTAGAACTCCAATGCCAAACCCATTCCCTGAATGTCACCTACTTTTTTTTACTTTTTTTTTTTAGTTCTTTACCTCATTAACTCTAACATGAACTGTACTTTCTACACATCAGCTAAAATTAACAATCCACTCACACTTATGTAATCTGATGGTTGTAGCAATCAATAGAATTTCATCACTATACCTAGTCCAGTGCATCTAGGATCTGCCTTCCATTGAACTACAGTAATACCTTGAATTGCAAGCATAATTCGTTCCGGAACCGTGCTTGTAATCCAAAACACTCTTATATGAAAGCGAGTCTCTGGCCTGGTGGGCGTGAGCGAGGCCGATTTTGGCCCGCTATGCCCGCTCGAGGCAAGTGGTTACATCCCTACAGTTGTCTTGCAAGACCTTGCTCATTTATCAAGTCAGTATTTTTTTAAAAAATTGCTTGTCTTGCAAAGCGCTCTCAGACCAAGTTACTTGCAATCCAAGGTATTACTGTACCTTCCACTCCACCCCACATCTCACCTCATTCAACAGGTTTCCCTGACCCTCTTGTGTAGCATTTTTAGCAGGGCAACATGAGCTTTCAATGGTTTTGGACACTTTACAAAATGCCTAGTGGATACTTCTGTTTTTGTGTTTTATTAGCACAGAGTAACTCACTGTTTATTGGAAAAAATAAATTCCTTTCTTTGGTTCAAATGGTTTTCAGAAAAAGAGAGTCAGACAGAGCTGGCTATACCATTAGGCAAAATGAGATACTCCAACTCGGGCAGAAATTTTTGGAGTTATGAAGTTTACAGTACAATTCTCAGAAGGTGCAATTCTATACCCACTTAGGTGAGAGTAAGCCCATTGAATTCAATGGGATTTACCTTTGAGTAGACATGTATTGGACTGCGTTATTAGTATTATTATTGCTACTACAGCAACAACAACGACTATTACCACTACAATGGGGGCAATTGGATTTTCTGACTCAGGCACCCACACTATTTGTGTGGGAGGGGGAGGGTGGTTATATCTTGCTACATGGCACCAGAGAGTCTTCAGGGAGGTTTACAACATAACAAGATAACAGTAAAAGCCACAATAAAACTATTTGTTTTTACAAATCAACAAATAAAAACAAAACCCTAAAAACATTAGAAGTAACATAAAAACATCATTTTAATAGTGGATCAAACTCATATAATTACATTTAACCTGGTCCTTCACACACACACACACACACACACACCCCAAATCCAATGGAATAAAATAAGTTTGACCGGTTTCCTGAAGTAAGACCAGAGTTGGCCTATCAAGCACCTTTGGAAGAAGGCCCTGTGCACGGGGCATTCATATTGGATGGGGAACTCCATTTGGTGACCTGGAGCAAAGCTGTTCAGGACTATAAAGGTTAAACCATCACTTTAAAATGGGATTCGAAACTAATTGGGAGCCAGTGCTCTTGTTTTAGCACAGGCTTTATGTCCTCTGATTGGTTCATTCCTGCTAATGAATGGACAGCTGCATTTTGAATTACATGTGTCTTTGGAGATCTCTTGAGAGTCTGTTAAAAAAAATAATAATTAAAAATCTGCAGCATTCATCTCTTATACAGGACTGTTCTTAAAAGGCACAAAACTTTCTGTTCTTACAAGTATACTGTAGTCCCCACACCTGACGTATCCATGGAGCTAGCGAGGAAAAAACAAGCAATCAAATCCTGAATCCCAGCAACAGACGGTATCAAATGTGTTTTTCTAATATATTGTCAATAATATGCCACCCTTTCGAAGAGCAACGTAATACTAGGTGGCACCACTAGATGTCCACATTTGAGCAAATTTCACTAGTGGCCCTAGAACGAAGACTGCATTTTTCCGGCAGAACAGTTCCAAGGGAATCTTTTTATGGGCTGTTGAAAGTGTCAACACAAGGTGAGGTGCTCCGAGTTATAGATTAATGAATGGCATTAAATAGCACACAAAAGTCCAGGAATAGCTTCAATCTGATTAGACTTGTAAAATCTGCGACATCAAAGGAATGTTTGACTCTTGCGACAGGTCCACAACTAGAGTTTCACTGCAGGCCAGTGCCAACTTCACTTATGTACCCAACTCTTCTGTGTCTCAGTTGTGATGCTCTTCCACCTGGTATCATCCACACTTTGAACATAAGGTCGTTGGTTTAAATAACCAGTGTATCCCCTCATTCTGATTCTGCAAATTGCAGTAGAGTGAAGAGGGTCAAACATCCTGGCTGGCACTCTTGTCAATACAAGAAGCCAGATGCAACATTGCGATTCTTGTCCTTGTCTTCCCTCCACAAGGACAGGAATTCAAGATTTACAACAGACCTATATGTAATTAATAGCTGCCCAAACCTGTGAGCCTTAGCCATGTTGCACATGTGCAACACGAACCAAGTGCTGACTCTACTTGGGTTCTGTGTTTGAAAGCTCACTCATTCCATAAGCAATCTGTGAGAAAGCCGTTACTCAGGGGAGGGTAAAGGTTAAAGGATGAGCAATGTGATGCAGTTCCCAGTGTGTGCATGGGACATGCCAGCACCTCTGGTAGCATTTGCCACTTGAGGCTCAGGTGGCCTCAGTGGCACAGAGTGCCTTCTACCAGCCCCGGCTGGTGGCCCAGCTATGCCCCTATCTGGACAGGGATAGCCTGGTTTCAGTAATCTATGCTCTGGTAATCTCTAAGCTAGACTACTGCAATGCACTCTACATGGGGCTGCCTTTGAAGACTGTTCCGAAGCTGCAGCTTATGCAAAACGTGGCAGCCAGACTAATCACTGGGACCAGGACACATAACACCAGTGCTGCCTATATGCTTCCGAGCCCGATACAAGATGCCGGTATAAAGCTATAAGTCTATAAAGCCCTACATGGCTTGGGACTGCAATACTTGATGGAATGCCTCTTCCAACCACAATCCACCTGAACACTATGCTCAACATCTGGGGTCTTCCTCCAACTGCCACCTCCAAGGGAGGTTCAGTTGGTGGCAACAAGGAAGAGGGCCTTCTTTGTGGCAGCCCCCCGATTATGGAACAGTCACCCCACTGAGGCCCACCTGGCGTCAGCTCTACTATCCTTTCAGCACCAGGTTAAGACTGCCCTCTACGCTGAGGCATTTAACAGCTCCAAATAGCACATGGGTGGGGGCTGTTATGTCAGCTTTTTAAACAGGCCTATTTGTATTAACCTGTTCTTAGTTATTTAAGTCATTTTAAATTTGGTTTTTAAATTTTAGTAGTGAAACTTTATGATGTTTTATTGTTTGTATTTTATACTGTATTTTATGAATTGTTAACTGCCCAGAGAGCTTTGGCAGTATAGAAATAAAATAAATAAAATATTGCCATTAGCAGCATGGAGCTGGAGGCAGAATGTGTGGGCAGACTGAGACATTTTTACAGTTATGTTCCCCAAGCAGAGCATTGGCCCATGTAAGGATTTTCTCAAAATGTGCATGGGTTGAGTACATTCTAAATTGGCCTTTGGAGTTCACCCATTTGTAGAAGAAAGGCCCAAACTGACACTTGCATTAAATTAATAGCCCTTGACAGGGATGTTGGACCAGAGCCAAGGACTTTGAAGGTGTGGCAAGGTGCTATCCATAACAATATGTCCAAGTAATAACCAGGCCTGACCCTGCTTAGCTTTCCACACTCCGACAAGCTGAGCCAGCATAAGCCACAGGCCTGGATGGGAGACCCCTCCTCTAGTTTCCTGCATTGAGCAGGGGGTTGGACTCGATAGCCTTGTAGGCTCCTTCCAACTCTATCAGATCTATGAAATCTATGTGATCTTTTCTCCTTGCTGAGCCAACACAGTAGATCTTCCTATTTCTCTCCCAGCTTCAAACTCAGACTCCACTGATATGAGCCTGATTGCTCTGTTTCTTTATTGCACAAGTGGGATAACTTGTGGCCCTCCAGATATTTTGGCCTACGACTCTCATCAGCCCTAGCCAGCATAGCCAATGGTGTGGCATAATGGGACTTGTAGACCAAACCATTTGGAGCGCCACAAGTTGCCCACTGCTGCCTTACTGAGCCTTTGCTCCAAGAAGAACCTGACTCCTACTCAGGGCCAGCGCAAGTTCTCTCACAGTCTGAGGCAGGAGAGCATACGTGTGCCTCCGCCACCTCTCCCCTACCCCCTGCTGCATCTCCGAGCCGAGGGCCCCCCCCCCCGCATCTCCCATCGTGCGCTCACCAGCACTTCCAGCAGGAGCTCCGGAGAGCCCCACCAGCCAGTCACCCACCGTGGCATTTGCCACGGCAGGAGAGGGGGACCTGCGGGGCTCTCCAAAGCACACACTAGCATCGCCCTCTTGCTGGAGGGTGGGAGTGGCGCAATTTGCCGTGTCTCCTCCCACTCCACCTCCTGAAACGGGGGCTTCACCCTGCTTCATGGGAGGGTTGGCCCTGCTCCTGCATCTCCTTATATCAGTGTTTCTCAACCTTGGGTCCCCAGATGTTTTTGGCCTACAACTCCCAGCATGCCCCAGCCAGCTATGCTGGCTGGGGCATGCTGGGAGTTGTAGGCCAAAAACATCTGGGGACCCAAGGTTGAGAAACACTGCCTTATATAAACATACACAGGCCTGTGGCTCACGCTGGCTCAGCTTGTCTGAGCGTGGAAAGCTAAGCAGGGCCAGGCCTGGTTATTACTTGGATGGGAGACCCCTCCTCTAGTTTCCTGCACTGAGCAGGGGGTTGGACTCGATGGCCTTGTAGGCCCCTTCCAACTCTATGATCTATGAAATCTATGAAAACCCACCCCAGTCACTGGAATGACTTCTTAGTCTACACTAGACCAGCACTTTTACTTCCTCAGCCTCCTTCCTTCTGAGTAATGCCTGCCTGACTTCATCAACCCAGCTTTAACCCTGTGTCCTTTCCTGGTGTGATCCAGATCTGACTTTTATTTACTGCAAGCCTGGATCTTGGGTAAGACTGTGCATTGCCCTGGGCTAGTAAAGCTTTATTTTGGAGAGCACTTCCGTGCACAGATTTATTGTACATGGGATGGGATTTAGAGGCATGTGGTGGTTGAGTTTCATAAAACTTTCTGCAAATTTTGGTAGGCTTTCACTTGCTTAGCCCTAACATTCATCATGACTGGTGAATATTGAACACTGAAGTTTCAAAAGAAGGCATGAATCGTGCAGTTTTTAGCAACATTAGGAGAGGCCTAAGAAGAAGATGCAAACAGAGAATATAATCAGGGGGACTTCAGAATAACTGAAAGGCATGGGGACACAGGATGTTGTTTCAGCTCATGCTAGAACTCCAGCTGGGTATAATCACGATTTCTATCACCATAGCTCTGAATCAAACAAGGTGGAAGAACTGTAACATTTAATTCTGGTGTTCTCTATTTAGTTTGACAGGTGTGGAAGAACAACACGGTGGGTTAGCCCACTTCTAGTCACCACATGTGGGAAAAACCACAGAGCTTTACACTGCCTATGTTTCCCTTATTACAACTTTGAGACTTGGGTCTATGGAACTCCCTGCCACAAGGCTGTCTCACCTTTAGGGTGCAATCCTATGCATACTTCAGACAGAAAAAAGTCCTACAACTCTCAGCATTCGCCAGCCTGTCACCAAAAACTACCCTCTGTACCTTTTAGAAACCCAGTAGCTTGTTTCCTGTGGTGTAAGTCCAGCTCATAAGATTAACAAAACTAACATGTTTTGAGTTACTTTTCAAATAAAAGGATGGGATTGCTTAAATGTACTTAGATTAAATATCCTTCGTTATCATTCCTAATAAGTGAGTCTTCCCCAGCCAAACAAGCTCTCAGTAGCATTTCCCTCAGACCAGATTTCTCTAAACTCCACCCCAGCCAATCCTTCACAATCAGGAACAGATGCTGCACAGCATCTTTCTCTGCCTCTAGTAGCTCTTCCTATTGCCTCTGGCTTCGACGATGATTCTGCTTCAGGGACTACTGGGCGAAGTTACCTCTGGTCAGACCCCTGCCTGAAACCTTCTGTGCTAGCCTCTGCTCCCTGTTTGAGGCTTCATCATGGCCACCTCACACAGCATGGCTTCCTGCAGCTTTTTATCCATATCTTCCAGTAGGGTTACCTCAGAATGGAAGGCTTCCTTTTTCCCTAGCCCGGAGCTCTCTCCCTTCAGCTAACAGCTCTCTTCCAGCCCACCATACTAACTAACAACCATTTGTCCCTTAACTGTCTCCAGGTGATTTCCCCCATCCTTTGACTAGTGGACCATTTTCAAATCTCCTGCTCAGAACCTCTGACCAATCATGAGCTTTATGCAACTTCTAACTGCCAATCACATTTGTTGACTAACACCCCCCCCATCCAATCCAAAGAAAGGTAGATTCTCTCCCTAGTCATTTTTAAACTGTCAGTTTGAAGCCTCTCTTTCCAACCATAAGTAAAGTATCCACTACTGTCTTATGCCCAATATCCAGTAGCAATGGCTGGGTTTGTACGTCATACTAACCCACCCTGGCAATAAGCCAGGGTGGGTTGTTTGTTTCCTGAACAACCCACTGTGTGCCCGACGGACAATTAGGCTCACCATAGGTTGTTCTCCCTTCCTTCCCCTCAATCCTCCAGCTGGTACCCCAGGGGACACCACGGCAGGACCAGCTTGTTTCCCTCACCCCATGATTGCAAGCCATTTTGGGGCTCGCCGTGGCTTTTTTCCCTTCCCCCCCTTTTTTCTGACAGCCAGTGACAGCCCTTCCGAAGTGCCCACAAAGGGGGTATAAATCTCACCACGCCCTTTTTGTTAGCAAAGATCCCTCGCGCCTTTGCTATCCTTTGACAGTTCATCTTTTGACAGCTGTCAGGGGAAAACAAAATGAAAAAAATAAACCCATTTGGACCCTCTGAGTCAATGTCCAGGGTTGATACCTGCTGCACTTTGACTTCCTGCTGCACTGCTTCCTATTTCAGACCCATGCTAGTGCGCAACTCTGCACTTGCAGAAGTCCGAATAAATTTTTTAAAAAGACAACCCCCGCCCCAAATGCACATATTTGGTGCACAATTTTTTAAAAAACAGGTTGCCAACCAGTGACAGCCCCTCCAATGTGCCACTGGACACTTCAGAAGGGCTGTTACTGGTGGCAGCATGGACGAGATCACCAAGAGCAGCAAGATTTTTTTTTTTTTTGCTGCTCTTGCCTCCTGCCTTGCTCGCCACTTCACTTTACCCATGGTGGGATCGGTCACCTGGGTTCAGATGACACAACAACCCACCATGGGTAAAACAAACCCTACAACAGCCCATGTGTTCTCAGGGTGACTTATTTGAAAAAAAAACACCAAGCCACCGTGGGTGAAGCGGTTTCAGTTCAGATGATATGACAATCCACTGTGGCTAGGTACCCATGATGGGTTGTCGACGTGTCCTTCAAACCGGGTGAGAGTGTAGGCCTCTGGCCTCAGTTACCTTATAACCTCACTCAAAGAATACAAACATTCAAATAATAACCAAACAGATAAAAATTCTGTATTTCTTCACAATAGGACTTGCTATCTTATTAGCAGTAAAGTTGGAAACATACTTAAGAGAGGAGAATGGACCATAATAGAGTATAAGGCTGATTAAAATGTTGTTGTTGTTGTTATTATTATTCCTGGCATCAGAAGAGCATTGGCAGAAAATCTCTTCAAGATGCATTCCTTTTACATCAGAATAAAATTGGCCCCAGGTCTTCTCTTTTCTGCAGGAATTTTAAAAAACAATGCATGGACCTGATTCAGCAAGGGTACAGCAATCACATACACATTTTAATGGGTCTTTCTATTAATAGATCCATTGTCTACGGTGTTATGAATCTGGCACATGCTTAAGAACCTTGTTGACCTGGTGCCTGCTTATTGTCTGAAATGTACTAAAAATTAAGAAACCTCCCGAATAATTCAGATCACGAGCCTTCGTTACCCAAAAGATGGGATAATGCCCTAAATCATCACATTCTTAAATGGTACTAATGCAGAAAAAGTCCCTAATTTTCTGCCAAAAAAAACATATTGTCTTTTCTTAAAACAAAAATAAACTAAAAAACATCCTCTTGAGAAATGTACCACTTTTTAATATTTTCTTTCCGGGTGTTTTTTTTCATAACAGGAAAAGGTTCACTGTTTCTTTGTTGGATTTGACATACCAGAAGCTTAATATTCCCTTTTTTATTATTTTAACAGTAAAATACTGCACGCCAAGCCTATACTAGGAAGTGATCTGTTTATTTAAAATACATTTATGAGCAAGCAAATGCAAACAACTGCTTCTCGTAAACCAGTAAGCCACCCTTACAATAGGAGGTTTCTGAACCTTCTACTCCACTCCACTCTTGTCGTTTCACATACTTCTCTGACACTTTTTCTCATTTGGTCCACCTATTACTTCTCTCTAGTCTCTCATTTTCAAAACTGCAATCTCTCAAATGGTCTCCTTATTTATAGGTCTTTTATACGATTAAAATCTTTTGTAGCAACTCAGCTCTTGTGAAGAAGGTTCAACATCTGATTAGATTGTGACCAACACTTTTTTTAAAAAAACAACTTAACACTGAAATATGTGTCAAAGCCATTCCTGAGACCAAGTTGTAAGTGGATGTTCACCAGAGTCGAGTCGTCTTGTGCAGAGCATTAATAAGAGAGTGTGAAGACAGGTTCTATACCTCCATAATTGGTTAGTGAACCTTTTTGGCCTGAACTGGAACCAAAGCAAGACAACTTTCATCACAGACAAACATGAACCAGAATTAAACCAGAAAACCTAAGTGTTTGACTCTCATGATTTTCTGGCACCTTGCCCACTTGTAGGTATTTCTTAAGAATTGGGTGATGGATCATCAAGGTAACGTCTGAATACTGACCAGCTGGTTGCTCAGCAGTCTCTGTAGGACTAGCAATGAACCATTCATCATATGGATGAGCCCTCCTTAACATTGGGAAACAACCTCCTTCTAACATAGTATCCATTCATGCAATGCACTTTTCAAACGAGGGGACAGTTTACAAGGCAGTCAGTTCCCTTAATGGGATTTCTGTGAAATGTTTTGAGGGTGTGGGAGAAGCACAGGGACATGACGCCATTATTCCTGGAAAGGAAGCTCGGATTTTGGAGAACTTTTGTTGGTATGACGTTAGCAGAAAGGGGAATCCTGTGAAGGAAAATATTATGTCACACAACAACAACAACAACAAGTCTCAGGGAAGACCTGACAAGACCTATGGAAGTTAAAAACACACACCAGGCCGGGGTCTGCATATAATAGAAGCATTGAGTTTATTTTCATGCCTGTTCAAACTGCTGGCCAGAAAAACATTTGGTCTGAGGCAGCAGGACTGTTCTTACATTTCTTCTCTGAGCAAGTTATAGGACCTTGCCACATGGCAATCACATTGACAGGATGTTTTGGCCCCCATCTCTAAGTCAAGAAAAGTACTTTTACATAGATGTTCAAACATCTATGTTCTTTGCCTGCCGAGATCCCTCATGACAAACTGTGAGTCCTCCATCAATTATTTATCTGTGATACTTCTATACCGCTTAATATTGCTCAAATCCCTAAGCGGTTCACATATAAACATTAAAAATCACATTTAAAATACATTGTTAAAAAAAACAATTCCAATTACAATAATAGGACAGTGCAATACAAGGAGCAGTAAAATGGAACAGCATGATGAATTACAATCAATTACAAGCCAGGGAAAGCCTGGGTGAACAGGTGCGTTTTCAGGAGACATTTGAATCATGCCACATTTTCTGCCTCCTGAAGTGCAGGCGGGGGGGGGGAGAGTTTTTCAGGGGCTGGGTGCTGCTACCGAGATGGCCTACCACTGAGGTATTACATGGCGACATTCTGTTGGTTTTGGAATGACCAGCAAGGCCTCCTCTGATGAGCTTAACAGTCGGCTGGGTATATACAAGGGAAGGCGGTCTGCTAGATATCCTGGCCCCAAGTTGTTTAGGGCTTTGTATGACAATAGCATAACCTTGGACATGGCTTGGTAACTAACAGTAACTGGCTAGAGCCGGTGTGGCGTAGTGGTGAGAGTGTTGGACTAGGACTCAGGAGATCAGGGTTCTAGTCCCCGTTCAGCCATGAAACCCACTGGGTGACTTTGGGCCAGTCACTGACTCTCAGCCTCACAGGGTTGTTGTGAGGATAAGATGGAGAGGAGGAGGAGGATTATGTAAGCCGCCTTGGGTTCCTTGCAGGAAAAAAGATGGGGTATAAATATAATAAATAAATATAAATAAATAAATAATAGGCAGCCAGTGCAGTTCTTTCGACGCAGATGTTATGTGAGCATAGCTGAGTGTCCCAGTGAGCACCCTAGATGCTGCATTCTGCACTAGCTGCAGCTTCTGAACCAGGCATGAGGGCAGCCCCACATAGAGTACATTATACAGTAATACCTTGGATTGCAAGCATAATTCGTTCCGGAACCGTGCTTGTAATCCAAAACACTTTTATATCAAAGCGAGTCTCTGGCAGGCGTGAGTGGGGCCGATTTCGGGCCGCTACGCCCGCTCGAGGCGAGCGGTTACATCCCTACTTGTATTACAAGACATTGCTTGTTTATCAAGTCAAAATTTTTTAAAAAATTTGCTTGTCTTGCAAAACGCTCTCAGACCAAGTTACTTGCAATCCAAGGTATTACTGTAGTAGTCTAATTGTGAAGTTACCAGTGCATGGATCACTGTGGCTAGGCTATCTCTATCCAGGAATGGGTGTAGTTGACAACTGTTATAGGGGCACCCTGTACCTCCCTATCACCCTCTCTCCCATCCAGACATATCCTGGCTTGTAACCAACTCCCTTTCCCAGAAATTAGCAAGAGAAGAAGAAAGAGAAGAAAAGAGAAGGAAGAAAGGAAAGAAGAAAGGAAAGAAGGAAAAATAAACGGGGGATGTTTAAGTGCTGCAGGGCAAGCAGTAATAATTCTGCCGGCCAACAGATGTAAACCAGCTGGCTAAAATATAATAGTAAAGACCAATGATGATAAATTAGAGCAATAAATAGATGAGGCCAACATGGGTGATCACATCCCACCCCCAGTCAGATGGAAGATGTTAACTGACAATCTATATTCCTATAGTTCTCTTCCCCTGTCTCCCACTTGGGGGGAACCTACATGGCACAACAACCCCCACCCAGGCTCTCGCCCTAGGTCAGGGTCACAGGCCTGCCTCTCACACAGGAACCCGGTAACATTCCTATTCCCAACGGATGGGGGCTGCTCCCACGCACATGACTCCCCAAAGGGGCAAGCCCCCCCTTTGGTGTTGCCCCTTCAGGGTCAACCCCACCACCCACAGCAGGGCTGGTTCTTATGAGCCTCTTCCTGGAGCTGGTCCAATCACAGGTGGGGCTCTAGCCCAGTGCAGCCACAGCACAGTCCCCAGCTGCAAACACGTCCAAACCATCCAAGAAAGCAAAGCTCAGAAGAAAAAGAAAGGGCAAAAAGGCACTCTTGCTGGCAGGTAGTAACAGACGAGGCAGAGGGCTAGATGTTTTCATAGATCACAGAGTTGGAAGGAGCCCACAAGGCCATCGAGTCCAACCCCCTGCTCAGTGCAGGAAACTAGAGGAGGGGGTCTCCCATCCAAGTACGTAATAACCAGGCCTGACTCTGCTTAGCTTTCCACACTCAGACAAGCTGAGCCAGCGTGAGCCACAGGCTTGTTTCATTCTCCAGATCTGTAAGGAACCCCAAATCTTATGAACAGAGCGTTTAGAATCCTTTAACATTATCTATTTCCCTACCCTTGATTGTAAATAAGTAAACTTGTTTCCTTTTAAAAATTTTAAAAGGAGTAGTCTGAGTTGGTTCCCCTGAAGGGGGTTGGTGGCAGCGGAGGAGATTAAGAGAGAGTGTGGAGGTGGGATTTGACCGCTTCAGGTTTGAATCACAAGGTGGGGGTGAGGGGAGAGGCGTTACAAGTAGCATAAAATGTTTTCTCAACATTTTAAAGCCAAACTTTAGATTCATAAAAGTCTTGAGGGTTGGTCTTGTTCCCTGCTATTTTGTGGCAGCAAGATCAAGGCAAAGGAAAATCTAATAACTTGTTTTAACAACAAGCATGTAGTTGCTGCAAAAAAGAAATCCGGAACCTTAAAGTATAGAAAGCCTTTAGGTTTAGGCAGAAAACATGTTTTCTGTGCCAGCCTATATGGGTGGTGTGGTAGGGATGGGAAGAAACTTGATTTGTATACCCTTTTCTTGAATAATCATCTGCTCTGACTCAAATGCTAAATGTGTGTCTGCTTTCTTGACTATCTCTTGTCACCTGGAGTTTATCTTGCTTGAAGGAAATGGATGGTTGCACGTTTAAAATGGCTTTTCAGGGGCACGATATGGAACAGCAAACATCAAGATATGACATTTTAAATCTATTTGTACCTCAGTCATCAGGAAAACAATTCCCCAAAAACATCTACCTTAGAAGACTGGAGAATTAAAAAGAGCTCCTCAAGTGAGTTGTATCTAAAAAGTTGTTATCCAGAATCTTGTATCAATGTGCTAGGAGATCTGTCGGTAAATGTAAATACACAGTTAAGAGAAAATACATGGAGCAACACTTCGAAGATACCACCTTACCCACTAAGCTGCAATTCTTGGCAAAATTCATTTGTGCTCCTTCCAGGCAAGGCTTTTATGGTGCCATTGCCCTGCCTCATTCATGAAATTTTATGAGAGGGTCCAGGCGTTGTTGTCTTCCACTCGTAACCCTCCCGTGTTTTCCCACCACTTCTTCCGTCTTTTTCCTTGCTGCAGAAAATCCGTTCAGGGGAAGAAACTGGAATTGCTGCACAACGCCTTCTGACTGGTCGTGCCAGGAGCCCTCCATCTGGAAGCACCTCTGGAGTCTGCAGTGGTGTGGAAGCTATGCACAAAGTTTCCACTCCACTTTAGGTAGAACGGTTAGCATATCATCATGCTTGTGTACCCCAAACGGCTCCTCTTTAAAATGAGGTAAAATAGTATCCTTCTCACAGGAAACGTAAATTATGTCGTGTCAAAAAAGCAATGTGAAGTTTAGTTGGACTTCTGAAATATTTTTACTGTGGATTGACTACTACAATACGTGCAATGCAATACAGGCTGGGACTTCCCTTGACGCTTGTTTGGAAGCTTTGTTTGGTGCCAGATGTAGTGCTGCCTCCTCCTGGAAGTTGCTTGCTTGAAGAAAATTACGCCAGCATCTGGACTGGCATCCAATACCGTTCCAAGTACAATTTACTGGGTTTAGCCTACAAACCCCCCTGGCTTGGGTTATACATACTTTACAGATTGTCTCCTTGTATTTCAGGGGTGGAGAGCCTCAGGCCCGGGGGCCAAATCCGGCCCTCTGGGGTTCCCTACAAAGCCACACCCCTTTCCCCTGACCACACATTGTTTGGTATTTTCCCAGTTTCTGTGAAGTTTTCCTGCATTCTAAAAGGTTGAAATGCCACTCCTAAGGCTTAGTTACTGGCAGTAAGAGCTTCAAGCTAAGATGTGCTGGCATTTTAGCTTGAGGTTTAGCTCCACCCCTTTTGCCTTTGGCCCACCCACCACTGGAATGCAGCCTCCCAGGCTGAGTTTGGCCCTTGGGCTGAAAGAGGTTCCCCACCTCTGTTCAGGGATTTCATAGATTTCATAGATCATAGAGTTGGAAGGAGCCTACAAGGCTATCGAGTCCAACCCCCTGCTCAATGCAGGAAACTAGAGGAGGGGTCTCCCATCCAAGTAATAACCAGGCCTGACCCTGCAATGGTTGAAGAGTCCTTGGTCTCGAGTCATGAGTCGAGTTACGAGTCTTTGGACCCGAGTCTCGAGTCTGTCCTTGGTCCAAAATGGTGACTCACGAGTCACGAGTCACGAGTCACTCCCAAAGCTGACTCCACGAGTCCCTATTAAAGTCAATGGGGTTTTTCCCCAACAAAATAAGGCTACTTCAGATGTGTGGCTTAAATAAATTCTAGGCACACGTGTGCCTTTTATCTCAAAACTCTGCCACTGATTTTGACAAGAACAGACCAGGCAGACAAACCCAAAATAACCGGGCAGGCAGAGGAGGCAGGGAACCCCAAAACAGGCAGGCAGAGGCCTTTGTCTTGGACAATTCAAACTGTGGAACTGGTTAAGAAGAGACCAGGCAGGCAGAGGAGGCTGGGTACCTCAAACAGGCAGGCAGAGGCAGCCAAACCCAAAATGTCTGAAAGGTTGCATTAGTAAAATGATTTTTAAAAATAAACTTGGATTGTTACTGCAACTAGGTCCAGACAGCACCTGCAGGTGGCATCAAGCAGGGATGTTGACGAGTCCTTGGTCTCGAGTCCCGAGTCGAGTCTCGAGTCCCATTAGAAATATTGGGACTCGAGTCCGAGTCGAGTCAGAGGGGGGACTCAGTCCGACTCACGAGTCGAATCCTCGAGTCCGAGTCCCCATCCTTGCCTCTGTTCTATATGCTCCTATTGCTGCTTCTATGGCCAGTTGGGAGTAGCCTCCTGATGGTGCCCACCACGCAACAAGTTCAAACAGCAAGAGCATTTAGGGAGACATTCTGGGTGGCCGCTCTCCATTTCTGATTTCTCTAGAAATCAGGCTTTTTTTTGCCTGAAAAAGCTTCCTATTCAGGAACCATTTAGTTAGATGAGGAGGAGCAGAGGGTTCTTAATAAGTGTATGTAAATCTATAAATATATTGTTATGGGTTTTGCTTACCTGCTTCATTACACATGCATATGGGAGGGAAGCAATCTAGCTTCCTTACCATGAGTACATATGGTCAAATTTATTGCACTCCTGTCATATATGATAGAGAACATGTGACGTACTTGCTTTTTCCTTCACAGAAGTGATAGCAGTATAGGAAAATCCCAACATATGAAGAGGCTCAAATTCTCGCTCCTTCCCCAGCTCTCCATTGCTGTATATTGCTATATTATAGGACAATAAGGTACCATCATGCTAGATACGTCATGAGGAGGTTTAGCTCAGAGGATGAACTGCTGGAAAAAGAAAATGCTAGGTATGATTCCTCTTTACTAGAAGGACTTTGTGATCAAGACATTACTCTAGTTGTGACTTAGTAAACCCTTCTGTAACAGGGTTGCATGTTAAGTTGGGGTTCAGCATATCAGGTGTTTAACACTTGAAATAACCAGAAATGAGGGCAAAAACAAATTTTAATATAGTTCAGCATTGCTAAGCAGACTTGTTGGTGGGTGGATCACACAAGGCTTTAGAGCAGGGCTCTCCAACCTTGGGTCCCCAGATGTTGCTGGCCTACAGCTCCCAGCATATCCAGCCAGCATGGCTAATGGCAAGGGATGCTGGGAGCTGTAGTCCAGCAACATCTGGGTACCCAAGGTTGGAGAGCCCTGCTTTAGAGAGATGGTGAATGCATGTAATATCCATAATAGCATTAAGAAGTGAGGTGAAACTTGTAAGATTCCTTTGGCCATGCACGATGATCTGGCAGGATCGGTGAAGTTATTTTTTCAGCTCTTTAGTCACCAGTAACTCAGTAGAAATAATCTGATATTGACCAATTATCCACAAGAAGGCAATGTTCATTTCTGTTAAAATTTGGTTAGGTAGGATAACCTTACTTTTACCTAACCACCAGACAAGTGTTTCTGAAAGGCACTGTTGCAACGCATGTGAATGAGATGGGCTATCACATGATAGCCTGATGTCAACAATGCATATTAATGGGCAGAAAACAGAATGCCAGCTAAGTGCAACCTCCCACTGCAAGTTCTCAGCCAGATTGAATCAGCTTTTGCAATGGCCGCGTGATTCCCCTGAGTCAACATTATATAGTGAATCAGTTACGGCACCAAGTCTGACTTGTGGCTGAGTTCCTCCAAATACCCAGAATAAGTCAAATTGCATTTGGGTGTTATGCAAGGTCATTGCCCTTTCCCAGATATACTTTTGTAAAGGCACTACATGTCTGACACCCTCTGGCTTGCTATTATAGGCAGTCTAGCAGAGCAGCAGACGGAGAATTGGGGCAAGTTTAACAACACCTGGAGAACAATCTCTGAGAGTTTCACATATCTCAGCTTAGCTGCCATTCTTATCAGATTCAGGGGAAGTTCCTAGCGGAGTCTGTGTGCCTGGATACTTTCCTCTATTTTGCCACTGATTCATTTTGTGACCTTGTTCAAAGTCATGACAGTTCAGTGTCTTAAGGCTGAACTACACATATTGCATGCAAATGAGTGCAAGGACCTAAGAAGGGCTGTGCCGGATCAGATCAATGGCCTTTCAGGTCTGGCATTCTGTTGCCCCACAGTGGGCAAACAGATGCCTCTGGAAAATCCACAAGCAGGATGTGAGCGCAATAGACTCCTCCCTCTATTGTAAAAAAGAACTATTAAAGACAACTTTTGTGTTAGGGAAAAGCAACTTCTGAGGGAAAACTTCTGTGTGTATGTGTGTGTGTGTGTGTGTGTATGTGTTCTTTCCCTGGCATCTGCTGTTCTAGTGCAACTCATCCCACAGCTGCTGCCTCGCCCACACAGGGCTCCATGTTTTCCCTCACAAACTTGTGCTTGGAACCCTGTTTGTGTGGAAGGGGGAAGCAGCTTGTGGGGGGGGGGCAGAGTTGCAGGGAGGGGCCATCGCTTAGTAGTAGGCCCAGGTCCAACGTCCGGCATCTCTGGTTAAAACGGCTCTGAGGTAGCAGATGTGGGAGAGACTTCTGCCTCAGTCAAAGTAGACATTATTGAGCTAGATCATGGGTAGACAACTTGTGGCCCTCTAGATATTTTGGGCTACAGCTTCCATCATCTCTAACCATTGGCTATGCTTTCCAGGGCTGATGGGAAATGCAGTCCAAAACATCTGGAGGGCACCATATCAGGGAAGGCTGGTAATTGTGTCCAGTAAGGTGTTTTGCCCTCAGAATTCATTCGCCTATACCGTTTGACCACATAGAAGGTCTTGAAAATGCAAATATTTTTACGGCTTTTAAAATCTCCTTTTGCCCCATGGGCACTCTTTGGATTTCAATGGCATTTGGGAAAATGTCATAATCCTGCAGTCTCTTGGAAAAATAATATGCCTGGATTTCTCGGTAAATGATGTGTGCAATAGGAATTATTCTTGGAAAGTTGCTCCCCTGCCCCAGCTGCCTTTTAACTTGAAATATCCACCAACAAAGAAACAAATGTATTGTTAGTCTAGCCAAGGAATGCTCAGGGTGCAACACATTGTGGGGAAAGCCCTCAGACATGGCGAGAGGGAATTTAACAGTGTACCATCCTACACAAATACTGTGCTAACACAATGAGAGATACTTCACAGAGACGACTTGAAGTCACTTTGTGACATAGGGTAAGGCAGGAGTATAGTATTTGTTAAATGCAAATAAATGCATCTAAAATGCAAATAAATGAGCCATAGATGGCTACTGACCTTTACTTGTTTACACATCTGGCTAATCCTTGTAGCAATGAAAACTTGGCAGATGTAGATTTTTTTTTTAAAAAAAGTCCATATAGATGCCCTCTAATTGCCAATGTTTCTGATCTTCGGTGGCAGGCATGCACAGCAAAATTTCAGACCAAATGTTGTTTTTTAAAATCCTTGGTATTAATTCAGATCACTATTGCCATGTAAATAGCAAAAGAAGCTGTGTTGGTCTGTAAGAAAAAAATCCAAAATCCACAGTCGGGCAATACTTTTATTGGGGCCAAACAAAACATCACAAAAGAGCAAGCAAATATTTGAAAGGAAAAAAAGAGGGCTTGATAAAGTCCGCATTTAGTTGCAGTCTTAGGATGAAATGTAGGAGGCGATGCCAGACTTAAGGCGCAACCTATACATGTTTAGACAGAAAAAAGGCCTACAACTCCCTTGCCCTTAATTGGATTAGGCTGGCTTTCCCCATCCTGCTGCCCACCAGATGTGTTGGACTACAATTCCCATCGTCCCTAGCCAACATGGCTAATGGCTGTACTAGGATTAGGCTTGAGTAGATGCTGTACAGGTTTCTGGTTGTACCTAGGATTGCTGGGACAAAGAAACCTAGATTAGCTCATCCCCCATTTTTGAAAATATAATATCCAGCCGTTGCCCAGATCTGCCTCCATGTACACTATTTAAATTATGTTAGTGATATTTTCACAAAGCAACTCTACCCTCAGCCCTGTTCCACCACCTTGTTACTTTTTAAAGATGTGGGAGCACAGATATGTCGGTCACAAACCCTTAGTTGCTCTCAAAGCCTACTAAAACGAGTGGAGGAAAATTTGCACACAAGGAGTTCATCGTCCTGTGAATGAGGCATTAGTGATTCAGACACCTATAGGTAAACTCCCAAAACAGTTTTCTCCATGACTCCACCACAAGATAACTTTTGCTGGGCAGATCTACGTATGTGGAACGGGGTTTGCAGATGGGTCAGTGCAACACGCCTTGTGGCAACAGGTTGATACAGATTCCATAAACAGGTTGACAAATCTGGGTGCTTCCATATGAGGCTTTTGTCATGCAATCACCCTGCCTCGTTCAGGGAATTGTTTGGAGGGCCCCAACATTATTGGCTTCATTTTGTAACCCTCCTGTATTTTCTCACTGCTTCTTCTGTCTTTTTTCTTTCCGCAAAAAAATCCATTAAGGAAGAAAAGATGGAGTAGCTGCACAATGAGTTTTTCTACACAAGGCTGTTAATCTGCTGTATCTACTTTTGGTTTCGTCGCAGAATTGACATCGGAGCACTACACGAGGAGTGTTTCCTTTCCTGCTTTCCTGCTACATAACCTCTAGGTGCAATGTGGTATAGTGGAATAGCGCAAATATGCAAGAGAAAATCATGCTTTCTTTTGCTTTCATAATTAGATGCCACATTTTCCTTGCTCTAAAAAAACTCACCAAAAGTGCTAGTAGACACAGAAGCAAAACTGGAGGCTCACAACGTCATCTAATGAACCCATAAACAACTCTGAGTAGGGAAAGAAGAGGGCACGATAAATGCCTTGTGTAGAAAAGCACAATGTATTTTGATTGGTAGGGCAAGGAGCTGTCTGTCTGGAAGCACCCTCTGTTTGGACCATTGATCCCAAGTGGGATTGAACCCTTCCCACATTTCATGTCCTATAAATATTGTGCTATTCACTCAACTGCATGAATATGTTGGAAAAGACATCAAGGGGAAACATTAACCCATGGCCAGATTATCACATCATAACATATGGTGAATCCCCAAGAGAAAACATTGACATAATTCACCCTGTATGTTAGGAATATCTATCCGCTCAGGGAACAGGGGTTTTCACCAGTCATGCTTGGTGACTTGTTCTGCAATAAATCACTGGCAACTTGAGAAATTAATGCAAGGTGACTGCATTTTTTTATTCCCAGCTCTCCTTTCTCTTTAAATAGATGTGCTGTAATCCAGCCTTCCCCAACCTGGTGACTCTAGCTACCCATGCTGGTTGGGGGATGCTGGGAGTTGAAATCCAACACATCTGGAGGGCACCAGTTTGTGGAAGGCTGCTGCTATCTCTCCGTGGTGGGCAAAGCTAAGTACACGCCTTGGCCAACAATGTCGCAAACCTAATGGAAAAGCAACTGTTTATGCTGTTTATAATAATTATGTCACTTTTTCAAGAGGAGTGTCTGGACCAGCCAGAATCCAGGACCAATCGATGTAATTTAGACTCTAGGCCAAAATATACATGTAGATAATATCACAAGTGTTTATTCTGCATAGCAGAAATTCAAGGAAAGGCCAAGTTGTTTCGTCTTTGCCACCTCATGCCAGTGTTAAATAACTTCCCTGGTAGTACTACAATAACTAAGGATGGAAGATAACTGGCCAACTGAATACAGTGTCAGGGAATTCATAATCTGCTATTAATATGATGTACACATGAAATAGTATTTGCAGAAGATGAAGGCATAATAAAGTACTCTGCTATGTCTTATAAATCCATAGTCAAAACAAAAAGGAGATGCTTATATATGACCAGCTAAGTGGCTCTTTATCTCATGCTACTAATTTTTTAAATAACACCCCCCCCATCAAACTCTATAATATAATTTATTTTTACTTGTTATTTTAATATATATATATATATATATATATATGCTATTTTATGATATTTTTTGTTACTGAACAAATTCTGCCTCCCCCACCCTGCCTAAAACACCCCCCAAAAAACATGATTGCTCACCCATTTTGAATGGAAATAATGAGCTCAGCTAAAATGCCCCCCCCCTCCACCACTCATCACCCCATTTGCAGACAGCAAAGATTCATTGGCCATTTCTGCAATTTTTCAAAAGGGAAGTGAAATTCTTCAAAAGGTTCAGGGAGTGGGGGTGGCGGCGGCGGCGGCTTTACAATTGATGGCAGCAGCGTTCCTTTTTCCCCCCTTTAAAAAAATAATCAACATTTTTTTTAGTGCTGCTGCAGGCATTGCTTCTATATAATTTAATGGAGCTGAAACAGGATCTGTATTCCTTGGGTTGTGTGCAAAAGGTGCAATCCTATGCAAGTTTAGACCAAAAAAAGGCTTACAACTCCCAACATGCCCCATGCCGAAGTTGTAGGCCTTTTATCCATCTAAACTTGCAAAGGCTTGTGCCCTAAATTTAAAACAAACAAACAAAGGCTTCTTCTTGGTGGAGAAGGCACTCTCAGTCTTCACTCACAGTAAACCTCTAAGTAGGGCATGCAATGTTCTTATCGCAAATAGTCTGGCACCCTCAGCCACATGCTTCTTACTTCCTTCAGTTATGTCTAGACCAGTGTTCTCCAACCTGGGGTCCCCAGATGTTTTTGGCCTACAACTCCCAGCATGCCCCAGCCAGCTACGCTGGCTGGGGCATGCTGGGAGTTGTAGGCCAAAAACATCTGGGGACCCCAGGTTGGAGAACACTGGTCTAGACTGACACTGGTGTCAGTCCCACCCTAAAGCCTGTCGTTTGAGAACACATGCTCCAATGTAAGAAATGATGAAGTGTGATGTTGCATCAACATGGTAAGTTTCAAAACAGAGGAACATTGCCCTGGTACTTGGAGAAAACACGGTGGTTGTTGACTTCTCAGAATGTTTTTAAGAGGACAAGGGCATTTTTACCAACAAAAGAGACAGAACATTTGTCCCAGGAAAATGATCCATAATCTTTTTTTTTTTTTTTTTAAACTGTCACATGGGACTGATGGTTGCGAAAAGGATAAAAATAGGAGGATAGCTCAGAAGTCTTCTAGAACTGAATGTGTGAAATTGAATTCTGGGCCTGAGAAGCTGGAGGTTATCATACCACCGGTAAAGCAAGCCCAAATACCCTGGGGTATTTTCTCTAGGTATACAATTATCTATGGTGTGTGAAAAATAAGTACACACAAGTGGTGCCAGATTTTTAATTTTCCTGTCAGGTCACAAACATTTCCCTTTTCGGACTGGTTTTTTTTTTTTTTTTAAATTCCCAGACATATGACAAAGTGTTTACTTAATGCAACCATTTTTTAAAAAACTTAGCTGTTGTATTTTATGTTGTGGATGAATGGATTGTACATCACCCTGGAATTCTAAAGTGAATGAATGATGGTATAAAAATGTTTTAAATAAACAAATAATTACAAGTACATGGCATTTACAGTGCAATCCTACAGATGTCTACTCAGAAGTAAGCCTAGTTGATTTCAATGGGACTTACTCCCAGCTAAATGGGTACAGGATTGCAGCCTTAAGGCGCACCCCTACGCCTCTTTAGACAGAAAAAAGTTCTACAACTCCCAGCATGCCCTAGCCGGCTTAGGAGTTGTAGGACTTTTTTCCTGTCTCAACAGGCTGATAGGATTGTGCCTTTAATTACTCACCCTATTTATTTCAGGACACATTGATGATTGTTGTCAGAGTGGTGGTACCAAAGTTTAGATTTTAAACACAAACTAAATGCATGCCCTGCTAGAAAGAAAAGCAAATTAAAGCTGTTTTGGAATTATTAATATTTAGAGATATTAATTCAGGATACAGTGCTGAGACCAAACAAATTGTTTAAAGCTTTGTAGAAGACATTCCTTGATTTATTCAGTACTTGTTCCATCAACTTTCAAATTACTACTTCACAGTACTTCATATTACATAGCAACATAATTATTTCCAAAATATGAATGTGAAATATGTACAATGTCCCCAAATTAGCAGTGAGTTTTGATATCACCAGCCACTTAAAACAAACAAACAAACAAACAAACAACACAACGTTTAGTTGTGGACACTCACATGCCCGAGGGGAGTTAAATTGTAAATATGTTGTGCAGGCAAATTGGCACTTATTGTTACCACTAAGAGCTGAAAATGCAGCTAGGTTTCTGTCTTTATCTATGGGAAGATAGGACTGAAATTAGTAACATCTGATTGGAGAATAACTGAACATTCTAAAAATGCCAGTTGGTCTGAAGTTTAAATGGAGGTGGTGGGACGGAATGTTGGCTACACCAAAGCTGATTGGCTGGAAGGTTCTGACTGAAGCAAATATAAGGAGCTGCGGAGAGTCTGTCAGGAGGAGTCTGACTGAAGATTTGCCTGAGGAAGAAGTCATCAGGAGGTGTCTTTGTGAGAGGCTGGAGAGCCTGAAGAAGACATCAGCCAGGAAGAAAAGCAGCTACAGGCAGTCCCTGGGTTAAGAACATCCGACTTACGGACAACTCATACTTACGAATGGACTCCCGGGTTCCCTGGCTCTATGTCGTACGTAATTTGCGTAAATGCCATATACTACGCTATACCGTTCCAACATACGTACAAATGTGACTTAAAGTCATTTTAAAGAATGGAACTCATTCATAAGTTCCATAAGAGATCAGGGCGGTAGTGAATGCCTCCCTCGAGGAGGGAGTGATGCCATCAGCCCTTAAGGGGACTGCCTGTACAAGACCGGGAGGCCCAGCTGAGAGCACGTGAAGCAGAAGCTGAAGAAGGTCTGCAAGTGGGGAGAAGAAGACTTCTGGAGCAGCCTTTAGGAAAGAGCTGAAGCTTGAGTGACAGCTGGTGGCAATGGTCTGAAGACTGAGCAGCTACTGCACCAAACTGAAGACTCTGGAGAAGCCTGGTGAACAGCCTTGATGGTTCCAGGTGGAAATCAAACCCAGCCAGAGAGAAGACTGCCTTTCAAGACCTTGTGGTTACGCCTGCAAGTTGACTGGGGTGGAGCTTGTTTGGGGAATTAGCTTAAGGTTGGTTAGGGGTAGGAACTGGGGCATCTAATACCTGTTTGGTGGTAACAGTAACTGTACAGAAACCTTGTTTAAAAGTAGTAACATTCTTAATAAGCTTTCTTGCTAATAAAATGAGGGGCACCTCGGGACTTCATGGAGACCATGGCTTCCTGGGAGCTGCACCCTGTATCAACTGGACCTACCCATGTAGCCAGTCATGCGCTAGACTTGGTTTTCATTTCCGGAGAGGGAGGAAATGATCTGGAAATCGGGGGTATATACACCACCCCCTTGTCATGGTTAGATCACTATCTGGTAGGGCTGGATTTCTTGGTGCCACAACCCCTCTGCAGGGGTGAGGGACCTATTAGGATGGTCCGCCCCAGGCGTCTTATGGACCTGGATGGATTACTGAACGCGCTTGGGGAACTGGAGCACGCAAACGGTAGCTCGGTTGAGACCCTGGTGGATGACTGGAATGCTGCTATCACCAGGGCATTAGACCAAGTTGCCCCGAAGCGCCCTCTTCGCCTGAACAGAGCTCGCACGGCACCATGGTTTACTCCATCGCTACGAGCTCTGAAGCGGAAGGTGAGAAGGCTAGAGCGCCGATGGCGTAAATCCCACTCTGAAGACGATCGGACACAGGTCAGAGCTGCATCTTCAGCCTACCAGGTGGCGGTGAAGGCAGCAAAGAAGAATTTCTATGCTGCCTCCATCGTGTCTGCGGAGTGCTGCCCCAGGAGGGCTGTTCCAAGTGGTCCGGAGCCTGGCCGGTCCAGTTGCTCCGGATCCGTTGGAACAGTCTAAAGCCTCCTGTGAAGCTTTAGCGAAGCACTTTGCAGATAAAATTGATCGGATTAGGAGTGGGATTCCGTGCGTCGTGGACACAGTGGGTGAACGGGAGGAGGCCAGTGGCAGTCCGGTTTTGTGGAATCGGTTCCAGCTTCTTCCTTCTGGTGGAGTGGACAAGGTGCTTTCTTCTGTTAAGCTGACCACCTGCTTGCTTGATCCTTGCCCGTCCTGGCTTGTTATGAGCTGCAGGGAGAAACTGGGTGGGGAGATCAGGGCGGTAGTGAATGCCTCCCTCGAGGAGGGAGTGATGCCATCAGCCCTTAAGGAGGCAGTAATAAGACCGCTTCTAAAGAAGCCCTCCTTAGATCCCCAAGATTTGAACAACTTTCGCCCAGTCTCCAATTTGCCATTTCTGGGCAAGGTGATTGAGCGAGTGGTGGGGGCTCAGTTGAGGGTACATTTGGATGAAGCCGATTATTTAGATCCATGCTAGTCGGGCTTCAGACCTGGACATGGGACAGAAACGACCTTGGTCGCCTTAGTGGATGATATAAGGAGGGCTTTGGATAGGGGCGAATGCTCCTTTCTAGTCCTCCTCGAATCTCTCAGCGGCTTTTGATACCGTTGACCATGGTATCCTCCTGGACCGCCTGGAGGGGTTGGGCGTGGGAGTGTATTGCAGTGGTTCCGGTCCTTCCTCTCTGGAAGGTACCAGAGGGTAGTTCTTGGGGAGGAGGCTTCGGACCCTCAGCCGCTCACTTGTGGGGTGCCGCAGGGTTCCATCCTCTCCCTGATGTTATTTAACATCTACCTGAAGCCACTGGGAGCTATCAGGAGGTTTGGGGTGTGCTGTAATCAATATGCGGATGACACACAGCTCTACCTCTCCTTTAAGTCCTCACCAAGGTTGGCTGTTGAAACCCTGTCCAAGTGCCTGGAGGCAGCGGGTGACTGGATGGGAAGGAACATGCTGAAACTGAACCCCGACAAGACCGAGGTACTTCTGGTGGGAGACAAGGGAAGGTTAGGGGATGTTGACCTGGTGCTGAATGGGGTACATCTACCCCTGAAGGTCCAGTTCCGCAGCTTGGGAGTCATTCTAGACTCCCAGCTGTCCATGGAGGCTCAGGTGTCAGCTGTGAGCCGGGCGGCGCTGTATCAGCTCCATCTGATACGGCAGTTGCGCCCCTACCTTCCTAATCATCTGCTCCTATCAGTGGTTCATGCCTTGGTCTCCTCTCGCCTGGACTACTGTAATGTGCTCTACGTGGGGTTACCCTGGAAGACGGTTCGGAAGTTGCAGCTGGTACAGAATGCAGCAGCTTGCCTGGTTAAAGGCTGCCGCCGGTGTGATCACATCACTCAGGTACTCAAAGAATTGCACTGGCTACCAGTTGTTTGCTGAGCCGAATTCAAGGTGTTGGCATTGACCTTTAAAACCCTGTACGGCTCCGGTCCAGTATATCTCAAGGAGCGCCTCCAGCAACATCAAGTAGGCCGCTCAACAAGATCCGCCACAGATGGCCTTCTCCCTGTCCCATCAGCCAGAGAAACCAGGCTGGTGGGGACTAGGAGGAGGGCCTTTTCTGTGGCAGCCCCCAATTTATGTAACTCTCTCCCCAGTGACCTCCGCCATGCCCCTTCCTTGATTAGCTTCCACCGTGCATTAAAAACGTGTCTTTTCAGGTGGGAATATGGGGTAGGTTAGGATTTTTAATTGTGTTTTATACTGTGTGTGTGTGTGTGTGTTATTGCATTGTACATCGCTCAGAGTGGCCGGATGTCTGGCCAGATGGGCGATTCATAAATATAATAAATAATAATAAATAAATAAATAAATAAATAAAATACTATATCTTTGTTTGCTTTCCTGGTACCACTGATCTGATTTGTCCAATGCCTAATGACCAGCTGCCTTAGGGGAAAAGGTATATTTTAAATAAAGGGGTGTAGTTTAATGGTGGCAGCTGAAGTGAAGGGAGGGATTGTCCAGTGCTGAGGGGTGATCTTCCACATTTGGGGATATGGGTGGGATTGCCCTAGTAGTGTCAAAGCCCCCACCCCAAGACCAGGTCTCCACAAGCTGTAACAATCTCTCACAGTTGTGTAAATTAATTTAAGGTGCAATCCTATGCGTTGTGCCCTTAAACAAGCTTTAATAATATCTTCCTTCATTTCTAGTTTATTTGCTCTGTGTAGAAACCCTTGTTGCATCAGCTTCAACACCAGGGTAGCCCTGCTGTGCTACTGCTCGCTCTGCAGAGTATATGAGAAAGATTTTGTGTGAGAGATCAATGAGCTTCCATACTTGGAAATATTTTTATCCAAATGTTTTCTGCAATTCTTATGTCTAAGAATGTTCCTTTTCTCTCCAAATTTCTTTGCAGTGTGAGAAATTTCTATTTCATAATAAATGTGCACATGGTGAAACTTTCTTCTAGAAACCAGTATGGACCAAAATAGTACCCTACTGGCTACTCTCCAGAGAAGCTCCATCCAATCCATGTTCCTGCTTCATCTCGTGCTAGTGAATTCCATACTTTAACTATGTGCTGCATGAAGAAGTACTTCCTTTTATCTGTCTTGAATCTCCCACCATTCAGTTCTATTGGATGACCCCGGGTTCTAGTATTATGAGAGAGGGAGAAAATGGGTTCTTAGGGTTCTAGTAGTTAGCTCAATGAAAACAGTGACGCAGTGCACAGTGGCTGTGAAAAAGGCTAATTGCATATTGGGGGATCATTAGGAAAGGCATCCAAAATAAAACTGCCGATAAGATAATGCCTTGAAACAGATCTATGGTGTGATGATCATGCTTGGAATACTGTGTACAGTTCTGGTCACCACATCTTAAAAAGGACATTGTACAGCAGGGAAAGTGCGGAAAAGGGCAACTAAGGGCGCAATCCTCTGGCCCTCCGTCCTTGTCTAGGGGGCTATAGAAGAAGTTGGGACTCCCCGCTGTGACCTTGGAAATCCCTTCCAAGGTCACAGTGAGGAGTCCAAGTGCGGAGCACCCTCCCCCTACCTCGCAGCTGGCACAGTTTTTCCTGTGCTGGCTGGGAACTGGAGCTGGAAAACAGACTTTGGTTCTGTCGTGGGGGAGGGTGTTCCTGGGTGCGGGGAGGGAGAGGGATCGCCATGCTACGAAGAATCCAGGCGGTGCCTCAACCTCTCCTCCTAGCAGGGAGAGGTAAAACATTTAGATGGCTGAAACCAGCCGTCTAAATGTTTCTGAGGGTGAGGGGAAATCTTATCTGCCACACTCCTCCTGCCCTCATTTGGATGCCTGTAATCCTCCGGGTTCGGCGGGTTACGGGCACCCACATAGGATGGAGCTGTAAAATGATCAGTGGGCTGGAGCAACTCCCCTATGAGGAAAGGTTACAATGTGTGGGGCTCTTTAGCTTAGAAGAAAGGCAAATCTTACTAGAAGAACCCGGAGTCCTCTAATAAAATTAGGAGATTCAGGACAGATAACAGGATGTACTTCTTCACACAGAGCATAGTTAAAGTATGGAATAATTCACTTTCACAGGATGTAGTGAAGGCCACTTATTTGGATGGCTTTAAAAGGGGATTGGATAAATTCATGGAGAATAAGGCCATCAGTGCCTACTAGTCATGATGCTATATGCTACTTCCAGTTCCCCCCCCAGCGACTGTGGCAACAGTATGCCAATGCGAAGGAATGCAAGTAGGAGGGTACTGTGGCACTCATGTCTTGTGTGGGTTTTCCGTAGGCATCTGTACTTTATTGTGTTGGTATTTTTGTAGTTATTTCTGTTGGGTTGGATTTTTAAAACGTATGGTTGTTGTTTTTAACAGTATTATTCTGTTTTATTTATATATACCCACACACACTGTATTGTGCCAGCATGACTTGATTAGGCTGTGAACTTGTGACGAGAACACCCTCAAAACTGTTACTCTAGTAGTTACCCTTGTTTTCTTCCTCTACAACAGTGATGGCGAACCTTTTTGAGCCCGAGTGCCCAAACTGCAACACAAAACCAACCTATTTATTTCAAAGTGCCAACACTGCAATTAAACCTGAATACCGAGGTTTTAGTTTTAGAAAAACAACTCATACAGTTGTCCGAACTAAGTAACAACTTTTGTCTTAAAAGAAAAACACAATAACAGAGCTTTCAATGATACAAACAGTTTTTTGTTGAAAAAAAAATCAACTCAAAAAATTATTATAGTGCTACATTGTACACATAGCCTGAAGGGAATTTATACAAACTTTTTAAATAATTAGGCACATGTATTTTTGGATAAGGGATTCTCAACTTGTTGTAATATGATTATATGCCAGACTGAAATTGTATGGGGCAAGCTTTACCCCGGGTCCTTTCCCTGCTTCTACAGGTGTTGGATTAGTAAAAGTAAAAGTCAACCTGTACTAGGATGAGCAAGATAAACAAGAAAACTAAATGTACTTAACACATTTTAAACACTTTATGTCTTGGACTGCAAACACTGCATTAGGTAAACGTTTGCATTGGGCATGCTTTTGCACAATTAATGTGATTTTTGCTATTGCATGCATGCTGATAATTTGTCAAACCTTGGCTCATACTCCGTTAGTTTGAGAGCAACACATGCAGCACTCAGGTCAACTGTTAGGGCTTTACATCCAAGCCATGCTCTGTGCATCATTCTTCAAAATCTTTTAAATGTGATAACAATGTAGAAAAGAATTCTGTAACAGGAATTCTAGAATAAAATCATTCTGTTCCACACTGTGAGAAAGTACAAGATCATTCGTGTTTTGCAGAAGGGGACGGTCTTTTCGCGATCTGGTGACCAATGGCTCGAGTGCCCACAGAGAGGTCCCTGCGTGCCAGCTGTGGCACCCGTGCCATAGGTTCGCCATCACTGCTCTACAATATCTCATATTGGTCTTCGATTGGTATTACGTAAATCTCATTGGTAGTTATCCTAACAGGTGAGCGTTGCAACATACGTAGGTTTGTAGCTATATCAGAGGGGTGAGATGGGAGAACTCTCTGTGTTCCTATTTTGAACATCCTATTAATTTGTAATGATACGGGATCTTTTTAGCTTTGCAATGTAATATGGAGGACATTAAGCATACAGTAGTCTTCTCTCACTTGTTTTGCATGAATTAATTAATCTTCTTCTGCCATCTGCACATATTGCCACATAACTAGAATTAGAAATGCATATAATTAATAATATTTATACCCCGCCTTTTTTCCTGCAAGGGACCCAAGGCGGTTTACATAATCCTCCTCCTCCTCTCCATTTTATTCTCACAACAACCCTGTGAGGTAGCTTAGGCTGAGAGTCAGAGACTGGCCCAAAGTCACCCAGTGAGTTTCATGGCCGAGCGGGGACTAGAACCCGGATCTCCCGAGCCCCGGTCCAACACTCTCACCACTGCGCCACACTGGCTTATTTAGTTGAAACATTGTTCTTTAGGAAAGTTGCATTTGAACGGGCATTGTTTGCTCAAACACCAAATTACTCATTTTCTCCTATTGTGAAAGTGTTTTTTCTAAAGACGCCAAAAAATGACTTATACTCCATATAATGCTGCCATCAACCAAGCACAATGTGATTGCAAACTATTGCTTCTAGTCATGTCTCCTTTGTACAACCACAGGGGAGCTAATTTGGCAATGGCTAAATTGGCTTCAGTATAAGGTAGACCTATCTCTTGTGCCAGTTTAAAATTTGTCCTAAAACGGGTACATCTCTTGCCAGGTCATGGTAGTGTGATCTTAAGTGCTGTGACTAATGTCACAAGGGAGGGGGTGTAGCCCAGTAGCAGAGCACCTGCTTTGCGTGCCCAAGGGCCCAGGCTCAATCCCCGGCATCTCCAGGTAGGGCTAGGAAGGAATCCTGCCTGAAACCTGAAGACCCGCTGCCACCAGTCAGTGTCGACACTACTGGGCTACATAGACCAATGGTCTGACTCAGTGCTTCTCAAATAGTGGGTGGGGCCTTAAATTGCCCCTCCTGATCTAGATTTTAAACAAGGCAGATGACAAGATGGAACCTTACAGCAATAGGACAATTCACAAGGCTGAGATAATAGTTGCCCACTAACGCCTTTGAAAGTTACCCTAATTAACTAGGACTAGAAGCACTACAACACAAGACCTCTCTCAACTCTTCCAGATGGTACAGGAGGATCTTGGGATCAATGATATCAAGCACTCCACAAAAAGAATGAAAGAGCCACACTCCTATCTCCTGCTGCAAATCATCTACTAAAACCACTGGAGCAGTATGCATGCCAAAAACTAGCTTCAAACCCAATAGAAATGGGTCTAGAAAGCTCATGTACCAGGACACTAAGGATGGGTGAAGCAAGCAAGTCTACGAGTCTGATAATCAGCTTGCCATGTGAGGAGGAAACTTGGGGGTATGTAAATCCCTACATAAAGCTCACCTTGGGCTACTCATTCATCAGCTCTCAGCCTAATCTGCCTCACAGGGTTATAGCAGTGCTTCTCAAATAGTGGGGCGGGCCCCCCAGGGGGGGCGCGAGGCTCCGTAAAGGGGGGCTCGTTTGACCTCAGTTAAAAGTTTTTTTTTAATATTGTGTTCCTTTAAATCCTGTGCTCCTTTAAATCTTTTCTGCTACAGTTAATAAAGCTATTCTTTGTTGTAAATTGATCCACATTTCTTTCTTTTTTTTATTCTCTTATACGTTAATAAGGATACAGTGTTGTGCAGAGGTGTACTTATAACAATTTTATAGACAAATGATACTATTTACAGTCGCGCGGGGCGCGCGAAATGTTTTCTTCTTCCTAGGGGGGGCATGACAGAAAATAATTGAGAAGCACTGGCAGTTATGAGGCAGTATCCATTCACACATCTGTACCATTTAAATATATGTGGCTTCCTGGCCAATATATTAATGGCAACATTAATTCTTGGGTCCACCTTGAAGGAGGGATGTGGACATGCTTTTTTTCCTATATGGAGATTGTCTCTGTACAGCAAGGGTGGGCAAGACGCCGTCTGTGGGCCCCACTGCTCCCCCCAAATTCATTAAAAAAAATTTTTTTGGGGACAAAATGGCATATGTAGTGGCTACAGCTCTCCAAAAGGGTCAAACTGGTTTGTCTGTAAGCTAATTTTGACCCTTTTATGCACTCGAATTATTGTCTAAGGGTGCAATCCTATGCAAGCTTGGCTGGCTAGGGATTGTGGGAATTGTAGGACTTTTTTGTGTGTCTAAACATGCGTAGGATTGTGCCCTTACTGAATTTCCCTCTCTTTTACCCCAGATGGAATAAGAATTGAGCATTACTGTACAGAAGTTCTTCCTGATTTCATTGCAATCCTGTGGTAAAGTGGTATCATCTCTCTGTCAGGGACTAAAGTATCCCTGTTCTGCCTAACATTTGTCATCTAACATTGGTCTAGATCAGTGTTCTCCAACCTTGGGTCCCCAGATGTTTTTGGCCTACAGCTCCCAGCATGCCCCAGCCAGCATAGCTGGCTGGGGCATGCTGGGAGTTGTAGGCCAAAAACATCTGGGGACCCCAGGTTGGAGAACACTGGTCTAGATGACCAATCCAGCACCAGGAAAACAAACTACATCGCTAACTTGGCTGTTGCGCTTATGTTTCAACGTTTTAAAAAAACCGATTGACTGATTGATAATACCTACTATATACCTGCCTTCGATATATTACATGGTGACATTCTGTTAGTCACACAAGGACCAGCAGGAGCAAGCCCTCCTCTGAAGATCTCAAAGGCTGGCTAAGTATATGCTAGATATCCTGGTCCCAAGTTGTTTAGGGCTTTGTATGTCAACAACATAACCTTGAACATGGCTCAGTAGCTGATCGGCAGCCAGTGCAGTTCTTTTTGACACAGGTGTCATGTGAGCATAGCTGGGTGTCCAGTGAGCACCCTAGATGCTGCATTCTGCACTAGCTGCAGCTTCTGAACCAGGCACGAGGGCAGCACCACATACAGCACACTACAGTAGTCTAATCATGAGGTTACCAGTGCATGGATCACCATGGCTAGGCTGTCCCTACCCAGGAACGGGCCTAGCTGGCGCACCGACCAAAATGGTTAATGGGCGTTCTGGGTCACTGAGGCTACCCTGAGTCTCCAGCTACAAAGATGGATCCAAGAGCACCCCCAAACAATGGACCTGCTCCTGCAGAGGGAGTGAACTCCATCCAGAACAGGCAAACAGCCCAATTCCCAGACCATAGGGCCTCTGTCGTATCAGAATTTGGTTTCAGTTTATTAGCCCTCATCCAAGCCATCACTGCATCCAGGCATCTCCAGATTCAGATATCGCAGAGAAATAGAGCTGGGTGTCATCGGAATACTGGTGACACCTTGTCCCAAATCTCCTAACGCCCTGTGGCACCCCACCGTTGTGCCAAGCTGCTGAGGCACAGTCGTCCAATGTTGTTCTCTGGAACCAACCCCGCAGGTAAGAGCAAAACCACTGTAAGACAGTGCCTCCAACTCCCAACTCACAGAGGCAGTCCAGAAGGATACCGTGGTCAGCAGTATCAAAAGCCATTGAGAGATCAAGAAGAAGTAACAGGGTAGCATTCCCCCTGTCCCTCTCTCAAAGAAGGTCATCCATCAAGGCCATCGAGAGCCAGTGTGGCGTAGTGCTGAGAGTGTTGGACTGGGGCTCGGGAGAAACTCACTGGATGACTTTGGGCCAGTCACTGCCTCTCAGCCTAGCCTACCTCACAGGGTTGTTGTGAGGATAAAATGGAGAGGAGGAGGGAGGATTATGTAAGCCGCCTTGGGTTCCTTGCAGGAAAAAAGGCGGGGTATAAATGTAATAAAATAAACAAATAAATAAATAAGGCCGATTCTGTCACAAAACTGGGCCTGAATCCAGACTGGAATGGATCCACATAATCAGTGTCATCCAAGAGTTTCTGCGGCTGACACGCCACCGCTCTCTCAAGCACCTTACCCAGAAAAGGGGTACGTATTTGTGACTGGGCAATAGTTGGCATAAATCTCTGGGTCAGTGAAGGCCTTTTCAAGAGTCGTCACACCACTGCCTCCTTCACGGCAGTAGGGACCACACCATCATGCAATGATGCATTCACCACTCCCCTGGTCCATCTGGTCAGTCCCCCATGGCTAGCTCAAAGGGCAAGGGTTAGGAGACCACACAGGTACAAGCATCCTCAGACTCCAGAAAATGAAACGAAACCCACAAAACAGGATAAGATGATGCACTGGACACCTCAACGGACACTGGAGTGGCATTCAAGTCAGTGCGAAGGTGAGTGACTCGTCACACAGGGGGCCTCTGAGGCCTCTCATATTGGATTCACTGTGGTAGATGACAATAACCCTCTAACCCAGTGATCTCCAACCTTGGGTCCTCAAATGTTTTTGGCCCACAAAGATGCTGGCTGGGGCATGCTGGGAGTCGTAGGCCGAAAACATCTGGGGACCCAAGGTTGGAGAACACTGCTCTAACCGCTCGGAAAGCTTGGCTGGATGGCTACTCAAGGACCTGGACCTGGTGGAAATGGCAAAGGAAGCCGCCTTTGCCACCTTCACCGCCACACAGCAGGGCAGGCACGGTGTCAATCACCTCATGACGAGTCTTACGCCACTTACGCTCCAGCCATCTTCTGACCTGTTTCATTGTCCAGAGCTCCCCAGTAAACCAGGGAGCCTTCCGAGCTCCACAGGACCAAAGAGAGTGCTCAGGAGTGATCGTGTCGATGGCCCACGCACCTCGCCATTGCACAGTGCAACAAGACTGTGCACTGTCGACAGAATTGCCGGCTCTGGCTGAGTTCCCACAAAACATCCGAGAGCTGCTTGTGAAAAAGGAGGAAAGGGGTTTTAAACTTATTTAACGAGATTACTTGAAACAGCTCATCATTTAAGCAATGGAATAGAGTCCGTTACATCTATGGCAGAAAAGTAAATGTAAAATTCAAATTCACCTGCCTTCTTTTGTTTGTTTTTTGGTGGCTGCTTGGCCAGTAATATGTACTCTTTCCATCACAGGCCAATGCGGAGTCATTAACCAAGTACCACTCATATTTTCATAGTATATTAAATAAAAGATTCTGTACATGAACAATATGGGTACCTGCATTTAACCCCCTTCCTTGCCCTGAGACTACAAAAGTGAGAGGAAGGACACTCTGCCACTGGTCACAGGAACAACAAGAGCCACTGGAAGGTCACATCCCGCCCCCTCTCCACAGGAGCAAAGCCGGGCAAAGGGAAGACCAGTTTAGCCAGCACAGCCATCAGCCAGAGCAGCCGCCGACCCAGGGAGCAGCTGTAGAAAGATCTCTGCCCTAGGAGTGCAGACCTGCGGCAAACGACACCCTGGCTTCTGCCACTGTCCAGAGCAGGCAGTAGCCATGCTGGCTGGGAAGATGGGGATTGTAATCCAACACATCTGGAGGGCACCAGGATGGGGAGGTTGGTCCAGAGCAAAAAGGGGTTCTAGGTATCCTTTGGTATTGGTTTAATGCAGGGGTCTCCAATGCGGCACCTGCCAAGCTATTTCCCCCCTCTGTAAGTTAATAGCGGCATTCCTCCGCTCACCTTGTATGGCTGGGGGGGGGAAGTCTCCCTTGCCAAGAAATGGCTGGAGGGAGCGGCAAAGTGCACCCCCCCCACCAAGGACCATGGGGTAACAGGGTCCTTGGTGTGGGGTGGGCCTTGCCTCTGCTCCAGCTGATTTTTGGCAGGGGGGGCTTTTTCACTGCCTGTACAAGCCAACTGGAGACTTCACACCTCCAGACAATTTTCAGGCAGGGGTGCTTTTTCTCTCTCCATGCAAATGGAATCGAGAGAATTGCTTCAGTCAGTTGCACGGGGGATGGGGAGAGAGGGAAAGAAAGAGAGAAAGAGGAGCCAGAGAGAGAGAGAGAGAGAGAGAGAGATGGAGGAAGAAAGAAAGAGGGACCAGGGGTGGGGGAAGGAACGAGAGACCAGAGAGAGAGAAAAGTGGAGCCAGAGATAGAGAGAAAGAAAGGAGGGAAGAGCAGCCAGAGAGACAGAAGGAAGGAGAGCCAGAGAGAGAGAGAGAAGCTAGAGTGATTAGCACACACACAGGGTGCCCATTCATGCACACACATGAACACAGATAAGGGGGGCACTCCTAACATTTTTGTGATGCCCCCCAACCCCAGAGATGGGCAACTTGTGGTCCTCCAGATGTTTTGACTTACAACTCCCATCAGCCCTAGCCAGAACAGCCAGTGGTGAGGGCTGATGGGAATTGTCGGCCAAAACATCTGGAGGACCACAGGTTGCCCTGCCCTGCCCTGCACAGTCAATTTATGGTGGTGCCCAGGCCAGGGCACCTTTTCAAAATGCCAAATGGGCCCATGGGCCCAAAAAGGTTGGTAGACGCCCTGGTTTAAATGAGTTGCAAACCATTTTGGAGATCATTTGACCAAAAGACAGGATTTAAATCTGTAAAATAAACAAGGGGCTTTGGGAAGGCAATTTCAGCTAGGAAACAGCATGTGGGACTTAGTCACAATGAACTTTAGCTGGATCAAGCCCTGGTTTGGCTTGGTTTGGGTTTTTTTTTAATACAACTGATTCTCATGATGCTAAAATCTGATCAATATCCAACCTGGCACTGGTTTCCTGAAGTTGTATAACTGCAGCACACACAGCACTTCCTTATGGTTCAGTCTGACGTTGCAGAGCCTTCATTTTTGATCGGCGCTTACATTTCATGACAGTCCCAGATTACTCCTGTTTGGCTGGTTCCAGTGATTCCTACGATGGGCCCAAGATGAAATATGTGTTACAGAGGTAGCAGCATTTATTGCGGGTTTGAATAGATGGATGGCTCCTAGCGCTAACAATCAAAAGACATCGTACAGCTCTTCCATCTTTCCCTCCTTAATAGATTTTCCATGCTAAGAAAAAAGAACGAAGTGGTGGGAAAGCATGGGGAACAGTTACAAATGGAAGATGTTGTTGTCTGAACCCCCACCATAAAATTATACGAATGAGGCAGAGTGATTTCGCAATAAAAGCCTCATCTGGAAGCACCCTAGGAAGAGAGAGGAGTGTTCCATTGCGCTGCACATTGATTCCTTCCCCATGCTTCAGTTACTATGAGATGTGCTGTTTACTAATACAAAAATGCAATATAAACATCAAGAACTGGGAAGCTCTGGCCCATGAACGATCTAAGTGGAGGTTGGCCTTTCACAAAGGTTCTATGGACTTTGAAGAAGCCCGAGTGCAAGGTGAAAGAGAGAAACGTGCTAAGCGAAAAGAACGTTAAACGAATTCTTTACAGGATCATCTTCCATCTGGTAACCCGTGTCCTCACTGTGGAAAGCTGTGTGGATCTAGAATTGGCCTCCACAGTCACTTACGGACCCATCGCTAGAGTCTACACATTTTTTTTTTTACATTTTTCTCTTTTTATAATTTTCTTTTGTAATTTTATCCTGGAAGACAATCTTACTCAGTCACGAGTGATCACCTACTGCTACTAATACAAACTAGCTTTGCAATTACAGGAAATTCATCTCATGAAGAGTTCTGTGATCTGCAACTCAAAGTCTTGCATATGCCAAAAGAAGGTGGTTCCTCATCCTTTTTATTCTGCATTTCATACACACATGCACACACACACACACACACACACACACACAACCAAGTACTAGCTGCCTTTCCAAATCTGTAATGGAGAGCTGCTTCACAGTGTAATCTTATACATGTCTACTCAGAAGTAAGCCCCACTGAGTTCAATGGGTCGTACTCCCATATAAGTGAGTATGGGATTGCAGCCTTAGGAAAGAAAAGGCAAACTAGCAAAATATGCGACACATTTAATTGCCTGGACTGACCTGAACTGTTAAACAGAGAAGAGGTCATGAAAGGGGTGTATTGAAACAACTTGAGTCCCATAGAAAGATAGAAAGATTAAAGAGAAGAGATATCCCTGGCTTGTGTTTGGATTATGTGTTTAGTGCAGCAGTCAAACATGTGTATGCTCTTTAGATAAGCAACTCAGATCCTTTGGCTTCAGTCTCTGGACAAGATCCATTTTTTCCCTGTAAGATTCCTGGCTTGTGCCACATTAAAAGTACACATTATTGTCCCACAAAAAGATACAAATAACACAAGTCAACACCCACATCAAAATTCTTCTGATTTGGTCAGGATTTTTCAAGTGGGTTAAAAATATTGGGAATGGTTATTTCATGCTGAGGAACATCTTGCTTGGGATTTTCCTGTTAAAGAAGACCATGATTTTAACACGTGCAATGATTCCAATGCTGTGGTTGACAGAGCCTGGTGGAGCCAACAGACTGTGCCTTTTCTTTCCAGCTTCTAAACCAGCCAACACAGTAAACACCCTCATAATATCTTTCTGGTGTAAAGCAACTGCCGTAGATGCAATACAGAGCCACAGAGGGATGGAGGTGATCTTTTTCTATATATATGAGGCCTGTCGAAGAGATTTTTCCCCCCTTGTAAACTGCCCAGGGAGCCTTTTGGCTGATGGGCGGTGTAGAAATATATTAAATAAAATGAATGAATGAATAAATAAATAAATAAATCTTTATAACTAGGAAGCTAGCATTCTAAACTAACCCACTGAACAACAGTGCTGTCTTCATTCAAAATTGCTCTGTGCTCTGGCTCCTGCACAGTAGTGATTGATTGATTGATCAATTACATTTCTTATACATACTGACGAAAAGCTGAAGCTCTCTGAGCAGTTCACAACAGGTAAAACCATAAAATAGAACAACATGACAAAACACAATATAAAACTTTAAAACGTTTAAAACTACAGTATAAAACCAAAGTAAAAACCAGCAGCAATGTAAAAATAAAATAAAAAAAATACAGTAAGAGATCTAAAACAACAAAAACTGAAGAACTAAAAAGGGAGAAAAAAAGATCTTCACCTGGTGCTGGAAAAGACCACAACATAGGCACCAGGCAAGCCTCTTCCCTCTCTAGGATTCCTCATTTTTGTGCCAGATGGTCCACAGCATATGAGTTGAGCATTAGTTAGATGCAGTGCCTCTTCCTCCTATGCAAAGTCTCTCTCCATTGAACAACTGTGGCGTCAGCCCTGCTCTGGATACATCTGTCTGAGAAGGTGAAACTTTGTTCTGGGTGTGGAGCAGGGCCTTCTTAGTACTGGTGCCCTAGGTGTAGCATAATCTTCCCAGTGGGGCCTGCCGGAGTCCTGTCACCTTTACTTTAGGGGATATTTAGGCAGACACTTGGGATTTGATCCATTTCCTGGCATTTGGGTGGCATTTTCTGGCATTATTGTTTATGTTGAAATCAAAACTCCTGTTACCTGGGCAGGGCTTGAGGACTGAGACCTCTAGTTCAGGAGGCCGCATTGTTTGGTAGGGTTAGGGGCAGAAGCAGGGCGGGTGTTCAGAGCAAAGGTGTTCAATTCATCTAAGCCTTAGGTCCTAAGGTATGCAGCTAGAAGAAGGTTGTGAGGAGGAGGCGGGATAGGACTTGCACTTTGTTTTTCAGGCAACTGCCCCCAAAGCAGCAACAACAGCAACAACCTTTGCCCAAGACATCAGGGCCGGTGCTACCATTAGGCCAACTAGGCGGCTGCCTAGGGCGCCGGGCTAAAGGGGGCGCCAGGAGCATAGGGCTGGAGGGAGGGAGGGAGGGCTCAAGTGGGAAGGGGGGGCGCTAAATATCTGAACTTGCCTAGGGCACCGAACTGCCTTGCACCAGCCCTGCAAGACATCATTCTCTGGTTGGTTGGTTGGTTGGTTGGCTGGCAACCCTTGAGTTGCAATTTCATGGCAAGGAGGGAAGGATATAAATGAAACAAATGAATGAATGACTAAATAAGAAACACTTCTTCTTCTTTTTAACAGGACATGCTTTCATCATATGACCTCTGGATAGCCTGACTAAGATATCCAATCAAAGTAATGAAATATGATGGAGATATTAAACCCAGTGATAGCTCTTTGTTACAGTTAATCTGAATTAATTCATAAATTCGTTTAAGTTCCGGAATTGCGCTATACCACAGTGCCACCTTTCAAGGCCCTCACTCTCAGGCAAGGTATGCCTTTCCTCTCTGCTGCCTACTCATTAATACAGTATGGAACAATTTAAGTCTTACTTTAATTCCTGAAATACCCAAGGAAGATATAGATCTCTCTCTCTCTCTCTCTCTCTCTCTCTGTGTATCTGTGTGGTGAATAATGTTATTAAAACATACTGTTCTTTACAGACTTTTTTGCTATTTTCTCCTGCTTTTACAAAAACAGGAGGTCATAATGTCCCCAGGAATCCTTGGGAATAGCGGGATCTGTGCACTGGAGACATAGTTGTATTCCAGCCTCCCAGAAAGATAGACATGATTATACAATTGTCTGGTTTCAAAATGCTTTTGAAACGTTGCAGATATGTCTGAGGCATTTGCTAGGTTCCAGTGATACCATCCACTGTTGACTTACTCTACCCTTCTAGATGTCCTCATGACAGAAATACAATAATTTAAGAGAAAAATGAAGGGAGTTTTGGGGCTTTTCTACGCAAGGCATTTATAATGTGCTTGTGATCCCTCACTCACTGATGTTTGTGGGGCCTTTTCACAACGTCAGTCATCCTCCCAGGCCCTCTCCTGTGTTTTCCAGCTTTTTTTTTTACAGCTAGGTATTATTTAGCTACGACACTAAATCGTGCTACGAGAAGCCTGTGTATTTCTGGAATTGCGCTATACCACAGTGCCACCTTGTGGTTGTGTAATACAGCATACAGGAAGGCAAAGAAAGACCCCCCCCCAGAAAAAAGCTACGAGACCCACGTGCAAATGAGCCACTCTTTATGCCTGCAAAGAAAACAGAAGAAAAAGCCTCAGAAAAGCAGTGGGGTAAACGCCTCATGTAGAAAAGGCCATGGGATCCATTTCATTCTTGTGCTGTCAATTTAAAAGGTATCAATGGACCATGATAGGAGTTCTAGGTTTCTTGTTTTTAAAAAAGTAGGTCACCTAAGACTGAAGTCAGTCCCCAGTCTGGCACCAGTGTTGTTGACTCCTGAATACTTCTGCCCTTCATAAACACAGGTAATTAAACATATTTGTGAAGGGCAGAAGTATTCTGATGTCAATAAAACTTGTGCTAGATTGGGGACTGACTTCAATCTTACTTTTTTTGTTTTGTTTAATTAATTGTAAAACAAATTGTTTAATTAACAGAGCTTAATTTGATTAGCATAGTAATATACGTTAATTAACTTTACTCACATTGGAAGAGCATTCTGGAAAAACCCAATGGCTTGTTTCCAAAGGTGCTTTGTGCAAGTGGAAAGCCAAAGGACTTATGCAAGGAAGGCCCCTAAGTTTTGCAGCCTCTCATGCCACATCCCATACTGTTCGAGAGGCTCTCCAGACTTCAGACTTCAGAAACAGCTTTTGGAAGGGGTTGAAGAGCTGCAGTAGGTAGGGGGGGTTGGTAAAAATTAGAGACCCTGCCTTACATGAAAGTAAGTGCTTTCCACACACACACACACACACACACCTTTGGATCCAAGCCAATGTGGAATAATAGCATGGATTGTAGTGTTCCAAATAATTCAGGTAACCAATCCTGGTACATAAAAGTGCAACTAAAAACCTGTGATCTTCTTATCCCAGAAACCACACCAGAAAACATGTTAACATGTCCCTTAAAACACAGTGGAATGTTAATCTGTTTTGAGGTTTTCTGTTTCAAATTACAGCATTCCAGCTGGTTAAGCGTGGGAAAAAGAGGAGACTCCGATCATACAAGAACATTTCTTCGGGCTGGGTAGGAAGAAGAAGAAGAGGAAGAGGAAGAGGAGGGGGAAGAGGAGGAGGGGGAGGAAGAGGAGGAGGAGGTTTGATAGGGGAGTTTTACCTGAACTGGGATGTCAGCAAAACTGTTATTAGGACATGATTTAAAACATGATATATGTATGTCCTAAATGCCAAAAACCCATTTGATTATGCTTGGGAGTGGGGATTGCATCTGTGTAGCAACAAGCACAGACATTCTGACTGATTTGTACCTTGGGACTCATTCTTTTTCTTGCTGTTGGCGTTTCATTGAAAAAGGAAACAAATGCATGCAAGCTCATTTCCCAGAATATCTGCAGGGCACTTTGGAATTTTGCAGTTCTGCTGTTCTCAGCTGTCTGTGAACAGCCTCATTTCTGAAAACAGCAACACACATTAGCACGCCCACCGTGGCATACCAAAGGTTGACCTGCGCAGATGTTGTAATCATGCACAAAACTATTGTTGGCTAAAAGCGGTGACATCATCAACGTTCCTCGCTACCCTGCTTCAGAAGAGAAACTTCCCCAGCTTGTCATGCTTGACAGTATCACAAATTGACCGTCATTCCCCTAAGGTAGGGAGAGGCAACCTGGCTGGCGGTGCTGTCCAGATGTATTATTAGGCCATAGCTCCCATAATCCCCGATCATTGGCCAGCAGCTGCCCAAGGATGCCTGATGCTGATACCAGCCCATGTGACGGCAATGTGGAGACAGTGAGGTTCATGTGAGCAGGGTGACTCTTATTTTGGTGGGGCGCCTTATCCATTGCAGCTTTTATTCGGAGCTTTTTGGGAGCTATCCATGGTGCTGAACTCCACCCCCCCCCCCAAAAAAAATAGGTCCGCCACACAGAGCACCGTGGATAGCTCCTATAAAGCTCCAAATAAAAGCTGCAAACCATTTCATAGTCATTGAAGTAAGATAAAATCCTCTGCCTTTACCGTCCTCCATTGTAAAATGATCTGAAATCCTGCGGAACCCATATTATCCCAGGGCTCAGTAATCTCAGGGTCATTTCACATGACCCTTGCAGTGTTAGGAAGTGGACTGAAGCCGTTTCGGTAGCCATTCTGCTCAGGAAGTTGATGTGGTGATACGAATACTTCACGATCGGCAAAGACCGCAAATCTCTATGGCCTTGCCAAACCCCTGAAAATGCATGTCCGTGGTCTGCGCCCTGGTGTGCAGACCCGGGACCTCCTGCATAGGTCAAATTCCACTTGGGGCCTTTCATGCAGTTCCATTCCACCAGCGAAATAGGAGTCACCAGCCTCCACTGAAGGTAAGCTAGATGGACCTCACTGGCCTGAGCACATCTATGTTCATACAAAGCTGTCTTGCACTCGGTACAAGACAGTTTTGTATGAACATATAGATGTGCTTCTGCTATAGTTTTCTACACCTGGGTGGGTGTCTCAGTTCCAGTCCGGGTTCAATCTCTAGATAGTATTCTTGGAATGGTTAGAGAAGATCCTGCTGTACATAGAATCCACTTCAGATGGCATTTTTGCTTGTTCAAAGCTGAGCAGGGAGGAAACCGCTACAGTGCAGGGACTTTCACGGCAAGGACTTCCGCGTCGGAACGGGCCAAAAATGGAGTTTGAGCTGTTAGCAGTCTTTGATAAATGGATATGTTTAGAGAGGGAATTATATTTGGAACATGAGTTCCCAAACGTCCTTCCCAAATCTGAGTCAGATCCAAAACAGCAAAGATCTTTTTTCAGTTCCATGCCTATGGACCAGATTTTATGAAATGATTTGATTATGAAGAGTTTGGTTGAGGCCCCACAGTCATGATAGTCTTGTTCTTTGGGATTGGATCCAGTTCTCTAGCCCACGCCTGCTCCATGTCACATTCCAGGGACAAGCTGCTTTGAAGCAGCCCTACATACAAGCAACTGGCATGACGCTCGTTGCCTGGTCTGCTCCTGAGATATCATTCTCTTGGCTCTGATTTCTGACTTAAAGTATAGCAGAAAACGGAACGAAGCGATTCTCTGCCAGCCAGGAGATGTATATTAAAGAGCTTTCATCTTGTGATTGATAGTAGTACGTATTCGGGTATAGCTTTGCTGACTGAGAAACAAATATCTGAAAAAATAAAAATCTGCACTTGCCAAAATATTGGTTTAAAAGTCCTCCAAACCATTTCATAGTCATTGAAGTAAGATAAAATCCTCTGCCTTTACCGTCCTCCATTGTAAAATGATCTGAAATCCTGCGGAACCCATATTATCCCAGGGCTCAGTAATCCCAGGGTCATTTCACATGACCCTTGCAGTGTTAGGAAGTGGACTGAAGCCAGTTTCGGTAGCCATTCTGCTCAGGAAGTTGATGTGGTGATACGAATACTTCACGAACGGCAAAGACCGCAAATCTCTATGGCCTTGCCAAACCCCTGAAAATGCATGTCCGTGGTCTGCGCTCCTGGTGTGCAGACCCGGGACCTCCTGCATAGTCAAATTCCACTTGGGGCCTTTCATGCAGTTCCATTCCAGTGTGTTTTCTAGGTGGGCAGCATTCCTGTTCATCTGAACCTTTGACTATCTGAACAGTGGGGGACACAAGAACTGTACCTGCGATCAGAGTGGGCAGGATGGCCATGTGTCCTCTTTTAAAGAGGAGCCATCCTCTGTTTGAAGGGCTGGCCTGTCCAATTCCAGTTTATATGAAGAACCCCAAGAACTGCTGCCTATCACCAGTTAGCACCCGGACAGCAGTCTGAACAGGCAGACAGGCACTCAGGTCACCTGGTCACAGCCATCCGCACTAGGGTGAGATGGACGGTATTTCTATTTAAATTCTAATAATTATTTCTAAATTTGCATCTGTATCTATAAATTAGTACATGGACATGTTATGCAAATTAACATCACCTTTTGTCCTTTTCTTGAGGGGAGTGATGCATTTCCTCTGTTTGGGTGATCCGTAAGTGGCTCAAGAATCTCTCCTGAACATCTGTCCCACCTCGCTAACCATGAGGGAAAGTGAAGGGAAAAGGTCTCGTGTTCGTACGAACGCAGCATTTCTCTGATGCTGCAGATTTAATGCACATTCTAGCGGGGAAGGGTGGAAGAAGACTGGGATGGGCAGAGGAGAAAACATGCAAGCCTGAGGCCCACTTCCAGTGTCCCCACAGTACAGTCTCCACAGTACAGCCACATTGTCAGATGAATGAAGTGGTGTTGTAATTCTCATCCAAAGATTCCTTTGTATTCTTCCCACCATATCCTGCTTCCCCCACCCCTTAAGTGCATGGTGCTTTGGCATGTATACTTTTTTTTTTCCCCAGGAAACATTTCCACAGCAAAATGCAACCTCATTTGTTATATTTAAGGCTGCATTTTTGTTAAGCCTGTTTGGCAGGCTTCCTTTGCTCTTTCTGGCAGGCAATGGCCAATTGAGATTTAGCACTAACAAACTGAGGATCTGCTGACACAACAGAATGGCTTTAATAATCTTTGCTGCAAGCAAGACAAGATACTCCAGAGTACTGCCAGCTCTTCCCATCACAAGAGCCAATAGGACTGCTGCTTCCCTTTCCCTCCCCTGCCTCTGGAGAATGCCTTTCCCCCCCTTGAAGTTTCCACTGAGCTAGAGAGATCTCTTGGGTAACCATGTTTAATGTAACACGCTATAGATGTTCATCATGGCTACGCACGGCTATGAAAAACTGCCCACTTCCATTAAAACAAGACATCTTAAAGAACTCAAAAGAATGTTCTAGGAAATATGGATCCACAATACACATTGCCTGAATTCTAGCCTTACATCTCTACGGAAAGTGCCAGAAAGAAAAATACGGAATAGAAAAGTTCCACATATCTTATTTATTTACATTTCTACACCACCCCTTCCTGAAGGTTTTGGATGGATATCAACAATTTAAATTTACTTATACATATACTTTCTCTCTCTCTCTCTCTCTATATATATATGTGTGTGTGTGTGTGTATAAACAATCTTATGTTGTCTTGCAGCAACATAGCTACAAGTCAATACAATATGCCTAATGTCCCTTGTCGAACTTTGGGACAGCATTCTTTATATATCCCACCTCTCCTCCAAGGAGAAATAAAATGTATCAAAGCAAGGGCAGCCTTCCACTGCTGTTTGTATGGGGCATTCTAATTTCCTGTTCCATTCATCACTGACAGTCTGTATATCAAACTCAGTACTGTTATATACTTATAGCAGCCCATTATATAGTCTTACCACAGCTTTGATAGCACATGCAAGTGTGATTAGTTGTTCTAATAATGGAGGAGATGCCAATGCACCAAAAGCCGAAGGGCTATAAAATGTCTCTTAAGACATGATGTTTTAGCTGCAGATATTGCCAACTGCCTGTAGTAGGTGAATTATATTTCAATTATGGCTCAGACAAAGTCAAAAATTCTTCATCATTTCCTACCAGTTGTTCAAGGATAAAGACCCCACATTCAGTCCATTTCTTCCATAACAATGGCTGGCCAACAATCGTCACATCCAGGTCACACCATGTGGTCAATTTACTGCGGGCATTAGGATCAAACTGAAATTGGCAGACTAATGTGCACTACACTTCTCTAGTCACCGCTGTGGGATCATCTCTTCCTTACAGTGGATCCAAGCACCATCCATTTAAAAAGCAGGGCTAGATAAAAACATTCCAGTGTAGCCCCAGACAGGCTCACAAATGGAGAAGGATTTTGCCACTCCTGAGTGCAGGATATAAGAAAAGCTTTATGGTAGAGGTATCGATCAGGAAAATTAACACCTCCTTCCTTAATGGGCACTGTATCGACACATCATTAAATCCGGTTCCCTTTCTGCTTCACATTATTGACATTCTTCATTTTATCCCATTGCTTATTCCAAGGCCTTATTTTCAAACGTATAATACACCTTTCTGTAAATTCATTTGGGGTTCTCCCTGCCCATACTCCAGGATCTCCCTCAAAAAACCTGGCCTGAAATTGGCCTGTAATTTTAGCATTTAGTGTCACCTTTATCTGAACAGAACATAAGAAGAGCCATACTGGATCAAACCAAGAGTCCATCTAGTCTAGCATTCTGTTCACACAGTGGCCAACCAGCTGCCCACGGGATCCCACAAGCAGGACATGAGTGCAATACCACCCTCCCGCACAATTTCCCCAGCAACTGGTGTACATAGGCATACTGCCTCTGATACTGGAGGTAGGATAGAGCCATCAGGACTAGTAGCCATTGATAGCCTTCTCCTCCATAGATGTGTCAATCCCCTTTCAAAGCCATCCAAAGTGGTGGCCATCACTACATCTATACCTGGTGGAAGTGAATTCCATTATTGATGCACTGTGAAGATGTACTTCCTTTACCTGTCCTGAATCTCCCACCAATTAGCTTCGTGGGATGACCCTGAGTTCTAGTATTTCGAGAGAGAAAATGTCTCCCTATCCACTTTCTCCAAACCATGCATAATTTTGTACACCTCATGTCTTCTCCTACTGTTTTTCTATGCTAAACAATCACAGACGTTGTAACCTTTCCTCGTAGGGGCTGGAGTAACTCCTCATAGGGGAGTAGCTCCAGCCCCATGATCATTTTAGTTGCCCTTTTCTGCACTTTACAATATCCTTTTTGGGCGTGGTGACCAGAACTGTACACAGTATTCTAAGTGTGGTCGTACCATAGATTTGTATAAGGGGACTATGTTCTTGGTAGTTTTGTTTTCAATTCCTTTCCTAATTATGCCCAGCATGGAATTGGCCTTTTTCACAGCAGCTGCACAATGGGTTGACATTTTCATTGATCTGTCCATCACAACCCCAAGATCTCTTTCTTGGTTAGTCACCGCTAGAGCAGATCCCATCAACTTTAAGTATAAGCACATAGTTAAGTGCTTGTACTTAAAGTTGGGATTTTTTGCCCCAACATGCATCACTTTACACTTGCTTACGTTGAACTACATTTGCCAATTTGGATGCCCATTCTCCCAGTTTGGAGAGATCCTTTTGGAGCTCCTCACAATCCCTTTTTGTTTTAACCACCCTAAATGATTTTGTGTTATCAGCAAACTTGACCACTTCACTGCTCACTCCTTATTCCAGTTCATTTATGAATAAGTTGAAAAGCATTGGTCCCAGTACAGATCCCTGTGGGACCCCACTGTTTACATCCCTCCATTGAGAGCATTTGCCATTTATTCCTACTCTCTGCTTTCTGTTCTTCATCTAGTTACTAATCCATAAGAGAACCTCTCTTCTTACTCCAGGACTGCTAAGTTTGCTCAGGAGTCTTTGGTGAGGGACTTTGTCAAAAGCCTTTTGGAAGTCCAAGTAAACAATGTCTACTGGATCACCCTGTCCACATGTTTATTCACTCTCAAAGAACTCTAAAAGTGTAGTGAGACAGGACTTACCTTTGCAGAAGCCATGTTGATTTCCCCCCAGCACAGCTTATCCTTCTATATGCTTACTAATTATATCTTTAATAATGCTTTCAACCAATTTACCTGGAACACACATTAAGCTAACCAGCTTGTAATTTCCTGGATCCCTCCTAGATCCCTTTTTAAAAATTTGTGTTACATTGGCCATTCTCCAGTCCTCTGGTACAGAGGCTGATCTTAGGGACATATTACATATTTTTTGTTACAAGATCAGCAATTTCATATTTTAGTCCTTTAAGAACTCTAGGAAGGATACCATCTGGGCCTAGTAATTTATTAACTTTCAATTTGTCAATACGGTTGAGAACTTCATTTTTGACACCACTATTTGCCTCAGTTCCTCAGACTTCCTTCCTGAAAACATCAGTGCAGGCACAGGCATCTGTCCTGACAGATGAAAAGAATTCATTCAGCTTCTCCACAATCTCCTTATCCTCCTTTACTACTCCTTTAACTCCATTGTCATCCAACAGTTCAACTGTCTCCCTAGCTGGTTTCCTGCTTCTGATATATTTAAAGAATTCGTTATTGTTGGCCTTGATGTTCTTAATGATATGCTCCTCGAAATCTTTTTTGCATCTCCCATTGTCTGCTTGCATCTCATTTGTGCAAGCTTGTGCTCCCTTTTGGTTTCTTCATTTGGGCAAGACTTCAAAGACTTGGGGATGACTGTAATGTGGGCATCATACAATGAAGCAGGAAGGGAACAGGATTTCATGGTGTGCAGGTACAAAAAGAGAAGCTTCAGAATTAAGGGGTCTGGGTAATCTCTTTTTCCTGTAGAGGTGCTGCATAACACTTAATTTGTTGTGAATCCAGTTGAGGATGATTCATCTGGGAAAGAAAATTGGCTGCCTCCTGCTCTGAGGGGTCTCTATCTCCTTGTTTTAACGGGGAAGAAAATTGTTGGAACTACCTGTTAATGTCTTTGGCTGTTGTGTGCTAATTATTGTGTTCATCTTCGATGAATGGGATAAACCTTCACGCAGGGCCGGTGTCATTGGTAGACATGTTAGGGTACCTGCCAAGGGCCCACACCCCAACAGGGACCCACTGACCAGAACCCCCTGTGGTTGCTCCTCCCCTCCGCCTCTCACTATGGCCCAGATAATAGTGGCGGTGAGAAGGAGGAACAGTAGATGCTGCTGCCTACTTGCTCACTGGCTCTCTGCTTAGCAAGCAAGCAAGCAAGCAAGCGGTGGCAATGGTGAGAAAGAGGAGGAGCAATAGCAGCTGGTGACCATTGCAGTGAGAAGGTAGACTCACCGAGGAGGGGACCTGTTGAGGGTGTCTTGCCCAAGAGCCCTCAAAAACCTGGAGCCAGCATTGCCAGGTATACTGCCGTTTTAAATGGTGTGACAGAATCTTATTGGGTTTTTCCTCCTCTTTCCCAGGATCTCTGATGTGTGGGTGTTCATGCAAATTCTGCAGTACATTCAGCTCATATTTAGCTTGCATCAGGTCGTTATAAAGTTCTGGGGAGGAGTGAGCTGCAAAATGAGTCAATAAGTCCTTCCCAAGCTGTGTGTGTGTGTGTGTGTGTGTGTGTGTGCAAGAAGCGGAGTCCATTATTCTTCCACAAATGAAGGCCTTAAACGCCTCCCATTCAAAGGCCCGAGACGCGCAGAGTCTTCCAGTGAGGGTAAAATAGTCCTTAATCTCAGAAGCTGTCTGTGACTTGAAATGTTGGTCATTACACATCTGCAGCTACCGAAGTCTTACTTCGTTTGAACGGGTGCTCAAGCTGACGGGGCAACTGAAACGGAGGTGCGGTCGGTCAGGACAGCCCCGGCGCAAGCTCTCTCACCACCTGAAGTGGGAGAGAGCATGTGCCACTCCCTCGCCGCACCCCTTCCCCGGCCGCATTGCACCTCCCTTACCTTTGCCGCCGCCCCACTGTGCCGGACCCATGGAGAGCTGTGTAGCCGGAAGAAGTGGTCTCAGGGGAGTCCTGCTGCCTTTTCTTCCAGCTGGGCAGTTCTCGATGAGGGAAGCAGAGGGCGGGGCGGCCGCTCCGGAGATATTGCAGAGCAGGAGTCACCAGTGTGATGTCCGTGGACATCCATGTGCCCAGAGACACCTCCCTCGGTGCCCACCAGCCTTCCTGCACCTCCTGGTTTTTAAAATTTGTTTTAGATTTTAAAAAAAACACACAAATCAACGGGAAGGCTGGCAGGCTGCAAAGTGTTGCACTAGGCCTCCGGTGCCGTATTTCTGATACTGCCTCTGGGCCCCACATGGGCCCCTGAGACATTCGTAGTAAAGAAAAATGGCGGGCATTTTGAAGCACCCACAGGCAGCTGCCCAGGGAAAAAAAGGAAAAAGTAATAGGGGGTGTGTGTGTCGTAGGGAGCATCCTGGGGAGTAAAGGGGCAGCAAGGGAGTGGTTTCGCCTGTATTGTGTATGCATGCATATTGCCTGTTGTTGGTGTGTGTGTGTGTGTGTGTGTTCTGTGATTTCTTGTTGGCTTGTTCGTTTTGGTGTGGTTTGTATTTTGCCTGGGTTTATTTATTTTATTTTTTTAATTTAATACATTGGGTTGGGGTTTTTGTTTGTTTGTTGTTTGGGTTTTGCCTGGGTTTCCTGTGTGTGCATTTTGCCAAGCTGGTTTTGGGTGTATGGCATCACGGGAGAGTGTTTTGCTTCTCTCTTTCTCGGTCTCTGCTGCGTGTTTCAGCAGCACCGGTTTTGCCTTCTGTGAAATGGACTGTGCGGTGCGGGGATAAATATGTGATCTGCCATTGAGGGCAAAGGCCCCCCTCCTCTCCCTTGTGCTCACTTCCTTGGCCACGTTACTTGTCTCTGAGCCTCCTCACTTTGCGTTCTGTGAAATGAGCACTGAAGTAGAAAACGGTGGGTTCAAAAGAGTGCCTTTCTGTTTCGGAGCTCGGACCACAGCTCTGCTTGGCTCTTGGGCAAGTTACTTTTATTTTAGCCTCACCTATATGCTTTATGGGAAATGGGTGGGCCACAACCACCATGGCATCCATTTTGCGAATGGGCAAGCTCCCCGAGACTGCCATATATTTCAAATGTGTCTACCAGCCCAAAAAGGGCTTGTGGACTCCCGTTGCAGAGAATTCTTGCTCTTGAAGAGAATTGCATCTGAGTCCATAGATCATGACATGATTTTCTGTAAACAAGTAAGGTAAGTTCTGTCCAAATATGTGGGCCCCAAGCCAGAAGCTATTTATAAATGCCCACCTAAGTAGTTTTTAACATGGAAAGAGGCCAGGATTAGCAGCTTATTTTGGTTCTTTTAAAAATAAGAACATGAGCCACTTAGCTGTAGCACATTTGCACACTTTAATATAATAGTATAAAATATTCATATTGTGTGCATGCAAGGCTATAACTGTACATCTGTGGTGGCATATGCACCATGTCTTTGGCTCCATGCTTTGTATGCCATTTCTTTTTCAGAAAACCATTCAAGTTGTCAAGCCCCATATCACTAGTACTATACGATCACTGTGGTTGCGGAACGGGGGAAATCCAGGATTAACCACCGTATTTGTTTCACATTGTATAACTGTGTGAGAGAGGAATAGATTTCTCACTGAATGTTTGAAGGCATGGGAGTTTTGGCCTAATTTGTTAAAAATGATTTTCTCTTTTATGATAACAAAAGGTAATCTAGAAAGTTGCATTATAAAACACTGGCTTTGATTAAACCAAAATAAAATTGTATGGATTTTCATGTTTTTGGGTTCACAGAGAGGCCGGGTTGGGCAATTATGACTCTGCTCAGTTTTATCTGATTCTTTAACATTTTTGAGTCAATTTTGTTATGGTTTATGGCTGAACAAGCTGATTTCAATTACATTCAGTTCATATCACTGGTGGAGTCAACTTGCTATCAGTGGTAACTGACCACTATATATATCCTGACCACTATGAACTGTATTTACTCAGAATCATGGGTTTTGAACCTTCCAGATTTTTAAGATACATTTGCAGTTTGAAATGTGATCTTCTGCCCAGAAACATTTGAGACATGCTGCCACCATCTGTTTAATAGTGTGAGGACTATAAACTTGTTTTACTCGGTGTATACAACATGGGTTGCCAACATGAAGCAGAACAGAAGTACCACATGGAGCAAAGGCAGCAGTGGTTTGCAACAGCCCTAGAGAGGAGCAAGGTAGCCCATAGGCCTGATTATGGGATGGAACCAAGCCTGCGCTGCTTCCTGTCATCCGGTTCGGCAGATTAGAGGCAAAACCACATCAAGATATTGAGGGCTGCCAATATTCACTCCTATGGAAAAAAAACAAGGCAATAAAATAATACTGTTCTGATTACTTGACTTATGTCAGACTTGTTAAAAAGGCTACGTAGCATGGACGTTTAGACTTCGAAGTCTTTTTTTCAAGAGGCTGGAGAAGGGGGCACGGCACATGTTGCCCTTCTCAGAATCCCAGACTGTCATCTTTATGAAATATCTATTCCTCTGGAATAAACAAGGCGATAATTAATACAATGAGAAACATGTAGGCAAAATTGTTCCCCTTAGTCTGCGTACTGCCACAATATGGGAGGCACATGCGAAGGTTCCCTTAAAAGAGAAGAAGAACACACACACACACACCAGTTAATTGCAAGTTATAAAATGTTTTTGGTTTCTCTCATGACCAAAAAGCAGGCAGAGATTTGACTTGGAACATTTTCACCAAAGCCCTGGAGGTTCTGAAAATAACACAAACTACTTACAAACTGACATGAGTAAGCTTTTTTTTTTTTTAATAAATAAAATCCCATAGAAACAGAATATATTTAAACTCAAACCAAAATTATGATAATAATTCACATGAGAAATCACTTGGAGTTTTAGAAAATATTTTTGGTTCCTTGCTGTGGTTAGATGGTCTAATGAGGTGTACAGCAAATGTCCACTGTGAAACTTTTTTCCCATTTCAAACACGGATATATCTCTAAAATATTTTATAACTAAGGATTCACACATATATTGCTGCTTAAAGCTTTCCAAACTGTTTTAACTCCTGCTTTCTCAAGCATTTGCAAGAAAGCTAAAAGCTACTATAGTAAGACAATGTTTGGGGGGTTCTTTCTTTCTTTCAGTGTAGTAAGTTGTCTAAACTCCAACATACATCTTACTTACCACATACTTTTTTTAAAATGTGCTTTATACAAAATCGGTATCAGCTTCAAACTCTAAGCACTGGTTTAAATCAAAGTTAAACAGGCAGAACGGAAGTGATTTTCCAATATTTTACAAAAAGGAAATCAATAATAGCATTTTGCCTTAGGTACTTTGTACTGGTCACCCTGCCTGATCCAGAATTCTTCATCTAACCCAGTGTTCTCCAGCTGGCTGGGGCATGCTGGGAGTTGTAGGTCAAAAACATCTGGGGACCCAAGGCTGGAGAACACTGATCTAACCATTCAATGTTTTAGCGCTTTCCATGCCCCCCACCAGCCGTAGCAAGTGGGGAAAATAATGGACAAACATTAATAACCACAAAGAGTCTTGTGGCTAAGGTGCCACTAAAACATTTATTATGGCATGAGCTTTTGTGGACTATACAAAAACTCGTGCCATAATAAATGGGGCCAGAAGACTCTGCTGTGTTTGGCACAACAGACTAACACAGCTCCCCATCTGGAAATGATAGAAATCAGATCATCTGATCTACTTTTGCCATAGGATAGCAGAAGACCAAATATTCAACTACTCTTTGCCAACTATGTTTGAATGCATGTTTCCTTACTACAAGAAACCTACTGCTAAACCCAACTAACTGCTACTGCAGTTAACCAGTTAGTCAAGCCAATGTTAGCTAGCTGCGTATGTCAAAAATCCAAAGCTGCACATGTCGCTACAGGGCACAGTGATCTCTGGTTTGGTCAATAAATACCATTCACATTTTGAAGAGTTCAGATATGCAGCCATATTGGCTTGGGTTCAGCACAATGCAGTGCTACCCAGTGTTACTGCCCGTATGCCACTAGCAATCTACTGCCATGGCCTTACAACATGATACAATGTCCCCCTTTGTGTACCTTTGATCTACCATTTGGGAAGGGGTCAGAGCTCAGTGGCAGAGCACAAGCTTTGCATGCATAGTCTCCGGGTCAGTGCCTGGCATCCCCAGTCCAGCATCAGCAGCTGGCGGAGAGGTGCATTGGGCAATAAACAGCCATTGCCCACTGGAAGGAATCACAGGAGGGTGCTTGGAAGTCGGGAGCAGCACATTCAGCCCTGTGCAGGCGCATGGCTGTTGACTCACCAGGAATGCCCAACATGGTCCGCTGATGTCCGCAGCTGTGGCCATTTATTACCTGTCACACCTCCTCGCCAGCTGACACTGCTCCAGTTAAAGGATCCCAGGTAGCAGGGTTTGGGCTTCTGCCAGAGACCGTGGGGAACTCCTGCCTACTCCAGCACTGGAGATACTACTGAGCTATATGGACCAATAGTTTGATAGAAGGCAGCTTCCTATGTTCACTCTGTATCGTTTGCACTCAGCTGTGCACAACCTCCCTGAGCCAGTGTTCAACCCATGGTGGTCATCTACCATGTACAGTGGTACCTCTGCATTGTACATGGGGTTAGTAACTGTGAGGCAAAGACAGAAGTTTGGATCCAGAATCTGCCTTCCACAAGAGGAACAGCTCCAGTCCTGGAAGGTCCCTCCACCCAATTTTTGGGGATAACACCACAGCTCACTCCATTCACCAAGGTCTCTGTGTAGCATTTTCAGGGGGCTGGAAGGGCTGTCTTCGGAAGGAGGGTGAGGACATCCACTTCCACCAGTGCAGTTGATCCAACTTAAATCTGGATCTAATCTGTCTGCACCAACAAAAATACAAACCAGCTTAGAAAAAATAAGTTAAGGGGAGACACGATAGAGGTGTACAAAATTATGCATGGTGTGGAGAAAGTGGATAGGGAGACATTTTTCTCCCTCTCTCATCATACTAGAACCCGGGGTCATCACATGAAGCTGATTGGTGGGAGATTCAGGACAGATAAAAGGAAGGACTTCTTCGCACAGTGCATAGTTAAACTATGGAATTCACTTTCACAAGATGAAGTGATGGCTACCAATTTGGAGGGCTTTAAAAGGGGATTGGGCAAATCCATGGAGGAGAAGGCTATCAATAGCTACTAGTCCTGATTGGCTATATGCTACCTCCAGCATCATAGGCAGTATGCCTATGTACACCAGTTGCTGGGGAACATGGGTGGGAGGGTGCTGTTACTATCATGTCCTGCTTGGAGGTTTCTCACAGGCCACTGTGTGAACAGAATGCTGGATTAGATGGACCTTGGTCTATCCAGAATGGCTCTTCTTATGTTCTTCTTCCAAAATCAGTAGGGAAGTCTCCCAAATCGCTTCATATATAATTTGGGGTAGGGAGTGGGTTATGCTTCTTCCTGTAGTTCAGGTTTAGCTCAGCTTCCCAAGCTCCCAGTCCAGCACTCTCTTCTTAAACCAGAAGAGCAGATATGCCTTACAGCTGGGGGGGCGGCGGAGGGGGGGGATGAGCAATCTCATTAAACAACAACAGCAACAACAACAGGGCTTTTCCATTCAGGCGGTACTAAAGATACAGTAAATGTCCAATGCAGAGCAGTTCCCCTTCTTTCACCATCCCCTTGTTTTGTCCCAACTTGCTGCTGAGTAAATACCACGTGCCTGACCTGAACAGCGTAGTGAGAAACACACACAATTTGCCCTCATAAAAATGCCTGCTGCCTCTCAACATTCAGTTTGCTTGAGGCCAATCCCATGAACTGGTCCCACTACCGGCTTTGCCAGGATCAAAAGGAGCCTGCTTCCTGCTGCTGCTAACAACCCACACCCCGTGTTTAAATCTCAGGATCTTAGGGGCAACCCGAAAAGCAAATCTAATATTCTGTTGCCATGCTGACTTCCAGTAGAAGCAGCAGGGTGGAGGAGCAGGCAATTCATCTTGCCTGTGAAAGTGACTGCTGGAATCAGCACACAAAAAAACATGAATGAGCCAACATACATATCCAAAAATAAAACAATATAAAGCCTTACCATGTGCCCTGAGCTCCTTGTATTACATACACATGTATAGTAATTAAAAACAGGTAAAAAAAGAAGCCAGTCCTGACATATTGAATTGGGAGCCTTTTGGAATGATGCAGTGACCCATCATTGTTGTCTGCATATCACTATACTTCTGATGTAGTGGGGATACTTTTTATTATTATTGTAAAGCTGAAATTTTAACTGCACAGCTAACCAACATCAATGATATTTTAAAAATCAGATTGAACAAGCAATTCTGGTTTATGGAATAAGATAAAAAAAATTAATCTGGAAAATACTGCCAACAATCTGATGATATAGACATTTTTAATATTAAAAGTAAATTGTAAATGTGTCTTTATAAACAATATGCATAAAATAGATCTATAATAGTAAAGCTCTGTCTCCTTTTAAATGTTTTTTTTTCACAGTAATTTCTTTGGCACGTAATAGTTTCCCTCTCAAAGAAATAGTGCAATTTGAAAAACATACATCATGTCAATGGATTAAAAATTCTATGGCCCTTAATACAAGTCCTTGTAAATTTCTTGTAGGAGTGGATGAAGGCTCATATCTGTCTCCGTTTTCTTTATAATTTGCAACAGCTGCACATGTTCTGTTACAATCTGTCTGAGGTCTGTCATTTTCTGCAATAATTTTGCAAACAGCTGTGATGACTCGGGGTGATTCAGCTTTAACTGGAGTTCTAAAGCTTGTAGCAAATTGTCTTGAATATCTTCAATGGGCTTCATACTCAGTAATCCAGGGCGATCTAAAAATGAACAAAACAGTTTACTTTTTTTCAAAGATAGAAATGCACATTAGTTGTATTTGTAGAGACTTTTGCAGCATTTCCAACAAAATACCACTTACGGCCAAAACAGACATTACCTTAAATCATATCTAGCAGCTATATCGTTGTTTCCCCCCCCCCATTTTCCAGTTTTTAATCTAGAGTAAGCACAATGGCCTGATCAGGACTGGTACCCTAGCATGTGGGGTAGGAGAATTTTTAAGATCTGATCTGCCCCCCTGCACCTACTCTACAGCAAAAATGAATAATAATATTAGAAGACATAACTGCTATGTCTTTTAACAGACATTTAAAGTAATGTCTGTTTCGGCCCTGATGTACTTGGGGCAGTGTCCAGTACTGCTACTGTGTCTGTGTTCCCACTATATCTATTGTGCAAGTGGGACCTGCCACTCGCACAACAGCAACATAGCGGTTCAAAAAGCAACTCGGAATCAAGCGGAAACGCTTGTCTCTGGTTGGGACAGGTCAGCGGAGCTTTCTTTTGCAAGCTCTGCTGACCTGCCCCTTTCTGGAAACTAGTGTTACTGATCATTTTGTGCTGCTTTTTAGACCCACTGTCTCCCCATCGCTGGTGCGCATTCAGGTTTGGATACTGTCCTTGGATTTTAAACTAGAACTGAGATGGAGCTTTTGTAGGTTTGCATTTTCACATAAAAACATCCTATTTTAAGAAGTTTTTGTTGAATCAGGAGGTATGTTCCATCTGAAGCTGCTTTGGGGGAGTGCGGAGGGGCAGTTTTCTTGGCCCAGATCTGTGCATTCCCTGAACCAGCTCTCAAGGGCAATGCCTAAAGGAGATCCCTGCCTTGCCATGGGCCAGCGTCAAGGAAAGGCATGATTGGGCACCTGTCAAGCGCTCACACCCCAGCAGAGCACTGCTGAGCCCCTTGAATTTGCTCCTGCTTGTTCTCCTGCCTTTTGCACATGAGCTTGAAAACATGGCCAAGTTCACATTTTGACGACAATTACAAATGACTTATTGCTGCCGCTCTTGCTAATATATAACCTCTTAAAACTCACTTGCCAACATAAAATGACATCTTGAGAACCAGAATCCTCTATGAACATACTGCAAAGAAGTTAATAAGTAAAACAATTGCTAGGGCATCCAACTAAATGGGCAGGCTGGGTGTAATCTATTTAGGGCTCTGCAACCCACTTTGGTTGCTTTGGATGAGGGCATTAGGTGCAGACAGGAAAGCATGTACAGTCATGCCTTGTATTGAGAGCATAATTCGTTCCGGAAACGTGCTTGTAATCCAAAACACTCTTATATCAAAACGAAATCCCCCCAAAAAAATTTGTACAGAGATTTTTAATTTAAGCCGTACTACAGTACTTGTATTGCAAGACGTCGCTTGTATATCAAGTCAAAAAAATTTAAATAAATATTTAAAATTTGCTTGTCTTGCAAAACTGCTCTGCAAACCAAGTTACTTGCAGTCCAAGGTATTACTGTATACTGTGTCTGGATGGGCTGTACTGACATGGCTTAATAATATGATTTATAGTTTTCTAGGATTTATAGCTTCAGGACCTGAATGCCAAAGCTTATCCTAAAACAATGAAGTACCTGTAAAGAAGTGAGCGCTATCCCTGCACCACAAGTAACCACATCACTGATTTCAGGGATGGGAGGGAAGGTAGGTTGAGATCAGATAAGCGTGACTTTCAGGGTGATTTGAAGCTCAAGATTATTAGATACCTACTTCCCAGTTCCTGACTGTGAAGAAGGCCATTTCTACATCTTTTACTTAAACTTCCTAATAACTGGGACAATAAAAAGGCTAGATCAATTAATCTTGTAGCTCAGTTTAACTTCAGTTAGCAGAATTTGCTGCAATGAGTAATCTGGATCAAGAAATTTCATTACATTAACATTTTCAAAGACAGGAGCTTTTCTCACTAAAAGTCACAACCAATGTAATTTTCTGAAGGCAAAGAAGAACACAGAAGCAAGCAAGCAGATCACAGCTATTTCTCTTAGGAGGAGATGTGGGTTGAACTAGCTCTTGCGAGGATTTATAATCTGATCCACAAAGTGATGGAGGCACTCCGGGGTAAAAAGTGCGAAATTCTATACACTAAGAATGGATATGTTTGATGGCTCTTTAGTATCTTGATTTTCACATTATAGTCAGTCGTGAGTGCCCAGACATAATACACAGCAAAATATGTAGCCAAAAAATATTTATGTAACAAGAAAATATAGCTTCTTTCCAGCAAAGTATTTCCCCCCCAGAAATCTTTCCCCAGAAATTATTCCATTAGCAGGACTGCAGAACTGCAAATCCTGGTTAGCTATCCATTTGTTCTTCTCCAGGCAAGATAAGCAATATCAGTACTCTACACTTAATGTAGTAAGAAAGGGGAAGCAAAGGAATATGGAAAAAAATGCAAATAGAAGAGCCATCTGAAAGGGAATAGGCACACAAAAAGCTGAACTCTTAATATTTTTAAAGTTAACTGTAAAGAATTGTAGTTAATGATGTTTGTCTGCTAGCGGAATGGACATCGTCAGTGAAAGGATCCCCCCCCCCCCCCGTAGCTCTCTGTACACCCTCCCCAAACAAATTTGCCTCCAGAGCATCTTTTAGGGGTGCAGGGGGGAAAAGAGACATGGGAAGCCCTGTTGCATGCGTGGAAGTTCACTTGGGTGACCGTGGATGGAGCCCCAAGAGTCAGTTATCCAAAGCATTTCTAGAGCTGTTATGTATAAAAGATGATACAGTATGTAGTTTCTCAAGTAATGTGGCAGTACTTAATATTTTAGAAATGTTATTAATTTGGTGCTTGTGGGATAGTATAGCTTTAAACAGCTTACTGCCAATCTGCAGGCTTACACTGAAACATCTGGCTATGACTCACTGCAGTCATATAAAATTCAAACAAGCATGAAGGCTACAGCCTCTATTCCAGTGATGGCGAACCTTTTTGAGCCTGAGTGCCCAAACTGCAACACAAAACCAACTTATTTATTTCAAAGTGCTAACACTGCAATTAAACCTGAATACCGAGGTTTTAGTTTTAGAAAAACAACTCATACAGTTGTCCGAACTAATTAACATCTTTTGTCTTAAAAGAAAAACACAATAACAGAGCTTTCAATGATACAAACAGTTTTTTGTTGAAAAAAAAATCAACTCAAAAAATTATTATAGTACCACATTGTACACATAGCCTGAAGGGAATTTATACAAACTTTTTAAATAATTAGGCACATGTATTTTTGGATAAGGGATTCTCAACTTGTAATATGATTATATGCCAGACTGAAATTGTATGGGGCAAGCTTTACTCCGGGTCCTTTCCCTGCTTCTACAGGTGTCGGATTAGTAAAAGTAAAAGTCAACCTGTACTAGGATGAGCAAGATAAACAAGAAAACTAAACGTGCTTAACACATTTTAAACACTTTATGTCTTGGACTGCAAACACTGCATTAGGTAAAAGTTTGCGTTGGGCATGCTTTTGCACAATTAATGTGATTTTTGCTATTGCATGCATGCTGATAATTTGTCAAACCTCGGCTCATACTCCGTTAGTTTGAGAGCAACACATGCAGCACTAAGGTCAACTGTTAGGGCTTTACATCTAAGCCATGCTCTGTGCATCATTCTTCAAAATCTTTTAAATGTGATAACAATGTAGAAAAGAATTCTGTAATGGGAATTCTAGAATAAAATCATTCTGTTCCACACTGTGAGAAAGAACAAGATCATTAGTGTTTTGCAGAAGGGAATGGTCTTTTCGCGATCTAGTGACCAATGGCTCGCTCGAGTGCCCACAGAGAGGTCCCTGCGTGCCAGCTGTGGCGCCCGTGCCATAGGTTCGCCATCACTGCTCTATTCCCACCATGTTTGAAATGCTCAGAATTCCTCATTCGTTTGCCTCATGTAAGAATGAGGAGTATTTAACAGTGCAATCCTAAGTCTACTCAGAAGTAAGTCCCATTGAGTTCAATGGGGTTTACTCGCAGGTGAGTACAGAATTGCAGCCTTAAGGCACAATCCTATGCAGCATGTTTAGGCAGAAAAAAGGCCTACACCTCCTAGAATGAAGTTCTAGGGCTCCTTTAAAAAGCCCACCGCAGCTTCATATTAAAGCCACGGGCTTTATAATATCAATAAAATTAAAATTAAAATGACTTACAAAACATTGCAGATTATGTAAAAGTTTTAATAATAAAGCTCAAATGATGGGCCTGAAGTAGACACAAAAGTTTAGAGGGATGCTTTTTCTCAAGACTTTTTTTTATTCTTCACTCTTCTCAAAGTTAATCATACTTTCTGTTAATCGTTCACTTATGAATTGTTCATAAGAATGATTTTATGTTCTATGTACACATGCAAAATTCCTGTGCATTTCTTATCTCTAAAAGCAATTGCTACTGAAAGCCATTTGGAGCAAGAACAGGCATCTGGCTGAGAACTCTTATCACAGTGGCTGCATGACTCAACAGTTGTGTGCTTCACTTTAATGAGTACAGCACAAATCAGGTTTTGGGTCCAAAGAAATTAACTTTGGCTGAACATATGATTAAAATATGTTTTATTATTCTAAGGAGATCAAAAGAACACGTTTTCAAAAGACAGAAAGTGTGTGTGTGCTGGGCAGGGGGAGGAGGGTTGGTTCGTTGTTTTTTTTAATGAGGGTTCCTTTTTAATTTTGTGAGCAACAATTCATATACAGTCATGCCTTGGATTGAGAGCATAATTCGTTCCGGACACGTGCTTGTAATCCAAAACACTCTTATATCAAAACGAAATCCCCCCCAAAAAAATTGTACAGAGATTTTTAATTTAAGCCGTACTACAGTACTTGTCTTGCAAGACGTCGCTTGTATATCAAGTAATTTTTAAAAAATATTTAAAAATTTGCTTGTCTTGCAAAACACTCTCAAACCAAGTTACTTGCAATCCAAGGTATTACTGTACTTTTAAAATGACACAGTTCAGAGTTCAGAAACTATTGTAAAACATATGATAAGCAGAATCAATAAAAAATATATATGCTGGGCTGGATCCAGCGTAAGCTGCCCATGGACAGAAGGGCTGCTTGTAGGGTGGCCAAGTGTCCTACTTTACAGAGGGCAGTCCTCTATTTTGGAGAGCCGGCAGAGGACAGTCCTCTATCAGGAGAGGTGACCAGTCCAAATGTGGTTTACAGCAGTCAGACTGTAAAATCATAAGGATGGACAGCAGGGCCTGGAAGTTACCCATCCACAGTCAGCACCTGGACAGCAGACTTAGCAGGCACTCAAGTCACCCAGTCAGATGAGATGGATTGTATTTTTGTATGAATTATAGTTCTTATTTCTGTAGTTGCATCTATACATAGAAATTTGCATATGCAAGCGATAGGCAGAAAGTTGTCCTCTTTTTTGGCGATGCGTATGTGGTCGCCCTAGCTCTTTCTGTCGGCAGGAGGCTTCTAATCCAGTGGGGATTCCTGCTGGCAGAAGTGTGGGGGCAATCTTCATTGATTCCCCTCCCCCTGCAGCCCCCTATGCCCCTCCAGAATGGGGGGATGTGGCTAGAGGGGGTGGAGGGAATAGGCAAAGATTGCCTCCCCGCTCCTCCATTGGCCAGAGCATTCTGAGCAGAACTCCACTCAGGGGCTGCTCCTCCTGCTGGAATAAAAGCTGGATCCAACCCATAGTTCTGAAGAAAACTGCTTGTTTGAAACTATAATCTTTAAACCATTTTCTCTCAGATTTCAAAGTGGTTTCATAGATTTCATAGATCATAGAGTTGGAAGGAGCCTACAAGGCTATCTAGTCCAACCCCCTGTGCAATGCAGGAAACTAGAGGAGGGGTCTCCCATCCAAGTCATAACCATGCTTGACCCTGCTTAGCTTTCCACGCTCAGACAAGCTATCAATATGTTATATTATTCAAGTAATTGCTGTAATTATCACCTGAACACATGCAACTTCAGTAGAAACTGCTACTGACTGACATTCATGCCTTGGTGACTTCCAGACCAGACTACTGTAATTTTTTTTGTGGTGGGGCTGCCCTTGAAGATGGTCTAGAATACAAATAGTACAACAGAATGCTTTTATCCATCTGTTAATGGGTATGGATTGGCAAGAGCATATTACACTTGCATTGATTATAAGTTTGTTTCCAATCAAATCAAGGTGTTCTTTTTAACATTTAAAGCCCTGCATGGTCTGGATCCCAAGTATTTCAGAGAGAGCCCTCTCCCATATGATCCCCCAAGAATCTTGCAGCCAATGAGGCTTTGCTATGGGTTCCTTCCACTTGGAAGGCAAAATTGTCATCCTTCAGCAGCAGGGCCCTTTTTGTGGTGGTCCCAAAATCTGAAATGCACTTTCCTGGGAATTTTACAAGAAGCAGGTAAACACATGTTTTACTGCATCTTTTTGGAACTAGGTGTTTGCTAGAAGGTGCTTTTCTACTGATGTTTTATTTAATTTTGGTCTTTTGGTTTTTTGGTCTTTTGGTCATTAATTGGTTTTAATTCCACTCTGTAAACTACCTGGTGAACTTTATGAAATGTGGCATAGAAATACGGTAGATATATAAATTTATTTATTTATTTATTTATTTTATTAAGCATTATACAGTTATGGTTTAAGCATGATATGGTCATATGGGAAGCAACAGGCCTTTTGGTGACCTTGGAGTGGGACAGGCATGCTGGGTGAGTGGAGAGGGAGGAAGATGTGGTCTCGTTCTCCTACCACATGCCAGAGAGTGATTTGAGGAAAGTACCATCTGAACCAGTCCACAGGCATTTCAGCTTGGAAAAGGAACTGTAAATTCCACTATCTTTATCCCTAAAACCTTTGACACTTCAGAGGAAATAGGATGGATTCTATATGACCTCATTTCAAAGAGAGAAGCTTTCAAAATGGTTTAACATCCTAGCTTCTCCCTCGTTCCTGACCTTTTCATTTTTATAAAGACCTATTCTTTAGTTTATTCCGATAAGCCTGCTGATGACCCAATGGGTGCTTATTAACCTAAGTGGGGGGAGGCTTCATAATAATAATAATAATAATAATAATAATAATAATAATAATAATAATGTATTTTATGTAATGGTTGTTCCCCGCCTCGATCTGAGTGGAGAGGCGGGTAAGAAATAAATTATTATTATTATTATTATTATTATTATTATTATTATTATTATATCAAGTAAAAATAAATAAATATTTAAAAATTTGCTTGTCTTGCAAAACGCTCTCAAACCAAGTTACTTGCAATCCAAGGTGTTACTGTATAGCAATTTGATTAGCTTCAGAGTTACTGATGACTGGAGTCTGAACCATTTAGTATTTACTTATTTGTCACATTTATAGCCTGTCTTTCCTCTGAGGAGACCAAGGCGGTGTACATGATCATCCTCCTCCTCTCCATTTTATCCTCACAACAACCCTGTGAAGTAGGTTAGACTGAGAGTCGGTGACTGGCCCAAGGTCACCCAGTGAGCTTCATTCGCCAGGTGGGAACTAGAACATGGGGCTCCTGAGTCCCAGTCCAACACTCTCACCACTACACCACACTGGCTCTTGGTGCTAGTATTCACTGCTACTATTTATAACTATTTGACTTTGCAAAATTAGCATTACTAATAGTTGATAAATCAGACTCAGAAGAAATGACATGGGTGGAGTATTGTTCTTCTGGGAGCCAATATTTAAAATTATTTTCACCATATTATTTTCTATAACAGAAAACAAAATATTTCTGAAGTTGTACAGAACCAAGTTTGCAGTCAAAGACTGAATACATTTTTAGTTAAGAATAGGGGAGTTAACAGTCTGTTTCTCATCTGTAAGTTTTTCATTAATATAGGGAAAATCTCCCAAGACCATCAGCTTATATTCTAAAAGGCGCTTTTGGGCTTGAAACATTTACCGTATGTGCAGTTATCGAAGAGATATACTAGGTATCCTACTTGCCTTTACTCAGTGAATTCAGAGCCCTTAGGGATCAATTTGCTCCAAATGTCTTCCTCAAGTAAAGACATTCTGACAGTATGTGTACATGCTAAATGTGACTTGAGTTAGTCTAATAAAAGCATGTCACAGAACTGCAGTTTCAAGTGAATGAGAATAAAGTGACAACTAATAATTAAAGCCCATTTAAACCTGACAGACGTCAAATCATGCAAAGCACCAAATGCGGCTGGGAGAGACAGCACGGGAGGGAGATGGAACGATGCGCTTGGGGCGGGGTTGCTGGAGAAGCCGTGGTTAAGCCTTTAGATGGCAAGAAGCTGCTGCAGCTCAGCTCCGTGCGGCGACGGTGGGCATGCGGAAGACATGGGACAAAACAAATGCCTTCACTTTGAGAAACCCGGCCCTCCTTCTGGGGTAAGCTACCGGCTTTACATGCACACACTCCCAGTTAAAGAAGAAGAAGGGTGTGTGGGGGGGGGAAGGATAGGTAGCTCGTGAGGTGAAAGACTTCTGCTGGAGATCTTGGGAGAGCCACTGCCAGTCAGAGGAGACAATACTGGGCTAAATGGACACATACAGTACTCTGGCCTGGTACAAGGCAGGATCCTATGCTATATTTGGTGATGGAATTGTCAGGGCCGTGCCACAGCTAGCAGGCCGACATGAATCAGGAATTAAGCGTTTGGTCAGGACCAAAGTGTAAGTTAGAACTGAAGGGTAAACCAGGAGGCAGGATCGAGAAGCAACTAGAGGACAGCCAGCCAAAGGATGCAGGAACACACCAATCGCCAGAGCTCAGGAAAACCTTGTTGCTTGAGCAGGAAGCCCTCTTATTAGCTGGAACAGGAAGCCCTCTTATTCACCTTCCTGTCCAGGAGGATCCAATGACCAGCCTGTGGGGGCGGGGTCAGTCCAGGGCGCTAGGATACTAAGCTGGCTAGGCATCTGCTGCAACTTCAGTGTACTTCAGTGACTCAGCACAGTGCTGCACTTCAGTGACTCGGCACACAGGGCAGCTGCACACAAACCCCAAGGTTTAGTCCCAGCAGCAACTGCCAGGAAGCCATATAAATTCTGGAAGGTAGTTATAAGCTCTCAGGAAGGCCAGTTTCACATTTCATTTGCAGTGAAGAGGCAGATGCTTAATTTATTTCCCTACCCTTATATAGACAGTTCAGTGACCGACGAAAGTTGCCCCAAGAGTGTTTGCAATATCTGGCTCGCTGCTCCTTCGCGTTCCCCACGTGAGTTGCATATCAAGCCAGGGGTTGCATCATGCATGCTACAGAATGGGGTTTTTCCTTTCAATTGCTCCTCTCTCCACTGTGGCCTCTTTTTGAACTCAAAGGAATATATAATGTACTGTAAATCAGACCTCAGAAGGCAGGAGCCTCCCCATCAAACATCATTACAGTGTGCACTGTGATGATCTCAAGGCAGGTCTGCCTAATTTGTGCTCCAGCAGGCTGAATGCATCTCATGAGCCATGTAAGAAAGTACATCAGGGATTCAGTACCCACCCCCCCCGCTTCCTTTTCCTGCCTGGGACTCCCAAAACCACGAAACCTATGAAGCTCCCTGGAGGCCCAAAAAGATATGGCTGGTGTTCTGAGTCTGGCTTGGCTGATCATGCGTGGTGCATTTCTGCCTCAAGGTTCATCCCAGCCCAAAGATAACTATAGTTCTTCTGTTACACTTACCTCCACTGAGAATAATGACAGCTATAAATATTGCCAGATCACTGTCGTCTAATTCCAGTGCATTGAATTTGACAGCAAACTCAAACTTGGGCTCCATAAAGTCACAAAAAGGTTTCCGGAGACTCTTTAGGAACTCCCGAGTCATGAATCCTTGTCCATTGGATATGAGAACACCATCTTTGTTCATCATGGAGGCCAGGAGTGTATAGATGATCTCATGGACACCGTATTTCAGCAGAGTTACTTGGTCATTCAGGTCTAAACTCACAAAACCTGGAATGTTTTTGGCAAATTCTGTGATCTCCTGAACAGCCTCCACTGAGCGAAACTGACAGCGCTGGAAGATACGGATGGCCACCTCTTTGTTCTGCTCTTGCATGGGGGTCAGATGTTTGCACTTGATCTGGTCTTCTCCCATCATTAAGGAATTCATGTCATAGATGACAAATGGCTGAAAAAGAAAAATGCAATTGACTTTCATGCTTCCCTCCTATATGAAGCACACTGTACTACTGAAACGAAATACATGGAAACTGAGGACGATGAATCATGGTTCAAGAACAGAAAGAAGCTGACAGAGAATGCGTATGTATTCTACTGACATACCTAACAGAGCAATTTTGGGAGTTACAAGCAATGAAAGTGAAACAGCATTAGGATAAACCATCTGCAAGGTGAGCTAGTCAAGCCACAACATTTTCTCATACTTGCAAAGAAACCAGGCTTTTTGAGGAACACAGTTTTACAAATTGATCACGCAAACAAATTGATTTTTATTCCTGTAAATAAAGATACAATTTTCCAGAACATAAATATAATTTTAAAAGGAGCAAATATTTAAAAACTAGGATCATCCCCTCTCTATCATTTAGGAAACCTGCAACATCAACAAATTATTTCAGCTGTCTTTTTGTATGCATTTGCACTCAAAACTTAACATAAGTATGATGCTGTGGCAACAAGTTCCATTTATTTCACTGGAGCTTATTCCAAAATTAATAATGTTTAGGGTTGCCGCTTAAACTACTGTTATAAATGCACAGAATAATACAGTATTCTAAAGTCCTGATATGCATGAAATGTGTAACATGGGACTGGGAAACACTCTAGCTGGGTTTCTCTAGTCTTACTGAACATTCTTTATGCCAGGGTTAATGCCATTATCCTCAATACATTATATAGGAATAATGGCTAATTTATACATCACTTGATGACTTGATTTACTATTCTATGAATCCGAGAACCGCCACCATTGAAAAACTATTGTGCCTGAGGTGACGCCAGGCGATGTATTTTGACATGCCTGATCTATGATGGCTGCTTCACATGATATTTGTGAACACCAAGTAAAGAACATGCATGTACAGAACCCATCTTAATACCATTAAAATCAATTGGACTCCCAGCTAAACATGCTGAGGGGTGGGAAGCACAACTGCAGTTCCCGTGTCACACTAACCGACTGGACTTTGACATAACTATATTTAAAATCCAGGAATTGTGTTCAATGGTGGCTTTGCACTAGCAGGAAGCACTTTCACTAGTGTAAAGCAGAGCGTCCAATTTTCACCAGTCCCTCTTACCCACTTCATCTCCCTGAAAAGCTGCTCTTGAGGGTTGGGGGACTCTCTGGAACAGTATGGGATATGGTGTACAGGGCTGCAGTAGGGTCAGTGAAAATTGGATGCCCCACCTTGCACAGGCCTTCCACTAATGTCAAGCTACCAGTGGATACATCCCAAGGAGTTCGCTTATGCTCAATGAAACCGCCGAGTGGGGTCATCCGGAGTTTTGGAGTGCGTTGCCATCAGTACGCTGATGACTCGCAGCTCCTATTTCTCCTTTTCATCTTCAGCAGGTGAGGCTGTGGATGTGCTGAACCGGTGCCTGGCTGCGACAACGGACTGGATGAGGGCTAACAAACTGAGGCTCAATCCAGACAAGACTGAGATGCTGTTAGTGGGTGGTTCCTTTGACCGGATGGAGGGTGTTCAACCTGTTCTGGATGGGGTTGCACTCCCCTTGAAGGAGAAGGCTCGTAGTTTGGGGGTGCTCCTGGAGCCATCTTTGTCACTTGAGGCTCAAGTGGCCTCAGTGGCAAGGAGTGCCCTTTACCAGCTTCGGCTGGTGGCCCAGCTACGCCCCTATCTGGACAGGGATAGCCTGGTCTCAGTAATCTACGCTCTGGTGATCTCTAAACTAGACTACTGCAATGCACTCTACGTGGGGCTGCCTTTGAAGACTGTTCGGAAGCTGCAGCTTGTGCAAAATGCGGCAGCCAGGCTTATTACGGGGACCGGAAGGTCTGAGCATATTACACCAGTTCTGGCCCGTTTGCACTGGCTGCCAATATGCTTCCGAGCCGAATTCAAGGTGCTGGTTTTAACCTATAAAGCCCTACACGGCTTAGGACCACAATACCTGACGGAACGTCTCTCCCAACCGCTATCTACCAGGACACTACGCTCAACATCTGGGGCCCTCCTCCGATTGCCACCTCCAAGAGAGGCTCGGTTGGTGGCAACGAGGAGGAGGGCCTTCTCGGTGGTAGCCCCCCAACTCTGAAATCAGCTCCCCACTGAGACCAGCCTGGCGCCAACCTTACTATCTTTTCGGCGCCAGGTTAAGACTTCCCTCTATGCCAAGGCATTTAGTTAGGAGCTTGGAATAGCACGGAGGGGATTGTCACCTGCAGGCTCAGTTTTATTGGCTTTTGTATTGTTATTTTAAACTGTTTTTTTAAATTTGGTTTTTAATTTTTTAAACTATTTTGTATGTTTTTATTGTTGTTTTTATGTATAGAGTGTTGTGAACCGCCCAGAGAGCTTCGGCTGTGGGGCAGTATATAAATGAAATAAATGAAATGAAATGAATGAATTACTCTGGTTTATGAATGACAACTTGTGTTGCTTTCCCAACAATTAGGAATGTTGTTCCTGTCCATTGCTCTATGGAGGAGGACATCAATACAAATGATAGAGATCTATTTAAGTACGTGAGTCTCAGTCCACATATGCTGAGCAGTGTGGGACAAAGACACTTCATATCAAACAAAAAAATGTAAAATTATTATTATTTTATTTCAGGGCTTTCTGGGTCAGCAATATTGCTATTATGAGTGCTGTACGTTCCAGAGAAATGGAGGAAGATACAAACCAGTGGAGAAGCTGAAATGGACTCTGTAACTTAAGAGTGTATTTTTTGCCATGGCAAGTGAGTGCTGTACATTCCACACAAAAAGTCTGGTTACATAGTAATTTTAGGCTGCACAAACTACTTGAGCATTACCAATCATTTACATGTGATGCACATGTGACCACAGGTAAAAGGAGGAACATAACTTTAATTTGTGTCCATAGAAAACATTTTTACTTTTCAGAGCACAAAGTCCATTACAGTACAAATAATAATAAAAGTTTTACTCATTATTTACTGAATGAGCGCATTTTTTAAAATTATTTTTTTATTTATTATATTTATACCCCGCCTTTTTTCCTGAAAGGAACCCAAGGCGGCTTACATAATCCTCCTCCTCCTCCTCCTCCTCCTCTCCATTTTATCCTCACAACAACCCTGTGAGGTAGGTTAGGCTGAGAGTTAGCGACTGGAACAAAGTCACCCAGTGAGTTTCATGGCCGAGCGGGGACTAGAACCCGGATCTCCCAAGTCCCAGTCCAACACTCTAACCACTACACCACACTGATTCCTCTGATTCCAGTAATGTCAGAGCTTCATATACATAAGTTTGAGAAAGCAGGGTTATTTTACTGGGCTTTGTCTTTTCATATATAGTTTTATGCAGATAAACTCTATCCTGGCAGCTGGTTCTTGAATGCTCAGAGGCAAGCAGTGTCACAAAAGTGCACTCTATATAAATTGCATACACAGTACATTAGCATGATGTTCAAACATCACTTGCAAGGTCTAATTCAACTAGTTTGGCTTAGCTCACCACACACAAAATCTCTGGAGCATTCCCAAATACCTACCACAGAAATCTTTTGATTGAAAATGTTGCAAATAATAACTACAATGAAATAGCACCAAATCTCCAAAATTATACACGGTACTTGGGCTCCAGTTGTCAGACTATTTGCTACTTAGGAATACTGTCTAAAGGTTTTCCACACACCAAATACATTTTTAAGATGGGAAAAAGAGGGTATCAATTAATACACTTGTTCTACGTCACGAACTGTGATGCTACTTTGATGTAACATTATTTATTTATTATATTTATACCCCGCCTTTTTCCCGCAAGGAACCCAAGGCAGCTTACATAATCCTCCTCCTCCTCCTCCTCTCCATTTTATCCTCACAACAACCCTGTGAGGTAGGTTAGGCTGAGAGTCAGTGACTGGCCCAAAGTCACCCAGTGAGCTTCATGACCGAACGGGGACTAGAACCCGGATCTCCCGAGTCCCAGTCCAACATTCTCACCACTCCGCCACACTGGCACCTACTTTCTTTTCATTCCACCTGGCAGCAAGTAGGGATATTAGATTTCTGCACATCAGAGAGCTAACGCCTAATGTAGTGCAGGTAGAAGCTGTGTGTGCCTCCTGGAACACATGCAGAGCCTCAGATCACACAGGGGGTGAGTGCTCCTTTAAAAGATTTTCTTAGATAAAATTAAATGTCCTCTTCAGTGTGGCAAATGTATGAGCTGATCCGGGGCTCATCATCTGAGCAGAGAAATAGTCACTGAATTGTAGTATAAAGTGTCATACTCTGCAGAGATTGGCAGCAGGGCCACCCATGAATCGGAAGAAAATAGAAGCCAGAAGCTGCAACTGTGTAGGAATGGATCTTTAGGGACCAAGCTAGTGTATGCAGTCGATGACAGTCAGGATGCTTGAAGTGTGGGTATTGCAGCTTATTCTCTAACAGAGAGCCCCGCTGGATAATGTGGGAGATAACCTATGGAAAAGGGGTGATAGTACAGGAAGACGTGGGGCTCGACAAATCCAGAAAGGTTATGCTGACCTTCACATTCTTGTACTGGATTCAAATATTTTATTAGGTTATTTCAAATAATGTTTACTTATCCTATCTAAAAACATTTCCTGTGTTGCAGCCATGGTTCGAAATCCGTAATTGCCAAATGCAGATTAAAAAACAACAACACCTAACCCACCCCCACCCACCGCGATCCGTCAGTATGGAAAATCATTTGCTCGAAGAAGAGAATAGAAAGTAGAGGGAACTAACTGATTTGTCTGTTGTCTTTCCTGTCAAGATTGCCCTCGCCTTGGCTTTGGTCAGAGGGAAGGACTTTATGTACGAATCATACAAGAGCTTGGCAAGGGTTCGCAGATCAGCAGACTCGGGGTTTAGCTGGTCGATGTCGCTTGAAATCTCTGCCAAGAGCTTCTCCTTCTCTGCTTGAGGCATTCGCCCAAACCTGATAGCTGAAGAGGGAAGGAAAGACAAATGTTACATTACTAATAAACTGTGCCCAACGTTGATACATGCTGTTGTAATAACTTTTCCCCACTGTATTTCACATGCACTGCAGAATGGAATTTTAATGGCGAAAGTTGCACTAGGAAGAATGGAAACAAATGATCAATCCATAAAACATGCAGGCAGCGACAGACCTCGTAAAAGAGGCAATGATGGCAGCGTCTGGGCTCTGCAGCATTGGTCTGCATGTTTGCAACAGGTTGGCTAGTTATAAGGTTCCCCAGGGGAATTCAGAGGTATTTTGCTGGAAACCAGACCAGAGGGGCCCGATTTATTCTAGTGTCATGCCCATGCGTCAGTTTCCTGCATTGTCAGCGCAGTGCTTCTGGACTAAACCAAAAAGTGTGGGAAGTAGGAAAAAGCAAAGCAGGTACTACTGCATAAATCGGAGCTGTCAAACATCAATATGTAAATATCAGCAAACAAATTTAAGGCACTTTGAATCTTAAAGAGGAAAAGATCCTAGTCCCTGAAAATAAGAGGTGGGGATGGGTGGGGAGAGGGTGAGAATGAGGTGCAGTTTCTTTGTCATAGTATTCTAGGTGGAGCAAGACATTTGATTCATAAATCAAGTGTCTACTCTTATCTCCCTGTGCCCAGCACAGCGACTTGGCACTCTGTCCCTGTGTGGTTAAAGTGGGGGCATTTATTCTGGGTTTCCTATATCTTTCCTGTTATGCAAATACTTGGCACGCACTTGGTTACACTATGTTGCTGGGTCAGAAATAGCATTTTCCTCATACCTGTAAATAGCCTCCGATGGCAAACAATCATCATCATCATCATCATCATCATCATCATCATCATCACCACCACCACCACCACAAGGAAGTCATCGAGCAGCCAATTGCTCAACTGATCAACATTCGCTTTACTACAACATTTAATACAACATTCGCCACTACACAGTGGGCCCTGATTTATTCCACATTTCCATCACAGTTAGCTTCCAGTGAACCCTATTGCAAAGAAGGGGGAACCATCCTACCTCTCTCTATATACAGGCCTGTGGCTTATGCTGGCTCAGCTCGTCTGAGTGTGGAAAGCTAAGCAGGGTCAGGCCTGGTTATTACTTGGATGGGAGACCCCTCCTCTAGTTTCCTGCAATGAGCAGGGGGTTGGACTCGATAGCCTTGTAGGCTCCTTCCAACTCTATGATCTATGAAATCTATGTCAGGTCTCTTTTATATCCATTCTTTATGGCATTGTCTGACCAGAAAGGGGCCTAGCACCTCCACAGGGAACAAAGGACCACTTAGTAAAGTGTAAATTTAGACCACTTCCTGAAAATATCCCCTGCCTACAATTTCTTCCAATAGAAACCTTTGAATATTTCCCTACTGATATTTGTTTTGGACTCTAGCCTGCAGTATCATTTTTTCCCTCCCCACAGAAACGGTACATGTATTCATTCAGTTGCCAGCAACAGTTGCCAGTAAGAAATCACTGTCAACCTGCCTACATTTTTGTTTTGGGGAAAAATGGTCTCCTGCAAATCTTAGAACCTCCTATATTACATATAGAGCCTGCATGCAAATAATGCCAGCATCCAAAAAGGTTGTTCTTTTGGGGTGCAGTGCTACATCAGCAGTTTTTGATGAAATGGCATGAAAAACCAAATCTGGCCCTTTATCTACAGGCAATTAATCCTTTCCTAGGCTGTAGTCATGAGCAACTTGTGCTAGTAGATTTAAAAAATACTGCTCTAGGATCAGTAGGATTACGGCTGAAGTTCTTATAATCAATACTGAGCTATAGTACTTCTTTGGTGCCAAATACAATGTTACTGAGCACAGAGCAGTGGTTCTCTGGGCAAGGGAAGAGAGCCTTTCTTGTTTAATTGTGTCTATTAATAAATTGTATGTGTCTGAAATTTGTTCTGCTCGCCTCTTATGGTGCTCTGCCATCTTGGGCATCAGTGATTTGAACTCTGGAAGGACAATATACTTGGGATATCAAAATTCTCTCTCAAACAAGAGAGCAAATGTAGGTGGGAGTGTAAGAATTGTTCAGATGAAGTAGTATTCCTCTACAGAACTAAACAAAAAAAACAAAACACACCCTTGCATGCAAAACATTAGTGGAGTTCCATCATGAACGAAAAAGATCAACAGAAGTGATTCAATTCCATCAAGAGACTTCCAGCGTATTGGCACTGGTTCAAGTCATATTGATTTCAATGATAATAAAGTGCCATGCTGGTGACTATAGGGAGAGGTTTGTAAAAAAAAGATGACAGAAATAGCATCAAACATTGGGAGGGAGGAATTACAAAGGCTACCTTTGATTATTATTCCTCATTGACACTACAGGATGGTTTTGCACCATGTTCATCAAGCAAATGAAACCCTTACTAAATTCTGTTGATATTTCCAAGGGATCCTGGAATCATAGTCCAGCCGATTATCTTGCTAGGAACTGATGCCTTTGAGGAAAGATTTGCATATTCAGGTGGTATCAGGTTTAAAATATTATTTTTGAGCCCAAAAATCGAGCAGTACCTAAAAGTAACATAGAAATATTTTTTTTCCATCTGAGCCCTGGTTCAAGATGCCAACAGCAGTGGCCTTTGTACTGTAGGAGAGTTAGGGGATGCCCCTCCCCTGCACGAAACACTTCAGAGTATGGAATGAGCCTGGGCCTCCATCATGATGTCCATTGTGCAAAGACACTTGTTTGCAGGACTTCTCCCCACCCCTTCTTTTGAAGAAGAGAAATCACATGATTTCTGATCCATGTGATTAGGGGTTGATGTGGAATCCCTCGCCTTTCTATTCTCAGAGGTGTATTATGGTGGTAACGTAAGAACTAGGATAAACTGGAGTATACTTTAAAGGATCAAACCTTATTCCAGGAGTGGACAACTTGTGGCCTTCCAGATATTTTGGCTTATAACTCTCATCAGCCAAAATAACTGGAGGGCTACGAATTGCTCACCCCGCCTTATTCTGCTGAATCTTAGAAAAGCTGCATGCTTCCTATAGGGGGTGACAGTGTTATTTATAGTCTTCATTTCTACAGCACAATTCCATGTACACCAAGCTTTCTAGCCCTTAACAAAGCAGTCAACTGACAATTCCTGTGTTCCTATGCTGCACTGCCATATTTGCCTGCAATAAACTCATAGCAAAGCACATAATACCTTTAACGATCTGAGAATTTCCTAGATTAGTGCCATAAACCACGCGCACTGGAGGTCAACACATGTTACATCTCCTTGCCATGCAGTTTCCTTTCCCCAGTCGCAGGAATTGGAGCTGATGGGAGAGGGAATTGCCTGTGATAGCTGATGGGAGTTTCAGACAACCAGGTTATCACATTAGACTTGCAGTTCTCACATGCAGATTAAAACCTGACACTGTTGTATTCAGCAATATAGTCAGGCTTATTGATTGAGAAGATGAATAAGAACTAGTTTTTCCACAGTGTAACTGAAAATCTGAATTGTTGTTGACCGCCCAGACAGCTTCGGCTATTGGGCGGTATGGAAATGAATTCTTCTTCTTCATCATCATCATCATCATCATCATCATCATCATCATCATCATCATCCCATTGATTTAAATTATTTCTGCAAATCTTTATTTCTGTCAATAATTAGTAGTTCCCGCATTATGGTATTTCAGAAAAGCCAATGGATTTGACCTTTGAGCCATGCCACTGAAAGGAAGCCTGATCTTTAAGATTTGGTAGCTGTCCCTTTGATAAATAAATACGTGCTATACTGTTTGCTAGTTCTTCTTGTGCTGAAAATCTAAAGGAGCACTTACCGTACTTATTAGTATTCTTATAACTCTGGAAAGTCACAAACAATTTATACTGTGCTCATTCTTCCTAGCAAAATATGTAATAAACTAGAAGCACATGAGGAGAACCTGAAGGTCAGCTTGCTGAATTATTAGTAAGGATGGGAACTGGGAGGCACATCTGTCTGTCACTGAGGGTGGAATTCGATGTTATAAAAGGCATGGGCCTGTGGCTGAAAGTGGCAGTTCCATGTCGAGGTTTTTCCCTCCCCACCGAAGAACATAAGAAGAGCCGTGCTGAATCAGACCAAGAGCCCGTCTTGTCCAGCATTCTGTTCACATAGTGGCCAAACAGCTGCCTGTGGGAAACCTACAAGCAGGACATGAATCCAAAAGCACCCTCCTGCCCACATTCCCCAGCGACTGGTGTCCATAGGCATACTGCCTCTGATACTGGAGGTAGCACATAGCCATCAGGACTAGTAGCCATTGATACCTTTTCTCATCCATGAATCTGTCTATCCCCCTTTTAAAGACATCCAAATTGGTGGCCATCACGGCATCTTGTGGTAGCGAATTCCATAGTTTGACCTGTTATAGTTTAACCTGTATAATGGAACTTTCCTCATTGTCACTGTACTGCATTTCTTCCTGCCCCACCAGCAGCAGCATGTAGGGCCAAGGAAACAAGTACTGAAATGATGACAGAACACAGGGTACGGTTGTACTATACATTACAGGGGAATGGGGAGTGGAGTGGGGGAACTTGATACGGGGCTTCTGTGTTTGGCAGCAGCCCCATGTCTTTCATAACTTACAGTTTCATCCTGGGAAATGTTATACAGTTAATCCCTGTTCTACCCTGATAGCTAATATACTGATCAGGATGAGCTTGCACTGACATGTGTGCTACGCTGGCCTCCTATTTGGTGAATTCAGCAAACCCCATGTCTGTCTGGCATGGCTCAAAGATACATAGTGGGATTGGACAAAACTTCACCAAAGCGGTAAGATGAGGATGAGGATGGCGACGACCATAGCTAAGGGAAACATTTTCAGTCACCCGCATCCACCTCACGCTCACCCACATTGCCAGACAACCTTCCCAGACCCACAGTCCAAACTGAAACACATGGAGCCAGCACAGCCACAAGATGTGGTGGATCATACCCAATGGACAGAGATGTGATATAACTGTGAAATCTTTGCAATGAGTGCTATATTTCTTCATTGTGACTACTCCCAGTAGGAACCGTAGGATTCATCAGACAGAACTGGAATGATTTGGTACTCTTTTAAAATTATTAATAAAGTGTGTGCCTATAAGATGTTTGACAAAAATGTTTTCAAAGTAAGATTTTTGTTCTTAAAATAAAAGTTGGCCATCTCTGAGAAAATATTTCTCATAACAATTTATTTGTTGGTATTAGCATCCCAAGTTAAGATTTCCTTTTGGCGTCAGTAAACTAAATTTTATACTGAAAATAACAAAAACCACAGAGAAGATATTTTCCCAGTCATGTCTGCAATTCTTTACTCTTTGAATTACATAAGTCTCTATGTTATGACATTCTATTCCTGTTTTCATTTGTCTTTGCCAAAGGAGAGTCTACAGAATCTTCATTCGAATTTGTTCTCTCAGGAATTCTGATGTTAAGTATTTTCACATGAATTTATAAGATGACCTTAAAGTACAGAGGATATTATCTTTTAAATTGTCCTGTACCAACCGCCTAAGTCCTTCAAGCTTAGTCTGTTGAGCTGTGTCAGGGCAAGACTACATGTTACACACAAATTTCTTCTCCCTCACCAATCCCAGCCATTTTGGGATTTTTTAATGTGTGTATGATGACACCACAGTGCTATGTAGCCAATGAGATTTCCTCATCATCATTGAGGACAAATGAAGCACCATTACCTTCACTTGGGATAAGGGGGAAATGCCCCCCCCCCCTTATTATCGAAGCAACCAGGTGATGCCTGGGGAGGTGTTTACTGCCTTGCCATACTGTGCTGCAAGGGCAGGCAATGAAACAATCACAACACAGTGTGAAAAGACAGCACAGACATAGATATTACAGGCAGTTCCTGCTATGATGCTTTCAACATCACAGCTCATAATTCTCCTGCCCTGGGAAGTCAGGTGACACCAGAGGGACAATCTGATACTACTACCTGGTATAAAGATCTGCTGTCTTTCCTCATTCTGGGCTACTTGAGTCTATAGGCTATATAGCCCATTTTTAACCTGCCTCTTTGCCACCTGCCCAAGATACATGCAAAACAAATGAGTCAGAAACAAAAAGGGTCATGAGATGGGTGAGACCAATAATGATATAATCTTAATTATTAACATAATATGCAAATAACCAAGCAAGCCAAGGCTAGTGCACTATGATGGAAACATGGCAATGGGAGAGAAAGTAAGAGGATTAGGGAAGTAGAGAGAAACTGTAACATAGACAACAGGGTAGCTTTCGAAACTACAAATTGTCCACTGGCTGCTCACCAAGGTGTGCATAGCCCATGCCTCGGTATTAAAACCGACTCTAACTGTGGCCATCTTTTTCCAGAAATGAGAGCAGGTGAAAATAAGTGCTCTTAATTAAGGCAGGCCAGCCCAAGGTGCTTTTAAATTATCACTGATAAATTGAAGAGAGAACAGCCTACACAAGATCATCATGAGAAAAACAAATTGGGGAGCACCTTCATTTATACCTTGGAAATTGAATGGTACAACTTATTTCTAAATGTATGCCTAAGCTATCAAAATGCACTATGTGCTACAGCAGAGTGAAAGATAACGTAGAGAAGCAAAAGCAGCAGCAGGTGGCAATGGAAACGAAGAATGATAAACATTGCTTGTGTACAACAGACACAGCAAACAAAATACCAGTTAGCATATTGCTGATAATTCCAGATCTCTTCCAGCTGTTTTGCTGGGTGAGCATATTTATTCTACTTCTTTCTGGGAAGAACTTTCTGATTGTGCTAATGTGCAAACCAGCACCGCATGGATATATTCTTGCTTCACTTTTTGTGACTGCGGAGGTCCAGGAAATGGCACTAATCACAGCGGAGGGTGGTGGTGGTTATCCAAGAAGCAACAAATATAAACATACACTTTCCTACTCAACCCCTATGTTTGAGAGGATCACATGGAAGCTATTCACCGGTGTGAACTGGCTCATAGGGCCTCTGCACACAGCGCATTTTCAGTTGTACACCTGAGAAGTTTTAGGTGTACACCTAAGTGTGAATGTGACAAACTTCTATTTGAAGAAAAAAGAAAGAACATACAGCTATAGTTTTAATAAGTAGGGATGTGCTGATGCTGGTAAGTCCAGCTTGTTTGAAATTGATGGACTTCCTGCCCTCTTCCGATCTGATGATCAGAAGTGGACCCAGTCAGGTTTTTGTCCGCGAACTTCTGTCTCTAACATAGGCCGTGGTTTGAGCATTTTAAAAAAAACCACATTAAGGAAATTTGTGCAAAGGGCACAATTTGTGTAACTTTATGCAAATTGAGTAAATCAGCACCCGAAAAGCATGTGGATCTAGCACAATTTGCATAAAAGTGGCGGATTTGCACAAATTGTGCTAGATCCACGTGCTTTTTCGGGTGCAGATTTGTGCAAAACATGCAAAATACCACGATTTATTCAAATTGCGTAAAGTTACACAAATTACGTAGTAAAGTTATGCAAATGGTGCGAATAGCGCAATTTGAGCAAATTTCCTTAGCATTTTTTTTAAAAAATGTGCAAACCACGGAAATCTGCGAGCTGGCTGGACTCACATCATAGTGAGTTGATGTGAGCGCAGGGCTGGCGAGCTGGAATCCGGGGGGGCCGAATTGTGAAAGTCCATTGGATTTTCACCCCCCTATCGGATTCCTCACACATCCCTATAGATGTGATGGGCTGCAGTTCCCTCTTAAGTGCATACCTGGGGCAAACCCAACTTTGCTCTGTTTAATACGTTTACAAGCCTTCTGTTACCTAACCTTGAATGTAAAGCTCAACAACAGAACATACCTGTTATGCATGGTTGGAGGGGGCATAGTGGCCACTTGCCCTGTCAGCTGCCAGCACCATTCTGTCTCTGAGTCTGCTGGACATCTGTGTGTGGGCATTTCATCTGCATAGTGCCTACATATAAAACCTCCAATGAATGTAGGCCTGGATCTCGCCAAAGTTTCCCAGATTTGATGTGGTCTATCAATTGCACAGACTACCATTGTTGGATGTTTTCTGCATAGACTCTATGCAAACAAGATGACTATGCATGGCTGTCCAATTGTTCCAGAAGTGGGGAAGCCACTCATGGTGAATGGGTGTTAGCCTGTTCCCCCACAGCACATTGCCAGTAAATGACCCAATGCTGATTGTACTCATGCTTCCAGTTATAGATGCTGAACTTGTCACTGGATCTTTAGCTAAATACACCAAAACAAATAATATACAGCTACTATGTGTGCACTGTGTAGTTTAATCCAATGTTACAATGTTCTTAGAACAGGCCCATGGAAATGAATAGTATTTATGTCCCATTTATTTCAATGAGTCTACCCTAAGTAGGACTAACATTGGATTTAACCGTGTGTGTGTGTGTGTGTGTGTGAGAGAGAGAGAGAGAGAGAGAGAGAGAGAGAGAGAGAGTAAAAAGAAAGCAGTATACTCACCATTATGTGACATTCCAACTGCAAGGCATTTCTGGAATCTGCAGTATTGACATTTATTTCTGCTTTTCTTATAAATGCGACAGTTGAGATCACACCGATCATAGATTAACTTTAACCGGATTGTTCTGCGAAAGAAACCCTTCAAAAGGAATTAAGAAATAGGAAAAATATTAGTCATAAAGAATCTTCCATTGCGCAGTATTCAATGGTGTCATCCCACAAACTCAAACAGTACTAGCGGAGCTCCACTAAATCTTCCCGTTGCACAAGCCGTTGCCCATTACACTTGCGCAACCCATTGCCCATTACGCTTGTGCGGGCTGTTGCCCAACACATCGCACAATGCGTTGCACAAGCATAATGCACAACTGCTTGCATAACCGTGCTTGCACAAACATAACTTTAGTTGGATTCTTCTCTTGCGCATAGTTCAGAACCTAGTTTCTGCAAGCATAACATCATTTGCGCTAATGGAATGACACAGTTGGATATTGCCCATTATTTCCTGCCTCATATGGAGGACAAATACCGTGTATCCATTTTATACCAGATACCTTTTTTTAAGATGAGATGTAAGGCATAGTTCTTCACATTTTATAAAACTCAAGTGTTCAAAGTTCATATAGAACAGTGCAGTATTTCACAAGATACATTTACATTTATTTAAATGTAAGTCCTCTTGGTTTCAGTAGGAATTCAGTAGTTTTTGGTGGTGAGGAACTGTGGCCCTCCAGATGGTCTTGGGCTACAACTCCAATCATTCCTGACCACTGGCCATGCTGGTTTGGGCTGATGGAAGTCCAACAACATCTGGAGGTCCAGATTTCCTACCCCTGGGATATGAGTTTTGAAATGATAGCAAATATTTTTTAAAAGGATCATATTACCTACCTTGCAGCCTTCACACGCATGCACTCCATAATGAAACCCAGAAGCTTTGTCCCCACACACCCTGCATTCAATAGCCATCAGGGAATTGGAGGCATCTTCATGAGGTTTATTGTACAACTGAACTTTTTCTGAGTAGTACGGTGGGGACGGAGGCTCCATCTTGATTGCATCTGAAGAAGAAGATTTCAAAAGAGCAATTAACTATAACCTTGACATGTATGCTAACATAGGCAAGACTGGCAACAGATATCTCGAAGTATTATTACAGTCTTGAATAAATTCAGGCTTCAGAATTAAATATATGTGTAAGAACCAGATGCATCTAGCATAGTGTTATTAAGAGGTTTTTGGTTAAGAGTCTGAATAGTGAGCTGGGAATCCTTGCTGGAAGTCTCATCTCAAGTCATGAACTCACTGGATAGCCTTGGACAAACCACTGGCTGGATCAGTCATCATGACCAAATCATGACTTGGCCTTCATAAACGAGCCTCAGGCTCTCGCACACATTCTCCTTCTCCCTCTTCCTTCCGCGCACTCTGATTCCCTTCCTCACATCTTTGTTTACAGTAACCATAGTATGAGGAGGCATCCAAATTGGAAAAACCAATGGTGGCCGCAAATTATAGTTAGCCTGTAAACCAGAACTGGAAACCCAGTTCAAACCATGGTTTCAACTGCAGCAAACACAATTTTTGATGTGCAAATCTGGAAGTGAGGGAGGGAAATGGAGTGTGTGAGCGACAGTGTGTGCCAGCTGGCGTGCTGCCGGTGGCCAAATTAATGGTGGTATCTAAAGCAAGCCACTCTCTCTCAGGTAAAACCCCAACTGTGTAACATGGGCTAACAATATCTTTTAGGGTTGCTATAATGAGTTTAGGTAACTTATGTACAGCACTTTTGAGGATCAGTGGTATTCTACATCTGGAAGATATTGGTGTGGGAAGTCCTATGAAGTAACTGTACGGAATGACAGAGCGGTTTCATGTTGATCACCACATGCTGAGCATTTTGTGTGCCCAATGGGACAGTGTTGCCCCTGCAAGTTGCATTCAAAAGCAGGGGGATATCAAAAGATGTTTGTGATAATGCGTAGTGATTTGGGTTGCTATTCAGATGTCCTACTTGACATGCCCAAGCTCTTCCATTCCATTACTGCAATTAGTAGTAGTAGTAGTAGTAGTAATAGTAAAAATAATAGTGCACCCTTCAACACAGCAAAAAAAAAAAAATCCCCCTATGAAATCTAGGCAGATACTATTGCTAGTTTTTCCCATAAGTCATTCAGCTCTTGATGCTCCAATTAACCTGCTGTGGCTAGGCTTTCATATTTGCAACAAAGCACACACCTTTTTAAATAATAGGCTATTTACTGTGTTTTGTTTTCATTAAAGCTGCAAGCAAGGTATGTCTGTGAAAGGGTGGGAGATCCAGACATACTTTCCAAAAGTAAAAACCAATCAACACCAAAATCTTGATGTATTTTGGCATTTTGAAACTTGGAAGAGCAGCCTGTGTAGGACACTGCTCACCATGACTTTGTTTTGTCTGCATTTGCTTGGCAACATGCATCAGTTATGATGGATGCCTGCATTTTGTGCATCTCTGTTATCTGCCAAATTCTCTCCAAAAGGAGTAAGTCACTGCTATGTACGTAAATAAGGCACCTTTCGCAGAGGATAAAAAAAGCACATTTTATTATAATGACTCCTCACACCCATGATATAATCATACCAAGTACTATTTTTTCATATTCATGTTCACTTGACACATATTACTTATGCCTTAACATATTTGAACAACTCACTTGATTGGAATTGATTCAAGTGGAGTAAATGAATTCCTTCTCTTCAACTTTTTAAAGTGCCTGAGTACGAGTGAAGTGGTAGCTATATCCTTTGTTAATTATGTTAAGTGGGGAACAAGGAAGGTAATTTTTTTTTCTAGAACAAATAAGTGTAATCTTTAACATCTCTTGAATACTTTGTCTACAGTACGAAAATGCTTTATGGGTAAAATGGGTGAGTTGTTGGGTAACCCTATGGGGAACAACCCAGCCATTTTAGCTTAAAGCCATTTTTGCTGCCATGCAGAATAGAAAATGAAACATAAGTCAGTGTGGCATAGTGGTTAGAGTGTTGGACTGGGACTTGGGAGATCCAGGTTCTAGTCTCCGCTCAGCCATGAAGCTCACTGGGTGACTTTGGGCCAGTCACTGACTCTCAGCCTAACCTACCTCATAGGGTTGTTGTGAGGATAAAATGGAGAGGAGGAGGAAGAGGATTATGTAAGCCACCTTGGGTTCCTTGCAGGAAAAAAGGCGGGGTATAAATATAATAAATAAAATAAATAAATAAAAACAGTCAGCAGATCAATTTATTAGCTGGAGTAGCTTCTGCTTCTCATTCAATCAGGGTGCGGAACCTGTGGCCCTCCAGATGTTGGACTACAACTCCCCTCAGCCCCAGCCAGCACAGTCCATTATCAGGGGTGATGGGAGTTGTAGTCCAGCAACATCTAGAGGGATACAGGTTCCCCCACCCATGCCTTAAATGAAGAAATGATGATTGACTAGCTGAAGGGGGGGAAATTAAAACAAAAGCTGCATTCACAAGTCAGCCCTCTTCTCTCATAGCCATGCCACCATACTCATGGAAGAAGAATAGCGTCTTCTGCATTCCATATTATCTAAAGAACTGTGAACTACATAGATGATAAAATACAGACTATTTACTATTTTTTTGTTTTAACTAAAGCTGAAAATACTTTGTTCAGTTATATCTTTGACAAGCAGAGATCCTGAAGCAATCCCCAACAGGTTAAAAACAATCAAACAATAAATACCTGACATACTTTGGCACTCTTGAAACTTCACATCATATTTGTAGTCAATGGCTGTCTGGTCAGTTCTCGCAAGAGGAAGGTCTTCATAATGTGGTGAAGAAAGGGTGGAGAAATCAACCGTAGCAAAGGGCTTTATGTCGAAGGAATGGGAGTGGTCATCCATTGCAGAAAGGTCCACTGGGCTAATGCCAAAGTTTATGGGCCAAAACGGCATTTCTGTATCAACCATTGTAAACACTGAAACAAAACAAAACAAAAGGAGAAGAATGAGACTCGGAGGTTACATCAATATGTTCCTTAATACAGCATGGCAAAAATAAAATTAATGTACCAGAAAAGAAGTACCGGTAGCGGGGAAAAGTGAATGTTGAGAACACGGGCAGGGAAAGCAGATAAAACCAAATTACAAAGGCCTGGATCAAAAGTGAGATATGTTAGTGGGATTCCCCCCCCGCTTTTTTTAATAGCAGATGCCTATGCCAGGCCACAAACAGCTTTGGAAATGGCCCACAATTACACGTAGTTTGCTATGCAGCTTGGGTAGGAGAGCAGCACTACTTGGGAAACAAGTCAAAAGCATAGATGAGCACTTCTTCATTGGACCCCAGCCAATGTTTGTGCCCTGAAAATTGCCAATCGGAGAAAACGGAGAATAAAACAAGACCAATGTACCGTTTTGGTTGTTGATATATTTCCATTTAAAAAAATAATATGCACTACTCAAAAAGTCTATGCCTCAGAATAAGAAGGCTGGTTATTTGTTTGTTTTTTTTATGCTGACTGATGGTTTTAATTTATCTACTATACTATTTCTCTTTGTTATTTTGAATTGTTCTAATTCTTTTAATTGTTATGATTGTTTGAACTGCATTTTTAAAAATGTTGTTTGCCATCCTGAACACTATTTTATAGTGGAAAGATAGATGTAAGTTATTTCGAAACAAAATAAAATAAAATACAACATGGGGAAAATAGAGTAAAGAAGTTGCGTCTGGATTCATATTATGATGCTACACCATCTTCATCTCATTCTGATCCTACATTGCAGTAACTATCTCACTTCAGTACAATTTGCACAGGCAGCATGATATAGCTAATGCTATTCTTTTTTCCCATTTGCTCCTATATAAGCCTCAAGTGAGGAAAACGTTGCGACTGCCCATATTCTCTTGTATTATTCTCTGTTGCTAAAAATCTTTATACTAGCTAAATATCTTTGTCCTGGCATAGGCATATATGTTACTTCCCCTAACATAGAAAGGGGGATTTAGATTGGGATATGATTTAGAACAGGGAGGCAAATCTATTGTTGTGGCTTGTTCTTACGTTAAGTTGGGTTTGTTTAACCCTCGAACAATCCCAAGTGCCCCTACGGAAACAACCCTCGAAGCTTTATTCGAAGATTGTTAATGCAAACAGGAAGCAGCACACATCCCCACAATTTGTGGGTTACTTAATTAATCCATGATTTGCCGCCAGATGCCGCAATGACATCCGAACAGGACCATAGTGAACTGCCACTGATGACTTCTATTGGCATAAGTGCACCTCCAGTGATCTCATATTACATCTTAATGTGAACAAAATTACTAGCAAAATGTTTCACCTTCCACCATTTTCTACATGAATCATAATGCAAATCTGTTGGGTTGTTTGAGTTTTTTAAATATATTTATTTATTTATTTATTTATTTATACATACATACATACATACCAAGTCTGCTAGGCTATATACATTTTCACCATGGGTGAAAAAATCAAATCAAAAATCGTTTTTTAAAAATCTAAAATCGAAAGTCAGTCGATAGCACAGCAAAACAATAAGCACAATACACAAGGAAGTTCACCATCAGTCTTGCACAACTCCCTTTAACTTCAATGGGAATTGTGTGGGAGAGCTTCTTGGTGGATCACGTCCAATGTGAGTACTGATTGATTGCTTACTTGGAAGTCACACTCACTGAGATAGAAGCATGAACCCTAATGCTAGATGCAATTGCTCATCTTGTGGTTACTTATTGGTGGAAGGAACACACTCTGCACATGTTCAGAATCCTTCTCCATTATCACGTAAATAAAACCTTATATGCCACATTTAGTGGCAGGATTTTAACCATTCATTTAACCATTCTGGGAAGGTGCCATAGTTCAGTGGTAGTGTGCACCATCTTTTTTATTCTAGATTCAATCCCTGCCATCTCCACCAGCTAAAAGGGTCTCTGGTATGGGGACTGCCTGGAAATGACCCCTGCTTGAATAATAGAATCATAGAAAAGTAGAGTTGGAAGGGGCCTACAAGGCCATCGAGTCCAACCCCCTGCTCAATGCAGGAATCTAGGTCAAAGCATCTCTGACAGATGTCTGTCCAGCTGCACCTTGAATGCCTCCAGAGTGGGAGAGCCCACCACCTCCCTACGGTAGTTGATTCCATTGTCTTATTGCTCTGACAGTCAGGAAATTTTCCCTGATGTTTAGGTGGAATCTAGGTTCCTGTAACTTGAGCCCATTATTCCGTGTCCTGCAAACCATGAAGAGCATGAAGACCATGAAGAGGCATGCCAAGAGAGAAGACAATACTGGGCTAGATACATAACTGGTCTGACTCAGTATCATAGCTCCATATGTTTTGCTACTGATGTGACAAAAGCAACTATTCACCTAGTATAAGAAATCTAATGTCCAGTCCCCAAGTCTGGAATTGTAGAATACCCAAATCTTGGTAAACACACACACACACACACACACAACACACACACACACACAGGAGAGGTCAGATCAGATCTTATGTAATAACAATAAGCATTCCTATAGTGCATTTCAAGCACATTAAGCACTACTGGCTGGGTTCACACATAACACTAACCTATGTTATGGGTTATTGAACTCTGGGTTGTCGGCCGTGCTAACAAACCATGGTTTGTTAAACATGAACAACCCAGAAAAAGTGCCCATGGTTTGTTTTTGGGTTGTAAACTCTGGGTTGTTTAAACCATGGGTTGCTGTTACATGTGAAACCAGAACTGTGGGTTGTTCATGGGTTGTTTTACCAGGCTACAGAGGTGGTGGGTAATAGCGGTTAAAAAAACCCCAGCAACCCCAGCCATTCTACATGCCAGTAATGCAGAGCTGCAAAGGCATCTGGGATACAGGGAGGGAGCATGCGAAGGAGGAGGGAAACAAACAACTCAGGGATTGAGAAAACAAACCAGTTTGTTCCATCCTCAGCCAGACAAACCCTGGGCAGGACAACAAACCATGGGTATCTATGGGTTAAATAAGCCAGGGGTTAGTGTTATGCAAAAACCAGGTCATTATCTCAGTAACCCTTACAACAATCCTACAAGGTAGTCCAGCATTAGTATACCATATTGGAAATAGGGGGGGGGGGCAGAGGCTGAGTAATAATGACTAACCCAAGGCCAACTAGTGAGATTTGAACCGGGGACATCCAAGCATACACTAATATTCCATACCAGCTCCTAAACAGGGGTTGAGGTAGTAGCTCTTTCCTCTCAAATTAGCAATTGCTTAATTAGAGCACCAGAAATAAATAAATCAAAGATTAGAACAAACATGATTTTTAGAAAAGCAGTTTTCCTTGGGCATTTCATTTGAACTTGGGACCTATTGGCATATGTGGACTTTACACCTTTATATAATAAGAACCCGTTTGACGCTGTTTACTTTGAACCAGCTAGCACTACCCTGTCTTTCTGCCCAAAAGCTGTTATTTAAAAAAGTAGGAATGTTTTATCAATGATAGGACTATAAGAATAAGCAGGAGAGGCTTGTGTCAACTTTTAACTTCCTCTGTGACATATGCAAACATTTCGCAGTAGCTGGTGTCATTGCAAAGGCAGCAGTTGTACTCTGTAACCTGGATGAGTCTAGACATGCCTTAAAGTTTGCAATCCTAAACATACTTATTTGAAAATAAAACCCCATTGAAATCAATGGGACTTCCTTTTGTGTAAACATGCCTGAGAGCAGGTTGGAAGAATCTTTTTTATTTTTTATTTTTTAAAGTGATTATGGCGCTCTTTGTTTGGGAAAAGTACTAAATACACAGGTAATAACTGCTGCTACCTTCATTCAGCAAAGATGGTTTGACTAGTTCGGGAAAATTTTAAAGCAAAATTAGAGTAGGAACTCAAAGAAGCAGAAAGGAGAAAAAGATTCCCTTCAAAGCAATTTTTCTTCTATCCTACAAACGTAAAGGGATTTCACAGTCATTTCCTATCTCTGGTGAACCCTGGAAATTCTGTAGTTCTGTGAAGGGGACTGAGTGGATCTCTAAAATGCCAACTTTTCAACATCCTCACCAAACAACAACTCTCAGGTTTCTTTAGGAGAAAGCCATGGTATAAACTATAAAGTCAGTTTAGGTTTGTGGGAAAGAGAACAAGATGGGCATCGATGGAGGGATGTGTGGGCTGCATTGTCCCCCTGTTCTAAATCATATCCCAATCTAAATCCCCCTTTCTCCCCCAACAGCCAAGCCCTACTTTCACATTTACTGTATCTTGGAAGTCATCCATGTGGGACCAATCATCTCTACTGTAGTGTTCAGCTTCAGGCTGTCCTTACTGCACCATCACAATGACACGATGTAGCAAGAATGCAGGAAATATGACTTCACAGTTTTTCTGTCTAAACATGCATAGGATTGTACCCCAAGATAATTTTCTTTAATGTCCTCCAAAAGAGCTCTGGAGTTTGTTTACACGTCCTAAACTTTAAGCATTTAATATTATCACTTCAATTTGTTATTTAAAAACAACAACACTGAACTGAAGGAACTGTATTCTTCATATCCTTTCAGTTGCTCCAGTTTATTTTGTCTGTAATACTTTTCAATCTGTACAAAATAGGTGAGGTGGTGCCATTTATCAGATTTCTTTTTCAGAAATAAAACCTAATAGCTGTGGCTCAGAAAGGAAAGTCTCGGTGAGGTTCATGTTACTGAAGTGTTCAGGTAATTGAAGTTGGGCAGTCTCAAATAAGAGGAATAATCTTTCTTTCTACATCTATAGACCTTTGTGGCTTAGATTCTTTTTTTTTTAAATCACACAGACTGATATTATGGACAGTGCAATACTATGCCAGCACAGCAGCCTCTATGCCAGGGCTGAAGCAGGCACAATGTAAATGAGATCCTCTGCAAAACAACAGCCGTAAGGCAAAATGATACAGTCATGCCTTGGATTGAGAGCATAATTCGTTCCGGAAACGTGCTTGTAATCCAAAACACTCTTACCGTATATAAAAACGAAATCCCCCACAAAAAAATTTGTACAGAGACTTTTAATTTAAGCCATACTACAGTACTTGTACTGCAAGACGTCGCTTGTATATCAAGTCAATTTTTTTTAAAATAAATATTTAAAAATTTGCTTGTCTTGCAAAACGCTCTCAAACCAAGTTACGGTACTTGCAATCCAAGGTATTACTGTACTAATAAAGACACCAGCACTAGCAGCCACTTCCACAGCATTCCCAGCAACTCCATTGTCACTCACACATCATGGTGTTGTGTGTGCTGATGATCCCCGCACTCTCTCCCCACACCCTCCCCGCCAAATTCCCCATGCACAGCCTGCCCGGTAGGGATATTGGAGAAATCCGCAATGGATTCGAAGGAGTTCGGATTTCTATGAAACTGACCTGCAGAAGTGGATTGGCTTTTTCCAAGTCATGCGGATTTTGCAGACTTGTGGACTGTTTTAAAAAAAAAGAGGGGGGGGGGTTGCACAAATTTGCACTTGTGTTAATGCACACTTGCATAAGTGGTAACAAAGTTTTCATACATCCCTAATTTTAAAATCTGATTCCATCAATGAACGGCTGACAATCTGCAGAACACGGACAGAACAGAATTAACAAAATCCGTACATCCCTAATTTTTAGACACTAACAGTGTACAGTGATGGCTGGAGCACTATAACAACAACATCATCACCTTAGCCAGCATGTGCATTCCTCACACATGGGCTGCCAGGCACACTTCCTCCCCTGGCCTCCTATGCTCCCGTGGTCAGGAAATATGCATGTAGAGCCCAGAGGCTTCTCAGGAGTCTTGAGCCCCACTAGAGTGCCACTGATTACACACACTGCTAGTTACACTACACACAACAGCTATGAACTGGTATCTGTGGGAGGGGAACAAGCCTTTTGCAAGGGAGAGGGAAGGAGGAATGGAAGCCTCCACACTCCCAGGAGGTTGCCCAGGAGAGTAGTGGGAAAAGGCAACACAGTGAGAAACAGGAGGGGTGTGTTCAAGTCCCACCATGGGGAAATCCACACGAGGCGTCCACAAGGCAAAGCCCATCCTTTTGGTTTCTGCTGGCAACAATAATTGTAGACTATAACATCACAGGAACAGACAAAAGTGAAGCTCACACTGGGGGCTTTGTAGACTTTGGGGGCTTTGCAGCCTTCCAGGGTTACCTTCCCCCTGGGCTCCCTCCCCAGTCCCCTATGTACGCAGCCATATAGGTCAGTACCAATGGGCTTTATGGAGCTGTAGCTCAGTGGAAAGGCCCAGTCTTCGCATACATGAGGTCCCAGTCTTTAACCTTAGCTACAGTCTCCCAGGAAAAAAAGGCTGCGAGGGGGAGACATTTGCCTGTACACACATATGCATCTGAGATAAGGCAGTGCGAAAGCCAGTCAGTTGCTTGTGCAATGGAATTGGCGGGACCCACCACTTGTGGAAGGGAAACAGCAGGGTGGAAGGGAATTGGTGGGGCCGGAAGTGCCCTGATGGATTCTGCCCTGAGAGTGCAGATAGATTAAAGGCGTAGTCCTGCGGCCGGTACGGTAGATGCTGTCTAGAATGGCCATAGGCAAAGTCAGAGTCCCAGCTCCGACCTTGGAAAAGCGCTCAGAGGACTCAGAGCTGGGACTCTTGACTTTGAAGCGTCCCACCTCCACCCTCGCAGCCAGCACGGAAAGAACTGCGCTGGCTGCCACTCCGACATCGCAAGAGCGACCTCGATAGCAGCGTTTTGGGGGGCAGAGGCAGGGAGGGGAGGAGCGAAGCTCCGCCACGCGATGAGGAATGCCTGGCGGGTGCCTCAGCCTCCTCTCCTGGCAAGCCGGGGGAAATATTTAGATGGCCAAAATTGGCCGTCTTAAGTGTTTTGGAGGGCAAGAGAAGTGCGGGGGCAATCCTTGCCTCTACACTCCGCCCACCCTCCAAAGAATGCCTGTAATTCTCCGAGTTTGGAGGGCTACGGGCAGCCACATTGAATCGCGATGTTAGAGACTATATGTAGTGTTCTCCAACCTTGGGTCCCCCAGATGTGTTTGGCCTACAACTCCCAGCATGCCCCAGCCAGCAATGTCTGGCTGGGGCATGCTGGGAGTTGTAGGCCAAACACATCTGGGGGCCCAAGGTTGGAGAGCACTGCTTTATGTGTGAAAATATTTTTCCCCCCCCTGAATTTCTTGGTTATAATTCTCTTCTTTGTTATGCATCTTTTACTTTCCAGGTATTGGGAATGTACTTTCTAGGGCTGGCGATATTCCAGGCATCTAGTTCTCTAAAAATTAGATGATAGCACCCAAGAATTTTAATTAATTATTTAGCTCCATGCAGTGCTTTTTTTCTGGAGAAAAGGGTACCGGAACTCTTGGATTACATTTCCTCGGGAGTAGATGGCGATTAAATTGTAATGCAATTAATAGAAGAAAAGGTGCTGGAACTCAGTTCCGGTGAGTTCCACCAGAAAAAAAGCCCTGGCTCCATGTAAATCAACCAGTCAGTCATTTTATTTGTATATTTTTTATTTATTTATTACATTTATACCCTGCCTTTTTTCCTGCAAGGAACCCAAGGTGGCTTACATAGTCCTCCTCCTCCTCCTCCTCTCTATGTTATCCTCACAACAACCCTGTGAGTCAGTGACTGGCCCAAAGTCACCCAGTGAGCTTCATGGCTAAGTGGAGACTAGAACCTGGATCTCCCGAGTCCCAGTCCAACACTCTAACCACTACGCCACACTGGCTCTTTGTGCAGTATGCTCAAAGCGGTTCACAACCGAGAGAGAGAGCATCAGCTCCTTAAATTACCATGCTAATTTCTAAGCATTTGAAGTATTTTTTTTTCTTATTGCCCAAATAAGTCATAGAATTTGTCTTGCAAAAGTGTCTAGTTGTCACACTCACAGAGACCATTTAAAATGTGCACGCAGGCTAACGTTGTAATAATGAAGAATGCAAGACAGATGGCAATGAACAAAACTCTTGTGGTTTATAGGAATGAGAACTGTAACTCGGAAGCAGATCATGGTTTTCCATATAACAACTAATATACATCCACAAAGAACCACGTGAAGTTGTCTGACATTTGCTGGGATGAGCTGTCAGCCTTCATTCCCAGCATTGTTCCTAACTGAATTTATTGATGACTGAAGAAAAGTCATTTATTTCTTGTAAAAGATGTCATCGTTCCCTCTTAATAGCAAACTTGGATGGTCCCATGCCTATCAGTTCGGAAGAGAAACAGGGCCACCCAAAAACAAACTTATGGTTTCTGCATAAGTTGTGGGACTCCAAGTATGCAAAAGTAACTCCCTTGAGTGCTTTTGGGGTGCTGGTGGTAAAAAGGCAGGGTATAAATCAAATAAATAAATAAAATGAATAAACTAGTTTGTAAATTAAAATGTAAAAACCCAGGAATGACCCTAGAAGGACATGTATGCAGGACCTTACAGGACCTATGGAATGTTGAGGGCAGTTGAGCCATAGAATATGGGGGGGGGGGATGGACATAGACATCTATTGGTGAAAAATGGAAATTGGGAATGGGCCTGTTTGAGCTCCTAACACTTTATAATATCCTGCACGGCAGGCTAAGAATCAGTGAATATGTTGCATGAGCTTAAAAAGCTCTCCTCCCAATACTACATAGCAGGGATAGGCAACATGGAGCTTGCGCGCACCAATGCGACCCCCAACACTTTTCTTGGAACCCCCCAAGGTGCCCTATCCCTCCCACTTTCCCTCCCACCCATTCCGTTGTAATAATTGTTGATTATTAATGTAAAGGTTGTTTTTGTAAGCAGTCAGATAAACATCCAATGTCCAGATATCCAAGGAGCACAGAGAACGGGAGGTTAAAATAAAATAAAATAAAATTTTGTAGCAGTCAGAAAGAGCTGGGGTAGCTTCACAGCTGCCTCAGCGGAAAGTAAACTGCAAATTCGCTGTTGTGAAGCACATCACCGCTGGCCCAAAATATAAAATACAAGAGATAAAAGGATAAAATAGGTCTAGAATAAAAAGAATAAAAAGAAACCCCTAATAAGGGTAAATGTTTGGGCAATCAGCGGAGCAGATGTACGGGGCGGCCTGGTCACATCGCCATCTTGGCCCGATTCCCACCCCAATCAGTACATTTTCTTAACAGCAGCTGGGATTGCTGTGAATTAGGTTTCTGTTAGTGCTGAAAACTGGGTTCAAAGGAGTTGTTTAGTGTGCTGGGGCTCAGAGCCCACCTCTGCCTTGTACTCAGTCTTTTGTGCAGATTACTTGTCCTTTGCCATGCCTGCCATGCCAGCCATTTTATGATGGTGCCCAGGACAGTTTCTCAAATTGCCAAATGTGTCCATGGCCCAAAAAGGTTGCCAACTCCTGCTATACAGGGAGGTTTCACAAGGGGGAATGGACATGTTTTCCTTTCACAGTTTCCAGAATGTAGTGCTAAACTCCACCTCTACTGTATAGTGATAAAATCCTTGGGTTCAGGCCTGGCAGCCAGATGTCCTCACCTTCCCCTACTCCTGAAAACTCATGATATAGTATGCAGAGGTGTGGCGGGTTTTTTTTTTTTAGATTGTAAGCTCCTCGGGACAGGGACCTGTCTTCTTGCGCTCTGTAAAGTGCCATGCACACTGATGGTGCTATATAAATAATGCATAATAAGAATGACCTCACATTGCGCATCCATCCAACACTAATCACTCCCCTCCAGGGACTGCTGATATACTGCAACATTTTGTTGTGAATCCCCACTTGTTAAACGAGAATTGTGACTAGAAAAATAGTATTATACTACTTAAGGGTCATTCCTGCACTGTGATTCTACTATACTATGGCAATGGCAATAAATAAGAGATCACCCTGGTCTGAAAAACATTCCTGGTCACAAATTACCCCTTCCTATAAACCATGCTTGCTCTCTGTTAACCTGAGTGGCTTGCTGTACTACATTCTAGACATTTTCTCTCTCTCTCTCTCCAAACAGACCATATGATCAAATTTTGTCCCTAGAGCTGTGAAATGAAGCAGCCACAACATCCCGATTTAATACTGGTTTTATGAAACCAGGAGAAGAAAAGTACAAAAAGTGAAATCCCCGGACATAACTAAGCAAAAATTAAGTAGGAAAGTAGGAAAATAAGGTATACGGTTAATGGATTTTATGTAGATTTAAATTATGACATTAGAAGACAAAACATTTATCTCACGATTTGATCACATGGCACCACTAGGGAGGCCATCGTAGCATACGGGAAGGTCCTAGGATGGTGTATAGGGGTGCTGACTAAGTTTCTTCTCTTGGCCTTCCACTAGCAGCATATCATAGCGGAGATGTTTTCCACATTGCTGTGCTAGCGCAAGGCAGCTTATGTACATATCTATCATACTCATGTGACACATGTTAGGCAAGCAGGCAACAGGATTCTGCTGGCAATGGCTGGCGGCTGAGGCAAATGAAGTTTTATCTATCTAGGATTGTGCTACAAATATATTTGATACCTTCATAGAATCATCCTGTCACAGAACAAGTACATATTTATGTTAATGCTTCCATGTTCAAAGCTGTCTTCCTTCTCAGCTAACAGGACCAGCATGTATGCATGCATGCATTCATGTATTTATATCCAACCTTTCATCCAAAGGGCTCAAGGCAGGTTACATGGTCAATCCCCCCCATTTATCCTCACAACAACCCTATGAGGTAGGTTAGGCTAAGAGTTGTTGTCTGGCCCAAGGTCATCCAGAGAGTTTCATGGCTGAAGTGGGTATTTGAACCCGGGTCTCCCTTGTCCTAGTCCAACATTCTAACCATTGCTTAAGAGTAGAATACTGCTATGTTCTTGTTTTTCATTGTTGCTTACTATTCCAACACTGTCAGCAAGACAATCACCCATCCACAGCTATTTTGCTGTGTTTCTGTGAAGTCAGTAGAGGGAGCAGAACATAACTAATGACTCAGAGCTCATCTGACCCCATTCAATTATACTCTTACACAGGAAAAGGAATTTTTGGTCACTGAAGTTCAAATCGCAGGTGAAAACCAGATTAACAGTGTAAAGATAACCAAAGGAGCTTCACATTTCATAATAGTTTTTGGTGTATCTCATCATCCGAAGTATAACAGATTCACAATCAGAAGATACAACTCATGCACATGATTATGGCTTTGGAGACCCTCACCATTTTAACTTTGAAGTAAAAGGTTGCCAACTCCTGCTATACAGGAGCATTGATTGATTTATGCTTAGTGCTGGGGCCTTAGTATAGTAACTGGGAAAGACAGTAATAGTATAGCTTATATTAGTAAATAGGTATTGAATTCCACTGTCTTGTGCAAATCCCAGACTACAATTTACAGCCTTCGTGTCACCAAAATGCAACCCAGAGCTGCTGTACCTCTGGTAAAAAGAAGAAATAGAAACAGTGAGCCTTATGTAGCTTGGTTCCTTTTCTGCATGAGAGAGCCAAATATTTTCTTGCCATGACAGCTTGACATTATCTTGTGAATGAGTGTGTGCTTCAAGGAGCAATACAATGCATGTTTAGACAGAAAAAAGGTCCTACAACTGGCTGGCTGGGGCATGCTGGGAGTTGTCGGGCTTTTTTCTGTCTAAACATGCATAGGATTGGGCCCTAAGTATCTTGACCTCAGACATTGCATTGTTTCTCAATCTGGAGTGGGCTTGTACAAAGTTGGTCAGCTGTGTTTAGCTTGACAGGTCACAAGTTAAGGAGGCAAAACCACAATTTTAAAAATATAAAAGAAGAAGAAATGGCACATGTGTGTTTAGTCAGTCAGTGCCATGAACCACTCAGCCCAATGCGTGGGGAGGAACAATAGCTCAATGGAAGAGCACATGTTTTGCATGCAGAAACTCCCCAGTCCAGTCTGTGCCATCTCCATTATTCCTTTAAAGGAGCAGAAGAAGGGGCAGACCTTCTGCCTGAGACTCTGGGGAGCTACCGCTAGTCAGAGAACACAATAGTGCCTAGATTAAGAGGGGGCAGTCCCAGCCAACAATTTGGCCACCATGTACTGAACTGGACCCCCATCCAGCCCATTACCGATTCTGAGCACTATTTTGGGACATCCTGCACCCAATGAAAAGGAAAGACAGGGGAGGGTCTACAGCAGCCTTCCCCGACCTGGTGCCTTCCATGTGGGAGTTGGCCTGCAACTCCCATCTACCCCAGCCAGCATGACCAACGATTGGGGATTATGAGAGTTGTAGTCCAAAACATCTGGAGGGCACCTGGTTGAGAAAGACTGATCTACATACTGATGGCACCCAACTCTAAAACTCTGGAAGACCTTACCCAATGGTTTTATGTATAAGTTGGACAACCTGGGGGAGGGAGGCAGTATCAAACCTGGCAGAACACTCTAGCACGTGTCATGGCACCAAACTGTTGTCCTCCACAGCACCACCCTTTGGCTGCTAGGAAGGCACAGAACGACTGAAAATAGTGTCCTCAGCAGGCAATCCAGAAGGATCCCATATTGGATGTCATTAAGAAGCCCAGGAGCCAGGAGGTCCACCAGGCTTGCACTCTTCCCGTTACTTTCCCGGCATAGATCATCCACCACGGCAACCAAAGTCATTTCTAAAAAAAACCCAAGTCTGAAGCCAGATTCACAGTCACTTTAAGAAAGTGGAAAAGTTGCCCAAAATTTACATGCTACAATGACAAGAGCAAAATTTGTCAATCAGGCCATTCAAGTTCTAACTGGTATTCCCCACAAAGCCAATACATTCCTTTACTTTTGAAATATATCAGGTTCTTTCCATTCTTTACAGTCAACATGGATATCTGCTCCCAGCCAAGGTGAGTTATATATGTAAATGCTTTAAAAGGAAATGGATACAAGAGAAATAATATTTGGATCTTCATAGCCAAAAATGTATAATGTAAATGACAACCTTCTGAATCTAAAGTACTGTAATGTATCATGGAATTAATCAAGTGCAAGACAGAACTGAACTGACCGACAAAATAGAAGAACAAACACATAAGCATTTGAAGACAGACAAATCAACAGCTTCATAATTACACAGCATAAACTGCTATCGATTCCAAAGGTTATATGTAGAGGAACACCATTTTTAAAAAACAACACATAACTTTTGATTTATGAAAGAGGTCCTTCACTCCTGAGTATCGTAATTGGGGATACAATCCTAGGAACACTTTCTTGGCAATAAGCCTCACTGAACATAGTGGAACTTGCTTCCAAGCATATCTGCATAGGATTGTGTTGTGGGTGGGTGTACATTTTACAGTGATTTGCTATTCTGCTCAAGGGTGTTAGAATGCTTCTCAGTAATCTATACATTATCTACAACTTTACAACAGCATAGGGAAATACAACTAAATACACAAGGGTCCAAGATCTATGATTTTGGGGAGGCGTGTTAATAGAGAGGACACAATCCAACCCACCAGTATGACCTACTTAGGCTGCAATTCCAACTTACTGGAAATAAATCCCATTAAACTCACTGGGGTTTATTTCTGAGCAGGGCTGGTGCCAAGGGTAGGTATGGTCGGGCACCTGCCGAGGGTCTACACCACAGCAGGGGCCCACTGATAAGAGACCCCTGGACTTGCTCCTCCTCTTCACCACTGCAACCTGCTTGTTCACCTGCCTCTGACTCTGGCCCAGACAAGGGTGGTGGTGAGGAAGAGGATCAGTAGATGCCACTGCCTACATGTTCACGGGCTGTCTGCCTGTTCAGCAAGCGTCAGCACTGGAGCCAGCACTGCTTCTGAGTACACATGTGTAGGATTGCACAATTCAATTGGGTTATAATCAATGAGGAGATGATGATGATGATTGATGATGATGATGATTATCCCACCTTTCTCCCACCACTGGGACCCAAGGCGGCTCACAGCCTTTAAAACATACAATTAAAACAAAAATAGAAAAATACAAAAGTTAAAAACAGAATTAAACTATCAATAATATTTTAAAAATTATATATATATATATATATATCAACTATATATAAACAGTGCAATATACATAACAGAGTAAAAGCAGCATTCCATCACATTACAGGCAAGTCCCAAATGCCTTCTGAAATAGGAAGGTCTTTGCCTGCCTCCGGAAGCTTACCAGGGAGGGTGCCACTCTAGCCTCCCTGGGGAGGGAATTCTACAGCACTGGGGCAGCCACCAAGAAGGCCCTCTCCCGTACACCTGAGCATGCACTTGATGGTGGTTAGGAGCATAACGTCTGTTTATCATGCACCTAAGCTTGGTACATTTTCAAGAAATAAGAGGCTATTACAGTTCAGCAGCTGGAATAATAATCTGATTAAGGAAAAGAACCCTGCTGCCAAAGTCTACTTACAGTGCAATCCTATTCCTATCTAGTCAGAAGCAGCACTGGTGAGAACCAGTGACCTGGTTCACACGACATGACAACCCACCATGGGTAACCAGTCATGGTGGGTTGTTGCGTCAGCTGAACGCAGCGCAGGTTTCTGCAAGTGGCTTATTTTCACCAACAAGCCACTCTGAGAACCCATGGCTTGTTCTAGGGGTTGTTTGACCCATGATGGGTTGTTGAACCTGGCAGGACAATTTTATCATGGGTTGCTGGAAACAGCTACAGAGCCACTCAACAAGAGCAACAAAAACCCTTGCCACTCACTTTCACAATCTCGCCAGTGACTGCCCTTCCACTGATGCAGAAATGGCACTCTGGAAGGACTGTCACTCGTTCCTCAGCTTTTTACTTTTTGGAGCCTCCAAAAAGTGCAATTAGAGTCATATTTTTTCCCCGGCCCCTGAAAATTGTGCATTTAAAATAATAATAATAATAATAATAATAATAATAATATAATAATATAATAATAATAATAATTTGTTGGTCCTTCGTAGGTGCAGCTATCCACTACAAGGTGAGACTGCAAACAGGCTAATTTGCGCACAGTCAATTGAAAAGCACCGATAAAGGACAAAAAAGCAGAGGAGGAAGGTACACCGAAAGGGGGTGGAGACATTATCACCCCCTAGGCCAGTGCTTCTCAAATAGTGGGGCGGGCCCCCCAGGGGGGGCGCGAGGCTCCGTAAAGGGGGGCTCGTTACCTCAGTTAAAAGTTTTTTTTAATATTGTGTTCCTTTAAATCCTGTGCTCCTTTAAATCTTTTCTGCTACAGTTAATAAAGCTATTCTTTGTTGTAAATTGATCCACATTTCTTTCTTTTTTTATTCTCTTATACGTTAATAAGGATACAGTGTTATGCAGAGGTGTACTTATAACAATTTTATAGACAAATGATACTATTTACAGTCACGCGGGGGGCGCGAAATGTTTTCTTCTTCCTAGGGGGGGCATGACAGAAAATAATTGAGAAGCACTGCCCTAGGCAATGTAACCCTTTAGATTTTAAGTACTGAACTGACAGTTCTCAGTGGCCTCCACCTTTTCAACACTTCCCCCAAGTCTGCAACTACTCCAGAAAGGGGATATTAATTGCTCCCACTTTTCAGAGCAGATAGTGCAGGTGCACAAATTTCTCCTCCACTTACTTCCCAGCCATTAAATTTGTATATATTTCTGTGTTGTTGTTTTTAGAACTGTCAGGGACCACAGTAACTGCAGCAGTAAGTGCTCCAAAAAGGAGTCACATAAAGTGGGGGAGTATCTCTCCTTTCTGGAGGAGTTGGAGACTTGGGGAAGTGCTAAAAGGTGGAGGCCACTGAGAACTGTCAGTTCAACAATTAACACTGAGAAGATTACATTGCTAAGTGGGTGATATTGCAGCCATCGCCTTTGGTGCACTTACTTTCCCAACTTTTTGCCCTTTACCATTAATGACAGCTGGCGACTGTGTGCAAATTAGTCTAGATGCAGTCTCACCTTGTCCTCCCTGTGACAGCTGAAACTGATTTTATTTATTTATTTATTTATTTATTTCATTTATACCCCGCTCTTCATCCAGAAAAGGCTCTCAGAGCGGCTTACACAAATTAATAATAAGATCAGTCCCTGCCCCTCAGGCTCACAATCTAAAAGACATGAACACACAACACCAAGGAACACTGAATATAATATTCAAAAGAATAATCTACAGAATATAAGAACAGCAATACAAGTTAAAAAATATCAAAAAACCACTAAATATTCAAAAAAAATACAGGAATTGATAAAGGAATTGACCAGGTAAGACTACACATATCGGAGAGTCATAAATGCACACTTGCGCACCTGCAAAGGACCAACCATTTTTTTTTTAAAAAAGCATAATTTTCAGGGGCTGAAAAAATATGACCCCGGTTGCGCTTTTTTGAGGCTCCGAAATTTTTTTTTAAGGGTAGCAGTTGGAGCGGGGTGAGGGAGAAACGACTGTGTTCTGCCACAAAGAACAGTGGGATACATGCCGGACCAGCCAGCTGGAGGACTGAGGGAGAAGGAGGCAGAGAAGAACCCACAGTGAGCCCAACCGTTCGTCAGGTGCACTGTGGGTTGTTCAGTGAACAGCCAACCCACTGTGGCTTATTTGCAGGGTGGCTTAGTGTGACGTGTGAACCCGCCCAGTGATTCAATATAAAATACCTATGTGAAATTGTCCCAGTTAATTGAGGAGAAACACGTTTATGAAATGGTTCTCCCCTTCCAAATCTGTTTTGCCGATTCATTTCACTGAAATCATAATTTATTTATTTATTTATTTATTATATTTACGGTATTATATTTATTAATCGCCCATCTGGCCGGTCACCTGGCCACCCTGGGCGATGTACAATTAAAATACAATAAAACAATACAATAAAATATAATAATTAAAACAATATAAAAAAATTCTTTTAAAAACCTAACCCACCCCATATTCCCGCCTGAACAGCCATGTTTTTAATGCACGGCGGAAGCTCATCACGGAGGGGGCATGGCGAAGGTCACTAGGGAGGGAGTTCCATAATGTGGGGGCCGCCACAGAGAAGGCCCTCTTCCTAGTCCCCACCAGCCTGGCTGCTCTGGCTGATGGGATAAGGAGAAGGCCGTCCGTGGCAGACCTTGTTGAGCAGGCCTACTTGATGTTGCCGGAGGCGCTCCTTATAATTCATCATAATTCCTTGGAAGTAAGTCTCACTAAACTCCATGGGGCTTACTTCTTTTCAGACATGCACAGGACTACACTGTTAATCTGATTCCCCTACCCTCCCAAAGAATACACATGGGGTAACTGTTAAGTATTTGGGCCAGCTTCTTGCATGTGATGATGTGGACATGTCATCAGATGTAAATTACATGTAAATAACAAAACTGAGCCTGCCACTGTCATTTCTAGTTTGTCCCCTAAATCTCTGACATAGGTGATGCCATCTGTTGTGATGCTAATTACAAAGTGCATAGCATATAATCTTTGCATAAAGTGCTGTTCTGAGAAATTTAATAATCTACCCCATTTTTAAAGTATATTCCCCTTGAAGTTTTATTGAAGTCTGCTCTGACTCTTATTTTCTTGATATCATGTTTTTAACATATTATTTTATCTGTTAAATAATCTTTTTATTGTCCGCCACTCTGGATTCGGTTTAGATGTGGAGTGGTATATAAATCTTGTAACACACACAAAAAAGTCCATACGGTTTGGAATCTATTTGGCCTGCAATACAATGCACTGATATCTTTTGAGATGGGCAACTTAATATGAAAGTCGTTCCACATTTAGTAGCTTGGCACAATTAGTTCCTGATCTTTGCCAGCAGGAGCAAAGGTCTCCACTAAGAGGCCAGCTTTTTTGATTACTAAACTGATAGTGATATATAAGCCGCCTACTAGTACTTATTAAAATGATTCATAGAGAGCAGCACCTACAACTTTCATCCTGAGATTGAAATGACAGATGGAATCTTTCTCATCTGATGCAACATGAAGGAAATGTTGGCTGCATGATTTTTCCTGGAACAAAATTAACAAAACAAAACTATATGGAATGCAATTCTATGTGCTAACTCAGAAGTAAGGCTTGCTAAATTCAATGGAACTTAGTTTCTAGTAATGCATTTAAGATCACAGCTCAAATATTATTCTTGGATTCCATCTATTTTTATTTCTTCATTTTTTCATAATCTACGGTAAATATCTTTCACAAAGAAAAACCAGAACACACTAAGTGATTGATTTAACTGTAAGTTTCTTCTACCTTAAAAGAACAGAAGTTTTAGCTTCTGTTCTTTAAATGTAGGCATTTTAAATGAGAGCTGTCCAAACGGAAAACATATGGGCAGAACACAGGATTCTTAAAATGTTTCAGCAATATCTCAAGTAGTAGGTTTATGGGGTTAATACTAAACTTGTATACAATCGTTTAACATCTGTTTAAACTAAACCTACTTAAGTTACAACTGGGAAAAGGCAAAAGAGACACCCCAAGGGAAATCCCATTTATTTGCAAATACACAAGCTACAATCCTATAACATTACAATATAATATTAACAGTTTAACAATTCCAGTTCATTTAAAGCATATCAAAAGTTTGAATGAGCATGACACTTACCAATAGGTCAATTAACAATATCCAATACCAATAATATTCACATTATACACTCATTAAGCAATTCATGAAACAGTTCATGTTAGAGACCTGACCAGTGGTGCAGTGAAGCCACGCTCACAGGGACAGAGTGCCAGCACTTTTTTTTATTAGCAGGGATGCTGATGTCATCCCCCCCACTTCCCTGTTCCTTCTGAGCTTAGCTACAATCCTAACAGTAGCTCTACTCCCATCCCCTCCCCGATCACTACCCTTTTTAGTTCACCGCCGTTTTTATTTTATCTTTATTTTTTGGAGCCTCAAAAAAGTGCAATTGGGGTCATATTTTTTATTTTATCTTTTCAGCCCCAGAAAATTGCACAACTGTGATGATGATGATGATGATGATGATGATGATGATGATGATGATGATGATTGTCAGTCTTTCACAAGTGTTCAAGTACACACTACTGCTGTCCAATATGTGTAGTCTTACTGGGTCAATTTCCTTGTCTTTCGGCTGCCAAAGGGAGCAGCAAAGTGCAGTAGGAAACAGACTAACAAAGTGAGACTGCATATCGGCAACTTTGTGCACAGCTGCTGGGCGGGCGGGGAGTTAATATCTCCCCTTTCTGGAGTAGTTGGAGACTCAGGGAAGTGTTGAAAATGTGGAGAACATTGCGAACTGTCAGTTCAACACTTAAAACCGAAAGGATCACATTGACAAGGGGAGATCTTGTCCTCCCACTTTAGGTGCACCTTTTTAAACCACTTTCCCCCCTTCACCTGTACTTTTCAGTTGACAGCTATGGAATTGGTTTCTGGCAACTGTCCACAAATTTGTCTATATACAGTCTTGCCCTGCACTTCCTACTACACTTCGCCACTCCCTTTGACAGCTGAAACACACAAGGAAATTGGCCAGGCAAGACTTCTCATATCAGACAGCTGTAAGTGTGCACTTGCACACATGCAAAAGACAGATGATGATGATCAACAACAACAACAACAATAAATGAACACAATTGTGCAATTTTCTGGGGCTGAAAAAAAAGGGGTGGTGGTGAACCAGTGACAGTTGCTCCAAAGTGCCACGGGCATTGGTGGAGAGGCTGTCACTAGCGGTGGCTGAGGGTAAGATAATGAAAAGTGGCAGTGGGTTTTGCTGCTCTTGCTGAGTGGTTTACTAGCTGATCCCCACAACCCACAATGGAATCAGTTTCCCGGGACACAGAAACCCATTCTGGGTCAAATAACCCCTAGAACAAGCCATGGGTTGTCAGCATGGCTTATTGTCCAAAAATAAGCCATCCTGCCGGAAACAGTCTGGGTTCAGACAACATGATAACTTACCGTGGCTAGTTACCCATGATGGGTTGCAGTGTTGTGCGAACCAGGTCACAGTGCTGTCCATATAAACATCTGTATCATTTAAATGTCTCATGCAGGTAATATTTCCCATGACCCTTTAATCATTCTGATTGTTCATTCTTTATTAATTTTTGTGTGCCCACTTCAACCCTACACTTTGAGGGCAGAGGAAGTTTAGACAAAATGAAAGAGGAAGGAGTCTCAGGTGCCAGTTAAAATGTTTTATTGCCCAACGGATTTCGATTTACACCTTTGTCGGGAGCCAAACGTTTTTCCAAATTGGCTCGAAAAAAATTCTTTTACTATCTCGTGAGTATGAGATCGGCCACAATGAAGGTGTAAACCAAAACCATTGGGTAATAAAGTGTTTTAACTGGCACCTGAGGCCCCTTTTCTCTTTCGTTTTGCTTACACATTGGTGCCTTCCCCTCTTGTTTTGCTTTCAGAGGAAGTTTAGGTCAAAATCCCTATGGGCTATGTTGTCCTGAACTGGCATCTCTGCAACAATTGTCAGCTTTCCCCCTGAAGTCCTCCAAAGTACACATACAACTAATGCAAATAGTGCTTGTACTAAAAGAATGCATGGGGGACAAAATATCCCCTTAACAAGTCTATTTTTTCACCTACACAATCTCAAGAAAAAGAAACTAAACATGTTTTGTTGATAAACCAAATTCTTTTCATACAACTGCACTTTTGAACCAAAGAAAGTCCATCTAAGAAATGCCAACTTGTATTAACATGCACATGAGTATAAAGCACTTTGTATTTATTATTTCCAGAAGCAGAATGTATAGATTCTCTCTCTCTCTCTCTCTCTCTGTGTAATCATTCATCTACCCCCACTCAGATTTTTGCTTCACCTGGCTGATAGTCAGCATAATGAGACATGTGCTAGCTAGACCATGATATTTTTAAATGAGGGGAAAACATGCTGGAAGACCAGTCCCAGTTAAGAGCTCTGTGCTGGCAACTGAATGGAGCCTCCAAAGGAGGAAGATTAAGGGTACAATCCTATGCAAGTTTGGACAGAAAAAAAGGCCTACAGCTACCAGCATGCCCCAGCCAGCATAGCTGGCTGGGGCATGTGGGGAGTTGTAGGCCTTTTTTCTGTCTAATTTGTATAGGATTGCACCTTAAGGAGACAATGTTTATTGATCAATTGAAAGCCAATATCAATGTGAAGGATGAGATGAAAAAGCCATGTTTATTAATATGGGTTGTTGAACACAGGGGCGGATTGTTAACTACTGTTCCCCTCTGAGGCTTGTTTTTGATCTGTTCTTGATTGGCTCTGGCTCAGTTTACAAGTGATATTGTAGCATACTCTCATTTGTGATTGAAGTTGGTGTTTTATGCCCAAACATTTCATATTTTAAAATCTGTTTGTATATTAAAAAAAAAACAAAAACCTTTCACAATTTATAAACGGGATGTGCGGTTGCTGGTTATTTATTGTGGTTTGGAGTTAACTGTGGGGATTCTGAACTGAAAGAATGTTACTCTTGTGTAACAGAGTGAAAACAAGAGTCTTGTGTCACATTAAAGACTAAAAAAATTATTAGGTTTTGTGCACTTCATCAGATCCATAAAATTTTATGCTCAGTTGGCATATATATAGACACACAGGTGTAGAGGAGGGGGGAAAAATGTAAACAGTGCACTCTGGAAAGAGTGACCACATGAACACTTAAAAGTTCATGTGGTCTGTCTGAACCCATTGCAAATTCTATACTAGTGTCAAACTACGTGTCCTTTAGTTCCTTTTCTAAATAAATTGCCACGCCATACACAATTTACTAGTGCAATCCATGTTTCACATGTTTTTTACGCAGCCCTTTCTGGGAGGGCCATATTGTGCTTCTCCTAATTTAGAAAATGGCTAGAGAGACATACAGCTTCCAGGATTTATAATAATCTAAAGCAGCCTTTCCCAACTTCCAGATGTTTTGGACTACAACTCCCAGCATTCATGACCATTGGGGTCATGCTGGCTAGAACTGATGGGAGTTGAAGTCCAAAACATGTGAAGGGCACCAGGTTGAGGAAGTCTGACCTAAAATGTGGGATATGCCAGCTCCCCAAATTGTACCAGCTGCGCCCCTTCCTAGAGTTGGAAGACCTAAAGATGGTAGTACATGCGCTGGTAACTTCGAGGCTCGACTTCTGCAATGCGCTGTACATAGGGCTACCTTTGTACCTACTCCGGAAACTTCAACTAGTGCAAAATATGGCAGCCAGACTGGCCACCGGTACACCTAGGGGTGCCCATATTACACCAGTTTTAAAAGCACTTCACTGGCTGCCAATTAGTTTCTGGGCCAAGTACAAAGTGTTGGTTATTACCTTTAAAGCCCTACATGGTTTGGGCCCAGGATACCTACGGGATCGCCTTCCTCCGTACAATCCGCCCCACACACTTAGGTCCTCTGGGAAGAATCTACCGTACTTCAGTCAGCCAAAACTAGGCTGACAGGTATTACCCAGAGGACCTTCTCTTCTGCTACCCAGATTGTGGAATGGCCTGCCGGAGGAGATCGTCAACTTAGCAGTCTTTTGGAATTCAAGAAAGCCATAAAGACTGATCTCTTCAGGCAGGCCTATCCGGTGGAATTTTAGGATGTTTTAAAGATGTTTTAATAATGTATGCTATGTTTTTAATTAGCTTATATACTTTATGTTTATTGTTGTTCCCCGCCTTGGAGAGGCGGGTAAGAAATAAAGATGATGATGATGATGATGATGATTCTGTCGATAAAGGACAGTCAGCATAGTTAGTGTCCCATTCATCCTCCCAGGATTAGGAAAAAGGAAAAACTGCATGATTCTCTAATTGCTAAAAGGGGCAAACAGTCATAAAAGGAACAGTCGTCAAGTGCTGTTTTGGAAATCTACCTTCAAGATTATGAATTTCATAATTGACGGTTGAAAGATTTAAGTTTGATCAAACCGATCACAGAGTTATCAAAAAGCAGAGATAAATGTACCTAAATGTTATTTTCTTTTGAAGGTTTATTTAAAGCTTTGCATTGGTGTAATTTTTGTTGCAAATACATTTGTTCTTTAATAGTAACTAAATATGTGTATTTGTACCTTATAGATAGGAGAAAAGGTCAAAGTTGATTGTCCATGGTACCTTGTTATTCAGCCATGCCCAACATGTAACAGGGATCTGGACACCATGCTATCAGGAATGGTTTATTTAAATTTGTATTCCAGAAGCTCAAAATTAAGGAATTGGGTTGTGGGGAGGCAAAATATTGAAATGCATTACCACAATAATCAATCATAAAATAATCTGAAGTATATCTCATGAGGATTATTATATAGTAAAGTGAAGATTTCAGCCAATGAGTCTTTCAGGATGTCAATACAGTCATGCCTTGGATTGAGAGCATAATTCGTTCCGGAAATGTGCTTGTAATCCAAAACACTCTTATATCAAAACGAAATCCCACCAAAAAAATTTGTACAGAGATTTTTAATTCAAGCCGTAATACAGTACTTGTATTGCAAGACATCGCTTGTATATCAAGTAAATAAATAAATAAATAAATATTTAAAAATTTGCTTGTCTTGCAAAACACTCTCAAACCAAGTTACTTGCAATCTAAGGTATTACTGTAATAGACTTTGGGCACAGTCCTATGCATGTTTAGACTGGGGCATGCTGGGAGTTGTAGGACTTTTTACTGTCTAACCATGCATAGGATTGCGCCCTTTGAACTTAAAGGCTATACATATTGCTATCTAGTCCAGTGTTTCTCAACCTTGGGTCCCCAGATGTTTTTGGCCTACAACTCCCAGCATGCCCCAGCCAGCTATGCTGGCTGGGGCATGCTGGGAGTTGTAGGCCAAAAACATCTGGGGACCCAAGGTTGAGAAACACTGATCTAGTCCCCTGAGTCATCTCATTCCCCAGATTTCTTACAAAATATGCAAAAGGCATAAGTCAACCTATTTTCTTTAAAAAGCACAAAAGTCCATGCTTCTAGGCCCTTTTATTTTGCATGCTGCAAGCCAAGGTAAGTTTTAGAGGAGCAGGGGCAGGAATTTGAATGATACAGGATTTAACTTTAGTAAGCAGCGGTTCCAGTGTAACTTAAATAATCAGGGTAGTAGAGAAAAGGCTGTAATACATTTTAGTTCCCTTCCCTGTCATGTGTACTTACGGTACTATTATTTAGTGTTGTTCCACTTAAAAGTCTAGAAAAAGGGAAACATTTTGTTTTTTCATGTGTCATACTTTTATTTAATGGGTTTTATATTATATGCAGCACGACGCATTCCAAGAATGCTTGAACACGCACTTCTTTAAGGCAGTTCATTGCAGGCACATATTTACATTGCATAGCCAGGGGACAGCAACCAGGATGGCGAGGACAAGTCTAGAAATCAGGCCTATGAGAACTGGCTGGATATGATTAACCTGGAGAAGAACATATTATTATGGGGAGAGATGAGAACTGTCTTCAAATATCTGGCGGGCTGTCATGCAGAAGATGGAATACACTTGTTCTCTGTTGCTCCAGAAGGCAGGGCTAGAACCAGTGGGTGGAAACTGCAGGGAAACAGATGTAGACTAAACCATTAGGAAAACCTTCCTAATGGTAAGAGCTGTTCGACAGTAGGACAGACTGTGGCTTCTCTTTCATGGAAGGTATTTAAACAGAGACTGGATGGCCATCTAACAGGGATGCTGTTGTTGCATACAACAATGTAGATCTGGCATTGTGAAGGGGGTTGGATTAGATGCCCTCCCATGTCCCAACTCTATAACTCTATGGTTCTATGAATGTACTGTGTTGCTTGTGTGTAAACTCACGTTTATTTTGCATCGGTTCCCTTTGGGAATGACACAAACTACTCATGGCATAGTGGCGGTGATCTGGGGTTTGCTTGGCTAGGGTCCTACCAGAACAGCTGTGATGCCCTTCATCACACATTGTGGGCAGGACTTGCTGAGAGGGGCATACAGGCAATCTGGCTGGAAAAGCCTGCTTGTAAGATGTGCCATGATGATGTCACTCACTTTGCTGCTGCAAATATGCCAGCAAAGTGGTATATTTGCTTTGCCTGCTCCTGCACTCAGATGGTATCACATTTTTTTCTGATACATATTTTAAAATTATTCTAACTGGTGTTCTAAACTTAGAAACTAAACAGCTTAAGATTTATTTTTTAAACCGCTGTCCTAGTTAAATATATCATCTCATTATTTCTTTTATTTTGACATCATGAAGTAATTTTTAGAAAATTTAAGGAGTAAAGCACTTTAGAGTCTATTTTCACTTTACATATACACTTGTGGAATTTTTTGAGCAATATCTGTGTAATCTAGGGCTCAGCTGAATGCTCTAAACTGAATCTTTTTCTTTTTTCTTTTTAAGGAAGGAATATATGAGGAACTATGAAATTATCATTGACTTTTTGTTACCCCCTGAAGCATGCCTGCTGCTGCTGCTAAGAGTCATGTGGTTCTAGTGGGTGTATTACAAAACAGGAGTGATTGCTGCATTTTGCTGTTCAACAGAATCAGATTTTTAAAAAATTACATTCCTTTAATCAACATTTAATATCCCAATGAACATGCCTTCCTGGATGACTGATAGCATATAAAGCAGGACCTTACACATACATTCATTGAAAATACTACTTGGAAGAAGCACTTGGTTTAATTTTTTTTTAGAATATAGTACCTACACTTGAGATGAAAGCCTAAAATAAATTCTGAAAAGATGCATGGATGCAACTGGAAAGTAAAAGCAGATCAGGAATAGTACACTTCCTGCATTCCTTCCATATACTGGAACCATTTTGTATCCAAGATGGGTCCTTGGAGGCAATATCATCCCACATCCTGCCCTTCTCCTCCTCTGTGAAATAAGGCAAATACAAGTGTTCTCACATTATTTCCAGGAAGCATACAGTTTGCAGCAAAGGCAGTCCTTTTTTGGAACTTCAAGTTAGCTTAGAAATAAGAAATTTAAGGCACAATCTTATGCAAGCTTAGACAGAAAAAAAAAGGCCTACAACTCCCAGCATGCCGCAGCCAGCCTAACTTGGAATCTGTAGTGTGTCCAATGGTGCTTACTCACAGGTAATTGTGCACAGGATTGCAGCCTTCTGGAGTGTTCTGAGAATAAGTTCTCAGGAAAATGAAATTAGAGCTCAACATTCTGAGGGAGGGATTGATCCTATGGCCCCTAGACATTGTCTGAGGGTCCATAGGATTTTTCGGATTCCCAGATCCGAGGTTGGAGACTGTGCTCCGACCTGAGACCTAGGGATTGGAGCTCTGCTCGCCCTCCCCTGTCCCCTTGCAGCCGACGCGGAAAGAACCTCACCAGCTTCTCTCTGAGGTCAGGAAAGTGACCTTGGAGAGGGGGTAAAGGGGGCATTTTGGGGAGGAGACTGGGGAGGCCAGGATACGAGGTATCCTGGGGCCTCTCCAGACTCCTTCCCTCCCCCCCCCTCCGAGACACTGTAGTTAAGACAGCTAAAAATGGCCATCTATCGAAATGCAGAGCAGAAGGAGCGGGGAGGCGAAGATCACCTCCGCTATTCCTCTCACTCTGCACTGGATGAGTGTGAGCCTCCGTGTCCAGGGGCATACACTCATCTGCACAGGTTGCAAATTATGCACAATTATTTAGCATAATTTATTCCAGTTATAATATTGGGGTTTTGGAGAATCAGAATATGGGGGAAATGAGAGCCAGCTGCAGGGATATGAGACTAAAGAGTGCACACATTTGGCTACAGGAAACAACTCCTAGATAATTAAAACAAATTTTGATGTGTTTCTGTACAGCAACTGGGCTAGTTTGCCATTTTATATTCTGCAGTGAAAACATATCAACAGTCCAACTCTGGATATTCCAAAGTGCCCAAAATATTATGCTCTTAAATGTGTTTATTAAGATTACACCAGAAAGGAAGGCATTAATATAAACATTACAGACTAACAGATGGTAAGTTACAATGACCTGGTTAGGGCCATTGGGGAACCCTGGTGGTGATGCATGCTACCTAACAGCTCCATCCTTGGTTTGTTTATTGTGTGACATCCAAATCACGAATTCTGTTTTGTCTCTCCCCAAACAAGCCAGAGTCATAAACCAAAAACAATCTATGGCATATGACTCTGGCTTTTTGGGAAGAAGCAAGCCAGAGTTCCCAGTTTGGGCATCATGATAAGCAAACCATGGAGGAGCCAAGTGGGAGTGATTGGACAGAGTGCACAAGCTCGCTACTCATAAATGATAAGCCAGGATTCTCCTGAACCCCGGCTTATCGTTACGTCTGAACCAGGCCATTGCAAAAACATGCCCTAATTACATTATAGATTGCTGAAAAAGGCTATAGGACATTAAAAAAAATTAAATCCAATGACATAAATACTGAGGCCAAATTATTACACATCATCAGACATCTCACAAAGAATTCCACAACTGCAGCATTCACTGTCTTCAGCAATGAACTATATATATTAGTTCATACTTAAGAGAAATCATTTACCCATGACTCATGAATTTAATCGGTGCATCTGGACTGAGGAGAGGTCAAATCACTGACAAAACAGAAAAAATAAAGATCGCCATGATCAAAGAGCATATACAAGTTCATTTGATATCATCATGTCTATAATAAAATTGAAAAAAAAATCTCAAAGAAGGGAACCTGCAGAAAGTCTACCTGATACATGAAGAATTGCCTCAGTACAAGTTCATGAAAGAATTAAGTTCTCTCAAAATTAACTTTTTAGATATAGTTAAGAGGAAATGTACCACTCCATTAGACAAAGGTATACATTCCTCTTGACCATGCACAAACAAATTATGTAGAAGTTGCAAGTGGAAAAAGACATGCATTTCATTACATTAAAAAAAACCCAAGGCAGAGCGTGGGCAAAGGACTAGCTTCTTATGTCATGAGTGCACGAAGACAGAGTATGATACATGTTGGAAGGAGATTGCAAAACTGTCTGTGGTGGGTGCAGAGAGGCACTCCAAGGCATGAACTGAGACCTGGACAATGAGCCCACTATGAGATACTTGAGCAGACTTGAGCTTATGGTTCAACAAGTACCTTCAAGCATGGCTGATTACGGTTTAATAAGTAGCTCAGAGAGTAGCTAAGAAACTGAGCCGTGAAACAGGAGCCCCTAGTTCAAATCTGGCATCTTCTATGAATTCACTAGATGCCCTAGGCAAGGCACTCACTTCCCATCTACACTATTGGGATAATAATACTGATCTACCCTACAGGGCTGTTGTAAGGATTGCTGATGTAACATATGTGAAGTGGTTTGAACACTCATGAATTTAATGTACTTCATACATAGTAAGCATTATTGTACTTACTTTTCTTTTTCTTATTCTTCCTAAGAATAAACTACAAATCATAAGAATAAGTTATAGTGTACTAATATCAATCTAGCACATGGTCAAAAACCAATTGAAAATTAAAATTGGACATTTCTTGATTAAATGTGAATCTATTTTAACATTATCAACATCCCACCCTTAACCTCAAGGACCACAGAATTGTATTTAGCATCAACATAGCCATACAGGCCTGTGGCTTACGCTGGCTCAGCTTGTCTGAGTGTGGAAAGCTAAGCAGGGTCAGGTCTGGATATTACTTGGATGGGAGACCCCTCCTCTAGTTTCCTGCATTGAGCAGGGGGTTGGACTCGATAGCCTTGTAGGCCCCTTCCAACTCTATGATCTATGAAATCTATACGGTGCCACCTAGGAACTTCATGACTGAGGGCCAAACAAGGCCTTAATAGCATGGTTAGCAACCCGGTGTGGGTTTTAAAAAAATTAAGTACTGGGGGCAATTTTAATCAGGGCTGCAGTGTGCAGGGAGGGGAGGTCGAGGGGGGGGACCTCCCTTCCTTTCCCACCAGCCACAATCACAATGAAAATCTCCCCCTGACCCTCCATGAGGCTTAGGAAAAAGGTTCTCATTGGTGCCCATGGGAGATTTTTTTCTTCTTCTAAGCCTCATAACCAGGTTTGGGGTGGGTAGGGTGATTTTCCCCTTCCTGCACACTGTGGTCCTGCTAAAAATATTTATTTTTTTAAAACCCAGATGTGGTTGGTTGCTAACCACGCTATTAAAGTAACATTTGGTTTGACTCTGAGTGGAGACTTGAACATGGGTGTCCCAAGCCCAATGCTGTGGAGTTCTGTTTTTCCTCAAATACTGCAATCCAGCTGTTGCCAACTGAAGTCCATGGCAATTAAGTTCAATGGAACTGGACTCCATCTTAGGAGCAATGTTGGATAAGTTCAAGGTACCTGCTCTTAGTTCTGGGTTCCTAAAAAAAATCAACGATCACACCTAGAAATATGCAAGTTTTATACAGCCCAATGTAAAGGTTGTTGCTCAAAAATCTAATGCACAATCCAAGAAAACCAAGACTTCTACCAGCCAATCCACAGAAAGTTAGTCATGCTTAAGTACTGTTGAAATCAATCATACATGTTAGTTAGTCTGGACTCATTGATTTTAACAGAACTTAGGCATGACTGCCAGATTTATTTGAACTGGGACTAGTCTGTATATATAGAAAAACAAAAAGCAATTTCAAGCCAATGGCAACAGTTATATACTATATTTATGTCTCTATTTCAACATTTGACCACACTGACATTTCCAGGTTTAGTAATTAATAACTTCCTTATGAGGAGCTTATTTCTCATGATGGGCAAAAATAAAGAAAATACACAGCCCATTCCTCAATTATTTCTGGTGTCTGTTCCTACTAACTGAAGCATGAGACAGTACCGTAATACCTTGGACTGAGAGCATAATTCATTCCGGAACTGTGCTTGTAATCCAAAACACTCTTACATCAAAGCGAGTCTCTGGCGGGTGTGAGCGGGGCCGATTTCGGCCCCCTACGCCCACTCGAGGCGAGCGGTTACATCCCTACGGGAGTGAGTGACTACTTGTATTGCAAGACATCGCTTGTTTATCAAGTCAAAATTTATTTTAAAAATTTGCTTGTCTTGCAAAACGCTCTCAGACCAAGTTACTTGCAATCCAAGGTATTACTGTACCATTGAGTTTATACCAAATCTTGAAGCAAATCACCAGGAGCTTTAGCAGACATGATTGCCATATGAATTGTAATGAAAGGTGCTCTAAAGATGAACAGGGGACACCTTTGTCAACCCAAGAACAGAACTGGACCATTATGTACTGCCATTTATATATATATATATATATATATATATATATATAAATTTAAATTTTTATCTTACAACTACTAATGAATACAACAACAAAAGATACAACATAAACATTGTGCACCCCCCCCCCACCTCTTGGGACCAAGTTATATTTCTCCCCCCAAATTTTTTAAATGTATATATACAAGATATTATTCTATATTCCAAAAATATAACAAATCTTGACAAGGTTTGTTCCCCCTCCCCTTTACCAACACATAATCCAAAAATTTACCCCAAATGTTCACAAAGGTGTCTTTCTCCAATTGTCCTTTTTGACACTTAATATTACCAGTTAATTTATTATTTAACGCGATATCCCATACCTCTTTATACCATTCAGTAATTGAAAACACATGTTGAACCTTCCAATTCCTAGCTATCATTAATTTTGCTGCTGTTAACAAATTCACAATCAATTCTTTTGTATTTTTTAAACAAACTAACTTTTCTGTAATTGTTAACAATGCTAATTTTGGGCAGACTTCAAATTCCATTCCAATTATTTCTGATATTTCTGCAAATACTTTCTGCCAAAATTCCAGAACATTTTTACAGCTCCACCACATGTGGGCATACGTACCTTTTACATTACATCCTCTCCAACACAATGCGGAGCAATTTTTATCTATCCGATTTAATCTTACTGGAGTTAAATACCATCTCCATACCACTTTATAAAAGTTCTCTTTTATCCTAGTTGACATAACTCTTACAATACGTCTATCCCAAATATTTTTCCAACTTTGTTTCGATATTTCCTCATCAAATTCATTATCCCATGCCATTTGTATCTTTATTCCACTAATTCTGCTTCAATATGGAGAACTTTCCCTGGCAGCATTTCAATAATTTATTACTGGAAAGTTGTCAGTGCAGTAGTCATTCAGCATCATTCTAAAACTCCCTGGGAATTTAGATTGTCACAGTTATTAGGATGTGACCTTTCCCTCAGATTTTTTTAAAACTTTATTTTAAGACCAAGCTAGCATGAAATTTCTCCATTGGGAGTATTTGTGCTTCCTTCTCAGATAAGGAAAACAGCAGTGACAACATTCTGAAGAAAAGAGTTCTATATATTACTACTGTACACCGCAGTGAGGTCTTCACAGATATCTAAAGTAACCCTAGGCCGGGGTCAAAAGGAAAGTCATGTGATGTGTTAAATAAAGAAAAGAGAAACATAACAAAGGTATTCCCCCAAATTTCTTCTTCTAGCGGTCCAAGGCGCAGGGAGGTAATAATAAGCTTCATTTAATTTTTACACCTTAAACAATATTCCTGAAACTCAAGGGCCACTATTCAGATAAAGTTAGTTGCGCTTAAGTTCCACTGAAAACAGTGGGACAATGTTAGTTGTGTGACTAGCCTGATTAATTTCAAAGGGACATAAGCCTGACTTTTAAAAACAAACAAACAAACCCAGAGCTTAAGTCAGGAACCCTATTTCAGCCACACCCTATCATCCTCATCCTCATCCTCATCCTCATCATCTGCATGCCATCTCCTAACCTACTATTACCACATTGTTCTCATAAGATTCCCCACTGTTTCTCAAAGGGTCTAACCCTACCTCGAACAAAAACAAGAGGTACAAGTAATTAAAGGTTCCCAACCAAACCTTTCATAATTTGAACAAAACTGCAATAGCACTCCAGATTAAGGTGATTGAAAATCTTGACGCACCCCGCCTATTCAAAATGACCCATTGCAAAAATTGTGGCAGATATGCTAGCAAGATTGAACGATGCATTTCCCAAGACAATGCATTGCCAGCTAAGTAGAATAGACATTGCAGTTCTCTCTTATGCACAAGTTCAGTGCATGGCAGGAACAAGGTTGCAGAGTGAGCAGACAGGTACTGGCTGCATTCAGACATCACAGTAAGCCAGAACTTTTTGAACTTTGGGTTACCGTGAGCAAGCCAGCATGCGTGTATGTGGCTTGATCACTGCCACTTGGTTCTTCTTGCCAGCAGGAGCAGCTAAACAATCCAGGCTTTGTTAGCATGACATCCAAACTGAGAACTCTGGTTTGTCTTTCCCCAAACAAGCGAGAGTCATAACCTGGGGTTTGCTCTTGGCGGGAAGAGCTAAGCAGGAGCAATCAAGCCACATGGACTAGCACACTGTCTCACTCACAGTAAACCAGAATTTAAAAAAAAACAAAACACCCAAAAACTGGCTTACCAGGATGTCCAAACATGATCATCCTCTTTTGAGTAGGTTCAGTTGTGGGATATGTGTATTCAAATACATTGTGAGCCTTTCCTATGCTAGACAATCCTGTATAGATAATATTCCCATTTATCACAAGTCTGCATCCTAAATTAGGGAACACCTTCTTTCGCAGTTTGGAATATGTGAATAAAATTATCCCAGTCCAGGAAACTGCGAGTTGTACACTCTTCTCCTGCCCTGACTTTAAAGGTGAAACATTTCCAATGTCTATAATATGACTGCAAAGTCAACACTTGCTAGAAGGGCAGTCTTCCACTTTCTGTTCTGTGATAACAACGATCAACATGCACACAAAGAGAGCTTTGGCTATTGGGTGGTATAGAAATGTAACAAATGAAATGAAATAAAGAGAAGTCACGGTTTGTTGTTGGGTTGTAAACTGTGGGTTGTTCGTGGTTAACAAACCATGGTTTGCTAGCGTGGCTGGGTTCACACAACACAATAACCCACGGTTCAACAACCCACGGTTCAACAACAACCCACACTCAACTCATACTCAAGCTTGAGTGTGGGTTATCGTGTTGTGTGAACCCAGTCAACGTGACTGACATTCAAATGTGCTTCTACAGCCATAGAAGGCCAGTTTCTACAGCCTCCCAAACAACAAGCTTTTGAGCTCACACTTCAGCAGATCTGTCATCTATGCACGGCGACCTACTTCTAAACTTACATTGCTGTCACTGGACTGGGCCCATTGTGTTTATTCAGCTTACATGTGGAGTAAAGTGATCCAGAGTAATGCCTAACACATCCCCAATTACACGTCTCTGCCTCACTACATTTCAAGAAAAAGCACTTCCTCTTTAAGGCTGCAATCCTATATTTTACTTGATAGGTGTGAATTTTTTCCCCCTTAAATGGAAAGTTATTTATTTAATTATTTATTTATTATACCGCCCAATAGCTGAAGCTCTCTGGGCGGTTTGCAGCAATTAACAAGACAGTCCCTGCCCGCAGGCTTACAATCTAAAAAGAGACAGGGGACACAAGGAAAAAGGAATGGGGAAGGAAGAAGGGGGAATATTAATGAATACTCCTGGCAGGGCTGGTGGTATTTACATATATAATTGCACAATTGTTAAATGCCTAACACGAATATACTTTTGTTTTTGCCATCACACAAATGAGCATACTCGACAAAAGAATCGGCGCTTGAAGTGAAAGAGTTTTTTAAAAGTCTGCTTCCACCAATCGGCCGCCGGGCCGGATAAAAAGGCAAGGCGGGCCGGATGTGGCCCGCGGGCCTTAGTTTGAAGACCCCTGCTATATACAGTTGAGAGTATTTCTTCTAAGTAGACATGCATAGGAATGCATTTGGAAAGTGGTGCTGAAGTATTCTTGTGGAAAGTCCGGAGTAAGCCGTTTTAAAAAAAAAATCTATATAGATTAGGTCACAGAAATTAATTTGCAATCAATTTGAGGCTAATCTGTTGTCTTTAGTAGATTATATCCACATTAAGTAATGCCATCTGAGGAGAACACAGAACACAGGCACCTCATGCATAGAAGTAGGTGCAATTTACCTAAATACACAGTCACCATACAAGGTCCTCCGTGTCCTCTGCTTAATTAACACGAAGCATTTTGAGGCATTCAGAAGAAAAATGTTGCTAATGCAAAATTGAATGCTTCCCTAAAGGGGGGAAATCATTTGATTTGGTTAATCTTATTTAAAACAGAGCTTAATATCAGCATGTCTGTTCGAAAAATGATTTTCCCTATGCTGTATCTGCATTTTGCTGTGACATTCAGTTTCAGCATAGGTGCCCGTAGAGCTGCTAAGAGTTTATTTACAGAAGGAAGGATTAGACTTTGCAGCATGTGAACACATACAGAATTTGATAAAGATATTTGTATTCCATTAATTTACAGGATTGTGATTTGCTACTCTCACCACACCTATAATTGAATTCCACAGTCATAAAATCATTGAAATCAAACAGCTTCAGATTGCCCTTATCTGGGCCTCCCTTTCTTGACATATTTCTTAGGTAATGTTCTTATGTTCTTAAGTTGTTTTTATAGATTCATTTGCTTTAGTTATCAATTAACTACGGAACTGACTCTCCCATTGACTAAATACCATAATCGTTTTTTAAAATCCTACATAAAAGAATCCAAATTTTATGAATATGATCGTAGAGCAGGGGTTTTAAAAAACTATTTCTAGCAGATGAAACACTGACATACACATTTCAGAGAAACTGGGAATTCACCATTGATAATGACGTACAGGCCCAAGTACTTTTACATGTGTTGCCCAACTGATTAAACACACACAATGCTTTAACAAAATTAATTCAGTAAATTATGAAATTGCACTGTACTGCTGCCAAGGCTTGAATGAGCTTAATGCAATTTATTTAGTGCAAAATCTCAATGTTCTTATGTGATGCTCTAGCTCTACCTAGGAGCACATCCACACATGAACTTATTTTCCCAATTTGCAGCTCACGGACACAAATGTAGACCTGAAAACAATTTGCAGCCGGAAATCCATACATTCCCAATGCATTCCATAACATGTACACATTTGAAAAATGTGGAAAGAAAAATGCTTATACTTCTAGAATGTGCACAAACAGATTTTAGTCAATGGGTGCCTATGTCCAAAAATGCATACATGCAAAAATGTGCACTTAAATGTGTACATTAATGCACACACTACAAAAAAGTATACAAATTTCTGCCCAGATTTTTTTTAAATTGCAAGATCATCGAAGAAACAGGATGCAACAGGCTTGACCTAAAAAAAACCCCAACAATCTCGATGAGACCAAGATTGACAGATCCATCCCTATAAATCCTTCCTAAAGCTTTTGAAAAATCCAAAAGTCTGTATAGCTCTAAATTTGATGCTGCACAACAGCCATTTGAAGCACTGTTAAAAGCTTCGCATTTGACAGAATATATCGCTTAATCATGAGGTAATTCTTTATTACTCCAGCTTTTCAATTTACCTCTACCTCTACCCATTCTTAAAATTCTTGGGAGAATCTTGCATCTTATATCAATAATTTTTAATTCGCAACTACTCAGTTATCTTCTAGCACAGGTTACCCAGCTGTGTATGTTTTATCTTTGCAAAAGTTGGTATTTCAGTAGAAATGGCACAGTGAAAGTGGCTATTACAGGATACTCAACCTGTCCTAGCTGGGGTTTCACTCCCCCTAAAGGACAGGGTTCGTAGTTAGGGGGTGCTCCTGGACTCTGAACTCTCACTGGAGTCACAAGTGGACTCAGTGACAAGGAGCGCCTTTTATCAGCTCAGGCTGATTAACCAACTACGACCCTATCTGGACAGGCAGAGCCTAGCAACAGTGATCCACGCTCTGGTAACCTCTCGTTTGGACTACTGTAATGCGCTCTACGTGGGGCTGCCTTTGAAAACGGTCCAGAGATTTCAATTGGTTCAAAACAGGGCAGCGAGGCTGCTAACAGGGACTGGCCAACAAAAACATATTACGCCAGTCCTCTATGATTTACATTGGCTACCAATTGAGGTCCGGGCCCGATTCAAAGTGCTAACATTAACATTTAAAGCCCTAAACGGTCTGGGGCCAGGTTATCTGAAACACCTCATCCATACGTGCCTACCTGAACCCTGAGATCTTCTTCGGAGGCCCTCCAAAAGAGGCTAGGAGGGTGGCTACTAGGGGAAGGGCCTTCTCAGTTGTGGCACCCCATCTTTGGAATCAACTCCCCAATGAGGTCCGCCTGGCGCCTACCCTCTACTTTTTTAGACACCAGGTAAAGACCTTTTTATTTACCCAATATTTTAATGGATAATTTTATTCCTTTTATTCTTTTTATTATCGCCACTGTACCTCTGGATTGAATTTATTTGGCTGCTTGTTTTTTATCTTGGTGTATTTTAATATGTTTATGTTTTGTTTTGAGGGTTTTTCGTACTTTGTAAACCGCCCAAGGAGCCTTTTGGCTGATGGGCGGTAAATAAATGTTATAAATAAATAAATATTACCATCAAAACAAATTATTATGAACTCATATAGATGGAGCACGATTTCCTCATTAAGGAAGATAACCTATTAGTTAAATATGTTGAATCCAAAATCTTGCTATTAGGCTTGCTATTCACATAGCCCATCTTGTATCATCATCACCTTTACTGCCAAACCTGTGTGATCCCATGCCTGTCGGTTTGGAATAAAAAGAGGACCACCTAAACATCAGGTAGTGATTTCTGAATACTCAGGGAGGGAATCCCTCAATATATATGAACTATATACCTTCATAAATAAAAATAATCCAGAAAACGGCAAGAAAAGGATCTGCGCTTAGTGATTTCAAGGATTTATTGAATATTGAGGGCAGCTGAGCTATGGAATCTTCAAGGTGTGATTTTAAAAAAGGAAGAAAAATAGAGCAGGGAGAGAATTTCTCTCCTTCAGTCCCTTACAGCTTATAGTATCTGGGAGCTGGGAATGCTTGCCATGAAGTTAAAGAACTCCTGCCAGTTCACTATACAGAGATGCTTCAGTGGGGAGAAAAAGAAAATGGACACGTTTTCCCTTTCCCAATCTACAGATCTCCTTATAACAATAAAGCAGGAGCTGGGAATACTCTACATTTTTTTGTGAGCCCCCTTGTGTTTTAATATTTTCAAAGGTCCAATATTTGAGAGGTCATGTATGAAGCAGTCCTGAAATGCATTTGTATATTAAATTCAAATGTAACACAGCCATGGTTAAAGAACACAAATCATGTCTAAGCATTTTGTCTGCATAAGGCCATAGTAATCAAAGTTCCTCTCAAAACCAGACTCAGTTCCCCCTTTTTCAATATTAGATTAAAAATAGCCACTCTTAGGACTGTGGGACATCAACCATTATTGCAGGGGTGGGGAAATTGTGGCCCTTCAGATGTTGCTAGACTACAATTCCCATAATTCCTGACCACTGGCCATGCTGGTGGGGGCTGATGGGAGTTGGAATCCACCAATATCTTGAGGGCCAGGGGTTCCCCACACCTGCTTTACTGGATCAAGAGTCAGTAATATTCTAGGCACTTAGGGCACAATCCTATAGCATGTTTCAACAAAAAAAAGTCCTACAACTCCCAACATTCCCCAGCCAGCAAAGCTAGGAGTTCTAGGACTTTTTTCTGTCGAAACATGCATAGGATTGCACCCTTACTCTGTAGTAGCTCAGGTGATCTCAACAGATCCTCTCTAGTATATGCAGTTTAAGGATTATAATGCAAGACAGTGTTTTAAAGAATATGCCTTTAAAAATTCCTTACTTTTAATCTGAGTTATCTGAAATGTTTTGTCTGTCTTTGTAATAGATTGTACCAGGGCCAGTGTATGTTTGGGTTTATGAAGTACAGAGCATAACTTGGCAAAACCAAACAAAAGGAAAAGAAAACCGGTAGAAGGTGCTAAAATCCACTTTGTAAACCTTGTCTGCATATCCACAATGCAATCCAGGGCTGAAAATGTTACTTCTGCCTTCCCCACCTAAAATGTGACTGAAGAACTTGGATATAGAGTGCTCATTAACAATGTTGTGATGATGCTGGAGTTCTCATGGAAAAGCCACCAGCTGATTTGGATGATCATATCTGGACTTAATAAGCTGAGATATGCACAAGTTGTTTGCACATGCTTGCAGCAAACACTGCAGTACACTGTGATTAAACCAGGAAGTCTAGTTTTCCAGTATGTCTGAACAGAGAAACTATGGTTACCATGTTCGGAACAACCCAGGAACATAAACCAACTTCAAACTATGGTTTAGGATCCTGGCTTGTTCCCAAGCAGATAACCATAGCTTCCCAGCTCAGATATAACAAGGAAAGAGTTTTTGGTTTAATTCTGGTGAGCTGCACAAAGCTCATTCATATATCAGTGTATTAATCCAAGATAGGATTGTCTGAATGTTCTCTCTCTCTCTCTCTCTCTCTTTCCTTCCTTCCCACAAGCCTTCACATTCAACTAGTATAAGTCAAGCAAAATGGTAGAAAAATATTTAGCTGATGATGCAGCCTCATGTCCCACTCTGCAATTTAGTACACAAAACATACATTTCCCCCACTGACAAATAAGGTTATAGCAGATAAGACACATGGAGTTCATTACTCTTCACCCCATCTTAACCCCTTGCTATATATTATCATACCGTGCTCAGTATCGCTGGTCCATAGAGAAATTCATATATGCTACAGGACCGACAAAAGTCTTCCTGCACAATAAGCTAAAAACGACAGACAATGCCCCAAACAGGAGTATTTCAAGAACAGACTGGTTTAGAGGAATGGTTCCAAGGCAACCTTTGAGGTTTTTCTTCCTTACTAGTCTATACCCTAAAACACTACCATAGGGGATAATTAACTTTTAAACTTCAGCATCACACACAAATTCACCTTCTCAACTCCCCTGTGCATCCTTCTCCTAATAGTCTTCTAGAAACACTTTCAGTTTCTGCTTCTTTTGTAGGTTCCTTTAGAAAATTGAGCCTGCATCCCAGAAATCCTATCTTATTCCATTTTACTCTGTTTTGGAAAAAATAATGTATACCAAACATCTTGAAAACAAAATGCCCACTATGTTTCAGAACAAAGATATTGCAAACATTCCAAAATACAATGGGTATGGAACATGTCACAGCCTTGCAAAATCCCCCAAGCTATCCCATGCATTTTTCTGTATGGAGAAGCATTTCTTGTTTGGAAAACTACATTTTTTAATTTCTAAAACAAAGATAAGGCACTTGGAATGGCTTCCTAATTCTTCACTTGAACTTTCGCCTACTTAGAATCGGCATCCTGTCAGTCAAAAATGAATGGAAAGATGTGCACATGACTTTCACAACCACAACATTACATCACGCAATGGGTGCAATAGTGAATGATGCATGGGGTCAGCTGTTTGATGTGACTTCTGCGACTCTCTGCTGCTTTACAAAAACTGTCTTCATAAACAAAATAAGGAGACAGAAATAAATTATCAGGAACAACACTTCTACAGAAGCTGTTTCCAGATTTAAAACTTAAAAGTGATGACACACAGACCAGTGAAAATAGTAAGATCAACATGACTGGCTTCAAAAAAGAATTACTGATTACACAGCATCATAGAAACAGATACAAGAGTTATAAACACAAATACATAAACCATGGTATATTTATATGTTGTTTCAAACATTTATATACTGTTTTTCAGGTATAAGCAACCTCTCAAAGTAGGTTACAGTAATATTAAGACAAAATGTCAACGAAAAAAAGTTACTTCCAGGGCAGAGGTTAAACTAAGAAGTTAGGCTAAAGAACTGAATATTGGGGGGAAATTGTAAATGTGTAAATTTATCATGAGAGCTACTTTATAATGATAGTACCATTCATGCCTTTATCCATGTGATAAACCCCCCAACAAATCTTGTTTTTTTTCAAAGTAAAGTAGCAAACCAGCATGGTTAGAACTGCATTCTAACCAACACAGCAGATCATAGGTTCACTAAATTAAGGAAGCAAAGGTTTGTGCTTCCTCAGTCATAAAGGTTTGAACATCACCATACGTATTTATACTCATTTTCTCCCCACTCTCCTGGCAAAAAGCTAAGATAGAAAGAAAAGTTATCAATAAGAGGTAATTTCTTTACAGTGCAATCCCTACAGTGCATTTCTGCTAAGAAGTAAACCCAATTGAATTCAGTGGTATTTATTCCCAGGTATGTGAGTATAGGATTGCAGTCTTAGGGAGCAATCCTATGGGGATGGCCATAACCCTCCGAACTCTGAGGATTATGGGCATCCTAGAGAGGGCAGGAGGAGAGCAGAAGCAAAGGTTGCCTCCATGCTCCTCTCGCTCTGCAAAACACTTAGACAGCCAATTTCAGCCATCTAAGTGCAGTGCTTCAGGATACATCGCCAGGATACATCGTATCTTGGTGGTGCCGGTCTCCTCCTCTCCCTGCTCCCTGGAACGCCTCCAAAAGCCCTTCTCCAAAGTCACTGTTACGACCTCGGAGAAGCAGCCAGCTCCAGTGCTGAGCAATTTTCCAACCTCATAGCTAGGAATCCGAAAAATTCAGTCGGATATACAGTCATGCCTTGGATTGAGAGCATAATTCGTTCCGGAAATCACAAAACACTCTTATATCAAAACGAAATCCCCCCCAAAAAAAATTTGTACAGAGATTTTTAATTTAAGCCGTACTACAGTACTTGTATTGCAAGGCGTCGCTTGTATATCAAGTAAAAATAAAATTAAATAAATATTTAAAAATTTGCTTGTCTTGCAAAAAGCTCTCAAACCAAGTTACTTGCAATCCAAGGTATTACTGTAGCTGTCTAGATGCTGTCTAGATTGCTCTGCCCAAGTCCTTTAAATAGATAGTACTACATTGACTTCCAGCATCATCAAGCAGTCAGATACCACATCAAGCAGTACACAGGCGACTCCCTCACACAGGCATCTAAGTTACAGAGCTGGGAATGATAGTGGATTGATATCTCTGGGCGCACTCAAGACTCACCTTTAAACTAAAATAGGAAAGGATAGGAGCCAGTGTGGCGTAGTGGTTAGAGTGTTGGACTGGGACTCGGGAGCTCCGGGTTCTAGTCCCTGCTCGGCCATGAAGCTCACTGGGTGACTTTGGGCCAGTCACTGACTCTCAGCTTAACCTACCTCACAGGGTTGTTGTGAGGATAAAATGGAGAGGAGGAGGAGGATTATGTAAGCCTTGCAGGAAAAAAGGCGGGGTATAAATATAATAAATAAATAAATAGGAAGGAGCTTGTACTTCCCTACCAAATTCTGACTAATGTTACTTTCAGGATGGTTTCAGAGGGTTACATAAGACCATAGGAAGCTGCCTTATACTGACTCAGACCATCAGTCCATCTAGCCCAGTATTCTCGACAGTGACTGACAGCGGCTCTCAAGGGTTTCAGGCAGGATTCTTTCGTAGCCCTAACTGGAGATGCCGGGGGTTGAACCTGGGACCTTCTGTGTGCAAAACGTGTGCTCCACCAGTGAGCTATGGCCCTTTCCTAACAGGGTTAGCCCTGTTTGTCTCTTGCAGCAAAAACAACTAAGAGTCTTGTAGCACCTTAAAGACTAACAATTTTATTCTGGCATAAGCTTTTATGGACTATTAAGATCACCATATTCAAACTCAAGAACAGCATCAATGCTGCCAGACAAATAAAGTGATCTGATTTTATTTCAGGGCATAAATGAGTCCTAACATTTTGAACAAGAAATTATTCCACATTGTTATCACGAATCTCCTAAGTGTATTTTATACTTAAGTAAACTGCAAATATAATTGCCTCTCCACTTAAGAACCCTCTTGCCCTGAGGGGAGGAGAGAGAACTCAGAACAGTGTGGTGACTGGCCCACCATCCAGTTCTCACTCTGGTTTCAGCTGAGGTAGCCCCTCCCACCTGTGTCCATAGGGCTACTGAAGAACCATCTTGCCCCAAGGGAAGGAATGAGACGACAGAGCAGTATGTCAGATATTCTGATTGACAAGAACAACATGAAAAGAGCATATATTTAAACCCATATAATATGCCCATAGGATCTGGCTGCAGTGCTTATGTAACCGAGTGGTTTGTGGCATCCTGCTAGTATAGCAGTTAAAACTCACTTGCTTCCTAAGGCCTTTTTTGCTGGAATAGCAAGTCTTGCAATCAGGCAAACTGATAAAAACAAAACACTCCATTCAAGACTAGAAGATAAAATGCATTTGCCCAGATTCAGAGGAGGCTAGTTGCTCTTAAGTGCCACTGAAGTCAATGAGGGCAAGTTATCCATCACTCACTTAAACTCTATTCATTTCAATGGCACTAACAGCTCAGCCAACTCTCTCTCTCTCTCACACACACTCACTGTACATCCAAAACATACATAATTAGAAAATAAACATATTGTGCAGATAAATATTAGAATATATAATGTTGCCTTTTCTTCAAGCTCCTGATGTGGGTAATCAAAGTCCACCCTTCAGTGGTAAAACCTGTTCTTCTGACCATCAATGCTTAAATGAACAGCAAGTTCCAAAAGCCTGTAATTAACATTTTTCTTTGCATCTCACCTGGTTTGAAGTAATGAATAGCACACCCTTGTGATATTAAGATTTGACAATCTCTTCCACAATACTGATGCAAAAAATATCCAGAAAATCACTGTTTGGAATGGTAATTTAACAAGACATATGGAATATTAAGAAGGCATAGGATTTCAACAGGTCTAAAAAGAAAAGGAAAACCCAGCTCATTTTGCCAACACACTGAAAGATGTCCTCTAGCCTTAGTGAACTCTCCTTTCCAATATGTGTAGAACCCGTGTCTACCGCTGCCCAAACTGGAGAGGGGGGAAATCTGCATTTGGAAGGGAGAAAACTTCACTGCAGCAATCTTATCATGAAAGGGTCTATCATTTGTAGAGAGGACAACAGCTCACTGATAGAGCACAAGGTGTGTGTGTGTGTGTGTGTGTATTCACATTAGGAACATAGGAAGTTGTCTTACATCGACTCAGTCCACGGGTCCATCTAACCCAGTATTGTTGACACGGACTGGCAGGGGATCCCCAGGGTTTCAGGCAGGATTCTTTCCTAGCCGTACTTGGAGATGCCAGGGTTTGAACCTGGGGCCTTCTGCATGCAAAGCAGGAGCTCTGCCACTGGGCTACAGCCCCTCCCATGGGTCACACACATATACACATACACATAAACAGCACCGAACATTAGTAGCAAGGCTTGGGATTGATCTCTGCTGGACACCTGGAGAACACTGTCAGAATAGGGAGATGGACCAATTGTCTGACCCGGCCCTGTAAGCCAGCTCCTGATGAAATTGGTCAGGTGTCCTCAGTATAGGTCCACATCTATTATGTATCTCCAGCAGATGAATCTGAAGCAGATGAATTACTCAGAAATGTAAATCTCATTCAGTGTTGTGCCCGGGTCCCCCTACTTACCAGGGTCCCAGTTTGCACCGTGGTGCGGGACTGGGGAGACAGTTTTGCACACTGGCAGTGCAGCCCTGCTGCGTGTTTTGCAGCCCAATCAGTGGCGCTGGCTGGGCTCATGGGGATGGGGGCCTGCGGGACCGGCTGGAGGGGTGTGTGTCTTCCCTCTGGTCCACTTCGCAGTTACTTGAAGGGGCCACAGCTGAACCATGGCCCTTCTCTGCCGCTTTGGGCTTGCCCACCCACCCCCTTTAAGGTCACTTATTGTTATGGACTGTAGTCAGCCACCAGTTGACGGGGCCGGGAAGGAATTTTACCTGGGGGGGGGACAGCTTGGTTCACAGTGTTTTTGCCTTTCTCATAGCAAAGTAACTTGGTTGAAAGTTTAATCATCTAAGTATCGTCATCACGACGTCAAGGCAGATGGCAGTGGGCTGGATCCAAGTTAAGGAGAAAGGTGGTGCATGCCCCATTGCCCAGCGGAATGGTGATGTCCCTGGGGGTGGGGCCCCAGGGCTCCAGCCCAGCTCAGGGGCTGGCATGCTGGCACCACTCCCAGGGGAGCAGTAGGGAACATGTGAACGGCACACACCATGGCATGGTCAACCCCATGCTCTGGCCCTTGGGGCTACGCAGCACTCGGGCTGGGATGTGAACTGGTCAGTAGGCAGGCTGGCCGATGAAGGGATCCAGCCCCATACCATGTCAAACTCTACGCTGTAAACAATAAAGTTGTGGCCAAGTTTTAACCCAACACTGTCTCTGTGTAAGTTGCCCTTCCCAGGGCAGCCACCCAATAAGTGCTCCAGATGCAAAATTATGTTTCCATATGCTTCCTTCCTAGTATATATGGTTGGGGGTGGGTGGGTGGGATTGCAAACTTAGTGCCAGCATATATATTTGGAAGAATTAAGTGGTACAATCCAAGAAATGTGTTATCACTTCAGGATGCAGTTGGAATGATGAATGTCTGAATACTCTTCTTTTATTTAAAAACAAAAAACAGAACACCAAGTCCCTGCATATAGAAAAATGACATGTCAGGATGACGGCATGCTTCTCCCTGACATGCTACTTTTGTATATGCAGGGAAGTTTAAAAAAATAAATAAATTGAAGAATCTTCAACTTGTTTGTGATCCTATCTGCAGGTTGAAGTTACAGAGTTGAGAAAAAGCTTTATCACTCTATTCTTCTATATGTATTAACTGGGCCTTGTTCTCTGGGAAAAACAGTTCTCAAAGAACCTACAAGTTCCATTCACTGAAATATAGTTACCAGAACAGTGGCTAAATATTATCCTGTTTAACAGGAATGAAGATCAAGAGAAACCTACAGTTATCCTACACAGACATGAGAAAAAAAGAATCTCAGCTCCTCAGGCAATTCATTATCATCACTGCTTAGCTGTAAAACAGCATGAGGAAACTTATTTTACAACCCTTAGCAGCTAAGAATATATTTGATTGTTGATACTACAGACTGTGGTTTCATGACCAACAAACAGTAGAAACTAACCAGAAAAAATGTAATATTTGTTAATTACTCACTCACTCACTCTTGTGTAGGATTCATCATGTCTAGAATCCCACACAAAACACTTGCCAAATAATGGAACTCAAATTCCTCACTAGCACAATACTACGTACTTAATTTAATCTGAATATTTTAGATACATTGGAGAGATTTTCACAAATAATCTGTATTTGTTCTGATGTGATCACTTTTCAGATGTACCTTGTCTCTCCTTCATTTATTTATTTTTTTTAATGTCAGGATGTAGTCCTAAAAGGCAACTTTAAAAACTTTAAATAAATAAGTTGGGGTTTGTTTGCTTTTTTGGCTTTATGAGGAAGGAGAGGTGGTGGTGTACATGGAATACCAGAGAAGGGCAACATCTATATAAACCTGGCTGTGTTACCACTCCCCCCCCCCCCCCAACTGGTTTGATTGCCTCATGGAGAAAAACTCATAACTTTCCCGCACAGAGAGATAGGAAAGCCATGTGTGGATCACTTTTTTTAAGTGGACAAACTGCAGGGAGTGAAAGGGTTAAGCACCCCACCCCACTCCAACCTTCCACTCTCTGTTGCCGCTTCTAATTGTTGCTTTGTGGTTAAAAAACTTTTCCTGGTCAGGAAGAAGCACAGAACTGGTCCTATCTTGTACTTCAGCCCTATGAAACCATTTGTTATGTGGATATGTGAGGAGGTGTGGCTGGGTGGGGAAAGTCTCCATCCAATTCTATGCTAGAAAACCATTTTACAGCAGTGGACAACTAATCCATCTCTTCAGGCTAGATCAGAAAGTACGATAAGCTGCAGGGTATGGATAATTTCCCTGAAATTAACATAACTCACATAGCATTGTCACAATGATCACGGGTGCCAAAGTACAGTTGATGGGCATATATTTCATTTGAAATATATTTAGGAAACCAAAACTTGGCAGCCTTTAAAATACGGTACTTTGTTACACTGAAATCATGAGTGTTTAGATTTCATAGATCATAGAGTTGGAAGGAGCCTACAAGGCTATCGAGTCCAACCCCCTGCTCAATGCAGGAAACTAGAGGAGGGGTCTCCCATCCAAGTAATAACCGGGCCTGACCCTGCTTAGCTTTCCACGCTCATAGATTTCATAGATCATAGAGTTGGAAGGAGCCTACAAGGCTATCGAGTCCAACCCCCTGCTCAATGCAGGAAACTAGAGGAGGGGTCTCCCATCCAAGTAACAACCAGGCTTGACCCTGCTTAGCTTTCAACGCTCAGACAAGCTGAGCCAGCGTAAACCACATGCCTGTTCAGGTGTCCTCTTCTTTTCCTCTTGTGGGTGAATTATTTTATTTTATTTGTTATATTTATACCCCGCCTTTTTTCCTGCAAGGAACCCAAGGCGGCTTACATAATCCTCCTCCTCTCCATTTTATCCTCACAACAACCCTGTGAGGTAGGTTAGGCTGAGAGTCAGTGACTGGCCCAAAGTCACACAGCGAGTTTCATGGCTGAGCAGGGACTAGAACCCGGATCTCCTGAGTCCCAGTCCAACACTCTCACCACTACACCACACTGGCATGAATTCACACATCCATGTTAATCACTTGAAACTGCAACATCAAGTGATCGCTTGCACTTGTGAAACAGCCATCATAGATCAAACATTCATGTCATGGTGCTTCCAAACAGACTGCTCCTAGCACATTCCACCTTTCCCTCCTTAATGGATTTTATGTGGCAAGAAAAAAAGATGGAAGCAGCAATAGGAAAACACAGAAGGTTACGAATGGAAGACGCCGGCTGAACTGTCTGTACAATTCCATGAATGGGGCAGGGCGATTATACAATAGCAGCCTTGTCTGGAAGCACTCTCAGATACAATAGGTGATAAACACATTATCATTCCCTAGTTTCTATTCATGTTCCATCTTTGCATCTGCGCTGGTTTTGCTATGGCTGCAAAAGGATACCGTTACAGTACTTAGATGTATGTACCAAAGCGTCTTTCAAAAAAGAATACTGCTAATTATCAACCAGCAAGGTAGCAAGTAAGTTGCCTGTTGTTCAGTAAGGTGGGACTTTGGGATTCACAGTATTGAATTCATAGACTTTGTCCTGGCTGCGCAAGGACTGCCCTGTATGCAGATGATATGCTTAGTCAAGAGGGAAAGCAGTGGCTTCAGTATGTCTGTGAAGCATCACCAACCATTAGCTGATTCTAGAAGTTCATGAGTGAGATTTTTAATGTAGCTTCCCATGCTCCCTTCTGAATAGCAAAAATGACCACTCACAATACATCCTGTACTGGCGTTGTCACATGGCAGCATATGTCAGGCTACAACTTTGTATGATGACAGCCAGGTTGGAAAGCACAATTTAATAAAAAAAATTCTCTGCCTTCACAGACTGCAAATGGCTCAGGCAAGAGTGGGCCAGGGGATAAATATAGGATTTTAACATTAGAAACTTGGGTTCACAAGCTTAGAATTATTTCTTAGCATACGAGTGAAACCGCATGTGCCAAAATTGCTATTTGTCCTATGTATGTTATTATTTACCATGCATACAGGCACACTTGTAGGGGTGATTTCCAAATACACCCATCATCTGACTTTTTGGTGACACATTATTTCTATGAACATTGCAAGAGATGAGGTACACACTCACTTGTATGTGTGGTGTGCCTGTACACACTCACTTGTATGTGTGGTGGCGGAACCCCTTAAAAACACAGACTTTGGCAGATTAAGCCTGCAGTCCTATACTCACTTACCTGGGAGTAAACCACATTGACTTCCAGGGGACTTACTTCTGAGTAGACATGTATAGGATTGTCCTCTAAATGAATGTGCAAATCTGCCCTAGATTTCCAATTGTTCATTTGTGACAGTAGTTATAGTCCTCTACTTCAAAGGCTTTTTCTGTGCATAAAAATGGATAAAGGCTTCAATCCGTAGAGTACCTTTGCATGTGCCCAAAGGGTTACAAGCATACAGTGCCAATCTTACTTTTTCAAACAGCCATCTTTCATCACCACATTTCAAACTGTGTTTTAAATGCCACATAGCAAAGACAAACAAACAAACAGCTTGTGGTGGTAAAGAAAACCCTCTGTTTCTATACAATCTCCCCTTGGGTTATGGCCAGGAAATGGGTGTTACATAAATAACTATTAATAAATATTTGGGAGCTAGTAATGTGCCACATTTTCAAGAATGTATATTTTTATTTTCCAAGTGCACAAGAAAGATCTAACTCCAAACCAAAGTGTCACCTGTGCAACGTGGTGGTGGTCCCACATTGGTTGGCATTGAAAAATAAGCTTCAGTGAAATCTCTTTAACTCACCCTGTGATGGAAACTTTGTGACTTCAAAGAGTACATCACATAGTTTCCAATTGGTTTCCAGGAAGCAGCACCAGCCCTTGACCCCCAGTATCTTAAATACTGGGCACTGGTGCAGAGTCCAGTGGACCTACTCTGATAAATTATTTCAGTAATCATTTTAAGGCACTTTGTACACTGAAAAGTGGTGGAAAAACAGTAACAAAATCAATGTTAATAGTTCCAATATCTATATGTGTTCAATCATATGCGCTTTACTAAATGGCTCACCTTGTCTGAGTGTGGAAAGCTAAGCAGGGTCAAGCCTGGTTATTACTTGGATGGGAGACCCCTCCTCTAGTTTCCTGCATTGAGCAGGGGGTTGGACTTGATAGCCTTGTAGGCTCCTTCCAACTCTATCCTATGAAATCTATGAATCAGTGCTAAAAGTGTAGTTCCTTGCAACACCAAGCCATCAAATTCTGCATAGCTTTTCTCAGCTGGGATAAAGCTACTAGCATAAAATTTTAGTTCCCTGTTATTAGTAGGCTAACACACATCCACATATCAGTCAATGAGATTATTTTTCCAAATGAAAATGTGTAGCATCTCACAGATTTCACCTTCTGAAATCAACAGAACAAATGTCTCATCATTCCTGTTTTTGCAAAGTGCATTGTAATAGCTATCTCCATTTAAATATACTTCTCCAGAAATATCAGAAAATAGGCTTTCGTGAGAGGCTTACTTTCCACTAAAAACGTCCACAAAATCAGAGAACGGTATCATGGAAAGGACTCTCCATGATGATACAAAGCACTGAGAACATAGAAAGATTTGCTAATTTTAAGTTAATTATCTTAAACTGTGATCCTAGGCAAACTTAGTTGGAAGTTCCAGTGGAAGTCAACATACTTATTGTGTTGCAATCCTATGCACACTTCTTTGGGACTCACTTCTGAATAAATGTGCATAGGACTGAGTTGTAAATTAGGGTGTTGGGAACATCAAGAATCAAATTTAGTGTAAGTTATGCATTTTTGTGGGCACATTCACACATGGCATGTTTCCTGTGTAGAGATAATATATGCATGCGGGAAATGAAATTATTACTATTATTGTTGTACTTTCAAGTGTGAAAAATCATAAATGTTAATTTTGCCATGGGTTACACAGTGACCAAGTGCTTGCCTTATTTGTGTAATCAAATTGATTTTGTTATGGATGTGTGTTCCTAGTTTTCTCTGGATTAAGCCTCAGATGTTATCAGCTGAGAGCTCACATTAAGGAGCTGATTCACAGATCACATACTGAGTGTAGTTCTACTGATATCAATGCCCCCTAATCTTTATACTTCCTCCCTTCCGGAACATTGTATTACCTATTGTCACCTATTTTTAAGGTGACTTGGTTAAATTCTGAAGTATATTTTTGGACATCAGTTATCATATCATCTACCGCCATAATTATTGGAGGGACAAGGACAGGACATTTCATAAAAAACATATTTGAAAATTATTATCATATATCTGGTTTGTTATAAGCCACCATCAAGCGCAATTATTACCTCCTTTTTACATGAGGAGGTCCAAGCTCCAGTTTCCCCATCTTATCATCAAACTGCTACCAGAAGAAACCAGTCCTCTGCCACAGCACTATTAAATTATGACCTTGTTACCATGTTAGATCATAACTCACACATATTGCCTCAAAGTTACGACACTAACAGGAACTTGCAGTCTCTAGTGTATAATGCCCTAGGGAGAAATGACAGTGGGAAACTTACAAAACACTCCTGCAGACTTGGGATATGACACCAAGGCATCATATATTTCACAATGTATAATCTCTGTTGTGGCAGGATTATACTTGGAACCCCATTTACACTCCTTGTTGTGGCTAGGGAGCCAAAGAGAAAAATTATGACTTTTAAAAAACAACAACCTAATTGGCTGTTTCAGCCAAGAGAGAAAACAAAACTTTCTCCCCATCATCTTGCCTCCACTCATACAGTACCACCATAGGTACAGGTGCCTTAAATTCTCATCATCAAAATGTAGCAACAGTGGACAAGTTCCCTTGGACAAGCCGTTCTGCCTAATGGGCATAGATGACTATGGCACAGTCCTATGAAAGCACACTTAACACATGAACTCCACATTGCACCTATAAATGAACATCCCTGTCCCACATTATGAACCAAAACTGTAGACTTCTATAACGAACACATTCAGAACTCCCTATTAATAACATCTTCTCTCATCCCCATTCCATTGTGAGCAAGATACATTGCTCAAAAGTGACACAAAGGCAGGCCACGCACCCATGGCTAAGGGGGGGTCTCTGGAAGATTTTATCCCCCTCTTTATGAACACAAGAAAAGCCATGCTGGATCAGACCAAGGGTCCATCTAGTCCAGCATTCTGTTCACACAGTGGCCAACTAGCTGCCTTCTTTCTGAAGGCTTATGTGATAACCCACATATAATGCCTGCATGTCACAGAACCTTTTGCCCTCAACTCTCCCTTCAGTGTTCGCACCTTCAAGCGTCCACACCCCTCCCCCCACACTTACATATCCATTAACCATTAGTTAACAGATTGTGGGTGTGTGCACATGCACACACACACACACACGCACACACACACACTGCGCATGGAGGCACACATTCCTTTCCATTCACCCCACAACGCGAGTTCAGGGTCTTTTCTTCCTCCAGACCTCATCTAAGGTGAACCCAGACACCCCAAGACCCAGTGCCTTCCCCCAACCAGAAAGACTCCCGCTCCTTGTACCCCAGCACCCGCTCTTATTTACACTAACCTACACAAGAGTAAAACTTCCAGAGTGAAGGCGCGTGTGCTTAACTCTGCTGCCTCGGACGCGGCCCATTCCCTACCTGACAGAACTAACCCCTTTATCTGGCTTTGCCCTGCTGCCCCTCTTGTATTCCACAGAGGAGAGGCAACGTCCCTTTGAATGTCTACCCAGCACAGCCCCGGGAGGTAAAGCGCCGAGCGGAGGCGGCCGTCTCTCCAGCTACTCTTGCCCCCCACACACGGGTCCCTCCGTCCTTGGAAGCACACGACGTCCCCCCCACCCTCGCTCCTCGCGTTCCCTATGCGCACAGGCGCGCGCGCGCCCCCCACGGACAGCGTTCCCTACAGCGTCGCGTCGTGAGACGCAGCCCCTCATCAGGCAGGCAGGCGGGCAGGCAGCGACGGAGCCGGAGCCCCCCTGCCCTGCCTTCCCTGGACCTCCGCCACGCCGCGAGAGGCTCTCGCGGCCGCTTTCGCTCTCGCACTGACCTGGCGCTGTCAACGCAGCAGGAGAAACTCTTCCCGTCTAGTGGCACGAACGTCCCCCTCCCGGCGCGTCCTATGGGCAGGCGCCGCCTCTCAGGCCCGCGGCACCGCCGCTTCCCCGCCCTCCAGCCAACCCCCGCGTCCCTCCCTCCCACCCATCCCGTGGACGGGGGTAGTAGCTAGCCTAGCAGCACCCCGAGTGGAGGTGGTGGGTGGCCGGCCGGGCGGAGGCAGTTCGAGCCTGTCTTGCGGGACGAGAGCCAAGGCGAGGCGCACGAAGGCGGGCGGGCGGGGGCGCGAGACCTGCGGGGAAGAAGAAATGCCCGGGGCACGCGGTGCGGCAATGGGCGCATGTGGTGTGTTTGTGGGGAGCGCGGGAATCTGCTTCTCCAACCACCCACCACAGGCACGTGGGGGTGAAAAGGGAGAGAGTGGCCGCGCGGATACTGCCCAGGAAGGCGCGGGACGACGGAGCTGCGTGCCGGCTGCGCCGGGCCAGTGCGGGAAGGCGTGAGGAGTGAATCCGGTGGGGGCCCATGGACTGAGCGTGGTGGTGGTGGTGGTGGTGGTCGCTGGGTTCCAGGCGTCGAGAGAGACCCTCAACAACCTGCCCTCAGTGACCCTCCCGCACCTCTCTGCCCCAGTGGACCCAGTCCTCCTCACCAGGGCAGGGCGGTTGCTGCTTCCAGTCCGTTCAAACTTCGTTTTATTGTGTGTTGTGATGACCATTTTTACAATTATTATTCTATAGCACAGCAAAGCTCTCGACGTGGCGAACGATGTGCTGGTTATTTGTTAAAGCAAGCATCTGGGGGGAGGCACACCCCTCCCTGCCGGTTTTCAGCAAGAATAAAAAGAGCTTTCCAATTTCATGTGTGCACACCGTCGCTCTTTCCCGTGCTGCGTGCGAGCTGCAACATTGGATACAGCTATGCCATGATGTTTCCTCTACCGGGGAATTGCCAGCCCCTCCCTTACCTCGAGGAATCTACTGCCAACCCCATTCTGCCTTATCCGCAGGTGGAGGCCCTACCCAAGAACTCAAAGAACTCCTCCGTGGAAGCTAGTCAGGGTGTAGGGCCCAGGTGTGGATGTGAGAATGACTCGAGGCATCTGATGCTCCTTGCTCCGTCCTGAGTAGTAGTGGTGGCTGGCTGCAAGGAGAAGCTGCAGCCACCTCAGTGCTCTCTTGTGTGCGGCGAGGTGATTGGGCCCATGGCGGCTGCTCCTCGGGGTGCCCCTGCTGCTTGTTCGGCTGAACGGGTGGCCAAGGAGCAGCTGCCGCCACCACCCCCTCCCTCTTTGTGGGCACTGCAGCAGCTGGGATGGGGCCCAGCAGCGGGGCCCCATTGCACCACCCAGCGGGAGGCAGCCAGCGATGGAGTGGCTCTTGCCTGCAGCTGTTGCTTGCTTGCCAGCCCAAGAAGCTGCCACGTCTGCCCACTCCCTCTCTCAAACACGCCCCTCAGAGCCTTTCCAGTGCTGCTGGGCCCACTCACCACTGTCGCCTAGAGCAGTGTTTCTCAACCTTGGGTCCCCAGATGTTTTTGGCCTACAACTCCCAGCATGCCCCAGCCAGCATAGCTAGAGGGAGAGGAAGGAGGGGGGCCCCCTGCTACTTCAAACTGGTTATTTCCCAAGGGGGGCAAAACAATCCACAAGTGTGTGCCTGCTGGTAGTGGTGGCTGCTGTTCTTGAGTGACAGTCGGGCTGGCACTGGTGGGTCCTTAAGAGGCCTCAGTAGCAACCCACGGTGGTGCCAACCTCCGATGCTAGTCCTGACTGATACCAGGAAGTATTGCTAATCATCAGGGATTTATTGCTGTAAAACAGAAATGGAAAAGAGGGTTCTGAGCCTGCTGAAATTGCAATCTAATAATAATAATTTTAAAAACCTATATGTTGTGGTGAAGAAATAACACTCTGCACATGCTCAGTAGTAATCTTGTGTTAAGAGTGTTCCCAACAAGCTAGAATTGGAAGCCCTGTCCATAGAAACCTATGAAGAGGAAGTGGCTGCTTGCAGCCATCTCTGGAATCAGGAAGGTCAGGTCTCTCCCAAACACACCCCTCCTCAATGGGAAAGGAGTTAACATAATGAGCACAAGCTCAGTGACTGCAATGGATGAGATGCTGATGATGTCACAGAATGCCCACAGGAACCTATAGGATGTTTTGTGTTGCACAGTTGTCAGGGTTTCTGGAAGAAGCACTTCTGGTGCATGGATAGCTTTGATTCCTTAGTGTTCAAATCACAATGGCTCTGCTCAAGCTAAATTTAATTGTGTCTTGCAGCCGAATCCTATACATGTCTGCTTCGGGGACATACTCCTCAGCAAGTATGCATAAGTGTGAAGAAAAGCAGACCCTCCACCACACACACACACACACACACACACACACACACACGTGTAAACAAGTGTAATCCCAGCTGGAGGCTGGGAAGTGGGAACCTCATGCAAATGTACCTATTAGTTCCTCTGATGGCTCTGGGCCTCAGAATCTGCAAATTTACAGTTTCCTTTGATGGCCCTGTGCCGCCTCAGTCTCCCATGTATTCACATGCAAATGTTCCCCAAGCACTCTAGTCATGGTCAGGAGTTCATCCCTCTGGCACCTAAGAGCCACCCCTCCCCTGCCTAGCCCAGATGAAATTCATCCTGATTGGCCAAGGACAGCAGGGGCTACTGAAAGGAGGGGAGGGGGGGGGAATCGATACTGCCAGTCGTGGCTTCTGGGTTTCCTTCTTGTTGTCTGGACGCGAAAGCACAGAGTAGGTCTTTTGCTGAGGCAGGCCCTAAGAAGACCAACCCCCCAGGCAAAGAGTAAGTGCCTGGGTGTTTATATAGCAAAGGAACTAGCTTTGTTTTGTAGCTCTACTTGTGTATACCAAAGTGTCTCCCCACCTTTTTCCCCTTCCCATTTCCCACCTTTTATTGTAATCAGTTTACCTTAAATAAACTTTCCTGGTTCTACCCCACACCGTGTGTGTAGTTCCTCTGTAGTTCAGTACTCAATCCAGTCAGTGCATAGACCAAGGGCAAAGCAGTTTTGCACCTTTGATCTCTCATTTTGAGATAAAGAACCGGGTGCAGTCCTTCACAATAAGATTGCAGCATAAGGAATTCGGTGGGATTTACCTCTGAGATGCATACAGTTGCATTGTAAATCCCATAAAAACAATTTGAGTTAGTTACTTATATCAGACATTGGTCCATTGATTTTAATGGGTCATGAGTAAAATGTGTTTACTTAGAAGTCAGTCCTATTGACTTCAATATTAGGCTTATTCCCAGTCCCAGGTAAATTTACATAACATTGCAGCCTTAATCACAACCAACTTTAGTTTTGGATTGGGGCCAAATTTTGTTGCAGGGGGGAAAGTTGCATTTCTCTCCACTTTGTAGTTCTATTATGCAAGAAATTATGTGTAGAACATAGGGCTGCAATGTTTAATCATTTAGATTAATCAGTTTAACATTTTTTTTAAAAAAAGGTGTTCCCAATTAACAGAGTAGCAATTTTTAAAAAGTCTTTTAAAATAGAAGTGCCAGTAAAAACTGTAGATGGCATGCACCAGTTTAAAAGAGTCACTCTTACCCTCTGGAATTTTCCCCTTTTCTAAGATCATGCTTGTGCATTATTTAAAAACAAAGAAAATATGTTTATTCAGACCTACTGATTTCCCCCTAAATTTATGCACATTCAATCAATGGATGATGAATTGACAAACTCATCTGAGGAACTGAAATAAGATTTCTTTACTTGGGTGACAACAACCCTAGTAAAATGTGGTTGCACAAGGGGGTCAGAAATGCCTGTGCCATGAAACCCTCTACAATTTGTGAATTGTTTAAAGAGATGTTGTCTTTAATTATACAGAAAGGTTTGTTAGAATTGAAATGCTCCCCCAACAAAGGAGTGCACAGGCTGTTCTTAAAAACAAAACATGGGCAAACAGTATCCAGACTATTCTGCCCACTTAGAGCTATATAACCCTGTCATGGACTATTTCTTTATTTACCGTAGTTATTTTTAGAATTTAAATCTTGTGTGCTTCTCTGCATGACTAGGTGCACATCTCCCATGATTTGGTGGTGCTGAGATGTTTGTTTGTTTGTTTATTTAAAGTATTTTTATGCCACTCCTCAGCCAAAAAGGCTCCTAGACCTGCTTACATATGATCAAATAAACAAGACAGCCCATGCCTGCAGGCTTACAATCTAAAAAAAATGGCACAACACACAAGGAAAAAGGAATGGGGAGGGAAGTGGCAGAAAATTAATTATTTCAGCAGGGCTGGTAGAATGGCCCTGCTTACCCTCCCATCTCCCTCATCCCAGCCTGCTGGAACTGCTGCCAGTGGTGACAGTTGAGGGAGGAGGCACCTTCATGATGGAGACCTTTCAGCAGGGCTGGTGGAATGGCCCTGCTTTCTCTCATCTCCCTGAGATTAGCACTTATATTGACAAAACCATACGGCTAGCACAACAAATGTGGCTAAAGTTATAACTATTGCAATAGTGTTCAAAATATATTTACAGCCTGATTCTGTATTTATTCATGTGGAGAAAGCCCAAACACCAGTTGCACACACACACACACACACACACACACAATTCCCCAAGGGAGGGGGCGAGGGAAGAGGGATGAGATCACCGGGGAAGCAACCAGACAAGTCATCAGCCCCAATCGGCGGAGATCCACAAAAGTCCAGGAAGGACCATCAAGGACCATCAACGAGCAGGGCAGTCTCAAAGAGCTGCAAAGTACCCCTACGTCACCTTCTTGCCTGGGCAGGAATAAGCCCACCTGAAACAGAGGGGCAGGCATAAGCCCTCACCTGACCCAGAGGGCGGGGAGAGTGGGAAATCCGGGGTAGAAAACCCCTCTCCCTTCCGGTAGTCGGTTGTTGGGAACCACGGGTACGCCAGGGCCAGATCCACCTTAAGCAAGCCGTCCGGGTACACCAGTCTCAGCCACGCCGCTCTGATCGAAAGCTAGGCTGAAACTGACTAGAGTATTGTCTTTGATCTGAGGACAGAAGCAAGGTTCGCTCTGCTAGCCTGGGAGCCTGCTGATTGGGTAAGACGGGGGTCAGCTAAGGTTGTGTTGACTGTAAACGTATTCCTAGAAGACTGCTAATTCCGACCTGCATGATTGTATAAACAAATAAAAGCCTTATTTGGGCATTCAAAGGGCTGTGGTTTTTCCTCTTGTACTCGAAAGCCGATACGAGCCGTATTGCTTTGCCGGTTAACCCTATAGTTGCCGAACTCACGCAAAGGATCCGGTTGTTGATCCTTCACAATTCAGAACTTGTTTACTTACTTTAATGGGACTCACTGCATAATAATGCAGCCTTATTTCTTTATTTATTATATTTTTGAATTGCCCATCTGGCCAGTCATCTGGCCACTTTGAGCGATGTACAGTCCAATAAAATACAACAACAACAAGAAAACAGAGTATAAAACACAATTTAAAACAGTACAGAACTTAAAAATCCTAACCCATCCCATATTCCCGCCTGAAAAGCCCGTTTTTAATGCACGGCGGAAGCTAATCAAGGAAGGGGCATGGCGGAGATCACTGGGGAGAGAGTTCCATAAATTGGGGGCTGCCACAGAAAAGGCCCTCCTCCTAGTCCTCACCAGCCTGGTTTCTCTGGCTAATGGGACAGGGAGAAGGCTGTCCGTGGCAGATCTTGTTGAGCGGCCTACTTGATGTTGCTGGAGGTGCTCCTTGAGATAAACTGGACCGGAGCCATACAGGGTTTTAAAGGTCAATGCTGGGGATGTAGCCGAGCAGCTCGGCAGATACGAGTGAGGCCCGAACTGGGCCTGCTCATGTCCATGCGGGCTCCCCTGCCACCTGCACGGGCTTACCTTAAGTTCTTCGCTCTCCGTGGAGAGCCGCCCATGCGGGCCACGCTGCCCGCACTGGTCCCGTCGCGTCACTTCCAGCGCGGCGGAAGTGACGCGACAGGATCCTGCTCCGTCGCGCTGGACCCCCACACTCTGTTTTTGGTGGGGGAAGCCAGGGCAACAGGGCAGTTTAAGCCCTGTTGCCCTGGTTCCCCCCGCCAAAAACAGAGCACGGGGGTCCAGCAGCGGCGGAGCGGCGGTGGCAGGTGCTGCAGGACTCAGGTCAGGAGGTATGGTGGCGGCGGGGTGTGTGTCCAGGGGCATCCTGTGGTGGCGGCGGCGGCTCGAGCGGCACGAGCGGTGCGGAGAACGCTCTGCGCCGCTCAGAAGAGTGGGATCGGGCCACCGCCGCAGAGGTCCGAGCCGCGGAGAACTTCGGGCCCAGGTAGGGCCCGAAGTACATCCCTAACGTCGCCAACACCTTGAATTTGGCTCGGCAAACAACTGGTAGCCAGTGCAACTCTTTGAGCACTGGAGTGGTGTGATCACGCCGGCGGCAGCCTTTAACCAGGCAAGCTGCTGCAGTCTGTACCAGCTGCAACTTCTGAACCGTCTTTCAGGGTAACCCCACGTAGAGCGCATTACAGTAGTCTAGGCGAGAGGAGACCAAGGCATGAACCACTGATGGGAGCAGGTGATTAGGAAGGTAGGGGCACAGCTGCCGTATCAGATGGAGTTGATACAGCGCCGCCCGGCTCACAGCTGCCACCTGAGCCTCCATGGACAGCTGGGAGTCTAGAATGACCCCCAAGCTGCGGACCTGGTCCTTCAGGGGTAGATGTACCCCATTCAGCACCAGGTCAACATCCCCTAACCTTCCCTTGTCTCCCATCAGAAGTACCTCGGTCTTGTCGGGGTTCAGTTTCAGCATGTTCCTTCCCATCCAGCCACCCACTGACTCCAGGCACTTGGACAGGGTCTCAATGGCCAACCTTGGTGAGGACTTGAAAGAGAGGTAGAGCTGCATGTCATCCACATACTGATGACACTGCACCCCAAACCTCCTGATGATAGCTCCCAGCGGCTTTAGGTAGATGTTAAATAACATCGGGGAGAGGATGGAACCCTGCAGCACCCCACAAGTGAGCGGCCGAGGGTCCGAAGCCTCCTCCCCAAGAACTACCCTCTGGTACCTTCCAGAGAGGAAGGACCGGAACCACTGCAATACAGTGCCTCCCATGCCCAACCCCTCCAGGCAGTCCAGGAGGATACCATGGTCAACGACATCAAAAGCCGCTGAGAGATCAAGGAGGACTAGAAAAGAGCATTCGCCCCTATCTAAAGCCCTCCTCATATCATCCACCAAGGCGACCAAGGCCATTTCCGTCCCATGTTCAGGCCTGGGACTGGAATGGATCTAAATAATCAGCTTTATCCAAATGTACCTTCAACTGAGCCCCCACCACTCGCTCAATCACCTTGCCCAGAAATGGCAAATTGGAGACTGGGCGAAAGTTGTTCAAATCTTGGGGATCTAAGGAGGGCTTCTTTAGAAGCGGTCTTATTACTGCCTCCTTAAGGGCTGATGGCATCACTCCCTCCTCGAGGGAGGCATTCACTACCGCCCTGATCTCCCCACCCAGTTTCTCCCTGCAGCTCATAACAAGCCAGGACGGGCAAGGATCAAGCAAGCAGGTGGTCAGCTTAACAGGTGAAAGCACCTTGTCCACTCCACCAGAAGGAAGAAGCTGGAACCGATTCCACAAAACCGGACTGCCACTGGCCTCCTCCCGTTCACCCACTGTGTCCATGACGCACGCAGGACCGGTGCAGGGCAGTTTGGCGCCCTAGGCTAAATTATATTTAGCGCCCCCCCTCTCGTGCCGTGGGGGGGGCTCCGGAACAAAGCAGCCCTGCTCTGCAAAACCCCCGCTGCCCCCCCCAGCTACCTTCCCCCCACCCTGGCCGCCACCGCCTCCTCCAAAGAGGAAGTGACACGACGGGACCCCCGCGCTCTGTTTTTGGCCGGGGGAAACCAGGGCAACAGGGCTGTTTAAGCCCCGTTGCCCTGATTCCTCCCGCCAAAACAGCGTGGGCGGGGCTCCGGAAGCGGCAGCGGAGAAGGTAGGTGGTGGGGGTCCAGTGGGGGGGCAGGGGCGGGGGGCCCCAGGCTCGGCCCCACCACTACCTCCGGGCGCAATCCCCCCGCACTGACCTGGTTTTGTCGGCGAGGCGGGCGGGCGGGGCAGGAGCGCACCGGCAGCGAAGAGGAGCGCAGCGTTTCTGCGCCCTCTTCAGCTACGGGCCCTAGGCAGCCGCAACAGCCTAGTTTGCCTAGCGGTAGCGCCGGCCCTGGACGCACGGAATCCCACTCCTAATCCAATCGATTTTATCTGCAAAGTGCTTTGCTAAAGCCTCACAGGAGGCTTTAGACTGTTCCATCAGATCCGGAGCAACTGGACCGACCAGGCTCCGGACCACTTGGAACAGCCTCCTGCAGGGCCGGAGTAACATAGGGGCGATTGGAGCGGCCGCTCCAGGCCCAAAGCAGACAATAGGCCCACAATATAGGGACACGCGGCACGATTTGAGTTAGCTCTGATCGTTATCATTCAGCATAATTAATGATTTTTTCAAGATTAGAAAGGTGTTCTAAGCACATCTGCATTACAGGCTTGAGGCAAGACCTAGCAAGAACTGTTGTTCTCAAATTAGCATGGTAGGTTTTTGCATTTCAGTCACTGTTACTACATTTCTTTGAAGCACATGGGGGCTTGCTAGGGTCTGTAATATTCAGATTTAGAAGGGACCTCTCTCTCCAGCCTCGAGCAAAAGATCTTTCTGATTCGCAGCTCAATTGTTCAAATGCTAGTTTAACAAAAAAACAAAACGAAACGAAACAAAGCAACAAGAACAACACAATTATTCTTGTTCAAGCAAAGCTTCCTGGCTTTTTGTTGTGGCTGCTTTTTCTTTTTTAATAAATAAATTTGGGGGAAATTGGGAAGACCCTTACTGATGAGCTGCAGGAGTTTTTGAGTTTTGGCACTTTAATGGTAATTAAAATATTTAATTTGTTTTAATATAAAATTGCGTCTTCATTTTATTTATTTCCATAAAAAGGCCCACCAAAATCCTCAGCACCAGGCCCAGAATGCTCTTAATCCAGCCCTGGCCTCCTGGGGCAGCACTCCGCAGACGCGATGGAGGCAGCATAGAAATTCTTCTTTGCTGCCTTCACCGCCACCTGGTAGGCTGAAGATGGAGCTCTGACCTGTGTCTGATCCTCTTCAGAGTGGGATTTATGCCATCGGCGCTCTAGCCTTCTCACCTCCCGCTTCAGAGCTCGCAGCGATGGAGTAAACCAAAGTGCCGTGTGAGCTCTGTTCAGGTGAAGAGGGCGCTTCGGGGCCACTCGGTCTAATGCCCTAATTTATTTATTTCATTTTTATACCGCCCAATAGCCGAAGCTCTCTGGGCGGTTTACAACAATTAACAAGACAGTCCCTGCCCGCAGCGGTGCAAACCTTTACATGCCTACTCAGATGCAAGTCCCACTGAGTTAAATGAGATTTAGGATGCAATCCTATGCAAGTTTAAACAGAAAAAAGGGCCTACTGTTATGCTGGGATTTGTAGGCCATTTTTCTGTCTAAATTTGCATAGGATTGCACCTTTATTCCCAGATAAGTATCTTGTCTAAATAGATACATTTATCTTTGGAAAAGTGTGTTTTTTAAATATCATGCTCCCTCTTCAGTAACAGAAAAATAAAGATTTGCAGGAACAATATTGATATATATTTCTTTTTAAAAAAACACACATTTAACTTGGCAAAAGGAATTCTTTTTTTATCCATTTCTTGTAGTTGTAACTGAGCAGAACAAATATAAGCATAAAACACTGGTATGCTAAATGCATCCCAGAGACGATATTAATGTTTTTCTTAGAAAAAGAATTCTGGATTTGGACTATACAAAAAAATTAACCTCTATGCCAAATAGAAAATAAATTGAATTTCTCATTTACTCACTGAACTCTTGAGAGTGAACAATTTTTCTTATTTTTTATTCTGTTAAAATTACTTACACAACTAAGAAATCATGGGAGTGTCTTAAAGAGGGAATTATTGACACAAAAATGATTAACATGGATTGAGTAAACACTTTAACCTGATGTAATAAGTGAAATGCACTCAATTAGTGATTACTTATGTTGGCTTCATAATCAGGCTTACAGTGTAACCCTATATGTGTCAACTCAGAACTAAGTCCCATTGTGTTCAATAGGACTTACTCCCCTATGAGTGGGTATTGGATTGCAGCCACAGGCTGGAAGTAAGCCTAATTGAAATCAATGGAGTTTCCTTAGCCATGAATAGGAATACAGTGTTAGGCTGCAAGCAATCCTATATCCACTTACCTGGCAGTAATTTCTATCAACTCAATATGACTTACTTCTGAGTAGACATGTAAAGGATTGCACTGTTAGTTTTTTTTTGGAAATTAACTCCTGCATAGCATGCTTTCCGACTACATTCTGCCAAAACTCAAGACAGGGTCATGCTGTCTTGTTATCGATATGCACATTTCTTTATTACCTTCTTAGGTCATTAATTTATATTAATTCAATTTACCATGCATGAAGTGAATGTATGATAATTAGGATCAATAGGGGACTGAATTGGGATTTTGAAAAATGGAGCAGCATGAGGCATAAAAATGAACAAGGCATGGATATATATATATATATAGAGAGAGAGAGAGAGAGAGAGAGATTTGAAAATATGTCATGTTTCCATTTTCATTCTCCAGCAACTCATACTTGAGGTCTGCTGCTCACTGTTGCTCTTGCTTCTCATGGGTTTCAATGAATTTATTGAAAGCAGGCATAAATTATACTTTAAAGCCCTCACTTACTATTCCTTTGTACTTTGGTCTATATTACATGTATGTCATCAAGTGTGCCTGTATCTTACTGCTGGAAAATTAAATTTAGACTTTGCCTCAAAATCACCTTACTAATGAAAGCATGTTGCTTTTATTAACCCTTTAGTAATATTTTATAGACATTTTCCTTGAGAATGCATGAAAAGACTTTATACATGGATAATTTCTAGGAATATATTCACTAACACTTGAAAGACCAAGCCCAGACATGTAAACCACCTTTCATTTCAACAATTTGACTCTGCTGGCAAAGATTCATGATATGAAAGAATGTTTTAAAACCTGCTGCTTGCTTTCAAAGTCATCCTGCATTCAAGATGCCCTTGGGGCAGAAGTCGGTCTTGGAATACCCTTGATCTCTTGGATGTCACTTGAAGATTCAGATGGACCTCAAACAAGCATAGATTTCATAGATCATAGAGTTGGAAGGAGCCTACAAGGCTATCAAGTCCAACCCCCTGCTCAATGCAGGAAACTAGAGGAGGGGGTCTCCCATCCAAGTAATAACCAGGCCTGACCCTGCTTAGCTTTCCACACTCAGACAAGCTGAGCCATTATTATTGCTTAATAATGGGCATTCCGTTTACAACTATGTGTTATAGATCTGAATATTACAAAATGCTCAACCCAGTTTGACATTATAAAGTGGCCTACAGCCTTTTGTGTAGATTTAGAGAGCTTCCAGATGGGCAGTTCCTAGTGCTACTAATCAAAAGGCCTCATGCAGGTATTACATCATTCCCTCCTTAGCAGACTTTCTGTGGTAGGAAAAAAGACAGGAGACACGCTGTAGAATTCCATGTTTGAGGCACAATAAAAGTTTGATTGCACAATAAAAGCCTGATCTGGAAGCATCCATAGATAGATACAAATAATATTTATATGCCACAATTTATTCAACATTTCACAGGTGCTCACATGCAATGCAACAATTAAAGCCAAGTAACAAGCAGCAGCAGAACCCAAAAGGCCAACAATAGGGCATAGTCATAGCTACTCTCTGATTCCTAAATTGTGGCTGTGACACAGAGCACTGTTGTTTTTAATCCATTTTGACTAGGTACACCCACTGCTGGAAGAAAGAGACCTGGCCTGTGTCACTCATGCCTTTTGATCTCAATCAAAAGTTTCCAAATAATTTCTGAAAAATAATACTTTGTATGTATATCTTCAGAAAGAAAGTGGAGAGAGGAAATCTCTCTCAGAAGGAAGTGCTAGAGCATCAGGACTGATACTGGGAGAGTCTAACCTCCACAGAAGATGAAATCTGGAGCAAAGCCTCATCAGAAAACCCCAAGAACACGGGATGTTATTTGACATAAGGAGGACCCAAACCAGCACTTCAGGCCTGGAGATGAACTGGCAGCCAATGCAGAACTGCAAACAGGTGATATATATGGATATCAATCCACATGTTAATAGTTGGGCTGCCACATTCTGTACTAGCTGCAGTTTTTCAACAGTCACGAGAGGCAGCCCCATGTATTACATGTTATAGTAGCCTAATCTGAGAGCCACTAAGGCATGAGCAACACAAGCCAGGTCTCTTGTCATCCAGGGTGTACCTAGTCAAAACTGATTTAAAAAAAACAGCAACATTCTGTGTCACAGTCAGAACTTAGGAATCATACGAGGGCAGGGAGGGGGCAAGGGAGGGTAGAAAAGACAAGTCCTCAAGAACAAAGGGTTGGTTGGGAACACGGTGCAGGCTTGCACGGATCAGATCCCTGACTCCGGTCAGGACCAAGCAACTTCCAACCACGGACGCGGCGCCTGGAGACCGGCTACACAGACCACTATGCTAGATCAGTAAGTCAGAGTCTCTGATGTAAGGTTAATCTTCTGTATTAAGCAAAGCCTATCCTCGTATGTGTATTGAAGCTTTCCACTTTAGCTATTTTTATGGACTTCCTTGTTTATGGTGTGAAATTCCCATAGTCTATTAGTTCCGCTCCATTAAACTCTTTGAAAATTAGCCGCTTGCTGTCTCAATACGATTCTATGCGATTCAGTGTCAATGGTTGGTAGCAGCTGGGTTTAAAGTTCTCAGAAGCCGCATAAAGGGCATTTCTTCGGTGCTGGTTAACCCTTTACGTGCTGAACCCGGGCAACAGACCAGTCCCGGTCCGCCACAGTGACTATTGATTTTCCTGGACCTCTCAGTGGCTTTCAATACCATGGGCCATGGTATCTTTCTGGACTGCCTTGTAGGATAGGAAGTTGGAGGCATCACTTTGCAATGACTCCATTCTTTCAGGGTAGCTAGGTTTCAGAAGGTGGTGCTAGGAGAGTGTTTTTCCTCCCCATGGGAGACATTATCCTATGAAGTTCATAAAGTTCAATGTTGTTTTCCATCCTATTTGACATCAACATGAAACTGTTAAGCGAGGTCATCAGGTGGTTTAGAGTCTGGTTTTATCAGTATACTGACAACACACCCAACTCTATTTCTATTTTCATCAAATCTAGGTGAGATAGTGCAGTCCTTGAAAGTCTGCCTGTGTCTGTGATCAGTGGTGAACCTGATGAGGGTGAACAAATTCACTCAGTTCAGCTAATACAGAGCTGATAATAGCATGGGATTTGTTGGAAAGTCTGGTGTGACTTACAGCGGAGTTGCCTTATATAGAGAAAGCATGGTCACACAGCATTAGTATTAGAGGGAATAACTGCAGGCTAGAGCCAGTTTAGAAGACATTCAAATCAACTTACTTTATTAGTGCTTTTATACACTTCCTGCAGAAGGCTATCTAACACTATTTAATTAGAAGCACCCCGAAGCTGGGTGCCTGAGTATAAGGAAAGGCATGAGATATGGTTACTTGCTTCCCTCAGGGAGAAAGCACAGCACCCGGAAGCCCGATGACCAGGTGGGCTGGTTCCGCCCTGCGGGGTGGTGGCGCCTCTTGGGTGCTGGCATCTCCTGGATACTTTGGGGTACTTTGCAGCTCTTTGAGACTGCTCCCCACCTTCGGAATGTTCCTTGAGGGTAGATGTAAATGCGCCCTATTGAGGGTATGCAGATGTAGCTATGCAGATGTGACCACGTACAACTGGTCTGCCCAGAACTGTGTCTCCTGTCCCCTGGGTGGGGATTATGTAGAAAGATGGGGGAAAGAGGGGTGTCAGCGAAAGGGGAAAACTATGTCAGGGTCCATTCAACCGTGTCTGCTCAGGCTTTCTCCACAGCCACATTCCCGCCCCTTTTTTTCTCTTCCAGTGAAGGTGACCAAAGCAGTCTCAATGTCAAATCCAGGCCAGAACTAGACTGAAATGGATCAAGATAATCAGTTTCACCTAAAACCTTGAATAAAAGTCTGTGCAGGGGGCTGAAACAGGATGCTAAGACACATACGTTACCTTTCCAATACAGTTTTCTTCCAGCCTTGTACTATGTATATCTACAGTGCACACACACACACACACACACACACATTTATTTATTTATTTATTTATTATATTTATACCCCGCCTTTTTCCTGCAAGGAACCCAAGGCGGCTTACATAATTCTCCTCCTCCTCTCCATTTGATCCTCACAACAACCCTGTGAGGTAGGTTAGGCTGAGAGTCAGTGACTGGCCCAAAGTCACCCAGTGAGTTTCATGGCTGAGCGGGGACTAGAACCCAGGATTGTTGTTACAGCATAGATTATCAGCATCCAATTGCAATTACTTCATCTTAAGCAACGTGGGCATCATCAACAGTCCCTTCTCCATCAGAACACAGGCTAATAGGATACTATGGAATAATAAGCAGACAAACCAAGGAGTGGTAGCCAGTAAGATAGCAGTAAGACAACTGAATTTGCATGTTCAGGCTTTATGGTTGTAGTGGTAAACATGCCTGTAGCCACGGCAGTGCCCCTCCTTTCTTTACACAAAACTCTTATCAAGAAAGCGATTGGCATGCATTGCAACTTTAAATGTGCTCTCAAAAACCTGAGTACACAGCAGAAATGGAGTTGCTAACTAGACAGTTACAGTATGCTCAGCTTTAAATACTGTTCATTAGTAAAGGGCTCAGTCCTGGGCCCAGTGCTCTTCAACATTTTTTTTAATGACTTGGATGAGGAGGTGCAGGGAATGCTTATCAAATTTGCAGATGACACAAAGTTGGGTGGAACAGCTAATACTCTGGAAGACAGAAACAAAATTCAAATAGATCTCGATAGGCTGGAGCGCTGGGCCGAAAACAACAGAATGAAATTTAATAGGGATAAATGCCAAGTGCTGCACCTAGGGAGAGGAAACCAAATGCAGAGTTACAGAATGGGGGACACTTGGCTCAACAATACTACAAGTGAGAAGGATCTTCTTGGAATTGTGGTAGATCACAAACTGAATATGAGCCAGCAATGTGATGTGGCTGCAAAGAAGGCAAATGCTATTTTGGGCTGCATTAATAGAAGTATAGCTTCCAAATCGTGTGAAGTGATAATTCCCCTTTACTCGGCACTGGTTAGGCCTCATCTTGAGTACTGCGTCCAGTTCTGGCCACCACACTTTAAGAAGGACGTAGACAAACTGGAGAGGGTTCAGAGGAGGGCAACAAGAATGATAAAGGGACTGGAAACAAGGCCCTATGAGGAGAGACTGAAAGAACTGGGCATGTTTAGCCTTCAGAAGAGGAGACTGAGGGGAGATATGATAGCACTCTTCCAGTACTTAAACGGTTGTCACACAGAGGAGGGCCAGGATCTCTTCTCGATCATCCCAGTTTGCAGGACACGGAATAATGGGCTCAAGTTACAGGAACCCAGATTCCACCTAAACATCAGGGAAAATTTCCTGACTGTCAGAGCAATAAGACAATGGAACCAACTACCTAGGGAGGTGGTGGGCTCTCCCACTCTGGAGGCATTCAAGGTGCAGCTGGACAGCCATCTGTCAGGGATGCTTTGACCTGGATTCCTGCACTGAGCAGGGGGTTGGACTCGATGGCCTTGTAGGCTCCTTCCAACTCTACTTTTCTATGATTCTAAGATGGATGAGGGATTCTGTGCCTGAGAGGCAAAAGACAGGAGCACAGCAGGCCTGTGGAGTGCTTCTAATTGCCACCCATTGCTTGGTGATAGTGTGCCTTGACAACTGAACCAGTCAACAGCTTCTAATGCTGCACTCCTATACAACTTACCTGGGAAAGTCCCATTGAACTCAATGGATGTTACTTCTGAATAGACATGTATAGAATTCCACTGTAAACCTTTGATCTTATAATAGTGAAAGGATGATGATGATTAATAATATGCCACCTTTCCACAAATGTCACCAAGGCGGTGTACAACAATTCAAATAAAAACAATAATACATAAAAACGTAAAAGCAATACAACCATATAAAAATAACGCTGAAGCAAAATTAAAGCCACTGCCCACAACTTAAAAGGCCAAATTTAAGAACTGTGAAAAGCCAGGAGTGGGGACCAACCTTAGCTCTGAAGGGAGAGCATCTCACCATTTGGAAGTGATGTAGGAGAAAGCCCTTTCACGCATGGCCAACAATCAGGCCTCTCTGAGCAGGCCTGTCCTCAAATCTTAATAACTGGGCAGCTTCAGAATGAGAAAGGCCATCCCTCAGATAGCTAGGCCTTAAGCCATTTAATGCCTTAAAATCCTATGCATGTTTAGACAACTGGCTGGGGAATGCTAGGATGGACTTTCTTCTCACTAAACATACATAGGATTGTGCCCTTAAAGCTTTAACAACTTGAGACCATCTCCTTGAACCGAGCTTGGAAAACAACTGGCAGCCAGAGCAGATCTTTCAATATAGCAGTGATATGGCAGAAATGTAATAAATAAATAATGTAATAAAACGTGATAAATAAAAATATAAAAAATATGATCGTAGTAGCTTGTACCAGTTAGCAACCTAGCTGCCACATTTTGCACCAAGGGAAGCTTCTGGACACTCTTCAAGAGTAGCCCTGCGTAGATCGCGTTGTAATAGTTCTAAGAATGTGAGATGCCAGATAGCAGTAGGGGCAAGTTTAATGGGCAGAAGCAAAGTTTGTACAATTATATCATGCTAAGTTCATCTCAACCACTCAAGCAGCATTTTTTAAATCTAATTCTAGATTAAGGTAAGGAGATACTTCACAGATTTGGAACAAAAGAACTACATCACAATCCTCTGTAGCTGATGATAATTGTTTCCAAATTTGGATTGGATACATGTAGGAAATGGAGCTTAAAGACTGATATTGTTCTCCCTATCTTAAATATCCTACCTCCAGTTCAGATTTAATCATTTTGATATTTCCATTGTGTCTTCCTATAAATTTTCCTCATACATTCCGCAATTTTAATAGGCATAAATAACTGAGCATATCAACCTCTGTGTTCTGGAATGAATAGGAAATTATCTAGCCAAACGTCCAGCATCTAGAGGACAATCTTACACTCTAGTAGGCTAACAGTAAATCAAATAGAATCATTGTGGCTGCGAAATACGTGCTGTTCTGAAAGTGAAAGGTTTACTTTAAAGTACGTTGAACAAATTGTTGCTGGTTTTACTCTATATTGACACTGTGAGAGTATCTGCCTTACCTCTTTCTGTTCCTGGAGCAGTAGATTTGTTAGTGTACTTTTCACACATCACAAAACTGGCACAAGATAAGGACTCACAGGGTCCATTTTGTTACATATAAAAGGACAGAAATGAGGCAACATTATTTCCTGCTAAGCAAGCCTTCAGATAGGACAATAAGTCACATTGACATCTCATGCAACTGGTCTACCTTTGTCAAGCAGTTGATTTTGGCAATCTGTCCTTTTTTACAAGATAAAGGTGTTACATACATTGTAGTTTACAGTTGAATTTATGGCATGGGAGGCAATATTATTAGCAAACCATGAGCTATTTTTCCAGAAAAGAATATTGCAGTAATTTGCAGGAAGTAACCTTTTTGTTCCAAAACAGCTGTTGTCATTGAACACTACTATATCTGCAACAATTCTAATTATCTTTGGTAACTTTTAAGTATTTGGCATCACTCCATTATTGTTCATTTAACTGCTTTTTAAGCACATGAGGACATTTGCCCACGATGTACTTGCAGCCCCACCTTTGACCTTGGTATTTAGTTTTGTGACATTACAAGTTCTGTATTCAGTGAGCTGTGGTTAATGTGCCCAAGGTCTAAAAAAAAAAGTGGTTTAGAGAGAACCTGTGAATTATATTACTAATAAAAACAATGCAATGCAGTTTCAGCTTTTCCCTAATGTGTGGCTGTGAAGAACAAAATGGAGTTAAAGAACCATTGTGAACTTCTACAGTGTACTAGGAAACGTGTTCAGACATCCTGATAAATTTTAAATCAGGGTGGAAGGAGTTATCAATCAATCAATCAATCTTTATTATGCGGTCACAGACCCATGTGGAAGGAGTTAAAATAATACTAGGATGTTTTAGGATGTTTTAAAGATGTTTTTAAGATGTTTTAAAGATGTTTTAAAGATGTTTTAAGATGTTTTTAGGATGTTTTAAGATGTTTAATAGTATATATTGTGTTGTTTTAGTTTAGGTATTTTATATTTTCTGTTGTTCCCCGCCTCGATCTAGATGGAGAGGCGGGTAATAAATAAAATATTATTATTATTATTATTATTATTATTATTATTATTATTATTATTATTATACTAGGGCAAGCTGAGAACAAGAGGCAGCCCTAAGGCGCTTTCTAACAGACATACTTACTTACCTCTGGAAATTCCTTTTGATTGCTGTATTTTGTCACAGTAAGCAATTGCTCATCATATTGCAAAGGCATGTTATGGTGTGTCATCCAAAGACCAGTCATTACAAAATTAACCACCAAACAGAGGTCTATTGTGGCACATGGCAGATTTTTTACCAAAAACATCCCTAATGTTCATAAAGAACTACATGCTTATACAATGGTATTTCCTTTTAGGTAAACAGGTTTATGGAAGGCTGTTTTACAAAAGTCTAAGGACTTTGGCCTCATCCAGAAAAGCGCTCAAGTACTGGTTTAAAAGCACATAAGAAAACCAATTTACTTTTTACAAGTTAACTACTCCTTGCAGTTCCTGGATCTATGGACGCGTAACACATTACACATCTTTAAAAAACAAACACCTCTGTGTAGGACCTAGCATGAAACCCATGCGTATTTCACTATGTGTAGAACATTGTGCTAGGAAGAAGTCATAACTGGCCATGGCTTTTCAGTGCACTTGCAACATGAGCAACTTGTATAGAAAAATGCAAGTCACACATAGTGACTTACTGGCCTGGTTCTCATGATGCGACAGCCCACCTGTGGCTTAATATACCACAGGGGTTGTTCTGTGATGTCGGGCACCTGCGGACGCCATTTTTGCACGGCACCTGGAGCCGCTCAGCTCGACATGGCTCGTCATGTCGTGTGAACCCAGGCAGCAGGGGGTTGTTTCAGGGTTAGACACCCTCAAATAATCGTAAAACAAGCCATGGGTTATTTGAGGGCTGTCTAACTCTCAAACAACCCCTACTGCCTGGGTTCGCACACAACACAACAAGCCACGGCGAGCCAGGTGTATGCAGACACCATGCAAAAACCCTTTACATTGTAGAATTTACAAAGAAGTAGACCTACAACATAGTTCTCCCATGACAGTTGTCTATTGTCACCTGCATCACGTCCCCAAATGACAGCCTCTTACCACTTACTGTTTTCTTTATGGAACACACACACACACACACCTGGGGCATAAAATATCCCTAGAACCTATTGATTTTTCCATTGGAGTGTCCCCCAAACCAAGCAATGTTTTTTTTTTGGGGGGGGGGTATAAAATGTCCACATGGGTCTTTACAAAGAAAACTGGTCTAAGGTGCAATCCTATGCATGTTTAGACAGAAAAAAGTCCTACAACTGCCAGCATTCTCCAGCCAGCATGGCTGGCCAGGGAATGCTGGCGGTTGTAGGACTTTTTTTCTGTCTAAACATGCATAGGACTGTGACCCTAGGGCAGTGTTTCTCAACCTTGGGTCCCCAGATGTTTTTGGCCTACAACTCCCAGCATGCCCCAGCCAGCTATGCTGGCTGGGGCATGCTGGGAGTTGTAGGCCAAAAACATCTGGGGACCCAAGGTTGAGAAACACTGCCCTAGGGAATCATAAGTACTCTGGATGTCAGTCGGTTGGCAGAAAGCATGGGATTTCATTGGAGAACATTTATCTCACCAGACACAGATTTGTTATGTGGCTAGAAAAAAATAGCCCCACAAGACAAAAAAATGTTAGTTCTCAGTAACAATAAAGTTTTACCTAAAGTTTGACAATTTATCACACTTTCCCAATATTTTGAGTTTAAAACATACTTCGTCTGACACCACAGACATATAGTAGTTGTTCATGGGAAATATTAGCACCCCAGAATACATTAGAAAACAGGTTGGGGTAGTAAAATACCCCCACAAACATGTTTGCATATATCTTTTACAAGTTCTGCATCAAGGTTTAAACACACAAATATTATTAGAACTAGAAAGGGTAGACACGGAAATAAAAGATTTATTGAAAACTGGTCTATTTTTGTTTGGTTGTGGAATAATTAAAGTACAGGATAATATGCAACCATATAATGTATTAAGAACTTTCCAAAGAGGAAATATCAAGTAAAGTGGTATGGTAATTTAAGTTAATATTATATGATTGGAATAATAATGTGGGGAATTGTATACTGGTCGGCCTTGCTTACCATCATAATGCTTGACTCAGTTGTCTCCTTCCTTTCATCCTATCTGCCTTTTGAGTACCTGGGCATTATGGAAATGACCAGAAAAGAGGGTGGGTGGACTGGTCATAGAAGAAAGGAGAGAACATAAGGAGAGCCCTGCTGGACCAGACCAAGGGTCATGGATCATAGAGTTGGAAGGAGCCTACAAGGCCATTGAGTCCAACCCCCTGCTCAATGGAGGAAACTAGAGGAGGGGTCTCCCATCCAAGTAATAACCAGGTTTGATCCTGTTAGCTTTCCACGTTCAGACAAGCTGAGCCAGCGTAAGCCACAGGCCATCTAGTCCAGCATTCTTTCACACACTGGCCAACCAGCTTCCCACAGGAAATCCACAAACTGGACATGAGTGAAATAGCACACACACACCCTATAAAAGGTTGACTATATGGCCAAAATAACAGATACTGTTGTTGTTGTTGTTTTTAATGACAGAACTTAAAAAGTGTAATTTAAAAACAATGAAATAAAATGAAAAGCCAAGAGCAATGTTTCTAAATGTTCCCAGGCACTAATGGGTTCTGAATGAGATTCAGTCATGCCTTGGATTGCAAGTAACTTGGTTTGAGAACGTTTTGCAAGACAAGCAAATTTTTAAATATTTATTTAAATGTTTTTGACTTGATATACAAGCGACGTCTTGCAATACAAGTACTGTAGTACGGCTTAAATTAAAAATCTCTGTACAATTTTTTTGGGGGGAATTTCGTTTTGATATGAGAGTGTTTTGGATTACAAGCACGTTTCCAGAACGAATTATGCTCTCAATCCAAGGCATGACTGTACTATGTTATCATACCCTCCAACATTATTTTGGGACACACATGTGAATTTGTAAGAGGTATGGTTAAGCAACATGAAGGTGTAATCAAGAGGGTGTGGCCAGGCAACCAAAGGGCATGGTCAAGTACAAAAGGTATTAGAGGAAACACACAAAATCTTATATATTATAATTATTACATTATTATATATTATTTTATAATATTTTATTAGTGGCTCTTGTATTTTTAAAAAAATCTTACTTAAACCCTTAATTGTTGATATCTGGTGGTTTTCATGGGGGCGGTGTCAGTGCTTGTAAGGCAATCTCTTTCTGTTTTAAAATTGTCAGGACTGGCACAAATTCAACAGGTGAAGTTTACCCACCCACCCCACACATCCCAAACATGGAGCTGCAGAGAGAAGGAGAAGTTTCTTGCATTTCCTTCTGACACTGTAAACTGTTAGAGGCACAGAGTCAGCTCTGTTAGGAAATAAAATCTTTGGCAATATAAAGATAGGAATCATGTAATAAATTCACTCATTCACTTCTCCATCGGTCCAGGCTTTCACCCAGCTAATCCCTTTCCCACAGCAATGTGCAGCAGAGGGAGCAGGTAGAGCATGCGTGCGCACACGCGCACACGCGCACACACCCTCGCCTGGCCCTCCCAGCTTAGCAGCAGCTGTTCGAGCCTAAGTGGAGCTATCTTAAAGGGGCCATGGGTGAAATTGCAGCTAAGTTAAAACTGGAAGCTTAACTGCACTTTTGCCCATGGCCCCTTTAAGTAACTTGCAGGTGCGGGAGGCAGGGGAATTCGGGACTCTGTCTGCATGACAAAGTGAGAAGCCGTGATGGCTTAAGGGTTTTCGTGAGGGTCCTGCATTTTCGGGGCAATTGGAGACTATGCAAATGAAGCCCATCAGCAATATTTTGTGACCACAAAAGCAATATTTTGTGACCTGCTTGTGGCGCTTGGGCAGACATCAAAGCCATGGGGTATAATGAGCCCCTGGTACACCACCCGACATGGCTGGTGGGCTGAATACAGTTTGGATGATCATACTGTGCAAATCTGCCTGACATGCAGGTTTAGAATCACAGACCCCAAAACTGTTGTGTCTGTTAAAGACTAGCAAATTTGCTATGGCATCAGTGTTCGTGGACTAGGGTCCACTTCATTGGTTCAGATGCACCATTTCAGATGCTCAGCAGCTCCCATATGTAACTCACCCCACCCCAGTTATCTTATTGCTTAAGAATTAGCTAGCACTTATCACCCCCTCCCAGATATCTTTAAAAAATACTATGTTTTTAACATGAATAAAACATAACACCAGAACACACGACCCTCCTATGCAGACAAGGCCTGTCTGTAACTCTGCATTCAGAAAATACTAGGGCAGGAAGAAAATTATCTGCACCAGAGCATGCTGCAACATCAACCAATCAGATACAATCCCACAAACAGCTGACAAGGATTTACTTATACAGTTACAGGGGAAAAAATCTTACCAGTTTCCATATGACATTTTCCCTCATCTTGTAATTCCATAACCTTGTTACAATAACTACTGAACTAGCGTGGAAGCTGTCCCATGTGTCCCTTTACAAAGTACAAAAAAACCCCACCAGAATGCTTTTCCCATAATTAATTTCCCAATGAAACATGTCCCTTGGCCCATATTTAAAGTAGAATTACACTGGATAACTTCCAGCCCTCAGGAATCTTTTCAAATTAAACCAAAACCCTTTATTGTGTTAGTACTGTTGCTTCAATTGTGCCATTTGGGGGTGGGGCTGGTCTTTTTTATAGCTAGGATTCTTCCAGCCATCCCTGAACCTAAAACTACTTCCAATGTGTCCCATCATTTATCACTTACATTTTTATCCTGCCCTTCTTCCAAGGACTTCAGGATCCCCATTTTATCTTCACAAGCCTGTGAGATAGATTAGCCTGAGAGAAAGTGCTTAAGCCAAAGGTCAGCCAGTGGTCTTTGCAGCTGAGCAGGGATATGAATCCAGGGATTTGAATCTTCTCAGTCTAAATCCAGCATGCTATGCCAAACTGACCATCAGCAGGTGGCAGGTTTATGATTACCTGTTGTCGGCATTGGATGCAATCACAGCAAATCTCAGCTACTTGTGTCTTTCTCTGAGGATGTGTTTGCACTTACTTTGTTCTGCAAGATAATTGTATTTTTGTAAGATCAAAATGGGGAATACAGACGGCCAACTTACAATATGGAAGATTATCTACCACAGGGGTTCCCAAAGTGGTGCCCGAGTGCCTGTGGGGACCGCCAAGGCGTCCACAAAGCTTTCCACGCCCTGCCCCATTAAAAAAAATTTTTTTTTTAAATTTAAAAAAACATCAAAAATGTTAGGATGCCAGGTTCTCCTTCCTGTTCCTGAACCACTGCTGATCAGTGGAAGCAGGAAGAGATGGAACGAGTTGCTTCCTGGCCTTGCACAATCTTCTTCCATCCACACAGACCTTTCCCCTTCATTCTCTCACTCACACGCCCAGCCTCTCATCTCGCTATTTCTCTCCCCTCTACCACTTTGCCTTGCTATTTCTCCCTCACTCCCAGCCTCACTATTTCTCTCCCCCCCACCACCATCTCTTTGCCTTGCTGCTTCTCCCCCTCCTAGCCTTGCTCTTTCTCGCACTACAGTAATACCTTGGATTGCAAGCATGATTCGTTCCGGAAACGTGCTCGTAATCCAAAGCACTTGTATATCAAAGCGACATTCCTCATAAGAAATGTGTACACATATTTTTAATTTAAGCTGCAATAAAGAACGGTAGTTTTAAAGTCTTCGTTTTTCTTGACCGTGCTACAGTACTTGTATTGCCAGACGCCGCTTGTTTATCAAGTTAAAATTTATTTTAAAAATGTGCTTGTCTTGCAAAACACTTGCAGACCAAGTTACGGTGCTTGCGATTCAAGGTTTTACTGTATTTCCTGCTCCCTCCCAGCCCCTAGCATTGCTCTTTCTCTCCCTCACCCCCTTTATCTTGCTATTTCTTGCTCCTCACAGGCCCCTGGCCTTGCTCTTTTCCTCTCCCTTCCCAGCCCCTTCTCTCGTTCACACACGCACACAGAGCACCTTCCCAGGTGGGCGCTCTGATGGCAGAGAGGAAGTAGGAGCATCTGGAGGAAAATGGTATGATGAGTCTCAGGTCGAGGTAGGGAGCATGTTTTCTTTCCTTTTAGGGCTGGTGGCATTTTCCTTTTCTTTGGATCTGGAGAAAGGTGTGTGTTGGTAGGATGAGAAGAGCAATCCTATGAAGATCTACTCAGAAGTAACTCTTATTGAGTTTCATACCTATTTAAGGTTGCATAGGATTGCGTTTCTGTGGGGTAAAAAATATGGATTGGCTTTGGAGTGCCTCTGCTTCTACTCAGTTACTTGGATGAGTTATTTATCTTCTGACTAGCCAGGCCCCCACGGCAGCCATTATGTGACTAGCTGTTTGCACTGTTTGTTTAAACTTAATTCAAGTTAGTTAAATTCTGTAAGATTATTCCAGTTTAAGTGTTTCTTTAAATCTAAATTGTGTGAATAGAACACAAAAAGTGCTTTAAACTGGGGCCTTTCCTTTCCACAATAACAAACTGTTCAGCCCCTCAAAGTTACCCCTTTGCTTGTGCTTAAAAACCAGAGCTCGTAGAGGTGTTGGAGCAAAACGCTGAAGGGGCTCAAAACCCCAGTGTGTCTTCTTGTATTTCCCCCCACCCAAAAGCTCCCCTCCTCTGCATCTCCTTTTCTCCTCCTTCTCCAACTGCCCTGGAAATGCCAGGACCAATCCTGACAACTTTAAAACAAAAAGAAAGAGATTGCCCTGTGGGAGCCATACTCTGTGGGAGCCATTTTGTGGTGGTGCCCACAGCAGTTTCTCCCAAATGTGCCCACTGGTCCAAAAGGTTGGGAACCCCGATCTAGCACATTGTTGCTTGTTCTTCTGTATCAGTGCAAAAGTAGTGTGATTTCTTTCTTCCACACATTTCAATAAAGTGTTACGGTTAGCGATCCTGCCGAATTTCATAATTAGCTGCTCATTGGTTGAATCATCATCATCCTCATCATCATCATCATCATCATCATCATCTTACAATATTTGTATACCACTCCACATCAATCAGATTCCAGAGTGGTGAACAATAAAAAGACAAAAACGGATAAAATAAAAACAACACATTGAAAACAAAGTAACAATTACAGTGGTGGTTGGAGAGCAGAGAAGGCTCCCTGGAACAAGGAGGTCTTCAGCAGGTGCCGAAAGCGGCACAATGTCGGAGCCTGCCTGACCTCCAAAGGCAGGGAGTTCTACAGAAATGGAGCCACCGCACTGAAGGCTCTTCTGCCATTCATAATGTTCACCTTTGTAGTGGGCTTGGATTGATGTATTACAAATTCACTATTAAATTCAGAATAGATTCCGGGCTTTGGAGCATGTGCAGTAAAGTAGTACACAGATTCCCCTGCCCCCAATTTTCAGTCGTCCTACCACCTAGGCTCCCCCAAACCTACTCGAAGCAGTTTCCTTAGTTGCTTCTGTCACATCACACTACGCAATTCTGAACTACAGCTCCCAAGATACACCTTGATACTGTATACGTGCAAAAATTCATATACATAGAATGAGTTTTTAGAGATGAACTCTAATCCAAGCTCACATAGATGAATTTGTTACTTTCCGAGTAAATAATGGATTCACTTGGGGTAAGTTCGCCCATCATGAGTTAAGACTTCCCCACACATTCAAAGTTACTGGGTGGTCATCTGATGATACTGAGTGGGAAAGATATTTCCACAAGCTAAAGAGTTTCATGGCTAGCGTTGTCTTCCTTGCTTTTTTTCCATGGTTTTCAGATTTCACAATACCAAGTGTTGTTGTATTGTGCGTAGGATTGCACTGTTTGTTTAAACTTAACTCAAGTTAGTTAAATTCTGTAAGATTATTCCAGTTTAAGTGTTTCTTTAAGTCTAAATTGTGTGAATAGAACACAAAAGTGCTTTAAACTGGGGGCCTTTCCTTTCCACAATAACAAACTGTTCAGCCCCTCAAAGTTACCCCTTAGTGCTTAAAAACCAGAGCTCGTAGAGGTGTTGGAGCAAAACACTGAAGGGGCTCAAAACCCCAGTGTGTCTTCTTGTATTTCCCCCCACCCAAAAGCTCCCCTCCTCTGCATCTCCTTTTCTCCTCCTTCTCCAACTGCCCTGAAAATGCCAGGACCAATCCTGACAACTTTAAAACAAAAAGAAAGAGATTGCCCTGCAAGCACTGACACCCCCCCCCTGAAAAACACCAGATATCAACAATTAAGGGTTTAAGTAAGGTAATAAATATTACAAAAGTCCACTAATAAAATATTATAAAATAATATATAATATAATAATGTAATAATGATAATATATAAGATTTTGTGTGCTCCTTCTAATAACTTTTGTACTTGACCATGCCCTCGGGTTGCCTGGCCACACCCTTGGCCCCGCCCTCGTGTTGCCTGGCCACGCCCTCTTGACCGCACCTTCACGTTGCTTAGCCACACCTCTTACAAATTCACACGTGTCTCCCTATTTTCATCTGTGAAATGTTGGAGGGTATGAGATGTTTTACCCTCTCCTCACGAGAAGGAGAGGCTGAGGTGCTGCCTGGATTCCTCAGAATCCGGTGGAGCCTTGCTTCTCCCTCCCCACCCCCAGGAATGCCTCCCCCCCATGGGGGAACTGAACACGGTCTTCCATATTCAGTTCACTGCCGGCGTGGAAAGAATTGCACCAGCTATGGGGGGGGTGTGTTCTCCGTGGCGCTGCAACTTCGGAAGGGATTTCTGAGGTCACAGCGCCTTGCAGGCCCAATCTATGTCCCCCCAGACAAGGTCGGAGGGACATAGGATTGCTCCCTAAGTCTTCTTAATAAGTTGCTGTGCTCCACATTCCGCACTGTTTTACCTAAGATTCCCCAATTTCCCAAAATTATTCTCTCTCTGATCGTTCTTAAATGGTCCTGGGAGAAAAAATAATAATTCCCCCCATTAGCTACTATGACTGAATACATGACAGGGTTCTTCAAGGAACCAAAGGGTATCTTAAGGAAATTATGGATTATTTAAGGGAGGTTTTTTATTATAGTACTTCTAAACTTAATAATAACTATTCTTATTCCAGCTTATACGCTTATTATGGTGCTAACTATACTTAGGTTGTCATCTCAGACACACTTATCTGGGACGAAGCACCATTTAGAACAATGAGACTTGTTTTCAGTAGTGACGTAGGCATGTATCGGATTGCAATGTTAGCCAGTGAAGTACACATTGACACTTGGACTTGGCAGGCAGGTTACAGGAGTTTCTATTGGTTATGAGGAAATTACTGCTTTTCCATTCATTTCTTTGAACCCCCCCCCCCCCCCCGGAACTGTGGCAGCCACTCCCTAGTAAGGAAGGATAACTATGACCCAGACCAATCTGCGATGAAAAATGCCAGGTGATCATGTGATGATTCCAATAATTAGTGTTCCTTCAAAACCCATTGGAGCGTCTGTCCATTAGATGCTTGTGAAAACATGAAGTGCAATGGGAGTTGCACTTTCTTATTCACACATAACATTCACATTGAAGTGCAGGCACACACATCTTCCTACTGCATGTTCCCAATGTGGAGAGATGCACTCAGTTAAAGTTTTTACGCTTGACTCATGTGTACTTCCTCCTGTATGTGACGTCTAAAAAGCCTCCCTCATTAGTTCTCTCATACAGAGAATAATATATGCGAGTTCACAGCTAGAATTGCTCCTCTGATAACTGAATGAGTTTGACTCACTTGTACAAACTGAGTGGGAAATTAATATATAAATGTAACTTTCTAATTATATTTTTTCCCAGTAATAAATTTCCTCGTTATTATCCAAGTCCTGCTAAACCCTTTATTTCCTCATTACAGAGTGTGCTGTTGTACTATATAGGGCTGCAGAATGGGGTCAATGGTGACATCCATACTTGGCACACAACTTTAATCTTGGACCCCTCTCCTGGCATCCTGATGCTAAGAATTTATCATAATAGCCTTCTGAGAATGTGTGCTCTGAGAATACAATAGCGTACCCCCCAAAAAGTTGCCAAGACTGCAGAACTGGACTTCCTCTCTTGGCAGTGGTCAAATATAGGTAAGTCTGAACAAAGGTCCTTTACCAAGTAGAGAACAAGAGAATATTTTAGATCAAACTCCGTTCCTAGTGAAAAATATACAAAGCAGGTTTTCTCTCACTTGATTGATAGTGCACGCCTTTTGTGGAAAAAAGGACATGAGGTATACGCAGGGATGGGGACTCGGACTCGAAGACTCAACTCGTGAGTCGGACTGAGTCTCCCCTCTGACTCGACTCGGGCTCGAGTCCCAATATTTTTAATGGGACTCGAGACTCGACTCGGGACTCGAGACCAAGGACTCTTCAACATCCCTGGGCTGTGCCAGAAGGAGTGGAGAGGAGCGTGATTGCCGGCGAAGAGCGCAGGGAAGTGAGGTGTGCCGCTGCTCGGCCACTATGGACGGCTACCAGGAGTGCAGCCCCAACAGTGTGTCAAGATTTATTTTGATTGATGTGTTGCGTACTTGGGAGAGGCAGAAGAAGGACCTGAGATTACTCTGTGTGGCTCCTCTGAGTGTGTTTCTGGTTCCAGCAAGTTCATCACCAGTGGAGCGGGTGTTCAGTGAGGGTGGAATTGTGATGAGATCTCACCGTTCCAGAATGGGGGCCAAACATTTAGTTCATGTTCCTCAAATGCAACATGGATAAGTTTTAGGAAGTACAGCAAGTTTATTTTTTTAAAACCATTTTTCTAAAATGCAACCTTTCAGACATTTTGGGTTTGGCTGCCTCTGCCTGCCTGTCTAGGGTTCCCAGCCTCCTCTGCCTGCCTGGTCTCTTCTTGACCAGTTCAACAGTTGAATTGTCCAAGACAAAGACCTCTGCCTGCCTGCTTTGGGGTTCCCTGCCTCCTCTGCCTGCCTGGTCTCTTCTTGACCAGTTCAGCAGTTGAATTGTCCAAGACAAAGGCCTCTTCCTGCCTGCTTTGGGGTTCCCTGCCTCCTCTGCCTGCCTGGTTATTTTGGGTTTTTCTGCCTGGTCTGTTCTTGCCAAAATCAGTTGCAGAGTTTTGAAATAAAAAGGCACACTTGTGCCTAGAATTTATTTAAGCCACACATCTGAAGTAGCCTTATTTTGTTGGGAAAATCCCCCATTGATTTTAATAGGGACTCGTGGAGTCAGCTTTGGGAGTGACTCGTGACTCGTGAGTCACCATTTTGGACCAAGGACTTGGACTCGGACTCGAGACTCGGGTCCAAAGACTCATGACTCGACTCGTGACTCGAGACCAAGGACTCTTCAGCATCCCTGGGTATACGTCAGGTATTTTATTTGTTCGACTGAGAAAATACACAATAGTCATTTCTTAAGCGTAAAAGGATTACAACATGATTGCAGTAAATTTGACATGTGGCTAAACAAATAGATTTTTTAAACTTACGTAATATTACAATGAAGGCAATGTCAAATGATAGAAGATAAATAATCCACCCAACCTATAAAGAACTAGATTATTACCCAATGTTTAGTAGCATCTGCACGCCTGGATTAATTTGGTCTTAGGTAAGTGAGATATAGTGGTGCTGATATCCAGGGATGTTGGAGAGTCCTTGGTCTCGAGTCACGAGTCAAGTCACGAGTCTTTGGACCCGAGTCTCGAGTCCGAGTCCAAGTCCTTGGTCCAAAATGGTGACTCACGAGTCACGAGTCATGAGTCACTCCCAAAGCTGACTCCACGAGTCCCTATTAAAATCAATGGGATTTTTTCCCAACAAAATAAGGCTACTTCAGATGTGTGGCTTAAATAAATTCTAGGCACAAGTGTGCCTTTTTATTTCAAAACTCTGCAACTGATTTTGGCAAGAACAGACCAGGCAGACAAACCCAAAATAACCAGGCAGGCAGAGGAGGCACTGAGCAGCCACACAGAGTCATCTCAGGTCCTTCTTCTGCCTCTCCCAAGTACGCAACACATCAATCAAAATTAAATAAATCTTGACACACTGTTGGGGCTGCACTCCTGGTAGCCGTCCATAGTGGCCGAGCAGCGGCACACCTCGCTTCCATGCGCTCTTCGCCTGGCAATCACGCTCCTCTCCACTCCTTCTGGCACAGCCCAGGGATGTTGACGAGTCCTTGGTCTCGAGTCCCGAGTCGAGTCTCGAGTCCCATTAAAAATATTGGGACTCGAGTCCGAGTCGAGTCAGAGGGGGGACTCAGTCCGACTCACGAGTCGAGTCCTCGAGTCCGAGTCCCCATCCCTGCTGATATCACAGGAGCCTAGGGAAACCATTCTAGAAATTGTAAGAGAAGGATGGAGAAATGTGATGGGCTCACTATTTCCTTTAGTTTTTCCTAGCTTTTCCTCCAATTTTCTTCCTGTGTTGCCTTGTGTATTTTTCTATTGTAAGCTTGTGGGCAAGGTTTGTTTGATTATAATTTTGCTTTGTACGGTGTCTTGAACAAAGAAACACAGGAAGCTGCCTTATACCGGTCCATCTATCCCAGTATTGTCGACAGTGACTGGCAGCGACTCTCCGGGGTTTCAGGCAGGGGATCTTCCCCAGTTTTACATGGAGATGCCAGAGATTGAACTTGGAGCCTTTTGCATGCTAGGTCAGGTGCTCTATCACTGAGCTATGGCCCTTCCAAAAGGACTGTTAGGGGGCAATCCAATGGGGATTCCCATAACCCTCCAAACGCGGAGGATTATGGGCATCCTATGGAGGGTTGGAGGAGCAAGGAGGCGATATTTGCCTCCCTCTCCTCCCACACTGCAAGTCAGCTAGGCAGCTGATTTCGGCCGTCTACCTGCAGCACTTCGGACAGGGAGGGAAGGAGGCTGGAACGCTGCCAGGATACATTGTATTCTGGCAGCCCCCATCTCTTTTCCTCCCTGCAGCCTGGAACGCCCTCTTTACCCCTTCTCTGAGATCATGCTTATGACCTCGGAGACACAGCTGGTGCAGTTCTGCGAGGGGGGGGGGAGTGGGATCCAAGCATGCGTTCCCAGCTCCGAGGTTGAAGCGCTTTTCCAACCTCGGAGCTGGGGACTCCAAAAATTCTATGGCCCTCTCTAGGTACTGTCTAGGAGCCATAGGATTGCTCTGTGAGATGTTTAAGATGAGATGATGATGATGATATGCAGGCCTCTGGATTTTATCTTCTAGAGGTGATTGAGAAAAAAAGATATCAAAGCTGGCTTCCTTCATGTGTGCAGCTTTGAGGGGAAAAATGGGAGAAAGGTTTCCCTGGAAATTCTTAGTTTTGAGGATTCTGCTTTCAATAGATTGTGGGTGGCACAGTCAGGAAGCGATGCTTGGTGGTTGTGGCTGGCCTTGAATCTCTTGTATATGCTAAAAGGTGGCAATTGAATAGAACAATAATTTATTTATTATTTATTTATTTTATTTATACCCCACCTTTTTTCCTGCAAGGAACCCAAGGCGGCTTACATTTTATCCTCACAACAACCCTGTGAGGTAGGTTAGGCTGAGAGTCAGTGACTGGCCCAAAGTCACCCAGTGAGTTTCATGGCCGAGCGGGGACTAGAACCCGGATCTCCCGAGTCCCAGTCCAACACTCTCACCACTACGCCACACTGGCTCTCCTAACTTCTAAAAGAGTCTCAGGAGATTATGATTCTGAAAGGCCCAAATGACCAGCGGGCGGGGGTAATTGCTGTTTAATTTTTTAATTAACATTCATTGTCCAATGGCTAGTACTGTTATACCATAAGATCCATTCAGCTGAGTATTGCCAAAGCATGTTGTACAAAATGTGCATTGGTTCTAGCTTGATGAGTGAGGAAGACTGTGTTATATTGAACTGACAGAAAAGAAGAATAAGCTGATACGCAAAGAAGTCAAGGGAAATATGCTGGGGTGCACAACCTTTTTCAGGTTGGAGGCTGCACTGGGTGACCTCTTGGAGGCCGCACAAGAAAGCATCAGGAAAATACAAGAAAATAGAAGAAATCAAATACTACTGGAAATCTTATGTAATTGAATGGAATTTGAGTCAGGATATTTGAAACTGGAAGTTAAAACAGGCCCTTTCTGAATGTTACCATGAGGGAAATGAATTAAGAAACATGCAAAAGACTTCAGCTTCTACTACACGAACAATGACATTGGGGCCTCTTTAAATAGTATTTTCATAGGGCTGTTGCTTGTTTTGTCTGTGGAATCTCACATTTTTGCAATGTTGATGCTGGCTCGAAGAAACCTAATTTTAGACTGGAAGATGTACCAATACAGTGTGCAATATTGGCACTGTTTTGATGAAAACAGTTGGAAATACACTGTATTTTGCAACTCTGATGCTGACTTAGTTTTCATGCTGCATATCTCAAATAGAAAGTGCTCAGGGCTTTTTACTTAGTTACAAAACCCTGTTTCTTAAATTAATTTTTTCTTGGACTAACAAAAGGATGGGAAAGCTGCAACCCTATGCCCACTTACATGGGAGCAAGCCCCCTTGAACTCAATTGGATATATTTCTAAGTAGACATGTATAGGATAAGTAGTATGCACTACATACAAGGGTATCTAATTGTGGCCCTCCACCTATGAAAGGCCGTCTGCTTCAATAGAGGCTTCCATGAATGGAAGGGGGAGGCAGGCAGTTATTGCAAATTCCCTCTTTCCCTTGCGGCCTTCCTCTGACACCACCTCCTACACTGTTCCAAAGGGCCTGTCACCCCTCTGGAGCAGATTGTGGGGTGCAGGGGACTGCAGAGGGATGGAAGGATAAGTGAAAACTTGCCTTTCCCCATTTATTAATTTTTCCTTAGATGTATATTCTGCCTTTCCACTAAAATTAGTTCTCAAGGTGGTGTGGGTGTGCTAGACAGGCTCAGATGACAGAGAGGACCGAAAGCCTCTGCTGTTCCTCCCGCCCTGCCAAGCTCTTGCTGGCAGGGCCTTGGATGGACAGGGGGCTCCACGTTCAGAGTCCTCCATCCTTTGAGCATCTGTCTGATAGAACTGTGCTCATTACTGATGTTATGACATCATCACATTGAGCATTCCACCACCACTGCTCCACATGGTTGGCTGCCTGGGGAAACAACACAGGTAGGACTTCCTAAACATGGGCAGGAAATATACAGGGGAAATGTGATCCTGTTGATTCTCTTGAACCTCTCTGTGGCTTTAGATCCAATTGAACGCAGGATCCTTCTAGAAAGCCTTGTAGGATTGTTGTCAGGGGCATTGTTTTGCAGTGCTTCCACTTTAACCTCTTTGGAACTTTTCAGAAAGTGGTCCTGAATGCTCAGTTGTGATCCATTCTGTACCCCATGCTTTTCAATATGTAGATGAAGCCACGTGCTGTGGTTGGCTGGGGCCTTGGAGTAGGCTATTATCAATATGCTGATGATGCTCTGTTTCTTCTTTCCATCTGAACCAGGTGGCGGTTTTTCTTCTTGAATGGTGATCTGTAGTTAATGGAATGGACTAGGGTGAATAAGTTAAAATTCAATCTAGATAAGATGGAAGCTACTGGGGCACATTCCTGGAAAGAAACAGATGGTTACATTTGGTGTCCTTCTGGATTTGGACCTTCTCCTAGACTCCCAGGTTGAGGGACTGGTGAGGTTGAGAGCTATTAAAGTTATTTGACACACCATGTCCCTTCCTAGAAGAGACGGGATCAACCATATTGTGGTACTGCCCCCACTCAAAATAATAATTTTTAAAAACCTGGTAAAAGTGGTTGTAAAGCACGGGAGAGACACTGGACGGTGCCGACTTGGTCTAAAGCACCAGTAAACCATTGTAAGTGAGGAATGGCAAGCACACAATAAAAGACTCATCTAAAAAAGCTCTAATTCTTTATAAGCTCTATTAGTGGACAGTTTGTTCCTAGGCCAAATTTAGGGTGTTTGCACCTACCGTATCTTACACTTTTTATGGCCTTGGGCTGGGATACTTGAAGGTGTGCTTTCTCCCATATGTACCCTTCTGCAAATTGAGATCTAGTAATAACTATTTATTGCAAGCAGCTATTACTATAAAATTAGTGATGATGGCTGACAGGACCATCTCCCACAAGGAATCCTCCTGGTCCGGGAGCTGGTTCTATTTAAACTGGCCTTGAAAACCTTTTTACTCAGGTCATGTTTTAACCACTGAATATGTCAGTCAGATGTGCAATTACTGTTTGCCACTCCTGTTTGAAGTTGTCATTTGGTTGTTCTTATTGGTCATTATTATTTTTTTATAGCTCTTATGATTGTTATTCTCTTGATTGAGTTGTTGTTCCCTAACTTGTGAAAATTTGATTGGCATGTGGATTAAAAATGTCTAAAAATCATATACGGTAACTACAGCTCAATGTGAGGCTGCCATTTTCACATTGAGAGACAGTCTAGGGAGACTGGGGAGACTTCGGGACAAATCCCCAGTCAGTTCTAAAGCTCACCAGGTGACCTCAGGCAGGGCCGGCCCTCTCATTAGGCATAGCGAGGCAAGCGGCTCAGGCGGCAGATGCTGGGGGGTGGCAAATGCTGGAGGCAGCAGTGGCAGCTCCCCAGCCAATCCCCTCTATTGGAGGACAGAGCTGCATGTATCACATGGCCTGTTCTGCACCCCTTAAGTGAGCCTGCAGCCTTAAGATGAGGTAAAGGACATCTTAATTTATTTGTAATACTTATATACCACGTAATATAATAAAATCCCTAAACAGTTCACATATAAATATTAAAAATCACATTTAAAACACACTATTAAAAGCAGTTTCAACTGCAGTAACAATACAAAACAAGGAACAGTAAGATGGAGCAGCATATGATTAATTGCAATCAGTGACAAGCCAGAGAAAACCTGGATGAACAGGTGTGTTCTCAGGAGGCCTTTGAAGCATATTCTTCATCCCCAACTGCACGGAGGAGGGTTTTCCCAGAGGGTGGGTGCTGCCACTGAGATGCCTTTGAGATACTTTGAGATATCTTGAGATGCCTTTGAGATATTTTGTGGCAACGTTCTGTTGGTCACGGAATTACCAGCAAGGCCTCCTCAGAAGACCTTCAAGGTTGGCCGGGTATATATAGAAGAAGGCGGTCTAGATATCCTGGTCCCAAGTTGTTTGGGGCTTTGAATGTCAACAACATAACCTTGAACCTGGCTCAGTAGCTGATCGGCAGCCAGTCCTACGGCTGTTCTTTTGACACAGGTGCTATGTGGACCAGTGGACTGCCGGTGGCTCCCATGTCAGTGGGGCACTGTATCACTCTGGGTTTTAGTCTGAACTTCAAAGGAGCTATCCATGGAGTGGATACACTGCCCCACTGACATGGGAGCCACCGGCCTCCAGTGATGTGAACATGGCGGGGTGTCCCAGTGAGCACCCTAGATGCTGCATTCTGCACTAGCTGCAGCTTCTGGACCAGGCACGAGGGCAGCCCCACATAGAACACATTACAGTAGTCTTATCATAAGGTTACCAGTGCGTGGATCAAGGGCAACCCTAGCTCTAGCGCTTTACAGTAGTCTAATCGTAAGGTTACCAGTGCATGGATCCCCATGGCTAGGCTGTCCCAATCCAGGAAGGGGTGTCATTGGTGCATCAACAAAAACTGGAAATGGGCGCTCCGGTAATGGGACACTACTATCCCCTCGCCACCACTGAAATAAGATTCAGCTGCCAGTCCAGTCAGCTTCTGTACATGGAATTGCAAGTGTGTGTGTGTGGGGGGGTCCATTTTGTCCTTTGCCTCAGGCATGCAAAATGTGTTGGGCCATCCCTGACCGTAGGACAGTCACTCTCAGCCTAACCTACCTCACAGAATTGTTGTGTTGAACTCCTTGGAGGGAAGGCGGGCTGTGCTACATGGTGTATCTAGTTCTGAACAAGGCAATAGTTTCCTTGAGAAATGTTCGAACGATGCAGTTTTCATTACTACTTTTACCACTTGCAAGCTTTTTCTGGCCTTGGCTTTAAGTTTTAGAAATTGTATGTTCTTCTAGCCTGCCTCTTACAGTTGTAACAGTAAGAAGGGTATAAATCTAGACTTGAAATGATGCGAACACATATATAGGGGACATGAACAGTTAATATGAAGGGCAGGTATACCACTGATTCATAGACAGGGTAGCGTTTTTTTTATTGCCATGTTGTCAGAAGCAGTGGTTTCTCTGGGGAGGGGGAGGATAAGAGAACGAGTGTGGGCGGTGCAGTGGAATTCACTTTGGTTGGCTGACAGCTGAGCTCTCAGCAAAAATATGCTGACTTGCTTCTGGATTGCTGTGTTTTCAGAACAACAGTGATTTCTTCATCCAGTAAGTTTTGCTAGTACAAACAGTGACAATGACTTATGGAGGGAACTGTTGCACAGATTGCAGCTTCTGTAATCCCACAATAATCAACAGCCTAACTCTCAAAGGTGTTCTGCCAGGACAGGCCTTTTTTTTTGAAGCAAAGAGGGCCTTGGGTCAGATTGTCCGGTCAATTGTTCTTGAAGCTGGTGCATGAAGACCAAAATGCAGAATGATCTGAGAAATCAGATACAAGAGCCAGGATGTCTGGATTCTGTAGCATTGTTGTTGGGCCTGCAAAATGAAAGATAGAAACAATTCTGATCTCTACTAGTCTTTAAAATGCCCAAATAATAGTCTCTTTTATCAGACTATCATTTGCTGTGGTTGCAGATGGTGTGTGTGTGTGTGTGTGTGTAGTGTGTGCATAGGTTGGAGCCTGCATTGTGTACTGCAAGCAGAGGGATGGGACTTCCATGTCCTCCCCCCCCCCCCGCACAATCTCTAAAACTGCTTCAGAAGGTTGGGGAACCCTCCAGAGCCGACTGGTGTGGGGGAAGGATGTGGAAGTCCTGTTCCACAAGTGGTAGCCTCTGCTTGAGGTATCACAATGTTGGATCTGGTTGGATGACCTGGTTCTCATGATCACTGCAGCCCATCACTGCTTACTTAAGCCATGGTGGGTTGTGGTGCATGCCAGTGGCTATTTTGAATATTCAACCCCCGGTGGGGGGTTGCCATGGGTTGCCATGTCATCCGAACCTTGGTGGCAGGGGGTGGCGGCAGGGGAAACAACCCTCAAATAACCCTACAACAGACCATGGGTTATTTGAGGTTTCCCCCCCTGCCACCTGGGTTCAGATGACATGGTAAACCAAGGCAACCCATCACCAGGGGCTGAATCTTCAAAATGGCCACTGGCATGCACCACAACCCACCATGGCTTAAATAACCCACGGTGGGCTGCAGTGATCGTGCGAACTGGCCCCATGTGTTTATGTGAGAGTAAAATCAGGCCTATGGCTTACGCTGGCTCAGCTTGTCTGAGTGTGGAAAGCTAAGCAGGGTCAGGCCAGGGTCAGGTTATTACTTGGATGGGAGACCCCTCTTCTAGTTTCCTGCATTGAGCAGGGGGTTGGACTCCATTGCCTTGTAGGCTCCTTCCAACTCTATGATCTATGAAACTCTATGAGACTCTTTTCAGTTGAAATAAAATTCAATGCATATCTGAGCCAATACACTGATAGGATGGATCAGGTATGCTGATAATGCAGACAGACGTTGCCAATTTAGAATTGGCCCAGTTCACTATGTTTTAATAGCCATTTGATTTGCAGAAATTAGCAGGTGATGTTTATCATCCTGCCATGAAAAGCTACTCATATCTGCATAGCGTAGGGCTGTTAAGGACATAAGAACAGTCAGGGGCATGTGTTTTTTTTCCTGGCCAGGTGACAACCCTGAATACAAATGCTTCAGACATTTCAATCTGTTAAACTTGATGGATTTTATTTATTTATTACATATATGTCCCACCTTTCCCCCTCTTATGTGGCTTCTAAATACCACCTGTTCAAATGTTTAAAGTTTCATCAGGTTCTCCATCCATTTCATTATACGAGGTGGGCATTCATCCTTCCAATGGTGCAATATTAGTCTTTTAGATGTCAAAATGGCACAGAGAATCCATTTATGTTGACTTTGCGTTAACTTCCAAGAAGCAGATAAATAATTTAAAAGGACATGTGCATCAGTAAATATTAAAGAGTGTTCCAATACAAAGTTTATCCATATTATAACCTCCTCCCAAAAGGAGGCAACCATTGGGCATTGCCAAAACATATGAATAAAAGAAGTATTAGCTGTATTACACCTCCAGCAATTAGCTGACTTAGACAAACCCTTATTAAGGAAATGTTTTGGCATCCAATAGACATGGAACAGTAGTTTTTGCTGAATAAGATGTAACCTAAGATCCATTGACGTATCAGATACAGATGCTAAAGTGGCAATCCATAGATTAGGCAAAATAGGACAGTGCAGTTCCCTCTTCCATATTTGTTCACTGATAATAAGTATTTATAAACATGGATTGTGGTTTGATATATTTTATCAGCCTTAATAAGTACTTACATTAGCGAAGGAGACTCTGAAACTATAAAAGCAACAGGGCCAAACCTAGATTCTAACAAAAGTTACAATTGTATGTATTTCCATTCAGCCTTAGCAGGCAAATTGTACTTTCCACGCAAAGCCTAAAATGACAAAAACTCATCGTCTGCACCCACTAATTGATCCAAAGTAAAAATCAACTTATCCATCCAAGTCCACCACAAGAATATATTCTTACCAATTTTTAACTCTGGATTTCCCCATAGAGTCAATTTAGCATGATAAAATGGATCAAACTGTAATTGACGTGATATTATACACCACACATCTCCAACCACCTTAACCGTGGGTGGAACCCTCTCCATTTAAATGTGCTGAGAACCTAATGCCATCCATTTGGAGAGAGGATCCAAAACTGGCCAAGGTGGAAATTCTAATCTAAGGGGATACGACTAAAATTTAGTACAGGTGAACAAATACGCCTGATGATATAAAGCAAGATTTGGAAAACCAAACCCACCGTCTTTAATTGGAAGTTACATCCTTTTCAAAGATATTTGTAGCGAGGAGGATATTTGTAGCAAATTTATGAAACAGAGCATTAAGTTTTTGAAAATACTTGCCAAGTATAGATAGGGGAATCCCACATATAACAAACAATTTGAAGTATAATATTCATCTAAAGTGTATTAACCTTACCCACAAACTCAAATAACCCTACAACAAACCACGGCTTATTTCTCTGGGTTATCTCTCCCTTATCAACCCAGAGTTCTGGGTTTGGACGCAATGCTAAACAGCCCAGGGAGGGGTGTCCCTGGGTTGTTTAGCCACTCCCACTCACAGCAGGAGTGATTGGACAGTGTGCACCAGCACACTGCCACATTTACGACAACCCAGGAGTTAAACAACCCATGGGTTGTCATTATGTGCAAACCAGCACAGTGTTTCCTTCTCCACATTAGATGCACTAGGAGGAGAAAGGGAAAGGGAGGAATTTGCTTTTCCCAGAAAGAAAATATTTAAGTACTGAGGAAATTTATTTATTTATTTATTTACTGTACCTTTAAACCACTGAATAACTGGTGTTCTCTGGGGTGTACAATGCATTAAAAAATATACAGTACAAACATTCAAGCAAAAAATAAAACCAGTGCAGAGAAAAACCAAGATAAAACCAACAGTGAAGAATAAAACCATTACATCATAAAATCAAATGAAAGTCAATGGCAGAATAGAGTACTAAAAGCACTAAAACCAGTTCTTAAAATGCCTTGGGAGAATAAAAATGACTTCACCAGAATGTAGGTGCAAGGTGAGAATCTCTGGAAAGGGCATTCCACAAATGGGGTGCCACCAGTGAAAAGGCCCTCTCTCTTGGAGCTACCTGCCTTGCCTCATTTGATGGGGGCACCTGGAGGAGGGCCTCAGACAGTAATCTTAATGTCCAGGTAGGGTAAATGTCTCCACAATGAAAGCACTGCTTTGAGAAAAAGCATCTGGATTCCCCACAGTTGTATTACAGGCATACCTCAGAGATATTGCCGGTTCGGTTCCAGACCACCGCAATAAAGCGAGTCACGCGATTTTTTTGGTTTCCCAGTGCATATAAAAGTTATGTTTACACCAAACTGTAGTCTATTAAGTGTGCAATAGCATTATGTCTAAAAAAAACCCACCACAATGTACATACCTTAATGAAAAAATACTTTATTGCTAAAAAAAAAAAAATGTGACACAGAGACACGAAGTGAGCAAATGCTGTTGGACAAATGGTACCGATAGACTTGCTCGGCGGCGCAGGGTTGCCACAAACCTTCGATCCGTAAAGACCACAATATCTGCGAAGCGCAATAAAGCGAAGCACAGGAAAATGAAGTACATGCCTGTGCTTGGCTGAGGCGACACAAGTTGTGACCACTAAGCTGAATGCAGCTCACTACCAGTGTATAGTGGCATGGCAGGTACTTGACTTTTCCAGATTTTGTAGTCCCAAGCAGGCAGCAAAACCAGGATACTGACCGAGGCCCCAGTATATGGCTACTTGTCAGCTTGGGTGAGTCAGACGTTGCGTCGGTCTGACTTGCAGGTGCTGTGTTTGGATGCTCTGCAACAAATGAGTAATGGTTACATGCTTATTTATTTGCCTGGTCCAATCTTCTGGACAGACCTTAATGTGGGACTACTGCAGTGTTTCTCAACCTTGGGTCCCCAGATGTTCTTGGCCTACAACTCCCAGCATGCCCCAGCCAGCTATGCTGGCTGGGGCATGCTGGGAGTTGTAGGCCAAAAACATCTGGGGACCCAAGGTTGAGAAACACTGGACTACTGTAACAGACTGAATGTGGAGCTGTCTTGGAAAAGAGTTCAGAAACTCAGCTGGTTTCTGGTCCAGAATGCTGCAGCCAGACTGTTGACTGGGGTTGGTGACACAGGGAGCACGTGACTCCCTTGTGATGACAGCTTCACTGGCTACTGGTCTGTTTCTGGGCACAATTCAAAGTGATGGTTCTGACCTATAAAACCCTATATGACTTTTATTCAGGGAGGCCTTTGGCATCTAAGCTGGTCTGCTGCTGAAGGGCTTTTTAATTGGTTGGTGCTGCTCAATTATTGCACTGTTGTATTTTTAATTTACCGTATTTGTTTGTATGCTATATTTTACTTATGGTTTTGTTTTTTGTTTTTAATCTGGATTTTATTGTTAGCTGCCTGCAATTTTTTGGGCAGAAAGGCAGGATATAAATCAAATAAATAATAAATTCCTGGGGACCAACCCCTTCAATCTCATATTGCATCAGTCCAATAGAGTAGCTAGAGATGGTTGGCATTGCTCATGTGGAGGGGGTTGGACTCTATGGCCTAAATGGCCCCTTCCAACTCTATGATTCTATGATCCTACTAACTTTACCCTCAACATGCCCTCATATTTTCCAGGACATTTCTCCAAAACATTTGCCAAGCACTTAGCTTTATTGGCTAACTTTTCCAGTAAGGAAATGTCTGGGGTATTCACCCCCGGTGTGGATATCCGGTTTGCTTTTCTTGCAAGGCAAAATTACTAGTCATAGTTGACCCTGCCTGTCCTGCAGCATTTCTCAGTCAACTAGCTAACATTTACGGGCATTAGCAGGTCAAAGCATATTGACCAATAGCTGGGGCAACAGAGATTCTGGTGAAAGCCCTTGGTTTTCAGATTCTATTTATATGCTGAAAGTTTTGTCTGATAAAATCTCTCAGGTATGAAGACTGGAGGACTTGCCAAGAAGATAGAAGGCATGAAAGGGCAGAAGGCATGTCCATAGCCCTATTCATACTATCTATGTAGATGTGGCTTGGGAATGTTCCTGCTTTTACAAGGACTGAACAGACCCCCTGCTTTTACAAGTGTATGCATGCAGCTTCCATACACACAGTCGGAGACCTTGCCTTTTACAGGGTGTCTGACTGCAGTGGGAAAACCCTATGTGGGCACTTTATTTATTTGTTTTGTATATACTGCCTAACTGGCAGATGCCATTGGGGTGGTTTACAATAACAGCCTTCTGCCCGAAAAAACAACAACAACAATAAAATAACAACAAAAATGCAAATATAAAAATATCAAAGTAATACAATATTAAACATTAGAAACATTAAGGGCGCAATCTTGCGGCTTGCCCCCTCGATGCTCGTAGGCCCCTGAACTCGGAGGTTTCCGAGCATCCTAGGCAGGGCGGGAGGGGTGGAGGAGGCGATCTTCGCCTCCCTGTCCTCACGCTCTGCATTTTCGCTAGATGGGCTTTTTGAATTTCGGAGGGGGAGGGAAGGAGGCTGGAGAAGGCTCAGGATAGCTTGTATCCTGGCCTCCCCAGTCTCTTCCCTTCCCTGCCCCCCAAAATGCCCCCTTTACCCCCTCTCCGAGGTTGTGTTCCCGACCTTGAGAGGCAGCCCGTGTGGGTCTTCCTGCGCCGGCTGCGAGGGGGAGGGGCCTTGGAGCTCTGGTTCCCAGCTCCGAGGTTGGAGCGCCGTCTCCGACCTCGGAGCTGGGAATCCGAAATATCCGATGCCCCCTCAGACGACACTGTCTAGGGGCCATAGGATTGCTCCCTTAAAAGATTAAAGAGCCAGCAGTAAAATTAATAATCAAAGCAACAGGTTAAAGATTAAATGCCTGCTAAAACAGGAAGGTCTTAATCCGGTGTCTAAATGTATACAGAGATGTTCATCTGAAGAGTGAATAGGATTTAAGTCATTACCAACTTTTCATGCCCAGGCTAGTGGAAATAAGCAGGGATGGGGACTCGGACTCGAGGACTCGACTCGTGAGTCGGACTGAGTCCCCCCTCTGAGCCGACTCGGACTCGAGTCCCAATATTTTTAATGGGATTCGAGACTCGACTCGGGACTCGAGACCAAGGACTCGTCAACATCCCTGGGCTGTTGACGAGTCTTCTGGCTGTGCCAGAAGGAGCGCGATCACCGGTGAAGAGCGCATGGAAGCGAGGCACGCCGCTGCTCGGCCACTATGGACAGCTACCAGGAGCGCAGCCCCAACGATGTGTTGAGATTTATTTTGATTGATGTGTTGTTGTGGGGGGGTTGGGTTAGGGTCAGACATTTTGGGTTTGGCTGCCTCTGCCTGCCTGTCTGGGGTTCCCAGCCTCCTCTGCCTGCCTGCTCTCTTCTTGACCTGTTCAACAGTTGAATTGTCCAAGACAAAGGCCTCTGCCTGCCTGCTTTGGGGTTCCCTGCCTCCTCTGCCTGCCTGGTTATTTTGGGTTTGTCTGCCTGGTCTGTTCTTGCCAAAATCAGTTGCAGAGTTTTGAAATAAAAAGGCACACTTGTGCCTAGAATTGATTTAAGCCACACATCTGAAGTAGCCTTATTTTGTTGGGAAAAAACCCCATTGATTTTAATAGGGACTCGTGGAGTCAGCTTTGGAGTGACTCGGGACTCGGACTCGGAGTCACCATTTTGGACCAAGGACTCGGACTCGGACTCGAGACTCGGGTCCAAAGACTCGTGACTCGACTCGGGACTCGAGACCAAGGACTCTTCAACATCCCTGGAAATAAGTGATCACAATGAGGGCTCAGCAGAGGCTGACCTTTCCGTACGTTAAATCAGTAGACTAGGTGGTTCTTTTCGTTTTTCCTGCCACAACTGGCCATAGAAAGCAGTGCTCAAATGCACACACAGAAAGGTCCAAATCCAAAACCTACTTTTAGGGAAAAGCATTAACTATAGCACGAAGATGTGGTGATCCCCAGAAATCCTACAGCCTTCTGCGCAGAACAAACTCCTGAACAGGGGCCATCTCTTTGAGCAATTGATTGATTGATTGATTGATTTGCGCCTCGCCTTTCTGCCCAAAAAAAATGGCACTCGAGACGCTTACAGAAACAATTAAAATTGATAAAAACAATAAAACAGTGCATTAAAATACAATTAAAAAAAACACATAACAATTACAGAAGAAAAATATTATTAAAAACCGCACCCAATGCAACTTACAGGTTAAAGCAGTGTTTCTCAACCTTGGGTCCCCAGATGTTTTTGGCCTACAACTCCCAGCATGCCCCAGCCAGCTATAAAATAAATAAATAAATTAGTGTTATCGCCCAAGAACATTTTGTGAATGGCAAGCATTAAGGTAATCTTCACTGTCTGTATTTTTTTTCCATTTCAATTCCCTCTGACAACACAGTTCACATTCCCTCCTGTGCCCAGCATGTGCATGTGCGTGTAAATCTGCCGATTTGAGGTCAACATTTTATGCATCTGATGAAGTGGATGGTGTGTACAATAGCTTGTGCCAAAGTACATGTGTTATTCTATAACAGTGTTCTCCAACCTTGGGTCCCCAGATGTTTTTGGCCTACAACCCAGCATGCCCCAGCCAGCTATGCTGGCTGGGGCATGCTGGGAGTTGTAGGCCAAAAACATCTGGGGACCCAAGGTTGAGAAACACTGGGTTAAAGGCATTCTTAAATAAAGTGGTCTTTGCCTGCCGGTGGAAGGGACAGCAGAGAGGGAGCAAACTGAGCCTCCCTAAGAAGGCTGCTTCGCTGTACTCTCTGGGGGGGATGGAAGCAGAAAGAGAGGGGCGCCCCGCCCCTAGACTTCACCTTCTCCATCACAGGGACACCGGGGTTCACTCTCACTTTGTGCAGCACCTGGCAAGTTTGGAAACAACGCGGACTATCCTGATCTTGCCTAAGCTGGAAGTGCAGCCAGTCCTGTCTCCCTTGCACCATCACAAGGTATTCTGGGGCACAGTCCCAGCAGGCTGGCTCTCGTGGACATAAGAGATCACTGCCTCTCTGATCTTGCTGGGGGTCTGACGGTTTAGCCCAGCGCCGAAGCAAGGGTATCTGGGACAAACTCTCACTTCATGCTGAGTCAGACAAGAAGAAAGAGGAAGTCCTGAACTGAGATTACCCTCCAGTGTGTCCTGCACTGCCACAAGGGTCTCCGCACTCAGTGCACGCAAACATGGAGTGAGGCCCAGCCAGGGTCGCGGTGTTCCTTATCTGGCTAGGGTGGCCCCTTATGCATCAACCCCCCAAAAGGTCACACGTTTGCATGGATTTTGCACATACTAATTTATATGGATAGATGCAAATTTGGGGAAGTACTCTTACTTAAGTGCAAATACAATGCATCCCACCCTAGGTAGGGAGGATTCTGACCAGGTGACCTGTGTGCCTTGCTCAGTCTGCAGTCCAGGTGCTCACTGTGGATGGGCAAGCTTCAAGGCCTGTCTTGAAGTCCTGTCTTGTGGCCTGGATCCAAATCTAAGCTGGATCGACTGCACTGGTGGATGTGGACTTCCCCACCGCCGGCTCCCGCCCACAGTTGCCCCTCCATGCTCCCTGAAAATGCTGCACAGACTTAGGAGACTCTGCTGAATGGGGCAAACTGTGGTGTGGGGTTGTGAGGGCAGAGGGACCTTCCGCGAGCAGAGCCCTTCCTCTCACAGAATGCAGACCCTGGATCCAACCCTACGTTGTGTGTAGCATCAATCTGGACCTGAGGAACAGACTTTTCTACCTGGAGAAGGATCCCGGTCACCATAAAAAATTTTCTTTAACTACTCTCCGTGCCACTGTTCCGATAAATCCATTTAAGGGCGCAATCCAGTGAGGATGCCCTCCAAACCCGGAGGATTACGGGCACCCTATGCAGAGTGATAGGAGCACGGAGGCGAAGGTCACCTCTGCCCACTCTGCAAAGCAGCTAGACCAGTGTTTCTCAACCTTGGGTCCCCAGATGTTTTTGGCCTACAACTCCCAGCATGCCCCAGCCAGCATAGCTGGCTGGGGCATGCTGGGAGTTGTAGGCCAAAAACATCTGGGGACCCAAGGTTGAGAAACACTGAGCTAGACGGACCATTTCAGCCACCTGACTGTGGCGCTTCGGAGTGGGAGGGAAGGCAGCTGAGGCGCCACCAGGATACCTCTTGGCAGTGCCGGTCTCCTCCCCCCCCCGCACCCAGAATGCCCCCCAAACCCCTTCTCTGCAGTCTCTGATACGGCCTTGGAGAAGCAGCTGGCGTGGTTCTTTCTGCGCTGGCTGCGAGGGAGGCGAGGGGGATCCAAGCGCGGACCTCCGGATCCAAGGTCTGAGCGCTTTCCCAACCTCGGATCTGGGAATCTGAAAAATCCTGTGGCCCTCTAGACACTGTCTAAGGCAGGGGTTTTCAAACTAAGGCCCGCGGGCCACATCCGGCCCGCCTTGCCTTTTTATCTGGCCCGGCGGCCGATCGGAGTATTCATTAATGCCAGGAGTATTCTTTAATATCCCCCCTTCTTCCCTCCCCATTCCTTTTTCCTTGTGTGTCATGTCTTCTTAGATTGTAAGCCTGCGGGCAGGGACTGTCTTGTTAATTGTTGTAAACCGCCCAGAGAGCTTCAGCTACTGGGCGGTATAAAAATGAAATAAATAAATAAACTTTCCATTTAAGGGGAGGGGGAAATCACCCCTATCAAGTAAAAAAAAAAAAGGACCCGGGTCCTCTTTTTTTACTTGATCCATTCATTCATATTTTTTTCAAACTATAGTCCGCCCCCCCAACAGTCTGACGGACAATGAACTGGCCCCCTGTTTAAAAAGTTTGAGGACCCCTGGTCTAAGGGCCATAGGATTGCTTTGATTTAGTTGGGGATTTAGAGTGCAGGATTTCTTTAGGACTGCCACATTTTCCTAACAAAGTTCCAGTTACACACTAGACGGAAATTCAGCAGGTTATGCTTTTTCCCGTCACTGGTCACACACTGTGCCATGCTAGGAGAAACCTGCACCTGTTCATGTGGCTCTTGAAAACACAGGAACCCAGTCAGAGAAATCTTAGGCTGAAGTGGTATCAGAGGGTTTATGCAGCAGACACGTACGTGAACATGTATCTGCAAAACTATTGCTTTCTTTATTGACATAGGACATTTTCACTTCACTTTATGGAATCAGTTACTAACAAAACCACAGGCTTACTAGAAAGAGTTTTCTGCCCATAAAAGAAAGTTTGAAAAAGAAAGAAATTCCATGTGCCAAGAGGAAGTGCATTTTTGTTTTGATCTTGACCTTGATCAATTTAATCATTCCAAAGACATATTCACAGAATTACAACCATTTAGCAGTTAAGTGCTCATGCAGCCTGAACCTGTGTGCATTCACTCAGAAGTAAGCTCAACTGAATTCAATGGCACTTACTCCCAAGTAAGTGTGCATAGGATTCCAGCCTTAAAATGCATTTCCCGTTTGACATTTTTGCGCATTTTTATACGTCATTCTTCAGCCTTTACTTTTCCCCCCCTAGAATGTACATTTGGTGTTCTTATTTTCAGTTTAAGAAAAAAAGAAAACACAGGGGAAACATGAGGGGGCTTATTACAATCATTAACATTGTGGAGAATGGAGCCATTTCCTTCCCTTTCTCAGTTCTAGCCGGCAAGGTCAAAATGGACTGTCATTCATTTGAGAACCGATACACAGAGGTAATTCTTCAAACCATGTACAATTAAATTATGGAACTCATGGCAGCAGGATGCGGTGATGACCACTGGCTTAGATGCCTTCAAAGAGGAATAGGGAAATTAATAGTAGAATAAATGGACACAGATCTGACATCAGGTGGGGCAATGCTCAGAAACCAGTGGGGGAGAACATTTCCGCTTCCCAGGACATTCTGTCAATAACCTTAAGGTGGCGATTCTTGAACAAAGGGATTTCAAAGGCAGATATCAACGCAACATCGCTGAAGTACAGTTCATCATGAGAGCCAGTGTGGCGTAGTGGTGAGAGTGTTGGACTGGGACTCTGGAGATCCGGGTTCTAGTCCCCACTCGGCCATGAAGCTCACTGGGTGACTTTGGGCCACGTCACTGACTCTCAGCCTAACCTACCTCACAGGGTTGTTGTGAGAGTAAAATGGGGAGGAGGATTGTATAAGCCGCCTTGGGTTCCTTGTAAGCGGAAAAAAGGTGGGTATAAATGTAACATCATCATCATCATCATCATCTCTATTTCTTGAGATCCAAATAACAACAAAGGGATTTTTTTTAATCGTCTCACCTTTACAATGGCATCTGTGTTATCACCCAGCATTTTGTGAACGGCAGCCATGGGCAGTGCAATCCAACGAGGCTGCCCATAACCTTCCGAACTCGGAGATCGGCAGGCATCCTATGGAGGGCAGGAGGAACGCGGGGGCGGAGGCCGGCTAAGTCTTTTGCCCCGGAGTGAGGAAGGGAAGCTGAGACACTGGCAAGAGACTATGTATGCTGCTGGAGCCTGACTCCTTCCCTCCCCACCCACAAAGCTCTGGCTCCTCCGAGGTCGCTCTTCCGACCTCGAAGCCACAGCAGTGACAGAGGGAGGGCGCTCTGAGTTTGGAGTCCCAGCTCCGACCTCGCAGTGCGTTTCACGAGGTCGGAACTGGGACTCCGAATTCTCCTATGGCGGTCTAGACTCTGTCTAGCGGCCATACGGTTGCCCCTTAAGGTAATCTTCACGGTCTGTACGTTTGGATTTCAGTTCCCTCTGACAGTTTACGTCCCGCTCCCCAGCCCAGCCCGCCCCACCTCAGTGTGTGTATATAAATCTGCCAATTATAGGCTAACATTTCATGCATCTGATGTAGACGGTGAAGTACTACCTCTGTGGAGCCATTGTGGAGCAAAGATACTGCAAAGGGAGATGAGAGCAAGAGACTGCTGCTGAGTTAGTATTCATCAACAGCCAGGTTTAATTCTATTGCCAGAGGCTTGGATCATCAGGACTTAGAATTTTTATCACATTACATGTGTTAATTGCCTTGCCTAGCGCCAGGCTGTTTGTATTATCAGCAACTAGTGCCCTGTGAATCACCACCATTAACAATGTGATTGTCACTTTTTGCATTTAATTTCCTTCTGACCTCACTGTTTATAACCTCCCGCCCCCCCTGCCCGATATGTACTATATGTAAATCTGAAACTCTCCATAATACTCCATGCAGCCTGTGGCTCACGCTGGCTCAGCTTGTCTGAGTGTGGAAAGCTAAGCAGGGTCAGGCTGGGTTATGACTTGGATGGGAGACCCCTCCTCTAAGTTTCCTGCATTGAGCAGGGGGTTGGACTCGATGGCCTTGTAGGCCCCTTCCAACTCTGTGATCTATGAAATCTAATTGGGCTACAGTGCACAACAGTTTATGCCAAAATAAGATTGTTAGTCTTTAATGTGACACATACAAGACTCTATTTTAGAAAACGCAAAGTGGCCGTCAAAAAGTGCTGCTGTTGCCCAGTGAGTCAGCTCTATTGACTTTACAATGCTGATAAGCTCTGTGATATTTTTGCTCAAACATACTGTCCAGTTCCTCTCTTAAAAGAAGAGAGGGAGTGTGGTTTTTTTTTTGTTTTGTTTTTAACCACCAAAAGAGGGGTGATAGAATGAATGCTGAAGGAGCATGGGTTGGATTTATCAGTCAGGGAGTGCTGCTTATTGCATCAGCCTTTACACACATGCCAGTCTGGGCTGGTCATGATGGCAGTGCCAGTGTTTTATATTTCACTTCCTGATTGGCAAACAGAAGGAAGGCATCTCACGCACTTCATTACCATTGGGGTGTGTGTGTGTATGTGCCTGTGTGTTTTCCACAAATAATCGAAATTTATTGATTTATATTTATTTGTTACATTTATTGCCTGCCTTTTCTTCCAAGGAGCCCAAGGTGGCAGGCACAATCCTCCTTCTTTCCATTTTATACCCACAACAACCCTGTGAAGTAGGTTAGGCTGAGATTCAGTGACCGTCCCAAGGTCACCAGGTGAGCTTCATGGCCAAGTGGGGACTTGTACCCATGTTCCCCCCGTCCTAGCCCAACACTCTAACCACACCGGCTCACAAAGCGGAGAAAACGTTGGACTACTGTAAGCCGGGAGAAAGAAGCTGCTGCCATATATATATATATATATATACATATATATATATAGGTATATATATTATATATATATATATATATATATATATACTTTGCAACACTTTGGAACACTTTGGAACACTTTGAAAACATTGTGCAGCTTCTGTTCCGACTTACGTACACATTCGACTTACGAACAGATCTCGTTCGTAACCTGGTGACTGCCTGTATATGTGTGTGTATATCTATCTATCTATCTATCTATCTATCTATCTATCTATCTCTATGATGCACTATTCAATGTATTGTGCTACCCATTTACACCCATTGTCAAATTTATTCATTTACTTTGGGTTCGATTCAAATTTAAACTGGATCAGCTGTGCTGGTGTAAGTGGACTTTCGCACCCACTCTTTCCCAGTGAAGCCCCTCTAGTCCAGCCACCTGAAATGCTACACTGAGAGTCAGGAGACCAGGCTGAATGGGGTGAGCTGTGGTGTGGGGGTAGGGGGGAACCCCCCAAATTGGGCCGAGGGACTGTCTGCCGGTGTAGCCCTTCTGCTCGCAGAAGGCAGATCCCGGGCCCAACCTGCGATGTGCAGCCACACGCAGAATCTGCACTTAGAGGGTTTTATTCAAGACAACAGAAGGGTAATTACCTACTACCGCCTTGTTCAGTTCATCCAACCAGAGGCTTTTCCTGGGCTGCAACGTTTTAGGCGGCAGATCGACGGATTCCATATTTGAATGTCCCCCCCATCAGCAAAACTTCCTGCACATAGAAAACGAGCATGTTGAGATAGCCGTGCCAAACTCTTCTTGATAATATGCTAGATTTCCATATGCAAGCACTTCTGAAGGAGTTCATTCTAAGAAAAGTCCATGCTTTTGGATTGTGTGCTTTCTATAAAGTGGCCCAGAGTCACTAAGGCTACAATCCTATACCCACTTACCTGGGAGTAAGCCTCATTGAACTCAATGGGACATGTTCTGAGTAGGCATGTATAGGATTGTGCAGTAAAGCATATGGATTAGAATCACGACTCCTCACATGCATTAAATGCCTCTCTTCTGGTAACCTTCTTCACTACCTTTAATTTACTGTTTCCAATTTATTCCCCTTACCAACATGAGTATCTTATTATTCAACATTGAAATGTGTATAGCACAGATTCAGTTTTATCAGGGCCTAATCTGAGCCAGAACTCCAAGAGGACCTTCCTCTGGAATCTGTTCTCAGTGTTAGAACATACAGTATGAAGTAAGAAGAGAATGCCGCAGGGAAGGTTCAGCGTTTCCCTCCCCCTAGGCCAGTGATGGCGAACCTTTTTGAGCCCGAGTGCCCAAACTGCAACACAAAACCAACTTATTTATTTCAAAGTGCCAACACTGCAATTAAACCTGAATACCGAGGTTTTAGTTTTAGAAAAACAACTCATACAGTTGTCCGAACTAATTAACATCTTTTGTCTTAAAAGAAAAACACAATAACAGAGCTTTCAATGATACAAACAGTTTTTTGTTGGGAAAAAAATCAACTAAAAAAATTATTATACATTGTACACATAGCCTGAAGGGAATTTATACAAACTTTTTAAATAATTAGGCACATGTATTTTTGGATAAGGGATTCTCAACTTGTAATATGATTATATGCCAGACTGAAATTGTATGGGGCAAGCTTTACCCCAGGTCCTTTCCCTGCTTCTACAGGTGTCGGATTAGTAAAAGTAAAAGTCAACCTGTACTAGGATGAGCAAGATAAACAAGAAAACTAAACGTGCTTAACACATTTTAAACACTTTATGTCTTGGACTGCAAACACTGCATTAGGTAAAAGTTTGCATTGGGCATGCTTTTGCACAATTAATGTGATTTTTGCTATTGCATGCATGCCGATAATTTGTCAAACCTTGGCTCATACTCCGTTAGTTTGAGAGCAACACATGCAGCACTCAGGTCAACTGTTATGGCTTTACATCCAAGCCATGCTCTGTGCATCATTCTTCAAAATCTTTTAAATGTGATAACAATGTAGAAAAGAATTCTGTAACAGGAATTCTAGAATAAAATCATTCTGTTCCACACTGTGAGAAAGAACAAGATCATTAGTGTTTTGCAGAAGGGGACAGTCTTTTCGTGATCTGGTGACCAATGGCTCGAGTGCCCACAGAGAGGTCCCTGAGTGCCAGCTGTGGCACCCGTGCCATAGGTTCGCCAGCACTGCCCTAGGAAGAAACAACAAACCCTCATCAATTTGGAATCAGGAGTTCTTCCTTTTGAAAAGATCTAAATTCCACACAGACCTGAGCAAGAATATCTTGAAAGGCAAACGAATCAAGCACATAGCAAGAGGGGTTTTTTGCATGCTTTAGCAGCCTCATGTATATATATGGGAGGCTGCATCCCCTGCTAAGCCAAGGGGGAGACCAACCTGGCCCATCCATTGGCCAGAGCAGGAGTAGTTGCAAGGAGTTCATTTCTGCCCTCCCTGCCAGAAAGAACACTCAGCTCCAACTGCCAGTAGCCCTGGGACTGCAGAGGTCAAGGGAAAGGGCACTCTGGCCTCATCCATCGGCCAAAGGAACAACCACCACCAACCGCTGTTCAGGCAAGAACACCATCAAGGAAACATCAGCCTGGCCCAAAGTGCATTTAAATGCCTGCTTATGGCTCACCACTTGGTTCTGGCCTGGAAAAACTGATCTCCTTCCTCTTCCTTTTCCCTCCACTCCCCTTTCTTCGGGTGTCCTGTCATTTTAGTTCAGGGGTGGACAACCTGTGGCCATGCAGAACAGAAGAACAGAAGAGCCATGCTGGATCAGACCAAGGGTCCATCTAGTCCAGCATTCTGTTCACACAGCGGCCAACCAGCTGCCCACAGGAAACCCACAAGCAGGACATGCGTGCAACAGCACCTTCCTGCCCAAGTGCCCCAAGAACTGGTGTACATAGACATACTGCCTCTGATGCTGGAGGTAGCATAGAGCCACCAAGACCAGTAGCCATTGATAGCCTTAGATGTTGTTGGACTGCAGCTCCCATCATCCTCTGCGTTGCGGGACATAATCATTGTCTGAAAAGTGGAATAAAATTTCAGTAAATTTGTGTGTGTGTGCATGTGTATGTAATTTGCAGACATCACTGGAATTGTAACAAATGTGGTCCAGGAAATGGGACACCTGTAAAGAAGCACATGTGAAAATCAAGTCACTTGTCTTACTTAGGTGACTGAAGTTGGATTTTATGTTGAGACATCATATATAGACCTTAATCACAAAAGGGGGCGGGGGAAGAAAGTGTTTAGTGGATACCAAATTCATGATGAAGGCAGCTTTGAATGTTCAAACAAGCTGTGGGGAACTCACATGCATCATGGTGGGGGGATACAGGTATGTGCAAATTCTAGCAACACACATTACATAGGAAACACACACAATAATTAGGAAACACAAATCACTTCTGCATTTGAACGTTTGTAGTAGTCCTACAGTAACTCAAGTCTTCATCCTCCCCCCCCCCCCTTTTAAACTATCTACTCATTTCAACACCTGAATTGTCTCTTTGGCCCTTCTGGGCCGAAGCCCGCTGCTGGAAGCCCAATGACCAACCCTAATGACATACTTGGTTTTTTTAAAAAAAAACAGTTGTACCTTGCTTTTAAATTGAGGTTTCCAAACCATAAAGCAACAATACACACACACACCCCAAATAGCCTTTAACTTCATTTTGGGTGGAAAGGCAGGATATAAATTAAATAAATAAATAAACAAACACCCTATCATATATCCTAACAAGACAACTAAGCACCAGGTGCTAAAACACCATAAATAAACCATGAGGTGGCAGCAGCACTAACACCACTCAGTGGAAACCTGGGGGATTTTTTTTTTTTTTAAAGTGTTAGCCTGGAACCTCAATCAAAGCAGACACGGTGACAGGCGGGCAGCCCTGGGAAGAGGGTCCCATAATGTGGCTGGGGGAGGGGGAGAGCAATGAAAAGGCCCTGCCATAATATTCTAACTATAGATCAGTGGGAGTGGCTTTAGCCTGTCAAACCAGGTTGGCAACCTTTCTGCCCCATGTCCACCTTCCCTTTGGGAGAGTGGCTCCGTGGGCAGTAATTTTGTCCTCCATTTTCTGACTTTCATTGACCAGGCTGGATGGTCAGCCATATGACTATTTTTCTTTTTTCTTTTTTTTACAGTACTTTCCAGTGCATACCTACAGAGCACTGCAGCACTGAATAACTGCGGCATTAAAAAAAAAGAAGTTCTGCTAGAAAGCATAGCTGTGTGAAAGTAAGAAAGTAAATTTTTGATCTACGAAAAAATGGATCCTCTTGAATTAGCATGATTTTAATGAAAGATCCCCCCCCCCCCAAAAAAACCCATCTGTGCCCATGTATTGCACTGTAAAAATCATGGACCCAGCAGTTTCCAACCACAGCCTGGTGCAAAAACATGAATCCAAGGCATGGAAATTCATGATTTTTACACTGCATGCCACCAAAACCATCACATCACACATCACATCTGTGCCCGTCGTGGACTAACCATAAAAATCAAGAATCCCATACTTCCTGGCGCAAAAACCATGGTGCAAAAACATGGATCTAACCCATGGATATCCTGTGTAAACTTCACGTGAATTCAAGCAGCACTGTTTTTGATGACTGGATATGACTTTTACCCAGACCCCACAAGTTACCTTGCTATACTGCTTTCAAGGCAGGTTTGGTGTGACAAATCAAAGAAAGAGTTGAGTCAATGTCCCTGTCCCCACCACTTTCTCCTTTGAAGAAAATAACTGGTTGGATCCAGGATCTGCCTTCTGTGAGAAGAAGGGCTCTGCTCACAGAAGGTCTCTCCACCCGATTTTTGGGGATCCTCCTCCCCCGCACCCTACAGCTCACCCCATTCAGGATATCCTGCTTCTCCATATAGCATTTTCAAAGGGCTGGCGGCGGCAGGGGAGGGCTACCATGGAAAGGGGGGTGCAAGAAAGTCCACTTTAGTCAGTGTAGTGCAGGGCTCTCCAACCTTGGGTCCCCAGATGTTGCTGGACTACAACTCCCAGAATCCCTTGCCATTAGCCATGCTGGCTGGGTATGCTGGGAGCTGCAGGCCAGCAACACCTGGGGACCCCAGGTTGGAGAGCCCTGGTGTAGTGGATCCAACACCGTGTCTGGAATGTCTGCTACCCCCTTCTCTCTTTCATTCTCCTTCCTCAAAAATATACTAGGAAGCTGACAGTGCAACCCAGTGCCACTGACCTCAAATAGGCTTACTGCCAGGTACAGAATTACAGCCTAAAGGACGGGCAGGGAGGAATGCCTTTACAGAAACAGTCCCTACGGTGGTAGGAGAAGATGAGGCAGGAGATGGCACCACGGAAAGGAGAAAGAAAGAGGTACGCTTGAGACATAACAGTGGGAGACCTGTGCACTGGTTTTCCTGTTGGTTTGGAGGGAGGGAGGGGATTGGAACAAGCTTTTTGTGGGAGGAGGATAGCAGAGCATAAGATGGACTTAGGGGAGGGAAAAGAACTCTTGGCCACTACCAAGCCATGGCAAAGGAGAGCACGGCGCCTGGAAAGGCGAAATAGCTCTGAAGGGAGAAGCTGTGGCAGCCACAGCAAGGCAGCACAATCAGAGCACATTGACTGGTAAAGGGAAACGCACCATCGGAAGACGCTGCAGTGAAACCATCCACAAAATACTCTGTGCAGGTAACCATCTGCACAGGTGAACATGTGCTTATCTGAGAGAGAAGACGATGTGCCCCCTGGAACAGCCCACATGACTTAAGACTGCCACCCACTTCTCCGGCACCCCCACTCTCTACATGGGTATGGACCATGGAATTGAGCTATAAATAGAGCACTATATTTGTTGCCATGTAGACACAAAATGGCCATTTCTTTTAGAGCAAATACTGGCACATCGATGCTTCAGAAATGGAAGAGGGATTGGTATTTAAAATTTTCAAGTGATAGGCTGAAGTGATAGGAGCCAGTGTGGCGTAGTGGTGAGAGTGTTGGACTGGGACTTGGGAGATCCGGGTTCTAGTCCCCACTCGGCCATGAAGCTCACTGGGTGACTTTGGGCCAGTCACTGACTCTCAGCCTAACCTACCTCACAGGGTTGTTGTGAGGATAAAATGGAGAGGAGGAGGAGGATTATCAGTCTGACATCAATCCCTGGGAAGATTTTTGAGCAGATTATAAAGAAGTCAGTCTGCAAGCACCTTGAAAACAATGCAGTGATTACTAGAAGCCAGCATGGATTTGTCAAGAACAAATCCTGTCAGACTAATCTGATCTCATTTTTTGATCGGGTAACCTCCCTTGTGGACTGTGGGAATGCTGTGGACATTATATACCTGGACTTCAGCAAAGCTTTCGACAAAGTGCCTCATGATATCCTGATTAGTAAGCTAGCTAAGAGTGGGCTAGATGGAACAACTATCAGGTGGATCCACAATTGGCTAAAGAATCGGACTCAAAGAGTGCTTATCAATGGTTCCTTCTCAAACTGGGGAGAGGTAACGAGCGGGGTACCACAGGGCTCGGTCCTGGGCCCGGTGCTCTTCAACATTTTATTAATGACTTGGATGAGGAGGTACAGGGAATGCTTATCAAATTTGCAGATGACACAAAGTTGGGTGGAACAGCTAATACTCTGGAAGACAGAAACAAAATTCAAAGTGACCTCGATAGGCTGGAGCGCTGGGCCGAAAACAACAGAATGAAATTTAATAGGGATAAATGCCAAGTGCTGCACCTAGGGAGAGGAAACCAAATGCAGAGTTACAGAATGGGGGACACTTGGCTCAACAATACTACAAGTGAGAAGGATCTTGGAATTGTGGTAGATCACAAACTGAATATGAGCCAGCAATGCGATGTGGCTGCAAAGAAGGCAAATGCTATTTTGGGCTGTATTAATAGAAGTATAGCTTCCAAATCGCGGGAAGTGATAATTCCCCTTTACTCGGCACTGGTTAGGCCTCATCTTGAGTACTGTGTCCAGTTCTGGGCACCTCACTTTAAGAAGGACATAGACAAACTGGAGAGGGTTCAGAGGAGGGCAACAAGGATGATAAAGGGACTGGAAACAAGGCCCTATGAGGAGAGACTGAAAGAACTGGGCATGTTTAGCCTTCAGAAGAGGAGACTGAGGGGAGATATGATCGCACTCTTCCAGTATTTGAAATGATGTCACATAGAGGAGGGCAAAGATCTCTTCTCGATCATCCAGTTTGCAGGACACGGAATAATGGGCTCAAGTTACAGGAACCTAGATTCCACCTAAACATCAGGAAAAATTTCCTGACTGTCAGAGCAATAAGACAATGGAATCAACTACCTAGGGAGGTGGTGGGCTCTCCCAGTCTGGAGGCATTCAAGGTGCAGCTGGACAGACATCTGTCAGAGATGCTTTGACCTGGATTCCTGCATTGAGCAGGGGGTTGGACTCGATGGCCTTGTAGGCCCCTTCCAACTCTACTTTTCTATGATTCTATGATTCTATGATTATGTAAGCCGCCTTGGGTTCCTTGAAGGAAAAAAGGCGGGGTATAAATATAATAAATACAATAAATAAATAAATAAATGGGGTTTGCTCAAGGCTACGCGTGCTGAGTTGATGTACATTCAAGCATGGATCTAAAAACCTGATCTTCAGCTTGGCAGTGATTCCTGTTGACTTCAGTGGAATTTACTTCGAGGTATATGTACTCAGGGTCAGGTGTTTAAGTCCAGCACAAAGTCTCCCATAACTTACTGTAACGCTTCAAGAGAAAGTAGAATCCTTCATCTGCCGAAGGACAGGGTGTAAAACACGGTAAAGATTTTTCAAATTAAAAAATCCTATTGCCACTCCCCCAGGTGTAGTAGTATACTAACATGAACTCAATATTATTTCAAAAGCTTGACCCTGCTAGTTACAATCTCTGTTTCATGGCATGTGATGAAGAAAAGAAAGTCTTTAATCACCCTCTAACCGGAAAGCAAACAGAATGAAATTTGTGCTGAATCATGCTGATGCCGTCAGCCAAGAGGTTATGCAATTCCACTACTATCATTCACAGGAAGATTTGTGGCAATTGTAGACACGCCTTTAGTTTCAGTAATGGACTACTAACACCTAGGCCTGTGCGCACGCATCACTGTTTTCCAGTAACCGCTGCATCAGAAATTACATATCAGAAAACGAACAAATGATCCTGGGCCTGTTTGTTTGCCTAGAGGTTTGGCCAGTCATTGAGAACGAAGATATCATGCAGAAAGCATTTTCCTGCAAACTGACTTCAAACTGTCTGTGCATATTCAACAGTCCCAATTATCTCACCCTTTGCCCCATGAAAAGCTGTTCTGGAGATCCAAGGGGACCTTCTGGAACAGTATGAGAGGTGGTGCATGAGAACCTGCAGGAGGCACAGGGAATCAGCAAAACCATACCTATTTATTTATTTATTATTTTATTTTCTGTATATTTAAGCTGCCCAATAACCAAAGTTCTCTGGGCGGCATACAATACATTAAAAACATAAAATACAAACATTAAAACTAAGAATAAAAACAGCACAGAATAAAACCAAGATAAAACTAGCAGCAAAGAATAAAACCATCTTAGCACAAATAAATCAAATTAAAACCAGCAGCAGAATACATACTAAATACACTAAAAAAAACCAAGCCCACAGTTATTAAAATGCCTGGGAGTCTTTACCATAACATAGGTGCCAGGTGAGCCTCTCTGGGGAGAACATCCCACAAATGGGGTGCCATCATTGAAAAGGCCCTGTCTGTTGTAGCCACCCACCTCATCTCATTTGGCAGGGGCACCTGGATGAAAGCCTCAGATCTTAATGTCTGGGTAGCTAAATATGATTCCTTCAGTTCAGGTACAGTAACGTATAGTAAAATAAATAATATTCCCAATGCAGGAAGACCGTTTTCACTTATTCTTCCTTCACTACGCAACCCCCACACGCACACAAAAGCTGTTTCAGAGGGTTGGGGGAGCCTCTGGCCAAATAGGAGAGGTGGTGCGTGAGGAGCTGCGTGAGGAAGAGGGAATCACAAACAAACCCCAAATCCCACTTTCCTCTGCGTCCTCCAGTGGACTAGAATCCCTTCAGTTGACAGAATGGCAATTCTATGTCCAGCCTCTGTCTCCCTGCCCTTTGTTGAACCCCTTCCCTTCTATGGGAAGGAGCTGTCCTCTTTCACAGGAGCTGTGCGCCTCCTCTCCCCAGGTGTGGCTTCCAGGGAGGAAGTGGGGCTCTGCCCATTTCCAAAACCACTTAAAACGATGTTTCAAGAACCGACCAGCTGCTTTGCAGGCTCTTTTCCGGGTACGTGCTAGGTCTCGCTCTGCTATGTCACAAAAGCCATTTTTTTTAAAAAACGAGTACTGTATTTGCATTTTAGCTCATCAAACTGAAAAGGAGAGCAGAACAGATTTCTTTTTGATCCAATAGAAACATGGTTGTCTGTTCTCTTAAGGCAGGCTCCTTTTGCTACCCGTGTCCACCGTTTCCTTTTCTTCTCTCTTTTTTTTTTTGCCCTTGTGAATCTTTGGTGGCTCCTCCACGTGCTGAGTTGCAAGCTGATATGGCAGAGCTCCAAGGAGGAGGTGCATAATTTTCACAGAAGCTGCAGGCGGCCTCCGTAACTCCTCTTCCCTGACATGTCAACAAGAGGCGAGACCGAGACACAGCCCGCTCATGTGTGTCTGGCCCCCCTGAACAGACATTATCATGGGATAGCCCTTTTAGATGGTTCACGTATACTCTGGTTTAGTGAAGAACAGGCATTTGCGCAGCCAGTTAACACAAGTTTGGCTTCGGCAGAAGAGATCCAGGCAACGTGTGAACCTTGAATTAAAAGTCCCTGTTTAAGTATTTACATTAATCATCCATTCGGGAAAACCTAGGCAGTAAAAACCTCTATGCAAGGAACCAAACCATAACTTGGCAAATGACTTGTCAGCTCAGGGGTGAGACTGTCATCACTCACATAGAGCTTTCGTTTTTCCCTCGTCCCTGCCCCAGCCAGCTCAACTTATGGGGGAAATCCATAAGTACAGCGCAGAAGGACCATGAACAATGGGGCAGGGCTGCCGGAAGGAAGCCGCCAGCTGGAAAGCATCACCTTAATTCAGAGCCAGTGGTGCTCCTGCTTTTCCCGTCCAGCTTCCCCATCTTGTGCTTGGCTTAGTGGGTGCCGAGTACAACTGCCTGTCTCAGACACACACCCCACCAGGGGCGGTGCTGGGTATGGAAAAGATCTGGGGCTGAGGCCGACAGGACAACAACAACAACAAAGCATACATTTGCATATGCTAATATACATATGATCTAAAGCAGTGTTCTCCAACCTTGGGTCCCCAGATGTTTTTGGCCTACAACTCCCAGCATGCTGGGCGGCAGCTATGCTGGCTGGGGCATGCTGGGAGTTGCAGGCCAAAAACATCTGGGGACCCAAGGTTGGAGAACACTGATCTAAAGTATCTCTCTGTGTGTGTGTGTGTGTGTGTGTGTCTTTAAAGGACCCTGTCTCCTAAGACACCCCTATTTCATAGATCATAGAGTTGGAAGGAGCCTACAAGGCTATCGAGTCCAACCCCCTGCTCAATGCAGGAAACTAGAGGAGGGGTCTCCCATCCAAGTAATAACCAGGCTTGACCCTGCTTAGCTTTCCACACTCAGACAAGCTGAGCCAGCGTAAGCCACAGGCCTGTATTGTAAAAAGGGATGTATGGACAGAAGAGAGGAGGGCATTTGATTTAAGAAAAAAACCTCAGGCAGAAAGCTCCCGAGTGACCTCCGCCATGCCCCCTCTCTGATGAGCTTCCGTCGCTCATTAAAAACCTGGTTGTTCAGGCGGGAATATGGGGTGGGTTAAGATTTTAAATTTTTTATATTGTTTTAATGTATTTTATTGTATTTATGTATTTTATTGTGTGTACATCGCCCAGGGTGGCCGGTTGCCGGCCAGATGGGCGATAAATAAATATTAATAATAATAAATAAATTCAAGGGAGGCAGCAGAAGCACATGCGGGGTGGCTGGGGAAGGGAAGCCAGCTAGCCCAGAGGGCTCAGACGCGACAGAGGTAATCAGGGCCCCTGTACCTTTTTTTCAGTAAGTGCCCATGGACAGCAGGGTGGTGGGGCAGGTGGCCTCCCAGAGATTCAGGGCTCCACATGAAACAATCGGGGGTCCTGCCTTACTGGGCAACCCCCCCCCCTAACACTGCCCCTGCACCCTACCCAGAATGCTTCTATATGTCATTCAGTTTGACCTGAAAAGTCCAACATGGGGAGAGGAGCAAATCTACGCTAGACGAGCCCCTTTCGTTAATCAGGGAGCCCTGTTTGCGGTATTTAAGCAAAAGGCATTCACTGCTGTTGGGGCACATGCCAATGAATACAGTGTGTGTCACACACACAAAGGCAATTGCAGGAGAAGTAGGAGGAGTTTGAAAGGTGTGCAGGGGAAATGGACCTTTAAGAAAAAGAGGGTTTTGTTGTTGTCCTTTTGTTCATCTATGCACAGGTGTGAAGGAGCAAACAAACAAAGGAGTTTTAAAAAAAATAAGGGGGGGAAATCAACAAAAAAATATTGTTTTTAAGAATGTTTTAATAATATTTACTATGTTTTACCTAGTTATGTATTTTATATTTATGGTTGTTTCCCCGCCTCGATCTGAGTGGAGAGGCGGGTAAGAATTGTTGTTGATGATGATGATGATGATGATGATGATGATGATGATGATTATTATTTTTCCGGGTAGTTGTTCTTTCAGCCAAGGGGATGAAAGGGGCATTCCAAACTTCATTTTTTTCAAAGGGGAGGGGTGAGAAGCATTTTCTCGGAGAAGCTGTGAGGAGGGAGGGAGGGAGGCGGGAAAGCAAGAGTTGCTGCTGTTTTGCAAAGCCCCAGACAGGGCATTTCCTCTTTGCAAGACAAACGTCAAATGTTCCCTGCCCCCAAAAACAATTGGCTAACACAGGCAACGACAGTGCCCAGTGAGCACACACATAGCCACGTACTGCAATAGTGAATCTCAATAACAAGAAAAGTCATAATAAAAGTAGTCCAGGAAATTACGGAAGAAAAGAAGAACGAGAGCGCAAGAGAAGAAATGCAACCAGAACAGGAAAGGGAGAGCGCCGTGTGCCTCACAAGTCACAGAAGCAATCCAGTACCGGAATAAACCTCAGGTGTAGGTTGCCCTGAGAAGGAACGGCAACTACTGTGATATCTGTAAACAATTCGCTTTTGATAAAACGGGGCAGCTGCACTATGATGAATGGCCAAAAGAAATAATTGCTGGCTATTGGGGACTGATTGGGCTGTAAGATCTCCTTAAGTTTATCTCCTGTCCTCAAGGAATACTGAGGAAAATGCTGATCACTGCCGATGCATGAATTCTGCACTGCTTTCTATGCAATAGATCGATTTCTCATGTCTTCCCGCATCTTGTGAGGAAAAGCCGTAGCTCAGTGGTAGAGCATCTGCGTTGCATGCAGAAGGTCCCAGGTTTGATCCCCGGCATCTCCAGGTAGGGCTAGGAAAGAATCCTGCCTGAAATCCTGGAGAGCCATTGCTGCCAGTCAACAATACTGGGCTAGATCAGTGTTTCTCAACCTTGGGTCCCCAGATGTTTTTGGCCTACAACTCCCAGCATGCCCCAGCCAGCTATGCTGGCTGGGGCATGCTGGGAGTTGTAGGCCAAAAACATCTGGGGACCCAAGGTTGAGAAACACTGGTATAATATAAGGCAGCAATCCTATCCACGTCTCTTCAGAAGTAAGCCCCATTGAGTTCTGTGCAGACAGAATTGCACTCTAAGCAGATGAAACTGAGGTGAGTAGTAAAACAAAAACAAAACAAAAAGGCACCTTAAAGTGTTTTTAGTGGATTTGTATTTAAATAGGCAGATTTGAGTATGTTCACATTCTCTGGCATGACTAATTTATGGATCTACATTTAATTAAAAGCTGTAGTTGGTTGATTGTCCCGTCATCTGTAGGGTGTGTATAAAATGAAGGGGCAAAATGCCAGTCCTATTCAAACCGGATTCCTTGGTTACATAAATAGAACTGTTTAAAAGGAATCTTTAAGATCTGCATATTTGTCCGACACATTTCTATTGCTTTTGCTAAGAAAATGAAAAAGACGACAATTGATGCAATTCCAAAATCCATGTTGCTGTAATACCTTTATTAAGCCAGCCAAAAGATCTTTTCTTTTCTTTTCTTTTTGCAAGCTTTCAAGAACCCCAGATCTCTTCTTCAGGCAAGATATTAAAAAAAAGCGGGGGGGGGGGGGAGGTCACCGGATGGTGAAGTCACCTTGGGCAGTGTGCAACAGGGCCATGGCACCAGTGGCCTCGCCTGCTGACTCACAAGCTCCACCCACCCTACCGATTCCACTGTGAAAATGGGACACACCGCTTCCATGGCTACCTCCATAGAAAGGTCTTCCTTGCCACGTCAGGGTATAGATTGCATTGTTCATGACTGGGAAGCTGTTTACAGCTGGCTCCATGACTGTTTTTGTATGATTTCCAGAGGGATAGCTGTGTTGGGCTGTTGCAGAACAAAGAGTCTCGTGGCACCTTATAGACCAGTGCTCTCCAGCCTTGGGTCCCCAGATGTTTTTGGCCTACAACTCCCAGCATGCCCCAGCCAGCATAGCTGGCTGGGGCATGCTGGGAGTTGTAGGCCAAAAACATCTGGGGACCCAAGGTTGGAGAGCACTGTTATAGAATAACACATGTACTTTGGCACAAGCTATTGTACACACCATCCACTTCATCAGATGCATAAAATGTTGACCTCAAATCGGCAGATTTACACGCACATGCACATGCTGGGCACAGGAGGGAATGTGAACTGTGTTGTCAGAGGGAATTGAAATGGAAAAAAAATACAGACAGTGAAGATTACCTTAATGCTTGCCATTCACAAAATGTTCTTGGGCGATAACACTAATTTATTTATTTATTTTATATCCCACCTTTTTTCCTGCAAGGAACCCAAGGCAGCTTACATAATCCTCCTGCTCCTCTCCAATTTTATCCTCACAACAACCCCGTGAGGTAGGTTAGGCTGAGAGTCAGTGACTGGCCCAAAGTCACCCAGTGAGCTTCATGGCCGAGCGGGGACTAGAACCCGGATCTCCAGAGTCCCAGTCCAACACTCTCACCACTACACCACACTGGCTAATATCATTGTAATGGTGAGCCAATTAACATATGTAGTGGGGGGGCTGTGGGGCTGCTGTGGGGAGGTGGGGAACTTGCTTCAGCTAGCTCAGTTGCACACGCCAAAGTCTAGATTCCAGCCAAATTCATTTTTCCAATGATGATGAGATGGACAATGTTGAGAATGATTGCGGACTGGCAATTATCTTTGTCTTTCTACATTCCTCAGAAAGCAAACTGGGCATTCCCCGTGTTGATTGTGTAATACTAATGAACATCATGTTATGGGCTGGTTGTAAAATAGCTAGCAAAGCACTGATACAGAGGGAAGAACATTCTTATGTGAATGCAGTGCTCATGGCAGCGCAGAATGACATATTTGAATGATCACCTCTGGAAACCACTCATTCGTTAGTCTAGCAGCCACTACTGCCAGTCCCTGCTACTTTCCTAGTCCCTGCATTAGATCTGTAAACTAAAGCAAACATGCAGAAATGAAATCTTGCCACGTCATAGCCCTGAAAGCAGAAGTTATTTCATAGCAGAAGGATCATTCACTGACATAAGGCATACGAACTCCGGCTGAATCGGTAGAGGAAGAGAAAAAATAGATAGGAACATGAACGAATCAGAGTGGAGCAACGCGCCCGCTTTGAACTCACACATGGCAAGTAGTTCATCGTAAAGCATGTGACCACTGTGGTATCTGGACGGCTGCGGGAGGCCTCTTTCAAGCCCATTCCAAGCCTCTAAACCTTTACTTTTGAAGCAGACGTGCACCAGCTTGTGTGTGATGCATATCCATACTGCAAAGGTTTAGAGGTGCTTTTTGGCACTCCCACCTTGGCGTGGGAGGCTTTGTCACGCAGGGCTGGTTGCATCACCCTTTTTCTCTCTCTCCATAGAGCAGGAGACAAAAGCTGCAGTGAAGGCCTTGCCACCCCTAAACCCCAAGGAAGAAGTGGGAGGGAATTTCATATTAATAAAGTGTGAAATTTTGCCCTGGGTCATGAAGCGGGACGAGCTGATGAGCTGCCGGTAATACAGTCTGTACTGCATGCTGTTGAAATTAGGCAGGCACCAATTATGTGCATTGCCAAAATATGTGCAATTATTCTGCTTTTCTCGGTAGCAATAATTAATTTGCTCCTTGAGTGTGTTTTATTATTAGTTTAATCAGTTTTTTTTTTTTTTTTGAAGTGGAGCCCGGGGAGCACACAGAACAGGCCCGAGAGAGGATAATGGCAAAAAAGGAAACTCAAAGCTACCGGAAGATACACACATGCTTTGGCCTAATTTTCAAAGATCTAAATAAAATGAAAAAGGTTGGTGAAAATGTGATCTGCTGGATTTTGCTGCTCAACAGGACGTGGTGGTGGTTGATTCTGTGTATTCTCCTGATTCAACCTCCCTTGTTTACATGGCATGTGACTCCCGGGATCTTACCGTCACACACGCTTGTTCACAGTCTTGGGTGACTCTCAAGTCAATTTTTGCTTGCACTGAATTCTGACCGCCATCCGCCTCTGCAGATCCATTAAAAAGGCCAAGCTGTTGTTTACAACACTTCTTATCCCTAAAGTCAAGAGAGCTCCTAGGCCAGAGTCTTGTATTTTCTTCTCATTTCATTCTCTTCACAGGCCACTGATCCTGTCCAAACCAGACATTGACTGGGTTCAGACAACATGATAACCCACACTCAAGAGTTGAATATGGGTTGAGTGTGGGTTGTTGCTGAACTGTGGGTGGTTGTTGAAACATGGGTTACCATGTTGTCTGATCCCAGCCGAGATAACAAACCATGGTGACCAACCCACAGTTCAGAACCCAACGACAAGCCATGGGTTCTCTTCATGGGTTGTTCATGGGTTGTTAGCACAGTTGGGTTCAGACAACATGATAACCCACGTTTCAGCAACATCCCACATTGCAATGACAACCCACACTCTACCCATATTCAACCCATGAGTGTGGGTTATCATGCTGTCTGAATCCAGTCATTGAAGAAAGTTATGGAGGACTAGTCATGAAATTGCTCACCTGCAGGTTTATAAATTCATCATCTATTTGCAAGAGATTACTGTGGACTGTGTTAAATTATTGCCTCAGAAGGGGTGACTAGCTAAACAGCTCTTGCCAGGACACAACTCAAGAGTCCTCCTTCTTTGAGGATGGCATAGTGTCCAGTTCTGGGGTGCTGCTACTTATTTCCAGTTCTCTGCTGTTTATGGATTAGAGTAAGGAGCTGGCTTCCTGCATTTCAGGCCTGCATCATGCAAAAGAGCAAGTGGAGCAAAGGCAGCCTCAAGCTTAATATGAGTGGCTGGTACCTGCTTCTCACGGCAAGCTATTTGTGTGCAGTGACACGCCTCACAGATCAGTTGCCAGCCACCATGCCTGCTTCCAGGTGGGGCTTTTCTCATGCCATCACCTTGCCTCATTCACAAAATTTTACTGGGGTGGGGTGTCCGGATGTCACCATCTTTCATTCATAATCTTCCTGTGTTTTCCCACTGCTACTTCCGTGTTTTTTTTCTCACCGCAGAAAATAAGTTAAGGAGAAAAAGACAGAATAGCTGCGTCATGCCGTCTAATTGGTAGTGTTAGGAGCCCTCCATCTGGAAACACCCCATGTGGTTTTCTAAATGCCACTACAAGATATTCCTGTTGGTGGTAAAATGGGATCTGGAGAATATCTCATGGCAATAATCAACATGTATGCACTGAGATGCAATACAACGGGGCGGGCGGACCTTTTTCTGTTGAGGGCTACGTTTCTTTGGTGGTTCTTGCAGAGGCTGCATGCAGGTGGTGGGTGGGACCAAAGCCAGTGGTGGGCGGTGCCAGAAAGAAAAGTGGGCAGGGCCACCCTTTTCTCTTTTCTTCCACCCCTTCTCTCTGTCTCTCTGTCTCTCTCTCTGTCTCTCTCTCTCTCTCTCTGTGTCCATCCCTTTTCCCTTCTCAATCTGCTCCTCTTTTTCCTTCTCTCACTTCCAAGCTCCTGTTTTCCTTCTCTCTCTCTGCCACCCCTTTTTCCTTCTCTCTCTGCCACCCCCTTTTTCCTTCTTTCTCTGCCACCTCCTTTTTCTTCTCTCTCTACCACCCCCTTTCCCCCTTCTCTCTCTGCCAACTCCCTTTCCCCTTCTTTCTTTGCCACCTCCTTTTCCTTCTCTCTCTGCCAACCCCCTTTCCCTTTTCTCTCTACCACCCAGTCCCCCTTCTCTCTCTGCCACCCCTTTTTCTCTGCTGCTCACTCTTTCTGCCACTCACTCACTCACTCTACTCTCCCTGTCCCTCTGTCCCTCTTCCTTCCTGCCAAATGGGCTTGCTCTTTCCAGATGTCTGAACTTGATCGCTTGCAGAGGCCTTTTGAAGTTAGGCCAAGGAGGGGCACATGTGGTACTGAGGCTGCAGCTTGCCCTATTCCTGTGTCACTAGGAGAGGCAAGCTGAAGCTGGGATTTAAATGTTCTGGGCAAAAGCAGATCAAACAATACATGATTTTCCTGTTCAATTATTGTCTGATCTTTCTAGCTGAGATTCTCTGGAGGAGAACGGCAGTTAAAGCCTGTTACTTCAAACTTACAACAAAAGCAATTGGTTACAGGTCACAGATGGATTATTTTGGCTAAGTTGATTTCTCATCCCAATAATCAAATCATTTATGTTAAGCCTTCAGCAGATGGACAAGGTCTCAATGAATCAGCTTGATACTGAAGGGGGGACGACGACAACTGGAGGCTGTTAGTTTTGATGTCTTAATTTTTAGCCATAATGCCTTCACCCAAGCTGCTGCTTGTATCAAGAAGTAAATGCTCCTTAGGGCTGGGTGTGTAAGCAGGGAAATGACTTAGAAGTTGGACCTTTGGGGATGAATCATGAAGGCTTGGGGATCAATCTGCAGTGCAAATGGGTTAACTGAGAAGTTAAATCATGGGTTTTGGCCTGCCTGTGTATGTACATTTTGTTTACTTTTTGTTGTTGCTCAAAATAATAAGCAATTAGGCAAAGATATTACTTGCAGCAGAAAAAAATGGTGGTCATATATAACAGTGAGTAATCTGCCCTGTAGGCTACTACAATGACATAAGCCCTATGTAGGCCTTCACCTGCAACACAACTATAGCTAAAGTGGGGAACACACACGCCTGGCCCCCACATGTCCTGCACCCCCAGCCGTGCCAAAGACGCCTGTTCATGGAGAGTGAAGGTGTGAAGAGAGGCTTGTAAACGCATTCGGCTAAACGGGCTTGCAGAGCTCCTGCAGTTCAGCTGAAGATCGCTCAGGGGATGGGAGGGACCATCGCTCAGTGGTAGAGCAGCTGCTTTGCATGCAGAAGGTTTCAGGTCCAATCCCCGGCTTCTCCAGATGGGGCTAGGGAAGAATCCTGCCTGAAAACCCTGAAGAGTTGCTGCCAGTCAGTGTTGACAATACTGGGCTAGGTGGACCCATGCTCTGACTCAGTATAAGGCAGCTTCCTGCATGGGGAAGTTTGGAGGCGGAGCCGGCTTGCTTGCCCACAACCCGTCCTACATTATCTATCGTCATGTTGTAGGCAAACATCTGCATAGCCCTATACTTGCATTAGAGAGGTGAGCAGTGTTAGCTCAAATTTATCTGCCAGTCTGCTTCAGTCCTGATAATGAAACAGCACTATAATAAACAGAGCTCGGTTTGGCCCAGCAAACCTCATCTGAGGATGCTGCAGGTGGGGTGTTTATCTAATACCAGGGTTTAAAAAAATAAAAATAAAAACATGTTTCTAGCCCTCATGATTGTGGAGGGATTGGGGAAATTGTGGGAAGTTGAAAGGAGTCAGATGATGAAGAGCTGGGGCCCTGCCTATGTATTTGTCTGTCTGTCTCTCTCCCTTTCTCTCAAGGTCACTTATCAAGTCTTCCTAACTAGGTACCATTCATTACTCATGGGAAGTTGCCTTATATGAAGTCAGAGCTATGGTCCCTGCCCTAAAAAAATGTGCTTTTGTAGTCACACTTTCCTATAAAGCACCAGCAGCCTTGAAGCAAGGGATCTGGCAGTAGGCACCAGACACCTTTTTCTCTGCTCCATGTGCAGCTTGCTCATATGTCTCCTGCTTTGTAGTTATACTACAGTCTTTGTTATGAAATGGAGTCTACAAGAAAATCAATTCATCTGGCCTCATATACCAAAGTATTCTTGATAGGTTTCCCTAACTTGTGTGTCAAAAAACTAATAAACCTAGGAAGTAGTAAGAGGTTGCATGACATATGGCCATTTCTCTTTCACGTGCCTAGTAGCTGCCTCCTTAATTTCCTGTTAAAATATTGTGGAAGAACCACAGTCTAATAACATCTGCTATGGGATGTGGCAACTACTAAGCTTTAGCTGCAATTCATAAATCAGGATCTTGTTGCAATTTTTAAAGAAAATATACCTTAGGAGGCTAATAAAGTTGAAGATACTAAACTGTTATGGACTTCCAAAATAAGTGAACTTTTTATGACACAAGATTGTAAGTAAAGTAACTGTAGCATTGTAAAGATTATACGAGGTGGTCCTCCTTTTAACAGGGGCGTCTGCACAAGGTAAAATAAGACCGCAAATCAAGTAGACGCTTTTAGAAATAGGCATCACAATTTGAACAAGCAAGCATGCTTTCTGAACGGATATTTTAAGGTCAGGAGTGGGGAACCACTCTGCGGCCCCCTGCAGATACTGTTATATCCCAACTCCCACCATCCCTGGCCATTGGCCATGTTGGATGGGCTGATGGGAGTTGGAGTCCAACACCCTTGCTTTCAGACAGTGATCCTCACTCTTTTTCGAGGAGGAGCTAATTTGGCTCTAGGCAGATCCGTCGAGGCTACTTGGGGGCCTTTCCCAGCCGGAGGGGGGCGTCTCCTCTTCCCCCCAGTCAAGTGGTGATGCTTTGCACTGGGTTTGGCTGGAGGTCTTTTGGAGCCCCTCCTCCCCAGCCCGCTCCAAGCAAAGTCTCCTCAGTCACCAGGAGGGCCCATTTCTACAGCCCCACTTGGTCCTTGGACTGGGATGGATCTCCCACCCCACCCACCTTACAGCTGATGAGTCGCAGGTCACCTGACTCCTCTCACCCCTGAAGTCTCCTCTGGTAGCCCAGATCACAGCAGCCAGTCCACCGCTAAAGCAAACGAGACGAAGCTAGAAAGACCCTGCTGAGAGAGTGGGCAGCTACTACAGAAAGAGAGCGAGTGTGAGGGAATGGGAGAGAGAGAGATGGAGGGCCGCATCTGAGGCGATTGGGAGTCTCCAGTGGCCCTTGGGCCTTGCAGTGAAGAACACTGCTTTGAGGGTTCTTATTCCTTTCACAAGAGCGGTTACTTGCACCGCCACAAGCGTATGAAACCCGTCTTCTTGCAGCTTCAGCCCATCAGTTGCTATGCTGAGGTGTTGTACTTGTGACCCCATTCTGGGTCCACTGGCAGAGCCAACGTGGCGTAGTGGTGAGAGTGGACTGGGACTCGGGGGATCCAGGTTCTAGTCCCCGCTTGGCCATGAAACTCACTGGGTGACTTTGGGCCAGTCACTGACTCTCAGCCTAACCTACCTGTGAGGATAAAATGGAGAGGAGGAGGATTGTGTAAGCTGCCTTGGGTTCCTTGCAGGAAAAAAGGCGGGGTATCAATATAATAAATAAATAAATAAATCTTGCCTTTAGTGCAGTGTTCTCCAACCTTGGGTCCCCAGATGTTTTTGGCCTACAACTCCCAGCAAGCCCCAGCCAGCGTAGCATGCTGGGAGTTGTAGGCCAAAAACATCTGGGGACCCAAGGTTGGAGAACACTGCTTTAGTGCCTGGGCATTTTCTCCAGGCCCTGGTGGAAAGAGGGAAGAAACAGGGTACCCTTGGCCCTCTCTTGTGTAGCATCCAGTGGCATCTTTTGTCCACAACTGAAAAGGGATGGTGGGCGGTTTCCTGGCTTTGCTCCACTTTTCAGCAATGGTGGCATCCCCCTATTTGCACTGATGCAGTCTAAGCAGACTTTTGGATCAGGGTAACAGCCAGACATGGGATGGATGATCACATTTGGGCATGTTTTGCAATCCCATTGTTCCACTTTAGTCCCATTAGTTTGAAGCTTGAAGCCAGACATGGCATGATGATGAAGAAGAAGGAGGAGGAGGAGGAGGAGGAGGAGGAGGACCTATTGCATGTTTCTGTGATGGGGTTTCTCAATTACTGGTTCTTGTTTATGCTGTCAAAAATGCCTACCTAGAGGAAACCTTGATCTACAGTGGTTGCAGTATGATGGCAAGTAAAAGAAACTTTGTACATTTTCATCTTATCTTGTATTCCTGGGGCTCACATTTCTTTAAGAGGAAGTGGTAATCGTCACCTTGAAGTGGTGAGTGGGCTTGCATGTTCCGATGAACCCTGTGAGCAATGCCGTCGGGAGCTATATACTCCCAGTAGGGTCACCCATGGCGGTAAGGTCCGGGGAGAGGAACCAACGATCAAAGAATGATCCAAAACATAAAGTCCTCAACAGCAGAACAGGCGGAAGATAATTTAAACCTAAATTACAACGGCTGTAAAGGCGGATGAAGGCTGCAGCAGAGAATGGTTTTCCAATCGTCATGGTGACCGTGCCATTGGATCATTGCCGTACTCTGTCAAGTTTGTGTGGTGATCTGTTGTGCACCGATCTCCCCACATAAAACAGCTTCACAGCACAGGCAGTCTTCCAACCCAACCAACTCAACCCAACCAACCCAACCCAACCCAACCCAACCAACCAACCCAACCCAACCAACAAACAAACAAACAAAGTCCCATGGCGAATGGCGACGGGGACAGGACTGTGAATCTGGAAGCCCCTAGTCATGGACCAGCACATGGGCGGTGGATGCAGACTCAGTCGCCCTGTTCAAGGAATGAGGTAGTCGAGCAGCTCGGCAGCTGTATCCACAACTGAGCAGCCCTATTTAGGATCCACTCTGCTCACCCCGTATGGGGAGGGGGCTAGAAAAGGTGCCCTAAACATAGCCTACCTCTTTCTCACCTGACTGGATTACCGCGTCCAGGGGGGTCACCATTTTAGCGGTCGAAAAAGACGTTTGAATTTTGGAACATGGAATATACGGACATTGATGGATAACATAGATAGTGAACGCCCTGAGCCGTAGGACTGCTATTATTGCAAGGGAGTTGAGACGGTTTAAAATTGACATAGCAGCACTTCAAGAAACTCGAAAGGCAGGAGAGGGACAGACAGTTGAAGGAAGAAAAAGGAGGTTATATCTTCTTCTGGAAAGGACTACCTGAGCAGGACCGACGAATACATGGAGTAGGCTTTGCCATCAAAAATGAGCTAGTGAACTCTTTGTCAGAAGTTCCTACTGGCATTAACGAACGCCTGATAACTCTTCGATTAAAGCTCGCCAATAACCAGCAGGTAACTATTTTGAGCGCTTATGCGCCAACATTAGATGCTGATGAAGACATCAAGGAAAGTTTTTATACCCAGTTGGACACTCTCCTGTCAGAGATACCTAAGGAGGATAAAATTATCCTCCTGGGCGATTTTAGCGCAAGACAGAGTCGGGCGTGAATTTAATTTATGGCCAGAAACTATTGGAAAAGATGGAGTTGGTAATTGCAACCCTGAACGGACTCTTACTTCTGTCTATATGTGCAGAGCATAATCTCACTATTGCAAACACCCTCTTTCGACAAAAGAATAAGTTTAAAACATCATGGCAGCACCCTCGGTCAAAACACTGGCATCTTCTGGATTATGTAATTGTCCGTGTTAGAGATAGCTGCGATGTACTTCTTACTAGGGCCATGGTGAGTGCCGACGACTGCTGGACAGACCATCGACTAATCCGGTCCACTATGGTTATCAACATTGCTCCCCAACGTAGGCTTCAGGGAAGGAAACCAAGGCGTAAAATGAACATCCAAGTCCTTCAAGATCCTATTAAGCAAACTCGTCTTCAATCACTTCTTAGGGAACATCTACCTATGGAACCTCCTGACAACATTGAGGACCATTGGTCTAAGCTGAAAACCTCCATTACTAGCAGCTTGTGAACAAACTATTGGATATGAAACTAAGAAACATCAGGATTGGTTTGATGAAAATGATAATGAGATTAAATATATATTTGACCAAAAAAGGAAAGCCTTCCAAATATGGCAAAATTATATTAACTGTGCTGCCAAGAAAAAAATCTACGCTAGTGCAAAGGCTGAGGTCCAAAGAAGAACAAGAGAACTTAAGAACACTTGGTAGAAAAAGAAAGCTGAAGAAATTCAACAACTTGCAGAATCTCATGATGCACAGGTTTTTTTTAAGGCCACAAGGGCCATTTATGGACCAAAAACCTATGGTACAAACCCTTTACAATCAAAAGATGGCACCAAACTCTTAAAAGACAAAGAGTCTATTGCACTGTGTTGGAAAGAGCACTATTATGACCTTTTAAATCGTAAATCTAAGGTGGATAATGAGATTTTTCTGCAAATCCCGCAAAAACAAATCAGAGAGGAACTTGCAATACTCCCCACTTTGGATGAAGTAAAAAAAGCCATTAATCAAATGAAGAACAACAAAGCTAGTGGACCAGATGGGATTCCTGCTGAAATCTTTAAAGAAGGGGGGGGAGGAACTTGTACAACATCTTCATAAACTCATCGAAAAAATCTGGATAAGAGAAGAGATCCCAGAAGACTTCAGGGATGCCATAATTATCACCCTCTTTAAGAAGGGTGATAGAACAGACTGTGGAAACTATCGGGGCATTTCTCTCTTAGCTACCGCAGGTAAAATATTTGCTAGGATTCTCGCAAACCATCTTCTATCTATTTCAGAAGAGATCCTCCCTGAAACTCAGTATGGTTTCCACCCCTCTAGAGGGACAGTAGACATGATTTTTACTGCACGTCAGCTCCAAGAAAAATGCCGGGAGCAAAATCAACCCCTTTATATGGCATTTATTGATCTGGCTAAGGCCTTTGATACTATAGACAGAATAGCTCTCTGGACTATCCTTATGAAAATTGGATGCCCCAATAAATTTGTGAATATCTTGCGACTTCTCCATGACAACATAACGGCAACGGTTTTGGACAACAACGGCTCTCATGGTGCTCCATTCAAAGTGGGATCAGGTGTTAAACAGGGATGTGTTATCGCCCCAACATTATTTGCTATTTTCATCGCCATGATTTTACATCTTGTCGAGGGGAAACTTCCCACTGGTGTGGGAATCATATATCGAACAGATGGAAAGCTTTTTAGTCTCAGCAGGCTGAAAGCAAAAAGTAAGGTAATTACAACCTCCGTTGTGGAACTTCAGTATGCTGATGATAATGTGGTCTCCGCACATTCAGAGGATGATCTCCAAACTATCCTAAATGCTTTTGCAGAAGCATACGAAAAACTTGGTCTCTCACTTAACATCAAAAAAACCAAAGTGCTTCATCAGCAAGTGCAAGCCAATCCTTTGGTGATGCCATCTATCCAGCTTGGCGGGACAATACTGGAAAATGTCGATCATTTTCTCTATCTTGGCAGCTATCTTTCTGTTACAGCTAATATCGACAGTGAAATCCAGCATCGTTTGAGCTCCGCTAGTGCCACGTTTTCTCGAATGAAACATAGAGTGTTCGAGGATTGGGATATTTGTAAGAAGACCACAAAACTGGTTTATGAAGCCATTGTATTGCCAACTTTATTGTATGCCTGCGAAACATGGACTACCTATAAACGTCACTTCCACCTCCTTGAAAGATTTCATCAACGTTGCCTCCGGAAAATCCTGCAATTTACTTGGGAAGATAGGCGAACAAATGTCAGTGTACTGGAAGAAGCAAAGACTACTAGTGTTGAAAAAATGATCCTTCAACGCCAACTTCAGTGGACTGGTCATGTTGTTCAAATGCCTGACTGCCATCTCCCAAAGCAGTTACTTTATTCCCAACTCAAGGATGGAAAGCAGAATATCGGTGGTCAATATAAGAGGTTTAATGATGTTCATAAGGCTAATCTAAAAAAAATGCAATATAAACATCGAAAACTGGGAAGCTCTGGCCCATGAACGATCTAACTGGAGGTTGGCCTTTCACAAAGGTTCTATGGACTTTGAAGAAGCCCGAGTGCAAGGTGAAAGGGAGAAACGTGCTAAGCGAAAAGCACGTCAAACGAATCCTTTACAGGACCATCTTCCATCTGGTAACCGGTGTCCTCACTGTGGGAAGCTGTGTGGATCTAGAATTGGCCTCCACAGTCACTTACGGACCCATCGCTAGAGTCTACACAATTTTTCTTTAGAATTTCCTCCTTGTAAAATTTCCTTTTTGTAAATTTTTATCCTGGAAAACAATCTTACTCGGTCACGAGTGATCGCCTGATGATGAATTCACTGAAGTTGGGTATAGTTGGCAAATGTACCATTGCCCTTGTTTTGAATTAGTACTATTTTAATCACAGCAGACTCTCAGTGTATCATGGTCTAATTCCAGTTCCTGCATTATGTTTTAAGAATGAGTGTAGCATTGTGAACCATCCAGAGAGCTTTGGGAAGTGTAGAAATGTAATAGAAAAATAAAATAAAATAGTGTGGCTAAAAGACTGATCTGGGAATCACTAATTCCAATATTAACAAAGTCATGAACTCACTAGGTGGTACCCTAGCCTTAGGCAAGCCATGGTTCTTTCAGTCCTAGTCCTCCATCTGCAATATTGCTGCTGTAAGGAATACAGATATGATGTATGTGAAGCACTCCAAACACTCTTGCATATAATATTTTCACAACTGCTAAGAGCCCCCATTCACATGACCAGTTCAGGAGACTTGTGAATCCATGTTGACTAAACTGGATGTGGGCATGATGGTTCGTGGATGTGAGCTCTACACATCATGTAACTGGACCCCAATTTGCTACCCATGTAAAATAAAGACAATCACTTGGAAACATCTGTGGTGGCAAGGGAAAGCAGAATCATGCCACATGGCAGAGTGCTTGGACAGGTGTAATGAACTGACAAAAAGGTGCCAAAGTGGACTTCTGAATCAGTCCAACAACGATTAGAATCTGTATTCAGGCTGTATTGTGTCTCCTCAAATCACTGAATATACGTAGTTTTATTTAATTGTAACATGCTCTTCATGCCTGCTAGTTAGTTTTCAAAGCCAGGCTAGTTAATGTACAATAAAATGTAGACATTTCTCTTTTTCTTCCTTGGTGTGTATTTGTTCACGGGCGTGTTCAGTGCTATATAAATCAAGGCCTCTTGCTCCATATTGGTCAACTGAGAGTTCTGACAGTCGCCAATCAGATTCAGATCAACATGATAGCCATTGCTCAAAGTGGGGCGGGATGCAGCCATCCCACATCTTTTCAGGTGGCCCTAAAAATCATTCCACTTCATTTCAGTGGATGTAATTGAGTCTGGCCTAATTTGAAATGAAACCACTCCATTTCTTTACTCCCTCTCCCATTTCAAACACTGCCAGTATCTATTGCAATTCCTCTCCCAAGAACTTGGGGAAAAAACATCATTTTTTAAAATTTAAAAACAAACAAACAAACACTCCTTGCTTTGCTACCCAGAATATTTGGACATGGGTGTAGTGTACGGGTTGGAGACAGATCTGTCGTTCTGCCTGTGGAAGAATATCGCTCACGGAACGGGACTTTGGCATCCTTTCCTCCACACTGCATTCTCCTCATGCATGTGGCTACATTCCTCCACAGATGAAAGGGGAAGATAATCACAAGTAACTTATCTGTCCGAATGAAGTAACCTCATACCTTTTAGCTTTGCTGCATGATATTGTTATTTGTAAAAAGGGCGGTGAGGAATTCAGTATCACCTGGAAGCCCCACCTTCTGATATCCTCCTTGCTTTCTGCTCCAAGATAGGAAACTACTAGCTGTAGTAATTGCAAGTTTAATTGCAAACTTAAGTTTAATTGCAAACAATTAAGTTTAATTGCAAACTTAAAAACAAACAAACAAACAAACAAACAAACAAAACCTCTGCTCCAGCGCCTACTTTTAAAACAGCTGGTAGAGATGCAGAAATTTAGCAGACATCTTCCTGGTATGAAGGAAACTGATGGGAAAAGCTTGGCTGCTAAGTTTATGCAAGCTGGGCCGTAGGGATGTGCAACACCGGAAAACCCATTCCGTTTGAGCCGGATGGACTTTCGATACATTTCCTACCCAACGGCCAAAAGCAGCCAACTCAGGGGTGGGCTTGGCTTCCATGAAATTGCTCAAAATATTTGTGCGAATTTGGAGCCGAGAATTGTGTGTCACTAGCGCAATTTGTGCAACTGCGATTTGCACAAATCATGATCAATTGGTTAGATTCGAGTTGTTGTTCCTGCATTTAACACGAGAAGTATGGAAGCCGCCTCCTCTCACTGCATATGCTCACACTCCACCTTGGCAGCCCACTGCGGCTTATTTAAGCTATGGTGGGTTGTGGCGTGTGCTGGCGACCCTTGCGAACATTCAAGTTGTGGCAGGCAGTCGTGGCTACTTATGGTGACGTTAACCCAGCGAAAGTGGGTTGTTGGTGTGGTCAACAAGCCACCTACAACCCATGGGCTGTTCATTGCAAACCGTGCGAGCCAGCCCACTATGTTAGTGTTAACCTTTTTAAAGCCCTAAATGGCCTGGGACAAGCATATCTAAAAGAATGCCTCCTCCCATATTTACTTGCTCAGGTCCTTAGGTTATCTTCAGAGTCTGTCTTCCGGCTGGGTGACCCTGCTGAAATGAGTGAGTGGCTACCAGAGGGACTTTTCAGTTGTGGCACCCAGTTTATGGAATGCTCTCTCCAGGAAGGCTTGCCTATCGTTTCAGTGCCAGGCAAAGATCTCTTTTTTTCTCCCAGGCATTTTAGAGACCTAGTTTTTAGATTTTAAGGCTGTTTTTATATATTTCTGTATTTATATATTTCTATGTTGTTTCTTATTTTGTACTGTATTTTATTTATTTATACCCTGCCTTTCTACTCAAGAATGGCACTCAAGGCATTTTATTCTTTCTAACTGTTTGCAATCTGCTCAATGAATATTTGTTACTGGGCAGATTGAACATATACATACAGACATACATACACATGTATGTACAAATGTAATATAATACATTTATTATGTACACACACCTTAGCCAGTGACCATTTCAAAAACCTTATATTGAGGCTGCAATCCTAAATAAACTTACTAGGGAGTACCACTAATGGACATTGAGACATCTGTGTAAACATGGGCTATGATTTATTTATTTATATTTTTTTAAAGTATGGTGCAATCTATGCTGGCTGGGGAATGCTGGGAACTGTAGGACTGTTTTTCTATCTAAACATGCATAGGATTGCACGTTTAATGCATGACCCAATTGTTGCTAAACCAGAAATTAGATTTTTATCTCTGGCTGTGTTTCCTTAATGCTGGCAGGCCCGGCCCACCGTATTATGTTTTCAGCTTTGATGGTGCTGTTTTTTAAAAATGTTTTATACTTGCTTGTTAGCCACCTTGGGTGGTGGTGGGGTCTTCTCTAGACAGAGGTTGTCCCAGGGGCCATAGGATTTCATGGTCTTCCCTTCCACAAACAAAGAGGGAGATGTGCTGCCGAGGTCTCCCCTTGACCAGTGGAAGAAAGCTCCACTACCACGGGTGATCCAATGGTGGGAAGGGAGGCGGTGTCAGAGGTGGGCTGGGCTGGCTTTGCATCCGGCATATCCCTAGAACAGGGGAAATTATTACCCAGAAGATAGGGATAGTTCAATATGGTAGTTTTCACAGACTTTCTCTCCACAGCGTTGTCTCTTGGACATGTGAATCTCTGAAGGACATACACACTTCTGCTTCTTGCAATTGAACTTAACGACTGCTCCCTGTCCCTTTCGAATTCTCAGGCAGACAGGCAGCAACAAGGTTCATTAAGGCCCTGATGGGCTGCTACAGATGGTTAATGGGCTGCATTTGGCGTGATGAGGCTTATGCTGTTCAAGCTGGTCTTATCATAGCACAGTAGCATCCATGCTCTCAACAGCAAATTGAAAATATTTTCCCATATGCATCTATTGCACGGAGAACATAAAGACCAGGCATGAATAAACTCAGTTCACAGGTCAAGGTGGCCATTCTTGGATTGTTTAACCCAAGAATTGCAGGGGTGAGTGGAGTGCATGAGCTGTGTGCTTGTCATTTCCGCTTTTAAGTAACGATCCAGGAATGCCCCCATTCCTCGGTTGTTTGGTGATGTGCGAACCCGGAAACTCTGGGTTGTTTATGGGCTAAAAACCCAGTGTTAACCCAGCAAAAAAACATGGGTAATTGTTGGATTAATTCTGGATTGTTTAACCCAGTTTCTGGGTTTGCCCATCAGAAAACAGCCCAGGAATGGGACGTTCCTGGGTTGTTAATTAAAAGCAGAAACGATGAGTATGCTCCACTCGTCCCTGCAATTCCTGGGTTAAACAACCCATGAATTGCCACTGTGACATGTGAACCAGGTCTGCGATTGTGTGGGATTAACATGAAAAGAAAATGGTGGCTGAGTATGGTGCTTCAGAACATAGTAATAGAGGGGGACTCATTTCTATAAGCCAATGCTGAGTAAATCAGTCCATAGTCTGTAGACAGGGATATGCATTGCTCTCAGTGGTGGTCCCCACAATTGTGGAATGCCAGGGCCGGCGCTACCGCTAGGCAGACCCAGGCGGCTGCCTAGGGCGCGTGGCGGAAGAGGGCACAGAAACGCTGCGCTCCTTCCTCGCCGCCAGCGCGCTCCTGCCCCGCCTGCCGCCTCCGCTGCGCCTCCCCGCCCGCCGCTGCACCTCCCCCCCGTGCGCGCCCGCCACCTACCTACCTTCGCGTCGTTTCCGGAGCCCCGCCAGCATTGTTTTGGCGGGAGGAACCAGGGCAACAGGGCTTAAACACCCCTGTTGCCCTGGTTTCCCCAGCAAAAAAAAAAAGCGTGGGGGTCCCGTCGCGTCGGAGGAGGAGGCGGCGGCAGCAGCAGCCAGCAGCCAGCGGGGGGGGGAAGGTAGGTGGTGGTGGCGGCGGCACGGGGGGGGTTGCAGAGCAGGGCTGCTTTGCTCCAGAGCCCCCCCCGGCATGAGAGGGGGGGGCACTAAATATAATTTGGCCTAGGGCGCCAAACAGCCCTGCACCGGTCCTGTGGAATGCTGTCCCCAAGTGAGGTCTGTCTGGCACCAACACTGAACTTTTCTACACAAGGCATCTGTTGTGCGCTCGTCAGTCCCTGCTTACCGTTTACGGGTTCTTTAGACCACATTGTGACCCTCCAGTTTCACTTTTGTTTGCAAACAGCACTTTCAACAAGTTGTTTAGAGCAGGGAAAATGGGGTACTATTTTGGATGGCGAAAGAAAATGCTATTTCTACTTGTGTATAACTATTCCACTAGACCACAGTGCCACCTAGAGGTTATGTAGTGGAAAAGTAGGAAACGCTCCTCGTGTAGTGCTTGGATCTCAGTTCTACGACAAAACCGAAAATTGATGCAGCGGATTAACAGTTTCATGTAGAAAAGACCTTTGTCTTTTCAGCGCCAGGTTAAGACTTGCCTTTACTCCCAGGCATTTGACAGCATATGATGGGGTGTTTTAGTTTGTTTTTTTTATCAGCTCCTGGATAGTTTTATTGTCAGTTGTTTTAAACTTGGTTTTAAACTATTTTAAATTTTAGAATGTTAAAGGTTTTATAGTATGATATCATGTTGTTAACCGTCCAGAGAGCTTTGGCTATTGGATGATATAGAAAGGTAATAAATGAATGAATGAATGTTATAGACAAGTATAACCCAGTACAATGGGTTATAGTACATTGTTATAGTACAATGTAACTATATAGTCCAGAAGACAAAGTACTTGGTTTCTGTCTGTCAAGTATTGTGTTACAGAGATAGATTCTTTTCCTGGTCAATTGCTAATCATGGCTGATTTGAAGTTAGAGGAACTAGAAAAAGAATGTTTTAGATCTTATTCTGGCTGTTTGTCGGAGAAATCAATACCACAGTGCAGAATAGTGCTCTGCAGAATAGTGCTAACTGCCAGGAATAGAGCGTTGCATTTATTAGAAGGTTACATGGAACTATTATGGATCACATGTGGTCATGCATGGCACTTTACAAATCAAAGGTCACTTTTAACAGGTTTCAAATAATTGTACAACAGACATGAGCATACAATGATATAGACACACTTAGCTCTATAACACTGATTCATCCTAGGGATTGCTCTTAACAGCATATCTGAATGCTACAATCAGCAGATGGAAAGCTTGCTATGGGAAGAAAACTGCTTTAGTTTCTCATAAGGTGAAAGAAAGTTAAGAGGAAACACCAGGGTGAAGCGTAAAACCCTAAAAATCTGGGGACAACAAAGCAGGTTTAACAACTGTAGCCTTGCAGAACAAGATACTTTAAATACATAAACTAAACAAACAAACAAACACACAAACAAACATGCAGTGGGTTGCGCACTGGAGAAAACTGTAGTGAGAGGAAAACATAACATAATGGTGTGTTGTTCTAATGATTTCACGAAGGAGAGTGTGTGTGATGACCTAGTGCATTTAATGGTAAGGCCACAATATCACAGTTGACGAGGACTTTTAAGCATTCTGCTGTATAGCTTTTCTTCTTGGCTTTTTAAAAAAGTCGCTTCTTTAAAAAAATACCTGAAGTGTATCTCTTTATAGTCCCTTCTTTTTTTTAAGAGCTTAACATATTGCTTAATACAACAGTTGGAACAGCAAAGGAGGATCATCCACAAGGAAATCAGGTTTGCGAAATAATGTTAACAACAGACATGTTTCAAACATGTTACAGACGCACAAAACCAAACTCTACATGGCTAATCTGAAAAGAGGCTTGCAAAGGATTTTCTCAAGTTTCGGATGGTTTCAGCTTTTGCTTCATCCTCATTCACAGATGATCGAAAGAAGGACGACTCCGTGAAGTTGAAGGCATTGGTCAGAGATTGGGATTTGCTGCAAGATAAAAACAAAATCCACACAAATGTTAGCATATCTGAAGCTTCCAAACAAATGCTGTTATCCTGTTGCTTACAGGTGAAGGCACCCTTCAGAATTCCATTTGTAATTTCATATAATGGGAGCAGGAGATATGGGCCATGCCCCCTGTATCTCCTTCTCTGAACAGATCGTCACCATTGCTAACGTTGACACCGATTATCACATGTCTGGGGCAGAGAACATCTGGACTCAAAGCTGACCACACTGATCATTTCTTCAGCAGTGTATGCATAGTGTTAGACTACACACAGAATGTACATTGGGGGAACCCCACTGAAATTCAGATGAACTGTGCTGTGCATCAGAGTACACATTACATCAGAGTACAGATTAAATTATGGACCAGGGAACATCAAGAGTGCTTAGGTCCCATTGAAATGAACGAGACTTGTAGCCCAATCCTAACAGTGCTTATTTGTGGGATTTCGTTCCTGGTAAATAATCCAAAGGATTTACCTAAACCAAACTTAACCTGCATTGTGTAGTGCAATCCTTAGATGTTTGCTCAGAAGCAAGTCCCACTGTTGTCAGCAGGATTTACTTCCCAGTAAATTTGTTAGGATTGCAGCCTTAAGCATACTTAGCTTTCTGTGGATTGCATCCAAAGTGTGTAATCTCAGTGAATAGCAATTACCTGTTGAATGTTAATAATTCCAGATGGCACCTCCAAACAAATACATTCACCTTACTTACTTCTGTTATACTCAAGCCACTTTCCCTGGAATATAATATTTCTCAACTTAGTAAGAATAGACTGAATGCAAGTAAGCAGACTGTGCGGACAGTACCAAATACTGTTCTGCTTGATTTATCCTATACCAGTGTTCTCCAACCTTGGGGTCCCCAGATGTTTTTGGCCTACAACTCCCAGCATGCATGCTGGGAGTTGCAGGCCAAAAACATCTGGGGACCCCCAAGGTTGGAGAACACAGTGACCTATACAGTCTAAGGCTGGTAGAAGGAAAAAGCTGTGAGGCTGCCACATTATGTGGCGTGTGCTGCCTATACTATGCCTCAGCATGAGGCAACAATTCGTAGCTAGCCTGCTTTGAGCACACACCTTTTGTCGAAAACCAAAGCAAGCAGTGCTGCCTACGTGTGTTCAGTTTTTCTCCTTTCCATTGTTCCCGGGCTCAATAATCACTGAAAGGAGGGGGTGGAAAGGCAAAGCAGGACGTCACCTGATTAGGAACTCAAAAATAAATGGTCCTAATTAAATATTTATTCACACGCTAATAACCTGCACGCACATGTTAAGCAACAGCATGTGGGTGAGAATGCCAGGCATGGAGATGCCAAATAGACAGAGCACAGTTAATCCTATTGGCAACTGGCTTTGCTTTTTGTTTCCATTTGTTTAGTTTTTGGGAAATTGGAATATGAATTGGAATCAGCCTGTTACTTCCCTTCAGGGACGCTTGATGGCACTCCGCATGGGTATAGTTTTCAAGTGTTAAGGAATGACCCCAAGATGTGCCATGCCAAGAAATCAATGGTTAGGCTGGGACGTGCTGATCCCAGTTGGGAGGGCAACGTCCCTAACCAGGATGCTGGCCTTCCCAGGGACATTACTCTGGCATTGCAGGCGAATAACAGTGGCCTAGTTGTTTTTTAGGACTGGGATGTAAGTAGAGACTTTAAAAAAAGTTACATTTCGATCATGGAAGTTTTAACCTCATCTGAGAACAAAGGTTTGGAGAACTGGGGAAATGAAAACTTTCTAGGTCAATGTTCTACTACAGTAACTCCCATATGATTTTATAGTCATTCTTTTGAAGTTAGAGAAGTCCTTGAGTCGGATCCGGAATGGTCCTTCCTCCAATTCCAGCAGGAGGAGACCACTGGCGGAATGGGACTTCCGCATTCTCTCCTGCTCTCTGCAGCCCCCATGCCCCCTTTAAATCTCCTTTGGAGGGTCCCCCAACCTTCCACTGGTGGAAGGATGATTCTGGATTGAAGCCCCCTTACCTTGAATGTATTTTATTGAGATAGTTTGTCTCGAAGTAAGCTAATAATAAAACAGTGAGTGATTTGAAAAGAATATTTATTTGGATGTGCGTGGATTCCATTGTTACATCCACAGCTCGCCCCTCTCTGTGTCTGAGTGCTTCTATACTAGGCATTTATCTATTCATTAGGGGAATAGCCAAGCTTTGCTCACTCACTTTTTCTTTTATTCATTTATGATGTTTATATGCCACTCTATAACTTTGCCGCCTCCCAAAGCAGTTACTTTATTCCCAACTCAAGGATGGAAAGCGGAATATCGGTGGTCAGTATAAGAGGTTTAAAGATGTTCTTAAGGCTAATCTTAAAAAATGCAATATAAACATCGAAAACTGGGAAGCTCTGGCCCATGAATGATCTAACTGGAGGTTGGCCTTTCACAAAGGTTCTATGGACTTTGAAGAAGCCCGAGTGCAAGGTGAAAGGGAGAAACGTGCTAAGCGAAAAGCACGTCAAACGAATCCTTTACAGGACCATCTTCCATCTGGTAACCTGTGTCCTCACTGTGGGAAGCTGTGTGGATCTAGAATTGGCCTCCACAGTCACTTATGGACCCATCGCTAGAGTCTACGCAATTTTTTAGAATTTCCTCTTTTTATAATTTTCTTTTTGTAATTTTATCCTGGAAGACAATCTTACTTGGTCACGAGTGATTGCCTACTACAACAAAAAGGTTTTATGGGGCATCTACATGATGGTGCTATCAGAGTATAGCGTTGGTCTTAGTGTATACAGGCCTGTGGCTTACGCTGGCTCAGCTTGTCTGAGTGTGAAAGCTAAGCAGGGTCAAGCCTGGTTATTACTTGGATGGGAGACCCCTCCTCTAGTTTCCTGCATTGAGCAGGGGGTTGGACTCGATAGCCTTGTAGGCTCCTTCCCACTCTATGATCTATGAAATCTATGATTTGGATGTGTGCAGCGATGTATACGGCAGGTGAGCCTATCAAGAGCTCTGTACCTCTTGATACAGTTGGCACCATTTTAGCTGTGTATTTTTAGTCAATCTTTTAATTGGTATATGTGTGAAGGTTCCCCCTATGGGGAATTATCATACAGACAGTATACAGTTAAAATCATACATTTAAATACAAGCTTCTAGTTTACATGCATAAGTAAAGGCCTTTTAGGATTTGTTGTTTTACTGCTTGTTTGCACTGTATTGTTTTAATTCTCTGCTTTTTAACTGTTAGATTGTTTTATTTTTGTTGCTGAAATCCATCTCGTGCCTGGTTTACAGAGAAAGGCGAGATATAAGTTTTATTATAAAGAAATATTGAGTTTGTGATCTACCAGGAGAAAGATTTGGTAGGTGTGTGTACACACACTGGATGCAGTGAACTCTTGTGATTCAGGACTACAGTAGGAGAAGATGCATGACTTGAAGTGAAGGTGTTACAGCGTGGCTGGGCCACACGTCACAATGGGAACAACTTCACTCGAGAGAGGTGGAAGCAAAGAATCCTGCTTGATGTTAGTTACACATGGCTGAATGTACTCTATGTATCTATGAGTAGTGTGTGCAAGCTAAACTGGGCCAAAGAAGATGTTTTTCTGGGAATCTAAGATGAGCACATTTGAAACTGAAATGCAGGGTTATATCACTTGAAAGCTCAGACCCTCTGGGATGGCTTATGGTACCTTCCAGTTTATTTGATTTTCCTGTCCCCAAACCCATCGCAGATAATATTTCCTTCCTTTCTGTTAGTACCCATCTGCAGCCATGCTTTAAAATGATGAATTCCATAAAAATCAAGGCCTGCAACTAGAATATATTATACCTAACATATTCCAAGTGCAGAATATGGGTTCCACTAATGATGGATTTGGGTCCATTGTATGCAGTAATGGAACGTATTACTTGCGTAATGAATGTGGGTATATCTACACAGCCTTGGAAAAAACATTTTGGCAAGAAAAAACATCCCAGGGCTTTCAGTTCAGCCTTTTAAACTGGAAAGCTGTTTTTGTCTGAGTGGCTGCAAGGTTAAAAGTTTAAGCAGATAAGGCTTCCTTTTTCCCCTCCTCAGCAGCTGTCTTTACAGACAGCCCAACCACACATGAGTCAATGCCTTTTGGGGTGGTGGGGAGATACAGAGGATGACACATTCTCAAATTTGGCCTCATATGAGCAGAAATCTGCATGTATCGCAGGAAATGTTGCTTTTTCAGCACATCACTGTCTTCTCATTGGAAAAGTTCCTGTTCCAGGTCAAACAGATGTAAAGCTGTCACAAAGGTAAAAATAAAAATAAAAATAAAGCTCCTTTTTCCACAATACAGGGGAATTTGTACAGGTTGCGTTCAAACTTCTCTCCCTCCTCTAGTTTCCTGCATTGCGCAGGGGGTTGGACTAGATAGCCTTGTAGGCTCCTTCCAGCTCTATGATCTATGAAAATCTATGAAATACAAAACAAGTGTGGAGAAAATAAAATAAAGTCCTTACTTCAGCTGGGGATGTGACTGAGGCTTCTGTGGCGGAGCTGGTGAGGGCCCCCGTCTCCGCGTCTGCTGCTGGTCCGGCACTTGAAGGACCTGGGGCCTGGGCACGTGGTTGCTGAGTTGCAGGGCCAGGTGGACGTGGAGGCAGGGAACTTGAGGGCTTTGTTGACTGCCCTGGAAGGAGCACGCGCTCTGGTTGCAATGCCTCCTGGCTTTGTGATTGCATTCCTTGGGGTTGCACAGGGACCCCTAGGTTCAGTACAAGAAAAACTTCATAATGTATCAGTAATTTTGTACTTGCTCTTATATCCAACACTTAAAAATATAAACCTGTAACCAATCAAATTCAGTGTCATTAGGACACCAACTTTTTGCAGTCATTATCATTACCCATAATGCTTGCATAACTGGAATGCTTGTGAACCTCCACATCCATACTGAGGTGGTCTAAGAAAAGGTATTACTCTGGCAGTCACATCTCTTTTCTCTTTGAGACCAGCAGGATAACTATCTAGACCACACTACATTAATCACAGCATTTCTGTTTCACTTCTACACTTCCTGATAAGCGAGAAATATATCCTAAGTTGCCCTACTCAAACTGAATGCAATGGGAATCACAACTAGGAGCCAGGTTATTAGGGCTATACTAGTACTATACACCAAGGCATAGGACAATATCAGCCCAATCTAGTTATCTTCTTGCTATAACTCAAGCTGTGGGGGACTGTTTTTTGGTTTGTTTGTCTTTTAAATATCATATAGAAGTGCATATACTTGCAATGGCTATTCAGTGAGCTGTAAGCAGCTACTTTGAAAAACATGAAGCATGTACTGCTTGAGCTAACCACTGTGTGATTATCAGGGAGCAAACATATTCAGACCTTGCAACATCAACCCAAGGCAGCTCCATATTTTAGTTAGCTAACCGACACTGAACTGCAGAAGTTTGAAAGTACCTTGAGTGCATGTCTTACGCTGATGTCTGCACTCCTTTTATAAAGCTATCTCTCCATTTAGGCAGTTGATCTTTAAGTGCAGCCGCATCTGCAGCCCTTGACTTCTTGGACTGGAGCCAATTTAGTCCCAGTGGAGTTTAAAGGGTCCAACAGTTGGATCCAAAGTAGCTGAATTTAAACAGATTTATAGCTTGCCCTTAAGACTTATTATGCCAACAAAAGAATGTTTAGGATAAGTTGTGTCCACTGTTGTACCACTACATAGCATTACACAAACACTGCCATTATGAAATTCCTTGGCCAGGATCCAAAGTATCATGAATTTAATCCCATGAGCCCAAGGAGACTTTAGACTTGTTTTTCCTTGAACATCACCCCCAGTCCCATAGCGAAAGAAGTTTGTGATATGATGTGAAAAGTCAAAAATTCCACTGGGCTAGTGCAAGCCCCTCATGCAAACCTTATTAGTTATTTGGATCCCAGTTCTTGCTTGCAAGGGCTTCCCCATTCACTTCAGATAGTGATGGGGAGGGGGAGCAGCTTTCTGCATGCGAAGAACTGACCTTTCCAGTGAAGTGATGGGGAAGAACACTTGCGGAGGAGTTCCGCGCGTGCCTCAGAGTGCACACTGTGCTCTGGATTGGGAAGAGGGAGCAACCAAGGTTTGGACATTGCAGGCATCAAGGTGTAACACACTTCTTTACAAATGAAACTCTGCCTTTTTTCTGAGTACGTTGTCAGATGGAAAGGAAGCACCCACATTGTATAAATCAGGAAACAGGTTAGTGCTACACTACATTGTGAAATCAATTCAGCTGATTATCAGTCTATTAGAATGACGTCACATCACTCAGATTTGATACTTTCTAACTGAAAAACGAACTACTAACACATGAGCTGTGCTTTATCTTGTACGTGATGGCCACATGTTGTTTCAACTAGAAGGCCTATGAAGAATTCACAGTTCTTGAAAAATATTTTCTCCTCTCATGCCATAAGGCCCAAATAGCTCCTCTGCATGAAGCCTAAATAGAGAGTGGACCTTTTAGTTGATTTAGAAAATCAATCAAGCAGGATTATACAACTGAGCCTGAGGCAACCTTGCTATTCTACTTTCAACAATGTGAAGGTATTGAAGGACATGGCAAGGAAATTGTAACTTTGAAAGGAAATTGCTCTGCCAGACTAGTCTAGTTATATATCCCTCTTCATGCAACATGGCATGTAAAGGGAACATATATGGAAGTGGAATCAGGATCACGTCTCCCAGTCCTGCCCCTAACCTAAGTGTGCTTATTAGAGATTGTGAACAGATGCTACATGCGCTCAAACTGTACATGTGATCTGGGACCCTGCAAAAGTTTGTACGCACGTAGTTCTGTTCAAAAGCTTTACTGAATCTGCATTGGTCACCGCCCGACGTAGGGATGTATAAGAATTTCATTTTTGCTCGTAAAACATGCGAACATGCCCTGTTCATAGCTCTAAATGGGAGCGCGTGTCCACCGAAAATATTCACAAATTGTCGAGCACGTGCTCAAGTTTGTCTCATTCCCAGTTCTATCTTTCCTAATTTGCACAACTTTCCTCTTTAGACTGAATCACCCTCACTTTAGTTTATGGAGGAAATCTGCCCTTTGATCGCTGCTCCATTTGCACGAAATTTCCCATCTGCACAAAGCATGCAGGGACCGCTAGCAGTGATCACGCCCACACCCATCCCATGTTCCTTATAATTGCCATGCTGCATAAATTGTGTTCATATAAAGTTACTCCAACACCTGGAAGTTTTATTTTCAATTGATTGAAAGGTTTTGAATTTGGGCTGTTTTCATGAAGAAGTTCTGTTTTGCATCCTACCAAAACAAACATTCTTTAGCTGCTTAGCTTTGCTTTGCTGTGTTAAAAAGATCTTTCTCCATTTGGGTATGGAGGCTTGTATGCCAGAAACTATACACTGAAGACAGATGTAACTTTTTTTTTTATTGCACATTAAGCTGTACAAGATATTTCACAAAATATATACTGCAGTCACACTTCAGCATTTGCTCACTTTCTTGCAGCTGGTTTGGTACAAAAAGGCAACAATAATAATAATAATTTTAAAAGCTTTTACAAAAAAACAAAAACAAAAAACAAAACAAACACACACCAACCCCTTGGACATTAATCCTATACTGCAAAATATCAGTTCCCAGTTCCCACAATATTGCACCTAAGCATGATAGCACGCAGAGATACATTTTGGCTTGCTTCTTATCTCTGGTAGGCAGTAACTGGTCTGGTGTGTGCCCTTCTAAGACCTTTTGCATTAAACGCACTGAAGTCCTGCCGAAATGCAAATCTTTTCTCTGTGGTCTGTGCACCACACACACACACACACACACACACATGCGCGCAGAGCCCATAAACAATGCACAAAAGCATCTGTAAATACTCAAGACTACTACATGCAAAAGAACACTCATGGCTTGAGGTTAATGGCATTCAGTCAGCAGGCTCACTTCTTCACCCCAGAGCAAGATGCTGTTTTTGTCCACTTGGATTAAGATTTGGAGGTGAGAAGGAGGGTGAACCTGCTGGTGAAGGGGATGTGCTCATTCTACACCACCAAAATCATCAGTGTGGTTATCAAGAGACCACTAACCAGAAACAATTACCACAAAAGCAGAATGTTCTTATCATAATATACCCCCAAAAAGGGGGGGGGGGCTGTGACATGCCCAACAAGCACTGAAATCACCATTAAAAGTAGCTTGAAATTCTCAGCTCACCAGCCTGAATTTAAAAATAATAATAATAATAATTAAAAAATGACCACTTGGTAACAGAGCTAAACTTTTTGTTGGCAGTGATTGCAAGGAAAATAAAATCAGACCTTGGCATTGTTTCAAAAGAAAACAGACTTGTTTGTATTAACTTAGGGACTACTATTTACCTTAGTATTAAACTCTAATTGACAAAATATAATTCTTTCCTTTGCTCACAGCTAGTTCTACAGTATGCTTGAGTTGTGCATCTCAATGCTTACAGGCTAGATTTTCTGCAACAGTTTAACTGCCTGCCTAGATATTGCTTGCAAGATTATACACATAGCCATTGGCTATGTGACAGTTATAAGCAATTATGGCTATAAGAAAGTTTGGCAAAAGTAAAACCCCTCAGGTCACCTTGCTTCATTATTTACACATACTTGAGTCACAAGTATGACCTTCTAAGCCTAAGCCCTTTTACATTCCTTCATATATTCTGTTGCTTATGCTCAAAATGATAGATCAGGTTATAGCTACATTGTCTTTTATCTAAATTGCTTGGCCATAACCTCAGCAAATATAGCACAACATAGCCACACGATGAATCTATGAACTCCATTTTTTTAAAAAGCCCCAAACAGCAAAGTGGCTAGCCCAATATTTGGAAAAGAAGATGATTAATCTTGCAAGGCTTTTAATGGCCTTGTTGACTTCCTCTATCAAACAACTGTAGCTTACCTGAATTATGTAGATAAGGAATTTCTGGTAAACACTTGCTTTAGTTTTATATAAGACCACATGGTTACTTTATAACCACCAAAGAAACTCTCTGATTGAACATAAATACATTCAATACCCTCACATTTTAATCAATATTGCACATAGGTGGCCCATTTTTATAGCACTGAGGCTAATAATTTAAAGCAGATTAAAAAAAAAAAGTCTGCATTGAAAATACAGGATATTTATGTATACCTGGAAATAATTCTTTCATATCTCATAGGAAACAACTAAAATAAAAAAAAAACTAGTCTTTCATCTTACTTATAAGTATGACCTAAAAACTTAATAATCTCTATAAAATTATAAAAAGAAAGATGCCTCATTTAACATACTACTGAGACTTTTAAAATATCAGAATCACCTTTCTACATTAATCATGCACATTAAAAAAAAAACAAATATAACACATACTCACAGAGTTAAGCAAAAGTATGTAAATCTCAACTTGGGTCGTTTAGTCATTTTACCCCACAATATAGAATACTTAAAAAAAAACAACTGTCTAACCATCCGTAATATACAGTCACACTGACTTGGTAGAGGCACAATTCTTGTACACTGTTGACAACAGCCCTGAATCACAAGTTATACAGAGAAACATAAGTAAGCATTACAACACAAACATGACAAGATAAACAACCAGACAGTATAGTTGACACTGCATAGAAAAAACACAGTCCAGGTCAGCACTGAAACAATGCAAAAACTGCACAAAACTGGTATTGTTTGATTCCTTTTCTTTCTTTCTTTCTTCCTTTTTGTTTTTGTTTGTTTTTGTTTTTGGCTTTAACCCTTGCTTTTAATCTCAATAATTTAAGTAGCCTGGACTTGTTTTGGTCCTACTGCAACGCCATTACAGTCGAGAATGTACTGTAAACAACCTTGAGGAGGTGGTCGCTGGGGTGGGACTTTGTTTGATTCTGGCTCCTTCAGTGATCCACTCTGTAAAAAAAAAAAGAAAGAAAGAAAAAGAAAAGAAAGAAAAGGGGGGGGGGAAGCAAAACAGAAGAGAGGTTAAAAGAAGTGGGCTACCACAGGAGTCATGGCTAGAAGAATTGTCCTTGTTGCCATTATGAGCCTCTTCCTAAACCTTAAGAGCCTCTTATGAGGTATAAGCCACCTCTGAGGGCCAAGATAGATGTGACGCTAAATACTTCATTAGGAACTGTGTCAGGGTGTGAAGAACCCTGTTTTTCATTGGAACTGCAGCATTGAAGGAGAAGAGGTTTAGCCCTTTCCTCCCGACTAATGTTGGCGCAACCTGCATGGCTGTTGCCCCAAGAAAAGTAAAAATGGAGCTAACATCAGTGCAGGGGAGGAAAGGGTTAAGTCTACCCACCCACCCCCCACACCTGTTTCAGTCCCAGTGAAAATCAACTCCCCCGCCCCCACCACCCTTGCTATCAATTAAGGGCAAAAACCTAACTTGGTTCCATTTAGCATCAAGTCTAGTGACAGGCACCACGTTTGCTTGGGACTTATATTCAGGTCTGCACACCTGGTGACCCACCAAGCTGAATTCAGTTCAGCAGCCAGGTCAGCAACAAAAACAGGAGATTTATTGAGTCCTTGAAAGTCTGTCATATATAGCTGGGGAGTGACATTCAGTTTCATGGCAACTAAAGTACTCAGAATTAAATGCTTTTTGGCCTGGCTGTCCATGCTGAATGTGATGTCTATTACAAAAGGCACATAGTGAAATGTTCTTCAGCATACAAGAAAGAAATAATTAGCAAGGAAGCATCCCTTTCAAGGTGTGAAGAATCTGGGTGTGTGTGTGTGTGTGTGTGTGTCTGAGAGAGAGAGAGAGAGAGAGACTGAGACCGACCCCAAAGAGGGGGAAATGGCTGTATATTCCATACACTCTATTTAGGGGAGTTTGGGGGAAGTTCAGATGTAATGCTTCTCAAAGTACACTATGCAAATTTGCTGCACCATCTGATATAAACATATAAATTGTCCCATATAAATTGTCACCTGTCATATAAATATAAACATAAATTGTCAGCTATTGGGAACAAAAGCCTCAGAATGCTTTTCTAAAGAGAAACAGAAATTAATGTGTGTGCTTATAGGAATTATTGGCTTATTTCTTCGGATATGTGTTTGGAAGGGGAAAAAAAAATAAAGGGCCAAACTAGATGTGATGCCATTCATACAATTAGCAATGGCAAGAATGGCTTTTTAAAATGTAAACTGCAAGTGCAGGGGGCCTGATCTAGATTGGGACACAGGTGTGTGTGGGGCTAGGGTGCCTTTGCCCCCCGCCGTGGTCCTGATCTGCGTCACTCCCACAACACCAGCTCTTTGCATTGGGAAATAAGCAGGCACAGGGACATGATCCAGACTGAGACTGCGGGATGGTGGTGTCCCTCCTGTCATCTGGCCTTCTCCCTGCTGTGTGGTACACCTGAACACCAGCTCGTAATAGCAGGCGAGGAAGGGGGCAGTCTATGGGGACGGACAGGACGGACTGCTGCATTGGAACACTTAAAGTTTCATGTCGGGGGTTAGAAGTACAAACCCACTGAAAACAAACACTACCTTAATACAGCAAGGACAATTTTATTTGTTGTGTGATTGCCTAACTAAACATCCCCAACACCTTAGTTTTTCCAAAAAGCAGAAATACAGAATTCACAAGGAATTCAGGAGAATGCTGCTCTAGAAAGACACCCACGGAAATGAAGCATTTGTAAGGGAGGGCTATCTGCCACACTGCATTTCTACCACATGGAGATAACCTCCATATAGGAAACTGAATGTTTACCATAAATGCCTGAAAAGTGACATGAGTGTCTGTCCTTCCCACTGAATAGACATATTGTGCAAGTGATGTCTAAGAAGCAGCCCTCAGACCAATAAAAATACTCCCCATAAGGGACCAGAATATCGGTAACATCTATATTCCAGACTGGAATAGTCAATGGCAACGTGGCAATTTTCTCGGGCAAAGGAGATGCTATGTGTCCTTCTGGTCCTTGTTGCTGTATCCTCCATTCAACTGGCATAGAGAGAATTTTGCCTATTCTGGCCTGGGGCTTGACATCTGCCATCTGTTTAGGAGGGCAGACATTCTGAGCCGAAGTGTTATTCATGGGACTGAGAAAAACTGATATTTGTTGGATACAGAGAGGTATTTGAATTTGCCAGAAAGGGGAGAACTAAGGCACTCACTATATTCCTCAAATTATCTTGGGTGTGATGAATACCCCCCATGTTTAAAATCTTTACCAAGCCACCAGACCTGAAATCTAAGCTTAATATAGTCCATCTCAAAGGAAATGCCTTGGCCTTAAATTAGGCTTCCCAGTATGCTAGCTCATACTTCCTGTTCACTGCATTTCCTCAAATACATGCTTTGTTTAAGCATTTTGGAACCTTAATAGCCCTTGCACACTTTCCTACGGATGCACTTGCGGCTGGCTAATCAGTGACTACAGTTGAGTTCCCTGCTTGTATCAGGCACAGAGTCCTTTACCAAACATACACTAGAACTTGAAGACACCTCAGGTCAATCACACACCCATGTCATCCAGGCTATCTGCCTTGTCTGAACCAAAAGAAATGAATTAGTATGACATGTTTTAAGGGTGCTAGCTTTTATTCAAAGGGTTTTGATCCCCCCCCCCGGAGATGAAATATTTCCTTTGCATGTATATGCCTATCAGACAGAGCAACCAATCCTTGAATATTAAAAGCATTTGAAAAGCCAGATTTTTAAAATCTCAAAATTGTTTGCTATAGTTCAGCCAAGGCTTCTAAGGAAATTTAGTATTCTCAGAAAACCACACATCTATCAGACGTTTCAGTGACCTTATACTTGGATCCTATGGATATGTACTACTCTGAGGGTGGAAAAATGGGCCTGCATGGATTACAGCTTGTCAAATGGGGCACACACTTCCTACTTTGTTGTCAGTCAGTTACAATCCCTTTTACAATATAAAAGGTTCCTACTACCAATTAGGAGCTTAGGTTGTATCTGGGGTAGCCAAAATGTTTCCAGCTGAATTGTTCTGTAGTTCAAGCTCCTGCCATATCCCAGGGATAGGTAAGGCTCACTGGTTTCAATTCATGAGTCCAAATTGGATGAGCTGATGACTTCAAAGCCACAGAACTTCAGACCACATCCTGACATGCAAACAATGGTCACAAACTCAAAAGGTTGCAAGCGTTTCTAGCCAAGGGTTAAATGCAAACTTCTCAGTTTAAAAATTAAAGTGCTTCCCTGCTAGAACTAGCACGGGAGTGCTCCAGACATTCTTTAGATATTTGGGTGTTATATGCAATGGACGATCCAGCAGTAGCCCTGAATGTCCTAAGTGAACCAGCATGAAAAGGACAGTGCAGATTAGCCCTTAGACAAAATACCCTCTGAGATATATGCCTGCTCAACACATTCTGAAGGGGAGACACGCTCAGAGACCTTCTAAATGTGGTGCCTACATGCCCAGACTGACACGACCAAGGTAATTTTCAAAATCTGGCTCTAGAGGACAGCTCACTGAATTGAGTTGAGTGAATGACGCCTGGGAGGGTAAATTGTTCTTTATTACATTCAGCCTCTGGTTAATTATGCATTTCATATCCACTCACTCTTGGCATCTGCAGAAAGTATTATAATTTTTCCCAACCTATCTCTTAAATACCAACAGCTGTAATCGTGTGCTTGAAGCCAAGCACTGCCAGGATGATTGCAGTGACTGGAGCTGCCCATGTTTTCTGCGGTGTTGCCTCATAGTCTGGTGCTGCGAGATACTGTGCCGAGGCAGTGCTCCCAGGATTTAGCCTCAGGCAACTGTGCCAGTGCTGTGGCAGGGAGGGACCACTGGGCAGGCAGCATCCCCTCCTGCACTTGGCAGCATTCCACAGGAGCCATAGAGGCCGGTGCAAAAAATAAAGCTTCCCAAACGCCATACATACGAGTGAGAAAAAAAGAGGACAGAGTTTGCTTGGACAACACGGCAGAACCAGCTATCTCTGATCTGCTGACTGAGCCTAGAACTGTGCTTTAGCTAGAATGGCCGACACACCTTATGCTGATCCATAGGATGAGGGTGTCAGAAAAATGGTAGGAGTCTGAGAGGATTCTTCAATATGGCTCTAGCTGCCGAAGCACAAGAAGAGCACTCACTCAGTACTGAAAAGACTCTTCAGGTCAGCATGCTTTCTCTAGCCTGATTCAAGTATTTCAGGAAGCTTAAAAAGCACACCAGATGACTATATTCCCTCTTTTCCATCCTTAGCCTTCGGAGTTCTAAGGAAAGCCCCAGCCAGCCTATCTAATCATAGAATCATAGAAAAGTAGAGTTGGAAGGGGCCTACAAGGCCATCGAGTCCAACCCCCTGCTCAATGTAGGAATCCAGGTCAAAGCATCCCTGACAGATGTCTGTCCAGCTGCACCTTGAATGCCTCCAGAGTGGGAGAGCCCACCACCTCCCTAGGTAGTTGATTCCATTGTCTTATTGCTCTGACAGTCAGGAAATTTTTCCTGATGTTTAGGTGGAATCTAGGTTCCTGTAACTTGAGCCCATGATTCCGTGTCCTGCAAACTGGGATGATCAAGAAGAGATCCTGGCCCTCCTCTGTGTGACATCCCTTCAAGTACTGGAAGAGTGCGATCATATCTCCCCTCAGTCTCCTCTTCTGAAGGCTAAACATGCCCAGTTCTTTCAGTCTCTCCTCATAGAGCCTTGTTTCCAGTCCCTTTATCATCCTTGTTGCCCTCCTCTGAACCCTCTCCAGTTTGTCTACGTCCTTCTTAAAGTGTGGTGCCCAGAACTGGACGCAGTACTCAAGATGAGGCCTAACCAGTGCTGAGTAAAGGGGAATTATCACTTCCCGCGATTTGGAAGCTATACTTCTATTAATGCAGCCCAAAATAGCATTTGCCTTCTTTCCAGCCACATCGCATTGCTGGCTCATATTCAGTTTGTGATCTACCACAATTCCAAGATCCTTCTCACTTGTAGTATTGTTGAGCCAAGTGTCCCCCATTCTGTAACTCTGCATTTGGTTTCCTTTCCCTAGGTGCAGCACTTGTCATTTATCCCTATTAAATTTCATTCTGTTGTTTTCGGCCCAGCGCTCCAGCCTATCGAGGTCACTTTGAATTTTGTTTCTGTTTTCCAGAGTATTAGCTGTTCCATCCAACTTTGTGTCATCTGCAAATTTGATAAGCATTCCCTGTACCTCCTGATCCAAGTCATTAATAAAAATGTTGCAGAGCACTGGGCCCAGGACCGAGCCCTGTGGTACCCCGCTCGTTACCTCTCCGGTAATGGCCCTTGGTATCCCTAACTACCATGAAGATGCTCAGATCTTTTTCTGAACTGTTAAGTTTTTTCATCTGTACATAGTGGGCTGGATTCAAGATCTGCCTTCCGCAAGCAGAAAGGACCTTCTGCTTGAGGAAGGGCTCTGCTTGTGGAAGGTCCCTTTGCCTGATTTTTGAGGATCACCCTCCCCCCACTCCACAGGTCACTCCATTCAGCAGTGTCTCCTGGCTGTCTCTGTAGCATTCTCAGTGGGTGGAGGTGGCCATGGGACGGAGGGGGCGGGGAAGTCCACCAGCACAGTTGATCCAGCTTAAATCCAACCCAGTATATTCCCACAGGTCTTTTGTGCATAGTGTGAAATATATTTTATTTCTTAACATTGAACCATCTATCTATTAATTTCAGTGGGTAGCCTCCTCTAGTATTAGTATTATGTGTAATGGTAGATCATTGTTCATCATTCACATCTTCCAATCTTCTATATTCTTCAGTTATATTCCTGCTTAGCAGTTTCTTCTTGAAGCAGAAAAACCACAATGGGATTTCATTCTGCCTTTTCCTGTTAAGAGTCTTCTGGTATTGGGCACACTACATCGTGGGCACTGAGAGGTTACATCTTGCCTTCTAAGGCCCTCGTGATTTGCATGCATATTGCAGAGGCTGCACATCAAGAAAATGCTTGTTTATGAGACTGCCATTCAGTGTTCCATGGCTTCTTATAAAAGGTATATAAGTAGATTAGAGACATTAATCAACTTCTAGTTCTTGGATAAGTGCTTTTTCATTATTCATAAAGTTGAGCTGCAACAAAAAGGAAAACAAAGCAAAGAACCAATCTATTTATCTTGCTGCCATATAACAATACCACCATCTGCTGGTGCATTAAGCCAACAGGCATACTTGTAATTAACTGTGTCTGAATATTCCCCTACCTCCATTGCTTATCAGGGACGGGAACTCGGACTCGAGGACTTGACTCGTGAGTCGGACTGAGTCCCCCCTCTGACTCGAGTCGGACTCGAGTCCCAATATTTTTAATGGGACTCGAGACTCGACTCGGGACTCGAGACCAAGGACTCGTCAACATCCCTGCTTGATGCCACCTGCAGGTGCTGCCTGGACCCAGTTGCAGTAACAATCCAAGTTTATTTTTTAAAATCATTTTCCTAATGCAACCTTTCAGACATTTTGGGTTTGGCTGCCTCTGCCTGCCTGTCTGGGGTTCCCTGCCTCCTCTGCCTGCCTGGTCTCTTCTTAACTAGTTCCACAGTTTGAATTGTCCAAGACAAACGCCTCTGCCTGCCTGCTTTGGGGTTCCTCGCCTCCTCTGCCTGCCTGGTTATTTTGGGTTTGTCTGCCTGGTCTGTTCTTGTCAAAATCAGTGGCAGAGTTTTGAGATAAAAAGGCAAACTTGTGCCTAGAATTTATTTAAGCCACACATCTGAAGTAGCCTTATTTTGTTGGGAAAAAACCCCATTGATTTTAATAGGGACTCGTGGAGTCAGTTTTGGGGGTGACTCATGACTCGTGACTCGTGAGTCACCATTTTGGACCAAGGACTCGGACTCGGACTCGAGACTCGGGTCCAAAGACTCGTGACTCGACTCGTGACTCGAGACCAAGGACTCTTCAACATCCCTGTTGCTTATACCAGCAGTAAGGGCCAGTGTCAAGGGTAGGCACGGTGGGGCACCTGCTGAAGGCCCACACCCGAGCAGAGGGGCCCACTGACAAGAGCCCCCTGGAGTTGCTCCTCCTCTCCATCATTGCAGCCTGCTTGCTCACCTGCTTCCTGCTCTGGCCCAGACAATGGTGGTGCTGAGAAGGAGGAGCAACAGATGCCACTGCTTGCTTGCTCCCTGGCTCCCTGCCTATCAAGCAAGTGGTAACAACGATAAGGAGGAGGGTGAAGAGGAATAGTAGCTGGCGACAATGGCAGTGAGAAGGAAGGCTCACGGAGGGAGGGGCTGCATTGAGGGCACCCTGCCCAAGGGCCCCCCAAAACCTGGAGCCAGCAGTCAGCAGCACTAAGAACAGACAGGCATGAGAGTATGATCTGTCCTCTTGCACTGGTACTAGCATCCTAATGACAGATCCGGAGATCTCTGTGCAGGGGCTCATAGGGTTTGTCCATTAGACAATTCCAAGAGCAAAAATGTTTTTGTGGACAGTTACGGCATGATTTATTATTTTTTTTAGGCTTGTGGCACCAGTGAACGAATTCTAAGCACAGAGTCTATACACCCCTGTGCATATGTACATCCTGGAACGGGACCCTGCAAACATACTGATGCAAATATACTTATGCAAATGTTTAAGGTCAGGGTATCAGACAGACATAAACAGGTCAGCCTGATTAGTCACTCTTTATGACTTAATTGATTCAGTTTGATCGGCGGAGCACAACTTGAGAAAGTCAGAAACACTCGGATAATGGCACATAGGCACTCCACCAAGGGTTGTCCAATAAGCAGAAATAGAGATAAGCAGGCAAACATATAGGTATTTTAAAACTTGATTTTGACAAAATCAGTTTGAAATTTGTCTTATAGCTCTTGATATACTCGATATATTCAATTTGTCATTAGAAACAGAAGGGAAGAACTGATTTCCAATATAGGAGGGGAATTTCCACAAGATGGTGCTATAATGTTAAGGGAAAAATGCACAATTTCCAAGACAAAGAGTGTTTTCAGAACTGTGGATAGCCTATGAGTATACTTTTAAGCCTGGAGCTTCCCCTAACAGTAGAACAGTAGATAAGTAAACTTGCTGCTAAACTATATTATTGTCAGTACTGAGAGCTGCCTGGCACTATGGAAAGAGTTACACAGATATTCTGTTTTGATACAGGTTGGCAATGAAGACAGATTTTCGAGGAAGAACAAGAGTTGAGATAGCCTTTGGTTTTTCATTCTGGTACCTTAAAATCTCCAAATACTGTTAATGTTTAAAATATTAAACCAACAGCTATCAATTTGTATGTGCTCCTAAAAAAATTGAAAACTTAACCTTTTCAATTTCCCATTCATTTCTCAGGATATTGTTCTCTATTCTTTGTGTATTTTGGATGATTGTAGAAACTGATGTTTTAATCCTTGCTGTTGCTATAGGTTGCATTTTTCTCAACATGTGCACTGCAATTTCAACACATGCACTCTGGAATAGTCCCACTAATGTTAGGGGTGGGGCGCACTCTGCAATAAACCATTTGTGGATTACAGCCTACAGCCTGAATTCTGAGATGCTTGCTTGCAAAACAGTGTTATGCACAACTGGGGCGGGGAATTGCACCAAAGAGGCAAAGATATCAGATATGAAAAAAGACACATTCTAAGGCAGGCACACTTTTTTAACTAGTCCTGTGCTAGGTTGCATGATGTAACATTACATTTTCTTCTATGCACAGGACTCCACTAACAATTTACATGTGCAATGCTGGCAGATGTTTGGATGTGCCGTTCCCACCCCCACTGTGCACCCATGGAACAGCTATTCTGTGTGTGTAATCAGTCACTTAGGGCACAATCCTATAACATGTCGATTTGTGTCCAGGTAAGGGTGTATAGGATTTCAGTCTTGTATGTGTAGAGCTGCTTAGAGATATTTTAAAATATGGACAGTAGTATATAAATCTATTAAATAAATAAATAAATAAATAACTGGCGTAGGATAGTTATTTCTTTTCTCTTAGGGAGACAAGAATGTTTTTGAAGTAAATACCAGCAGTTTCTCCTCTGGAAAGATGTTACATAATAAAGTGCATAAAAGCAAAATCCACTTTCACTTATATTGTAAATTATGTACATATATATTGTTAATTTCCATTGGAGACAGCATACACAAATATCTAGGTTTGATTTATTCAGTGAAATCATAGGGATGTTGCCATGGAATAATTATAAACTTATTTATCCTCTCACTAAGCATGTTGATTAAAACTATTAATGACAGATATTAAAAAAAAAAAATATTTCCCATTAGTTTTGGATTTCTGAGAAGGGAGCCACCTTAACTTTTTAAAACGTTACGGCGCAATCCTATGGCCGCTAGCTGTTGTCTAGACGGCAATAGGATAGGTCGGGAGTCCCAGCTCTAACCTTGGAAATGTGTTCCAAGGTGGGATCTGGGACTCCGACCGCGGAGCGCCGTCCCTCCACCCCTGCAGCTGGCGCGGTTCTTTCTGTGCCAGCTGCTCCTCCGAAGACTCAAGTGTGACTTCAGAGACAGCCCTGGGGGCCGTTCCAGGGGGCAGGGAGGGGAAGAATGAGGCTCCGCCAAGATATGATGTATCCCGGCGGGCCCTCGGGCCCCTCCTCCTTGCAAGCAGGGGCAAAAGACATAGACTGATTATGTCTTTTGCAAGGCAAGGGAAGTGGGGAGGCAACCCTTGCCTCTGTGCTCCTCCCATGCTCGACTGGATATGCCTGTAATTCCCTGAGTTTGGAGGGTTATATGAGCAGCCACACTGGATGGCTCCGTTAATCGCTTTTTACAGGTTTATAGTAACTCTTACCCCTCTAACCTCTTACCCATTTCTTATCCTTATGTACCTTGTAAAAATTAAAAAAACAACATTTTTTGTATTTTTTAAAGGGTGTAGGCTGTAATCCACAAATTGTTTATTGCAGAGAGCCCCTCCCCCCCCCACATTAGTGGGACTATCCCAGAGTGCATGTGCTGTAATTGCAGTGCACATTTTAAAAATGGTGGTAAACAGCGTTGCATTCTGTAACGCTGAACCCCACTCTTTCCCTGCAGTGAAAAGCCTAGTGAAAGGCATATGTTGAAGAATATCAATGCTGCAAAATGGGGCAGGAATTTGCCCCTTCAGAATAAAAAAAAAAAAGGGAGAACTATACTTGTGCAAACTTATTGCCTGATATCATCTGGAAAAATTTAGATATGTCATGATGATTCATCATCGGGTAGCTATTTACATAGGATCGCCATAATTTGATCTAGATGAGAAAACTGTTTTGATAGCAAAATACTACCTATATTTTGGCCCATGTGGCTATTCCTTTAAAGTCCCTTTACAATGTTTACTTACAGCAGATTTTGCACGGTATATGGTTATGAGACGGAAATAATTTTGTGTTCTCTTTTAAGTGGTACAGTAGAAAACAGAAGCATCACTTACTTGGTTCTGTGGGATTGTAGGGTTTTTTTACCCAGAGAACATGATTTCATATTCAAAGAAAAACCAATCATTCTTCTCCAGGAAAAGGGCAATTTGAGGTGTGCCATGAACTTGTTTTCAAATCATTTACCTGCTGTTAGAAACTTGCATCACATAATTTGGGCCCCTTACTATTATTTGGCAGCTACCAGGACATAATCAATTTTTCAGTTGCTTCTTTTGAGCTCATCCTAAGAAAGTGGGACATACACTGATGTTCGCAGAACTAGTTGAGTCTCATGGTTTACAGTCCAATCACTCTGCACTAGAGAAGGACCCTAAAGAGGTTAATTCTCCTTCAAATTCGCCCACGTCTTCCAGATCATTATGGTGACGGATCACGATAATCATTGGAGGTGGTGGCTAATGTGGGAAAGCATCCACAAGGGATTATATATATATATATATATATATATATATATATATTCTGACTTGTCACAGCAACATGTGCTAAGATGATGGCTGACTGGCTCACCCTTGACTTTTAAGTTTTCCAGGAAGCAATAAGCTGTGATCTCATCATGTGCCTGTGAGATATTAAAACATTCAACGACTTGAAGCAAAAACAAAACAAAACAAAAAGACCATCTCGAATAACCATCTCAAATAACCTTTTGAATCCGTTTGTGAATGTGTCACAAACCAGGGGCAAAAAGTGAACAAGGTGCACATCAGGGATGTTGAAGAGTCCTTGGTTTCGAGTCACAAGTCTTTGGACCCTAGTCTCGAGTCCGAGTCCTTGGTCCAAAATGGTGACTCACGAGTCACGAGTCATGAGTCACTCCCAAAGCTGACTCCACGAGTCCCTATTAAAATCAATGGGGTTTCCCCCCAACAAAATAAGGCTACTTCAGATGTGTGGCTTAAATAAATTCTAGGCACAAGTGTGCCTTTTTATTTCAAAACTCTGCAACTGATTTTGGCAAGAACAGACCAGGCAGACAAACCCAAAATAACCAGACAGGCAGAGGAGGCAGGGAACCCCAAAACAGGCAGGCAGAGGCCTTTGTCTTGGACAATTCAAACTGTGGAACTGGTCAAGAAGAGACCAGGCAGGCAGAGGAGGCAGGGAACCCCAGACAGGCAGGCAGAGGCAGCCAAACCCCAAATGCCTGAAAGGTTGCATTTTAGGAAAATGATTTTAAAAAATAAACTTGCTGTACTTCCTAAAACCTATCCATGTTGCATTTGAGGAACATGATTTTGGAACACGAGTCCTTGGTCTCGAGTCCCGAGTCGAGTCCCATTAAAAATATTGGGACTTGAGTCTGACTCGAGTCAGAGGGGGGACTCAGTCCGACTCACGAGTCGAGTCCTGGAGTCCAAGTCCCCATCCCTGGTGCACATATAATAGAAGCGCTCAGCAAAATAGATGGCTCCAGATGGAGAAGAACTTTTTTCCTACAGTAGCAAACGAAACCTGAGGGAAAATTCTGTTGTGATCCCAAATACCGTGTTGAGTTAGGGCCAGTCCATATGTTATATTTGCAAATATGAAAGGCATTGGAAACAGCCTCTGCATGATGCCCAGAGAGCAACCATCATACAGAGAGTTTCTATGGCGGTGGGCAGCCATCCACAGGAATGGCTCATGGTGGTATGGAGATGTTCTACATCATGGGGGCAATCCACGTGGCAAATCACTTAATATATCGAGCCTGTTCTATTCGTCTCCACGATGTGACCAGCTTAACGTAGTGACTGGGTTCGGAAAACACGATAAGCAACGGTGGTAACTCGCAATTGCTTCTCGGGCGTGTCGTTCGAACCCAGTCATTGTGACTGACCATTGTGAGTTATCGCTAGAAGGCGGCTGTCAGAGGCCTCTTTCTCCTTCCTCGTGGAGCGGATCAAGCACACCCGTCTCCTCCTCCTTCAGAGTAGACCTCCGGAAGAGGAGGTGGCGATCTGCTCCCACTCGGCCACTCAGCACACTGAGCGGCCGCGGGAATCAGAGTACAGCCTCCTCCCTGAAAGGTCTTCTCCCAGGGGGAGGCCCGTGCTCTTGATGCCCGTGGCTTCTCCACGTGCTGAGCCTGAAGTCACCGGCACTGCCGCCCCAGTGAGTGTGGGAAGCGCCCGCCCTCTCTGCCCTTTGCTCTCCCAGGAGAACCTGGGAAAGAAAAGGGTGGAGAGGGCAGGGGCTTCTCTGCTCCGCTGGAGAAGTTTACCTGCTGGAAGCAGGGACTGCGTCACCACCTCTGGCATGTAAACCTCTCTGGCGGCAGAGCAGGGTGGCAGGAAGCACCCACCCACTCCCGCCACTCTGCTTCTCCACCAGAGAGGTTTAACTGCTGCTGGCAGGGACTGCATCCCCGGCTGCAGCAGGTAAACCTCTCTGGCGGCGGAGCGGTGGGAGGTGCCCGCCCACTTCACCCTTTGCTTTCCCCAGAGAGGAAAGCAGAGGGCGAAGTGGGTGGGTGGGTGGTTGCTTCTGTCACTGGTGTGGCCACGCATGTGACAGGAGCAAGCCCTGCCCTGCTGCACCGGAGAGCAAGCCCTGCCCGGCTGCACCGGAGAGGTTTCCCTGCTGCAGCCGTGCCAAAGCCCCCCTCCCCCCCCCGCGCTTCATCACCGGAGAGGTCTTCCTCGGGATGCAGCAGGTAAACCTCCATGGGAGTGGGGCAGGGCCCGCGCCTGTCACTGGCGTGGCTGCACCAGTGACAGAAGCAGGCGCTGCCCTGCTTCGCCACCATAGAGATTTCCTTGCTGCAGCCAGGTAAACCTTTCTGGTGGCGGGAGGCACCCGCTCACTCTGCCCTTTACTTTCCCTGGAGAACCCCGGGAAAGAAAAGGGCGGAGGGGGCAGGCTCTTCCCGCCGCCCCACTCCGCCACCAGAGAGGTTTACAGAGCAGCCATGGGGGCTGTGTTACCGCCTGCAGCAGGAAAGGTTTACCCTGAGAGTAAACCTCTTTGGCGGGAGGCTGTGATCCACTCTCCATTTATGGAGCAGTCGCGGAGAGTGGAACCGGCACTCCTGCCTCCTGCCTGAGAGGAGACCTCTCAAGGAAGAGGCGAGATGCTCCCCCGCTCCCCATTGTGTTTCAGGGCACAAGCCCTGTGTGTGTGCAACGGGGAGTCTTTGACAGCCACCACGAGCTGAAATCGGATCACGATCACGGCTGTCAAAGAGAGGGGCCTCGTTCCTCCCCATGGTGTCCCCTGGGAGGAATGAGGGGGAGGGAGGGAGCATAGCAACAATGATGAGCCCAATCGTCTGTTGGGCTCATCGTTGTTGCTTTGTAGAATCCGGCAAACAATCGTGGTAACGTACCATGATTGTTTCCGGGTTGTGAGAATCTGCCCAGTGACTGGGTTCAGATGACATGACAAGCAAGCAGCAATAACAGACTGTCAAGGTTCCGCTACTGCAAGGACCCCTTAACCTTCCTTTGGGAGATCTCTGCCTCTCCTCAAAGCACCTCCCGTTCCAGGAGATCAAGTCCTTTCACAGCTTCCAATAGCATGGGTGTAGGCTGTAGACGTGGTGAATAAGTCACTCCAAACTCTCAGGGTAAACAACAGCACTTTACTTATGATATTAGAGTATTTACTTAATAGAGTGGTTATAATCCAAAAGCAAGTATGATAAAATAAAACAAACAAACAAACAATCCACCGTTCTCTAGTATAACTTCAGACTACCTATCTGCTATGCAGCCAGTTTCTCTTTCTCTTTCTCTCCTTCTCTCTGCTGTTTCTGTGCTTCTGCTTCTAGCTCTCTCTCAGCACACACACACTAACTGCTAGCTGACCACACCCCACATATATAGCCTTCCCAGGAATGGAAGGTTATAATCATGTGACCTTGAATAGGATATCTAATTCTTAACTTCTATTGGGTAACTTAAAACTCTCAAACTCCCCCTCCCATCCAAGTGTTTGGGCCTTCAGGCTTCAACTACTCGAGGGAAGTGTTTGGGCCTTCAGGCTTCAACAAACTCAAGCCTGAGTAGGCCTCAATCCTTTACACAGACAACTGTTGCTTGTCATGTCATCCGAACCCAGGTTGTTATGAGTCACAATGGTCTGCTTCGTCCTCAGAAACAACGGTTTATTCTAGGGTTTGTTCTTACAACGATTGTGTGTTGTGTTGTCCAAACCAGGGAGAGCTGTTTTATCGTTGGTGGTTCAAGAATCCTAAAGAGTCGAATGACAAGAGCAGCAAAACAAGCAGCCGCTCCAGCCATCCGATCTCTATTTCTGGTGTCTGTCCAGCAACACACACATTGCTGCTTGTTTCACTTTTAATTGTAGGATGTGTTTTACTTTTAGATTCAGAATACCCAAAACTGTATTTTTCTTTCAAAATAAAGTATGCTTTTAACAGAAGAAGAATGGCTTACAATTGGAGAACTTTACAAGTATGTGGGGGGGAGGGGAGGGGGTAGTTGGGTAGTAAGCAGAGGGCTAGAAAAATGAGGTCAAGGCTAAACTCTGGCTGCAGGAGCAAGAAAAGGGAAGGTGTGGAAAAGATCTAGTTCAGATTTGTAACACAACTGGGAGGCAGGATAGATGGGAGAACTGCTAGAGATTAGCAGGTTCTATGCCATGCCTGGATGCGAGGGGTGGGAAGAAGTAAAAGAGGTGCAGTGCTAAGCAGAGCTAGGCATGGGGGGTGGGGTGAAGGTGTAAATAACCTTCACCTGCCTCCTTGCCAAGATGGGAGCGAAGGTGGGAGGGAGAGCGAGAGTGGCTTTGGTGCCAGGTGGTGCACAGAGGGAGGGGGGCAAGGATCAAAAGCCGCTGCTTGGAGAAGGGGCGCCAGGCAGTGTGCAGCAGAGTGTATAATGTGTTAATAATCATCACCTGTATGGTAGAACAGGTGGGGGGAAAGGCAGGACTCGGGAGGGAGAAGGGGGAGCGTAAAAGGTGTTTGTGATGGGCGGCAAGGTTGGGAGTGGTGGCTGGGTTAGGAGAAAGTCAAGCCTCAGTTCATACTAGAGGCGCCAGGAACGGTGTGTGGGTGGATGGGGGATGGGATGCTTCTCTGCGGTGATGGAAACAGCCAGGCGAAAGCAGGAAAAGTGACAGGCGGAGAAGCATGGGGCAACACACAGGAATCATGTTTTTCAATGGGAACAGACAACAAAAGGGATATCGATCAGCTACAGGGAGGTAGAGAAAGGGTTAAAGAGGGAGCGATGGCCCCTGGGATGCATCATGCCTGGAGGTGGAGGGAGGACTGGGTGGGAACAAAAGCACAATAATGACCACCAGAAACAATGATCATCTGTCAGAACCATCCTTGCAAGTTACCACCAATCATGGTACCTTACAATGATAGCTTGCTGTATCTTGCGAACCCACCCATAGAAAGGCGCTTCAGGCATGAATCAAAACCCATCTATAGAGCTTTTCCCTAAGGAAAGTTATTTCAACCACGTGCATATTGAATTCAGTTTCACAATCTAAGTGTAAGTCTCCATGGACAGCCTGCCCTTTCTTCAGTTCTCTTTTCACCTTAGGGCAGTGTTTCTCAACCTTGGGTCCCCAGATGTTTTTGGCCTACAACTCCCAGCATGCCCCAGCCAGCATAGCTGGCTGGGGCATGCTGGGAGTTGTAGGCCAAAAACATCTGGGGACCCAAGGTTGAGAAACACTGCCTTAGGGTAAATGACTACCCAGTAGGAACCCGCATGCTGATTAAGATCCTCTGACCAGACCCTGCTCCTTTTACCCTCATTATGTGAGCTGAAAACATCAACAGCTAGGAACACTTTACTGCAATTCTCCCAAAACTCTGGAATGATCATATGGTTTTTCACAGGGGCTGCAAGTCTCAGCTATTTCAGCTAGCTTAATAGCTGAAGGCTGATTTGATGAAGGCTGATTTGATGAGATGGCTGTGTTCAGTCTTAGTGGCTAAGTTTTACTGTTGCTGTATGTTTAATTATAAAATTACAGTGTTTATTACATTTTGATTTAAACTGCCTCGAGCCTGGTAAAGGCAACATATACACATTTTAAATAAATAAAATGAAAAGTACCATGGTCACATAAGCCTGGATGCACAGAGCTGCTAGGCATCATCAGCCTTGCTTCAAAGTGCCTTGAAGCAAACTGGAGGCGGATGGTTGATTCGGATGGAATAGTCCCAGTTACCGTAAGTGCCTGTGTAACAATTCACACAGGCACACAGACACACTTTTTACTGAAACTTACCTTTATTGTCATTGCTCTGCCAATAGCAATGTCAACTTTTCTACTAAGCTCTGTTTGGATATTTCAAATATATGATGTTTGAAATTCTGGTCCAAGGAATCATCCAGACACATTCCTTTTCACTACTTGCTTTTTTCTAATAATGATTCAACACACCTTGATTGCTCATGATAGTGTGTGTGTGTGTGTGTGTGTAAGAGAGAGACACAAAGAGAGAAACAGCATTCCTTACCTGGGGCTGCTGAGTGGCAGTTGGTTTCTGAGGAGATGGTATAGGTGTTTTAGATAACATTTGGTTCATTCTGCTTACAACAAGTTCAGTTATAAGCTGTTTGTCTTCAACGTGATGTTCACCAATCAAAGGCATTGCAGAATCCATAACCTAGAAGACACAAAAGCTGGTTAGGCAGAGAAACGTTGTTTTAGTGATTTTCTAGGCTGTGTGTCACAGGCCATTATTATCAATTGTTGTTAACCGCCTAGAGAGCTTTGGGTATGGGCGGTATAGAAAAAAAAGAAAGAATCCGGAGCTGCTGGGATGACAGTGTTATAAATAAAGGACACTGCTAAGTATTTCTTTAGAATCACATTTTTTAAATGCTTCCATCCAAACAGTTTTGATTATTAGGAAATGTGAAGAAATTTGTGATGGTGTCTCAATTTTTTTGTTTGTTTTAACATGGGAAAGAAACTGAGTCAGAGTATATAAAGAATGATCTGATTCACATGTAACACCATAGGCTGTTTAACCCATGAATTGTGGGGTTGTGCTGGAGTGAGCGAGCAAGCTGCCTCCCATGTTTGCCGCTTCTGCTTTGTATCTGGTTTCAACAACTCATCTGTTGTTTGATGTGATGTGCGAACCCGGAACTCTAGGTTGTTGAGGGACAAACAACCGAGTGTTTTAACCTGACAACAAACAATGGGCTCCTGGGTTGTTGATGAAACCAGATGCAAAGTGGGAGCAGAGAGTGGGTGGGAGGCAGCACACTTCTTCACTCCAGTGTAGCCCCAACTAACTATGGGTTGTTTACCCCATAGTAAGTCATTATGTGTGAACCAAACCATTGTGTCTCTGTTGCAGGAAAAACAGTATGGATGATTTGAATTGTTCTTTGGCAGAATATACTTCTCAAGAAGAATGATGTGGAGTGCTAACACTACTCTTGACACTTGGGAGTGCTAACACTACTCTTGGTGCACACATTAAATACTGTGATGACTCCAGTAGCAGTTCCTTTTTGCAGTGCAGATCACATAGATTGGCTGTATAACCAATGTGCACCTGACCTATAATGCTACGAGGCATCCACATACAACCAACCCATGGATTGTCACAAGTGCAGACACAGGACCAAATTTTACCACTGTGCCATTTTGTGCTTTAGCACATAACGAGTATTGCAGTAAGCAGTTGGGTGGACAGGGAGTTATGATGTTAGGCTCCCTCATATCAAGATTTTACATTCCTGCAAAATGCTTGGCAATGAGATCCTGGAAATGGATAGCTAAGTGAAATTTAAATTCTATTTCAATTTATTCTGTATCATCTTGGTATTCACGTGGCTTTAAACGAAGAGGCTGCTTTAAATGTAGTGGCACAAACACAGGTATGTGTCCACACAGCGACTCATTATAACAGGCTGCTAGACTCCTTTTAAATGCTCTTGTTCACATAGAAGGTGAAAAATGAAAGTTTTAATAGTGGCTGGGTTCGCACAACACGACAACCCTTTGTGGATGACAAGCCACGGTGGGTTATCATGTTGTGCAAACCCGGACCGTTTGCAGCAGGGTGGTTTGCTAAGCTTGTGGGCAACAAGCCACCCTGACAACCTATGGCTTGTGCTAGGGATTGTTGTACCCATGATGGGTTGCTGTGTTGTCCAAACCCGGATTACTAGCCCCATGGTGGATACCGGGAACTGGCCACTGAGCTGCTCGGCAAGAGTGGCAAAAACCCCTTGGCACTCTTGCCAAGTTTGTCCAGGCCACCACCAATGCCGGCTGTGCCACAAGTGCCCAAGCGGCAATTTGGGGCGACTGGCACTGGTTGGGTGTCTCCCACCACAATTGCAAGCCCTTTTGGCTTGCTGTATTTCCCCCCCACACCTCCCCCCCCCCCGAGATTGAGAACTCCAGCTTGACAGCCAGTGTTCATGATCTCCATTTTGACAGCCACTGACAGCTGCTTCAGGGTGCCCAAGCGGGACACTGGAGGGGCTGTCAGTGGCTGGTAAACAATTGTTTTCTCAAGGTGATGCACCTATGGCCGTATATGTCCCTGTCAAAAAACACCCATTGCTCTGTCAAAACCCCCTTTTAAAGGGGACCCAGAGTTATGACAGCTACCTGTCAAAACGCCTTTTCCCCAGAAAAGGGGGTGTGGGATGTACTTTTGCACTTTCATGAGCAGCTAGAGTCTTGGGGGGAAAGTACAAAATGTGCATCACCCTGAGGAAAGTCGGGACAAAGAAGAGAAAAAGATGAGGATCTCACCATGAAGGAGGTGTAAATCTCATCGCCCCCTTTTCGTGAGCAAAGACCACTCACACACCTTAATGAAAAACAATTGTTTGCCAGCCACTGACAGTCCCTCCGATGTGCCTCTTGGACACTTTGAAGGGGCTGTCAGTGGCTGTCAAAATGGAGATCGTGAACAGCAGCTCTCAAGGCAGAGTTCACGATCTCTGAAAGAAAGGAAAAAGTTAAAAGGGGCAAAAAAAAAAGCCACAGTGAGCGAAAAAGGGCTTGCAATCGTGGCGGAGGGGGAGGCAAGTTGGTCCTGTTGTGGAGTCCCCTGGGATACCTGCAGGAAGACTGAGGGGGAAGGAGCGGAAGCACAACCCGTGGCAAACCCAATTGTCTGTCAGGCGTACTGTGGGCTGTTCGCACAACTACCACTGTAGCTTATTGCCAGGGTGAGTTGTCACGATATGCGAATTTGCCCAGTATTTCTATCTATCTATCTATCTATCTATCTATCTATCCATCTCTATTTTCAGAAAATAAACAGCTCTGTCAAGAATTAAGAGGCAAAATTAAGCTTTTATTATCCTAAAAGGCTCTGGAGACAGATGTGATTTTACTTTTAGGACTTTTTCTGCTATTTCATGAAATGTTCTCAACAGCCTGTAAGTCTTCATTACTCCTGCTGCATTAATTACGTAATAGATGAAGAGGGAATACTTTCTACTTTTGTTTTCCAATTAGTTGATTACTGTGTCTATCAGTGGCAATTGATTGATATCACTCTGTGAAAGCTAGAAGTACTATTATTCCTAGACTTACATGAGAAAACATTGAATCATGATGGCTCAAAAAGTACAGTCATTTTAAGTGGTAGAAGGAGCATCTTAGGCTGCAATCCTATACTCAAGTACCTATAAGCCGCACAGAATGCAATGGGGCTTACATCTGAGTAGACATGTATAGGATTGTGCTGTTGGAAGGTATGTAATGGAATTTCCTTTTAGGATACATGCAGACATCAGAAGTTTGCTGTTTGAGTGCTTCAACATGATATACCCAGGGCTGATATATATATTTTTTTAATGTGAAGTTTCTAAAAAGCCAGACGGCACATATTTGTTTGTCATGAAATTATCAACTTGCCCCTTATTTACAAATCCACTCTTGGCCTGATGATGGGCCAAAGAGTTTTTCTAACATGCAACATTTCTTCATAAACCTAAATTGGTTTTAATGGTGAAGCATCAGAAGCAGTTCCTCCCCACTCCTTATGGAATATTATTTGCCTTATCTTTTCCACTAAAGCAGTGTTCTCCAACCTTGGGTCCCCAGATGTTTTTGGCCTACAACTCCCAGCATGCCCCAGCCAGCTACGCTGGCTGGGGCATGCTGGGAGTTGTAGGCCAAAAACATCTGGGGACCCAAGGTTGGAGAACACAGCACTAAAGGAAGTACCGGAAGGCTCCACATCTTGTTATGTTACACGAGCAACTGACCAGACTGTTACATGAATACAGCATGATATACATCAAGCATAATGGTCCCAAGAACAAAACAAACCACCAGTTGCAGCACAGCGGCAGAGGACAATAGCCTTAAGTAAATAATGAGTGTATAAAGAAGTGTGTGGGTCAGAGACATGGTTCTGAATGGTGGCACTTGTGCAGCATCCTAATGCTCTTTTGACCACAACAGAGGCAGCTATGTTGATACAAACCTTCATATTTAAACAGGACAGCAAGTGACTGTAATAGAATTTCAGCAGACCTATAATGGTACTGCCTGACTTTCATTGCCTAGAATTCTCATTTCCACTTCTGTGGATATCAAGGTAATATTTCCTTTAACTTAATATATACCCTTGCAACAAAAAGACCTATTTACTTCTATTTATAACTGATTTCACGCTGGACAAATGGGCACGAGTTTTCTTTAGCTGTTCTGATCAAATATTTTTGCTACCGCTGTCCCACAGTGACTCTGAGTTATCCATGGCAACAAAAGCTTTGATGCCAGATAATAGGGCTAGGATTATATAACTAGTCTGCTAGCAGTTTAATGGTTTCTAAAATTATCATTTGAACAAACAAGTCTTCTCTTCTGTGCCGCATTGAGATATAATTTACAGCCTCACAGTTCCCATAAAACATTTCCCTGAAGAAACAGCTGTAATTTAAAAGGTAGGATAGTTTTTTGTTTTTGTTTTAAGAAGTGCATTCTTGAAGTTCATCTTAAATAACGACACTTGAACCTGTTTGTTTTTATCTTTCAATCTTGTTGGGACCTATCAAAAAATGATTTCTCACCATCTGAGAAGGTGTTATATTAAAATGAATTCAGATTACCATTCTTCTCTCACTTCAAAGTGCTTTGAAAGTCCGAAGCACAATACAAGAGAGACTTAGGAAATGGGCATAATAAACTGAATATAATCCTCTGTGGGATTCAGGCTACAGGTTGTATGAAAAATATGGAAATGAATTATCAGATTTGTCTAATGCGTATTATTGATTATGGGCAAATTTATTATTTATTTGCAGCACAGGTAAACAATTTTTCTATAAAAGCAGCATAGGGTCCACCCTCTGGCTGTTTTAATCTGGAAATTTAAACCCAATCTATTAATAGTTGACACTTACCTCTATAAATGAAAGTAATTGAAAAACCTTTCACCCTTCATACAAGGATCCCGGCAAGCATCTCTGACCTCCAGCGCCTTGATCCACGGAGAGCCCACCTCTAGTTTGATTCAGTGTCTTATTGCTCTGACAGTCAGGAAATTTTTCTTATCTCAGAGTATTCCCCTAAAGCTAATTAGATTATTCCAGGGAAATTTAGAGAATCACAACCTAAATAATAAATGCACTTACTTAGAAACGTGTTCAATGTGAGTTACTTCCCGGTATACATGTCTGTAAGATTTATCTATGGAATTAAATTAGTTTTACACCAACTCATCATCTGGCTCAAGGCTGCTTTCGATCATAATTAAAATCACGACATCCCTTATTCATAAAAATGAAGTTATGAACAAGTAAAAACATCCAAAAAGCGGCAAATCCAGTAACCAGCACAACTGAATTCAGTTTCCAATTGCATTTCTAAACAGAAAGGCCTTGCAGGCACCTCTGAACACCAAGAAAGATGAGCTCTGGCAGACTTCATCTATGAGCCAAAAGCAGCAAGGTAGCTGATGGAGATCTTACTTTGTGTGTTGGGGGTTGGGTGGGGATATATGGGAAGAAACAGTCTTGACGGTATGCAGATCCAAAGTCATGAAGGCCTTTAAAAGACAGAACAATTTAAACTGAGCCAAGTGTAGACAGTGCAACCTCTGCAGAATTTGATTGTATATGTTCCCACCCAGGGTCGGTTCAAGGCAGTTTGGTGCCCTAGGCAAGATAGATATGGCCCCCTCTTCCAGTGAGCCCTCCCTCCCTCCAGCACCTGCCCCCTTAGCCCGGCCCTATATTGGCAGAGGTAGCACGTGTTCCCACCTTCTCAGCTGTGATTTGTAGTGGCCTTCACTACTGCCAGCATCCTGTCCATATTTTCAGAGGTAAGTAGGCTACAGTGTTCCATTCAATCATGTGACAAATATGATTCTCTGTGCAACCCTGGCTCAGATTCTGCCATAACAATGATGTCCCAGTTGTATTGATCTGAGCAAATGTATAAGTATAGAACTGAGAAAAATTGTCCTGGAGGGCCCTAGATGACACAGAATCTTCTGGGCCAACCCTTGGGCATTTAGGCCTATTCACCACCCTAAATAGCTTCACTGGACATGATTCAGCAGTGGTGATGAGAAAAAGATTTCTTTGCCACTCCCACTGGGCCCTATGGAATGCTCGGTCACATTTTACGTGGACCTTCCACCAAATGTCCTCCAGTTATCTCCCTAGCTGCTTATAGTCATAAAGTATGAAATACAATACTCAGCATGTTTGTTTCATCTGGTGATACTTCAGTAAGGGAAATCACTGGCCCAGGACAGTCCCTTTATTTCTGAATGTAGAGCACATGACACAGTTAAATGCTATTAACATCTGACCATGGTGGGGATGGTGTATAGTCCTTGGAGGCTTGCTGTGACAGGTTTGCAAGGCACTTTGAGGATAACTGTTGCTCATACTAGCCTTGCACTTGACATCATCCTATGCCTATTTGCTTCCAGACCCAATTCAAGGTGCTGGTGCTTACCTTTAAAGTTCAAAACATCTTGGGACCCAATTATCTGAAGGACTGCCTCTCTCTATACCAGTCCTACCTGTGTCTTAAGATCTGCAGGGGAGGCTCTTCTTCAAGTACCTTCAACACATTATATGCCAACAAGGAAGAGAGCATTCTCTGTTATGGCACCCCAACTGTGGATCACCCTTCACACAGAAGGGCAACTGGTGCTGACATTGTAATCTTTCCAGAACCACGTAAAACTTGTGTGTGTGTGTGTGTGTGTGTGTGGTTGTGTTTTTTTTTTTTTACAGAAACATGACTAGTTTCTATGACTTACTGCTTCTTTGGCCAACAACAAGGTCTAACTTTTGCTATGTAATGCATACCCTTCCTGCAAGGCTGTGTGAAAACCTAAAAAAAAGTTAGGATAAATTATCTTGACTGATGAAATCATCCTTTTGGAACATAACTTTAATGTGGCAAAGAAGCCACACGGGAAATAGTAGGTGGCATATTATTTCAATTGGTCAACCATGGTTGAACGATAGAGTTGAAATTAGAAAGTGGTGAGCTACCATGCTAACCAGCAGACTGGAAATCTACTGTATTCTCTTCTCTCTCGGCTTCACCACAAATGAAGAACAGACAAAACATCAAAACAACTGCATTTCCTCCAGGCTGAATGACACTGGGTGATGAAGGACATATTATATTACAGGGTAAATGCACTATTGTAGCAAACCATGCTCTTGTTTTACCACAAAATTTTGGTCCAGAATTCTACTTATCATGAGAAAATCTATTTTCTTTATTTTCCTTTTACGGTATTTTTTTTTTTATGCAGAGATGATAAAAATCTACATTCTTTTACGATTTTTATAATGCACAGACATAGACACTTAAAAAAAACTTTAACTGATTTTCCATTAAAAATGTACAGAGCAGTGAACAACAAAATGAAATAGACAGAACAGTAAGTGCAATAATAAAATGTGTAAAACCATAAATATGAAAGCAGTATAAACAATCCATACCCATCAAGATCCCAGAAAGACTTAATTCAAGACCAAATATCAGCAGACATACTGCTCAAAGGCCTGACATTTTAATAAAGTGACTAAGAGTACAATCCTATGCATGTTTAAACAGAAAAGGTCCTTCAACTCCCAGCATGCCCCAGAAAGCATGGCTGGATGGGGATGCTGGGAGTTGTAGGCCTTTTTCTGTCTACACATGCATAGGATTGTGCTTTGTGCACTAACAGCGCAATCCTAGACATGTGTACCCAGCAGTAAGCCCCACTGATCTCATAGATTTCATAGATCATAGAGTGGGAAGGAGCCTACAAGGCTATCAAGTCCAACCCCCTGCTCAGTGCAGGAAAGTAGAGGAGGGGTCTCCCATCCAAGTAATAACCAGGCTTGACCCTGCTTAGCTTTCCATGCTCAGACAAGCTGAGCCAGCATAAGCCACAGGCCTGTCACTGAGGTCAATGGGAGTTGCTCCCAGTTAAGTGTGTATAGGAATGCAGTCTTACAGCGCGATCCAATGTGGCTGCCCGTAACCCTCCAAACCTGGAGGATTACGGATATCCTATTGAGCGTGGGAGGAGCGCGGAGGCAAGGACTGCCTCCATGTTTCCCTCGCCCTCCAAAACACCCAGACAGCGATTTTGGCCATCTAACCGTTTTACACCAGCCCGTGAGGAGAGGAGCTGGGGGAACTGCCAGGATTCCTCATAGGATGGCAGTGCCTCTGTCCTCCCCTTCCTGCCCCCCCCTAGCACCGGCTCTGAAGTCGGTGCAGAAGAACCATGCCGGCTGCAAGGGCAGAGGAAGGGCTCTCTGAAGTCAGAGTCCCAACTCTGACCTCAGACTGCTTTTTCAAGGTTGGAGCTGGGGCTCTGACTTTTCCTATAGCCGTCTAGACAGCATCTAGTGGCCATAGGACTGTGCCCTAAATGTATAGAGATGCAAGGTGGTAGGCTTCCCCGGCAAGTATGTCCTATGGCTTTCTGCCAATGCAGAGAAGGCTTTCCATGTGTCTTTGCAGACTGTAACTCCCAGGACTCGAAGCATGTCCTCCTGAGCAAATGTTAATAATCAGGAAAGTTCATATAGGAGCAAGCACGGAGCTGATGGGAAGCAAGACAAACAGTACCTACAAAATCTCCTGTATTTGGACTCCAAAATCAGAAACATACTTCCAACAGGAAAATGCTCTGCACTGAATAAAATCCTTGCAGCTGATCACAACTCCTCCTGATCACAAGGCCTAGGCTTATGCTGTACTGTATCCATCCAGAATCCACTGAGCCAGAAGGAGCCCTCCAGCCATCTGTATTACACACCAGATTGGCACACTCCATTAACCTACTCAATTAAGTCATTGCAAAGTAAAAGTGCTGTTAAGTGAAAATAATATTCTTCAGTTTGAAGAATATTTTCTACTGCTATGTGATAGTAAAGTGAACTGTTTTTCTTTTCAGTGACATAGAAACAGTAACTTTTTCACACCTAAGTATGAACTCACAAAACAATTACAGAAGTGTTTGGTGATGTGATCCATTTGTGTAAACTTTCTATTTCCATAGCCTGTCTCTTGTGTAATAGTGCCTCGTGTCTGAATGTTCTCACACTAGGAAAGGAACAGAAACCAAATGAACAGCTGATAGGTGACAAGTAATAACTTGGCTCTCTTGCTCATAAATCTAACAACTGCTTCTTCTAGCTAAGATTCTTTAATAGTCTCCTTATTTATCTGTAAGATTTTGACTTAGGGCACAATCCTATGGCCCTCTAACCTTGTCTGGGGGGGGGCATCGGATGGCGCATAGTCATTGCTGCAACCTCAGAAATCCTTTCCGAGGCTGCAGCGCCACAGAGTGCCTGCCCCCCCCCGTAGCTGGCACAATTCTTTCTGCACCAGCTGGGAACCGAACACAGAAGACCGTCTTCAGTTCCCCCGTGGGGGGGGGCGTTCCTGGGGACGGGAGGAGCAAGCTGCCGTCGGCTTCCATAGAATCTAGGCGGTGCCTCAGCCTCTCCTCCTCGTGAGAAGGTGCAAAACATCCAGATGGCTGAAATCAGCCATCTACCCGTATATACTCGAGTATAAACCGACCCGAATATAAACCGAGGCCCCTAATTTCACCCCAAAAAACTGGGAAAACTTATTGACTCAAGTATAAGCTTAGGGTGGGAAATGCAGCAGCTATTGGTAAATTTAAAAAATAAAGATACCGTAGATACCAATAAAATTACATTAATTGAGGCATCAGTAGGTTAAATGTTTTTGAATATTTATTTCAAAGAAAAACAGTAAACTAGCTCTGTAAGTGGAAAAGGGGGTCAACAAAAACAATATGGTATCAAAAATACCGTAACTTTAAAAGTACAACAACCTTAGCTCAATCAGCAACCAAGCTAAAACACAAGAGCTAAAATCCTTCAAAACTGGAGTTCTCCTCATCATCATCTGTATGTCCAAACAGAGCTTCAGCTTCAGTAAAATGTAGGAATGTACCGGTAAGTCTATATTTTCAATCTAGCTAGCCTTTCAATCTAGTAGCCAGAGAGGCAGAGGCTGTTAAATTAGCATTACAAATCCTAGTGTTTGTTAGTAGGATTAGCATAAGTGCATAGAGGTTTTGGTTTTCCTCAAGTTGGAGTTAGAAGAAGAAAGTTTATGTAGATGTACCACCAATTAAGAGACAAAAGCTTGAGTTTCTGGCAGCTATCTCTCAAGCCAGCTTCAACTTCAAGCAAAGATTTTGCTGTTCGTGACTCAGCGAGCAGGGAGGGGGGAGGTGATTTGTGAGCCAGCTACTGAAGACTTGCTCCAGATGCTGACTCGAGTATAAGCCATGGGGGGCATTTTTCAGCACAAAAATGTGCTGAAAAACTCGGCTTATACTCGAGTATATACGGTAGATGTTTTTGAGGGCAAGAGGAGCACGGTGGCAATCCTATCCACTGCACTCTTCCCATACTCAATTGGATGCCAGTGATCTTCCAGGTTCGGAGGCAGTCACATAGGATGGGGCTTTTAAGGCTTCTTTTTTGTTCCAAGAAACAAAGAAAGAAAGACATTCTTTATTGTCTTGCTTTGAAGTGCCAGGCAAAAATATTTTTATTTCCCAGGCATTTAAACTTTTTTTTTTAAAATTTTATTTTAAAATTTTTCAACAATACAAAGAAAGTAACACACATATAACTTGTATAGTGCTCCCATCACCACGGGACCAAATAATACAATATCTCTATAATTGTTCATTTCCCCAAAAATACAACATGTCTTGACACGGCATACTCCCTTTCCCCCTTTTTAACACATATTCCAAAAATAAACCCCAAATATCCTTAAAAATATTTTTCTTTAATTGACCCCTTTTGCATTTGATATTACAAGTCAACATATCATTTAATGCCATAACCCATACTTCTTTATACCAATCGGTAATAGTGAAAACTTGCTGAATTTTCCATTTCCTTGCTATCATTAATCTACCTGCCGTTAACAAATTTATAATTAATTCTTTAACATTTTGAGGACCGGCCACCTTTTCAGTTATTGATAGCAAAGCTAATTTAGGACAAACCTCTAGGTCAACTCGAACAATTTCTGATATTTCTTCAAAAATCATTTCCCAAAAATCCATTACATTTTTACAACTCCACCACATATGAGCATATGTACCCAGCTCCTGACAATCTCGCCAGCACATTGGAGAACATTTGTTATCTATTCTATTTAATCTCACCGGAGTCAAATACCATCTCCAAATTAACTTGTAAAAATTCTCTTTAATTCTTATTGACATATTTTTTTCAATATTCGCCTATCCCAAATCTTGTTCCACTCATCCTTTGATATTTCCTCTTCAAACTCTGTATCCCAAACTATTTTAAGATTTTCCACTTGCTCTTCTGATTTCTGCAACATTTTATATAACATCTTTGTAAGACCCCTAGCTGATGCATTTCCTTCTATAAGTTCTCTAGACATAACCGACTGCTCAAATGCGGTGAAATCTTTTTCATGCTCCTGTCTCCTCTTCCATTTCTTACCCCATTGTACTAATTGAATTAAGTTTAACCACGAAATTCTTCCTGCTCCAACCCTATCAATTATTTGCTGTCCTGTCTCCATTTTTTCCAGCCAATCCATTAATCTTATTACCCTTTTCTCTCTAAAAATTTGTTCTAAATGTCTAACACATTCTCTGGAAAATCCTCCATTACCACCACTGGAGTAAGCGGGGATATACCTGGTATAAATATTTCCTTATTTCTACTCCAAATTTCTAACATATTTTTTTAAAAGGGATTTTCTAATCTTTTTATCATAATATGTCCTTGTTTTGTAAATAAAAAATTCTCCACCCTATTACCCAGTTCGAATGCTTCTATTTCCCACCACATAAAATCCTTCCTAGCAATAATATCCATAATATATCTAATTTGATTAGCTATATAATACCATTTTAAATTTGGGAGACCAAGTCCCCCTATTTTTTGAGCTTTGTACCATCTATTCTTAGTAATCCTTGATCTTTCCCCCCCATTACAATTGCTATTTAAAATTACTTACCAATCTTTAATTTCTTTCTCTGATATCTTATATGATATCATTCTAAATAAAAAATTAAACTTCAGTAAAATCTTCATTTTAATCAAAGCTATCCTACCAAACCATGATAATCCCAATTTTTTATAATCCTCTAATTTATTTTTAACCCCGTCTTTTAATTTTTTAAAATTCCATTCCCCTATTTGATCCATATCTTTTAATATATCAATACCTAAATATTTAATTATATTTTTTATCTTTATATCAACTTTCCTTTGTTTAAATCCCCTTTCCTCCAATTTACTATAATTAAATGTCATTATCTCTGATTTATCCCAATTAACTTTTAACCCTGTTACTTCCCTAAATTCATCTAAATGTTTCTCTAACCAATCCCAATTTTCCATAGGCCTTTCTAATGTTAACAATAAATCATCTGCAAAAAGGTTTATCTTGCATTTAGTCTTTATCCCTATCCCCTGTAAATTCCTCTCCTGTCTAATCACATTCGCTAACAATTCCATAACTAACACAAATAATACTGGGGAAAGGGGACAACCCTGTCTAGTTCCCCGGCCTAGGCTTATCGTTTCTGTTATTCCATCATTTACAATTACTGACGTAACATTATGAGTATATAATTGATTAGTAACACCTATAAAGTTTACTCCAAACCCCACAGTTTTTATTAACATCTTTAATGCAGGCCATTCCACACAATCAAAGGCTTTAAAAATATCCAGTGCAAGAACCCCAGCTTTCAAATTATTTTTCTTTATTAAATATATTATATTCAGAACCCTTCTTGTTAAATCTGCCATTTGTCTTCCTTGAATGAAACCGCATTGATCTAGCCCTATATACTTAGTTACAAAACTATTCATTCTTCTAGCTAAAATCGCTGTCAATAATTTAGCATCTTGATTAATGAATGATATTGGTCTATAAGAACCTGGTTCTGATAAATCCTTCCTTGGTTTCGGGATTAAAATAGTCAAGGACTGTTTCCATGACGGGGGGATCTCCCCCCTGTAAAATATCATTAAACAACCGTTTTAACTTTGGAATTAACTTTTTTAAAAAAACTTTATAATATTCCGCCCCAGACCATCCAATCCTGGCGTTTTCCCCTGTTTCAATTTATTTATAGCATTCTCTATTTCAATTTCCATAAATGGTTGCTCCAATTTCTCTCTGTCTTCTTCCTGGATTTTTATTTTTAAATTTTTTTCGATATATTTTCTACTCACAGCTTCCGACCATTTTCCTGCCTTATATAACTCCGTATAATATTCATGGAAAATTTTCAGTTTATCCTTTAATAAATTATATTCTTTGCCCCTCTTATCTTTAATCACCCCCACTAAGCTTTTTTCCTTTTTTAATTGTGCTAATCTAGCCAACATTTTAGAATTTTTATTACTATTCTCTTTTTGTATAAATCAAATTCCTTTGTACCCTATCCAATTCTTTATTCTCCAATTCTTTCCTTTTACCCTGTAATTCTGCAAAAATCTTTTTATCCCTCTTCTCTAAATACTTCTTTTCCAAATCCCTAATCTCCCCCTCTAGCTTTTGATGAAAAACTTCTTGTTGTTTCCTCAAATTTATTGCCTCTCTCAATCCTATTCCTCTCATTACACTCTTCATTGTATCCCATATTATCGCTTCAGTACATTCTTCTGTTTGATTAAATTCCCAAATTTCTCTCAATTCCTTCTCTATTTTTTCTGTTAAATGTTTAAAACGAAAAATATTACAATTCAATCTCCATCTTTTCGCTTCTCTATAATCCTTATGTATCTTCAAATCCATATTAACCAGTGCGTGGTCTGTAGCTTTTATTACGCCTATCTCCGTGCCCAAGAAGACCCTTGAAAGCAGGGTCTTGGACACAAATATAAATCTATCCTAGAATAGTTCTTAGTTGCTGTTGAGTAGAATGTATATCTTTCCTCGTTCCCCTTGACCCCTCTCCAAACATCTAGCAACCCTTCCTTACTAATTAACTTATTCAAAATCGTTAAATTATTTCTCTGATCTTCTCTCGTCGGATTGGATTTGTCTTTTCTTTTATCCAATACCATGTTAAAGTCCCCAGCCATAATAACCCGTTGATTTTGAAAATTACCCGGTTCTTTAAACACATGTTGATAAATTTCTCCTTGATTTTGATTGGGAGCATAAACATTAACTATAACATATTTTTCTCCTCCCAAGATCCCATACATTATAATATATCTACCTGTACCATCCTTTTTTACCTTTAAAACATTAAAACCACAATTCTTTGAAATTATAATTGCTACTCCTCTTGATTTAGACGAACCACATGCTATCTCATATATTCTAGACCACCTCAGTTTCAATTCATTAACTCCTTTCCTTGCCTGGTGCGTTTCTTGCAAGAATATAATATCCGCCTTATCTTTTTAAAGAAGTGCTTCTATTCGCCTCCTTTTGGTAACTGAACCTAGCCCTTTAACATTTAAAGTTGAAATTCTTAACTTATGATCCATCTATTAACATCATTTTTTATTTTTTGGTCCCTAAAAGTGAATACAATAAACAATAACATACCCATTAACCCACCCCCACATTCATCTATACTACCACCCCTGCTAAGCCAGGGCATCTTGCCCGCCCTAAACCTACCCACCTATCCAAGGGGGGGGGGAAGGAACCATCACCCACCCGAACAGCAGCCCCTCATTCCCTCCCGGATGATTTCTTTATAAAACATTTTCCCTTTCTTCTTTCTTCTCGTGCTGGAACAACATCCTATACTATTCCTCCACTTGCTCCTTCTTCTTCCAGTTGGCCCGTCGATTCTGGACCCTCCCCATCATCGTGAAGCCCCAACTCTCCCAGCAGCCCCATGCCTTGGACACATGATGAAATCTTATATCTCTTACTGTTCCACAAAAAAGTAAGAAAAACCGGATAGCTCCAGTTGTATTTTATTCCCTTCCTGATCAAAACTGCTGTGCACAGTTTAACACTTCGCCTCCAATTAATTGTTTGCTGGCAGAGATCATTGTAGATTTGCAAAGTAGCTCCCTTAAAAACTGCTTGACATTGCTTTCTGATCGAACTCATAAAGACATCCTTCTTGTATAAATTTGCAAATTTCATTACAACATCTCTGGATGTCATGCCACGCCTTAACACTCCCACTCTATGTACTATCTCAATATCCAAATCTTCCCATTGAGCGCCAGATACAGCTTCGTTCATCCATTCCAAAATACTGCCTCTTAGCTTATATCCAGTCTCCCCCATCTCCATGGGGAAGCCTCTGATCCGGATGTTGGAACGACGTTGTCTATCTTGCATGTTGATCATCTGTATTTCCATCTCATTAAATTTCATTTCATACTTTTCAAAACTTTTTTCATCCTTCCCCTGGGCTTTTTCCACCTTATAAACTCTAACCTGTAGATCTTGAATTTCAGTCTTCCTCTGGTCCATCAATTTTCTCATTTGCTTCATTTCCTCCTTGAATTCTTTGCGGAAATTCTCAATATCATTAGTATGTTTCTGCTGCCCTGATTCAATAGAATTTTGAAACTGTAATATAAGCTTCTCCCAATCTGGTGCTGCCCCCTTGAGCTTAACTGGAGATGTTTTTGACTTGGCACCAGCTGGAAATTTACCAGCAGAATCCGCCATTTTTCCGCCCCTCCCCCTCACTGCCTCGCAACTTTCACTGCCTCGTAGTTTCTTTTCTGGAACCTGTTGCTTAAATTGATAAGAAAGTTCAGTTCCACTCTGGTCAAGGATCCTAATTAACCTTTTCAATCTGTTATCCGATGGGATGCGAGCGTTCACATTTCCAAAGAGGGGGAAGGGACTTTTTCTCCCGTCTGGAGCTCATAAACAATCAAGGGCAGCCACAATAAAGGGAATCTTTTTTTAAATTTTCTTTTTAACTCCGCTTCTTCCACATACCTTCCAGAAAGCAAACAGCAAAGGAATTTTTACTCACAGTCTGTCTTTCCTAGGTATTTTACAGTTATAATCAGCTCATTCCGGAGCTCCGTAGAAAGCTACTGTTCCATAGCTGGTGAAGCTCCCCCCCCCGGCATTTAAACTTTTAACTTGTAAATCTTAGCTCCTTTCCCCCAAATTTGGAGAAATCACCCCAAAAATGTAAAAATATATATTTTTGCAACAGAATTTTTTTGCAAGCCAATTTTGTACCTTTTGGCACTCTGCAGCAGCTCTGGATGCCATTTTCTTTTTTTAATTCCCCTGTTTTCATCACCCATGGGTGTGTGTGTGTAGCCCATGGGGGAGAGGGACTTGGAAGTGAATATGGTCCCCTGAACCTCATGAAGTTGCCCACCCCTGCTCTTATAGTGATGTGTGTGCATATATTTCTCTGTGACCATACCTGGTTCCAATAAAAAAGGAAAGTGAATTATGATTGATATATGTAGGAGGCACATATACCATAACAGAACAGAGACCTATCTTTGCTGGTAACCTGACACCTAGGGAGCTCAGGAGGAGAATGTGGTAATGGTGACAGAAGCACAATTTGCAGGCTTCCACAAATCTTAAGAGAATGCCTTACCATCTGAACCACTGCCTGGTGTCTCAATATCAGTTGTTGGGGAACAGTTAACGGGGAGAACAGATGCCTTGAAGTCCTGCTTTTGGGTTTCCTTGGCGCATCTAACTAGCTACTGTTGGAAATAAGACATTGGACAACCAGGAGGCCTCTTCTTATGTGCTTATGTTATCCCTTAAACTCCAACCTACTTACCCATAACCTTCCTGTTATTCTCTTTCTAGTCCCAATAGATATACAACCCACAACAAAGCTAGTACATCTATTCTCCTCTGGGCTACCCCACAAAACCTGGAAACATCCCTTTTGGCCACAAAACAGCTGTCAATATAGTTCACCATATATTAAAACAGAATAGAAAACTGCAAACTAATCAAATTAAAAACAATAAAAAGAGCCAATAAAAAACAGCTAGTTGCAGCAGCACAGCTTTCAAAATGTTGTCATATAAATCCCAGGCCCTCTGAAACAGAGAGGTATTTACATCTTTTCTAAACGTTTGCAGATTATACACATTTCAAGGTAGAGCATTCCACACGGAGAGTGCCACAAGAGAGACTGACCTGCTTCTTAGTGCCTTTAGCTGAACCACAGATAGCTGAGAACCTCAGGCCAAGGCCTCATCATTCATTCTAGACCCAAACAGATTTGCAAACACACACACACACACACACACACACACACACACACACACTTTCCCGAACTTACAATTTTCTTTCTGTCTTTCTTTTTAAACATTTTTGCAGGGCACTTTCCTTTTCACTACTCCCAACATCTGTTCTGCTCTCATCTCAGCCTAGAAAACTACATAGAGTTGAAAGAAGAAGTGGGAAAGAGTGACACTCTTTTCACTTCTCCTCTCACCCCAATGTACTTTTGGAGGCTGAGACAGCTTGATCAAGAAGGTAGTGTGAGAGAGGAACACAGATACTTCACAGATGCCAGGGAGGTCTTCACGGGTGCCATTGTCCCTGTGGGTGCAGCACTGGAAACCACAGTGTTAAGGGAATTGACTTTCCTGACCTCTTCTTCCTGATGCAGCCCCAGTGCCCCATGAAAAGCTGATGCTGAGGGATGGAGAACCCTCAGGAATGGGAATAAATATATATTTCTGCTCCCACTAGATCCCCTTGGTTCCAATATAAGCCTACATCCTAGGGCAGATTTACCACAGTTCAAGCACATCCCGGTCTGTTTGCAAAATAACCCAAGGTGGCTTATGTTTTGTCTGAATTAGAGAATATTTGTTTATCCCACAAACCACTAGAGACAGACATTCAACTGTTCAGTAACATACGCTAATACACAGGAAATAAGATATATTTTATGTCTAAAAAAGGGATATATGATTATATTCTTAATTTCCCATTTTTATGTAAAGATGTAATTTTCTTGGGAAACAGCTACCTATAAATCTTGCAACAAAGCAATAATGGTGAGTTCACTTAGAAAGGAAAGCAGATGTGCTAGGAAAATACGACACAAGTATTTTGATTCTCAGCCCTGAAAATATATACTCAGAAGCAAAATTATACCACCTCATGATACAGTTGTGCTCTCCCACAAGCAGTGCCATTTACTGGGATATGTGGCTTTGCTTAATTATTTAACTGTGTTCCAGAATGGACTACACACTCTGAATCACCTCTCCAAAAAAGTGGAAGCTTTAGGTAGGGTTTTTTCCTATTATCTCATCAGCATCATCAGCATCATCAACGTGCTCATCATACCTCAAAAATATAATCCTTCCCATCCTTGCCATGAACAGCTTTGACAGCACATATGTCCAAACCTCCAAACATCTCAGAACAGCTGTCAATCCAAAGCTTGTACCTGGAATGCGAAGAGAAGCTTCCATTAGTCTGAAACACAATCTTGTATATGGATCTAGCTATATAGTCTGGATTTAGACTTCATCTCATATTACTCCCCCCACCTCACATATTTTAAGGGAAGTGGCCTGAAAAGGTTTAAACAGTCACATTTTTTTACATATATGAATGGTCAGATGCAGCAACAGAAGCACACGTATCCTTGGCATTAAGTTTTAAAAAATCATCACCAGGAAGCTATGTGTGTGGTTCTGTCAACTCATATATTACATCCTCCAAATAACTACGACTATAGTTTTTTTGTTTGTGGTATGTGTGTGTTGCCTCAGGATTGTTGAGTGGTGTTTCTCTCTGAGCATTACTGGTTTGCCTTCTGTGAAATAGGTATTTTGTTATGCTTTGTGGGAGAACTTGGAGCTCAGACCCCATGTCTACCTTGTACTCAGGGCTTTTCTACATGAGGCTGTTAATCCACTCCATCTACTTTCAGTTTTGTTGCAGAACTGAGATCTGAACACTCTATGAAGAGCATTTCCTTTCCTGCTTTTCCACTACATAGCCCCTAGGTGGCACTGTGGTATAGCAGAATAGCACAAATACACAAGTGTTGGACTGGGACTCAGGAGATCCGGGTTCTAGTCCCCGCTCAGCCATGAAACTCACTGGGTGACGTTGAGAGTCAGACAGTCACTGACTCTCAGCCTAACCTACCTCACAGGGTTCTTGTGAGGATAAAATGGAGAGGAGGAGGAGGATTATGTAAGCTGCCTTGGGTTCCTTGCAGGAAAAAAGGCGGGGTATAAATATAATTAATAAACAAACAAACAAATAAATACAGTGTTTTCTTTTCACTATCAGAAATAATACCCCATTTCCCCTGCTCTAAAAAAAAAGTCACCAAAAGTGCTGTCTAAAAACAGAAGCAAAACTGGAAGGTCATGATGTTGTCTAAAGAACTCATAAACAACTGTGAATAGGGAATGATGAGCACACAATAAATGCCTTGTGTAGAAAAGGCCTCAGTTTCTTGGGCAAGTTACTTGTCTCTGAACTTCATCAGTTTGTCTTCTGTGACATGTATGCTGGAGCAGAAAACTATGGGTTCAAAGGAGTGGTTTTGTGTTTTGGTGCCTGAGACCCCCATTTCTGCCTTGTACTTAGCTGTGCAAATGACTTTTCTTTTAGTCTCACCAGTTTGCTTTCTTGGAAATGGGTCTTTTGTCAGTGGCTGTACCCACAATGGTAGTCATTTTGAGAATGTGCTGCTCCCCCTGCAGCCATTTTGAGAGAGCATCCATGACACTCTCTCAAAATTCCAAATGTGCCCACTGATCCAAAAAGGTTGGGGACCCCTGGTATATACTATAGATGTTACCGTTTGAAGTTTGTTCCAGTAGAAGGGCTTCTCTTTAAAGAAAAAGGCTAAATGTAGACATTTGCAAAAATGTTGTGAAAAATTATTTATGAAATCTTATGTAATATAAGGGATGGCTTCTTATTTCCTGAACAACTTCATTTCTGAGGCTTTTTCTTTGGATGCATGTCAAATTGAACATCTGTAGAAGTGCTGACTGTAGTGATTGAGTTTATTTGTTTATAAACCATTCTTGCTGTAAAGCGCTATAGTGATTTGAATCTAGGAGAAGTGTTCCTTTTAATGGTAAATCTGGAGAAAAACCAAACCAAACAAAGAAAGCTGATTTTGAAAAGCCTTTCCTATGAAACCAAAGAAACACTGAGAAGATTTGACTGAAGGCAGTTTTCATATACATACAAAACAGATGGAAAAAGATACTGACGGTAGAAGGGTTGCCTTGAGCCTAAGGCTGCTACATAAAAGCATGTCTGTGTAGTATGTTTTTGGTGGCCAGATGCAACCCAATGCAGATCCAAAGTATGGATTTCAAAAGGTTGCATACACCAAAGGGGCCACTTCCAGGTTCCACTACTTGGGCAAAAGGGCACTCACTTATCTTTTCCTCTCAAACTAGATGTGATATGTAGTCTTTTGTCTCCTGTGATAAATAAAAATTTCTGCATTTCCCCAGTGGGGTTAAAAAGCAGCTGGGGGGAGTGATTTTGAGTTGACAAACTGCAGGAGAGGAAAGGATCTGACAGACCCTTCCCCTTGTTCCACTTTTCACTTAAAAATAAATTCTGATAGATGGTTACATGCATCTCCCATGTAACATCTAGTTTGGTTATCTGAAAGGAGTAGGAAGGAATTTATTAACTTTACCTGTAATAAAGCTTCAAGATGTGGAGTAATCATCCCTCAGTTTACAATTTTCTGGGAGCTGTGGCTCATTACCTATCTCTTTTTACCCTTCAAGATATGATGTGTCCTTGACTTATCCCTGCAATTTCAACAAGTGTGGCTGGATGGCTCATTGTTTACAAACTCAAAGATGGATTTTTAAAGTCTGCTTTAATAAAGTCATGCTTTAAAACTCTGTTTTTAACTTTAGAGCACAGAACATCTAATGTTATAAGCTGTTAACATGAACAGTCTAGTGACCAGGGCTTTTTTTCTGGTGGAACTCACCAGAACTAAGTTCCAGCACCTTTTATTCTATTAATTTCATTACAATTTAATCGCCATCTACTCCCGAGGAAACATAATCCAAGAGTTCCGGTACCTTTTTCTCCAGAAAAAAAGCACTGCTAGTAACAGTCCACAATGTCATCTAAAGAACCCATAAACAACTGTGAGTAAGGAATGACAAGGGCATGATAACTGCCTCATGTAGAAAAGCCCAAAGGGTACATGTGTAAGTATTAATTGCTTCTTTCACCTTTACACAGACAAGGAGCCCTAATTCTTTTTCAGCTGTTGTTTCCATGTATTTTAAACGGAAGTAATAATATACACACCCATATACACTTCACATAGTAAACATACATTTTGTCCATAACGGAGTACAAAATATGGTTGGAGAAGATGTTTGTAGTTATGCATGACAGTCTCTTCCTCTATGATCTGATTTTGCATAGTCACCTAGCAGTAATGTGGATCCTAATTCTGTGATGAGTCTCAGCTACGCTGGCTGGGGCATGCTGGGAGTTGTAGGCCAAAAACATCTGGGGACCCAAGGTTGGAGAACACTGCTCTAGCCTTTCCAGCTCTCTCCCATATCAGGCACAGTGTATCCTCTATCCCAGTCTGGAAGTGGGACATAGCTCAGTGGCAGAGAACATACTTTGCATGCAGATGTTTCCAGGTTCAATTCCTGGCTTCTCCAGGTAGGGCAGGAAAATCTCCTGCCTGAAGCCCTGGAGAACCATTGCCAGTCAGTGTCAACAATAATAGACTAGATGGATCAATGGTCTGACTCAGTACAAGGCAGCTTCCTATGTTCCTAAGTGGTTTATATTTTTAAATTAAAATTTTTGATTTTTTAATCAAAACTTATTTACCTATCTGACATGGCAATTTGTTCCAACATTGCAGATCCTGTGTTTGTCTTCCAGTTTCCAGATATAGAAGTCCTCCTGTGGAGAAATATAAATGCTTAAGTAAGGAGCACACTGACTACTTCATTTTATTTTGCTATTAGTTGTTCATTTATTAGAAAAGTTTTTGTGTCTTAATAACGAGCATACAAAGCAACTTACAAAAAGCATAAACGGTACATACTTTCAACTATTTTTTTCTGAACATAGGCTTTTAATTTGATGTGAATAGGAAAGACAGTGCTCATAAAAGTAAACATATTGTACACTGAGTTAACTCATAATTGTCTATCCTGACTTGGATAAGGAATTTGAACCTTAAAAAAGAACAAAATTAAGGATTTGAGCTCAATGCAGCTGTGTTAAAAGTGAGAACATTTCTGTTCTACTTAGAAAAATAGTAAACTGGACTTGACCCATAATTTATGTTCTGTAACAATAATCATATGACTTTTTATATGAGTTGTGCCATTCATCATCAGTGGCGTCTGGATCTACAAAACATATTGCAATTTAGACCAGTGTGCTTCTGCATAATATTAATATAGAAATCTATGTATTCAGTATATTGTTTTTGGAAAAAGACAGTATATGAGAAAATCTGACAAGCTTCCATGTGTGTGATTTTGTTCCTACTGTGTTTGCTTCTTTTTCACTCCATGCCATTTTCTTGAAACAATGATGTACTGATCTTAACATTCATATGTATGAATCTTTAAACATTTGCAGGACCTATGGTGTCACTGGGAATGATACCATACTATATCCCAGTTATCTGACCATTGGCATATAATAAGCCACCTACAATGTGAGTTTTGTACTCATAGCCACATATACAGCAGGAGATAACAATACAAGCGATTTCAATAGGAGTGTTAAAGCTATAAAAACTGCTGATATTTCCTGTGGCAGCTCGTCAAGTAATTATTCCGTGCTTGTGTTAAAAGCGCGCACGCACACACAGGAATGAAAAACAGCTGTGGAACATCAAGTTACAGATGAAACATATCTAAATACATATGAAGCATGATAGAAGTTTCATGTTAATCTTGAGCAACTAACTGTCTATAATCATTGATTTTTAGTGTGATCAATCTGTGAAAGCCCAAGGAAATCGTCTCAAAGTTTGTAATATTCTACTAGATACTCCTTCCCTTGATAAAATATAATTGAAAATGAAAAAGATATGAAGAGCATTAAGTCTACTTGTATTTCTATTTAAAATCCAATCAAAATTGTACAAAGTAATGTAAGTACAAGTATGAAACAAAGAAACTAATCACACAATGGCTTCTTACAAAAACACTTTTACATCTGCCCTACTACCTGAACTGGTCAGTCTGCCCAGATTTGTGAGGATGAATGGGTTCACAGAGACAATATTGCTCCAGAATTATTTAGTGCCATAGTTATAGTGGGTGCATTTAAAATAAGATATTATATCCAATAAGATACGAGACCTGGTCCCAAGAACCACCATATGCTATCGCTATATGCTGTCACTGGCACCTGATCCATTTCTGACCCTAATGCAAAGCCCTGGTTTTAACCTTTGAAGCTCTATACAGCTTGGGTACCTAAACGACATCCTAATTTCACATGTGCCCATCCAAACTCTGATCATCTTCAGAGGAATTTCTAGAGGTACCCTCATCTTCTAAGGTGAGGTGAGTGGTGACCTCCTTAGTGGTGGTGTCCTGCCTCTGGAATCCCCTCTCCCAAGAGGCTCACCTGGCACTGACTCTTCTTTTTGGTGCAAGATGGGTATCTTCTTATTTACCTGGGCATTTTATCCTTGCTTTAATCCTGGTCTTAATCCTCCTAATGATTCAAATTCCGCAGTGTGACTAATGGATTTCCAGGGCAATCCTCATTTTTAAAATATATTTATTGCACTTGTATTCCCAGTCTTCCCAGAAGGAATCCTAGCTTGGGAGTTATTGTCTTCCCCTGGATTCACACTTGCTCCTCTTTTAGTATGGAGAGAGCTTTGTGCTTTCCTATTACGACCAAACATTCTAAAACATGTCACAAAACTAACAGAAAGTAATTGGGATGTCTAAAATGATCACTGGGTAGAAATGAATGAAAAGTGATGTGGATGGCTTTTAAAGATGTGCATCAGAGCAGCACTGCAGAAGAAGAATGAGGCAGGTCAAGTGCAGTAGGGCTAAAAGACATGACAGAATGGTTCCATGGAGTCAGGAAGCTGCTAAAGTGAAAATAAGCAATAAAACAGGGATGGGAAACAAATTGGCTTATGTAGGCATCCCTGCTAAGACAATGTATGCAATAAAAGTATTGAGAATGGAATGACTGCCTGCACTAAAAAGACAATGGAAACAGAGCATGGGATTTGTTTTATAATTTTCCCCCATTATACAGGAACAAGTTTCCTAGCATGGAATGAAATGGAATGACAGTAATGGTGCACTTGAGATCATTTAATGTTGATTAGTTACCCCTTAAACATCCTTTAACAACTCCCTGAAGGTCTGCATACAATACAGTCCTCGTTCCAAACTCCACAGGAAATATGATGTTGATGGTGCTGCTACATATTCAATTGTATTGCCTCTCATGGAGGCAGAAGCATCTAAATACACACATAAGTTTTGCAGCCCCTGACTTGCCAGACAGCTTCTCAGGGGCAGCAGGGGAGGTCCCAATTCACCCTGCAGCTCACAGCCTCTTAAAGGTGTCTGTGCAGGCACAGCCATTATGCTGATCTTGGCCTCTAGCAGGAGGTGGGGCTGCTGGAGCTCATCCGAATTCTAGCAGGTTTTCCAAAAAGCCCACTGCCAAAACCCAGTTTGGGCAGAATTCAGCAACAAACCTACATGGTGCATCTTGTACTGAACTATGTTGTCCTCTCTCTCTCACTAAATTAAGCTAAAACCTTTGATAGAAGCTTTTCCCAGAATCTGAAAGAAAACTGTGGTAGTTAATAAATGAAACTGGGGTACAGACAAGAAGGAAGAGCAATGAGAGCGGCAGGACAAGTGGGCGAAGACTGTGGAAAGGGCTGTCCCCGTGTCTGGATTATTCTTACTCATGATTTTTATGACTATGATCACTGCAGTTATCATAGGCAGGTAATGGGCCCATAAACAATGTTATGTACATGAAGACCTGCCTCCATCATGGCCTGAGTGAATTCTAGCTGCTCAGCCAAACAATATGTCTCAGGGCCAAAACCGACATTACTTTTTTTTTTTTACTCTAGAGGAGGTGCAGGGTCCCCAATCTAGATTGAAACCCTAGCATGGGAGATACAGTGGGCTTTAACCCCCCTCCTCCCTATTATGGGACCAATCCAGATTGGGTGCCTGCAATTTAGATTGCAAAATGGTAATCCATTGTTGTGTGTGTGTGTGTGTGTCTTACTCCCGCTCTTTCTAGCTGGAACGTCAAAGGCAGCAGCCCATGGGTTTCTTTGTAGAGTTTTATTAAGCAAAAGCAGGGCAACTCAGGTGGTTGCAGAAGAAAAGTGTTACACAAAAGTAAAGAAAGTGATTCAAGAGCTTTTATCCCCCTCAATGGGAGGTCAAGAAGGCAAAACAGTTGATTCTGTACTGAGGTGTTTTGTGCTTTTTCACCCTCATACTAGAGAACTCACTCTGCCCCTAAGTCTTGTTGGCCAACTGAGCTGATCCATGAAGGGACTTCCAACTGTTCTTGCCTACGTAATTTACACCGTTCTCCGGCATCAGTTACTGAGGCTGGTTTCGTTTCACCCCCCCTTCCCCCGCCTCTGCCTTCCCTGTTCCCAGAGATTTTTCTCCCCACCCCCTTCCACGGCCTCTAGCTCTAACCTTGACAACACAGCTGGGTCTTGGTTATCTTCACAGAGAGACTCTGTGGCCTCTTCTTCTCCCTCCCCCTCCCCGTCTGTTCCAGAGTCTATTCCTACGGAATCTGACCAGGGCTGTTTTGGAGTTAGGGAATCAGAACTGGAGGGGCTAGGAGAGCTAGCCCCGACATCCATAAAATAGATCACTACTTCGCAATAGAAATTGCAGATGCGGGCCCCCCTGATCTGGATCAGGCCCATACCAGGAGAGGGGAAGCATTAAAGCGCCCCCATCCCCATGCTAGGGGTAGGGATTGGGCCCACTCTTCAGAGGAAGACGGGGAGTTGGAAGGGGGGGGGAAGCGGCACTTGGCTCTCCAAGGTTGAGAGCTTTAGAGATAGACTCTACAGGCGGGGAGGAACTGGTGGTGACAGATTCCGTGGGAAAGCCGGCTGAGCTCTTTGATGGGGAGGAGGGTGTATCCAGCATCACAGACCCCCAAGTCAGACGTCAACTTAGGAGGAGGGAACAGCTGACAAGTATCAGGTGCTCTGTGAGTTTGGCTCTTAAGTATAAGGACCCACCTTAGGGGACGTGGCTGCGAGCATGTTGACTCTGGAAGGGAACTCCTCCGTTTGGAATTGGAATCAACTTCTCAGCTATAGGGCTAACTTCCTAAATGGCTATTATTCTAACTAGCAAGTCTGATTGACTCTGCTAATCACTCCTTTGTCATTCAAAGCCAGATTGCTAGGCTGGCCTGGATAAAGCTTTTCAGTTAGAAGCCTTCCTGTAGATTCTTCTTGGAAGGAGGAAGAGGGAGTTTTGCCCTCAACACTAGGGATCTGATCCAGATTGGGCTCCATGCACCTATTCTAGGGTAAAAATGAAAGTCATGTCTGTTTTGATAACGGTGGGAGCTGCTGCCTAGTAACTGCCAACTGTCAACAACGGAAGACTTACCTCCCTCATGAGGTAAGCAAGTTCAGTTGCCTGGCATTACTCTCTTGCCTTGGAGGTCCTCAGTGGGCTCTGTTGTCTAGTAGGTAGTGCTCAAAGGGGAGATGAAGAAGAAGGGCAGGAAGTGCTTCCTGAATAATCTTTACACTATATGGACTCCATTTTATTTCTGTTCCTGATACTACAGTTGGATGTGATTATATTGTGAGACTCTATTGAAAGCTGGCTTGTATAATGCCCCCATTGAGGAATCTTCCTCCTCTGAGGAGCTAGACCTCCCAGGGACGGAAGATGTCATGGAACCACCCATATCAGGAGACCTGAGGGAGCCTGGGCCCTCGAGGGAGAGTGCCACAGGTCCATCCCTGCAGGAAGAGGGGAGTTCTGCTTTAGCATCAGAGGCTGAATGACTGCCCAGTCCCAGACAGCGTTGTGGCCTGAAGAGGCAAATCAGTAGGGCTCCTGTAAGAAGAAGCACCTGACTCCAAAGAAGGACTCCTCAAGAGGAGAAAACTTCTCAGGAGCAAGGCTTGCAATATACTGCAGGCTGCAGCTAAGCATTGGGTTGAGTTGAGGAGGTTCTGGTAACATAAGCCTGCATGATCAGTTTAGCCTTTGCTGTAAATAATGCCAATGCCAGAAATAATGCCATTGCTGCAGATCCTGTATTGTGTACTCTGACTTGTGTTTGGACCCCCATGTTATTGACTTTTGGATTTCTGCCTGATGCTACTTTTTGGAACTCTGATTATACTTGACTGATATTCTGTGTGTTTGACCTTGGCTAGGTCTCTGACTTCTCTCTGGAAAATCCATGTTTGCCTGGCAAACTGTGCTTGACTACTTACTTGCTTTGACTTCTCTATTGCAATGAGCTTTGTGTTTGCATAACAAAGAGGTGAAATTAATTGAGGCTGGAATTAATTGAGCCTCTTGGGGCTATAAAACAGGATGTAAATAAATACGTTTATTGGCAGTCACCTACCAACACCCTCATGCTAGGGCCCCAATCTGGATTTGGACCCTCTTCATGCTTACTTTTTGAGTAAGGTAGAAAAAAATGTAGCTGCTAGCTGCATCTTTACGGTAACATGTAATGCCTCTTCAGGCATTCTAAAACGGTGTATGCTAAACGCATGAAGAAGGGGAGCACACTAGCCCTGTCCCCTGTGTCATTTCCTTTGTCACCCTCTACATATGGAGGGTGACTTTGTGAAGAGGAGAGCCTCTGTTATCTGTGGGGGCACTCTATGTGATCTGGAACACTGGAAAATCAGTGTTCTGGATTGTGTGATGAGCTTTCATGGATAGAGAGGGCTCTCCTCTTCACAAAGTTGCCCTCCATGTGTAGAGGACAAAGAACGTGATGACAAAGGGTGGTGGGGACAGGGTGCTCCTCCTCGCATACTTACTCTTGATGGATTTGGAACACCTGAACGGGGGTTAGTTTGATCCTAAAATGGAATGAACAATGTGAATTCTCTCTGAGTCATTTAAATGATTCCAGAGAACCCACCACCAAGAGGAGGGCACCCACCAAATTCTGCATTTATTGCAACTTCTTAACAGTTTTCTAAGAGCTATATGGAATGCTTTGCAGGACAGGAAATTTGCGTGTAAGCAATCCTCCCAACACAACGACTCTATTTCTGAGTGTGTGATGGTTATTTAATAGGGAAACTTATAATGCCTTCAAAACACATATTTGGAAATTGCTAATACCTGGCTAAATATGCAAGAATGATGGATTGAACAGAAACATTTTGTTTCCTGAGTCACTTGACAGTGGGTCATTTTGTAATATATGTATTATTATGTAAGCAAATCCTGCATAAAGTAGAGAGTTAAACATATTTAGTATTGGCTTAACAACGAATTCTGCATATTCCTGTATACATTTTTTTTAAAAAATCAGTGATACTGGTCCAGTACCAATGTAACATTCACTATATAACAGTTTTCTTCAAAGACCCTATGCCAAGCAGTTTGAGGACCGTACATTCTGGAATCAGATAATTGTGAAAAAGGTTGCCGAATGCCAACTGGACAGACATCTGGTAATCATAAGACCTTCCTTTTGGGTAGATACTTTTGCCCTTTTGTTCTTCCTTCTCTTCTGCTTCTCACTGTGGGGATGGGGAACCAGTAGTCTACATAATACAACAAATCAGGCAGCCAGAAAGTCAGAAATGCTCCATGTCAGTGTTCAAATTACATCGGGGCCAGAGGCCTTCTTAGGTACTTGTAGAAGGCTACAGACAGGCCCTGATCTGGCTAAAATTGGGTGGAGTCAGGGAGTGGGGCTTACTGATTTTATTAAGAGCCTCCTACCTTTCTCCCCTCTTATAATCCAAGCACTGCTCCACAGTGGCAGTATGGTAATGGTATGAAAATCCATTTCCTTCATGAATCCCATTCATGAAGGATTTAAGGATAAGAGAAGAATGCTGCTACAGAAGCTAACAAGCTTCCTAATAAGAGTGGTAGACCTTAAGACTGACTCAGAAATAAGCATTTGCTTGTTTGCCTGTAGCAGAGAAGAATCTTCTGCAGCCAACCAGGCAGAGAAGCCTTTGAAAATTTGGGGAAAGAGTTGGTTCTTTTTTCCTACATGCTTTTACAGTTGCTTTAAAATACTGAAAATAATTTTTTGAGTTTCCAGTACAATATCCCCTTCTCTTTCATTTGTGTGCAGAATCTTTCTGCTTTATTTTTATGTTTATGAATAATTTAATGTTCCCACTGTATTCTAATGCACATAGCTGAAAAATATGAATTATTCAACTCATTTTATTGAATAGGTTAAGATCCTTTTTAGAATCCCCATTATTTGACTTACTAATTGACAGTATTGCTGGAGCACTGTAGATTATCTTCCTTTCCCCAAACTGGGACAATGGTGAACTTTCATGCAAGGCCAATAAAGTCCGGTTGTTACCTGCTTTATAGCTGATGATGAAAGATGAAAAAATAGAATCTGTTTGCTCACATGTATGCTTTGTAGTTGTTGCCTATCTTTTGGATCCTGATGTCATATTTGGAGTCTATGTAGGGTTCAGTGGTGGCGTACGTCTGAGTGAGTGCAACCACACTGGCTATATCCTGAAAATCATAATGGTTGTCTACCTTGACCTGTTATCAACTCATAGATATTTAGCATGGGGAGACAAAAAGAAAAGGAAAGAAAAGAAGTTAAGAACATAAGAACAGTTAGGTTTGTTTTATAAGGAAAACACCCTTTCTTGAACATGCATTACAAAATTATATTTTGTTTCTATACTGGCTCTCTTCTTTATGCTTAGGGAAATCTGAAAGTCTGAAATACAAATTTCATAGGACACAATCCAATCAGGATGCCTGTAACCTTCCAAACCCAGAAGATTACAAGCATCCTATGGAGGGCGCGAAGAGTGCAGCAGAGGCAAAAGTCGCTTCTGTGCTTTTCCTGCCCTGCAACTCAGCTAGACAGCTGATTTTGGCTATCTAGCTGAGGTGCTTCGGAGAGGAAGGGAAGGAGGCTGAGGCACCGCCAGAATACTTCATATCTGGGCAGTGCCTGTCTACTCCTCTCCCTGCCCCCTGAACACCCCCAAACCCTGTCTCCGAGGTCGCTCTTACGACAGTGGAGATGCAGCCAGTGCAGTTCTTTCCCACCAGCTGTGAAGCAGGGTGGGCACTCCGAGCGTTGGGACCCAGCTATGAGGTCGGAATGGTTTTCTGACCTCATAGCTGGGTCTATGAAAAATCCTATGGCATCTGGACACTGTTTACCAGCCACAGGATTGCGCTGCCCAAGTACAAAATGAAAACATGCCATCAAATGATAGCTAAAATCCTCTCTCCGTTACTCCCAGTCTAGAAAATGTCTTGCATTATGTTCAGAAATGCCCAGGCTCAGAGTCTGGTGCATTCCTAGAAAGAGGTTCTGTTTACATGATTAGCTGATTTTACAGATCATATGGTGAGAACTAAACACAATCACCCCAATCCAATTTAGGTCATTGTGTGTGGAAAAACAGACTTCCATAAACCTATCCCCAGTTGGACGACACACACTTGTGAAACAGCTGTTGCCTATTCAGTTCCTCTCACTGATCCAACAGATCAGGCTGCATTTTGGAGAGCCATTTCAAGAAAATTAAAATTCTGCCACTCAGCTATTCCAAAAAGGGTGCGTGTGAGAGAAGGTTAGATTCTGCTCCCACTTTCCTGAAAAGCAGCTGGTTGCTGGGATTTTATCTTTTGGAAAGGGTGCCCATTCTGTATGTATGTGTGTGCTAACATAATTTATATTTCTTTTTAATGTGCTTTTAATATTGTCCCCATCCAATTAGAGGAACAAGCTTCTGTCCACATGTGGATTCCTAGCTGGACTGGGAACTGTGTGTACAATCAGTGTTGCACACACAATTCTCCTAGAATCTTCTTCCAAAAAACTGCAAAAAACCGCCAGCCAGGTATTACTTTAACACCTGATGCCTATACCCTCTACTCTGGTTCTTCCTCCAACCAGATGGTTCCTGGCTGTCTTACTAGCTTGTGTCTGGTGGTGTTGCTGCTGCATGCCATGTCAGTCCAAAACAAAATCTCCCTCATCCATGATTTAATTGTGATGAGCGGATCGACCTGGTGTGTATTACTGATACCTGGGTGGGAGAACTGGGTGGGGTTAGTCTCTCTCCCAGCTGTGCCCTCCTGCGTACTCAGTGCAGCACCAACATCGACTTGAGGGTCGGGGAAGGGGGATTGCTGTGGTCTATAGTAATTCTATCTCACTCTCTAGGCTTTCTGTCCATTCAAGTGCCAATCTTGAGTATTTGTACCTTGCGTTGATTAGGGATTCTGCTGATATACTGCCCACCCCACTACCCTTCACTCTCCTTGCCTGAGCTGATGGAGGAGGCCTCAAATTTGGTGTTGAGGACCCCTAGAATGATGGTTCTAGGGAATCCCAAATTCCATGCTGAGGCTGCCAGATCTGGGCCGACTCAGGACTTTATGGCCTCCATGACAACCATAGGGCTGTCTCAACATGTCATCGGCCCAACACATGTAAGAGGACATACACTTGATTTGGTTTTCTCGACTGGGTAGAAGGATGATGATCTGAAACTGGGGGAATTAACATATATCCCATTGTCATGATCAGATCTCTTCCTATTGCAATTTAGACTCTAAGTGGCCTTTCCCCTTTGCAAGGGTGGGGGAACCTGTTAAAATGGTCCATCCAAGGAGGCTAATGGATTCCAATGGAGTTCAGAGGGTTCTGGGGGATTTTATTGCTGGTATGGCTGGTGCTCCTGTTGAAGCACAGATCACTCTGTGGAATGCAGAGATAATTTGGGCAGTTGGCCCTCTCCCTCTGAGAACAGCCGAACCAGCTCCCACCTGAGCTGGAGGCAATGAAGCAAGAGGGAAGACGGCTAGAATGCAGGTGGAGGAAAACTCGTGCCAAGTCTGACCACAGATTAAAGCTCATTCTCGAGCCTACTCTGTGGCAGTGATGGTGGCAAAAAGAGAGTTATTTTCTACCATCATTGCATCTTCTCAATGTCGTCCAGTGGAGCTTTTCTGAGCTGTTCATGGCCTGCTATAATCTGGGCCAGAGAGAGATGGTGGAACCTCTGGCAGCACACTGTGACAAGTTTGTGTGGCATTTTGAAGATAATGTCGCTCAAATCCAGTCCACCATGAATTGAACAACACAATTAATGCAGTTCCATTAATAGAGATGCCAAGAGCACCATCTGGTTCAGTTTTTATTGGATGAGTTTCAGTTGCTGATGCCCAAGGATGTGGACAAGGTGCTTGGTCAAGTCTGGTGAACCACCGGTGTACTTCACCCTTGCCCTTCATGGCTTATTACGTCTAATAGAGAGAGGATGTCCAGCTGGGTCCAGGAGGTTGTAAATTCCTCCTTGAGCGAGTGGGTGGTACCAGCCACTTGAAAAGAGGTAGTAATTAGGCCACTCCTGAAAAAGCCCAACCTGGACCCGGATGATGTTAATAACCATAGGTCAGTAGCCAACATCCCCTTCCTTGGCAAGGTGCTTGAGTAGGTGGTTGCCGGTCAACTCCAGGCACTCTTGAATGAAACTGATTATCCAGACCCATGTCAATTAGGCTTCAGGCCTGGTTTTGGAACATAAAGTGTCTTGGTCGCCCTGTGGGATGACTTTTGCCAAAAGAGGAACAAGGGGAGCGCAACCCTGTTGATTCTCTTGAACCTCTCAGTGGCTTTTAATGCCATCAACAAAAGTATCCTTCTGGATAGGTTACACTGGTTGGGAGTTGCAGGCACTGTGTTGCAGTGGTTCCACTCCTACTTGGATGGCTGATTCCAGAAGGTGGAATTATTGTTCTGTGCCTTGGTAGATATGGTGTGGGGTTCCAGAGAGTTCTATTCTATCCCCCATGCTGTTCAACATCTACAGGAAAGCACTGGGGGAAATTATCCAGAGGTGTGGACTGAGGTGTCATCGATATATGGATGACACCCAGCTCTATCTTTCCTTTTCATCAAATCCAGGTGAGGCAGTGGCTGTTCTGAATCAGTGCCTGAACATGGTAACAGACTGGCTGAAGGGCAATAAACTGAGATTTGATACAGACAAGACAGAGGTAATTGTTAGCAGGGTTGCAATGATTTAAATCAGAATGATTAAATCATTGATTAAATCATCAATAAAAATTGATTTTTTTTGCAAAAAATCATGATTTTTTGCAACCCTGTCATGTCAGTAGCCTAGTAACTGATAATACAATTCCAAATGTTGGTACTCACATTCAAAGCCCTAAACAGCTTGGGGTCAGGTTACCTGAAGGACCGTCTCTCCCATTTATACCTGCCTGGACTCTAAGATCGTTTTCAGTGGTCCTTCTCTGGTAACCCCCACCAAAGGAAGTGAGGTGGGTGGCTACGAAGACGAGGACCCTGGCTATGGCACCCTGGCTGTGGAATGAGCTCCCTGCAGAGGCTCCAGGTGGAGTTCTTGTTTCCCAAGCATTTTATCTTTCAGTTTCTGTTGTTTTAAATTTCTTACTGTATTTTAAATATTTGCACTACTGCTAGATTTTATTTTAGTTTTTATTTTTATTTATACTGTAGTTTTACACTTCTATATTGCAATTTATCATGTTGTATTTTACGGTTTTATTGTTGTGAACTGCTCAGAGAGCTTCAGCTATAGTGTGGTATAGAAATGTAATAAACAAACAAATAAATAAATACATTTCTCCTCTGTCCTTTTCCCCTGCCAATAAACTAAGTGGCAAGCTTTTTAAAAAAGGTTATGTCTGTACAGGCCTGTAATCTGTTGGAATGGAGTCTGTGTGTTTTGCTTGTTTAACATGTAGAATTCAGATTTTTGGCTCTGTGAGGTTCACTCTGTGGGTCTATGGGGATTGCTTTACTGCTCTGCTACTATGTTGTTGGTGTGTGTGTGTAGCAGTAAGATGAGCTAATTAGAAAGGCTCCCCAAAGGAAACAGGATACGCTTGAGGGCTGTAAAAAACAAGTAAACCATTGAGCATAACCAGGTTTCCAGACCTCCTAATTCTAAATAATAGTTCTGGTAGTAGCAGCGATAACATGATTACGCACTAATCACCTGTAATGAGGTGTGTGTCCCTCTTCCCTGTGTGTGGACTGCACAATTATTTATCAGGCTATTTTAAGTTACGGAACGTAACCATATTAAGTGGTCTTCAAATATAAATGGTCTTGAAGTTCAGTCAAACTTCTTCTCCACCAGCAGAAGCATTCCCCGAGTGAAGATATGCTCAGAATGCTGTGACGGAAAGTAAGTGAGGAAATTATCTTTGCCAACCCCCACCTCTGCAGCCCTCAGCACTGCCTCCCCAACTGTTATGGAGGGTCTCCCAACCCTCCACAGCAGGAGGGGGGGGATAGAGAACTGCAAGGGGAGGTTTGCCTCCTCCCCCATTTCGCTAGTGGGAATCCTCCGGAAAAGGAAGACCGTGGATCCAAGCCACTTTTTTTTTTTTTTTTGGCAATGAATAAATCCAAGGATAGACCTTTGTAACTTCCTGTTAACTGTGTCTCACCCAACCCCAACCTAAAATCCCTGATATCTTTAAATGAGTGGTACCACACTCTTATAAACAATGAAATTAATTAATTGACAGAGAATGACCTCACTGACCATTCCTAATTTTTAGTAATGTCTCTGTTTACAGACAATTTCTGGCAATGCTTCATTGTAAAGTTGATCCAGTAGTACCAGTGACGTATATAAAATTACATGTTTTCAGACAATTTAAACATCCCATCAAAAGCTAGGGCCTCTCTGTAAGCAAACTTCAGTGGTGATATGTAGGGTAATGTTACGATAGTTGGCAATGTTTAAAATTCAAATATAATTAAATAGAAAAGAAAGAAAAACCCCGGAAGGATGGTAAAATGATTGTAGGTTGATTCATAGTATTATGTCATCTTCAACATATTTAACCATTATTGACAACATGTCCTTCATCTTACTTTCCCTTCAACAATGGAATACAATGAAGTCTTTTACTAGAGGCTTTAGTAAATTTCAGCACATGGGAGATCAGATTTCAAATTCTTTTGCACAAAATGTTTGAGTACATAATTAAAAACTGAACAAAGCATGTAAAATATTTGATCTTCTCTAAATGTTAAAAGGTTAGGTTCAGAGGAATGTTTAATTAGTATAATTCACTAGATCAGATCATTATAGTATATTTTAATCCAATTACATATGTGAGAGCTTGGTTTCCCCTAAACCATTTAACTTCTCTTTAACAGAATCAATAGACCTGTTGTACCCTTTGACACCCCACTCCAACAAGAAATATGTTAGCCTGAGGTACATGTAGATTTCCGATTGCAGAGTTTGGCCCCTTTAGAATGGGAAATGCTGAGTAGATGCTGTGCTGAACGTCAGGTGTAAAACTATGGCACTGAACACTGAGTGTGTGGAGGACTATTAAAATGAGTAGAGGGACTCGAGTATAACTTTTGGGAGCTCATATTGCTCACCTCAAAGAAGAGACAAAAATTATTCTCCATCTCATATTAAAATCTGAGTCAAAGAAGAATTCCCATCCAAGGCTATTATCACTCGCCAATCTCAATCCTCAAGCTCCCCCTTCCCTTTTAACCCCACTTAAGCGGGTGGTGCAACCAGCGGCAGCAAGCAGCTACAAGGTGAGGGAAGTCGTATTTATTTATTTGTTTATTTAATATATAAATATATTTATTTATTTAATATATAAATATTTAATATATAAATAAATAAGAGAGCCAGTGTGGCGTAGTGGTGAGAGTGTTGGACTGGGACTCCAGAGATCCGGGTTCTAGTCCCCGCTCGGCCCTGAAGCTCACTGGGTGACTTTGGGCCAGTCACTGACTCTCAGCCTAACCTACCTCACAGGGTTGTTGTGAGGATAAAATGGAGAGGAGGAGGAGGAGGATTATGTAAGCCACCTTGGGTTCCTTGCAGGAAAAAAGGTGGGGTATAAATATAATAAAATAAATAAAATAAAATAATATATTTCTTCACCACCCATCAGCCAAAAGGCTCCCTGGGCAGTTTACAAAACCAAGTCTTTCCCTCCCTCTGCTCTTTGGTGTCTGCCATGCTGCCTTGGGAGAAGCAGTTTTCCCAAGGGCTACTGCAATGTCAACAGACCTTAGGAAAACTGCATTTCCCAGGGACTACTGGGGCTTGTGTCTTCCTGCCACAACCTGACCTCTCCCTGCAGATTCTGCCACTGCTCGACTTCTAGCCAGTAAGTAGCATTGAAGGGAGAAGGGAGTAGGATGCTTTGGGACCTGTGTTAAAGACAGGTGGTTGGGAGGGGGTAAGCCACGCTGTCAGATTGGCTTGGTAATGCGCCAAGCTATTGCCTGACTTTTGGGGAAATGGCTCAGCTTATTGCCGAGACAATCCAATATGATCTATGAGAAACTTGTCTATCACTAGAAATAAGTGGGATAGGGCCTAATTCATTAGAGAACTATAACATTGGTTAAATAATGGTAAAATACAAGAAGAATATTGTGGGTGCATTTCTGGCACTATTTAGCCATTTTTAGTCATATGAATAGTTTTTAATTCTTTGAGGTGTCATTCACACGCATTGATGTTCACAGGAGGATTATAAACCTATGCTCAAGGGACTTACACATATGCCTCAAATTAAGCAAATACACAGTGATGGGTTCCTGAGCATATGCCTCAATATGGATTTCCATAATTATTGCCCTGAGGTTTTAACTGTTTCCATTAGAAAGTTTGAAGCCTGTAATATTTACACAACAAACTTCTAAAAGGTAGTTCCACCACCTTCCCCCAAGAGATAAATAGCACCTGCACCTTTCCCATGCCCGAATGAGCGTGTCCAATCTTCACAACAACAGGAAATGTTGGCAATGTCAGCTGAGGACAAGAAAGAAAAACAAGATTTAAAATGCTTGCTTAAGCAATGAACATTTCATTATCAGGATCATACTTCTCTGTAGGTGGAAAGGATTCATTAGAAAGCTTGGCAGTCGGAATCCAGCTTGTCTTGACTGTCTGTATGTGGCAAATTGGTATTGGCAGGCCATCCTCATTACTATGGTGCATTGCTCTCAGTCCTGCCTTTTATTTTCTGTAACACAAGTATAACTTCCATGCAGGATTCCCCCACCAGCCCCACCACACTCTTTAATACAATACCATGAAGTTCAGATGTTTCTCAATACTTTGTCTCTGAGACTGGTGAATTCTAGATCAATTTTTAATTACAAGTTCCTGCTTGCAGAATTACCTTTACCCATAAGATGAAATAACCTAGTACTAAAACTCTGGCAGCTAGTCCTCAGCACTACTTCATGATCCCTCCTTTCCTTAAGCCACATCCCCATGGTTTCTCCGCACAGCCTTTTCTAGCAGAATATGCAAGAAAGGTCAAGGCCATTCCCTGATAATTTATTCATTTATTTGAGACATTTTTATCCTGCTTTTCCATTTGTAAACAAATCCTGAAAGCAGGTAACATGTTTAACAGAAATTCAGCTCTAGGTTTTTGTGGGTGCTAGCCAAGAGATCTGCAGTGGCCCTCTTCCGTCCTGGTGGCCCCTCATATATACATACGGTATATTGAGGCAGTGGCTGCAGAGCTGGCCTGAAACTCCCATGTGTGTGTATATGTGAGTAAGCAGCAGCACCATCTTACTTTTTTTGTTCTCTTTCAGTCTGAAGAATCCATACAAAAAATTCCTTAACAGACCCGCACTGCACCTCCTCTGCAAGGCTGGTATATATTCCTCTTAATGAGTATGAGAGAGTGATTGCAGAATGGGGTAGGTTGAGGGCAGTAACTGCTGCTCTTTCTCCTTACCCTAAACCATCCCACAGTGCAGACTGGTCAGTGAGTGGATCCCTCTTCATGTGTTAGGCACAGGTGTCTAAGCCAGGCAGCCTACATGTGTAGATCTCTACATGCATAGGCTTCTCTGAAACTTGGAACTCTGATTGCACAATATTGTGATACTGAAGTATAGCAACTTTAGATTTCACACCTATCCACAAACTGGAGTTAGGATAAAGAAAATCTATTTGTTAGGTAACATAAGATGTAATCAAATGTTGAAATAATGATCACAGAAGTAAAAAGTGGAATACAGAAGAGTGGAATTTGCAACAAAAAGATACCATTTATGTTCATTTTCGGTGGTAGATGTAATTTGATAACAGATGTAAACCTGATATCTGAATAGAGTTTGACATGTGTAGCCTCAAGATAGAAGAAGTCCAATTAAATACTCATCACACATTTTAATCTCATTATAGCAATATGACACTACATGGATTAGAAGACAAGAACAACGTATTTCCCTTTGTATAGATACTATGTGCTAATATATTTAATTTAAACAAAGTAGACTTGCAAAAGACAACACTATATTAACTTACGCAGCACACACACAGTCAGGTAATACTGACTTTCAGCAACTTGTAAGAACCCGTATGTTCTTTTACAATGCCACTGTGAATGTTTTAAAAAACTGGCCAAAGATCCCCTTTTCTAACTTGTTAATGCACATACTAATACACCAGTAAAGGAATATTTTTCATAGACTACAAGGCTTTGTATATTATCAAAAGACAATACAGGGTACTTCGTAAAAGCGTACTGGAATTTTGGGAAACTTTTTTTGTAGCAATATCAGAAATTATTGGTATTAATTTAGAGGTCTGCCCAAAATTAGCATTGTTATCAATAAAGGAGAAAGTTGTTTGTTCTCAAGATGCAAAAGAATTAATTGTAAATTTGTTAATGGCAGGAAGATTAATGATAGCAAGGAAATGGAAAGTTCAACATGAATTTTTAACTGTTGATTGGTATAAGGAGGTGTGGGATATTGCTTTAAATGACAACTTAACTTGTAGTATCAAATGTAAAAAGGGACAACTTAAGAAAAATAATTTTAAGGATATTTGGGGATTATTTTTAGATTTTGTTTTAAATAAGGGGAAAGGGAGCATGCCATGTCAAGATATGTTGTATTTTTGGAATAATGAATAACAATTGATTATAGAGATAGAAAGTATCCTTTGGTCCCATGATGATGGGAGCACTATATAAGTTGCATGTATGTTATTTTAGTAGTTTTATATATTGTTTGAAAAACTTTAAATAATATTTTTTAAAAAATACAGGGTGCTTCCAGACAACGCTTTTATTGTGCAATTGCCCTGTCTCAAACACAGAATTTTATGTGTGTGTTTATGCTGCAGATGACGTTGTCTTTCATTCATAATCCTTCCCATGTTTTTCTACCACTTCTTCCCTCTTTTTGTTACCAGGAAACATCCATTAAGGCAGTGCTTCTCAAATAGTGGGGCGGGCCCCCCAGGGGGGGTGCGAGGCTCCGTAAAGGGGGGCTAGTTTGACCTCAGTTAAAAGTTTTTTTTAATATTGTGTTCCTTTAAATCCTGTGCTCCTTTAAATCTTTTCTGCTACAGTTAATAAAGCTATTCTTTGTTGTAAATTGATCCACATTTCTTTCTTTTTTTATTCTCTTATACGTTAATAAGGATACAGTGTTATGCAGAGGTGTACTTATAACAATTTTATAGACAAATGATACTATTTACAGTCGCGCGGGGGGCGCGAAATGTTTTCTTCTTCCTAGGGGGGGCATGACAGAAAATAATTGAGAAGCACTGCATTAAGGAGAGAAAGACAGAATAATTGCTGCCTTTTGACTGGTAGTGCTTGGAAGCACCCACAGATTATACCTACATGCACAAAACTTAGGTTAGGTGTACAATTTTTTTTCATGAAAATACCTGTGTCCAACAAAGATGTCTGGTTCACATGAAGCGGCTTCCATGTAATTGGTGCAGACCAAGGGTGGACAGCCTCCCAGTGCAGCCCCCTGCCACTGTACCCAAAAATTTATTGCACTGGCAAAAAATAAATAAATAGCTGATTTGCCACTGAAAATGGCAAACTGCTATGGAACACTACATTGGTCAAATTTAGCCTGTTTTCAAGCTACATTTGGCCGTTATAGCATTCTGTCCTGGTTTGCCACCAAACATTGAGGGCAAATTGATTTATTTTTTTTTACTGCCAGCACCCTGCGGAATTCCCTGGGATGCTTGGGTGGCAGGAGCGTGGCCCATGTGGGTGGGTGTTGGGGGAGGGACAAAAATGGGCCATGGAACTCCCAAAGCTTCCCATCCCTGGTGTAGGGCCATAGCTAAGATCACATGGAGATGCCATTTGTGTGAATCAGAAGCTCCAAGTGGTTAATATATATTCAAATTCCCTGATGATGTTGGAGTGCTACCACCATCATGGTCATGGGGGGTGGCTGACATTCACATGAATGACAGCAGCCACACAAACTCAGCCAGACCTCAAGCCTGGGGACAGGGAGTGTGCAATTCTTACGTGATCAAAAGTGGGCCTACCTCAACCTCACATGATCTGGGCCAGAGATGTGAAACCCTAATCTGTATTGGTCCCAAGGGGTGTCAAGCTTATCACACCATCTATTTAAAAAGCTGGGCATGAAATTCCAGCTGTTTCCATTAACAGTTGAAGAGATCAGCTTGAAAGCATTTGAAAGTCAGTGTAGGTTATGGAACCGCAAACTAAGAAGCAATAAAAAAGAAGTGCTGATTTACTGAGCTGGTCAAATATTCTGATTTATAACTCTATTTTAATGATTTTTGGAATTACACAGATGTTTAATATTGGGGCTAATAATTCTTATACAACACAGAATGAATGGAACAAATCCACCAGCTGTGTCTTGGCATGTCCTGGCAATGCCAAGATTCAAACAAATCCATTTTTAAATAAGAGTCAGCCATGAAAGACAGCCATCAGTGTCGCCAGTGCCTATGACATGAACTACATTCATGGGAGTCGTAGGCCAAAAACATCTGGGGACCCAAGGCTGGAGAACACTGAGCTAGAGGATCAACTCTGATTCATCTACTCGGGTTATTCTTTTTTTCAACCATCTGTAAAAAAATACCCAGCTCAATGCAGACATTTCCTTGGAGCCACAACTATTCCCTGGAACTCATTGGAAGGTGAGTGGTATCCTCATTGTACAAATACTTGTTTACACAATGGCTACTTATTTACACAGTGGCTTGGAGCCAGGTTCTTTTCTGCCCACGGGAACGGAAGCATTGCCTGAGCAGAGTTCCGCTCAGAATGCTGGGCCGGCAGCAAGGGGCAGGGGAAAAGCAATCTTTGCCAATTCCTCCTCCCTCCCTTTGTAGCCTCCAGTACCACCTCCCCCACTGTTCCAGAGAGTTACCTTCCTCCGCTGTTCCGCTAGCAGTAGTGCTCCGCTGGATTGGATTCTTTCTGGGGAAGGATGACTGTGGATCCAACCTTATGAATGTCCTCGGCTTTGGAAATGAGATGGTTTTCTTTCTGTTTCTGCATATCCTTTTGTACACATTTTCTCAATTGAGATCTATGCAAGCTGAATTAGGCTCCAAAGAGTACAAGACTGAGTGTGTTGAAGTGATTAAGAACTTTGCCATTGACTTTAGTGGCTCATGGTTGCCATGATCTTGGAGATGTGTTTCTGAAGGATATTATATTCACTTATATTCAGCAGAATGAAGAATGAATGTTAAAATGAAAGATGGGAGAGGCCAAACCAAAGATTCCTAAATTTCAGACTGAAAAGCATTTCATGTGAAAGTTGGCTTTCTCTGAAATGACAGGCTTTATTGATGACTGCTAAGCACTACTGTCAGGAAACAAATTAGAATATGCTATACCACAGGGCATTTTCTCAGTGGAGTTTACTCATGTTTGACATGGGATTAAATGAGCAGAGAAACATTTAAAATTACTTTGGCAGACTATTCAAAGTCTAACAATTCTTGTTAAATGTGCAGCAATCATTTTCAAGGACAAAGAAAAGGGACTTAAGTTGCAATGCTATTCACGCTTACCTGGGAGTAAGTCTCAAAGACCTAAGTGGGACGTAATTCCAAGTAGAAATAAATAAGATTAGACTGTTAATCTTGGAACTACTAAAATCTGTAATGCAAATATTGCAGCATACACAAACTGTGACTGTAATATCCTGTTACAAATAGGATATTATATTTGCCTTGCTTTTTTTTTTAAAAAAAAGTTTTAAATGCCATTAGTTTTCTTCCTAGTTGCTATGCTTAACTGTGTTTTTTTAATCCTCAAAACAGACATGTGAGGATAATGAAATATGGAAATCCACGAGCTCTTAGCTCTGGGCTATAAAAATAATTTCTTTAAGACAGGGGTGCTCTTTCAGCCAGAGGGCCTAATTCAGTTTTGGAGAGCTTTCTGGGGCCACATTCAAATATTGGGCAGAGCTGAAGACAAAAGGGGAGGGCCAAAAGTAAATATATAACAGCATATTGTAGCATAAAACTCTTACTGGCAGTAACTAAGCCTCAGGAGCAGCTTTTCAACCTTTTAGAACTGGGGAAAAACTGCACAAAAGCCGGGAAACCACCAAATGATTGGTGGTTGGGGGAAAGGGGAAGTGGCTGGGGTCAGGGGCATGGCCCCGGGGCCTGAGGTCCCCCACCCCTGCTTTAAGACATCAATTTGAAGAACTTACACATACAATAAATAAATGGCACTCTTTTCATATGATGATCCTGGGACTCAGTGTTAAAAATGCAATGCGGATAATAAAGTTGAAAATGTGAAAGTGCCATTTTAATCTGATCAAGAGTCACATTTCAAAACGTGGCATTTTCACATTTTACTTTTGCATACCTGCAGAATTTGTTTCAGCTCTCCTATGTTCAGTTCTTTAGTTCTTTATTATTATGGTCATATGACCCAGCAAATACACTTTACATTTCAGATCACACCAGGATACCACAAAGTTACAAGTAAAACAATTATTATCACACATAATAAAACAAAATTGGAAGGAAGCATCTCTCATTTAGTCTCTACCATAAAAGCTCTCCTTTTCATAACAGCTAAAAAAAGCTCTCCTATATATTTTATCAAGTTGATGGCTCTGTATAATGTTTGCGCAAGACCACCTGCCTTTGTAGAAAACAATACATGGCTTTTTCCGTATACTGCACTGATAAAACTTATGATAAATTACAAAAAAAAAAAGCCTTGTTTTTAGTAAAAGGCTCACCAAACACAGATGGTAGATACACGGCCACATGATTGAACAAGTCAGGGTATACAAATACCTAGGCGTAGTATTCCAAGCAAGCAGATCTTGGAAAGCCCATTCTTCTCACGTCACCGGCCATACTCAAATTTTTCTTTTCAAAAGGAGGTCATACATACATACATACTGTACATACCCTCCGCGATTAAAGTCTTTCAGGGCAAAGTAATAGGGCAACTTATGTACGGCTCGGAGCTGTGCATCTATAAAGACTTTCGTCTCCTGCAGTCTAAATTTCTAAGAAGCATCTTTGCTGTCCCACACACCCTACTTAGAGTGGAAGCAGGGATGATCTCCCTTGAAGCACATGCCTAGTTCCATGTGATTAGCTATTGGCTCAAATTATATTTCAGCCCTACAGGATGAGCACCTCTGATTTTAACAGATAACTATGTGTCTGATTGGTTAAGAGACGTTGAGGTGAAATTAAAACGCTATGGGTTCACCCCTGCAGTCTTATTACATCTAGTGCCTCATAGTGCTAAAACAATAATTAGACAATGGATCTGGGGTATTGACTTACAGGAGATCCAATGAATTCAATATGACCCTACTTCTTTCAGGACTCCCCCTCTACTGGAACTATTATAAAGGTGGCCAAATTCTGTGTACTGGCATGCATTCTTAGGAAGCAGAGGGTAGACACCCCAGGTATTAATGCAAGTAATCCATAGCTGACTCCGCCAAAGGGCTATTATGTATTACCCCAGTGCAAAAATACCATCTAGGTTTTTTGGCATTTCTTCCCTTTCTTTTTTCCTTTTTTGGTGCCACCCAGGTTATTTGTGGCACTTTTGTTCTGTACGGTCCAACCCGTCTCATTGAATTGTATTGAGTACTCAATATGCTTTGCTTTGTTTTATAGAAACTGGTCTATGACTGTAATAAAGCTTTGTTTGTTTGCCTTTGTAGAAAATAATAGCAGGGGGTCAGAAGTACATCTTGTCTCCTCCCAAAACTGCCATAGATGATTGTTGTGCATGTGGCTTGTTGCAACCAAGGAAAATGTCCAAGATCTGGCCTTATCTGGGGGATGAAGGGAAATGAGACCTTTCTGCACTACCAAACCACTGTAAATATATGATTTAGCAAAATATAGCATAATATAATTGATTACATTTCTATACTGCCCAACAGCCAGAGCTCCCTCCCTAGATGGTTCACAAACCAGAGCTGAAAACCATAAAAGAACATAATAAAACATAGTGTAAAAACCTTTTAAAAAAACAACAACAACAGAATAAAGCAAAAGTAAAACCAGTAGCAGCACTAAGATCTAAAAAGCACAAACACCGTTAAAAAAACCCTGAAGGACTAAAAAGTCTGGGAGATTAAAAATGTCTTCACCTGGCCATGAAAAGATGACAACATAGGCTTCAAGCAAGCTGCTCTGGGGAAACCATTCCACAACCTGGGTGCCACCACTGAAATGGCCCTCTCCTTGAAAGCCACCCACCTCGTCTCCTTTTGCGGGGGCACCCAGACAAATGACCTTCGGGTCTGAGCAGGTACTTATGAGAGAAGACAATCCTTCAGGTAATCTGGTCCCAACTCATTAATAATATAAACATATTGCTTAAAACACCAAACTCACTGTTTACCATTAATTAGTGTAGACAAATAAAAACAACCTGGGATAACATAATTTATTTATTATATTTATATCCCACATTTTTTCTGCAAGGAAACAAAGGTGGCTTACATAATCCTCCTCCTCCTCTCCATTTTATCCTCACAACAACTCTGTGAGGTAGGTTAGCCTGAGAGTCAGTGACTGGCCCAAAGCAACCCACTGAGCTTCATAGCCAAGTCTGGACTAGAACCCGGATGTCTGAACTCCCAGTCCAACATTCTAACCATTATGCCACAGTGGATCTCAGAATGGCATATAATTTTGTAAAAGCAGATGATGATGATTACTTTATTACCTTTTGTTATTTTAAATAAGCAATAAAAACATTTTAATTAAAAGTGAAAAAAACAAATCCAATACTTTCCCCCAGTAGGAATGTTTCCCATCACTGCCTATCAGCAACTGCAAAATACAGATATTGCCATATTATTCTTAATAGCCTGTATAGCTTATAATATGTCCTTGAAAGTTTGACATTTCTCAGTGATTTTTGAAATCAGGTAAGACTTGGTTAAGTGAGCTTCACTTTCTAGTCTATAAAGAAAGACATGTGAATATAATAAAGATATATCTGGGACTCTGATATATCAAATTTAATATACCCTGTTTGATATATCCACCTGTGGAAATCATAGGCCAACAACTGTAACTCCGGTGTTGCAAAGCAAAATCTTCCATTCCTTAGCCTTTAGATGTCTTACTGAACAGCAGGCAAAGGGAAGGTCATTGCATAGACAGTCTTAAAGTTCAAAAGGCCCATGTAGATGAAGTAGTTGCCAAGGGGTTACTGTAATGATCAAGGTTTAGTCTTCTTGCCCCAAAACTGGAAATTTTACACCTATACCTGCTTTACCTCTATACCCATTCAGGGATTCTCAAAGTTATTAAACTAAATGCATGATTGCATGATAAAAGACAGTGTGAAAGTCCCGCCCTCTCTGGTCTGGTGTCATGTTTGTCACCCTCGACATGTAGAGGGTGACTTTTTGAAGAGGAGAGCCTCCTGTATCAGTTGGGACTCTCCACATGATTGAAAACACTGGGAAATCAGTGTTCTCAATTGTGTGGAGAACCTCCACAGATACAGGAGGCTCTCCTCTTCAGAAAGTTGCTCTCCATGAGTAGAGGGTTGAAGAAAATGTATGAGTGGGCGGGGCAAGCACACTCCCTCTCCTTTTCCAGTTTAGTCACTTAAACTGAATAGGGCTACTTTGGCATTAGGATTCCATGGCATTTCCAAGGCCTAATTTTTCAGTTCCACACAGAGCTCTCACTATTTAGTGGCACTAAAAAAAGTCATTCATGATTGCATGTGGGTTTAGGAATTTAAAACTTTGGAACCTGTTGATAACTTAGGAAGGTAATTATACCCTCAGGCTACTCAGTACAAGGCATACAGTGCCTTGAATGGTTTTCTATACAGGCTTCTTGCCAATAAGTTAAACTCTCCCCTTCTTTAACTTTGTTTCACCTTTCTAGAGCAAAATAGAGTACCGTATATAATTAAACAAATCCTAGTAGATGCATTTTTATATCACTCATATGGGTCCTCTTTATGATGGACTTCCATGTAGTATCTAATAAAGAATTTAAAAAGTCTGTTTCCTTGTAGATTGGGCACACCTACAGTTCTCCCTTCGTTTCTGGGCAACATGAAAATAAAGAGACCTTTTTAAGAAAGAAAAAATCATTTACCCAAAGTAAACCAACAAAATTATGTTGAAGCCAAAAATGTTAATCAGAAAGGTAAATATCAAATTAAGACATATGTCATGTTGTTGCAACATCTTAAATTTTTTTTATTTTCCTATTTTCACCATAGGATTTCCTGGTTTCAGCTTACTCAGCTTAAAAGCTGCCCCAGAAGTTATGAGAGTAGTTTAGAACAGGGGTGTCCTTTTTTGCAGCCCTCACTACCCCAAATTGCTGCTGTATTGCCAAACTGCTGCTGAATTTTGGTGATATTGCTGCAGGGCAAAAAATGCTGCATTTCCCTTTAAAACAAGGTGCACGCATCTTGTTTTAATGCAACATCATGCTCCTCTGAGGCTTCTGTCAGTGGTGGTGACTTTCTGTCAGTGGTTCCAGAGGGCAGAAACTGGCCCGCAGTAGCCTGGAAGTTGCCAACCTCTGGTTTAGAACAAGCAGCTGTCATGCTTCCAGGCCTATTTTAACAACAACAAGGGAATGTGAAACATTACTCCTCTGGTTTTTAAAATGAAAAGACATTATTCTCTAGAGCAGTTGTGGCTTGGAGGGAAAGATTAAATATTGACATACTTCTGCTATAATCAGGAAAGTTAAGGGTGATTTTTTTTGAAGGTCAGAAACATTAGGGTAATCTGACTACTATACAAAGTTCGTATCTTTTGCTGTCATTTCCTGGTCTATTACAGGTAAGCGTATTTGGTTTTTCCATTCAAAGAGTGCTAAACAATACTGAGAAAAGCCATTAGAATTCCTGGGGAATAATTTCATATCAGTTTTACATTGGGTCATGAATAAGGATTATTCTTACATATATAATACTGTGAAGTGTAGTTAAAATAGTTGGTAGATATCATGAAAAAATCAAGCAGCTAATTTTAAATTTTATTTATTTATTTATTTATTATTATATTTATACCCCGCCTTTTTTCCTGCAAGGAACCCAAGGCGGCTTACATAATCCTCCTCCTCCTCTCCATTTTATCCTCACAACAAGTTAAGTTCCAACTTCTCAACAATTAAAGCATTTTCTTTAAGAAAAAGCTCTTTCATATCTGTAACACATGCATATTTTTGCTCACAGTTTAGCGACATAATGGGTGGTATCCAATTAATTTGTCCCACTGATAGAACGGGCAAGGAGTGCAATTCCCCCTCCCACCTGCAGCCTGTCGCACCCCGAAAAAACTGCTTTGGAAGGGTTGGGAGAACCTCTGAAGAAGATCTCATGGGTTGCAGGGGGTCTGCAGGGAGGAGGACAGGAGAGGTAAGTCCCATGGTGTGAGGATGTTAGATTTCACACAATGGGTTTTATAGTCTTACAGCTGCATAAATAGTTCCAATGCATGTGTTTTTCACTCACAAGAATTTAAATGGTTTAACATGCAATGACTAAAATAGTGATACTAGATGGTTTAATTCCCATGCATTTGTAATTTACTTGTGGGAATGAAGATGGCATAGCAGGAAATAGTAAAAAAAAATCATGAAAATACAGATGGTAATAAACCAAAAATTAAGCACAAAGAATGTATATATTGCAAGAATGGGGACGGCTATAGCTTTTATGTCCTGCTTGTGGGCTTTGCAGAGGCATCTGGGTGGCCAATGTGGGAAGCTGGAAACTGGACTAGATGGACCTTTGATCTGTTCTAGCCAGGCTCTTCTTGTGTTCTTAATATCCAATTCTCACTCAAGTAATTATGACTCATATGTCCATCCATCCCATTATATGGATGTATGAGTAGATAAAAAAGTATATGAACTTTTTCAAGAACATTAATTCAAAACCATACTATTTATTAATTTTTTTATTTACATATTCTGGATTTCCTCCAAACAGCTTAAGATGGTGTACATGATTCCCCCACCATTTATCCTCACAACAACCCTGTGAGGTAGATAAGGCACTGGGATAGCCTCATGGCTGAGCCTCATGGCTGAGCAGGGATTCAACATGGGACTCCCCAGTCCTACTCCAATATTCTAACTACTATACATCATGGCTGCTCAACTATAACAATCTCAACTATATCATGCGAAATGGCATAAAAAGAACGCTTCAGTAGAAATTTGTTTTCTCTTTCTGTCTTCTGCTAATACACAGTCATTAGCTATGTTCTATTAAATGCCAATAAATTATCATTTTAATATCAGTTAAATAGGTCTATAGGCTCCTATTGTCCAGTGTTCTGAATAATTTACATTGTACTTTGTAGTTTGTTTTGTTTTGCCTTAGTAAAAAAGTCCATACTTTGATTTAAGTTGACAGTAATAATTAAAGAATAATATTTTTGTTTGGTTTATAAGGTTTCTGTTTCAGCTTTTGCTATATACTCAATGGATTTAACTTAATGTTTATTTAAGTTTAAACTTTCCTGATATGCGGAATTTTTTTACATAGTTTTTTTTTTTGCTCTTTGCATGGCAGGTTACGCTTAATTAGATTTATCAGTTAATGGCATTTTCATTACAAAACAGGCTGGGTCAGAATGAAATATTTGAGCCATTTGCATATCTGATTTTAAGATGTTTTTATTGTCTTCTGGAATGAGATGCCAAGCATACTGTGACACCAGTTTATAGTGTGTCTTCTTCCATGGGTATTATGATTTAAATACTTTACAGAAACTGCAACGTCATCCCAAAGGAAAGCTGTGCTTTGTATTGGGGACAAAAACATGCATTCGATAGGGATGGAAGCTAGGAATTACTAAATTAAACATTAAGAGGGAGGTTTCTTCTTGAAAAGAAACTCTTGTGTTCTCATTAGAACTCCATGTTTAGAAGAGCCACTAGGTTAGGCATTGAAGATAAAAATAATGATCAATTCTAGATCGAAAGACTGATCTTTTAAAAAGAAGGAATGAGAAAGAAGGATTTTGGAAAAACTTTTACACAAAAAACATTTGTGGCTACATTAAACACTATATTTTTACATGAGCACATTGGATAACTCAACCAGCTGGACATATCCACAGGCCACAGCCCCTAACACTAACTCCCATTCCCTGTCCTTTGACTGGCCGACTCCAAGCTCGCTCGATCTTTTGCAAACCTCTTATCCATATCCTACTGGGCACAAGAAAGTTTGCTTGCCTCTGGATCCAGTAGCTGAGGCCATATGGGAGCACTGATAGCTTTGATTTCTGTCAGCTGCATGGGAGAGATTGTACCAGCATACAGACCTGTGCAGAAACAGGCAGTTCTCCAGCCTTCTCATGATTGCCTAAGGCAGGGCTCTCCAACCTTGGGTCCCCAGATGTTGCTGGACTACAGCTCCCAGAATCCCTTGCCATTAGCCATGCTGGCTGGGTATGCTGGGAGCTGTAGGCCAGCAACATCTGGGGACCCAAGGTTGGAGAGCCCTGGCCTAAGGGCTTTTCTACAGGAGACTGTTAATCTGCTGCATCTACTTTTGGTTTTGTCCAGAAACGAGATCTGAGCACTAAACGAGGGGCATTTCCTTTCCTTCTTTTCCACTACATAACCTCTAGGTGGTGCTGTGGTATAGTGGAAAAGCATAAATACACAACAGGAAATCACACTGTCTTTCACCATCAGAAATAATGAGCTTTTCTACACGAGGCTGTTAACTGCTGTATCTACTTTTGGTTTGTCACAGAATTGAGATTTGAGCTCTACATAAAGAGCTTTTCCTTTCCTGCATTCCACTACAGAACCTCTAGGTGGTTCCTGTGCAATACCAGAATATCGCAATTACAGAAGTAGGAAAATACCTTTCTTTCATTTTCAGAAATAATACTCCATTTTCCCTGCTCTGAAAAAAATGGGAAAGTGCTCTCAAAAAACAGAAGCCAAACTAGAGGGTAATATCATTGTCTAAAGAACCTGCAAACAAACCATGAGTAAAGAATCACAAGTGCGTAATAAATGCCTCGTGTAGAAAAGCTTTGAGATCACTGTGTAGATCTTCTCAACATCTATTGCAGCCCTCCTCCAACCTGGTGCCTTCCAGATGTGTTGGACTACAACTCCCATGCTGGTTGGGAATACAGGCCATCCCCGAGTTACGTACGAGATCTGTTCTTAGGTCTGTCTTTAAGTCGAATTTGTATGTAAGTTGGAACAGGCACATACGGTTCTTATTAAACGTCACTTACTCAAATGTTTGTCTTAGTATAGTATTTATTTTACCTTTCTGAGTGGATGGATAAAGTGTTGCTTGCTTGCAATAATTTCATTTTTTTAAAAACAAAACACACACACCATTGTGTGACTTAAAGGCAAGACCTCACTCCAAGCCAACAACAGGGAAGATCGGAACCACAGAAATCCTCCGGGAAGTTACCGTATTTTTCGCTCCATAAGACGCACTTTACCCCCCAAAAAAACTAGGTGGAAATGTCTGTGCGTCCTATGGAGTGAATATAATAATATAATTTTTTACTTTCCTCTGCTGGTCCGGAAGAGCGGAGGACTCCTGGGTGGGGCGGGGTAAGCCCCCCGCCTCTCAGCTGATTTTTTTTTTAAAAAATTTTTTTTGTACCATACAGTAAGTGCGTCTTATGGTCTGGTGCGTCTTATGGAGCGAAAAATACGGTAATCCTTTCTGACGGAAGGGGCTTGGGATGCCACCGTCCCTGCTGGTTCTGTTGAATCGCTCCCCGCACTCGCCCTTTCCCCCTTCCAAGCTTGACCGTCTTCTGCTGCAAAAGGTTGACTCTCATGAGTCTCTCGGTTTGGCGGCAGCGGTGGCGCCTTTAATTTCCCCCTTCCCCCTCGCTGGTTCCAGGGCAGGGCAAGCTTTCAGAGCAGCAGCAGCAGAAGTTGGCGAAGAGTAGCATTCTCACCAAAGGCGGTGAGGAGAAAGTGGCAGTGGAGGAGGTGGCGGCGGTGGTGGCGGCAGCAGCAGCATGAGTCTCCGGTAGCATGAGCCTCCCAGCGCCGCCTCGTGAGCACAAGCGAAGGAAGGAGAGGCGTGTTTTGCTTGTGGCTTTCCACCTCACCCGCTTCCCCCCCCACGCTTAAAGTTTGCCCTGCTCCTCCAGCGAAAGGTGCTGCACTCCCATGGTCAAGCACAAGCATGCCTGCCTAGTGCTGCAGAGGGAGCTCCCTCTCTGAGCCTGATCCATTTATAAGTATGCGTCATTCGTGTCATTCGTAACTCGGGGACAGCCTGTATTGGGAATTGTAATCCAACACATCTGCAGGGCACTAACTTGGGGGAAACTGTTCTATTGTGTAGTGCTCCTTCCTGCCCAGTAGGAATCAAGGTTCAGCAGCCTTCCTAAACATAAGTCAGGGACAAAGCAACCCCATTTCTCAACTCGACTTCTTCAGGATTCTATGGTAGACTGTAGTTTTTAGGTGAGGGTCAGCACTGACACGTATTCTTGGGTTCTTTACAACATGTGTCCCATATCAGTATCCTTATTAACGTATAAGAGAATAAAAAAAGAAAGAAATGTGGATCAATTTACAACAAAGAATAGCTTTATTAACTGTAGCAGAAAAGATTTAAAGGAGCACAGGATTTAAAGGAACACAATATTAAAAAAAACTTTTAACTGAGGTCAAACGAGCCCCCCTTTACAGAGCCTCGCGCCCCCCCTGGGGGGCCCGCCCCACTATTTGAGAAGCACTGGGCTAAGAGAACACATATTGTGGGGCTACTGAAACAATGAATGAATGAAGTATACAAAAACAATTATTTAAGTGAAAAATGTGGAGAGAGACATACTCCTAAAACAAAAGATCAAGCTAATTTGTTTACCAATATGCAGCTAATGCTGCAATCCTAACTGAAGACACTTAAAAGTTAAGTCCAATCATATATACTAATAGCAAACTCACTTCTCTGAATGCCTATCCTTATGTAGCCAAAATGGCACCAAACGTGAACAAGAGCAAGGTATCAGCAGGCTTGAGGGAAATCCCAAGATTTGCGGAAGTACCCACTTTCCAAAGTTAGCAACAAAAAAACCCACAAAACCCACAAAAGACAAACCACTGTGAGGAAAAAGAAATACCCAACGATAGGTGCTGCATCATTCAGTGGGCATAGAATGTTGACCAAACTTTTGAAGCGGGGAGGAGAGAAAACTGGGAGGAGGGAGAATGAAATAGAGTGTCCTGCAAGAGGGCATGGGTAGTTGATGGAACTCTGAACAGGAATAATCCACAATGCCACATTTTGTTGTAGGTCCCACTTACTGATTCTAGTAGTACTTATTTTCATTGGGACTTGTTCCTTACAATTCAGTGCTTTGTATGTTTACTCAGCAGTAAATCCCACTGTGTCAATGGGGCTTACTCTATGTAAGTGTTTAGGATTGTAGCCTTAGTCAGCAAACTCTGCAGTTGTAAATTAAGATGAGTAAGAATGGATTTGACCATTTGTGTACCTGTCACATGTTGTAGTGTTTTGTATGCATAGTATTCTGCCATCTCTCTTTCTATATATATATAGTCACACTCACACACACAACTACTATGATCTTTTCTAGTAACATGTTAGATATTCAGTAGTTTGGCAATCGGTAAATGATACCAGAAATTATCCCTCTGAAAATGCTCATGTATGAAAGATATGGAATACTGCAGCATATGGGGTGGGGGGAGATTTAGCATGTTGCATGAACACCATAAGAACCACTGATGAGTCATATGAGATACAGATGTAGTGTTCCTGCTGTGATTGTTTTATTGAAATTCTGCTTTTCCTCATAACATTAAAAAATTGGCATCTCATTTACACAGTTCAAGCAGCTTGTGAAAATTAAGAAAATTGTAATAATCAGCAGGTTAAAAACAATGAATTCTGAAGACAGTAGGAAGGACAGATAACTAATTTCCTAAAACAGCATGAAACAGGCCCTGAGCAGTATAGCACCAGAGTTAAAGGGCCAGTTTACTGGAGAAGCACCAAAAAGTTTTAATTTGTCTGTTGCGGCTGCACCATGGTAAAGCAGACTGTTCTTTCAAAGTATTTTTTTCATATGAGTTGATGAGGGGATAAACTGGGGTCACAGAACTTTATGGAGCCAAGATCTATACAGCTCTACCCAGTGGTTTCTGAGGGAAAGACAGCTACTAGCTGGAGTTTGGCTAATGACAGGATTGCATCCTTCAAATGAACTCCATAAAAGAATGTATCCACCTGTAAACAGTTGCTACTGGACAGTTTGCCCAAAATCAAAGTGTTCACAGGCTGTTTGACTAGTGCCGCCCTGAATGTGAGATACCACATGAATGTTCTACATAAGGACAATTACCCCGGTGTAATTAGCAATTACCTTTAAAAAAAAGAAAAGAAAAAAAAGGATTTGTCCTGTAGCGACTAGTGTTAAATAATTAGCTGCTGATTAAGTCACTACTGCCAAACTGCCACCATACTTAGGTAATGAGTGGAGTGGACTAATCTCACAGACAGAAGGAACTCAATGGAAGATGAATAGACTCCCGTGGAGCTGTGTGTGGCACTTTCTCTAAATCAAAGTGGAATGCATACCTCTAGGCACAAAAGGGGAGGTTGCATTATTATTTAAGAGCCTAAACCAGTAGTGGCCAAACAGTTTGGAAATTGTGTCACAATTCCAAAGTACAAGATAGCATAACTCAGGTAAACTGTATACAGCAGCCCCTCTTTTCCCACCCCTAGATGTGGTTTCACCTTCATTCTATGGAATCAAGAAGCAGGCAGAAGAGACACAGGCCAAGGTGCCAGCCCAACTCCGTGACTATCCTGTTTCTGCAACCTCAGGAGCTGATAAACTTAAGAGTAACTGGAGATGGTGGGACTGCCTAGCCAGGAGGGAAGATTAGATCCATTACTTTTATCCTGTTTTTCTGTCTCAAGGACACCCAAAGCAGCTTAAATAAATTAAAACAAAATATAAGCAATGCACACTTATAATATAGCAAAGCAATTGGAAACAGCAGCAGAAACAATCAAATCCAAAGCAGCAGATTAAAAACCAAGCATAGTATAATGGCAGAAAACCTACAAACCAAAGGCACACTGAAACAATGACCAAAAAATGTCTTCAGTAAGAGAGAAAGGGCCTGACAGGAAGTTAATACCAGAGTCAAGATTCTAGCCATAACAGAAGAGCTGTCAACAAGGTAGCAAAGGCAGCAAGGATAGGTGCTGCACCAACACCAAGCAGGCAGCAACTCAGGTTTCTTATAGTTGGCCTTGTAGCCTCATCATTCCTGGTACATCAGCAGATGCCCTGATCTTGGAAACACTTAAAACTGTTCTTGCATTCAGGAGCAAGAGCATGGTAGACGGAGGCCTCACATGGCCAGGAAGCACTCCTCTGACTAATGGTGGCTGTAGTCTGTGATCGCCACTGTCTTTGTTCCTAGGTCCAGGAGGTGATAAAAGGGGGTGGGGAGTGCCCTAAGGCCTAGGGAGAACCGAGGCATATGGCAAAGACTATATGTCTGAGTCCCTTCATTCTTCAAGATGAAAATGTCCTTTGCAGCAGCTTTCTCAGAAGGTGTTTCCAGACAAGGCTTTTATGGAGCCATCATCCTGCCCATTCACAGGAATTTTACAACCCTTTCATGTTTCCCCATCATTTCTTCCATCTTTTTTCTTACCATGGAAAATCTGTTAAGGAAAAAAAGATGGAATAGCTGCACAATGTTTTCTGAATGTTAGCACTAGGACCTCTCCATCTGGAAGCACCCAGAGTTTCAATTACGGGGAGCCAACTACTCCTGGTGTGTGTGCGAGTGTGCTTCTGTCACTTTTCTCTTCCAAGGAGGTCCTATCTCCTGACTAGGGATGTGTTTCTATTCTAATATGCGGTGGCAGACTGTAGCGGATCCCCCCCCCCCAATTCTGGAAATGTTCCTATTTTTTGCTCATTTAATAAACAGACATATATTTTTCGGGTCCTGTGATTTGCACAAATGGGATCATGGTTTGATTGATTGATTATTTATTTACGGTCATAGACCAAAACCACTTTGTAGAAAATCGTACATAATCATACACAATTTACATTAGGACATACAAAGGATCATTATTATACAAACAGTAAAACTTTAAAATTCACCATTAATGTTAAAAAAATAAAAATAAAATTTAAAACTAGATGGTATAATAAAATTTTTACTTCTGCTCATAATTGGTACAAATGTTGACCACGTAAGCACAAAACTTGGCTACCAGTCTTGTAATGTTCGGATTATCATCAGCTAATAATTTTCTTAAATAGAACTTATCAGGCAGATATGATAGAGTCACTAAAAAGGGGGAAATAAATTTAGCCCTTGTTTCAGTATAAAAAGGACAACGTAAAAACATATGACCCGTGGATTCAACTTCTCCTGAGCCACATGGGCAGAGTCTCTCAGAGTATGGTATTTTCAAATATTTTCCTTGCAATATGGCAGACGGAAAGGCCTCACATCTAGCTAAAGAAAAGGCTCTCCTATGACATTGAACTTCCAAGCTCATAAGATACAGGGACATCGTCATAATGTATCTACGGCTGATGGAAGATATATAAGCGGGAGATTTTAGCAGATCTTGTTGCCTCTCTATATCTAGGATCCTCTGTTTTATAATGTTTTTTGCCCGATCAACATTTTGAGCAAGAAGGGCATTGGGCGATAAACCCACACTTCTGAGTTTGGATTTAATTGCCCTGATCCATCTGGGTTGCAAGTTGTCATGAGTTATTATTGGGAATAAGCCCTTTATATCACTATGCAACTTCAACCATAAATAAGCTGTTGAGACACAGATTTTTGCTTCGATTTTCATTACACCTGTTTCCAGGCGAATTAGCGCATTGGGCACACAAGAGGGCACTTGTAAGATGGTGCGTAAAAACTTGGACTGGACTTTTCCCAATAAATACAGACTTGAAATTGCCATCCCTGTGTGAGTGCCATAGAGCAATTGAGGGATGACTTTAGATTGGAATAATTTTAATGCTGCTGGAACGTAAAATCGTCCCTTGGATCGGAAAAATCTTAAGATGGCATACACAGATCTTTCACCACAGGTCAGCCAGCATATTGCAGTGTGCTATATTAGATCCAGAACCCTGCACTACAACTCCCAAGTATTTATATTCTTTAACTTGTTCAATACGGTTCCCCTTCATTTTCCAAATCCGACTTCTAGGATTCTTACAGAATGCCATTACCTTAGTTTTATTATAGTTAATTTCCAGAAGCTCATTATCACAATAGGAAGAGAATCTATTTAGAGCTCTTTGAAGCCCTATCGGCGTCCTTGCTAAGAGAACAGCATCATCTGCATATAGCAAAACTGACAGATGGTACGAGGCAAGTTTGGGTGGGTGATTTTTTAAATCGCTCATATATCCTACCATGTCATTAATATAATAATTAAATAATGCAGGCGCCAGGAGGACAACCTTGTCTGACTCCTTTAAAGGTCTTAATATCGCAGGTAAGAGAGCCTTGAGGATTATATCTAACTCTGATAGATGACTGATCATGCAAAGCTCGAATGAAGAAGAGCAATCTTTTATCAATGCTAGAATTCTCTAATTTCTGCCAGAGATTTGTCCGTTAAATTTTATCAAAAGCTGCCTTTAAATCAATAAAGGCAGCATATAGGGAAGTTGGTCCTTTTGCTGAATATTTTTCTATTAAATGTTGTAAAATTAAACAGCGTTCAGTTGTGGACCTCCCTTCTCTGAAGCCTGCTTGTTCTGGTGCGATGATCTCTTCTTGTTCTAGCCAATTTTCAAGTTTTTCCAGTAAATGTCTCGCATATAATTTACTAATAATACTCAGTAGACTGATTGGCCTATAATTTGCAGGGTCGCTTTTAATTCCTTTTTTAAAGATGGGAACAATAATGGCCAAACCCCAAGCTTTGGGGACGCGTCCTGTTGAATCAATGTACGTAAATAATACTGCGAGAAACTGGGCCCACCAATCAATGTTTTCTTTAAGGGCTTCGGGAGGGATTCCATCTGATCCTGGGGCCTTTCCATTTTTTAAACGCCGGATATGAGATTCTACTTCCTGAAGTGTGACTGGTGGCCATGGATGGAGATTTTCTATCTTCTCATTAGAAGGGATCTGAGTGTGGTCTTCGGACATCTTTTGAAAGTAGGAGGCCCAATTGTCAGAGGAAATATAGGAGGCTAATGGCGAAAAGAAACTACAGCTAAGGGACAATTAAAGAAAAATAATTTTAAGGAAATATGGGGGTCATTTTTAGATTATGTTTTAGTAAAGGGGAAAGGGAGTAAGCCATGTCATGATATGATGTATTTTTGGAATATAGATTAATAATGGATTATGTGGATAGAATTGGTTTTGGCCCCGGGGTGACGGGTGCACTTGTAGTGTATGATTTGTAGGTTTATGGGGTTTTTTTGTATGTGTGTTCTTTTAAAAATATAAAAAAAAAATATAAAAAAAAAAGAAAAAAAAAGAAAAAGAAACTACAGCTAAAGTTTGAGGTACATTTCCAAAATAAAGCAGTTATTTTGTTTTACTGCATAAATGAGGTCGTTCCATAATTTCATGGTGTATTCTCGTTTCTTCCACTGGATAACCTCCTTGTAGATTTTTTTCTGAGTCAATACAGCCTGTTGCATTTCAAGTCTTCGCTCACCGTCACTTTCCAAAAAGCACAAGTGTAACTTGATAAGTTCTTTTTTTGCAGCAATACCGTCTTTATCAAACCAAGGTTTGCCATGTCTGTGAGTCTGCGGTACTCTGTCATTTCTGGGCAGAGATAGTATAGTAGACAATTTCTTTGTAAATTCCTCTTAAGAGAATAGGGGGTCCTGTTCCTTTCCAAGATCCATAAAAGGTAAACAGTATTTCTGCAAGTTGTCTAAATTTAAGAAGTCCTTTATCTTATGGTTGAGTTTGCCTGTCCATTTGACTCTTTTGTCTATACATTCCACTTGAGTTGTGTAATAAGAAGGTTGACATCTTTGCTTTATTGATAGAGAAAGTTGCAAACATAATGGAAAATGATCTCCTTCTAAATATGGAAGTATATGAAACCTGTTAATCATAGGTAGTAAAGAGCTACATACCATCATATAATCAATGGTGCTAGCTCTAGAGCCTGCCATAAAGGTAAACTCTCCTGGATAATCCCCATAAAAAGCACCATTTAAGATATGTAGCACTCTCCTATGAGCTAATTTGGTCAGCAGAATTCCAGCATAATTTGACCTTCCGTCCTTAGATGCACGTATAAAGGGCAGCCGGGCCATATCAGACTACAGATCCTCTGAAAGTGTTTTAAATTTAGTATCTAAGGAAGAGTCATTTGGACCTAGCCGTGCATTTAAGTCCCCCGCTACCAAGATTCGGGCCTCCGGATGCTTCAAAGAGATATTCATTAATATAGTTATCAAAAGCCAGTCAATTTTCTTTAATAAGTGCTTTCTTAGTTACAGGTGGAAGGTAAGCATTAATAATTATCAAACTTTCATCCTCCCAGAGCAACAATAAGGCCATCGCTAAGTGCAGGAGAGGGGTTTGGACCGAACTTCAACCTTTAGAGAGGTAGAAATGAATATACCCAATCCACCCTTTAGTCTACCTGGGCTTTTTCCGGGGATTGCCTGTAACTTATAAAAGTAATACCCATCTAATTCTAATCTCATCTGCTGACCATGTCTCTTGTAAAATTATAATATCAGAATTGCTGCGATAAAAAGGCAACGTCCGGGTTGGAGGTCAGGCATCGATACCAGCCGGCTACATTCCAAGAAATTATTTCCAGAGGCTTACTTATTTTATGCACCTTTTGAGTTACAGTAAGTCATTCCGAGGAGTCTTTTTGATTTAGGAGAGGTAGATCAGCCGCAAGATTTTGTTCTATATTATTTCTACTGGAGTTGTCCGGGAGTGCACACAAATTGTTTGTGCTTCTTCCACCTCCTGAAGCACAAGGAACATTGTTAAGAGGATTGGAAATATATAATGAGACTAATGGGGGAATATTAGTCATAGATAGCTTTGCGTACATAGAGGTATTTAAAACTTCTGAAGAATTTCTTATTACATTGTCTATCGTCACATTGGCCATTGATGTTCTTTCCACAAGAGAAGTGTTTACCTGATGCATTCTCGCACTCAACGAGGAATCCAAATCAATTAAGGGCAAGGAATTTTTACCTTTGTCTTTATCATTACTACTGTCATCAGGAATGAAAGTTTCCAAAGCAGATAATGGATTTGATAATTCTGTCATCGTATCCTGCGTTGCTTTTATTAATTTAGAACATTTCTTTAGCCTAGTTCATTGGCTATTAGATGGTCTATTACAGTGATGGCGAACCTTTTTGAGCCCGAGTGCCCAAACTGCAACACAAAACCAACTTATTTATTTCAAAGTGCCAACACTGCAATTAAACCTGAATACCGAGGTTTTAGTTTTAGAAAAACAACTCATACAGTTGTCCGAACAGTTGTCTTTTGTCTTAAAAGAAAAACACAATAACAGAGCTTTCAATGATACAAACAGTTTTTTGTTGGGAAAAAAAATCAACTCAAAAAATTATTATAGTACTACATTGTACACATAGCCTGAAGGGAATTTATACAAACTTTTTAAATAATTAGGCACATGTATTTTTGGATAAGGGATTCTCAACTTGTAATATGATTATACGCCAGACTGAAATTGTATGGGGCAAGCTTTACTCCGGGTCCTTTCCCTGCTTCTACAGGTGTCGGATTAGTAAAAGTAAAAGTCAACCTGTACTAGGATGAGCAAGATAAACAAGAAAACTAAACGTGCTTAACACATTTTAAACACTTTATGTCTTGGACTGCAAACACTGCATTAGGTAAAAGTTATTGGATCAGGTTGCTACAGATCAAGTCAAGGGGGGGGGGGAATGGAACAAAATCTGTCAGGCCAAACTGGTAAAATCAGTCAAGATTTCACCCCCAAAACAAACATCCCGAGCCCTGACAAAGCCAGGCTTGCAGACTCTCTTGCTCCTGTCCAATGATGCCAGAAAACTCCATTGCCGAAGCCAATTATTCTACAAGTACTTTATTTTGGCACATATAATCTAAAACATTTAACTGTATCGGGCATGTATGTCACAGCAACATATCAACCAAAGCAACTAGGGTTGATTTTAATATAAATCAGGAATTAACTGAACCCATATCCAAACTCTGAAGCTCAAGCCATGCTGACCAAGGGCCATTGTTGAAGAGCCCGTGTATTCCCTGATGGTTGCCCACTCATGATAGGCTTGTACACATACCTGCCCCCCCGTCCCGCCTCACCTCTACGTAGGGATGTAACCGCTCGCCTCGAGTGGGCGTAGCGGGCCGAAATCGGCTCCACTCATGCCCGCCCGAGGCAAGTGGGCCTTACCGGGCCCCGGGTCCTGCTCGCCTCTCCACGCTGCGCTGGCCGCGAGCCCGCAACGGTCCCATCGCATCACTTCCGGCTGGCCAGAAGTGATGCGACGGGACCCTGCGCCAGCGTGACGGGACCCTGCGCTGCGTCTTTTCCGTAGAAACCAGGGCAACAGTTTCTACGGAAAAGATGCAGCACAGGGGTCCCGGCGCGCTGGCGCAGGGTCCCGGTGGCGGCGCGGCGGGCGGCTCGAGCGGCGTTGAGATTTGCTCCACGCCACTGAGAATCGAGCGGCGGGGGGGGGCGTCATGAACTCATTTTTACCTGGGCAGCCTTCTAGGATGTGTGGCATAGCAGCTCCAATCCCACAGGGGCTGTTGTTTCCAATGGCATAGAAAAATCACAGCACAAAGCAAATTAAAGGGGTTTTAATAGTGTTGAACCAGATTGTTTGGATGGAAACATCTTCTTCATAAAATGTGCATTTGCCACATTTTGGCCCCTCTCTTGCCATTTATCCCTTTTTGCACCTGCTTGTGATCTTATCTGTTGCTGCTCCAATGCCATTTCTCAGCTCCCAAGTAGTAGAAGTAGTAGTTGTTGTTGCTATCATCATCATCATCATCATCATCATCATCATCATCATCATCATCATACCACCCAACAGCCAAAGCTCTCTGAGTGGTTCACAACAATCAATAAAAGCCACAACAATACAATATAAAATATACACAATAAAAACATTATAAAAATTTAAAACCAAGTTTGAAATGACACAAATCGCTAAAACAAATTAATGCAACATGACCCATTAAAAAGATTAAAAATAACCACCCCACCATGCAAAATTTAGAGTTGTTAAAAGCCTCAACATAGAGGGCAGTCTTAACCTGGCACCGAAAGGATTGTAGAGTTGGTGCAAGGCGGGCCTCAGGGGGGAGCTTGTTCCACAGAGAAGGCCCTCCCTCTGGTCGCTGCTCTCCGAGCCTCCCTCGGAGGTGGCAACTGGAGGAAGGCCCCAGATGTTGAGCGCAGTGTCTGGGTAGATTGTGGTTGGGAGAGGCGTTCCATCAAGTATTGTGGTCCCAAACCGTGTAGGCTTTAAAGGTTAAGACCAGCACCTTGAATTGGGCTAGGAAGCATACAGGCAGCCAGTGCAAGTGGGCCAGAACTGGTGTTATGTGTTTGGACCTTCTGGTCCCACTAATAAGTCTGGCTGCCACATTTTGCACAAGCTGCGGCTTCTGAACAGTCTTCAAGGCAGTCTCATGTAAAGTGCATTGCAGTAGTCTAGCTTTGAGATTACCAGAGCATAGCTTACTGAAATAAGGCTATCCCTGTCCAGATAGGGGCATAGCTGGGCCACCAGCTGAGCTGGTAGAAGGCACTCCATGCCACTGAGGCCACTTGAGCCTCAAGTGACAAAGATGGTTCAAGGAGAACCCCCAAGCTACGGACCTGCTCCTTCAAGGGGAGTGCGACCCCATCCAGAACAGGTTGAACACCCTCCATCCGGTCAGAGGAACCACCCACCAACAGTTTAGACTTCTTTTCATTCAGTATGTGATCCTAGACAATCAAGGGTCACACAGTGTGATGTCATAAACCCCCTTTATGCATTATTTGCATGAAGAGGTTTCACATGACTCACAGGAAGTGGGGCAACACCACTGGCCCCACCCATGTTCACACATTGAACATGAATGTCTGAAGAGAGGAGGACTTCCACATGATCTGGGACCCCAATTGCATAAGCAATCAGGTGTATTAGAAGGCCAGGCCAGGGAATCATAGAATAGTAGAGTTGGAAGGGGCCGACACATGACTTCAGGGGCAGTAAGTACCACACTTCCTATTAATCATGTGGAGCCATTTCATGCATATCCCACATGAATGTGGCTATAGAGCTAGTCAGATCTGTAATTATGTCACGGACAACAAATAATGCCAGTTCAGAGTCAGGGCAATGTTTCCTCTATCAATTTGGTCGAAGTATTGATGGAAATAGATTGATTTAAAATTTCCTAAGCTTCAATTTGTAAGACGAGCTTCTAACTTAACATTGTTAGGATAACTAGTGGGCAATGCTTCCAACATCTCATTCTCTTAATTGTGAATGGAAGCACACCTACTAGTAGGGACGGAAGCACTAGTAGAGATGGGTGGGAAAAAAACTTAAATTCACTTCCTGAACCTAAGCAAATTGAAATGCAGTTTGCTGCTGAAATTCATACATTTCCGAAGTTTGTGATGTAGTTCTAAAAAAATGCACACAAAAATGCATATATTTAAAAAATGTGCACAAAGATGTGTATATTTGCAAAAGGTGTGCACAAAGATGCTTTATTCAATAGGGAAAATGCAATACATTTGCAAAAGTACACAGAGAAATGTGTACATTTGGGGGGAAATGTGCACAACAATGTGTATACATTTGCATGAATGCTAAAAAAACAAAAAAAAAACTGAAATCCAATCTGGAATCAGGATGGAACAAACATTAGCCTTGGAAAAATGAGGGCCTGAATGAAATTGAGCTTCACAGATTCGCTACCACTTGGACTGCTGCATCTCATAAACCAGTGTTCTCCAACCTTGGGTCCCCAGATGGTTTGGGCCTACAACTCCCAGCATGCCCCAGCCAGCGTAGGAACACTGTCATAAACCCTCAACCCTGCTCCTCCTGCTTCATTCCCACTCTGCCTGTTCCCAATAGAATGACTGCCACTGCTCTACAAGGTTATTTTTTTTGCTCACTTTAACTCCCCACTCCCCAATTGCTAAAAGGGGTACACAATTAGCAAGAGGAAATATCTGCAAATCTCATTGGACAGGAGCAAGACCTATTTCAGGTCAGCAGTAGCATAATTTTAAATTAGAAACTCATCTTACAAATTAACACTTAGGACACTTTAAATAAAATGTTAATCAATACTTCAAACAAATCTATTACAAGGAACCAGCAAAACCACACTTTTGCAAGTATCTTCCTGTAGGTCAGTGATGGCGAACCTATGGCACGGGCATCACAGCTGGCACGCAGGGACCTCTCTGTGGGCACTCGAGCCATTGGTCACCAGATCGCGAAAAGACCATCCCCTTCTGCAAAACACTAATTATCTTGTTCTTTCTCACAGTGTGGAACAGAATGATTTTATTCTAGAATTCCTGTTACAGAATTCTTTTCTACATTGTTATCACATTTAAAAGATTTTGAAGAATGATGCACAGAGTATGGCTTGGATGGAAAGCCCTGACAGTTGACCTGAGTGCTGCATGTGTTGCTCTCAACTAACGGAGTACGAGCCAAGGTTTGACAAATTATCAGCATGCATGCAATAGCAAAAATCACATTAATTGTGCAAAAGCATGCCCAATGCAAACTTTTACCTAATGCAGTGTTTGCAGTCCAAGACATAAAGGTTTAAAATATGTTAAGCACGTTTAGTTTTCTTGTTTATCTTGCTCATCCTAGTACAGGTTGACTTTTACTTTTACTAATCCGACACCTGTAGAAGCAGGGAAAGGACCCGGGGTAAAGCTTGCCCCATACAATTTCAGTCTGGCATATAATCATATTACAAGTTGAGAATCCCTTATCCAAAAATACATGTGCCTAATTATTTAAAAAGTTTGTATAAATTCCCTTCAGGCTATGTGTACAATGTAGTACTATAATAATTTTTTGAGTTGATTTTTTTCCCAACAAAAAACGGTATCATTGAAAGCTCTGTTATTGTGTTTTTCTTTAAAGACAAAAGATGTTAATTAGTTCGGACAACTGTATGAGTTGTTTTTCTAAAACTAAAACCTCGGTATTCAGGTTTAATTGCAGTGTTGGCACTTTGAAATAAATAAGTTGGTTTTGTGTTGCAGTTTGGGCACTCGGGCTCAAAAAGGTTCGCCATCACTGCTGTAGGTATTACTTGCATGTAGCAATTGTACAGGCCTCACAAATAAGGCAGTGAAACATTTCCTCTTCATGAATCTGTGGTCTGTGCAACCAGCATAGGGACATAATTCCAGAAAAAATGCTGAAAGGGGCAGAGAAAGATTAGGGGCTGAAACTAAAGCTGAGCCTTAAAGTGAAAGTTAGCATTGAGTTTTGATATACAGTTTACTTTGACAAAGTGAAAAATGGAAAAGGACATACAATATTCCTGACTAATTTATATCTTTTTAAAAAATCTGCTAAATATCCTAAAATCAAGGAGAATGTAAAAGGCCTTCATGATTATTGCTGACAATGACTCATAACAACAACATTGTGATGCAATCAAATAAGGTAACCTTTCTTTTGGTACAACAAACCTGTCATACAATATTTTCACCAATGATGTGCTTTTGCTTAAAGGAAGGCGGGGTTACAAGTAAGTGTCAAGGCAATAAATAAGAGGGTCTTATGTCAGGGACATTAGAAGTCAGTTAACATAAGTATATGTTCAGGCTGAGCTGAGAAGGCTCTTCACCTCCCCCCCCCCCCCCCACCGGGCAAGCATTTGAAGTCTGTTGAAATTGAACTGCTGCTTGCACAAAGAAGAAACCAGACAGTCATTAGGAAGTTTAGATATAAACTCAAGAGTGAAAGAACATTTTCTTCAAGCTGGCCAGCAAGCCGTGTTTCAAGCAGCATGAATCCTCTACTCAGTACCTTGTTATTTTCACTGCTACTTCTTCTAACCCTCAGAATTCAGGAGCTGATAGAAGCTTGCAGCTGCGCCCCTGCACATCCACAGCAGCAAATCTGCGATTCTGCTTTAGGTGAGTCATAAACACTTTTTATGCTACTGGTAAGAAAGCAACAGAAACTAGATTAACTGTGGGCATACGTCTTTGCAATGCTCTAGGGGGTTCATATCTAACCATGGTGGCTTAGAACTCTAAAACAAGAGGTTTAAACACAAATATGACTTCAGGAATAAAATGAATTTCAAAAGCATTTGGAAGCCGTTGCTCCCATTTCTTTTGCTTTTCAGCTTTCTCTGCAACGATTTGTTGGAACTGCTGTATTAAATTCTTTATGGACTTTCTTTATAATGACAAGCACCTGAGCCGAGATTGAGTATTGCTGACATTTAATATGTAGAATAATGAGGATATGGGTTATGTAATTTGTGTACTGTGCATGGATTTTAGGCATTTTTGGTAGTTACACTGCCCTGTAAATAGAACAGAGTACGACAGTGACGCTCATTGATCTTTGATATAATAATCTACTTTTTATCATTTTAAATCAAGGATTCATCAGGCTCCTAGCAGGCTGTTTATTTATACATGGGCATTTCTGCAAGATTATATATATATATGACCACCCTTTACATAATATGGCCAACTTTCCTTCTAAGCATTCAATCTACATATTAAAGAAACTAAAGTTTCACAATTAGAGAACATTGGGATAAGAAAATGTGACATTTTGCAGTCTTTTCATTTTATCTGCTCAAGCTGTGGCTAGTTAGCTTCCATCCAGAGTGAACAGTAAATGTAGAACATGAGTTTCTAAAATGTCACAAAATTAGCATTTCTATGGGACAGGCAATACCTTCTGCATACTGATTAATTGCTTTCATGTGCTGACAGAAAATCTTTGTAGCCATGACAAACCCTAAACTCTGTTTAAGACCATCAATTAAATTGTTTCTTAATCTGGCTGTGTTAAGTAATGTTTTCATTAAATTACCTACACCAGACACGCCAGTCTAGAATAATGTGAAGTACGGGGAAAAGTACCCGTTAGTATTACTTCAGTTTTACAGCTATCAAATGTGGAAAAGAATCAAGAGTACTCAAAATGCATGTGATGTAGTTCTGTTGCATTCTTCTGGTACATAAGACTTCTCTGAAATGCGAAAGATATCAACATAGTTTGTGCTGGTGATCAGCTTGAGGCTAGGGAAGAAGTCTATGGCATCCTACAGTGTTTAAAGCAATCAGAAGCATGAATATACAAAGGGACAAAATAAAGGTCCAGTAGTCCAGACCAAATATAAAGCTGTTCTGTTTTTAGTTGCCCATATAAAGTATGTTGCGAACAAAACATTCCATCTTGCTCCATTATAGTAATAGTTTACTTTGAAGTATACTTTATAGTATAGTTTACTTTGAAGTATAGAATCATAAAGTTAACTTCGGTCAGGATAGCATTTTGCATGGTCAATTTTTGGAGAATAGAAAAAAAAATCTTATCAATTGCATGGGGGAGGAATTCTCCACTGTTTTACTTAGGGCTCTGGAGTGTTGATATGCTAGGCAGCTGTGGAAGACTAATCAGTATTTATATATGATATAGAAAACTGGGTCAGGTGGATTGTAGATAAATACCTTATACTTGCTATCATATATACTAATAGCAAACTCAGCTGGTGAATGCTGGCAGGACTGAGGCTAAATGGGGCCTCTAAGAAACAATAAGGGGTGTCGGCATGCTTGGGGATACCTCAGGGTTTGCAGAAACACAAATAATCTTTAGGGGGAATAAAACGTAAAGTGGCAGTCCTCCTCCAAAACAGCCCAATAAGGACTGAGCATGCTGACTTTGGGGGTGGGAAAGGAATGGAAAACTGGGGAGGGAAGGAGAATGGAATGAAGTACCCTGGAAGTGGGCATGGATGGCTAGTGTGTTGAAAAGGAGCACTCCATACTGCAACACTTTGTTGCAGGTCCCACTTGTAAACCTACATTTCTGAATTCTTGAGTTCACTATGTCGTCAGCATCACCTGTACATAAGACTAATGCTCAGGAAGGGATATGGAAGAATGCCAATTCTATGAAGTAAGTGCTTGCCTCTGAAAGTTTGTTCATGTAATTGTGACTGTTTCCTATACCTGGATGTCTCCTTTTCCCAAATAGAAAAGGGGAGGAGGAAAGGTAGTAAAGAAAGAAGATTGTAGAGTTCTATTATATGCTATCTACTGAAGAAGTACCAGTGGATATTCTATGATGGACATATGCGTAGCTCTGCTTTGAAGCAGGGTAGGTTGAAAAGAATCAGGAAGATGCATCTAATTCCTTATGTCACCTTTTTTAACCAGTTTACTTTTTATAACCTTGTCTTAGCTATTTAAGTAATTTTAAAATTGTTTTAAAATGTCCAGTGAAATTTTTTTCGACGTTTTTATTGTTTGTAGTTTTATATTGTATTTTATTGTGTTTTATAATTGTTGTAAACCACCCAGAGAGCTTAGGCTATTGGGCGGTATAGAAATGATTATGATGATGATGCCATTTCCATGTTCTGAAAAGCATGAAGTATTTGAACATTTCTATATGTAGACAACAGCATCTAAATTTGAGGAATCATTAAACCTGGACATTTGCTTCTTACTGAGATAAGCTTCTATTTCCTTTGCATCCCCAACTCAACTAAAGCCACAGAATTTAAAAATAATGAAGTTGTTAAAATAATGCTATTTTGAGTAGTTTTTCAGAATAGAAAAATTGAATCAATGCACAAAAAGAATCTATTATGCAGCAGGAGAAATATGAAAACTGCCTCAGTGGTTTAAACTATTCTTTTTTTGCCTTTCAACTTCTGTTTCTTTTCATAATTTTGCTCCTTTAAAATTTACCTGTGAATGAAGAAGGTGGCACAGACACTGGCTAAATCAACATACCATACACAAACAATCTCTGGCTAATTCAGAACCCTCAGCATTTCCAAGATGAAACAAGGAACACTTTATTGTAGCATTTGTCTCTGTGATTAGCGGTGTGACATTTTGTCTATTCCTGTCAGGGGACCTTTTGTTGTTTCAAGCTATGCCTGGTTTCAAAACATCCATAGCTACCAAATAGGCCCAAGTAACTTAAGGGAAATCAGATGGGTGTGCTGAAATTGAGAGAGATCATGTGGGATGATGGCACACAGAAAACAAGGGCATTAATTTTAAAAGCACATTAGGCCAGCTATATGGCAGCAGAAGCTGTGTATTATGCAGATTTATGCAGCAGCAAGTCAGTAGTTATCAGACACTGTTAGCACCTTTGTATGTGACCTTACCAAAACAACTCAAGAACCTAGCTTCCTGTGACCCACTTCTTCAAAGTACTGCATACTTTTTCCAAGGCATGCCAATATTTCTTTCTCCTACATCTTACCTTGTCTTAACTAGGAAGCAATTATACTTTACTATGTTTCAGATTGCATGTTTTAGAGTTGCTGAAGGTAATCATCGCTACCTATTCAGAACTGTAAACATTGAACACTGTATTTGTTGCAAGGTACTGCTCAAACTATGTGATTGATGTATATTTTAAGTGATATTTTAAGCATATTCATTATGAACTTTTGCACATTTGCAATTTATCTTCATAGAAGATATGTAAGATGCAATGCAGATGGAGTGGGTAAGAGAAGGCAAGGCTTTTCCTTGGCCACTTCCAGATCAATGTACCTTCTGGGTATGCCAGGCTTGGGGTTCCTTCTCAGGTTCAACACGCTACCTAACAAAGACAGGCTTCTTTGTAATGGTCAGCCTTGCGGGACAAGTTATAACATCTTCAAATTATTTATTTGCACCAAATATTTATATTTTTGGAAACAAATATGTCCCAGATGGTGGTGATGGATGAATGCTTGTTCCTTACTGCGGGCATTCCTCACAGGGTTCCATACTTTATCTTGCACACTTCCATTAGGATGGTTATTAAATTTTGAGTAAAAAGAAGAATATGAAGCCTCTCAATGTTCAATGTGTACATGATGCTGTTCAACAAGATCCCACATAATCTGAAATTAGGTACTATCAATATGCCAATGATACCCAACTCTATTGTCCTTGTACTTGGATTAGGATATTGCAGATTCAGTTCTTACTCAAGCCCATGCCACAAGACAGTTTTTGCATTGCTTCCTAATATGCAGAGCTGCCAGTTTTTAAATGGCCCCTGCTCCTGTGCCTCAGCAGCAGCTTGGTCTGTAGATATATGCTTCTCTCCATGCTATTAAAATTTTCACTTGCTAATTCCTGAAGATAAAGGCACTGTAAAAGTGTTCAATTTTCTGGTCAGCTGCCATCCTTAGGTGTATGGAGTAAAATCTGATGGTAGAGGATACAAACAGTCAGGTTGGGAGATCTGGCTCAGTTTCTTACACTTACACCCTTCCAACCTGGTGTACGCCAGACAAGTTGGATTACAATTCCCACCATCCCTTCTAGCCAGCATAGGATGGCTCAAGCAATGTATAAACTATTATGGTAGTCCATTAGAGATCATACCCCTGTATCGCTTGAAAAGGGGATGAGATAACTTCATGGAGGAGGAGGTTATCAATGGCTACTAGTCATGATGACTACATATTACCTCCAGTATCAGAGGCAGTCTGCCTCTCAATACTAGTTATGGGAAACACAAACAGGAGGCTGCTGTTGCATTCCTCTCCTCCTTGTGGGCTTCCCATAAGCATCTGGTTTGCCCTAGACCAGGGGTCCTCAAACTTTTTAAACGGGGGGCCAGTTCATTGTCCCTCAGACTGTTGGGGGGGCGGACTATAGTTTGAAAAAAATATGAACAAATGGATCAAGTAAAAAAAAAGGACCCGGGTCCTTTTGTTTTTACTTGATAGGGGTGTATTTTTCCCCCTTAAATGGAAAGTTATTTTATTTATTTATTTATTTATTTCATTTTTATACCGCCCAATAGCCGAAGCTCTCTGGGAGGTTTACAGCAATTAACAAGACAGTCCCTGCCTGCAGGCTTACAATATAAAAAGACACGACACACAAGGAAAAGGGAATGGGGAGGGAAGAAGGGGGAATATTAATGAATACTCCTGGCAGGGCTGGTGGTATTTACATATATAGTTGCACAATTGTTTCATGCCTAACACGAATATACCGTACTTTTGTTTTTGCCATCACACAAATGAGCATACTCTGCTTCAATTCAAAGTAGCATTTTTGAAACATTAGAAATCTGACTTAGCTACATCAGCTCATACTTAAGAGGTAAAACACCACCACTAATTTTTCCATATTATGGAAAAGAATTAAAAGAATTGGCGCTTGAAGTGAAAGAGTTTTTTAAAAAAGTCTGCTTCCGCCAATCAGCCGGCGGGCCGGATAAAAAGGCAAGGCGGGCCGGATGTGGCCCGCGGGCCTTAGTTTGAAGACCCCTGCCCTAGACAGACCTTTAGTCTGTTCTAGTACAGTTCTTCTTATGTTCTTCCAGTGCCGTCTCCCTCTCCTATCTAAATAGTTATGGATTCTTTAAATTTATAGGAAGGTTTCCTTCCTTCCTTGCAGACGGGATAGCAATCGGAGAGCTGGGAGAGGCTTTAACACCAGCCCCCCCCCCCTGCATCTCTCTTGGCTGACCCACCATCAAGAGAAGAGCTAGGAGCCACATTCCATCTGACCTGTGTGAAGGACTCACCTGCTGGCAGCACACTTCCTGGAGCGAAGCTATTTCGCTCTGTTTCTTAAGGACAGTAGCAGCAGTGGTAAGAACACCAGAGAGCAGGAGGTGGTTTCATATTATCCCACCCTGCATCTTTCTTAGCTGCCCCACCTCCATAGATCTGCACTGAATTTTATAAAGTATCAACTACTGTAAGCCATCTTGAAAATCTTTAGATTGAAAAGTGAGGTGATGATAACGATAATTTAGTAGAGGCTCTGGGATGTTGTTTGGGAAATCACCAGATTTATCCCATTTTGGAAAAGGAAGTTCTTTCTTTTGCAGCAACAACCTCTTTCCCAAGCCTGGATAACTAGCCTCCCAAATGAAACCAAAGCTCTTAAAGGGCAACTACCTACTTTTTCTTGATGTCAGAATAGTTCTCCCTTATGTAATACATGGTCTCTAAGCAGCTGGGAGTTCATGTATGAATCCCAGCCCCTAGGCTTACGGCATTGGCCATCCCTGCTATAGACCATGGTTCCTATGTTAGGTCTATATCAATATTTACTGTAATAATTTATAAAGCCAGAAGGAGCTGTGTTCCATACTCGCTCCTTGCTGCATAATGGGTCTATTAACAAGCTTCTGCAAATGTACTCATTTGCTACACAGCAAACTGCATTTTCCTTGCTCAAATAGGGTGGGGGCTTTTGAGACTATGGAACCATGCTGGAATTTTTTCTTTCTTTCTTTTATGAACAAACCCACAAACCTCAACATATAAGATGTCAAAGTCCCTGTCAGCAATTTTGTTACGACTTCTGAAGCTCTGGAACTCATTAAAAACCCACTGACATATTAATCAGCAAACTTGGGTGATCCAATCTTTTACCATTGAAAGAATGAAAACTAGCTAATTTGTGTAATTATCACAGTCGATATTTCCAAATTGGCTACCATTCATCACACTAATGATGCTTGACTCCAGCTAAAATAAGAGAACTGCATCGAGCTAAACAGAAATTGGAAGAGACAACCCATACCGTTGCACATGAGAGTGCCTTCATCATTACAATTTTGGTTAACCAGACCTTTAGAGGTCTGTATTTTCTTCATGACTGCAAGACAGAAATATCTATAGCCGGTCTTTTGTAATACTGTATTGGAGACAAAGCACATTCTACATTTCTCCCTAGAAGCTAGTGAATAAAATTTAGAAAACTGTGGCCCATGGATGGCATTTTCTGGTATATTATGGTCTCTTTGAAAATGTATCATCCATCAGTAGGCTGCAAATATGCTTATTTCACATATATAATTAGAGTCAGAGAAAGGGCAGGGAAAATGGGGACAATTTCCATGGACCAGCTCTCTCTGGCCATATGCTTGAACCGGGTGTCCCTTCCCTCCTCTACCAATTAGTTCAGTACTGGGGGACGGGGAAGAGGAAGGACCCGACAACAGTCTGACTGTTGGCTCAGGCTCCAGGGAACCACTGAATGGCAGGCTGGAATAGCTGGTGCTGTAGTAGAAGGAGAATGTGGGGGAGTGCAATTCTGGGACATTTCTCAGAGCAGGAATTGTGTCATTGCCTGCTAAAACACCAGAGTCATTGATGGTGCGCCTTACTCTGGCAAGTGAATGAGGTGATAATGAAACTTTCAACTTCTACTATTGTTTGTGACAGATTAGCTGCCAGTTAAGCAGGAGCAGGCAATGTGGTGGACTCTAGATGTTTTGGACAACTCCCATCAGTTCTAGCCAGCATAGGCAATGGTCAGGGAATATGGGAATTATACTTCAAAACATCTAGAAGACACCAGGTTGTCCATCCCTGCCATAAGGTATAGAGATATAGGTAGAAAGTAGGGACAATAATCAAGCAGAGAATTGATACTTGCTTGCTTTTCTTACTTCATGCTAGCAGTTTAAATGGTGACACTCCTTTGCATTTCTAAGGGATTGGAAGGGATCTTGGATATCATCTATTGCAACCCACTGCTTAATGCAGGCTTTGCAATGCTCGATGCAGCTATATAGCATTCTTGACAGATGGCCATCCAGCCTCTGCTTAAATACCTCCAGTGAAGGAGAACACACCACCTCCCAAGGCAGTCTATTCCACCATCAAGCAGCTTTCACTGATAGGAAGTTTCTCCTAATGTTTGGCTGAAATCTGCTTCCCTGCAACTTCCAACCATTGGTTCTAGTCTTGCCTCCTAGAGCAACAGGGAACAAGTCTGTTCCATCTTCTGCATGAAAGCCTTTCAGATATTTGAAGTCCTGATATCATGCCTCCCTTTAATTTTCTCTTCTCCAGGCTAAACATACCGAGCAATTTCAATCATTCCTCACAGAACTTAATTTCGAGACTTCTCACCATCCTGGTTACTCTTCTCTGGACATGCTCCTGTTTGTCAATGTCCTTCTTAAAATGTGGTGCCCAGAACTGGACACAGTACTAGGCGATCACTCGTGACCGAGTAAGATTGTACTCCAGGATAAAGTTACAAAAAGAAAATTATATAAAAATATAATTATACAAAATATAATTATACAAAAAATTATACAAAAGACTTCCAGGATAAAGTTACAAAAAGAAAATTATATAAAAAGAAATTGTATAAAATTGTGTACTCCAAATGTGATCTGACAAATACAGAGTAAAGTTCAGTGTGCTTTACAATGTGAACCTATGCTGTCAGAAGCAAGCACCATTGGGTTCAATGGAGCTTACTCCCCAGGTAACTAAGTACAGGATGGCAGTCATGCCACAAAAAGTTTAGTCTTTATGGTGCCACAGAACTCCTCCTTGAAAAACTGCCCATTCTTTCTACATTTTTGTAGTAAAATTTCTTAGACCATTAAAATGGTCATCCTATTGGTTCAAACCCACATTTTCCTATGTTTTGAAGTTTGTATCAGAAACCTCAAAACATACATGTTTAATCATTAATATATATGGTGGATCAACACAGCTGCTTGCCATTTTTGGACTCTCCTTGTGGGCATAGCTATGAAGGCAATCATACTAAGCTCCTGCACTTCAAAATACCACTGTACCCAATTCTTCCATCTCTTTCTTTCCGGTGAAGTTCACAACAGCGGGGTAGAAGATCCAGCACCGATCTGAGGATTGTGAGACTGAGGTGGGGATGGGTACAAATATTTTCTTTGCAGAACCCCCCCCCCTTTTTCCCCCCAAGAGGCCACCACAATATCCAATTCAGTACAGACCTAAGCATTGTGACATTGGTGTCAGGATGGATTATTAGAGGTTTTCTCCCCAGTAGCTCAATTTTTATTTTATTTTTTGCAAGAGGCCTTACTATCCCATTGATCATATCTGTAGGCCTATCTCATGAGAGGTACATTACCGCCTAGAAAAACAGCAGAAAGATTAGCAGCAACAACTACAACGCACATGGCATTACTAGGCTTCAAACAGAAAGTTTTCCACAATAATTAGGTCTAAGAATGTTAGGATTCTTATCCAGGAGTAGGGAGGGACATTACATAGGAACAGAAGAGAGTGCACAAAACAACTGGAAATAGAAGAAGAGAGATGTGGTGATGAGAATAGCAGAATGGAGGGAACGTGAAGAGACATACAAGTGACAGACATACGGAGGGAGAATCTATGGATGTAGAAGCAAAAAGCAGAAGTTTAAAATGAATGCAATAAAGAAAGGGAAGCCAGTGAAGAGAGAACAAAGTATGATCAAATGCCATCCACTGTTTCATTAAGCAGGTTTGAACAGGAATTTGTTAGGTCACAAGTATTAACCTCACACATGCCAAGATCTATATTTCCTATAAATAACCAATCAGTCCCTAAGCTTAAGAAGAGCCTTGTTGGATCAGACCAAAAGTCCAACTAGTTTCCCACAGTGACCAACCATATGCTTCTCCTGTTGCTGCTCCCCAGCAATAGGTATTGAGAGGCACAGTGATCCTGGTGGGTAACTTACAGCATGACATCATCCTGCTGTTAAATGAAATGGTTAACTAAGGAATGGTCTGATTCTAACTTTGCCTCCACTAAAGAAAACTGACATCCCAAACAGCCCAAGCAGATGCTGATAATGAATATGAAAATGGGTCTATGAGTAGTTTCGAAGTCCAGTTCAGTAAAGGCTATTACAGTGATTTGAGCAATGGGAATTTTTGTACTTTCCCCAGTTAATTATTTACTCTTTTAAAAGAAAGCTGTTCTAAAATCTGGAACTTTTCTCCCTGTACAGTCTCTGAATGCAAGGGCTGAAGCTGTAGACCAGATGAAACTTTTTTTAAACTGCATTTGTTTAACTTAGCTAATGTGCAGGAAATGAACTCTCTCTCTCTCTCTCTCTCTCTCTCTCTCTCTCTCTGTCCTTAGTATTTCTCCAAGCAAAACAGCAACCTGGGTCTCTCAGGTTTTTACATCCTATAATTTTATTTAGGTTGAAGGACCTCCCTATTTGCCAGTGATACTCTGTAAAGCATCATGTACATTGATGACAGAAAGAAGAGATAAAATAATCCTCTATCCATATAGCTTATTTTCTGAACATGAGGGAAAAGCATTAGAGATCTGTGTTCTGGCAGGCCAGTTTCTGGAGGAGTGTTAACGCCTATCTCTTTGCCTTGGTGATGCAGTTCCCACAGTCTCTGCCATCCTCTTCCCTCTCCCTTCCAACTGCTGATGCATACCTCTTTCTCCTGCTATTTTCAAAGATCCCACATGGGTATAGTTTCCCCTTTGACCCATTTCACTTGTTAGCAAGAGATTTCATAGATTTCATAGATCATAGAGTTGGCAGGAGCCTACAAGGCTATCGAGTCCAACCCCCTGCTCAATGCAGGAAACTAGAGGAGGGGTCTCCCATCCAAGTAATAACCAGGCCTGACCCTGCTTAGCTTTCCACGCTCAGACAAGCTGAGCCAGCGTAAGCCACAGGCCTGTTCAATGTCCTAGGGAAGAAAAAAGGGCCAAGACCTTGAACACGAAGGAACGGCTGAATTGTCCCTTGCTAGCAAACAGCCCCAGCAGCCAGAATTCGGCAGAGAGTGAGATGGAGAGAGAGACTCAGCATTAGCATTATCCTTGGCCTTTCAATGTCTTCCTAAAGAGCAGGAAGGAGAGCTGTCACATACGAACCCAACTTCGGAGCAGCTGCACCACCATGCTGTTTGAAAGCAGCTGTATGTTGTTTACTCTGGCAACTGTTGCTTTTGCCTAATTGTATGTGTGTGTGTCTGTGGCAGGGGGAAAGAGTGGCTGTTGCCAAGTGAAGCACTGCAGTTTTTAAACATTTTAATGGTTGTGTTCTGAGGATGGGCTGGTGTATGGCAGGCAGGTCTTCCTCCTCTCTGAGACTATAAGCAAAGCTATGGCGAAGATAGTCCTAAAGAATCCACCCCTTTCATATGTTCTGGCCATGGGTAGAAAGGATGCCCATACAGAATTCAAAACAGAATCAGGACTGCATTTTCAGAAATTTGATGGGACACCAGATGAGAAATCTGGATTACATGAAATTATTTCCAGAGGGGAATCCAGCAATTATGACCACTACTAGTCTTGATCAGCTTTGTAATAGCTTTGTGGGTGGGGAATAAGATGGTACTAAATATTTTGCAATAGTAGCTGTGCGTTATGGTATAAATATTATGTTGCACTAAAAAAGGAACAGGGAAATAAGAACAAAAACATTTGTTTTGTTGCAATTAACATTTTGCTTTAATTTCCTTACAGTGATTCGAGCAAAAATTTCCAGTGAAAAAGTGATTGCATCAAGTGATGATCCTCTTCATACTCACAAAATGATCCGGTATGAAATCAAACAAATAAAGGTACACAAAATCCATTGCTTATTTTGAGTCTTAAGTATCAGTTTGAGGAACTAAACAAGGTCCCAGTCACTCAGTGACAAACTTATACCTAAACACCGGTGTGAACATAAACTAGAGGATAAAATAAGACTGAAGTCCTGTACCCACTTACCTGGGAGTAAGACCAATTGAACTTAATGGGACTTACATCTTAGGTTGTCTTATAATTCCCAGCATTCCACAGACACGCATAGGGCTGCACCCAAAGTAGACATGTAACAGAATTTAGTAACTGAAAGAAGGTGCAGAAATAATCAGGTCTGATCCATGTTGAGGATAAATAATTTTGTACTGGAACTTGAATTAGAAAGCAGCTAATTACAGGCAGTCCCGAGTTACGTACGAGATCCGTTCTTAGGTCTGTCTTTAAGTCGAATTTGTATGTAAGTCAAAACAGGTATATACGATTCTTATTAAACGTCACTTAGTCAAATGTTTGTCTTAGTATAGTATTTATTTTACCTTTCTGTGCATATAAAACACTTAAGAAACACTCCCATATACAATAAAACATCTTAAACATAACAGACAGTACATAATAATTCTGTAATGTAACATTGACAGTGAAATCCAGCATCGTTTGAGCTCTGCAAGTACCGCATTTTCTCAAATGAAACATAGAGTGTTCGAGGATCGGGATATCTGTAAGAAGACCAAAACGCTGGTTTATGAAGCCATTGTATTGCCAACCTTATTGTATGCCTGCGAAACATGGACTATCTATAAACGTCATTTCCACCTCCTTGAAAGATTTCATCAATGTTGCCTCCGGAAAATCCTGCGAATTACTTGGGAAGATAGGCGAACAAATGTCAGTGTACTGGAAGAAGCAAAGACTACTAGCGTTGAAAAAATGATCCTTCAACACCAACTTCAATGGACCGGTCATGTTGTTCGAATGTCTGACTGCCATCTCCCAAAGCAGTTACTTTATTCCCAGCAGAAGGATGGAAAGCGGAATATTGGTGGTCAGTATAAAAGGTTTAAAGATGTTCTTAAGGCTAATCTAAAAAAAAAAAAGCAATATAAACATCGAAAACTGGGAAGCTCTGGCCCATGAACGATCTAACTGGAGGTTGGCCTTTCACAAAGGTTCCATGGACTTTGAAGAAGCCCGAGTGCAAGGTGAAAGGGAGAAACGTGCTAAGCGAAAAGCACGTCAAACGAATCCTTTACAGGAACATCTTCCATCTGGTAACCTGTGTCCTCACTGTGGGAAGCTGTGTGGATCTAGAATTGGCCACCACAGTCACTTACGGATCCATCACTAGAGTCTACACAATTTTTTAGAATTTCCTCCTTTTATAATTTTCTTTTTGTAATTTTATCCTGGAAGACAATCTTACTCGGTCACGAGTGATCGCCTACTATCATTATCATTATTATTATACTGTATAATATTATTATTACTGCATTATTATTACTGTATTACATACAGTACTGTATTGTACTGTCCAAAAACATTAAAGAAACAATTCTTAAACCGGGTGGCCGGCCAGATGGGCGATTAACAAATCTAATAAAATAAATAAATAAAATTAAAACAGTTTAGATGGGGGGAGAGTCAGGGTTTGATTCTGCTGCTGGAGAATGGGTTTTTGTCAGGGATGGGGACTCGGACTCGAGGACTCGACTCGTGAGTCGGAGTCCCAATATTTTTAATGGGACTCGAGACTCGACTCGGGACTCGAGACCAAGGACTCTTCATCCCTGGCCTGTGCCAGAAGGAGTGGAGAGGAGCGTGATTGCCGGCGAAGAGCGCATGGAAGCGAGGTGTGCCGCTGCTCGGCCACTATGGACGGCTACCAGGAGTGCAGCCCCAACAGTGTGACAAGATTTATTTTGATTGATGTGTTGCGTACTTGGGAGAGGCAGAAGGACCTGAGATTACTCTGTGTGGCTGCTCTGAGTGTGGTTCTGGTTCCAGCAAGTTCATCACTAGTGGAGCGGGTGTTCAGTGAGGGTGGAATTGTGATGAGATCTCACCGTTCCAGAATGGGGGCCAAACATTTAGAAAAAATCATGTTCCTCAAATGCAACATGGATAAGTTTTAGGAAGTACAGCAAGTTTATTTTTTTAAAATCATTTTTCTAAAATGCAACCTTTCAGACATTTTGGGTTTGGCTGCCTCTGCCTGCCTGTCTGGGGTTCCCAGCCTCCTCTGCCTGCCTGGTCTCTTCTTGACCAGTTCAACAGTTGAATTGTTCAAGACAAAGGCCTCTGCCTGCCTGCTTTGGGGTTCCCTTCCTCCTCTGCCTGCCTGGTTATTTTGGGTTTTTCTGCCTGGTCTGTTCTTGCCAAAATCAGTTGCAGAATTTGGAAATAAAAAGGCACACTTGTGCCTAGAATTTATTTAAACCACACATCTGAAGTAGCCTTATTTTGTTGGGAAAAAAACCCCATTGATTTTAATAGGGACTCGTGGAGTCAGCTTTGGGAGTGACTTGTGACTCGTGAGTTACCATTTTGGACCAAGGACTCGGACTCGAGACTCGGGTCCAAAGACTCGTGACTCGACTCGTGACTTGAGACCAAGGACTCTTCAACATCCCTGGTTTTTGTTTTGTTTGTTTTCAGATCAAGTTAAGCTAAACTCCCTGGAATCACTTTTGTTTCTGGGGTGGTGGTTTATTTCTGAGTGGATGGATAAAGTGTTGCTTGTAATAATTTCGTTTTTAAAAAACAAAAACAAAAAACACACGCCACTGTGTGACTTAAAGGCAGGGAACCACAGAAATCCTCTGGGAAGTTAATCCCTTCCGATGGAAGGGGCTTGGGATGCCACCATCCCTGCTGGTTCTCTTGAATCGCTCCCCCCACTCGCCCTTTCCCCCTTCCAAGCTTGACCGTCTCCTGCTGCAAAAGGTTGACTCCGATGAGTCTCTCGGTTTGGTGGCAGCCGCGGCGCCTTTAATTTCCCCCTCTCCCCCCTTCACCCTCACTGGCTCCAGGGCAGGCGTGAGCCTTCAGAGCAGCAGCAGCAGCAGAAGAAGAAGTTGGCGGGAAGTTGCACTCTCGCCAAAGGAGGAAAGTGGCGGCGGCAGCATGAGCCTCCCAGCACTGCCGCGAGAGAAAGCGCAAAAGAGGGAGAGGTGTGTTTTGCTTGTGGCTTTCCACCTCACCCGCTCCCCCACACACACACTTAAAGTTTGCCCTGCTCCTCTGGTGATAGGCGCTGCGCGTGCGCACGCCTGCCTAGGGCTGCACAGGGAGCTCCCTCTCTGAGCCTGATCCGTTCATAAGTATGTGTTGTCCGTAAGTCGGACGTTTGCAACTCGAGGACTGCCTGTACAAATATTTATGTTGGAAACTAGACTCACTGCACTGGAGAAAGCTTTAAAGTACACCTTAACCCCTTTTTGAATACCTCCTTCATGAGGTTCATAGAACCTCAGACAAAAGCACAGTCTTTTGCAGGAGATCAAATGCTAGATTGAAAAGTTCAAAGATAAAGAATTGCATGTGTCAATATATTTACAAACAATATCAAGTTCATTTCATACCACCATTGGCAGGTACTTGAGGATGTCCTGGGATGTGATCTTCCCAAATATTGGGAACAAAAAAACTTTATAAGTGGATACTATAGAGGTTTAAATTATCTTCTGCAGACTCTTGGCAGACAAAACATTTGAAAAATAAATGTGATTGTAGAAAAAAATTATTAATCAATTTTGTTACAACAGTAACTTGGATTGCAAGTAACTTGGTCTGAAAGCGTTTTGCAAGACAAGCAATTTTTTAAAATAAATTTTTACTTGATAAACAAGCGACGTCTTATAGGGAAGTAACTGCTCGCCTCGATACTGCTCACGCCCGCCAGATACTCGCTTTGATATAAGAGTGTTTTGGATTACAAGCACGGTTCCGGAACAAATTATGCTTGCAATCCAAGGTACAGTAATACCTTGTATTACGAGCATAATTCGTTCCGGAACCATGCTCGTAATCCAAAATACTCGGACATCAAAGTGAGTTTCCCCATTAGAAATAATGGGAACTCCGCTGATTTGTTCCACAACCATTTAATCAGTGCTTTGCCTGGCAGGGAGCCCCATGGAGGGAGCTGGCAAAGTAGTGATTAAATGGTTGTGGAACAAATCAGCGGAGTTCCCATTATTTCTGGGGAAACTCGCTTTGATATGCCGGCTCCCGGGCTCCCGGCCGCACCGCGCCTCCCCTCGCTCTGCTGGTGCCTCGTGCGCCGCCATGCCTGCTCCTGGGCAGGGAAGCGGCATGGCAGTGCGAGGCGCCCACAGAGCAAGCGGCCGCGTCTCCCTGCCAGGGAGCCGGCAAAGCACTTGCCGGCTCCCTCGCAGGGAGATGCGTGGAGCCGCTCCCTACCTTTACAAGTGGTGGCTCGCCTCTCCATGGCTTGCCGCCCGCGCCGCCGGCAGTCCCGTCCTGTCACATCCGGCCCCATCAGTGACGCGAACCTGACGGGGCCGGATGTGACGCGACGGGACCGCCGCCGGCGCGGGCGGTGAGCCGTGGAGAGGAGAGCCGCCGCTTGCAAAGGTAGGGAGTGGCTCCACGCATCGCTCCATGCCGCGCCTCGCCTCCAGGGAAGCCCCTTCGCCTCCAGGGAAGTATAAATTTAAATTTGAAACACATCTCGCAACAGGAGCGACATGCGGCGGTGGCGGCGGCGGCTCGTGTTGCGAGACTCGCTCGTCTTTCAAATGTAAATTTATGCCAAAATTTTCCTCGTCTTACGAGAAACTCGCAAACCGGGTTACTCATAATCCGAGGTATTACTGTATTACTGTAATTTCAAGGGCAGCAATAAGTGCATAGGTATAATTTGAAGTTAATAGTGGGTAGTTTACAGGGCCAGCCCTCCCATGAGGTGGGGCCTAAGGCAGCAGAGCAGCAGCGGCAGCAAATTGAACCACTCGTCCAGCTCCCACCAGGAGAGCCAGCCACACCTCCAGTGGGAGCTCCGGAGAGCCTAGCTAGCTGCTCTCCTGCTGTGGCAGTCAGCCGGAGTAGCCACCCTCTGGAGAGATGTGTCAGATGAGGAACTGGCCACTGCAGCTCTTCAGAAAGCTGGCCAGGCTGAAATGCCTGTCTCTGAGGTGGTCCTTCTTTAGAGGCAGGTATTGTGGGAGAGCGTACAGGCGATCTCCTAGGACACCTGTCCCATGCCTGGCTCTGAGGAAGAACCTCCTCAGAGCCAGGCATTTTGGCCTGGTGGGCTCTCTGAAGAGCCGCACTGGCAACTTCCTGCACCTGCACAGCTCAGTGATAAAGGTAAGGGTAAAGGCAGTCACGATACAGTAAAAGTAATGGGTGGTGGGGGGGTGCAATGCAGGAAGGAGGCGTGATGTGGGAAGGGTATGGGGGCACAACGTGGTAAAGGGAAGGGTAAGGGGAGACGCGACATGGGAAGCAGTTGGGAGGGGCATGATGCAGTAAGGGGAAGGGATGGGGTGTGATGCAGTAAAGGGTAGGGTAGGGTGGGTGACATGGCAGCAGAAAGGTGTAGGTGGTGTTGGGGACATGACTGAGTGAATAAAGACAAATTCAAATTTGTCTTTCTTTTAAAATTTCAGATACCATTTTAACAGCCTTTCTATCATTTAAGCATTTTTATACACCGGACATATATTATTGTAACAAATATTTTGATATTCCATTATGTTGGTTTTGGTCACTTTGGGGGAAATCTCTCCAGGGAGATATCATTATACCGACATCCTGATCTGTGGGAGACATGTATATATCTAGGCTTTCATTGAAACACAGAAGCATGGAGAGAAGAAGCTTAAGTCATACACGTCTGAAGCCACGCTGAATCATGTAAACAGTAAGCTCCCACTGAAGAAGACAAGGATGAAACTTGTATGTTGTATAATCAACATATATGACATGGCGAGTAAAGCAAATTCCAAGGAGGGGGAAATTCTTATTTTGTCTACTATGTTGGTGAAGTTAAATATGGAGCATTGGAGCATTATATGTGTATTTCTACTGAAAGTTAGCCATAGCTATAATGAACTATAGTAAATGGGCCAAAACAATTTAGGACTGCTCTGAGGTGGGGAACAAACCATTAACAATACATAGAAAGATGCAGGAGACTAGGAGGCAGACATTTAGGCTGCAATTCTATGCCAATTTACCTGGAAGTAAGACGCACTGAACTTACTGGGACTTACTTCTGAGTTGATGTGTTAATTGCGAATACTATCCCTTCCCTAGATATGCCAGAGAAATCCGCAAGAGACTCAAATAAGTTCAAATTTCTATGAATCTGACCTACGGATTCCGCAGCAGACCAGCTTTTCCCATTGCACGGATTCCGCAGACTTGTGGACTTAATTTTTTTTAAGAAACATAATTTTATGCAAAGTTACTCGTGGAAAAATATGTAAAATTAAAAAAAAAAAACACTGACCAAAAATGTGCATCCCCCCCCCCCATAAAGGGTGAAAATACGCATTTGGGTGGGAATTCGTGTCTTTTGGGGAGATTTGCACATTTTTGGGAGTGCAAATTTGCACAACTCTGAATGTGCGCAAATGCATATGGAAGCATTTGTGCAAAACCCAATTCCATCAATGAGTGGATGACGGAACAAAAGGCGCCTGACAATTCACAAAACATAGAGGGAACGGATTTTACAATGTCCGTATATCCCTACTTGCCCCTTCGGGCCAAATCTTAACCCTGGAGCTATTGTCACAATTTCCAATGGTGACGTAAAGACATAACGGTCAGAAATATTTAACGGCAGAGACAATCCCAGTAATATCTGTCCGTTGTAAATAGTAATAGTGTGTGTGTGTGTGTGTGTGTGTGTGTCTCCATTTAAGATTAAATCATTCAGACTTAGTCTATTTCATTTGGTAAATTTTACCTACATTATGTCATGCTAGCAGCCATAATTTAGTATCTATCTGTTGCTATGTATTTTATGAAACCTTTCAGTGTAGTATGTTAACAGAATATTAGATACACATTTTGCAGCAATACTAAAGCTCAGGACTTTTGGACCTTAAAGCTGCTTTACAGTTGTCAATACTTACCATGATGTAATCATGAGAGCTCATACATCCATAATGTCAATGCAAAGCCCAGCTGTAATCCCATACAGTGCTTCTGGTTTAGAATGTTCCTCAAATATTGCCAGAATAATGAATTATGGAATGCTATTTAAAAAATATCTTGTATGTTATGCTCGTTTGAAAAGGAACCATGAAATGTTGAGCACCTTCTAAATGCAACCCTAATATGGATGTTTACTTTGCAAACACACATATAAAACAGTGAAAAATTCAAACCTACAAGTAGTTGTGTACTCATTCTAGAAGTTGCATGAACAATTTTTATGTGAGTTTCAGACAAAGGGAAACTAAAATAATCATCACAAGAACAGAGGCACATGATATATGAATGTCAACACACCTATGATGTCACTTTACCAACAAACATACTAAAACCTGGATTAGAACTCAGCCTTAAAGAACTGGGAAGTTAAGCTAGCAAATATTGATTTGTGTAAGAAAGTTGTGTATTAGACATCACTGTAGCGTATTCATAGTTCTATTGGATCTAACTGCAAAATGTTAACTTTGTTGCAAAATAGCATTTCTAAACTGCATGCCTAAACATTTGATTGCAGCATTGGCCAATGCCTTAGCTGGCCTCCAATTCCCACTGTAGTCTGTCCTGTAGGTTCAGCCCTAGGCCACCTAGCATAGAGAGATTATTAACCTGTGAGTAGGCATTTGCAGATAATTGCACAGACAAGCCACAAACCAAGCTGCAGAATGCTACACTGCCACTAGAGAGGAAAAATTTCCAGAAATTCTGAAGCCACGGAAAAACCCAGAAATTTGGAGGGAAATTGAAATATATGCAATGCTTACTTTCTAAACAAACCTAAACTTATTTTAATGCTTTAATAACATAAAATTTATAATTTACTTAGCATATAAAATCATACTTTTGGGCATATTTATGCAATTCACAGGGCAAAACTATGCAGGTTTACTTAGTTAGATGGGGCCCATCTAGCTTCCGTGGGTCTTGGTTAAAGCTTGGTTCTCATAAAAGTTTTCAGATTTTTCGTCTAAGGCATTGTGGTTGACTTTTTCATCACTCCCCTCAAATGATTGTGAAACAGACATCCTGCTACAAACTGGGATACATGCAGCTTATTGCCATGCCTTGCTGGAGAATAAAGAGATCAGAAGGAGATGGAATAGAAATTGCAGAAGACCCGTTGTCTAAGACCAATGCCTTAGACGAAAAATCTGAAAATTTTTATGAGAACCAAGCTTTAACCAAGACCCACGGAAGCTAGATGGGCCCCATCTAACTAAGTAAACCTGCATAGTTTTGCCCTGTGAATTGCATAAATATGCCCAAAAGTACGATTTTATATGCTAAGTAAATTATAAACTAGATCAAAGGTTGTCAGAAGGAGTTAAACAGCAATTCACAAGCAATGAAGGCCCTGAATGCTCCTCCCATGAAGGTGGCAGCAAAATGTATCTTGGATTTGACTTGTTATATATGTCTACAGTATAGAATTATCAATCTCTAATGCTGCAGACGTTTACACAAAAATCTTTATACAGTAATACCTCGGATTGTGAGTAACCCGGTATGTGAGCTTCTTGAAAGACGAGCAAAATTTTAGCATAAATTTAAATGTGAAAGATGAGCAAGTCTCGCAACACGAGCCACACGCTCTGCCGTCGCCTTGCTCAGCCGTCGCCTCCCACTGCTTTGCCTAAGGGCAGGGAGCCGCCGCTCACTCTGCAGGTTGTTGATCCTCCACATCTCTCTCCTTCTCTCCCCCTTCTCTCTCTCTCTCTGAAATTTTCATTAGCTGCTTTGTGATACTCTGTCTAAAGGCAAAGCAAGCTGGCTCCCTGGCAGGGAGCCCCGTGGAGGCGCGGTGCGGCTCCCTGCTTAGTTTCCATTATTTCTTATGAGGAAACTCGCTTAGATATACGAGTGTTTTGGATCACGAGCATGGTTCTGGAACGAATTATGCTCGTAATCCAAGGTATTACTGTACTAAAAATTTTGCATGAATAAAACCTTCCACTCATTCCAAAACCTTCCATTCATTCCAAATGAGAAAATATTTCACACAAGATTTTTTTCAGTGTTCCACAAAATTTCTAATTTTTCTGTTGGGAAAATGGGGTGGGGGGTGGGAATTCTTAAGGAAAAATACTGGGGGCCACCCCAATTTTTCCATTTCCCCCCCCTGGGCCTTCACATCCACCTGTCATGTCTCCCAACCCTTGGCCTTTTCATAGCACAGGAGTAGACTCTGATGAAGCCAAGGATCAGACTATTCTTCCAGGGGAAGGACAGTCAGTCTCATATTCAGGCCTCCCTTGGCCAGAAGACACAGCCTGGCCATCATCCTTTGAGTCAGAGGAGGGACCCCCAGCAGAATCTCCATCTACTCAGCCTCACAGAAATCTGAGACTACTGAATCAGGCAAGGGCCCTTTAACAGTCGAGCCAGCTCCTCCAGAGACCACAGATTTTGGCTGCTTACATAAGGGTTTGGTTGTTTCTAGCTTGATACTGAAGCAACATTCTCCTATATTTCTAGTAGGAGATATATTTCTAGTAGGAGAGAGCTCCAGCCAACAAAGCTGAGCTTTTGGTGGTCCTGTTGCAGCTGCCCTTTACAAGAGGGCTTCTGCCTTTATCTAGCTTGCTGTGCCTTGACCATGATCAAACTCTATCTAACACAACCTTGCCTGCCTTGGCCTGACTATTCTGTAAAGACTAGATCTTCTTGCTCAGATCTGACCCTGTCAGATGACATGAGTTTTCCCCTGTGAGCTTCAGGTAACCACAGAATGGGACACCACCCAACCACCCCAGACCCATCCTCTGCACACAGACCAACAGACACAGCAAGCCACCTCCCACTGATGGTGGAAAAATCAAACCACTGCATAATTTAATTAATATTTCAGTAATGCAGTGCTATGTTAAACACATAGGAAACTATTTTAATTTTTGTATCCTATACGAATTCTAGCTACAACACTTTTTCTTCCTTTTTTTCTAATATAGATGTTTAAAGGATTTGAAAAGTTGAAAGATGTTCAATATGTCTTCACACCTTTTGATTCTTCTCTCTGTGGGGTGAAATTAGAAGCCAACAACAAGAAGCAATATCTCCTTACAGGTATAGTACATAGAAACCAAAGCACTGCACACTACCATGACAATGGGACTATTCATCCAAGAGCTGCTTATACTATTTTAAAATATTTTATATACTAGAGCTTATAGAAAGACAAAGTTTTGGCTATAGTGCAATGCACAGCTGTGTTCAATAATAAAAGTTAAAAGTTTGCCCTTTGGGGGAAGATGTTTTAATTTAAAACATTAACTTATTTTGAAATTGTGTATATGGTGATAGCTGGGAAACTACTCAAATAAAATTTAAAAATCTGAAATAATATAATTTCCTTCTAATAGCAAATTCTGGTGATTGAATTCCTATTAGTTTGGCAGGAATATGGGGCGATCCCAAAATAAAGTAGTAATTTCTTGGGGATTCCTTTGGCATGTGGACATACATGAGTTTCTTAATTAAAATAAAAAGTAAAGATACCCCCCCCCAAAAAAACCCCCAAATAAACCAAGCACAAGGACTGAACATGTTCAGTTGTCGCGAGATCCACAGAAAGTTGAGTGCCAGCTGGAAAAGAAAAACAGAAAAGGGAGGAGATTGACCTGCTTGAGCCTCTAACAGAAGATAGTATCTAGGAGAAGGATGTTGCTGGCTGCCTGAAACACCGCTTAGGGGTGGGGTTACACTGCAACATTTTATTGTAGGTTCTACTTGTTTACTTTAACATATTCTTAGACTGAAATCTACAACCTACTGAAGTAAACAAGTGAAATTTCCGTTGATATAGTGGATGTGGATTGCATTTCTAATGTTGAGAATGCATATTTTAGTTCTTTGTTTTATTGTTTTCCCTAATTCAGGACAAATTTTAGATGATGGCAAAGTTCTTATCCATTTGTGCAATTACATTGAACCATGGGATGATCTGACCTTCTCTCAAAAGAAAAGTCTAAATCAAAGATATCAAATGGGCTGTGGTTGTAAAGTAAGTACCGGTAAATTGACATGGCAATCTCTTTTATTTAATGCCTAACCTTTCATTTGTTAGGATGCATAAGCTTTACATGGCCTGCCTTGTCTCATTGAAACTGACAACGGCTGCATTTAACTTGAAAGGAAGTATACATGTCTACATGTTACACATCCCAACACCATGGCAAGCAGCCATGGCATGGTAATTTCTCACCCGTGCTTGATGTTCCCAGAGGTGTCCATTACTGGTGTGCAAGCTACCTCTTTATGTGATCTGGTTACAAGCTACACTATTATAGTACTGCAAGTCGACACAATATGTCAAACTGATGACATGAGGATCATGTGGTGATATGTACACTTACACCTTACTAAGTATCTATGTAAAAGCCTGACTAATATGTTATGACCACAGGTTGAGCACTCACTGTAGTTGTAGTGGCTGTAATTGGTTTCCTAAGTAGAGCTACTGGATCATGTGCCACCTAGATACTATTTTAGGGGCTGGTAGAGCCAGAGAATTAGCTTCTGGATTAACCTTCTATAATTAGTTGATTACAGAAAGAATGTGTAGCATGGAATCTCCCCCCTCTCATCACGTGGAACTGTTTTTATGATAGCAACCCTACCATACTCATATAATTTGGATCAGATATATTCACACATCATCTGGGCATGAGGTTATGTAATTTTGTAAAGGAATGAATCTCATTCTTGCTCTTCCGCATCACATGTATACCTAAGTAGTTTCCAGCCACAAAATTCATCATGAAAAGTGATAAAAGGATAAAGAAGGAGGAGGAAGGGGTTGGCCCAAAGGTCTATGAAGGCAACTGAAACTTTTCCATAAATTTACAAATGATAAATTCAGTGTAATATTTGAGTGCCAGTACCTTTACAGATATGGGTAAATGGAATTGTATGCATTGGCAAAGTATATTTTAAAAAAGGAAGAGTGGGGGATTAATGTAATTTTCTGCATTTAGATTTCTACCTGCTACATGGTGCCCTGTTCCATCACTACACCAAATGAATGCCTCTGGACAGATTGGCTGATAGAGAGGAAGCTGTATGGGCATCAAGCAAAGCATTATGCCTGTATCAAGCGCAGTGATGGAACATGCAGTTGGTATCGTGGTGGCCCTCCTCCAGAGAAAGAGTTTGTTGACATCAGTGAACCATGAATGATGTAATTTCTTTCAAAGCCCCAGGGGTTAAATCCATCCAACGCTGTGCGCTCACTGCTGCTTTGAACTTCCAACAACTGTCTCATGCTTAGAAACAAAAGCAAATTGTGCTGTGCAAATAAAGTACAGAGTTTGTAGAATTGGCATCCAGACAAGAAGAGAAATGAGTCTCCTGGAGGTAGCTGCTCTCTAAAGTTTTTTTTTTAATAGAGGAGTGATATGTGGGAACACTTCTTTATTTTCTAAGAATAATATTTTTTTTAATCAAAGTGAATGTACCCATACAAAACAAGATTCATCAAAATTTGGACTCCTATTCCTGTTAATAATTGAATAAAACCTTGTTTTAATCCAAAATGGTATTTCGCGGGGTGGGGGAACACTGTTTTGTATAAACATTTTTTTTTAGAGTAGTGTTCTGAGACAAAAGAGCTTGGACAATGTGTATGTAAGATATTATAACAGTCTGCTGTAAAAAGTCTCAAAAGATTAATTTTCCCTGTTTCCAATGATGCAAGTTAAATGTGGTGTGTGTGTGTGTGTGTGCGTGTGTGCGTGCATGAGTGCCATTTAAAATGTTTTTACTTCACTTTTCTGTATGCTGCTTACTTTATCTCATCTAGTCCTATTAATGTTCTGAAGAATTTGTTCATAACTTTAACACATCTTTGATGATCAAAAGCAGATCCAATGTAGTAATCCAATGGATTGGAATATACTATAAAGCAAAAAATAAGGTTGAGTGTTCTATTTGTAACTTTTAATACACTGCACCACCAGAGGGGGAATATCTGTATAACAGAAAATAAGGTTTATTGTTCTATTATGTAACTATTATGACATTGCACCAAATGGGATAGCATGACATGGTATTCTTGGGCCAAGGAAACTCAATACGTTTTTGTAGTGAATGTGCCACAGCTAGAGAAAAAGAAAATAGGCCTTCCAATGATTTGAGACGTACTTGGTTACCAAACCTTGGTAACTATGTATTTGCAGGAACCAGCAAAGTGAATGGAGGAAAGCATGGGCAAATGATGGAGATAGATGATGTGATCATAAGAGCAGGAAAGCTCAGTCTCTCTTGACTTATAGTAGGGCATTTCCAGGTGAGGCAGGAGGGAGTTTGAAAATCTCTACCTTAGAGTGATTCACAAAAGGGAGAAGAAGGATTACATGAGTCCCATGTGCTAAAAGTGTACATGATCCACAAAGGTTTCAGCAGTGCTGGCATTTCCTAAACTTCCTGTATGCAATCATAGGCAGCTAAACCTCAGATAACACCAGACATAACCTGGGAGCTGGATGCCACATGACACAGAAACTACAGAACTACTGCCAGCACTGCCCTATTCCTGGCTGAAACATTTTGGAAGTGCTTTGACTGCTGGGATGCCTATATAGACACATGTGCATAGGAACAGTTTTGTGGTTCATTACTTGAACGTATAATTAAATGTTTACATAATCAAAATGGAGCAAATGGAGGTTAATGTATATTAGTAACATTTCAAATAAACTATCATCATGCTAGAGATGGGCAAACATCCTCCTGTTCACAGTGCAACCATAGAATAGAATCTATAGAGTTGGAAGGGGCCTAAGGCCATCGAGTCCAACCCCCTGCTCAATGCAGGAGAACAGATGTGGGCAGCCCAGGCAGTCACCCATCCAAGCACTGACCCGGCTCATATCTGCTTAGCTTCAGCATTACAGTATGTGCTCTCAACACTACCTGCAGGCCAATCTGGGTTTTGTGATTATTCCTTGTGAGTACTTGAAAAACTTGAAGGGTTTTTTGAGTACTCAGAAACGAGGTCAAAACCAAGATGGGAGTCTTGCCTCCTTTGCAAGCAAGCAAGCCCTTATTTTTGTAAAGAAGATAACCAGTGTTGGGGGAGAGGCCCAAATGCCCAACACGCATTTGGGCATTTGGGCCTCTTGCCCTGCCTCCTGCCCTGCCCACCAGCTCCATAGCTTGAAATGACAATTCTGAGCATGCTCAGAACTATCATTTCAAGTCATGGAGCCAGCTAATAGCAAGTTGGACTCCCTCCTTCTATTCTTTCCACCACTTGCAACAATAAGCTGGGGCTTTTTGTTTGTTTGTTTTTTGCTTGTGAAGTGAGGTTGGGAGGACTGGAGGGGAGAGTGGGTGTCTGCCCCAGACACAGTTATGGATCACTTCAAAATTAATTGCAATGTTTGTTTTTTGAACGGGGGGCATTCTGAAAAATCTCCTCAACCCTAATTATAACACACAACAATGAATGCTAGCTACCGTAACATTTGAACATAAACATAGGCCAGTTTGCTTCTAGATGTGGAATACCTGATTTGTTACTACAACTGTCATGACTAGTTCAATCCTTTTTGTTTTTTCTGTAAATTAAAATCGGATGAACAAAAATGCACTATAAGCTACTGTAGCAATCAAAAACAAAATACAAGTGTTATATGTTCAGACTTGTAGTGTGTGTGCATGCAGTATTGATCACATCAAAGTCAATGGCAAAGATTCAATTCATTTTGAAGGATGAGCTCACTCAAAGAATGTTAACTACAGTTCCATCAAGAACTACTAAGCCCGAAACTCTCAATTCCATTGGACTATGATTAATATATTTTTTAAAGGTGATGTATTCTGAACCATAACCTCTAAATTTCTTCAGTTAAGACCAGAGCTTGAACTTTCCATCTCTGAATCTGCTTTTTAAAATTAATATTAGTAGTAGTACGAGCAAAGTTTACTCTGAATAGTTATCATATAGCAAGAATTATTATTCCCTTGCTCAGTACACTTGTATTAAATATTAATGAACAGCTTCACTAAATAGATGAAGTCACCAAGAACCATCTTTATACCAACACTATTCTATTAAAATAAATGATGGGAAACTTAGATTTAGAACTTCGCTTTTTAGGCATATTCTAATGAGATCAAACACCAGTACTGTTTTTGGTAAGCATAAGACCAAGCCAATATATTATGCTGCTGAAAAAGAAGATTCTGGTTAGTTATAAGCACCAGCTCATTTTCATGTGTTATGTCTTTGAAAACAGAAATAGGCACAGCATGAGGAACTGGCACAGTCTGCATGTTATTGTATGTCCTGTCATGATAGTCAGCATCCATTTCCTGGTTTCTTCATGTAATATAGTGCTAACCTTTAAAGGGGTGCTAACCTTTTCATGACATCCCTCACTTGTGTTATACTCTGTATAAAAATACATGATATATAGAGCTACATGATATGAAGGATACCCACTTCCTAAAACAAATAATAAAATGCAAAAATGTTTCTGAAAAAATGATTTAATGTCAGTGCAATGTTTAGACAGCTGAATATGCGTTAGTAATTATTCTAGATAGCGGAAGCTAACTTTTTTTCTTTTTTTTTTGGTCATACCACAATGTTTCCCAGAAGAGTGCATCTATAGATGATGATTATATATTTTTTGTAGCACATGTGGGTAATCTAGGTCACAATCCAACCAGAAATTCAAGCCTCACATAAATGGTAGTTGCTGAAAAGCACTACAAGAGAAGAACATTGCACTGGGTTGTGCCATTTGTTTTTTATACATATACTGTAAGATTCCCCCACCCCCAGCTGCAAATTAAACAATAATTGGATGTTTTGTACAGGATTGGGTATGAACACACTGCTTCCTGCTCTATAACTTACATCATTATTATTATTATTATTATTATTATTATTATTATTATTTTAAGCCCTTCAGCAAGGAAACCCTGACATATAATTTAAGTTGTCTTTCTCTAAAAATTTGTCTTCAGTTTTATGGAAATTATCTTTCTTCAACATTCATATATGCTTTGTGTGAAACAAAGTATTTCAGAATCAGAATGACTTTTACTTTAGATTATTTTGCCATATCTAGTCTACCATACACATGACCTTCGCTTCCATAAATGACATAACAGTAGATTTTGGATACTTCGTGGCTGCCCATTGTGACTTGTGAGTGCCTTAAAAAAATAAATGATCAAAATTTCCTCAGTGGTGAACAAGGACTGTTTGTTTATTAGTGTGAGTATATAGCTTAATCAGAGCTTTAAACATTTATTAATATTTTTCTGAGATTTAACCTGACCCAAATCCAATTTCACCTACAACCAGCTTTTCCAAATATGATATTTTCCTTCCAAAATAAAGAGGTATTTGCCTCTTTATTTTACTATTAGTAGCATTTTTAGTGCAATGCATATATATTTTATTGCCATAATGCTGTGCTACAGTGAAAAATGTAAATGTAAATATGGGAATGTGATCTTTTCGTCTTCATATTAACATAGCTTAATTGATGGGGTCTCTGTATTAAATTTTGTGTCCATCTTGGGTGTAATCCCGAATCACCACCAGTACTAGCAATAGTGGTGGCTGGTGCTTTGTTTTTTTTTAAATACAGAGCTCAAGATGGAAATTGCCTTCTGGATAATCCAGAAATATCTAATCAGAGTGGTGAAAGGAAAACAAACTGCCCCCCCCCACACACACAATTCAGACTACAGTCTGGGTCAACTTATAACTGCTGCTTTCTTAAAGTAAACTGAAGGGAACACACAAACTGACTCTCCCAAAGATTTCTTTTGTGATCACTTGAACTGAGGAGCGGCGGCGGCGGCAGCAGGAAGAGACGGAGCGGGAGAAGAAATAAGAGGGGAGGGTGGAAGGGAGTTTACATGACATCTCTCTGTGCCGGTTTTAGCAGATCCCCACTGCAATTTTTTCTTTCTTTTTCCTTTTCACTGTTCAGTTTTACAGGGAGGCGCAGCAAAACAAGAGAGGGAGAGAGGTTGAGAGGGAAAGCTGCAAAGAGGAGGGCGGGCTGCACACTTACTTCGAGCTCCTCCTGCTGTCAGTGCCTCAGCCAATCAAAAGGCTCCAGAGTTGGGAGACGCTGGAGGAAGCGGCGGCGGAGGAGGAGGAAACGCTTTGTAAAGACAGGCTGGGGGCTGGGCAAAGGAGGCAATGTGCGCGCACACACACATATGCACACGCCTGCCTAGACGAGTCTCCAGTTTCCTCAGGGGCTCTCGGAGCTGGGCTTTCCTTCGTTCCTGCGCTCTAAAGACTTCAAGTATAAAAGTGTTTTCTCCACACTCGTTTCAAGCCAGTCTTCCCCCCACACCCTATTTTCAAAATCCCGCCAAAAGACACATACTTATATTAAAGTGATTCCTTTCATGGACAATTCACTCCCACAGTCCCTGATAATGCCTACTGTTTGGCTTTCTAGTCCCCTTTGGTACCTTCATATGAAAGCGAAAATCTGTATAATGGATCTTCGCTTTATCCAATGGGATAACTGAGGATACAGTAGTACCTTGGATTACGAGTATAATTCGTTCCAGAACCATGCTCGTAATCCAAAATACTCGTACATCAAAGCGAGTTTCCCCATTAGAAATAATGGGAACTCCGCTGATTCGTTCCACAACCATTTAATCACTGCTTTGCTGGCTCCCTGGCAGGGAGCCCCATGGAGGGAGCCGGCAAAGCAGTGATTAAATGGTTGTGGAACGAATCAGCGGAGTTCCCATTATTTCTAATGGGGAAACTCGCTTTGATGTGCCGACTCCTGGGCTCCCGGCCGCGCCTCGCTCTGCTGGCGCCTTGCGCGCTGCCATGCCGGCTCCCGGGCAGGGAAGCGGCATGGCAGCGCGAGGCGCCCACAGAGCGAGGGGCCGCGCCGCATCTCCTTTGCCAGCTGGCGCCCAGCGCGCTCCCTGCCAGCATGCTCCCTGCCTTAGCAAGTGGCGGCTCGCCTCTCTGCTGGCGCCTCGCGCACTGCCATGCCGGCTCCCGGGCAGGGAAGCGGCATGGCAGCGCGAGGCGCCCACAGAGCGAGGGGCTGTGCCGCGTCTCCTTTACCAGCTGGCGCCCAGCGCGCTCCCTACCAGCATGCTCCCGGCTGCCAGCGCGCTCCCTGCCTAGCAAGCGGCGGCTTGCCTCTCTGCGGCGAGCCGGCGCCTCCGTCACATCCGGCCCAGGAAGTGACGCGTACATCCGGCCCAGGAAGTGACGCGGCGCGGCTGGGAGCCCCGTGGAGGCGAGGCACGGTGTGGCCACTCACTCGGCTAGCGGCGGCGCAGCAGCGCGAGGTGTCAGCTGAGCGAGCGGCCGCACCTTGCCTCCACGGGGCTCGGCAAAGCAGTGGGAGGCGCTGGCCCAGCGAGCAGCCACACCGCGCCGCGTCTCCCAGGGGCTCCCTGATGGGGAGCTGGCCGCCGGCGCCTCCACCTGCTTGTAGCATAAATTTAAATTTGAAAGCGGCAGCGGCTCGTGTTGCGAGACTTGCTCGTCTTTCAAATTTAAATTTATGCTAAAATTTTCCTCGTCTTACGAGTAGCTCGCAAACCGGGTTACTCGTAATCCGAGGTATTACTGTATCTTGATAGATTTCGAGAAATGTAGCAAATTGGTACTACATCAACATGTATTTTATGTATGTTTGTCAATGTTTATGATAATAATTTTTTTAGGTTTTGCCAACTGACTTTTAATGGGCATAGAGCTGGAGGGAGGGAGGGCTCAAGTGGGAAGGGGGGGCGCTAAATATCTGATCTTGCCTAGGGCACCAAACGGCCTTGCACCGGCCCTGCTGCTTTTCTTAAGTAAAGCTGAAAGTACACCAATAGCTACTGCTATTTCAGTAGCAATAACCATTTAAAACTAAATGCATCTATTTTAAAAGTCTTCTACTAAAGCAGTTCAGAATAGAGCTATCTTTGTTTAGTTACATTTTATTGCCTTCTTAGAGGTTAAAAAGAATACAAGGAAGTCTAAGACCAATGATTCAGTTTTTATAAAAGAAATACAAGTATATCCAGTCTACCACCTTCAAACGTTCAGAACTTAGAGGCTCAGAATACTCTCTTGTCCGAGGTATAAAATTCTGAATAGCAAGAAAGACACACACACACTCACGAAGGGAACTGTGAGAAACTCCTGAAACATCACAAAATATCTGCATAGACAACACAGCTTTAAGTACTGTGGTTTGGCTGCAGCATTGCTACTGAGAATGTTCCCTCTCTGGATCATCCCACAAGCTCTTCACAGAAACTCCAAAATCTATCTGTCACTGCATCAACTGTTTTCTGAGTCACTGACTTTACAAAGTCTCTCTCAGAGAAATAGAATCACAACAGGAAGAATCTTCAAATTTACAGCCATCTCTGCTCTTTTGAAACATCCACAACAAAAGAATACAGAAACAAAATAAGAATAAAGTTCATGTTTATATTCATATTATACAGAGTATTATTAACCATAAGTTTAGTACACAGACTTCCCTCAGTTATCGTGTCTTTGCAGTATTAATGTAGGAAAAAAGAGAACAAAAATATTTCAATGTGTTAATAGCGAAGATTTTAAACTCAGAGAAACTCCAAGTAAACACCAGAAAACCCAATCAAAGTAGCAATGCATTCCTAAACACACTTACTGCGCAGCCCTATGCATGTTTATTCAGGAGAAAGCCTCACTATGCTTGATGCGATTTACTCCAAGGTAAGTATGTATAGGATTGCAGTCTCATTAGGGAGCAAGTTACTGAACAGAAAGACACTTAGGTAGTAATCATGTATCTATTTACCAGGGAGAAAGCTCCACCTAACTCAACAGGACTTACTTCTGAGTAGACATTGCGATGACACGGTCCCTTACACTTTAGGACCAGGCGCATAAACCCTTCTCAGGCCAAGCATCAACCCTTGAAAACCTGAGGGGAGGGTCAAATGAAACCTTTCCCCTACTAATGAGGGAAAAGATTAATGCTGGTTATTAAGGATCTAGCTTAAATTTATGATGCTGTGGGTACAAAGGTGTGTGTGTAGATTTAAAAGTAAAGCAGGTAATAACGCCAAGCTGACACGTAGGATTTGGGTAGCAAACAAAATAAAAGTAAGTTTATTTTAATTCTCAAAATCTTAGTTCCAGAAAATAAACCTGCCTACAACACTTTGTAACTAACCTAACTCCCAAACTCCCAACTCTCCCCACACACTACAAACACTCTCCCATATCACACTAACTCCAACCACCTAAAACTCTCTAACCCAACTCCACACTCCCATAATACTCAACTCACTTAAACCCACTAACTCTGACATCACTCAAACACTCCTTATATACTCCTCCCCCCACCCTTTCCAAGACATCACAAACCACACCCACTCAGTTCAACATTCTAGACGCACTAAACATACTAAAGCAGACATACCCCAGGGAACTGAATTGTGGGGTTACGCCACAGACATGTATAGGACTGTACTGTTAGGCTGCAATTTTATACACATTTACTGGGGAGTAAATCCAGTGAATAAAATGGGGCTTACTTCTTGAGTAGATATGCCTAGGATTGTGCTGTAAGTCACTTTCTGGGCTTGCTCTGTTTTGGTGGGGGAATTTGAATTCAGTTTGATAAGGGATCGCAGAATTTTGCAAATATTAACTGTGATATTAACAGATATATTACAAATTCAGCTACTTTCTTGATTTATAATTATGTTTGAAAATTTTATTTAAAAAATCAGGCTCTCTATTTCAGAAGCAAACATGTTGGATGAATAGCAGAGGTGATGCATACTCATGTGCTGTGCAATAGGGAATCTAATGAAGAAACTGATTATTGTTTTTAAATTTGAGTTTCCAGCTCTTAATGTATTGGGAAACACTCAAGTATGCAACATAGAAGCCCTTCACTAAATTATATGGGTTACATATTGTTAACTATCCTGTTACATATTGTTAACTAGGAATTCCAGGCTATAGCCGAAGATTTTCCGAAGCCTACAACATTTGCTTGCGAGGCAAATGGAAGATATACTAAGAATACAAATCAGAGAAGCTAGCAATCTTTCCAAAGTAGCTTAAATTCAGAGATGCTTCATATTAAACATATGTTCCTAAACACTCAGGATTTGTCCTTTAAACTTTATGTACAGTAAACAACACAGTAACACAGGACATATCTGTGAGAAGCACATTCCTGCATAAAACATGAAGGGGCTCTCATTCTGCTTCCCTTGTGCCCTTTGAAAAAACACCATCATACTACTTGATACTGCCAGAGCTGGAGCAGACAGAAACAAGTACCACAGTGTAAAATGGTGTTTCAACCATCTACACAGGAAATTTGGTATTCCACTGTTTTGTGGAAGACATGTATGCACTTCCTATCCAGTATCCAATAATCCAGTATCCAATAATAGATACATCACATAAAAAAGAACATAAGAAGAGTTGTTCTGGATCAGACCAAAGGCTAGCCAGTGTCATGTTCCCACAGTGGCCAATCAGATACTTGTAGGAAGCCCAGAATTAGGATGAGTGCAACACCTCCCTCCTCCCGGTCATTTCCCCCAGCAACTAGTACTGAGATACTTCCTCTAATACTGAAGGCAATAAATAGCCATTGATAACCTTATCCTCCATGAATTTGCGTAATCCCTTTTTAAAGCCATCCAAGTTTATGGCCATCACTACATCTTAGTAGCATAGGTTTAACTAAATGTTGTGTGAAGAAGTATTTCCTTTTATCTGTCCTGAATCTCCTACCATTCAGCTTCACTGGATGATGCTGGGCTGGGTCATCACAGAATCATATGGAGATAACTTTGCAATACTGCTACTCCAATGCATGGCAACGAGGACACAGCAAGGTTTTTAGAATAAAACTACCTGATGCCAAAGTAGACTGTTGTCTATCTGTATAAGAATCAACAATGGCTTCCACAAACATAGTACCAGGAGGCCACAATTCAAGTCACCATGCTTTCCATGCACGAGGCCCCCAGACCTCCTAACAATCTTGGAACTGGGGAAATGGCAGCAATCGTCCCTGCATTTGCACTGTGCTGTGGAGGTACACAGTGTGCTTTGGAAGCATAATACACCTGTGGGGGTAATCCCCACACTCCCTCCAGCTTCAAGGTTGGGAAGAAGACCTGGTCTTGCATTGCAACCATACCGAAGCACAGGGACAACAAATCCCAACCCTCCACTCAGAGAAAGAGGAAGCACAGCCTCAGGAACACAGTGTGCGTAGGGGTATGGGTGTGTGTGTGTGTGTGTGCGCGCACGTGCACCCCCCCCCGCACATGTCTGTCAGTGATTGTCCCTGCAATTGCTCTGGTTTTCCAAGGTTTCTGAGCACATCCAAAGCAAAACACAACTGCAGATGATTCCAACCCCTCTTCAAGCTGGAAAAGAGGCCTGGGGCTTGTTTTTGCTCTGTGCTTCAAAGGTACTCCACATGTACAGCGTGAAGTCAGAGACAAGATACTTCCATTCCGAGGAGTCTTGGTGGCTACAAGTTTTGATTGGTTACTAAGTGAAAATATTTGGAGCCCTGCCTTGTACTTTTGTTTCATGCTGTCTCTCTTTCCCCATCCCAGTAAAGGTGTGACACGCATATTTTCAAAATAAAATTAATAAATACACTTCCATCATCATCTGTCCAATAGACATATTTAAACCACTACTTTGGTTTGAAGAAGCAAAGGGATGTCGGAAGCATGTACATATGGGACAGCAGTCTATTATTATATCAAATAGATCATCTATTTGAAACTGAGAAGAGAAATGCTTGTCAACACAAGGATGAACATTGAAGGACTGTTTAAAAGCACAGAAACTGTTAACAATAATTTCTCAACCAAATGCACTTTTTATAAAGGTCAGCAATTCATACAGATTGCATAATCCACCAAAAACCACAACACCATTTGAGGATAAATGGTGAATGCATATTGAAAAAAGTATATATTTCATTTCAATGTTGGCAGCTTTAAAAAAAACACCTGTTAGGGATCTTTCTCCATTTTCATAGCCTGAAATGTTTCGAATGGGTAGCTAGTAAGGTTCATCTCTGTTGCAAGAAGCCAAAGCAGCATTTGATATCAATAGGATGCTGGGCAGAGGGGAAATGTAGAAGCAACTGATACCTATGGTTATTATTTACACTTACCATTTCCTTGTGATTTGGATAAAAGGTTTGTTCAATTAGAGGGAACTTCTCTGGTCCCAGGGTTCTGTAGATGGACACCAACTGGGCAAACTGCAGAAGACAATAAGTAGAACTTTAAGTGCAGATTATACAAAAATGACCACAGCACTGTTATTCAACGCTATAATTACTATCTATTAAAAGCTCAAGATCCAACTCTAGAATGTCTTACTTTCTAGAGTATTAATATCCACCTGCAAAGAAAGAATGTATAAAAAGTAAAATGTGTAAGTATAGATTATCCCACATGCGGACAATAACACTCCTTACATATGTTCACTGGATTTCAGCCATTTCAATATTGCTCACATCCAACATACTTCTAAGTAGACATATTTAGAATCAAGGTTCCCAACAGGACAATTTCAGCGTTATGCAAATATGTTATCCTTTTGCAAAGCCACCAGTCATTCATCAGACTTTGGGGGCAGCTCTCACACACACATTTGGGGAAGAGCTTTATTCCACATTTCCTCATTCCTAGTCAGTCTTCCAACTAGTTCGCATCAGCCATTTCTGTGATAGTTCTGTGGGGACTGTTTTCTTAAAATTAGAATCCACAGCTTATTCAGGGTTATAATCAACAGGGTTATATAGCACAGCGGTTGGAGGAAGGTAGATCATGATCTACTAGTAGATCTCTGGATAATTTGCACTTGAAGGATTTCTGATTCCCAACTGTTTAACAATAGCAGCAACAAAATGAACCCCCACCAAATAAGATAATACTGCTGAAATGAAAAAAGCTTAAGGTAACCAGGAGTGGATTTTTTGTGGACTGTGAGCTTCGTTCAGTTTTGGTACTCAAAACAAATTCCTGGGCTCTGAATTCTTTAATTCTAATTGTTTATCTTTTGCACCTGGTAGATCTTGGGGTTTTAGTAAGAAAACAAAGTAGATCCTGCAAGCATGGCATCTGCCCACCCCTGACATAGAATTAGAGTTGAGAATGAGGGGGTCATGCTGTTCTAATCACGCACATGGAGCCAAACCAGAGACACCTGTCGGGGGCCCAGTCCTGCAATCACATATTCAGATACCAGAGACTCCAAATCAGCGAGATCATTTTATTACAGCAAATCCCATGGCATAAGCGTAATGGTTGCAGTCTTCAGAAATCATATAGCTGATGACATTTTGCTACAGACTCTTGAAATTGTTACACATCAAGGTAGGGGACTAGAATGTCTCTTAAGGACCAAATTCCCTGACATTCCACCCCAAGGGAAGGATTGGAACCAATTCCTAATGCTCCTCAGACAAGGAAAGGATTGGAGTCAATTCCAGATGTTCCTGCAACAAGGGGGGAGGGATCCTAGAAACAGGCCTGACTTACCCCCATAGAGAGCTGAACCAATCTTGCCACTGAGCTGGAACCTCTGGGGTGCCGTACGTCTTGGCCTTAGGATCTGAGCAACTCTTAGCTGCTCCTCTGACAGGGGAAGGATCAGAGCCCTATTGCTCCTGTGACAAGGGAAGGGAATCTAGAAGAGGACCTGAACCAGCATGCACACCTTCACAGAGGTCAAAACCAACCCTGCCACTTCGGTTGGCCCCTCTGGGTACTGTGCGTCCAGGTCTCTCAACAATCAGGGTCCATAACAAGATCAGACTCGAGTCCAAAGTACTTCCCCACATGCAGAAATTCCAACGTCCAAAGCTCCCAGCCTTGGAATCTCTATTTCACATGGATCGAGGCATAGGAAAGTCCAGAAGTCAGGAAATAGCCCCAAGCCAGCCGGGCTTTGGGCTCCTCGATGAAGACACATCCATAGCCACAAGAATGCACAGTCTATGAAAAGTACAACAGTCCTTTTCACGGCAGATTTGACAGTGAAAGTCCAAAGAGAAGAAAGTCCAAATTAGGTAGAGTTCATGACAGTGAAAGTCCAAAGAGAAGAAAGTCCAAATTAGGTAGAGTTCATGTGCAAAGTGCTCCCACTAGCTCAGTTGGTGATAGATCCGAACAGAAAGATGCAGACAGGGAAGATGAGAGAGATGTTCCTAGCAAAGGCTCTGGATGCTAAGCACTGACTTAAAGGCGAAGGTGTGGCCATCTTAACCCTCCTCCAAACCACTAATCGACAAGGGATCTGCCCATCCATGAGGCCCCTGGCCTATACCACCTGGGTGTTTCCCTTCTACCCTTCAGGGGTGAGGCTTCAACCAGAGTGGCACCTCTGCAAACCACCCCACCCCTCTCCTGAAGTTCCCAGAGAAGGCTGCCAGCTCCTATCTCTGCAAGGTTGAAGTTGCAGATGGACGGGGGGGGGGGGGCAAGTCGATTGCCACCTGCTTTCTCCTGAGAACACTGACAGTGATCTCACACTGGTCTTGACATTCCACAGACTGACTTAGGTCCCAAACCCTTCCAACAACCAAGTAAAAGCCCAGCCTTACTTAAAGACTAAAAGAACAAGCAGGTCAAAGACAAGAACAAGAGTTGGTGTCGAATACAATGCATATTTTACGAAAAAGCAACTTATTTTAATAGACAATAAGTCAACTATCAAAAGATAAATCGCATATATAAATGAAAGATGTGTCACTTCCATTAACTAACAGAAAAGAACATGACCATTGGCAATTTACTAATCTGAATTAATCTTTAAATATAGCAAAATCTACAAAAAGGGTGGAATGTAGCCAGATCACTTCAAGATACTGACTAGTTTTTCAAGCCCCCTCTAGAGTTATTTCCTTGACAACTGTATGTATGATAAAAGCTGAAACAGTACACATCTAGCAGAATAGCATAATTTTATGGTAACTGGTTTTCATCTGGTATCTCTATTCACTTTGTGAGAGGTTATCTATGTGAATTTCTCAAGTGTAGAGATAACAGAAAGGAGGAAAAAATGAAAAACAAACTCAAACATCTTGGGTTCTTTTTTTAGCTACCTGTATTTACACTTCCATTTGGGAAATGGGTTTAGTGGTCCTCTGCAGATATATGAGGGATGACTGGACTTCACAGGTCAATGTATTAACAGTTTTTGGATTTTACAGTTTTACTACAAGGGTTCTTGTGGTACAAAGTGTGTTTTGTTTGTATTGTTAGCACTTTATATTCTTACACTGCAACCCTATTTTGCCCACCAGGCCCTGTGCTAGACTCGCATCCAAACCTCATCAGGTTTGGAATGGAACACTTCCATCAACTCACCGTAAACCAGGATGGCAAGATATGCTACAGTAGACCAGGATGGCAAGATATGCATCAGCCCCGGTTTTCTTGGCTTTGGCCAAAACTCTCTTCGCCATTCTGACAGCTGATTCAGCTTTCCCATTGCTCAAGGGATAGGCAGGTGAGGATGTCTGATCAAATTCCCACTGGGTCTGGAATGTTCTGAACTCTTCTGACACAAATTGTGGCCCATTATTCAAGAATGCAGTATCTGCTATTCCATAGTGGGCAAAATGGTTTTCTAGCTTTCTGATGACTTTTTAAAGGATCTGGTATATGGCAGTGGATCTATCTCCCAAAACTTATAGTAACCTACTGTTATGAAATAGCTTTTCTCTTGTCATGTGAACCAATCTACTCCCACTTTTTCACTCAACTTGGTACCTCAGGTGGATGTAAAGTCTCCTTCTGCTGTCTTTCTCCATGTGAACTACAAATCTCACATTGTTCTATGTATGCTTTCAACTGGGCATACATGCCAGGGCCAGTATACACATTCTCTTGCTCTCCGGAGACAGCTCTCTATTCCTGTGTGAGTAATGTATCATTTTCACTATGTCTAAGCACAATACGGCAGGGATGATAGCTCTGTTATCCCTAAAGAGAATCTCATTGTGCACACTGAGCTCTTCTGTCATTGAAAAATAGGGTACAGCCTCCACTGGTCGCTCATGCTTCACCAAGCCAGCCCTCAAGGATAATATGTTTGACTATCTGTAGACTCATGTCCTGAGCTGTGCCTTCCTATATTGCCTATAAATGGGGTCAGGAAATTGGTAGGTACTGCAGCATATTTATTGATTCTATATCCTTCACTGAACCTTCTTCATGGGCTCTGTGATGTAAGCTCTGCTTAAAGTGTCTGCAAGGATGAGATCTTTACCTGGGTGGAACTGGATGTGCACATCATAGTTCTGTAGTCACATCAACATGCACTGAAGCCTCTTTAGGGCACTGAGCAGTGGTTTCCACATAATGGTTTCCAATGGCTTATGATCCGATTGGCCAAATGTGGCCAATTTCTGGCCAAATGTGAGTTGATGGAAGTGTTCCATTCCAAACAGCCAACTGTTCTTTTTCAATCTGTGCCTATCCTCTTTCAGTTTCTAATAGTGTTCTACTGGCAAATACAACTGGCTGATGTTAGGCAGCTCCTAGCCCCGTCTCAGATGCATCGCACTGTAACAGTAGCTACTCACCTGGACTATAGTACTTCATAGATTTCATAGATCATAGAGTTGGAAGGAGCCTACAAGGCTATCGAGTCCAACCCCCTGCTCAATGCAGGAAACTAGAGGAGGGGTCTCCCATCCAAGTAATAACCAGGCCTGACCCTGCTTAGCTTTCCACACTCAGACAAGCTGAGCCAGCGTAAGCCACAGGCTTTCGGTATAGGGCTCTTGGCTATTGTGTCCTTAATCTCAAATGGTTGCCGATGACTTTTTGTGCATTCCCACTCCAGTGTCAGCTGTTGGGAGTGGCTCACATTGATCTTGTGTCACTGAGTTATTCTACCTGTCTGCTACCCAACTTTCCTACCTAGTTCCACATACATTGATACAGATTGCACTGTTAGCTTTCTTACACACTTTAGATGAAAATTGCCCTTTCATCTCAGCCTTCAGAGTTTCTCTCTTAGGAGAGAGCAAGGGGACGCCAGCTGAAACATCTCTGTGCTCCAACAATGATTCATATAGAAAATAGGAAACATGTAGCCGAAGAGCTCTTTCATTTGAAAATAAAACAGTTTTGAAGATGTCTTTGTTGCCCTAAGAGTGGAGTACTGGAGCTTTGAGTGCAATCTCCAGTTACTTTGTGTTTAGATCACAACTAGATAATGATAGTTTTATTATTTAATTTTTGTTACAGTACACTTAAATGCAAGTAATCATCATGTAAAGCATAGACTCACTATATATATGGTGTTTAAAGCCACTTTATCCACAGCACCCAAATGGGAAATAGTCTTCTTTTACAAAAACATGCATTCTACCTTTCTAGAAGATTCTACTGAAACTAACTGGGCTGCAGCAGCATCAGTGCCTTGCAGCAGCCAGATCAACTGGAATTGGGAGGGGGCAGCTGATATCTAGAACCCCCTTCCATTTGTTCCCTTTGCCTGCTGCAGGAGGAGGAGGAGCTTTATGCTCCATGAATTTGTCTAATCCCCCTTTAAAGCCGCCCATGTTGGTGGCCATTGCTACAACTTGTGGTAGTAAATCCCATGGTTTAATTATATGCTGTGTGAAGAAGTACTTCCTTTTATCTGTCCTGAATCTCCCACCAATCAGCTTCATGGGATGACTCAGGTTCTAGTATTAAGAGAGGAGAAGAAAAACTTCTCCCTATCCAATTTCTCCATACCATATTTCAGATGTGTAAGTGAACCATGTCCGTACCCTTACATGCCTTTTTCCCTAAACTAAAACGTTTCAAGCATTGCAACCTGTTCCTCGTTCTAAAAAAAAAAAAACCCTGGGAAAGTGCTCTGAAAAAACAGAAGCGAAACTAGAGGATCATGACATCGTCTAAAGAGCCTGTAAACAACCGTGAATAAGGAATCACGAGAACACAATGAATGCCTCATGTAGAAAAGCTCTTTCTCAGCCTTATCTTGGGGTGACAGTGAGAGCTATCCTGGGGTTCTTGGGATGCTATGAATAAACAGAACTTATTGCCATTCTACTTCCTTCTGCATTCTCTCTTAGTTTTGTGTTGACTGAAGATCCATACCATATGGATACTGAAGATCCATACCATATGGATATTCTGAAAGATACTGTTTTAAATTAATTGCTCATTGTGATGAAATGGCAAGGGTGACAACTAGAATGACAGTGGACAAATACAACCTAGGGGCCTACTCTATGGTGGTGATGGAGTCAAAGAAATCTCATTTTTCTACCATCATTGTGTCTGCACAGAGTTGTCCAGCAGAGCTCTTCTGAGTAGTTCAGAACTTAATATATCAAGAACCCTATATGATAAGAGAAGGATACTTGATGGCCCATGGCAATAGTTTTGCTAGATACTTTGTGGACAGAAACACTCATATTTCCTCCAACGTGGATGCCAGAATTACAACCAAGTCCAATAATGTATGCCTGGTATCTGCTTATCCCTTTTTTTATGGATACCTTTCAATCTGCGCAACCTGAGGATATGGACAAGCTCTTGGGAAGGAGGAGGAGCTCTAGCTCTCTTTTCTATTTGATCCCAGAGAAGCTGTGGAAGTCCTGAAATGGTTCCTGGAGACAGTAATGGAGTGGATGAAGGCTAAAAAAATTCAAACAAGGCAGAGGTGGTTGGGGCAGGGGGCATCTTCTCCTGATGCAGGATTTCAGCCTGTTCTTGGCAGGGTAGCACTCTTGGGAATTTTGGAGGTCCTCCTGGACCTGGCCTTACTGTTGAATGCTCAGATAGGGGCCGTAGCACCTTTGCCCAACTTAGGCTGGTATGCCAACTGCGCCTTTTTCTGGGGAGGTCGAACACAGCCACAGTGACACACATGCCTTAGTTACATCAAGACTGAACCACTGTAATATAGTCTACTTGGGGCTGCCTTTGAAGAGTCTTTGGAAGGTTCAATTGTTCTAAAATGCAGCAACTAGGGTGTGTGCATGGGAACACAGCTGTGCGAGCATATTACACCCATTTTAGAACTTCTGCACTGGTTACCAATACATTTCCATGCTGGTTATTACTTACAAAGTCCTAGATGGTTTGGGTCCATGGTATCCAAAGAATTTCCTCCTCCCACTTCATCCTGCCCACACCCTAAGATCTGGTGGAGAGGTCTTTCTCTGCAATCCTCTCATGGGAGATGCAAGAGGGCCTCGTCTCTGGCTGTTCCTCTGTTGTGGAACTCTCTCCCAGGGGCAGTTCATTAGGCCTCCTCTCTTTGTAGCTTCTGCTGCCAGCTGAAAACAATCTTGTTCAGGTGGGATTTTTTAAATTAATCTTGCTATCTTAAGCTGACTGATGCTTTAATTATATGCCATACCATTTTTGCTTTGGTTTTTAGTTGTTGGTTATTGTTTTATTGATCTTTGAGTGCTGTTTGTTGCCTTGAACACTACACTGTTAGGTGGAAAGGTGAGATAGACATTATTCTACTAAATACATAAATTTGCATAGAAGTTAACATTTTTCCAGGTGCGGAGTCTCTTGTCACTGCAGCACTGTAATGGGAAATGCGGCATTTGGCAAAAGTCTTCCTTCTATAAGGAATTCATAATGGTACAGGAATTCCCAGGATCTGAATATGACAGCCCTCTGTAGAGCTGCAGTAATTTCATGCGGTACACATGAACACACAACAAACAAGGGGAAGGGGAGTATGCCTTGTCAGGATATGTTATATTTTTGGAATGTGGAATTTAATTGATTAAGGGGATGGATGTATATTAGTTGGTCCCTAGGTGGGGGGGGGGGTGCACCGTATGATTTATTTTAGTTACATGTTTGCATTTTATAGTTTTGTATGTAGTTTATAATAATTAAATAAAATTTATTAAAAAAAGAAGAATGCACAACAAACTGGCATCATAGCAACACATAGACATAAACATTACTTACTTAACCAAGACTGAAGTGACAAGACCATTTATTATTCTTCAAAATACTTTCATAAGCCAGCATGGTTTAGTGCAAGGATGGGCAACCACTGGCCTCATCATTGGCTTTGCTGGCTGGGTCTGATGAGAGTTGCAGTCCAACAACATCTGGAGGGCCAAAATTTGCCCATCCCTAGTGTGGTGGTTAGAGTGTCTGACTAGGACCAGGGAGACTCAGGTTCAAATATCTGCTCGTCCATGAAGCTCACTGGCTGACCTGGGGCTAATCACAATCCCTGAGTTTTACCAACATCAAAGAATTATTGTGAGGATAAAATGGGGCAGGGAGGGAGGGACTATGTACACCACTTGGATCTCCTTGGAGAAAAAGGTGGGGTATGTATGAATAAATAAATAAATAAAGGTATTTTCTTGAGTCAATATATTTTGCTAAAAGAGCCAGTGTGGCGTAGTGGTGAGAGTGTTGGACTGGGACTCAGGAGATCTAGGTTCTAGTCCCCGCTTGGCCACGAAACTCACTGGGTGACTTTGGGCCAGTCACTGCCTCTCAGCCTAACCTATCTCACAGGGTTGTTGTGAGGATAAAATGGAGAGGAGAGGATTATGTAAGCCGCCTTGGGGTCCTTGCAGGAAAAAAGGCGGGGTATAAATATGAATAAATAAATAAATAAATAAATAAAATAGAGTTAATAAATAAATAAATAAAATTAATGGAACTCTTACATGCTCCAGAACTAGCTCCAGAGTGGCCCCACCCAGCTAGTCTGTGAAAAATGATTTTTAAAAGTGTGAATTTGTTGATAACTGACAAGTTGGTAGCACATGCAATTTTTATAACATAACCCAGCCCACTTACACAACATGCAGGTACATATGCTTTCACTCACTCTGGCATGTTCCAGTTCTTCAATTTTATGCTATAAATCTAAAAGGCCAGTTTCGCATGCAAAAGGCTGAGTGATTTTATGGTTTTAAATGATAAAGCATGCAAGGTCAATCCAAATGCCTGCAACCTTTTTAACAATAGCAGGAATGTCAGAATGAACAGCGCAAGGCAGAAGCAAGCTGAATACAAGTATAGTTGGTTTTGTGCTTAATGCCAGAAGGTGCTTCATTATTAAAAGATCCTTCTCAACGGCAAAGGCATCCTAGAAAGCTTATCAACTCACATTAGCATTTTGCTTGTACAAAAAGTTTTATGGGCAGTGCAGCATGTACACACAGACTGCAAGAATGAGCAGCAGGAATATAGGACCACATTAACAAAAATTAGGGATGTGCACAGCAGCTACTGTTTGCATTTATAATATCTACATGTGGGGCCTGCAACAAAATGTTGCACTGTGGAGTTCTCCTATTCACATGACATAATACCTTCTTTTGCCTCAGTTGTAACTCTATGTAAACATACAATATAGACCCAATGAAAATAATAATAATTAACCAAATAAATACATAAACAAACATTTAAACCTCTCAAGCGCTGTAATATTGCTAAAAGAATAGAAAGGGGTGTTGATCATTAACAGTTTGTTTCCCAGTTATTTCATATACATATCACACAGCTATTGTCAATTAGCTAATACTAGCAGTTGGATTGTATGCAATGAATCCAAGTTATTTTTTTCTAAATCCTACAGAAAATAATACATGCACTAAAATAACATTTACAGTAACAATGTACAAGGCTGTAGTGGAGGGGACATTCAATCCGAGGGGACATTCAATCCGAGGGAGGGAAGAGGGAAAGGAGAACACCCACTGAGTTAGCAGAAGTCTGCTCACATAACAGTGGATTTAGCCCTATATTACTTAAACTAAACTGTTAGAAACTAGCTGCCTAACCCCTATAAGAGTAATTCCAGTCAAATTTTGTTTGTAGCTCAAAGATTTTGCAAAACGCAGTAGCTGTACAAGCTGGAAGCGTCAATTTTCCTCTCAAGAGGTCTAAGTAAAAAAAGATTATCATTAGTTTTAAAGGAACGAGCCATTACTTATGTCTCAAAGTATTCACGGTGATTAAAAGAGCATAAAGAAAGAATTTGCTTACATCACTTAAGATTATGACTGGGACTACAAAACATAAACTTGCTAACAGAGGAGATAACCTGTAGTCATACATGCATGGAGAGAACAGTATAGGACTCAATGAAACGCTTTCCAGCCCCCCCACCCCGCAACCTTCATATATATGGTTATTTTTGGAACTGGGAATTTCTGTCAGATTACTTACCACCCAGGGCTTGTCACAGAAGTTGAAGATTGACTCTAGGGAGTTAACGCTTGGGATGCCAGCATAATGCATCCCAATAATTAAGTTACGGAAGTCTTCATTTTCCGCCATGCCGAATGAGTGTTGTCGAACAAGAACGAAGTCAGGCCTGAATGATCTAAGGAAAATTAGATTTTTAAAAACTATTAATTTCCTTTTAAAGGAAAGAAATGTGAGCTTCCAGATTAGAGGAGATAAATTAAAATAACATTTACAGGATGTAAATCAAGCTGAAAACCAGAAAGTGTGTTTTTGGCAGGAGGGCTCTTCTTCCCAGAATTCACTGATTTCTGTTATTATAGCTGTGGTCTTATTCACACTTACTTGGAATTAGGACCACTGAAATCAATAGGACTTTGTTCTGAGTCTTAGGTTTGGGATTCACATCCAAAATTAGGTTGTCTAATAACACATATTAAGAATCCATACCTTAAGAATCCATAGCCACACAGCTCTGATCTAGCAACTGTCTAGTTGTCGTCGTCGTCGTCATCATCATCATCATCATCATCATCATCATCATCATCATCATCTATATCCCGCCTTTTCCCCAATACTTTCCCTTTTTCCCAACAACAGCTTCATGTTCTTGTATAAGAAATGTACATCTGCAGTGTAATCTCAGAAGCCGTGTACTTTGCACAGTAAGAGAACTGCTTAACTTTGAGTTCCTCCCATGCTGCTGCTACAATGTTTAAATGCACATGGGTGGGGAGGCTAGAGAATATCCTTGCCACTGAATTCTTGCCCTCAATCCTGACCATGCGATGACTGCATGGAAAGGACCCGCATACTTGTCCCTGCCCATGTGGTGTCTGGTATTTAAACACTGCAGCAGTGATGGAGGATGAGCCCACAGCTAAGTGGCTCCCATGCAGGTGTTAAAACATATGACAGGCACTTCCAATCTAATCGAAAACCCTATTTTAGGTATTTGTTCCGAATGTCACCATATTATTCAGATAATGTGTTAAAAGGGAAAAAGAAAAAGAACAGGCTGCTTACCAGTAACTGTGGTTCTTCGAGTGGTCATCTGTGCATTCACATATATGGGCTCTGCGCCTGCGCAAAGCCTTGTTTCGGAAACTTCTATAGCTGAGAAATTTCTGGCAGGAACCTCTTCTCCACCGTCCTAGTACGCTTCTCCCTAGCAGGTACCCACCCATTCCCTCAGTTCTCTGAGACCGCCTATTGTGGCCTTGGAACCGAGAGAATCTCGGTGTCAGCATCGGTATAGGCACCGACTTCGATACCAAAAAGATATCCGCTTCTGGTACTAGCATCAGACTCGGCATTGACACTGAAGCAGGGACGGTGGGTGGGTTGTGTGAACTGCACAGATGACCACTCGAAGAACCACAGTTACAGGTAAGCAACCTGTTCTTCTTCGTGGTCTCTGTGCATCACACATATGGGCGATTTAACAAGCGAGGCATTGAGGTGAGATGGGATAGCTCACACACGTGCCTCCACAGCATAGGAGAAAGCCGTAATTGTCTGAAAGATACAGCCCGTGACCTGTTGATCATGAATGCCCTGCAGATATTCATCATGTGAAGAGATGAGTCCAAAGGCAAGGAAAAAGGTGCTGGGGGGGGGGGGAGGCAGTGTTAGGTTCTGGATGACTTGAAAACTCAAGACAGCTGTCATGGCACTGCTCATGGACAAAGTGTTATAGCAGTAAGTATGTGAGGGGAGGAGGGAGTGTGAGAGGTGTGGAATGTTGAGATGTATGCTGATTGGCTGAGAGAGTGAGAGGGGGTGAAGCCTGTGTTATATAAACAGTAGGTGGTGCTGTTCAGGAGAAGAGAGGGGGAGAGAGGGGAGTCTGAAGCAGGGATGGGGACTCGGACTCGAGGACTCGACTCGTGAGTCGGACTGAGTCCCCCCTCTGACTCGACTCGGACTCGAGTCCCAATATTTTTAATGGGACTCGAGACTCGACTCGGGACTCGAGACCAAGGACTCGTCAACATCCCTGGGCTGTTGACGAGTCTTCTGGCTGTGCCAGAAGGAGCGCGATCACCGGTGAAGAGCGCATGGAAGCGAGGCGCGCCACTGCTCAGCCACTATGGACAGCTACCAGGAGTGCAGCCCCAACGATGTGTTGAGATTTATTTTGATTGATGTGTTGTTGTGGGGGGTTTGGGTTAGGGTCAGACATTTTGGGTTTGGCTGCCTCTGCCTGCCTGTTTGGGGTTCCCAGCCTCCTCTGCCTGCCTGGTCTCTTCTTGACCTGTTCAGCAGTTGAATTGTCCAAGACAAAGGCCTCTGCCTGCCTGCTTTGGGGTTCCCTGCCTCCTCTGCCTGCCTGGTTATTTTGGGTTTGTCTGCCTGGTCTGTTCTTGCCAAAATCAGTGGCAGAGTTTTGAAATAAAAAGGCACACTTGTGCCTAGAATTTATTAAGCCACACATCTGAAGTAGCACTATTTTGTTGGGGGGAAACCCCATTGATTTTAATAGGGACTCGTGGAGTCAGTTTTGGGAGTGACTCAGGACTCGTGAGCATCGAAAAAGTGGGCATCGAAAGTGGGCATTGTGAGTCACCATTTTGGACCAAGGACTCGGACTTGAGACTCGGGTCCAAAGACTCGTGACTCGACTCGTGACTCGAGACCAAGGACTCTTCAACATCCCTGGTCTGAAGAGAGTCTGAGGAGGAGAGGGGGGAGAGAGAGTGGGTTTTGGTGAGAGGGTTGAGAAGTCTGAGTAGAGTTGGGAGTGGGAGTCTTGTCTAGGAGTATTTGAGAGAGTGCAGTCTGAGAAAGAGAGAGAGAGAGAGCGGGAGGGAGGGAGTTTTCAACATTTAGAATCTCTTAACATTATCTATTTCCCTACCCTTAATTGTAATTAAATAAATTTGTTTCATTTTTAAAACTTAAAAAGAGTGGTCTGAATAAGTTACCCTGAAGGGGATGGTGGCAGCAGAAGAGCAAAGAAAGTGTTATTTTAGAGGTGGTGGCAGGAAGAGGTGGGAAGGACAAGGTGGAGGCAAGGGGGAGGCAAGGGCCTGACAACAGCTTTGGAAGGACAACGCAGAGTGGGCTTTCGAACCCAGAGACAGACCTCATAGGGGGATAGCTGACCGGAGTGTGCAAAGAGAAGAGGGTTTTATCCCTCTCACCATGGAGTGAATAAGTCTCAGAAGATGCGGGAAAAAGTGGGCATCGAAACGGGTCCAGGTTAGTCGTAGTAACAAAGGTCAGAAAGGCTTTAAATTTGGACCCAGAGGAACGGCTAGTAACAGGTTTTCTGACCATATCCAACACAGCACAAAGAGCAGGGGAGAAACCCATAGTGTGAGTCATGGAGGGATGTTTCACGTTAGTAGCATTATCGTCAATAGACCAGGATATCTGAATCGTCCTTGATCCTGAGAGGGAAGGTTCGATAATGACAGCTGATGCAGAAAAACACTCTGGACAAGCAGAGGAGCGTTGGGATACAGGTCTACCTGGGTCACCAAAGGGTGATTAGAATCTGTTTAGTGTGACCCATTTGCACTGCAGCCACCATCTTTGCAATCAATGGAGATGTCAAAAAATAGGGTTAAGTAGATTGTCTTGCCAGGGAAGGAGAAAGGAGCTCCTCAAGAGGTCGTGACACACTTGTTTTACTGCTGAACTTCAGGCACACCGTAGTTTTGGTTGTGGCCAAAACTCTATCTAGAGAAATTTGCTACCAGCAAAGAATGGGCCTGAGTCACATCTGGGTGAAGTTGTCACTCGCAGGACGCATGTCTAGAGTGGTTCAAGGCATTGCCGAATAGAACTTCCGTCCCATCAACATGCATTGTTGCGGGATACACCCTTCCATGATCCGAATTGTCAACAGAGCAAGGGGAACAGATCACGTACAAGCCTGCTTGTTGAAGAAACGCATCACGGAAGTGATGACTATTAGGACCTGTACTTGGCTGCGGGTGAAGACGATCTCAGAAGATGGAAGGACATTCTGGACGGCCAGTAGCTTGAGACAGGTTATATGGTGCGACACTTGCCAGGTGGACCACGAACCATGAATGGTGAGAGGTCGAATGAGCTTTCCCAACCGGTGAGAGAAGGAACCGCGGCTTTCATAACGGAAGGCTGGGATAGCACAAAGGGTGTTTCCTATCACAGGTTCCGTAGAAACATCCACCACCGAAGCAAGGTCCTGACCGAGCTTAAAAGACAGAGCCGCTTTTCCTGAGCATTGCTGCTTGGGTCGAAAGCATTGAGGATCTGTAGTTGCAATGGTCACATGCGAAGCCTGGTATATCATCATCATCATCAGGCGATCACTCGTGACCGAGTAAGATTGTCTTCCAGGATAAAAGGAGGAAATTCTAAAGAAGATTGTGTAGACTCTAGCGATGGGTCCGTAAGTGACTGTGGAGGCCAATTCTAGATCCACACAGCTTCCCACAGTGAGGACACAGATTACCAGATGGAAGATGGTCCTGTGAAGGATTCGTTTGACGTGCTTTTCGCTTAGCACGTTTCTCCCTTTCACCTTGCACTCGGGCTTCTTCAAAGTCCCATGGAACCTTTGTGAAAGGACAACCTCCATTTAGATCGTTCATGGGCCAGAGCTTCCCAGTTTTCGATGTTTATGTTGCTTTTTTTTTTTTAGATTAGCCTTATGAACATCTTTAAACCTCTTATATTGACCACCGATATTCCGCTTTCCATCCTTGAGTTGGGAATAAAATAACTGCTTTGGGAGACAGCAGTCAGGCATTCGAACAACATGACCGGTCCACTGAAGTTGGCGTTGAAGGATCATTTTTTCAACGCTAGTAGTCTTTGCTTCTTCCAGTACACTAACATTTGTTCGCCTATCTTCCCAAGTAATTCGCAGGATTTTCCGGAGGCAACGTTGATGAAATCTTTCAAGGAGGTGGAAGTGACATTTATAGATAGTCCATGTTTCGCAGGCATACAATAAAGTTGGTAATACAATGGCTTCATAAACCAGTGTTATATACGGCGACTGGGATGAAGGTGGCCATGAGGTTGAGAAAGTACTGTATTGAATAAGCAGTGACAATCAGTAAGCAGGCAATGTATCTGCTCTGTCCCAAGGCAACCTAGCTCCTCCCGTCGTCGAATAAAACAGTGTCCTAATGTAGTGGACTAACCAGTGTGGCCACTAGCGCAGACGTCCCCATGTTGGTAGATAGGGACAATCCTAGTAGGAGATCATGAGAGACTAAATTGTTCTCAATAGGTCTGCTGCTGTGCGGTGACAAATGGACATTCCCCAAGGTACTGGAAAATCCTGGATCCACTGCAGACATAAGTATAGATGACAAGGCAGAGAAAGTCCTGACTGAACTTCTCAGTTCCAATATGGAACAACACATCTTTCATATACACCAACGCAATTCCGACCAAGTTCATGTTCGGAGTCAACCCCTAGTTTTTTGTTTGTTTGTTTGAAATAAAATATGCTGCCAGTTAGCGGTGTCTGTTCCCTTACTGTTAAATTGGTACCAGAGCTGCTGCATAGAGGCTGATTAGAGGCTGTGAAGTGAGGCTGCATGTACAATACTGTGGCTGGATGTGGCAGAAGGCACTGGAAACATACAAGCGAGTGCCCCTTCATGAGAAGGAATTGAGTTCTACACGCTTTGTAAACACCCCCCCCCCACGCCCCAATGGCCTGAGGGAAAGGAGCAACAAAAAATCTCACTCACTGTGTAAACAGCTCCCTCAGACTCAATGGCCTGAAGGAAAGGAGCGATGGTATCTCACTCACTGTGTAAAAGACCCAACGGCCTGAGGGAAATAAACACGGTAAAGTCGTGGATAAGTAATAATTTACATACTATGAAGTAAAGTAAAATCACGAAAAGAATTATAAGAAAAATAAAACCTCAGCAGTTATGAAATAACGTAGTCCAGTGGACTTAGAAGTCTCCTACAAGGTCACCACAATGGCGGTCGAAAGAGAACTGAGGGAATGGGCGGGAACCTGCTAGGGAGAAGCGTAGTAGGATGGTGGGGGAGGGGTTCCCGCCAAAAATTCCTCAGCTACAGAAGTTTCCGAAACGAGGCTTCGCACAGGTGCAGAGCCCATATGCGTAATGCACAGAGACCACGAAGAAGAACCACCAGAATTTTTTTTTTTAATTGCATAGGACACTACAATCAATTTTCTCCTACCCAAAACCTCCAGTGAATATGCATGGACAGAAAACACCTTAGGATTGTTGGACAGAAGTGAGGGGACTGAGGCAATAGATGTGGGAATGAAAAGCATAAAAAAAGATGGAGGATGTCAGGAAACAGGGCGGTGGGGGGATGAAAGGGAGTTGAAGGAACGAACAGGCATATGAAGACAGAAGGAAACAAGTCTATCCTCTGATATGATCCAACATGGCTGCCTATCTGGGGCATCTCAGAGCTAGTCCCTCCTCCTCTTACAAGCAACACCCTTTGTCCCTTTCATCACTCCTCTTATTAGGTTATGATGTACTCCTTCTAGGGTACTGATCCTGGCACAACTTAGCTGAGAGCTAGTAGATTATACCGTATTGTTACACAGAATACTTTCCTAATGTTTTGTGATGCAGGGAGAAATCCTCTGCTTTTATTTCAATCATATGAAATGGGATTTCTCACTAATGGGACTTCTCATTGAACAACAATGTGAAGAAATGAAGCCTATGGCTCAAATCTTGCCCCTCCTAATGTACAATGCCTAATTCGTAGTATCTCTGTAGTGTTGTGTCCCCTTTCATGTGGTTGAGATCAAAGCAATGATATCTGGAATTAGAAACCGGGTGAACTGGGCTGGTGCCATAAATACTTCCCTTACACCATTGTTGCTGGCCCCAGGAAGAAAGAATGTTGGTATTGCAATTAACCACATCATTCATTTAACTACATCATTTTCCTAGCTCCAGGTATTATTTATTTTTATTTATTTATTATATTTATACCCCGCCTTTTTTCCTGCAAGGAACCCAAGGTTGCTTACATAATCCTCATCCTCCTCCTCTCCATTTTATCCTCACAACAACCCTGTGAGGTAGGTTAGGCTGAGAGGCAGTGACTGGCCCAAAGTCAGCCAGTGAGTTTCATGGCCGAGCGGGGACTAGAACCCGGATCTCCGGAGTCCCAGTCCAATACTCTCACCACTACGCCACACTGGCTCTCACTGTTACCACTGTTCTGTAGGGTCCTAACCATATGGAAGCATCAGTCATGCCACAGAAGTACATATGAATCAAGCTAAACCTTATATAGGAGTAGACGCTATTGAACTAAATTGGATTTACTTCAGAGTTAATATGCATAGGACTGTGTCTCACTACATCATGAGAGGATTCCAAGGAACTTAATCATGGGCTCGGAAGACATCACATTTGACATATTTCATCCTAGCTTTATTGTTTTTTAATTATTATTTTTAAATTTCAAAAAACTTTTGAAAAATAAAACCCATCCTACCCATTACTTTTCTGACACATGCTCCACAATAGCTTTATAATCTATCCATAGTTCGTTCCTCTCTGATTATAAATTGCCTACTTATACTAGGCAAGTTAATATAACTTTTAACCAGCAGAAATATTTACTAATCTTTCTAATTAGAAGGGACTCTATCCAGTTGCATTGCAGGCACGGGACTAGTATCGGGAGAGATCCACAGAGTGCATGACAGAGCCTTGCCTATCCTATTTCCCACTGGCAGCCCTTGTACACATCAGGTCTTTATGAGGATATCCACACATGGCCTCCCATTCCCCATAATGGCTTGGTACCATGCCTGTGCCATGCTTCTGTATATGCACCAGGGGGAATAAGAGTGTGTTATGTCCTATACCTATGGCAATCTCTCCAGGTGTAGATGTTTGCCCATGAGACTGGATGAGCCCTACGTTAGTATTAATCATGGGTGCAACATTGCTACATTAGCTATTTGTGGGATTTTTTTTCTATTTAGTTCAAAGGAGCATGGATAAATCTACCTTAGTACAATGCGGGACTTCATTTAGAATGATTCATCTGTTCTGCAAAGGCAGGAAGTTTTGAGTAATATTAAAGGCAAGCCTCCACAAATATTGAAGTGCCTTTACAGAAACAAACAACGTTATTTAAAAAACCCCAAACACCTAACAGAACAGCCAAATGAATAAGCATTTTCGGAAAATATTTTTACGATTTGAAAAATAAATATGCCCACCAAAGTTGATTTCATTAGAATGTCTCATTAATAAGGGGTTTGTTCGTTTGCTGTACAAATTCCACAGCTGTTGAAACACAGCTCACCACATGCTAATCTAATTGACTGTGATAGAATGGAATATAACACTGCTGGTTTTAGCAATAACAACCTGTTCAAATGAAATAATAATAAGAACAATACTGATATTTATATAATACCTGAGATTGTTTAAAGTGTTTCACATACATTATCTTTATATAGCACCTGAGATTGTTCAAAGTGTTTCACATACATTATCTTGTTTTAATCCTTACAATAACCTTGTAAGATAAGCTAGTATCATTCCCATACTGTGGAATTTACAAAGTAGATGGAGGTGCTAAGGCTGTGAAAGTGTGGTTTGCTTAAGATCACCTAGTGAGTTCATGGCAGGGGCAAGATTTGTACTGGGAGCTTCCCAATCCATAGCACAGTCTATTAGCCATTATGCTACAACAGCACTGCAAATAATTTTGGACCCAAAATTGGAATCTGGTCCAAAATGCCACCATGCATCATGGTGGATCAGAAACTGGAAAGTGGACCTGAAACCTGAATCTGGTCCAAAATCAGAACTATGACTGTAGGCTTTTCAGAGGCACTGGACTTTGGTCTGATCCAGCAAGGCCCTTCTCTGGGTACCGCCACTGACAATGGTGTGACAGGTGGCTACCAGAGAAAGAGCCTTCTCTGTAATGGCCCCTCATCTGTGAAATGCCCTTCCCAGGGAGATCTGCCTGGAGTTTTCACTGCATACATTTAGATGCCAGGTTAAGACCATTCTCTTCCAGAAGACATTTAATCTGTTGGTATGATTATTAATTTTACTGCTGGTTCCTTAACATTTTTAATGTTTTCATATTTTCATATTTGATATTTCATTGTTGTATTTATTGTTTTGGTTGTTATTTTATTGTTGTGTGGGGGGGGTTAATCTTTGTAAACTGCCAGATACCCAGGGGTATCTGCAAGTGTAAATTTAAATTTATATAAATATATAAAATATTTAAATGTATAACAGTCCCATCCTATGTGGGTGTCCATAACCCTCCAAACTTGGAGGATTACGAGCATCTAATGGAAGGCGGGAGGCGTGCAGCGGCTAGGATTGCCACCGCGCTCCCCTCGTTTTCCAAAACATATTGAAGGCTGATTTCAGCTGACTAAATGTTTTTCTTCTCCTTGCGAGGATAGTCTGAGGCACCACCTGGATTGCTCAGACAGTGCCTCGCTCCTTCCCTCCCCACCCCCAGGAATGCCTCCCCCCACTCCAAGTAATGTGGACTGTCTTCCGTTCCCAGTCGGCGTGGAAAGAACCGCGCCGGCTGCAAGGTGGGGGGGTGTGCTCTGTGGGCGAGGTCCCCACTGTGACCTCAGAAGGGATTCCCAAGGTTGCAGGGGTGTGTGCTCTCCTATCCTATGGCCCCCCAGAAAGGTCGAGGGGGCCATAAGATTGCAGCCTAAATGTAATAAATAAATATGTTCTTAATAATGATACTTAACATTTATATAGTGTTCTGATAGTTTATAGCACTCCACATACATTCTCTCAATAATCATTTCAATACTACTAGAGGGGTTAGTATTAACCCCTCTAGTATTAGTAGTATATTAGTAGTATATTAGTAGTATATACTACTAGTATATACTACTACTACTAGTAGTAGTAGTACTAGTACTAGTATATACTAGTATTATACTAGTATAATACTACTAGTATTAGTAGTATATTAGTAGTAATATAAATGGCCTATTACCTAGTCCCAAGGAAAATTAAGATTAAACCTTTGGTCTGGCCCAATTTAAAGAACAGATACAGTCATGCCTTGGATTGAGAGCATAATTCGTTCCGGAAACAGTGCTTGTAATCCAAAACACTCTTATATCAAAATGGAATCCCCAAAAAAGATTTGTACAGAGATTTTTAATTTACCGTAAGCCGTACTATAGTACTTGTATTGCAAGACGTCACTTGTATATCAAGTCAAAAAAAATTAAATAAATATTTTAAAATTTGCTGGTCTTGCAAAACGCTCTCAAACCAAGTTACTTGCAATCCAAGGTATTACTGTACAGATACAAAATTCAGATCTGGATTATGATTCCAGTTTGTTTAGGGCCTGCACTTCAGTAGTGCCACTTCGACTTGTGCTGGTTAAGGTATAAATGGGATTCCCTGCCTTCTACAATCAAAGGTGAATCCCCCCCCACCTCATGCAGTCGAGTTGCATGCTCCCCCGCTCCCAGAAAGAGGGCCCCAGCCACCGCCTCACTCCAGCAAGGTGGCACAACACCAGATGGCCCAGAAAGCTACGTCAGCCAGAAAAAGCAGCCAGCACAGGTCTTCAGAGAGCCAGGTCAAATGCCTGACTCTGAGGGGGTCCTTCCTCAGAGCCAGGCATTCTGGGAGGGGCGTCCATAGAGGGAACGGAGCTGCATAAGAATTTCAGCTACACCATTAACGGAGTCACTCCCTAGCCAGGCAGGCCCCAACTGGAGATACTCCCACCATGCTTCCCCTGGCTCACAGAAAGCTCAGGAAATTGTGTCCTCACTGGTGCCAATTTCAAAGGAGAAACAGAGAAAGCTTCTTCACCGGTGCCCAGCTTCCAGAAGCCTTGCTAACCAGGAAAGGATCCTCTGTTGGAGGCTGACTGCTAGTCAGGCACATTTAGCTTAGATTTTGACTATGGTAGCAGTTCACCTCCAGTTCAGTCATTAATATAGTAAGTGCAGTGTATAAGCAGGACTGCTAACTTAGCCTGAAGCCCAGAGCTGCATGTCAAATTCACTTTAGGGCTGCAAAATATGGTATATAAAAAGGGATAATATAAAAGTTAAAAAATGTTGCTTATAAAAAAGGTCAGTCACTAATATTAAAAAATGGAAAGCACATTCCTATGGTAACCTAACACAGGACTCTAAGCCCAGCCTCTTTCCTCTTCACTACAATGTCTGATACAGACATAATACAAAACACCGCAACGTTTTGTTCACTTGTTTCTTCTAATTTGTGAGTATTAAGTTTATTCTTTCGCCCCGCTCTCAAACTGAGTTCCAGAATTTTCTGGAACAGAACAGTACTTCCTACACAGTGGTAGAAAGTGGTAGGAATGTGACCAAAGTTCTCATAGAGAACTTTCACCTTGAGGTTGGGAGGTTAAAAGATGAAGGGGCTTCTGAACCTCCCTGGGAAATTTCAATGAGGAGAGGCGAAATTTGTAGTGACTAGTGAGCTCCATGTGGTAGCTGCTTCCCCCTCTGCCTCCCCTTCTTACTCAGAAGTACCCAGCAGAATACTACATGATGATGTAGCATCGCTTTGTTGGAGACTTCAGGATAAAATTGGGCAGCCCCCAGTGCTGAGAAGGGGCTGTATTTTTTTTTTAACCCAGAAGGTCCTGCCTGAGAAATGCTACATCATCACATAGTGTCATTCTGGACAATTCTGTGTAGAAAATAAATAAATGGAGGCCACTGGCAGGACAGTACTCAGAGTGCTGATGCTGCCAGATGAGTTTTGTCCCCCTCATTCCCTTTCTATTTTCTCTGTCTGTGAGTGGGACAGTGAACAAAGGGTGGAGGATTTCAGAGCAGCACTGCAGTGGTGCTTTTGCATAGCTGTTGTTCATTTCAAAGTGACTTCATAGGGAAACTTCCTAGCAAAGTTTATCTCATGTTATTTATTGGGGAGTGGGAGTTTGTACTGTAGACACCAAAATGTTTTGGTTGGTAATGGTTGTGTAGTTTTTTGTAGTAATGTTTTTACATGTAGTGGCTGCTACTCATGGCCTGTCTGGAAGAAGGAGGCACTGCAGGCCATCGATTCTGGTTGTATAATTGCCTGTGGAAAGTTACATGAAGGGATCCTAATTCTAGTGAAGACCACTATTCATGATCATGCTTTCTACTGATTTAAATTAATTTGGATTTTGACACACAACTTACCTGACAACTTTAATGCCATTTCGGAACGCCTGTAGATCTACCGCATAATTGCCATCAGCGTGAGCTATTAAATTGACTTCTGAAAATTGTGCCTGTAAGATAAAAGAAAGAACATGCATAAATAAACCAGTTAGATTAGATTCTTCATATATTTGAAGCTGCAACTCTATTTAGCATTAGCGATGCTGACTTTATCTCTAACATTTGCACTGCAAGAAGGCAAAGGCAGAACAAGTAAAACAAGAAGTTGCTACAGGAGCTCTTTCCTTAGGGGATGTTAGCAGCCCTATTAAGAATGCAAAGCACTTTTTGAAATATTTTTCATATGAAAGCCAGAAACAATATGTAAGTTTGTCAAAAAATGGAACTGTCTTTGAGTCTATATAGGCTGTGTAGGAAGGCTAGTCCTGCTGCATGGTCACTGAGGCAAAAGAGGAGAGCAGGACTGGGGTTATCTATGTCTAATTACGGTAACACATTCACTCCAATTTCCAGAAGCGCATGCACAATCCCTTTTTGTTGTCTTCTCTGAAAACTATATTCTTCAGAACGGAGCTCCAAGACTCTGACTGGGTTTGTAGGACACAGCAAACCATTGTGGGTAACTAGCCATGGTGGGTTGCTGTGTCATCCAAACCCAGACCACTTCCCATATGGTGGTTTTGGGGCAACAAGCCACCCTGACAACCTATGGCCTTGGGTGTGTTTGCAGGTGATGCCAACCCACCCTGACAATAAGCCATGGTGGGTTGGTTGTTCTGTGAACAGACAGATGATCGGGCTCACTGTGGGTTGTTTGCCCCTCCTCCCTCTCAGTCCTCCCTGAGGTATTGCCTCCTCCCTCCTTCTCCTTCCACCTCCTTTCCATGGGTACCCATGTCTTTCCATGGGTATCTCAGGGGACACCACAGCAGCACCGATTTGTTTCCCCCTCCCCGCTGCAATTAAATGCTATTTTTGGCATGCCGCAGCTTTTTTGCCCTTTACCTGTTCCCCCCCACCCCACCCAGAGATTGCGAAAGCCGGCTTAACAGCTGGCTTTTGTGACCCCCCCCCCATTTTGACAGCTACTGACAGCCCCTTCAAAGTGCCCAACTGGCACCTTGGAGGGGCTGTCAGTGGCTAGCAAACCATTTTTTAAAAGTTCATTTTGTTTATTCGTTTATTTTAAATTAGCTGCACTCGCACGGGTCCGCAGTTGTGCGAGTGTGGAAATTTGAAGCCTCAGCTGGGTCAATGTCCTGGGGGATTGTCCTGCCAAAGTGCAGCAGGCACCAGCCCTGGACAATGACACAAAGAGGCTCCAAATATGGTTTTTCTTCTCTTTGCTTTCTTTTGACAGCTGTCAAAAGGCAAGCTGTCAAGAAAGCAAAGGCACAAGTGACCTTAGCTCTCAAAAAGGGGATGGTGCGATTTACACCCTTTGCGGTGAAATCCTCATCTCTTTATTTTTTTGCCCTGACAGTCCTCAGGGTGATGTACATTTTGCACTTTCCCCCCCAAGACTCTAGCTGCTCAGGAAAGTGCAAAAGTGCATCCCACCCACTTTTCTAGAGAAAAGGAGTTTAGACCAACAATGGGTTGTCTTGTGTGAACCTAGGCTTGTCAGTTTCAGCTGTCAAATGCTAACAGATTGGTGAGGCGAGACTGCATATAGGCTAAATTGCAAACAATTGACAACTGTCAGTTGCCTAGTTCTCACTGGAAAGCACCGGAAAAGGGAAAAAAGCGGCAGAGTAGATGAATCGAGACGGGGGTGGGCTTAAGATCTTCCCCTTACCCATGTAATCCTCTCAATTTCTTGTGTTGAACTGACACTTCTCAGTGCCCTCCACCTTTTCGACACTTCCCCGATTCTCCAGCTAGTCCAGAAAAGGGAGATCTTAAGGCCATCCTCTTCTCGTGGCTCCTTTTCAGAGCTGTTATTGTGGTTCCATGACAGCTGTCAAAAAACCCTGAGAAGGCGGGGTGCCCCATTTGATCCATCCTGTTCTGCCACCTCTTAAGGGTTTTTTAAATAAAACTTTCTGAGAAATTTGCACATCTTTTTAAGGTTGGGACATAAATGGAGGGGGAATATATGCAGATTTCAAGGCTGGGAAGTAAATGGAGGGGAAATTTGTGTTATGCAGTGAGAGAAAGGTTGTGCTGCAAGGTACACTGGGATACAGGCTGGAGGACCAAGGGGAAAGGAGTGGGAGAACAACCCATGGTGAGCCTGACCGTCTGTCGGGTACACCATGGGTTATCCAGCGAACAACCACACTGCATAGCTTAATTGCAAGGTGGGTTGTCATGTCATGTGAGCTCGCCCAAAATGTATTGAGACAACCTCTCTGGAGAGTTTGACTTGATAGCAATGGGGTGAAGGAGGGACAAAAGGTGCCCGATTTAGGGGGCCAAGCTAGAATTCTTTCTACTAGTTGGCCAGGGGAAGGCTGGGCTTCCACCCAAAAACTAATTCAAAGATAGACCAAACTGTAATACACTCACACAAGCGCACACCAGAACAAAGGGTACAGGATAGGAGCCTACAATTTATAGGTGGAAAACATCCAGAAAATAGGATAGGGCTTGAAAGATACCTTTCCTTAGATCTTGGTAGATCCATCCTGTTGCTGAAGCTGGGCTTTCAGCTAAGAAACATGGTTCCTTTAAAAAGGGGTTGAAGAGGGTCAAAGGACGCTGAGTCCAAACATAACAATAAAACAAAGGGTGAGAGGAAGACTCTCAGGTAGAGTCAATAGTGGTATCAGACCACCAACAAAAGATAGAGATGATTTATTGTTAAAGATATTGTGATGTCTTACTGAGTCCCCAAAGGGTAAACTAGCATGGGCAAAACTAATGGAGGCAATGCTGTGCCTCAAGTTAATCAAGATTGTGACACTTCCAAAAATGGGGGGAAATTCCTGGTTGGGGACTGAGTCATACTTCGGGGGGAAACACTGGAGGGCTGAAATATGCCTGCATGTCAATAATCCAGTTATTGCCCACTCAAAAAGTTTTGTTTGATTTGAGTGGTTTTGCTAAATTTAGCCTCGCATATGTGACTCACTATTGTTTTGTTTCTGGCAAGATCACTTGGTCAATTGTACTGTCATGACTCTAAGCCTGCCCCATTTTCAGACTGAGTCTCATAAAGTGAACTTAAAGGTTGCCAAATGCCACGGGGGGTTGGCTTTGCCTATTCGGCTTGCCAACAGTGTATTCACATGCCACATGCTGAGGTGAATCTAACAACACATCAGGTACAAATGTATGGTAGAATGTATAGAATGCATGGATGTATAAAAATGGTCATAATTATGGACTTCTAGGAAAATAAAATAAGGGCGTGATCCAATGCCCTCCACGCTCAATGCACCCAAGCCTCCGAACACAGAGCCTTGTGTGCATCCAATGCAAGGTGCAAGGCACAGCAGCGGCAATCTCCACTGCCGCCCTGCCTCACGCCCTGCATTTCAACTAGATGGCTGTTTCCAGCCGTCTAGATAAAGCTCTTCAGAGGGGCAGAAAAGGAGGCCAAGGTGCCATTTGGATACAGCATAAGCCGTTGGCCCCACCCTCCCACCCCCCAGCACACCCTTTTCCTCCTCTCTGAAGACAATTTCCGAACCTCGGGGAGGCAGCCGGTGCGGTTCTTTCTGCACCGGCTGCGGGGGGGGGGGGGGCGGCAGGGCTCGATGTTCAGAGTCCCAGCTCCAAGGTCGCAGGATCTCGGAGCTGGGGCATCGAATAATCCTATGCTCCCCCCCCCAGACAATATCAAGAAGCCATAGGATTGCGCCCTAAAGAACTTCATACAAATAATTGTAAATGTGTGGCTTCACTTTCATATTATTTTACATGGTTCTGTTTTGTATACTGTTGTGTTATATCGTGATTGTGAATTTTAACTGTTGTAAGCAATGTGTTTGGCATTGGAATGGCGGGATATAAATCCAATAAATAAATAAATGTTATATAGGGTCAATATTAGCTTCGCCCAAGGTACTTTCTATAAGAGGTTAGATATAGCTGTATAACTAATTTCCAGGATGGTATTAGACATTGTACAAGTTCAGAAGAAAGCCATGGATCTACCAACTGTGCAGATTTTATGTAAATTGCACTGTATTGGCTTTATGTAAATACATATGTAATTTCATTGTGGCTCTCTGGCTTGTAAAAAATTTCCTCCATTCTCAACAACCTGAGTACAGCATTTTAATGATACCGAGAACAGAAAAAAAAAAAAAAGGTGTGTGTGTAGAATTGACAGTAAATTAGTACCTGTTCAACTTTGATGTCATATTCCCCATGGACTTTTTTCCCACGAAAACATTTGGTCCTGGAAAAGGTAAGAATTATTGTTGTAACTATAAGACATTAAATACTAGTAAATATAATGGTATCAATAACAGTATTATCCTTCAGAAAGCTGGGCAATACATTTTTAATACTACTGAGCTTTTTGGGTGGATTCTACATTTCATTTCAACTCAACTAATGCAAAAAAGAAGTTATGTTTATGTTTGATACTTTAAAAATAAACATTTGTGTTTATTTTCTGCATCTACATGCTTAAAAGTTTGATGCTTAAAAATCATTAGTCTCTCTTTTATATATTGGCATATGGACTGTAATACTCCCCCTCAGATTCACCTTTTCTTTGTAAACATCCGCTGGATGAGGCAATTATTAAACCTCTGGCGTGATTCATGTTTCAACAAATGACTTCAGTTTTGAAAATAAACACTAATACTGAACACTAAATTATGCCATCTGGAGTCTAACAAAACGTTAAACAAAATAAGACTAGGAATACTTCCAGTGATTTACTTCCACAGAAGCATGAAAAGCTTCTTGAACATTTTAGGCTTAAATGATCATTTGGGGGGGGGGTGTTTTATTTTTTAACTGAAGCGTAACTTTATAAAGCATATTCTTGGATTCCCAGATTCAGAGGACTAAACTCTGACTAACTTTTGAAGTGTTTATTTACTGAGATCTTGGGCCTATTCCAAAGTTAAGTGGTGCCTTCAGTGCTTTAAAAAAACTTAAACAAGCCTTAATTATTCCTGGCATACTAACTTGGGAAATTTGCAACCATGTTGACATATATTCATTTAATGTCTAAATTACATCCTTGCATGAAAAATGGGGAATATTAAATATATGGAAAGTCCTAGAAAGTCTTGTAGTAACGACAGTGATCCCCTGCTTGGTTTACAGCTACTATGTAAGGTAACAACAGTGGCCAAGAGAACAGCTGCTCGCCAGTCTGAGAAAGGTTAACAAAACAAAGCACTGCTGATGGAAGTAAAAATAGTTTTATGGTGTGTTGGAAATGAAGATGATAGATACTTCTTCCCCTCTCTTTATGTGGAATTCATTTTCCTACCAGAATGCATATAATTAATTAATTAATAATTAATTTATATTAATTAATGTATTAATTAATGCATTAATTAATATAAATTACCTGTGATTGCATTAATAGGAAGGAAAGCACTAGGTCTGTAAACTGGAGGTTACAGTTTTCTTTGAGGCTGACTGACAAAGTTAACAAGAAACTGTCAGCATAATTCTGTCACTGAGCAAATGCAACCTGGTTGGAGTTACTAATCCTCAGGGGGCACTTACATGACCCAATGGTAACAGCACCCCAATCTCAGCTTGCCAACTCAAATGTTGACTGTGAAAAGGTATGTGGAAAGAGTCACAGTAATGTTCACTTCCACACTGGCAGTGGCACTAAGTTTTTCATGGTTACATTTTAAAACATCCTTCTGTCCTGTGTATCGCTGGAGGTGGATAATTCAATACCCCCATCTTTCCACTGGGCCAGGAGATGCAGAGGGATACAAATGGGCATGTCATTCCATCAGCTAAATTTCCTTTCTCCAATATTTATTTATTACATTTATACCCCACCTTTTTTCCTGCAAGGAACCCAAGGCGGCTTACATAATCCTCCTCCTCCTCTCCATTTTATCCTCACAACAACCCTGTGAGGTAGCTTAGGCTGAGAGTCAGTGACTGGCCCAAAGTCACCCAGTGAGTTTCGTGGCCGAGACTAGAACCCGGATCTCCCGAGTCCCAGTCCAACACTCTCACCACTATGCCACACTGGCTCTATAATGATTAGCAGTCTATTCCATGTTTTCCTAATATTTCTAGCTTACCAGATCTGGACCAGTTCTGGCTCAGATTTTAGTTAGGACTCAATCTCTCTGTGTCCCTCTCTCTGTGCCCACAAGTTAGACCTGGTCAGGCAGCTTGAAAGAGTCTGGTAGACTTCAACCTAAGTACTTGTTTGATACTAAAGTAATAAAACCATACTGTGCTTAGATCATGTCTCTTCATGTTCCGGTTCCTGAGGAATCTTAGTGTCTACATGGTGCCAAGATGATTCAGGCATCATTTCCTGCACTCTTCCCCAGTTTGACCACCACCTACTAGGCAGCAACTCCCATGTTTGTGGGAGAAGAAGAATATATGTGAGAATAGCTGGGCAAATGCTGGGAGGGGAGGTGTGAAAACTGTGAGGGAGCGTAAGTGAGTGAGGAGAAAGCTGAGCTTAGAGGTGAGATGTGGGATGAAAGTAGTTAAAGTGTCAGTGGATTTATTATACAGAAAAAATGTGCAGCTGCTACATACAGAACTAATTTCCTAATGATAAGCATGACTAAAACACTCTAGATGTCACTGGTGACACTATGAACACCTTTCAAATCATAATACATCATTTCTGAATGTTGTTAATAGTGAATATTGGTAACACAATACTATAAAATGTGGAAGATAGCCATTTATAAATTGGATTAAATGTAGTTTGCTCCGCTGCTCGTTGATGTTGCCTTTGGTTTTAGTTCGTAAAACCTGACCATCTCATTACCATTTGAAACTACGTAGTGAAAACACCTTTTGTCATTAGTACTCTACCAGGAAATGCCTTATTTTAACAGGTCCTGTAATGCAGTTTTCAGTCAAAGCAATTTAGTTGTACAGCTTAAATTAAAAACAGCTCATTTAAGGGAAGACATGGTAATACAACGAGCATTCAGGGTATTCATGATTCAGCTTTATGGTTTGATTCATCATGGAACTCCACAGTCAAACTTTTGGTTAACACCAAATAATATTTTGTCTGTTTTCTTAACAAACATTTCCTCATTCTGACCTGAAAGTCACAAGGGGAGTATTACTTCAACCCACACACATATTTTCTGACCACCTTCAGCATACAGGCCTGTGGCTCACGCTGGCTCAGTTTGTCTGAGTGTGGAAAGCCTAAGCAGGGTCAGGCCTGGTTATTACTTGGATGGGAGACCCCTCCTTTAGTTTCCTGCATTGAGCAGGGGGTTGGATTCGATAGCCTTGTAGGCTCCTTCCAACTCTATGAAATAGAAATGCCTCATGTAATGGTGGATATATATAGGGCTGGTTCAAACATAACATTAAACCATAGTTTAGCATTAGAAGAATGAGCCTGGATGAGCCTTGGACTCAGATGCTTCCCTTCCTCCTCCATCAGAAGGTTCCACTTCTGTTTTAGATTCACCACAGCTTAGCATATTGTTCAAACTCTAAGCTGTGGTTAAACTTAATTGTAGTTAGTGGAAACAAGACAACTTCAAACTGTGGTCCAAAAGTAATTTAGTACTGGGGAACCCAGCCCAGCCCAACCAAAACGCTCATGGTGATATGGAGATGTTGAATGAAATTCAGGAGGCATCAAAAGAAGAAAGAAAAATACTGGATAAATGCATAATCTGGTCATGACAAAGAGGTAAAATTTCTAAATACCCTAAACGACTGTGCCCTGGAACAATCATGGAACCATCCAGAGGGCAGGTGACCCTTGACTTAATCCTAGGTGATGCCCAGGAACTAGTGTGAGATCTGAGAGTTGCTGAACATAGTAGAAACAGTGACCACAATGCCCTCAACTTTAATTTATATATAGGTGGAAAATTGCCAAGGAAGTCCAACACAGTCACATTTGACTTCAAAAGAGGAAACTTCTAAAAAATGAGGGGTCTGGTAAAAAGAAAGCTGAAAGACAAAGTCAAGAGGGTAAAATCTCCCCTCAATGCTTGGGGGCTGCTCAAAATTGCAATAATAGCAGTTCAGCTAGAATGTATACCACAGGTCAGGAAAGATACAACCAAGTCCAAGAGATCACCAGCAAGGTTAACAAGTAGTGTCAAGGAAACTGTTGGAGTGGTAACAGTGTTTGTTAAGTCCAGGTTGGTCTTGAAATAGAAGCCAGGGCGAGTCCTAAGCCAAATGGTGCCCTTACATTTATTCAACTTTTGAATTACCTTATGTTTAATTCCATTGTAGCCTATTTCATGACTTGATGCACAATTTGCATTCATGATTTATCCTTGTGTCATAAGGCAATGCAACCACACACATGTATACCTTTTGTTGAATGGACACTGTTGTACATCTCCCTGGGGTGGTAGGAAAATGTTAATACAATGTTGGCCATAGCAGGTCACTGTTGCCAACTTTACAAGTGAAGGTGAACTGTTTGTACAGTTGGGGGTGAAGCCAGAAGGAAAATAGTTGCACAGGGGGTAGAGCCAATTACCTGCAGTATCCCATGAGCTGCACGTACAAGTACAAATCTACATTTGAGTTGCTACAGAGGTGGGGACACCGTGAAATTTAAGGCGGGGGGAAGACTTGTTACTGTTGCTGTTGTTAAACAGTTGGGAGTCAGAAATCCTTGCTTATCTACTACAAATCACCAAGAGATCTACGAGTAGATCTCATTCTACCTTCTTCTCAGCCCTGGTCTAATCTCCCTATCTTCTTCCCTTGCAATCTTCCTTGTCCACTTGCCTGCCTCCCTGTTCCAGCCTTCTTTAGACAGACTCTTTGGCTTGCAGCCTGGCCTGTGATTACCGGTAGATATGGATTAGGACTCCCCATAGCGCTAGAGATGCTGGAAAAGTTCTCCTGAGCCAGGCTTTGGGGCCCTGCAAAAGCCTGCCTCATTACTGAGATGATCCTATAATTAGTTCCTGAACTTGTTTGCTTTCCTCTGTAGTTCTCCTCTGAACTGAACTTCAAATCTCACCACTTGTGCGCACGCTCTCTCTCTGTTGTTGTGGTGGTGGTGGTGGTGGTGGTTGTAGAAACAGCAATGAAAATAAAATAAAGCGATGTCCTGAAAGCTGAAAATATCCAGAGTGGCAGGAAGCAGACATGCTTGGCTGCACAAGAGAGAGAGAGAGAGAGACACGGGGAGGGGGCATGCAAAGTCACACTGTTTGGGTGGTGGCTGCACTGGTAGTTGACTAAGAGTAAAGGAAAACTACTGCTGCTGCCTCTGTTAATAATCAAATGTGGCAGAAGACTCTGCAATTGATTTTAGAGGGGAGGGGGAGCTATCAGGGACTCAGTGTTGTCCCCAGCAGCTATGATAGTGAAGGCAGAGGAAGCACCCTGAAATCACTGCCATGGGAACTGCAGAAAAAGCTCCACACCCTTCCATAGCTTGTTGCTTGCCAAGGACACTGTTTGTGGTGAAGCACCTTGAAAGGAAGTCCGGATTGTTCAGCCCTGATGAAGGTGGGAACCTGTATCCCAAGGAGCCGCTTTCTGCATTCCCCAGTCCATTGCCTTAAAAATGGCTCTAATTTTTTCTCTAATGAAAAATCTCATTTCCTCCTTGCTGGAGCCAGAAAGGTTTGTTTTCCTGAATGGCAGTGAGAAGTTGAGAGGGAAAGTAGGAGAAAGGGGCGGGTGAGACTGGCCTAGCACTGCTTGGGATAAGCCAGTAAATAAAGGATGCCAAAGGCCACACTCAGAATGCAAAAATGACAGGCATTACTAAGCATGGGCCATTCATTCCCACCAGGTGCATCGAATGCACTTTGCCAGTCCACAATTCCTTTAAAGTCAGGAAAAAATGTATGAACCATGTATTTGAAAGACAAGAGGGAATCACAAGAAACACTAGAATGGAGTGCAACACTTTGGCATTTAGATGCTCCGTAACAACTAAGGGCACAATCCCTATGCACTGTTTAGACAGAAAAAAGTCCTACAACTCCCAGCATTCCTCAGCCAGCCATGTTAAATATGCATAGGAATGTCCCCTAAGTGAACAAATTATGTCCGTTCCAGACAAAAAGGGCTAGTGTGGAAGCGACCCGTCATAATTTCTTCTGAGTTGGTGGGCAGGATTAAATTCCTTATAACTTCTGCAGAGTACGTACTTAGCTTTTATCACTATAGAAATAAATAAACAAACAAATAATACTGAGGCTTTTGCATACACAATTTGCATAAATTTGTGTATATTTGGCTTCATTTCTTCAGCATAAGTGCATTAAATGCAAAGAAGCAAGGTCAGCTAGTTTTCAAATTGTCAGTTTGAAAGGAACAGCACCTTGAGAGGGTTCTACCCTTAAAGGTGGCTGAAAAATAATAACAATTAATATAACAACAACAACAATTTTAAATAAATAAATAAAACACAAAAATATGTGACATACTTTCACCTTAATGTCATACACAATTATCTTAATATTTTTCTTCCTGATACTTCCATATTCTTAAGAAACCTATTGAGCTTGATCCTTTCCTGTTTGGGTGTAACACTTGCATAGGGGATGAATTTGCCCATTTAATAATTCTAATCTAGACTATTATTTTTTTCTTTTTGCTGAAATGTGCTTGCTTCAACAGCATATATAGTGAAATTTAATCGATAGATCCATTCAAGTTTGACCTTTTTTGTTGCCATGCATGTCATTGCTAAAGAAAAATGCTAAAATCTATGCTAACATACCGGTATCTTTATTAAGCCAACTCCAAAGTCACAAGATACAGGGCAAGCTTCTCAAAACATTTCAGTGTTTTGTGACCATTGAGTTGGCCTAATAAAGTCTTGCCTTTATCTGAGGTTATCTGAGAGACCACCTTCTTCCATATAGGCCACCCTGATCTCTACGAGGAGGCCTTGCTTACCATACCCTGGACTACTGAGGTTCATTTGGCATGGAGGAGGAGGGCCTTCTCAGTTGTGACGCCCCCCCCCCATGTTGAATGATCTCCCCATTCAGATCAGGCAAATTCCCAGGGTGGAGAGTTTCTGGTGCAACTTAAAACACATCTATTTGCCCAGGCATTTCCTGACCGCTAGTGTTCTCAGCTATCCCCTCGTTATTTTAATGATAAGTTATTGTTTTATCACTGTTTTATTGTTTTAATGATCAGTTATATTATATTATATCCTAACAATCAGTTATATTATATTTTATCCTAATTTTAACTTGTCAGCCACTTATACAACTTTGGATTTATTTCTTTTTAATAAATGAAAAGCAGTATAAAAATCCTCTGAAATAAATCAGTATTGCACTAATATGGATTTTAGCATTTTTATTTTGGAATTCTTTTGCCAACATGGCTACCTTTACTTTTCATGGCATTGCTGTCTTTTCACTGCTATGCCTATTTCTCCCCTTTGTTTGTTTGTTTTTTTGCCTCCTGGTTCTACTCAATTATCTACTGATACTTAAGATGAAGGGGGAATTAGGTGGCTGGGCTCCCTTGGATGGAAAGGTGATTCAGGATGCAATCTTAACACTGAAGTTCTGCTGGTGAAACTGCCTAGATACACCAGCAGAATGACTAAAATTGGGCAGAATTTCAGACAGGATGTGGCTGGCACCGGGGAGGAATACACTTATGCTGTATCCTAGACTCCCCGAGACCACAAGCGCCCTCCATAACTCAAGATGACAGGGCATGTGGCTGTATCACTCTGACCCCCTCTCAAGCACACTTAGAGCTCACAGGGGGAAACTCTGCTGACGGGAAACAGGGAGAAAGGGCACTTGGCACACAAAGGGAGCATGTTGCACAAACACAGTCTATTCCCAGAACTCTCCTAGGAATTTGAGCAAATTGGTAACTCTTCTGTTCCTAGAACCCTAAGACATACCTCACTTTCGGGTTCCAGACACAAATACCTAACGGCAACCTGCACTCTACTTCAACAACTGGGAGTACCAGGACAGAGCACCCCACACAGGTAGGCAAGTATAACTTACCGCAAAGTATAACCTGCTGTGACTGTTCCCCATGTCCCACCGTCCCTTTGCTGTATATGAGTACTGTGCCTTGTCTGAACATTGTTGTAGCTGCTTATCCCAACAGCAGTGAGCAGTCTCTCCCACACAGGGAAGGCACTTATCCCCACATACAGGGAAGGTCTGTTGGCAACAGCCAAGCACTCCACTCCCACTATTGCAACTGCTGACCAAAGACCTGGATACATGGAGCAGAACAAGCTGCAACCTCCAAGTGGGAAGGGGGGAACGTATGTTCACAGTCACTGCAGTCTCCCACTAGTCCCCACATGGGGTGGGGGGGGAGACTGAGGCATGCCCACTGGCTGTCCGCTCAGGTGGAACCAATCCCTCTTCTCTGCTACTACTGTGCATCAGTTTTCAGGGACTAGGTGCTCCAGCTGCTGACTACCTGCTCATTGCTCTCCCCAGAATGCAACCCCCAAGGGAGAAGGGGTATGAAAACTCACAGTCCCTGTTGTCTCCCCTTAGCTGTTCCTCGGTGGCAGGGGTGTTGAACCTCTTTTAGCCCAAGGGACAAATTCCATTGTGGAGAAGCTCTTGGATGTTGGCATTCCAGTGGTGGGTGGGGCCGAAGGCAAAGGAAGGAAGGCCAAAATATGACCAAGCATGTTTTAGCGTAAATTGTTACTGCCGGTAACTGAGGCATAGGAGAGGCATCTCAACCTTTTAGAATGGGGGGAAAGCTGCACAAAACCACCACTGGGGGCTGAGGGGAAGGGGTGGGGCCAGGGGAAGTGGGTGGGGCCATCTGGGGAACACTGGAGTGCTGGATTGGGACCCAGGAGGGCTGGATTTGAGGTTCTGCATGCCTGCTCTGTGGGGTTGCCAAGTTGCCAACCTACTTGCTTCCAGGCAAGCTCCTATTACCCTTATCTGCTCCATCACAGACAATTGTACAACAGGTGAGGGTGTTCCTACCATGGAGCTAGTGCCATGAGGATACTGCAGCTACTGCTGAGCTGTCTGCTGAGCCACAGTCCAAGCCACAGGAGCCCTGCTGGAGTGATTGTCTGGCAATGCCGCGCATGTCTTTCCCTTTCAGGGTCCACTCCATCCTGGATGCTGTGCAATGAAAGCTTTCTTTCGCATCGCCCCCTGTGTTGTTGCTAGGGATCCCCTTTGCCCCACTGTAGTATGATCTAGTACTGGGAACCTGAGGGTGGTGGGAGGGCAGGGAGATTAATGGGTTCAGGGTCAGGATCCCGTCCTCTCTCTGCTCACTCAAGTTCCCTGGACTATGAAGGGGCATAATTCTCAGGATACACAAGTGGGATGGGTGCGTGTGGCTACCGCTGGGATGTTGAGGCAGTCAGGTGAAGATGTGTGCAAGAGATGGGGATGGGGGGAGGATGAGAAAGAGATGGGGATGACTATGAGGTGTGTTGAGATGCTACCCAGCAGACAAAATGGGGGGGGGGTATTGGTCACATGGGTTGACAGTGCAAGGAGGTAGGCCAAAAGAACTGATTGACCCATGCAGGGACCAGCCTTGTAAGCCATGCAGCAGTCCTCCTGATTGGCTCAAGTGTGCCTGGTGTGGGATCCCCACCCCTCCTTTCCTAGTGTGGGACCCAGGGCTTTTTTTCTGGTGGAACTCACCGGAACTGACTTCCAGCACCTTTTCTTCTATTAATTGCATTACAATTTAATCGCCATCTACTCCCGAGGAAATGTAATCCAAGAGTTCCGGTACCCTTTTCTCCAGAAAAAAAGCACTGGTGGGACCATATGCTAGATTTGAACCTGGGACCCCCCTGCATGTAAAACGTGAGCTGTTCCACCTGGCTAAAGCTCCTCCTGCAACCCCGGTGCCCCCTGGCACCAATAACTAGGTCTTGTGGCCAGGGGACTAATTGGTTTTTGTCACTGAGTACTTAAGGAGCTGCTCTGTGGAGCTTGCAGTGTGGGTTCTCGAGTCCCAGAAGTTTACTCTCTTTTGCATCTGGCATTACTTCTCCACCCATGTCCTGCTTCCCAACTCCATGCCCTATGGCTGTTATGGCTGCTGGAGTGGGGGTGGGGGTGCTCTGGCATCATTCTGTGGCTCCCCTTGTTGCCTACCCTGGCCCTCCATTTCGCTGCTTGTCAATAGAGCCCTTTTCTCTCTGGCTGGGTCTTGGACCCTTGTCCCAGGATGACAGTATGATCTCTACAGATGTCCTGCTCAGAAGTTATGTGGGTGCTGTGTTGTGTGGTGTCTTCTTCCTTCACTGTGTGTGTTGTGCACCAAAATGGTGGCTGTGAGGGGCATAAAGGGATTTGAACCCCTGCTTGGAGGGATGCTGGAGACTGACAGGAGGAGGGTCATTGCTGATTGAGCTACTGGGGTTGATGGAATGGGAACATTCTGGCATTACTTTGTACGTTGTTTATGTAGTGATGTAGGAACTGTGCTGAGGGCACGTCCCTGCCATTTTGAGTTCATTGGCTCCCTCCGTATGTACATGGCAGTGCCAGCACATTCCTGATTGGTAGGCTTTGGTGGTGTTCTTGGGAATAGTGGGGACATGTCTGCCATTTTTATGCCGTTTTTGTGTTTTCTGATTGTGTCTTTCCCCCACCCTCCCTTCCCAGGATGACCACATACAGTATATGGTGGCTGTTCCACCAACACAGTGGTAGTGTATCTCCCCACCATTACCCTATTGTAATTGGGTGTATAGGATTGCTTTATCAGGTAGCAATCCTATGCTCCTTTACCTGGGAGTAGTTTCCACTGAACTAGATAGGAATTACTTCTGAGTAGACATACATAGGATTGCACTACTAGAGTTTTCAAAAATAAAATATATAGGAAGAACTAGTAACAGAATAATCATAAACATTGTTTTATCTTCAAAATAAAAAAACCCTACCTTTTATTCTGTTAGCAAAAGCCAAGCAGAAATAGGTTCAATTTAGTTCCTCTTTTAGATGAGTCTGGCTGTGGAAACTATTTTGGAATTATACCCTATAATCTGTAAAAGTACAAAAGCTACTTTTTTTCTTTTTTTTACTTTGAGCCACTTCTTTTTGCTATACAGAATGCTGCAAGTCACAATATTTTCCCGAAGGATATTTTTGTTCACTGAAGCAAGTACTACTTTTTGCAACCTAACGTAGGGCACGATCTATCCCATTTCAGTGGGGAATATTTAAGCATGTTCTTAATTATCCTATTGAAATTAATGGAACTTAAAAGCGTTCAATCCTGGTTAGAGCATAACTAAGCTTCTTTCTGTTAATGTCTCAAATCTAGTGGCGGCTGGTGCCTATTGAGGCTGGTGGGGCAGAGGGCAGGGTCAATGGAGGCGGAGACAAGGGCTGTAGGGAATCCCCAACAGCCAGCAACGCATACCACAGAAAGGGAAAACTGAGGCACGTGAACTTTAAGATCACCTGTGCAAAGGAGGGGTGGGAAAACACACAGCCACAGAAAAGTGCGTCTTTCGACCCATATTCTCTTGTTCCAGCAATAATTCCCATTCTATAGAGAATCAAGTGACTTTAGGGTCATTCCATGTCAAGTGGTCTAAGTTTTGGGAAAGTGCCCACCGCGACCATCATGGATTTTAATTAAATTTTGTGTGCAGAGTCCCACATGTCTCAAACGAACTTAGGAAAAGTTTCAGGTTCGCCAGTGGAATACTTGTGGAGATATAGCCGTTTGTTTGACCACATATTGCGACCATGTGCAGTATGACTGTGAGATTTTGGCAACTTTGAGACATAATATCTCCCTTAGCTGTTTTTTTGTCATCCACAAAATGAAACTTAGCTACCTTATACAACTTTTTGCGCTCTATTTAGTGGAACTGCTCACACATGGGAAACCTTCATGGTAGGAAAATAACCAGTACTATAGCCGTGTGGTCAAACAAACGGCTTTATCTCCACAGGTATTCCACTGGCGAACCTAAAACTTTACCAAAGTTCGTTTGAGACATGTGGGACTCTACATACAAAATTTCATCAAAATCTGTGATGGTCACGCGGGGAGCCCTAGACCACTTATAACATAGAATGACCCTTTAAGACAGTGTTCTCCAACCTTGGGTCCCCAGATGTTTTTGGCCTACAACTCCCAGCATGCCCCAGCCAGCATAGCTGGCTGGGGCATGCTGGGAGTTGTAGGCCAAAAACATCTGGGGACCCAAGGTTGGAGAACACTGCTTTAAGATCATGAATGCATGATCATAAAGGGGGGGGCGGGGGGGAAATTCACACAACCTCATGCTTCTGCTGCTAATGATGATATCTTACAATGATATCCTATGATGATATCCCCAGAACCACACAGCCAGGGCCAGGTTAAGGCCACGATGGGCCCTGGGAGCAGCAGTTTGTAGTGGGGTCTCTATTCTGCCCCCAGTACTGAACTCACACTTGACATTTGTGCATACACACACAGTCAGCAATGAACAATAATAATGCAAAAACAATTTTCACTACATATTTTAGTGAAAATCATCTTCCATGCTTTCCTGGAAGCAAAAGACTAACAAATCTACTATTCTATGATTCTATGATCTCTTCCATGATAGAGAAGTCAAATGTACAAACACAAGCTTGCCCTTTTACAAGAGAAAGAAAACATAAACAGACATCGAAGCGCTCTCTCTCTCTCGCGCTCTCTCGCGCTCTCTCTCTCTCTCACACACACACACACTTAAGTATAGATACAGACTGAGTCACTGCCTCATTCAAACACAACAGCCAAACAGCACATACACATACACAGTCAGTGCAGGCCAAGCACATTTTGCTGCCTGAGGAGGCATACGCCTCCATCTTCTGCATGAACATCAACTCAATGAAACTTTATTAACAGCAAAAACAATGAAGAGTTTTGTGGCACCTTAAAGACTAACACATTTATTCTGGCATAAGCTTTTGTGGACTATAGCCCACTTCATCAAATGCATGAGTATTATGGTAATTTTTAGGTTTTTATACAGAAGCAATTTACACACAGAAAGTATTTAATGAAGGAAAGTATCCTTCTTTTCATTAAATACTTCACATTCCCCGCGCTCCCCGCCACTGCATGTCACTAAACCTCCCCCCCCCCCCCAATCCAGCCCTGTAACAGACTAGGTAACAACTCTGGACTACTCTACAATGATGTCATACACTACTCTCCTTCCCTGCAATGTGGATATAGCAACCATGGACTACATTGCAGTGTTGACATAACCCACAGTCAGGCACAGCAGCAAGTTTTCAGAGCATTTAAAATCTATCCTTCTGTATGTTGTAACAATAACAACCACAGTAATAATAATCCACACAAAAGCACTCCTTTGGAGCCACATTTTTTGTTCCAGCAACAACCCACATTGATTGCATAGAGAAGGAAACAGAATCAATTGTCTGAGTGCCTACTGTGTGGGGAGTGAGGGGCAGCGGGGGGAGAATCAGACAATACAACCCACACAAAAGCACTTCTTTGGACCCACATTCTCCTGCTCCGGCAGCAACTCCCACTGCAGAGAATCAAGTGACTTTAAGATCATGTGTGTGGGGGGGGGAATCTGCACAGCCGCACATAACAACAACATTTTGAATAACAACAACAACAACAACAACAACAACAACCACACAGAAAAGCAGCCCTTGGAACACAGCAGGAAGTTCCCTGAACAAACAAAAAGAACAAACAAAAATCCACCCCTTTGCATATCTACAATAAAGCATCCCCCAAACCTGCATGCCTACTCAGAAGTAACAGTGGTGAGAAGCAACCCAATACAAAAATCCAGCCTATACATATATATATATTAGCTATCTATCTTCTGCAGAGAATTTTAAAGTCATGAAATTTGGGACAGGATATTTTTTGCAGACATGAAATTTGGCAAAACACAGCCACAAAGAGAGACCAAAATGCTTTTAGAGAGCAATCCTTTAGTCCCTGGGCAAGGGATCCCACGGACCACAGGATGGCTTGGATTCCCTGCTCTGACCTTGGAAAGGGGAACTGGAGATATGGCCCCCTGCTGCCTGGCAGTTGGCACAGAGAGAACCATGCTGGCTGCCTCTATGAGGTCAGAAAATCGACCTCAGAGAGTGGGGAAAGGGGGTGTTCTGGTGGGTGGAGAGGGGAGGAGACCAGAGAGGCCAGGATACAATTTATACTGAGCGTCCTCCAGCCTCCTTCCTTCCCCCTCCAAAGTGCCCTTGCTAGACATGCTGAAAAGCCCATCTAGTAAAAAAACCCAAAGACCAGAAGATGGGAAGGCAAAGATCATTTCTGCTGCTCCTCCTGCCCTGCCGTGCCGGCTTCAGCCCAGCAAGGCATAGGAATCTCGGAAGCCTCCAAGTTCGGGGGCTTCTAAGCATTGAGGGCACAGTCCATAGGATTGCACCTTTAAAAAGATAAATACAAAATTAATCACAAATCCCTTTTTTTTTTAAAAAAGATGAATTAATGTGGTCCAGAGAAAGACACGCAAATCATTTTTTAAAGCTAAAGTAATACAGTCCAGAAAGAGACACATACGTTGTTTCTAAGATAAGTTAGTGATGTAGCTGCCCAAAGAACAAAACAATAATGCAAAGTAAAGATAAAATAATGGGGCTAGCTGTCCCAACACACTGAGACACACACAAATGCTTTTTTTTAAAAAAAAAGTACACACAATCAAATACTTCAAAAAATGAATTAATCTGGCCACTGTGCTAAAAATATATATCCTTAAAAATTAATTTGACAACAGATAACGGTAGATCCTTTTTTCTTTTTTTTTTTTTTTTAATTGAATTTGGCTGGCCACAGAGAGACATGGGTTTGGGATTTTAAAAAATTATTTTAGCACACCACAATAAGAAAAGTGCCAACGTAGCTGTTATACCAGATTGTTGGCTGAAGATAGTTGCAACTGGCTGGCTTACCGCCCCCCCCCCCGCCTTTTCTTTCAAAAGATATTGCAAGCAAATTAGCAAAAAAAAAAAAAAAGCAAAGAACAAAGCAAAGGACACTCAGAACTGCTGCTTCCTTCTCCACAAGTGGCCGCAACTGAGTCTGGGCTGGCTGCAATGCTGCTACTGCAGTTGCTCAGAAGAGTGGCAGGGTTCACTCATCCTGGTGATGAAAGGACAGGGCGTGGGGTCCTTCTTTTTATTGGCTTGCAGCTTGAACAGCCACACCATCAAAACAACTTCTGGGGGATCCCTTCCCCACCCGCCCTTCTGGAAAAGGCCCAGTGGGGCTGCTGGGGATGGGGACATGATCCGGCAGCGAGTGCAGCAGTAGTGGGTGCAACCACGCCGCGGAGCTGCAGAGAGCCACGGGACAGAGAGGAGGAAAGGAATATCACTTTTGCCAAGGAGCGGGGAGGGGCGCTAATCTCCCCGCACTGTTGAAGAAGCTGTGACTGCTCATAAATAATAATATACTTATTACTAGCATGTGAGTCCTATACACTATTTATAATCACACACTGTTGTTTTCCTGTAATGCACATTTGTATTTTTCAAAGAGCTATTCCCTCATCACATGGAAAACTTCAGGCAGCTTCAGAAGTGCACTAAAAAGTTCCAAGTTAGCATCTTTCAGAATTGCAACTTTAGTATACATTACAATGATCTCCTATGATGTAACTAAATATGCTACTGGATACAATCTATTATAAAAATGAGTTCTAGAACCACTTTTCTGTGGCAAAGATGCAGTAAATTGCATGGTTCGAGTGCTAGGACCAGGTTGCTGCTACATTACATGTACCTAAAAAAAAGAGGCGGGGCAGTACACAGCCCTATGAAAAGTATCCTGTGAAAATCAAATTAGTACCGTAATATTAGCTATTCTTCTGTACAAGCTAAACAGAGTTGAAACTTATACAGTTTACCTTATACTTATACAGTATACCTTGGATTGCAAGTAACTTGATCTGAGAGCGTTTTGCAAGACGAGCAAAAATGTTTAATAAATTTTGACTTGATAAACAAGCGACGTCTTGCAATACAAGTACTGTAGTACGGTCAAGGAAAAATGAAGACTTTATACTATCATTCTTTATTGCAGCTTAAATTAAAAATATGTGTACAAATTTCTTATGGGGAATTTTGCTTTGATATACAAGTGTTTTGGATTACAAGCACGGTTCCGGAACTGAATTATGCTTGCAATCCAAGGTATTACTGTACTAATATCAAGCTGGTCTAAGTAGAGTTCTTGCTCATGGATGCAGAAATGGAAGAGGCAGACACAGTGGAATTATTAGCTTTTAGCAAAAGGAATACTGTTTACCACAACTACAGCACAGCTATTCCGTACAAGGTTGGCCAGTGGCAACTTCCTTGAGAATACAACTACTGCAATACGTCTTTACAACTTGAAAGCACCACCATTACAATCCATGTAAGATGGACTAGATAAGAATTATGTCAGCAATAATTGTATTTTTAATTTGATGTGTGTGGGCCTAAACACAAAGTCCTCTGGCCATGGCACACTAAAGTTATACATGGTGTGGTGTTATATTATGTTCATAAGGAATGGAACTCTTTTCTTGCCATCTCCCTTTGATTTTGGCAATTAGCCAGAACCATGAAACACTACCTTGTTAATGAACCAGATCTAAGCACTTGTCAGACTGATTCTTGAAAATAAATTAAACCAAGTGGCAAAGCTGATTTTAATGAGAATGGGAAGATCATTTTACACTTAACAAGTGAACTGCAGCACCCAACCAATTCATCAACAAAGTTATTTTGTTTGGTGGCTACTAGCTGCTGGCTCTAGAGAGAGTTGCAGTTTAGGCTCTCTATTTCTCAAGAAGACAGACAGGATATAAACTCTGTATGAATAAGTGTATTTTTAAAAACTTGCAATCCACTAAGCGCTGCTCTAACACTCCCATCATTTCAATGGAGCTTCTGTAGAATTAACACTGATCAAATTATCTATGAGAACATTCCATTCTTCCGCTCCTACAAGAAGAACATGCCATTCTTCAGTTCCATTATATGCATTCTAATTTTCCTAAATAGCACAATTGAAAACAATTAATATTTTCCAGCTCAGTGCACTGGGAGATGTGGACAACAAGTTAAATAGTTTCTAGAGGTTCATGTATTCCATATTTCTTGTTGCCTCTTGTAGAATATTCAACATTTGCAGAACAGAAATTCAAAATTGAGGGATACATTGTACTTATTGTATCTCTCCAAAGAATTAGTAGTGTTCTAAAATAAAGGACATATATTATTTCTATAGGGCTGTTATGATCTGAAGAAGGAGAAATAATAAACATTTATAAAGCCTTAGGAGGTCCACAGAAACATGAAATATACTTTTAAAAATGTAAAATATACTTTTTTGCAACATGCTAGCAGTTTTAGTATATATCTAAAATTGTAATTTCAAAGAAAAGGAGTATCTTCTCAGCTTTCTCATGTTTTCACTAAACTGTCTTCACAATTGTCCTCTGTGGCTTTTGCAAAAACACACAAGTTGAAACACAAATGCTGGCTTCTGCTGCCCTCTTGTGTAGAAATAAGTGGATCCCAACCCAAGTTAAGTGCTACCAAATAAAAGCATTTAACCGTACAATTTTCTTTCAAGTTCTGTAATGTCCTCTAATTGACATCTTTGCAATGTCTCTAACAGAGCTGGAGGCACTGCACTGCAGTGGTTCTGCTCCTACTTGGATGGCCGATTCCAGAAAGTGCTGCTGGGGGATTACTGCTCTGTGTCTTGGCAGTTACCGTATTTTTCCGTGTATAAGACGCCCCCATGTATAAGACGCACCCCACTGGGCAGTTTCACAACTGCACGGTTCTCTCCTCAGGCTTACTTCCATGTATAAGACGACCCTCAATTTTTAGTCTAATGATTTTAGGAAAAAGTATAGTCTTATACATGGAAAAATACTGTAAGCTATGGGATTCCACAGGGCTCTATTCTATCTATCCCCCATGCTGTTCAACATCATGAAACTGCTGGAGGAGGTTATCCGGAGGTGTGGGCTGAGATGTTATCAGTATGTGAATAACACCCAGTTCTATTTCTCCTTTTCCTCAAATTCAGTTGAGAGGCAGTGGCTGTTCTGAATCAGTGCCTGGGCACGGAAATGGACTGGATGAGGGCCAATAAACTGAGACTCAATCCAGAAAAGACAGAGGTACTATTAGTGAGTAGTTCGTCTGCCTGGTTGAGTGATATTCAACCTGTTCTGGAGGGGGTTGCACTCCCCCTAAAGGATCAGGTTCGTAATTTGGGGGTGCTCTTGGATCCAGTATTGTCACTAGATGCACAGGTGGACTCGGTGGCACAGAGCACTTTTAATCAGCTTAGGCTGACTGATATACCAACTACATCCTTATCTGGACAGAGATAGCCTAGCTACAGTTATCCATAATCTGGTAACCTCTAGTCTGGATTATTGCAATGCATTATACATGGGGCTGCCCTTGAAAACAGTCTGGAAACTTCAACTGGTCCAAAACAGCGAGATTGTTAGCAGGGACTGGTCAATGTGATCATATTATGCCAGTACTCTTCCATCTGCACTGGCTGCCAGTCCATGTCTGGGCCTGATTCAAAGTGCTGGTATTAACATTCAAAGCCCTAAAAGGCTTGGAGCCAGGTTACCTGAAGGATCGACTCCTCCCATGTATCCCTGCCCAGACCCTAAGATCATCCTCAGCGGTCCTTCTTCAGGAGCCCCTGCCAAAAGAAGTGAGGTGGGTGGCTACTGTTGTGCCTCCAGTAGGCCAGACAGAGACCAGCCACTCCGGAGTGTGTTTGGGGTAGGGTCAGGATAAGTGCCTTACCAATCAGCGCCTGCTCAAAAGGCAGGTCCCAAACACACTCAGATGCTTGAAGCAATTGTTTGTTACTACAGCTACAGCCAGATGCTCCTGACATTCCCGACCTCAGACTTCTGTACCTTTGAACCTTTAAACGACCTTGACCATGACTTTGCCTGATCCTGAACTTGATTTACGTTTGCTTTATTTTGGAATGATATATTTTGGCTTCGACCCTCGGACTGTGATAACGACTACGGCTTATCTTGGAACTGGACGGATTTACGACGGCTACTAAGAAGAGGGCCTTTTCTGTTGTGGCACCCGGACTGTGGAATGAGCTTTGCAGAGGTTCGCCTGGTGTCTATGTTGTGCTCTTTCTGGAGCCCGGTGAAGACCTTCCTATTTTCCCAGGCATTTTAGTCTTTCAGTTTCTGTTTTAAATCTGTTACTGTATTTTAAATCTTTGCATTGGTTTTACTTTCATTTTTACTTCTATTTTATACTGTAGTTTTAATTTTTTTATAGTATATTTTATGTTATATTTTATGGTTTTAATTGTTGTGAACTGCCCAGAGAGCTTCAGCTACTGGGCAGTATAGATCTGTAATAAATAAATAAATAATCTTAAGTACCATCTTTCTGTTTCTTATTCCTATGACACTGAATTGCTAATTAGTTATCACAGTTCATCCAGGATTGTCTATTTCACCAGAGGTATGTATTGGAACATTATGGGATGAAACATCCGTGTAAAGCAGGGGTGGGCAACTTGTGCCCCCAGATGTTTTGGCCTACACTTCCCAGCATCCCTCACCATTGGCAATGCTGACTAGAGCGGATGGGAATTGTAGGCCAAAACATCTGGAGGGCAACAAGTTGCCCACCTGTGATGTAAAGGTTATATCTGTTATATTAATCATTTTCTTAATGTAAATATTGCACTGAATCCAACATTGTCCTTCTGCCAGTGGAGGGGAAACCGCTAGCAGAAGGGATTTCCCCTCCCTCCTGCAGCCCCCTACACGCCTCCCACAGGGTCAGGGGTGAAGCCAGCAGGATCAGCACGCCCCTCCCCTCCACCAAATACAATTTCCCAAAGCAGTGCTCTTCCCGTTCTGGGTTTCCCAAGCACAAGGCTCCTGTAAAATCAATGTGATTCACTTGGAAGTAAGGGCATTGGAGAGAATGTGATTTACTTCTGAACAGACACTGCCTTTTGGCAAATTTACAGCTCCCTGTTCTTTGGTCAAGCAGGTCAATGTTAAAAAAAGGGGGGAAGCCTCCTGCAACTGCCCCGTCTCAAACTCCATGGCAGTTATCCTGGGGGTACTGCGTTTTTCACATGCAGGGGAAACAGCCATTTAACAAGAAGGAGTTTTGTTTTTTTCTGATCCGCCGTCTATGCGAAGGTGTGCACGTGTGCAGGAGTGAAATTGTTTTTTTAAAAACACCCACCACCCAAACGCAATTTCCCGAAGCACCTGGTTGGAGGTGCAAAGGTGTGCAGGAACATTTACAAACACACAAAAGATTAAGAAGCTTCCGGGAAAGACGTCGAACCGCCGCACAACAACAAATGGCGGATACCTCTCTTCCCCACCAGTTTGGGAGACACATGTGCTACCACATTTCCACCGCCCTTTGAAAACTATTGGCTAACTCCAGTGACAACACTTTTGTGGCCACACCTTGGATGGGCAACGACAGCGCAAGTTTAGCACACACCAGCCTACGTACTGTGACAGTGAACCGCAATAACTGAAAAAAACATGATAAACCTAGTCCAGGAAATTCCGGAGGAAACAAAGAATGGTTACGCAGGACTACCGCGACCAGCACTGAAAAGTGCGAGTGCCGTGTGACCCACAAGTCACGGCAGCAATACAGTACTGCAATAAACCTTAGGTGAGGATCCGGCTCTGGTGTCCTCCAGTTATTTTAGACTACAGCTTCCATAATCTCTGACCCTTGTCCATGCTTGATGGGGCTGGTGAGAGTTGTAATCCAACAGCACATCTGTTTTGTCTGGTTTAAACCTTAGAATATTAACCCACTTCCAATCCATTACTATACCCAGGCACTTGTTTCAAATTATATTGCTTCCTCGTCATCAGATAAAAAGGAGAGACAGAGCTGCATATTATTCACATACTGATGACACTCAAGCTCAAAATGATATCTCCCAGTGGTTTCATGTAGTAATAAATAGCATAGGGGACAGAATACAACTGCAACAGACCCCATAGGCCAATGGCCAAGGGGTTGAACAGGAATCCCCTGGCATCACTTTCTCAGATCTGTCAGTCAGAAAGGACTGGAACCACAGCAAGAAAGTGTTCCTAATTCCCATCCCAGACAGGCACCACAGAAGAATACAATGGTCAATGTTACTGAAAGTCGCCAACAGTTCCAGCAGAACTAGCATGGACGCATTCCGTTCAGTTCAGTTTCCAGCGACCGTCATCCATCAAGGCAACCAAAGTAATTTTAGTTTCAAAACCAGGCTTAAAACCAGATCAGAAAGTACACAAACTATCTGTTTCATTCAAGAAAGCTTGAAGTTGCAGATTGCAGGGACAATTGCTACTAATTAACTAGGAAGTAGGACTCAATGAAGATTTCTTTAGCAGAGGTCTTATTACTGCTTGCTTCCTTTGGACTAGATGGTGTATTATTAAGAGAGATGACAACACATCTACTAATACAGATGTGCTGATAACTCCTGCAACCCAGTGTGAGCCAATGTGGCATAGTGGTTAGAGGTTGAACTGGGACTCAGAGACTCAGGTTCTAGTAGTCCCCACTCGGCCATGAAGCTCACTGGGTGACTTTGGGACAGTCACTGACTCTCAGCCTAGCTTGCAAAAGTATTCACCCCCCTTTGACTTTTCCACATTTTGTTGTGTTACAACCTGGAATTGAAATGGATTCAATCGGCGTTGTTACCACTTGATGTACACAAGATACTCAACACTAGTAGTAGTCTTACTTAGTCTTACTCAACACTTAGTAGTCTCTAAGCTAGATCACTGTAATGCACTTTACGTGGGGCTGCCCTTGAAGACTGTTCAGAAGCTGCAGCTTGTGCAAAATGCGGCAGCCGAACATATAATGCCAGTTCTGGCCCACTTACACTGGCTGCCTGTATGCTTCCGAGCCCGATTCAAGGTGCTAGTCTTAACGTTTGAAGCCCTACACAGCTTGGGTCCACAATACTTGACAGGATCGCCTCCCCCCCAACCACAATCTACCAGGACACTACGCTCAACATCTGGGGCCTTCCTCCAACTGCCACCTCCGAGGGAGGCTTGGAGGGTGGCGAAAAGGGTAGCCTCCAAACTTTTCTACTTTTCTATGGTAGCCCCCAAACTGTGGAACAAGCTCCTCCCTGAGGTCTGCCTGGCGCCAACTCTACTATCTTTTCGGCGCCAGGTCAAGACTGCCTCTATGTTGAGGCTTTTAACAACTCTTAATAGCGCATGGTGGGGTGGCTATTCTATTTTATTTTTTACTGGTCGTGTTGTATGAACTTGTTTTAGTTATTACAGTTGTTTTTAAATTTGGTTTAAAAAATTTATAATGCTTTTATTGTGTATATTTTATATTGTATTTCATTGTATTTTTTATTGATCATTGTACAGTAATACCTTGGATTGCAAGTGACTTGGTTTGAGAGCGTTTTGCAAGACAAGCAAATGTTTAAATATTTATTTAATTTTTTTTGACTTGATATACAAGCGTCGTCTTGCAATACAAGTACTGTAGTACCGCTTACATTAAAAATCTCTGTACAATTTTTTTGGGGGGATTTCATTTTGATATAAGAGTGTTTTGGATTACAAGCACTGTTTCCGGAACGAATTATGCTCTCAGTCCAAGGCATGACTGTATTGTAAACCGCCCAGAGAGCTTCGGCTATTAGGCAGGTACAGAAATAAAATTAACAACAACACTGTGAAGGTGCAAAATATTTTTATTGTGGCACAAAAGTGAAGTAAACAAAAACAAACTGGCACTTGTTGGTTGCATAAGTATTCAGCCCCCTGAGTCAATACTTGGTAGAAGCACCTTCAGCAGCAATGACAGCTGTGTGAGTCTTCTTGGGTAAGTCTCTATCAGCTTTGAGCATCTGGATCCTGCAATGTTTGCCTATTCTTCCTGGCAAAATTGCTCCAGCTCTGTCAGGTTGGATGGGGAATGTTGGTGAACAGCAACTTTCATGTCTTGCCACAGATTCTCAATTGGATTGAGGTCTGGGCTTTGACTGGGCCATTCCAAGACTTGTTTTTAAACCACTCCAGTGTTACTTTGGCTGTGTGTTTAGGGTCACTGTCCTACTGGAAGGTGAACCTCTGCCCTAGCCCCAGGTCCTTTGCAGACTGAAACAGGTTTAACTCTAGAATTGCCCTGTATTTGGCTCCATCCGTGTTGCCCTCAATCCTGACCAGTTTCCCAGTCTCTGCCAAAGAAAAGCATCCCCACAACATGATGCTGCCACTGTGGGGATGGTGTTCTCAGAGCAATGAGCACTGTTGGCTTTGCGCCACACAGTGTTTTGTGGCAAGGCCTAAAAGGTCAATGTGGGTCTCATAAGACCAGAGAATCTTTTTCCACATGTTTGGTGTGTCTCCCACATGCCTTTTTGCTAACTCCTAATGGGCTTTGATATGGGTTTGTTTCAGCAAAGGCTTTCTTCTTGCCACTCTTCCATAAAGCCCAGTTTTGTGGAGCGTCCAGGTGATAGTTCTATGGATAGTTTCTCCCATCTCAGCTATGGATCTCTCCAACTCCTTCAGAGTTACCATTTGCCTCTTGGTTGCTTCTCTGACTAATGCCCTCCTTACTGGGTCACAGAGTTTTGGTGGATGGCCTTCTCTAGGCAGAGTCGCAGTTGAGCCATATTATTTCCATTTTGTAATAATGGATTTAACGGTGCTCCGTGGGATGTCCATAGTTTGGGATAATTTTTTATAACCAAACCCTGACTGGTGCTTCTGCACAACTTGATCCTGGAATTGTTTTGATAGCTCCTTGGTCTTCATGATGCTGCTTGTTTAGATATGCTCTCCAACAAACGCTGGGGCCTTTCAGAAACAGGTGTATTTAATCTGAGATCATGTGGCACCTGAATTGCACACAGATGGACTCCATTCAACTACAGTATGTGACTTCTGGAGGCAGTAGGTTGAACCAGAGTTTATTTAGGCATAGATTTCATAGATCATAGAGTTGGAAGGAGCCTACAAGGCTATCGAGTCCAACCCCCTGCTCAATGCAGGAAACTAGAAGAGGGGTCTCCCATCCAAGTAATAACTAGGCTTGACCCTGCTTAGCTTTCCATGCTCAGACAAGCTGAGCCAGCGTAAGCCGCATGTCGCAGCAAAGGGGGTGAATAATAATAATAATAATAATAATAATAATAATAATAATAATAATAATAATAACAACAACAACAAATTTTATTTCTTACCCGCCTCTCCGTCTAGATCGAGGCGGGGAACAACAAAAATATAAAATACACAATACATACTATTAAAACATCTTAAAACATATTAAAAACATCATAAAAAAACATCATTAAAACATCATCATCATCATCAGGTTGAATACTTATGCAACCAACAAGTGCCAGTTTGTTTTTGTTTACTTTTGTGCCACAATAAAAATATTTTGCACATTCACAGTGTTGAGTATTGTTGGATAATTAAAATTGCAGTCAAAACCTATGGCTCATGTTTCACCAGGTAATTGGGTGAAATGGTTAAGATCACTGATACCTTCTATGTGACACATATCACAACATTCTAGGGTGGTTTTCCTAGAAGGTACTCATTGAATAATTAGCAGAGCCTGAACAGGAAGTGGGCGTTGATCCCAGCTTCTTCCTCTTTCTGTTCAGACTCTAGTGAGCGTGGCACCACCAGGTTGTTGTCTCCACGTGGTCCTTGTAGCAGCATGTAGCCAGAGTTGCTGGTCTGAACTCCACAAGTTCAGACCCCAAGTATTTCCAAATGAACTTGTAACCAACTGTAAGAAACGCTTTTAAGCCTGCCTGAATGAAACTGCATAATCTGAGTGACTAAATGTTACTTTTAACTTTTACAAGACTGTGTCTCTGATTATTGTTCTGAGGGAGAGAAAAGGGGGCAAAACCAGGGAAATCCAGTCTGCCTTAAAGCATCCTGGATGACCAAATGCTAACTGGCTAACACTAGCCAAATCTAAGCTTCTTTTGAGCTGGAAAGGGACTCTACTCTGCTGATCTCACTAACGTGAGATAGGAAGGATATTACTCCACAATATATCCTCTCCTAGTATCTTTTTCAAGTCCCAACAAGTATCTTGTGTACATCAAGTGGTAACAATGCCAATTAAATCCATTTCAATTCCAGGTTGTAACACAACAAAATGTGGAAAAGTCAAAGGGTGGGGGGTGAATACTTTTGCAAGGCACTGTGCCTCACAGGGTTGTTGAGAGGATAAAATGGAGATTATGATTTGTGGGTTTATGTTCTTTTGTATGTGTGTTCATTTAAAAATAAATAAATAAATTTTTAAAAAAAAATGGAGAAGAGGATTATATAAGCCACCTTGGGCTCCTTGCAGGAAAAAAGGCAGGATATAAATATAACAAATAAATAAACACCAAATAAGCAAACAAATAGAATGGGCAAGGGTTGAACAGGCATGTAGTTTGTCTCAATCCTCCAAGCAACCTGTCCACATGATGAGTCTGAATATGCTGAAATACAGCCATCAGACTAAGACAAGCAGATGTCATGGGCAGAACCATTGATTCTGCTCTAAATGTGGAGTCTAGCTCAGAGTAATCCACATAGGATCAAGAATGCCTGATGTGTTACTCCCATCAGCTTGTATCACATTTCCTGAGAATAGCTTCTAGAGCTGAGATGCATAATGAATTATTCAGTGACGTTTTACACAATTTAGTGCAGAAGCAGTAAAATATAAATAGATGTACCTGTGGCTCCAAATCCACTTGATGTGGTGCAAAATATCTTTTCACACATGTATGTCATACACACACACACACACACGTCTATACATATGTGCTTTGAATTAGTTGAGAAATTTCATAGATTTCATAGATAGAGTTGGAAGGAGCCTACAAGGCTATCGAGTCCAACCCCCTCCTCAATGCAGGAAACTAGAGGAGGGGTCTCCCATCCAAGTAATAACCAGGCTTGACCCTGCTTAGCTTTCCACACTCAGACAAGCTGAGCCAGCATAAGTAGCCCATCTCAAGGTAATAATGCCAATTTTAAACTGATTCAGACTCAGATTATCGCTGGACATAATATAAAATCCAAAACCAACAACACTCATTATTTAACAGGTGTACTACTACTGATGGATTTTAACATTAAATATAGTAGATTATGATTAACCACTGCCACCTGCTGGTTAAATGTTTGTTTCAGAATCAGTCTTTTTTGCAGCATACTATTAGGGTGTCATTCCTTCTTTTTTTAATTCTTACAAAATGCATCTGTTTCATATATCTTGGATAAGATGCACAGTGCTACCTTACATAGTTATTAATTGTCCTTAAAACTGAAGAAATAGGATAATAATCAGAGCACTCTCGACTGGTCTCCTACTCCAGAAAGTTCTCTAACGTAATTCCCCCTGATCCTACTTCAAAACACATTTGGTATGTAAAGAGCTTCAGTGGAAACTTAATTCTTAAGCGACCTTTTGTTCACAGTCTCACCCTATCATATTCATAGATTCATAGATCATAGAGTTGAAAGGGGCCTACAAGGCTATCGAGTCCAACCCCCTGCTCAATGCAGGAAACTAGAGGATGGGAAACTTGGTCTCCCATCCAAGTAATAACCAGGCTTGACCCTGCTTAGCTTTCCAAGCTCAGACAAGCTGAGCCAATATTGCTTCTAAAGGCAAGGAATTAAATAAAGATCTAAATAACATTTAGCTACAGATGCAGTATATTTGTTCCTATAATCATTTCAAATTGACAAGTTTAAAAATGAAAATATTTTCAGACAAAGGACAAATAGAGGAAAAGTGAATGTCAAAGTCAAACAAATGGATTTGTCATGTTTTTCTGACATGCCAAATAGTCATCATGATCCATTTGGTGGAAGACCATCAATTTCCAAGGTAGGTTTAAGCAAGGCAAGTTCTCCATCTGAAAAATGGTAATCTTATCTACCACACAAGACTTCTCTGGAGATGAAGGGAGCAGGGGGTTGGACTCGATGGCCTTGTAGGCCCCTTCCAACTCTACTTTTCTATGATTCTATGAACTGTCAAGCATATTGGACACATGTAGCTCAATCCTACACAAGTTTACTCAGAGTAAACATCAATGGGTCTTACTCCCAAGTAAGTGAATTTAAGGTAGCACAGTGCAATCTTATCCATATCTACTTAGAAGTAAGTCCCACTGAGTTCAATGGGAGTTTCTCCCAGGTAAATGGGTATAGGATTGCAGCCTTAAAGTGGTAAATAAATTAGACAATAAAGAGCAATATATAGAGATTGAAGCATGAATTGCATGCTTTTTGCAATTGCCATATTATTAAGTTTAGACTCTTAGACAAATTCCCTATAGACAATATTTGACCAATAATTAACTGTTAAGGGAATTCTGTCTTGGTATGTAGGAATTCAGGGTCAGCCCTTCATTTCTGAGGAACAGAATTATAAGAGCTTATTAGGCCATACTTCAATAATACAAATTTAAAGGAATAAAAACTAAAAAAAACTAAGTAAGGATTGATTTCATTTTAGGAATCAAACAGAAACAAGGAAAGGCATCTATATAGGCTGAATATTAACAAAGAGAAGATTAGAAATTGGGAAATACCCTAGAAAAATCCTTTGACAGCCTTGGCTGAAATAAAATGTTTACTATGTTGCATAAAACAAGAACAGATTAGGAAGACGGAAAAATTATGTGTAATTTACAGGTGTACATCCAAAAGCCCCCAAAACCAACAAAGAGTTTTGTAGCACCTTTAGGACTAACACATTTATCATGGCGTAAGATTTTGTGAACTAGACTGCATGCCAGCTTATGCCATAATAAACTGGTTACTCTTTAACATGCCACAGAAACACTTTGCTGTTTCGCGGTAACAAACTAACATGGCTGCCTCTCTGATTTTTTTTTTAAAAATCAATTTGTGATGCAGTGCGCAGCCAAACACACTGCATGCATTTCCATGTGCCTGGTCCTAAGGGAGCACATATTCTGTGCCCAATTCTCTTCTTCCTACACCTTGGGATCCAAGATGAATAGAAGCAAGCAGCAACTTGTTTATATTCCTTCAGCCTAACTCCTAATCTCAAACAGTTCTAAGCTCAAACCTGCACACAATGTTGTCTGCTGCCAATGGCCACTTGGACAGCTCTTGGTCCTTGTGGTTTTGGAGGTGATGGGAGGTTTTTCGTTAAAAAAACAAAACAAAAAACCAAGAATTTCCTGCATATCTCAGGGATCTCTCAAGGATCCAGAAAACCACTTTTAGCCTGGCCCTTCCCCCTGTTTTTCCACTTACCCTGCTCACACATGGGAAACCTTCACCGAAAACAAGCGAGTGATAATAAAAACAACAATAACTGAGAAATTATAATTAGAGTAAATGATATGAACAGAGCGCCAACATTTGAAATGGATCTAGTACGGTGTTTACCATTCTCTGAACTGTTAAACATGTTTATAGAAGTGGCAGCTTAAAAAAAAGTCTGCCAATGACTTGGACATTAAAAGAAAATGGGAAGGAAATAAATGGGTTACGCTTTGCTCATGATACAGCAGCAATGGTGGATATGGACCGCAAGCCACTGTTTTTTAGAACTATGGCTGATAGCTAAATGAAATACTACTGGCAAGGAGAGATTACAATCTCTTGATTGCTTGAAATGCTCACCTTCAATATGAAGGTGAGCATTTCAAGCAATCAAGAGATTGCACAAATTCTTTTCCAGCTCAGATTTTAATCTCAGCCAGAGAATAACTCAGCTCCTTCCCTTTTTTTTACTGACTCAGTGGACCCACCCACAGCTGTCAATCTCCAAATTCCCTCCATCTCACCCACTTACCCAGTTACTCTGGCACCGCTAGCCAATGGGGATGAGGGAGATCTCTCATGTGATAAATTCCCGCATTCACCTCTTCGTCAGTCCAGGCTTTCACCCAGCTAATCCCTTTCCCACAGCAACGTGCAGCAGAGGCAGAAGTTAAGAGCATGTGCATGTGCACACACACACACACACACACACACACACACGCACGCACGCACAAACACATCCTCGCCTGGCCCTCCCAGTTTAGCAGCATCTGTTCCCTCCCTGCTTACTGTGGCTGGCTGTTTGAGCCTAATTGCAGCTAAGCTAAAACTGCAAGCTTAGCTGCAATTTTGCCCATGGCCCCTTTAAGTAGCTCGCAGTTGCGAGAGGCAGGGGAACTCAGGACTCTGCATGACAAAGTGAAAATCCATGATGGCTTAAGGGTTTTTGTGATGGTACCTGCATTTTCGGGGCAACTGAAGACTATGAAAATCTAGGTCAATGTCACCACCACTGGTCTGCCTACCTCAGTGATGACAACCCTTTTTGAGCCCGAGTGCCCAAACTGCAACACAAAACCAACTTATTTATTTCAAAGTGCCTTAAATTTGGCAGGAAGGAGGAGGGGGCACTAGCTAATCGCGCCCCGCTCTGTCTCAGGGCATGGCTCTTCACCGGGCGCGCAAAGATTCGGGCGTGCGCGCGCTGTGCTTCTGAGCTGTCTGTTCAGTTAGAAGGAGGGCTGGGTGCCTGCGCAGTCCGCTTCTGGGGTGGAGATGTTGGAGTGTGTGCCTGCCTGTGGAAGCCAGCGAGGAATGAGTGGAGAGGAGTTACTATGGAAACCCGACGCTGAATGCAGAAGGGGACGGTCTTTTCCCGATCTGGCGACTAATGGCTCAAGTGCCCACAGAGAGGTCCCTGCGTGCCAGCTGTGGCACACGTGCCATAGGTTTGCCATCACTGGGCTACCTAGTATCACAATGGCACAGCTAAATCTTTGCCTTTTGTTTCAAATGGATGGGATAATTCCAGCCTCAAATTATTATGATCTTGGCTTAGTAACAGGAGATAAGTTAACATGTACTTCAGAAGTAGCCTTTCATCCTTGGAACCATCCTCTTCAACTACTGGTGTGGGGTAGGGAATTAAAAATGTTATTGCACAATAATTATTAATAGTTTCTATACCAAGGTTAAAAAGTAAGGCCCTGTCCACAATCTTACAATCTAATCAGGAACATTACAGAGCAAGGAGCAGAAAGTAAAAGGGGAGAAAAAAGGAAGCCTGTCCAAAAGAAGCCAGAATCAAGAAATGGCTAATCATACAATGAGGTAGTAGAGCTGAAACAAATGTTATTACATATGCAAAAATAAAGTCGCATTTAACTAACTGATCAATACATTAGCTGGGATCTATAGAGTTACTTTACACATGTCCAAAGGGTGTCCCCTGGATGTATCCTGCAGAATTTTTGGCCTTTTAAACAGCAAACAGCAAACAGCTGGGAGCTATCATCAGGAGGTTTGGGGTGCAGTGTCATCAGTATGCGGATGACACACAGCTCTACCTCTGTTTTAAGTCCTCACCGAGGTTGGCCGTTGAGACCCTGTCCAAGTGCCTGGAGTCAGTGGCTGGCTGGATGGGAAGGAACATGCTGAAACTGAACCCCGACAAGACCGAGGTACTTCTGGTGGGGGACAAGGGAAGGTTAGGGGATGTTGACCTGGTGCTGAATGGGGTACATCTCCCCCTGAAGGACCAGGTCCGCAGCTTGGGGGTCATTCTAGACTCCCAGCTGTCCATGGAGGCTCAGGTGGCAGCTGTGAGCCGCGCGGCGCTGTATCAACTCCATCTGATACGGCAGCTGCGCCCCTACCTTCCTAATCACCTGCTCCCATCAGTGGTTCATGCCTTGGTCTCCTCTCGCCTAGACTACTGTAATGCGCTCTACGTGGGGTTACCCTTGAAGACGGTCCGGAAGCTTCAGCTGGTACAGAACGCGGCGGCTCGCCTGATTAAGGGCAGCCGCCGGCATGATCACATCACGCCAGTGCTTAATGAGTTGCACTGGCTACCAGTTGCTTGCCAAGCCAAATTCAAGGTGTTGGTTTTGACCTTTAAAACCCTACACGGCTCCGGCCCAGCTTATCTCAAGGAGCGCCTCCAGCAATATCAAGTAGGCCGCTCAACAAGGTCTGCCACGGACGGCCTTCTCCTTATCCCATCAGCCAGAGCAGCCAGGCTGGTGGGGACTAGGAAGAGGGCCTTCTCTGTGGCGGCCCCCACATTATGGAACTCCCTCCCTAGTGACCTTCGCCATGCCCCCTCCGTGATGAGCTTCCGCCGTGCGTTAAAAACATGGCTGTTCGGGCGGGAATATGGGGTGGGTTAGGTTTTTAAAAGAACTTTTTATATTGTTTTAATTATTATTATATTTTATTGTATTGTTTTATTGTATTTTAATTGTACATCGCCCAGGGTGGCCGGGTGACCGGCCAGATGGGCGATTAATAAATATAAGAAATAAATAAATAAATAAATAAACCAAAACTGAGGGACACAAAGTTTGGCTATGGGAAAATCTGCTTCAAAAGTTTCATTTGTAATCAGTTTCAAAAGTGGTTTTCAATGTATCATAGTGGGCTGCTATTTGAGAAACACTGCCCTAAAATGCCCCCCCAACCAACCCTGGGGGCTGCACAGTTCTTTGGATCCTGGCCTACATTTCACTAATTGAGAGGCATAATGTTTGCATGTCAAGATGGGAACCAAATACAGTAAAATAGTGAAATGGCCATTGCCTTATTTGGGCTGCAGAGTGATCCTTTTAGAGTGTGTGTGTGTTTGTGTGTGCTATGGGTATGTTTAACACACATTTAGAAGTATCGGTATAGCTCTTATCAACCGTAGCACTATAAAAATGGAAGAACTATGCAGAGTGGAAAAGATGGGAACCCAGTGCAGTGGAATGGAGAAAGTAATTACAGGAAGGATGACATAAGTGAGAGAATTTTACTTTTTACTAGTCATTCTTGATTGATTGATTGATTGATTGATTGATTTTAAACCCAAGCATATATGATCATGTATGACTGATTCAGCTTTCTTATTTCTTCAGCTGGGGATCTAGTCCTCATGTGTGTGGGGGGGGGGGGTTTGGAGTTTTTTTTAAAATATGTGTACATGAATTTGTATATTTATAGACATGGATCATGGGTTGCTTTGCCTGACGAGCCTCAATAAGCACTTCCAATAATGACAGAGACCCTGATGCCGTAAAAGTGGTCGGGCCAAACCTAATTACTAACAAATGCTGCAATTGCAAGTATTGCCATTCAGCCATAGCTGAAGGCAAGTCATATTTGGCACCCAGGAATCAGGATAGAAAATGACAAGAACTCACCATTAGCACCCACCAGTTGATCCAAAGGAAAAATCACCTTACCTGTCCATGTCCACCACAAAAACCTTTTCTTACCATTTTTTAGATCTGGATTGCCCCATAAAGTCAATTCAGCATGAGAAAATGGATCAAAGTGTAATTGACACGACATTATATGCCACACATCTCTAACCGTAGAAACTGTGGGAGGAACCCTATGCATTCTTAATGCTATATGGCATCCATTTAGAGAGAGGAACCTGACAAGAAGATTCCAAAACTGACCAAGCCAGAAGATCCAATACAGATGGGAATTTCGGGAAAGAACAAAATTCAATACAAGTCAGCAGTTAAGCTCGATTATACAAAGCAAGATTCAGAAAACCAAATCCAACTCCTTTAATTGGAAGTTGCATCCTTTTCAGATATAATCTTGTTTGATAACATGTTAAAAATATCATCTGAGCACACACTACAAGTTCAGGACAAAAAAAATTCAACCTATAAAAAAGTTTAAATAAACATGTCCCAGGACTCAGTAAAATCTCACAATTTTGAGACAGACGCTAACTTCCAAACCATATTTTGAACTTTTTGAAAAAAGCAGTGAATTTCTCTGTCACCATAATGAAGCTGACCTTTATGCAATTTCCATGGCTCTAGCTTTCATTTAGTAGCAACCATGTTCTTAATTAGAAAGGATTCAGGATAGGTGGCCATAAAGTAACCCAGAGTGTGGTTCTTCTTTAGAAAATAGACTGAACATCAAGGAATACTATTCTGAAAAGACAGTGAAATGAAGCCAGATAAAAGGAATTCAAGATAGTGCCAATTAAATTTAATAGATATGACATCAAAGATTTGCACTGTCTGAAAGCCACACTGAATAGCAGACTCCCTAAGTGATATCTATCCCTATCTCTTAGCATTTTGCTTGTATGGGTCTTTTTCTAGCTTTTGCTTTTAAACTGAATAGAGGGCAAGTTATTTAAGAGACAGGCTGACTTGCTCTGGAAGAGACAAGAGCATTTTATCTAGCATGCTCCAGTGTTTCCCTAATGAGATGCAGAAGGTACCTTAATATCTAAATCCAACAAGGTGAGCTAGTTCAAGATGCTCTTTCCCCATATTGTTTCTTCTGAAAAGCAGGCATTAAACAGGGTTGCCGGTTGCCGGCCAGATGGGCGATTAATAAATGTAAATAAATAAATAAATAAATAAATAAGGGTCACTCATAGTGAAAACTAAAACAACATTTTTATAGTTAGGGAAGTTATAATCATGGAATCATATTTGTATCTGTGCAATCTTAAGAAATCCAGCTGCAGTTTTCAGAAGATTCAAACTGACAGAGAATTTAAAGCATATGATCTATACACTTTACAAGAAGGAACAATGTAGAACACTGTTAAAGAGGACAGGTAAGAGAGAGATAAAGGGTGATTAAATAGCTTTCAAAAGCACATTGTTACAGAAAAATATTTCTAAACTGCATGTTTATAGTGACCTAAAAAGGATCTTGCAAATGAAGACTTCAGTAGATTCCTACATCTCCTCTGGAGAGAGAGAGAGAGAGAGGCTATTTCCACATCTTAAAGGTGTTGAGCTTGAACAACTCAAACCCACACAGATGCCTGACTTATGCTTCCAGTTTCCTGGAGGCTGAAATGAAATTGTCTCTTACTTCTGAGGCAATAGCTCAGAAATCTCCCCTCACATGCTCATGAGCAAGGGAATTTTAACAATATACAATCTTTGTGTCACTCTGCCCAAATTTTCCTTCTGATGCTGGATAATGAACTAAATGATAACAAGTTTTTTGTTTTATTTTTTATTGCAAGGCTTTTCCTGAAGCCAAAGAATTCAGCGACCTTTCTCCCTTTCTTCCATATCTTCTGAGGTGGAAGCACTCCTATAAGGAAAAGCAGTATTTTATAGATTCATAGATTATAGAGTTGGAAGGGGCCTACAAGGCCATCGAGTCCAACCCCCTGCACAATGCAGGAAACTAGAGGAGGGGTCTCCCATCCAAGTAATAACCAGGCCTGCCTGACCCTGCTTAGCTTTCCATGCTCAGATAAGCTGAGCCAGCTCAAACTCTTCTAAGGTAAACAATTTCCTCTAAACAGAAGGAACCCTCTTTTGAGGTGACTCTCAAATCAGAACCAGCATAAGGTTAGAGGTCTGTAGAAAGACCATTCCTTTTCGGTTTTATGAATTTTATTTCATTTCATACAAACACAAAAACACATATATAACAAACAATATACACAATTAAAGAGGACTTCCAATCTTCTCCACAGCTTAAGCAACCACAGTTATTCTTACAACATTCTCCGTTAACATAACTCACATTCAGTTACGGCAAACCAAAAACAAAACAACATTTTAATCCAATTTAAAATCCCATTATTAAGAATATTAAGAATCCCTCTCTAGTATAGTACATTTACTCCTTGTTTCTTTCTATCTATCCATAAACCACTTCACTTATAATTTTAAAGATATCTTTTTTTTTTTTATACAGAAAAAATTTAAAAGTTAAAAAATAAGTAACAGCTAACAAAACAACAGAAGCACATAAGTCATCATTTGTAGAAAGACCATTCCTGTTCCTAATTGTCCAACGTCTAATTGCCAGCTTTGAATTGCACTTTGTGGAATCAAAGGGATTATGTTGATGTACCAGCCACCCATCTGCATAACAGACTCTGTAGTTGAACTGATGGATGTGGTCCTTAGTGCTGAAGTCTCCAAAGTTGGTTTCAACATTAATGCTAAGCATACCTTGTCAGGAATGGCTCGAGACTTTATTGATGGCCTAATAACCATGATCCATAATTCATGTATATTACTGATCCAAAACATTATCATACTCTGGATTTGTCATTTTGCACTGGCCTTGATAAATGGCCTGAACGTGGGAAGCAACATTATGAAATGTGATTTTTTCATGGTGACATTTCATGGACAGATTGCTAGACAGATTGCTAACTGGTGAAGACCAGGTGAAAAACCATTAAGATGGTTCGTGTATACATTGCCATGTATGTGATATCAGGATTTATTACTTTTCTAATAATGGACTGAAAAACAAGATGATTCATGATGAAAGACTCACATATCTAGCAGTTTTCCAAAACTCATAGTGGGGATGAGTTGCTGACTTTAATAGTTAACCTTAAGTGGTTACTTTACAAGTTTTCTAGTCGATGATACCAAAGTCATGAGTGGCCTTTGGTCACAAAAAGGGAGTGCCCAGTCATATACCCCCTTCACGGCAAGAGTTGGATCTCGGTCCTCTGAGGGCTCTCTCACTATCCCACCCTTTCCCAAAATTATAGGTGCTTGGGAAGGTGGAAATGTGCGAGCCACCCCCTTTTTTAATGGGAGCTGTCAGTTTTAACAGCTAGCTGTCAAAAGTCCAACTCCTTTAAAAAGAGGCTTTTGGTCAGGAGTCCACATGGTTTTTTCAAAGGGACATAGGCAGGCATGAACTGGCCACCCCTTTTTCAGGAGCAAAAAGCAGCTTTGGTTTCTCTTGACAGCTCACCTTTTGGCAGCTCTCAAGACTAACCAAAGGCAAAAATAAAGGTCTTGGCAGCCTCTCTGGGTCAATGCCCGTGAGGGGTGCCTGGTGCACTTCAACAGCAGAAACTCCCTTTGGACATTGCTCAGGTGAGGCAGGCCACTTCAGACCCACAAAAGTGCGCAAGTTCAACTAAATTTTTTAAAAGGACAAAATTTGCACACATTTGGGGCACAAAAAAAAGGGGGTGACAAACCAGTGAAAGCTCCTCCAATGTGCCGCTTGGGAACTTTGAAGGGTCTGTCATGTCACTAGCTGTCAAATCAGAGATCACGAAAAGCAATCTCCGAAAAAAGGGGGGAAGGTAAAGGGGGGACAAAAAAAAAACCTGCGGCTAGTACAAAAGGGCTTGCGATCGCAGCGGGGATCGCAGCGGGGAGAGGGCAAACAAGTCGGTCCTGCTGCGGGGTCCCCTGGGGAAGGAGGGGGAGGGCAAACAATCCATTGTGAACCCGATCATCTGTCAGTGCACTGTGCACTGTGGACTGTTCGCACAACAACCAACCCACCGTGGCTCATTGCCAGGATGGGTTAGCGTGACGTGCCCAATATGACATTAACATCATAAATAGAGTCAGGCTTGCAGCCTGTGTGTATGTTTGCATGTGCACAAAAGACACATGCACAAGTGTACACACACACACACATACACGCACGCACACACACACACACACACACACACTACAGGAACAGAAAGTCAAGCAATATTAAAGTCTATCACACATGCATAAAATTAAGGCAATACCTTAAATATGTATATACTTAAAGACATTGGTTTAGGATTTTTAAAAAAATATGGACCTTTTGTGCCTAGAATCCATATGAAAAGCCTCTGATTGCAACATCTTGTAAGGTTTGAAAATTAATCCCCTGTATAAACTAACTGCCATATATCTATATTGTTGATGTTTTGAAATCATGAAATGCATTGCTCTCACAACAATTAGGTCCAATTTGATAGATGGCTATGTAAAATGTAATTGGCCTATTATGGCAATGTATGAACTGAATGCCCATTTTATATCATTATGGGGAGGGGGGGGGGACAGACAGACAGACAGACAGGCACGCACACACATGCACACACAGAGTGAGAGAGCTGGGGAATAAAAGCAGCATGGCTTGTTATCAAGAGGCTGTTTCTAAAATTATTGTTAGATATCACGAAATCTATATTAAATAGCAATAACCCTAAAAGCTGTAAAATCCTTCTTAGTTCCAATAGAAAGATTTTTGTTCCTGTTTTATCCTGTAGCACAGCAATAGGTCTTGGAGTCGATCAAAACACACACAGAGGGGCTCGATCCAACATCATGTGAGCAGTTTTCCGTTCATGCAATGGGACTTCCATTTCAAGCTTTTCTACATGAAGCATTTGTTGTGCACTTGTCATTCCCTAATCATGGTTGTTTACAGGTTCTTTGAATTATGTCATGAGCCTCCAGTTTCGCTTCTGTTTGAAAACAGCACTTTCCGCAAGTTTTTTTAGAGCTGGGAAAATAGGGTATTATTTCTGATGGCGAAAGAAGGTGTGATTTTCCTCTTGTGTATTTGTGCTATTCCACTATACCACAGTGCCACCTAGAGGTTAAGTAGTGGAAAAGCAGGAAAGGAAACGCTTCTCACATAGTACTTAGATCTCAATTTTGCAACGAAACCAAAACTAGATGCAGCAGTTTAACAGCCAGAGGTTCCTCCAAACCTTTGGAGCAGATTTGGGGAGAGTGGGTGAAGGGGGCCGCAGGGAGGAGGGGGAATTCATTCTGCCAGTGGTGTCCATTCCACTGGTGGACAGATGCCTTTGGACAGAACCCAGTGACTGCAAATACAAACACCAATGTGCAGTGAAATACACTCTGGCTTGGTGCCATTTTTCTTTACCCACAAGGCAACAGAGCTGGAAAAATGGCCTTGCCCGCATTCTGATGTTCCTCCAGACCTCATTGGCTATTTCCGATCATCATGGATCAGTGAGAAAGCTGAGCATTGCTGAAAGGCAGGCATATGCACAGCCTGTGAACAGGGCAACAAAGTTGGAAGTGGCCTTAGTAGAGCATAAAGTATCTAGCTCTGAAGTTATGCCCAGTACAAAATCAAAACAATCAGATGAGAACTTCATATCTTTTGGAACCATAAAAAAGCCATGGTAGAGAACAGACCACATTTCGTTCATATGAGAGAAGGACATTTTTGCTAAATGGTCTATATTTCTTTCTTATTGGAATTAAAGTGGTAAAGGTGGTACTTGATTATGTATTCAAGAACAAAATAATATGTTTTCTATCAAGGAGACAATTTACCTATCTGTCCCTGAAATAGCTCAGTTAAAAAAAAGAAGCCAACAACCAGCATCATGATTAAAGGTGGTGGTGGTGGTGTGTGTGTGTGTGTGTGTGTGTGTGTGTGTGCGTGCTTTAACTTAGTCTAGTTTATTTTTGATTTTCAAAGAACACTCAAATTTTATCAATGGATTAAAAGGAAACTGTAAGTTTTCAAAATTCAACTCAGAAATAGTTTCCAGCCTAGCATTACTCCCCTCTGAACCAAGCCAATCACTCAAGTTCTTTATGGAGGGTAGATTCTGCAGAAATACAGTGCCCCAAAGGCCAGCCTCTGACTCTGCTGGAGCATAAAGAAAAAAACAGACTTTTCTGGAAACAACCAGACACCAGCCTTGAGGAATGTCACCTCTGTCATATTTAACTGCTTTGATGATCATGACCTTTCTACAATGTGCATTTAGGCTACTGGAGAAGTTCTTTTGGAAATAAAAGGCTACATTTTGATTTATTATGAGATAAAAATATAATCCCCAAGAGTGCAGTCGTTCTACTGCTAATGTAGCTAATATGGAAAAATCACTGTGGAAGAACTTTTTTCCACTCAATTTATACGTTCAGTCCATAACCAAGAGAGAGCCTACCGTAGTTATTTTATGCTACTGCCCATTGCAATATAATGTCGCCTGTCAATGAAAGCTCATAACTACAGACACTGCTGTTGATGTTTTTTAAGCCCCCAAAAATCTACAATCAAGAATGCTTATTTCAGTACATTCTTGACAGTTTAGGTTTTGTTTGAGTCCTATGTTTCTGGGCTTGTTCTAGTTAGATGCTGCAGCAGACAATTAATGTAGTTCTAATCTAAAACCCACATGTGAAAGAAACATTGTAGGTTATACCACCACTGCCATCAGAGGCAACAGAACAGCATGTGGATTATCCCACCTATGTTTCTCCTCCCCCCCCCATTTAATTAACTTTGAAGCTTGGGTTTATGGCACTCACTGCCACAGTTTCTAATAAAGTTCTCAGTTAGACCTCACCACTAGGGAATGCTACCTCAGCTATAAAACCTTTTAACTGCAGACACTATAGTAAGCCCTCACTTCTTAAAAGAAAATCAGTAGCCTGGTTCCCATGGCAAAGGCATGAGATTAACACCACCACTAGAGACAACTTTTCAAAAATAAGTTGTCCATTAACAGAAATTATTTACAAATGAGAATAAAATGTTACTATCCAAATAACAGATTGAGATTGTTTAAAGGTTTCATAGATCATAGAGTCGGAAGGAGCCTACAAGGCCATCGAGTCCAACCCCCTGCTTGATGCAGGAAACTAGAGGAGGGGTCTCCCATCCAAGTCATAACCAGGCCTGACCCTGCTTAGCTTTCCATGCTCAGACAAGCTGAGCCAGCGTAAGCCACAGGCCTGTTGGCTCTTAAATTAAACATGGTTACTTACCATTCCTAATACGTGAGAGTCTTTCTCAGTTAAATAAAATTTCAGTAGCTTTTCCTTCAGACTAGATTTGCCTAAACTCTACCCCACAAACAGGAACAGGTTTAGGAATTTCCCTAAATTTACAACAGGAACAGGTTCTGTACACCAGTCTTTCTCTGTCTCTAATTGTTCCTGCTTCTTCTAACTTCTAGGATGATTTTCAGGGACTACTTGCTGGTCAGACATAAAATAGAAACCTAAAATATATTATGTATAATTTGCTTTACTCATAAAATTATCGTGTTTGATATAATAAATGTTGAAATATAGTTGTGTCAGACAATAATTACAAATTTACTGAGTTTACATTTAAACGTTTTTAATTTTAATGATAATTTTATGAGCAAAACAAGTTATACATAATATATTTTATGCTCCTAAAGTAATATTCTGCAACCTGTTGCCGAAGATTATTGCAGTACTGTATTGCTGGTGCGACTTGCGGGGCACACGACGCACACACTTTTCAGTACCAGCCGCGCTAGTCCTGTATAAATCATTCTTTGTTTCTTCCAGAATTTCCTGGACTAGGTTTAACTGTTGTAAACCACCCAGAGAGCTTCAGCTATTGGGCGGTATAAAAATGTATTAAATAAATAAATAAATAACCTAAGCAGAAAATGTAAACAGTTGCATGGAAAACAATACTTAAGAGCTTCTTAACTTTAAGGGGCTTTTAAAGCCCTATATGGCTTGAGAGTGGCTACCTGAAACACCACCTTCTCCCATACGAGCCTGCTAGGTTTTAAGATCTTCTGTGAAGGCCCTTTTCTCGGTACTGTTGCCTTCAGAGGCACATATGATGGTGGTGTGAGAAGGCCTTCTTGGTGGGTGCTCCCAGGCTGTTAAGCTACTTGCTAAGGGACGCTAGCTTGGCCCCCTCTCTGCTTTCCTTCCACCGGCAGGCAAATATGTTTTTATTCAAGCAGGCCTTTGGCATGTAAGCTGGTCTGTTTGGCTGTGTGCTGTTTTTATTCTGTTATTGTTGTGTTTTTAAACTGTGTTTTTAATGTATTTGCTTTATTATTATTTTAAGCAAGAGAAAGGAGGGGAAGAAGACTGGTCATCAGCTATATAAAATCCTGTTTCCCATTTCTATGGTTTGGTCAAATTAGCATCAAGCACAATGCATCCTCCTGTTCTCTGGAAACACTGAAAAACCCAAGACAGGTGGGGGCAGAGAATGTAGCGTTGACTGAGCTTTTCTGCAAGAGGCTGTTAATCGGCTATATGTATACAGTAATACCTTGGATTGCAAGTAACTTGGTTTGAGAGCGTTTTGCAAGACAAGCAAATTTTTAAATATTTATTTATTTATTATTTATTACTTGATATACAAGCGGCGTCTTGCAATACAAGTACTGTAGTACGGCTTAAATTAAAAATTCTGTACAAATTTTTTTTGGGGGGGGGATTTCATTTTGATATATGAGTGTTTTGGATTACAAGCACCTTTCCAGAACGAATTATGCTCTCAATCCAAGGCATGACTGTATCTACTTTCGGTTTTGTTGCAGGATTGAGATTTCAACACTACACAAAGAGCGTTTTCCTTTCCTGTTTTTCTGCTACATCATCTCTAGGTGGCACTGTGATATAGCGGAATAGCACAAATACACAAGTAAAACAAGTTGTCTTTCATTTTTACAATTAAATACCGCACTTTCCCTGCTCTAAAAAAATCTCATGGAAAGTGCTCTTTACACACAGAAGCGAAACTGTAGGGGTCCTCACATTGTCTAAAGAACCCATAAACAACCCTGAGTAAGGAATGATGAATGCACAATAAATGCCTTGTGCAGGAAAGCCCACTGCTGCAAGAGGTGTAGCAAAAGGGAGGAGAGGGTAATACAGCTTCTCATGTGATAGAATATTATTATTAATAATAATCATTTATAAAGTGCATACAATTTTCTAGATGCTGTACAAAGATTAAAAACAAGACAGTCCTTGACTGCAAACTTACAGTCTAGTAGATGAGAGACAAAAAGAAAAGGGGATCATTCATTCATCCATCCATTACCCAAAGCTCTCTGAGCGGTTTACAAAAGAGGTATGGAGCCTATGCTCCAAGGCTCTGTGCTTAGATGGCTGAAATTGGCCATCTAAGAGCTTCTCTATATGAAGGGTTTAAAATGCTGCTTTACTGAGCCTTCTTATTCCGCATTCTCTGTGGGAGGAAGACTGCATCCTTTACACGGGTTCCCCCCCCCCCGGGTTTGTCTTTCTCAGCCTTTCCATATATTTCATTATCTAACCACCAGGTGGTGCTTTGGTATAGCTGCAGTATAATGGAATTACAACTTCACAGGAGGCTTTCATTCTGGTTTGTTCTGGTTTGAAATTTAATACCTGACTTTCCTCACTCTAAAAAACCCCTGCGAAAATAGCTGGAAAACAGAGGCCCTGGAGGATGACAACATCATGAAAAGGCCCCACAAACCTCCGAGGGGGATCACGAGTACACAATAAATGCCTGCTGTAGAGAAGTCCTAAGTGTTTTGCAGGGCAGGAGGAGCACAGAGGCAACCTTCGCCTCCAAGCTCTCCCGCCCTGCATAGGATTGCCCATAATACTCTGAGTTTGGAGGCTATGGGCGTCCGGACTGGACTGCACCCCAAATAATCATAAGGCTAACGTCCATGATATAGATAAAAGATTAGTATAAAGCGTTTATAATGGAGGGAAACAAACAAATGGACTCAAGAAGATCAGTACGATTTTAACTTAATCATAAATGATCTGGAGGTAGCTAGGTTTGGTGACGATGGCAATTTCTTAAGGTTAGTCAAATGGCAATAAGACCGGGAAGGGCTCCAATAAAGAACTGTACAAATTGGTTGAGATAACATCAGAATGGCAGATATATTTTAATCAAAACTAAATGTAAAGATACCCAAAACATCTGACTTCACAGAAGCACTGATGGGATCTGTCTCTACTAATGAAAATTTATTTTGGAGTCATAGTAAAAAGCCCATTAAAATGTGCTAAGCAGTGAAAAAAGCAAATTCACTGGTAGGAATAATTTTAAAAGGGACTGAAATAAAACAGCGCATAGTCCCATTATATAAACCTAGGCTTCATTCAAATCTAGAATTATGTGCTACTTCTACTCAAGCAATGGAACTTCTCCTTCCTCCTGGCCCCCATGCATGAGCCAAACAACGCTTCAATTATCCACTCACCTATTCATATCTTTCTGACTATTCTGGTTCATTTGCCTGGGTCACACAACCTCTAAAATGATATTATTGATTCTGCCATTAATGGTTGTTTCCATGCCTTTTCCAAACCAAGCGTTCAAGGAGGAAGAACTGCATTAAACTAAGCCAGGGCTCTCCAACCTTGGGTCCTCAGATGTTTTTGGACTACAACTCCCAGCATGCCCCAGCCAGCTATGCAACAATGGAGAAGCAGTGGACAGAACCAGTTTCATTTTACATACAAATGGTGCAACAGCTGAGTTCAATAAAGTGCACAACCAAGGAAGGAAAAAACACACATAAAGGAGACAAGGAGTTTCTCAAATCTAAAGCAGTGATGGGGGAATAATTTTAAGACTTCCCAACTGGAGCCTGGAAAGTCAGTGTTCTGAACCACACAAAATCATCAGTTCATGGCCAGGAACCGACAGGTCATGTATAAATCAGAAAATAACTGCAGAAATTTACTCATTAATTACTTTAATTTGTGTCTAACACTTATATTTAAAGGAGGGAAATAGGCTGTAGCAGTATATATGGGTAATTTGCATGGACGGGAAAAAGAACATTAGTCAGGTGCAGCAAAAGAGACAATGATTTCAACAGTGTTCTTTAGACATTCTACAGTTATCCATGCTCTGGTAACTTCACATTTGGACTACTACAATGCATTATATGTGGGGCTGCCTTTGAAAATGGTCCAGAAACTTCAGCTGGTCTAAAATAGGGCAGCAAGACTGTTAACAGGGACTGGCCAATTTGATCATGTTACACCAGTGCTTTATAATCTGCATTGGCTGCCAGTCCATTTCCAGACCCAATTCAAAGTGCTGGCATTAACCTACAAACCCCTAAATGTCTTGGGGTCAGGTTATCTGAAAGATCATCTCCTTCTATATATACCTGCTTGGAGCCTAAGATCATCCGTCTATCCTTCTTCGGGTGCCCCTGCTGAATGAGGTGAGGTGGGTGCCTGACTACTAAGGAAAGGGCCTTTTCAGCGGTGACACCATTGTTGGTTTTATTCAGTTTTAAAATTCAAACAGTTCTCTAGACTGGTCTGCATAGAAGTATTTTGTAACCCATATAAGAAAGAATCAATGCAAACCTTTGAAAAAGTGAGAGAACAACGACATCAATAGCTAAAATCCTTAAATCACTGAATGTGGAGTTGCCCCATTCCAGTAGACCCAAAAATAACTGGTTTGGGGACAGCAACTCAGAAGTCAAGTCCCAACCAATGAAAAATATTTCATTGGGTGAAATCCAGTGTTGTGAGAGCTTTTCCTTCCCCTCCTTTCCTCTGCAGCCTCTTTTAAGTCCACTTTGCATTGTCAAGTGACAAAAATGCTAATTCCCTGGCCAGACTTTACCACAATGCAAACAGCTGTTTATTTAGGTGAATGGAATGAAATTAATCTAGACGTACAGTACTTTCACCCACACTCTGGCTCCTATACCAAAGACTCTTCTCTTCAGCTAGGACTGAACGCACAGGCACAGCCCCTGCCCTTCCTTGGTCCTCCGCTATAATTCTCTTTGAAACTATTGCTAGCTATACTGGCAAAGGGGTTGAGGCTAAAAGGCAGGAGCAGAGATCTGTCTTACAGATATATGGAATTCAGGATTGTGCTGGAGCAGCAGGAGGGGAGATAACTGTGAGATGCACTCATCTATGGACAGGGTTATCTCTATAAGTAGTACCTCAGCTATTCAGCAAAACAAATCATGACCTTTAATATAAGTACAAATGGAACATCTTGCCTCTATTGGTTGGCTTTTGCCAGAGGAAGTTATCTGTACCAGTATGAACATAATCAAATATCCCACTAAAAGAATTGTCCTGAATCAACCCAATATTAATATTTTAAATGAAACCATTCATTTTAAGAGAGCAGAAGACATTATCCGAAATTTCAAAGTAATTTCTCATCTCACCCCCTAAACGCCAATAAAGTTCTGAAATTTTGCAAAATCACAAAAGTCTGGCTATCCCTTAAATGGGGGTGAGGGGAGACAATTGAGTTTTGCTTTTGTCAGAAGTGTATGCTGGGACAGATTGCTTTAGTAGCTTCTGGGGATGCAAGAGTGCTTTAATACAGTCTTCAACACTCTTTCCTCATAGGGCTGCTGCTCATCTCCCTTGCTGTCAGGAAGCTTGAAGGGAAAAGTGCTTCAAAGTGACTCCACGGTGACAGTGCTATAAGTCTCTCAGCAGAGCACCAAGCCATTATCGCTATGCATTCCTGGTGGCTGGGGACAAAATTTGGTATTAAGAGCTTCTCACTGTAGCTAACTGCCCATTAATAAGCTCTGATCCCCCCCCCCAATCAACCACATATCCACTGAGTCCAAGAGAAGACAATCCTACCACTTTGCCTAACAAAAACATGGCGACTGCAATACAACCAAATGACATGTTCACAAATATTTTCATTTACACTATTTAATTAATTATCTATGCAGTTGCCTGGAAAATGCTACATTTGGAATGCTAACAAATACACAAATGGGTGGGAAATAGTTTTAAGCCTGATTTATGGAACACTCTTACAAGCCACTGCACTAGTAAACAAGTGTTTGGGCTGGAAAAACTGCTACAGTCGCTCATCCTTAAAACCTTTAGGATTGTTCTGTTACGGCAGCTTAAATTGACCTAATATTTCACAGTAACACAGCACACTAGGTTGCAAACAGCAACAGTTACTATTTGTGATGTATCAACACTGCACAAGCTTATTCAATGAAAATGAATGGGGGGGGAAGTATAGTATACTGGGTGACAGACCCCCACCCACAAGTGTGGAAAATAGATTATAAGAGGTATCGGAACCTATTAGAATTATGCTAAGGCATGAAAGAATTCTGCCTGCAAATCTGTGGATGTTGAACTCCAAATCTGCTACAGAATCACAAATTCCAGAAGGATAGCTGTATTGTCTATTATAGCATTTTTTAAAAAATATAATTTTCTTGTGGCACCTTGTAGATGTAACAGGTTTATTGTGGTATAAACTTTCTTGGATTAGAACCCATTTCATGCAATTTATGAAGTAGCCTCTACTTCATGGAAGTCTCTGTAAGTATAAAATCTGTTAAGTATATGAAATGCCATGAGACTCTTTTTTTTAATTTTGATTAAAATCTTAACAATAAATCTGTTAAGTATATGAAATGCCATGAGACTCTTTTTTTTAATTTTGATTTATGCAGAATTCAGTGTTCTGCAAAACACTGGCAGTTACACTCATTACACAGAGACAACTCCAGGTTTCTCATTCAACAAGGAACCAGGTCAGCCAATCATGGCTCAGTCATAAGGGGAGCTGTAGGAAACAAATGTTTATAATGACCATAAAGTGTTTTAATTAATGCAAAATGCTAAAGGAATTTTAGTCTCTACTGTGACTGCTATGTTAGTACAATCCTGACTTATATTTGGTAATATTACAAGCTGACAGGCAGAATATGAAGAAGGACCTATCCTGTTCAAGTTATATGAGTTGCTGATGTATCTTGGTCCACGTTTCTAATACTAGGGATCCAATATTTTTAGTTTAAATTGAGGGGCTGCAAAAATCCCAGCTGCTTTGTCACTTTAATATGTACTCCTGGTACCTAAGAATCTGAAATGCTCTTCAGTTTTGTGCCAAGCTTGTGCCTAAAATTGTAATTTAGAATTTGAAGCATCGTTCCTGCTCTGAGTATGTTTTGTTCCTTTCTCTCTTTTCACTTGTATTTAGGGCAGAGGTTTTTAACACTGTGGTCCCTAGAGAGTGGGCTGAACGCTAGTACAAGTTCTTATCTTTGCTCTCCGCTGGAGAAAAATAGGACACATACAGCAGAGACAAAGAATGGAGAAGAAAATTAGACCGTCTCTTAAAAAGAAAACTATTTATACTGTAGAAGATGAATGGTACCCCAAATGTAGTCTGTTGTCTGGTACGCAAACTGGTGATCACAAGGCTTCAACTTTGGTGTTATGTCTTGTTGTATGATGCTGATCCTGTATCATTCTTGGCAGGGCAAATCCTGACCTGTTCTGTGATGGACCTAGGGATGCTGGTGAGCTTCAGCTTGGATATGAGCTTTCGGAGCTCATAAACCCACCTCAGGAAGAGAGGCAAGCTGTATAAGACCTGAAATTCTTCACAGGCTGAGATTAAAATCTGATCTGGAGAAAAAGTCTAGGCTCCCTCCTGCCTGTCCTGCCAGCCCCTCACACCCTAAACACATTCCCTCCTTTCCCCTTCCTGAATATGGACCTCATGACATCTTTTACCCTGCCCCCTAAGCAAACTGATGGAACAAAGCATTCCATTCATTTGCCTTGGCTCCCTCACCTGTCCTATATTTGGCCCATATAGCATCTTTCTTGCCCTCTCGTACAAGCTAATGGAGGGCAGGGGAAAAGATATTGTGGGGGCCAAATGGGGGATAAGTGGGTCTCTCTATCGTTCTTGAACTTACTATTTACCTTTAACTTTACTATTTGCATTGTTTCTTACTCCACCAAGTAAGGTGGAGGGAGGTGGAAATCGCCCTGTGTTGTTTTCAAACTGCTATTGTTTGTGTTTAGCTAAAATGGTACTGAGGTCAATTAGATGCTGATGTAGGTTAAGGGGCTTAAACTTAATTTTATTGGCTCATATCTCCAGAAGATTTTGATATGGGAAAAACAATTTTAATTAATAGAAATTAACATGGGGTCATCTCAGACCACAAATGCCATATCTGCATTGTTTTGTGTTATAGCAATAATTCGTTGTTGTTGTTTGTCGTGCCTCCAGTAGGTCAGACAGAGACCAGCCACGCCGGAGTGTGTTTGGGGTGGGCCCAGGCTAAGTGCAGCCTGACCCAGCTGGGCAGCCTTACCAATCAGCGCCTGCTCAAAAGGCAGGTCCCAAATACACTCAGATGCTGGAAGCCATTGTTTGTTACAGCTACAGCCAGACGCTCCTGACATTCCCGACTTGAGAGTTGTACCTTGGAACGACCTTGACCACGACTTTGCCTGATCCCAAAATGGTTTATGTTTGCTGTATTTCGGAATGATATATTTTGGCTTTGACCCTCGGACTGTGATAACGACTACGGCTTATCTTGGAACTGGACGGATTTACAACATTGTTGTTATATTAAAATGTAGTCCTTGTCAAATATGTGATATGGCGTAACTGGGGCCTATCTGACCACAGTACTAAAGTGTTTTTTCCCTAGAATAGAAGTGTTAAAAACATGGGGGAGATGAAGAATAATCCTCAAAATTAAGTACTTTCATTTGATTCCCTAAGCCTCTTCCAAATTAAATGACATCTTCATCCATTCACTAGGGGGGAGAACACTCAGAGAAGTATTCCATTTAGAGGCTGTGTACACAGAAGTAAAACGAAGCACACTGAAAAACAATTACCTAATTTATAATTTATTAAAGTAAATATGTTTGAGACTTCATCTTGGTTTTCCTGCTGTGCAAGAAGCTCCGGCCCATCTCAAGGAGCGCCTCCAGCAACATCAAGTAGGCCGCTCAACAAGGTCTGCCACGGATGGCCTTCTCCTTATCCCATCAGCCAGAGCAGCCAGGCTGGTGGGGACTAGGAAGAGGGCCTTCTCTGTGGCGGCCCCCACATTATGGAACGCCCTCCCTAGTGACCTTCGCCATGCCCCCTCCGTGATGAGCTTCCGCCGTGCATTAAAAACATGGCTGTTCAGGCGGGAATATGGGGTGGGTTAGGTTTTTAATAAGAATTTTTTATATTGTTTTAATTGTTATATTTTATTGTGTTGTTTTGTTGTATTTTGGTTGTACATCGCCCAGGGTGGCCGGGTGATAAATATAATATAATAATAATAATAATAATAATAATAATAATAATAATAATAATGAACGAGCCAGACAGTTTCCAGTTACCACAGCATAAATACTATCTTTGTTCAGTAGCACACAATCAACTGAATTTTCCTGAATAGAAACTGAGTTTCAGGAGATATGCCAGCCCATTGAGCGTTTGACAAAGTAGTAGTTCTACTTTCAGGCATTTACTAAAACATTATGCTGCTCTGCTCTCAGGGCTTCAAGAAATGTAGGCAAATACTCAGATCCTTATGTTCCTTTTAAAATTACTTTTAAGAACACTTAGCGCCAAAGAATGTATTTGTGTTTGTAGGAGTTCCCACACTGCGCTGTTCACATGATAGTCGCAGTTATCACTTGACAACCTCCACATGTGAAATGCTACCGTCCAAGGAGACGAGTCAATCAACGGGTTAGCACGTCACAACAACCCACCCTGTGAATAAGCTGCGCGGTGTGGGTTGTTCATCAAGCAAGCCAGATTGTGCCCGACAGACGATCGGGCTCACCATGGGTTGTCCCCCACTACTTCCCTCTTGGTACTCCCATGGGTATCCCAGGGGACTCCATAGCAGGACCCATCTTTTCTGCCCTCCCCACCGCCATCATGAGTCCTTTTGCACTCGCTGCGGCTTTTTTTCCCCCCTTCCCACATTTTGTTTGGAGATCACTTTTCTCAATCTCTGAGTTGACAGCCCTTCAAACGCTGAAGCGGCACATTGGAAGGGCTGTAACTGGTTAGTCCCTCCCCCTTTTTACAAAATTTTCAGCACAAGAAATTTGCACAATTTTTTCATATTATTATCATTATTATCCTTATTATTATTATTATTATTATTATGTTTATTCATTTATTTATTTTAGTCGAACTCAGCAGCACATTGGAGGGGCTATCACTGGTTCATCACCCACCCCTTTTTTCAGTGCAAGAAATTTATGCAAAAAAAATTCATACATTTAAAAAAATATTATTATTTTAGTTGGACCTGCACAATTACGCACCGATGTGGGTGCGAAATGGCAAGCCTCGCTGGGCAATATCCTGGGGGGGGGGTGCCTGCTGTCAAAGTACAGCAGGCACCCACCATGGGCATTGACACAGAAAGGCTGCAAAAACCTCAAAAAACCTGACTGCTCCTCACAATGGCTCACACTGGCTCAACTTGTCTGAGCGTGGAAAGCTAAGCAGGGTCAGGCCTGGTTTCATAGATTTCATAGATCATAGAGTTGGAAGGAGCCTACAAGGCTATCGAGTCCAACCCCCTCCTCAATGCAGGAAACTAGAGGAGGGGTCTCCCATCCAAGTAACAACCAGGCCTGACCCTGCTTAGCTTTCCACACTCAGACAAGCTGAGCCAGCGTAAACCACAGGCTTATTACTTGGATGGGAGACCCCTCCTCTAGTTTCCTGCATTGAGCAGGGGGTTGGACTCTATGGCCTTGTAGGCTCCTTCCAACTGTTATGATCTATGGAATCTATGAAACCTTCTGCCCCTCCTCCTCCAGCTCGATGCTTCATTTGACAGCAACCAGCTTTATCCCCTTGTGAGCCAAGTTAGCACACCTATGCGTGTATGTGTGATTGATGTCTGGGTAAGCGTGTGTGGCCCCAATTTAGGGCCATGGCCATTTCATTCCCCCCCCTTTTAAACCCAGCCCTTGCAAGGGGGGCGGAATTTCAGCATGAAAACAGAAGGGGGTAAGTTTAAATCCCTCTTTCCAAATCTTCATGATCCTGAATTGGGGCCATGTGTGCTTACCCAGAGATAAATCAATCATGCATACATGCACAGCTGTGCTAGGAAGAGGAACGTCGCTCATCCCTGGCTTTGAGGAACAGCAAAGGAGGCTTTTTTTGTTAAGTGTTAAAGAAATAAATTAAATAAAACTCTCAGCCACCTTGTCCTAAAAAGTAAGGTATGCCTCCCTCCCCTCTCCACTCCAAAGTTATATCATATGTATATAAATGCATGTGCTTCGCAAGGCAAGAAAAGCAGGGGGGAAGAGAATCAAATCACAGCAGGAGTATAGACGGGTTGTGCTGCAAAGGCCCCTGGGATACATGCAGAGAGTGGGTGGGAGGAGAAAGGGGGAAAGTATCTGATTGCCCGTCAGCAGCAGTGTGGCTTAGTGAGCAATTAACAAGCCCACCATAGCTCGTTTTCATGACATGTGAACCGGCCCAGTGTCTCTTACCACTTCAGGAAATCAGTGAGACACAAATAGAACCCAATCAGGGAGGGATAAGAGGAAGTGACAAAAGAGGAACAACCTAACTTCTGGTCTAAAAAGGGAACTACATCTGAAGTTGAAGGAAGAAGTGTGCTGATGACTGTGAAAGACATCCTCAGTGCAGTGTAGTACAGCGGTCCCCAACCTTTTTGGGACCAGGGGCCGGGTTCCGTGGAATAATTTTTTCCACGGACCGGGGGGGGGTGTCGCCCACCGCTCACCTCCTGCTGTGCGGCCCCGCATGTCACTTCCTGGTTCTCCGGTGCTGCTCTTTTAATGTAAATAACATGGTAAAGTACCTTAAAACGGCCGCGATTTGCTATTTATACTTTACCATGGCATTTGCATAAAGAGCAGCGCTGGAGAACCAGGAAGTAACGTGACGGGTCTCCTGTCACGTCACTTCCGGTTTTACGAAAATGCTCGTCAGGGAGGCGAGCAGAGGGACGAGCGGCTTCGGGATATTTTTGAATTGGAATATTTTCCCTTCCCCGCACCCCCAGGAAACATTCCAATGCTCTCTAGATTGGTTAGGATCTGAATCTCAATCCCCCCCCCATAGTGAAAAGTATTTGAACTGAAATATTTGATGGGGGGGGCAATAAAGCACATTTACAGAGCAATCCTATTTAGATCTAATCAGAAGTAATTTCTACTAAGTTCAATGGACTTACTCCCAGGTAAGTTTGCATAGAATTGTAGCCTTAATGTGGTTTAAATGTCTTATTTGAACAAATTGAAAAATTCACAGTAAAAATCAAAACAAAGTTAAAGTGCTAAAACTGGAAGTTAAAAGCCTGGTAAGCAAATATCTTTGCCGGATACCTATATGTAGGGACATCGAAGAATCTGTAATGGGCTCAAATAAGTTTGAATTTCTAAGAATCCAACCCATGGATTCCACAGAGGACCAGCTTTTCCTGAGTTGCATGGATTCTGTGGACTGTGTTTTCAATTTTATGTAATTTATGGAAATTTAGTCATAGAAGAATACATAAAAGGGACCAAAATGTGCATTTCCTCCATAGGCTAAAGCGTGAAAATATGCATTTTACAGATATTTGCATATTTTGTGGGGATTTACACATTTTCAGAAGTGCAAATTTGTGCAAATTTCATACAAACGCGTTTTTATGAAATCCGATTCCGTCAAGGAGAGGACAACAGAACAAAAGGCACCTAACAATCCTTGAAACATAGACAGAACAGATTTTACAATGTCAATACATCCCTACCTAAATGATAGTAACAAGGGCCTCCCTGGGTGAGTCTCCCTTGGGAGAGCAATCTGAAGGTGATAAGCCAACACTGAAAGTATTTTCTCTACAGTCACCACCCACCACACTTCAGAAAGCGGAGACACCTAGAGCAGTGTTCTCCAACCTTGGGTCCCCAGATGTTTTTGGCCTACAACTCCCAGCATGGCCCAGCCAGCGTAGCTGGCTGGGGCATGCTGGGAGTTCTAGGCCAAAAACATCTGGGGACCCAAGGTTGGAGAACAGTGACCTAGAGAAAGGCCTCAGATAATGATGATCTCGGTGGACAGGCAAATTGATGAGAGAGAAGGCAACCCAATGGATACTTGGGTCCTGAGCCATGGCTTTAAAGGTAAAGACCAGCATTTTGATATAGAGCTAGGAAACTCACAGGGAGCCAGCCAGCAGATTTGCTTTAATACAACGCAAGTTCTCTTCACTAGGTCCCTGTTAGCAGTCTAGCTGCAGTGTTCTGGACCACCTGGCAGTTTCCAAATTGTCTTCAACAGCATCCCACATAGAACACATTGCAGTAATCCAACCTACAAATTACCAGGGCATGGATATCTATCTCTGTCCAGCAGGAATTGCAATCAACGTATCAGCTTCACCTGATAAAAGGCCCTTCATGCCATCATCACTACGTGAGCCTCAAGTGACAAAGATGAATCTAATAGCACTCCCACACTGCATACCTGAATCCTTCAGGGAGAATGCAATCGCCTCCAGAACTGGTCCAATATCATCTCTCTGGGCAGGCAACCCACACACCGATAGCACCTCCATCTTGTCAGGATTTAATTTCAATTTATTGACTCTTATCCAATCCATTCCTGCTCCCAAACACTGGATCAACACTTCCTGTGTCTCATCTGACTCAGCTAGAAAAAGATAGATCGAGATGGGTATCATCACGACAATATTGATGGCACTCAACTCTGTATCTTCTGACCTCATTTATTGGCATGACGTAAGTGTTTAACCACATGGGAGGCAAAATGCATCCCTGAGGGAACCACTAATATAAAACAGAAAACCCCTCTCTTGTGCTTTGCACTTATTCTTATCAGCATGAGTCATGCACTATTAAGCAAGAATGTGTGCTTTATTACCATTATGCATAAACCTGGTTGTTTATCAAAAGTAAATATGTCAACCCAATCAAGCCCAGTGAGTTATAACCTATATTTGTAAACAGGTGCATATGAAAACATGTGTATCATGCAGATGGATCTAGATACTTATGCAGAAGCTGCATGTTTTAAAATAGCTGCATGTTTTAAAATAGCTAACTGATGTTATGGAAAGAGGAAGATTAATATAAAAATCCATTGACTTAGTCACATCTGTGAAAGCTTGTTAGCTGCCAGAAGCTAGATCATGCACATCAATTAGATTGCATTAAACTGAATGGGGAACAAATGATATTCAGAGTGATTCTCAAACAGATTGCTTAGCTACTGTGTGCCCTACCTCCTTTCCACTAGTCTGCCTATTTTATTTTTGAGATCTTCTGTTCTTTCTGTTAGCTTGTAAAAAGTGTCTATGTATCTGCATAATTAGGGAGAGGGTGTAGCTCAGTGGCTGAGCACATGCTTAGTATGCAGACGGTCCCAGGTTCAATCCCCAGCATCTCCAAGGTAGGGTTAGGAGAGAATCCTGCCTGAAACCCTGGAGAGTCACTACCCAGTCAGTGTTGATAACAATGGGCTAGATAGACCAAAGGTCTGACTCAGTATAAGGCAGCTTCCTGTGTTCCATAACAACATGTATTCATGAATTTAGGCAGTTTAACTAGATTTATAAAGATCTTCTGTATTTCCCAGCTGAAATCAAGCCCTTCACAGACAATAGTTGAAAACGGAGACACATAATCTGCCATACACTGTTGCAGTGTATCTGCACCGCCTAAGAGAAGTGTTCCTGTTCAGGATTCCAGATAGCCTGGAACAGGAACCCTGTAGTTTTGTTCAGGCTTAGGGAAGGAGGAGTTTCAGGAGGTTTCTTCCCCAACCCATTCACTGATGGTTGCTGAGCAAAGCTGAGCATTTCATATCTATATGGGAGGTCGGGGGTGGGGGGAGGTGTCCTGAAAACTGAGAAAGAGGGAAAGCTTCCCTTTCCTCCTCTTGTGACAACCCTCTGTTTCAGAACCTCTTTGTTCTTGAATATGGGCCAAATGAATATGTTACATTTGTCCCAGTGAAGTGCTGGAAGCAGCCATGAATAAATTGGGCCCAAGTGATTGAAACACAATTTTACTCCAACTGCAGATAGCAGAAAGATGACATGAGCATCTTAATGTCAGTACTGCAGACGTAGTCTTTTTTGCAGCCAGTTGATTTTTACTGTATGTTAAAATATCAAATAGCATTGGTATTGAAATGTCAAGCAGCCCTTTTGTGCTGTTCTGTAGAGCAAAAGCCAATCTATTAACTATGGAAACATACAATCATCTAAAAGGAAACTATTCCATGAAACCTAGCATTTGTTAAATGCTTTGATTCATTTTTTTATGGAATTTACTCTACTAGTATGTACTGGTAAGTACTGAAGAGTCACAGCTTTATTAAGCTTAACAGAAAGATCTGCAATGAGCAATAATATGTAACTGGCTAAGAACAAGCACCCAGTTTGAGGCTGATGAAAGCCTCCATCAGCCTTTTGTAGGGAAATCCCACCCTGGCTTGAGGTCCTGTGACTGAAATTATCCTACACAGGCCTTTCCTCGTCAACCCACCAGAGGAAGAGGATTATGTAAAGGCTGGGTATAAAAATAATAAATAAATAAATAAATAAATAAATAAAGCAGACTGAGGGGTCCCTGGGTTTTCCACTCCACCCCTGAGCAGCATTCAGTGGGATAAACGTTTCGAGTGAAGTTGCCCCACCCTTCTATTCCCTCTTGAGCCAGCTGGCCATGAGTTAGATTGGTGAATGCACCCACCACCCTACAGGCCCCTCGGGGTGCTCACCAGGGTGTGTTAACTAACTTGACTGGGTGCCTGTGCTCACCTCCCTGCTGTGACCAAATAAAGACAAATTAATTTCACCACCAGAAGGTCCAGTAAGAAGTAGGCGAAAAAAGGTGCCTCAACAGCCAATCAGGGACACCCAAAAAAAAAAATCCTGCTCAGCCCCACAAAGGGGGCTAATTCCAAACTGTCAACTGGGATGGGTGGGTGGGTGGGAGGGTGCTGTGCTGATCCCGAAAGAGGCCGAGCAGAGGGTGGAGCCAACCTTAAGAGGCAATCAGGTCAGACGCTTCACGGGCTCCTGGCCTACACATGGGACAAACCCGCCAGACTGAGTGGGCAAAAACAACCCTCCCACCACGAAAGAAACAGGTGAACAGCAATTCCTAGTAATCCCAGTTAAATTATCTCAGATAGCGGGGCTGAGAAACTTCTGTCTAAGACCTTGGAAAGCTCCTTCTAATCAGGGGACACAAGAGCAGACTAGACCGACCAATGGTTTTACTCCCTATAAGGCAGCTGCATATGTTCATCATCAACATTATTATTATTCATTATTAAAGTTCATTATAAAGTTCATTATTAACTTTTTTTTTACAACAGGCAACACTTTGGATAGAGCCAGTGTAGCATAGTGGTGAGAGTGTTGGACTCTAGTCCCCACTCAGCCATGAAACTCACTGGGTGACTTTGGGCTAGTCACTGACTCTCATTCTAACCTACCTCACAGGGTTGTTGTAAGGATAAAATGGAGAGGAGGAGGAGGATTATGTAAGCCGCCTTGGGTTCCTTGCAGGAAAAAAGGCGGGGTATAAATATAATATAATAAATAAAATAAATCTTTCAGAACTAGATTAAGAAAATAGTAATTACCAGATAGTATTTTCTGCAATTTAAAAAAATACAAAATCTCAAACCAATTACAATTTTGCTAACAGCACTCACAAATTGGACATAATGAATAAAAAATGTTTTCAAAAACTAACCCTTACTTACTCTTGACTGGTCAAGTCTGAATTTCCAATCATGCTCTGGGAGTTGTCCCACCCGCCCTGAAATACACTTTTTCTTTTGTCTTCGAGCAGCTGACAAAGAGTCAAGACTAGACTCTTCCACACTGTGGAACCACCACAAGTGATCCCACCACCACCACCACCACCTTGGTAAGTACATTTTAGTCAGATGATTCTATGTTTCATTTCATTTTAAAAACAACTGACCATTTCTGAACTGCTCTCTGCTTGGTTCTTAAATGAATGTACTCAATTGGAAGTGGCAGTTAATTTTATTCTTTTGCCTAGCCTGAGGTTGGTTTCACTCATGCACTGGGCTGTTTGGCATACACATTAACCTGGGGCTTTCTATAAACCTATATAACTGTGTCAGAGAGCAATACATACAACTTGGTTTCCCTGTTGCATTCTCTACAGTTCAGAGTTTAAAGGAAGCTCTGGAAAAGGGGCATATCTTTCTCCATAGACACAAGTCATAAGTCAGGATTCCCATTTGACCAGGTTAAGACTCGTGGTTGGTAACAACTATGCCCCTAAATCAGGGGTGGGCCCTCTAGATGTTGCTGGATTGGAACTCCGATCAGTCCTAGCCAGCACTGCCAATGGTGAGATGGGAGTTTCTGTCCAACAACATCTGGAAGCCCACAAGTTACCCATACCTGCCCTAAATAGCCAACAAAAAGTGTATTGCAGCCTGTCCTACCTGGCTGGGTTGGAGGTACAGATTCCCATTAGTCACAGAACCTATCACCACACCAGGACTGAACAGTTTCATTTCATTTCATTTATATACCGCCCCACAGCCGAAGCTCTCTGGGCGGTTCACAACACTCTATACATAAAAACAACAATAAAAAACATACAAAATAGTTTAAAAAATTAAAAACCAAATTTAAAAACACAGTTTAAAATAACAATACAAAAGCCAATAAAACTGACCCTACAGGTGACAATCCCCTCCGTGCTATTCCAAGCTCCTAACTAAATGCCTTGGCATAGAGGGAAGTCTTAACCTGGTGCCGAAAAGATAGTAAGGTTGGCGCCAGGCGGGTCTCAGTGGGAAGCTGATTCCATAACTGGGGGGCTACCACCCAGAAGGCCCTCCTCCTCATTGCCACCAACCGAGCCTCTCTTGGAGGTGGCAGTCGGAGGAGGGCCCCAGATGTTGAGCGTAGTGTCCGGGTACATAGCGGTTGGGAGAGACGTTCCGTCAGTGAGAAACAAAAGCCTGGTATGTCAAGATCCACCCTCAACTGATAACATAGGATGCACTTTTCAAAGTGATGAGTGGGTAGGTAAAAATACCTTTCCACTGCAAGAGTCTTCATCACTCTCCCAACTGGACTCCATCCCCTCACAAGAGTCCAGAGTCTTCTATCTTCATTTTTCTTTGGTAAAGTTTCCCGATGAACTATAGAATTAATTGGCGAGTGCTTCTCAATTCAGTTACTACAAGAGAAGAAAAGCTAATTGTACTTGAACATTTAAAACTGCCTCTTCAGAGACATATAGGCAAATTAATATTACAGCTGAAGCCCAGGATCAGTCACATTAGGGACCTACAAGTTTCTATTCTCCTTTAGGCTGCTATAATACCAAAGGACCAAGGTACGGTAGTAACACTTCAGAGTCCCGACTGGGGGACCTGTCAAGAAAAAGGTTGAATTTAAGCAACACAGCCAGGGAGTGATACTCCATCCCATGACCCACAGTAGCATGTGTGGGTGATGTTTCTCTACTATATGCCACACTCTAGGCACACATTAATCATGATGTGCAAACAAAAACACAGGCTGGTTGCTTTCATTCTTCAACAAGCTGTCAGCAACTGCAGCCCCCAAGCGGTTTCTGGTAGGTTGTAGTTGTTTCAGATCAAATCAAGGGGAATTTGGGCTACATTAAAAACTTAAAACTAGAAAGTGAATAGATCTCCTTTCACTCCTTATTTGTAATATTAGCATCAGCCTTTCAACATGTGGAAAAAATGAAGTATTTTTCAAAGTGCAATAGAATGCAAGAAAAACAGAATTCAGATAATACAGGGAATGCCAACGAATATTCCTTTTTGTAAAAAAATAATAATTTTAAAAATCACTTCATAAAATGATTAAAATACCAAGAGTGGGTGAATCTTTCTTTCTATTTGCCCCAAAGAGCTTGGTATTTTAACTATTTCATATTCCTTTATGCCAGTCCTGGACAGCTTCTGACCCATGAATCCAAGTGCTTATATGGTGCAACCAGGGGCTTTCTACAAACCTATATAGCTGTGTCAGAGATCAATACAACTTGGTTTCCCTGTTGCATTTTCTATGGTTCAGAATACAGGGCAAGGGACTCGAATGATTCCTGGTGTAAACCATCCCCGGCAATCAAAGGCAAGGGTTCTAGAAAAAGACCTAAGTAAATCCACATACAGAGAGATTTAGTTTAACCTTGAAATCTTCGTATGTACCTCCCCGCTACATGAGTCAAGGCTTATCATCTCCAAGAATCAAAATATACCGTAGGTTCAAGAGTAGGTCCAAAGTAAACCCACACACGCACAGTGATTTCAACGACCATAGCTTGCACTGCAGTATCTCCACGCTACATGGGTCAAGGCATAGAACAATCCAAGAGACACGATCAATCCAAGCCAGCAGGCACTCTGGGCTCTCAAAGATGAAAATACACAATCCATAGCAAACAAGAATTCAGGGTCTATGAAAAGAATAACAAAAAGTATACCTTCAATGGCAGGTTCTTAATAATTCAGGTGGAACAGACTAAATCCAGGCTGAGAAGTGTTTCTTGCAGCTCAGACGGAGGGAAGTCCCAAACATGAAGGGTTTACAGGCAGTATATGATGGACAATAAAAGATGAATATTAAAGATGATGTTCCCAGCAAAGGCTCCCAGCCTGGGCATTGGCTTAAAAGCAAAGGTGGGGCTGCAATAACACACCTCCTAAGGATCTAATTGACAGGGGATCTTAGCCCATAAACAAAACCTATGCCAAACAGGACATTTCTATTCCACCCTCTTGAGTTGATGTATCAGACTGTGAAAACCCTTGCCCCTTCTGCTAGTTTCTCATTGAGAAGCTGGTAGCTTTCTTAACTATAGGCATGACATTCAAGGTCAACTACTAGCAGCTGGACGGGAGAGGCTTTCTCTCCTCTTGCTAGTTTCTCTGAGAAAACTGACAGAGATAAGCTGACATTTATTCTGACAATCCACGGGCTGATTAGGCCCAAACCACCACCACCACCCCACTCCTCTTGCCATTGCATGAATAACTAGGCAAAGCCAAATTCTTAGGTCCCAGGCTTCTCACTACTGAACTGGGCTCCCAACCTCTCCAGATTCTGACTGCAAACTATTGAGTTTAGTGTTGCACTGGGGCCCGACGACATTTTGATGGATAAGAGTACACAGCAGTTTCTTTGGTATGGTTTCCGTTGGCCACAAAGGAGATTTTGAAAACTGCAGGAATATTTTGTTGGAGGTGGCTGTCTCCAAGCCATTCTGAGCAAAACACTGATATTTCCCCCCATAATCTTCTGGCTTACTGCCACTGCGGAAGTCAACAGCCAGTATGCCTGACCAATGTCTCATGCTTACTCTTAGGTCCTTTGCAACACTGAAGAAGTTCCCATTATGTTTTACTATATTACTGTATTTTATGGTTTTAAGATTTGTCTTGCACACCACCCAGAGAGCTTTGGCTAATGGGCAGTAGAGAAATGTAATAAATAAATAAAATAAAAATAAAATTGAAGTTTCTGTACTGTTTTCAAAGGGAGCTCCATGTAGAGTGCAATGAAAAAAGCCCAGCCTGGAAATGACTAGGCATGGATAACTGAGGTCAGGCTTGTCTTGTCCAGAAAAAGAGCACAAATATTCACAATGTTATCTACTATTTACAGACCAACATTTCAATGGAGAGTTCAACAGAGCTTTTTCCAATGGAAAGGCAGCAGGTAGATGTTTCCAAGTAAGAAAAGTAAGAAAGATTATGTAAGGAACTTCCCAGTCTGCTGTCCTATACTAACAAAGAGGGTAGGCCCCACTGAGCACAAAGGGACTTACCGTACTTCTTGAGTAAACATGTGTAGGGTTCCACTGTAAGGTTGTACTGCCCTTAATACTTCTAGAGTTTAAAGACAAAGAATGCTGAGCCAGGGCTTACCAGCAGATTTAACCAAGAGCACCTGTCATTTTACAAACAACACACTAGCTAATATTTTTTACAGCATGCCTATGAAAAGTTAGGCTGCCTAAATTCTCCTGACCTCATGAGATTTGAGCAACCATTGTCACAGGATTTCCGCTTTTTATTGACATGAATAGCTATTCAACAGAACTACAGTTCCCCTATACAAATATTTAAACAACCATTACCAGCTAACCTATCTTTAATGGGGGTTTCTTTTTGTATTATTACCCTAACAGCTTACATTTCAATCTTTGTAGAGAGAAATAACTTCACAATTCTTAATACAGTAACAAAATATTTATTTGAACAGTGTTTTATATATAGGCAGCAGTAGCAATACATATGATTAAAAATAGAAATAGCATAATGGTTTTTCAACTGCCTAATAAAAGACAGTAGAAAAAACATGGAATTCAATCACAAAGCTTTCTGGGTCAAGCTGGCATGTGTCCTACATCAAAAGAAAATTCAAGTTATTCTTACAGCAAAGTATGGCCTTACAGAAATGTACCAGGAATTCAAAAGATTTGTCTTCTTGGCATTCCACTCTCAGGGGGAATGTAGGTTTATAGCAAAATCTGAGGTACTGAATTCTGAAGAGTTCGGAGCTCATGAAGGGCTACCTGTGCTCTTATGTACCTGCTCAAGCCTTCAGATCCTGTATCTGAGACCCTTCAGATCCAGTATCTGAGGCAAAAGAATTTATTTATTTATTTATTTACTGCTATATACCTACCTTTCTAATGCATATGCATTACTCAGCTCAGTTTATAGTAGTTAAAATCACAATATCATCTTAAAACAACCAATATCAATACAATATAACAGAGGCAGGCATAGCAGATACTTGGCAAGAAATCATTTACCTGGCAAGAATCTTCACAAACTTCTGGAAGACAACCAGATTTGGGGTGGGTGGGTCCCAAACTTCATGGGGCAAGGTCTTCCATAATTTTGATACAGCCACTGAGAAGACCCTATTATTTGTCTCTAACCAGCCACACCTCCATCATAGGTGGGGCGCAGAGAAGGGCCTCTACACTGGTCTTAGGAACCTTTGGTATGGCATTCTTAAACTTAATAATATTGGTTTTTACTTCTATTTTATACTGTAGTTTTAAACTTTTATAGTGTATCTTATGTGTATTTTATGATTTTAGTTGTTGTGAACCGCCCAGAAAGCTTCAGCTATTGGGTGGTATAGAAAAGTAATAAATAAATAATAAAATTAAGCATCCAAACTCAAGACTGAATGCTGAACACACTGAGGCAGATGAGCTGAAGAAGCAACATATACTATAATCTAAATCTTTTAGCTTCACAAAGCCTTCATTGTAAACCATAACCTCTGCTACCACTCACACTTGAAAGCGTGAATCAAGAAAGTTACATGACAGTTAGTGAGATTAAGATCTGCAATAGACTCTCTGCCTCACTTTTCCCCCTTTATTCACAAATAAGTTTGCATGCAATGGCGGCAAATCATGGGCTAATTAACCTATGATTTGCCAGGTTGTGTGCCACGGGCAAGCCGCTTCCACTTTGCATAATCAACCTCCAATCGGCCGGATCATAGGTTGTTGTATGACGTGTAACACAGACACTATGAGGCTGTTTGCACAACACAACGGCCCACCGTGGGTTAGTTAGTTAACCTATGGTACGGCTGTGGCAGATGCCGGGCTCATACAGCTACTATTTTTAATATGCAACCCCCGCTTGGGGATAGCTGTTTTGTGTGAACCCCAACAAGCATGGGTTAAACAACCTTCACATAACCCATGGCCAGTTTTACGGTTATATAACCCCTGCTCGCCAGGTCTGCATAACATGACAACCCCTGAGCAGGGGTTGAACTTGCAACATGACACCTGCAGGCACAACAACAAGCTGCAGTATGTCATAGAAACCTAGCCTATGGGTTGTTAAACAACTCAAGGTTAACCTACAATTAGTTCTTAGTCATTTCACACATACCCAACAAATGGGTCTCTGTGGGAAATGGTGCCTTCAAACAGGCCTCTCATGAAGATCCTAGTACCGGTACTTGGGCAGGTTCATAGCAAGGCATGTGGTCCCTTATATAGCCAGATCCTAATCCATTTAGGACTTGCACTGGTTAGCAGCCTAAGTAATAATCAGCCTGCCACATATGGTTGGACAGACATGAATGTTTACAGCCTGGAGCAAGGTGATCAATGATACAATGTTTAATGCCGGAGTTGAACTACTGAGGAAAAATATCCCGGCTCTCCTATGCCCTTCCAAAAAGAGTACTTCATATAATCTTAACATGGTTAGCCACTTCACTTTTGAAAAGAATGGTATCTTTCTTCAGGGAAAAGAAAATCATGCTCCTAATGCCTTTTGCGTTCATATCGTAGCTTGCCGACATTCATCCACAGCACCTGGATACTCTATGCAGCAGCACAGCTTGTCTTTGTTAGCAGCATCTTGCAAGAGACATGTACTTAGCTGACTCATACACTATATTTAGTTCTGAATACCACATCACAGTATGTAATTTAAAACATCTTCACTGTGACTATGTTAAGCATCACGATTTTAGTGACTGATGCCATTTTAAAAAATTATATACATTTCTACAAATGTTATAGTTGCAATTAAACAACCAAATCCTAATCACACTTATTCCATTAATTTGAATGCCATCGTAAGAAGCTATAAGTATTATATTAAAACTTTATATTCATTTCATATTGAGAAATCATACAATTAGAAACAAGACATTAATTTGAATTGTTTGGGGAGAACCCAAAACAGAATTTGCCATAAAAGCAACCAATTCGCGTAAGTATTTTTCACACTAATCTTTACATGTCAAATGGCTTAGCATGCATTTCTGCATTTCTGCATTTCTTCAGTGGTGCAAAATGTCCCCGAATTCCAATGAATTTCTCCTTTATTAAACTTAAAATGTCTGAGAGATGGAATTCAGTCCATATTCCTTACCCATGTAGTATGTTTTAACTGTCTTAAATTATAAAATGAATTCAAAATTTACACACGCATAAAATAGTTAAAATTATTTAAGGTATCTTAGAGGTCATGCAAAAGAATATGGAGATTCAAGTGGGAATGATGAGTCAGAATAGGGATTATGATCAGAGGAAACTAAATATACTTTGCACTATGCAGACACGTATGGACGTAGCCATTGTACTTCAATTTCTATCCCGTTAAATAGAGGCAGGATACTTCCCTAGAGCGTGCAGCCCAGGAGTTCTACAGGTACCTACCCAGAAACAACCTGCAGGACAGACAGAAAGCCCTCCTCCTCCCATGACACTTCCCCAGCCAAAGATCTCAGTCACTTTGTGGCGGGATTTTCAAATGGCCATCTTCATGGACATTTTGGGGCATCATGTATTAAACCATACCGATGCCCTTTGATAAAAAGCAATAACCCATCAGGGTCTAGGAATCCCCCCTTGGGTTCTTGATCCTCTCTTTTGTGTCATTCTGAGCATTAGTTTTGTAAAAGACATCCCCACTAGCCCTTTCCAATTAACAGAGGAGCTTCATGAGCAGCTCTACCCCTGAGGCAGGGTTTCTGAACCCATGTGTAAAGGGAAATGGGAGTTTGTGTGTTCCTGCTACCAATAAACAGAGGTTTCATCATCATCCCCACCCCAGAACCATCAACGATTGTAGATCCACTCCTAAAGCAGTATGTATAAGTGCTAATGCCTTTTTATGTGACTAAGAAAATTGGTGAGCTTTTGTGAGAAGACATGGAAGTCAGCAGAACTCTCTTGCTACGGATCTTGCTATGTCACCAACGGAGAAATTATTCCACCTATGAAGTGTCCAGCCAGTCACTCATATTACAATACCTTAAATAGATGGTTCAACTCCACAAACTCCTTCTCCAGGGAAACCTACTCTCCATTTACAGATAGAAGAGCAACATACAGGCTGCGGCCCTAATATTAGCATCACAGGTAAATTAACCATACAGTAATACCTTGGATTGCAAGTAACTTGGTCTGAGAGCGTTTTGCAAGACAAGCAATTTTAAAAAATAAATTTTGACTTGATAAACAAGCGACGTCTTGCAAGACGTAGGGATGTAACCGCTCGCCTCGACAAGACAACCGGTAGGGATGTAACTGCTCGCCTCGAGCGGGCGTAGCGGGCCGAAATTGGCCCCGCTCATGCCCGCCAGAGACTCGCTTTGATATAAGAGCATTTTGGATTACAAGCACGGTTCCGGAACGAATTATGCTTGCAATCCAAGGTATTCCTGTAGTCTTAAGAAGTAACAGATGGTGGAGATAGTGATGGTACATGGTGTATAGTACTAAGGTAGTGAGTGATTTCTCACTCACTTACCACTACCATTCACATGCTTTTGAAAACCTGAACACTGGTAACCCTTTGAAGGTGAATCAGTCAGATAGCTCTTGCTTTGCCACCTGTATCAGGGCCAACCTAGTCATGACATGGGGAGATGTGAAGTGTCTGCCCATGGTTATTTTTATTTTAATGCAGTCGTGTGGCATCTGAATTTGGTTGAAGCAATGCCACAGGTTTTGGGGAGGTTTTCTGGTCAAAATTGAGCACACATACACAGCTGCTTTCCCACCCACAAATATTATTTATTTATTTATTTGTTTGTTTGTTATATTTATTTGTATCCCGCCTTTTCTCCAATACTGGGACCCATGGCAGCTCACAACCTTTAAAACTCATACAATTAAAACAGAAATAGAAAAATACAAAAGTTAAAAATAGAATTAAATCATCAATAATATTAAATAGTACAATATACAGAACAATTTTATAGATAGATAGATAGATAGATAGATAAAAAAACATAGCATTTCATTGAATCGCAGGCTAGTCCCAAATACCTGCCGGAAGGCCTTTGCCTGCATCCTAGAAGCTTACCAGGGAGGGCACCACTCTAGCCTCCCTGGGGAGGGAATTCCAGAGCGCTGGGGCAGCCACCAAGAAGGCCCTCTCTTGTGTTCCCACCAGGCATGCCTGGGATGGTGGTGGAACTGAGAGAAGGGCTTCCCCTGAAGGATCTCAAAGTGCGGGCAGGCTTGTAGGGGAAAATACAGTCTAGTTCCAGCAGAGAATCTAACAAATATGTGGATTGGACCTGGTATGAAATTGGAACAAAACACATCACATGTGCTGGGTTCTGAAATGAGGGGCAGAGGATGACTTAGCTGAATATGAAAAGGACATTTAAAGAGTCCCTCAATTGCTCTAATGTGACTAAGTACCTATTTTCAGCATATTCCATTATCTAACTAAACGGTTATGAAAAGGGACAGAAAAACTTAATAATGATCCAATAAACCTTTCAGACTGTTTTCACCAGTTGCCTTTTTCTTTTAAGAAAAGAACCCTTTTGTTGCATAAGCTTTTGATAAAATTCTATCTTTTTCTTAGCACCTGCCACTGATAAGGTGTCAAAGGAACGTTACCTTTCAAGTTGCTGGGAACTATTCTGAAATAGAAGCTAACAAGGCATCTGAAGCAGCAGATAGCATACATCTCCAGCAGAGAATATAACAAGAAGTTCTAAGAGAGCTAATACCTCTTTACGCAAATAGACATTCTGCTTGCAGCTTTAGCTGGCGTTATAGAAAGGGTCTGATTAGAAATCATCTTTTCATAATGATGCCAAAGTATACATGACTGCTAAGCTGGGGGAAGGGGGTGATCTAAACCTGAAAGGGTGAAGGATGGAACCATTTAAATCAGCTATCCATAACAGGACTCTATAACAGATAGATATCCAAGGCTACTGAAAAGAACTGGATCTTGTCTGGATATGTGTCCTAGCTCTAGGATTTTTAAACAGACCCATTTATTTATTATTTATTTTATATATGTATACCCCAACTTTTAGGATAATTCTTACAACCATTATTTTTTTTAAATGAACATCTACTGTATAAATGTGAAGGTTTGTCTGTCCGTACGTACGTACGTACGTACGTGTGTCCGCGCAGGGGTTTGCGTGCGTCGCATTGGCTCCTATGCGGTACTGATCCGCCCCAAACTTGGCACGCATACTCTCCATCACCCAAGGACAAAGACTGGCGGATTAAAATAACCAGAAAACCCTTGCCGCGCCTGTACGCCCCAAAATAGATGAGAGCCAATGGCGTCACTTGGAATGCTTGCAGGGGCCATTCAGGAGCGGTTATGCAAATTGCTCCAATGGCATTTAGAATGTTGGTATGCACTGCCACAGGGGCCCAATCAGCAGCAGAAATGCAAATTTCTCCTATGTCCAAACAGAATGTTCACATGAACCGCAGCCGGGGCCTACATGGGGGGGGGGGGGGGATTTCGAACATACGGTGCCTATAGGAAAATGACAACACGTGCAACGCCATTGTGTAGTCCCGGGGGGGGGGGGAAGCAGGGATTTCACTGTGTAGTCCCGGGGGGGGGGAGCAGGAATGTCACTGTGTGGTCCAGGGACACACAGGGAATTCATTGTTGCATAGTCCCAGGGGGGGAGGGAAGCAGGGATTTCATTGTGTAGTACCGGGGGGGGGAGCACAGGGAATTCATTGTTGTGAAGGGGGGGAGCAGGGATTTCATTGTGTGGTCTGGGGGGGACACACACAGGGAATTCATTGTTGCACAGTCCCGGGGGAGAAGGAAACAGGGACTTCATTGTGTAGTCCCGGGACAGCAGGGACTTCATCGTGCAGTCCCAGGGGAAAGGGAGCAGGGATTTCATTGTGTAGGCCGGGGGGGAGGGGGGAGCAGAGATTTCATTGTGTAGTCCCGGGGGGGGGGGGAGACAGGGATTTCATTGTGTAGTCCCGGGGGAGCTGGGATTTCATTGTGTAATCCTGGGGGAGCTGGTAGTCCCGGGGAGCTGGGATTCCAAGGGATTCCAAACAGCGGACAGCTACCTTAAGGAATGTCGAACAAATAGTGCCTATAGGAAAATGACGACCTGTGCAACGCCATTGTGTAGTCCCGGGGGGGAGGGGGGAGCAGGGATTTCATTGTGTGGTCCCAGGGGGGGGGCAGCAGAGATAGCATTTTATAGTGCCTACAGGAAAATGACAACCCGTGCAATGCCAGGTAAAAAAAGCTAGTATCATATAAAGCATTAAAATCACAATATAAACAAAATAACACGATTAGAGGTGTGAAGGCCCAGGGGGAAAATGGAAAAATCGGGGGGAGGGGGAACTGTATTTTTCCCATTTTTTTTCGAAGCATTTTTTTTTGTTTCCCCCCCAAAAAAATAGAAAAATGGAATTTTCTTTCAGAATTATGAATAAAATGTTTCAGACAAGGTGTTCATATATTTACTCCCTCAAAATGTTTTCTAAAAACGATGTAACAGATGTTTATGTAAGACTATGTACTTTATCAGATCATTACCATTCTTGGGCACTGAGAACAAACAAGTTCTAGGTTGACACTGGAGGAGAGGACTAGAGAAGACATAATTTTCTTTGTTTTACTACTATTGATGGTTTCCCGTTTTTATTGTTTTTTGCCTGCTCCTCATAAACTGGCAAAACCAAAGAGGTCCCTTAAAGTTCAGGTGTTCCTTACAGTTCAGGACACAAACAAACAAAATAAAAATTTAAAAAAGTAAATTCAGTTTGTAATTATTGACTGAATAAACTGTACTCTTAATATACCAAACATATTTGTTTTATGCCAAACAAAGTTATACATAATACATTATATGTTCCTAAAGTAACAAGGTGACTTTCAATCTGTAAAGGGTGCTAATATTGCATTTTTTTTTAATTTTTCCAAAAAGTTCCATGTTTTTTTCTGGGGAAAACCCCCAGGAAAAAAAAATGATGCTTTTTTCCCAAGGCTTCAAAATTTCCAGACATTTTACATCTCTAAACACACCAGCAGCATACCTAAAAGGTCTTCTTTAAAAAAAAAACCATGCCAACACATCTAGATTAAAACTACTTAGATAGATAGATAGATAGATAGATAGATAGATCATAGAGTTGGAAGGAGCCTACAAGGCTATCGAGTCCAACCCCCTGCTCAATGCAGGAAACTAGAGGAGGGGTCTCCCATCCAAGTAATAACCAGGCCTGACCCTGCTTAGCTTTCCACACTCAGACAAGCTGAGCCAGCATAAGCCACAGGCCTGTGTATGTAAAAGGCCCTTGTAAAAGGCCCTGCTGTGTACTTGGTAAAAGGTCCTGCTAAATAAAAGAATTTTCAAAGCATGCTTTGAAAGAGAGGGCTTGCCGGATTTCCTCAGGAAGAAAGATACCACAGTCTGGGTGCCACTGCAGAAAAGATCCTGTCTCTGGTATACACCAGAAACCTGGACCTGGGATGAAAATCATCACTTCATATGGGTAGAGGTGGTCCATTAGGTGACCAGGTTCAGACAATTTATGGCTTTAAAGGTAAAAAACAACATCTTAAATTGAGTCCGGAAATAAAGTGGCAAGCCAGTGTAACTGGTGTACACCAGTTTAGGTTGTAGGTACATTTGCATTTTCCAGGACAATAATGAACTATGTATATGATACTTAAATTCCCAACAAGTGCCTTCTTAGAGCACTTCTATAAAGAATGCAATTTGGGTGCAAAGGTACTCTTCCTCTCTTGGAGGAAGGAAACTTTGGTTCCAAACCACATTTGGGCATCCTGCAGGTTCATGCCTTCTTCTGATCCAAAAATGCTCATAGTTAGGGATAGGATAGGTATTCACATGGGAGGGGATCAAAAAGTAGTCTCCCCGTCCCGCCTGAAAAGTGGTGACTGCTCTAGATCCAGTCCAGACACATGCAAATGTGAACTGTGCTGTTAAATGGTCTTGATATACTACTTAGATCATTGCTGCCCCATCTCTCCTCCTTTGCAAATAAGAAGAAGTGCCTTGCCATTATGGGGAGATTAATCAATGGAAAGAGCACTGTTCACTACCAGGCAGGCAAAGTAACTCCAGACCTTGAAATCGCACTTCTAAGCATGCTGAGAAGAGTCATTTTCCAGGTTCAAGGGCAGAAAAAACTAGAAATCTGTTGATTTCCAGCAAGAAATAGTGCTTTGAAGCATCATGTCAAGTTCTGAAGTTGGCTGGCAGGCCTCCTTGTCTAATAGTGAGCTGGGCTGCCTCCTGCCACCGCCAGTTAACAGTGTCCCCAGTTGCAATGATAAGGTTTTTGCTTACGAGGGGTAACTGTTACAGAGGGGGAGGGGTGTCTAAAAATATCTCATCTAGGTTTTGTGAGCAATCCCTTGCAAGGGTTGACAAAACAAAACCCCTCGAGAGTTTGAGCATCTGCAAGAAACGCTCACAAAACCTAGATGGTTTGTGAGGCAAACATACGCTTGTTTTACTAACTTATTTATTTTGCATGAACTTTTTTTTTTTTGCCCTATAACAAAATGTTCTCAGAGCAGCTCACACAATAAAACAGGTTAAAAACAACAAGTACCGGTACATTAAATCTGAAATGCCTGAAAGATGAGAAACTTCCTCACCTGCAGGGAAGATCCAAGACCACATAGTCTCTTGGTCTTCTCCATGCCTCCACTTCCATAGAGCCCTCTGATATTTGAGAGTGCCTTCTCCCTTCCCAGCCTTCCCAGTCATTGAAGTCATCAGATGAGTTTCCTGGTGGTTCCAAATGGACCTGCAGTCCATTTGGAGTCCACTTGGAGTAGCACCCTTGGTGTATTAGGTCTCTTTCTATGTAACTCCCTGCCTATTGATCTCAGGCCAGCACCAACATTGTTTCATTATTGGCACCTGCTGTAGACATTTTTATTTAAACAAGGCTTCTCTACTGACCAGCCACAAGCTTGTCTCTAAATATTTTTAATAGGAACAGATTATGGGGTTAATTATTAGTGACAAGCAGATTATGAAGAAGTTACTCAGCATGACTCTTGCAAACTGCTGCTATGTTGCATCTAAGTCATCATTCTGGTTTAGCAAATGGCTTTCTGTCCTTGAAAATCAAGCCACAGACTGATTGGAAACTGGAGGAAGCCCATGCTGGGCGCAGGTGCGTATCAGCCAGAGGCAGAAAGACCAAATGTTCTAAATAATATAGTACTTTCCCTGTTCCTAGAATTCTTGCTGCTGGTTGTGTATAGAAAAATTGTTTGAACATTCCCTTGAGCACAAACCCCTCAGAAACTAGGGATGAAATAATTAAATGCTCTCTAATTTGTTGAAAATAGCATTTTACAGCATTAGTGGGTATTAACAGAATACGCATTGCTCCAAGCAAAACCATTGAAAATATCAACGATTATCAGCAAGACACTGAAGCACATATTTTGCATTCCCAGAGCAAATTGCTGCTGACATGGGTCCATGAAATCCAGAGGAGCAAACGACATGTTACGTGCAAATGTGTGTAATGAAACTTTTGACTGTTTGCTTCTTTTTCCTTTTTTAAACAGTAATGAAAAGTAGCAATGGGAGACTGATTTTGAGCACAGCAGAGTTGGGGGGAGGAATGATTAATCCTTTCTCTGCTGGCCATTTTTTCATTCAAACTCATACCTACTGTTGATTTCCTCTTCTGTGGGGTTCCTTTTGCATACTTACAACTAGGAGACAAAACCCTGCTACTTCTCCAATTAAAATTGCATCCCTCATGAGGGTGTTTTTAATCTCTTAGAATCTGCCAGGACTTTTATTACATTAATTTGCAGATAACATAGTTTTCGCTTCATGTATTTAGATAACGATTAGCTAATTGTTACCTAGTGCACCATCTACAATTATTCTCTGGCTTTACTAATATAAGGACTGTTATGTTTTTCTTTAATTCTGCTCTCTGTGCCTACCCAGGAACCTGAATGTTTTATCCAAAGCAAGAGACCGACCTGAGTCACACAAGCCTTTATGTTTTCAGAAATGGGGGTCAACCATCATTTCTTTGTCCCACAACTTTCAGTTGGTCCTAATAATTGCCCAACCGTGGAATTTGGATTCCCACCCCCCTCTCATGCACCAGCGTGGCTCTTTGGTTTTTATGAAAAATTATAGTATCTCTAAAATCAATATTTTCGTCACCTTGCACTTGTTATATTGTTGTTTTTAACATCAAAAGAGAAGCATATGCCTTCAAAACATTTGTTTGTTTATTTATTTATTTATTATATTTTTACATCGCCGATCTGGCTAGTCACCCGGCCACCCTGGGTGCTTTTGTCAAAAATGTCAAGCCTTGAACTAGGAACTTGAGAGTTCAAGAACAGGAAAGAAGAACATGCAAGAAAGAGCCTTGATGGATAAGACAAAAGGGAAGGGTCATCTACAGTATTTTTCCATGTATAAGACTATACTTTTTCCTAAAATTGTTAGACTAAAAATTGAGGGTCGTCTTATACACGGAAGTAAGCCGAGGAGAGAACCGCACGGTTGCGAAACTGCCCAGTGGGGGGCGTCTTATACATGGGGGCGTCTTATAGACGGAAAAATACGGTAGTCCACCATCCTAATTCCAACAGCAGCTAGATAAATACTTCTGGGAAGCCCACAGTAAGGTGTGAAGGCAAAAACCCCAAGTGCTCTTTATCTGGGCATATGGAACATGGAGGTTCCATTTACTTACTGCTGCCAATAGCCACTGATAGGCTTTCTCCATGAATTTGTTTAACACACACACCCTTTGCAGCTATATAAACCAGCAGCAATCACCATATCCACTGGCAATTAATTGTGTTAAGAATTTTATTGTATCTGTCCCACATCTACTATCAAATCAATTTCATTGTGTGAGCCTATGTTTTAGCATTATTGGCGGAGAAGGGGGGGGGAAATTCTATGCATGCACTGTCTCTGTATGCACTGCCTCCACACCGTTCATACTTTTATAAACCTCCTTTTCATCTCCCTCCTTAGCCATCTTTTCTTCCTAAACTAAAAGCCAAAAACATTTTAGCCTGTGTTTGTAGGAAAGATGCTGTAATCCCTTAATCAGTTTAGGGCACAATCCAACCGGGATGCCCGTAACCTTCTGAACTCGGAGGATTACGGACATCCCATCCTATGCAGGGCAGAAGGAGCATGCAGGCAAAGGTCACCTCCATGCTTCTTCTGCCCTGCAAAACACTTAGACGGCCGATTTCGGTCTTCTAAGTGTGGCACCTCGGGGCAGGAGGGAAGGAGGCTGAGGCGCTGCCAGGATATAGTGTATCTTGGCGGCACTGGTCTCCTCCCCCCCCCACGCCCATCCACAAAAGCCCATCTCCAAGGTCACTCTTGCGACCTCGGAGATACAGCCGGCGCAGTTCTTTCTGTGCCGGCTGCAAAGGGGAAATTGGAGCTCCAATCCCCAGGCACTGAGCTTGGAGAGAATTTCCAACCTTATAGTGGGGGATTCGAGCAATCTATGGCCGTTTAGAAGCTGTCTAGTAGCCATAGGAATACTCTGCCCGTCAATGTTGAAATTATTTCTCCTTTGGCTGCCTTTCTGATTTTTTCCTCCCAATATCCCCCTTAGATCTTTGATCAGGGGCAATACTATATTCAAAGCATTATATTGCTTTTTAGGCATGGTATTTATACCCATATTGATTCTGTGAAACAGTTTGTTTCTCTTACATTTTTTAGTTAATTGGACCTAGTCAAGTAAGGTACCGTGGAATGTGGCTGCAATCTTGGGGGTATGTCCACTATCCGTGTTCTCACCTTGGTCCAGGTGTAAACCCAGCTGCCCACCACTATGCTGGCAGGGCATGTGGGAAGCCAAACATTGGGACGTGGAAACATGCCTAATTCAGTGAACTTGTTCTGTGGACACATAGGATCAGTCAGTGGGTATGTGTTGGATAAATTTGAATGAGTTGAATTTAGTTTCCACTGAGCTCAATGGGACTTAAGTTAAGTTAGCTAAAGTATGGATCCAACCCTGTGTGTTTAGACCTCAGAACCTACTTCAAGGCACAGACAGAACCAGGAGTGTGCATTTGGTAGGCCATACAGAACCATCAGGGCCTTGTATAAAAATTTGAAGAGCCTGGCCTAAGTTTAGCAAAGTTTCCTTGCTAAACTTTGAGGCTTCAGTTTCCAGCTTTGTCAGTTCAAGCTACAGATCCAATGGACCCTGGAGATGCAGACCCTCTAGGTCTTAATCTAGGTTTGGGTATTCATGGCCCAGCCTGCCTTTTTAGACTGAATGAAAGCACTTTACCAGACTGATGTTACAACAACTTCAACAGAAAACTTATACAGCCAAAGAATTTGAAACAGCAGTTGCTTTTTTTCACCACTGCAGGATGATTTCAGATGGTAAATTTGAATATGCTACGTAGGGAGGGTTTTTGTTTGAGTTCATGGGAAAGAGCATTCAAGAATGTATTCCCCACCTGCAATTGAAAGTAGTACAGGAAGGACTCTACCAGTCCACAGTTGTACTGAATATATAGCTTGTGCATTCCTTTGGGAAGTACTTATTATCAGAGGTGTTAAATGTTTCCTCCGTTATATTGCTTACAGAATCAACAAAACTAATAAATCCTTGGATGGCCATGTATTTATTGTCTTTTGTGATAAACTAGGGGTAAATTATTAGCAGGGTTTCTAATTAATCTTAAAATAACATGCAAATTATTTGTACAAAATACATTAATGTAACATTGACTAATGGCTGAAGGGCTTCCTAGTTAACATTCTATTTAGTTCTCTAAAAATGTTTAGAGTGACGCTGACAAAGAAAACATAAAATCAGTATACTAATCCAGCTATAAAATTAATGTAGTTTACATTACATTATATTCATGCTCATGGCATTTTTATATCTCATCACTCATTACTTTAGAAGCCTAGAGTTTGGATTGGACTCGGAGGTATGCCAGACTTGGAAGCAGTTTGTGAACTATTTCCTGCAACTATTTTTTATGAATAGGTGATCACTGAATTGTACATCCTCCTCTCATAACTCATTTCAGAAGCAAATGTAGGACATATTTGAATAACCCGTTGGTGGCATCTTTCACTCAGAAGCCATATTGGACAAAATAAGTTCTCAGCATTGAGGGTTTAATAAAATGTTTAAAACTTTTTTCTTGTGGTAACTGTGTATTTTTTAAGTACAGTCACTGGATATATGGTGTATACGGAAACATACATGCAATCACAGAACATGTATATAATGGTTTCTAATGAAGAGGGTTTTTCTTTTAGAGAATACAGTTCATATTCTCTAAAGAGGGCCATTCTCATACTGAGCATTGTCATTTTCAGCATGAACAACTGCATATTCAAACAATTTTTATCAACCAGTAATGCCTTTATTAATCAATATGAAACAATTCCATCAGCAATATTTTACAATATATTGAGTATATTTTTTACTAAGATAATACAAGCAAAGTGCTTTAGAGTATTCAAAGTGCACTATAAATGTTATGCAGTAAAGATTTAAAATTACTACACTACATTGCAATGAATCTGACCACAGACTGCTTCTAAATGTAATGAACTCTCATGAAAGCCAGAGCACTAAAGAATGCACTAAAAATATCTGGAATGAAAGAAGAGAAGGTGGTAAAGAACACATTCAAAAACAAACAGAGAAATGTCAGAGTACAAGTCAGACTGAGAACAGGATTCAGGCAGAACCAAGTCACATTCTCTTATGTGTAGAGATACTGTAATTGGGAAATCTATGCTCTGTCATAGGTGCTCTACAAAGTATTCTCTTATCAGCTGCAGGGAGCAGGGAAGCACAGAACAACTGAACACCAGGAAACTGATGCGGTATGTAAACTACATACATGACTGCCATTTTTGGTGGCAGCACATGTGTATATCATAGTCTCTTGTTCCAATCTGATTTAAAAACAAAAAGACCAGATTATCTGTATCTTCCACCTAACATTTAGATCCTGAACAATCAACTTATAGCACTGCTGATCATCATCCAGTGTTAAGTAAAAGCCAATAATCATTTTCCCTGATGAGGACTAGGAGCTTAATATAAAGTCCAAACAACAAACATATTAAGATAGGTGAGTAATTAAGTGTGTGAAATTGAAAAACCAGTTCAGTGGCACTGGAACATATGGTCTGTGTTTGTGAACAAATTAATCCCAGCAGTTTCTGAATTGTGTGCTTATGTAGAGAAACAATACATCTGTATCGCACCTACACTACAGTCCATCCATCTACTAAGATTTTTGCTTTAGTTTGTCACAGCAGGACTGTCACTTGCTCACTCACTATTCCATCTGAGGCCATCATGGAGGTGACTGCACAGTGTAACTGACTACAATGCAATCCTTTCTCCAATGCAACCACTATATTTAAAAGCACGTCAAATGAATCCTTTAAGGACCATCTTCTATCTGGTAACCTGTGTCCTCACTGTGGGAAGCTGTGTGGATCTAGAATTGGCCTCCACAGTCACTTACGGACCCATCGCTAGAGTCTACACAATCTTCTTTAGAATTTCCTCCTTTTATCCCGGAAGACAATCTTACTCGGTCACGAGTGATCGCCTGATGATGATGAAATTATGAGTGAGGTTTCCTACCATTCCAATGCAACCACTATATTTAAAAGCACGTCAAATGAATCCTTTAAGGACCATCTTCTATCTGGTAACCTGGTCCTCACTGTGGGAAGCTGTGTGGATCTAGAATTGCCTCCACAGTCACTTACGGACCCATCTCTAGAGTCTACACAATCTTCTTTAGAATTTCCTCCTTTTATCCCGGAAGACAATCTTACTCGGTCACGAGTAATCGCCTGATGATGATGAAATTATGAGTGAGGTTTCCTACCATTCACAAGGAGTGAACTACAAGGCAGACTGACCAATCTAAACTTGTTTTCCAATTTAAAAAGAGAGTGAAAGAAACTTGTTGGCAGGTCACAGTCCCTAGGAGGCTAGTTTCCGCCTTGTACCTATCAGAAATTATTAGCACTTTTGACTCTAATGAATAACTGTAGTGGAAGGAAACAATCAACATTTGATTATTTTTACAGTGGGTAACAAGTACTGTGCAGTAAATGAAAGGCAGCATCTTATGTAAGTATATATACCCACCCACTCTCTATTTCACTAATCCCACACACAAATAAATGAAAAGCTGCAGTTCACATCTTTGAGTTTTTCTAAAACTTTGAAAATAATCTGATGATGATGAAGAAGAAAAATGTGGTGTTTCTGCCAGGACCTGTCATCAACATAGTACATTTTCCTCTTGTATCTGATGGAGAAAAAAAATTGTGTGCTTGCTTTACTTTAAACAAGGACAGAGCTAATAACTAACAAATGGCATAGCAATGCAAATGGGAAGGATTTGGACCTTTCAAAAAACAAATCCTTTTAAAGGGCCAGTCTTATAATGACCTCCTGTTCAAAAGGGTCCCAAGCATTAGCATAGCAAACAAGAGAAAATAAGCAGTATCAGAGATGTAGAACCATTTATGTCTACAAGGTGATCCTTTGCAGGAGAACAGTACCCATACAAGTATGTTAAACATATTTTCTTTCATAAGAACATAAGAAGAGCCATGCTGGATCAGACCAAGGGTCCATCTAGTCCAGCATTCTGTTCACACAGCAGCCGACCAGCTGCCCACAGGAAACCCACAAACAGGACTTGAGTGCAACAGCTCCTTCCCGCCCATTGCCTGGTGACTGGTGTACAAAGGCATACTGCCTCCGATACTGGAGGTAGCAGACAGCCAATCAGGACTAGTAGCCATTGATAGCCTTCTCCTCCATGAATTTGTCCTATCCCAACTTCCCATCGCTCTCTCCAACATTCCATAAGAAAAGGGGCATGTTTCAGGTTTAGGCCTTCTCTCCACCTAGAAGCGGAAGTGGTAATACAAGTTCCAGATATGGGCTTTTTAGGAAGCTCATTCTTGGAGCAATTGTTGCCCGAGAGAATACTCCCCTCACTAGCAGTTTTGCTTGGAGCACAACAATGCCATCTGTAGTCCAAACACTGCATGGCTAGGTGAAGGAGTTCAAAGAAGGCTTAGTCCCCACATGAAACACACCAGTTCATATAGATGCCTTTATGCATAGCTCCACTCACTCCAAAAGGTGTAGAAACTGCTGGCAGTATGTACTCTCTCTTAAACTAAAGCTATGCAATGACTCTCACTGATTTGGTACCAGTTTAGAATTAAAGCAATCTGTATATTAGGGATTCATTTTGTACTTAATGGCATCAGTGATGCACAATGCAAATGAAAGAGGATGTAGAACAAGGATGAGGACATCTAGCCCTCCAGATGTTCTTGAACTGCAACTCCCACAATCCCTCACCACTTGTTCTGCTGGTTAGGGCTGATGAGAGTTGCAACAATATCTGGAGGACCACACATTCCCCACCTGTGATTTAACAAGATTAAGATTTTGTTGGACAAAGTGATGTACCTTTGTACTACTTTTTATTCCTTCAATATTCTGCAACTTTAAAATGCCCTCTAATTTATTCAATGCAGGGAAGATAAATGAACAACTAAAGGTGAAGTACAAATATTCATTAATAATGAATCCATTATGTAAAAGTGAAGCTGCACATTAGTTATTACCACCCACCATCAGTCTTTGATAATTAGGTAAGGTTTGGAAAGATGTCAAAGAATTCTATTAAATCACACAAACTAATATCTAATACAAAGTTGATACAGTAATACCTTGGATTGCAAGTAACTTGGTTTGAGAGTGTTTTGCAAGACAAGCAAATTTTTAAATATTTATTTAATATATATTTTTTACTTGATATACAAGCAACGCAATACAAGTACTGTAGTACAGCTTAAATTAAAAATCTCCATACAAATTTTTTTGGGGGGATTTCGTTTTGATATAAGAGTGTTTTGGATTACAAGCACGTTTCAGGAATGAATTATGCTCTCAATCCAAGGCATGACTGTACTTTATAACTTGGAAACATTCTGAATATTAGTATGGAACTTCTGAGAGTCACCCTTTGGTCAGGGCAAAAGGTAATTAGAAATAATTATAATATTAAAACTTCAAAGCTGGTGCTGACTTGAAAGGTTGATTAAAATTATTTTTTTTAAGACAACCAGATTACTTTGGGGATAGTTCAATAGCAATTTAGCATAGTATCTGTGGTAATATCCCTTTAAGAGGGACAGTCTCTTAATATACCTGAATGGTATTTAACTGACCAAGTGTTTTGAGTTAGTCACTTTTCTCCTTCTCTCTTCTTGTCCTTATACTTCTCACTCTTGCATGTTGTATTGTGTGTTGGCACCTGTCTTATGAATAAGATTAAAGGATGACTCTTTTCTAATCTCTTACGTTGGAGTTATGATTACGCCTGAGCTGACCCTACGGAACCCATGAAAGATATCACATGGTGTCAGAAGTCGGTGTGGACTTGGTTTGTTTGTTTTTCCTCTGCAGTTGAAAGTTTGAGTGAAGATATGGATTCGTTCTGGCCTCCTCCTCCTTTGGCCTTGCAAGGCAATTTGTCTGAAAACTGGAAGCGATGGGAACAAGCATTTAAATTATACTTGCGCGTATAAAGGCGAGATAAAGAAGAGGCAGACACAGGGCATATGGTTTCAAATCAGGGCCACATTTATTGAATTGAAGATCTGTGAAGGGTGAAGTGCGGTTCTAACCTAGCCCGGCCCTTGGCCAGGGTAAAAGACCAATATTTGGCGAATACATCCTAACTGAACCGGAGGCGGGATTGCCCGCCACCGGCCAGTTGCCCTCCATGTGGAGCTGGAGGGCCTTACCATCGTCACCTTACTTTGGCGCCTCCAGGCTCCCAAAGTAGGTGAGAAAGGTAAAACCCCAAAGCCGTCCCAATTTCCCTCGTGCCAAGCCTCATGACATTGGCGAGGGACAGCCTTGGGTAAACGTCAGTCACCTTGAAAGGTGCCACTGGATTATCACCATAACCCTAATTGCTCAGGAGCAAAGAGACCGAAGGCGGGAACCCAGGAGCTTAAATAAGCTCTTACCTGGGTCCCTGCCCTTTTGAGCCATTGGCTCATTTCTCGTGACCCACCTTACCAGGTGCCTGCCTCCTCTCTCCTCCCCCACACGCAAGCCTTCTCCCTGTTCCCACGTAAGGGGCCATTGGAAGTTCTTTTACTGCAGCTGGACTTGATAACGTTTCAAAAAAATGGCAAGTAGCTATCTTGCTCCATTGTGTTGGAGAAGAAGCCTTGGCAATATATAATACGTTTGGTTTTCTTGAGGAAGGCCCAAAAGATATAAGAGAAGTTTTTGAACAATTTAGAGTACCTATTGTACTCCTCGTAAGAATGTGGTTTTTGAACGATATTTGTTTTGGAGTTATTCACAGAAATATGGAGATACCATTGAACAATTTGTTACTGAATTTAAACTTAAAGCCAGCAGCTGTGAATTTGGTAATGCAGCTAATGAAATGGTGAGAGATAAGATTGTGTTCAGTGTGTAAAGGAGGAGAGATTAAAGGAAAGACTTTTGAAAGAACCAGATCTAACTTTGGAGAAAGTGGTTGAGATATGTCGTGTGGCGGATGTAACAAGAGCCCAGCTGCAGTCTATGGCTACCTCTACTAAAGAGCTGTATGAAGTATGTGTGACAGATAAGAATCGTGAAGAGATTCCAGTCCAAGTTCTTGGAACTAAAAGGTCACAGTTTGAACGTAGAGATGACCAGACTAGAAATAATAAGTGTCCCTATTGTGGCATGCTTCATAAGCTTCGTAAGTGCCCTGCATTTGGAAAGACTTGTAACCAATGTGGCATGAAAAATCATTATGCCAGAGTATGCAGAGCAACATCATTAAATCTTGATAAAGGACAACAAAGCTACCAGACTCATGAGCTTGATATAAGCAGTTTGTTGATAGGGCTGTCTCAAGAAAGTAATGGTTTAGTTGCAAACCAAAATGCTGGATGGTATGTTGATATAATTATACAAGGACTTTCAGTAAAGTTCAGATTAGACACAGGTGCTGAGGCAAATGTTTTGCCATTTAATATTTTTTGTGAGTTACCGGGTAAGGAAGCATTAACTAAAAGTGATGTAACTCTTGTGGCTTATGGTGGGACACGTATACAACCTTTGGGAACTATTGTTCTAGAATGTCATACTTTAAAGGGAGTAGCCAGATTATTGTTTTATGTAACAGAGTGTTCTGCAATTCCTTTGTTGGGTAGATCGGCGCGTGAGACTTTAGATTTGGTTGATCTTGTAAATACAGCTGAAATTTTGACACAGGAGCAATTGCTTACTGATGTTTTTGAAGGTTTGGGTGAGTTTGAAGGATCTCACCACATACATATTGATCCAACAGTTGTTCCTGTTATTCATGGGTGTCGGAAGGTGCCTTTTGCAATACTGGATAGATTAAAGGAAACTTTGTGTCAGATGGAGAGTGCAGGAGTGATATCTAAAGTTGTGGGCCCCACAGATTGGGTAAGCAGTTTGGTTATAACAGAAAAAGACAATGGGAAATTGCATGTATGTCTTGATCCTCGTGATCTAAATAAAGCCGTTCAAAGGCAGCATTATACTATTCCTACAATAGATGAAGTATTGAGCCATCTAGCCGGAATGAAAGTCTTTAGTATTATAGATGAAAAAGATGGTTATTGGCAAGTGAAGCTGGATAAAGTATCATCCCGTTTGTGTACGTTCAATACACCGTGGGGAAGGTATTGTTTTCACCGCTTGCCATTTGGGCTTAAATCCTCTAGTGAAGTGTTTCAGCAAAAGAACGAGGAGATTTTTGGGCATATAAAAGGGGTGTATATGATAGCTGATGATATGATTATAGCAGCAGAGACAGTTGAGCAACATGATCAGATTTTACATGAAGTTATGGAAACAGCACATGCTAAGAACATTAAATTTAACTAAAGAAAAGATCCAATTTAAGGTAAACTCTGTGAAATATATGGGTCAGATAGTAACTGCTCAGGGAGTTCGGCCAGATGATGGTAAAATTAAGGCTATACAAGAAATGGCGGCTCCGCAAGATAGACAGGGTGTGCTAAGATTTTTGGGGTCTGTACAATATCTGTCAAAGTATATTCCACGGGAGGCAGAACTCACTGCACCCTTAAGAAATTTGTTAAGGAAGAATGTAGTGTTTCAGTGGATGCCAGAACATCAGGAAGCTTTTGAAATGATCAAACAACAATTGTGTCAGGCACCTGTACTTCAATATTTTGATGTGGCTAAACTGATAGCTGTGCAAGCTGATGCATCAAAAGATGGTTTGGGAGCATGTTTGCTTCAGGAGGATAAACCAGTGTCTTATGCGTCAAGGTCACTTAGTAGGTCAGAACAAAATTATGCTCAAATAGAGAAAGAACTGCTTGCTGTTTTGTATGCAATGAAAAAATTTCATCAGTATGTGTTTGGCAAGGTTGTTTTGGTCCAAACTGATAATAAACCCTTGGACGCAATTTGTAAAAAACCTATAGGTGCTGCTCCTGCTCGTTTGCAGCGAATGCTTTTGCAGCTTCAGAGATATCAATTTAATATAGTGTACACCCCAGGCAAGTTTATGTACCTAGCTGATACTTCGTCACGGGCTGCTGTGGATCCTCCAGTGGGTGATGAGGATTCAGTGGAAGGTGAGAGAGTAGTACATGAAGTGAGTTCATTAGCTATGCACCCAGATGGAGTGATGACTATACAAGAAGCAACAATGCAAGATTCTCAACTTCAAGAGGTTGCAATACTTGTGGGACAGGGATGGCCACAGTATATGAGAGACGCTTCCCCTGCTGTGAAGCCCTTTTGGCATGTGAAATATCAGTTGCGGTGTCAGGATGGTATTCTTTATATGGGAGATAAGGTGGTCATTCCTGTGTCCCAAAGTCAGAGTATACTCTCTCAACTTCATGAGCCTCATCAGGGCATTCAGAGAACCAAGGCTAGGGCAAAAGGGTTAATGTATTGGCCTGGCATGGCTAAAGAGATTGAGACAATGGTTAGAAATTGTGTTGTTTGTGCTCGGTTAGCTCCAAAAAATCAAAAGGAGCCACTTGAACCACATGAGATTCCTGAGATACCATGGGAAAAGGTGGGCGTAGATATTTTTGAGTATGGTTCATCCCCTTTTCTTATTGTAGTTGATTATTTTTCAAAATATCCAGAAGTGATGAGTTGGTCTGATAAGACTGCAAGAACTGTAATTGTTAAATTGAAAGCTGTGTTTAGTCGTCATGGTATTCCAAGGATGGTGGTGAGTGATAATATGCCTTTTGCTAGTAGGGAGTTTCAAGCATTTGCGCAGGAGTGGGGGTTTGAACAATGTCTTAGTAGCCCAGGGTATCCACAATCTAATGGAATGGTTGGAAGAGCAATTCAATCCATAAAACAGCTGATAAAGAAAGCGGAAGATGCACATGGGGATTTTTATTTGGCATTATTAGAATATCGGAATACACCAGTTACTGGGATGTTATATTCACCTGCACAAATGTTAATGAGTAGAGTATTAAGGAGTAAACTTCCAGCAACGACTGATGCTTTGCGTCCTAAGATCCTTTTTGAAGTGCGTAAGAATCTTCAGAGAATCCAGGACAGACAAAGGTATTTTTATGATCGTACAGCAAAGCCACTTAAGCCTTTACAAGAAGGTGACTTGGTGTGGATGGAGTCAGGGGAGGGATGGCTTTAACCCGTTGCCTTCCTACCAGGGTTGCAATGATTTAAATCAGAATGATTTAAATCAATGATTAAATCATCAATAAAAATTGATTTTTTTGAATTTTTTTGCAAAAAATCATGAGCTGCCAATCGAATTTTTTCTATTTTTTGCAAAAAAAATCATGATTTTTTTGCAATCCAGTCATGTAGATAGCCTAGTAACTGATAATACTGGTAACATAAAAAAAAGAGGAAAAAACTTGATAAAGAGGAGACCCTTAACCTCATTACATATGGATGTAGTGCCCATCTAATGTATCTATTGGCTAAAGATGTGGATATTCCTAATGTCAACAACCATGTCGTTGCTATTGTAAAGTACTTCAGAAACAACCATTTTGCATCAGCTGCTTACAGGGCAACAGGAGCAAAAGCACTGCCGATTCCACAAGATGTTCGCTGGAACACTGTCACCGATTGTTTAGAAGCCTACATCAAAAACTGGCCCATCATCATGCAAATCTGTGAGGAAAATTGAGAGAAGATCGATGCAGACATCAAAAACAAGGTCTCTAACTTGGGAATCAAAAGAAATGTTGAAGATCTCCTTAAAAAGCTCAAACCTATTGCTGTGGCATTGGACAAATTACAGAGAGATTCGTGTAGTATTGGTAGGGCAGTTGACGTTTTGAAGCAACTTTCGGAAGATCTGACAGCTTGCAGAGTATTGACTGCAAATAATCAAAGTAATCTACAAACCTGTTTCAAGCAAGCAGTAACACCAGCTCACTATCTGGCTAACATTATGACTGCATCTGTCATGGGCAAAAACTTAACAGAAGAGGAGTATGACTCGGGGATGGATTGGGCCAATGAAAACCATCCAAATATAGTTCCAGTCCTAATAAAGTACAAAGCTAAGGCCAAGCCATTTTCTCAGTATATGTTCAGCAAAAACGTCATCAATTCAGTCCAGCCCCCGGAATGGTGGACTTCACAGCAGGACAAACTGCATCAGCGGGTGATCGATGTCGCAGAACAGTTGCACACTGCGACTGTCTCCACAGCAGATGTGGAAAGAGTGTTTTCATCATTTGGATTGGTACAATCAAAACTGCAAAATTGTTTAGGCTTAGACAAAGCTGCCAAATAGTGTTTTTGTTTAAAGCCATGAATCAATATCAAAAAGGAAAGTGAAGGAAAAATTAAGTGAAAGTGATTAACTTTTGTACATATCTAGCCAGTAAATGGGCCATGTTAAGTAGCATGCAGTTTATGACAAATAATTACTATTGAGGTCACTTTAAATATGCAAAAATGCAACAATACTCTATTAAACGAAACCTGTTCTGATTAATGTTTTCTGTATAATTTAATTTGGTGTTCTTAACTATTAAGGGTAGGCTATTTGTACATGTGGTTGCCTGAAACTTTGAGCTTAATTTTACTAATTGGGGGGGAGAGCTTGTGCACTCATTCCCACTACTCCTGCATGTGTGCAGAGCAATTGAGTTCAGCTAGATTCTCACAACCATATTAATGAGCACACCTAGAGTGGAATACATGTACAGTATAACATGTGAATACTCCTAGTGTGAGTCCCAATCCTTGCACATCCTTTCCCTACCACATAGAAAAGAACAGTAAAGATTGGGGCCCTCACTCTGTCTTTCTACCTTCAGAAAGTTAGCACATGGGCCCCGATTCCCATGTTTCGCTTACACGAGGGCCCCAATCTTTACTGTTCTTTTCTATGTGGTAGGGAAAGGATGTGCAAGGATTGGGACTCACACTAGGAGTATTCACATGTTATACTGTACATGTATTCCACTCTAGGTGTGCTCATTAATATGGTTGCGAGAATCTAGCTGAACTCAATTGCTCTGCACACATGCAGGAGTAGTGGGAATGAGTGCACAAGCTCTGCTCCCCTTCCTTGCTGTTCTTGTTGCCCTCTCTAGATGGAGGGCAGCTGTGTGCAAAGGAGAGCCTCCTCTATCTGTAGAAACATTCCTGGGGACTTTAGAATTCTGATGCTTGACATAAGTCAAGCATGCCCAGTACAGTTCTCCTGTCAGCATTCTGACAGAAGGGAAGGGGCGACCGGAAATTGTCAACTGACAAAAGACTGGGGTAATTTTGAGGGCTGGTGGAGTCATTCTGCCTGACCAATAAATCGCTGATGAAGAGGGAGGAAAAAAGAAAAGTTATGCTGGAATCCTGTGCAGGCTTACTCAAAGTGAAAAGTAAGCCTTAAAGAACATACAGGGACATGTCTATTCATTTGTACATATCTAGCCAGTAAATGGGCCAGTTTGCACATCACAGAGGCAAACTGCGGGTTAATTAGTAATGATTTGCTGGGACACACGCGGCACACGAGTCACTTCCGTTTTCTGTAAACAAACTCTGATGGGCCCGATCGGAGCGTAACGTATGAAACCAGACCAACAGGTTGTTTAGGGGATAAACAGCCCAGCAATTAACCCAACAACAAACCCATCAGTCCGGGTTCGCACATCACGCTCACAAGCTCCAATCAATCCGATCAGAAGTTATTTACAGAAACAAGAAGTAGCTTACAGCCCCGCAAATCATGAGTTAAATAACCCATGATTCACCACTGTGACATGCGAACAGGGTCAATGACTTGTTTGCATTTTTTTTTTAGTTTGTGTCTTATTTTTTTCAGAACACTGTAATAATAAATTTCCTTTTTTAAAAAACAAAGAAATTTAATGATTTAAAAAAACCCTACCAGTTGGCTCAGCTCCACAAAGCTCATGTCGGCTCAAGCTCCATAAAGCCAGGAAATTGGAAGCTAAGGCTGATGCCTTAACATATATGCCCTACAATCAAAAATGATGTCAACAAATTGCACCTCCCCCCACGCATAGCTGTGGCAGGGGGGAACCATTTGCACGCGGGGGAGTGGACGAGTCAGACCACAATGGTCCGATGTTTAAGCTACCAATCAGAGAGCAGAAGGGGAGGGGCGGTAGGGCCGTTATTAGGCTCGCACGCCTCTCCCCCCGGCTCCTTTCTAACGCGGCTCCCTCCCTCCCATCCGTGTTTGCAGTGTAGGTTTTACTGGTCACCTGTTTCCAGGGGCCGAGTAGGAATTTTGGTTCATTGTCCTAACTGGCCGGGGGCAATGTTTGTGTTTCGCCTACTCTACACTGTATTTCAGGGTTTGGGTGCTTAGTGGCATTTTCAATTCGGTCACATTGGCGGTTAAGTGCGGGATTAGGCAGTTTTAGGGGCTCGGTGATCATCCTATGGCACCTTTCAGGTGAGAGGCGTGCCCGAGGCTCCTTCCGCCGACTGCCTCATGGCTCGGGACTGCGGAGATAAGGCCATCTCTGAGGTCTTCCTACTTCACCTACCAGTGCCTCACGGTCTGGTCGAGGCTGATTGCAGGAAAGACCTTCCAAGGAGGGGATGACTTGGATGCCGTCACCCTCCTTGCTGGATGTTTCGCCCTATAGCAATGGTGACCAGCTGACTTTTTTCCCTTCGTAGGTCTCCTATTGATGATTCAATAAATGTGGCCCATTACTTTTACCACAATTTGTACCCTACAATTGTGTCTGAGTCGTTATTTCTCCTCTACGCGCGCAAAATCTCAACAAACAAGCATTCACAGGAGGATTCTTCTAGCAATACAGTAAGGCTCAGATGTTTAATAAAACAATACAGGACCAGTGGAACATCTTTGGTGCTCCCAGGCACTCCATCTTCCCTCATCTGGATTTGGGCCTGAAAGACCAATAAAAACTGTGGGTGGCATGGAGGGGAAGTTGTAAGCAAGCATTACTAATTACTTCTGTTAAGGTATCAGTCTTAGCTTCCAATTTCCTGACTTTGTGGAGCTTAAGCCAACGTGAGATAGCCTTAACTCTGGTCTTAAACTGGCAGGTTTTATGATGATTGTTCTATAGTAGGTGCAGATACTGGTAAGATTTTAGTAAATTGTTAACAGCAAACTGTATGGAGTTTTACTTTAGTACGACTAGTGCTGCCAATCTACCTAGATGCACTATATCTATAACTGCATCATTTTTTAATTGTTGAAGTAATGTCTACTCTTTTAAATTACTTGAGGGCAAAAATAAATGTTGCAATTACATGCAATCAAATTTCATTTTGGCAATAATTAACTTGGCAGTTTTGGAAACATGCACATCAGTATAATCCGAGAAATTCTCTCTCTCCCTCCCTCTGAACATCACTGGCAACTATCGACCATACTATCAAACCATACACCAACCTAATTAGGGGAATGGATAGCAACAAAGACCAGAACAGCCTTATAGCACCTGTACCAAAGTGTTTTCTAAAGAGAATAATTGATGTAATTTAAACCTTACAGCTGGGAAAGCTATAGCATGGGGTCTTCAACTAAGGCCTGCGGGCCACATTCGGGCCCCGCTTTGCCTTTTATCCGCGCCGCTGGCCGATGGCGGAAGCAGACTTTTTTTTAACTCTTTCGCTTCAAGCGCTGATTCTTTTTATTCTTTTTCCATAATATGGAAGAATTAGTGGTGGTTGTTTACCCTCTTATGTATGAGCTGATGTAGCAAGGTCATGATTTCTGAAATGTTTCAAAATGCTACTTTGGATTGAAGCGAGTATCCGTCATTTGTGTGATGGCAAAAACATAAAAGTATATGTCGTGTTAGGCATGAAACAATTGTAAAACTATATATGTAAATACCACCAGCCCTGCCAGGAGATTTATTTTTATTTATTTCATTTACATTAATTAATCGGCCCCATCTGGCCGGCAACCGGAATCGCCCATCTGGCCGAATATTCCATAATATTCCACTCATTCTTCCACTCCCCATTCCTTTTTTCCCTAGTGTGTTCGTATCTTTTTAGATTTGTAGCCTGCGGCAGGGACATGTCTTGTTAATTGCTGTAAAAACCGCCCAGAGAGCTTCGGCTATTGGGCCGGTATAAAAATGAAATAAATAAATAAATAAAATACTTTCCATTTAACGGGGAAAAAATTTCACACCCTATCCATTAAAAAAAAAGGACCGGGGTCCTTTTTTTTTTACTTGATCCATTGGTTCATATTTTTTCAAACTATAGTCCCGGCCCCCCAACAGTCTGAGGGACAATGAACTGGCCCCCTGTTTAAAAAGTTTGAGGACCCCTGAGCTATAGTATGGAAGGGAAAAATAATCCCTAAGTAGACGTTCTTATTATTAATTTTTCATACGCATTTCTATACTTGCATAACAATTCATTACAGTTTCATGACATGGGATAGGTAAAATATGTAACAAGAAGTGAAGAGAGATAACTTGTAAATATATATATTTTAAAAAATATCTCTTCGTTTAGTTGTTTAAATCCAAGAATGGTTGTCAAAGACCAACAAACAGGCAAGAAAGAACATGGTTCAGATGATACCTTTACCAAACTAATGTTTCAACCTTTCAAGATGAGGTAAGCTTTTTAAAAAAGAAAATCATTTTGGAAAATTAGTACCCTATGAACACAGTTTGCCCAATAAAATCACTTTTGCCCATTTAGATAATTTTGGATTCATATTTCTCACATGCACCATTCTTTAATGATCCTATAATGAGTATAGCAAGCATGGATGAAGAGATCCAATTCCAATCAGGACCATGGTGAGAACAAAGGGTTAAAAAAAACCTCCCACACTCACCAGTCTCAATCCAGGTTGGCAGCCCCCCTCCCCAGTCCAGCTAGTTTTTTCCACCAAAATAACCCAGCCACACAAGGCCAAACCACATTACAAATGTCAAATCTGTAATGGCCTTCCAGCATGGTTAATGTGGGGCTGAGCTTACCTGCTCAACCGGCAGTGCACCACTAGCCTCTGTCAAGGACCTGTTGGATCACCTTGTCAACATCTACTTTTGCCCATGTAGAGCAATCCTATGCCCTTCCAAGGAGCACTCCCATGCTGGGTGTTGTTCTTCCAGACAACACCCAGCAGAGCAGGAGTGATGGAGGCAATCTTCGCCTCTCTATCCCCATTTCTCTTGCTTTTCCCCTAGACATGCTCCTAAGTGCATCTGCTGGAGTTGCGGCTACGGAGACAGGAGCTGGGAGACTTCAGATCCTGTGGACCTTAAGCTCCTCTCTCCCCCCTCATTTGCATCTTCACCCAAGGTTGGAGCTTTCAACAGCAGCTGCATGGGGCAGGGGGGGGAATCCCCATTTGGATTTTCCCTCCTGAGATCATAGCAATATCTGTGGCCTCAGAGGGGGAACTCTGCAATATCCTATGGTCCCTGGGGCTCTCCCAGGGGCCACAGGATTGCTCACTTAGATTTCTAGGATGACTTCTACAATGAGCATTTCTCAAAACAAAGTAGTACATTCTGGTGAACAAAGTCATATAAACATTTCTAGATCTCTTTGAGTAGAGCACTTGCACTGACTTTATAATTTATGGACAAATGATTTTCTACACAAACAGAATTAAGTGAACCTGGACATTTAGCCATATATAGAGAGTCAAGAGGGAGAAAACTACCCTGTAATCACTACACAGATATACACACTGGGCCAGTTTGCATGATGAAACAGCTCACTGTGGCTTATTTATTTAAGCCACAGTGGGCGGCAGCACATGCAGGAAACCATGTTCTAGGGTTATGCGAGAGTTGTTTAACCCTCACACAACCCCCATTGGCCAGGTTTGACTGACATGACAAGTTGTGGCCTGAATATTCAAAAAATGTCTGGCACACACCGCAGCCCACTGTGGCTTAAACAAGCCACAGTGGGCTGCAGTGATCATGTGAAGCATTAACCATCTTATTCTTTCTTCTATCCCACAAATTTGGCACTTTACTCTCAGACACCTTCCCCAGGAAAGAGAGGTTAGCGACTGATCTATAACTGTTCACATATCTTAGAGCAGTCGGATTATGGCTTTTTTAAATGAAGCTGGGACCTTTTCTCAAGGACACATTTACAACATCGTGGACCCAGCCAGACATCCCCTTCTTGCTAGATGTAATAAGCCATGAAGGGCAAGGGTCAAGCATACACATGGTTGACTGGGCTCAACCAAGCACCCTGTCCACACCCTCAGGCTTCATAAAGTCATCCAACAAAAATGAACCAGATGGTGCTCTGGACACCTCCACTGACATCATCATCAGGCGATCACTCCGTGACCGAGTAAGATTGTCTTCCAGGATAAAAATTTACAAAAAGGAAATTTTAAAAGGAGGAAATTCTAAAGAAAAATTGTGTAGACTCTAGCGATGGGTCCGTAAGTGACTGTGGAGGCCAATTCTAGATCCACACGGTTTCCCACAGTGAGGACACAGGTTACCAGATGGAAGATGGTCCTGTAAAGGATTCGTTTGACGTGCTTTTCGCTTACCACTGACAACACTGCATCAATTACAAGTGACTTTGCCCTCAAAAGTGTCTTGCAAATAATACAGCATGCTATTGAGTAGCCTCTCCCAACCCCAGAGTGTAGTGGCAGGCCACTTCACTTTGGGATGTAACTGTTTATCTAGATCCATTTCAAATTGGGCTTCAGGTCTTGCTTTAGGACAGAAATTGGCTTGGTCACCCTTTGGGATGACCTTTTCTGAGAGGCAGACAGGAGAAGTGTGACTCAGCTGATTTTCCAGGATCTTACAGCAGTTCATAAACCTGTGTTTTTGACACCAACAATCATGGTATCCTTCTAAATAGGCTCTCCAAGTTGGGTGTGGGAGGCACCACTTGGGAGTGGTTCTATTCCTAAATGGGATGGGCGATTCTGGAAAGTAGTGCTGGGGGATTACTCTTAGCTCCTTTGGCAGTTCTGGTTTGGGAATCAATTGGGGCTTAGGAGATTTGGAAAAACAGGAAAAGATGGGTATAGGTCATACAGGTTAGTAAGTGGGCCCAAACTTCTGATCTAGTCTTGTACAAGCTAGCAAAAAAAGTTATGGGAAAGAATTATGGGAAGCTGTTAATTAGGCCAGATTTCCTCCTATGAATTCAAGTGCTTTTATTTTCAATCAACAAGAAAGAAATTCTCAGTTTGAGACAAACTGATAGTTCAAATGTTGGTTTACACTGCAATTTCTGAATGAGATACAATTTTCACATTCTGCTTCCATCTCTCATTGCTGGATTTCCATGATACTCCCATGGCACATCCTTTATCTGCTTCAATGAAGCTCATGACTACACTGCATGTTCTCAAAATCCTGTTCAATTCTTTTAAATGGTTCTCAAGCAACAGGAAATGAACCATAACGTTCATTTTTGGAATGAAACATATTCATAAAACTATACGACACCCAGAGATACAGCAGACCTCATAACCTCCCTGCACAGACTTGAATGAAGCTTTTTCCTATCAGCATCCAGCAAAGGTGAAGCAATTGAAAAAGAAACCCCATACATGATTCTGACATTTCTATTTTCCACATGAAATACTTGCACCCTGATCTGCAAATAATGTGTTTAAGTACTGAAGTGTGAAATATCTGCAATGTCTACATGCACTCAAATGTCATGGAATAAATTGAAAGTTCTATGGCTTTGGTAGCACAGAGAGATGTTCCTTCCAGCTCTCTCTTAATGTGTAACAGGACTGCTCCCCTTGATTGCTGGGATATGGGTTCATGCAAGTATAATTTTATTCTTTAATAATCTTCTGGCAAAGGAAAATAACTGCTTTACCTCTCAGATGTGGTCAGACAGCGTAAGGAGGCTGTGACACTTGATTGCATTGGTGCGTTCCTTAGATATTGGTTATCTATTAGGTTAACTGCTGTGTTTCAAAGCATTCATACATATTTCCTAGTTCTTTGTCATGACAAAGACTGAGGAAAGTAAAATTACACTTTTGAGAAAGGCATAGAATGAAGCTATTAATGTAGGTACTTGACAAAAAGGCGTTTGTGATTAACTTCAAAGTAAACTATATGCAATATTTTATGCACCCAATAAAGGTAAAAGCTGAAGGGAAATTAATGGCGCACAGATTTGTGTTACTATGAGACTAAATACAACACACTTAAACAAACATGCAGAAGTCAACAGAACTACTACAAATGTAAGTAACCATAGAATAACCATCAGTATCCTCATCTTATTTCAGGATGAGCCTTTACATGTTATCAAAGCTAAAAGTCACTGGACATTAACAGTCTAATAGGAAAAGATGTATTTCTTATAATTTATGTCAAAAGTTCAAGTGCATAGGATTTAGTACTTATAAAGTAAAAAATATACAGTAATATCTTGGATTGCAAGCATACCGTATTTTTCACTCCATAAGACGCACTCCCCCCCCCCCCGCAAAAAAATAGGGGGAAATGTCTGTGCGTCTTATGGAGCGAATATTGTTTTTTTTATTATTATTATTATATATTTTTTTACTCCCTTCTTCTGGTCTGGGGGAAGAGCGGAGGGCTCCTGGGTGGGCGGGGCAAGCTCCCGCCTCTCAGCTGATTCCCCGCGGAACAGATGATTCAAATAATTATTATTATTATTATTATTATTATTATTATTATTATTTTACTTCCTTCTTCTGGTCCGGGGGAAGAGCGGAGGGCTCCTGTGCTGCCAGTCAACCAGTTTTACTCTCCTTTAATTCCTAGTCATAGCTGCTGGTTATTTGCTGCTCATTTTGCCTTCTCTATCTTTGCACAGTACTATATGGGGAATGCTGGGAGTTGTAAGACTTTTTTTTTCTGTCTAAGACTACAATCCTATGCAATGTACACAGAAGCACCAATGAGTAAAATGGGACTTCTGCATAAATACATATAGGACTTTTCCAACATGCACAGTACAATTAATAATCCCTCAAATTCTAAATAAAATTACTAATTTCAGTAGTCACTAAACATTTGCATTGCCTTGGTAATGATCAATTTGGGGGAGCTTTAATTGATTAAATCTGCATAAATTTTCAGAATATTTTTTCCCTTGTTTTCTTCCTTTAAAACCTAAGTGCGTCTTATGATCAGGTGCGTCTTATGGAGCGAAAAATGCGGTAATTTGTTCCGGAACCGTGCTTATAATCCAAAATACTCTTATATCAAAGTGAGTCTCTGGCGGGCGTGAGCGGGGCCAATTTCTACCCACTACGCCCGCTCGAGGCGAGCAGTTACATCCCTATGACTTGTATTGCAAGATGTCGCTTGTTTATCAAGTCAAAATGTATTTTAAAAATGTGCTTGTCTTGCAAAACGCTCTCAGACCAAGTTACTTGCAATCCAAGCTATTACTGTATATGTCAAAATGCATCTCAGCTCCCTGAGAAGCCCTCTTCTGGATGAATTCAACAGAATATATCAGCTACTGCTCATTCCTGATAAGACAAGCGTGGGTGGTTACACTACAGCAGTGTTTCCAGCGCTCCCTTCTGTTTAATGCCTCCAGTCATTTTTCTTACACCCACACATGCTCTCTAGCTTCTCACACAGAAAATTAATGACGCCTTTCTGACACTAGAGGTATAGCAGAAATGGTTCTTCTTTTGTGTTTATGTGCTGCCTAAAATCTTGTCTCTGAAGTGTTTAAGATGCTAAGCACGAGGGTAATAGTATTAATTTCTTATATGCTTCTTAAATGCAAAACGAAGTCTTGTCTGCTCACTCTACAACTCAAGGATTTATATTACCCTAACAAGGCTAAATTAACTTGCTCTGGCCAAAAGTGAAATTTTGTGTTTATAAATATGTTGCAAAGGAGACAGTTATTAATTTTTCCCATAGTAAAGTATGACATTCGTTTGAATGTATTCAAGTATTGCCAAATGTCTTTTTGATACATTTCATAGAATCATAGAGTTGGAGGTGACCTCAAAGATCATCTAATCCACCCCCTGCTCAATACTGGCTCTGAACTGCAGGGTGCAGCTGCAACATCCCCGATGGATGGCCATCCAGCTTCTGCTTAAATACTTCCAGCAATGGAGAACCCACCACCTCCCACAGCAATCTGTTCCACTGCTGAACAGCTCTCAGTTAGGAAAGGTCTCCTAATGTTTAGCCAAAATCCACTTCCATGGAGTTTCCACCCATTGGTTCTAGTCCTACCCTCTGGAGCAACAGAGAACATCTGCTCCATATTCCGCATGACAACCTTTCAGATATTTGAAGACCGCTATGTTCCCCCTTAATCTTATCTTCTCCAGGTTAAACATACCCAGCTCTTTCAACCAATCCTCATAGGACTTGGTTTCCAGACCTCCCACCACCCTGAGATGGTTGCTCTCCTCTTGACATTCTCCAACTTGTCAATGTCCTTCTTAAATCAGAGTGCCCAGAACTGGACACAGGAGTTCAAATGTGGCCTAACACAGAATGGAGCAGAACTATTACTTCCTTTGATCTGACACTATGCTTCTGTTAATGCAGTCCAAGATTGCATTAATTTTCTTAGCTGCCACATCACACAGCTGGCTCATATTCAGCTAGAGATCCACTAAGACACCTAGGTCCTTTTCACATGTACTACTGCCAAGCCAGGTCTCCCCCATCCTATACTTATGTCTCCGGGGGGGGGGGGGTTGTATCTAAATGCGAGATTTTATGTTTATCTCTGTTGAATCTCATCTTGTTAGATTCAGTCCAGTTTTCTAGCCTGTCTAGGGATTTTTGAACCTTGATCCTGTCTTCTAGCCCTCCTATTTCGTATCATCTACAAATTTGATAGGCAAACCCTCTACTCTCTCATCCAAGTCACTTATAAAAATCTCCACTCAAAAGCTCCCTCCAGGAGGATGCTCAGTCTAGACCATAAGACGCACTTAGGTTTTCGAGGAAGAAAACAAGGGAAAAAAATATAAGACGCACTTACGTAGGTTTTGGAGGAAGAAAACAAGAAAAAAAAATATTCGGTGGTATTTTTCTGCAAGAAAATACTACAGTTAATGAAGGAACTATCAGTAATGTGTCCTTCATTGTTATGAGATTGTTATTGTTACCACCTCAATTATGGAAGATATATAAAAGAATAAGGGTGCCTGCCTCTGAGTACATTTGCCAGCTTTACACTGAGCACTGGTGTAGTAGCTAAGCAATTTCTTTAATTTAGTACTGTGTTTATAAAATGTTTATAATGTTACTACCTCACAGGGTTGTTGTGAGGATACAATGGAGAGGAGGATTAGGATTACCAGTACCAGCCGCCTTGAGTTCCTTGCAGGAAAAAAGGTGGGGTATACAAAATGGTACAACTCACATTTCCCTCCCAATAATGTCCAGGATCATTTTAAAGCAGTAGGGTAATAATACCCACACAGGTTTTATGAAGAAATCCGACTCCCTACCTAGCCTGCTGCCTGTGCTGCCACAAGATTTCAGTGTTGGTGGCGGCGGCAGCATTGTCCATTGGCCGGCCCCCCTCCGTCCCTCAGCCGCGGCGCCTCCAATGGGAGCGTGGCTGGCTGGGAGTTGCGCTGCTGCTGGCGGGAATCAAGCGGCCGGGAATCAGCTGGTAAGGGGGGGAATCAGCTGGGAGGCAGTGGCTTGCGCTGCTCTACCCAGGAGGCCTTCACTCTTCCGCTGGTGGGCGGGGCAGGGACGGTGGGCTCCGGAAGTCACCGCGGCAAAGCTGGCCCTGCGCCCGCCCGCTCGCGTCCCTGCTGCCGGTCTGGGGGGGGCAGGGGCGGTGCGGTGCTGCCGCAGCAAAGTTTTTTGGAAGCGGGCGGCCTTGTCCCACTCTGCGCAGCTCGCGTCCCTGCTGCCGTGGGGGGGGGGAAGGGGTGCCGCCGCCGCTGCCGCCACACCGCCACACCAAAATTTTTGGGAGAGCGGGCGGCCTTGTCCCGCTCTGCGCAGGAGCCGCACGGAGCAAAGCTGGCCCTGCGCCCGCCCGCCCGCCCGCGTCCCTGCTGCCATGGGGGGGGCGCCGCCGCTGGCGCCGCACCACCGCCGCGCCAAAGCTTTCGGGAGAGTGGGCGGTCTTGTCCCGCTCTACGCAGGAGCCACGGGAAGCAGAGCTGGCCCTGCGCCCGCCCACGTCCCTGCTGGGGGGGCGCCGCCGCCATGGCAAAGTTTGTGGCAGGCATGGGCGGCCTTGCCCCGCTCCGTCCAGGAGCCCTCCGCTCTTACGCCGGACCGGTTTGAGGCGCGCAGAAGAAGGTAGGGAAAAATAAATCATTGGGGTGTTTTTTGTGTGTGTGTTTTTAGCATTCCCTCCATAAGACACACAGACATTTTCCCCTCCTTTTTGGGGGGAGAAAAGTGCGTCTTATGGTCCGAAAAATATGGTAACTAGCAGTCGTTGAATGTGGTTGCTCAACCAACTGTGGATCCACCTAATTTTAGTACTGTCCAACCCACATTTTACTGCTTGTCAATAAGGATATCATGGGAAACCTTGTCAAATGCTTTTCTGAAATCAACATTTATTATGTCCACAGCATTCCCATGATCTACCAAAACAGTAACTCTATTTAAAAAAAAAAAAAAAAAGGAGATGATTGGTCTGGCCTGACTTATTCCTGACAAACCCATGTCCCATGTTGACTCCATGTAATCAATCATTATTTTCTAGATCTGGGGTATCCAACATGGTGCCCATTGGCACCAATATGTCCACAGAACAGATACCTCTCTTGGTGCCTGGCAGGGTCCCTGTCTGTCCTGCTTTTTGTTTTATTTAAGACTAGCTTTTTTTACCCGCTGTTGCACGCGTTGTCATTTTCTTATAGGCACTATTTGTTCGAAATTCCTGAAGGTAGCTGACCGCTGTTTTGAATCACTCCATAGGAAAGGTCCCCCAGGACTACATAATGGAATCCCAGCTCCCCCGGGACTGCACAATGAAATCCCAGTTCCCCCAGGACTACCAGCCCCCCCAGGACTACACAATGAAATCGCTGCTTCACTCCCCCTGGACTACACAATGAAATACCTGCCCTCTCTGGACTGCACAATGAAATCCCAGCTCCCCCAGGACTACACAGTGAAATCCCTGTCCGTCCGTCCCGGGACTACACAATGAAATCTCTGCTTCGCCCCCTGGACTACACAATGAAATCCCTGTTCCCCGGCACTGCACAATGAATTCCCTGCTCCCCCAGGACTACACAGTAAAATCCCTGCTTCCCCCCCCAGGACTGCACAATGAAATCCCTGCTCCCCCAGGACTACACAGTGAAATCCCTGCTCCCCCGGGACTACACAGTAAAATCCCTGTTCCCCCCCCCAGGACTGCACAATGAAATCCCTCCTCCCCCGGAACTACACAGTGAAATCCCTGTCTCCCCCCACCCTCAGGACTGCACAATGAAATCCCTGTTCCCCCGGGACTACACAGTAAAATCCCTGTCCCCCCCACCGGGACTACACAACAATGAAATCCCTGCTCCCCCGGGACTACACAATCAAATCTCTGTTCCCCCCTCCAGGACTACACAGTGAAATCCCTGCTCCCCCGGGACTACACAGTAAAATCCCTGTTCCCCCCCCCCAGGACTGCACAATGAAATCCCTCCTCCCCCGGAACTACACAGTGAAATCCCTGTCTCCCCCCCACCCTCAGGACTGCACAATGAAATCCCTGTTCCCCCGGGACTACACAGTAAAATCCCTGTCCCCCCCACCGGGACTACACAACAATGAAATCCCTGCTCCCCCGGGACTACACAATCAAATCTCTGTTCCCCCCTCCAGGACTACACAATGAAACCCCTGCTCCCCCCCGGGACTACACAATGAAATCCCTACTTCCCTCCCCTCCCCCGGGACTACACAATGAAATCCCAGTTCCCCCCCCGGGACTACACAACAATGAAATCCCTGCTTCCCCCCCGGGCCTACCCAACAATTAAATCCCAGCTCCCCACCCCCACCCCCATGTAGGCCCCGGCTGCAGTTCATAAGAACATTCTGTTTTGACGTAGGAGAGATTTGCATATCGACTCCTGATTGGGCCCCTGTGGCAGTTCATAAATATCTGACAGAAATATCTGATCTTAAAGAAAAATCAGGTTGATCCTGAGAATCTACAGGTGATGAAGAATGACCGTGCCAAGTTTGGGGTAGATCCGTCAAAACGTGATGGAGCCTATGCGACGACACCCCACACACAACAGTCATTCAGTCATTTAAAAAGTTTCCCTCCCTTTTCACCCCCTCAGAGAACATTCTAAATGGCCTAGGGGAGATTTGCATACCCACCCCTATTGGCCCCTGCAGGAATTCATACAAACATTCTAAGTGTTGTATGGGCTATTTGCATAACTGCTCCTATTGGCTCCTGCAGCAATTATGAGGTGAGGCCGATTTGCATAACTGCTCCCCTGTTGTAAACAGTAACTGGGAGTCTGGCATACTGCAAACTAAAGTGCTGCCTTCCTGAGTCATCTTTATTTTGGTTCAAAAAAGTGTTTTTGTGTTTTGAAGCTCAGAGCCCACCTCTGCCTTGTGCTTAGGCTCTTGGGAAAGTTACTTTTCTTTTAGTCGCACCAGTTTGCCTTCTGGGAAATGAGTGCTTTGTGACTAGCATTTTATGAATTACCACCATGGCAGCCATTTTGATAGTGTCCACCACACTATCTCAAAATTACAAATGCTCCCACTGGCACAAAAGGTTGGGGACTCCAGTTCTATATGCTCACAGAATGATCACTTAAGTATCTGTTTGAGAATTTTGCCCAGTATGGACATCAAGCTGACTGGTCTGTAGTTTGCTGGATCTACCTTTCTCGCCTTCTTGAAGATGGGGACAACATTTTCCTGGCTCCAGTCTTCTAGCATCTCCCCTATTCTTCAGGCGTTCTCAAAGACAGCAGCTTTGAAATACTGTCCGCAAGCTCTTTCAACACCTGGGATGTAATTCATCTGGCCCTTGAGACTTGAACTTATTCAAAGTTGCTAAGTGCTCTATAACCATGCCCTTACTTATTCTGGGCTACAAATCCCTCTGCATATCATTTGTTTTACTTGCCTCAGTTTGAACACAACCACCCATGTGGGAGAAGGCTGAAGCAAAATAGGAGTTGAGTAGTTCTCCCTTCTTTCCATCACCTGATAACAATTCACCATCCTCCCTAAGCATAGGACCTACCCCCTTCCTTGATCATCTTCTTGTTCCTAGCCAAAGAAGCCCCTTTTGTTGTTTTTAGCATACCTCACCAGGCTCAGCACATTTTGGCCTTCATCTTCTTGACACCATCCTTAAAGATTCAGGCAACTCTATTGTACTCCTCCTTGGTAAAATGTCACTCCTTCTATCTCCTGTACATGACTTTTGAATCTCCGTTCATCAGACAGCTTCCCGTCCAGCCCAATCATCATCATCATCATCATCATCAGGCGATCACTCGTGACCGAGTAAGATTGTCTTCCAGGATAAAAAAATTTACGAAAAGGAAATTTTAAAAGGAGGACATTCTAAAGAAAATTGTGTAGACTCTAGCGATGGGTCCGTAAGTGACTGTGGAGGCCAATTCTAGATCCACACGGCTTCCCACAGTGAGGACACAGGTTACCAGATGGAAGATGGTCCTGTAAAGGATTCATTTGACGTGCTTTTCGCCTAGCACGTTTCTCCCTTTCACCTTGCACTCGGGGTTCTTCAAAGTCCATAGAACCTTTGTGAAAGGCCAACCTCCAGTTAGATCGTTCATGGGCCAGAGCTTCCCAGTTTTCGACGTTTATATTGCATTTTTTTAGATTAGCCTTATGAACATCTTTAAACCGTTTATATTGACCACCGATATTCCGCTTTCCATCCTTGAGTTGGGAGTAAAGTAGCTGCTTTGGGAGACGGCAGTCAGGCATTCGAACAACATGACCGGTCCACTGAAGTTGGCGTTGAAGGATCATTTTTTCAATGCTAGTAGTCTTTGCTTCTTCCAGTACACTGACATTTGTTTGCCTATCTTCCCAAGTAATTTGCAGGATTTTCCGGAGGCAACATTGATGAAATCTTTCAAGGAGGTGGAAATGACGTTTATAGATAGTCCATGTTTCGCAGGCATACAATAAGGTTGGCAATACAATGGCTTCATAAAAATGTCCCACGTTTCTCTTTCTCATGGGAACAGTTTGTGATTGTGCCTTCAGTATTTCAGTTTTCAGGATCTCCTATCCCTCTTGAACTCTTTTTTTCCTTCAGGATTTGTAGCCATGGGATCCCTGAGCTTTTTGAAATTGGCTTTCCTAAACTCCAAGGTTCACATCTGATTAAGTTCAGTTTTTGCAGCCCTTTTTATCACAAATTCCAAGATGACATGGTCACTGTCCCCTAAGGTTTATGCCACTTTCACTTCATCTACCATTTCTTCCCTTTTGATCAGGATTAAATCCAGAACAGCAGGTCCCCTTGTGCCTTATTCCACCTTCTGAGAGATGAAGTTGTCAGCAAGACAAGTAAAATCCTCACTGGATATTCCATTCCTTGTGGAGTTAGACTTCCAGCAGATGTCTGGATAGTTGATATTTTTTTAAAAAATCAAAAGCCTTTAAAATACCATGATATGTTGGGCATAAAAGAAACAAAATAGCAGAGCCATAAATATTGTTGTTGTTACTACTATATTGTTATTCTATCCTTCTCCAAAGAAGCTCAAGCTAGTGTACCTAGTTCTCACTCTCTCCTATAAATTTATCCTCACAAGCCTGTAAAGTAGGTTAGGTTGAGAGAAAGAAATTGGGCAATGGTCACCAAGGGAGCTTCATGGCTGAATAGGGTTTTGACCCCAGTTCTCCTACATTCTAGTCCAACTCTTTTAACCACACTGCAGCCAGACTGTACAGATGAGTGAGGGGAGGATCAGTTTTCTTTTTTCTAGAAAGCTCAGTGGCCATGGTAGCAGAACCTAGGGATGTCCGTGAAAATCGAAGGGGGGTGGAAACAGGGGTGAACTCGCCCCGTTCGACCTCCCCCGAGCCCTGCTGAACTCACCTCTCCCCGGCTCGCCACATCTCCCTGGAGAGGAGCTAGAGAGAGGTTCTTCCGGGTCCCTGGTGCTGCACTTTTAACATAAGTTCCATAGAGACCCAGCTTAAAACAGTCACGATTTGCTATTCATGACTGTTTCATGCTTGTTTTCTATGGCACTTATGTGAAAAATGCAGCGCTGGGGACCTGGAAGTGACACGACCTATGAATGAGGTGAGCCTTGGCATAGGGTGTTGGAAAACTGAACCGCTGGGGGGGGAAACAAAGCTAAACAACTTTGTCCCAGTGGCTGCAGAATCGTCCTGTGGAGTTAGGGTAGTGTGAGAAAACGTGTGCTAGGCCAGTAGGCAAAAAAGCAAAACGACAAGTCTGTTTCTTTTAAATACAGAGGTTTACTAAAATTAAGACTTGCAAAAACATGAACAGACACAGAGTGCTAGGATACAAAAAGTGCAAAGTACAATAGTATGTCAGACAAAAACAGATACAGTCTAGACACACAAACAATCTCTTAACTTACAGAATGCTCTTTCATCAATACTCACTAATCCAATTAAACTCCTTTTCCCCCAACAAGAACACAAAGACTTTACACACCTTATATACACTATTGTACAGTCACATGCTAAATATGAGGTAATGCCAGCTGCATCAAGGCATGATGTCACCCCAGCTGAACACAATTTAGCATGACCCTTGCTCCAGATCCCCTGGTCACAAAAAACTGTACATTTCCCTAACTGGGCCAAAGGTGAAACTTTGCTCAGGCCTGACCTTGATCAGGTCTGTTGGTTCTGTAACTTCCTTGCCCGAAGGCAAAACCTGAATATGTGAACTCCATATTCTAACATAGGGGGCTGAAGGGGAGAGGTAGTCCTGAACATCTGGCATGACACCACTGGATACTATGCTCACATTCTGTGATAGCTGGCATCCGTATGAGATACAGAAGAGCAATGTGGCAATGGGCTCTACACATGATTGTGGCAGCATCAGATGCAGTTTCAGGTAGTCTCCACATGATGAAATATGTAAACAGCCCTATTTTTGTATATTGTTGAACTGTTTGGAAAGGGAGCAAGCAAAAAGGAAACATAATTACTGTCACAATACTGGTGTTATTTCTATATGATAGTAATTCCTATCCTAAGGGTACCTACATTAGAAAAACTGAGCTGCAATAATTGAAATAGCAAGTCATTCTTTTTACAATTTTTACTAGGTCAGAAAGTTCACACTGACATATTGGATTGCATCAGCCTTCAGCTTCCATTATTTTTGACAGGCATATTTTTGCGTATTACATTTGGAGCAAAGATGATGGATGACCTTATAAAAAACTAAACTATGGTTAGAAGGCTTTGATTTTATTATTTATGGAAGACAAGGAGTACTGGACCATTATGTCAAGCACACTATTAGAGCAATAGGAGATAATGGCACAGAACAATTGTAAGAAAACTCCCTAGTCTTAAAACAACATTTTTTCTTAACTATTAAGTACTGTTTTTAAACCTACTGGGATGAATCATTTTCCTACGTAGTTAGTATATCACACGAAGCTCAAAACAACATTGTGAAGTAATTTAGGCTAAAAGATAGTGACCTGCTGTGCAAGGCAACTCAAGCTTTATGACTGAATTGGAATGGGAACCCAGATCTTCCTGGTTCAAGTCCAACATCCATTCCTTCTATAAAGTCACTACATATATGAAGGCTGTAGGACAGACAATACTGTGGGCCTATTCAAATGTAAGATACAAAATTTACCATGTACATTAGCATTAGTTGATACAAGCTGCTCCCATCAAAAATGAGGTATTTCCTCTTAATACCTGGTGGAGGGTACACCTTATCCTTCTTTTGATTACATTAGCAAAGCTCTTTCTTTACTCTAGCTTAAGCCAGCCATTCCCAACCTAGTGCCCTCTAGATATGATGGACTACAACTCCCATCACCCCCAGCCAGCAGGCCCAATGGCTGGTAATGATGTGAGTTGTAGTTTGACACATCTGGAGGCAGGGCCAACCCTCCCATGAAGCAGGGTGTAGCCACCACCTCAGGTAGTGGAGAGAGAGAGGCGGGATATTGCACTCATAATACACCTCCACAACCCCAAGATCTCTTTCTTTGTCAGTCACCGCTAACTCGGATCCCATCAGTATATACTTGAAGTTAGGATTTTTTTGCCCCGACGTGCATTACTTTACACTTGCTTACATTGAATTGCATTTGCCATTTTGATGCCCATTCTCCCAGTTTGGAGATATACTTTTGGAGCTCCTCATAATCCCTTTGTTTTCACCACCTGAAATATTTTGGTGTCATCAGCAAACTTGGCCACTTCACTGCTCACTTCTAATTCCAGGTCATTAATGAATAAGCTGAAAAGCATTGGCCCCAGTACAGAACCCTATGGGTTGGGACCCCAATGTTTACATCCCTCCACTGGGAGAATTTACCATTTATTCCTATTCTCTGCTTTCTGTTTTTTAACCAGTTACTGATCCATAAGAGGACCTCTCTTCGAAGAACTCTAAAAGGTTAGTGTGACAGGGCTTACCTTTGCAGAAGCCCTATTGATTCTTTTTCAGCAGGGCTTATCCTTCTATATGCTTACTAATTTTCTCTTTAATAACACTTTCAACCAATTTACCCGAAACAGACATTAAGCTAACCAGCCTGTAATTTCACAGATCCCCACAGATCCCTTTTTAAGGATTGATGTAACATTAGCCATTCTCCAGTCCTCTGGTACAGAGGCTGATCTTAAGGACTTGTTACATGTTTTTGAGAAGATCAGCATTTTCATATTTCTTCTTTCAGAACTCTAAGATGGATATTATCTGGGCCAGGTGATTTATTAACTTCCAATTGGTCAATAAGGCTTGAAAACTCCATCTTTTGCCACCACTATTTGCCTCACTTCCTCAGACTCCCTTCCTGAAAACATCCGTTCAGGCACAGTATCTGTCCTATATTTCTGCAGTGAAGAATTCACTACAGAAATATAGAATTCATTCAGCTTCTCCACAATCTCCTTATCCTCCTTTATTATTCCTTTAACTCCATTGTCATCCAATGGTCCAACTGCCTCCCTAGCTGGTTGCCTGCTTCTGATATATTTAAAGAATTATTTATTGTTGGCCCTGATGTTGTTAGCAATATGCTCCTCAAAATGTTTTTTTGCATCTCTTATTGTCTGCTCGCATCTCCTTTGTGCATGATTGTGCTCCGTTTTGTTTTCCTCATTTGGGCAAGACTTCCATTTTCTGAAAGAAGCTTTCTTTTCTCTAACAGCTTCTTTGACCCTGCTTGTTAACCATACCGGTGACCTCTTGGACTTGGTGCTAACTTTCCTAACCTCTGGTATACATTCTAGCTAAACTTCTATTACTGTGGTTTTGAGTAACCTCCAAACATTTTGAAGGGATTTAAGCCTCTTGACTCCCCCTTTCAACTTCCTTTTTATCAGTTTCCTCATTTTAAAGAAGATTCCTCTTTTGAAGTAAAATGTGACTGTGTTGGACTTCCGTGGCAATTTGCCTCTTAAATATATGTATTAAATCTGATAGCACTTTGGTCACTGTTTCCAATTGGTTCAACAACACTCACATCTCGTACTAAGTCCTGGGCAACACCACTTAGGATTAAATCCAGGGTTGCCTCCCCCTGGTTGATTCCAGGACCAACTGTTCTTGGGCACAGTTGTTTAGGGCACTGAGAAATTTAACCTCTTTGTCATGACTGGAACATGCATTTCTCCAGTCAATGTGAATGATCCTGCTCCTTCCCTCTCTGCCCATTCAATAAATATGGCAATGTTGCATGAATAGGCCCATTAGTATTATGTCTTACACTACAATTGTTTAAGAAAAATATATCCCACCCCTCTTCCATGCCAAATATGGAACCAGGACCCTGGACTTTCCTCAGTTTCCCACCCCTAGCATAAGCAGTAGTTTAAATTGGATTTCAATAAAATATAATATTACCCATATTGTTCCTTCCCATCTTTGAACTTTAATTTAGAAAGGAGAGAGAATGAAACATTTATCCACAGGTGAAGCAGCTTCATTAAGTTTACAATGGACATCAAGCAACTCATTCTTAATGAAATCACTTTTCTACTCTGTCCACTGTTCGTTCATGATTATTACAAATGTTTTGAAGACAAATGCTTCAAGCACTTGGTAGGAGGACTTAATTAGACTATGGTCAAAAAAAGTGCTAGAAGGAGCCAAGGCATGACTAATGCTTCCCACATTAGTGTCATAATGTGAGACATGTTACTGTTTTTCTTGTAAATGATTCAAGTGAAGTAAGCAGTTAAGCATTCAACTTGACAAAGTTGCACACTAGAATTTCTGTAGTATAGTATTAACAGCTATACAGTTCTTGAAGAGTTAAGGTCTTGTTTATATTTCTTCCTGGTAATTCTAATAGCAGGAATCTAATACAGGTATAGGCAATCTGGTGCCTCCAGATGTTTTGGACTATAACTCCCACAAGCCAGAGCCCACATGGCAAATAGTAATGGATTATGGAAATTGTAATCCAAAACATCTAAATGGCATCAGGTTGGTTACCCCTCATTTAATGTACTGGTGCTGTGAACCTACTTCAGGAGCTCTACAAGCCAAGGTTCATTATAAACTTCATGACTTTTCTGACAAAGAGTAGATATGTTTCTGTGCCATTTTAAGTCTGAGTCTGTACCCATGTACTGATAAAAATCTGTACTTTTATCTTGAAGTACAGATGCAATGACAGAATCACCATTTGTAGTAATGCTCCCCCATAATTTTATTTTTCCTGCCATTCCTAGATCCACCCACACCATAGGAAAACAGGTATTTCTAAGTGCCAGTCAACAGCCAAGTACTCAAGACCTCTGAAATAATGGAATTTCCATATTGTTTTAAGAAGTAAATCAACTAAAGAATGAAACAGGTAACCTTGTAAATTGGTGACCAAGCAGAGCAATAAACTGGATAACTTCTCCTTTCCCATCTTAGAAAGAATCCTATTTACTTCTCTCATCATATTTATTGGAGACAACAGCAAATAAAGAGTAAAAACAGCCATACTCCAATCTTTCATGAATAAGCTCTCTTACAATGGCTGTGCTGTTTCCAGACCCAAAAAGGACAATCATGGTTATCTGTTGTCATGGCCTCCTCATTCATAGGCAACTTGAATGTATACACATGTAACGGCAAAGCGGGTCTTAAGGGGGCCTTTGAGGTAAGGTGTGTTGCACATGCAGTGAACTTATCCACTATGCTCTTACTAAATTTATTTATTTAATTATTTATTTATTTAATACATTTTTATACTGCCCAATAGCCGAAGCTCTCTGGACGGTTCACAACAGTTAAAACCATAAATAAAATATAAATCTAAGATTTAAAACTACAGATTAAAAAAAACAACAAAGCTAGCAGCAGCAGTTCAAATTACAATAACAGGGTTGGCACCGGAAAGAGTACAATGTAGGCGCCAGGCGAGCCTCTTTGGGGAGCTCATTCCACAACTGGGGCATATCTACTACTCAAATGGTGAAATTAACTCCAACACTCAAAGTCTAAGACATGAACTTTATTTTTACAGATTTTTGATCTCAAAAACACACCTCTAACTAAAAAGGAGATCGTAATTATGAAGATTGAGGAAACAAGTAAGGAAGGGAAATTGGCACTATAGAAATGGCAGAGCAGGAGACTGGAAGGCTATACGATCAAGATGCTCAAGGGCTGGTAAAAATAGATAGATTTAGGAAGGAAGGGAAGGTAGAAGGAAGGAAAGAAAAGGAAATTGAGCAAGAGCAAGGGGAATTCAAAGGACTTCACTTCCCGGTTCATTCCCCCAAATTAGGAAAATGCTGTGATAATAGACTACCCTTGAGGTTGTCAGCTCTTAATTACAAATCAAAGAGCCGCCAGCCACCGTGACACTATTGAGCACCAATTTATCAAGATACAGCCGAACAGCTGATAGATCCAAACAGAGTTGGCCCCTTAATTCCCTGGTACACATGGCGATGACAGGGAGACACAACAGAGGTTAAGCCAGTATTAGGGCTCCTAGAGCCACCAAATTTGGTGAAAAATAGAATTAGAATTTGAACTGGAGAGCCTTACAAATGGGGTTTCATAGATTTCATAGATCATAGAGTTGGAAGGAGCCTACAAGGCTATCGAGTCCAACCCCCTGCTCAATGCAGGAAACTAGAGGAGGGGTCTCCCATCCAAGTAATAACCAGGCTTGACCCTGCTTAGCTTTCCATGCTCAGACAAGCTGAGCCAGCGTAAGCCACAGGCCTGTGTTTCTCCTTCAGTTTTAGAAAGGTGGCCAAAAATGTTTCTGCTTGACCAGGACCCTATGGTAGCAACTTCTCAATACTTTGGGTTCTCTCCCAAACTACATCCCTTTGGACTCAGGATTGACAACTCAAGCACAGCCCCCTGCATAGGCACCAAAAATGGTTGGTTAAGGAACTCTCAGGATTGCTGTGTTGTGCTTGGACTTCACCGGGTCAGTGGACTTCACCGGGTGTAAAACTTTCTCTCTGAGTGTACACGCAACAATCTCTCTGGCCGACCAAGGCAACAGATGGTGTAAGAACGAAGTGGGGATTTCTGCCCCTCGGAATGTGGGCTAGCCACCAGAATAGGGAAGGTGCTAAGAAAGAGTCACAAAGAATAGCAAACCCCCAGTTAATTTTTAGAACTGAGCTGAAACTGACAAATATGTAAGCTGCCTGAGCAAAAAGAACAAACATTTGTGCTTTCTGAAACAAAATGGATTCCTGAGCCAAGATGTCAGGGGAATGCCAATTAGGTTGCATAAGGCTTCAACATTTACAGCGCGATCTAATGTGGCTGCCTGTAACTCTCTGAACTCAGAGGATTACAGGCATCCAATGGAAGGCAGGAGAAGACAGCTCGCGATTTTGGCTGTCTAAATGTTTTCCCTTGGCTCGCAAGGAGAGGATGCTGAGGCACCACCTGCACTCTTCATAGCATGAAGGTGCCTCGCTCCTCCGCTCCATGCCCCCCTGAATGTGCCCCCCAGCACCAGCTCCAAAGTCAGTCTGGCAACTTTGGAGACATAGCCAAAGCAGAAAGAACTGTGCCAGCAGGAGTGGAGCAAGGGCACTCTGAAGTAAGAGTCCCAGCTCCAGTGACCTCGGAGCTGGGACTCTAAATCAGGGATGTCTTTTCAGTTAATTAAAATGGTTTTTTATCAATTTAATCTAACTGGTTAATTGATTACGGGTGCAATCCTAAGGCCACTAGACGCTGTCTAGACGGGCATAGGATAATTCAGAGTCCCACCTCTGACTTTGGAAAAGCTCTCTGAGGTCGGATCAGATACCCATTTTAATGTTATTTTTTTATATAAGTATTTAGAAAAAACTGTGCACGGTAGGCACCGCCTCTCACGCAAGAGGCAATGACTCTTCTAAGGAGGCACCAACTGCAACATACACAGGCATTATCTAAAACCATTTTTCTTCAAAACTATTGTTTTAGTCATATGCAAATTTAATCTACCAACATTAATTTGATTAATCAACAAACATTTCTTAAATCAAATGACAGCCTGAATTAGAATGTATTAAGCATATCCAGCAGAGCACACAGTTCTGTGTCCTTTCAAGAACATTACAGAGCCTTCCACAAACATATACTCAACCTTCCACCATCTATCATAAAAATATAAAAATACAAATTTTGCAAGATAACCTTCAAAGTTGTGAATGATGAAAGATCATTATTCTCTTTAGAATGCTAATACCTGAATTCCATCCAAGTAACAGCTATCGCAATGGAAAAATAGATTTTAGAAGGCAAGACAGGTCAGTCAGTACAGGAAAGTTCTGTAGTTAAGTGAACATGATGGCAAACTAGCAGAATACACATTCCTGAACCCAGCCATTCTATACAGCTCAAGGGATTTACTACTGCAAGTGGCTTTCTCAGTGCTCTCCAAAATGATAAAGATACTTTAAAAAATAATAATACAGCTTTCTGCAAATAAATGATTTCTTGAATACAGTAACAGTGAAACTCCAGAGATGGGAATGATATATAACAAGCCCATCTCTGCACTGCTAAGTCAAAAGGTAAAAATGACAGCATTAAAAGTTCCACAGGAAACCTCTACAACTTGAATTGTTTTACCAAGGAGCAGCATTCAAACCTCACAAGAAACAAAAATGGATTCCAATTCTGACTTGAAAAAGGAAAGTTTAACCAATCTTAGGCTGCAATCCTATACACCAGGGGTAGTGGACAAATTTAGCAATTTGAGAAAGTGCCCTGGGCACCCATACAAAATGCTGCCAAGGAAGGCATAGCAAGGGACAAGTAACCTGCCAAAATGACTGAGTCAAGCAGAGATATGGTCTGAGCCGAAGCACACTAAACAACTCCTTTGAACCCACAGATTTCAGCACCAACAGAAACCTATTTCACAGCAATCCTAGCAGCTGGTAAGAAAATGTGTTTTGTTTTGTTTTAAGTGGGAGTAGTAGGAGTAGTGCCTGTTCTTGGTGTGGTGGAGCGTATGAACTAAGTTATGCAATGTCATCATGTGTGACAGACCACCAGGACTCACTGGCCTCCAAGAAGACAGAAAACAGCTGCAGGACAGCTGGGCTGGCTGGGCAAAACAGCTAAAAAGAAAGAAATTAGGAAGGCAAGGGCAGAAAACAGATGAGGAAAAAAGGCAGCTCTGCTGGAGAAAAGGAGAGAGCAAGAGCAGGAGAGAGAGAGAGAGAGAGAGAGAGTCCTTTGTGGGGAGATGTGAAGGACCAGCACCCGGGTCCTATGCATGAGTTCGGCGCTTAACGGGTTAACCGGCACTGAGTTACAGCCCGTACAAGCAAGTGAAACCGACTAGGAGGTTTGCGTACACAAGAGGAAACTAGAGCCCTTTAAATGACCAAATAAGGCTTTATTATTTACACAAGATACGGAGCGGAACTAACAGCTTTCTAGGAATACTATGTCAACACAACCTGAGGTGACCTCTACGTTTGTCAATGAAACAGGCTCCCAGGCTAGCGCATTGGGATTAGTCAGTTACCTTAGACTAAAGACTTTATGCTAGTCAATTTCAGCCTGGCTCCGGGTCGGTCGATCCGGGGATGAGAACAGCTTACTCCAGCCACCGCTTGGAGGATGAACCTTGTTCCAAAGCACCCTGTGTTCCCAACAACCCCTCACAGGAAGGGAGAGGGGTTTTCTACCCCTGAGTTTCCCACTGTCCCCACCCTCCAGGTCAGGTGGGGGGCTTATGCCTGCCCCTTCGTATCAGGTGGGCTTATTCCTGCCCGGGAAGAAGGTGACGTACTGGGTACTTTACAGCTCTTTGAGACTGCCCTGATAGTTTGATGGTCTTGATGGTCCTTTCTTGGGTTTTGTGGAATTCAACCGAGACTCTCCATTGTTGGGGATGCCGGTCTGTCTGGCTGCTTCCCTGTAACTCAATCCCCCCTCCTCGCCCCCCTCCCCTGGACGGAGGCTGTGTGTGTGCGCATGCATACTCGTGTCAGGCTTTCTCCACAGGACACAAGAACAGTATCAACCGACTTCCCTGCAGGTCTCCCAGGCAAACTACAACTCCACTCTCACTAAACCCCCAGCCTTAGACTTTTTTTTCCTCCTGAAATTTTATTTTATTTAAAATGTAGTTTGTTTATTTATTTCTGCGCTCCCCAGCCCCTTGTAAGGAACCCAAGGCAGCTTACATAGTCCTCCTCTCCATTTAATCTTCACAACAACCCATGAGGTAGGTTAGGCTGAGAGTCACTGACTGCGCCAAAGTCACCCAGCGAGCTTCATGGCTGAGTGGGGACTAGAACCCGGATCTCCTGAGTCCCAGTCCAACACTCTAACCACTACATCACACTGGCTTTAGTTAACAAAATAAAGGCAATAAAAAGAAGAACATACATAACGTATACGAAGGGAGAAAGGGTGGAGCTCTCTCCCCTAGAAGAGAAGCAAGGTTGGCAACTTGCCTGCGCTGCCCTCAATGAAGTAACTGAAAGTTGCCAACTTGCCTGTACCCAGTGAACTAACTGGAAGGGACATGTAAATAAAAGTAGTGTTAAACTTACCTTGGTGTCTGCATTCTCATGTAACTAATGAGCCACCTTGGGTCCCAGTGTTGGGAGAAAGGCGGGATACAAATAAAATAAAATAAAATAAAATAAAAATAATTGCTGCAATTGCCTTAAATGATGCCACTCAGGGCTTTTTTTCTGGTGGAACTCACCGGAACTGAGTTCCAGCACCTTTTCTTCTATTAATTGCATAACAATTTAATCGCCATCTACTCCCGAGGAAATGTAATCCAAGAGTTCCGGTACCTTTTTCTCCAGAAAAAAAGCACTGAGCCACTAAAAATGCTGGCATGCCTTTACAGTAGAGTCAAGGAGGCAATTACACTGCAGGACCTACAAAATGAAAACCACCTACTTAAAGATTATGGTAAATATATGTGAAGCAGAGTTGGGCACTAAGACATCACCGGGGTGGGGGTGGGGACATCTCTGAATGCCCATATGAACCAGCCCATGTTTTAAAATCAGAACACGACGCAGTTCACACGACATGACAGCCCAATATGAGTTATTCAACCCATGGTGAGGCTGTGGCATGTGCAGGGCACATGCAGCCATTTTCATATCCATTTTGCATATCCAACCCCCACTTGGGCATTGTCTTGTCATGCAAACCCAGCGAGTGTGGGTCATGTGAGGGTTAAACAACCCTTGTTTAACCCTCGCATCACCCACACTTGCCGGGTTTTCACGACACAATCCGGCTCATCGTGGGTTAAATAACCCACGATGAGCCATGCAAACCACGTCGGTGGGTCACCTCACATATAAATTAGTTTGGCAGGTGCGCTAGGCACAGAGCCTTCTCACTAGTGGCCCCTACTTTATGGAATTCCCTCCCAAGGGATATGTGGTTAGCCCCCTCCGTTGTGTTATTTAAAAAGGTATTGAAAACCTACCTGTTTCAAATGGCTTTTAATTGATGTGTTTTATTGATCATGATGCTATTTTATTGATGTTTCATTGCTGTGGCTCTGGAAATTGTTTTTATACTGACTAAATTATATTTTAATATAGTCTTGGTTTTTGTATCTCTGCATTTTAAAGTGTTATTATAATATTATTTTATGCTTCTTCTTTTTTTTGCTTCTTTTTTTCTTTTTGCATTTTGGGTAGGCTTGGTCCAGAAAGTTTATTTATGTATTTATTTGATTTGTGCTCCACCTTTCTACCAAGAAAAATGGCATTTATAGGGGGAAAGGTTTGCTTATAAAGATCTAAATAAATAAATAACAATGTAGTGTGCACGCATTGGCTGTGCAAGATGCTGTTGTAAATGCATTTGCATGATCATTCGATTGCCACATGGACTTCAGTCACTGCATGAATTTTGCAGAGTGTGTTAGGTGTATGAATCCCAAATGACCACAAAAATGGGCTGGCCTGCTCCTGTGCTGATCTGCAGAAATTAGCAGGATAAGCTTTTCACAGCATAGTGATATGCATTATCACCTGCTAGCGTCTGCAGTTGTTAATGGCACAGAAGCCAGTAAAAAACTGGTAACGCTAATTAAGTGAAATTGTATGCATGTGTGTCTCCTATGTTGTGCAAACAGGTCAAACTAAGCCTTTTCCCCTCAATCAAATAGCTGCCTGCCTTCTCACCCAAGCCACTTCTCATACAGCACAGCATCTATGGCACCACAGCTACACCAGGTACGCAGATTGAAGAGCAGGACACCAGATTCTACAGCATGCCTTGACATGTAAGGAAGCATTTCTCTTCACAAATGAAAGGCATGCACGCACGAAGCATTCTGATCTAAATGCCAAATATTTGTAAACAAAAGGGAGCAACCCTATCCTCATTTCATAATTCTCCTATATTACTAACTTTCTATAGTATAAATAGTATGACTTCAGAACATTCCTTACGTAATTTGAAATTTTATATGCAAACAGTACCAATTATCATTCACCTCTATCTTACCAGTTACAAAGTTTGAAACCAAACACTGAAGTTTTATAACTATAATTAGACTGTCAGAAATTAAACTTGAACATTAGAGTTGATATCAATAATAAAACCTTTCGGCTGGAAAGAATAAGGTCAACAATCCAATCTTTATTTCTCTAGCTTCAAGGCAAGACTGTCCACAAAGCAGCTCCCTTCCCCAAGATAAAATCACAGAATCTAGACCCAGTAGGGTGTTTGTAGAGGAAATAATTTGAAATGACTCCAGGAATTAGTACATAATAATTTTGAGGAATTTCCTTTAATTAGAACAGGGGATAAAGCCTATTCAGCCAATATAGCCAAGTGAATGGACATGTGTAGCAGGAGGAAGCAGGATCAAGGTGACAGGCCCCATTACATGTCAGTCAGTTAAAACTATGCATGTAGCCTATACACTGTACATGTTGGGCTCTCTGTACGATCAGGAACCCCTGAAAAGACGGCTTTCTGATCCTCACCTCCACTGCCCTGTGCCTTCACTCACCATGAATACATTATCCGAGCTGTACTACCATCAACCAGACAATATTCCACACAATACAATTTCCCTCTATAACCCTGGACAGTCAGAAACAAGCAGTAGTTCTACTGCTTCATTGGTCAATTATATATCAATCACAATAGTAATTGGCTAGAAGGCTGGAAGACAGGAGCAAGCTTGCTTCTTACAGAACAATTGGGCAGAGTTTTGCCTGCACATTTCCCCTAATATCTCTGGAATTATAAGGACTAGGGCAGGGGTCCCCAAACTTTTTGGACCCATAGGCACATTTGTGAATTTGAGAAACTGCTGTGAGCACCACCACAAAATGCCTAATCAGTGGAACGCTGCTTTGGCAGCTACCTGCCACATCTATGGATCTTGGGCAGCATCTTATTCAACAAAAACTTTTGTGTCTATTGGACACCGCAACGTCTCTTTAATAAAGGATTGTCTAATTCAGCTAATTGCTGGAGGTGCAATACTTCTTTTAAACATATGTTTTGCAATGTCCAGTGGTTGCTTCTTTTTGGGAGGAGGTTATTACACAGATAAATTTTGTAATGGAATGGTCTTTAATATTCACTGATGTACACGCTCTTTTAAATTATTTACCTGCTTCATGGAAATTAACAAATCGAAGGGAAATGGATTCTCTCCACCCTTTTGACAGCTAAAAGATTGATACTACAAAATTGGAAGGATAAACACTCACCTCCTATAATGCAATGGATTGAGGACCTTACAACGCTTTTGATATATGAACGAGTGGCATATAGACAGCAACTTCAAATGGATAGTTATTTGGATATTTGGTCCGCTTTTGTTGAAGCCTATGTATAATTGCTAGAAAATTGTATGCATTTCGTTCCATGTATTTATATTTAAAAACGGGAAAATAACCTTTTTTAAAATTCAGGTGCTCACAGGCACCACATTGGGGGTGCCTTCACAGAGGGCCATTAGAGGATCTGGCATTGGGGACCCCTGGATTAGAGATTTGATTTTTCTTTGTAAATGAAAGTTTACAAAATCCTGCTTTCAAGACAAAATCCTGCTTTCCAGGCAGTATGGCAAATCTATAAGAGGAAAACAGACTTTGAGGAGGCTGGTGGAAGTGAGCCTAACATCCTCACCATCAGCACAACAAGCTGTTTTGCAGCAAAACAGTCCTTGAAAAGCTCAACTGCTTTAAAAACAACAAAGTAGTGGGAAGCCACTACTTTAGAATTTATACCTAAATTTTTACTTGGTACATTGTATAAGTTCTGCATTTTAATTGGAACATAGTCTTTTACTTTATCCTCATAAATTTGGGTTAAATGTAGGACTATTTATAGATTCTTTGAAGTGATCACTTTGAATGCAATTTACTAACACTGGCAACTTCATTTGGACAATGGCCATGGCATGCAATAATCAAAGCAATGGCTATGCCATAATTACCGTACATAGCCACATGCTTCACCACCTGAATGGATGCCACCTTTCTCATAGTTCTCCAATCACACAGGAGTTCAGGATATCTCAATGGTAACCCTTCAGTTGTTATGGGATTCAATTTCCTTTTCTGACCAGTGTATCAGATACAGCTCAGCTGTCTGTATAGATAGATACATCTTGCAGGAGTAGTTTGTCATAATACTGACACTTGCCTATATGTCTGTGGAAAGTGCGTGCACTTTCCGTGGTGCTGTGCACTGTTTAACATAACCAATTTTGAGTCAAACACATTTCTTTAGTTTGGATTCATAGGCAGAATGCCAGCTCCTATGTCTCAATTTCTCCTCTACCCTTTGAAAAATGCATACATTCTTGCACTGCACAGCTGCTTTAGGAAAACTGTAATATTGCACCTGCTTGTATCAACTGCTTTGTGCTGGCAATGTAGAAGCTGTGTGGCCACACTGGCACAACTCTGTGTCTAACTGTACTGTGCTGGTATGAGAACACTGAACATTTATGGTACCTTTTGTGATGTCTACATGTGTAAATAAAAAGATATCAGGCATGGAAGAGCATACAGGCACCCAGAGATACAGTGTGTAAGGCAGCATCAGTTTCCCCTGCAAATCTTTCTCTCACCCAGTACTAAAGCCCAGATCTTTCTCTCCGTTGCTGGCTACAGTGTATCTCAAACTGCTTTCTCTCTGCCACAAACACACTGATATAAATCCCAACTGGACATGTAGGTACGCCCTGTATGGTATTAGCCACCAACCTTAATGGCTTGAAGAAAAGTGTTCCAGGCATACTAGTACCCATTTATCCATTGAGGAAACAGCAACTGACCACGATGAAGCAATACATGAAAGAGGGTCACATGACAAGGATTACCACAACATATTTAATAACTTCTCAAAGTTCACGCTTAAGGTTCCTTTCTCTTTGATGTATGAGCTTTTCAAGAAGTGTATGATTTGGGCCCTGGGTCACTTCCAAACAAGAATTGTCTCTGCACGCACTCCCAAGAAACTGACCAGGGGCCAAAACAGACATTTCTTTAAATGTGTGTCTAGCAGCTATTACTTCCCCCCCCCCCCATTTTATTCTGGAGTAGGCACAGGGGCCCTGATCTAGATCAAAATGATTTTTAAATTGAGTAATTGTACTCAAATACTTGATGGTCAAAATGCTTTTTATTCTTGTGGATTGTCAATGTAGTTTCAAGTACCTTGTACAAAATCAATATTCATTTATGTTTACATAATACTCACACACACCCCATTAACTGCTGCAAATTGAATTTTCAGAGGTTGTACCATGGTAGTTGGGAGTTGGGCAGCCCCATCCTATGTGGGTGCCCAAAACCCCCTGAACTCGGAGGATTATGGGCATCCAATTGAAGGCGGGAGGAGCATGGCAGATAGGATTGCCACCACGCTCCCCTCACCCTCCAAGACATTTAGACAGCCAACTTCAGCTGTCTAAATGTTTTTCCTTTCCTCGTGATGAGAGGCTGAGGCACCGCTGGATTTGTTGGAAGACGGCAGTGCCTCGCTCCTCCCCTCCCTGTCCTCGGGAACACCCCCCCCATCATGGTGGAACTGAAGACTGTCTTCTGTCTTCGGTTCCCAGCCGGCGCAGAAAGAACCATGCGGGCTCCGAGGTGGGGGGGGAGGGCACTCCGCAGGCCAACTCCCTGCTGAGAGCTCAGAAGAGATTCCCAAGGTTGCAGGGGGGAGTCCAACCCATCCTATGCCCCCCCAGGCAAGGTCAGAGGGCCATAGGATTGCACCCTAACTGCCTAAACAACATTATTTCTCTGTGCTCTGATATCAGACTATAATGTTTGCTCTTATTAAAGTTTATTACAATGATTTCATTTAGATTGTAAGCCTGCAGGCAGGGACTGTCTTGTTAATTGTTGTAAACCACCCAGAGAGCTTCGGCTATTGGGCGGTATTAAAAATGAAATAAATACATAAATAAATAGTGAATGAAGTGAGAGAGAATGTACATGTCACTTGAAAATGGATAGCAAAGATTAAAGTACATTGTCTGCCACAGATCCATTCAGATAATTATTTAGAAATTATTTCACAACAGTAAAATGTGCAAAGCTAATATGGGCTCTCAATCAATGAGTAATAGCTTTTCTAAACAAGATATAGTTTTTAAAATATATTTTGCAATCCTCCAGAGTGAGTGAGTGAGTTATAGATGCTCTGAACTGCAGTATGTACTTGGTTTTTTAAATGATAGAAATGGCTTATACTTATCCAGAATTACGTTCCACTGAATTTTTAGTAAATTTAATTATGACTGCAGCCTTAGTCTAGGTTCACAAATTGACATCCTTCTGGCTGTATTAACATTTGGTTGACTACTGAGAAGAATTTTGCCATGTTTGCACCCAAGACCCAGTCGCCACAATCTTTTGCTAATATTGATGCTAATATTCTGTTATCCCCCCACCAACCCGTTCAGGAGGCTGGCCTGTGGCTCACAGACTTCCCCAATAACAGATTCTTCTTTTTCCATCTTCCCATATCCATCGACATCAATAATCCCAGGATATTTTGTCAGTTCTTTCCCCATGCAGCTATTCTATCGAGGCATGAGGGGTGCGCCTTCCTAGGGTCCTTGGGTCACAGCAGCTGCCCAAGCATGCCTCATAGTGGCACCAGGCCTGACCATGTTGAGGTAGAACCTTTGGCCTCCGATCATGCAGATAACTCCAGGGGAAGGAAAGTGCTGCGCCCAGGTTTAACTGCACCATCAGAGGCTACAGATTACTGCTTCTTCCTCACATTGACCACAGCTCAGTGTGGCACCATCCTGAATATTAAAGCCACAACCGCAGCTTGTCATGTTGTCCAAACTCAGCGAGAGTGGATTGTGCAATGATTAAGCAAACCTCTCACACAACCCTAAAACAGGCCATGGATTCTGTGAGGGTTATTCAACCCTTGTACAACCTATCCCCCGCCGGGTTTGGACTACACAAACTGCGGTTGCAGCTCGAATATTTAAAATGCTGCCCGCACACACTGCAGGGCTGTTTGATCATGCAATCATTGTATAAGCACCGTGCCTAAAATTTAACTGTGGTCAGTACCAGGGTGGATTGATTTAATTCAAGGTGATTTAAATCAGCAAGAAAAAAGGTAGATTTAAATCATTGTTTAAATCTTGTTTCCAGTTGAAACTTTTTCATATATTTCCTGAACAATGATGCAAATCTGACCATCAAACCATGTTAATGTACAACTAAACAGAATATTATTTACACTGTTTCATTCTTATAAGGAGGTTTTGGCACCTCTGTCTCACTTTATGTATTTTGCATGCTTTTCTTTTTTACCTATAGAGGGAATGTCTTTAAAATATTCTCATATAGGGTCTTTCTTATGACCAGCACCAATGACACTTTGAGGCTAACAATGCAATCCTATATATGTCTACTCAGAAATACATTCCATTGAGTTCAGTGGGACTTACTCTCAGGCAAGTGGTTATAGCATTGGAGCCTTAGTATGGGAATACAGAAAGATGCACACGGCATGGACAGCACCAGACTAGATGTTCCATTGTTCTAAGTCAAGACAATGTGGCTCTTTCTCCATCCCAGAAATATGGGGTAGTGGGGTAGAGAAACTATTAAAAATAAGGAGTGACTGGGGCTGCCTGTATTTGGTAGAAAGGGGACATTGCTCGGTCGAAGAGTGATTCCTGCATTGAGCAGGGGGTTGGACTCAACTGCCTTATAGGCCCCTTCCAACTCTACTATTCTATGGTTCCTATGGACAACTGTCTTCCCTTTTTCTTTCCAGTGTTTCTCCTTTCTGTTTCACTCTGTCTTGGCCCAGCCTTGCCCTCACGAAAACAAAGCAACAAACAAAAAATGGAATTTCCATGACTGACAGGTCAAACCAAGGTTTGATATTTATTGAGCAAACTAAAACAGTTTATTTTCATCAGGTGAAAATGAAATGCTTAAGTCTGGTAGTGTAAATATTCATATTTGAAAAATGACCAGATTCTTCCATTCCATTGAAAAGCCTCCTTTAATTCAATGTATCTGGTATAGGTCTTGATTCAGTTTAGAGATTAACTGCACAACTAACATGCTTATATCCAGATTATTAAATGTTAAACTAATTATTTAAGAAAAAATAGTATATACATTTTTAAATTAAAAAATCCAATTTCATTAAAAAAAATTCTGTGGGGTTTTATCATCGATTTTTATCCACCCTGAGCTGCCAAATTTCAGCAGCAAATAGCCAAAAAGTGAATGCAAAGAGGTTACTTTTTTCCAAGCAAATCATAATACATTGCCAATGCTGGATCAGATGTGCAATGTTTTCTTCATATATATCATGTAAAAGCAGCAGTTTACTTTTGAATAACTTCTCAGGGGATACAATGATTTCTTTTCGGCACAGAAATCCTGTCAATCATAACATTCTATAAAATTACATATATGTACATCCATCCAAAGAACTGACAGATTCATGCCACTAAGGAACTGAATATTAATGAAGTGATTTGATACTCTGAATTTAAAGCAAATATCAATTTCCATCTAATTCATTGTGCTACTTCCAGGAATAATATTCATGTTCAAGAAACTACATCAAAACCACAAATAAAAAATTAGGAAGTTGTCAACATTTTCCAGAACTATTATCTGGCAATATTAGGGGGGTTGGTATTTTAAAATTGAGAGGGAATGCAAACATTTGTTATACGCCTTGTCTTTACAAGAACACAGCAGCATAATTTTTGGATTAAGATCCTACAACTGTAATGGAATATAATTCTGCATAACCCCATAAATGTTACTTTCCACTTAGCAATTCAGTTTATTGAGTGTTTCTTCTATTTGCCATTAACTGTATTCTGGTATTTGGGGTTTTGGGCTAACATTTGTTTGCTTGTTTCAGTGCTTAAAAATTGTAAACCACCTTCGGTGCCTTGGCAGAAAGGTAGTATAGAAATGTATTAAATAAATTTAATACCACCACTAACAGACCGCATTAGTTTAAATTTTAAAGTCACAATGCAGTGGATGTTTCTGTATAGATATAGTTGTGCTCAGCCAGGTTGGTCCCGAAGTGTCCACATCATCAGCCCCTCCCTGTTGAATGCTTAAGTTTCTATCTAACTCAAGGGGGAACTGAATTCAGCAGAACAGGTAGATAAATTGGGGGGAGAGGAAACAAGGCAAATCCAGCTGCATATTATTCCTATGGTTCTATAGATTATGTCAAAGTTAATGTTTTCCAAATAATTTTGCACAATGGTGAAAGCCTGAATGTGTTTTATATATCAAAATAAGAGTGTTAATAATAAACATGTCAAAAACATTCCAGAAACATTTCTGTAACTTTTTGTTGTTAAATTACTTCTTGTAGCATATAAATTAAAAGGCTGATATTGTGGTTGATTAAATATTTTGCCTAGCCTAGATGCTGCAGCCTGAGCCTGGCAACCCAAGAGTCAAATCAGGTGGTCTACGGTTGTTCCTCTAGTCTAGCTGGATTCTTCCTCTACTGCTGCTGCTGAAGTTCCTTATTGCCTGCCACTTTGTCACCTCATTTTAATATTAGGACCTTGGTCCTTCCAATGTTAACTACAGTTCCTATGGAAGAGCAACACATACACCAAAGTGGTGCTGAGAACTTGCCCTCAGCAAGTACTGCCTAGCAGCAAGGAGGTTCTGGAACCTAGCGCTCTAGACTGATGCAACTGAGTTTGCTGGCTCCTAGTACAAAATTTGCAGAAGGGAGGGTGGAAAGGTAAGCTTCAAATATTAAAAAAGCATCTCAACTGTAGGATCAATCAGTTGTACTTCATCTGCACCACCCAAACTTCAGCCTAAAACACTTTCCAAACCCTTGCCCAATTCAATATTAAATACTGCCTTCTGTTTTATCTTTGCTTTCTCCTATGGGAATGAATTGTGCAGCAGAAAACTCTTCCCTATCTAGGGTCTCATTGATAAACTAATTCCTAAACCTAGACCCAGAGCTTTAGATACAGCACTTCTCTCCTTCTCCTTAGTTATCTGATTGCTCAAATATGAAATTGTGATGTTGGGAGTTTCCTTTCTAAAAGTATTTTGGGTCTACAAATGCAGACTACTCAACAATAATGATAATTTTAAAAACTCTTGGGATTACTATGATTTATTTTAAACCAGATGCACTGGTATGAACTTATTTTGGCAGGGGGCAAAAGCAACAGCGTTTATCATTGCAATCTTCAAAATTAGTTATCTGTGCAGCATACATAACTATCTATGGAAAGCAGGTACAATACAAGGTTTATGTATGTATATCTAAGACTGAAATTTCAACACACATTAATATATGTATGCTGTAGTGATAAGAAAGACAATTTTGTATATAAATAATGTTGAAAACAATTCTAAATTATTTTAATACTGAAGAAATAATATTTATATGCAACAGTATCCATTCAAGGCAAATTAATATTTCCCCAAGTTTTCAAACCATTACTGCATACTCTGTGGCTATAACAGCATTAATCCTAGAATAACACAACCAATTTTCATGTGATAACAGCAGCTGAGCCCATTTACTGTTCCAACTTAATTCTGGTGACCATACATTATGATTATCCTTTTTTCTTGCAGCTACCCAAATGAGTGGTCAGTCACACTCATACTTGCATAACAACCACTCCCAACCATTTATCAATATAGGGTATGTAGGCAGGCAGTTATTTTAAAGAACATCAGAAAACAACATGTTCTAAAGTACTAAACAGAATAAAGTAGAAAGGAAAGGAAAAGAAAAATTAATCACCATTAGCAAACTGCTCCTTCCAGATTCTTCATATGTTCAGGGTTTTTTTAGTGAAAAAGTACAAACATTCGTCAGGTGTGGTGTATTGGCTATAATAATTCAATTAGCTGTGAAAAAAAGGAATAGGATTGGTGTATCGGCTGCTGATATCACAAATACACTGAACATGAATGCTCAGTGAATTTTCCTATGGCTCTTCCTCTGTACTTCCTCAGAACAGCAAACATATGGGGGTGGAAGTGTACTCTGTGAGGAACCACCTAAGTCAGTGTTCTCCAAGCTTGGGTCCCCAGATGTTTTTGGCCTACAACTCCCAGCATGCCATGGAGTTTGGCTGGCTGGGGCATGCTGGGAGTTGTAGGCCAAAAACTTCTGGGGACTCAAGGTTGGAGAACACTGACCTAAGTTATTGTTCAGGCTGTCTCCCTGAACTTTCTAACTGGACTTTTCCTCTCCAGGCTGGCAAAGCATTTCACAAGGAAAAGAGCACTAGATGTGCGCTCGCACACATGCACACACACATGCATCCACCTGTTCACCCAAGGAACATTATATAGGTAGGTGCTGTCAGCCAGGCTTGTCCCAGGACAAGGTTTCAGATCTAGTGCCTGAGACCACTCCTGTAGACTTACACCACACTACTGCAGTGGCAAAAGAATCCACATCTGGCGGTGTCCTCTCTTTCATGCAACACTTAGGGCCACTAAAGGGTTTAGCCTGGCAATTGTAGACACATGTGCTGCTACAGCAGCAACACTCCTCTGCACACACTATAGAATAAGAATACCAGACCAAGACATATTAGAATGTACAAGTCTTTATAATAACACATTCAACTAATTTTGAATGCATTATAATATCCTCTGGCCTTGTAATAATGTTGTGCACATCTCTTTACCTGGATGTAGCTTTATCTTTAAATAGATTCATAGATTTCATAGATCACAGAGTTGGAAGGAACCTACAAGGCTATCGAGTCCAACCCCCTGCTCAATGCAGGAAACTAGAGGAGGGGTCTCCCATCCAAGTAATAACCAGGCCTGACCCTGCTTAGCTTTCCACGCTCAGACAAGCTGAGCCAGCATGAGCCACAAGCCTGGAGATACACACACAAAGTCAACAGATATCAAAAGGTTTCACCAGTGGCTAATGTTATTAGACAAACCATTTAGAATTGTGGAGGTGGGATTACCCTGAACTAAAAGAGAGGTTTGCGTACTATAGGATTGCTTTAACTGTTACTGAGATCATAAGAGAGGGGGAAATGGAAGATGCACTTTTTATGAGAAACCTGCAAGCTGAAATGTCTGCTCTTGTTTGGTTGTATATTTCTTTTTACTTTTAAAAAGAATACAAATGAACAAACTTTAGCTGGGATCCAAAAACTTGCAGGCTGGGGTGCAGAAACTTGCAGCCCAGTCCTATGCATATTTGAAGTAAGTTCCACTGTATCTCATGGGACTTAGTCCCAGGTTAGTACATATCAGATTGTGACCTTAAGCTGCAACCCTAAATTTACTGGGGAGTAGGCCCCACTGACCACAGTAGGACTTACTACTGGGTAAACACGCATTGGATTGCACTGTTAGTGATTTTAAATCATAACCCAATCCAATCCAGTGATGTGTGAAATATTTCCAAGGATATTCTGCCTAAAAAACAACACTGTATCTGCAGAAGCAGGCATGCGATTTACAAGAGGGCAGGATTACCCAAATTGTTATTACAAATGCTAATTCAGATGCTATCGTTATTGTACATTGTTGACATTTTTAAAGGGACAGATTTAATAGAATTACATATTTTCACACTTCAGAAGTGAAGGATAGTATTTCACTACTCTTTGCGTGTGTGTTTAAATGGTCTGCAACTGCGAAAAATGTCCAGCTCCTGCTCCCCTAGTTCTCTATTAAAGTTCTGACTAGCTTTCTGTTTTGCTGTATACTGAGCTATTGCTCCGTCAACTGGGCTATTGCACTACTTTCCCCATTCATTCTGCACTAGAGAGTAACACAGCATCTTTTATACCAAGGCATTTGTTGCTGCAAGTATGTGATTTCATTCCTAAAATTGAAAGTCACTGACATTTGTTGCATTGTATAGCCTTATAAAATATAGAAACACATGTGCCACTCCTAAGCAAGCCAGTAAAATTGGTTACATGCTAGTAAGTTTTGTAGGCTTATATACAAGGTTGCCCATGTGCATAGTTATGTAAGAGTAATAGCATTAATATAGTATTGTCAGTGAAGCAAAATAGCAAATAATATTCTTTAGCACAGCATGATTTCATAGTGAAAAAAGATTTGGAAATTATTTTACACAGTTTAAAACTATATTTTATGTTGGAGTCTCAGTTAAAAAGAATACTAAAACGGCCTTCTAAAATGTAGCTCCATTTCATGTATAATTAGTATTAATATTGCATACCATAAACATCTGCTAATAAGTTCAAACAGAAATATGAAGAATGAGATTCTTACAAGCAAACCATGGCCATACATATAAGATGCCCTACCTACTAAATTGATCCACATTAAGCAAACTGGTACATTATTTTCATACAGAATGTAAATGACTATTTGTTTCCCAATGAAGCAAATGCATTCTGTGTAATATACAGCTTCAGTTCTCCTTTACACAATAAAATCTAGCAAATCTTCAGTAGGTTTTCTGCAGACTCCAACTTTGCCTTCTGACTTTAAAAGGGGGAGCCTTCAGAATAAAAACAGCTATTGTCCACACAAGCTTAAATATGACCTCAGTCGGAAGATATACAAAACAGACATGTTTGACAGAGGTACACCATAGCTGGAATTTCCTACACCATAATTGATTATATAGATCTTGAAAACAAAAATATGGTGAGTTGTTTTATAACTGTCACAAACGGAAAACACAATATTCACTGAGGTCTATTATAATAAACATGTGTAATCAAAAAGCCTTTGAGAATGGAAAATTTGAATAGCAATACACAAAGGTTCATAGGCATCACTAGGCCAGTGGAAAAATGCTTACATTATGTTGCTGCACAAAAGCCAAAGTGCTATGCCACCTTGGGAAATGTTTGCCAGTTGCGGCCTCTGAACCTTAAGTAGATAAGATTTGCCTTAGTGGATCAGACTAAGGCCCCTCTAGCCACTGCTCTGTTTTCAACAGCAGCAATCTAAATGTCTTTGGAAACTCTCAAGCAAGACATGAAGGTAAGGATAATCTCGTATTATTTGTCCCCAGCATTTGATACTCCAAGGTATAATGCCTCTGAACTTGGAGGTTCCATTTAACTATCATGTTTAATAGCCAAACATAGACCTAGTCTTGACTCATGCTTTATAAGCTGTCAAGCCAGGAGCAGCACAACTTGTGGTAGTGCATTTCCTTTTAGCTTCAAACTACCATTTTTAGGTATTAAAAACTCAGACTGCCTGCTGTGAATTGTATTGGTTTGTTGCCCGTAACTATCATTTACACATAACACCAAATACAAAAACAAGACAGAGTAACCAAATTAGATACTAAATCATTAACTGTTTTTGTTCTATTTTCAACATTAACCATATACCATGGCACATGTAGATAGAAAGATGGAAATTGTTGTATGTTTGTTAGTAGTTGTATGTTTGTTAGTAGTTGTATGTTTGTTAGTAGTGTTACATCTTCAAAAACCTCTAATTTTCATACATACCACAAACATTCAGCTGTGGTACGCTAATTTGTTGCAGCAATATCTAATCAGTCCCATTGAATTTAATGGGATTTACTCACATGTAAGTGTGTAGATGACTGTCTAATGCTGTATTGAACACAGTGGATCTTATTTCTGCATAGACATGTATAGGACTGCATTGTGAGAGTCCTTGTGGCATCTTAAAGACTAACTAATTCATTATGGCATAAGCTTTTGTGGACCAGAGTAAACACAGAAACATGGCTGACAGGTACACAGGAAAGGCATGAGATTTAACATGTTGTATACCTCTTTGTGTTATAATCTAGGACACATTTGACGACTTCATAGTTGATTCTGTAACATTTTCTTTCTTTTTAAAACCACATGTATATATATATATCTCCTAAACTTGCCTAGGGTTCCCAGTCATCTTTTGCCCAGATTGTTGATCATCAGACGCACACCTGCTTAGCCTGCTAGAGCATCTGGTGCTCCCAGACCATTCTGAGTTCATGATGTAAATATTTTCCAGAGCATCAAGAAAAAAAATCTAGCTCAAGAATCAGAAAACTGAGAATGTACGTTTATACTAAGGATACAGGTTACATTTGGGGTGTTATAAGAATTTGCTTTTTTCCACCTATTAAATCAGTATTTACTGATTGGGGTGGAATATTGGGGAATATGGGGTGGGTTAGGTTTTTAATGAGAATTTTTTATATTGTTTTAATTATTATATTTTATTGTGTTTTGTTGTATTTTAATTGTACATCGCCCAGGGTGGCCGGGTGACCGGCCAGATGGGCGATTGATAAATATAATAAATAAATAAAATACTTGCACACAGCAATTATGCCAGTGATCTGGCTGTCAGTATCACAGATTTGCTTAAGATAACTTACCTATCTGGAACAAATCAGATAATAATTGATTAAACAACTTGCTGCTATTTAAAAATTTTTAAAATGCATTTATCATTTTAAATGTTCATGATTTGTAGGCAAATCTCAAAATGCTATGAATACTTTTTTTAAAAAATGTATATATTTGAGGCCACTTATACGTGAACTCACACTTGCCTTATGGGGTTATATCCAACGTTGGTCCCAAACGAATGGGACTTAAGTTAGATTAACATTGGATACAGCCCACTGGATAAAACTCAAGAGATTCCGTCTTTGATGTGGTGGTCACTGTTGCAGCATATAAGGAATGCTTCCCTCGCTGCCTACGAAAAGCATGAAATCTGCACATAGAATCATCATATTCGGATGCTTTGTATGTGGAATTCACAAAGTGTACCCAAGCTGGGAAGCTGCAATCAGCTGGAACTTTGCAGCGCACGTACTCCCAGCCAAATATGCACACGTGTTATATAGTACCACGTGACAATCTACAGGCAGGTTCGATGCTTTTTTTGGTGTTTTTTTCCCTCCCTACGTGGAAGTTTCTCTGTAGGCAGGAAATAAGTTGGGAGGTGGCCCTTTGCCCCTTCAACGCAAAGGCAACCCATCTCTTCGTCGCCTGCTGTTGACATTTCGCTGTTGACATTTCCCTCGGCATAATGGTACTAGGGCCATTCCTTTTGGCCTCGCTGCAGCAGCCCAACGGGCGCCACTGCAGCTGACAAACATTTCTTCCTTGGGAGCCCATGGGCGTCCTAGAAGCGGGCATGCCCATGTCGCCTATTGTCATTCAGCGCTGGCTTTTTTTTTCGCCCTCTGTATCAATCCAAAACGAGGGGTGGGGTGGGGGAGAGAGAGGACTGAACACCAGTCCTGACACTTTGATACTGGTAGGATGTTGGGGGAGGCGGGGGAGGGGGGGAAGAGACCTGCACCTTACCAGTCCGTGTGAGGTTCATCGATGACCAGCAGCAGCTTGAACTTTTTGGCCGCCGCTGTGGAAGACGAGCCGGAGTCCACCAAGCCCGCCGAGGCCGCCGTCTGCTTCACGGCGTTGGAGAGGGAGCTGAAGAAGCTGCTGCCCACCGACTGCTGCGGCTGTGGCGGCGGCGGCGGCGTCTGCTGCTGTGGCGGCGGCGGCGGCGGCTGGGGTGTTGCAGCAGGCGCCGCCGGCTGCGCCTGCCTGCGCTCCGAGGCCGGAGCCGGCGAGGAAGCCGAGGGCGGCTGCTGCTGCGACGACGGCGACGGCGGCGGCTCCGGCCGCTGCAGGTCGGTCATGTAGCCATTGGGCAGGTTGGCGATGAAGCTGCTGTCCGAGAGCCTGCGCCGCAGAAAGTTCATCATCTGGCCGCCAAGGGAGGGGACACGACGACTGGCAGCCGGGGACGGACGGGCGGGCAGGCAGGCAGACAGGAGGCGCCTGCCCAGGCGGAGGCTCTGCTGCACGCCGCCTCGCTAGGTCGCGCGCGGAGGGAAAGGGCTGGAGGAGTTGCCTGCCTCTGCTGCTAGCGCTCTGGAGCCGTCGGCGGCCGCTTCTGCTGCTGCTGCCGCCGCCGCCGCTTCCCCCGCCCTCCCGTCTCTAGGCGGCAGCCGCCCAAGCCTCCTTGCTTTGCTAGGAATATGCACAGGCAGAGAGGCGGCGGCGGCGCCGAGCCGAGTTCTCGGTTAAGGAGAGCCCTCGGAGGGCGACGCTGCTGCTGCTGCTGCTGCTGCTGCTGCTGCTGCTGCTCTCGGGCTCGTCCCCGAACTCTTGTTTCGGCAGGAAAGTCTCCTCCTCCTCCTCCTCTTCCTCCTCCACGCACGCACGCACGCACACATACATACATACATACAGGAAAATCCCTCTTGGAAACAGCCCCTCCCATCCTGTGCGTTTTAGTACCTCAGAGAGACGCCCATTTCTTAGGGAAATCGAACGTTGCACGTGGAAACATCCCCGAGTACAACGCGGTGTAACCGGAAAACCTGGACAGGGTCCTCCACACAAGATTGCTGCCATCCACCTCCAGCCATTTTGTAAGGGAAGCTCGCTCCCCTGCTCTGCTTCCCTTTTTCGAGAAGCGAAAATACTGGGATGAGAACTGGCCATTCTCATGCTACTACAGTATTTTTTTCACCTGGCAGCGCAATTTATCATCATAAGGGCCCTCTCTGCTGTCCTTCGGCTGGCAGGCAAAGACCACTTTATTCAAGAAGGCTTCTGGCCTGTAAATGGGTCTGTTGAGTTGGGTGATGTTTTTAATTTTAATTTTTTTTTAATTCTGTAATTGTTATGTTTTATTGTATTTTAATGTATTATTTTATAGTATAATCAATTTTAATACTGCCTATAAGGCACCTTTAGTGCCATTTTTGGGGTAAAAAAGTAGGGTAGAAAAATAAATAAAACTTTTTTTTAAAAAAAATTCATTTTCATGTCTACAAAAAGAAGGTGCCTATAAAGTCCTGTGGCTCACGCTGGCTCAGCTTGTCTGAGCGTGGAAAGCTAAGCAGGGTCAGGCCTGGTTATTACTTGGATGGGAGACCCCTCCTCTAGTTTCCTGCATTGAGCAGGGGGTTGGACTCGATAGCCTTGTAGGCTCCTTCCAACTCTATGATCTATGAAATAAGATAACTTAATGTTATTTTAGCATGTTACTTTCACATAGCACTTTGGGGGGCGGGGGTTAGGATGAAATAGTCACAGATAGTGCTTATTTTATTTATTATCTAAAATTTTAAGCCACCCAATAGCCAAAGTTCTCTGGACAGTGTACAGATTAAAAACAGAAAATACAAAGTGGCAATAGAAACAATAATAAAACAAATCAGATAAAAACAAGATAAAATTAGCAGCAGCACATAATAAAACCAAAAGTAAACCAGGAGCAAGAATAAAACAGGGCAACAATCTAAAAGCAGTTCCTAAAATATCTGGCGGACGATAAAGATCTTCACCTGGTGCCAAAATTAGCATAATGGGGTGCTACAAGAGAAAAGGCCCTCTATCATATAGCCACCTACTGCCCCTTATTTGGCAGGGGCACCCAGGCAAGGGTCTCAGATGATTAAGATTCAGGTACATAAATATGGAAGGAGACACTCCTTCAAGTAACCTGGCCTCAAGCCATTTAGGACTTTAAAGGTTAAAGCCAGCACTTTAAATTGGGTCTGGAAATGGACTGACAGTGAATGCAAATGGAAAAATATTGGCATAATGTGATCACATCAACCAGTCCCCATTAACAATCTAGCCACCCTGTTTTCAGGGATGTTGAAGAGTCCTTGGTCTCGAGTTACGAGTCGAGTCACGAGTCTTTGGACCCGAGTCTCGAGTCCGAGTCCTTGGTCCAAAATGGTGACTCACGAGTCCCTCCCAAAGCTGACTCCATGAGTCCCTATTAAAATCAATGGGGGTTTTCCCCCACAAAATAAGGCTACTTCAGATGTGTGGTTTAAATAAATTCTAGGCACAAGTGTGCCTTTTTATTTCAAAACTCTGCAACTGATTTTGGCAAGAACAGACCAGGCAGACAAACCCAAAATAACCAGGCAGGCAGAGGAGGCAGGGAACCCCAAAGCAGGCAGGCAGAGGCCTTTGTCTTGGACAATTCAACTGCTGAACTGGTCAAGAAGAGACCAGGCAGGCAGAGGAGGCTGGGAACCCCAAACAGGCAGGCAGAGGCAGCCAAACCCAAAATGTCTGAAAGGTTGCATTTTAGAAAAATGATTTTAAAAAATAAACTTGCTGTACTTCCTGAAACTTATCCATGTTGCATTTGAGGAACTTGATTTTTTCTAAATGTTTGGCCCCCATTCTGGAACAGTGAGATCTCATCACAATTCCACCCTCACTGAACACCCGCGCCACTGGTGATGAACTTGCTGCAACCAGAAACACACTCAGAGCAGCCACACAAAGTAATCTCAGGTCCTTCCTCTGCCTCTCCCAAGTACGCAACACATCAATCAAAATAAATCTTGACACACTGTTGGGGCTGCAGTCCTGGTAGCCGTCCATAGTGGCTGAGCAGTGGCGCGCCTCGCTTCCATGCGCTCTTCGCCGGCGATCACGCTCCTCTCCACTCCTTCTGGCACAGCCCAGGGATGTTGAAGAGTCCTTGGTCTCGAGTCCCGAGTCGAGTCTCGAGTCCCATTAAAAATATTGGGACTCGAGTCAGAGGGGGGACTCAGTCCGACTCACGAGTCGAGTCCGAGTCCCCATCCCTGCCTATTTTGGACTGGCTGAAGTTTCAGGACTGTTTTCAAAAGCAACCCCATTTATAACACATTGCAATCATCCAAACAGGAGGTTACCAGAGCATGAATAACTGTTGCAAGGCTATCTCTGTCCAGATAGGGTTTAGTTGATTTATCAACCTAAGCTGATAAATGGTGCTCCAAGCCACTGAGTCCACCTGTGCCTCTAGTGACAGAGATGGGTCCAAGAAGAATACCCTGAATCTAGGGAGCAGGGTAAACACCACTCAGCTGGACAGACAAACCACCCACAAACAGTATCCCTGTCTTGTCTGGAATGACATGTTCAATGTCCAATAACTGTTGATCACTGTCAGGTAACACACAAATGGGCAGTAGCACCATCAGACCAAAACACCGGGAAAGGTGCAGAAGGGAAAAGGTGCACTTCAGGTGGGAGGCATGTTAAAAGTGCCTTTCCTTCCAGTAACCTTGAGGGATGAACTTGTATGGAAGGGGCACTAGCCTCCCCTTGCTGCCCCCCTCCCATGACACCTGTGAAAATGAACCAACTGATGCTTGTGGTAAGTGCATTTAAACATGAGAGGTTATGCATGGGACACTTTCATAAGTAAGCACTTTATCCATCGCCTGTATCACATCTGTTTCAGCCTTCGGAATAAACTCTCACATGCTGCAATAATCAAGTCAAGCTTTATTTGCTAAAAAGCTGGTCATCACAAAAGTGTGAAGAAAGTACTTTCTACCTAATTCAGGTTACTAGGTACACCATAAAAAGGAACATGGTATTTCAGTTTATCATAGATAATCTCCACTGCAATATATTACATTTTGGAAAACAAATATGTGCTGGTTCCTTGGCCCATTAGAGCAAACATAGCAACCTTCTGCATTAAATATTTAGCCCCATCAGATACCAGATGGGATTATTTTTTATCATCATCACTTAAGAATAAAATGTTGGCAAAACTTTCCTTCAGAAATCTTTTTGTAAGGAAAGAATATAAACAACAATATAATACATAGTATGCATGGTGAAAAACTAGCATTCCCATGCTGGGGAAAACCTGTGTAAACTAGAGGTCTTCTCTACATTGTGTGGTAAATACCATCTGTCCATCACTATGCTTCTTCCTATTTTAGGTTCTAGAATCCTATTATCCACTGTATATCTTTCTGATCAAAACTGAGAACTTGGCAGAAGAATAACTCTGTGAATCAAAACTACAGTCTGAAGCATCATTTGCAACCAAGTACTGGGGGGGGGGGGGGACCCTGGCTATACATGACATAGTTACTGGACATTGTGACACAGCTAGCCAAGATGACTAAGCACTTTGCTACTGCAAATACTGAAAACCATGAGACGAGACTAGTAAAAAAAAACGAGATCCCAGATTTATACTTACAGTATACTTTCACAATCTCTGTGTCTTCCATTATCTCATTCTTGCTTACCTGATCCATAAGGGTAACTATATGATAATTAAACAACAAAGTTAAGCTGTGTTGGCCATGAGAAAAATCCCAAAATCCATATTAGTGTAATATCTTTATTAGGCCAACTAAAAGATCACAAAAAATGTGCAAGCTTTCAAGATCTCCAGATCTCTTCATCAGGCAAGCGTTGTTGTTTTTTGGTAACATCTTTGTAACATCTTGCCTGGTGAAGAGATCTGAAGATCTCAAAAGCTTGCACATTTTTGTGATATTTTGGTTGGCCTAATAGAGGTATTGCATTAATATGATCACTAACTGGAAAATTATTTTGGACAATGACTTTATTTGTTCCTGAAATACTCTCTAACTTAAGTTAATTTCTGTTGTTTACTATTTCAAGACGTTCTGTATCAGGATGTACAGATATATACCTGTCTGTCTCTCAGTTGTTTTGATTATTATATTTCATCATTTTATTGTATTATTTGCTTATATGCCTATTTATAGTCATATTTATAAATATAAATATGGCCCTGGCTCTCTACACTGGCTCTCCACACTGGTGTAGTGGTTAGAGTGTTGGACTGGGACTCAGGAGATCCAGGTTCTAGTCCCCACTCGGCCATGAAACTCACTGGGTGACTTTGGGCCAGTCATTAACTCTCAGCCTAACCTACCTCATAGGGTTGTTGTGAAGATAAAAATGGAGAGGAGAAGGATCATATAAGCCACCTTGGGTCCCTCGGAGGAAAGGTGGGGTATAAATGTAATAAATAAATATTGTAAACCACCCTTGTATAAATTCCTTTAATAAATACATACAAATAATAAATAAATAAATAAATAAATAAGCAAGCAAACAAACAAACACTATTATTGCTATTGCAAATACTATAAAGTTCATGCAATTCTTTATAGGACAGATGCAGTTCACTGACCATTTGCTGTGAATGCTAAACAGTGTCAATATGTTTCTCCTAAAAGGGTATGTCAGCCATCAAAGTCAATTGCCCAGTTTGATCATGATGCAGTAGCAGCCAAACTCTATAAACAACCAGCTCTGTGTGTGATTAAATTCATGGCAGGAGGATTTTTCAAACAGTCACCATGTGGTAAATGTCTGTGTGAATTCATCCTGAGAGCCAATCAGGATCAATCAATCATAGATTCTGTATGGAGGTGTACATCCTCTGCAATGTATCCCAGGCTACCACAAAAACTGATCTCAAACTAACTTCAAGCTGATAGTTGCCAATATGCTAAAGTCTTTGACTGCACAAACGAACCTGCTTTGGTACCTCCTTTTTGTATACTGGTGGCATCATCATCATCATGTGATCACTCGTGACCGAGTAAGATTGTCTTCCAGGATAAAAATTTACAAAAAGGAAATTTTAAAAGGAGGACATTCTAAAGAAAAATTGTGTAGACTCTAGCGATGGGTCCGTAAGTGACTGTGGAGGCCAATTCTAGATCCACACAGCTTCCCACAGTGAGGACACCGGTTACCAGATGGAAGATGGTCCTGTAAAGGATTCATTTGATGTGCTTTTTGCTTAGCACGTTTCTCCCTTTCACCTTGCACTCGGGCTTCTTCAAAGTCCATAGAACCTTTGTGAAAGGCCAACCTCCAGTTAGATCGTTCATGGGCCAGAGCTTCCCAGTTTTCGATGTTTATATTGCATTTTTTTTAGATTATCCTTAAGAACATCTTTAAACCTCTTATATTGACCACCGATATTCCGCTTTCCATCCTTGAGTTGGGAATAAAGTAACTGCTTTGGGAGACAGCAGTCAGACATTCGAACAACATGATCGGTCCACTGAAGTTGGCGTTGAAGGATAATTTTTTCAACGCTAGTAGTTTTTGCTTCCTCCAGTACACTGACATTTGTTCGCCTATCTTCCCAAGTAATTCAAAGGATTTTCCGGAGGCAACGTTGATGAAATCTTTCAAGGAGGTGGAAGTGACGTTTATAGATAGTCCATGTTTCGCAGGCATACAATAAAGTTGGTAATACAATGGCTTCATAAACCAGTGTTTTGGTCTTCTTACAAATATCCCAATCCTCGAACACTCTATGTTTCATTTGAGAAAACGCGGCACTTGCGGAGCTCAAACAATGCTGGATTTCACTGTCGATGTTAGCTGTAACAGAAAGATAGCTGCCAAGATAGAGAAAATGATCAACATTTTCCAATATTGTCCCGCCAAGTTGGATAGATGGCATCATCAAAGGGTTAGCTTGCACTTGCTGATGAAGCACTTTGGGTTTTTTTGATGTTAAGTGAGGGACCAAGTTTTTTGTATGCTTCTGCAAAACCATTTAGGATAGTTTGGAGATCATCCACTGAATGTGCGGAGACCACATTATCATCAGCATACTGAAGTTCCACAACAGAGGTTGTAATTACCTTACTTTTTGCTTTCAGCCTGCTGAGATTAAAAAGCTTTCCATCTGTTCGATATATAATTCCCACACCAGTGACCCCATTCCAATGACTGTACTATACAGGCAGGGTGAACACTCTAATCCTAGGATAACATGGTTATCTGAATCATCCAGTCCAGTAAAATGGAGGGTTTCACCGTACATCAGGTGCAGATGTGTGGAACAGAGTGTATGGTTTAAATTGTTTTTCATATAGGCTCATATCTGATTTTGTTATTAGAACTTGGTGTACCAGTTTATTTATTTTTATTTATATATGTATTCTATTTATGAGCCGTCCTATAGCTGTATCTCTCAGGGTGACATACACAATAAAAGCAAATATAAGGGGAAAAATCTGCTGAAATGCTGCCATGTTCCATCTAGCAATAGTGTTCAATTGGGGGACGGGGGACGAGACGGGACAGCAAAGGTTGAAAGTGAGTCAGGGAATCAGCTGTCCTTCTCAGTGCTGGAACAGTTAATGAAAAGGAAGGCCTTCCTTCTACTTTACAGAGAGAGTGAGGAACTACTTTCAAAGGTCCAAAGATTCAGTTGAGAGCTGATTCAGCAGAAAACCAAAGAAAGAGCAGATTCTGCAGGTAAATGTTCTGAAGAGTGTATATAAGGCCGCTGTGCTGTAGTAGAAGATGTGTAACAGAGGACATTTATACTCAGCAAGGCCTCTCATCTCTGTATTTCCAATTATTGTTGTTACTATTATTATTTCATGATATTTATCTGACTCTTCCTTAAAGGAGCATAGAGTAGTGTACATGATCCCCCCGCCCCATTTATCTTCACAAGAATCCTGTGAGGTAGGATAAGCTGAAAGATAATGACTAACTCAAGGTTAGCCAGTCACCCGACTGTATGGCTGAGTATGGACTGAAACCACATTTCCTCAGCTCTAACCATTACAGCAACCTACCCTAACCTAGTTCCCTCCAAATGTGTTGAACTACAACTTCCATCATCCCAGCCAGCATGGCCATTGGCAATGTTGGTTGTGGATGATGGGAATTCTGGCCTAACACATCTGGCTGGCACCAGGTTGGAGAAGCCTACACAACATGCTTTAACCACTATGTCTCTCAGTATACTTTCTGAACTTGATCCTGGCAGTTCTTGGGTCTAACTCACTTTCTTAATCAAACATCATCTTAATTCTGCCCTGTCATGAAAGGGGAGAAACTGTTCTATGAAGTCACCGCTCCATCTTTGGAAGGCAAGCTAAGTTTGAGTTATTGTTGCTGTCAATCTTGGGGGAGGACATTTTTTAAGGTAAATTGTAGCCTACTTCAAAGAGCAAATGTTTTTTGGGGGGGGGCGATTTGCATTAAGAACATATAAAATACCTTGCTGGATCAAAGCTCATATATGTCTGGGAATACATTTTATAGTAATTTGCAGTGGTTTTTACTAACCAGGTTATTTTGCTTTCTATTAATTATATTTCAGTAGAATTTTTAAAAAATCTAGGCATTTTCTGGACAGCTAAAGAAATTGTAGCTAATGTAAGGGGGTGCTGTCCATGGTGCTGCAAGTAGAACATAATGCTAGTTGCACTAGTTCCGAAGCTAGAGTGCCCAGGATGCTGTGCTTAGTAAGAGGAAAACTGATTGGGGTGGGTGTCCAGAGAACTTTGGTTATTGGGTGGCTCCACAGGTATAGTCAACGCTTGCATGTTAAAATTATATGATGCTTAAGTATATCTGTAACACATCCTAAGTACTAATAAGGCTGAAAATTGCACTGTTACATTCCATGTGCTGGACAGACTGTGATTTATTTATTTATTATATTTATTTATTATATTTATACCCGCCTTTTTTCCGGCTTACATAATCCTCCTCCTCCTCCTCTCCCTTTTTTCCTCACAACAACCCTGTGAGGTAGGTTAGGCTGAGAGTCAGTGACTGGCCCAAAGTCACCCAGTGAGTTTCATGGCCAAATGGGGACTTGAACCTGGATTTCCCGAGTCCCACTCCAACACTCTCACCACTACACCACACTGGCTCCCTGATAGTTTTGCTTCCTCATATACTTTTGTTCAAGAAATAGAAAGAACCAAAGTCTTTGAATAGCTGCAAATCAGTCCTTCCATTAATTTTAGCTGACTTGGGGGGAATCCAAAGGATTGCAGGAGTACAAAATCTTTAGGGGGGGATCCTAAAGTGAGGGAGAACAATCCAAGGAGGACTGAGCATGCTCAGTGGCACAGAATCCTGACTGACTGCTGTTGGAGGGGAAACAAAAAACGAGTAAGAGCGGGGATGGAATGGAGTGTGGAAAAGGGCATGGCTGGCTGGCTAGAACTCTGAACAGGAGCACTCCACACTACAATATTTTGCTCAACGTCCCATTTGTTGCACACCAATCCCCCAAAGTTTGGGTTCCATATGCTCATGGCAAAAGAGAATTTCCTGCTCATGAAGAACTGCAAATCATGATGCCATAAAAAATGTACCAAATGTGAGCTAATCACATGGAATTGAAACTCATTCAGGCTTGTTCTGTATAGTAACTGGTTCTCTGAATTAATAGGTTCATAATAATCAGTTGACAACAAAAGTAGGTGAACACAAATTGCTCTAATTAATTATTGCTTTAGTTTGCACTAAATAATCATGGATGTCATGTACTGTAAAATTCAGATAAGCTACAGTATGTTTACTTGCAGCAACAGAATTTGAAAGGACAGCAATAGCTGAACCATAAAATTGAATTACTTATTGATACAGGTTTTGTTTATGTTTTCTAAACATTCAGACAACTGTAAGGAGTATATTCTGTAACATAGGTCATGTTTTAAGAAGTAACTAATAAATGGTAAATGTTAAAATTTACCTTTTTGGAAAAATATAGATGAAAAATGTCAACTGTCTGAAACCCAATGTCCCGGTTGTACAATCTAATGTTCTGAAGCTTATAAAACTGGGATGAAAAGGTCCCAGCTTGAACCCAAGGATGCAACAATGACCCTTGATCCAGCACTGGGACCTGACCATGCCCAAATCTGGCACAAAAAAAGAAAATAAGCAAAATGCCAATAGAAGGGAACTTTGATAAGGGCATGATAGTCCTTTCAAAACTGCACCAGGAAATTCTTGATTAATGATGCTACTCCACAGAGGTACAGGTTTGACCCCTAGTCCAAAGTGAATCTCAGATTTCACAGTTAACCCTTCAATCTCAGATTCACTTTGGATCAGAGTCTGGGTTCACAAGACACAATAAGCCATGGCGGCTTATTAGCCATGTTTGTTTCAGAGTTGCTTATCGTGTTGTCTGAACCCAGCAGCATGGTTTGCTAACCATGCACAAGCCACTCTGGCCAGGTTCAGACAATACGACAGGCCACTCTGAAACAAACAAGGCTAATAAGCTTGGCTTATTGTGTTGTGTCAACCCACTGTCAAACCAGCACCTTGGAGGAGTAACAGCATTAATTAAGAATTTCCTAGCCCTACAGTTCTTAACATTCTTTTGTTTGTACAAACTGCTGGCAGGCTGCTGGACATGGGAGACTGAGAGACACTTTGCCCTTCATACTTGCGCTTCTACATAGGGCGCAGCTGGGCTCATTAAAGCAACCTTACACAATATAGCACAAATAATACTGGGGTGAAGTGTCTCTTTGATGAGAACCACAGATGCCAGGAATGCCAGGAACCAGGCAGTAGATCAGGAAGCATGCAAAGATTGCACAACACAGGGTACAGACCAAATGCGCATGTACATCCAGCTATGTATCCACATTACAATGCATATCTAATGCATGGATTTCCAGCAATATTTCACAGTGTAGATGTGGATGTGCCTTTCCAACTGTCTTGTCATGCAGATGGAAATGCACAGCCAATCAACTATCTGGGGCAACTGCATGTGGTTATTCTCCATATGTTACTATGTGTGAGTGACATCTTGTTACAGTGACTGCTTCTGCATCAAGGTCATGTACATAAAGGTCTATACATAAAATGCTCAATTCATAACAGTCCATTTTGTATTCTATATAGTAGTTCTTCACTGCAGTTTTCCCCCTCATGAATTATACCCAGCATAAACTCTAAACTGAACTGAAGCAAATTAATTTTATTCAAATGCCAGATTACATTTTTTTCAATAAGCCTTTTATTCTGTCTTGGGTCATTTCTCCGCATGCTTTGATTTTGCATTACTTAATAATTCAGGTAATTTTCTTTGAATACTAAAATTTATTTGACTTGCTTGCAGATCTTTTCAGAAAGAAAATGTATTTTTGCTGAACAATACATTCTAACAAACATGATGAATATTATCAAACCTTTAAGCTAAACAATATTACTTCCCCCCAAAAAAATAAGGGCAAAGTGACACATAATTGGAAATAATATTTAAATGCACCCCAGATGGGACACGAACCCACAATCCCTGGCTTAGGATGCCAATGCCTTATCCATTATTACCTGTACAGAAGCAGGGTGGGAGGTCACACAGAGAGTGAGGAGTTAGAAAGCATCCTTAAGAACATGGTAGGCAATCAAAAAGAACACCCCTCAGTGAGGCCTTTCAGCATCTCTCCAAATGTGTAGGGATTGTGACTGTATTCTGCACAGTTCAGACCACATCTTACATATATTCTTATATATCTTATCCTTCGGTTTTAATCAAGGTGTTGAATTTCTTGGATTGGATATTTGTGTTCGGGATTGCAGTGGATATTTTAAAGATATTTTCAGTTCCCAGCTGTTTCACAAAAGAGGGAAGAGCAAGGCAGAGGTCTGGGAAGGCCAGAAAATTTATCAACCATAGGAAGAAGAACGTGACACGTGACCTGTGATAAGGTTGTGGATGAGAGGAGCCAAGGGAGGATAGAGTCCTCGTGAAAAGAAAAACAAGCAAAATAAAACAAACAAAGAAACTGTGCAGGTCCTGTTTTCAACACGCTGAGTGATTAAAGAAGCCTACCAAGATCGAGGGAGTGAGTATAAACACGCAGAGCCCGGATTCTCTTGTACAATTACTGCCTGGGTGAATGTATTTCATGATCTTCCCTTTTTCTTTTCGTGCTCTTCCCTATTATTTAACACAGCTATGTAAAGAATAATATCAAATAAATTATGGTGTTTACCAGAAATACGTATAGAACTTCCCTTTAAATAGGAAAAAAGGCCAGGCGAAAATCACACAGTTTTTCATAGCGAAGGACAAAAATAAAGAAGAAAAGAGGGATCCAGAGATGGGGGGGGGGGGAACTAGAGATGGCCCTCCCACCAAATCCTGTCTTAGATTGGTCTGTGGATCTTAAAAGTAATGTCCAAGGCTATGGAGAGGATCTGCCTTATGTTAGCCTTGCCTCTGAACTAGCAGTTGCTGAATCCAAGCTAATTCAAGAGCGACAGAACAATCGGCTAAATGAATCAATGCTAACTGAGCTAATGCTAAAACAAATCTCCGAACTAGCTCATAATGCAAAAGAAAATAAGGAAGGCCCAACTAACCAGATAGAGAAAGGGAACGAAGTTCAATTACCAATTGAAGATTGGCTTTTTATTATTACGAAAGATATTGAACATATTAAAGTCTATTTGTCTGAATGCAATGAGCTTTTGATAACACTGGCAAAAATAAACAAAAGGGATTGCCCGGGTTCTGATCCATCATATATAGGGAGTGCTACCAGTAAATGTAGGCCTCAAATAAATAACCCTGTTATGACAGATAGGGAGATCCACGAGTGCAAACAGATTGAAGAGGAATACTAATAATAACGTAAAGAAGTCTAAGAATATCCAAAAGGCCAAGAACCCCTCCTATAAGAAAATGGACTTTAAAAAACTTTACAAATTGTTAGATGACAATACTAAAGTAAAATCCGAACAGAAGCTAATGAAAACATCTGAGAAAAAAGAAAAAAGGAAGAACAGTGACATTGTTGCCTCTAAAAACGAGTGCACAGTTGGTACCACGGCTCATCATTCCATATTAGGCTCAGTACAAGACCAAAAATGGGAAAAAGGAGAAGTATGGTCACATGCCCTTGTTGAAACAAATCCAAGAGAGATTGAGCTCCCAAAGGATAAAAACTGGGATCTGGTACTGATTCAACAGAAGCTAGTCTTATCAAATTACCCTAAACTTAAAGGGACATTAACACAAATTGAGCGCAAATTGCACCTTTTGGATCTTCTGGATATGGCCCTCCCAGGTTTTTTCACTATAGCTGATGTACTTCAAGTGGACTATTTATATTATAGTCAGGTATCTGCTCGTGCGGTGGTTACCTTTAAAGAACAAGGTTTAGCTAGATTAGTTTATAATAGGAAGAATGCACTTGCACACAAGGACATAATGGTTTCTAGATTTTTCAAAAACTTAGCTCCCCCCCCAGGCCCTTTGTGCATATTTGGCCCCCTGCATCAAATGTAAAAAAGCAGAAGCAAATACCTATAGGAATTTGATTGATCTAGACACCATCTTAGAAGACCCCTTAATTCCTTATAATTTAGCGACTCACGAGCAGGACCTGACTGAATCTACTGGACTGCAAGCACTTAGGACAACCGCTTACACGAGAGAGAAATTCTTCGATACCGAGGAAAAACTGCTGTTAGAATCCTTTGGTGCTCTCCCACGGATTGCACAAAATGAAATAGTGAGGAGATCTGATTCCCTGAAGGAACAGATGCTAAACATTCTGGCAGTGAATGGGGCACCCACAGATAACTCTGAAGAAATCTATGAGCCCACACGACAATATAATGATTATAAGGGAAAGGACAATCATATACAAGCACCCTCTGTCTTGGAGCAGAACAGTGCATCATATAAGGGGGAAGTTGAGAACAATCCTCCAAGCCAGATCGAGCAGAAATCCAATGAGAAGGAAATGGGATGCCTGGTACCCACTGGAAAACCTGTAGAACCAAAACCCTTTAACTGGGCAGTCAAGAGATATCTGGAAGATAAGGAAGTGGATTCCCCACAGCCTCAAGTTAAATTTAACCTCCATCCATCAGAGGGAGTGTGTCCAGCTGCATTCAATGCCGGCAAGCTGAGTGCCACAACCGCTGTAATGAAACATCATAATAAGTCTGCCTACGAGCGAATGGCAGCTGAGGAGTGGACACAGAGAAGATATCTGGAGGATAATGAAGTGGGACAGATTGCGGAGTCAAAATTGAAAATTCCTTTAGAACCAATCATTGTTATCAATCACCCTTCTAATAATGTTTGCATCTTTAAAGATGAGAAAGGGGAGATAAACAACATATCTCATTATAATTGACAAAGAACAACTCAGAACGAATTTAAATTGAAAATGTTATCCTGGAACATTGCTGGGTGGAATACTAGAATTAAGGATAGCAGCTTTGTTGAGTATATTAATTCTTTTGATGTCTTGCTGTTTCAGGAAACATGGGCTACACAAGAAACAACTAAAAAGCAGGGAATGGTGGAAGTTATTGTTAGCAGCTTCCTCCAAGAATGACAGCAGGTGTTTTTGGTAAATGGTCGCGGATGGGAGGAGAGGCTCATCGAGAATCCCCGACTATTGTATTTCTTCTTGTGCCTGGAAAGAATACTTTTACAAGATCTTTAATGATGCAAACCACATCCCAATAACTGATCAAGCAGAAGAAAATATTCTAGACTTCCCTGAATGGGTTCCAGTTACTATACAAGAAATAAAAGTGTTGATATCGCATTTAAAAATGGGGAAAGCACCAGGCCCCGATTTTATTACCCCTGAGTTACTCAAAGCTAACATTGAATGGTGGGCTCCAATTCTATCTTCTCTTTTTACTTTTATAAACAGTACAGGACGTATACCAGTAATTTGGCATTAAAGCGATAATCGTTCCAATCCACAAAAAGGGGTCCAAATCTGACCCATCTAACTATAGACCGATAAGCCTTTTATCTATCATTGGAAAATTATATGCTAGTTTTCTGTACACAAAATATATGGACTGGCTTGAGACGGAAAAGATATTGGGTAAGGAACAGGCAGGATTGATTCAGAAAGGGTTGTTCCACCATAGACCACTGTTTTATTTTATCACATTTGGCCGAAAAATATCTAGTTTCAGTTAGTAAGAAGTTATTTGTAGCTTTTGTCGACCTCAAATCAGCCTTTGACTTGATTCCTTGAGAAAGGCTATGTATCAAGCTAAAGAACTTAGCAATTGATAAAAGGCTCTTATATCTTACTAAGCAATTGTATTCAGAGACCTCTATTCAAATTTGATGTGGTGTCAGAGGCCACCTCTCAGGCTCCGTTATTTCAACAAGAGAGGTAAAACAGGGGTGTATTTTAGCCCCACTTTTATTTAATTTATATATTAATGATCTTGCCCCCTGTTTTCACTCCCCTAGATTTAATGCACCTAAACTTGCTGAAACTAGAAACTTCCTCTTTTGCTCTATGCAGATGATGCAGCTATTCTTTCCCAAACTCAAATAGGGCTAAAACGCTCCCTGGTGGAATTTTCCAATTATTGTAAGAAAGAAGCCCTTGTGATCAACTATGATAAGACTAAGGTCGTAGTTTTCTCAAAAAACAAGAAAAAGTACACTTGGTCGTTAGATGGTTGTCCACTTGAACAAGTTTTTTCATTTAGATATTTAGGAATTTTCTTTCATTCTTCTTTATCTTGGACATTCCATAGGAACTATGCCATCAATATTGCAAGTAACACCAAGATGGCAATTCAGCGTTTTTTCTACTCTAAAGGGAGTTGTCATATTCCCTCTGTAATGCAGGTTTTTAACGCGAAATCTATGGCTCAACTTCTCTATGGAGTTCAAATATGGATCACAGGATTTAACTCAGAAGTTGAAAAGGTCCAATCTGCCTTTCTAAGGGCTATTTTTGGGGTTCCCAACTGTGTAACAGATGCAGTCTTGCGGCTAGAGGTGGGCGCAGACTCTATTGAAGCTAGAACTTGGTCACTCACATTAAAATTTTGGCTTCGTTTAATGTTCTTAGTTCCCTCCGATGACTTTTTATCACTAGTCCAGTATGATCAGCATGTTAGCTCTTGGATGAAAATATTAGTTAATAAAGTATACAATTTAGGGTTTTCTCCACTGTTGCTCTTCTCCTATGGTCCTGAGAAAGCTAGACACTATGTTACAGAGCGCATTCAAAATATTGATTTTCAAGTTTCATCTGCAGCAGCAAACAAAACCTGCTCCCCTCTATCATTTGGTATCACTTATGTCTCTCTCTCCTAATTTCCAAGCTAAGTATTTGAATAAATTAAACATTCCTAAGTATCGGAGGGCATTCACGCTTGCCCGTTTCAATGTACTACCCTCAGCCCTCTTGGAGGGAAGGTTTCGAGGAATACCTTATTCAAATAGATTATGCCCATGCGGCTCTGAGGAAATTGAAACTATAAATCGCGTTTTCCTCTTCTGTAATTTCTACCGAGACTTACGTAGGGAGTTGATCGATCCATTGATTTCTCGCTATCCTGGAAGAACGGCTGAATATTATGTCTTTTTTCTTCTTTCAGATCTGAAAGAGCCTGTTACGGAAATTGCAGCTAAATATTTACTGAGAGCAATAAGAATTAGGAAAGAAATTGTATTATATTAATCTTTTATTCTGGTTCCCCCCCCCCCCATTTGTACATACATTTTATAGTACATATATCTATACATATTTATGTATTGGTGTTTTAGGATTTTTATCTGTGTTAAGTACTGCTCTGAATGTAAATCTTATTTTATTTTATTTTTATTTTATTATTTTTTTTACTGAGACATGCGTGTTGTGAGGTCTGTTGGCCGAATTAATAAATTGATTGATTGATTGATTGATATTTAAATGCTGTTTCTTAATAGGAAACTACCTATTATGCAATTTATATCAGGTAGGTATCAATTAGATAATTCTGCTTATTCAACAAAATTAAGAAGTCAGTATATACTTATTGTACTTCCAGAAGTAGACAGCATCATACCTCAGCAGGTGATAAGGTTCTAATTTCTGAACTGTACACTTTTTCCAACAGGAGGCTTATAACATTTCACTGGGTGTGATCCAGCCAAAGTTAAACACAATTAATTCCCATTGATTATAATGGGAATTTAGCATGTACTTAACTCTCTCACACACTACAATAATCAGAATTTTAAGGTATAACTTTGGCTTGATTGTTCCCTTTGTACATTTTCATCAGCAGTTATATGGAATTACATCACCTACCTCCTATCCTGTTATATCAGTGCCCACTTCATGTGAGAATGGGGAAAGTGTGAGAGCTGGACTGACCTGGGTTCATAACCTTCCCTAGCCAATGACCCTCAGTCCCAGTCACGCAGGCGGAAGGAGGAGATAACAGCAGTTAATAAAGATTAAAGAGTTTATTTGTAAGACCCAATTATATGGGATTAAGGCAAACAATGCATCTCTTACTCACTACATCATTGCAGACTCAAATCCAATACCCCAGTGGTAAGGCTAGATGAAGTGAAGTCCAGAACAAGAAACATGTCGAGTCGAGACGAGAGGAGACGAGAAGGAGAAGAGAGAGTGAAGCTATCAACAAGTGTGTTAGCTTTATACCACAGACCCTGTACCTATAAATAGGATATTACTCACCCCAGTTGTATAACCTATTCATCAACATGTTGATTCCAAACCTGTCCAAGGTTGCTGAGTCATATCATCTTGAGACTATGTCTTGTGACTAAAGACCTTGTGTACTTGAACTCAAGAGACAACCTCCATGTCAGGTGATAATCCTGATGTCAGGTGGTAATCTCGTTCTGCCTATGCAAAACCTAACAGAAAGGAGCCTGTGTTACTGCTTGGTGTCTATATTAGACTCCAAAGGGAGCACACTACTTGGTCAAATTAACATTCAATTTCAAGGCTTTGGGCCAATTGCTGTAGCGATTCCTAATCTTCTACAACCACTATAATTTTTCAGTCCCATAAATGCATTGTAAATATGGAAGAAGATGGTGGCGACAGCTTCCAATAATTGGCAATGTTGGCCCATTGCTTTATTATTGCCTGTCATAATATTATTCTTTTTAACAGTCACTTCATAAGAACATAAGAATAGCCATTCTGGATCAGACCAAGGGTGGATCTAAACTAGAGCCCCTTCTGTTAATCAGGGAGCTCTGTTGCAACACACTTACTGCTGTTGGGGGCCGCACATACTAATTAACAGAGTGCCGTTTTTTTCCACTGTGTTGAAAATGTTGTCGTGCGTCACACACAAATGCAATTGTGGGGAAAGTTTGAAAAGTGATGTATGCAGGAGAAATGGCCCTTAAAAAAAAAAAAAGTTGGGGTTTTCTTCATCTATGTGCAGGTGCAAAAGAGTGAACCAGTGAAAATCTTTTTTTTTTTTTTTAAAGAAAAAAATTAATAGTTCCTCCTGCCTCCTCACAAAAAATCATGGAGAAGGAGAAGGGGATGGGAAGAGATGAGGGGGAGGCTGTAGTGCTACTGTCATCTTCCCACCTCCCATGGGGTGAAGCTAGCAGGATCAGTACCCCCATTCCTGTCCACCCAAAAGCAATTCCCAAGAGCAAGTGCAACCCCTCTCCCAAGAGTGATTTCCTTCTTAGTAAGGCCATTGAAGAAGACAATGTGGTTTACTTCTGAGTAGACATGCATTTTGGCTCATTTTCAGCTAGTTGTTCCTTGAGGCAAGGGGACATTCCAAACTTTATTTTTTCAGAGGGGAGGGAAGGGGAGGGGGAAAGGAGCATTGCATTTACTCTCCAGTTCACTGGGCAAGTTAGAGAGAGAGAAAAGCCACTGGGGGGGTGCAAGGACTACGGGAAAGCAACTGAAGGACCTCCTTCTCAGAGTCGCTGCTGTTTTGCCGAAGTCTGATAGAACAGTCTCCCCCCAGCCCCACTGAAGCCACTCCTCCTGGCCCCAGAATATTACAACATTAGCACACGCTGATATATATACCAGAGGAAAAACCACAACACATAGAAAGTCATTATATAACTGGTCCGAAGAAATCCAGGATATAATGGCAGAAATAGCATGAGGAGGATGGTTTGGGGTGAGCGCCATGTGACACACCAGTGTGTCAAGCTTTACGCTGCTGGTAAAAAAAAAAAGCCTAGTGTAGACCTACCCCAAGGGTCCATCTAGTCTAGCATTCTGTTGAGACAGTGGCCAACCAGCTGCCTATGGGAAGTCCAGAGGGAGATGAGAGGGGGATGAGAGGGAGCGCAGGGCCATTCCACCAGCCCTGCTGAAAAGCCGCCCTCCTGAAGGCTCCTCCTCCCTCAACGGTCACCAGCAGCAGCCATTCCAGCAGGCTGAGAGGAGGGAGATGAGAGGGAGCACAGGGCCATTCCACCAGCCCTGCTGAAAAGCCGCCCTCCTGAAGGCTCCTCCTCCCTCAACTGTCACCACCAGCAGCCATTCCAGTAGGCTGAGAGGAGGGAGATGGGAGGGAGCGCAGGGCCATTCCACCAGCCCTGCTGAAAAGCCGCCCTCCTGAAGGCTCCTCCTCCCTCAACTGTCACCACCAGCAGCCATTCCAGCAGGCTGAGAGGAGGGAGATGAGAGGGAGCACAGGGCCATTCCACCAGCCCTGCTGAAAAGCCGCCCTCCTGAAGGCTCCTCCTCCCTCAACTGTCACCACCAGCAGCCATTCCAGTAGGCTGAGAGGAGGGAGATGGGAGGGAGCGCAGGGCCATTCCACCAGCCCTGCTGAAAAGCCGCCCTCCTGAAGGCTCCTCCTCCCTCAACTGTCACCACCAGCAGCCATTCCAGTAGGCTGAGAGGAGGGAGATGGGAGGGAGCGCAGGGCCATTCCACCAGCCCTGCTGAAAAGCCGCCCTCCTGAAGGCTCCTCCTCCCTCAGCTGTCATTCCAGCGGGCTGTGCAGAGGGAGATGGGAGGGAGCGCGGGGCCATTCCACCAGCCCTGCCAGAAGGATGAATTAATTTTCCCCCTTCTTCCCTCCCCATTCCTTTTTCCTTGTGTGTCTTGTCTTTTTAGATTGTAAGCCTGCAGGCAGGGACTGTCTTGTTTAATTGATTATATGTAAGCCACTCTGGGAGCCTTTTTGGCTGAGGAGCGGCATAAAAATATTTCAAATAAATAAATAAATAAGACATGAGTGTAATAGCATTCCCGCTTATACAGAGGCATAATATACAACCATAATTACTAGCAGCCATTGATAGCCTTCCATTTAAGATGCCTTTTAACAGATTGATAGATGTTTTATCACTGATTTGAGAATTAACAGTGGTATTATTATATACCTTTATGTTGTTTGTTATACTGATTTGACAAAGGACATATAAGTGACACATCGAAATGATATATTTTTTAAAAAAATTATTTATCTGGAGGTCTTCTTTCAAAGTTCTGATATAATATTTACCTACATATAAATGTTTCTGGAATATTGCTATATACATGTGAAATCATTCAATTTTTCTAATATAATTAATTTATTTTCACTAATATACACATTTTGTGTACTTTCCCCTAACATAAACATTTTTGTATGCATTCTTTTCTTGGAGAACTCCTAAAATAACCCTGGAAATTAGCAGAAATGGTCATTTCCAGAACAGGACAGGTCAGCAGAGCTCCTTTCTACAAGCTCCATTGACTGCCCTGTTCCAGAAACAAGCATTTCTGATCATTTCCATTTTCTTCAGGATCTGCTGGCTTCCCATTGTGCTAGCAGTGGGTCCCATTAGTATGTGGGCAACATTGGATACTACCCCTTCTAACATATCAGGAATGTAGAAACAGTTATAAAGCATGGAATGGTGGTTGCGGGGGGGGGGGGGGGAGAAATGTTAGTTGTGTGTGCTTCACAAATTAAGTAATACCCAAGGCTGTCTGAACGGGCCCCCTTTATATTGAGTCCAGGGTCTAAAATTTCATAGCTGCACCACTGCCTGGTTTAGCTGAACATCTCTTGTTCTAGCAATAACCTTCTCTTGGAAGACAGGACTCTGTCTGCCGGCAGACTCCCATTGATCACAGAAATTAACACATGAAGGAGATCATCAGTTGAAACTGAATAGCTGAACAGAATGGCACATGATTAACTTCAAGGGTACTTAGTTATGTCATTGTAAGCAAAATAATAATGATGAATGTTTAAAAGGCATAATGATGAGCTGATTAACAGATGGCCAAAAGTATATCTACTTTTATAAAAATAGATAATTACTCATGGTATACTTGCTTCAGAGACTACTGAAGCAGATTGTATTAACCCTTCTCCGCCATGCCACCATAAATAGAGAAAGTAATATTACTTATACGTACTTATAAAAGGGAAATATCATTATTTCATTGCTTGAGTATTGGATATATATTTAGCATACATCACTAGGTTCCATACAGTAATCATTTTAAATAGTACCTAGAGAAAAGGAGTACATTTTGGCCAAGAATGCACAGGTCTCCAACACTCTCTCAATACTGCTTCAATGGCCCAGCGTAGCCAATTTATCCATTAGCTCAACATAATAAGAGATTATGGATTGCTCTGATTAGTCATACGAGAAAGACTGCATAGTCTCAAGAAGAATTTCCCCACAAATCATATTATACATGTTTCTGGTCCACTGTGGGGAACATAATTCTAAACTCCACTGTTGGAGACTAGATGATCTAACCTAGCAAGGCAATTCTTATTAATTTCTTCCAGCAGGGGCTGTAGAGTAGTAAAGCTGAAGTAATAACAGCAGATTGGGGCATTATTGCCAATGTGGCAGCCCAGATATGCAAGGGTCTTGCCCTATGTCTCTGTGCTGCTCTTTTAATATCTAAAAAGGAATTTGCACAGATATGGCTCTCTAAGGCAGCAGGCCAAAATTATCTCCATTTTAGAGGTGGGGTAGGGCTTATGGCTTCCTAAAGCCAGCTAATGAGTGTATAACTGATCTGAAAAAGAGACTTCTTCCTCATAGCTCATACTCTTATGCCACAGTTCTATACGCCCTTACTGGAGAGAAAGCCATATTGAACTCAGCAGGGCTTACTTCTAAGTACACAGGCATAAGATTGCTCCGAAAAGCTACTATATTACAGCACTTCCCATGCATATCTGTGACCTTATCTATGTTAGCAATTTTACATCTAACAATTTAGTAATGCTGTAAAATTTTTCGGTCTGATATAGGAGGCAGTATCATCCTTTAATCATTTACTATGAATAGTTCTTTGATGCAGTTAATGATGATATTTTAATAAGAGTTTAAAAATAAAATAAGTGATAGGGAGAGTTTAATCAAAGAGTAGAACTTTTGTGGTACGATCTACTTAAAGCATTAACTTATCACTGAAAACCATTCAAACTGAAATAAGATGGCAAGCTTGCCTATTCCCAAAGCAACAGGAGTTAGTACTGTAAAATATATCTAATTAACGATCCTGTATTTCTAATATCTCTTTCACCAAGAAAGCAAGAATGATCTATACCAAACCTAAGAAGCTGGATCAGTGTCTCTTCTGCAAATGGAAGGGCTCCTTTCCTTTGTAGAAGGGGCCTGGAACCAGAAGAGGCTCCTGCAGGAGAATGTGGGACAATTTTCATTTATTCCTGTTTCCCCCTGCAGACCCTTACTCCACCTCCCACACTGTTCTGGAGTTTCCTCCAACCTTCTAGAGCAACTTTGAGTGGGCACAGGAGGAATCAGTAAAACTGCCCCCCCTTCCTCCAGCAGAATCTCCCCATGAGTGGAACTCTGGATCCAAGCCATAGTTTATAAATGCACCACGTCATGGTCCCAGTTTAAATAATTTTAGTGATGCTAATGTCCTGTTGAAATCAATGGCGCTTCATTAGCGAGGATTGACTTAAATCCCATTGATTTCAACAGGTGTAATTAAATTTCTCTGGATTGAGATCACCGTGTGTCTGTAACTCTGAACACTGTGTGTTTCCTGTTGTAAATAAGAAAATAATCTGACACTCAGTTCTAGCATGCTAAGAAGCACTTGGTATACTGTTACACTACATGAATACCTCACATCCTTTTCCTACACAGTAAATTCCCTCACACCTTCATATCAAACATATCACAATATGAAATGGGCATAGTAAAGACCCCCTCCACAATACGGAAAAATCCCAACAATACCACATGAGAGAAAGTTGTAGAGAAAATCATTAATTTTTGGACTAACATTTCATCATATGAAAACAATATGGAGAACTCACCATTAGATACAGGCCTGTGGCTTACGCTGGCTCAGCTTGTCTTGAGTGTGGAAAGCTAAGCAGGGTCAGGCCTGGTTGTTATTTGGATGGGAGACCCCTTCTCTAGTTTCCTGCATTGAGCAGGGGGTTGGACTCGATAGCCTGTAGGCTCCTTCCAACTCTAGCAGATCTATGAAATCTATGTGAGGCCCTTACCACATGGCAAAATAACATGGGAATTGGTCCTAAATATCAGAATTATTTCAGTGTAATTTAGGGCTAGCACACACAAAATGTACCTATGAAGCCCTCTTTAAAAAAACTCACCATGGAGACTGCTTCAACCTGCAAGCAGATCGCAACATATTTGGGGGTTTTCCCCTCGGGCACTGCACATCTTCTTTTGGAGTGAGGGGTTGTGGCTACATGCTGCAGAAGAAGAGGAGCCCAAATGTGATTTGTCTATACAGTGCTTTCTTTAATAGAAGCGTAGGGGTGGGCCGTAGCCTAGCCTAAGCTCTCTACTGGAAAAAAAGCTCTCTGTTGGGAAAAGCCAGTCATGGATATGTTTTATGTATTTACACATTTATTTCCATAAAAATACCCAAGGTAATATAAGACAATACGAACAATCTACAAATATACAGCATAAAAATATGACAAGATACCAAAAGGAGCAGTATTTGAAAAAGCTTGGAGAACTGGAATGTCTTGGTCTGGCACTGAAAGCCAAGTAGGAAGGCTTCCTGATGGGCTTCTTTTAAGAAGTGATTTCGTAGTGGCACCACCACCACCACATAATGCAAACCTGCCCTAATGGTCAAGCTACATATCACATCGGCTGCCCATCCATGAGAAATCTTAGATCACTTATATGCTGATGGGATCTGAGCTAGCGGTGACTAAGAAAGAGATCTTGGGCTTGTGGTGAACAGCTCGATGAAAATGTTGACCCAGTGTGCGGCTGTTGTGAAAAAGCAAAGTTGCATGTTGGGCATAATTAGGAAAGGAATTGAAAGTAGAACTGCCATGCCAGTATCATACTGCCCTTAACCAGTTGGCACAAGCTGACTGTGTTTGTTCACCTTTTGTTCATCAGCGGACATTTTCTAACTTGTTGCAAAGCACTCAGTATTTACAGAATTTTATCCCAAAGTACCGTATGGCTTTCACATTAGCTAGCTTTAATGGGATGCTATCCCAATTATTAGAAGGCCAATACGGAGGAATACTAATTGCTCTAAGACTCTGCTCTTGTGATTCTGGGAATGTTGAAACATTAAGTGTATGTGATTGCTGTCCCTATACTGTTACAGACATATTGTTTGTATGTGCATTTTCCTATTATTTGTAAAGAAATGTAAAGACTAATTTTTAATAAACTATCTGTCTATCTACCTGATACAAATTTATGGTGTGACCACACTTGGAATACTGTGTACAGTTTGGGGCACCATTCCTAAAAGGGTAATGTAGAGTTGGAAAAACTGCAGAAAGAAACAGCTAAAGTGATCAAGGGGCTGGACCAAGTACCCTGTGAAGAATAGTTACAATGTCTGGGACTGTGTCGCTTAGAAAAAGGGCACGTAAGGAGAGACATGTCATAGAGGTGTACAAAATTATGCATGGCATGGAGAAAGTGGACAGGGAGACATTTTTCTTCCTCTCTCATAATACTAGAACCCAGGGTGAAGCTGATTGGTGGGAGATTCAGGACAGATAAAAGGAAGTATTTCTTCACACAGCGCATAGCTAAATTATGGAATTCTATTCCACAAGATCATAGAATCATAGAATCATAGAAAAGTAGAGTTGGAAGGGGCCTACAAGGCCATCGAGTCCAACCCCCTGCTCAATGCAGGAATCTAGGTCAAAGCATCTCTGACAGATGTCTGTCCAGCTGCACCTTGAATGCCTCCAGAGTGGGAGAGCCCACCACCTCCCTAGGTAGTTGATTCCATTGTCTTATTGCTCTGACAGTCAGGAAATTTTTCCTGATGTTTAGGTGGAATCTAGGTTCCTGTAACTTGAGCCCATTATTCCGTGTCCTGCAAACTGGGATGACCGAGAAGAGATCTTTGCCCTCCTCTGTGTGACATCCCTTCAAATACTGGAAGAGTGCGATCATATCTCCCCTCAGTCTCCTCTTCTGAAGGCTAAACATGCCCAGTTCTTTCAGTCTCTCCTCATAGGGCCTTGTTTCCAGTCCCTTTATCATCCTTGTTGCCCTCCTCTGAACCCTCTCCAGTTTGTCTATGTCCTTCTTAAAGTGAGGTGCCCAGAACTGGACGCAGTACTCAAGATGAGGCCTAACCAGTGCCGAGTAAAGGGGAATTATCACTTCCCGCGATTTGGAAGCTATACTTCTATTAATACAGCCCAAAATTGCATTTGCCTTCTTTGCAGCCACGTCGCATTGCTGGCTCATATTCAGTTTGTGATCTACCACAATTCCAAGATCCTTCTCACTTGTAGTATTGTTGAGCCAAGTGTCCCCCATTCTGTAACTCTGCATTTGGTTTCCTCTCCCTAGGTGCAGCACTTGGCATTTATCCCTATTAAATTTCATTCTGTTGTTTTCGGCCCAGCGCTCCAGCCTATCGAGGTCACTTTGAATTTTGTTTCTGTCTTCCAGAGTATTAGCTGTTCCACCCAACTTTGTGTCATCTGCAAATTTGATAAGCATTCCCTGTACCTCCTGATCCAAGTCATTAATAAAAATGTTGAAGAGCACCGGGCCCAGGACCGAGCCCTGTGGTACCCCGCTCGTTACCTCTCCCCAGTTTGAGAAGGAACCATTGATAAGCACTCTTTGAGTCCGATTCTTTAGCCAATTGTGGATCCACCTGATAGTGGATCCACAAGATGTAGTGATGGCCACCAATTTGGAAGGCTTTAAAAGGAGATTGGACAAATTAATGGAGGAGAAGGCTATCAATGGCTACTAGTCCTGATGGCTATATGCTACCTCTAGTATCAGAGACAGTATGCCTACATATATCCGTTGCTGGGGAACATGAGTGGGAGGGTGCTACTGCACTCATGTCCTACTTTTGACATGTGTCTGAGTCAGGATTGCTCTTATGTTCACCATACACCTTTACTTTTACTTTGAAGGAACTGGGTGAAAATTCAAGTTTGATCAGAGGAGAGGTGCATTTCCCTCTGCACTGTTCTTCTGATCTAAATCACCCCCAAAGTTACTATTAGCTCCAATGACTGGTACTTCATGAGTGGATGGTACCTGGAGCACACCCCATCTCTACGGGGGAGAAAGTATCCCTATGGCACACTGGGCCCAGTCATTTAGGATTTTAGAAGCTATAACTGGCAAAGATCATCCGTCAGAAAATCTCTTTTGAATTACACATGCAGTGCATCATTCATAAGCCATGGTGAGCTTTTAAGTGTCAGCTTCAATGCACAAGAAGTAAAGTGAATTGTAGCCTGCATTATATGGAATGTTTGCTTCCTAAGTCACTCACTGTTATAGTATAGACATGATCAATTCAGAAAAGCATGTCCTTGACAGACAGTTCACTATTTTCATAACTTCAGGCAATTTAAATCCTGTAAATAAAAGCATGGCTGGAAGAAGCAGTCCCATATGTGCTCTGAATTATGTGGATTGTAAAATCTGTAACTTCCTTCACAACAGCATATGCATAATACATACCACATCAGGATTCCCTTAGCTGTCAGTGTAAATTTACTGTATGAACCAATTTTAAAAAATAGAAAGTTTGTAGTGGTATCCTGTGAATGCTTGTGAAAGGCAGAGGTTTCACATTTGGGTACACCAAGCATTCCTAAACATTCAAATGTTCATTGATACGTAGTGCTGTAATACTAAAACTGTAGTATTATTTCATGCCTATTTTAGTGCTAACAGCCTGCTATATACTGCACATGACATAGAAGGATCATAGATCTTAACCACAGGGTTTACAATTTACATTCAAAGACAGTAACTTAAGGTACAGATGACCTAAGTCAAGACAAGCTAAAGAAACAATTTCCTTACTATGCATTAGTGAACTCTGTACCTTAGGTTTACAAGAAGTCTCTCATACTAATCTGTAACTTCTGCACCTTAAGACAGTGTTCATAAACTAATAGTGTATAATGTGCATAATTGCTTTGATGAGTGGAAGTTTTGAAAATTGGGGGCACTGCTTTAGAGTGATTTCACTCAGCCTCTTCCTCCTCCATGATTCAAACCACAGATAAAAAAAATCTTAATAAAGAGTAATAAAATAAGGAGTTAATTCTTGCTCAGTTACAAGTGGCTACCAATTCGCTTGGAACTAAAAATGTTCTGAGCGTGGAAAGCTAAGCAGGGTCAGGCCTGGTTATGACTTGGATGGGAGACCCCTCCTCCTCTAGTTTCCTGCATTGAGCAGGGGGTTGGACTCGATGGCCTTGCAGGCCCCTTCCAACTCTATGATCTATGAAATCTATGAAATGCACTTCTAGTCACGGGGGGGGGGGGGGGGAGGGGTGTGTCATCTGATCTTCAGTGATTCCACCTCCTCCTTCCCTCTGTAGCTCCCTGTGGCCAATTTAAACTGTAGAAGGGGATTTTCATGGGCCACAGGGAGCTGCAGAAGGTAGGATGAGGTGGAAAAGTCCTGAACTTTCACAGAATGGAAGCTGCATTCCATGCTCATAAGCCTAATACAAAGTGCCATCCACTATCATTATTGCAGGTGGCGTCGAGAGCAAATAATGCAGGCCACATGCTGAAGCTAAGCCGTTATGAGCTGGGTCAGTGCTTGGATGGGTGACTGCCTGGGCTGCCCACATCTGTTCTCCTGCACTGAGCAGGGGGTTGGACTCGATGGCCTTATAGGCCCCTTCCAAATCTACTATTCTATGATTCTATGATATTAAAGGCATTAGACTGGCCCTGCATAGAGATGTAGGAGCATCCCTCACCTTGGCCCAAAATGGATCAAGCTGTTGAGAACCTGCAAACTAAACACTCATAAAGGTTTGATTTTTTCCAGCATTCACTGCTGAAAAACATCCCCAAAGCGTAACTCACCTGAACAGGGAAGAGAAAGGGGGCATTGGCAGCATTTAAAAAAACATTTTTGTTGTAAAAATGTTGACAAAAGAAAAGAAAGAGAAAAGAACAGGACAGGACAGGAAAGGGAATGAAAGGAAAGAAAGGCTACATAGATTTGAATATATCCATTTTAATTCTCTAGTAGCACAATCCTAGGCATGACTTCTCAGAACTAAGTCCTATTTATAGGATCATAGAGTTGGAAGGAGCCTACAAGGCTATCAGTCCAATCCCCTGCTCAATGCAGGAAACTAGAGGAGGGGTCTCCCATCCAAGTAATAACCAGGCCTGACCCTGCTTAGCTTTCCACGCTCGGACAAGCTGAGCCAGCATAAGCCACAGACTTGTATACTGGGGTAGGGAACCTTGGTAGGTGCCAAGAATCTGTCCGGGGGTACACTGGTGCCCACAAACACCACATTACCTACCCCTGCTCTAGGTTATGCCACAACCACAATAAGCATCAAGCTACTGCTTGTGCCCCAGAGTCTCTGTTAGCCATGACCTAGACAAGACTACCATCTTTTTGCACAGTTGAGTTTCTTGAAGCTCCAAGGAGTCTGTTTCCAGTACTAGCAGGACAGCTATGGAATGATCTCCTCAAAGAGACTTTTAAGCTATATCCCTTTATAATTTTCAACACTAGGCCAGGTGTCTCCTACCCCCAACTTTCTAGCTTAGGCTGCATCTGGTTTATATTACTCTGCCTGTTCTTTTATTTTATTATAGTTTCATTATTATTATTTTTAAAAGTACACTATATTGAGCACTCAGGTGGAAAGGCCACCTAGCAGTTCACTCTAGCAGCTTAGTTCTCAAAGTAAGATCTTTCAGCATGTATTCTTCCGTGAGGGGAAAACATAAGAAAGACAAACAGTTCTTGGGACTGCTTATTAGAACTTGTTGACATATTGTATGTACCATAGATGCTGACAGTTTGCAAAGAAAGCTGATATGCTGCAGAGGATTTAAAGCTGCATAGTCATAGCAACTGGAAGTCAAATCCAGGAAATTGGCACATGTGCATTTATCATGAGATGTCTACCTGCATAATATATACTTCATTGATTATATATTTTGTCAGACATATAACAATGTAAGACAGAAGTTTCCAAAGTCTTCTCCACTGTTCCACTTATTTAAAACAAAGAAAATGTGGTCTCCAGATGCTATGTTTAAAATAAATATCTGCAGGATATTTAAAAAGGAATGTAACCATAGAGAATATAGACACTTTCCCCCCCTGTTTGTACAGAGCCTGGAGCAATGACTAAACTGTTAACTGCCTTACTGCTATCGTTGTATACATGATCAGATGCCAGTGAAATATAGTACCTGTCAAAAATATGTTTTGTTTTGTTTTTTAAAGAGGCAATGTCATTAGTGTCTGTTTGCACATGAGTTGGGTGTTTTGGCAGGCCCTGCTAGGATTGAAGAGGCAGCTTGTGAGCATTTTTCAATTAAAAAAACTAAAAGGACAGGATCTTTGAGGGAAAAAAGGCGGGGTATAACTATAATAAAATAAATAAATAAATAAATATCATAGTGGTGTGGAAATGCAAAATGGTCTTCATATAGCTTCGGAACTGGAATAACCCTGACTTCGAAGAGTTGCATTGCATGCAAGGTTGACAGTACTATTGATCATCTTGTTTGTTTGTTTAAGAATCGTCATTTTTTTTTGATAAAGAGGTTTTCTAAATGAGGCATTTATTGTGCGCTCATCATTCCCTACTGGTTGTTCACTGGTTCTTTAGATAATGACGTGGCCCTCCAGTTTTGCTTCTGTTTTTAAACAGCACTTCTGGTGTTTTGTTTTGTTTTGTTTTGTTTTAAGAGCAGGGAAAATGTGATATGATTTGTGAAAGCAAAAGAAAATGCTTTTTCCACTTGTGTAATTGTGCTATTCCATTATGCCACAGTGCCACCTAGAGGTTATGTAGTGGACAAGCAGGAAAAGAAATGCTCTTAGTTTGTGTAGTGCTTGGATCTCAATTCTGTGATAACACCCAAAGTAGATAAAACAACTTAACAGCCTTGTGCAGAAAATCTCCTTTACCAGAAGCTGGACAAGCTTTTGTGGATCAGCTAAAATGATCCAAGTCATATGTAGCTTGAGAGTGGTATTTGGGCTCAATTTTAAAGATGAGTCTTGGAATAGATATTTGTTAAGCCTTGCGCTATTGATTAATTTGTCCTGTATTGCTAATTGCTGCTTTATTATGAACTGTAAATCTGTACATGTGAATGGGGCAACGTGTTTTCCAACCTTGGTGTATTTTGCACTTTCATATGAAAAATAAATAAAATATATAAATAGTACCAATTTGACAGTATCTATATCTCATATCCATAAATTATTTGAAGAGGAAGGCATTTCACAAAACATGAATATTTGTCCTATCTGTGTTTTTTCAAATGTTAAAAAAAATTAAATGTTGTGGGGTTTTTTAATGCCTTTTGGGGATTTAAAGAATGCCTGTCAAGGATAATTTAGTGAGAAAGTAATTTATTTTTAAGTATGACAGGCTTTCATAATTTTTACTGTAATGCTAAAATAACAACATTTACTTAATTGTATATTACAGGTTAGAAACTTGACAAGGTAGTATTTTATTACAAAAGTGCCGGAATAATTATGAGTTTGCCACACAAAAAAGAGGACAAAACTGTTTATATCTTTAAATATTAAATTATCAATTTTCAAGAAAAATGATATGTAGTTATATCCTAGATTATTTGAATTTTCTAATCTTTCTTGGTACCGTATATTGTTTGACTGAAATGGCAAATGCATATTACAGCTACAATTCTAAATCCAAAAAGAGAGAATAAGTCTCACGGTGCTGAAAAAATAGCGTTATTCTTTAAGGCTGCAATCCTATGCATGTTTAGACAGAAAAAAATACCCCACAACTCCCAGAATTCCCTAGAAAGCCATGCTGGCTGAGGGATTCTGAGAATTGTAGGACTTTTTTCTGCCTAAATTTATGTAGGATTGCACCATAAGAAGTCGAACGCATTTCGGCCCAATATATATTGGGACCTATTGTCAAATGTATGAAACAGTCCTGACAGAGTTTTCAGAAGGCTTTTTAAGAATTCCCCTGAGGAAGGCCATAAATAATGTATTAGGCCAAAATGCATTGTGCTTCTTAAAGAATAAAGCTATTTTTTTCAGCATCTTGAGACTAGTTCTCTCTTTTTGGAACTATTTTGGATGCTTTCCATTTTTCTCGTACTTTCCAGCTACAATTCTAAGCATAGCTATGACTATAATTATTATTTAGTTGTATACCATTTTTTATTTTATTTTTTTGCAAAATGGTCCCCAAATGTTGAACATCATATTAAAATCAATAAAAGTAGAATAAAGTTACAATAGATCAATCATCAATTAAAAGAACAACAATATTAGGCAACCTATTGCACCCTCCCATTGAACTTGGAGATACTAACTCCTGAGTAAACACACTTAGGACTAGCTACATATATACTAGCTATATGAATACTGCTACATTGTGTATAGATATTTGTTTTGTTCGTATTTCTTACTATGTTCATATTCCTCAATATATACAGTTTCATATCAACGAAAGGTTATTTATTATTCAAGTGCATTCGCCAGCAAACTAGAACAGCCTTCCCTAACCTGGGGCGGAATCCAATGGGATTGGCTCATGCCCCTGCCAATTCTCTTATTCCCACCAATTCGGTTGTGCCAGTGGACCCCACCACTTGCCCAACAGTGATTTAGCGCTTCTGGGGCAACCCAAGATGAGCAGAAATGCTCATTTCCAGAAGGAGGCCGGTTGGTGCTCACGTAAAGGAGCTCCGCCGCCAACCTGCTTCCTTCAAGAAACGAATGTTTCTTCTTTGCTTTGGGGATCCCCCTAGGAAGCGCTCTAGATCCCCCTTGTGCAAGTAACTGACAGGACCCACCAGTTTGGGAAGATAATTGGCAGGATGGAAAGCAAATATGCTGTGTGTTTAACAGTGCAATCTGTGCATGTCTACTCTGAAGTAAGTCCCATTGTGTTCAACAGGGCTTATTGCCAGAGCATATTTATTTATTATTTATTTATCACATGTCTATTCTGACCAATAGAATGACCATTCTATAGAATAGAATTACCATGAATGACCATGAAACTCACTGGGTGACTTTGGGCCAGTCACTGACTCTCAGCCTAACCTACCTCACAGGGTTGTTGTGAGGATAAGATGGAGAGGAGGAGGAGGATTATGTAAGCCGCCTTGGGTTCCTTGCAGGAATAAAGGCAGGGTATATAATAAATAAATAAAAATAAATAAATAGGACCGTAGTGTAGGTATAATGCTAGGGAAAGTAAGTTACTAATTAAATTGAATGGGGTCCATGCAGGGCAATTTCCATTCACTCCAAAGCAACTGCGCAAAGGCAGTATGTCTCTGTATGCCAGTTGCTGGGGAACAGAAGGAGGAAGCTGCTGTTGCATTCATGTCCTGCTGTGGGCTTCCCACTGGTTGGCCACTGTGGGAACAGCAAGCTGGACTAGACGGGTCTTTGGTGTGATCCAGCGGGACTCTTCTTAAAGTCTTAGGGTGCAATCCAATGCAAGTTTAGATGGGGGGGGGAATCCTACAACTCCCAGCAGGCCCCAGCCAGCATGGCTGACTGGAGCCTGCTGGGACTTGTAGGACTTTTTCCCCCCATCTAAACTTGCATAGGATTGTACCTTTAGACTCTTTAAAAATGAAAATGAATGAGGTGATGGAATAAAATAAAATCTTGCAGATCCCTGTGATGAGACTGTGCATCTTCATTGACGATGACGAGCCTGCTCTGCAGTTTGAACTTGCAGGGGGTTCAGTCGGAGGGACTGATAGTTTGTGGATTGTGCTGTGCTAAACATGCACCTGGTTTTAAAATCTGGAGGCAACTTTATTGAACTGGATTCAATTCTAAATTATCCCCAACAAATTAGTGTGATAGGACACAATTTCCTCATGACATTATCCTATGTTGACCATTTCATTTGATAAATGTCCATGAAGACAGGTTGATTTGACACATAAATCTTTTACTGCCAACGCTTGGTTGAGCTCTATTACAAATGAAGTAAGTGGGAATGAAAACAATATGAGTAAAGTATGATAGATCGTGCATATTAAGGACATTTAAGCCCTCTCACTTAAGCCCAAAACTGTCATTACTTCCAATTTATAACGAATCTTGTTCCAACACCACGTTAACTGCAGCATGACAACTGGAGATTCATGCCATAGCAGGTATCTTAGGCAAGTGGAACACAGCTCTAAAAAAACCCTCCTTATTACTTGGTTTGGCAGTATTGCATGGGGCATTAGGGAGGCACTTTGATGGTTTAGGGGTAACACACCAGTTGGAGATGCTCTCTCCACACCCCCAAAAAGTAATTTGTGCCACACAGAAGATTCAGAGGGCCAGTATGCAAAGAACAGGCATGCAGGAAAAAAGAATAAATTGGTATTTTGGAAACTAAAAATAGGATCTGACACTGAAAGACTCATTTGGGAGATATCCTCCAACAATGGTTTCTTTGACTTTATAACATTGTGGAAATTGTCCTTAAAATGAAGAAACTCTTGGCAAATTTAAACCTATCTATATTGGGGTGTCACATCCATGATCTGCCCCTTCCTCCAGGATGTGCAGAGGAAGGGGATGGATAAATGAAAGTCCTGAGGTTTGATGTGAATGGCAGCACAGCTGGATCAAAGATGTGTCTTGTTATGATCTATGAAATCTATGAAATCTATGTCCTTAATATTTACTGATGTACATGCTCTTTTAAATTGTCTACCTGCTTCCTGAAAGTTAAGGTATGGTCAGCACAAATGGTTTCTCCAAGTCTTTCTGACTGCTAAAAGTCTTCTATTACAACATTGGAAGGATAAACGTTCACCTCCTATAATGCAATGGATTGAAGACCTTACAACGCTTTCAACATTTGAACGGGTGGTGTATAGACGCCACCTGCAAATGGATACTTATTTGGATATTTGGTCAGCTTTTGTTGACGTTTATGTGTAGTTCTTAGAAACCTGTATTTACAGACACACACGCACGCATGCACACGCACACGCACACACACATGCACACACGTATTGAAATTGATCTATTCAAATCTATGTAGCCACATTTTTTATTTTTTTATTTTGTCAAAATTTTGTAATAAAAAATAAGTTGAAGAAACACACAAAAATGATCAGCAAAACTCACAATGAAGTCAACACAATTCAACCTCCTTGCCTTAGAACAGTGAACATGTTGTCTGCTACATACTTGTACTGTCTTTAAAATTCCTTTCATGTTTCAGCCTAGATGAACCATTGTAAATATTAATTTGAAACTAATGCCATTGATTTTCTAAACTGTATTTCTTTCCTTATCTTAAGAACTAATAAACAAAGCTTTCACTGATTATTTCTGCAGTGATTTTGCAGGATTACAATCAGGGGTTGACATGTGTAGGATAGAACAGAAACAAATGGAATGTAAAGCATTTGTTGCTACAGCTGGTGTCAGTGCACTGAAGGCCACCCTTTGGCCTTCCTCAGATGTACAATGACAAACTTCAGGATGCAAATAGATCCAGTGCAACTATGCCCTACAAGGAATTATAAACCTAGTAAAATAAAAGCTACTTTGGGAGAAATTAAAATATGAATACCTCAGTGAAAACTCACCAAATAGATTGTAAATGAGAGAGCAGCATAATAAATGCATGTCACAGAGAGGTGAATTATGGCGATTCGGCAGCAATAAAGAAAGCAAGTGGTAGCTTGTTAGCTGAAAGTAATCACAAAGTTTCCATCTCTAGACTGCAAGAGCAAACAGCTTTAAAATAAATATTATGCTTACCGAAGGAGGATAAATCACTCTTCATAACACTACTGAGATTCAGTATACCTCAAGTAGGAATAGGGCAGAATATTACTTGCATAATTTTTTTTTTAGTGGACTGACCTAATTTGCACTTCCCAGATGAATATGCAGATCAGAACATGGTTATCCTTCAAACTGCACAGTTGTCCAAATTTTGTGATGCAGTTTTTGGCTCAAAATGCCCCTGCTCCTCTGGGATCCTATTGTCTGCTCTGGGAGATGCCTTAGGCAAGTACAAGGCAGGACAGGTGACAGCAGTCGGTTTAGCACTACAGGCAGCAGTGAAAATACAAGCCCAAGACAAGTTCAGGACCACAGAGTGATCCTGCAGCTAGAATACTGACAAGTGATCCTAGCACTGGCTTCCAGCAACTGGCAGGAGTTTTATAGCCAGGTCCGGAGTATCCTTCTGGGACCTCCACCTCCTCAAATGCTGCATCTGGTTTTCCTAAAGGGCCTTTCCCACAGTCACTGGCTTCTTCTGGGTACTGAGGGTCTGGGGAGCAAGGAGCTGGTTGGAGAATGCTCTCTGGGGCATCCCTGCTCACTGGAGGAGTCTGAGGTCCACTCCCCAGAATCAAGAAGGGCAGCGGTGCCTCCTGGGGATCTGCAAGGGCTCTCGGTACCAGGCCACTACATGAAAATTGGGTACAAAAATGCATGTACGTATTTGGGAAAGTCGCTTATAAAAAAATAAATGCACATCTTCATGTTTGTTTTTAATTTGCATACTGATGTGGAAATTAGATGGAACAAATTTAGGACTGAATTCATGTGAAACTGGCATGGACTAGATATAGACTGATTAGTCCATTCCTAATTTCAAAATATGCCAAAATAGTGGAGCTCCTGCAACATCCTAAAGCACTCATCAGCCACACACACACACACACACGGAAGTGCTGCTCATCTAGTGTTCATGTAACAGAGGATCCCACACAATCCTTCATTTTTACAGAGCTTCTGTAATGGCATGACGTGGGGAAACTCACCAAAAATGTCTCAGGCCTATTTAATGTAAAGCATGGATTGAAAACAAACAAGCACCTTTTCTATTGCTATCATTAAGAGGATATCCTACATCTCTGAAAGCTCCATATATATGCTATTTCAGTTATGCTGGGCCAGGTTATGGATTTTTGCTCCTCACTTTGTTGTCAGGCTATATTCATTCTTTTCACTGCACATTTAAACTAACTTTCTGTGCAGAGGGATCTTAACTTTAGCTAGCCTATGGTTTCAGTAGTTGGCTGGCCGGGCTTTAAAACCTACCCTTTCGAAGCCAAAGAGGGGTGAAGATGATGGTGTTTCCAGCTCCGGAAAAGAGAGACATCTACATTGGGGGAAAGGAAGCCAACTGGGAGACGACGACCACCACCTAATGTGTATAGTCACATCACTATTGTCATGGAAGACGTTTGTTGGATTGGGGTGCAGATAATTTTCTGAAATCTTTATGCTTCCTGGTTTAAATCCAGCTTTATCTTCCTGAAGTACCCCTTCCATATACTTTATCATCCTCTGTTGAAAAGGTGTTTGAAAATATTTCTGTCATGAAATTAATTGATTTTTACAACTGTTGCACCCGAGTCTCCTTTTAAAGGTATTGGTATTATTTAGTGCTGTGCTAAAAAAATTTCCCACATTTTTTGACTACTGTATTCTCATTCAGTTTGATAGAAAAGAAATTGCTTTCAAAAAGAAATTCAGGGGAGAAGAAAATTTCTGGGAAATTCTCATGGGTTGGGTTCTCAGGGTCCTTGTGCTTGCTTACGAGATGGCCAAGGATTGTGTGCGACTGTCCTACCATCCACTGTACAACCATCTCTCCAGCAGCCTGTAGTAGCCTCCTTGGCTTCCTGTACTTCAATTAAAGCCCAGGGGAAGACATCATGAGGTAATTCCTCCCACAGGGCTTTTTCAAAACAGGAAGCGCAGGCAGCTGTGCTACAAGCCCTGCCAATGGTGAGTCCTACCTGTGAGAAACTCTTTGAGAATTTCTCCTCCAGCTTGAGAAATTCAGTTAAATTGTCTCGCCCCCGCCCCAATTTCTCTACCCACAAGTAGGGTGGAGAATTTTGAGAGGCCATGTGCACACTGCTCTAGTATTATTGTTACGTACCTCTTGTCTCATTAAAAATTGTGAAACGGCCATGGATGCAATGTCATGAGAATATTATGAAGGTGTTGGAATCTTAAAAAAAGCCTGTTAATGCCATAGTTCATAAGTGTGTCAGTCAAGCCTTTGGCTTGGGGCCACCAGCACTTATAACCAGGCCTAAAACAGTTGAGGAAGCCACATGGGAACAAAGCTTCCTTAATCAGTGTTATCCAGAAGATCATCTTTGAACAGAGTTTTAAAAACACATTTCTTAGAAGATTTTCTTGAAAGTAAAGGAACACCTTGTGTATCAAGAAAGCAGACAGAGACAGAGTCTGATACCTTGATATACCAGCACCAATTTGCAGAGTCATGTTTGTTAGATATTTGGGTAATATTGCATGCATAGAGTCACTAGGGGAATGGGTTAATGGGCACCAGGGACTAACCACAGCTACTTCCTCCCACATCCGGTGAATCTTACCTTGGGGGTAAGACCTCTCTCTCTTTCCTGACCTTCCATGAGATGACACGTGCCTGGCTGGCTCTCCTCCAGCCATGTTGACTTCAATGGACTCTAAGCTGTATCTGTATGAACTAACAAGCATGCAAGACTACCAGATGTTTTGTGAGTACGATAAAGCCCTTTTTGTTGTTATAACTAGTCTGGATTACTTTTAATCCTAAAGAGCCTTCCGGGTCCTAACAGACCACATGGTGAACAGCCTTGCAGTTGAGTAAGTTAGTAATAAGCTTCTGCATATCTCTGCTACAATACAAACCAATCCATCCATCACATGTTCACAAGAAAAGAGCAGTGCAATATTATGCATGTCTACTCAGAAGAATGCCCTACCGAGTTAAATGGGGCTTATTCCCACATAACTGTGTATAGGATTATAACGGCCTTCTCCAACCTGGTGAAGTCCTGATATTTTGGACTACAGTTCCCATCATCTCTGATCATTGACCATGCTGGTGGGGGCTGGTGGGAGTTGTAGTCAAAAACATCTGGAGGGCACCAGGTTGGTAAAGGCTGAATTACAGCCTTAATGTACAAGCAGGTGGTCAACCATAGATTTTTCTTGTGCCAGCATATCCTGTTAGCTGTGTAGGCACTAAACTGGATAGATGCAGGCCTAAAAGACATACCTGACACTCTTGAAGTATCAACAGGTCCAGGTGGACCTCCAGTTATGGACATCAGAATAATAGACAGCCTGTTTAACATAAACCAGAAAGATAACACACACAAAAATCAGATCCATCAAGACATAAGAAAATAAGAACATAAGAAGAGCCATGCTGGATCAGGCCAAGGGTCCATCTAGTCCAGCATTCTGTTCACACAGTTGCCAGCTAGCTGTCCACAGGGAACCCACAAGGAGGACATGAGTGCAACAGCACCCTCTTGTTCAAGTTCCCCAACAACTAGTGTACAGAGACCAGGCGTGCTAAACCCAAATAGGCTAAATACACGAGGGGAGGGAGCACTTCTCTCCTTCATCGTGTTTCATCACCCTCTACTTGTGGAGGGTGAGAGTCTGACAGAGCTCCACAGCTGTTTGAGCAACTATACTCAGCAAGTGCTAATTAATGGCTAGCCATCCTCCTGGAGGGAGGTCTTGAGTGGAGTGCCGCAGGGCTCTGCCCTAAGCCTTGTGCTGTTCGACCCTTATCAATGACTTGGGGTGGGGGTGTAAAGGGGTTGCTTATCAGATCTGCAGATGACACAAAACTAGGAGGAATAGCCAACAACATAAAAGGATCAAGGTTCAAAGGAATTTTTGGAGGAATTTTTATTATCATTGAATGAACAGGAAAATTTCGATTTGGCAACAACTCACTCAGACCTCAACAAAAAGATTTTCCCCAAGGACTTAGAACCTCATAACACATTGACTTGGAAAAGACTTTCTGCAATGGAAATGGAATTCTACCGGTACTCCTTAGCATACTGTTACATGTGTTTGTAATGCTGTATTTTTATAATATAGAGAATAAATATAATTGTGTTTGTTTATTGGGTTTTTGTTGTTATATTGTTGTTATTCTATGGAAATACACACATATATAATATTACATATTGAATATGGGTTATTTTACCTTATGTTTTTCTAAATTATATTTATATTTCATATACAGTCATGCCTTGGATTGAGAGCATAATTCGTTCCGGAAACGAGCTTGTGATCCAAAACACTCTTATATCAAAATGAAATCCCCCCCCCAAAAAAATGGTACAGAGATTTTTAATTTAAGCCGTGCTACAGTACTTGTATTGCAAGACGTCGCAATACTTATATCAAGTAAAAAAAATTAAATAAATATTTAAAAATTTGCTTGTCTTGCAAAACGCTCTCAAACCAAGTTACTTGCAATCCAAGGTATTACTGTAATATTTAAATATTTTGAGTTGTTAGGCAGCATATGATTCTGTATATTATAGCTTTAACTGGGACCATGGAATGTATTTTTGAATGCAAATTATTGTATCAGGTGTTGTTTTCAGTGTATTTTGTGTGTTTGGATTTGTTTTTACAGACAAACCTATAAAGCCCTACATGGCTTGGGACCACAATACTTGATGGAACATCTCTCCCAACCACAATCTACCCAGACACTACGTTTAACATCTGGGGCCTTGCTCCTATTGCCACCACCGAGGGAAGCTTGGAGGGCAGCAACAAGGGGGAAGGCCTTTTCTGTGTTAGCCCCCCAACTGTGGAACAAGCTCCCCCCTGAGGTCCGCCTGGCACCAGCCCTACTATCTTTTCGGCGCCAGGTTAAGACTGCCCTCTACATTGAGGCTTTTAACAACTAAATGGTACACGGTGGTGGTAGTAAATTCTTTTAGAGGTTGTATTTTATTAACTTGTTTTTAGTTTTTGTTGACATTTTAAAATTTGGTTTTAATTTTTTATGTTTTTATTGTTTATATTTAATTGTACCCTATTGTACTTTTTAACTGATTGTTGTAAACCGCCCAGAGAGCTTCGGCTATTGGGCGGTATAGAAATGAAAGAAAGAAAGAAAGAAAGAAAGAAAGAGCATTGGGAACACTAGAATTCTATGCAGTTGCATTTTTCTTTCTTTGGGTTTTTCTTACTGCTGTATTTGATCCCTTGTTATTGTGTGTGCTCCATCCCCTTCTCTAGACAGAATTTTTGTAGCACTTTTGTTTCCAGCACTGGATTTCATAGATCACAGAGTTGGAAGGAGCCTACAAGGCTATCGAGTCCAACCCCCTGCTCAATGCAGGAAACTAGAGGAGGGGTCTCCCATCCAAGTCATAACCAGGCCTGACCCTGCTTAGCTTTCCACACTCAGACAAGCTGATCCAGCGTAAGCCACAGGCCTGTATTCAATATCCCATCTCAATTTGGCAACGTGGGGGGGGGGAATTGCCAGTATGCCACCCTAATTCAGCTGTGTGGTAGTTGCAACAAAAAAAGGGGGGGCTATTTAGCTTTGCTTCAAAGCTAAATAGGCCCTTTTTGTTGCCACGCTGCTGAATTTGGGTGGCAAACCGCTGATATTCTGTGCCACCATGGCAAATTTGGCAGCAGTGGCGGGAGGGCAGTGGGGGCCACACAGCAGGGCAAGGGGGGGATCACACGTAGCCCACAGGCTGTGTATTTTCCACCCCTGCCTTAGAAGGGAAATCTTTATGTGAGAGGTTGTGACTGGGTGGAAACTCTGCTAGGCTTGTTACTCCACCTGAAAACAATTATGCCATTCCAGAAAGAGGTGGAGGCGGGCTGTCATGTGCAATCAGTGACAACAAGCCACAGAGGGAGAGAGATAAACAGCAGGGGAGATCTCTAGAGGAAGAACGGGACAGGCAAAGAGGCAAGAAGTCCTGTTTGTGAAGATGGACAAAGCAAACAGGCAAGCATTATTTCTTGAAAGACTGCAGGAGATAACAGAACTAACAGGTGGACTGATTGTGCTGGGGAGTTGGTATTAAAAAAACCCTTCAGCCTCTATGGTGAGCTAGCTCTCCCTTGACCTTGTTCAAGGCCGAGCTGGGAAGTATTTGGCTCTCCCAAAGAATACAGAGAGGCTAAATTGGCTCTGAGGTATTGTGTTTGACAATGTACCACACTGTAAAATCAAAGAATGGCAAACTGGAATTTTCCTCCCATTGCAGGGCCGGTGCTACCATTAGGCCAACTAGGCAGCTGCCTAGGGCGCAGGGCTAAAGGGGGCGCAAGAAATGCCTTGAAAAAAAAATACAGCGCTCTCAAGTGGGAAGGGGGGCACTAAATATCTGATCTTGCCTAGGGCACCAAACTGCCTTGCACCGGTCCTGTCCCATTGTCATGTCTAGCTTGGCTCAAAGTGCCCCAGGGAGCTGATCTGAAGCACTTACTAGAAGGGTGAGGCAGAGTCGAGTTTGCTTCGCAGGAAAGCCAGGCCTTTCAAGACCCTGGGCAGGACTATGCTGGCTGAAACTCACTCAAGAAGAGCTGTTGTCTCAGCAAGAATGCAGAAGAAGCCTTCTGAAGCAGGTCTGGACCTGCTGAACTTTATCCCCTCTGAGGAGCTGTCTCTTCTCAAAGGGCCATTATCCAATTCTGTAGCCACTGGCTCCTATGGTGTGGAGCCAGCGAGGACTACATTGGAGGGTTGCCCTCTGAGTCTGAGGAATCTGACAGAGCTAGCCTGAAAGGTCCCACGGTAGCAGATGAAAGGTTGCTGGGTGAAACCTCCTCCCCCTCTGAGGCACTGGAGCAGGGCTCTCCAACCTTGGGTCCCCAGATGTTGCTGGACTACAGCTCCCAGAATCCCTTGCCATTAGCCATGCTGGCTGGGTATGCTGGGAGCTCTGGGCCAGCAACATCTGGGCAAATTTGTTCTGGGCCAGCAACATCTGGGGACCCAAGGTTGGAGAGCCCTGCACTGGAGGGATCAAGGGTGGAAAACATCACACACACACACACACACACACCATAAAGGTGTACTCCTAAGATTAAAAACCATCTACCGGTAGTTACTTTTTAAAAATTAAACTCTGTGATTTATTCTCAGCCTCCTCCTCAAGAATCCTCTGGATTCTTTGCCCCTCCTTTTTGCTGATCATCAGAATCAAGTGTCCGAAGGGAGCACTAGGAGGAAGCAAGATCACTTTAGCAAGAGTGCTGCTTCCTACAAAATGCTGTGCAAGGCAGCTATTTGATGGTAAGACTAGAATTGTCCAGGAGTGTAACTATTCAAGTCCAGTACATATGCACATGCCATTTGCAGTGCTGGTATAGTTGCTGGAATAAAAGTTCACAAATATCCTTACAAATGTGTATTAATACATTTCAGTATCAGTATAAAAAATCAAGTTCACAGTAAAAGTAAGTATAATTCCGCCCTATAATACAGCCATTTTCTCAGTGTCACTGTGCTCTGAAAAGAAAACAGGTTATGACAGTACACTTTAAGTCTTCAGTAAGCATGCATGAAATTCTCTGATAACTTTGTTTCTTTCCACAGTAAGCACCTTTCAAAAATCCACTTATCATCCTTTAAACTGTTAAGCTGGCCTTTCTTTCCTTTCAAATGATTTAAGTGATATGATAAGACTGATGTATCTTTCAGGTTTTCTATACTTGACAACTGGAAGGAATATTACAATGCAGACTTTTAGCAAGTACCTATTTTATGACAGGTAATGAGGAGAATTGCCAAGACCTTGGAATGGAGACCTATCTACCTCCTGGGCAGAGCATCAGGGACAAGGGATGCCAGCGAAATCCTCCAAGGTTAGTCTCAAAGGAGAAGCGAGTATTACAAGCTCCAAAACCAAGCCACAGAAAAATTCCTGCCCATCCCCACCAGCTGTGCAAAACACCTCCCTGCCAGTGTCCAGAATGCACTCCATCCTTCCATTCACTTACCTTGCAAGTGGCAGCAACTGGAATAGAATTTCATAGATCACAGAGTTGGAAGGAGCCTACAAGGCTATCGAGTCCAACCCCCTGCTCAATGCAGGAAACTAGAGGAGGGGTCTCCCATCCAAGTAATAACCAGGCCTGACCCTGCTTAGCTTTCCACGCTCAGACAAGCTGATCCAGCTTAAGCCACAGGCCTGTGCTACAGGCCTGTGCTACAAAAATTCTGCCAAGTGCAATCTGCTGCCTGTCATGCTCTTATAGAACAGAGAGAGTGGAAGGAAAATAACTTTCCCGTCTTCACCCTGCTGCATGCTCACCCTGCTGCAAGGTAAGTAAAGGGAACGGTGAAGTGTGTTTTGGGAGCAGAGCTTGCTATGAGATAGGATCAAGTTGGTCTGAGAAAAACCAGTTGGCCACCTTACATGCCAAGATTCATTTGCAGGACTAGGGCAACCAAATGAGTTCCATCTATGCCTTATTTCAGGCCAGCAAAGCACACTGGAGAATTGTCTTTTGATAGCATGGGTCAGACTCGGCTGCAAGATTTGAGCATCCTTATGCCACTGAGATCTCCTCATATGCCCCACTGTCATAAGAACCTAGACAGCTGCCTTATACTATTGGTCCACCTAGCTCAGTATTGTGTGCTGTGTCACAACAAGTAGCAATAAGCAATGAATTCTGGCTTACTAAACCACAATGTAAGTGACCAGCATGCTAGTGCTAATGCAGCCCATTTGTTCCCACTTCGCCCCTCCCTGGGTGTGAGCGAGTAAACAAACCAGGCAGGGATAGCTTACCATGGCGCCTGAACCAGAGATGATAGTTTATTGTACTCAAACACATCAGATGTTAGATTCTTGCGCTAACAATACACAGGGCCGGATTAAGATAGGGGCTATTGGAGCTGCAGCTCCAGGCCCCTATCCCAAAACAGGCCCACAATCAGGGCCGGTGCAGGGCAGTTTGGCGCCCCAGGCGAAATAATATTTAGCGGGGGGGGGGCCTCTCCAAAGCAGCCCTGCTCTGCAAAAAAAAAAAAAAAACCTGCGCCGCCACCACCAACCTACCCTCCCCCCGCCCTGGCGGCTGCTGCTGCTGCTGCTGCCGCCGCCGCCGCCGCCGCCGCCGAGGAGGAGGAGGTGGAAGTGATGCGACGGGACCCCCACGCTGTTTTTTGCCGGGGAAACCATGGCAACAGGGCTGTTTAAGCCCTGTTGCCCTGGTTCCTCCCGCCAAAACAACGCGGGCGGGGCTCCGGAAGCGACACGACGCGGAGAAGGTAAGTGGCGGGGGGGTCGGGGGGTGATTGCAGCGGCGGGAGGCGCAGCGGCAGCGAGCGGGAGGGCTGGGGGAGGCGCAGCGGCGAGCGGGACGGGAGGGTGCGGCGGCGGCGGCGGGAGGGAGGGTGGGGAGGCGGAGGCCTGGCGGGGGCGGGGCGGCGCAGCGGAGGCGGCGCAGCGGAGGCAGAGGCCTGGCGGGGGCGGCGCAGCGGCAGCGAAGAGGAGCGCAGCGTTTCTGCGCCCTCTTCAGCCGCGCGCCCTCCTCAGCACCAGGCCCATAATGCTCTTAATCCGGCCCTGACAATACACCCTGGTTTAAAGCTGGCTTATGGTCCTGGTTTGTTTGGGTGCAATAAACCATAATCCTGGGTTTGGATGTCTAAGCTATCCCTGCTTAGTTTGTTTACCCACTTACAAGAAAGGAAGAGCAAAGCGGGGGCTAATGGGCTGTGTGCATGAGAGACAGAAGTTTTGGCTTATTGCTGTTACACGTGAATGCAGTTCTCAAGCATTTCAGACAGGAGTCTTTCCCAGCCCTACCAGAAAATGCCAGGGGCTGGACCTGGGGCCTTTTGCACGCAAAGCATGTGCTCTGCTAGCATGCTACAGCAATCTGCCATGGAGCCCTGTGTTGGGTTTTGCATAGGCAGAACGAGATTACCACCTGACATCGAGATTACCACCTGACCTGGTGGGTGTCACTTGAGTTCAAGTATACAAGGTCTCTGGTCATGAGACATAGTCTCGAGGTGATGTGACTCAGCAGCCTTGAACAGATTTGGGATCAACATGTTGATGAATAGGTTATACAACTGGGGTGAGTAATATCCTATTTATAGGTGGTATAAAGCTAGCACACTTGCTGATAGCTTCATTCCATCTCCTCTTCATCTCTCTTCTCTGCTGCTTGCTCGTCTCGACACGACATGTGTATTGTCTTGGACTTCACTTCATCTAGCCTTACCACTGGGGTAGTGGATTTGAGTCTGCAATGATGTAGTGAGTAGAGATGCATTGATTGCCTTAATCCCATGTAATTGGGTCTTACAAATAAACTCTTTAATCTTTATTAACTGCTGTTATCTCCTCCTTCCGCCTGCGTGACTGGGACTGAGGGTCATTAGCTAGGGGAGCTTTTGAACCCGGGTCAGTCCAGCTCTCACACCCTGGCCCTTCCCAGACAACCTAACCTTTGTCTATCTCCTGAGCCATCCTTCACCTAAAGGCTCCTTATGCCTAGACTTGATCTTATGCAAAATTACTTCTTCCGCACCAACGCCAAGTTTCTCTTCCCACCCACAGTCACTTCTCAGTTTCTTTTTTGTTTGCCGGAAAAAAAAAGTGATGGTGTTGTTGAAACACATTAGAATACACCCCTGCTTTTTCTCAGCTACCAATTTTCCAGGTGGAACAGTGACCTGTTTGACTTGCAGAGCTAGCCACTGGCAGCAGTCTGGTGGCATAATTTTAGAGTTTTGGAGTGTGCTGCTGATGCATGCACATTTGCAGCCTAAGCAAATTGTGAGATTTCAACTTCAGACACTAAGTCGCATATAAGGAACTACACAGTGATGGCATACTGAAATGCCAGGACTTAATAATTAAAGATATTCATTAAGATTAACTGCTGTATAAATAAATGTGAATAAAAACTAGAGAATGAGGTAGCACAATTAGCACTTGCTGTTTTATCCAAAAGCACCAGAGTGTTCTAGCAGGCAGCTAATCACGCTTGTTAGATCTCAAGGCCAACAATAATCAATAATGTTGAGTGCGTGCAATATCTTCAGAGTCTTCAGCAATAATTTCCCGAGACCTTTAACATGAGTCATATGCATAGCACTTCTTGTTTCTGTTAAAACATTCTCAGCGCGCAGATATCTGTTTTTCAATTAGGATAATAGTCAGATAGACAAGTTCAGCGACTTGCTCAATGCCAATGAGGAATATAGAAAAATCTGCCACTGTTATGATAGGGGTATTACATGCAAACCCAAATACTGCCAAATAGGATGTGTTCATTTGTTTACATGTGATTATATTTCATATGTTTCATACATTTTATATGTTTGCACTGCCCAGTCTATTTCTGGGACAAGGAGAAACAAGCGTCCTTCTTTGGCTCTTATTCTCTTGTTCTGGAATATTTTGCTCCTTGTGGAAGGGCTATTCTGACCTGAAAAAGAGAAGCGGAGTGAGCAGCTGCAGCAGATCGGCCTACTGGGGAGCCCTCCCTGCCAGTTGATCTACTCGTGGGTAAAGCACCCCAGCCTCCTGACTTACATGGCAGACATGACTGGCTGAGGCATACTGGGAGTTGTAGTCTAACTCATCTGGGCAGCGATAACTTGTAGTTTGAGAGACAGAGAGAAGTTTGACACCCTATGTGACATGCTCTCTCGAGAACTACAAGTCCCAGAGTTCTTTAGTTCTAGCCAGTATTTCCTATGCATAGGCAGGTTGTGCCAACAGGGTTTAGCAGCTGACTGGCAGCAGGAGGAAGGGGCAAGCACCATAATGATCAGGGACATTCAGATCCCAGGGATATGAGAGAGCCAGTGCTGCTGCTACAATTTAAATTGAATATTTCATAAGGGAATAAAGGCTTCCGATCTCCAGAGTGCCTACTAGACTCTAGATCCCAGGGGCAGGGAGTGTTGTCTAAAACGGTATTTGTCATATGTGAATAACCAATATACACACATGCCCTATTATTAGGGCTGGGCAGCTTCTGGGGGCCAAGGGGGCTGCATTGTGCCCCACCCCGCCACCGGAGAAATTGCTGCTGCCAAATTTGCTGTTGCAATGGGCAGCAAAGCATGTGGCGATTTCACAAGGAAACAAGGCATGTGGGGAGCGTGTGCCTTGTTTGCAAGTGAAATCATGCTTCTGGTGGCAGCAGTGGGGGCAGGGAGGTGCAAAAACCGGGCATGGGGGCCCACAGGCCGCATGTGGCCCACCCCTGTCATACATGAATTTATAGCCAAAAATGTAAGGAGCTTAAGCATAAAAATGCTAAATGACATCAATCAATCCTCTGTTATTTCAAAGCAGAAACAGTCATGCCTTGGATTGAGAGCATAATTCGTTCCGGAAACGTGCTTGTAATCCAAAACACTCTTATATCAAAACGAAATCCCCCCCCAAAAAAAATTGTACAGAGATTTTTAATTTAAGCCGTGCTACAGTACTTGTATTGCAAGACATCGCTTGTATATCAAGTTAAATAAATAAATAAATATTTAAAAAATTGCTTGTCTTGCAAAATGCTCTCAAACCAAGTTACTTGCAATCCAAGGTACTATTACTGTACAGCCTTTCATGAAATAGGTGATGGAGCAGAGGACAGCCTATCTGACACGTTTGTATTGGGCCCAGAGAAATGATGCTTGGGTACTGGGTTCTTTTGTAACTACAACTATATAATGGCAGGCAGGGCCGGATTAAGATAGGGGCTATTGGAGCTGCAGTTCCAGGCCCCTACCCCAAAATAGGCCCACAATCAGGACCGGTGCAGGGCAGTTTGGCGCCCCAGGCGAAATAATATTTAGCGCCCCCCTCTTCAAAGCAGCCCTGCTCTGCAAAAAAAAAACAACAACCCTGCGCCGCCACCACCAACCTACCTTCCCCCCGCCCTGGCGGCTGCTGCTGCTGCTGCTGTCGCCGCCGCTGCCACCACCGAGGAGGAGGAGGAAGTGACGCGACGGGACCCCCGCGTTGTTTTTTGCGAGGGAAACCATGGCAACAGGGCTGTTTAAGTCCTGTTGCCCTGGTTCCTCCCACCAAAACAACGCGGGCGGGGCTCCGGAAGTGACACGACGCGGAGAAGGTAGGTGGCGGGGGGGTCGGTGGTGGTGGTGATGGCGGCGGCGGCGGGAGGCGCAGCGGCAGCGAGCGGGAGGGCGGGGGGAGGCGCAGTGGCGAGCGGGATGGGAGGGTGCGGCGGCGGCGGGCGGGAGGGTGGGGAGGCGGAGGCCTGGCGGGGGCGGCGCAGCGGCAGCGAAGAGGAGCGCAGCGTTTCTGCGCCCTCTTCAGCCGCGCGCCCTCCTCAGCACCAGGCCCATAATGCTCTTAATCCGGCCCTGATGGCATGAATTTTTAAAAGCATTACAATTCCAATGCCTCTTAATACCTATTGGGCCCTAAATGGAGTATTCATTTTGTTGTGTTCATCCATTTTATTGTAAGCTTACTGAAGTTAAAATCAACTTGCTTTAATTGTAGGAAAGCCTTCCTTACCTTAGAATTCTCTTTCAGAATTCTTATGCTAAACATACCGTAGATGCTTTTCCAGCCATTTTAAGTGGGAAGAAACAAATGTAAGGCCAGTTTCAACATCTCAAAGGATGGATAAATCTTAATGGGTAGCTGGAGGCTCAGAGATAAGGTATGGTAATAAACTGATCTACTGCAAAACTCATTAAAGTTGCATTATAGGGCAAAACCTTTCTCTCTTCTTTTATTTTTAGCATAAGGCTGCTGCTGCTTATGATTACGCAGTTTCTGAATAAGTCACCTAGTCTGCCATATCTTATTTTCTGTGGCTTCAAACCTAAACACATTTGCCCTGAGCAGGCAGCATTGATATAAACCGTACTTTCTCGAGAGTAGGTGTGTTGAGGATGAGCAGAGCAATAATGTTTCTATGTACAAAAATGCCCCTCTATTTTCTATATGCACACATCTTTATCTGGGGCACCTGCAGCCATGGACTGTCAATTTATTTAAATCTTTTATCTTGTGAGTCTGCAAGAATTTTATTTTTATTTTTTGTACCGCACATAGTTCCTTTATGTGCTCAGTAAATAATGTATTACTAGCCCATTCCAAATGTGTTTGTTCCCTTTGATTTCAATCTGCCTTACTTCTGAGTTAGTGTGTTTGGAATTGCACCCTAAGTTATTTCTTTCTTTAAAGTTGTTGTGCTAGTGCTACACCTGTCCTTTACAACTGAAGGGCTGATTTGTGTTAGTGACCCTTATATGAATCAGTAGTTCATGAACGTGTATCTCCATTACACCTAGCGGGATCTGCATGAAATGTTTATATATCATGGAACCATCCTAGAGGCTTACAGAAGAAATCCTCCTCCCTCCCATCACAAAGAGCAAATGGCTCCTTGCCTTTTTCAGTACTCGACCACACAATTTTCTTGTGAGTCTTGAAGCGACAAATGTGTATTTCCTTAATGCCTGGTGGGCATGATATAATGACAGCAGGTCCTTGCATGTAAAAATAATTAGTTTGCTTCAGCTGTTGGCCCAGTGCCGGTGTTCAATTTGTGGCAAATGCAATTAAATGGAATGTTTAAGAAAACAAACAAAACCCGGAGCTCCAGCAGCAGTATAAAAAGACAGGGAAACAGGAACTACCAGTATATTACAGCAGAACAGGTTTACTTTGAATAATAGGGGAGTAGAATCCTAGCTAAAAAAGAAATAGGGCAATTCAATAGATTGCCTACAGCAGGGGTTCTCAACTGGGGGGGGGATTCCCCCCAGGGGGATTTTAGGGTTTGGGGGGGGGAATTGGGTGGCTTACGCTGGCTCAGCTTGTCTGAGTGTGGAAAGCTAAGCAGGGTCAGGCCTGGTTATTACTTGGATGGGAGACCCCTCCTCTAGTTTCCTGCATTGAGCAGGGGGTTGGACTCGATGGCCTTGTAGGCTCCTTCCAACTCTATGATCTATGAAATCTATGACCACAGACTCAATCTGTTGGAATACTGATCTTGCTACAAATTACACTTCTACAGATTGTACATAATCTACAGGACATCACACTTTATTGTATGGCACAGATTAAGTCAGACAATATTAGAAGGGGGGGAATGACATTCTGACATATGGTGAAAAGGGTGCATGGGGCAAAAAAGGTTCAGAACCACTGGCCTAGAGGAGCTGTGAAGAGTTAGATGGAAATCTTTCAGACAATTTAGGTATCAGATTTTAATGACAGGAGACTTGAAGTATCTGCTATGTCCCCTCTTAGTTTTTTTTTAATTCTCTAGCAGCACAATCCTAGGCATGACTTCTCAGAACTAAGTCCTATTTATAGGATTATAGAGTTGGAAGGAGCCTACAAGGCCATCGAGTCCAACCCCTGCTCATTGCAGGAAACTAGAGGAGGGGTCTCCCATCCAAGTGTGGCGTAGTGGTTAGAGTGTTGGACTGGGACTCGGGAGATCCGGGTTCTAGTCCCCACTCAGCCATGAAACTCACTGGGTGACTTTGGGCCAGTCACTGCCTCTCAGCCTAACCTACCTCACAGGGTTGTAGAGGAGGAGGAGGATTATGTAAGCCACCTTGAGTTCCTTGTAGGAAAAAAGGCGGGGTATAAATGTAATAAATAAATAAAAAAATAAGTAATAACCAGGCCTGGCCCTGCTTAGCTTTCCACGCTCAGACAAGCTGAGCCAGCATGAGCCACAGGCCTGTTTAGTCAAATGGGTCTTATTCCCAATATAAGATTGAGGCTTAGGATGCTAAGGACAAGGAGATGGGTACATTTATGGACAATTTACTTTATCCATGGAAATGTCTAAAGGGTTTTTGAGAAAAACACTATGAAATGTGTTGTGCTAAGTTTGGATTTAAAAGTGTCTGATTGCTGTGGAAATTGGCCTGCTGCACGCTTAATGCTCTACCTACACTTTTATAAATAAGGAGATTATTGCAAGAACATTGCATAGTCTTTGGAACTCTCTTCTGCAAAGGAAATTGCTCGGATAAAAGCTCTTGTGAAGTCGTCGTTGTCGTCAGTGCTTTTTTTTCTGGAGAAAAGGGTACCAGAACTCTTGGATTACATTTCCTCGGGAGTAGATGGCGATTAAATTGTAATGCAATTAATAGAAGAAAAGGTGCTGGAACTCAGTTCCGGTGAGTTCCACCAGAAAAAAAGCCCTGGTTGTCGTCCCCCCGCCGCTGCCATTTGTTATAAAGGGAGTTCACTCAAGCATTTACCCCATGAACCTTTTGCAGACTTCAATTTAAGTACATTTGTACGCATGAGGAAGATCAGAATCATGGTGCCCAGCCCCATCTCTTCCATGCACCCAACATCCACATATTAGTCATAGACTGGGTTTGCACGATACGCGATTTGGCTTCTAAACCACCCTGCAAAGCCATGGCTTGCGCTAGGGTAATGGTAAATCTAGTACGTTTAGTGTGTCATCCGAACCCGGCCGACACGCTGACCATCTTGGAAGCCAAAAGGGGCAGAGAGCCCCTTGGCCAGAGCAGCAAACAAGGGCTGCTGCTCTGGATTAGGGGCTCTGCCCGATGACCGCTGGCCAAGTGGCCCAGCGGCACTTAGCGCGGCTGCCATCGGCTTCCCCAGTGCACTGCTGTTGATGTCGGGACAGCGGGATTGCTCGCCAGCAACCCCGCTCTCCCGGCACTGGCTGAAACGCAGGGGGAAGACTCAAAGCACTTCTGCCGCGGCGGGGGATCCAGGCGCCTGTCTCACTCCCGCTTGAGAGCAAGCGAGGCCGGGTGCCTGGATTCCCTGCTGCCTCCCCGCCACCACCACTGATATCCTTTCGGATGAAAGGACAGCAGCAGAAGCGGGATCCACTCCAGCAGCCCAGGCCTTGTGAGGCCTGGCCGGCTGGGTTCTTCCCCCGCCGCTGCTGCCATTGCTGTCCTTTCACGTGAAAGGACAGAGGCGAAGAAGGCAGGGGATCCCACCCCTGTTGCCTTCGCCACGGCTGCCCTTTCTGCAGAAAGGATAGCAGTGGCGGTGGCGGCAGCAGCAGCACCCCCTTCTCCTCAATCCCAGCTCGGGAATTGGGCAGGAGGAGGCCTGCATCAGGTCCCTCCTGCCCCCCTGCCCTTGCTGGGTGCAGCGCCCATGGGCGTCACACCCAAAAAGGATGGGGGCTGAGAGGGGGGGGGCATGATTCCCACTGTCCCCGCACAGTGCGCGTGTGCTGCGTGGACTGGGGGGGGGGAATCAGTCCCCCCACCCTCCAGGACTCGCTAGTTCTGGAGGCGAGGGGACTGATTCTGACGGCGGTGAGGGGGCATGACCACGTGCTGTCACAGCACACAGCCACGCCCCCTCGCCGCCGCCGCCGCCGCCGCCGCCGCCACACTCCTTAGCCAGGGTGGGTTAAGCAGCCCCACCAAGCAAGGGCAACTGACACTTTTTGCCATTCGTTGGGCACAGCCAGGGCCTGGGGCAACTTTAAACAGACAGAGGTTTCAGAACCTCTGTGGGCTTATAGCAGTGTTTCTCAACCTTGGGTCCCCAGATGTTTTTGGCCTACAACTCCCAGCATGCCCCAGCCAGCTATGCTGGCTGGGGCATGCTGGGAGTTGTAGGCCAAAAACATCTGGGGACCCAAGGTTGAGAAACACGGGCTTATAGTGACGTGCGAACCCAGCCATAGTGTGTTCAGAGAGGCCAACTAGTGTAAACCCCTAGACACACAGGGTGGAGCCTACTGTCATAATTGTGATGCCCTCTGCAGGTGTACAAAATGAATGTCTTTCATGTGGAGCCAGTATGAAGTGCCACTGAGCAATAGACAGTGTACATTAATGTACCGCAGATGCTTGCTTCTGTATGCTGATACTTAGTGTGTAAGGAATGACTGTCTGACAGTGTGATGTAAAGGTAGGCTTACATTGTGTTATGCACATATGATATTCTGTATTTTAATGGTAAGAACCACAGTGTAGCCTTGATTTCCGTGCCAGACAAATCATGTTCCATCTGGGGAACATCTGGCTTGCCAAATGCTTGGTAACTAAAATGCAAATTTAGGGAAAAGAATGACAGGGAGAACAACAGATCTCTCATTTTAAGTCTCTCTTTTCATCATGTTTTATGGTCAGCAGATTTTGTTCCCTAATTGGTGACCTATAAAGTAGTACTGATTTGTTCTTGAATTTTCCCTAGGCTAATTCCTATTGTGAAAACTGTACATTTCTGTCCGTATACAATCTGTGTACTTCCTAACTCATTGCCCTTTAACAATGGGTTACTAAAGGTGGGTCACTGAAGCTGCAATCCTATGCAAGTTTAGACAGAAAAAAGGCCTACAATTCTGTCCAAACTTGCATAGGATTGCACCCTATTTGAGTTGATTTTCCAGGTGGAGTTCATACCACTGACTTAGTGGTCTGCCTAGGGATGGGAAAACCAATGAGGTTCAAGCTTCCAAACATTCTCTGAACTTCACTTCAAAGTTTGGCTCACCCCTATTTTCATTTGCAACATGTTTTGTAGTTCATTGAAATGGGGAAAGCGCATATTTCTGTGTGAATTTCTCAGAAGTGCATACCTTCCCCCCCCCTAGACTAAAGCGTGAATGTGTATTTTTAAAAAATGCATAGTTCAGTGTGCACAGTTTATTTAAAATACACATTTTTAATGTTATGGCAAATTTGGGAATGTGCTAACATTTCCCCAAAAAGTTCAGATTATTTGCAAACTGAAATGAAATTCCCGTACTTCCCTAGTCTGCCCTGAGCCTCTTGAGCTCTCAGTGTAGAATCTCTATAGCTCCTAAGTCCTCTTTACTACAGAGCTGACTGGGGGGAAACCCATATGGTTTGGGGCAGCCCTGCAGTAGATTTGGCAATGTAGGTTAGAGGCTTGTTTTGTTTTAACTTTAGGATTAAGTGGCTTTGAAAATGCACAGTTGACTTCTACATGCTGGTAATTAATGCCTGGTTTAAACAGGGTCACTTCACATGAACATTATTTTCTCCATGGGCTGATTCATTTTGAATTGGTGATGATGGGGAAATTTAGTGTAACCTAAATTTAAACTAAAATCAGTTTAACTAATTTAGGGCTGTCAAGGTTCCGCTACTGCAGGGACCCCTTAACCTGCCTTTGGAAGATCTCTGCCTCTTCTCAAAGCTTCTCCCGTTCCAGGAGATCAAATCCTTTGCCTGTTTCCAGTAGCATGGGAATAGGCTTTAGACGTGGTGAAGAAGTCACTCCAAAAACTCAGGGTACACAACAACACTTTACTTATTATATTAGGGTATTTACATAATAGAGCAGATATAATTCAAAAGCAAGTATGATAAAATTAAACAAACAAATAATACAAGGTTCTCTAGCTTAACTTCAGACTACCTCTCTCCTCTGCAGTCAGGCTCTCTCTCTCCCTAGCTGACCACACCCCACACATATATAGCCTTCCCAGGATTGGAAGGTTATAACCATGTGACCTTGAACAGGAGAACTAATTCTTAACTTCTATTGGGTGAACTAAAACTCACAAACGCCCCCTCCCATCCTGAAATGTTTGGGCCTCCAGGCTTCAACTAATCTAGGGAAGTGTTTGGGCCTTCAGCAAACTTAAGCCTATGTAGGCCTCAATCCTTCACATCTCCCCCCCCTTCTTCTCAAGTGGAACAATTTCCCTTTTACAGAAGAGAATTGTGAAACGTTAACCTACACAAAAAGGCAACTGTTTTTTGGTTATTTCCTAGACAAAGCATCGGCTATCACATTCTCCTTCCCAGGCACATGTTCAATGGCAAACCTGAAGTGCAGACTGAAGGGGCAGGATTGCAGCTTGAGATTGATAGGCAAATGGTCAAGGAGCACCTGATTACTCTGAACGAGTTTAAATCTCCAGGGCCTGATGAGCTGCATCCTAGAGTAATAAAGGAACTGGCAGAAGAACTCTCAGAACCACTGTCTATTATCTTTGAGAAATCATGGAGGACAGGTGAAGTGCCAGACGACTGGAGGAGGGCAAATGTTGTTCCCATCTTCAAAAAGGGCAAGAAGGAGGAACCTGGGAACTATAGGCCAGTCAGTCTGACATCAATCCCTGGGAAGATTTTTGAGCAGATTATAAAGAAGTCAGTCTGCAAGCACCTTGAAAACAATGCAGTGATTACTAGAAGCCAGCATGGATTTGTCAAGAACAAATCCTGTCAGACTAATCTGATCTCATTTTTTGATCGGGTAACCTCCCTTGTGGACTGTGGGAATGCTGTGGACATTATATATCTGGACTTCAGCAAAGCTTTCGACAAAGTGCCTCATGATATCCTGATTAGTAAGCTAGCTAAGAGTGGGCTAGATGGAACAACTATCAGGTGGATCCACAATTGGCTAAAGAATCGGACTCAAAGAGTGCTTATCAATGGTTCCTTCTCAAACTGGGGAGAGGTAACGAGCGGGGTACCACAGGGCTCGGTCCTGGGCCCGGTGCTCTTCAACATTTTTATTAATGACTTGGATGAGGAGGTACAGGGAATGCTTATCAAATTTGCAGATGACACAAAGTTGGGTGGAACAGCTAATACTCTGGAAGACAGAAACAAAATTCAAAGTGACCTCGATAGGCTGGAGCGCTGGGCCGAAAACAACAGAATGAAATTTAATAGGGATAAATGCCAAGTGCTGCACCTAGGGAGAGGAAACCAAATGCAGAGTTACAGAATGGGGGACACTTGGCTCAACAATACTACAAGTGAGAAGGATCTTGGAATTGTGGTAGATCACAAACTGAATATGAGCCAGCAATGCGATGTGGCTGCAAAGAAGGCAAATGCAATTTTGGGCTGTATTAATAGAAGTATAGCTTCCAAATCGCGGGAAGTGATAATTCCCCTTTACTCGGCACTGGTTAGGCCTCATCTTGAGTACTGCGTCCAGTTCTGGGCACCTCACTTTAAGAAGGACATAGACAAACTGGAGAGGGTTCAGAGGAGGGCAACAAGGATGATAAAGGGACTGGAAACAAGGCCCTATGAGGAGAGACTGAAAGAACTGGGCATGTTTAGCCTTCAGAAGAGGAGACTGAGGGGAGATATGATCGCACTCTTCCAGTATTTGAAGGGATGTCACACAGAGGAGGGCAAAGATCTCTTCTCGTTCATCCCAGTTTGCAGGACACGGAATAATGGGCTCAAGTTACAGGAACCTAGATTCCACCTAAACATCAGGAAAAATTTCCTGACTGTCAGAGCAATAAAACAATGGAATCAACTACCTAGGGAGGTGGTGGGCTCTCCCAGTCTGGAGGCATTCAAGGTGCAGCTGGACAGACATCTGTCAGAGATGCTTTGACCTGGATTCCTGCATTGAGCAGGGGGTTGGACTCGATGGCCTTGTAGGCCCCTTCCAACTCTACTTTTCTATGATTCTATGATTCTATGAATGTTCATTTGAAATTCCTGCAATTTCCAAGACCATCTCTGAAGCTTGGAGTTGGTATTTTGCATTGTTTGTATCCATTGTAAGGCATGATGATCAGTCCATAAAGTAAATTCTTGTCCAAAAACATAAGGCTTGAGCTTGTCCAGAGCCCACACTACTGCCAGACATTCCTTTTGGATCGTAGACAGGTTTCTCTCCCTGGGTAAAAGCTTCCTACTCAGGTAGGCTACTGGATGTTTAACAGAGTCATAGTCTTATAACAATACTGCACCTATGCCAGTCTCAGAGGCATCTGTAGCCACAATAAAGGTTTTTTCAAAGTCAGGTGCTCTTAACACGGGCCTTGAGCTTAAAATGTCCTTTAGTCTATCAAAAGCTCTTTGACATTCATCAGTCCACACAATTTTGTCAGGTTTACATTTCTTGGTTAAATCAGTCAAAGGTCCAGCAATTTCACCAAAATGGGGAACAAATCTCCTGTAATACCCAGCAAATCCCAAGAATGACCTGACCTGTTTCTTGGTTGTAGGTATGTCCCAGGTTCTGATAGCTTCAACCTTGTCCTGTTGCAGAAAAATCACCCTTCTGTAGAGAATAGAGGGACTTGTACCACTTCAGGCTTGGAAAACAGTTTATTGCTAGCACTGGTTCAGGGGATTACATTCGCCATACTGAACGCCGAATACATACACGATCAGTTCCTTATATCAAAGCATTATACGTCATCAATTATTTGTCACTTGCTCCCTGGCATGTTTGCCGGCTGTTTCCTGTACTTATGTTATTCTTACATTCTGCTGCGCGGGCAGTCTTATCTACTTCCCTAAATACGGCGCGACTATAATTTATTGCCATGTAAGCAGTCTGCAGAGGAAGGGGGGTCTCTCTTCAAGCAGCCTGTTCTCAGGAGGGGGGGGGATCTTTTTCTGCCTCAGTTTTCTTTCCATCTTTTTCCCACTTCATTCCCTCCTTTTGAAACTCTATCTTACTCTTCACATTGAGTTTCACTCATCGGGATGGGACGGTATTCCCACATTGCCAGGACTTGCGCAGCAGCTTTTCTTTCAGCTATTAAGCTGAAGCTGTTTTGGAGAGAGCGTATGAGCATTGGAAGGATGCATGGCAGGATTATGCATCCTGCGGCCACTAGGCCAATCAGGGCGACTATGACCTGTAAGCCTGGCAACTTGGGAAACCACCCAGCGAAAGCTTCTCCGAAGTTGAACCCATCCCAGGTCTGCACTGGAAAATGGGCCAACGTTTCAATGCGTTTTGTGATGCTTTCGATTATTTCTCCTTGGTCATCAACTTGCAAACAACAATTACTTAAATTGAATTTTCCACAGACACCTCCTTCAGCTGCTAACAAGTAATCTAAAGCTAAGCGGTTTTGATAAATTGCATCTCGAAACTTTGTCTGCTGCTTTGCTAATATTTTAAGCGCTTGCGAAGTCTCATTAGATATTAATTCTACTACAGCCTGTAACCTGATTAAGCAATTCAGCATATAAATGGGAGTGCGATACCCATAAGTTCCATCTTGTGCCCACTGAGCTCTGCACCACATGTGGTTGGCCAGTGGGCCATTTTGCACAGGTCAAATATTAAAGACCCTGAGCTTGTAGCCGACTTTATTTGTGTTTGAGCTACTATGTGACCTTGGGCGGAACCCCGTGCCCGTGCTATTAACCATGTTTGGGCCGGATTTACCTTGGGGTCAAAACAGTGTCCAGTTTGAACACACACCGAGTACCATACATTTTTGTAACAACACCTTTTCACTGGCCCTGTTTTGCACCTGTAATGGGTGTGGTACACTAAGGTGGTAGTCAGGGTCTGTCCTTCTAGCACTTGCTTTTGACAACTGGTACAGTCATTGGTACATGCCCATCCTATTGCTACTATACTATATAAAGCAACCCATTTTAAAGCATTTGGCGCCGACATCCTCAGGCTTCTCCCGAGCGATGGACGTCAGCTTCCGGGTGTGACGCCTGCTAGGGCTAGTTGTCTGGTACACAACTTTTTGTTTTCAGGGGAGAGGTTTCTAGCACTTGCACCCTGAATTGCTGGAGGCGTTATTATGGCCTCGCGGTTCTTTAACCGTACAATTCTTTGTCTATGTACAGGCCGACTCCGGCTGGGGCTTTAGGTTCAGGCCTTCGTCGGAGTTTCAGCTTCAAGGCTATTTCACCTTCTGGGACTGGCTGGACTGTCCACACTGGTTTTGATTGAGAAGCGGGTTTCACACGCGTCCAGTGGAGCCAGGGTTTGATTTCCGCTACCTTAACAGCAAGGGGAGAACACATGACAACAGTATACGGTCCTTTCCAGCGGGCTTTTAAAGGCTCAATTGTCCAGTCTTTCACCCACACTGAATCTCCTGGGTGGAATCTGTGCACTTTTATAGTGAGCAGGGGTTTTCTTTGGCTTATTACATACTCCTGTATGTCCTCCACAACTTGGCTTAGGCCCTGTATGGTTTGCAGAGTTTGCGTGACTCCTAACTCCCTTTCATCTACCCACCGGGGCCTGACTAATTGTGGAGGCCTTCCGTACATGAGCTCAAAAGGAGACAAATTGAGTTTTTTCCGAGGAGTGCACCTGACCGCCAACAGAGCCAGGGGCAAAGCGTCTGGCCATTTTAGGTGCGTTTCTTGGCATATCTTTGACAGTTTTGTTTTTAAAGTCCGGTTCATGCGTTCTACGTGTCCGCTTGACTGAGGGTGGTAGCTGCAGTGCAATTTCCACTCAATTTTCAAAGTTTTTGCCACATCTTGCACTACTTTTTGGGTGAATTCTGGTCCATTGTCAGACGACAATCTCGAGGGAATTCCGTATCTCGGGATAATGTCTCTCAATAGGGCCCGTGACACTTCTCTGGCTTTCTTTGTCCTGGTAGGGAAACATTCAGGCCATCCTGTATAATTACAAACAACCACTAGGAGTGCATTCAGTCCTCCTGCCCGTGGCATGTCGGTGAAATCGATGGTGACTGAGTCAAATGGCAAGTCTCCCTCTGGTTGCCTGCCTGGCGGAAGCAGGGGCCCTTGGCAAGGATTGTTGCGGGCGCATGTTAGGCATTTCTGTGTAGCGTAATTAGTTAACATGTGGATTTTGTCTATGAGTACTTCTCTGTTCAGGGCCTGGGCGAGTGCGGTTTTTCCCATGTGTGTTTGTTGGTGAGCAGTCTTGACTACTTCCCACCCAAGGGCCTCAGGAATCCACACTCGTTTGTCAGGCAGTACGTACCATCCATTCTTCAGGGTGGCTTGTAATTCTCCTTCGGCTTTAGCCACTTCTTTCTGGGTATACACTGGTTGTATCTGAGATTCTGGGTTCCACAGAAGTAGGCATCGGGCTTGCGTGTCATGCTGTCCTCCGTCGGTTTCAAATTCTCTCCAGGGCTCGTGAGCTGCCCTTTTTGCTTCTTGGTCTGCTTTTCGATTTCCTCTTGCTACTTTGTCATTTCCTCGCTGATGCCCTCTACAGTGGACAATGGCCAGTTTGGTTGGCTTCCACACTCCATTTAGGAGAGCTTGGATTTGTTCTCCGTGTTTTATAGCTTTTCCTACTGAGTTTATCAGTCCTCTTTCTTTATACAAGGCTCCATGTGCATGAGCTGTAAGGAATGCGTATTTGGAATCTGTCCAAATGGTCATGCGTCTGCCTGCTCCCAGGTGTAGAGTTCTTATCACTGCATACAATTCGGCCAACTGTGCACTTGTACCTGGGGCTAAGGGTCCACTTTCTAGCACCTGGTCACAAGACACTACTGCATAGCCTGCTTTTCTGAGTCCATTTTCTACGAAACTTGAGCCATCTGTGAAAACTTCTAAATCAGCATTTGGCAGGGGAGTGTCTTTGAGATCCGGGCGCAACGCATGAGTCTGGTCAATGACTTCTACGCAGTCATGATTCATCTCTTCTGCTTGTGGCTCTGGCAACAAAGTGGCGGGGTTGAGGGCTGTTGACTGTTGGAGTTCTACTAATGGATTGTGCGTAATCATGCTCTGGTATTTTAACATATGCGGGTTTGTTAGCCACAGGTGTCCTTTGGCTTCTAGAACGGCCTTTAATGCATGTGGAGTTAGTACAGTTAGTGGCTGTCCAAAAGTCAGTTTGCTGGACTCTTGGACTAACAGAGCTGTCCCTGCTAGCGCTTTCAGACAATTTGGCCATCCCTGGGCCACTGAGTCTAATTGCTTTGATAGGTAGGCCACTGGTCTTTGCCAAGATCCTAGCCGCTGGGTAAGAACTCCGACCGCCACATTTTTCTTGGTGTCCACGTATAAGTTGAAAGGTTTGTCCAGATCTGGGAGGCCTAAACTCGGAGCCTTTAGCAAGGCCTCTTTCAGCTGGTTAAAGGCTTGGCTCTGAACTTTGGTCCATTGAAATTCCTCAGTCTCTTGCCCCCTGGTAGCTTCATACAGGGGCTTGGCGATTAGACTGAAGTTTGGTATCCATATTCGGCAAAACCCTGCCGCTCCTAGAAAGCCTCTCAAGTCTCGACGTGAGACGGGCGTTGGCAGCTGGCAAACCGCTTGCTTCCGTTCAGGTCCCAAAGTCCTCTGCCCTTGTTTGATGTTGTATCCCAGATATCTCACTTGCAGCTGCACTAGTTGGGCCTTTTCTCGTGAGGCGCGGTATCCTTTTTCATCTAACAGTTCAAGGAGTTGCTTGGTGTTTTTCCAACAGGTATTTTGCGTGTTCCCTGTCACTAGGAGGTCGTCAACATACTGCAGCAAGACTTCATTTTTGTGGCATGGTTTATATTCTTCTAGGTCTCCTCCTAGAGCGGTCCCAAAGAGGGTCGGTGAGTTCTTGAACCCTTGTGGGAGCCGTGTCCACGTGTACTGAGTTTTTCTTCCGGTTTTGGGGTTTTCCCACTCAAAGGCAAACAGTCCTTGACTCTGCCTGTGGATAGGTATGCAGAAAAATGCATCTTTCAAGTCTATTACCGTGAAGCATTTGGCGCTGGCCGGCAACAGACTTAAAAGAACATATGGGTTTGGGACTACTGGGTGAATAGTCACTACAGCTTCATTTACAATTCTTAAATCTTGAACTGGTCTGTACTTTCCGTTTGGCTTGGGAATTGGTAGGATCGGGGTGTTCCAGAATGACACAATGGGTTTTATAATGCCATGTTCTAAGTAAGAATCGATGTATGATTGGATGGCTTGCATGATGGGGCGTGGGTAAGGCCTTTGCCTTATTCTTCTGGGCCGTGCCTGGGGCTTTACTTCAATTATTAAAGGTGGCAGGTGTTTGGCATAAACTGGTGGATTGTCTTCTGCCCAGATGCCGGGGACCTCAAACTCTTTCCACTTGGCTGTAGCCTGTGAGTCTGCTTCGAGTGGAATAGATGCCAACATTATCCTCCACATTTCATTCATTGGAGCTGTAACGTTTACTGCTGTTGCTTGGGGCACATGCAGCTTCATGTTTTGGTTTTGGTCAAAGTAGATGTGGGCTTGCATTTTGCACAGGAGATCACTTCCTAGCAGTGGAACAGGGCATTCTGGTATGTGCACAAACTGATGGGTCACAGTTTTGTGGGCCAAATCACATTCCAGGGGCTTGAGCAATGGCCGGTTACTTGGGGTTCCGGTAGCTCCCTGTATTTTAATAGTCTCGCCGGAGCAAGACGCCAATGGTTGTGTAAGAACAGATCTAGTAGCTCCTGTGTCTACTAAAAACTTGACTTTATGGCCCCCTACTTTTAAGGACACCATGGGCTTGTGGGGGCCCAAGTTAGTCGAGCCCAGTGTGTTTCAGTCGCAGTTTTCCCAATCTTCCATTGATGCCATTCCAACCATTTCTTCACCAGTTTCGTTGTCTTGCGGGACGGATGGGTATGAAGTTGAACTTCTTCCACGTCCTCTTCCTCTTCCACGTCCTCTGTTTCCTTCTTGCCCTGACCTCGCGTCTTTTTCTGGGCATTGGTCTTTCCAGTGACCCCCGCCCCCGACAGAGGGCACACTGGTCTCGTCCTAAGGGCTGGTACGGCCCTCCTTTTCCTCTCCCTCTTCCCTTGCCGCCTCCTTTCCCTTGTGTCACCAAAGCAGCAGCCAGCAGGTCGGCTTTTCGTTGCATTCTCTTCTCTTTCTTTTTCTCTTCTTCTTGTTCTCGGTTTACGTACACTTTCCAGGCAATCTCTATTAGCTGACTGATACTCATTCCCAGCGCGTCATCTTTCCCTTGTAGTTTTTTCTTAATATCCGGGGCACTCTGGGAGATATATGCCATGGCTAGCATCCTGGCACTTTCGGGGGCGGTTGGATTGATGGGGGTATACGTCTGGTAAGCTTCTATTAATCTTGAATAGAATGCCTCAGGCGATTCATCTGGTCCTTGGAAAACAAGTGATGGCTTTGACATATTGACGGCTGGTTTTCCTGCCTTTCGCACCGCTTCGGTAACTAGGGTCTGGTACTGTTGCAGTCGGGTAGCATGTTGGTATGGATCCCAGCCTGGATCTACTGGGGGAAACCTCAGGTCTACGTAAGTAGCCAAGTTAGTGCCTGCTGGCACATTAGGGCGCAGAATTTCTGACACTGCCATGCGCACCTTTTCTCTTTCTTCCAAATTAAAGAGTGTCCCCATCAGTTGTTGAATGTCCATCCATGTGGGGTTATGGGTGCTCATGATAGTAGTCATAAGGTCTGCTAATTCCTGTGGTTTCTCAGCAAAAGGGCCATACTGCTTTTTCCAATTCAGCAAATCGGATGAAGTGAAGGGGACATGTTGAAATATCGGCCTGCGTTCAATGGTGCCGTCTTGCTGAGGGACAAATTGATCCATCTGGGGGAGGGGGGCTATCAGACTGGGTGGGGTCCCATGATCAGGGCAGGGTCCCTGTTGTCGGGTATGGCTGGCCACTGGGCTTGTGCCTGTCCACAAACATGCAGGCTTGCCTAGATTTCGGCTGTGGGGGGGGGCGCCCGAAGGGAGAGCTCATCCACTCTCTGTCTGCCGGGGTGGGTGTCTCCTGGGGAGGAACTCCGGTACTCTGGTGGCTCTGATCAGCCATCTCCTGTTGCCTTTCTTCCTGTGGTTGCCTCCCTTCGGGTGGCTTTGGCAGTGGTGGATACAGCGGGACGTATGGTGGAGGAGTCCCTTCCTCCGTTTCACTGAAAATCTCTCCCTCCTTTTCTGTGGGCTTCGGGCGGGGGGGTCGGCGTAGAAGCATTAGATGTGCCACTTCTGCTCTGCAATCTCTGAGCCAGGGCGGATTTTCCTCAACATTCTGCTGCCGCTGATCTATGTATGGATATTGATCGGGGTGACCACCAGATGCCTGGGTTACTTTCTGATGGACCTTTGAGATGACTTGAGGGTCAAAGGTTCCCTGAGCTGGCCAACCTACCTGCATAGAGGGCCATTCTACTTCACATAGGACTCGGAGTTTCTGTCTGGTGAGCTTTTCTCCAAAGTCCCTATTGAATCCTCTTTTAAAATTACTTAACATACATTGCAGGGGCGTCTGAGGGACGCTTCTGCCACCTCCCATTTTCTTCCCTTGGACACAGACAATTAGGGTGGGGAACGGACAAGGAGTAAGGGGTCTCCTTGTTCAGACAAAAGGGAATCACACCACTCACGCCCTACTGACCTAAGGAGCCGGACGTTCCAACGGTCTCCTGTAGGAACTGCAGCAGGCTAGCACGTGCACACACACACACCACACTCACTCCACAAACTCCCAACCCTTTTTTCTTACTTTACTTAAGGATATCTCTCAGTTCGGACTCACGTTCCGCCTCGTAGAGAGATCTCCTGTGGAGGGTCTCAGTTCGGACTCACGTTCCGCCTCGTAGAGACACCTCCTGTGGAGGGTCTCAGTTCGGAATCACGTTCCGCCTCGTAGAGACACTTCCTGTACTTAAGGATATCTCTCAGTTCGGACTCACGTTCCGCCTCGTAGAGAGATTTCCTGTCAGGAGGGTGATCAAGCCTCCTCTTCCAGTCTACTGACTGGGCTCCTTTCCAGTCACCCGGGTGATATTTCATACTTGCCTTTCCTGCAGATCCGGATACACCTTGTTGCTGAGTTCCAGCCCGAGTCTTGTGGTTCTTAGGCTCGCTGTCCGGTCACCCGCTCCGCTGGGCCCCTCGTTCGGAGATCCCCAAAGGGAACAGTCCTTTGTGCGCGCTGGGACGTCCGCGAGGCCTCACCCATGGGGCTGGGCACGGAGAACGGCCCAGAAAGCCTCAGGGCTTCCAAGTCCCACCAGAGTCGCCAGAAATGTTGCAGAAAAATCACCCTTCTGTAGAGAATAGAGGGACTTGTACCACTTCAGGCTTGGAAAACAGTTTATTGCTAGCACTGGTTCAGGGGATTACATTCGCCATACTGAACGCCGAATACATACACGATCAGTTCCTTATATCAAAGCATTATACGTCATCAATTATTTGTCACTTGCTCCCTGGCATGTTTGCCGGCTGTTTCCTGTACTTATGTTATTCTTACATTCTGCTGCGCGGGCAGTCTTATCTACTTCCCTAAATACGGCGCGACTATAATTTATTGCCATGTAAGCAGTCTGCAGAGGAAGGGGGGTCTCTCTTCAAGCAGTCTGTTCTCGGGGGGGGGGATCTTTTTCTGCCTCAGTTTTCTTTCCATCTTTTTCCCACTTCAGTCCCATAAAGGTGTGATATGACCATTTCCAACCCTGTTCCCTAAGTATACTACCTCTGGCATTCCAAACTGACATTTGCTTAGTTTTACTGTTAGACCCGCCTCACGTATAGCCTGCAATACTGTTCTTAGGTGTACCAAGTGATCCTCCACATTTTCACTAAATATGGCTATATCGTCGATAAAGGCCACTGCAAATGCACTTAATCCATTTAGCAATCGATTGATTAGCCTTTGGAAGGAGGCAGGACTGTTCCTCAATCCAAAAGGCAACACGTTAAATTCGAATAACCCATCAGGTGTGACAAACGCTGTTTTGGGTTTGGCAGCTTCATCCAGGCTCATCTGTCAAAACCCTTTGCACAAGTCAAGAGTGGAAATGATTTTAGCAGCTCCCAACTGATCTAAAAGGGTATCAGTTCGTGGCATGGGATATGCATCGGGCTTGGTGATCGAGTTTAATTTTCTGAAATCAATGCAGAACCTGATGGTGTTATCTGGTTTTTTCACCAGAACCACTGGGGCAGACCAGGGGCTCAAAGAGGGTCTGATTACTCCTAACCTTAACATCTCTTCTACCTCCCTGCGTATGTCTCCCAGCAACTTTCCATTTACCCGATAAGGGAGTGACCTTATGGGGTGATTGTCTCCTGTATCAATGCTGTGTACAGCCAAATCCATTTTCCCTGGTCTGTTCTGAAAGACATCAGAAAATTCTGTTACCACTGATCGTATTCTCCTCCTGTCTTCAAGGTTGAGTTGTTCTGACCATCTTAGCTGGTCTGGATTACACTCTTCTAACCAGTGGTTTAAGATGTCTACTATCTCTTCTCCCCCTGTCTCTAGGTTTTCTTCTGGGACCTTCTGCACCTGTAAAACTACTCCACTCCTCTCATAGTGTGGCTTCATCATATTTACATGTACTACCCTGGGTCTTTTTTCAGATTTTTCTTTAACCACCACATAGGTTAAATCATCCATTTTCTCTCTGACTGTGTAGGGGCCTTCCCAAGCAGCCTTAAGCTTGTCTTTGCGCAGGGGAAGAAATATCATTACCTGATCCCCTACCTCAAATACTCTAGAGCGTGCCTTTTGATCATACCAGAACTTTTGCACCTCTTGGGCTTTGGTTACATTGGCTTGAACTAGTTTACAGAGTGTATCTAGGGTTTGTCTAAGTTTTAACACATAATCCACCACAGAGGTTTTGTTTTCTACGAGTTTACCTTCCCAGTTTTCCCTCAGGAGATCAAGAGGGCCTCTCACTCTTCTGCCATACAACAGCTCGAAAGGTGAGAATCCCGTTGATTCCTGTGGAACTTCCCTGTAGGCAAAGAGTAGGTGTTGCAGTTTGTCATCCCAGTCATTTGGGTGTGTGTTTACGTAAGCCCTAATCATTCCTTTGAGTGTGGCGTTAAATCTTTCCACCATTCCATTGCATTGGGGGTGATAAGGAGTGGTTTTCAAGGTTTTCAACACTTCCACAGACACTCCATTATCTCGGAGAGGAAATTTGACCCACAATCTGTTAAGATTTCAGAGGGAAATCCAGTTCTGAAAAATATAGTTAGCAAAGCCTCAGCTACAGACGGAGCATCTATAGAGGCTAGTGCTACAGCTTCTGGGTATCTTGTGGCAAAATCCACCACTGTGAGGATGTACTTTTTTCCCTTGCGGGTGGGTTTAGTGAAAGGCCCTACAATATCTATGCCCACCCTAAAGAAAGCTTCTCCTATAATAGGCAGAGGCTGTAAAGGGGCTTTACTGTGATGCCCTGCCTTCCCCACACGCTGACAGGTTTCACAAGACCTGCAGTACTCTGCTACTTGCTTAGCAATTCCAGGCCAAAAGAAGTTTGCCATGAGCCTTTGTTTAGTCTTGTTTTTCCGCAAGTGCCCTGCGCATGGCACATCATGGGCTAGTTCTAGCAACCTTAGCCGGAATTGGTTAGGTACTACCAGTTGCTTTAGTGGTTTCCAGGTTAACTCTTGGGTTTTTGGTAACCACAGCCTATACAACAATCCTTTCTCCCAAATAATCTGCTCCCTTCTTTCCTCAGAGAAGGGCCTCTCTTGAGGGAGAGCAACTCTTTTCAGAGGCTCCAAACTAGGATCACTGAGGACTTCCTGCTTGAATTCCTCTACTCCTCTTAAATCAGGAAAAGGGGTCTCTAGCGCCTTCTCCTCTACAGAACCACCTGCCTTGGTTGTTTCACTGGCTTTCAGGTCTACAGGTTGCATGGAGGCTTGTTCTGTTGTTTCGGTTTGGGGAGGGTCTGGGGTTGGTTTTGGACCTTCTGGAATCACTGTGGGTTGTACCTCTAGTACCTTTTCTTTTACATTAGCTTTTGCCTGGTCCTGTCTTGAAGTTTCCTCCCTTTCCTTTTGCTTGCGGGTTACCACACATATTTGAGCTTCTGGGCCCATTATATCCTTTCCCACAATGATAGGGGCAAATTGGGTTGGAGGTTCCATCACCCCAACTTCATACAGACCTCTCCATCCCCTCCATTCTATGGATAACCTTGCTACTGGGACTTCAAAGGAGGGACCATTCACTCCCTGGATCTCAATAGACATTCCTGGTACCAAATCTTCAGGTGTCACCAAATCTGCCCGGATCAGAGAAACATCAGCTCCAGAATCCAATATCGCCATGATGGTCTTATCCTTTACATAAACAGGTTCTTTAAACTGATTATTAACCTCTTCCCTGTTGGTGATCACAAATCCACAATTATAAGGTTTTTTTTATGCTTGCTACCCCTGGTGGCTTGGTTTGTTCGGGTTTAGGACTACCTAGGTTAGCTGGTGTTATTGCTTGTAACTTGGGGCAGCTATTCCTGATGTGGCCTGTCTGACCACACGAATAACAGGCACGGTCTCTGGGGTGAGAAGGATCAAAAGGAGGTTTTTTGAACTCCTTTTTATTTGGGGCTTCCCATTTCCCCCCCTTCTTCTCAGACTCAATCCTGGGGCCTAACCCTTCCCGGTTTTCAATCAGTTTGTCAGCCATTTCTGCAGCTTGGTTTACAGTTTCAGGATCTTTATCCTTAACCTTCAGTTTTATTTCTCTGGGCAACCGAAAATAAAACTGATCCAGAGCCATAAGCTCTAACACCTTTTCCCTGTTGTCAGCTTTTGCTTCATCCACCCATTTTAGTAGCAGGTTTTTTATTTTTGTTGCAAACTCTACCATAGATTTACCAGGTTGAGGTGTTAACCCTCTGAACTTTTTCCTAAAGTGCTCAGGGCCTAACCTGAACCTTTTAAACACCGTTTCTTTGAATTGAGCATAGGAAACAGCCTCCCCCTCTGGCATGCTATTATAAATCTCTGCCAGCTCCCCTTTGATTAAATTAGGCACAAACTTCATATACCGTATTTTTCGGACCATAAGACGCACTTTTTCCCCCCAAAAAAGGAGGGGGAAATGTCTGTGCGTCCTATGGAGTGAATACAGTAATTTTTTTTTTTTTTTTTTTTTTTTTTTACTTTCCTCTGCTGGTCCGGAAGAGTGGAGGACTCCTGGGTGGGGCGGGGGAAGCCCCCTCCTCTCAGCTGATTTTTTTTTAAATTTTTTTTTGTACCATACAGTAAGTGCGTCTTATGGTCCGGTGCGTCTTATGGAGCGAAAAATACGGTAATCACCCTCCTGCAGTCACCACTTCTGTGCTGCCCTTTCAAAAGTGGTCAGGAAGACTTGTGGGTCTTCTCCTGGGGTGTATGCTGTGAAGTCCTTCGGGGTAACTCTGACAGGCTGCTCCTCTTTCAATTTCATCATCCTTTCCTCATGTCTGCTTTGCTCTTCTTGGGCTTGAAGTTGCTCTCTCTGGGCTTGAAGTTTCTCCTGGTGCAGCTTTTCCTCATGTCTGCGTTGTTCTTCCTGCACCTTTTCCTCGTGTCTGCGTTGCTCCTGCCGCACCTTTTCCTCGTGTCTGCGTTGTTCTTCCTGGGCCTTAAGTTGCTCCTGCTGCAGTCGAAGCCGTTCCCACTCTAACCTGGTCTCTTCTTCCTTCTGCTTTGCCACTAGCCGCAGTTCCTGTTCACGGAGCTCCCATTCTTTTGTTTGGGGTCCTGCTACCCTAGGGCTAGAGGGTGCAGCTCCTTCTATTGCCGCCTGGGAGATCAGCATAACTTTCAGTTCTTCTGCTGTTTTCTCCTCCCATGGCAAATTGTCCTTTTTACACTGCTCAATCAGGGCAGTTTTGTTCATGGAGAGATATTGGCTCATTTTAATTGCCTCACTGGGTCCCTATTCCGCAGGCCCGAAGTTAAAACATACACTGCTTTTGCCAGCTCTATTAGTAAAAAACCCAATTGCTGTTTGGAGTGCTTAATCTCACTGTTCAGGATCGCTCCGCTGCCACCATCTGTCAAGGTTCCGCTACTGCAGGGACCCCTTAACCTGCCTTTGGAAGATCTCTGCCTCTTCTCAAAGCTTCTCCCATTCCAGGAGATCAAATCCTCTGCCTGTTTCCAGTAGCATGGGAATAGGCTTTAGACGTGGTGAAGAAGTCACTCCAAAAACTCAGGGTACACAACAACACTTTACTTATTATATTAGGGTATTTACATAATAGAGCAGATATAATTCAAAAGCAAGTATACAAACAAATAATACAAGGTTCTCTAGCTTAACTTCAGACTACCTCTCTCCTCTGCAGTCAGTCTCTCTCTCTCCCTAGCTGACCACACCCCACACATATATAGCCTTCCCAGGATTGGAAGGTTATAACCATGTGACCTTGAACAGGATAACTAATTCTTAACTTCTATTGGGTGAACTAAAACTCACAAACGCCCCCTCTCATCCTGAAATGTTTGGGCCTTCAGGCTTCAACTAATCTAGGGAAGTGTTTGGGCCTTCAGCAAACTTAAGCCTGTGTAGGCCTCCATCCTTCACAAGGGCGCAGTCCTACGGTCCTTCGAGCTTGCCTGGGGGCCATAGGATTGGTTGGACTCCCGCCTGTGACCTCGGCAATCCCTCCGGGGTTGCAGCGGGGACTCCGCCCAGGGAGGACCGTCACCCCCCCACCTCGCAGCCAGTGTGGTTCTTTCCGTGCCGGCTAGGAACTGAAGACAGAAGACTGTGTTCTGTTCCCCATGGGGGGGGGGGGGAGAGGCACTGCAGGCTTCCATGGAATCCAGGCAGTGCCTCAGCCAGTCTCTCCTCCGTGGGAGGAGGTGTAAAGCATTTAGACGGCTGTCTATATGTTTTTGAGGGCAAGGGGAGCGTGGCGGCAATCCTATCTGCCACATTCCTCCCGCCCTCAACTGGATGCCTGTAATCTTCATTGCATCACACTGACCAACTATTTAATTTAATGTAAACTAAATTTAGTGTTTACATGAGGACAGCCATAGCCATTTCCTTGGCTGCGCACTGCCTTTTTCAAGCTGCTGTGATCGTAAAACTGGCTATAGCTGTCATGGTGCATACAAAAGTCTCTTCGTGCAATTGTGTAATTAAGTACGTCACATAGAGTAAATAAGTACAGTCATGCCTTGGATTGAGAGCATAATTCGTTCCGGAAACGTGCTTGTAATCCAAAACACTCTTATATCAAAATGAAATCCCCCCAAAAAAATTTGTACAGAGATTTTTAATTTAAGCCGTACTACAGTACTTGTATTGCAAGACGTCGCTTGTATATCAAGTCAAAAAAAATTAAATAAATATTTAAAAATTTGCTTGTCTTGCAAAATACTCTCAAACCAAGTTACTTGCAATCCAAGGCATTACTGTACTACTTATTCGGGTAAACTGACACAGAGGGTAAATGTCTTCCTTCACACGATTCCTCCCAGCTGTCCCAAGTGGTACAGATATCATGTGGAGATATACTGTATACCACAAATCCATCTGTATATATTCCTGCTGTGATTATGGCAGCTTCCAAAAACACTATTACGATCAAGGAAATCACAGTGAGAGCATATTCATGCGGCCCTGGTTCATGCAACAGATGTCTGCAGATGATATGCAGAAGTACTGGGTTACAGGGAAGCATTTGCATGGGTGAACTTACTCTAAAAGCAGTACATCCTGTGCCTAGTTTAATATAATGAGAGGTGAACCTATTCTAAAAGCAGTACATCCTGTGCCTAGTTTAATATACTTAAAAATGAGGCATTTATTCTGAATTCCTCAAATCATATGCTTTTCTGTATCTGTGTAATAAATCCTTATTTTGTTTCAGTATAATAGCTTCTGCTCTGAATTATTTTAGAATAAGCTTGACTCCCTCACAATTGTCTCTACTGCTGTATTTTAAGCTGCTAAAGTAAAATAGTGTTTTAGGAATGGTTAGGTTTAGCTGAACAACAAGGGCATATATTCATTTTCAGAGTCCAATTGTGCCTGTTTTGCGTTTCTAGCTATGTACTGGCCTGTGTTTAAAATATTGTTAGATGATGCTGGCATTTTGCCCTGGAATTTAACAGGAATCCTGTTAAAACTATAACAGTAATACCTTGGATTGCAAGTAACTTGGTCTGAGAGCATTTTGCAAGACAAGCAAAAAAAATTAAAAATTTTTGACTTGGTAAACGAGCAAGGTCTTGCAAGACAAGTTGTAGGGATGTAACCGCTCGCCTTGAGCGGGTGTAGCAGGCCGAAATCGGCCCCGCTCACGCCCGCCAGAGACTCGCTTTGATATAAGAGTGTTTTGGATTACAAGCATGGTTCCGGAACAAATTATGCTTGCAATCCAAGGTATTACTGTATACTAATTTATTTTTCTAATACATTTTAAAAGTTGTGCTTGATTGCAGCTGAGTGGAAATGAAGTAAACATGGTTATGGGGCAGGAACAGTGCAATCCTGGGCAGGGCCAGTGCAAGGCAGTTTGGTGCCCTAGGCAAGATCAGATATTTAGTGCGCCCCCCTTCCCACTTGAGCCCTCCCTCCCTATTTCTGGTGCTCCCTTTAGCCCTGCGCCCTAGGCAGCAGGGCTAAATGGTCAGGCCTAATTGGCCTAATGCAGTGTTTCTCAACCTTGGGTCCCCAGATGTTTTTGGCCTACAACTCCCAGCATGCCCCAGCCAGCATAGCTGGCTGGGGCATGCTGGGAGTTGTAGGCCAAAAACATCTGGGGACCCAAGGTTGAGAAACACTGGCCTAATGGTAGCACCGGCCCTGATCCTATGCATGTTTACTCAGAAGTAAGTCCCATTGTGTTCAGTGGGCTTATTCCTTAGTAGTAAATGTGTTTAGGATTACATACTCAGGATCTAGTTCAGCTAGTAAATTTCAAGTATACACCCACCAACCCCAAATTAATTAAAATGTTTGGGGAAAAGGGCGACTGCCTGGGCTCCCCACATCTGTTCTCCTGCACTGAGCAGGGGGTTGGACTCGATGGCCTTATAGGCCCCTTCCAACTCTACTATTCTATGACTCTATGATTCTATGAATCTGTAGCGGCTATGGAACACGAAAGGGGTCAAAATTATGGATGTACAGATTTTGTTAAATCCGTTCCATCTGTGTTTCATGGAGAGTCGGGCATCTTTAGTTCTATCGTCCACCCATTGACAGAATCATATATTTTTTTTAGGGATGTGTGGGAATTTTGTTCCTGTTTGCAAATGTGCATTAGTGCAAGTGCACATTTACGCAAATGTGCATTTGTGGGGGGAAATGATCCTTGAATCTGCAGAATCCATGCAACTCGCAAAAAAGCAGGTCTCCTACAGAATCTGTAGGTTGGATTAATAGAAATCTGAACTTATTTGAATCTGCTGTGGATTTCTCCAACATCCCTAGCAAAATTAGCTTGTTTGCAAGCTAATTTTGTCCCTTTGGGTGCTTCATAGTGTTAGAAAAGTGGACATGGTGTATTTACAAAGTGTAAAAATAAAGTTCCATCATACACATGCAATCAACAAAGTTGTATATAGCACACATTGTTAGATGTATTAATCTCTCTGCTCTCCCCCCTCCTGGCCTAAGCTACATCTGCCAACTGCTATTTTAGACAGGGAACCTTGAAGAGTTATGTCGCTTCTTTGTCTAATTGTATGTCTAGCGCCGCCATATCTTCTCCTTGGCTAGAGTCTCATCCCTGATGTGTACTCTCAGGTGCCAACTCTAGATGTACAAATGAAAAGGGAGTTTCTTCAATTGATAAGAGGTACCAAGAGTAGCAAATTCATGAGACACCTGATATCTCAGGTGCCCCAAAGGTCAGGAGAAGCATCAACCTAGCCAAGGGAGGAAAGGCCAGATGGCCTTCTACGCAACTAAAGACCGATACTTATACTATGTTCAAAGAAATGTCTCTGATTGGTTGTTGCCCTGTTCAAATGAATGTACGTGATTGGTTAGCATGTTTAAGCGAACACATTTGATTTGCTGAAAATGAATGAACCAATGAATGTAAAAGTATAAAAAGACCTGCATGTTTCTTTTTCCCTTTGTTCAGCCTCTGATCCTGGCGCGAGCCACAGGGCTGAGCCTTTTTGCAAAAATAAAACTTTGAAAACTCACTCCTGGTGTGTTGCTTCCCTTTCCTCGAGTATTGGGTTCTCTGGGAGAGGACTCTGAGCATATTTTTGCAACAATAACTACTACAGAAGCCATTTTTCTCCAGCTCCTGCAGGGTGGTGCAACCCGTGTGGAAGGTCCAGGGGTCAAAAATGGCTCCAGGACCTCCTGAATTTGCCCACCCCTGTCCCCTGAAGTACAGAATACAGACTAACTACAGGCTAATCATCCCACTTTGAGCAAAGGATCCAATTTTTCCCCTCTTCCACTCAATCTCAACCCTCAAGCATTGCCACGTACACATTCATATGGATAATAGAAAGTGCACATATAGCAATCACTGGTATATATCTGGTCACAGTTCTCATGATCATTCATGGCAACTGAGGAAAATGCCTTGATCGCAGTGCTGGGAAGAGATGCAAGCTATATCTGTATCTTTGTCAGGTTCATTATAGCATACATTCTAGAAAGTGATCAGGGACCAGGGCCTGGGAAAACAATTTGTCTTATGGGAAATAAGTGTTAGGTGAACCAGCTACAAGATCATCTCAAAAAAGGTATCACTCTGGAGTTCACTTACAATTGTGTAACCAAAAATGCATAAACACAGTTCAGTTCTCTCAGCAGCTAAGACACTGATAAAGAAAATTTCACCTTGAAAATTCTTGTGGCCATTGTGTAACTGCAGGCTCTAATAGGGAGCTGTAATGAGCGCAGAAAAGAACTGCTGCACAGCAGACATTATCACAACACATACAGGAAGAACACGAACGCCTTCCATTTCTAGGCCAGGAACTCAAAGAACAAAACCAAACCTCTTTCCTACTGGCCTTCCTTTCTCTTTCCTTTTCAATTCACATCGAGGAGGATTATTTCAGGTACACTAATAACTTGGATTACAAGTAACTAGGTTTGAGAGCGTTTTGCAAGACAAGCAAATTTTTTAATATTATTATTATTATTATTTACTTGATATACAAGCGTCGTCTTGCAATACAAGTACTGTAGTATGGCTTAAATTAAAAATCTCTGTACAAATTTTTTTGGGGGGATTTTGTTTTGATATAAGAGTGTTTTGGATTACAAGCACCTTTCCAGAACGAATTATGCTCTCAATCCAAGGCATGACTGTACTTCTATGCCCATCTTGGCTGCATGCATGGATGCAAAGATCACCAATCTTTTTCTATTCCTGTTTTGTTGTGATTAATTATATGGACAATCCTATCGCATTTTGCATACATTTGTCCTTTTATTATATTAGAAAATAATTTCCTCCACTGCCACCCCGCAAAAACCCTGGCACCACCAGTCATTTGATTCTCTTATTAACAATTTGTAGTAATGAGATAAACAGTTTTAATATATGTTTTCCTCCATATTCAGTAAATTCTTTTTATTTCCTATTTGCATGAAAATGAGAGATTTTAAGGGTGGGATATGAAGTCTGGCTTAATTTGCATTAAAGAAAAACACATTGTCTTTTTTCTCCTCAGGAAAATCTGCTTATAAAATATCTTCGTGGGAAGATAGAAATTGTTGCTGAACACTAAGCCAGTAATAGATTCTTACTAATAACCTGAGAGGCTGAATACAAGCATGATTTATTGAGTAAAATACAAATTAACACAAAATCAATCAGATATTGATGTATAATATGTAACTGTGATCAATATCCTAGTGCCAGACCAATAATAATAGTAACCCTTAAAAAACAGCACATTTTAAAAATTAAGACGTAATCATATGAATATATATAAATCTTGTAAATAAGTAAAATGAATACAGCTAAGTTGCCTGTGACTGAAAATGGAAGACTTAGTTCTCAGGGAAGCTCTGTCCAGCGGCTTGTTTAAACGAGATTGCCTAAACTACATGGGTAGGATTAGCAAAGCAAGGATCTATGGCCTAAGTAGATGCTGCACTGATCTGCTAATGTGGTATATCAGCCTTCCCCAACCATATATTTTGGACTTCAACTCCCAGCCAGTATGGTCAGTGGTCAGGGATGCTGGGAATTGGAGTCTAAAACATCTGCAGGCTGTTGTGTGCACAACACCTGGTTTAAATGTGAATAGGGCACACGGAATGCTGCATGGATAAAGATATTTTGTGTACACCCAGTGTCATGCTTAAATCAGGCCTTTAAAAAACAAAAAACAAAAATCCTATGCTCGGCGACTGACAGAATGACTTATTTATTTGTTTATTTATTCAGTTAATAACCACTTCCCAGCAATGTCGTTGAAGTGGCTTGCAAAAATTAAAATACAATACAAAATACATAAAATGTCATCAATGCAAGTTAAAATGTTTAGCAAACAAAGACAGCACAGAATCATAAAACAATTAAAAACCACACATTTTAATAACAAAATGATATATTCAGTCTGGTCATTCTCCAGAAAGGGTGGGTGTGGGAAAAGACCTGCTCCAGAGGACAATTTTTACTAACTTCCTTAAGGAAGTTAGTAAAATACAGTAAAATACAGGCCTGTAAAATTAGTAAAATACAGGCCTGTGGCTCACGATGGGTCAGCTTGTCTGAGCGTGGAAAGCTAAGCAGGGTCAGGCCTGGTTATTACTTGGATGGGAAACTCCTCCTCTAGTTTCCTGCACTGAGTAGGGGGTTGCACTCGATGGCCTTGTAGGCCCCTTCCAACTCTATGATCTATGAAATCGGAGTAGACTGGTGGCCTGGAAGGCTCTATAACCTTCTTTTAAGATTAACTTCTCTTAGATTATAGTTCTGCTATTACAAAAATAAGCAAATCATACACCTAACTATTATTTCTTTAATTCACAACATAGGTTTAACCCTTTGTATGCCAGTATACCGTTAATTAACCATCTCCTCAATTCCAGTACTCAATAACCATTTAATTAATTAATTTATTTATTTATTTATTACATTTATACCCCGCCTTTTTTCCTGCAAGGAACCGAAGGCGGCTTACATAATTCTCCACTCCACTTTATCCTCACAACAACCCTGTGAGGTAGGTTAGGCTGAGAGGCAGTGACTGGCCCAAAGTCACCCAGTGTCATGACCCCCCTCCAGGAATTAAACACTCTGAGGACGAGTGTGACTCACCCCGGGCCCTGGACACTCCTCAGTAGCAGAGTTCAGACACTGCTGCTCCAGACGGGGCCGACCGGGCAGCTGAAGAGCTGGCAGGCCCCTCTGGCATGACCCGTGGGAGTTCCCCAGTCCGGGAGGAGTCAGGATCAGAGGTGGAGATGGCGCAGGTCCCGAGTCCCAGACAGAGGAGGAGGATGAGAAGGCAGGAACAGATGCAGGCCCCTCGACGCAGCGTCCGGCTGCAAACCAGGGCAGCGGCCTTGTGAGGCTTTTGTAATCAGCCTGCTGCTAAGGAGCTCCAGGTGTGGGACAGGCGTGCCCAGGCAGCAGGCAGTATAACAACGCTCACTCACTGAAGCCTGGGTATCGGGAAACAACGTCCTCCTTGATTTGTGTTCCTGATCCCTGACCTTGCTCCAGAACCCTGCCTTGCTTCCCGGACTCTTGGACCCGACTTCGGACTGACACTGACACTGCGTCTGCTCGACCCCTGGACTTTTGAACAACACTCTCGGCTTGACTCCTAGGATTGTAAGACCACACTTCTGTTACCCATCCCGCTGCAGCTCCCTTATCTTATCTCAGCTGGACATTTGGCAGTGCTCCCAGAAGGAAAGCCAGCTGCTGGCTGCCGGCCAGCCTTAAGCCGGACACCTAGTGAGTTTCATGGCCGAGCGGGGACTAGAACCCGGATCTCCTGAGTCCCAGTCCAACACTCTCACCACTATGCCACACTGGCTCTAATCACATATCACATATAGTTGATTTTACCATCTCATCAGATCAATATTCAGCAAGCATTTACAATCCTCCACATATTTTTCCCCTATCAAGGACAATAGCCAATGTGGCGTAGTGGTTAGAGTGTTGGACTGGGACTCGGGAGATAGTAATAATACTTAGGTCTTGCCCTGAGAGCAAGTGAGACAGAGTTACTAGTAATTACATAGATATAAAGAAGATGTACCAAGGGAATGACTGATGTGTTGGCTATAATAAAGTCAGCAGCCTAGAAGCTAAAGAAGTAAGTCGAAACACTCTTATTCCAGGACCAGTCATGTTTGCTCCAGTTATTGAAACAACATCTTGAAAGTTCAACTGTGTAAAGACAGAAAATGAAAGTGCTGAGGAATTTCTTATACAAGGAATGCTATTATAGACCACATATCTACACCACACAGTGATGATGTTGTCATGTGCATAGTGCAGTGATGGCGAACCTATGGCACACGTGCCACAGCTGGCACGCAGGGACCTCTCTGTGGGCACTCGAGCCATTGGTCGCCAGATCGCGAAAAGACCGTCCCCTTCTGCATTCAGCGTCGGGTTTCCATAGTAATTCCTCTCCACTCATTCCTCGCTGGCCTCCACAGGCAGGCACACTCCAACATCTCCACCCCCAGAAGCGGACTGTGCAGGCACCCAGCCCTCCTTCTAACTGAACAGACAGCTCAGAAGCACAGCGTGCGCGCGCGCCCGAATCTTTGCACGCCTGGTGAAGAGCCACGCCCTGAGACAGAGCGGGGCGCGATTAGCTAGTGCCCCCTCCTCCTTCCTGCCAAATTTAAGGCACTTTGAAATAAATAAGTTGGTTTTATGTTGCAGCTTGGGCACTTGGGCTCAAAAAGGTTTGCCATCACTGGCATAGTGGATAAGGCTTTCTATTGAATATGTGTCTGTGGGCGGCTGCATCCTTTTGATACAGCCCTGTCTGCTTTACAGGAATCATAGTGACAATTGGCAGTGTGGATGGAGCTATACTAGCGGTCTCCAACCATTTTCGGCCTGTGTGAGCACATTTGGCATCTTGAAAAAGTGCCCTGGGCATCACCACAAATTGACTACTGGGGAGCGGGGAATCACAAACATGTTAGGAGTGCCCCTTATCTATGAATGTGCAATCTGTGTGTACACTACCCACTTTGCGCTCTCTCCCTCTCTGGCTCTTTTCTCTCTTTCCTCCTTCTCTCTCTCTCTCTCTCTCTCTCAATCTTTCTCTGGCTCCTCCTTCCGATCCTTCTGTCTCTCTAGCTCAGTGTTCTCCAACCTTGGGTCCCCAGATGTTTTTGGCCTACAACTCCCAGCATGCCCCATATGCTGGCTGGGGCATGCTGGGAGCTGTAGGCCAAAAACATCTGGAGACCCAAGGTTGGAGAACACTGCTCTAGCTCCTCTCCCTCCCTCCCTCCCTCTCTCCCTCTCTCTTTCTTTCTTTCTTTCTTTCTTTCTTCTCTTGCTCCTCTTCTGTCTGTCTGTCTCTCTCTTTCTCTGTTTACATTGTGTTTCTAGTGGACCACTATGACTGCCTATATTTTGTTTGCTGCATGGTGGAGGATCAGGCACGTGCGCTACTCTCAGTATGTATGTATTTGAAATGTTTTTATGCCGCTCCTCAGCCAAAAAGGCTCCCAGAGTTTCTTACATATAATCAATTAAACAAGACAGTCCCTGCCTGCAGGCTTACAATCTAAAAAAGACAAGACACACAAGGAAAAAAAAAGAATGGGAAGGGGGCGAGATTATTTTCTGCTGTGCTTGTTTTAAATCACAGTCCATCAGAAAACAGCAGTTTTCAACTTCCAACAAGCCGTTTTCTACTTTTCACTTTGAAATTCTCTCTTCTACATGTATGTATGTATGTATACAAGGTAACATGTGATTGCCCATGCAGATGGACACCTCAGCCACATGATTTGGGAATTGACCCTTACTGTAGTAAAATAATGTCCTTTCTCTCATTCTTGATCAAGGGGAGTGCTGCCTTAAGAGCATGCTTGCCAACTAAGACTGGCTCCTGTCACTGAAAGATACTAAGACTAATCATGCTAATGGCAAAAATAAATCTCGCTGTATTTTTGTAAGAAGGGTGTAAGGATTCAGGTTTGATTATCTGCTTTGCTTTTGCCTGATCATAAAAAGCAACTGATGGAGATATGGATCATGGGGCAGACATATATTACTGGTGCTTAGCTAGAAGGTTGCATGAGAGCGCTGCATACGATGAAGCTTCCACAAGGTTGCCCTGATGATCGCAGGGCAGTTCTGTGCAGCCCAGGCTGCCAACATGGCTCATCACCAGTCCCGGCTGGGCATCTGACTGAGATTTCAACCAAAGACTGCCTGACACTCTTAATCACTACACTGCGTTACTGATGGAAAGGTTCAGGTGACAACTTGCCTCTCGTGTTATACGTTTCCAGGTTCTGTGTTAAAGATATTCAGATGATGTGTTAAGAATTAAGGTATCTTTACAGCAGCCACAGTTTCTAGATGATGTTGGACTACAGCTCCCATCATTCCTGACCACTGAACATGCTGGCTGGGGCAGGTGGGATCTGGAGCCCAAGAACATCTGGAGGGCCACAGATTTCTCATCCCTGACCTAGAGGAACCATAGAGGAGGAGATCTTGCTGTCAACCCCCCCCCATCAAATTAAGTGCTATCTTCTAATGCTGGGGTGCAGAACCTCTCTTTCAGCCCAAGGGATGAATTCCATTTTGGAGAAGCTTTCAGGGCGGTGGTGGCTGAAGGCAGAAGGGGGCAGGGCCAAATGCAAAGGGGATGGGGCTAAAGAATACCCAAAACACCAGCATATTGTAGCCTGAAGCTCTTATTGCCAGTAAATAAGCCTTAGGAGAGGCATTTCAATGTTTTAGAATGGGGTCAGGGGTGGGGGGCGGGGAAGCTGCACAAAAGCTGGGAAACCATCAAACGATCGGTGGTTGTGGAGAAGTGTGTAAGGGTGTGGCTATCTGGGGGAACCCAGAAGGCTGGATGTGGCCCAAGGGCCTGAGGTTCTGCACCCCTGCTCTGATGCCACTGAACCAGTGTTCTCCAACCTTGGGTCCCCAGATGTTTTTGGCCTACAACTCCCAGCATGCTCCGGTAAGGTTGGAGAACACTGCACTAAACACATGCTACTGATCCACAGATTTTATATATGTGGTGGTTACATACACGGTGGGTTATAACTCTGTGTAGGTAGCGAAGGAATTAAGTGCTCCTTCTGACATGAAAAGTTTTTGCTTAGTGATCGTGGAAGGACATGAATCCTGGACAGCTTAGCCACGGAACTGTGGTGGACTGCAGATAGTGCATGTCCTGTATGTGTAGGAATAGCATCAAAAGTGATGCTGCTGGGTTGTCTTTCTTACTGCATTTAACATGAATCTAATTTTCAATCCTGTGAAGGTTAAGGGCTGTAAAAAAAATCTTGATCGTGTTGCTGTTATATAGCAGTGTAAATTATACTGGAAACGGCACAAAGGCCCTGAGTACAAAGATAAAGGAATTATTTATTATATAATTATTTCAAAGGAAATGATAAGGCTTTCAATTTTGGAAAACAAACAGCAATTTGTATGACTTATTATAAACATAAGTACCACATAACAAAGTTAAAGGTATCCAAAATTCGTAGTCCAAAGTAAACCAAAGTGTCCAAGGTCACTGGATGTTGTAACCAAAATATACATATAAAAAGATTCCTACTCCTAAATATTCTGCTATGCAAACTCGCATTGATATTTACAAACTTACTAGACTAATCAAACTTAGAGACTACTTTGGGGACTCTACTTATATCAAACCACCTTTCAGACCAAAATCGTTTTTTATTCCTCCTTCAGATAATCCTCACATTACTACTTTTATTAATGTAGTTTTGAGGGAAATTAAAGCAGTAGAATCTAAATTAAGACCCTTTAAAGGTAACTTTTCCAAATCAGATAGAGAAGCTCTTACTAGTCTTATTTCTAATCCAAATTTGGTTATTAAACCTGCAGACAAAGGTGCCATTGTTCTCCTAAATAGAGTAGATTATGAAAAAGAGATAACTGATCAACTTAACAATAGAAATTTTTATATTTCTATTCCATCTGACCCTACATCTTCGGTTATGATGAACATTATAAAAGTGTTAGTTCAAGAAGCTGAGGTACTTAACTATATTGACTCCAATACTTCCAAATTTTTGATTAACGAAACTCCTAGATGTCCAGTCTTTTATACACTTCCTAAAATACATAAGGGAATTATTCCCCCACCAGGACGTCCAATTATTTCAGCTAGTAATTCACTTTTAGAACCTATTGCTAAATATCTTGATAGTTTTCTTCAGCCCTTTGTTATTAAAACACCTTCTTATATAAAAGATACAGGTGATTTTGTTAAACAATTAGAGGGTTTTGTTGTGCCCACTGGTGGTGTATTGGCTACTCTTGATGTTAATGCTCTCTATAGCAACATTCCTTTAAATGATGCACGTCTTATTATTTCAAATTTTCTGGATCTTAGACTCTCTAAACATCCTCCAACCCATTTTTTACTAGACTTGTTAGATATTATTTTTGAACATAATTTTTTTAGGTATAAACACCAATTTTATTTACAGGTTAAAGGCGTGGCCTTGGGTTCCTCTGTGGCACCCTCAGTGGCTAATTTATTTATGTCTCATTTTGAAAATTCATTTATTTTTAATTCAGAACTCTATAATCACATTCTTTTTTATAAAAGGTATATTGATGATTTATTTTTCATTTTTGAATCAGAACTTTGGTTTGATAAATTTAAATCTTGGATTAATTCAGTATCTTCTGATATGCAATTTACAGGTTCTTGTAACCCTTGTTTTGTTTCTTTTTTAGACAAAGTTAGTCTAGATCCTTCTCTACGTACTATTTTCCTATCTCCTTTTAAAAAACCTACTGATAGGAATGCCTTTCTGCATTACAATTCTTTTCATACAAAATCTCTTAGTGATAACCTCCCTTTTAGTCAATTTTTGCGTCTGAAACGGAATTCTTCTTATTCCGTAGACTACCATTTGGCAGCACAACAACTTAGTTTAAATCTTGAATCTAGGGGCTATCCTAAACAGGTTATCAATAAAGCTATAAACAGAGCACATAGTAGACACAGGTCTTCTCTTTTTCAGACATCCACCAATAAAGATAAACATATAAATAAAGACTCTATATACACTTCAATCCAATACTCTCCCTTAGCTGGTAAAATCAAAAACATTCTTCGAAAACATTGGCACCTCCTATCTAACATCCCAGGTTGTCAGTCTTTTCCCACTATTGGACTTAGAAGGACTAGGAATTTAGGTGACTCTATGATTCACTCTGATGATTTAGGTCCCCATTCTCCACCTTCTACTAAAGGTCATTTCAAATGTGGCAGATGTTCAGTCTGTCCACATGCCTTACAGATCAAGTCTTTTTATGATACTAATTCAGGGTTTAAATTTACCATTAGACATTTTTCCAACTGCAATTCAAAAGCAGTCGTATATATAGTTCGATGTCCCTGTAACTTATTGTATGTGGGTAAAACCACTCGCCAGATCAAATATCGAATACAAGAACATAAATCTAGGATCCGTAATCGGGTGTTAACCACCCCGGTGGTACAACATTTTTTAGATAAAAAACATGAGGATAAAGATTTACAATTTTTTGTGATCTGGAAGCTTCACTCTCATTCTTACAATATTCTAGACGTAGATCGTCTAATCAGCCAGCAGGAGGCACGCTTTACTTTTCTTCTTAATACAATTACACCCGGTGGTTTAAATTGTGAATCTGATTGGTCTAGTTTTATATAAAACAAACTTTGTAATCTTTTTATATGTATTGGAGTCATTATATGTATACCTGACTTTATGAAACATATCAATGGTTTACTTGTTTCAATGTGGTATATGTGGCAACTCTGTATTCTTTCCCCTTTAATTGTAAACTCATTCTTTCAGCTTACACCTGTTTGGTATTAGCACTTTGCATAAATTTGCTGGGTTAACTTTAGCTCAGTCCTTTTGAAAGGCATTGGCTACAGGCCTTTACACTTCTGTGAATTATGAGTAAAACTTTGACTGGTAAGAATTTATTTCAGAATTTCTTGCTCTGTATCTATTATAGTTCCTCTCTAAATATTATATGGTTTTGTATCCATTACAATCTGTATATATTGTTTCAGCTTACTGAAGAAGATTATTTACAAAACGACGCTACATATCTAGAAACGTCGTCTCTTATCTTCCATATTTTGGTTACAACATCCAGTGACCTTGGACACTTTGGTTTACTTTGGACTACGAATTTTGGATACCTTTAACTTTGTTATGTGGTACTTATGTTTATAATAAGTCATACAAATTGCTGTTTGTTTTCCAAAATTGAAAGCCTTATCATTTCCTTTGAAATAATTATATAATAAATAATTCCTTTATCTTTGTACTCAGGGCCTTTGTGCTGTTTCCATTATAATTTACCTTGTGATATTACGGCATTATATTGTTTCCTTTGTATTGCGTTATATCGCAGTGAGCAGCATAAATGTTACAGTTCCAAACACAAATACAAAATGTAACCCATGTATAGATTCCTAATAACTACAGCCTCCTGCAGAAGCATTGATTGCATTCATCTTTCAGTCCTCCAGTATCAGACAGTTTCTGCAAACATTCACAATGGGCCAGCTCACACAACATGACAGCCCACTGTGGGCTAATTTACCCTCGAGGAGCTGCAGCGCATACCGACCACCATTATGAATATGCAGTCCCTGACCAAGGGTTGTTGTGTTGTGCAAACCCTGCCAGCGGGGGTTATTTAAGGGTTAAACAACCTTTGCATAACCCACAGTCTGATTAAGGATCTCCCCCCCCCCCCCAACACACATTCAGGTATTTTCCAAAAAAGTTCAGTCCATTCTTCTTCACAGTAAGGTATATTTCCCAAGCCCATTTCCTCCCAGTAGATTTTTACTTCCCTGGTTTTCTCCTTTACCCCTTGCCTTCTCCTGGACAGTTCCTACCTCAAGGCTATGTTACCCTCCCTACACACACACACACACACACACACACACACACATTTCGAGTAGACCACTGCACAACTAAAAGAACCTTCTTGTTGCTCAGGGATTCAATACAACCTTCTTTATATAATAAATGTATTTAAAAGGTTCCCTGCTTTTTAGCCATGCAGATAGCCAGCCAGCCAGCCAATAATACAGTCAGACATTTCTCAGTGCCGCCAATAGCCAATGCAAGCAAACAAGCAGTACTAGGATGCAAGACCAAGCATTTCATCATGTAGGCAAATACATTAGCTCTGATTAGGCTGGCAACACAGTCTTTTTGTACAGACAAGATGTAATCCTTCACCAAAGATGCTGCTGCTGCTGCTGCGCACTCAATTGCCAAGGATCTTGCCAGTAAATTCAATTCCACTTTATGCAGAAGTTACTGTTAATACAGAGTAAGCACCCAAAGATGATGGTGATGGTGATGGTGATGATCACACAACCCAGTTCTCTTTTACCTGCCTTCATATGGGGGAAGCCATCTCCTGGATTTTTTTTTAGTAGCCTCTAGAATTGTGTCTACAGCTCTTGGGTAAACATTTTTTATTTTTTTCTTTCTTTCTTAGGGCACAAGCCTATGCATGTTTAGACAGAGAAAAGTCCTACAACTCCCAGCGTAGGATTGCGCCCTTAGGGCTGGCTGGGGAATACTGGGAGTTGTACGACTTTTTTTTCTGTCAAACATACATAGGACTGTGCCCTTAGAGACTCTTAAGGAATAACAATAAAAAGGTTGTATGAAGTACATGAATATTTGAGAAAAATGGAAAGTGGGAATTTTCTAGGATGTATATTGTTTAATTAGTTTCAGATTCCATTTTGCGCCATGTTATAATAAGATATTCTCCTGATAGCTTTGTTTTAAAGTTTTACTATTGTTTTTCAATGTGTTACGTCACCATTCCTATTATGATGCCCAAGGCAGTTTGTACCGGTAAGTTCTTTTCTTCTCATCTAGCAATCTGAATACCATGCCTTGATTCAAGCATGGAGCATCAAGACAAGAAAATCTGCCCAAACAATGTGGTGCAGAGGGGTGTACACTGGCCAGGGTAAAATGAAAATTAGAAAACTTTTCAAAAGATAAAATTCTGCCTTCATCATTTAATCCCGGGCTAAATAGCTTATCCTTACTTTGGTCAACCTCAGCCAAAAGTAGCAATTTCAACTAGTCATCCTTTAAGGCTGCATTCCTACACAAACCTATCTGGGAGTAAGGCCCATTGAACTCAGTGGGGCATACTTCTGAGAAGACACAGCTAGGATTGTACTATCAAAGAGATGCAATTAGGCAAATAAACTAAAGTTACCCTCAGTAGTTTTTAAACCTGTTTATAGGAGGTCAAAATTATTTCCCTTGAGAAATTAACTGATGTTCCATTAAAATGCAGAGGGATAGCTTATTGTTGTTTTTAAAGTGCAGATCAGAACAATGAATCCTGGCTTATGTTTCTATGCCTCAGTCAGAAGAAAATTACCTCAGAATTCCATGAAACTTGTTTCCAGATAAGAATATTTAGAATTTCAACCAGAAACACTGTCTCAAATAATGCTATTTCTTTGGAGAAGGGGGGAAACACCAATTAAAAAGTAAAAAATAAGTACATTATGAAGCATCCCAGCCAGATTGAAATGATAGAAAGGCTAAGAAGAGTCAAGTCATGACCCAGAATGTTACCAGTTCAAATCTTAGCTTACGCTGAAAGACACTGTGTCACAGGCTGTATCTGCAAAATAGAGTTAATAAGGGTAAACCTAGACATCACCTGGAGTTCCATTTTACTTCCTTTAATACTTTTTAAAACCAAAAGTAGCCTCAGTAGCTTCATATCTTCCCCCCCTGTGGATGAAAAGGCAACTGGGGTGCATGACTTTAAGCTAGAAAATGGCAGAAGGGAAAAGGCGTATGCAGTTACTCCCACTGGCCTTTCCACGGGTCAGACTGGCAGCCCACGGATGCTGTCTCTTAGCTCTGTGGAGATGTCTGTGGAGGTTCACTACCCCATTTCCCGCTAGCCCAGCTTAAGCAGAGACCCATCCAGGCTGCCCAAGAGTAGTGGCGTCCAGAATTGAAGTCATTGGTGGGTGCGGCGGCACACTCACAGCTTGTCTGACGCCTGGCAAGCCCTGAAACTGTAGCATATTGGATCAGGGGAGCGGGCTGGACTGGCAGGAGGGGGATGTTTAAATGGCCCCAGAAGCAGAAGGGTGATGGAGGAAGCAAAATGGAGGTGGGCAAGGAAGAAAAAAGACAGACCAAGAGGGAGGAAAAGGAGGCAAGAAGAAGGAAGTGCGATCAGACACGTAGAGGAGATTCCCACTCGCTTGGCTTTTTGAAAAGAAGTTAAGACACTTCTTTTCATTTTGGCCTTTTAAATTCCTGTTAGTAGCTGGAAATGTTTTAACAGGGTTTTATTGTTGTTGTTTTATGTTTTCATGCTATTGTTGTTTTATTTGATTTGTTGTACACTGCACTGGTGACTTTTGTGGAAAGGTGGCATAAAAATGGTACGAACAAACAAATAAGTAATACAGTTTTACTTTTTGCACCCCTTTTTTTGATCTGTCTCAGTACCTACAGCATTTTGCTCCAGTCATTTTGGCTCCAATCTTGTCATCTGCTTTTCTGTGAGCCAAAGCTGGCTCATCATAAGCTGCTGATCCAGTTTAGCCTACAGACTTCTTGAAAGGATCCCAGCACTGTTACTTTGAAAAAGCATAATTCTCTTTCATTTTTTCTAGGCTAATACATTCCGTTCAAAAGAAAATGCAAAAAGGGGTTAGAAAGGTTTATATTTGTACAGGGAAGAGGGATGCATAAAGGGAATGCATAATTTATAGCAGCCACTGTTCAGTAAATAATATTGTTATAGGCATTTTGTAGTTCTAGTGCTAAATTGTGCTTATATTTATTGGACCTCCTTTTATTGATACAATACAATCTTTTGATCATAGGAGAAGTTCTAGCTACAGTTATTGAGCATCCTGGGGGGGAAATGCAACACATTGAGGACTGGTTTCTTTCTAGATACGTTAAAGAGTGGTGGAAGGTTTTGAGTAAGATGGGGGTAAGCTGGCTTCACCAAACAAACTTATTAAATAAATAAAACCATCACAGAATTAGGGTCCAAGTAGATTGTGCATGTATGTGAAAAGTATGTTCTTTTATTATTGTAAATATATGCACTGTTGGTGCTTTACATGTTAGAGATGGAATTTTCCCATGTAATGATGTGACCATTCGCAAGTAATAACTATTCCTGCCCACCCCATGTCCCAATTTCATGATCAAAAGGTTTGTATAATTTTCCTCAGCTAGCCAGACATTCAATGCAATGAATTCATGTACTGTTAGTGACATGTGTGTCACTCAGCTCCTTCTGCTTTAAATTATTTGGCATAAAATAATAAAACTACTGAGTATTCAAAGTGCGTCACCTGCATTACCTCAGCAATCCTTACAACAGTTTTATTTATTTACTTTTATTTATGTATTACATTTCTATACTGCCCAATAGCCGAAGCTCTCTGGGCACTTAACAACAATTAAAACCATAAAGTACAATGTAAGATACAATATAAAACTACAGTATGAAATAAAAATCAAAATAAAACCTAGCAGCAATGCAGAAATTTAAAATACAGTAACAGATTTAAAACAGAAACTGAAAGACTAAAATGAACATAAGAGCCATGCTGGATTGGACCAAGAGTCCAGCTAGTCCAGCATTCTGTTCACACAGTGGCCAACGAGTTGCCCACGCGATCCCACAAGCAGGACAGGAGTGCAACAGCACCCTCCCACCCATGTTCCCCAGCAACTGGTGTACATAGGCATACCGCCTCTGATACTGGAGGTAGAATATAGCCATCAGGAATAGTAGCCATTGATAGCCTTCTCCTCCAGGAATTTGTCCAAACCCCTTTTAAAGCCATCCAGATTGGTGGCCATCACTACATCTTGTGGAAGTGAATTCCATAGTTTAACTATTTGCTGAGTGAAGAAGTACCTCCTTTTCTCTGTCCTGAATCTCCCACCAATCTAGTATTGGTGGGAGATTCTAGTATTATGACAGAGGGAGAAAAATGTCTCCCTGTCCACTTTCTCCACACCATGCATAAGTTTGTACACCTCTATCACGTCTCCCCTCACTCGCCTTTTTTCTAAGCTAAACAATCCCAGCTGCTGTAACCTTTCCTCATAGGGGAGCTGCTTGATCATTTCAGTCTAGTTGCCCTTTTCTGCACTTTTTCCAACTCTACAATATCCTCTTTTTTTAATGCCTGGGAAAATAAGATCTTCACCTGGTGCCAGAAAGAGTGCAGTGTAGACGCCAGGCGAGCCTCTCTGAGAAGGCTCCACAACTGGGGTGCCACAACAGAACAGGCCCTCTTCTTCGTAGCCACAAACACACTTCCTTTGCTGGGGGATCCCAGAGAAGGACCACTGAAGATGATCTTAGGGTCCAGGCAGTTATATATGGGAGGAGACAATGCTTCAGGTAACCTGGCCTCAAGCCATTTAGGGCTTTGAATGTGAATACCAGCACTTTGAATTGGGCCCGGAAATGGACTGGCAGCCAGTGCAGATGGAATAACACTGGCATAATATGAACTCGTTGGCCAGTTCCTGTTAACAATCTCGCTGTCTAGTTTGGGACCAGCTGAAGTTTCCGGATCATTTTCAAAAGCAGCCTGACATTGACCTGACATTTACTTGCATATTATTAAAATCTAGGAAGTAAATGGTGAAGTCTATAATTAAACAAACCACTTATTAGACAGCTATCTCACAGTATCTGTCTTTGAAAATGTATATTCCACTAGCCCACCTTTTTTTGAAAGAACAGTAACTAAATATTTCTAATGCCGACTCTTCTGTGTGATTATAATGTACAATGGAATCTATGAAATGCAATTTGCCTGAACTAACTAATTTTACTGAAAGCTTATGTTCAGTAATTTTACTGAAAGCTCAGTTTATGAACTGAGGTGTTGATGCAAACATATTACTACAGAATGTGGCACCAAAGTATACAGCCCTCTGAAAGCAAACAACATTAATTTCCTTTCTGAATTTTAGAACACAGAGGTAACTTTTCTGAGTTACCTCTGTGTTCTAAAATTCAGAAAGGAAATTAGTGCCAGGAAACACAAAATGCACCCTTACATTTCTCACACAGGAAATAAGCAACAAAAGCTAAATAAAAAGATTGCTATTGAGGTCCATGTAGTGAGAATCGAGTTACACGAAACAGATAGCTGTTTCTGGGTTTTGGAGATAAGCTTGAACAAAAGATTTTGCTTGCTATAAAATGGGGAAGAACACTGGAACCAATCCACCTTAGTTCATCTCAAAACATGGCATGTCCCTGACAGTGACCTCTTTGTGTGGCACCCAAAGGACCCTTTTAAATGTGGATCCTTTGGGGGGGGCGGAATAGTGTAAGGTAGTTGAGTTTTTATTTATTTTTATTTATTTATTATATTTATGAATCGCCCATCTGGCCAGACAGCCGGCCACTCTGAGTGATGTACAATCCAATAAAATACAATACAATTATTTAAAAAATAATCAGTCTTTTGCTCAAGTGGCATACTGTCCTTGATAACTTGGGAGGTATACTTTGTATACAGCAACAGTGCAACACAGCACACAGTTCCAGGGCATGTTCTGAAGGCATATGATGTACCTTGCTGAAGCTAAGCAGAAATAGGGATGTGTGAGGAATCCGATAGTGAGGGGAAAATCTGAAGGATTTTCTCGACTTGGCCCCACAGATTCTGTTCTGTCAACCCTGCACCAATGCTTACTTGATCTGACGTGAGTCGAGCCAGCACATGGACTTCCATTTTTAAAATGGGCCATAAGCTGTGTAATATTTTTTTTTGGTTAAAGCCAGGGAAATATGCACAGAATTCAGGCCTCCGCTCTGCAATGTGTGGAAATTTGCGCAAATTGCAGAGCAGAGGCCTGAATTTTGCACAAATCTGAAATTAACTGTCAGAAAATCCAAGGTGGCCAAAGTGGGGTGTGTGCATATATAGTCAGAGGATGATGCTTCCATACTTCTCTTGTTAAATGCTACAAGAAGAAGAAGAACAACAACGACTTGAATCTAACAAGTCAGCCCCAATTTGTGCAATTTGCGCAGTTTTCGGCTCCAAATTTGCACAAATATTTTGAGCTATTTCGCAGGAGCCCCCTCCCCCAACCCCCCCAACTTGGCCCACTTTTGGCTGTCGGGTCAGAAATGTGTTGAAAGTCTATCGAGCTCAAATGGAACAGGTTTTCCAGTGTGGCACATCCCTAAATTGCAGACATGGTTCGTCAGTGTCTGGGTAGGGGACCTCCTTGGAATTCTGTATAAGCAGCCTTGAGTTCTATGGAGGCAAATAGGGGGCATACTGTAAGTGACATAAATAAAATAAGTGCATTATTGTTGTTACAGCTGCCTTGATCTCAGAATGAGAGTTCACTTACCCCAGAGCTGTCCTGTTGGCTTTTGCAAGACTGGTATAGAGTAAATGGGTTGGGGACTGCAGATAAAGTAGGAGGGGAGTGTTTAAATATCTTTAAACATCATTACTGTTATGTAATAGAACTCTACCCACACACAATTTCTGTTGCTGCAGGAACGTATTTCTTAATTTCTCTGGGAATGAGTTTGAAATCTGGGAATACCATAACAAAAAGGAAAATGTTCACCCTTTTTGGGCCTATTGAACATCTTTATTTAAATCTTTTCAATATGTAAATTTTTAAAAAGGCACTGACCAAACTGTCTTGTACCATTTTTATATTAATGGGGGACTTTGGGATTCCCATGATGATGTTATAATGTGCCTTGTTACTGTAAGTAAATTGTTCACCAATTCTAAATCTTCCTCCGAGATACATTTTTTTTCAAATATCTGAGAAGAGCTACTTTACGGGTTAAAGGAATAACCACTGATATCTTTTTAACACATCCAGCCAAAATAGTTTATAGGATGCATGACCAGAAAGTATGCATCAAATCAGCTCTTAAGGCCTGGCACCTCCAATGTTTGTCTTCCTGAACGTTACACATTTCCCCCCCAAACACACAGGAGTGAGATACTACCTAAGTTAAGGGGTTTTATTTAATATTAGGAGGTATAATAATTTTTGCTGTCTTGTGTTCCTATGATGTATTTTATTAAAGCACTTCTGCAATGGAGGACAGGGAAGAACATTGTGGTTTCAGTGTTCTGCATGTCGGTATCTCTTGGACTAGATAGTGGTAGATATCTACGAGGACAGCTGCATATATATCACAAATGATCTGTTTTCTGCCTTTACGTAAGAATTTAAAATATTGCATGCTGGGTCAGACCAATGTACCCTGTAGCTCAGCATTCTGCCTGTGAACAGGGCATGAGGGAGCTTCACAAGCAAAGTGTGGTGGTGATGTCTATACCCTATGGTTAATGCCTATGGTTAATCTGGCAATCAAGAGATATACGGCCTGAGAACAGATGTTGATTGCACTTTTGAATATCATAGACTGGAGTCCCCAACCTTTTTGGCCCCTTGGGCACATTTAGGAATTTGAGAAACTCCTGTGCGCACCCCCAATAAGTGCCTAATCAGTGGATCACCATGTTGGCATCTACCTGTTGCATCTATGGATCTTAGGCCGAATTTTATTCAGCAAAAACATTTGTTTCCTGACTATTGTATTGGACACTGCAACATCTCTTTAATAAGGGATTGTCTAATTCAGCTAATTGCTGGTGGTGCAATGGAGCTAATGCTTCTTTTAAACACATGTTTTGGCAATGTCCAGTAATTGCTTCTTTTTGGGAGGAGGTTATTACACAGATAAATTTTGTGCTGAAACTGTCTTTAATATTCACTGCTGTACATGCTCTTTTAAGTTATTTTACCTGCATCTTGGAAATTAACAAATGGAAGGGGAAATGGATTCTCTGTGCCCTTTTGACAGCTAAAAGACTGATATTACAAAATTTGAAGGATAAACACCTCCAATAGCGTAATGGATTTAGGACCTTACAACAACGCATTTGATATATGAACAGGTGGCATATAGATGCCACCTTCAAATGGATACTTATTGGGATATTTCGTCCAGTTTTGTTGAAGCCTACATATAATTGCTAGAAAGGTGTATGCATTTCATACAAATCCATGTACGTCTTTTTTAAAAAAAAAGGGGGGGGAATTTAAAAATTTTTTTAAAAAAATTCAGGTGCCCATGGGGACCCCTTCACAGGCGCCACTGGAGGTACCCACGGGCGCTGCATTGGAAACACCTGTCATAGACAGTAGACACTGACAGACCTATCTGCTGTGTATTAATAGATTCTTAACGTTGCACCTAGCAGGTATCATCTTCATGCACCTGATTTGCGTCTTCATCAGAACTGCAAGAGTCAAATCAGAGATGAGCCTGATGTGGCTCATCTTCACACTGATGAGAGCCAGTGTGGCGTAGTGGTGAGAGTGTTGGACTGGGACTCGGGAGATCCGGGTTCTAGTCCCCGCTCAGCCATGAAACTCACTGGGTGACTTTGGGCCGGTCACGGACTCTCAGCCTAACTTACCTCACAGGGTTGTTGTGAGGATAAAATGGAGATGGAGGAGGATTATGTAAGCCACCTTGGGTTCCTTGCAGGAAAGAAGGCGGGGTATAAATATAATAAATAAATATAATTAATAAATAAATGTACAGGGAAATAAGGAACAGCCATGTAGCAGGCTAGGGATTGTAGTGGCAGCAAGAGAGGTAAAGGGAGAAGTACATTTAGATATCACAGATCACTATATTTTCCAGTGTACCATACAAATTAGCTCCTAATACTATAAACCTCTAGAATTTCAAGTTTAATAACTACTGGTTGCCAATTTTTATTTTTATTTTTTTAATGGTTTGGTCTGCTATCTTAATCAAGAATTCTACCAGCTAAACAAGTATGTTAGGAGGAGATAGTTTTGCCTATTTGTATTCATGAGAGATTTAATGATCTCAGAATGCTATGGAATGATATCTAGCCTCCCTCATACAAGAGCCTTTTAGGGGCCCTTAGACAGAATCCCATGTGTTCTGTTCAGATGCTGTCAAAATGTTCAGATCACAGCCCCCTAGTGGCCCCTTGTGAGGACTAGGCACGACTGATGACTCCCATTGATGATGATTCACATGTGTTAAAAAAAACAAATAGGAATCAGCAGCTGTCAACAGGTTTCTGTTGTGTCAAATATTATATCCTCCATGGCACTGCATCCAAGGAGGATTTTAGAATTTATTTATTGTATTTCTAGAGGAGTTGAACTGAGCTGATGTGTTTTATTGTTCATGCAGAGGTTTATACAAAAAGGCCCAACTGATTCATTCATCTTCTAAAGACCTGCAAGATCCTTACTAAAGTGTCTTCTCTGTGGGTGGAAGCAAACATACTGTATTTTGGTTCCTAATGTAAAAAAATAAGTAAACCTTCTTGATGCTGATTTACTATGCCTGCTACTTAATAAAACTGTATGCTAAGAGAAGACCTGTTAAAAAAAATCTCTCAAATCTTGATGGATCGATATTTGATTATAAACAGTATATTCTGAGAAGGAAGTTATTAATTTGTGTTGTGTAGCTAGCATCTAAAAGCTTTGTAATAGCATAGTAAGCCCTCTCTTTGTTCAAACATTTACTGAACCTTGACGAATAGGGATTTTCCATCTCCCAGTTTTATGAAGGCACCAAAATGCAGGTGCAGTTGATATTGCAAAAAAGGGCCCCTGGGAGCCATGCTCTTACAGTCACTAAATGACATCTGTAACTAAACTCATTTGACAAGATTAGATTAATTGTCAACAGGGCTGTCACCCTTCCTTACTCTCTGAAGGTAAGCAAAAGTATAAGTCTTTAGGGGAAAACAAAACATGACTGTTCATTGTTCTTTATAGATACAAATCTCAGCTATCAGATGTTCGGATCTTGCCTTACAATTTTTTTTAGAGGTAGATGAAAAAGAAGCAAATACTTAAGGGTATTCAAACCTTTGGAAAGCAGTATTTGAGAAGTTACAATAGTGCATGAAAATCACAGAGCCCAGATTAGAGGAAAGCAAAACTTAAGTTAAAAAGCAAATCGAGATTCTGTTAAAGCTATGTAGGGTAAAATCAAAAGTGGCTGTCTAACTTTTACATGTGGATGACACACTTAGCCTTTGCTTTTGCCCCTTTGGTCGCTTGAGAGCCAGTGTGGTGTAGTGGTGAGAGTGTTGGACTGGGACTCGGGAGATCCGGGTTCTAGTCCCCGCTCGGCCATGAAACTCACTGGGTGACTTTGGGCCAGTCACTGACTCTCAGCCTAACCTACCTCACAGGGTTGTTGTGAGGATAAAATGGAGAGGAGGAGGAGGAGGAGGATTATGTAAACCACCTTGGGTTCCTTGCAGGAAAAAAGGCGGGGTATAAATATAATAAAAAATAAATAAATAAAAAATTGAGTACAAGAGACCACTGTAGCAGAACGCAGCAAGAAACCATTTCTGAGGCAAATGATACAATTTTTATCACCATTCTCCTTCAAAACAGTAGATTAGCTTTCAGTATGAGACCGTGCAGCAGAGTCCAGCTGCAGTTAGATATATTACTATAAAGGGGATTAAACTAAGTAGATAGTTAGGGAAATGTGGCATTGCAGAGCTTGCTGTCATAGAATTAGGATACGGCTGTCATGTTGGTTGCCTGCAAAACAGCATCATGATCCTTTAATGGCTTTGCAGGGTTTCATTGAAAATGAAGAGCGACACTAATTTTAAGCTACCCAGCACTGCATGTATGAAGGGTTGCTTATGTAATGGTGTGAGTGAAATTTTAATGATGCTCTTATTCTGTACTGAATCCAGAAAGTGCATAGGAATCACTTGAGGACAAGCCAGTGGTGAATTTCTAAAAAGAGATCTACCTGTCGGATGTATCCCTTGCCATGGGAGCACAGCTTCCTGATCCTAGATATGTGAGAAACTGGATGTGGCTACTCGATGGTGAACTAACATCACCCTGCACATACTCCGAGCCACTTTTATGATTATTTCTGCAAAAATTACACTCCGAGACTGAACAAAAGTAGCTTCTTGATCAGAATCCTGCCACAGATTAAGCTCTGGAACAAATATGCCATGCTTCAATGGGTTCTTTGGGTGGGGATGTATCTAGGCATATAAAGGATAATAATGCTAGGTCACAGACTGGGGGGAAATAAATTACATATCCATGGTGGAAGAGAATCACATATGCAACTGGATCTTTAGGGGGTCATTTCTGTTGTTGGGAGGATGGCTGAGCAGCATTTCTCATTGCCAAAGACACAAGCCAATTTTTCAACTGAACTATGGCTTGTCACTTTTACAATGGCTGCATGGGTCGGATACATCTTCAGCAACACTAATACATTACATATTGTCAGTTTGCTTGCAGAAGTCTCTGAGGCAGGCAGCTAAAGCCATTTTATGAAAGAAGCCATATTATCAAAAAAAAGGCTCATATTCCCAGGGATTCAACAGCACCAAAATATGCATTTAATAGAGTTGGAGGGGGGCTTTGTAGGCCAGCTAGCCCAACGTTCTACTGAATTCAGGAAATCCAAAGTTATAGCGTTCCCATCAGATGGCTATCCAAGCACTGACTGACGATCTTCAGTGAAGGAGAGCCTCTCCACCCTGCTACTCCATTCTGGTTCAAGTGGAGCCTGTTCCTTTTCTACAGGCCCAGCTTGTTCCAAAATGTTCCCCAAGGGCTTACAAATCAGAACCACTCCTCCTGACACAACCATCTCATCCATACATTCAGCCCCCTCAGCTTCGCCAGTCTAGTTGGCCCTGCACTTGGAACAGATAGTGTTTCAGAGAAAGCAATATTGGAGGGTCCTACCTTCTGACAATTAAGGCCATCAGATGTAGTCCCCCTGGGGTAGTAGCAGCAGACAGTGCTGTCAGGAGGAGGGGATTCATCTGCACTCTGCTGTCCACTTATTCCAAAGTAGTCTTCTTGAACTACTCCCATTGCTATCTATATGGCTTCACAAAGACTCCTCTGGCATGAGTGATTGGTGCTAATTTTATCCTATTTCAGTGAGGAGAACAGTTTTGGTAACTTGTAAAAGAATACATAGAAAGTGTCATGCTTTGACCCTGCATCCCACAGAGCAAGCCATAAACCTGCCACGTAAAAGAGGACACAAGGAACGTCCATTGCCCTAAACACAGGAGCCCTCTTCAGAATGAACACATGGAGAAGAGTGATTGAGGTCATGCCCACTGGCTTGGCACCCAGCCTCCATGCATTCAAAGGTCCCATGTGGAAGAAGCCTATGCAAATACACCTGAATGTGTGGACTGGTACTCTACAAAATGGAGGATCCTGATCACGTGTATGGGAACCTATGCACATGGAAACTCTATGCATGCAGGACCTTTAAACACTTAAGAGATCCTGAATTTCCCCTTTGCTGGTAATAATCCAGTGTCTTGTCACTCTCCCCACCCCAATATCACAAGTATCACAGAAGGAAATATTATGAGGAAGCCATTGTTAATATTTTCCAGTTGTTTTATTAATCCCCTCTGAGAAAAGCTCTATAGAAGTAAGCTAGATTGCCCAAACTGGCTCCGTCGTAACTGCTTAAATGTAGGATCAACCATGTTCTAATGCAGTGCTTCTCAAATAGTGGGGCGGGGCCCCCAGGGGGGGCGCGAGGCTCCGTAAAGGGGGGCTCGTTTGACCTCAGTTAAAAGTTTTTTTTAATATTGTGTTCCTTTAAATCCTGTGCTCCTTTAAATCTTTTCTGCTACAGTTAATAAAGCTATTCTTTGTTGTAAATTGATCCACATTTCTTTCTTTTTTTATTCTCTTATACGTTAATAAGGATACAGTGTTATGCAGAGGTGTGCTTATAACAATTTTATAGACAAATGATACTATTTACAGTCACGCGGGGGGCGCGAAATGTTTTCTTCTTCCTAGGGGGGGCATGACAGAAAATAATTGAGAAGCACTGTTCTAATGTAAGGTGAGCAGATGCAAAGGAGAATCATGAACTAGTACTTTTAATGGTTGGATTGGATACAGCTTTTCTTGCTCCTGTGTAGCAAGTGATATCTGCAGAAATTCTCTCTTGCACAGGGCAGGGCCGGTGCTACCATTAGGCCAACTAGGCAGCCGCCTAGGGCACAGGGCTAAAGGGGGCGCCAGAAACGCCTTGGGGGAAAAAGACAGCACTCTCAAGTGGGAAGGGGGGCACTAAATATCTGATCTTGCCTAGGGCACCAAACTGCCTTGCACCGGTCCTGGCACAGGGCCATGTTCTCCTTTGCCCTGCCCCCTGTTGATTTCAGTGGAGTGGGCACACTAACTGCACAGTTCTAAGAAGGTATACTCAGAAGTAAGTACCTCTGCATTCAGTGGAGCGAACTCTCTGGTAAGTGTGTTCAGAATTACAACCTATCCTTCTCTGGATTGTTTCTCATATCTTTAAATAAAGAGAAGATTAGCTGGAAATTCTTCTTTGAGGCTGTTTTACCAAGCACATTTTCTATGGAAAAGTGTTCCCTATAAATCAGTGGAACACTGTGCTCACACATACATGTTATCTGAAACAATTCCAGGTTGTGAAAACATTTTCTCAAGATTCAGAATCCATGTGGATTTTCCAGTGAGAGAAAAACACAACCCAGCAAGCATCTGATGTTGGTGATTATAGTCCTCTCCTGAATTCCAAGCTCCAGTATAATATTTTTTATAGCTGTTCCTTCATAGGAATCATTCCAAAACCACTCCCATCATGAAGGAAAGCATTTTGTTGGAACTGGCTCCATTTTCTAAGTAAATACGGCTAGAAGCAGGATGCTAGCCTGCTTTTGATGCTATCATTTTAAACATCCAGTGTCTCTTTGAGCAACCCATACATAATTGTATTTGTCTCCCAGCATGCTCGCTTCTTGCTAATACTCTTTACATCAGAGTTTCCTTCAGGAAATTAATCAAGTTAGGTACTGCCAGACCTCCCTGGCTTATTAAAAGTCAGGACAGCAGAGTACATTACAGTGTTATAATCCAGTTTAGCAACCTTCCATACAAACCCAGCCTCCTTGAGAGAGAAGAAGGTCTAGTTAACTTGGTTTAACACATGGACAAACAGAACAGCTTGTAAATTTAATAACTGCCAGCTTCAGATAGCATTGAGAGGTTACCAAGGTTTGATTTTCAATTACCTTCAACAGGTTATTATTAGGATAGTATTCTCTTTATAATGAAAAACCTTGAGAATTACATAAATCTATACAAATAAAATCCCAGTGAGAAAGAAGGTCCAGCCTCATCCTGGGATATGAGAGTGTATGTTAGAACAGAAGTATTTGAACATAAGCCCACCTTTGGCTACAATCCTACACATACTTATTTGGGTTGGGAAGGAGTTCTATTGAAACAGGAATTTTCAGTGGAAGGGAAGCAAACCACAGGGCTCTGTGCGTAGGGATAACCGAGTACACTGTGAAGCTGAGGAGAGAGAGAGAGAGGCGAGGTCTTTCTGCTGACTTTGCAGATGTGCCATGCCAGTGCCAGCCTGAAGTATAAGATGCTGGTTACAACCCTGAGTCTAAATAAGTACAGAGGGCTAACTATCCCCAACCTTGGCAGCCCTTACAGCTTATGGAAACAGAAAGCTCAGGCCTGGTTTCCACCTAAGAACATAAGAGGAATCATGCTGGATCAGACCAGAGGCCTATCTAGTCCAACATTCCATTCCTCCCAGTGGCCAACCAGCTGCCCATGGGAAGCCCACAAGTAGGACATGAGCGTACCAGCACCCATCAGCTTGTGTTTCCCAGTAACAGAGGCATACTGCCTCCCATATGTACTCAGAGTCCCATATGGACTCAGAGTAAGAAGCTATCCAAGTGTGATATTCTAGGAAAAGCAACCGTAAGAAGACCTAAACATTACTTTAAGTTAACACTGACTTTTAGGAAGTGGAGACGGGTGCATAATAATGTGGGAGGAGGAAGTGGGCAAAAGGACGGTCAAGGGAGTGAAGAGCTAATAGCTGAACTAGTTTCCTGCATTGAGCAGGGCAGGGGGTTGGACTCGATAGCCTTGTAGGCTCCTTCCAACTCTATGATCTATGAAATCTATTCATTTGAAGAATAATAAAAGATGAAGTTAATTAGCGAGGGCTGAAGATCTTTAGCACCTGGGCGCATGATGCCTACTTTTCCCCATATGTGCAAGTCCATAACATAGGCAAGGGGAAGGTTACTTAATTTCTGCTGCTTTATCCTTTGCGCTTCCTTTCTATAGAAAGCCATATTGCCTTCTATTTGAAGAAACCTTCTATTTGGGAGGTTTCAATTCCCAAATTCTCATTACAGGATGATGATGATGATGATGATGATGATGATGATGATGATGATGATGATGATGATGATGTTGAATAAGCTTGTAATTGGATAGAGATAATCCTGTAAACTGGGAGGTTGTGACCAAGGCAATCTGTGCTGAGAAATGGCACACTAAAACCTCAGTGATAGATTGTTAAAGCCCAGAGCAAATTCCCACTCAGATCACACCACATGGTCCTCACCCTAGGACAGGAGCAGAGAACACATGGCATGTTGACTTCCAGACAATATATTTTCTGGACTGGTCAGTGGGAATAAATAGGCTCAAATACAACTTGTGGAGAGAAAGCCACAACTTCTTTTGCTTCAGTAGCAGTGGTCATAGCTTAGTGGTAGAGCACATGACCTGCATGCAGATGGACCGAGGTTTCAATTCCCAGCATCTCCAGTTAAAAGGAACAGGTAGTTGGTAAAGAGAAAGACCTCTTCCTGAGATTCTGGAGAGCAGCTACTAATCAGAGTAGACATACTAGGATAGATGGATCAATGATTCAGTATAAGGCATATTTGTATGTATGCTCCATACTAAAAGTCTGCAATGCTGCAACTTACGAAGTAAATTTAAAAATGACAGAATAAGTAATCATGACTACAGTTTAGGAATAGCGTGTCAAAGGAGAGACTGAATAAAGCTACCTATGAAGTGGAAAATATCTTGGCAGACTCAGTCCCAACACACTTATTGGCAGCAAGTCCCATTGAAATCGATGGAAGTTACTTCCAACTAGATCATAGGATCATAGAGCTGGAAGGGGCCTACAAGGCCATTGAGTCCAACCCCCTGCTCAATGCAGGAAACTAGAGGAGGGGTCTCCCATCCAAGTAATAACCTACAAGGCTATCGGGTCCAACCCCCTGCTCAATGCAGGAAACTAGAGAAGGGGTCTCCCATCCAAGTAATAAGCAGGCCTGACCCTGCTTAGCTTTCCACACTCAAACAAGCTGAGCCAGTGTGAGCCACAGGCCTGTAGATTACATATATATGCTTAGGTACTGCAAATACTTGATATGCAAACACATAATGCTCTAGTTAATATCTCTGTATATGCTATCTACTGAAGGCTTATTCACATGAAGACGCTGGTGTTGCAGTAGCTGTGGGAAAATCCTACACAGGCTGGGAAACAGCTTGTGGCCATTGCTCACTGCCAAAAATGTTCAAAAATTATGTTCATGGTGGTGTGCCAAAAGCTGAATCTATGGCAGTACTTGGGAGCCGGTGTCGCATGATTTTCAGGCCATTTTCCATGGCTACCATGTACCCAGTGATCATGTGAAGAAAGAGGAACAGCAGAAGCAACATCAAATGCATCCGTTTTATAACGAAATAATTTTGCCAGTCTCTTAAGCTCTTTTTAACTCAGTATAAGCAACTGTTTCAGAAAGTCCATATCAAAAAGAACTTTCTGTGATGTGTTTTTTTTTTTTAAAGCTTGATCGTAACTGGAAGAAAATCACATTGGTTGAGGTTGCACTGATTCCTGTTGCTTAGATACCATTATCTGAGAAGAAGGGCAAATAACTACATTTAATCATACTACATAACCACCATTGTCACATGCACCTTTTGCAAAAATAAAACTGAAAGCAACGAGAATAGCAAAATCTCAGCAAAGTTTACTCTCTATACAGTATATTTTCAGATCCTAGCAAATGAAAGTTACAAGACACCCCATAATAAAATATTGCTTATTAAACACTGCATTGATGGATAGTATTAAATGGACTGCTGAATAAAAGACATAACACTATGCAAAGTGGTGTGATGTGACAAGACAGGATGTTGAGGCCCTGAGCAAAGCACTCCAGTGTTCCTTGGAGAGCTCCTCCCCTAATCCTATTCCTATGCAGTACGCACATGTCAGATTGCAAGGAGATACCAGCGGGGCAGATCGGCTTTCCTTGCAATTTGGCACGTACCAGTTTAAGCTTGCCAGCTCCAGATCTTCAGGAACCTTGTGTACCGCAAAGGTTGCAAAGATGGGGAAATGTCAGAAAGTGCTGCTTTTTTCCATTAAAGCTTTACAATCACTAAAGTCATCTCACCTGGTAGAATTCTCCCTTCAGGGACAAGGCCTGGATACCCTACTGGAACTCTTCACAGGTGAAAAGCTCATAGGATGCAGAAAGTACAGTAAGCAGCTGAATAACAATTCTCATAACATCCAGCTAATTGGGGTAGCACCAGTGTACCACTTAGGTTCTCCAGTAAAAATTGGGTGATTACACCTTCCTTGTAATAAGAAAGAAGTGCCTATATAGCAGGGATGTTGAAGAGTCCTTGGTTTTGAGTCACGAATTGAGTCACGAGTCTTTGGACCCGAGTCTCGAGTCCGAGTCCGAGTCCTTGGTCCAAAATGGTGAGTCATGAGTCACTCCCAAAGCTGACTCCACGAGTCCCTATTAAAATCAATGCAGTTTTTCCCCAACAAAATAAGGCTATTTCAGATGTGTGTGGCTTAAATAAATTCTAGGCACAAGTGTGCCTTTTCATTTCAAAACTCTGCCACTGATTTTGGCAAGAAGAGACCAGGCAGACAAATCCAAAATAACCAGACAGGCAGAGGAGGCAGGGAACCCCAAAGCAGGCAGGCAGAGGCCTTTGTCTTGGACAATTCAAACTGTGGAACTGATTAAGAAGAGACCAGGCAGGCAGAGGAGGCTGGGAACCCAAACAGGCAGGCAGAGGCAGCCAAACCCAAAATGTCTGAAAGGTTGCATTTTAGGAAAATGATTTTAAAAAATAAACTTGCTGTACTTCCTAAAACTTATTCATGTTGCATTTGAGGAACACGATTTTGGAACACAAGTCCTTGGTCTCGAGTCCCGGGTCGAGTCTCGAGTCCCATTAAAAATATTGGGACTCGAGTCTGACTCGAGTCAGAGGGGGGACTCAGTCCGACTCACGAGTCGAGTCCTGGAGTCTGAGTCCCCATCCCTGCTATATAGTAATCATCATCATCATCATCATCATCATCATCATCATCATCATCATCATCAGGCGATCACTTGTGACCGAGTAAGATTGTCTTCCAGGATAAACATTTACAAAAAGGAAATTTTAAAAGGAGGAAATTCTAAAGAAAAATTGTGTAGACTCTAGCGATGGGTCTGTAAGTGACTGTGGAGGCCAATTCTAGATCCACACAGCTTCCCACAGTGAGGACACAGGTTACCAGATGGAAGATGGTCCTGTAAAGGATTCATTTGACGTGCTTTTCGCTTAGCACGTTTCTCCCTTTCACCTTGCACTCGGGCTTCTTCAAAGTCCATGGAACCTTTGTGAAAGGCCAACCTCCAGTTAGATCGTTCATGGGCCAGAGCTTCCCAGTTTTCGATGTTTATATTGCATTTTTTTAGATTAGCCTTAAGAACATCTTTAAACCTCTTATATTGACCACCGATACTCCGCTTTCCATCCTTGAGTTGGGAATAAAGTAACTGCTTTGGGAGACGGCAGTCAGGCATTCGAACAACATGACCGGTCCACTGAAGTTGGCGTTGAAGGATCATTTTTTTCAACGCTAGTAGTCTATATAGTATCTGTACTAGCACTGTGCAACTCTGTACAACAATTACTCAAAATGGCTGCTGCCCTATGGTGCCTCCAGATGAAGCCTGTATTGTTCAGTCACCCTGCATCATTCACAACATTTCACCAGGGGGTCCAGATATCACCTTCTTCCATTTGAAGCCTTCATGTGTTCTTCCACCGCTTGTTCTCTCTCTTTTCTTTACACAGAAAATCCATTAGGGGGGGGGGAGGGCGGGCGAGAGAGACAGAAAAGCTGTACAATATAAATTATCAGGTCTCTGCTGCTGATGTTCCACAGGACTGCTTCCCTCCATCCACTCACTAAACACATTGGTTCCTCCTGCTGTCAGTTAGAAGTGATTGAAGGCCCACCCCTTACAGTGTAAGAGGTGGCCCTGCAGTGCAATCACTTCTAACTGATGGCAGCCATTAAACCAGTGTTTCTCAACCTTGGGTCCCCAGATGTTTTTGGCCTACAACTCCCAGCATGCCCCAGCCAGCTATGCTATGCTGGCTGGGGCATGCTGGGAGTTGTAGGCCAAAAACATCTGGGGACCCAAGGTTGAGAAACACTGCATTAAACACACCAGCACTTTATTGTATTAAGGAGGGCAGCAGAAGTTCTCAACACCAGCCCTGCCTGCAGCCTCGCCTCCTCACCTGAGAGAAGTAATAATTTTATTCAGGCAAAGAACAGAGCAAACGTGTGTGACCATTGGCTCAGTCTCTGTCACAGAGTTGCTGAGGCAGGAAATCTAAGGGCACAAACAACACTGGAAGACGACTGTGCTTGCTGCTCCCTCAGGTTTCGCCTCAGCGGTGGCTGGCTGCCAGCCCTGAAGAATATATTAAGCAAATGCCAATATACAATGGCACAACTCAGTGTTTCTCAACCTTGGGTCCCCAGATGTTTTTGGCCTACAACTCCCAGCATGCCCCAGCCAGCTATGCTGGCTGGGGCATGCTGGGAGTTGTAGGCCAAAAACATCTGGGGACCCAAGGTTGAGAAACACTGGCACAACTCTAATTAATTTCAAACACGCTTCTTTGTAATGTACAGAATACGTTCTTGGGGAGAGTGTGGCATCTCACTCCGATTGGAAGCTTCTCCCTTTTGATTTTTGTTTCCTGTACAAACCTTAGTTAAATCTTCTCCCACCCTGTAAGACCCATCTTAAAATGGATGCTGTCTTTCACGGACCATACACTGCTGAACCCCCCAACCAAAAAAAGATCATGTAAATGTATAGTTTCAAGAAACTAGTAATGTTTCAATTGGCATATTTTTCTGGAAAGTTCAGTGTATGTACACTGCGGCCCCTGTATGTGCAGCAGAACCACTTGATCATGGTCAATATACTTTCCCCATGGCCATGCAGCATAAGCATGATGTGCCAGGAATAAACCCTACAGACTTATCAGTGTGAGATAGTCAAGCTAGAAATCCATTTGTAAGAGGCTGCAAGGTGATGAAGTAAAGCAGGATGTGCCAAGAATAAAGCATACAGACTTAAAAATATGAGATGTGTCAAGTAGCTCCTCCAAAGCCGAGCATCAACTCTATGTCTCCACTGAAATTGGAACATAAGCTCCATGATTTATAAGTTTTAAACAATTTGTTTAAAGATTAAATTTAAAAAAAACAGTATTACTTGAAGACGTAGTAGAGGGGAGTAAATGTTTCAATAGAATCAAATCAAACTGGCAAACAGAATGAAACGTCGGATTCTCTCCCTCTTTCACATGCTCTTATACAATTTAAATGTCTGGCAGTCAAAAAGATAATAATTCTTTCCCCCTCTTTTGACATAAAAGATGTTGATTCATCCACTGTAAAGATACCATAGGAAATATGAAGCAAATATCTTTCTGCAGAATCATATACGTAAATATGAATCTACGGATGCGTTCATAGCATGATGAACTGCTGCTAAGACTCAACCATATCTTTTTTCCTTTTAAAGATTCTGATTAAAGATAGTTTATGGGAAGATTAGGGGCAAATGGCTGTCCTTTTAAAGTATTTTTCCTTTCAAGCCCAGGAAATAATCCCCATTTGTCATTAAGATTTATTATAGGGATGAGCCAGAAAGAGCCCGAGATAGACAGGGTTAGCGATAACAGGATATGTGTGTCATGAGTCATGACTAACAGCAAGAAAAGGATTTCTTTCTGCTACTGCATTGGCTGAGAGCCTTTGATCTTTAGATGCTAAAATATAACCTCTAAAAATACAGCGTGGAATGAATATGCTAAAATTAGGATTCACTCGAAATAGAGATCTATCTCCGAGAGATACAAAGTCCCAGTTCAGTCATAGGTGTGGTGTGGTGTGGTGAAGGAGTGAGTTCTGCTCTCTCCCTCCCATATGCAATTAACATGTAGCAGTAGGAAGATACCAGAAGCCCAATTTGTGCAGACTTCCTAGGGTGGCCATGGGTTAAACCAATATCAGTCCCACTTAGAATAAACCCATTGAAATGAATGGGTCTCCCATGTGTTCCACTTTACAGAAGACAATCCTCTATTTCAAGGGCTGTGTGGTACAAGTCCAGTTTGGCTCAGCTTGTCTGAGCGTGGAAAGCTAAGCAGGGTCAGGCCTGGTTATTACTTGGATGGGAGACCCCTCCTCTAGCTTCCTGCACTGAGCAGGGGGTTGCACTCGATGGCCTTGTAGGCCCCTTCCAACTCTATGATCTATTAAAGTCTACGAAAGTCTTATCCATAAGAAGGGAGGTTAGCAGGGGTCTTGAAGTTTCCCATCAACAGTTACCACCTGGAAAACAAACCGAGCAGGCACACAGGTCACGCAGCTGCCTGGGCCAGATCTGCCAGCTGCCTGGGCCAGATCTGCATGTTCATTTGTAAATAAAGCAAGTACCACAAAAATCACATGCCTCTAGTGCTCCATCATGCCAAGGAGACTAAATCTCTGGAACATTTTACTTGCAGGGCTGGCCAGACATTTTGCTGCCTGGGGTGGAACAGTAAATGATGCCCCCTCCTCCCCTTCCTGAGTCAAGGTGCAGGAGTCTGGTGACTCCTATTTTGGTGGGGCTCCATTTTCCATTGCAGGTTTTTCAGGTTTAGGAGCTCTCCATGGTGCTGAACTCCATCCCCAAACTAGGTTCATCACCATGGATAGCTCCTATGAAGCTCTAACCCAGGGCTCTCCAACCTTGGGTCCCCAGATGTTGCTGGCCTACAACTCCCAGCATACCCAGCCAGCATGGCTAATGGCAAGGGATTTTGGGAGCTGTAGTCCAGCAACATCTGGGGACCCAAGGTTGGAGAGCCCTGCTCTAAATAAAAGCTGCAATGGATTAGGAGCCCCACCAAAACAGGAGACACCAGCCTCCCCTGTCAAGTTATTTTGGCATTAGAGGCTAGTGGACTTGAGCCCACAAAAGCTTATTACTCCATAATAAATGTGCGAGTCTTCGAGACGCCACACAACACTTTGTGGCTTTGAACACAAAAGAGCAAGGGCCCCCCTCTCTGCTTCTTCACATCTGTTCACTTTCCTCTAGCACAGTGGTTCTTAACCTTTTGGGTGTCACACCTCCCTTGTGAAAAATCTTTTGACCCACGCCTCCCATGTATTATTTTAATGGCCCAAAATTTAGGCTTAGGCAAGACGAGTTTGCATTTTTTTTAGTTTATGCTCTGTCTCTGGACTAAAAAAAAAATGCATATTCAATTAAATGAATGGCGTAGCTCCCAAGATTAGTAGAAAGAAATAAGGTTGGGCCAACCGCCAAGCTGCGCTGCCTGCTATGTACTTGTAAAATAAACAATTTACAGTCCTGCCTTGGATTGAGAGCATAATTCGTTCCGGAAACGTGCTTGTAATCCAAAACACTCTTATATCAAAACGAAATCCCCCACAAAAAAATTTGTACAGAGATTTTTTAATTTAAGCCGTACTACAGTACTTTGTATTGCAAGACGTCGCTTGTATATCAAGTCAAACAAAAATTAAATAAACATTTAAAAATTTGCTTGTCTTGCAAAACGCCCCCAAACCAAGTTACTTGCAATCCAAGGTATTGATTACTGTATAGTTGAGGGGCCACTCACACCTCCCCTGGAGTCAGTCCAAAACCTCCCCTGGGGAGGCGTACCCCACAGGTTAAGAACCGCTGCTCTAGCAACTGCCAACCCCTCTGCCAAGAAAGACGATGCACCTGCCGCTGGAGCCTGGCCTCGTGGATCACGCAGCCAGCAGGGGCACTAGTCCCGAAAGACACTTTCAGAGCCAAGGAGATCCAGACACACCCAAGCAAGTCAAGCCAAGCCAAGCCAACCCCCCCCACACACACGGTATTACCTTGCCCCCCAAGTCCAGGCATTGCTGTTCACATCCCTCTTTGCCAGCAAAACCACTTCTGTCCTCCTGTCCCAGATGAGGGGCCTGGGCCAGCTTGGAAGAAGCAAGCAATGGGGGAAGAAGGGGAGGAGGAAGGCCTCTGGCACGCCACTGGACATGTCAGCAGCCGGTCCCCTTGCCAGGAGGAGCCTCCCTGCCTACAATGGCAAAGTGTAGTCACTGGCTGGGCACCTCCTCTGCAGAGCCAAGCACCGGCTTACAAGAGTGTTGCTTGTTAAGCAATTTTGGACGCTGGATGTAACGGTCTCATAGCCTCCTTTATCTTTTAAATGTATCACTTCACTTCAAAGGGTAGGGGTCCCTTCCACACCGCACAGCTGCTACGGTCCTGATGCTAGAGCAGCAACAGTAATAATAATAATAATAATAATGATAATGGCAACCCTGTTGTTTTTTTTACAAAGCATTCTACCCATGTGCAGGGTTCCACAATTTAAACTTACTTAACCCATCACACGGCACACCAGCATGACTACAGGAATAAAATAGGATATGCTTCTGATGCACTGATGTGGAACACACTTACTTAGGAGTAAGCGCCATTTTGTTATAGAAAAGGATAATATATATATTTTAATTTTAAAAAAATTTAAAATACGCATCTATGACCATATACAGAGTTTTCCCATGGAAAACCTGGCTGCTTCGGTGTTGTGATTATTTGACTGGGACTGAAATGCAGTTGTGCATGGCTGAAGAAGAAGCACCCTGCATATGTTTAGGGGCACTAATCATCATCATCATCAGGCGATCACTCGTGACCGAGTAAGATTGTCTTCCGGGATAAAAGGAGGAAATTCTAAAGAAGATTGTGTAGACTCTAGCGATGGGTCCGTAAGTGACTGTGGAGGCCAATTCTAGATCCACACAGCTTCCCACAGTGAGGACACAGGTTACCAGATAGAAGATGGTCCTGTAAAGGATTCATTTGACGTGCTTTTCGCTTAGCACGTTTCTCCCTTTCACCTTGCACTCGGGCTTCTTCAAAGTCCATGGAACCTTTGTGAAAGGCCAACCTCCAGTTAGATCGTTCATGGGCCAGAGCTTCCCAGTTTTCGATGTTTATATTGCATTTTTTTAGATTAGCCTTATGAACATCTTTAAACCTCTTATATTGACCACCGATATTCCGCTTTCCATCCTTGAGTTGGGAGTAAAGTAACTGCTTTGGGAGACGGCAGTCAGGCATTCGAACAACATGACCGGTCCACTGAAGTTGGCGTTGAAGGATCATTTTTTCAATGCTAGTAGTCTTTGCTTCTTCCAGTACACTGACATTTGTTCGCCTATCTTCCCAAGTAATTTGCAGGATTTTCCGGAGGCAACGTTGATGAAACCTTTCAAGGAGGTGGAAGTGACGTTTATAGATAGTCCATGTTTCGCAGGCATACAATAAAGTTGGTAATACAATGGCTTCATAAACCAGTGTTTTGGTCTTCTTACAAATATCCCGATCCTCGAACACTCTATGTTTCATTCGAGAAAATGCGGCACTTGCGGAGCTCAGACGATGCTGGATTTCACTGTTGATGTTAGCTGTAACAGAAAGATAGCTGCCAAGATAGAGAAAATGATCGACATTTTCCAGTATTGTCCCGCCAAGCTGGATAGATGGCATCACCAAAGGATTGGCTTGCACTTGCTGATGAAGCACTTTGGTTTTTTTGATGTTAAGTGAGAGACCAAGTTTTTCGTATGCTTCTGCAAAAGCATTTAGGATAGTTTGGAGATCATCCTCTGAATGTGCGGAGACCACATTATCATCAGCATACTGAAGTTCCACAACGGAGGTTGTAATTACCTTACTTTTTGCTTTCAGCCTGCTGAGATTAAAAAGCTTTCCATCTGTTCGATATATAATTCCCACACCGGTGGGAAGTTTCCCCTTGACAAGATGTAAAACCATGGCGATGAAAATGGCAAATAATGTTGGGGCGATAACACATCCCTGTTTAACACCTGATCCCACTTTAAATGGAGCACCATGAGAGCCGTTGTTGTCCAAAACCGTTGCCGTCATGTTGTCATGGAGAAGTCGCAAGATATTCACAAATTTATTGGGGCATCCAATTTTCATAAGGATAGTCCAGAGAGCTGTACGGTCTACAGTATCAAAGGCCTTAGCCAAATCGATAAATGCCATATAAAGGGGTTGATTTTGCTCCCGGCATTTTTCTTGGAGCTGACGTGCAGTAAAAATCATGTCTACTGTCCCTCTAGAGGGGCGGAAACCATATTGAGTTTCAGGGAGGATCTCTTCTGAAATAGATAGAAGACGGTTTGCGAGAATCTAGCAAATATTTTACCTGCGGTTGCTAAGAGAGAAATGCCCCGATAGTTTCCACAGTCTGTTCTATCACCCTTCTAATCATTGCTATACTTATTATAGACTGGGCTTGCACAACATTTACCGCCCAAGTAAACCTACTGAGGACGTTCACTGTGTCTTGCAGACTCGGGAAGGGTTTTAGGGGTGGTTAAGGAGAGACTCCTTAACCACCCTATTAAGCCATGGCTTGTGGTAGGGTTTACTTAGACTATTGAGGTTTAACGTGTCATCCGAACTTCTGTGGGTTTAAACTGATGTGTGAACCCAGCCAGAGTCTTTAAAGATTATTAAACATCCTATAGCATCCTGCTATTCTATTTCTGCAATGCCTTCATCGGTATCCCCTATCCCTTCCTTTTCTCCACACTCTCCCTTCTATTTCAGGCGGCAATCCTATGCAAATTTACCTCAGAGTAAGTCCTACTGAACTCAGTGGGACTTCCTTCTGAGTAGACATACTTAGGATTGTGCTGGAACTCTGTTTTTAAGGTGACACAAGACACACACACCACCACCACCACCACCACGTTTACCAAAGGAACAGCTTGCTGATTGCTTGGAAAAGGAGGTGGGGGACACCCTAAAATAAGCAGGGGCATATAGGAATTGTTTTAGCAATCCTGTGATGTTGCAGACCTGAAGCTGGATGCAAAAAGGTGCTCCTGAATCCTCTTTACCCAGGAAGGGTCTCAGTCAGGAGGAGGACATTGCAATTCTTTTTTTTTTCTTCCCCTTTTAGATTCCGGCCGCAGGCTCTGGGAGAGGAGAGACCAAGTTCACTTCAGCAGCGGCAGCCTCTCCTTTTCTCTCCCAGATCAGATTGTGCTGGAGGCCAGATTTTTTTTGGGGGGGGGGTGGATGTCAACCTCACACGGAGGCAGCAGCTCCTGCTTGACTGACAAGAGAAAGCACACACTGTCTGGCATCATCTCTCTCTTTCTCCTCTCACACTAGCAGCAAGGGCCACAGGGCTGTGCAGGAGGCCAAGAAGACACGAATGAACACAGCAGCTGTGTGTGGGGGAAACGAACAGGTTTTTAAGCTAGCCAACAACAGATGCCTCCGATCTAACACATTCTTCACAGGAACATGGGATACCTGTCGTTTTTGTGGCTCAGTAACACTGACCTCCTGCCTGACTCTGATGCTGTTTGTTTTCCAAATGATGATAAGCTTGGGAGTGTTATTATTCCAGTCGCTGATCAAACATAACAGATGAACCAAACAAGCCTCTGGGCTGTAATTGAGTTAGCTCTCTGCCTTTAATGACAGATATTTCCAGAAAAGCCTAATTACTTGCTGCTTTCTCAAACGCTCTGAATAAAAGGCCTTTTTGTGAATCACAAGGAAGCAGAATATTGTATTGTGCTAGCATTTAAAAGCCCCACATGCTCAAGGCCATATTTTGCAAATACCAGACGTCCAAGAAGAAAGGAACATTAGACAATGACCAGCTTTCTGTTGTTTGTTGGCTGAATACAGGTGACCAATTCACCAAGTGGTGAGGTTTTCTACCATATATTTCCTTTTGTCTGTATTAAGGAAAGTGTGTAAACAGTGCCCCCCCTGCAATGTACTCTACTGTGTGGTAAAGTGGGGGGGGGGCTTTATCAGGTGGCTATCCTGTCCTAGTTCAGCATAGGGCTCCCTGTGGAGACTGGGTTGCAGCAATGGCACTAACTGGAAGGGCTGGATCACATGTGGTAAGGTTAGGCAAAGTCTGATTCCCAACAGGCAGGGATGTTGAAGAGTCCTTGGTCTCGAGTCACAAGTCGAGTCACGAGTCTTTGGACCCGAGTCTCGAGTCCGAGTCCAAGTCCTTGGTCCAAAATGGTGACTCACGAGTCACGAGTCACGAGTCACTCCCAAAGCTGACTCCACGAGTCCCTATTAAAATCAATGGGGTTCTTCCCCAACAAAATAAGGCTACTTCAGATGTGTGGCTTAAATAAATTCTAGGCACAAGTGTGCCTTTTTATCTCAAAACTCTGCCACTGATTTTGACAAGAACGGACCAGGCAGACAAACCCAAAATAACCAGGCAGGGAACCCCAAAACAGGCAGGCAGAGGCCTTTGTCTTGGACAATTCAAACTGTGGAACTGGTTAAGAAGAGACCAGGCAGGCAGAGGAGGCTGGGAACCCCAAACAGGCAGGCAGAGGCAGCCAAACCCAAAACGATTTTAAAAAATAAACTTGGATCGTTACTGCAACTGGGTCCAGGCAGCACCTGCAGGTGGCATCAAGCAGGGATGTTGACGAGTCCTTGGTCTCGAGTCCCGAGTCGAGTCTCGAGTCCCATTAAAAATATTGGGACTCGAGTCCGAATCGAGTCAGAGGGGGGACTCAGTCCGACTCACGAGTCGAGTCCTCGAGTCCGAGTCCCCATCCCTGCCAACAGGTGAGGCACAGTCTGTTTATTAGGACCCTGAACAGATCAAGTGCCAGCTAGAACTCTCATACAAAAAGCAGTTGTCTCAGCACAAAACAGAGGCCTTATGAAGGCTGGCTGACCTGGACCTGGACCTGGACCTGCTGTTAACCCTGCCCCCTTTGAGGAGTGGCCTGTGTTTCATAAAGGGCCATTGCTCAGTTCTGCACCTGCTGGCTCCTACAGCTGGCTCCTACAGCATGGGGGTGGTGAAGACTGCATCAGAGGAGTGTCCTCTTGAGTCTGGTAAAGCCACATCCTCTGGTCTAGAAGGTCCTGGAGTAGCAGATGATGGCTCAATGGATGAAGCCTCCACCTCCTCTCTGAACCACAGGGAGATTGAGGCCAGAGAACATGTCAGTAGTAAGGCTTCCCTGCATTAACCACTTAGGGTGCAATTCTATGGCCGCTAGGCACTGTCTACATGGCCATAGGATAGGTCAGAGTCCTTGCTCTGACCTCGGAAATGTGTTCTGAGGTCAGAGATGGGATTCCAACCTCGGAATGCCCTCCCTACGCCCTCACAATGTGGTTCTTTTCTTGCCAGCTGCGACTCTGAAGATGGAAGACCGTCTTTGGAGCCGGTGCTGGGGGGGGGTGTTTCAGGGGGGGGAGGCTCCACTGAGATATGACATATCCCAGTGCGGCCTCAGCCCCTCCTCCTTGTGAACAGGGGCAAAAGACATAGACGGATGAAATTGGCCATTTATGTCTTTTGCAGGACAACGGAAGCATGGAGGCTCCTCCCAAACTCGAATGGTTGCCCGTAATCCTCCAAGTTTGGAAGGTTACGGGCAGCCACATTGGTCATAGTGCTGTTAGTGAGTTAGTTATCTGTATTAGAAATCCATAGCAGGTGACTCTAGTCTCTAGTCTAGGCTAAAGTTGTCCTATATGGAATAGCCTGGCTTCCCTGCTCTTTCGCAGTTCTTAAAATGACAGATTTCTATTTCAAGAGCTCTTGATACATTCTAAAAGACTTAAATACTAACAATTATTGGGCAGTGCTTTCCAATGTGGCTGCTTGTAACCTTCCAAAATCGGAGGATTATGGGCATCCCACCCTGCAAAAGACTTAGATGGCTGATTTCTGGCCCTGCGCATGAGGAGGACAGACTGAGGTGTCACCAGGATACATTGTATCCTGGCAGAGCCTCACTCCTCCCCGCCACCGCCCGCCAACCTCTGGCTCCAAGGTTGGTCTTCCAGCCTTGGAGCTGCCTGCAGCTGGCACAGAAAGAGCAGCCAGGCTGGTGGGGACTAGGAAGGGGGCCTTCTCTGTGGCGGCCCCAAAGTTATGGAACTCCCTCCCTAGTGACCTTCGCCATGCCCCCTCCGTGATGAGCTTCCGCCGCGCATTAAAAACATGGTATTTCAGGCGGCAATATGGGGTGGGTTAGGATTTTAAAATAAATTTTAATTATCATGTTTTATTATATTGTTTTAATTGTACATCACCCAGGGTGGCCAAGTGACCGGCCAGATGGGCGATTAACAAATATAATAAAATAAAATAAATAAAATAAACCGCAGCAGCTGCGAGGGCGGAGGCAGGGCACTCGGAGGTTGGAGTCCCAGCTCTGACCTCGGAGTGCTGGGGCTCTGATATCTACTATGGCCAGCTAGACAGCTTCTAGTAGCCATAGGATTGCCCCCTTAAGTACTTTTTAAAAATTTGCTTACATTTTGGTGTGTTTGAGGAGGATTTCCTTAACAAGAGACCATATCTGGAGTTATGGTTCCCTGTGTTTGATGGAGTGTGCTTGAGCTTGGGTTTGATGGATGTGATTGATCTAGACATCAAGGTGTAAACTGAACATTATTTTAGATTCTTTTCTTTTCTTTTTTGCAATTGTGATGTATATGTGCACACATCACAAACACACTTTTTTACGTTTGTATTGCTGCACTTTACCACACTTTTAAGAAGTGCCAGGTGTTAAACATGGGGTCAGACTGGATGTAGCCAACTTTCTAGCCGTGCCCATTAAAACTAGACTACAACTGCTAAAGCAGAGATAAGCTAAGGGAGCACTATTTTTATTGATAGATGAACATGGATTTTACTTGTGTATGAGTTTATGTACTCTTAGCTTTTAGTTGACCATGGATTTTATTTGTGTACAATCACTTTTTACAATTCTTAGTTTGTAGTTTTAATCAGGTAATATCCTTTCTAGTTATAATCGATGTAATACCAAATCAGTGTACTGTATTCACATATATTTGTATTTTATATGTCTCTGTGTTATAGTCTGCAGATCAAAATAAACTGATTGACTGACTTAAGAAGTGGGCAAACTTCCCCCGCATTAACCATGTCTATGTAATAAGTTGGTTGTCTGTTGTCTAAAGCTTTTATTACGATTATCATATCCATTGTGTCACATCCCCTGAGGCTCTGGTTCTCAAAGTGCAAGAGACAGGCCTCCTTTGGCATAGATCAGTGTTCTCCAACCGTGGGTCTCCAGATGTTTTTGGCCTACAACTTCCAGCATGCCCCAGCCAGCGTACCTATCTATCTCACAGTTGGAGAACACTGGCATAGATAGTTACCAGGCAGGATGAGCGCTTTGCTTGCTGCTCCTCCCAGTACCTGTCCAGTAGTGAATGCAAGTGGCCATTTTTCAAGCCTTCATTTGCAGCCCAAAACTCTTGTTAGGATTTCAGCTTTTGCTAAATAAATGCTTCAGTATAGAAGACTATTTTAAAACTATGGCAGTGGCATGTGTTTATCTTCCCCTCTATCCGCTTTACTGTTTACTTTTGTTCTCTGTGGATCTACTAACTCTAGTACGGTTCTTTAAATTCATTTTGTATAATTTTACCTGCTGGGATTGATCCATCCCCGCGCAGGCACTGAAAATATAATGAAGCAGCAGTACGTTCTCCAGAGAGCCACAGCTCGAGGTCAGTGAGGTACAGAGAGAGAGGCAAATAGATTGCATGACTTGCCTGAGATCTCTCTAAAATGAAATTCACAGAGAGCCAGGAACTGACTGCAGAACATCTCTGGAGTCTTCAGTGAATTGCTTCAACTGCAAGATATACTCTTTCTTCCTTAATTTCACTGTGATTTTCTGCTACGTTTTAAAACTGCATCAGAGCATGATATTTGAATCAACTGGCAAATGATGTGAGTGCTGGAGGGGGGAAATTTGAAACAATCTTTCCTGCATTTATAACCCAGTCTTGGAAGTAATATAACTCTCAGAAATTCAGCTGCTTTCATGGGTTGGATGAATAACAGTCCAATGGAGTGAACCACTAAATGGCATTGTCGGGATGGTGTTCCTCATGGCCTTGAAATAAATAGTTCTCCATTCTAGCACAAATATAACAGATGCATGCAGCCCCAGTGGGAGAGGTCAGCCTAGACATAAATTCTGTTTCTGGAAATTCACTGTACAGCCTTGAGGTGATTTAAAGGTTAATAGGAACTACCGTACTCATGAACTATTACTTGAACAGATACAAAGGCTCCATCTGTCACTTAATATTCAGATTTTATATTGCTTCAAACCAGATTAAATCATCTACGTTAAATTCTTCATGCAATGAGGGTGATATATCGTCATCTTTACTTGATTTTTTTACTGTATCTTTATAGGTGCAGTACAATTGCTTGTCTGTTGTTGGCTGCAGAATTAGATGCTTCTCTGGGAGACTCAACAGTTCTTTATTTGTATGAAAAGGAATTTCTTCACACATGTATGTATGTGAAATCATGTCAAAGAATGGGAACCATGATCAGGAGCAGATCAGGGGAAAACTGGAGGTGATGTGGGAGATCCATTGTTGGATCTCACTATGACTTTTTCTTCACAGACGCTGAGCAGCTGCTAATTTGATCCGGGAAGTGGCACTGGCACAGGCAGGATTAACCCTCTCCCAGTGCTACAGTTTCCCTGTTTTCCCCCATTTTGCAATTAGGCCTGCATTCAGTTTGTGTTTTGGTTTCATAGATTCATGCTCTATGACAATAGTGCAGAACCTCAGGCCCAGGGGCCAAATCCAGCCCTCTGAGGGTCCCCATCTGGCTCTCTGGGGCTCCCCAGAAGGCCACACCCCTTTCCCCCAACCACCAATTGCTTGGGGGTTCCCTGGCTTTTGTGCAGTTTCTTCCCCATTCTAAAAGGTTGAAATGCCTATCCCACAGCTTAGTTACTGGCAGCAAGCGCTTTAGGGCGCAATCCTATAGGGATACCCATAAGCCCTGAACTCAGAGACTTGCAGGCATCCAAAGCAGAGTGATCTCTGCCTCCCCACTCATCCCGCTCTGCATTTTTGCTAGTCAGCCATTTTCCAGCAACAGCATCCCAAAAGAGGAGAGAAAGAGGCTGGGGTGGCTTCAGGATATCATGTATCCTGGCCACTCCAGTCTCCTGCCCCCAAGCCACCCCCTTTGTCCTCTCTCCAAAGTCGTTTTTCCAACCTCAGAGAGCAGCCGGCATGGTTCTTTCCATGCTGGCAGCGAGGGGGTGGGGTGGGGGATCGGAGCTCCAATTCCCAGCTCCGAGGTTGGAGCTCAGTCTCTGACCTTGGAGCTGGGGATCCAAACTATCCTATGGCCCTGCAGACAATGTCTAGGGGCCATAAGGTCGTTCCCTTAAGGTAAAATATGCTGGTATTTTTTGACTCTGTCTGATTTGCCTTTGACCCACTCCGCACTGTAACGCAGTCTCCAAGAGCTTCTCCAAAATGAAATTTGGACCTCTGGTTTAAAGAGGTCCTGCACCCCTGCTATATGACCATAACAACATTGCACTGGAATCAATAGCAGCTGAGTATTGGCAGTTAAAATACCTGAGCTGTGGTTTTGAAGCATGATTACTATCATTGTACCTGTGTTTTCCTGTCAGTTCTCTTTTGTACTGTCTGCTGTTCTTGACCTATTGTTGTAAGCATAAATGAGAGAGGTCTACAGGCTTGTATTGATTTCATGATTTTCCTTGTGCCTATCAAGACATTGTAGATATACCTGAAGTCTATTCCCCCCCCCCCAAGGAATTCTGCCCAATATACTGGTATTAAAAAATACATTCTGGAAACCAGTGTGTCACTTTTTCCCAGTACTACTGCAACTGTCAGACAGTCTTGCTGGCTGCCTATAAAAATCCTGGCTTGCTTGCCTGCTCCTGTGCCTAACAGCAGCCTGATCCACAGAAATTGGCAGGTGAAGCCTTTCAGGGCATGGAGGCCTTTCAGGGCATCATCGCCTGCTAATTCCAGCTGATCAAGCTGCTGTTAAAGGTACAGGAGCAGGAGGAGCTCATAGAAATGTGGCTACATTATATTCAGATGACATCTCAGACTGTACTGTCTGTAATATCATCTAGCTTGGGCCATTTGGTTGTGGTGGTGTTTTGGTGGCCAGAGTTAATCTGGTAGCTTTCCATATTTTCTGGAGATTCGCTCAAGATGCATTGCTTCAGGACTTCAGGGGCCCTGAACATAACGAGGTTGCCATATAACAACCTGGGACCTTCTGCTTTACTGCCACTCTTGGTCAGCATTTCTGCTCCCCCCCCCCTCTCTCGTCCCCTTCATCAGCAAAGTATTTTTAGAGGAGGCCCACTTAGAAGAGGGATAAGAGCAGGGCCGGTGCTACCATTAGGCCAACTAGGCAGCTGCCTAGGGTGCAGGAGTAAAGGGGGTGGCATGCCAGAAACGCCTTGGGGGAAAAAATACAGCGCTAAAATGCGTATTTTACCAAGTTTGTTTTACCAATCATATCTTGACTTGTAGTAGATGGAATTTCACAATTCTAGACGGCCTAGAATAGATCATCATCAGGCGATCACTCGTGACCGAGTAAGATTGTCTTCCGGGATAAAAGGAGGAAATTCTAAAGAAGATTGTGTAGACTCTAGCGATGGGTCCGTAAGTGACTGTGGAGGCCAATTCTAGATCCACACAGCTTCCCACAGTGAGGACACAGGTTACCAGATGGAAGATGGTCCTATAAAGGATTCATTTGACGTGCTTTTCGCTTAGCACGTTTCTCCCTTTCACCTTGCACTCGGGCTTCTTCAAAGTCCATGGAACCTTTGTGAAAGGCCAACCTCCATTTAGATCGTTCATGGGCCAGAGCTTCCCAGTTTTCGATGGTTATATTGCATTTTTTTAGATTAGCCTTATGAACATCTTTAAACCTCTTATATTGACCACCGATATTCCGCTTTCCATCCTTGAGTTGGGAGTAAAGTAACTGCTTTGGGAGACGGCAGTCAGGCATTCGAACAACATGACCGGTCCACTGAAGTTGGCGTTGAAGGATCATTTTTTCAATGCTAGTAGTCTTTGCTTCTTCCAGTACACTGACATTTGTTCGTCTATCTTCCCAAGTAATTCGCAGGATTTTCCGGAGGCAACGTTGATGAAACCTTTCAAGGAGGTGGAAGTGACGTTTATAGATAGTCCATGTTTCGCAGGATGATGTTCCAGCCCCTCTGCCCCATCCCACAAAGTAGACTGCCAGCAACACCCCTTGCCACAGTTAGCAGTCTGTCCACACACTCCTCTCAGGGACAACTTATACTCTTCAGGGGTGTAGATCTGGGCTTGGGGCTTGCAGCGTCTGATCTCTAAGAGATACGTACCAACTCAGAAGACCACTTCATGCCATTGGTAAAGTGGGCTCTAGCCAACAAAGAAGCTTACGACACTATATATCTGTAATCTTTAAAGCACCACAGGAGTGTTTGTTCTTTAGAACAGGACATTTTGGTATATGCAGCTTTTCTCACCCTTCATGGCAAGCTCCACCTGTCATTTCCCTCCACGCTCACAATTAAGAAAAAACCCTTTTCAACACAATTTGGAAAAGTACAGTACCAGTCATCCTTTGTACCTGGTGGTTTACCCAGAATATGTGAACATTGTATTCTTAATCCCAGACAGTTGCCAAAAAAATGCAACATCTATGTATTCTTTCTGCACTATCTTTAGAGTTCACAATGGAATACAAGACCTAAAGCAGCCATTTGTAGTCTGAGTGCATCATGGTCGAGAGGTGTTATTTAACAGCAGCTATAAGCCCATTTAGCTTTGACTTAAGCGAAGATTGCTCAGTCTGGCAAGTTATCAGTGCATCCAGTTGCCAAAAACTAGAAAGAACCATGCCCCATAATTTGAGAAACAGAACTGTAAGGAGCAAAGGAAAGGTGAGCATTTCACAAGGTTGAAGGACTAAGAATTGTAATCAAGTGATTTGCATTTAAACTAGCCAGCTGGACGGTTCACTTGTTGGCAATTTCATTTCAGACAATCCTCTCTCTCTATCATGCCCATCACACAACTTCTAAAGGAAATGTCCTTTAGAGTTTATTTGTATGCAAAAGCAAAGCCTATTTTCATTTCAGCCAATACCTTACTACAACTTTCCACAACCTGGTGCCCTCTAGATGTGCTGCAACTCCCAACACACCTGGAGGGCAACAGGTTGAGGGAAACTGCCATTCCGGAACAAATTAGCAAGCATCAGATAACATCTCCACATGAATGCCTTCTAGGAGCAAACCTTCACATTGACAGCATTGTTTTTATTACTACTTCAACATGATTGCTTTATGTACCTGTGTGTGGTTCAAAAAGCCACACTATGATGTGCAAAGAAGAAATGGGGGAATCAGTTTCCTTTCTCCAGTATATATTTTAAAAGTGCCTTAGCACCAATGGGCAAAGAACCTTTTCTTTTTCTTTGCAGAAAGAATGCAAGGAGGGGGGGGGGGGGAATTGATCTGGAAGCCAAAATATCTGCAAGGATTTTGCTTCTCCTTCTTCTGATTATGAAGTATTATCTGGGACTAAGCACAGCACTCACTTTCTCCATTTTAGGAACCTAGGAAGCTGCCTTATATTGAGTCAGACCCTAAGTCCATCTAGCCCAGTATTGCCAACACTGACTAGCAGTGGCTCCCCAGGGTTTCAGGCAGGATTCTTTCCTAGTCTTACCTGGAGGTGCCGGGGATTGAACCTGGGACCTTCTACATGCAAAGCAGCTGCTCTGCCACTGAGCCACAGCCCATCTTGCTAGCTCCCTTGCCTTCATCTCTGTTGGCAGCCCCCTTGTCAGACTCTGCTGCTGACTGCAACTGCTCACAGCCCAAGCTCTCCAGCTGTCCTCCACCACTTCATGGTTCTCCTCAGTCTTTCACGACTGGGCACTTTGCAGCTGAGCTCCCAGCTCAGCTCACCCCACCCCTTCAAGCTGGAACTCCAGAACATGCCTCAGGTGCACCAGGAGGCATCCAGACTGTCCTTCAGGTTTGCCTTGTAGCCTTCAATAAGCAGCTGTGAGGCCTCCACTTGCTGCTACCTCTGCTGCCTCAAGGCCTTCATTTGATGCTGCGCAAAGCCTCAGTTTTGGCTCCAAAGCCATCTTTAAGCTGCAGTTCAAAGCCATGGCTTTGCTGCTCCATTTCCTGCTGGCTGCCTCAATGCCTCCATTGACTGCTGGGACATCAACTTCATCCACTCAGCAGTATTGCTGTTAGACCCTCCATATGAGCTCAGCCACACCAACTCACACAATTCCTTTTCCAGGAAATGCAATCCCACATCTAAAAGCAGTGTTACGATTCAGTTTCCTTAGAAAGAGGTCACTGGAGACTTTTGACATATCTGTGATGCAAGGTTTTTTTTATGGATATATACAGGCTGAGAATAAAATGTGGGTTCATAGCATTAGCATTTCAACAGAGGCCTACTCCCAATCAGATTTCTAGGGGTGCCATGGGATTTTCTGCAGAGAGCAAAGTCAGCAATCTGCCTCCTTTCAGTCTCAATTCTAGCTCAGACTGCTCATTAATCCACCATCTTACCCCAGAGCCTTTCTACATGAGGCATTTATGGGTACTTTACTGGACATCATCATCCTGCAGGGTCTCTCCCACCATGCCTTCCACAGCATTTCTGTGGCTTTTTTTTTTTTTTTCAATTGAGGAAAGTCTGATATTATCTGGAAATGGCAGGATGAAACCCTAGTGTAGTTGTGCAACTCTGCTATACCATACCGCCACCTAGTGGTTGTGTAATGGAACATATAGAAAGGCAAAGAAAGATACACACACACACACACACACCCTGAAAAAGACATGTGTAAAGGAGCTGATCTTAATCCCACAAAGAATCCAGAAGCAGAAGCCTCAGTAAAGTGGTGGGTTAAAAGCCTCATGTAGAAAAGCCTCAGACTCAATTAGCAAATTCCTGGATGGGCAGGAGATGAAAGAGGCCTCCCATTTACAGATCTAGAGACTGCCAAGGTAAACTTTACCAACCAGTTTGACCCATTCTAGCAGTCTCTTTTCACAGCCACAGATTCACACAGGTGGGGGTATCTTTGGGAGATCATTCAAACTCGCCCCCCACCCCAAATCTCATTAGTATATTCTTTATGGTTTGCTCCAGCCAAGATCCTAAACAGCTCCAGAGAAAAGTACTTTATATAGAGACATCTGCTGCCTTCTAAAATGTGTTATGTGCTGTTGCATCAGCTTTCAGATTCAGTGTCTTCATATTTCATGAGTGACTACTGGCAACTGTAGGCCACAGAGAAAGTCGCATTACTCAGTGCTGTCAGTTTTACTAAAGCGTCTTTGTCTCTCTGGACTGACAGTAGACACTGTGCATAAATCGGTGGTATTCGCAGCTCTGACGATAATCAAAGCAACAGGTTTAGAGATTTCTGACTCAGCTAGACTCAGAACTAACCCAGTCCAGAGGAACAATTCTAACACGTTCTTATCCAAGTTTCATCAGTTTTCAACTTGCTGCATCCCTCTAGTCTAGCAAGTCTAAAAGATGTTTTGCAGCACATGGGAAACAAGCTCATGAAAATCAGTCCTTTTCTATCATTTTTCAAAAAGCCCATGATATAACTGCATATAATGAAATTTAAGAACTCTTCTTTGCTTCCCAGTTCAGTCATACGTAAGAACTGCCATCATCATGCATCCTTTTCCATTTTGTTTTGATTCTTATCAAATGAATAATATAGCAGAATAATATAGGGTCTGACTAACCTGGGATAGCAGTGTTATAGCTGACGTCACAATCCAAACCTCATTGTTTTGCATTCCTCACAAATAAGAACTTCAGCTACAGATAGTGCTAGCATGTGCCATTTGTTGCTGCAGTTTACAATTACTGTTATGTGGTGTGTGTGTGTGTGTGTGTGTTGTACCAAGTATGTTTTTCCCCATACAGTCATACCAAATACAGTAGTATAAGAAATATATTAGAATTTGTAGATCCCAACTCAATGCTTGTGTTTTCAGTTGCATATTACTTTGGAAACTATAAATGCAAGAGCTGTGCCTTTACATCATGGGAACTTGGAGGATTGCAGGCATCCTATTGAGGACCGAAGGAGTGCAGAGGCAAAGGTCACCTGCACGCTTCTCCCGGCCTGCAAAAGATTTAGACGGCTGATTTCGGCCGTTTAAGTCTTTTGCACCTGCTCGCAAGGAGGACAAGCTGAGGTGCAGCCCAGATACAACATATCCCGACAGAGCCTCCCTCCGCCATCTCCGAGGTCAGTCTTGCAAGCCCAGAGATGCAGCCAGCACGGTTCTTTCTGCGTGTCGGCTGCAAGGGCAGAGGGAGGGCGCTGCAAATTCAGAGTCCTAGCTCCAACCTCGGAGCACATTTTCGAGGTCAGAGCTGGGACTCCCAATTACCCTATGGCCATTTAGACAGCATCTAGTGGCCATAGGATTGTGTCCTAAGGGTGCAATCCTATGCATGTTTAGACAGAAAAAAGTCCTACAATTCCCAGCAAGCCCCAGCCAGCACGCCCCAGTGGACCAGCTAAGGTGGCCACTGCTATGGCTGGGCATAGCTAATTAGCATCAGGGCCGGTGCTACCATTAGGCCAACTAGGCGGCTGCCTAGGGCACCGGGCTAAAGGGGGCGCCAGGAACATAGGGCTGGAGGGAGGGAGGGAGGGAGGGCTCAAGTGGGAAGAGGGGGGCGCTAAATATCTGATCTTGCCTAGGGCACCAAACTGCCTTGCACCGGCCCTGATTAGCATCCTATTGTATGTTCCCTTATGCAGCAACATCAGAAGCTCAAATATTGCAGTAGACAGAGTTGGCAGACAAAAGGCCCTACATTCAGTCCCTGAGGATGAACTCCAAAGTGCAAAAGCCAGAAAGAGGCAGTGTACTGTTGAAGGCAGAAATGAGCAGTCCGAGGGCCACTGGCCCCCCTCAGTAGTCATGTCAAGGATGTTCAGAGACTAGCTGACTTTGCTTCACTGGAATTGAGAAGTTATTTCACCTCCCCCAGACAAGATAAGATGTCTTGTTATGAAATGCCAGGTGAAGAGCGTCTGAAAATACTTAATGATCCATAATTAAGAATTGGAGACGTAAATAAGTACCGTAAACAGCAGTAACTGTACGAAAAGGAAGACACACAAAGACACAAGCAGATAACACAATGAATTCTGAGTCACTGATAATCAAACACTGATTGGCAAAGCAGATCAGGTAATATCTAAAGAGAGATTGCTGAGTTAAAGTCCATCACTCAAGTTCAAAGAATTATTTGAGGGATGAAGGGTTGTGATATTTAATGGCCACTGGTCAAATTTTAGCTAAAGCTTGCACATTTTGTTGGAATTTTGGTTGGGCCTAATAAAAGTATTGCCCAACTGTGAGTTTTAGGTTTTTTCCCCACATGGACCAGCTATCTTTGCTTTTTAAAGTGTATTTAAGCCAGTGTGGTGTAGTGTAGTGGTTAGGGTGTAGTGGTTAGGGTGTTGGACTGGGACTTGGGAGATCTAGGTTCTAGTCCCGGCTTGGCCATGAAACTCACTGGGTGACTTTGGGCCAGTCACTGACTCTCAGCCTAACCTACCTCACAGGGTTGTTGTGAGGATAAAATGGAGAGGAGGAGGAGGATAATGTAAGCCGCCTTGGGTTCCTTGCAGAAAAAAAGGTGGAGTATAAATATAATAAATAATAAATAAATTTAAAGTTTTTTTCTCATCAGTTAATGAGCAAAAAATATTGTATAAAGTACAAACCTCAAAAAGCATGATACATACCTGTCTCGGGGGGGGGGGAGGAATACTTAGGTTTAATTAGTAAATTTTTAGTAAGGAGTTGTTTCCTCAAAAGTATACAAGCAGTCCCCAGGTTACGAACGAGTTCCGTTCTTAAGAATGTATTTAAGTCGAATTTGTATGTAAGTCAGAACAGCATAGTGTTCTATACGTTAAAACTGGCATTTACGCAAATTGCATAAATTACGCAAATTGCGTATTATACTACGGTATGTACTCTACGTAAACAACGTAGCGCTGGGAAACCCAGAAGTCCGTTCTTAAGTATGGGTTGTCTGTAAGTCGGACGTTCTTAACTCGGGGACTGCCTGTAATTCAAAATTAATTTTATCTAACTTAAAAGATATATGTTTAAGAATTGTTATATGTTTTAATTTTGTAGGCATTTTTTTTAGAAGTCAAGACTGAGCCCAAGTTCAAGGGACAGGAGACAATATTGGTTATGAGGTAATATCTACATAAAATGGTATAAGCATGTTCTGATTTTGGAATGAGGTAGCTTCTTACCATCTAGAAGCTCGCTGGGCCTCTGTACCTGTCAGCTGAACGGCCTCTTCAGAGCCTAATAGGAAACGTGGTACTTGAAAGCTCCCCTTTTAGACCAGGGTGAAGAACCTCAGGCTTGGGTGATGAATCCAGACTGCTGGGGTTCTCCAGATTGCCACGCCCCCTTCCCTTGGCGCCACCCCTTTCCCCTGACCATCAATCATTCGGTGGTCTTCCAGCTTTTGTGCAGTTCCCCCCACCCCCCATTCTAAAAGTTTGAATAGCATATCCTAAGGCTTAGTTACTGGCAGTAAGATCTTTCAGTTTAAATAGACTGCTAAGATGTGAAGTCTTCAGTAATAAATATTTAGGAAACACGGTTTCCTTTTAAATAAGGATCTTAAGGGTGCAGTCCTATGCATATTTAGACAGGAAAAAAAGTCCTGCAGCTCTCCAAATTCCTCAGCCAGCCATGCTGGCTGGAGAATACTGTGAGTTGTCGGACTTTTTTCTGTCTAAACATGCATAGGATTGCGCCTTAAAATGTTTTAGCAATAGCTACATAAAATGGTATAAACATGTTCTGACTTTGGAATGAGGTCGTTTCTTACCATCTAGAACAGGGCTCTCCAACCTTGGATCCCCAGATGTTGCTGGCCTACAGCTCCCAGCATACCCAGCCAGCATGGCTAATGGCAAAGGATGTTGGGAGCTGTAGTCCAGCAACATCTGGGGACCCAAGGTTGGAGAGCCCTGATCTAGAAGCTCACTTGGCTCTCCTTTATAATAACAAGATTTTTTAAATCTAAGGCAAAATGTTATATTTTGAAGTTATATTATAAGAAATATATGTTTTAATAAAAATGAGAATGGATCCAAAGACTTTTCCTGTCAGTACAAAAACAAAGATTAGACCTAACGAAAACAATGTTGGTGTTTGAGTTGATGTGTATTGATCAGCCATAGTTAGTTAACTTGCAGCTAAAAGCTTCCTAAATACTGGAACTATAGATTGAAAAGTCTCAGCAAAGTCCAAAATTTGTAGCAGCTCCCTGCCTCCGCTGGGCCCCATGGTGCACCTATTACATTACTCAAGCACCTTGAAGGCAGAAGCCTTCCTAGAACAGAATTTAAAGAATCAAAACTCCAAATAAGAATGGTCTTCTCTTGAGTTCTTCAAGTGAGAGATCACAGAACAACTTCAATAATTATGGAGAATACTCCTTTCCCAAAAGCATGCACTGTGCTCTTCTGTATGTCCACCACTTGTCCGCCAACCACAAAGTGGTGGCAGGAGGGAGGGGAACGGGGTGCGGGAAGGACCCGGTGTGCTGGCACATTCCCCTGGCTCTGGTTCGGTTCCTCTGCCCCACGTAGCCCCTGTCCTGTCTGTGTCGGGGGCTTGGCACACATGCGCCAAGGCCCCAACAAAGACACCGCGGCTGCAGCGCTGGCTCCCCTGCCCCAGTTTGACCATCCTTCTCTCGCAGGAGAATGAGAGTAAGCCAGGGAGGGGAGCCGCCGCGGCGTCAGGGGTCCCACGCAAGGCCAGGTTGAACCTGGCCTTGCGAGGGACTGCTGACATGGCTCCTGCTTGCCCAGCCCTGGTGAGGAGGATGAGGTGCACGGCAGCAACTGGCAGCGGCAGCAATGGTGGACAGCTGCAGCAGCAGACAGTGGCAGTGAGTGGGGCCTTGGGGGGGAGCAAGTGGGGGGGGCAGCTGGGGGGGGCGTTGCCCTTGCTCGGTGGGGACACAATGTTGTGACATGTAACAAAACAACAGCTGTGGCACAATTGTTTTCATTTGGAAAGGTACAGGATGGCTAGAAAAACAAGTCATGTTGAGTCTGCCACTACTGTCTCTGTTCTCATGGGAAAAGTAGGTGGGAAAGAAATACGAGCTGATCACATGGTTTGTACTTTCTGATGACGTAGAATTGATTTGTTAGCTTTCGTTTTCTGTAGCCATTTTTAGTAGAGAGATGGATTGCTTTTTGTCTTCTTCTCTCTGTTGCTCTGACTTATTGCTTGCTGGACTTGCAAACATGTAGCAATGCTGGGGTGGACTTGCTCCACTGGACTAGTGCGTGCTATGCATTATAATCTGAAATATGGACTGTAATGTAGGAGATTGTATTTACTCTGATGTAGAAATAAACAGGTAGAAAAGGAAACCTGTTGAAGTCTTTCGGAGTTATTTCCTTATTACTGTAAGCTGCAACAGGAGGCTGCAAGCTGGCTGTAATCCGAGACGCTTGGAATGCTGCGAGAGGAGGAGGGAGGCCTGGAGCTCTGTGTGGATTTATGGGCAGCTACACAGAGAACAGGATCTTAAAATCTTCCATCTCACGCTCTGCTTTTTCCACGAGGCTGGAGGGCCTTCAGGGCTGTGTCTCATGCCCTTTCACACAACCCCGCCAAGCAAGGGCATGAAGCCTCTGACAGCTGCCAAAAAGTGCCGTGTGGGCACTTTTTGGCAGCTGTCGTCCCCATTCGTCTCCCCTCAGTGCTTCTGTGGTGCCCCCGGGATACCGATCGGAGGACTGAGGGGAGAGTCGCCGCCGCCTCCAGACCCCCGCTGTGTCCGACCATCAGTCAGGCACAGTTGGGGCCTGGAGCAGCTTTACACCCACAGAGGTTTCTGTGAGCATAAAGTGTCATGTGAACCTGGCCACTGTGAAAATAAAAAGCCGGGCAGCTGGGGCAAGTGTGCACACACCATATGAGTCTGTGATAGTTCTGATCCTTCAAATTTCAGATGCAGAATATTTGCAGTTATTTGCTGGAGCAAGAACAACTTCCAGACCTAAGTAATAGTCTAAAATTCCAGGGGCGGGGCGGGTGTTATCATACAGAATTTTTCTTCGGGGATTTTGCAGAGCTAAACTGAAATTTGTTGTGGTAAACTCAGATGTTAAAAGTACACTAATCAGAAAATCATCACTTCACGCCATAGCAAGTTCTCCAACCACTATCTTAGATATAACAAGTTTTTTGTTTTTTATAAATGAGGAAGCCAGTATATCAGAGCTCTGGATCAGGGAAATGGAAATGTGGAACAGGAATGAATCCAATTATCACTGAGTCCAGCTCCTTCCACTGAAACCCAACAGTTTATAGCATTGAAATTAGATTACACAGTGACATAAACTGAGAGCATATGAAACTAGCATTCAAGACACCAGAGATGCCTGTAGGACAAGGAATATATTTAGCAGAGCCCAGCCAGATGGTTAACACGTACGAGCACATATACAGTTGGATTCTTGCTATGATAAGCCAACTAAAATCTTGCCACCACACTCTCTTGTGTCTGAATGTTTGCTGCAGCATAGCAATGGCATATTAAATGATGAAACGTTGGCTGGGATACTATGGTCTCATTTTCATTTTTAACGTCTGTCACTACTTTAGTTCCTAACCTTTTACCACGGCATCTCTGTCCCCAAAGGCTCTTGATCGTGCCCACAGAAATACAGGGGTATCAACCGATGGATAAGGTGCCAAGCTGACTCTGTGTAGCAGTAGCTCCTCCAAAAATGCAGGCAGTGGATCTCTTTCCAACAGGACTAGGCAAAGTGAGGCAACCACCACAGGCAGCACATGCTTAGGTATATATGGGGGAAGTGGTGGTAGGCCCCGCATGGACCATTCCTCGGTCTTGAGCCCACTCCCACCCCATTCCATCCTACTATTTCCCTCCGTTGGGAGGACAGAACTGTGTGTGCTCTCTGTCGGCCTTGTGTCCCTCAAGAAAGCGTGCTGCCTTCAGGTGCACTGGGAGATGCTGTCTGTTGCCTGTGTTTAAGTAACATTCAACTGCCACTCCAGTCAGCTTCTAATGGGGGTGGGCGGGCACCATTTTGTCCTTCACCTCAGGCAGCAAATTGTCTTGGGCCCTGCTTTCCAAGACAGTCACATAGCCGAAGGAAGTGCTCCTGGTGGTTCCGAGGACGTACCACGTACGGTTTTAATCTAGATGGTTTTAATCGGTTTTATTGTTAAAGACAGAAATTGTTCAATTGTTAAAGAGAGCTTCAGCTTCTGGGCAATATAGAAATGTAATAAATGAAATGACAATGACAGTGACATGAAACAGACTGATGGGCAGGATTTAAAAATTTACATATAAATGTTGACAGTGCCATACATAAGAGGAGGTGTCTTCTCAAAGGAAGGGAAGAGGACAGGTATCAAACGTGTTATTATGCACTTGTTTAAAGTTTGTTTTCCAAAAAAAAAAACACCCCAATGCAACAGGTGTAGACAGCATATGGTCCTCAGAATGCAGGGAGCTGCTGGGATACTTTTGTGATGGCTGACAAAAGTTCTATTCGATTCATGAACAGCTTGATCTATATTTTAAAAGTGATTAAAGGTGTAATCAACATCCCTGCATCTGAAGTCTATTTCACAACTCCAACTGTTTTTCAACTGATGGAAACTGCTGAATAAACTATGGAAATGTGATGAAAGACTCAGAAAGCAAACAAAACAATCTCTACCTTACTCACGTTTTGAAACCTCTGTGAGTTAAACATAAGCACATAAGAAGAGCCATGCTGATCAGACAAAGGGTCCATCTTTTCCCAGCATTCTGTTCACACAGTGGCCAGCCAGCCAGCTGCCTGTGGAAAACCCACAAGTAGGACTTAAGTGCAATAACTCTAACAGTTCTAAGCCTACCCTATAATTTAAAGAGATTGTTTGTCCACTATAGAAATTAAAAAATGCTGGTGCAACACTTGTTTAGTTAAATTGAATTAAACAATTTCCAAAAGTGATCTAGTGAACGTCTTTTAAAACAAGAATATCAAAACTGTAAAATACGTATAAGTGCTATAGCCCCAGACCCATTTCATTTGATTTCACACTTGAAATCACTAGTTAAAACTGACAAAATAACAATGGGGGGGGGAAATCACGGACCCCTTTATTTCCCCCTCTGCCCTCCACTGCAATGTTTTTTTAATTCATTCATATATTTATGTATTCATTATATTTTTCTGGTTTAGACTAATTGATATAATTGTCTGCATATGAAAAGAAAGGTGGCCAAATATGAATCATAAAAGTCTTACTAAAGCTGCATTCCTGTGCCCATTTACCTGGGAATAAGCTCTATTGAACTCAATGGGACTTACTTCTGAGAAGACATGCATAGGATTGCACAGTAAGTCCACTTGCTGTAACTTGCTCAGTGAGTTTATACATGTAATAGCAAAAATCCCAAGTTTTTGAAAACCATCAGAGCTTTGCATTGTGCAGTGCAAACATTTGGTGTAGACAACATCTAGAGCAGATTCTGGACTGGACACTGCACTTTGTGACTGGTGAGGAGAGCTGGAAGGAACTGGGCAAAGAGGATTGTTTTACTGCTTTAAACAACTGCTTTCCAACTGCCCGCCCCCACCTCCTGGTAATCCTCCCTTGTGTTGGACTGACATCAATTGCTGAGTGGGAAGACCTGCCAGAGAAACCACCAAAACAGAGCTCTATCTCTGAGCCATTTGAGACCTTCAGGCCCCTCACAGGAACAAGCAGTCCCACTGCATGGTGTGCCCCTGAAAGGGGGCATGCCCCTTGGAGATGCCACAAGGGTGAGGGTGCTACTATTCTAATCTCCCCCCACCCACCCACCCACCCACCCGCTTCCTTTTTGCTCTTTATTTTTTTGTTTTGTTTTGTTTGTTTGTCTGCCTGCCTGTTTATTTGGCTGTTTAGTTTAATACCTGTTGTGTTTGTGGGAAGTGTGTTCCTTGGCGTGTGTCTATCTCAAGGAGTGTCTCTAGCAACGCTAAGTGGGCTGCTCAACAAGATCTGCCACGGATGGCCTTCTCCTTGTCCCTTCAGCCAGAGCAGCTAGACTAGTGGGGACGAGGAAGAGGGCCTTTTCTGTGGCGGCCCCCGTACTGTGGAACTCTCTCCCGAGTGACCTCCGCCATGCCCCCTCTCTGCTGAGCTTCCGTCGCTCATTAAAAACCTGGTTGTTCAGGCGGGAATATGGGGTGGGTTAAGATTTTAACATTTTTATATTGTTTTAAATGTATTTTATTGCTTTTATTCTGTGTACATCGCCCAGGGTGGCCGGTTGCCGGCCAGATGGGCGATAAATAAATATAAATAATAATAATAATAATAATAATAATAATAATAATAATAATAATTGGCGAGAGTAGAGATCACCTGATGATAAAATTGTATCTGTGTCCTGCCCTTGGGTTTTATGAGCTGTCGCCTGCCCTGGCTGAGAGACGGGGGCTACGGGCTTTGTGTGCTAGAAGTGCCGCCTCTGCCCAGGGTGGGAGGCTGTGGTGGCGGCTAGAAGTGGGGATTCCGCTGGGTGAGAGACGGGGCAGGGGCGAGAAGCGTTCGCAACACTCCAGGTGAGAGATGACGTGAGAGCATGAACTAGTGTGGAACTAAGTCTGAATGGTTAGGAAATATGTGCTTTAGTTGTTTTCTGTGTTGCTTGGTGGGTTGGCACGCCCGATGTCCTATATGCAACCAACTGGCTGGTTATAACCACAAGCTAAAAAAATTGTGATTGTGCTGGGTTGGTTGTGTTGTGTGTGATTGGTGGGATGAATGGCGTGTGTGCGGTTCTGAGTGTTTGAGGGTATACGTTTGAGTTGTGAGTGGGTGTTGAGAGTGCGTGAGAAGTTTTGGTGCGGCAAGGATGTTCTTGCAAAACTCTGACTTGAACACCCATGGAGGTAGTACCTCTATTCCATTGACTTGGGGCAGAAGGAGGGGCTCAGGACATCAGAGTAGAATGGGTAACAGAGGTTTATACGCTGTTCCCCTTCTACCCCTCTCCCCCGGTTCTCATGTACCTGGTAGCTCATCCACTGAGCCCTCCTGCCTTGAGGTGCTGCTATTTAACACCAGGCCAGTCCACAATAAGATCACACTCATTTGCAATTTAATTGTGGATGAGAAGGCTGATCTGCTGTGTCTTACTGAGACTTGGGTGGGTGAACTGGGTGGGGCTGACCTGAGTCAGCTCTGCCCACCTGGGTACGTGGTGCAGCACCAGGATAGGCTGGAGGGCTGGGGGGGCGGGCGAGGGGAGTCACCATGGTTTACAGAAGTTCCATCTCTCTCACAGGAAACCACTCACCTTGGACTGGGCCTTGAGGGGTTGTACCTGATGTTGGGCCATAGAGACAAGATTGGCGATGCTGCTGGTGTACCGCCCACCCTGCTACCCAACAGCGGCCTCCCTGACCAAGCCGGCAGAGGTGGTTTCAAGTGGCATTGAAGGAACCCAGGACGGTGGTTCTGGTTGACTTTAATTTCCATGCTGAGGCTGCCTCTGGAGCTCCAGCATGGGACTTCAAGACTTCATGGCCTCCATGACAACCCTGGGTCAGTCTCAGTTTGTCATTGGTCCAACACATGAAGTGGGGCATACCACTTGATTTGGTCTTTGCTCTGAGCTGTGAGATGAGTAGTCTGAAAATGCAGGCAGGGGGTCCAACTAACACCATTATCATGGGTCAGAACATTTCCTGATGAGATTTGAACTCACAGCATTACTTCCCTCCTGCAGGGGTGGGGGGACCCATTTGCATGGTCTGCCCCAGGAGATTGATGGAATTCAGTGGATTTCTGAACACTTGGGGAGTTTCAGTGGAGAGAGATCTGGTGATCCAGTTGATGCTATAATCTCACTATGGAACAGTGAGATGCAGAAGGCCAACGACTTGACTGAACCTGAATGACCTCTCCAGCACTGTACAGCCCACTCTGCTCCTTGGTATACTGGGGAACTGCAATCAATGAAACAGGCTGGATATTGGCTAGAACGCAAATGGCATAAAACTCGAAATAAAAATGACCAGGCCTGCACTAGAGCACATAATCGTGTCTGTTGCACAGTGCGGTGGGCAGCAAAGAAAGCTTACTTTTCTGCCTCCATTGCATCTTCAAGTAGCTGTCCAGCAGAGCTCTTTCAGGTGGTCTGGAGGTTGTTTATTTATTTATTTATTTATTATATTTATACCCCACCTTTTTGCCTGCAGGGAACCCAAGGCGGCTTACATAATCCTCATCCTCCTCTCCATTTTATCCTCACAACAACCCTGTAAGATAGGTTAGGCTGAGAGTCAGTGACTGGCCCAAAGTCACCTAGTGAGTTTCATGGCCGAGCGGGGACTAGAACCCGGATCCCCCAAGTCCCAGTCCAACACTCTCACCACTACGCCACACTGGCTCCGGGTTCTTGTTAACACTGTTCCCAGTGAATGGAGTTCTGCTATGTGCAAGGACCCACTGTGACCTTTTTGCATTGCACTTTGAGGACAAAATCTCTTGTCTCCACAGCGAACTTGACGCTGTTGTTAGCACAGCGCCAGTCAAAGTGTCTGATGCCACCATCTGCCTGATTTTGTGGGATCAATTCAAGTGCTGCGGCCATATCTCCCAAATTGGCAATTGAGCTATGGGGTTCTTCAGGGTACCATCTTGTCCCCAGTGTTGCTCAACTTCTATATAAAGCCACTGGGAGCGGTCATTAGGTGATTTGGTGCCAAGTGCCATCAGTATTCTGATGACACACAACTCTGTCTCCCTGTGACATCTGAATCAGGTGAGGCTGTGCAAGTCCTGGATGAGGGTGGACTGGATGAGGGCCAACAAACTGAAGCTCCTGGCAAGACAGGAGAAGCCCTGTGGTCGAGTGGTTTCTGAATCTGGGAGATAAGCTCACTGCCTGTTCTGGGTGGAGTTGCCCTCCCTTTGAAAGATCAGGTTCATAATCTGAGGGTACTCCTAGAGATCCATCATTGCCACTGAAGTCCCAAGCTTGGAGTGCCTTTTACCAGCTTCAATTGGTTCACCAGCTATGGCCTCTCCTGGACAGGGACAGCTTGGCCACAATGGTACATAGAGATCTTACCCGAACCGGGGGGGGCGCCTCTCTGTAGCCTCGCCTCTCTGTGGCGGCACCCCCCCGCCTCGATCTTCTGAGCGGCGCGGAGCTGTTCTCCGCGCCGCTCGAGCCGCCGGCGCCGCCCGCATGGGTCCCGTCGCGTCACTTCCGGCACTGTTTAAGCCCTGTTGCCCTGGTTTCCCCACAAATAACGTAGCGCGGGGGTCCAGCGCACTGGTGCAGGGTCCCGTCCCGTCATTTCTGGCGTGCCGGAAGTGACACGATGGGACCCACGCGGCCGGCGCCGGCGGCTCGCCACTGGAAAGAGGTAGGCCCTTGCAAGCTTCACGCGGGCATGAGCGGGGCCGATTTCGGCCTGCTACGCCCACACGAGGCGAGAGTGTACATCCCTAATTGGTACAGGTGCTAGTAACCTCAAGACTGTATTACTGCAACGTGCTCTATGTGGGGCTGCCCTTAAGGCTGGTCTGGAAGCTGGAGCTAGTGCAGAATGCAGCAGCTTGGCTGGTGTCAGGAGCTGCCCCTTTTCAGCACGCAACTCTTTTGCTGAGGGAACTGCACTGGCTGCCCATTTGCTACCAGGCCAGGTTTAAGATTTTGCTCCTAGTGTACAAAGCCCTAAACAACTTGGGACCAGGATACTTGAGAGAGCACCTTCGCCCTTATCAATCTGCCCGGTCACTGAGGTCATCAGATGGCATGCTCCTGGTGGTTTTGCATGGACCTATGGCCTGACTGGAGTCCACCCGGAGAAGAGCCTTCAGTGTGGTGGCTCCCTGTCTATGGAACGCCCTGCCTCTGGAGGTCAGGCAGGCACCAACCTTGTGTTGTTTTTGGTGCCTGCTGAAAACATCTTTATTTCAAGAAGCCTTCCTTGACTGACCAGCCATGGATTTTATTGGTATTCTGTTTTTGTTTTGTTTTTTTAACATCTAACATGGTGGGTTTTTTTCTTTTTTTCTTTTATTGTTCACTGCTCTGGAATCTGTTTAGATGTGGAACAGCATATAAATGTTGTAAATAAATAAATCTGCACCAATAATTTCTTCCAGAAATGGGACGTTTTTCTGTCTTCCGTGCTGTAACGTAAACTGAGGATCCAAAGAAATACAGTGGCCAATAATTAATTAAACCATAGCTGATGAACCTTTTTCAGTCTAAGGGCCAAATTCCATTTTGGTGACACTGTCAGGGGCCACATTCCAGTGGTGGGCAGGGCCAAAAGTGATATGGGCGGGGCCTGGTGGAATTCTTACCAATGTGGACCTTTTCTTACCAAGCATACAAAGCATAGCCCAGTTCCCTGCATGTCTGCTGAGGAGTAAGCGCCAGTGCAACAGCTTTCAGGCTTGCATCCATTCCAGTTTTACTTCTGCCCTGGTTATGGAACAGAAACAAGCCTTGATCACCATGCTGGATGACTTGCACCAAGGAACGGGCAGTGGGGCTGTGACTCTTTGGGTTCACCTGGGCCTCTCAGCGGCCTTTGATGCTATCAGTCATCATGGTATCCTTCTGGGCCATCTTGCTGGAATGAGTTTGGGGGATACAGTGTTACAGTGACTCGTGCCCTACCAGGCAGGGCGAACCCAGTCGGTGGTGCTGGGGAACTTCTGTTCCATGCAGGACCGGTGCAAGGCAGTTTGGTGCCCTAGGCAAGATCAGATATTTAGCGCCCCCCCTTCCCACTTGAGCCCTCCCTCCCTCCAGCCCTATGCTCCTGGCGCCCCTTTTAGCCCGGCGCCTTAGGCAGCCGCCTAGTTGGCCTAATGGTAGCACCAGCCCTGGTTCCATGCCATGGCCTCTGGCTTTTGGGGAGGTTCAGGTTCCATTTTGTACCCCATGTTTTAACATCTACATGAAGCCACTGGGGAAAGTCATCTGGAAGTTTGGACCAGACCTGTAGCTAGCCTAAAAGTTCGGGGGAGGGGGGGCTGCCAAAAAGACAAAAAGGCCTTTTAAAGACAAAATTGTAAACTGTTTTAAATTATTTGTTTGTAAAGGGGGGCAGAGAAAATTAAGGAGGGCAGGCCCCTCCTAGCTACAGGCCCGGTTTGGACTAAAATATTGTCTGCAAATGACACACAGCTCTAACTCTCATTTTCACCTATTAATCCCAGGGAGGCTGTGGAACTCTTGATCAGGTGTTTGGAGGCAGTTTGAGGATGGTTGAGGGTGAAAAAGCTGAAACGTAATCCAGACAAGACTGAAGGAACCAATTTACAGCTTGCAGGACTTGTCACTATCTGTGGAAGCACAGGCAGGCGGTGGAAGTGGTACGCCAGCTGCAACCCTATGTAGAGGTGATAAACCTTGACTCCATTACTCCCTGGCTACCTTCAAACCAGACTACTGCAATGCATGTTACATAGGGCTGCCTTTAAAGATGGTTGGGAAGCTTCTGTTGGTACAGTACACTGAGGCCAAGAAGCTTGAGGGGGCCAAGTGTTCAGGGCATATTACACTGATTTTACAAGAGCTGCACTGGTTATCAATTCGCTTCCAGACTCAATTTGACTGCTGGTATTGCTGTTTAAAGCCGTAAATGGCTTGGGACCAGATTACCTGAAGGCCCACCTTCACCTATATTAACCTGACCAGACCTTCACTTTTTTAAACAAGGTTTATGCTGTTATGTTTGGGAAAATTTTTGTGCCACTGTTTTAAGTTCAAGGTTTTAGATATTTTTTTGATACCAATGTAAGCTGCCTTGAGAAAGCTTGTGTTTTGAAAGGCAGCATGTAAATTCTTAAATAGAATAAAATAAAATGTGTTGGAAAATTTCCCAGTGAATTGTGCAGCTCTATAAGACAGGTTACTTCAGTCCTATGTATGTTTAGTCAAGTATATCGCCCACTGAGTTCAGTGGAATGTACTTCAAGAAGTGTCCATAGATGTGTGCCTTCCCTAATTAACATGCAAAGATATGTACTTTCTCTGTCCTTCATCTAGGCTTGGCACATATGGTAAAGCAGAAAAGATGAGCACCACGGAGATATTATCCTATCTTTTTTAGTATCATCCATCTGTTAACAAGTCTAAACAAAAGGACAAGTGTGTGTGTGTTCCCAAATTTATCAATTTATAAATCCATCTTCTTTGGAAACAGATGAAGCAGAGCAAGAAATATCTCCACTGAAATTTCTGATGTAATTGTTCCCAGGGTTTGATCCTAAGTTTTATAATCTGTCAATATAGGGGGAAATACAGCAATTGCTAGGGCAACCATCCCCACCGCCCAATGACCCAAGAAATAGGCTATTACAAATAAATAGGCATGAAAAATTAGGCATTTTTATGGAGCAGTAACAAAATATCAAGCAGAATAATAGTCAGTAACAGGCAACTTGACAAGACTTACAGGAATTCAGGATGGGGCTTAGGATGCCAGATAGCACAGGCTATACCAAGGTGTAGGCAACATGGTGCGCACAGGCACCAATGCGCTCCCTGCTACCTTTCTTGGTGCCCTATCCCTACCAATTATTTTTTTTAATTAACACATTTTCTTACTGGCAAGTGGGATCGCTGTGAAATAGGTTTCTGCTGGTGCTGAAAACTGTGGGTTCAAAGGAGTTGTTTAGTGTGTTGGGGCTCAGACCCCAACTCTGCCTTGTATTCAGTCTTTGGGGCAGGTTCCTTGTCCTTTGCCATGCTTCCCATGGCAGCCATTTTTTTTTGGTGGTGCCCAGGATAGTTTCTCAAATTGCCAAATGTACCCATGGGCCAAAAAGGTTACCTAGCCCCGGGCTATACTGAGAGAGTGGATGGCTGCAGGCCTGTTAGAACTGTAACCTTTGAGATGTCAGAGGACAGCCACAACCTTTTGATTGAGACTGCTTAAATTAGGAGCAAGAAAAAGACTTGGAGCAAGAGCACGGTCTTAGAAACCCTTACAGCAGCAGCCCGGCAGACAGCAGTGTCGGGTTCAACCACAAACAAGCGAAGTTTGCTGAAGTCTTTCTTGGGACTAGACACTGCAGTCTGAGGAGTTGGCCTGACAGTGGGTGATATTCTCATTTGTTAAAATAATTAGTGAAGAGAATGTTAGGCTTCTCCACTATTCATTATAGTCTAAAGGCCAAAACAGACATTACTTCATGATATCAATAAAGCAGATGGAACTGTAGGCATGAAGGCAGCGGGGGCGGGTGGCACCAGTGTCACTGGGGCAGTGTATCCACTCTGGGTTTTAGCCTGAACTTTTAAGGAGCTGTCCATGGTGCTCAACCCTATCCCCAAAATAAGCCCCATGGACAGCTCCTTTAAAGTTCAGACTGAAACCTGGAGTGGATACTCTGCCCCACCGCCGACATTGGAGTCACCAGCCACTGTTTGCATGGAGCCTGATCTGGATCAGCCCCATAGCAGGGAGGAAACGGTTAAAAGGCCCCTAACCCACCCACCCACCCAATCCAAGGCTCCTAATCCAGATCAGAACCCCTGTGCCTACTCTAGAATAAAAATTAAAATGTCAGTTTTGGCCCTAAAACTTTAAGGGTTGTAGCCAAATTTAATTAAGCTGGATCGACTGTGCTGGCAGAAGTGGACTTCCCTGCCCCCACTCCTTCCCAGCGCAGCCCCTTGACGATTCCACACAGAGAGTCAGGAGACCCTGCTGAAGGGGGTGAACTGTGGCGTGGAGGGAGGCGGAGTAACTCACTGACTTTGGGTTGGATCCAGGATCTGCCTTCCGCAAGAGGAAGGGCAGAAGGTCCCTCTACCTCAGTGTTTCTCAACCTTGGGTTCCCAGATGTTTTTGGCCTACAACTCCAGCATGCCCCAGCCAGCTATGCTGGCTGGGGCATGCTGGGAGTTGTAGGCCAAAAACATCTGGGGACCCAAGGTTGAGAAACACTGCTCTACCTCTACCTGCTATTGCAGTGGGGGAGGGGGAATCAGGTGGAGGAACTTTTCCCCCTTCCTCCCATGGGAGGCAAATCCTGGATCCATCCCAAAGTTGGTAAGTTACTGAGGAGTGCAGAGCAACAGCACAAACCAATGTGTATCTGCTTAGAAGTCGGTCGGTCCCACGGACTGCAGTGGACTTACTCCCAGGTAAGTGTGTAAAGGATTGCTCAGCCCAACAATCCAGTCTGGGAAACTAAATATCCGGGTCCTGCAACATCTTCTTTCGGTGTGTCATAATCTATGGGTGTTTCCCCCCCCCCACATGTGAGAGTTATATAGCACAATCCTGATTATGTTAATTCAGAAGTAAATCTCAGTGAACTCAATGGGTAAGCGTACATACAATTGCAGCCTCAAATAGGTTTCCTTTGTATTCATCTATAATACAGATAAATCCACTTATCATGCTGTTTCTGCCTTGGCTTGCTCCCACAATGGATTAAGAGTGTGCACCAGAATATGCCATAGAACAGCCTTGTGTTTGCCCTCCCCATCCAGTTTTCCAAGCCCAGCTGGGAAGCTGCAAAAGGAGGAATTATTGAGGCACATGAGTGAGGGGGAGACTCTTTTCCTCCTTCACAAGCTCAGCTTCTTGGCTCCAGCTGAAGAAATTACTGTGGTTCACAAATGTGGAGGGGTTTGAGGATTCCTTTATTCACTTGCATTCTCCAGCTTTATTTTCAGAGGGTTGGATCCATGATCTGCCTTCCGTGAGAGGAAGGGGTCTGCTCATGGAAGGTCCCACCATCCAGTTTCTGGAGATTCCCCCTACATCTCACTCCATTAAGCAGAATCTCCTGACTCTCTGTGTAGCATTTTCAGGGGGGCTGGAGGGGCTGTTGTTGGGAGAAGGGGCGGGGAAGTTCACTTCTGCCAGTGTAGTTGATCCAACTTAAATCTGGATCCAACCCAAAATGATGGTAATGTAGGCATGAGTCTTCACACATAATGCTAACTCGTAGTATGGGTTGTTGAATTCTGGGTTGTTGTGATGTGTGAATGTGGCTGCACAAATAAACCATGGTTTGCTAACCATGAACAACCCAGAGAGAGAACCCATGGTTTGTTGTTGGGTTGTGAACTCTGGGCAGGCTGTTCGAACCACGGGTTGTCATGTGTGAACCCAGAACCGTGGGTTGTTCATGGGTTGTTTTGCCAGGCTACAGAGGCAGTGGGCAAGAGTGGTTAAAAAAGCACACAGCTGCTCTACATGTCCATATTACAGTGTTGCCAAAGCATTTTATATACAGGGCGGGAACAGGTGAAGGAGGAGAGAAACAAACAACCATGGTTTCTTTGATCTTCTACCAAATAAGTCTGGATAGGACAACAAACCATGGGTTAAATAAACCATGGGTTAGCGCTATGTGCAGACCAGGCCACTGTTACATGACTGGGTTGAATTCTCCATGCTTGTCCCTCATTAGTCTCACACTGGTGTTTTCAAGTGGTGTCAGGAAAGAACAGTTCCACACACATTACGGAAGTGGCAAACTGGATGGCTTATTATTTAGCCACAACATGTAGACAGGGCTTTAGATACACCTCATGGCTTACCATGAAAGTTTACAACATTCCTAGAAAAACAATGATATATACTGTGTTTATACTGTTATATACAGGGGCACAATCCAGCCAAAATGTAGCATTTCTAAGTTCCATACACTTTAATGGGAGAGTTGTGCATGCACAGAACTTTTCCACTGAAATTAATGGGCCCTTTAAATACTTTCCTTTGGCTGGATCATGCCAGCATATCTACTAAAATTGTATCAAGAGAAACTGACAACAAAGGGAAATACATAAATGCTTGGCCTACGAACTTGGGGAGGGGCAGGGCTTTTTCTTTAAAGAATAAATCACAGCTCTTAGCAAAAGGACCGCAAATGAATCTTGCACAGACACCCAGCAATTTTCAGCACTTATTTCTGCTCAATTAAATAATGTGACAATGGAGGAGACAATCGCTACAGTCGTAGCAAAAAGAGGGCAGCTGTTCCTCGGTGTTAGCGGTCTCTTTATTCATGCATTCCACTGAAAGTTCTTGCAGTGACGCATTAAATTCGACAGAGCTTTGACCATCTCTGATACTGGTCTTGGGCTTTTGTGCCAAGTCCTATTTATAGCAGCAAAACAGTAATATACCGTATATGCTCACATTTAAGGCAACAATGCTAATAACAGTGATAAAATCATCCTGAAGTGTCTCCTAAGCAGGGGGTATGAAATTCTGCTGTGAAGTCCTAAACTCTGTCACCAGAAATCCTGTATTCTACCTAAAATTAAAGTCTGTAAAATAGGTCATTTGGGTTAATCTGCATGCTTTTATTTTGGCTGCATAATTAGAGGTATGGAGGGGCTGCCATGGGTAGGCTCACGCTGGCTCAGCTTGTCTGAGCGTGGAAAGCGAAGCAGGGTCAGGCCTGGTTATTACTTGGATGGGAGACCCCTCCTCTAGTTTCCTGCATTGAGCAGGGGGTTGGACTCGATGGCCTTGTAGGCTCTTTCCAACTCTATGATCTATGAATCTATGAAATCTATAAGTCCAATTCTGCCACTGCAGCTGATCCAGCATAAATCTAGATCCCACCCTCCATGATTTGAACAGAATACTATACACACACACACACACACATACATATAAAAGCTCTGCATTTTGGACAAAAATGCAGATACTAAGAATTTCATCTTGGATAAAGAACGTTATTTCAAGATAAGCATTTTACTTTGTCCAATGCAGCTATTAAAATATTTTTTAAAAATCAACATATGGTTAAAACTGCAGTTGTTACTTCTATATTTCACCACTGTTATCAATAACATGTGATGGTTAAAGTTAAACTCATTATCATCCCCATATCTGCAGAAGTGGGCAAAATCAGTCTGTATTGGCAACAGAACTCCCACAATTGCACTAGCCGAACCCTGCACTGCAATTAAAAAAGGGAAATAACAACAAATACTGTACTTACATAAATATCCTTAAGTAAATACAGTATTTATATTTCAAAGCGTTTAAGTAATAGTCATAACTCTCAGCACTTTTCAACATTTTGATTGCTATTGCTTTTTTTTTTTAGCAGCAAACCCATTCTCTATGTAAGAAAGAACAAATATCTGCAGCAAAGAACCAGCCATACAAATGGCTCACGATCCTTTAAACATGATGTTCAGAATGAAAGCTGACCCCCGCGAGATGGGCTGTGAGACTTTGATCCTTCTCGAAAATAGCGAGAAAATTCGAATCTTGATGAGACTCAACGAAACTCCCCGAGCCTGCGAACAAAGGAAAATAAGTACTCCCCCCCCAAAAAAAATCGAAATGCTCCTTTCAACTCATTGCCCTTTGAAGAAGGCCGAGTCGGCTTTCTTTCACACTTGAGTCCTGCAAATGGTTAAAAGCAAGCCTATAAGTCTGCAAACTCTACAGGCTGTCCCAACAGGGCCGGCGTTGGGGGGGGGGGTCGGCACTGTGGGGCGCTTGCCAAGGGCCCATTTCCAGAGAAAGGCCCATCGCAGACCACTCTGCCAGGCAGCTGCTGAGCTGCCTGTGGCCCTGCGGTAGCGTAGGACTTAACAGAGGAAGCCTCCCTCCGCCCAGAGGGTGTCAGGCGATGTGAGGCGGCGGCTGGGGCTCTTCTTGGCATTGGCGCGGACCCGTCCACACCAACCACTTGCAGTCCCCAGCACAGAAAGGACTTGGAAAGAGCTTGCCTCTGGAGGAGAAGGTGTGGCAACAGCAGCCTGGGCAGCTTCATAGATTTCATTTTATAGAGTTGGAAGGAGCCTACAAGGCTATCGAGTCCAACCCCCCTGCTCAATGCAGGAAACTAGAGTGACAGCTGAGGTTGACAGCTGAGACCAGTGAGAAGAAAAAAAGGAGGCAAAGGCAAGGAGGGGCAGGATCAGGATCAGGATCTGGCTGTGCCGGAGAGCAGCTGTGCCGATCACCTGGCCGCCTGGGGCAAGCAAAGAGAGAAAGCGAGGAGGCGGCAAAGGCAAGCACGGACGGAGGGGGCCGAGTGACGTGCGCTGGGGCTAGGGAGCAGCTGCGATTCTTTCCCTCGGAGGATGCAAGGCTTGGGGCGAGTAGGGCAGACAGACACGCCTGAGTAAAAAAGCAGTCCTGGAGCCCTCTCAGAGTAGGATCTGTATCTATCTATGAAATCCAATTGAGAAGGGGAAAGAAAAGAAAACAGAGGGAGGGACACAGATATTAAAAGGAGTGACCCATCTCTTCTAGTTAGGTCGTTTCCAGGGTGACATTCAGAATCCACTTTTAAATGTGCCCCAGGACAGAAATGAGAGCTGCCCATAAAAAGGGGCGGGGGGGGGAAGGGACACCTGCTCCCGCCAGTCATCTAAGGTAAAATCTTGGATTTCTTTGTGGATTTCTATCACCCTGGGCAAGTGTTGTTTTTTAAAGTCTATCGAAACTGTGTATTTAAAGTATACGTGCCTCTAGACTTTTCTTTTTATATCTATGTGGGAAGAGAGGGGTTGGCGGGAAAGAGAGCCAGGGGAGGGGCAGAAAAGGCAAACCAGGTTGTCGCCGGGGGAGGGAAGGAGAGCTGGGGGAAGAAGAAGGGCAAGGACTCCAGGCAGGGAGAAGGAGGAGGCATGGCGACTTCCTATCCAGTTCAAAAGGGCACTGGCACTCCGTTGTACAAAGACCCTCCAAAACCACAAGGCCTAGAGATGTGAAGGCACGGAAAAAACAAGAAAAATACCAGGTTTCCCCCCCCCAAAAAAATGGGGGGGGGGAAATTTCCCCAGGAAAAAAACGGACGGACACACACCCCGATTTCCCCCGGGTTTCTCCCCCCTGGCCTTCACATCTCTACTCCGAACTGGCCCTGCTTCCCAAACCCTCTGGAGCAGCTTCTGTTCTGGGCCAGGCTAAAAGGCTGGGAACTTCTCCAGCAGCTGGTTCTGGGCAGAGAAGCGGGAGAGGACCACACCCTTTACTGGCAGATCCAGGCAACAACACTGTATTCTAGTACTAAAAGCAGTGACAACAGCCTGGGTTTCAGTGGCATTACCTAACTGTGGATTTTTAATCCAGACCAGAAGCAGCTATCTCATATAGAGACTCGTAGGGGTGGGCGGCCGTTGCAGCCCCACGAGGGAAGGGGGTGTGCGCATGATGCGGTGAGTGTGGCTGGAGCCCCCCCCCCCCGCAGTGTGTGGAGCCAGCATCTTCTTCTTTGCCCTCCCACCCAAACATACCGTTACACACCCAGAGAGAGCCTTGACCTGATTCATAGATTTTCATAGATCACAGAGTTGGAAAGGGCCTACAAGGCCATCGAGTCCAACCCCCTGCTCAATGCAGGAAACTAGAGGAGGGGTCTCCCATCCAAGTCATAACCAGGCCTGACCCTGCTTAGCTTTCCGCGCTCAGACAAGCTGAGCCAGCGTGAGCCACAGGCCTCACACCCAGCCTCTCTCTCACACACAAATACACACACTCTTTTTCTCACACACACATTTGCAGTCACACATGGTCACACACTCACACACACAACCCTCCCTCCTGTCACACATAGATACACACAGTCACATGCAACACACATGCAAACACACAATTGTGATTGCACAATTGTGATGGGGAAGATTGTGCATCGGGTTGAACCTTCCCGCTTTGTGTGCTCCCCATAACAGTTGTGCTCCTTGCAGACTCCCAAACAGCAGTCTGCAGCAGAATTCGGGGGAGGGGGGTATCAGTTCAACAGTGGCTTGAGTGGGCCATGCAAAAGGCCTGATGTGATGTGATGTAGCAGTTTCTTTGCTTTTTAAAATTGCAATGTAAAGAATCTTGATTCAGAGGCAAAAATATCAAGTCCAACAAAATGAGAAAATCAATATTACAAAGTCAATACTTTTTGAATAGAATAAAAGCTACGTCAATAAGCCAAGGCACTGAGCTTTTTATCCTAAAGAATTTAGGCTTCTGAAGATTTTTGAAAGTTCTATTTCTTTTATATATAGATCTAAACTATGTAGAACTAAGTGCATGCTGGGGATATTAATTTCTCTATTTTGCTAAAGGGGGCTGTTACCTTCAGTCTGAAGTACAACTTCACATCAGATTTTTCCTTTTAAAAATCAAATACATATCACTAAGAAACATCTGCTTAAATTATATGAAAGGCAAATAACTTTGAAGTTTATCTGAAGTAATGCAATACACTTAGCTCACACAGACTTTATTTAACTAACATGTAGAAGCTAGGCTAACTTTGAATATAAATGCTAGAAGACAATTTACCCATGATATTTTAAATTATTCAGATCATATACAAATACAGTTATTCTACTTTCATTATATACTTATTAACATTCCTCATGGCCAGCAATGCAAAACAGACTGATGAACTAGTTACTACTCGTTACTAGTAAGATATTGTATTGGCAATCTTCAGCCTTCACAGCATTTCTAGGTGGGAACAATTAAATGTGTAAAACATCCACAGAACAGATTAATAAAGGTGTCTAGTATGAGTGCCCTCAACTGATCTAGCTACATTAATTTATGTCCTAGTCACTTATAGGTTAGATTGCTGTAATGTACTCTACATGGGGCTGCCCTTGAAAGACTGTCCAGAAATTTCAATCAGTTCAGAATGCTGTAGCCAGAATTTGAGTCAGCAGATTGGACCATATTATGCCAGTTTTGTTCCAGCTTATTGGCGACCAGTTTGTTTTCAGGCTCAAGTCAAGGTGACAGCTTTAAAGCCCTAAATGGCCTGGGACCAGGGTTTCTCATGGACCTGCTTGAGATCTTCATTTGGCTTGAGGCCCTCTTTCATTGCCCTCTTGCAATGAAGTGCAGTTCTTGGGAATGATAGAGAAGGCTTTTTGGTTGCAGTACCTAAATTATGGAATAGCCTCCCAAAAGGGGGGGCATTTGCCCCCCCTTCTTTGCTTGCTTTTAAACTTTCCCTTAAGACTGCCTTGTTCTGACAGGAGTTTTGTTACTTATAGCTAGTGATTATGATTTTCTTTGCTGGTTGTTGATATTTTTTTATGATGGATGGTCTTTTGTTGCTGTTATCCATTTATGGTTAGGATTGCCTTTTAATTTATACACATGGGTTCTAAATCATAGTCACTATCATGACTTTAAATACAATTATCCTAAACCCTTCCTAAATTATTCTTATGTGTTTTAATTAACTTTTTGTGGAGAGAAAGCCTGACAGAGCACACACTTTGCCCCACATTCGGCTGCATAATCTCTGCCCTGGGCAGGACAGCTCAGACTGTGACACATTTACATACAGATGGTTTCCCCCCAAGCACCCTCAATGGTTTGCCAAGAACCCTCAGTCGCCCTTCTGAGCACCTTTTGATGCGCCATGGGCAAGGTGGTGCTGAAACCTCCGCACCCCCTCCTGCATGGCCAGACCGGTCCCTCCTGTCAGCAGGAGGAGGGGTTGGGGGATCAAGAAGGGGGGGCAAGAGAGGGGGTAAAAGAAGCAGTCAAGGCTTCTGGAAGTTGTTGGAAGCAAGGTCCCAAGAAGCACGGAGCGGGTCACCGGCTCAGGCCAGCCCGGACGTTCAACCCCCAAGCAGAGCGCCTGGGTACACTTCTGTAAGTTCATTCAAATGGCTAGTTTTAGACTAGGTTAGGTTCTTTGGTGTTAGCTAGAGACTCTTCATTGTTTTGTAGTTCTGACTGTGTAACGAGGTACTTCCTCTTGTCAAATTCAATTCCCTTATCTCCCTTTCCAATTTGTCTTGTTTACTATTCAATAAAAGTTGCTTTCACTTTAGGCTGAAGCGTAGTTTCACTTTGACGGTGCTAAATTACAGTGTTTGCGACCTGAGCTGAACTGGGGATCGCAAGCAGGAGCCCTGGGCTTCACACTTTTAAATTATATTTTGACAGATTGACCAAAAAAATTGCAAAAAATCTGCAGTACAATTAAATGAACAAAACCTTCTGACAAAGGTTTTCACCCCGCTATTCAGCCAGAAAAGGCTCCCAGAGTGGCTTACAAAGATTAATATTAGACAGTCCCTGCCCTCAGGCTTACAATCTAAAAGACATCTAAAAGACATGTACAATCTAAAAGATTCCAAAAGTAGAATCCCTTTACTCCCAACCATCCTTTTGCAACTGCGTCCCCGCCCCGCACTTCAACTGATCCCTTAACAAAAGTCTGTTCAAACATTTCTGCAAAGAAACAACATGCTGGTTTTTGGCATCCCTGGTGCTTTGTTGAGATATGGCGTAAGCCATCACGGCTTTTCACTTTGTCATGCAGAGTCCTGAATTCCCCTGCCTCCCACAACTGCAAGCTACGTAAAGGGGCCATAGGCAAAATTGTAGCTAAGCTTGCAGTTTTAGCTTAGCTGCAATTTTGCCCATGGCCCCTTTAAGATAGCTCTGCTTAGGCGGGAGGGCCAGACAAGGTTTTGTGTGTGTGTGTGTGTGTGCGTGTGCGTGCACGCATGCACGCACGCACGCACGCACGCACGCACACTCTACCTGCTGCCTCTGCTGCACCTTGCTGTGGGAAAGGGATTAGCTGGGTGAAAGCCTGGACTGACGGAGTGGTGAATGAGGGAATTTATCACATGATTCCTATCTTTATATTGCCAAAGATTTTATTTCCTAACAGAGCTGACTCTTTGCCTCTAACAGGAGAGTTTACAGTGGCAGTAAATGCAAGAAACTTCCCCTTCTCTCTGAAGCTCCACGTTTGGGGGTGTGGGGTGGGTGGGTAAGCTTCACCTGTTGAATTTGTGCCAATCCTGACAATTTTAAAACAAAAAGAAAGAGATTGCCCTGCAAGCACTGCCCCCCCCATGAAAACCCCCAGATATCAACAATTCAGGGTTTAAGTAAGGTAAAAAAAAATATTACAAAAGCCACTTTTAAAATATTATAAAATAATATAATAATGTAATAATTATATAAGATTTTGTGTGTTTCCTCTAATACCTTTTGTACTTGACCATGCCCTTGGGTTGCCTGGCCATACCCTTGGCCACGCCCTCATGTTGCCTGGCCACGCCCTCTTGATCACACCTTCATGTTGCTTAACCATACCTCTTACAAATTCACACGCGTGTCCCGATTTTCATCTGTGAAATGTTGGAGGGTATGGTGTAAATGTAACAAGGGGCTGAATCCAGCTTAATTGTTGTCCCTGCAAAATGGATACCGCTGATGCAGTGGGACTTCCCCATCCTCTTTTCCTCTCTGCAGACTCCCATGTGCCCTCCAAATCTGCCCTGGAGGGTTGGGGGAACCCCCGGAGGAGATTTGGAAGTTATTTAAGGGGCTGCAGGAAGGCGGAGAGGATGCAGAAGTCTCATTTTGCCATTCCATGGGCTCAAGGACAATGTTGGATCCAACCCATGGTGATTTCTTTCTGTTCTCGAAGAGCCCTTTGCCAATAGCTTAAAAGTAATTTTTGAACCTACAGTTCTATGGTCCCTCTGCAGCAATGAGAGGGAAATTAAACTTTTGTCTTCTTTTTTTTAAAAAAAAAAAAGCTTACAATGAATCCCAGACTAGAAATAAACTGTTATTTTTAAGACAGGCAGCTTCTGAGTGGTTATAGAGAAACATTGATTTTTCTACAGCATTCTCTTTATATGGCAGGTCATTTAAAAAAAGAAACGTAGCAGTAAAACACGAGGTGCTCAATAGAATATATTTCCTGACTCTTACAATTCAGTCTGAATTGAAAAATGGAAAGGAACACAAAATGGGAGCTCAGGTATCACTGAATCAAACAGCATCAAGCGTACATATTATGTCAAGCTTAGAACAGTTGCATTTAGGGTGCTTCCAGATGGAGGGCTCCTAGCACTACCACTCGGAAGGCTTCGTGCGGCAATTCCATCTTCTTTTCCTTAATGGATTTTCTGCAGTAAGGAAAAAGGAAAAAGTGGTGGGTAAACATGGGAGGGTAACAACTGGATTACATTGGTCGCCTGGATGTATGCCAGGCATTGTCGCCTGGATGTATGCGAAATTCATTTTCATTTGTTTCATGCCAGAATTTACTCAGTTTGCACCTCCTGAACTCGAACACAATCTGCAGTCCTTTCTGAGCTTGCAATGCAATTCATGGACAATAGAAAAGTGCTTCAAAAATGCATACATTTGAAAAGTACACTTGAAAAAGTGCATACTTTTGAAAAATGAGCAAAAACGTGCTTTAACCAATGGAAGAAAAGTGTGTACTTTTCAAAAATGTGCGCAATTGATGTGTACATTTGGAAAAATGTGCATGGAAAAATGCACAAATTTTGGGGTGACTGGGGAAGAAAACCTGATACAGTCATGCCTTGGATTGAGAGCATAATTCGTTCCGGAAACGTGCTTGTAATCCAAAACACTCTTATATCAAAATGAATTCCCCCCCCAAAAAAAATTGTACAGAGATTTTTAATTTAAGCCGTACTACAGTACTTGTATTGCAAGACGTCGCTTGTATATCAAGTAAAAAAAAATTAAATAAATATTTAAAAATGTGCTTGTCTTGCAAAACGCTCTCAAACCAAGTTACTTGCAATCCAAGGTATGATACATGAGTCAGAACAAGCTTTGAGGTGGAAATCAGAGAACCTTGATGAACTCAAATTTTACAGATTTTCACATTCCTAAGTCATCTCCCTGCCTCATTCACAGAGTTTTACGGGTGGGTCTGACCCACCTGTAAAACTCTGTGAATGAGGCAGGGAGATGGCAAGATAAAAGCACTTATAAACAAAGGATTATTTCATACATCACAGACACAGAGCTACAAAAAAAGGGCTTCAAGATTGAAATTTTGAGTAATGGTGAATGGTGCCAACTGAATTGTAGTGATGTGGCCAAATGTCAAAAATTTGTTGTTGTTGTTTTTAATATACCAAGTCAATATCCCTTTGAAATTCAGCTTAGCTTGTAAATGTTCCATGCTGCCCCACCCACACCCCTTTCCTCAAGTCATACTTTCCAGCATCAGCAAAGACAAGAGCTGGTAGTGGTGTGAAAGGGAAGCTTGTTCTCCAGGCCTGATGTAGGAATTTTCCAGCACAACGATTTCTGGGCGCTGTAATTTGCCAGGACTTCTGGGCTCTTAGAATCACCCCCTCACACCCAATTGCGGCTTCTGGAAGGTACTTTTGGGGAAAGGGTCAGGAAGACTCACAAGGTGAGAAACTGGCTCCAGGGAAGGCCGAGTGGGAACAAGAGGCAGAGTACCATTCGGCAGAGTAAGGCAGCCACCTCGGGTGTGACAGAGACTGGGGACTGCAGAGTGCTGGAGAACAGACTTGTGTCTCTGCGGGCCGGCTGCTCTGCATGCCCTAATTTAGCCTGTTGCCCTCGTGCACTGGAGGATGCTGGCATAAGAACATAGGAAGCTGCCTTATACCGAGTCAGACCATTGTTCCATTGTCCGATCACCAGCGTTGAAATAAGATTCAACTGCCAGCCTGGACAAGCTTCTGTATATTGGGGAGGCGGGGGAGAAATCTTGTCCTTTTCATTCATTATTCACTATCACATTTATATCCCGCCTTTTTTCCTCTTGCAAGGAACCCAAGGCTGTGAACATGCTCTGCCTCCTCCATTTTATCCTCACAACAACCCTGTGAGGTAGGTTAGGCTGAGAGTCCGTGACTGGCCCAAAGTCACCCAGTGAGTTTCATGGCCGAGCGGGGACCATAACCCAGATATCTCCTGAGTCCCAGTCCAACACTCTCACCACTACGCCACACTTACTCTCAGGCAGCAAAGTGTCATAGGCCAAATATTTCCTCTGATTCAGAAAACTCCCCCAAACAGCCTGAGCTTCACCCAAAAGGTACTGTATCTGGAAAGGCTTAGAAAGAATAGCCATAAGAACATAAGAAGAGCCTCCTGAGTCCTGGCTCAGACCAAAGGCCCAGCATTTTGCTCACACAGCAGCCTGCCAGAAGCTAATGGGAAGCCCACACCCTCCTGCTCACATTCTCCAGCAACTGGTATTGAGAAGTATGCTGCCTCATACTGGAAGCAATATAATAATATAGCTATCGTGACTGACCCTCCATGAATTTGTCTCATCTCCTTTAAAGCTGTCCAAGTTGACCATCGTTCCAAATCATAATGAAGGGGTTGCCCATCTCAACCACCCATCATTAACCTACGTACCCATCATTAACTGACCGTGAACATACAGATAGGGGTGCTCGCAAAAGCGAGTGGCCCTCTTTGAATACTAGCAGGGTGAACAGGGCCCTGTGAGCATTTTCACTGCCTCCCCCTTCTTCTCTCCTAAGTGTCCAGTAAAATATTTGGGGCTACAGGAAGGAGGCAGACAGCAGTGGGAAATTGCACATAATTCCTGTCAGGGATTCTGGGTCTGGGATTAGTTCTGCCAGTCCCATCCCCAGCAGGAAAAGATGATCTGCCAGGATCTCAGAAGCATTCTCCCTTGCCCCAGTCTAAGTAACTGTACTCTTTGGGTCAGGAGAAGAGGAGGAGCCTGTTGGGAAGGGACCTTTGTGATCCTCCTCAGAGCTTTTGCTCAAGCCTTTGCAAGCCTTTGGTTTGAACACTCATAAAGGCTCAGCACCTGTCCAAGTGAACAACGGGATCAGCTCATGCATCCTGATCCACCGTGCAATGCTAATCTTATCACATGTTAAAGCTGGATGTTCTGGGAACAGCATCACACTGTTTAGATTTAGATCAGGGCTCTCCAATCTTGGGTCCCCAGATGTTGCTGGACTACAGCTCCCAGAATCCCTTGCTATTAGCCATGCTGGCTGAGTATGGTGGAAGCTGTAGGCCAGCAACATCCAGGGACTCAAGGTTGGAGAGCCCTGGTTTAGATGGTTTCATGACATAGGAAAGTAAATGGCAAGATTTAGAGATAGCAGAGTAACCTCTAAAGGGGAAGTTTGCCAAAATAGTTTCCATGAGGAATACCAACAGCTGGTGACGATTCCAGCTGACTCCTCCTGAATGCTATACACAGTTCATCTGTGGTTTTGTTTTGATGGTTTTGTCATCTTTCATCCAGATACAAAGCTTCAAATTAAAAAGTGAAAAACGGAGGATGTGAGAGGGGATGACACTGTGGATTGCAGCAGAGCTGTGACTCTGAAGCTGCAAGGTTTTCTTGTAAAGAAAGACTAATGCAGAGATAAAATGTCACCACCGCTTGCCATATTAGCCTGTGCCTGAAATACATTGCAGTATATTTCCATTAAAATATAGTCCTGTTCGTGTAGTACTGCATAGGGCAAGCATGTTGTATTCTAAACATTGCGGACACAGAAGGAGAAATAAGAGACAACACACAATAATGGGTTGAACTAAGGGCCACATTTATTTAATTCAGGATCTGCAGAGATGAAAATAAGTGCGGGGTGAGCCAACCTGCATGCTACAGGCCACTAGTTTGATGTCAATTCGGGCTAATTATACCCCACCCAGAGAAAGAGGTGGCTCCTAGTAGTCCTACCCATCTCGGTATGGAGGATGGCCTTCCTGATTCATCCCACCTATGGCATCCCAACTCCAGGTGGATGTGACAGGTTAGCCACAAAGGCCATGTGTCCCCCACCCAAGGGTCCCACGGCTCTGAAAGGCAGGTCTGAGGCAGAGTTGGTGGCCCACTAGGGCTGGAGCCCTGAATCTTTCATTTGGAGCCCCAAATCTAAATGAAAGCTTTGCTGAAGTCAAGATAATATATCTTGACTTCAGCAAAGCTTTCGGCAAAGTGCGGAATCTTTCCTGATTCCAAATTAATCTTTCATTTGGAGCCCCCAATCCAAATGAAAGCTTTGCTGAAGTCAAGATAATATATCTTGACTTCAGCAAAGCTTTTGACAAAGTGCCTCATAATATTCTGATTAGCAAGCTGGCTAAAAGTGTGCTAGATGGAACAACTATCAGGTGGACCCACAGCTGGTTACAGAATTGGACTCAAAGACTGCTTATCAGTGGTACCTTCTCAAACTGGGGAGAGGTAATGAGTGGGGTACCACAGGACTTGGTCCTGGGCCCAGTGTTCTTCAACCTTTTTTTAATGACTTGAATGAGTAGGTGCAGGGAATGCTTATCAAATTTGCAGAAGACACAAAATTGGGTGGAACAGCTAATACTCTGGAAGACAGAAATAAAATTCAAAGTGATCTTGATAGGCTGGAGCGCTGGGCTGAGAAACAACAGAATGAAATTTAACAGGGATAAATGCCAAGTGCTGCACCTAGGAAAAAGAAACCAAATGCACAGTTACAGGATGGGGAATACTTGGCTCAACAATACTACAAGTGAGAAGGATTTTGGAATTGTTGTAGATCACAAGCTGAATATGAGCCAGCAATGTGATGTGGCTGCAAAGAAGGCAAATGCTATTTTGGGCTGCATTAATAGAAGTATATCTTCCAAATCACGGGAAGTACTGGTTTCCCTCTACTCAGCACTGGTTAGGCCTCATCTTGAGTACTGCGTCCAGTTCTGGGCACCACACTTTAAGAAGGTTGTGGACAAACTGGAAAGGGTTCAGAGGAGGGCAACAAAGATGATCAGGGGACTGGAAACAAAGTCTGAGGAGAGACTGAAAGAACAGGCATGTTTAGCCCTCAGAAGCAAAGACTGAGGGGAGATATGAAGTACTTGAAGAGTTGTCACACAGAGGTGAAACCTTGAGGGTGAACAAGGGGATGAAACAAATGGGCCAAGGACCCTACCTGCCTGCGCCTCCTTGTCAATCTTATCCTAAACAATATGTTCCATCCCAACCAAGGACTTCTGATTCTTAGCAAATGAAGGCAACTGTTCTCCTAAATAAGGAATTCTAAAACCAAAAAAGGAGCACCCCCATAATATTTAATATCCTTCCAAACTGGGTAACTTGTCAGCAGCCTGCGGAGAACTACATCCATTTTCTTCTTCACTTTTAGCTTGTAATACTATGGTCCCTGGGACAGCATCCCAAGGGCCACAGGATAGATCAGAAATCCCCTACTGAGGTTAGAGGCAGAGTTCCAATTAGGAGGAGTAGATCCGATCTCAGATCCCTCCCTCTGTGCCCTCGCTGAAAGATCTGTGCTCCTCTGACATCAGAGGAGCAAAAGGTGGAGATTCAAGGGCATCGTGTGGGCAAAGTGTGGGAGGCTCTAGATCCACAAGATCCAACACCTCCATAGCCCTTCATGCGCCCCTAATTGGGTCAAAAATTTAGACCAGATTTGGAGCTGGTCTAAATTCATTCCCTCCCATTGTGAGCAATGGGAGGGGAAATGCTTTGCTTCTCCCTCCCTCCCTCCCTCCCTCATGTCCTGCCAGTAGGGCGTTGGATGGACACACTGACCCCAGAATGCTCTGACACCATCTATAGCAGTGTTCTCCAACCTTGGGTCCCCAGATGTTTTTGGCCTACAACTCCCAGCATGCCCCTGGCTGGGGCATGCTGGGAGTTGTAGGCCAAAAACATCTGGGGACCCAAGGTTGGAGAACACTGATCTATAGGCTTGGGCTGTAAATTCCTCTTTTTTTAAAAGTGTTATTTAAAAACATTTGCATACCACTGAAAATAAATGAACGTAACAGTTACATCCCATTCCTAAATATATGTATAAACATATTCTTCTACAATCCATTTTACATCATTCAACGTTTTTACAATATATATCCTACATTTGTAAATGAATACCCTTTGGAGATATAAAATGCAATGATGCATTGCTTCATATGTATGAATAAGACAGTTGAGCTGATGAATTTGTTTTAACAGATGCTTGCAGTTGGATCGTTTATTTAGATGTGTGTGGAGCAAATCCAAGACTTGACTTGCAAATATCAGTAAAGCTCTTGGATTGCACAGCGTCCAATCCTGACAGTATTTAGAAGGTCACTGTAAATACCAGCTGAATGGAGTCTGTATTTCAGTTGTGTGGGCAACTAACTGTGCTGACAGGCCTCAGCTATGACAGGGCAATGGACCACATTAGCTCTGTAGAGTAGTACCTAAATACCATGAAATCACCACTAGCATGACGGTGGTTCCAGGCAAGGAAAGAGGGAATGAAACCGCATGTTTTCCCTGGTTTGCCTTGCACTGAAGAGGCCTCATGCTGACTAGGACCTTGAACTGCATTCATCTGTGAGGAGGTGACCACATAGATCAGCATGAGACTGTGAAGTAAGATGGTAGTCAATTACTCCCCTATCCAGGGCCGGTGCTATCATTAGGCCAACTAGGCAGCTGCCTAGGGCACAGGGCTAAAGAGGGCGCCAGAAACGCCTTGGAAAAAAATACAGCTCTCTCAAGTGGGAAGGGGGGGGCGCTAAATATCTGATCTAGCCTAGGGCACCAAACTGCCTTGCACCGGTCCTGCCCCTATCATGATAGCTGTTTATTTGTCTATGATATGTATGTACTACCCAATAATGAAAGTCACGATACTTGTTTATTTCACGAATTTGTTTATTTACCACAAGGGTGCAAAAAGTGTAGTGTTTGGGATGCAGGTCCCCCCTCCCCGAAAATCTGGTGCCCTTCTCCAACCCCAGCATTCACTGCCACCAAAAAAAAATGTTCTAGGAACAGGCTCTGTGGTTCTTGCCATAGAAGTCTGATTCATAGAGTGTCCCATTCTTAGCTTCCTAGGAATCAGCACTCAAAAGACTCCTACTTGCTTCCTTGGTCACTCTAGGAACAGGGCTTCTAATGGCAAGAAGCATAGACCCCCATTCTTAGACTGTTTTTCCTGCCTAAAAGATCCCAGGAAATGATAGCTAAAGCAGCAACTGGGGTGGCTGGTGTGAGGCACAGGCTGCAGCCTTGTCCCTCCCTCAGCTACCCACACACAGCAGCAACCCGTGTGTGTGTGTGAGAGAGAGGAGTGTGGGTAATTGGTGTGTTGTATGCGAGTGTGCCCACATGTGTGACCCCTGCCACCCCAGGAGACACCCGGTGCAGCCCTTGGGGCTGAGACAGTAGTGCACCCCTGATTTACAATATATAAATTGTTTTATTTATTGGGTGGCTTACAAATAAAAATGGAAACCGTAAAATACAAAGTGAAAATAAATCTGAAACAGGATAAAAGCAACAATAGAAGAAAACCATCAGTAGAGAATAGATTTGTTGTACTCAAAAGTACTAACTATTTAAGGCCTGGGGAAATATAAAGGTCTTATCCTGGTGCTGAAAAGACCATAGTGTAGGCAACAGGTGAGCCTCTCTGGGCTGGCACCAGATTTCGGGGGCCCTCGGGCATGGTGCTGCCAATGCCCCCCTATGATGCTGGTGCTGCTGCCATTGGGCTCTTCCTCACTACAGTTACCACCACCCCCCTCTGCGGAGTGGACGCTATCTGGGCAGGCACTCAAGTCACCCGACAGACAGGAGGTTTCCCCGGTGGGCACCCATCATACTGAACATCAGTGCATTGCATTTGGGGTAATTTAAGATAGCGGCCAGCAGAGATCCAAGTGCTAACTCAGCTTCTATTCAGAAGTGGTGCTGCCCATGGGGTCAGCACAATTGGTGATGGGCCCTTCTGAACTCATGGGCAATTGCCCCGACTATGCTGATCCCTGATGTCAGGCCTGCTAAGGAGGGTATTCCATTACCAGGGTGCCAACAGTGAAAAGGCCCTCCCTCTGGTAGCCACCTACTGAACATCCTTTGGTGTGGGATATATTCAGAGAAGGGCCTCGGAAAAATTATCTCATGGATAGATATTTGTAGGAGGAGGTTACCTGGCCCCTAGCTATTTAGAGCTTTAAATGTTAACGCAAGCACTTTGAATTAATACCAGGCCTGGAAACAGACAGGAAGCCAGTGCAGATGGCATAATACTGGTGTAATATGATTGTATTGGCAGCCCTTGTTAAAAATTATGCCACTCTATTATGGATCAGTGGTCGTTTTTCCAGACTATTTTCAAAGGCAGCCTCGCATGTAACTCGTTGCAATAATCTAAACAAGAGGTACTAGAGTATGTATAACAGTATCTTTGTCCAGATAGGGTCTGGATTGAATCATTTCATTGGTCTTCATTATGCCCTAAGCACTGATTCAGGACACCTACTGCCTCACCTGGATTTGATGAAAAAGAGAGGTAGAGCTGTGTGTCATCTGCATACTGGTGACAACTCTGTCCATATATCCAGATAACTTCTCTCAGCAGGTTCATATAAATGCTCAATAGCATGAAGGGTAAATAGAGCCCCGTGGGACCCTGTAGCTTAACTCCCAAGGGGTAGAGCAATAATACTACCCCAGTAACACCTTTTGGAATTGACAATCCAAGTAGGAGCAGAACCACTACAACACGGTACCTCCAGCACGCAACCCAGATAGCCAAACCAGAAGAATACCATAGTCGATGGTCCTGAAAGTTGCCGAGAAGTCCAATAGAATCAATAGGGTCACACTTCCCTGTTCTTCTCTCAGCAAAGGTCATCCAAGTTCCAGGGTTAGGCAGGCTGATAAGTGAAAGTTGAGGATACATATTCATATTAGGCCAGTTTGAACATCATGATAAGCCACCATGGCTTAATTCACCTGCAGGGCTCTGAGACATGCGGCAGCTGCCATTTTGACTATGCAAGCTGCAGCGGGGGTGTTGCGACTTGCCGTGTCATGCAAATGTGGCCATTGTGCGTTATTTGAAGGTTAAATAACCCTAGAACAACCCACTGTTTAAATAACCCATGATGCCCGGGTTCACACGACATGACAAGCCACAGCGCACCCCAATCATGGCTTACCGTGACGTGTGAACCAAACCACTGCTTAATGTCTGCGTATGCTGGCATATGTTGTTTCCGTGGATTTAGCAAGCATCTTAACTAGGTTGGTCTTGTTTTTTTTCAATTAGTAAATAAATAAAGGAATGAATTGGAGGTGGCACAGTTTTCATCCCGTATGGTACAGCACACACAAAAAGTGATTTTAAAATATTTTAAAATTGTAAATATACCAATGAAGTACAGGGAATATGTGTTTAATGAGATTAGATTATATTGAGTGGTCGTTATTGTCAAACCACTTACACCGGTATGTTGGATTTTGGGGGGTTAACTTTTGTCCGAGTATTCTTGATGCATCATATGCTTGCCACCAACAGTGTATTAAATTATTCACTTTTAACACAACTTTAGCCCGTTCTCTTTTTACCACTGGAGTGCAATTGTCTGGGGATTGTATTAGCATACTGCATGACTCACCAGCTTTCAGATGTATTTATCTGTTTCTGTCTCCTCAAGTACATATTGTATAATCATTTCTTCTAGGGCAGCTCTTAGCATGTCATCCCCGCCCCCCCCCCCCAAGCCTGCTATGCCACATTTTACTCTTCCTCATGAACAGCATCCCTGGAGACATAGATAAATCTTCCTTATTCTTCAGGTTTCTTTCTTTTCTTTTCTTTTCTTTTTAAAGTGATCACTTAATACGAAATATGCAATGTTTCCAATAAAATTACAGATTAATCCTGTGCGATGAGGGGTGGAAGAAATTGTGGTGGAGGAACTGCCAAACCCAAAGCCCTGCCAGGCTCATCATACCAGCAGGGTGGAAAGAATTGGGGGTGGAGGTGGCATTTTCCCTGGCTTTTTCTTTTCCAGCTGCATTAGTTTGTTCTTCACATTTTGGTTCCAATGGGAGAGAAAATAGGAATGCCAGCTCCAGGACTGGCATAGCCCACCCCTCACCCCCACCCAACACTGTTCTGAAATGTTTTGGGGAAATAGGAGGGCTCTGATTCTAGCAGACTATAAAATTGTGTCTTTTAAAGCGACCCCACTCATCCAGAATGCTCCTTCTTCCTAGCAGTCAAAGGCCTAGTGCAACAGCCACTGTGGCCTCTGCCTTCTTTGTAGTTATATAGGGCCAGTTTGGCTCCAGTGAAACCTGGATCCAATGTCAGTGGGGCAGCGTATCCACTCTGGGGTTTAGTCTGAATTTTTAAGGGGCTACCCATGGTGCTGAATTCTAGCCCTAAAAATAGGTTTAGAACCATGGATAGCTCTTTTAGAGTTCAGACTGAAACCCAGAGTGGATAGCCCCGCTGACACTGGAGCCACCAGCCACTGCTGGGGCCAAACTAAATGAGGCACCAGTCTCTCAATTTTTAAAGTAAATTGCAGCCACAAGAGACCCAATCCAGATTCAATCCAGTTACCCTCTGGCAAGGGGGTAAAGGGGCTCTAACTCTTTGCCTCCTCCTGTAGTCCTGATCCAGATTGGCTTTCCACACCTGCTATTTGCATTAGAACAAAATGTCCCAATCCTGCTGATGGAAGCTTTTCTTCCAATGCAAATAGCAGGTGTGGAAGGCCAGTCCAGACGAGGACTACAGTGTGAAGCAAAGGGTTAAAAACAACAACAACCCTACACACACACACACACACACACACACACACAGAGACCAGGGTTTTAATCCAGGCCCCTGAATCTGCTATTTACGTACTTTTTAAAAACCATTCATACGATTGCTAATTGTGTGAATAGCATCTCACCTAGTTTTTTCCATAGTTTGCTTCAATGCAGGCATTAGAGTACATCTCTTCCTGACAGGGTCCAACTTGGGCACATATATAGACTTCTCTCCCTCCCCAGGCATTTGTCTATGTATGTATTTGGGATTGTTGGGATTTTTATCCTACGCAAGTTTAGTGCATTACATACATCCACACACAAGTTAATGTACAAAAGTTAATGCAAAGATTAAAGGCTACTTTGTATTAAAAGAATTCACTGCCTCCTATAGGGCCATAAACTAGGAGCTTAAAATGATTTTCAAGTTCTGCTGTTTGTTCAAAGATTTAGTAGGTCGCCTTGGGGTAACTAAGTGGCCTTATAAAATGGTATCCGGAGGCCTCCAGACAGTTAGTTTATAAAGAACGAAGCCATTTACCACCTGCATGAGGCTAATTCCTGTGAGACTGCTTTGTAGTCGGATTTGAATTCCCAAATACATAAGATAGGCACTGCAATTCAAATATGAAGTGCATGTATGTGTTGTTGTTTTAGCTCCTTCCACTTTATACACACATTTTAGTTCTTTAGGTTTTGGGGAACATTTAGGTACTGTCAATGCCTGTATGGCAGGCCTGCATGACCTATGACAGTGATGGCGAACCTTTTTGAGCCCGAGTGCCCAAACTGCAACACAAAACCAACTTATTTATTTCAAAGTGCCTTAAATTTGGCAGGAAGGAAGAGGGGGCACTAGCTAATCGCGCCCCGCTCTGTCTCAGGGCGTGGCTCTTCACCGGGCGCGCAAAGATTCGGGCGCGCGCGCGCGCTGTGTTTCTGAGCTGTCCGTTCAGTTAGAAGGAGGGCTGGGCGCCTGCGCAGTCCGCTTCTGGGGGTGGAGATGTTGGAGTGTGTGCCTGCCTGTGGAGGCCAGCGAGGAATGAGTGGAGAGGAAACCCGACGCTGAATGCAGAAGGGGACGGTCTTTTCACCATCTGGTAACCAATGGCTCGAGTGCCCACAGAGAGGTCCCTGCGTGCCAGCTGTGGCACGTGTGCCATAGGTTCGCCATCACTGACCTATGACATATCAAGCTGAATACAGCCCACCGTCCATGTATTTTGGCCCACCAGAGGCTCCATAGGTCTCCCATTTCTGCAGCCTAAGATTGCAAAAGGTGGTGGCGCAGCCAAGCTGCTGGCACAGGCTGCCATACAAGGCACTGGTGTGCTTTGCTGGTCATGGTCAGCCATACGTTGTGCTGTGTGGTAACCTGGTTGCTTGGCTTTTAGGGTTCTCTCCTGGATTGTGTGGAGAGGAAAGGTTGTTGAATGTTATATCATTGTGTTTCTTTCTTTCTTTATTTATTGTGTTATATTTATTGACTTGTTTATTTTTATCTTATTCCAAAACACTCTTATATCAAGACGAAATCCCCCCAAAAAAATTTGTACAGAGATTTTTAATTTAAGCCGTACTACAGTTCTTGTATTGCAAGACGTCGCTTGTATATCAAGTCAAAAAAATATATATATTAAATAAATATTTAAAGATTTGCTTGTCTTGCAAAACGCTCTCAAACCAAGTTACTTGCAATCCAAGGTATTACTGTACATCCCTCAGTAGATTATGAAGTGAAGAGTCTAGGGCCATCAGATGTGGCCATGGCTGGCTCTTTGGAATCTTCCCCAACCTGGTACCTTCCAGATGTGTCATACTACAACTCCCAGTGCCCCAGCCAACACACATCTGGAGGGCACCAGGTTGGGGGAGGCTGCTTTAAGGCATGGTGTGGCATGCATGAACCAGTGTGGCGTAGTGGTGAGAGTGTTGGACTGGGGCTCGGGAGATCCGGGTTCTAGTCCCCGCTCGGTCATGAAGCTCACTGGGTGACTTTGGGCCAGTCACTGACTCTCAGCCTAACCTACCTCACAGGGTTGTTGTGAGGATAAAATGGAGAGGAGGAGGAGGATTATGTAAGCCGCCTTGGGTTCCTTGCAGGAAAAAAGGTGGGGTATAAATATAATAAATAGATGATGATGATGATGATGATGATGATGATGATGATGATGATGATCGATGATGATACTTTCAGAGAAGTATTGCAAAAGGCAGTCAGAAGTGTGCCAATGGGACACAGCCCAAAGGTGACTTCTTTGTCAGTTATGTCTTTAGTTCTGTATCTTAGAGCAGTGGTTCCCAACCTTGGGTCCCCAGATGTTGCTGGATTACAGTTCCCGGCATCCCTTGCCATTAGCCATGCTGGCTGGGTATGCTGGGACCTGTAAGCCAGCAACATCTGGGTACCCAAGGTTGGGAACCACTGTCTTAGAGCATAGTCACATGACCATGAGGTAGCCTTTAGCAACTTTAGATGGATCTTCACCATAAGGTAACTGCCAGCAATGGCATTTTATATTTTGTTTTATTGTATTTTTTTATATATATTGTACAAAAAAGTGAGAACATAATCTCACTATTACAAACCACGCTCTTTCGACAAAAGAATAAGTTTAAAACATCATGGCAGCACCCACGGTCAAAGCACTGGCATCTTCTGGATTATGTAATTGTCCGTGTTAGAGATCGCCGCGATGTACTTCTTACTAGGGCCATGGTGAGTGCCGACGACTGCTGGACAGACCACCGACTAATCCGGTCCACAATGGTTATCAACATTGCTCCCCAACGTAGGCTTCAAGGAAGGAAACCAAGGCGTAAAATGAACATCCACGCCCTTCAAGATCCTATTAAGCAAACTCGTCTTCAATCACTTCTTAAGGAACATCTACCTACGGAACCTCCTGACAACATTGAGGACCATTGGTCTAAGCTGAAAACCTCCATCACTGCAGCTTGTGAACAAACTATTGGATATGAAACTAAGAAACATCAGGATTGGTTTGCTGAAAATGATAATGAGATTAAATATATAATTGACCAAAAAAGGAAAGCATTCCAAAAATGGCAAAATGATATTAACTGCACTGCCAAGAAAAAAATCTACGCTAGCTCAAAGGCTGAGGTCCAAAGAAGAACAAGAGAACTTAAGAACGCTTGGTGGAAAAAGGAAAGCTGAAGAAATTCAACAACTTGCAGAATCTCATGATGCACGGGGCTTTTTTAAGGCCACAAGGGCCATTTATGGACCAAAAACCTATGGTACAAACCCTTTACAATCAAAAGATGGCACCAAACTCTTAAAAGACAAAGAGTCTATTGCACTGCGTTGGAAAGAGCATTATTATGACCTTTTAAATCGTAAATCTAAGGTGGATAAAGAGATTTTCTCGCAAATCCCGCAAAAAACAAATTAGAGAGGAACTTGCAATACTCCCCACTTTGGATGAAGTAAAAAAAGCCATTAATCAAATGAAGAACAACAAAGCTAGTGGACCAGATGGGATTCCTGCTGAAATCTTTAAAGAAGGGGGCCCCGAACTTGTACAACATCTTCATAAACTCATCGAAAAAATCTGGATAAGAGAAGAGATCCCAGAAGACTTCAGGGATGCCATAATTATCACCCTCCTTAAGAAGGGTGATAGAACAGACTGTGGAAACTATCGGGGCATTTCTCTCTTAGCTACCGCAGGTAAAATATTTGCTGGGATTCTCGCAAACCATCTTCTATCTATTTCAGAAGAGATCCTCCCTGAAACTCAATATGGTTTCTGCCCCTCTAGAGGGACAGTAGACATGATTTTTACTGCACGTCAGCTCCAAGAAAAATGCCGGGAGCAAAATCAACCCTTTTATATGGCATTTATCGATTTGGCTAAGGCCTTTGATACTGTAGACCGTACAGTTCTCTGGACTATCCTTATGAAAATTGGATGCCCCAATAAATTTGTGAATATCTTGCGACTTCTCCATGACAACATGACGGCAACGGTTTTGGACAACAACGGCTCTCATGGTGCTCCATTTAAAGTGGGATCAGGTGTTAAACAGGGATGTGTTATCGCCCCAATGTTATTTGCTATTTTCATCGCCATGATTTTACATCTTGTCGAGGGGAAACTTCCCACTGGTGTGGGAATTATATATCGAACAGATGGAAAGCTTTTTAGTCTCAGCAGGCTGAAAGCAAAAAGTAAGGTAATTATAACCTCCGTTGTGGAACTTCAGTATGCTGATGATGATGTGGTCTCCGCACATTCAGAGGATGATCTCCAAACTATCCTAAATGCTTTTGCAGAAGCATATGAAAAACTTGGTCTCTCACTTATCAAAAAAACCCAAAGTGCTTCATCAGCAAGTGCAAGCTAACCCTTTGGTGATGCCATCTATCCAGCTTGGCAGGGCAATACTGGAAAATGTCGATCATTTTCTCTATCTTGGCAGCTATCTTTCTGTTACAGCTAACATCGACAGTGAAATCCAGCATCATTTGAGCTCCGCAAGTGCTGCGTTTTCTCAAATGAAACATAGAGTGTTCGAGGATCAAGATATTTGTAAGAAGACCAAAACACTGGTTTATGAAGGCATTGTATTACCAACTTTATTGTATGCCTGCGAAACATGGACTATCTATAAACGTCACCTCCAACTCCTTGAAAGATTTCATCAACGTTGCCTCCGGAAAATCCTGTGAATTACTTGGGAAGATAGGCGAACAAATGTCAGTGTACTGGAAGAAGCAAAGACTACTAGCATTGAAAAAATGATCCTTCAGCGCCAACTTCAGAGGACCGGTCATGTTGTTCAAATGCCTGACTGCCGTCTCCCAAAGCAGTTACTTTATTCCCAACTCAAGGATGGAAAGCGGAATATCGGTGGTCAATATAAGAGGTTTAAAGATGTTCATAAGGCTAATCTAAAAAAAATGCAATATAAACATCGAAAACTGGGAAGCTCTGGCCCATGAACGATCTAACTGGAGGTTGGCCTTTCACAAAGGTTCTATGGACTTTGAAGAAGCCCGAGTGCAAGGTGAAAGGGAGAAACGTGCTAAGCGAAAAGCATGTCAAACGAATCCTTTACAGGACCATCTTCCATCTGGTAACCTGTGTCCTCACTGTGGGAAGCTGTGTGGATCTAGAATTGGCCTCCACAGTCACTTACGGACCCATCGCTAGAGTCTACACAATCTTCTTTAGAATTTCCTCCTTTTATCCTGGAAGACAATCTTACTCGGTCACGAGTGATCGCCTGATGATGATATATTGTACACTGCCCAGAGTGGCTGGGTCACCGGCCAGATGGGCGATTCAGAAATGTAATAAATAAATAAATAAATACTGCCTCTGACACTAGAGAGGATATGTAGCCTTCAGCACTAGTAGCCATTGACAGCAAGTTCAAGGATCTTTGTGGCACCAGTTCCTGGGTAGAAACATCTTCACTGTCTGTCTGCATAACTGTCTCTCTCATAGCTTGCAAGGGTGCAGAAGCCTGCCTGGAGCAAACAGGTTAAATAACCCTGTGGAGGAATAGCTGGGAGGTGTCCTGGTCATTGCTGCTGCTCGTGGGGTGGATCTCCCTGATGGCTTGCAAAGAATGGACTGTGGGCTGGATACTGCAGCGGTGGGAGAACTATCTGTGGGGAAACACACACACACACACACACAGAGCTCCCAAACAGCCCATGGGTAGTGGGTGGTTTGTTAACCACAGCAACAATCCACCCTTGCTGGGTTTGGACATCGCGATATGCTGTGGCGCCCGCTGCGGCTTGAATATTCAAAATGGCCGCCAGGATGCGCCGCGATCCTGCGATCCAGACCATAGAGTGATGAGCACCAATCAACAGCTGGAGCACATGGTCCCTGGGCCTGGAGGCACAGTTAAGTGTTTGGGAGGGAGGGAAGGGTGCTCTCTTAGTGCTTGCTCATGCCTCAGCCGTCAGCCCCTCCCTGATTGTGGGAGGGGGGGAACGACTCACCCCCTTCCCGTAGGTGGTTGCAGTGGAACTCTGCGTGTGCAAGAAATGGCTTGTCCTGCTGCAGTCATCAGGGCTGTGATCCTGGCCAGCACTTGCATTGGTTGGAGTGGAGCGCTTGGCCCTTGCCAATGGGGAGCACGTCCGCATGTGGGGGTGAGTTGCTCCCCTGCGTGTGGGACAGCAGTACCACTCAGGCAAGGCACACTGTTCTGATATAGCAAAGGGACTGTGTGTGGGGTAGAGAATCACAGCAGCTATACATTGCAGTACCTTTTGCCCTTTCCTTTACTTATCTGTGCGGGGTGTTCCATCCTAGCATCCCCAGGTGTTGAGAGGGGGTTGTGGTGGGTGTTCGTGCCTGAAGTTTCAGTGTGTTGGACTGAAACTCAAGAGATCTGTGTTCTAGTCCCCGCTTGGCCATGAAGCTCACTGGGTGACTTTGGGCCAATCACTGACTTTGAGCCTAACCTACCTCACAGGATTGTTGTGAGGGTAAAACGGAGAGGAGGAGGAGGAGGAACATGCAAGCTGCTTGGGGTCTTTGCAAGGAGAAAAAAGGAGGGATATAAATGTGATGATGAGGAGAAATGAGGAGGAGCAGGAGAAGCAGAAAGAGAAGTTGAAGGGGTCCATCAGCGGTATCTTTCCGCAGGCAGAGGAATAATTCTGGATCCAACCGTGAGGCATTTATATACGGTCATGCCTTGGACTGAGAGCATAATTCGTTCCGGAAACGTACTTGTAATCCAAAACACTCTTATATCAAAACGAAATCCCCCCCAAAAAAATTTGTACAGAGATTTTTAATTTCAGCCGTACTACAGTACTTGTATTGCAAGACGTCGCTTGTATATCAAGTCCAATAAATAAATAAATAAATATTTAAAGTTTTGCTTGTCTTGCAAAACGCTCTCAAACCAAGTTACTTGCAATCCAAGGTATTACTGTACTGATGTTGGTGTGCTGTGGTTGGGGGAGTTACCCCGTACTCTGTCATGGCAATCTGGACAGGTTAATCGTTATCACAGGGTGGCTATTTTTTATCTTTGTATTTCCGCCCCTTGTGCTCAGTGGGAGGGAGATTTCTTGTGCCGAGTCTGGAGTGGGTGAAAAGGACTGCCACCAGTGAGGGCTTGCTCGTGATCCAGAGAAGCATAGGCGCAAGTGTGCCCCTCGGATTGTCCCCATCCTGTCCGTGGCTCGGCCCTAGTTTACCCACTCTCTTGTGTATTTTTGTGGGCGGAACAGTCTGCCGGTTTATCTGTTGTGGTGGGGGTGTACCTTGCATTCCACCAGTGTGGTAGGAGTTCCACCATAACCTACAGTCCCAGAGCCAACAGAGCCTGAGTATAAGATTTCTCTGTTAAAGTCTCAGCAAAATATGTCCAGGTTTCTGCTGAGAATGGAAGTTTTTAGTAAAAGAACTCTGCTACTCTCCTTAGCACTGCTTTATTTATTTATTATTTACATTTATTTATCACCCATCTGGCCGGCAACTGTGATGATTGCTGCAGAACCATACTCGCCAAACTTCCCCAGGAAGTTATTAACCTTGTGCAGTTAAAAATGATCATATATAGCTGTACAGGTATAAAAACAGTGGTTCAATATTACAGAGATGCAAGCAACTAATTATGCCATGTCTGCTTTCAAAGGCAAATGAAAAATGGCTTCCAATATATCTTGCATACCACATGTAATTACTACATTTTCCCCATCAGTTCAGTAGTTTTTCCACCGATAAAGTATTTTTATAGGACAAGGCACTTTTTTTACATGTCTAGTGAAGTGAACCACATAAATCCCCAAGGGGATATTTTTGCAGTTCAGCAATTTCATCAACAACAACAGATATAAATGGCTGCTTCTAGACACCTGTATTAATCTTGTATGTACCAGAAACTAGGTAGCCAGAACATTGTGTGGGAAGACATTGATTATGAATCAAGCCATTAAGGGTGCTTCCAGACGAGGCTTTTGTCATGCAGTCAACCTGCCTCATTCATGGAATTTTATGAAGGGTCCAAATGATGTCGTCTTCCATTTGTAACTCTCTGGTGTCTTACTGCCGATTTTCAGTCTTTTTTTCTTTCTGCAGAAAAATCATGGCGGGAGCAATCCTATGGTCCCTCTCTCTGTTCCCTGTCTGCCAAACTCACTTTGTGCATCAAACAATGCCCCAATCGTGTCACTTTTCATATAAAAGGGAATCTGACTAATAATATTTTCTTTTGTTCTGTTTACCATAGAAATCCTGACATTATTTGAATCTTCCCTTTTCTCTGTGTACTTTGCCCTGAGCATTCCTTGGCCACTGTGTTCTCAAGAGAATAATACCCTAAGTAAAATGGATTAGTACTCTAGCATGCAATATATTTTGAAAAACACTTTGTAGTGTGACAGACTCCATGTAGGAGCGTTTAACTGCCTACTGAGGATCAACAGAACAATGCAAACAATAGGGACGTGTGTGTGTGCACATGACACAGAAAAATACTTTGTGAGTATGTACTTGCATCACATAAGAACAAAAGTGCTGTGATCTGGGAAAAACCAAGCACCTCCTGGGTGGGTGCCAGCAGCTTCACGTTGAAATAAGCCATGTCTAAACAAAGGGTGTTTTCCCCCTGCTGTAGAAAATAACACTATTTTGTTGAATCAATTTTTACTGAAGCAATATGCAACCATGCAAGCTATAAGTATACATTTAACACTAAGCTCCCAGGTGCTATTGAAAACCCCAAATTTTCAATGCACTTTGAAAGAAATCAAATTATTTTATTTTCTTCAGGATCTGTGCCTGTTGGCAATAGGGCTGCCTTGCTATTGAAATATTGATATCAGCACAGGTCTGCTGATTTTAAATATTGAAGAGAGCTCTTAAGGCCACAGAAGAATAAGCAGGAGGAAGCCCAGTCTGTGGGAAGTTCCAAAGAGCTGGTGGTGGTGGCAGCAAAAACTGAGAATGGAAAGCTCTTATTTCATTTCTTGTACTGTACCATGTAGGAGTATTCTACATATATTTCCACTCCTCACCAATCATATTCAGCTGTTGGTTCAACAGCAACACACACTTCCGCAGTAAGGCTATGGCATCCTGATATATTTCACCCCACTTGTCTGATCTATATTGGGATGGCAACAAAACACATCAGAATGGTACACTCCAGGCAGACTGGCTAGAACAGATTATCAACCTTTGCTAACACAGGGAAAAGAAATGGGATTGGGAAAAGGTCTGCAGGAGGATGACTTGAGAAGAGGAGAAAAGGGCTGGATTGCTTTTGTACAATTATGGGTCATGCTGGCTCAGCTTGTCTGAGCGTGGAAAGCAAAGCAGGGTCAGGCCTGGTTATTACTTGGATGGGAGACCCCTCCTCTAGCTTCCTGCATTGAGCAGGGGGTTGGACTCGATGGCCTTGTAGGCCCCTTCCAACTCTATGATCCTATGAGCATCTTATGAGCCTTTAAACTACAGGTTTTTATATGTTTCATCTTGAATATATCTAAGGACAGGCTTTTCAGCCTTGCTGAAAAATTTGCTCCTCTCCCACTGCAGAAATCTGAAATGACAACCCTGGCCATATGTAGTAAAAGGTTTTTTTGTTTCGTTTTCCGGTTTAAATTAAAATGAGTGCATATTTCAAAGATAGCAGCACCCTGAACATCTCCTGGCTGTCTGCAATTAAATGCCATGGGTTTTTTTTTTTTTAAGCGATTGCAGGTCCTCAGGCTCAGTAATCTAGTCTATGTACCACCATGTAGGATTCCAGGAAGGGCAGAGCGCCTGCCTTCCATGCAAAAGGTCCCAGGTTCAGTCTTTGGCTTCCCCAGGTAGGGTTGGGAAAGACCCCTGCTTGAAACTCTGGAGAGCCGCTTGGAGTCAGCATAGATCAGTGATGGCGAACCTATGGCACGGGTGCCACAGCTGGCACGCAGGGACCTCTCTGTGGGCACTCGAGCCATTGGTCACCAGATCGCAAAAAGACTGTCCCCTTCTGCAAAACACTAATGATTTTGTTCTTTCACACAGTGTGGAACAGAATGATTTTATTCTAGAATTCCTGTTACAGAATTCTTTTCTACATTGTTATCACATTTAAAAGATTTTGAAGAATGATGCACAGAGCATGGCTTGGATGTAAAGCCCTAACAGTTGACCTGAGTGCTACATGTGTTGCTCTCAAACTAACGGAGTATGAGCCAAGGTTTGACAAATTATCAGCATGCATGCAATAGCAAAAATCACATTAATTGTGCAAAAGCATGCCCAATGCAAACTTTTGCTAATGCAGTGTTTGCAGTCCAATACATAAAGTGTTTAAAATGTGTCAAGCACGGTCGTTTAGTTTTCTTGTTTATCTTGCTCATCCTAGTACAGGTTGACTTTTACTTTTACTAATCCGACACCTGTAGAAGCAGGGAAAGGACCCGGGGTAAAGCTTGCCCCATACAATTTCAGTCTGGCATATAATCATATTACAAGTTGAGAATCCCTTATCCAAAAATACATGTGCCTAATTATTTTAAAAGTTTGTATAAATTCCCTTCAGGCTATGTGTACAATGTAGTACTATAATAATTTTTTGAGTTGATTTTTTTTCCAACAAAAAACTGTTTGTATCATTGAAAGCTCTGTTACTGTATTTTTCTTTTAAGACAAAAGATATTAATTAGTTCGGACAACTGTATGAGTTGCTTTTCTAAAACTAAAACCTCGGTATTCAGGTTTAATTGCAGTGTTGGCACTTTGAAATAATTAAGTTGGTTTTGTGTTGCAGTTTGGGCACTCGGGCTCAAAAAGGTTCGCCATCACTGGCATAGATGCTGCTGCGCTGGATGGACCAATTTGGGTCTAACTTGATATGAGGCAACTCCCTAAATTCCTTGTTGAGGCAGCCATAAGCACACACCCTGCTAAGTTCCTGTATTTCAGACTTCTACTATAAGTATGAGCTCTTCCCATGGTTGCCGTTGCATCATATGCCATACTAATGGGGGCGGGAGGGCGGAGAGAGAATCTAACAGAGATAGAAGATGGCCCAAGGGTCCACTTATCGATACAGGATAATTGGGGTTGTAATTCTGGAGCAAAACATTATAGTGATTGCGTTGTCATAGATCAGTGATGGCGAACCTATGGCACGCGTGCCACAGCTGGCACGCAGGGACCTCTCTGTGGGCACTCGAGCCATTGGTCGCCAGATCGCGAAAAGACCGTCCCCTTCTGCATTCAGCGTCGGGTTTCCATAGTAACTCCTCTCCACTCATTCCTCGCTGGCCTCCACAGGCAGGCACACTCCAACATCTCCACCCCCAGAAGCGGATTGCGCAGGCACCCAGCCCTCCTTCTAACTGAACAGACAGCTCAGAAGCACAGCGCGCGCACGCCCGAATCTTTGCACGCCCGGTGAAGAGCCACGCCCTGAGACAGAGCGGGGGGGGGTGATTAGCTAGTGCCCCCCCCTCCTTCCTGCCAAATTTAAGGCACTTTGAAATAAATAAGTTGGTTTTGTGTTGCGGTTTGGGCACTCAGGCTCAAAAAGGTTTGCCATCACTGTCATAGATGCAACAAGAACAACAAAATGTACACGCTGTAGTGTGCTGTACCAGTGAATAAGAATGTTTTGATCCACAAACATAGCCTAAAAAGGGAGCCTGAAGAACATTGACAACTGTTCTTCTCAGATGAGTAGTGGCTGCGCTCCAGTATTTTGCATTCAGGCACCAATCTGTCAGTGATTACATTATGCAATTACCTTGCCCCTTGCTTTTTAATCATGCTCCCTGGCTAGAATGCAGCATGGTGTGTTTGACAGAGCAATCCAATAGCCCTGCTTCTCCAGCAGCTAGCTTACAGCAGCATAACTTCAGCACAGTTTAGTCAGGTTCCTGTGACTGCCCAGCAATAAAAAAAAAGAATGATAGGTTTTCTCAAGTATTGGATTACTCTGCAAACAAGATAGGCCCATGGGCCCATTGGAGCCTTGCTTGTTGCTTTTTGGAAAACCTTGGGTTATTTTTAACAGAGGTTGTGGAAGGAATCTTACTTGAACATGTTTGTTCTGCTTGTTTCTTCTTTCCCTTTCATTAATTAATTCCTTGTTGTTTGATGGTTTGGGGATGCAGTGTTTTAAATTGCTGAACTGTGGATTTTCTCTTTTGTACATTCAATTTTTAACTTGAGATAAGAAATTAGTAATGAAGAACGAACTTATTTTTAAATGTTGCTACTCCCGCCCGCCCCACCACAACTTTGTATGCATTTCCCCATGAGAAGCAAGACTAATTTCCAAGGGCCAATAATTGAATGAACAGTGGAAGTGGGAAGTCCAGCATTTGAACTCTCCAAAGCTGTTCTAGGAACATTTGCCTAATGGATGATGATATGTAAGCATGATAATTGATGTTCAAGGTCACTATTTTGTGCTCTTATCCTTCACAGCTCACTTTAAATATATTTTCTATGAAGTTTCTGAGGGCAAATTGCAAGGCAGATCCATCTGTGTAATATCATTTGAACCAATTTGAGCCAAGTGTCCGTATGGGGATATTTTAAAACATGACTGGAGACTCCAGGGCTCTCAGAAAATTTTATCTCACAGGAATATCAGATAATCACATAGAAGATATGCAGCAGTCAGTACACTGTTTTAAAAACTGGGCTTCTATTCCTACCCAACAGGCCTTTTGAGTGAGCTTGTTAGTGCCTTAAGACACACTGTAATATCACCATAGGAGGAAAATTACTTTTCTTCTTTATATATCTTAGGGACCTGTCCTCTCTGAAAGACAATCATGGGCTTTTAATGCATGATAAATGTGCCTATAAATATGAAATTAGATATAACACTATTTTAAAAAGTATTGTTTTTATGGTTTGTCGTCATGGTAGATCTTTTTCTGTCCTAAGCAATTCTCGCAGTTAAACCACAGAAATGAGATAGCAACCTGGGAATGGAAGGAGGAAACTGTGTATAAGAGTATAAGACAGACTTGAAATCTATGACATGTTTCTAATCCCTGAGACCATGGCTTGGAGGATAGTCTGAACCATTGAACCATCCCCACCCCCCAAACTATATGGGGCCAACTGTGTTGGGTTATCATCATGTGCTCCAGCATCTTGCAAAAAATGAGATGTTTGATACTGGTCAATAGTGTCAACATAGTGGAATCTAAAGAGGTTTTTCAATAATGGTTCTACCACAGCTTCCTTGGTACCATGCCCTCTCTCAAGGAAACATTGATTACCTTTTCCACCTATTCGGCCAGCTCACTTCTTAATCAGTTAGGAAAGGCACAGTTGAGCACAGTCAGCCTCACATTGCTAATACTATTCTCATCCTGAGGCTATACAAACAGAAAAATGCCTATAGCAGAAGGCGAGGTAATTGCAGGAAGTACATACATGGCTCTGAAATCAAAGTGGAGGCCAAGTTGAATGGATGCCAGTGAGTTTATCTACAAAGTGACTTGCAAACAAAGGGCCATCAAGGGATCCTCCATTCCATCCCAAAGGCCAACATGTAGAAGTCCCCATATCACTTGGAACAGCTCTGCTGGCTGAGTCTGTGCAGATGCAAGATTGGCAGAAAGATAGGCCCTAAAATGGGCTCTAGCCAGTGTTTGGTTGGACTTGTCACAAGTTTTCTGTCACTGTTGTACTAAAGTCTGTGCCATTCCATCACTCCCAGCTACACAAAAATCCAGGAAGACAATCCAGTTCTTGAAAGAGCTCTCAGGAATGATCATATCAATTGCCTGAGCCATTTCCCCATTTCAGAGTCACCCAGGAATTTCACAGAACCATTAGCCATGACAATAGGAAAATCTCCTAGAGCCATCAGGAATCCAGCTAAATTATTCTACACACTCTTTATAAACCCTTATGATTGACTTCTAGATTGTCGCAGCAGGATACAATGCAGAATTTCAGTGAACCCTTCCAAGCCTTAGAGCAGATATAAAGCTATCATGTCTTATTTTGGCCAGGTAAACGAACTACCTGCTCAAGTCTTAGGCTATACTTCCATTTTAATTTATTGCAGATCTCTCTCTCTCTCTCTTTACTAAGGTTGTTTGTTCCCTTTGATTAATGGCTTCATTTTGAATCTACTTATTTTAGACATTTTCCAAAATTATGGATGTTGCTATAGGAACAGGAGTATCAATTAAATAACCAAGTTGAGGAAACTGTAAAAAAAAAAAAAAAATCAACCAGAATGGCATCATTGAACAGATGTCTATGCTTCAGTCTCACTCTGAGGAGAGTGGGCTTCAGACCAATGAGCCCATAGAGAGTTTGACAGCTCTGTGAGTACTAAAAAGAAGCAGTGAGCCTGCTCAGGTACCCTCCGCTGCCTGAAGGGAAAAGAGACAGGGCCAGCCAGCATATGAATAGCACTTCTAAATATAAAATCAGCTTGGGAAAGGAAGTGCAGATGGATAAAATCAATAAGAACGTCATTGCAATGCAAACTCATTGATGCAAATCTTTTAAGGAATCAAAATTAAGTGGTATCAGTCCTTCTTGAAATACTGTATTGACTGATATTTTTTAAATTGGATAGAGCTCTCTGAAGGACTGGGATTACATGTAAACAGCCATCTTTTTCTTGCAGTAGTTTCCTATGTACAAAAAAACACCAGTTTGAATGTATCAGTTTATGATGTGCTTTGTGTTTAAGCATTTGCATTGAGGATGGTGTACAATTAGCTTTATATTTGGAGAATTTCTGAAAAATGCCTTTTTAAGCAATAGAGTGCACTCATACCACTTGTTTTGTATTCTGCTCCTCACTCACGTTTTATCATCTGCACATTGGATTGCAGACTGTCTCATCTTCCCCCAGCTTCTAGTCAGGAGCCTAGAGAAAAAACCTCCACATAATTACGCACAATAAAACCAGGATATTATTTATTGAACTAGAATTTTTTTAATTGAAAGCTTCATCCAGATACATAAATTAAATGTCACCTGAAATGGAGTTTTGTTCTCCGGTATTTAAGAGTGCTGTGGTAAATTTCTACCTTTTACTGTTCATAGTCAGACTATTCTTAAATCTTGTTTTTCAGAATCTTGGCTATGGTAAGTTGTTTGCTTGTGGGGAAACTGGTAAACAAATAAGAAGCCCTGGTCTTTGGCTCTCTGGACAGGATAGTTTTCCACAGGCAGGGTATGAGGATATGATACAGGCTGCAATCTGGGAGTAAGCCCCACTGAACACAGATTTACTTCTTAGTAAACATGTTTAGGATTGCACTATCAGTACCCAATATTACAAGGATGACATGAAGTCATGAAACAATCATGCTAAAGGTAAATCACGGAGAAGAAAACATTTCTACAGTATTCTGTGTTCTCTGGCCTTGACCCTCTGTCTCAGAGGAGACTTCAGGAGGACTCAAGAGGGTGAGGAGGCTTCAACCAGTAACCCATCATCTGCTACTCCAGGACATTCTGCCCACTCCAGCATCATCAGACTCAGAGGGCACCCTCTGATGCAGTCCTCATTGCTTCGATGCTGTAGGAGCCAGCGGCTGCAGAATCAAACAACGGGGCCTGTGAAGGACTGCCGCTGGTCCTGTGCGTGAGTTCGGGAGTGAATGGGTTAACCAGAACTGAGAAAATTCCCTTTACGCGGTTCAATTAGAAAGCAACCGCTACCACTGACGCTGAATGAGAGAGTGAAATTGACAAGATATGGAGTTTGCTTATAGTAAATTTAATGGAGCGTATCAAAACAAACAGATAAGAACTCCACCATAAACACAGGGGAGTCTATAAAACTTAATGGAGCATGCAAGCTCCAATACACATATGAGCAGAGCTTAGCAGGCAGGCAAGATACAATACTAACCTCAAACAACCTAAGTTCCTCGAAAGCGGTTCACTGCAAATCATTCAGCCAAGCAGCCTTTACTGGGCGGCTTTGCCTGGGGTTGAGTCCCATTGTCCTGGCCGAAGTCATGGACGGTCCGTGCAGCCCTGCACCCAGCACTCAACAACCTCCCGGGACTTGGTGCCCCTTTTTTACCTCCTCCTCGGCTCACCCTCCCTTCCTGTTGACAGGTAAAACCGGCTCCTCCTGCCCAGATCCTGGTGCCCCTGGGTGCTTGGGAGTACTTGGCAGCTCTTTGAGACTGCCGGGGCATCCTGGCGCCACCCAATGCTTGAGGGTAATTTGCAGCTCTTTGTGAGGCTGCCAGGGAAAGCTACTGGGGGGTATGTAGATGTGTCCCATTGAGGTGAATGCAGATGTAGGCTGATGCAAATGACTGCTCGGGACTGAGCTGCCTCTGCCCTAGGCGGAGGTCACGCAGGTTGCGGTGTGGGTGGGTGTGCTTGGTCTGGCTTTCTCTCCACAGGGCCGGTTTGGGCAACGCGACAGCCCACATTGCAGCACAAGCCACGCAGTGTGGGTGAATCACCTGAGGCTCCACAATGTGATTGACAGATGATTGGGCACATCTTGGGTTGCTGGACCGCTCCCCCCCCCCCCCTCGGCCCTCCTGCAGGTATCCCAGGGGATACCTCAGGAGGAACAAGTCTTTTGCCCCTCCCTGCTGTGGGTCCCTTGGGTTGACCCATGATGGGTTGTGTCATCCAGGTTCAGACGACATGATAACCTGTCGTGGGTCAAACAACCCCTACAGCAAGCCATGGCTTGTCAGGGGGGCTTATAAGCCAAACATAAGCCACCCTGAAAAAAAACATGGCAGGTTTGGAATACACGCTAACCCATTGTGGCTTATAAGCCACCATGGTTTAACGTGTCGTGTGAACTGGGTCACTGACTCTCCTCAGAGGGGGTGGAATTAACCGCAAGAAAAATGGTAGAAGCTTACAATCATAAATAAAACTAGATTAAAACAATAATAAAACAATACATTAAAACGCAATAAAGACACAGCAAAACTATAATAAAAAACAGTGTTATACAGAGAACACATTAAAATCCATTATAAGGTCTGGTGCTGATCATCGTCAGGATGTGTGCTTTCCCTATTTCAACTCTCATTCTCATAAACCCTTAATTGGCATTGGTCTGTAGCAAGACTGCAGTGTCTGCCACGTTTTCATGATGTGTCCATTTATTTGCCCTCTTTGTAATAGCTGAATGGCTCTTTTTTTTATTTTTATTTTTAAAGTTCATCAAAAGAAATGGTCAAGTCCTATTAATTTAGATGAGTACAGGAGGAAAGTTAATTAGGAGTGCACAACACAAATCTAAATGAAGCTTCTTCTTTCTTGCTCTCACCAAGGGAGAGGCACAATATAGCAAATGTTTAGACTGTAAAATTGGGGGTGGGGTGGGACCTAAACTAGAGGCAGGCTACAGGAGGTGATATAATGGAGCCATCACTGCCTATGGAACTCACACTGTGTCAGTGGTGCCTCCTCCGCCCATTTTTGGCAATCCCCCCCGTCCACTGCCGCAGCCCCATAAGACACACAGCCCACAGTGTTTGGTAGGTCCCCCTGACCCTCTGTAAAGGCTTTTGAGGGGTACGCGGGTTGCAGGGGCAAGGGGGGGGAAGGGAAAAATCCATCACACAAGCTTGCCTTCCACTCATGCAATATGGGATTTCTCTGTAATTTCTTCTGCCCCCACCATTGTCCCTGGTAAAAGTTTTTTTGAAGGTGGCCAAAATCCTGCAAAATCCGTCTGACCAGCGGCATGATGGCAGGGTAATGAATGTATATACGCCATGAGCAATGATGGCTCTGACACACCACTTTCAACTCTCTGAAATATCATCCGCCTCCAGCCAAGGGGGTGGTGGTGCTGTGAGAATATTAAACCTTCAGTACATTCTCAAAAAAAATAAATTGATCTATAATCTACATTACAGACATCATCTCATCTAAAAAAAAAAACACCTTCTGGGTTTTTTTTGTGTTTTTTTTGCAATGTCCTCTTTTATCATAAGACCTCATTTTCTGGGGCTTTCAACTAGAGAGGAAAGAGGACCTTCTCCTTAGTAACTGACATTTTATATAACTATGGCAGAGAACCTATGCATACTTAGTTTGCGATCCTATGTAAAGTTTCCTGGGAATAAGTTCCATTGAACTCAATGGGGCCTACTTCTTAGTAAACATGTATAGGATTGCACTGTTACTTGGGAATAAGTTCTGTTCAAATCAGTGGGACTTAATTCCAAGTAAACATGAAGAGGATTAGTGCTGGGGCTCTAACAATTAGTGTGTTAAGCCATACAATAAAAAGGATAATGGTTGCATGATCTGCTTCTCAGACTGCTTCTCAGAAGGAACAGTTGTCCATGCAAACATAAACATGAGCCTTGGGTATGCATTCATGATGCCAAGCTTTCAAATGGAAATGGCAAAATGCACAGTAACTGGCAGCTGTTTAAAAGCAGCACTGGTCCAGTATGTCTGGTCATGGGCAAAAGAGTCATTGAATTCTGGTCTGGGGTCCAGATAAAGTAGAATTGGAACGGGAGCACAGGACTAGAAATAGACACCAGGCAAGACCAAAATCAAAAATAGAGCCAGGCAGGTTGGTATGGCTGGGATCAGGAATGCAAAGCATGCAAGGAAGAGCAAACAGAACATGCCAAGAAGGATGCGAATTGGGGGCCAGTTTAGGAAAAGTCCAGTGAATTAGGATGCAAGGAGAAAACCACGCTGCAAAGCACTGCCAGCAGCTGTGGTAATCAACTAGGGGCTGTCAGCAGCACTTTCCTGGGCTGCCCTTTTGAAAGAGTAGCTGTAGCCAAACAGGGAGGGGCACAGGAAGGGATTATCTGGATCAAGAATTCTTCTCCAATACACAGCAGGGTAGAGTTGAGGAGTTTTTGACTTCCTACAGGTATTCCGTTGAAGAAGCAAAGAGGAGTAAGTTATGAATGCTATAGCATATTTACTCAGCACTCTGCATTCTCCCCTCGCCCCACTTGCCAAATAAGGCCAGCTATTACGGGCACAAATTATTGTCGGGCATTTCAATTTTCTGGTTTTGTGAGCTCTTATACATTATTCATTCGGCTCATTTGATCAGCTGAGATGGGAAAGGAAATCCAAGGAGACTAAAAAGTTTCCTAATGAACTTGGTTACTCTGCTGTGGGTTCCAGTGTATTGATTTTGAAAACAGAGCTGCTTCTAATGTTCAAGAATAGCAAACATCTTCTCAAATGGCAGTTGCCCAGCTGATACTTTTGGATAATGCATTGATGAACAGTGACCAAGTCTCCTTCATCTGCGGACTTAATGTGTCACTCATTTATTTAGTGCACTCTGGTGTCCTGATTCAACACATACACATGTTTAGAATCATTTTAATATATCCTTCACCAAAGTTCTCTAATGATCAGTTAACATTTAAATCCAGCATGACCACCAACAACAACATGAAAAGCATTCTGAAACAAGGTGTAAAACATTATCCTGGTCCATTTTGAGGCCTGGTGTGGCCACACAACATATTTGGGGAAACACCACTGGTGACACCTTAGCGGGCTTCTGTCTCTCAAGCTCCAAGTCGAAGAGTTTCCTGTACAAACAACCGGTCCCCCTGCCTCTCATTACCTTTTTCACTCTTTCTCTCTGCTCTAGAGGAGGGCCGGCAACAATTCAGATTGTTGCCTGTTCTGTTCTAGCACTGCTTCTGATTGGCTACAGCAAATCTCACAAGATTTGAACACACCAGATAGATACAGGGAAATACATCTGCATAGCCACCCTTAAACATAACCTACAAGTATTTCTAAACTAATTAAACTGGCTTGAATCTAACATGTGACATAGGGGCCTACTGTGTTTCCCCGAAAATAAGACCTACCCCGAAAATAAGACCTAGTGTCTTATGACAATGTTCCAGAAGATGATGACATGACTGTATTTGAATAAATGTACGGTATATTTTTGTACATGAATAAATGTAGACTGTTGTACATGAATAACTGTGGATTGTTGTACATTAAAAAAATAAGACCTACCCTGAAAATAAGACCTAGTGTGTTTTTTTGAGCCAAAAATAATAATAAGACAGTGTCTTATTTTTGGGGAAACACAGTATTCATCTTATAAAGTGGTAAAACAGAGACCGAAGATGTTTTGCATTTCATTCTAAACTGACACCTTAATGCTATTGAGAACAGAAGTTTCTGCAAAGGAACAGAGCATACATACTAAACTACAAGCTTCTGTATAATGTTCTGCCAAAGCAGAAACTAAGGAGTAGCCTGTTCTCATTATCAATCACACATTTTGCTGAGATTCGAAAACGTGACACCTGCCTCCTAGGAGTGAAGCCTTTGCAGAGACAGCTCTTGAAACGGAATGCATAACCCTGTGGTCTCTACAGATCTCAGCTGCATTTATTTCCACAGATTTCATATTCCATTACGGACCATACCATATGTTACAATTTTTTCAGTTGTCATTTTTCATTACAATCTTCGAGATCAGAGGAATGCCCCAAAGATACTATATGAACAACGTTTTTCCAAATATAAGTTCTAACTTCTTTTGCCCAGGGATATTTGTCAGATATACATTACTAGCTATGGGTGTGTCAATATGATGGATGTGATGGTGTGCTGTTCGCAGAGAGGGAGAAACCATTTACTCTCCCATTTCTGTCAATCTATCCCATGTCCCTCTCACTCTCCCTTTGTTCAAGCCACCCCCTACCTCCTTGTTCCCCCCCTTATGCAGACTTGGGGCACTCCAAGCTCACTGCAAACAGGCAGAGGAAGCCACAAGGACATCACTGCACGGAGGCACCTTACGTTCCGCCTTGCCCTGTCTACGCTGAGCTCAGAGTTCTCCAAGCCCTGGATACACAGGGAAAGAAAAGGAGTGAACATATATGTAAGTGGACAATTGCCAGTTATATTGCGGTTGAATATAGATGTAAAGTGACGTGCATTGGGGCAAAAAAATCCTGATTTGGCGTAGTGGTGAGGGTGTTGGACTGGGACTCGGGAGATCCGGGTTCTAGTCCCCGCTCGGCCATGAAACTCGCTGGGTGACTTTGGGCCAGTCACTGACTCTCAGCCTAGCCTACCTCGCAGGGTTGTTGTGAGGATAAAATGGAGAGGAGGAGGAGGATTATGTAAGCCGCCTTGGGTTCCTTGCAGGAAAAAAGGCGGGGAATAAATATAATAAATAAATAAAATAAATATACACTGAGCTGATGGCTGATCAGGAAAGAGGGTTATGGTGGATAGCTCAGCCAAAATGTTCACCCGGTATGTGGCAACTGTGAAAAAGGCAAGTTCCATGCTGATGATTATTAGGAAAATGATCCAAAACAAAACAGCCATATCCTAATGCCCTTAATAGATACATACGTTGTGACCATATTTGAAATGCTGTGTACAGTTCTGGTCATCACACTTCAAAAAGAATTTTGTAGCGCTAGAAAAGGCTCAGAAAAGGGCAACCCAAAGGATCAGAGGGTTGAAGCAACTCTCCTGAGAGGAAAGGTTACAATAGTTGGGGCTATTTAGTTTAGAAAAGAGGCATGTCATTCATGGGGGATACTTGCCTCTTTTCTAAACTAAATAGACATATAGAGGCTTACAGGATTATGCATGGTTTTGGGGGGAAATGGATAGAAAGAAGTTTTCGTCCTGTTCTCGTAACACTATAACCCAGGGTCATCCAGCGAAGCTGAATGGTGGTAAATTCAGGTCAGAGAAAAGGAGTCCTTGACACGGCACATGGTTATACTATAGAATCCACTTCCACAGGATGTGCTGACACCAACTTGGACAGCTTTGAAGGGGGGTTAGTCAGGTTCATGGAGGATAAGGCTATCAGTGGCTACTAGTCATAATGGATCTAGTATGGCTTGCATATTTTTATTTATTTATTTATTTATTATATTTATACCCCACCTTTTTTCCTGCAAGGAACTCAAGGCGGCTTACATAGTTGTCCTCTCCATTTTATCCTCACAACAACCCTGTGAGGTAGGTTAGGCTGAGAGGCAGTGACTGGCCCAAAGTCACCCAGTAAGTTTCATGGCTGAGCGGGGACTAGAACCCAGATCTCCTGAGTCCCAATCCAACACTCTAACCACTACTCCACACTGGCTGGGGAACACAGTGGGACAGGGCTGTTGAGCTTGTGTCCTGCTTCTGGACTTCCCATAGGCATCCGGTTGGCCACCGTGGGAACCAGAATGCTGGCCTAGATAGGTCTTGCCTGCTTCTACTTACATGAGTATCCTTGGTTGCTCTACTTGACCTGGCTTTGCTTGCTACATGACAACATGAGGCGGCTGACAATGGAACTGTTCAGGAGTAAATACAAATCCTCTATATGCTTCTGCCTTCAACTGAGGGCCAAAACACATGTTATTTTAAAGGTGTAGCAAGCAGCTACATCTTTTTTCTTTTATACCCCAGAGTAAGAACTGGAGTCCCAGTATGGATTGGGACCCTAGTGTGGAGTGTAGGGGGTGGGCTTTATATTGCCAGTTGCTTTAATGGATCACCATTAGGCAATATATATTGCAGGCATGGGTCCCCAATCCAGACCAGGACTGCAGTGGGAGAGGAAAGATTAAAGCCTCCCAATCCTCCATATTAGGTTCCCAATCTGGATTGGGACCCTTGCATTTAGGGCTTCTCTAGGTGTATATCCTGTTGCTTACTGAGGCTTCTTCCATTTTCATTATGGGAGGAAAACTGCATCCTTTACGCAGGGTTTTTTTCCCCTGAGGTTTGTATTTCTCTGCCTTTCTATATATTCTATTAACCAACCACAAGGCTGCACTGTGGTATAGCTGCAGTATAGCAGAATTGTGACAATACACGAGGCTTTTGTTCAGGTTTGAAATGTAATACTGCACTTTCCTTGCTCTAAACCCCACCATGAAAATGTCTGGAAAACATGGGAGAGGCCTTGGAGGATGACAACATTGTTACAAGGCCCCGAAAACTTCCGTGAGTGAGGGATCATGAGCGCACAGTAAATGCCTCATGTAGAGAAGTGCCTACTCTTGAATAAAAATGATGCAGGAATTTGCTGCACCTTTAAATAAGGTGTGATTTGGGTCTAATTCTCCTAAATGAATTGTAACTGTATTTACCACTCACATTTTGTGTTTATAAAATGTGAATGGTATATAAAAGCCTCAATAGCTTTTTAGCAGATAAGGTGATATAAATGCTAATAATAATAAAGGCAAAGTTGTTAGAGAAAATTAGAAATTGCTACCAGGGCACAGATATGCTATTTTAAGGCATGGGTGGCATATTAGTACCCCGGCTAGCATTTTCTAATTTCCTCTAACTTGTCTAATTTGCCTTTATAAACACAAAATGTGAAACATTTTTCCAAGTGTTTGCTGAGAAAACTATAAATAATGAGTCAGTTCTGAATCAAGTTAATGAGAATTCACCCATCTCTAATAGTCCCACTCAGGCTGAGATCTAGAAATAAATTTCCCATTACCACCAAGTTACACAAACTGTAACCAACAACTCATATAAGGTAACTTGTTTTTCACACTAATTCTGTTAATGAATTGACAATAAAACCAGTTTTCCATCCATTTAGAGCTCCTGGGAAAGACCATAATCCAGGAAATGCAGCATTTCTTTATTTTGTGTTGCTCTCTTTCAAAAAGGATCCAATCCGTTTTTCCAGGAAGTAATAAAGATCTGGCAGATCCACATGGGCGTTAGAAAGAAAGTAAAAACCAGCTACATGTCCTCAGCTTAACCTGATTAAATTTTATTGAGAGAGTTGTTACTTTTTTCAAAGTAGAAATACTGAAAAGACAAAGCTTCTGCTGCCACCCACACAAACCTCTCAGGTGAAAAAACCCCCCACACAGTTTCTTATGACAAATTCTCAGAACCATACTAAACCCAGATCTGCTGGAGTTACATAGGCCGGATCCACACCTAAGGTTTATTGCAGTACTGTATCACTGCTGTGACTTGCAGGGCACACGACACACAAATTTTTCAGTGCCGGTCGCGGTAGTCCTGTGTAATCGTTCTTTGTTTCTTCCGGAATTTCCTGGACTAGGTTTATCACGTTTTTTTCAGTTATTGCTGTTCACTGTCGCAGTACGCAGCTAGTGTGTGCTAAATTGGCACTGTCGTTGCCCGTCTGAGGTGGCTTACACTGGCTCAGCTTGTCTGAGCGTGGAAAGCTAAGCAGGGTCAAGCCTGGTTGTTACTTGGATGGGAGACCCCTCTGTGAGAGCTGGACTGACCCGGGTTCAAAAGCTTCCCTAGCCAGTGACCCTCAGTCCCAGTCACGCAGGCGGAAGGAGATAACAGCAGTTAATAAAGATTAAAGAGTTTATTTGTAAGACCCAATTACATGGGATTAAGGCAAGCAATGCATCTCTACTCACTCCATCATTGCAGATACAAATCCAATACCCCAGTGGTAAGGCTAGATGAAGTGAAGTCCAAGAGACATGTCGAGTCGAGATGAGAGACAGCAAGGAGAGAGAGTGAAGCTATCAGCAAGTGTGTTAGCTTTATACCACCTATAAATAGGATATTACTCACCCCAGTTGTATAAGCTATTCATCAACATGTTGATTCCAAACCTGTCCAAGGTTGCTGAGTCATATCACCTCGAGACTATGTCTCGTGACTAGAGACCTTGTGTACTTGAACTCAAGAGACACCCACCAGGTCAGGTGATAATCCCGATGTCAGGTGGTAATCTCGTTCTGCCTATGCAAAACCCAACACCCTCCTGTAGTTCCCTGCATTGAGCAGGGGGTTGGACTCGATAGCCTTGTAGGCTCCTTCCAACTCTATGATCTATGAAATCTATGTGGCCACAAAAGTGTCATCACTGGAGTTAGCCAATAGTTTTTGAGGGGTGAGGGAAATGCGGCGTTATTATGTGTGTCTCCCAAACTGGTGGGGAAGAGAGGTATTCATCATTTGTTGTTGTGTGGTGGTTCAACTTCTTTCCTGGAAGCGTTTTAATTTGTTTGTTTGTTTGTTTGTTTGCAGATGTTCCTGCACACCTCCACACCTCTGAGCAGGCTGCTTCGGGCAGTTGCGTTTTGGTGCTTTTAAAAAAAAAACAATTACGCCCCTGCATATGTGCGCACCTCCGCATAGATGGCAGGGCCAGAAACAACCCCCCTTCTTGTTAAATGGCTGTTTCCCCTGCATGTGAAAGGCAGTACCCCCAAGATAACTGCCATGAGTTTGAGAGGGGACAGTTGCGGGAGGCTTCCCCCCTTTTTTAACAGCTGCATTCACCCCCTTGCCCAAAGAACAGGGAGCTGTAAATTAGCTAAAAGGCATGTCTGCTCAGAAATAAATCACATTCTATCCAATGGACTTACCTGCACTCCCAAGTGAATCACACTGATTTAACAGGAGCCTTGTGCTCGGGAAACTCAGAACGGGAAGAGCACTGCTTCGGGAAATTGCATTTGGGTGGAGGGGAGGGGCGCGCTGATCCTGCTGGCTTCACCCCGACCCTGTGGGAAGGTGGTGGTGGTGGTGGCGGCGGCGGCAGCAGCCTTCTCCTTTTTTGTGAGGGGCCAGAAAAGCTTTTTCCCTTCTCTTTTTAAAGATTGTTCCTGCGCTCATATGCACCTATGCAGAGCCAGTGTGGTGTAGTGGTTAGAGTGTTGGACTGGGACTCAGGAGATCCGGGTTCTAGTCCCCGCTCAGCCATGAAACTCACTGGGTGACTTTGGGCCAGTCACTGACTCTCAGCCTAACCTACCTCACAGGGTTGTTGTGAGGATAAAATGGAGAGGAGGAGCAGGAGGATTATGTAAGCCGCCTTGGGTTCCATGCAGGAAAAAAGGCGGGGTATAAATATAATAAAGAATAAATAAATAAAATGATGAAGCAAAAAGGGGAAAAAAAACCTGTTCAAGGCAGCACCCAGTTCTACAGCTACAGAGCTAGGTGTGGGGTGGCAAACCAGGATGACTGCAGTACATTTAACAAGAGGGTGACCTGTGAGTAGTGACTGCGGAAAGTGAATATAGCAGTACTGTTCTGCTAACTTGATGGTAGGAGTCCATTTCAAAAAGGGGATGCCTGGGTGAGGACATGAAATCCTCCTGCTGCCTGCAGCCCTTTCCTCAAGGCATTTTCAAGGCAGCTGGGCTCACATTCACAGGATACCAGTTAAGGAGAAAGTGATGTCAAAGGAGAAACTGTACGGAGGAAAGCCACAGACAGAGCGGGGGCTTCTGCAGTCTTCATCCACATTCCCCTTTTGCTCTTAAAATCAGAGAACTGGAGAACTAGGACTGAAAACTGGGATGATTAGGCAACAGGTTTGATCATTGTTTCAAGTTAAGATTTCAAACCAAATTTGAACAAACGTTATAAAAGTGCTTTGATTGTCTACATTAAACTTTTAACAATTCTGATGGATAAGTTAAAATCAATGTCTTTATTCCTATAGTGTGGGTCTCTCTCTCTCTCTCTCTCTCTCTCACACACACACACACACACACACACAGAGTTCCGTGTGTTGACAGTCAAGCACACAATGGAAGGATGTGCTCTGAGTACCTTATCTTGAAAACCTCTCAGTGGTAGGATCCAGCCTCTCCCCATAATCAACCGTTGTTCTTTAGCAAAGAGACTAGACAGGTCCCAACAGCCTGCTTTGCTTCCCTCTCCTACACTGATGATGTTGGTATAACTCTGGCAGTGTCAATATCACCAGGGTGTGTGTGTTGAGATGATGAAGAGGATGCTTGCTGAGTTAGGGCCAATGGTGGATTAAAGCCTCTCTCTGATAAGGCGAACTTCAACTTGTACTTCCCAGTTCATAGGCAACCCTCCTAAGATAAACGGGCTGAAGAAGCAGGAAAAGATAATGCTTCTGTTGCCTCTGCCTGTCTTTCTGCCTCTTTGGTTATTATGGGGAGCAAATGGGTGGAGGAATGGGTTAAATTCTGTCATTAGTTTTGCTGTCATGATTGGTGCCTTCTATGCATGGGTGCAAGCAACATTGTGATTGGTGTGTGGCCGTGTAGTTGCTATGGATTCTGTGGAAGTGACTGTCGGTATTTCTACGTTTGCTCTTCTGCTTTTCTTCTACCTATTGATGAGCCTTGCAATAGTGAAAGATCCAGCCATGACTCGTACTGATGTTTCAGAACAATATAAGTATTGAGTAGTATATGTTTCATTTACCTATTTTATTTTTTGTTAATTTTCAGATTTGGGACTAGGATGATGATGATGATGATGATGATGATGATGATGATGATGATGATGATGATGATTTAACTAAGGTTGCCTTGCTGTACATACTTACCTAGGAGTAGGCTGTATTGAACGTAGAGCAATTAATTTCTGAATTAATGTTGATGCAACTTATTTAGTCATTTAGGAAAGTGAGAGTAAATACTCATATTTGTACACGGAAGCCATGTGTCCTGGGTTTATCTCATACTTTACAAGAAGATGGAAACAGCTGCCCCTGCAACTTCAGCTATATTTGAAATTAAATAAATTTAAAATCATGAGCCAAACACAGCAAAAGTGATGAGCAAAATGAGCCGCCAGACGTATTGCAGGCACAGGTAATTGCTCACACAAATCTCTCATTAATGTAGCCTCTCCAACCTGTAGTGAGTTCATAAATTGCTTATCATTAAAGCAAGATCCAAACCACTCTTTCCGATGCCTTGACCTCATATGTTCATGGTATTGGAGCCCCTGTTTAAATTAATGATTTGTTGAAATGATGGGGGAAATATCATGGAAGGCCAGAATGTTTAAGGTTGTTTTTCAATTACACACATGGGGAAAGACTTCAAAATTAATCTCAGGAAAGCAATATGCTGCATAGATTACAGTTCTTAATCAAACCACTTAAGTTGGAGTGCTTGGATGGAAGATGGTGAACAGGGCAGCTCAGGGCAGTCTGTGTAAACATCCTTTTCAGAGTAACTGAAATAGCAGCAGCAGGGCCGGTGCTACCATTAGGCCAACTAGGCAGCTGCCTAGGGCGCAGGGCTAAAGGGGCGCCAGAGGGCATAGGGCTGGAGGGAGGGAGGGCTCAAGTGGGAAGGGGGGGGCCCGCTAAATATCTGATCTTGCCTAGGGCACCAAACTGCCTTGCACCAGCCCTGAGCAGCAGGTAGACTGATAAGGTTTGCCAGGAAAATAGCCAGCAGATCCAGGGAAACTACCCAATGAACATGGGATATACGTTGTTTTATAGGAGGAAGGGGACACGACTGGTTGGCTCAAACTCATTTCAAACTTTGATTTGTTTGCTATTCAATGGGTTAACTGGATGCATTTTAGAAATGGCAAGGGGAATCCATGTTGGATCTACCTCCATTAGACAGCCATTTTAGTGTGAACTCAGTGAGATTCTGAGTTTTTCTACATGAGGCATTTGTCGTGTGCTCATCATTCCCTTACTCATGTTGTTTATGGGTCCCTTAGGTGATGTTGTGACCCTCCAGTTTTGCTTCTGTTTCTAAATAGCACTTTCTGCAGGGTTTTTTTTAGAGCAGGGCAGATGTATTATTTAAAGAAAGTGAAAGAAAACACTATTTCCACTTGTGTATTTGCGCTATTCTGCTATACCACAGTGCCACCTAGAGGTTATTTAGCAGAAAAGCAGGAAAGGAAGCACTCTTCATGTAGTGCTCGGATCTCAATTTTGTGACAAAACCGAAAGTAGATACAATGGATTAACAGCTCTGTGTTAGTCTCTTCATGTCAGCTCTAGGGCCTGTAATATGATATTTTGAGCTCCACATAGCAGTTTGAGATGGGTCCACAAATGGTTCTGCAATTTGATGCTCACCTTTACCTATTGAAAATGTGTAAGTTTACAGGACATTTAAGGACTGAGATCTAAGGAACTTCTTTGGGCTTATTCAGTGTTCTAAAGTTCACGCTCAGTGAATTTTAAATGTTTTTCCTTGAATAGCAGACACCACCACCCCATCCCATATGGAAGAGAAGAGAAGCCCAGGCCAGGGAGCAAATGCCACCAGCTCCTGACCATCACCGGCCTGAGAGGACTGTTGGGGCAGCCCCTCCCCCACCTTCCCTGGGGCTACAGAGGGAAGGCAGAAGAAAAGCCCAGGCCAGGGAGATTGTACCAGCAGCTCCAGAAGAAACCTTCAGTTGGCCTGAGAGAACTGGTGTATGTTTGGTTGGGGGGGGGGGTAATGTTGGTTTGTTTGAGTATTTAAACATTGTAAACTGCTTTGGGTGCCTTAGCAGAAAGGCGGTATAGAAATGTAATAAATAAATAAATAAATAAATAAATATCACAAAACTTATGAAGCGTTATGAAACTCTCTCAGTTTCAAAAGAGATTTGCTATGCTGCTTTTCAAGAAATGCAAATCCAGACCTCTACAGGGCACATGGACCATTCTCACTTTGAAAAAGAGCGAGTAAGGGAACGGAGGACATGATGGAGGTGCATGAAATTATTCATAGTGTTGAGAGAGTGGATAGAGATTTTTCTCCCTGTTTCATAACACTAGAACCCAGGGGTCATCCGATGAAGCTGACTAATGGGAGAGTCGGGACAAACAAAAGGAAGCACATCTTCATGCAGCACATAGTTAAACTGTAGAATTTTGCTACCACAAAATGTACTTGGATGGCTTTAAGGGATTAGACAGACTCAAGAAGGCTAAGGGCTCAATCCTATGCATGTTTAGATGGGGGGGGGGGAAGTCCTACAATTCCCAGAATGCCTCAGTCCATGCTGGCTGGGGCATGCTGGGAGTTGTAGATTTTTTTCAGTCTAAACATGCATGCATAGGATTGAGTCCTAAGGCTATGAATGGCTACATGATGGCTATATACCGTATTTTTCCGTCTATAAGACGCCCCCATGTATAAGACGCCCCCCACTGGGCAGTTCCGCAACCGTGCGGTTCTCTCCCCGGCTTACTTCCGTGTATAAGACGACCCTCAATTTTTAGTCTAACAATTTAAGGGAAAAGTATAGTCTTATACATGGAAAAATACTGTATTACTTCCAGTATCAGATGCTATTGCATGCCTCTGAATACCAGTTCCTTAGGAACGCAAGCAGGAGCTGCCATTGTAGTCACATCCTGCTTGTGGGCTTCCCAGAAGCATCTGGATGGTCACCGTGGGAACAGGATGCTGGACTAGATGGACCCTTGTCTGATCCAGCAGAGCTTGACTTTCGTTCATGTTCTTATGAACTAGTCACACGGATCTTTGGAGGTAGCACCAGGGAAAATAAATATTATTTATTTATTTATTTATTACATTTATCAATCGCCCATCTGGCCGGTCACCCGGCCACCCTGGGCGATGTACAATTAAAATACAATAAAACACAATAAAATATAATAATTAAAACAATATTAAAAAATTCTCATTAAAAACCTAACCCACCCCATATTCCCGCCTGAACAGCCATGTTTTTAATGCACGGCGGAAGCTCATCACGGAGGGGGCATGGCGAAGGTCACTAGGGAGGGAGTTCCATAATGTGGGGGCCGCCACAGAGAAGGCCCTCTTCCTAGTCCCCACCAGCCTGGCTGCTCTGGCTGATGGGATAAGGAGAAGGCCGTCCGTGGCAGACCTTGTTGAGCGGCCTACTTGATGTTGCTGGAGGCGCTCCTTGAGGTAGCAATATGGCAGTTTGAAACCAAATTGTATGAAAATGTTCACATCTTAGAATTTCTATCTCTACATTTAGACTAGGAACAAGGTTGAACATTATTTTAAGAAATCTGTTTGAGGGCCAAGTACGATTTGTAACACAAAAGCAAACAAAATGTAGCGCCCAGGATCACCAACTCAGCAATTGCCTGATCTGTCTACCAGTTACTTGCTGCAAAGCTTCTGAAAGCAGAAAATTTATATTTTGAAAAAACAAACATTAACCTGAAAACATAATAAATAATGTTTAATTTAGAATAACGACATTTACAGTGCCATCCTACACATGTCTCCTCGGAAGTAAGACCCACTGAGTTCAATGGGCCTTACTCCCAGGTACATGGGCATAGGATTTCAGCCCTAGAATCACAAAAAGAACACCTGAATAAAATAAGGAGGAAATAGGATCAACAACTATTGATCTATATACGATGGTTCAGGGGGCAGAGAGAACAGACTCAAGTCTGATATCAATGAATAGAAAAAGAAAAAGAAAATGCAAGAGATGTAATAAGGTATGGATTTGTAAAGGCTAGTTATCAGGAATTTCTTTTCTGGTTTAAGGTCTTTGAAACTGTTTTCTACAGCACAGCTTGAATCCATCTTGCAAAAGCTGCACTCTGAAGAGCTGTGCTGTGAATGTACAAGTAAAGCTCGCTGCTGTTTTAGATGAAATGTTAAACCAAAATGAAGGCAGCCTGCCCCAACCTTGTGCCCTCCCAGTATTTTGAACCTTGACTCCCATCAGCCCCAGACAACAGGGCCAATAGCCAGGAATGCTGGGAGTTGTAGTTCAAAACATCTGGATGACACCAGTCTGGAGGAGGCTGATCTAATACCTAGTCAAGAGATCCTGGGACTATTTAGACTCTGCTATGCCAGGGTAAAACAGATATTTCATATAATTAACTTGTTTTCCCCCACCACACCCCACATCCTGGTAATTGGGACAAGATCTCAACTTCCTCCTTCCTGCCACTCCTTCCCCTCGTATCCCATTCTTTTTCTGCTCTGTTACTAGATCCAGTATGACTGGAGAATTACCAAGTCACTTACCGTACCCTCTCCTCTGTCTTTTCCTAATCTGATGTCAAATCATTCTCACCCATTCCGGCTGCACTGTAAAGTGGATAGGATGGCTAAATCCTTACTGTTCTATGTAGGTGTCCCAGAAAACACCAGAATCCTTGCCCTTTAACTCAACCATTCTGTGCTTCTTCATTTTCTACTACTGAGTACATGGGAAGATCCCATCATTTAAAATTCCCTATCTACTCTTGGGACGTTGGTGGAATCGGGATGCTGAAATGCGCACCCTTGAACCCCTCCCCTTCCCTTTTTATTCCCACACATGTATTCTTTTAACGCCTGGATATGGCTACAGACTGACATATAGGAGCAGAGCAGACAGATCTTACAGTCCTGTTAGATTGGCAGCCACTACCCCCAGCACTTGTGTTGGCATAACAAAGCCACGATCCTATGCACACCCCACCAAACTCAGAAGCACAATGACTGCATGGTAAAGAAAAGCTTATGTAATGGTACCACCAGACAGTGCACAAACAGGTGACCAGGAAGCAGGGATGGCGACTTGGACTCGAGGACTCGACTCGTGAGTCAGACTGAGTCCCCCCTCTGACTCGAGTCAGACTCAAGTCCCAATATTTTTAATGGGACTCGACTCGGGACTCGACACCAAGGACTCTTCAACATCCCTGAGACTGAGAGGCGGGGACAAGGCTGGGGCAGAGAAGGAGGAAGGGCAGCTCTTCTTCCTCCCGCGGAGACCCTCCCGCTCCCTCCATGGGCCGCCGCTTTGGGAGTGACTCGTGACTCGGACTCGTGAGTCACCATTTTGGACCTCGGACTCGAGACTCGACTCGAGACTCGGGTCCAAAGACTCGAGACTTGACTCGTGACTTGAGACCAAGGACTCTTCAACATCCCTGCCAGGAAGAGCCAACAGAGCCCCCCCTCTCCTCACATGCCTCCATAGCCCAATGATTAGGAGAAGTCCACATAAAACCCATAGGTCATAGGTTTCCCTTGAAAAAGTGTTTCAGCTCTGATGGGGACACACTCACAGCCAATGTTCTTTCAGCTACACACTACACATGCGTATTAGTGTCTGGATGACAAGAACAAACGTTTTGCAAAGGAAGGGGACGGATCTATGTGGATGTGTGGCTTTTAAAGCCACCTAAACTGTGGCCATCTCCCCATCTTGTGGCAGACAGCTCCATAGTTTAACTATGTGCTGAGTTAAGAACTACTTGCAAGTGTATGGGTGAGATAAAGAAGAGTCAGACACAGAGTATATGGTTTCAAATCAGGGCCACATTTATTGAATTGAAGATCTGTGAAGGGTGAAGTGCGGTACTAACCTAGCCCGGCCATTGGCCGGGAAAAAACCAATATTTTGGCGAATACATCCTAACCGCACCGGAGGCAGGTTGGTCCGCCCCTGGCCAGTTGCCCTCCATGTGGAGCTGGAGGGCTTTACTATCGTCGCTTTACCTTGACGCCTCCAGGCACCCAATGTAGGCGAGAAAGGCAAAACCCCAAAGACGTCTTAATCTCCCTCCTGACAAGCCTCAGGGCATTAGCGAGGGCAGCCTTGGGTAAACGTCAGTCAAGGACGATGGATGTGGGTTCAGCCGGAAAACAGCAGCAAAAGAGGCCGTGGGCGGGAACCCAGGTGCCTAGATAAGCCCTTTCCTGTGTCCCCGCCCTAGTTGAGCCATTGGCTCAGTATCTGTGACCAACCTGACCTGTTACCTGACTCCTCTTTCCTCCCCCACTCGCAAATCTTCTCCCCAGCCCCAGATGAGGGGCCAGTGGAAGTCTGTTCTTTTTCCTCTGTCCTGAATTTCCTACTGTTCAGCTTCATTGGATGACCGTGGGTTCTAATGTTATGAGAACAGGACAAAAACGTATTTCTATCCATTTTCTCCAAACCACGCATAATTCTGTAAAACTCTATCGTGTCACCCATTACTCATAACCTTTCCTCTCAGGAGAGTTGCTTCAGATCCTCAATCCTTTTGGTTGCCTTTTCCAGCTCTACAATATCCTCCTTGAGGTGTAGTGACTAAAACTGTACACAGTGTTGCAAGTGTGGTCACACCAATGATTTGTATTAAGGTCATTATGATATTTTATTTTTGATCCCTTTCCTAATAATCCTTACCACAGAATTTGCTTTTTTCAAGGTTTCTGCACATTGGATTGATGTTTTCATTGAGCTATCCACCATGATCCCAAGATCTCTTCCTGGTCAGTCATCACCAGCTCAGATCCCGTCAGGGTATAGGTGAAAACTGTGCTCCTGACAGTAAAAATGCATTCAATTTGCAACCATCTTGCAGGGGGAAATCCAGAAAACAAATGCATTTCTGATGTTACGGAGCTGTAAATTTGGTTGCTATGTACAATGACCTTATGTAGGTTGCATAAAGACATTGGTCTGAAATACAGAATTTCAAAATGGCGTAGTGGTTAGAGTGTTGAACTGGGACTCGGGAGATCCGGGTTCTAGTCCCCACTCGGCCATGAAACTCACTGGGTGACTTTGGGCCAGTCACCGACTCTCAGCCTAACCTACCTCACAGGGTTGTTGTGAGGATAAAATGGAGAGGAGGATTATGTAAGCCACCTTGGGTTCCTTTCAGGAAAAGAGGTGGGGTATAAATATAATAAATAAATAAAATACATCACAATAATACATTTTCCTGTCTCCCTCACAATGATGCACTTTATTATGTTTCTTCTCTTGTGCTGTAAATTTTAATTCTGAGTTAGCTGTGCACAACAATGAATTTGGAGGTAAGGTCATTATGTTCCTACATAATTTATGCATTATGTTTGCTCTTGATTTGATCAATTATCTTTTTTAAAAATCTAAGAGTTGCATTTCTAATACTCGTAATGCATTAGTAATGCAACGCGTTTCACACAGCTCTGCTTGAAGAGCAATGAACAAATAAGATACAAAAAGGGTAGCGTGTACTCCTGTGTAGGCAAGATCAATGGATTAATGGCACAACCAATGTTCTGAGACAAAGCAAAATCTTATCCCAGAGAGAGTGAGTCAGTTTGATTTGTGTTAGAAGAGAGAATAATTAGGAGCTTTGTTTCCTGCTTTTATTCATTAGACTGTTAAGCATTCGTCTTTGTTGGAGTTCCAGATTCACAGAGCATAGTTCTCCCCACCCCACCCGTGTGCGTGTCTGTCTGAAGTAAACCTATGTGGGAATCATTTTGGGTTTTGCTTTTCCACAGATAAGTCGACTCAAGCTAAACAGCACATATTAACTTTCATTTTGTATGATCGCGGCAACAACAGCATCCTAAGGGTGCAGTCCTGTCAGGACGCCCGTGATCCCCCCCAACTCAGAGGCTTACAGCAGGCATCCAATGCAGAGCAGGAGGAGGGGCAGAGGCGATCTTCACCTCCCGTCCTCCTGCTCTGCATTTTCGCTGGATGGATTTTTGCGCCTGTCTAGCTGGAGCATCTTGGAGGGTGGACTGGCCTCCCCAGTCACCTCCCCTCTCCACCCCCTCCCCGCCCCCTTTTCTCCCTCTCTGAGGTTGCTTTTCTGACCTTGGAGAGCAGCCAGTGCATTTCTCTCTGCACTAGCTGCAAGGGGTGGGGGGGGGCGAAGCTCTGATTCCCAACCCTGAGGTCGGAGTACAGTCTTCGTCCTCAGAACTGAGAATCTGAAAAATCCTATGGCCCCTCAGATGCTGTCTAGGTAGGGGCCATATAGCATCACTCCCTCCATCATTATTGAACAACATCATTCTGAGCACTGAAATGTTCACAAGGCCAGCAAGCTCTGTTGGATGATTAAATTTAAAAGCACTGTGTATAATGGAGTGAGTTTCAGAATGGTCAATGCATTAAAGCAATCTGCATAACTAGGACCTGGTTTGCACACAGTGCTAACCCATGGTTTATTTGGCCCATGGTTTGTTGCCCTACCCAGGGTTTGTCTGGCAGAAGGCTGAACAAACCATGGTTTGTTTTCTCAATCTCTGGGTTGTTTGTTTCCCTCCTCCTTCACCTGCTCCCTCCCTGTATCCCAAATGCATTTGCAGCGCTGTAGTACTGGCATGTAAAGCGGCTGTTGTTGTTTTTACCACTCTTGTTCGCTGTCCCTGTAGCCTAGTAAAACAATCTACAGTTTAAACAACCCAGAGAATCCAACAACAAAACAAATCTGTGTTGTTTGTGGTTAACAAACCATGGTTTGTCAGCACCGCTGGGTTCACACATCACGACAACCCAAAATTCAACAACCCAGGTATTGAATAAACCATGGATTAGCATTATGTGCGAACCAGGTCTAGACCACAATGGAATGAAATTAACGTAGCAAGCTTTGAAATGTACCATAATCTAGTAGTCTTGCACAGAAGATCCCCAGAAATATTTACAAGTACATTTGTTTTTTTTGTTTTTTTTTATTTAAATTTTTAATTTTTCACATCTTACAACTACTAATGAATACAACAACAAAAAGAATACAACATAAACATTGTGCACCCCCCCACCTCTTGGGACCAAGTTATATTTCTCACCCCAATTTTTTTTTTTTTTTTTTTTGGTATATATACACGATATTATTCTATATTCCAAAAATATAACAAATCTTGACAAGGTTTGTTCCCCCTCCCCTTTACCAACACATAATCCAAAAATTTACCCCAAATGTTCACAAAGGTGTCTTTCTCCAATTGTCCTTTTTGACACTTAATATTATAAGTTAATTTATCATTTCACGCGATATCCCATACCTCTGTATACCATTCATTAATTGAAAACACATGTTGAACCTTCCAATTCCTAGCTATCATTAATTTTGCTGCTGTTAACAAATTCACAATCAATTCTTTTGTATTTTTTAAACAAACTAACTTTTCTGTAATTGTTAACAATGCTAATTTTGGGCAGACTTCTAATTCCATTCCAATTATTTCTGATATTTCTGCAAATACTTTCTGCCAAAATTCCAGAACATTTTTACAGCTCCACCACATGTGGGCATATGTACCTTTTACATTACATCCTCTCCAACACAATGCGGAGCAATTTTTATCTATCCGATTTAATCTTACTGGAGTTAAATACCATCTCCATACCACTTTATAAAAATTCTCTTTTATCCTAGTTGACATAACTCTTACAATACGTCTATCCCAAATATTTTTCCAACTTTGTTTCGATATTTCCTCATCAAATTCATTATCCCATAACACTTTAAGAGAATCTTTATGCTCTTCTTCTTCACAAGTACATTTGTGAATAGGATTAATGTGGTAATAGGACCTAAGGACATAACAGCATTTGTGAATCTCTGTCTCAGGGGCAGGCAATGTGGTTCCCTCCAGATGTTTTGGAATACAACTCCCATCAGCACCAGCAAGCATGGGCAATGGTCAAGGACTGTGGGAGTTGTTGACCAAAATATCTGGAGGGCACCATGTTGCTTACCCCTGCTCTATGTGGGTTATTTTTAATTCCAGAGTCAAACCAGATCTGACTTTGAATTTGGATAAAGCAATTCTTTCTTTACTTTTCTTTTTTAATTAATATCTGTTTCTAGGCTCCAGAAATGTATTGTGGGAGCAGGATGGGAAGTGAGGTAAACAAATGATAAACTTGCTAATCATTGTAATTCTTAAAAACGCAAAAGGATTCGAAAGCTGCAATTTTATATAAATTTATCTGGGAGTAAGTTGCATTAAACGCAATAGGATTTACTTATGAAAAAAACATGCCCAGGGAGCTGCAAGGGTCTTGTTTTGCAGCCAAGGCCTTAACCTAAGAAATCCACCAATGGAAAGCAAGGACTAAAGTAAGGCAGGACATGGAAGAACCTGCTGGAAGACAGAAGCAGGGCAAGACCAGGGCACTTGGGAGCACTGCAGACTTCTGTCTGTTGTTTAGGCCAAAGCAAATGGTAGCCTGCCCTGAGGAGTGTTTACGCTAAGTATTGGGCCAATTATGGAGAAAATCTCACTGTTAATTAAATAGCAGAGATGGGAATGCCATCACAAGCAGGCTGCTGCCACACAGTTATGGCAAGGAAATGCACCTTTATTCTTGATCTCTCAATGAGTTTTAGGGCCACTGATAATTTCTGATCTTATTCTTTTTAAAGATTCCCACTAAAATACTTCAGGCAGAACAGCTCAGTACTTTGCCAAAGCACCACAGATATTTATATCTCAACAATCATTCATGAAGCAGCCCTCAACTAAAATGTGCATTCAGTTTGAAACACAGCCCTTTTGATTTTATTTATTTATTTATTTATTATATTTATACCCTGCCTTTTTTCCTGCAAGGAACCCAAGGAACCCACAACAACAGGCTGAGAGTCAGTGACTGGCCCAAAGTCATCCAGTGAGTTTCATGGCCGAGCGGGGACTAGAACACGGATCTCCTGACTTCCAGTCCAACACTCTCGCCACTACACAACACTGTCTCTCTTTTGATGCTTTCTTTTGACAGGGTCCTGATTTCCTGAAGGAATTTGTGTTTGGCTCACTGGCTTCCACTACTAACTATAAATCATAGTACACTGTTCTTAGGGGCTGTGAGTTGCAACCCGCAGTGTTTGTGTGGGTGGGAAGGTAAAGGGGCATTTTCCATATCCGCCCCATGAGGAGTCCATATGAAGTCTAAGAGCAAGGAATAATGCATCTAATGGTAATTTCGTGACACATCAAAATACGCTGAACCGTGCAAAGTGTGCACTTGCTCCCTGACTGCAGCAGTTACCTACTTTTCCCAGGCAGAACAACTGTGCATCTCCAGTTCCTCTGCACAGTTATTCTTTTTCTGCTTTTGTAAAAAATAGTATGGCTTCTGGCAATGCTTCTCTCAAAAACAAATGCAATTATAAAATGCAGTTGAAGAACAGTCTCTCTGCAGATGGAAGTGTTTCAAATTTAAGGTGCAATCCTACGCATGTTTACAGGAAAAAAAAGTCAGGCAGGCTGGGAGTTGTAGGACTTTTTTCTGTCTAAACATGCATAGGATTGCATCCTTAGAGACTTTAAGAAGGAATTTCTTAAAATGCCAGCAGCAAAAGAGACCTGAAGGTCATATAATCTAAGTGGCCCTGGATATATTTTGCACCTCACATTCTTTAGGTCCTACAGGTTTCTTAAAGGCCTCTTGAACTACCTACCAAAATTGTCTTTTTAGATTGTGACTCCCTGGGACAAGAAACCATTTCTAATTATATCTGTATCTTCTAATGAAAAGCACCCTAGGAATTTCTATTGAGGTGAGGTATACATAGTGCATTTACACATGTCTATGATATCTATGCTTGACTTGCTGTGTACAGTGCTTGCCTTGCCACACTGCTTTTGTCGCCCGGAGCCATCTGCTTGCATGCACGTTTAGTTCCTTGTAGCCTACCTGAGTCTGATTGTGTCGGCTCTGCCTTTGCCCACCAGCCAAGCTGCGTCGTTGGGCTCCAAGACCCCATCGATATTTTTATCTGTGAAATGTTGGAGGGTGCATTATCAGCTGGTTGTAATAAGGTTGTAACCACTCTTCATTATGCTTGAAGGATCTGCATAACTCAAAAACAGAGATACGTTTTTATCAGCGCAATCTTAGTCCAATAACAGTGGGTGGTCCTTACCTCTCCCGCCCCCCCCCTTTTTTTGTGACAACAAAACCTGGCTGTACTAATCCAGCACAAAGAGGGTGTTTTTGAGTGGAAGCACAAATACTGTTAGAAAGTGTTGCCTGTTTATGGATAATGGTCGTTTTGGGGGAAGAGGACCTCAAGTGGTGGTTGCTTGCAACTGCTGCTGGATGCACATAACATACTGTTCTTAATTCATAGAATCATAGAAAAGTAGAGTTGGAAGGGGCCTACAAGGCCATCGAGTCCAACCCCCTGCTCAATGCAGGAATCTAGGTCAAAGCATCTCTGACAGATGTCTGTCCAGCTGCACCTTGAATGCCTCCAGAGTGGGAGAGCCCACAACCTCCCTAGGTAGTTGATTTATATGGTTTCTCCCTGGTATGAGTTATTTGATGAATAGTGAGAGTTCTCTTCTCACTGAAGCTCTTTCCACACTCCAAACAATGATATGGTTTCTCCCCGGTGTGGGTTCTTTGATGAGAAGTGAGATGTGCCTTCCAACTGAAGCTCTTTTTCCAACTCTGCTATTTCAAATTTTATTAGTACACACAGGGAGAGATTTTTTTGTCCTCTAAATATATACTAAAGAGTAGGAAACTGGTATATCTAGACCATAATATTGAGGTTCACAGTAGCCATAGCCACCCTTGAGACAGAAGGGTAGGAGGTTATTACAGCACTGGGCATAGCATTGTTTAAAGTTCAGCTATATGCAAAGCAATCTACCATCACACTCCTCATATGAGTGAATAGAGGTTGTACCATGAAATGTGTTGCAAGAGGACCTCTGATCTTAATGCTTCAGAAACCATAGACTTGATTTACAGAGGAATGCATTTTATATATTCCACAACTTGCCAATGTCCATGATTTATTCTTTAACTTCAACATGTGTTCTTCACAGATATAAGTGCTGGTGCTTTCCTTTAAAGCCCTAAAGGCTTGGGACACAGGTACCTGTAGACCAGGCTTCCCCAACCTGCTGCCTTCCACAGGTGTTGCACTGCAGCTCCCAGCATTCTCAAAGCTGTCTGGGGAATGCTGGGAGTTGTAGGACTTCCCCCCCCCCCATCTAAACCTAGGGTTGTACCCCTAGGGCAGTGATGGCTAACCTTTTTGAGCCCGAGTGCCCAAACTGCAACACAAAACCACCTTATTTATTTCAAAGTGCCAACACTGCAATTAAACCTGAATACCGAGGTTTTAGTTTTAGAAAAACAACGCATACAGTTGTCCGAACTAATTAACATCTTTTGTCTTAAAAGAAAAACACAATAACAGAGCTTTCAATGATACAGTTTTTTGTTTGGAAAAAAATCAACTCAAAAAATTATTATAGTACTACATTGTACACATAGCCTGAAGGGAATTTATACAAACTTTTTAAATAATTAGGCACATGTATTTTTGGATAAGGGATTCTCAACTTGTAATATGATTATATGCCAGACTGAAATTGTATGGGGCAAGCTTTACCCCGGGTCCTTTCCCTGCTTCTACAGGTGTCGGATTAGTCACAGTAAAAGTCAACCTGTACTAGGATGAGCTAGATAAACAAGAAAACTAAACGTGCTTAACACATTTTAAACACTTTATGTCTTGGACTGCAAACACTGCATTAGGTAAAAGTTTGCATTGGGCATGCTTTTGCACAATCAATGTGATTTTTGCTATTGCATGCATGCTGATAACTTGTCAAACCTTGGCTCATACTCCGTTAGTTTGAGAGCAACACATGCAGCACTCAGGTCAACTGTTGGGGCTTTACATCCAAGCCATGCTCTGTGCATCATTCTTCAAAATCTTTTAAATGTGATAACAATGTAGAAAAGAATTCTGTAACAGGAATTCTAGAATAAAATCATTCTGTTCCACACTGTGAGAAAGAACAAGATCATTAGTGTTTTGCAGAAGGGGACGGTCTTTTCGCGATCTGGTGACTAATGGCTCGAGTGCCCACAGAGAGGTCCCTGCGTGCCAGCTGTGGCACCCGTGCCATAGGTTCACCGTCACTGCCCTAGGGAATCATAAGTACTCTGGATGTCAGTCGGCTGGCAGAAAGCATGGGATTTTATTGGAGAACATTTACCTCACCAGAGACATGTTACATGGTTAGGAAAAAATAGCCCCACAAGGCTAGAAATGTTAGTTCTTAGTAACAATAATTGGTGCCCGGTTGCAACAATGGACTGGATGAGGGCTAATAAACTGAAGCTCAATCCAGTAAAGACCGAGATTATGTTAGTGGGTGGTTCTTTTGAACGGAAGGAGGGTGTTCAACCTGTTCTGGATGGAGTTGCACTCCCACTTAAGGAGCAGGTTCATAGCTGTGGGGCTCTCCTGGAGCCATCTGTCACTTGAGGCTCAGGTGGCCTAGTGGCCTGGAGTACCTTCTACTAACTTCGGTGTATGCATCTTTAGACAGAAAAAAATGGCTCTGGAATGCTGGGAGTTGTAGGACTTTTTACTGTCTAAACATCCCTAGATGTTGTAGTGTTTTTAATCAGGCTAGAGAAACAAATTCCAATAAGCTCTTGTTCCCTATGAAGTGTGCTTAGTTAGGATTACAATGTTTGTTCTGCCTAATGTGCTACTAAACCTAACTGTTGCCCTGACTTTGGGACTGCACCCTGCCACACACAAAATATATTCCTGATTAATTAGCAATATCCAATGGACAAGAGATGGAAAGGCCATACTTGTTCAGTAATTACTGAGATATGACTAATGGAGAAGAATAAACCTAACCATTTTTGAGCACCACCTTTTAAAGTGGAATAAATTTAATTAACACACCCTGCACTTCTGTCTCTTGGTCATTCTGACTTCCAATGTACATGCAATTGGAATATCCAGTGTAGCCAAGGAACAGACAAATCAGACTGCCTTTTTTCATGCCTTCCTAGAACTGCCAGACTCATGTAGCACATTCTTCAGGAGAGGGGAATCCAGCTGAGTCATCAGCCGGACTCAGTCCTATTCAGGCGTTCTGTACCTGAACAGGGCCAACTCATGAGGAGAGGAAACGCTTTAGCCCTGCCCTTCTCCTTTGTATCCATTGTCCTCTCCTCGTGGAGGTGACTTCTGAAGAAGAGAACCTCCTGTATCCATGGAGTCACTCCACGTGAACAAAAACTGATTTTCTGGCTCATGGCGGCAATGGGGGTATGTGTGATGCAACGGTGGTACATTTGTGTGGCAAGAGAGCTTATGCCAGCGCTGATATGTTAGTTAAAACATATCAAAAGCTTAAATGAGTATAAAACTACCAATAGTCAATTAACAGCATCCACTACCAATAACACAAGTGTTTCACATGAGGCCTCTGTCTGGAGCAAGTTCTCATATTGTTTCTCTTTTATTCCTATCACCTTTTGCTTCCTCCGTTGTTCCACCATTTGCTAGATCTGCAGAGCTAATCATACATAATCTCCAGGGCTTACTCAAATCAAAGGAGCAAATTAGGGATCAACCTGGAACAGCCAATTCAGGAGCAACTACCTATGCTGGAAGCAGTACAGGCTGCCCGCATGAATAGACAGTAAATCCCATAATTCTCCGCAATGTTTGTTTGTAAATGTTTACTCCCTGACTTATCTCCAAGGAGTTCTAAGTGGCATACAACAAAGTAAATAATTTAACAATTAAAAACATCCTTCCAATTTCCCCACATAACATAAAACAGAAAAACAGCAGCAGAAAACCACAATGCAACAGCCATCAGCGTGTTTAAAATATTCAAAAATAGAGACCAATTAGAAGAGCTGCGGGTTAGCTCTGGAACTCCTGAAACTTTTCACTACTTGGCAGTGTAGTACCCACCCACATGTCACACTGGTAACAATCTTGTTAGTGAATGGAAAAGCAATAGTGCATGCTGTATGCGTGTGCATTTGCAGAGTCACTTGGGGGGTGGGTGGGAAACAGAGGCAACAGCAGCAGAGTTACATAAGAGAAGTTTTCAGCAGCTAGTGAGGTTTCAAACTTTGGCTGCCACTCCAATATAACTGAGTTATGGAGCCTGGATTCATTCATTCCCCTTTGTACTTTCACTTAACTATATCTGAAAAAGTATATAAAAAGCAGCTGCCCTTTAAGGTTCATCGTTAGATTTTAATGGTTTCCTTATCAAGCTCTGCTGGCAGAAGCATGCAGTAGTTGGTGGCTGACTAATTATCAGCTCCCTGTATCCCCCTGCGGTTCATTAGCCAGTCTGACATTCTGAATAATCAGATGAGATTTGCTTGGTAGCTCAGACAGAGTCAGTATGACCATCTGAATCTATGTATATTAACACCACCGGGCCAGATTACACAAGATTTCTGACAGCCTGATCCACGATCTAGGGAAGCAGAAACGTTCAGTGGGCTTTATCCCTAGCTAAGTGTACCTTGGTCTGCGGCAACAAGATTAGACTGCCTTAAAACCAAACACATCCACTGACAGCGCAACCCTATAAAACATGCCTACCCAGAAGTATACTACTCAGCAAGCCATTTCCCTCTCTGCTTCTCTCCCCATCCTGCAGGTTCCTGGTAGACGGGCTACTGCACGCCTCTAGCCTGGTCGTGGTGTTGGTGAATGCCAGGTCGGCTCGTAACAAGAACTCGGTCATCCATGATATGATCGTGGATGAGGGAGCTACAGGGCCGGATTAACATAGGGGCGATTGGAGCGGCCGCTCCAGGCCCATAACAGACAATAGGCCCACAATATAGGGACATGCGGCACGATTTGAGTTAGCTCTGATCGTTATCATTCAGCATAATTAATGATTTTTTCAAGATTAGAAAGGTGTTCTAAGCACATCTGCATTACAGGCTTGAGGCAAGACCTAGCAAGAACTGTTGTTCTCAAATTAGCATTTCGGTAGGTTTTTGCATTTCAATCACTGTTACTACATTTCTTTGAAGCACATGGGGGCTTGCTAGGGTCTGTAATATTCAGATTTAGAAGGGACCTCTCTCTCCAGCCTCGAGCAAAAGATCTTTCTGATTCGCAGCTCAATTGTTCAAATGCTAGTTTAACAAAAAAACAAAAACGAAAACGAAACAAAGCAACAAGAGCAACACAATTATTCTTGGTCAAGCAAAGCTTCCTGGCTTTTTGTTGTGGCTGCTTTTTCTTTTTTAATAAATAAATTTGGGGGAAATTGGGGAGACCCTTACTGATGAGCTGCAGGAGTTTTTGAGTTTTGGCACTTTAATGGTAATTAAAATATTTAATTTGTTTTAATATAAAATTGCGTCTTCATTTTATTTATTTCCATAAAAAGGCCCACCAAAATCCTCAGCACCAGGCCCATAATGCTCTTAATCCGGCCCTGGGGAGCTGACCCGACAGGCATCGCGGAGACCTGGGTGGGTGAGCTGGGTGGCGCAGACATGACCCAGCTTTGCCCACCTGGCCACTCAGTGCAGCGGCAGCCCAGGCTGGAGGGCCAGGGAAGGGCGGAGTCACCGCGATCCATAAACGCTTAATCTCACTTACCAGGAAACTGCTCCGCCCTGGGGCAGGCTACAAGGGCCTGTATGTACCTTGTGCTGGGCCAAAGAGACAGATTGGGGGCGCTATTGGTGTACTGCCCACCCTGCTACCCAATGGACTCCCTGGCTGAGGTGGTCTCGGTCGGATGTGGTGCTGGAGAACCCTCGGACCTTGGGCACGCTGAGGCTGCCTTAACAGGACCAGCTTGGGACTTGACGGCCTCCATGACAATCATGGGGCTACCTCAGTTTGTCACCGGCCCAACTTATAGGTCAGGGTATACCCTGCATCTGGGCATGAGGGGGGTGGTCTGGATATGGGGGGGGGGTAGAAATCACCCCATTGTCATGGCCAGATCACTTCCTGGTGAAATCTGGCCTCACGGCACCAGTCCGCCCCTGCAGGGGTGGGGGGACCCATTAAGATGTTCCGCCCCCCGAGACTTATGGAATCTGAGGGATTCCTGAATGGTGTGGGGGATTTCTCAGTAGGCAGAGCTGATCTTGCCCTTGTCACACTATGGAATGGCGAGGCGTGACGGGCCATTGACACGATCGCTCCCGAGTGCCCTCTTCGGCGTGGTGGACCCTGGAAGGGCAGCTCTGGACAGTGAAACCGGTCAGAAGATGGCTGGAGCGTAAGTGGTGTAAGACTCATCATGAAGGTGATTGAGCACACATAAGGGTGTAAAATCGTGCCTACTATGTGGCTTACTTTGCCGCCTCCATTGCATCCTCGAGAAGCTGACCAGCTGAGCTTTTCCAAGTGGTTCGGGGGGTTACTCTCATTTAACTGGAATCCTTGGAGGCCCACTGCGATGAGTTTGCAAGACACTTCAAGGATAAAATCACTCATCTTCATACTGACTTGAAACACTGCTATTGGTGCAGTGTCTGTTGAGGTGTCCAGTGCGTTGTCTTATCCTGTTTTGTGGGAATGGTTTCGGTTTTTGGAGCCTGAGGATGCAGCCAAGACCCTGGCATCTGGATGACCCACCACATGCTCTCAACCCTTGCCCTTCATGGCTTGTTCGAGCTAGCCGCAGGTGACTGACTGGATGGATCAGGGGAGTGGTGAGTGTGTGGTCCCTACTGCCTTGAAGGAGGCAGTGGTGCAACCACTCCTGAAAAAAACCCTCCCTGGATCTAGAGATTTATGCCAACTATCGTCTGGTCACAAATACCCCATTCCTGAGTAAGGTGCTCGAGAGAGTGGTGGCGTCTCAGCTGCAGGTGCTCTTGAATGAAACTGATTATCTGGATCCATTCCAGTATGGATTCAGGCCTGGTTTTGGGAAGAATCGACCTTGGTCACCCTTCTTTGGGAGAGGGACAGGGGGAGTGCTACCCTGTTACTTCTTCTGGACCAGCTTGGGACTTCATGGCTTTTGATTCTGTTGACCACGGCATCCTCCTGAACTGCCTCCATGAGTTGGGAGTTAGAGGCATTGTTTTGTAGTGGTTCGACTCATACGTGCAGGGTTGGTTCCAGAGAATAGCATTGGGTGACTGCACCTTAGCCCTATGGCAGCTGAACTGTGGGGTGCCACAGGGTACCATATTGTCCCCAATGTTATTTAATATCTATATGAAGCCGTTGGGAGTGGTCTTCAGGGGATTTGGGGCAAGGTGTCACCAGTACGCTGATGGCACCCAGCTCTATTTCTCTGTGAGATCTGAATTGGGAGAGGCCATGCACATTCTGAACCGGTGCCTGGATGCAGTTACAGCTTGGATGAGAGCTAATAAACTGAAGCTGAATCCCAATAAGACAGAGACCCTATTGGTTGGCAGTTCCCAGGTCTGGGAATTGGGTTGTTTGCCTGTTCTGGATGGGGTTGCACTCCCTCTGAAGGAGCAGGTATGTAGATTGAGGGTGATCCTGGATCCATCTTTGTCACTGGAGGCCCAGGTGACCTTGAGTGCCCACTACCAGCTTTGGTTGGTACGCCAACTAAACCATTTCCTGAATAGAGACAGCCTAGCCACATTGATCCATGCACAGTGATTAGACTAGTGTAAAGCGCTCTATGTGGGGCTGTCCCTGGGCCTGGGTTAGAAGTTGCAGCTAGTGCAGAATGCAGCAGCTAGGAGGCTCAGTACTAGGACACCCACCTATGCCCACATAAGACCTGTGCTAAAAGAACTGCACTGGCTGCCTATTAGCTACCGAGCCATATTTAAGGTCATGTTATTGTCATAAAAAGCCCTAAACAACTTAGCACCAGGATACCTAGCAGACTGCCTTCCCTTCAGGGCCGGTGCTACCATTAGGCCAACTAGGCGGCTGCCTAGGGCGCCGGGCTAAATGGGGTGCCAGGAGCATAGGGCTGGAGGGAGGGAGGGAGGGCTCAAGTGGGAAGGGGGGGCGCTAAATATCTGATCTTGCCTAGGGCACAAAACTGCCTTGCACCGGTCCTGCTTCCCTTATATATACCCAACAGACAGTTAAGATAATCTGAGGAGACCTTGCTGGTCATTCCAAAATTATCAGAATGTCGCCGTACAATACCTCGACAGCGGGCCTTTTTGGTAGTGGCTCCCACCCCGTGGAAAAATCTCCCTTGTGCAGTTCTGGAGGCAGAAAATTTGGCATCTTTTAAACGCCTCCTGAAAATGCACCGGTTCACCCAGGCTTTCTCTGGCCCATAATTAAATTAACCATGCTGTCCTAGTTTACTGTTCCTGCACTGCTGTGTATTATTATGCATTGTTATTATTGTAATTGTCTTGTTTTTAAAATTGTATTTTAAATGTGATTTTAATTGTGATTTTAATTTTTGTATGGAAACTGCATAGGGATTTTTCTTAATATTTAGCAGTATAGAAATAGTACAAATCAATCAATCAATCAATATCCTTGAGTTCAATCAGAATTACTCCCAGATAAGTGTGTATAGATTTGCAGCATTAAAATGAATTTTTAAAATCTCTCTCTCCAGTCCTAGACACGCATGCATAGCAGTAAATCCCACTGAACTATATATGTCACATGTTCCATTAAAATCACGCAGCCTTTCCCAACCTTGTGTCCTCTGGACATTTTGGACTTCAACTCCCATCAGCCTCGGCCAGCATGGAGAATGGTCAAGAATCCTGGGAATTGTAATCCAAAACCTCTGGAGGCCAGAGTAAGGAGGTTCTAATATAGTCAATAGCCATTAGCTCCATATTTGAACGGAAATCCTGTATATTCCTATAGCTATTCGGAAGGAAGAAATGCATTTTTAGTATGTCCTGCTTGAGATGCTGTGCTATATTACTACCCACTGCATGTTTGTGGTGAACTGAAACATGTGCATTCATCATGCATGTGGTATAACCCGGGTACAGACCCTTCTTCCAACTACACTTACGTAAATATAATTGCCACCTTTTCCAGGCAGAGCTCCTGTACCTTCAGACACCTGCGGACAGGCAGAAATTCAACCGGCAACACTTTGCCTGGTTTGGAGTCACTCCATGGTGCAACTGCGCCGAATGAATCATGATGAGGAAAGTGAAGTAGGGGCACAGGCCTTTCCTTCCTTGTCTGAACCCGGGGGGGGGGGAGTTGGGGGGAGAACCTGGATCATTACAGACGATAACGGGCCCCACCCCAGAACTCCTTGAGAGATGAGCTCCATTCGGAATCCCAATAAGACAGAGACCCTATTGGTTGGCAGTTCCCAGGTCTAGGAATTGGGTTGTTTGCCTGTTCTGGATGGGGTTGCACTCCCTCTGAAGGAGCAGGTATGTAGATTGAGGGTGATCCTGGATCCATCTTTGTCACTGGAGGCCCAGGTGACCTTGAGTGCCACTACCAGCTTTGGTTGGTACGCCTTCATTTAACGCCGTGTTCTCCAACCTTGGGGTCCCCAGATGTTTTTGGCCTACAAGTCCCAGCATTGCCCCAGCCAGCTACGCATGTTCAAACCTGAAGTGATATTCAATGGGAACTTTCCTCCCACAACATCTGATGCTGTTTACTCATAATTGCATCTCTTATGCATGCCAGCCTCTTATTTATGACAACAGGATGATAATCCAACATAAAGCCATTGAGCTAATACGAAGTGTGCTGAATATAAACTGAGGGCAGTGAAAAGGCAAGTGGATCAGGAAGCTGCTCCTCCTAATACTATGACATCTGGTAAATACAAGAGATTAATTCTGCGTGTCTTTAGGCAGTCAAGGAGTGCTGTAGATGAGAAATAGCTGGTATATCGATAGGACATCTGCTAACTTTTGTTTTTGTGGAGAACATACAAAATGAACAACATGAAGCTGTCCTCAACTGCAATTACCTGGATTCTTCTTAAGTGGGGAGAGCTGAGAAGGAGAGCAGAAGGGGTTCACATCAGTGTTCTCCAACCTTGGGTCCCCAGATGTTTTTGGCCTACAAGTCCCAGCATGCCCCAGCCAGCCCAAGGTTGGAGAACACTGATTTTTAACGTGTTCAGGGCAGGCCACGCAGCCATTCCTCCTAACGCAGCGCGTACCAGGGAGGGCGCTGTGACTTTTTCGAAAGTCTCGATTAAGCTGCTTGGGGGGGGGGCTTCCTCTTGATGCCACGCCCCTTCCCCCTCTTTTCTTCAGCTACTGGCGTGGAAGGAGAGGCGACGCCACGCTTCCGCCCGGGACCTCCAGCTGCTCTTTCGAAGGAGGCGTCTTGCTACTACATACGAGCCCTGTGCGCGCCGTGTTCGAGGCGTGCCTTGCTGCTGCTGCTGCTGCTGCTGCTGCTGCTGCTGCTTTGCCCGCATGTCTCTGCCGAGCTCGGCGGGGACGCTCCGCAGGATTTTAGCTCATTTCCCTCAAGAGTTCAGCCTCGCCTTTGCTTATGGCTCCGGGGTCTTCCAGCGGGGGCCTGTGCCCGAGAAACTGGGGTAAGTGGGACAAGGATAGGAATCGATTCCTAGGAAGGAGTTGGAAGGGGCTGTGCTGGAGACCCTCTGCCCCGTTCTTCAGCTATAAAGCTAGTCAGGGGGTCTCAGCAGCGCTGGCCGCTTTCGAAGCTTATTCCCACACATGTCAAGGATCTCACCCCGTTCTACAATACCTTTCAGGGGAAAACATAATGGATGGTATCCAATGTCAAGTCTAACTTAAGTCCCATTCATTTCAGTGGGTCTACGCTGATTACTGCTGACATTGAGTACAATCCAGTGGGATTCCTCTCCATCCATGCAGCATAATCTTTTATTGCAGAAAAAACCGGTACAGTAATATGTACCT